>OZ010730.1:377500-5177500 GCA_963932275.1 Andrena praecox | reverse complement strand
TACATTTTCTAAGAAAGATTGCTTTTAGAAATATCATATTCCCGTATAGTTCCAGAATTCTCGGTGATAGGGTAAAAACTCTGAAACAACTCTTCGAGTAATTTAAATATTCCTCGTCTGAAATGTGTTAGTGTCTGTAAATATCAAATAAATTCAATTATTCTTTTCGTTCCTTTCACGATTGCCCACCAATGCAGAGAGATGAACAGAATTTCGTCGATGATACTCCACTGCAAAATCCTCGTTGCAGAACCCGCGGAAGCTTCCCATAATGATACAAACTAAATAGCCCGCGTTACCGAATCGTTTATTTCATCAATGCCGACAATGCGTTGGCCCTGTTCAATGTATAAGCATTAATCGTTTTAATCGATACGTGTCGCGTTGCAGCACGATTCAGCGCTGACATTGCAGGTGAAGCGAATGCACTGAGTCCTCTTCCTCCCCCTTTCGCGAATCGGCATTTGTTTCCGTTTTCACGCCTAAATGCCCGGGCACAAGTGATGGACAATTGCGGGGCTTTTCGTCGATTGGACGCAGCGATGAGACAGAACAAACTCGACTTTGCTTGATTCGTTAATACGAATGAGCGGGATAATTTGATTAAACGGGGGGATAATTGGTGAAAAAGCGACGCTCACGGCGTTATTCGTTTTTTCCCCCAAGCGGCCCCATTTGCTCTTTGAAGCGTTTCACGATTCCTACAGTTACATCGACGGTGCTTGATTGGCTGGGGACAAAAGTAGTGGTTAATTGAAGGGATTTTCGGTACACGTTCAATCTGGTCTGTTGTTTCCAATATTCTTCAATAACAATATTATATTTATAGCCGACGAAACGTCATTGGGCTGTACTTCCGAAAGGGACCGGTGGCCGATTGAGATGAGGTTTGGGGGGAGGAGAGGGGAGGGTGTGTGGATCCTAAATCTAAAATTGTTGCTCCGGGAATTTATTAGTTTCCGAGATATTAATAAAAAACTTTTAGTATTTCTGTTGACTTATTCCGACATAACGCATTCCACTTTTCAACTTTTTCTGGATATTAGTATTGGTTGGGGCTAGATTAGGGTGGGGGGTGCGCGCCCGCTTGCGGGCGCGTAAAGCGTGGTAGCGAACCGATGTGAGTTTAGAGATTTGAACCAGCAACTTGCGAATGCGACCCATCCTACTATATAGGGTGTTATTCTACTGATAGTCAATATTCTAGGGGGCGATTCGACAGGCCAAAATAAGACGAAAATATAGAATACAATTTTTTAATATCGCGCTTCGTTTTCAAGAAAATTGACTTTGAATTTCAGCTAAATACGCGTGCCTTTCCGGTGCCTGAGGAGCACGCGGAGGTAAGGGGAACGCGTCCAGCAGTTCGTAAAACAGTTTGCGGGGACGGGAGGGTCGCCGGGTAGGGGTGCCCGCACCTACGTCCAAACAAAATTTAAAAAAAAAAAATTAACAATAATTTTTTATTAATATTTTGGAAACTAATAAATACCCGGAGCTACAATGTTAGATTTAGGGTCCACACCCCCTCCCCACTCCTCCCTCCAAACCTCATCTCGATCGGCCACCGGTCCCTTTCGGAAGTACCGTAAACTGGGGTGACTTTGCCCGCCGGGGTGACATTGCCCACCTTCGGAAAAACTTTGTTTTATTTTATTGTGAAGTAATTAGAACATATGGTGTTTTGTAATCGATAGCAACAATTTCTCCAAGGTCTAACAAAGAAAACAATAGCGACTTGAATCATATGGTGATTATTCAGTCAGAGTAAAAAATTACACAAACAAAATGTTTTTTCCAAGTGAATTTTGTGATCTCCGAACTTTGTACTGTTGAGAGATGTTGCGAGCAAAACACAATGTAGCGGGTTCGTGGACAGCTCGGACCACAACAAACGCTCGCGAAGCGCGACCTCTCCTCGCCCATGAGAGAGCCGCGGGTGATTCCGGCGTGGAGGAGCCAAGCGTGGCCCGGCAGTTCCACGAGAGCGAGCGATCGACTAGCGACGAACGAAATCGAATAAACATATTATTTTATCTAGTAGGTAACTCAATGCCACTTATTTTCCTACAGCACCCCTATAAGAGAAAATAAGCCTTAAAATCTCGTACAAAATTGTTACACAATGCTAAATATTTGATATGATCCAAATATTAGAAACAAACATACATTCTGCGACGACATTTCGGCTTTTTTTAAATAAATTTTTTTTAAAGAACATATGTTTTGATAATACTAGTCTTATGTATCCATTAGAATAAGAACGATTGCTCAATCATAACTCAATAATGAGTTTTAGGCATGTTTTCACTGTAAAATTTGACGTGGGCAAAGACACCCCAACTGAGCGGGTAACTTTGCCCACCATGTTTTTGGAATTTTAAAAGCGTACGTTTAAGTAAAGAATTGTTTTTAAAAGCCTATTTAAATCTACGCGCCATCAACCGTATAATAGTATTTTGCAACAAAAAATTTAATGCACTAGGAGTGCTAAAAAAGTTATTTGAAGTTCAAAAGTGGGCAAAGTCACCCCAGTTTACGGTATATCCCGTCATTGTTATTGAACGCTACTGTAATACTTTGTACTCAAGTATTAGAATAGAAACTAACTACATAGGGGGATTTTAGAAACCAGGGCGTCTTATTGTTAGCTCTCTTGCGAGTGAAGATGGATGAAAGTGGAACACGAAAACGTCGCCTGGTTCAATGAGATCTATCTTCCTTTGACCAAATTCTTCTCCCAAATACAACAATATATATCCGCTGAGCCCTACAGCAATTCGTTTCCTAAATCTCTTCTCATTCTTCACACCAGATTGTCAATTCAAATACTTTGACTACTTAGCTTTATATTTCGTACAGTAGAATCAGTTGATATCGTATTTTTCTTATTTCAACTCATCGTTGGAAGAAGACTGCAGTTCGCGCACGTTGCTAGAGCCACTCCGCATGAGATACAAGGCAGAAACGACGATCGCGATACCTGCAGGCACGGCTGAAAAGTAGTATTCATCAGAGTTAGAGCTTCTGCGAAGAATAGCGATGTTGGGTTTAATCTCTTCCACTCCGGGTAACTCTATCTTATGCAAACGATTCTTCGATTATAACCCAGCCCCGTAGTTACCAGCGACGTCGATGCGCCGCTGGAAGCTCGGCTCGCAATGGGCTGTGGCTTCATTTCTAACATCGCGATTACGCCAGCCCCGCAGTTCGATTCTTTCGTGAGAAATGAAAGGGCGCTCGGCTCGCATGAGGAGCCTTTTTGTTTAAAAAAAAAGAGACACCATATTGGTGGAACTTTCGTTATACCATGGGTGGAATAGAGCAGTTCCGAGCGGTTTTAATAAGGAACCACTTCAGAGCGCCCGATATTGGATAAATCGGTGATGGTGCCCCGCGATGAGTTATCGAACGGTCGCAGGTTGAGCGAGATTAGTAGAAAATCCCTTCGGACATTGGCCATTTAAAAGACAGTAAGAATGTAATGAATGTAATCACGAATGTAATCAGAATTGAACCTACTACTTGCAGTATTTTTAATTACTTTGGAATTTGCAAATTCACCCGATTCACATATCTGAGAAAGTAGAATGCGGGGCGTTAGAAAAGAAGCGCGAGTACCTTTGGCGGGATGTAATCCCTGGACGAGTGGATTACGCGAAGAAGTTCGATCAGAATCGAGCATAGATTGGCTGACTTGGTCGATGAGTAACAAGTTTTGAAGTAAAGATTGAAGGGGTATTTCGACATCCACAAACAAGGAATATCTTCCCTCTGTGCTATAAATTGCTCGACCATGTGACCTGGAAGAGTATGCTCTCTCGCAAGTTCCTCGTCGAATCGATATTTCCCATCAAGATCCATTGTAGACAGACGAACTTTATGTGCATATCCGTTCTCCATAAGGGATTTCTTCATAAACCTGTGTTTGGACTACGAAAACTAGTTTTTAACAGATACTTTACATTTTTACATTATTCCCTGTGTACGTACATATTCTGTATTTAGCGCACGTGTGCGGTAGAAAAAGCTCGGCTTCTATACCCCGAAGGTATAAAGCAGCATCGTACATTGTTTATAGTTCGAAGCAGATTTATTTGGTAAATAACTGGAGCAAATAAATCGATGGGTTTAAACGAAATTAAGTACGCAGTGCAATTAACTGTTTCCATATTTCAAAGCCACGCGATTCGAGCTGACGTACGTTTCATTGAGGGCTATTGGAAAAATTTCTGATTGGCATTTGCGGTTGAATGCTTTCCGTCCTATCGATTTGCGTTAAAAAAACAGCCACTCTTCAACGGTGGCAAATTGATTTCGGAACTGCCAACATTTGACAAATGGTGCGCGGTGTTTGTATCGCACGTACGCGACAAATTATTTTTCCCTTTTACCTCGGTTGGCACCAAATGATTTAACCAATCCATTCGGGGAAACACAACAAAAGTCACTTCTTTCATTCTGGGGCAATTTCAAGGTTGCATTCGCCTCTTTTAAAGGAAGACTAGATTTTTGGGCAGTAGAATGACCATGAAATACTCGATGGTTAATTCACATAATATCGGCCCCTATCAAGTAAAATTAAAAGCGTAAATGCTACTCTGTTTATGGTGAGAATACAATAACAATTCTATTGCTGACGCTGGCTTGCGATTCGAGAAATATCGCAGAAACTGAAAAGAATAAATAAATAAAATACTTATGTAAAAAGGAAGAAATATTTTCATTCCACCTTCCTTGCGCGAAACGGCAATTTCATGTGCACCGATGTAATATATACACCACGATAGCATTTGGCGATGAGTTCCAACGGAAATTTATATAAACAAGTGACATCGCTTCAACGTCTACGGGTGCGTTCCGATTTTCGCAGTGAGTGCATGAAATTGGTGGCATCGTATTGGTGGCATCGTACGATTCCCTCGAATTTCTCTCACTTTCCACCAATACGATGCTACTTCCGGTGCAGCGAGCGTGCAGCAAACGCAGAATTTCAGAGGTGAAGCAGTCACTGCGCGCGCGCATGCGTATTTGTTTTTCCAATCTTTGATTATTCGAATTTCTCTATTGGAAATAGCTGATACAATTTAATGAAAAGTAATAAAAACAATTAATTCTCTCATGATTACAATGCCACTTTTTTACGTTATTATTCCGAAGAAACTTCATGTGATGTTTTTTTTTTTTAATACAAATGTATAATTACATACTTATTATCGAATATCCCGGAATAACCTCCATAATATTCTCCATAATCTGTCAATTTTTAGGCAAACATAATCTGTCCGAGTGTTTTGTTTACAATTAATGATATGTATATTAATTCCGATTCTAAATGGCAAGTTAATATCATCTTCATTTTCGCTTTCATTCGACGAATCACAGCTGCTGATTTCATTATCACTATTATTTAATAGTATCGAGGTTATTGTAAACAACGTTTCTTTTTCCATAGTAGCATTTTTAAATTTCAAGACCGCACGAACCGCAGTAACGAAACGGAGCGATACGTATGCGCGCAGTGACTGCGCTGCGATTTCTGCACTCACTGCGAAAATCGGAACGCACCCTACGTCTTACCGATTCGTATTACGCGCGAGTTCACTCGTGTTCGTATTCGGATGAGTTCGCAAGTAGTACGGTCTAGAATTCTAGATCTAAAGAGATTATACAGAGGGTAGGAGAGGGAGTAAGTGAAACATTAAAGACACGCAGGGATAGGAAGTTCTCTAAAACACCGTTTCCTAGTAATTACGAACACCGAAGTCGAGTCTGTCGAAGCGACAGAGCGCCGCCGCCGTCTAGCGTGCTACGTTCCCATTTTCCATCGAATTAAACGAAAATTTCGCTGACTCCATTTACCACGGACACCCTGACAATTTGTCCGTTTGTATTAAACGTGCAGGGCCACGCGGAGTCGAACAAACGGGACCGCGGAAATAAAAAATAAATTGTCCGATCGAAAATGAATCCAGAAATTGTCGAAAACAGTTCCTGACAAGCCTGACTTTCTGTGAAATCTCTGCGATTTTAATTGAAAAAAACAGCAGGCATGCGTCCCTGCTTGGCGTTTCAATTAAAATCGTGTGCTTTTTACCCGGAACGGCCTGGGATTCGATTCACTTGCCGCGTGTATTTGCACTTGAGCGATATCGTTATCAGTCCGCTAATTTGCGAACGCATCGCCGCGAATTAATCGACGGTGAGATGGATCGGAACAAACGCAGAGTCCAGATGGTAGGCCCATTAATGCCACCGCTAACACCTTTAACGGTGGTCGGTGCATTGGAAATCAATCGTTGCGGTGAGATTCGTCCACGTGGACGGTACTTCACCATGGCCGCAACCTTGTCGTTGTTAATGGCGATGCTGTAAATGACAAATCGAACTGTACCTGACGGCCATTGTTTCCCAGAAACGATACGTCCGACTGAAGTTCTCGGAGCAATATTGCATAGTCAACAAGTAAATGACTATCTGGATGGATATTAAACTATTAACAGGGGTGTTAAGGGAGGAGACCTACCTAGAACGGTCAAAACAATATGCTTCTTTGGGAATTTTTTCTAGGAAAACCGATAAACTCTTATTATTAAACATTAGTCTATTGAAAAGAGTACATCTTGCGGATATTTCTGTATTTTTTGTGGTAAAAAGTATTGAAAGCTTTGTGAGTTATAGGCGATGCCAGAGATGTCCTATTTTTTTTTAGGCGCTTTGCGGTGACAACTGTAGCTCGGTGCAGGGTCATCCAAAGCAAAGCCTCGAGTAAATCGGTTCATTAGTTTTTGAGTTATATGTGTCACCGACTTTGAAAACATGATTTTGAGGAAAACGCGTTTAAAGCTTTGGGTCTGAGCTACGCCGAGGAACACCTACCTACGCACAGACGTATAACTTTATCAATTTTGGTCGGATTAACTTGACACTTTCGGGGAATATTTTCAAGATGTACTTCAAGAAAATATAAAAATCGATTTTTCCAAAATTTCTAGGTAGGCCTCCCCCTTAATAAAGTTGGGGATCGATGAAATTTCAGTGTACCGAGAACCTCCCTAATTACCTAATGTTTCGCTGTTCTAATGGGTTGTTTGTAATGGGTAATAGTAGGGGGTGAGTTTCAGGATCTATAGACCGAAAATTATTTTTTGAACGAGTTTGAGTTTAGGGTTTGAGGATTTCATACCACGGTGTTGTTTATTTTATTATGCGATTCTATTTTAGTATACTGTACTTTCTTCATGCTGCCTTCCTGTAGTTATGGAGATTGATGAAGGGATGTCGTTTACCCACCATTTCGTGCCGACGATTCTCTCCCCTTCGTAGAAGTGGGGGATAACAGTGTTTGGTTCAGCGGAGAAGAAATTTAGCGATGGGAGCAAACTTTTCGATTAAGTACAAGAGGTGTTCCATTTTTCTTTATAACTGGATGTGTCTTGGGAATTGCATTGAATTAAGAAAACGGTGGGCGCATGGTGATTGATGAAGGTAGGGAGAATCATTATAACTTCATAGGAAGAAGTTAGTAGGTGGAGGTGTGAAAAATATTTCATTGAGAAATTTCATGATCTGCATCTGCACGAGTTACGAAGCCAACAGTCTCTTCTGATCGAGCACGACATAACCAGCTCTCTGTGTCATTTGCCATCCGTTCCCATGGTAATGACGTTTGAAATGCGCAACGCAGTGGGTACGACCTATCATTAACAGACAAGCTCAAATCCATGTTCGCCCTTTCAAATATTGTTACTACTGCATTCAATGTCTCGTTTTTAATACAAATAATATCAGGATCTTGTTTATTTCCTCTGAAATTAATACATTTATCAAATTCATCTGCTCAAAGAGCAGCGCACATATAGTATCGTTCTATCAAAATTTGCGCAATAATTAATTACTGCTATAATTTCATATCGATACATCAGCTTGCGGTACACCTCTGTTTTTCGTTCGACAAACACATAGAAAATCGACCCAATGTGTGCATTAATAATAATGTACGAGAACAACATGAGTGAAGGTTCTACATTGGATGACATTAATTAACGAACACTCTACCCATTGACAATTTTCATTTAGAGCGGTGCATGAAACGGTAGAATTTTATTTCGTGCAGGCTACGTAGATTTAAATAGTTAATCCTTTGATCGATAAATTCTTTCGTCTTTCTTTGCGGTTACGTCGAAGAACACTTTTAATGCACGTTATTTATCTAGCTTTTGAATCGATACGCAAGGAACGGGGGTTGGCAGAAACCGTTTTCTTATTTCTGGAGTAATCCTTATCCGGAGAGCTTCCCCCTGGCCCTCCTTATAGACCCTCCTGTACTTCCTTTTGGGTGAAACGTAGTTGGGAAGCCGATCCAATTTCTCGAAACTTTCCCTTGAGTAAAACGTACGGCGTATACTACTTATTGCTACCCCTCTTGTAATCCTTTTGATAAGTTATTTAACCCTCCTGCACTTTTATTGGCACGACTTGAACTCTGCCCTGACACATTCATTATTATTATATTCTTTCCTATACAAGCTATCACATCGTCGCAAATTTTACAGGTTTTTCGTTACAAATTGTTCTGAATAGAAAGTTAACACTTCGAGTGTCTAGTTTCTGTAATTTTCATTACTTCATGGGCTACGAAGATTTTCTCTCTTTTTTTTTTTTTAATGCAACTAGACAATATAATCAAACTCCTGTCTGAAACAATTTTTCGTTTAGTACAAAGACAAGCGTCGAAAATTACCTGGGATGTCCTTTAGAGTCTCAACTATATTCAACTTCATATACCCTTTCTATTAAGCTTTAATCAATCACCTCTAATCCGCTGTATCTTCTCCATTCCTTACACTTCACAACTATCCATCCTCATCTAAAAGTTTCGCGATCAATGCCTACGTCCTTGAATTTCTGTTAACGCTTAAGATGAAGCTCGCTCTCCCAACGACTTTACACCAGATAAAACACCGATTGAATAGTTTAACACCGCCAGAAACATTTAAAATACTATTTCTATAGAGAAATGTACAGTATGAAGTATTAATTTAGTATAAATTTTCCTTCCAAGAAATGTCTTCAATCAGGTATCCCAGCATCTATGAAACGCCAAATGCTGAAACAACAAACGCAACGTACAGTCTTGATTCGCACGCTCCAAGAGCGAGGTTTCCAGTGTACGTCGTCCATTTACCGTAGCCACGTTTGTTTACCCGCCAGCGGCTCATTGTTATTCAAGAATCGTAGTAAACGAAGCTGTCTCCACCCACGCCGCTTGCCGACGTTGGATCCGCGCGACGTTCTTGGAAACCCGCCGAAACGGATAAAGGGGAAAGTCGCGGTGAACATCGCCGTGGGAATTAATGTCACTTATTCCTTGCCTGGGAACGGCGGTTGCAGCTTTTCTGGCCTCTAATTTTTCAATTACTCGGTTCGTTACTTGCTCGAGCATCGACTGTACGGCGAAGGGGAAGTTTCAACTGAATTTCACCCTCCGTTCGTGCACGCAGGCGGAAGACGGGTGGAAAGGACACGTGGATCGCCACGGGTCGCTACAACACGCTTGATTTTTGAATCAGATCGAAGGTTACTTGGTTTGTTCGTGCGCTTGAAACGTTGCAATTGAGTGTAACATTTGATTACGGTGCCAGGGAAGCTGCCAAAGGGGGATCTAGCCACGGTCATGGCCACCGAGCTAACGAATATTGGATCGACGTGGGAACACTTAAATGGCAAATTCCCGGATGCCAAGAAGTTATCGGGCCAACTAGTTGATAGGTTTAATTAGCCGCTAATAGAGCGATCCGTCTGTGATCGATGGCCTGTTGGAAACCACTTGCAGGTTTATTCGATGAATTAGCCGGTCAGACAGAAATAGATAGACACCCCCCGGTGACGACCGCGGTGTTGGCAATTGTTCCTTATCGACTGCACACTGTACCGCCAGGTAACGATTGATGTCGCGTAGATTAATAACGCGAAGTAATTTATGCTAATTGCGGGGGGACACGGGATGGCGGTGCTCAGGACGAGGAGATAATCTATAAAGATGGGTTGTTAATTGAACCATTGTGTTCTGTGTTTTGCCTAACTGGCTGAGTTTGTGGGTGTGGTTTTCCTGGAATATTGTGGCTTTTTAATAAATTTTCTTGATGTTGGTATATGTGTGAACTTAGTAGGGGAGACCGGGGCAAAGTGACGCGAAAAAAGTTTGAAGTCGAATAAAATTTTTCCCTTTCAATAAAAATGTATGGAAATAGATTTATAATATAATTTGAACATTACTATTGATAAATGACGAATATCAATACTTAAAATAAACTTGAAGTATATTAAAATTCAACTTGAAGAGAAAAAGCCAAAACGACCACTTTACCCCATATATGGGGTAAAGTGAGCTACTATCCGGGGTAAAGTAAACTGCAACAAAATAAGAACTTTAATTAAGAATACAGCTAATTATTAACCCCTTGCGCTGGAATAACGTCTGTATCACGGCAGCTTCTGTCTTTTTTGCACCATGGTTGTCAAAAACTATGGAAATTTTTTTGAGGTTAGTTTCTGTTCCACCACGCCGCATGGCTTTCTAGCGAGCTGACGGGTTAGGCTATTGCGCACATCACTTGCGCATCTGTCCTTTACAGCCATTTGCAGCTCAGTTTACCCCGGTCACTTTACCCCCGAATATGTACTCAATGGAAAATGAATTATTTAATAATGTTAGGATTAATGTTTTCTCAAACACGTGTACATGTATGTTTATAAGCTTGTTATAAACACGCAGAAAAAATTTGGACTTAAAATAACACATCCAAAAATATAAATTGAAAAGAAAACCAATCGGAAGTCTCTAAAACTTCATTTTGAATTTTTTAAATGAATTTCCATTTTTCGATATCTGAATGTGCATAATTATCATTGTGGTATTACACACATTTATTACGTCACCAAATTTTGTAAATATATTCTATTGTTAAAGAATAAATTAAGAAAGCTCATTTTACCCCGAGGTTCATTTTGCCCCGGTCTCCCCTAGATGGAGGATTAAGAAAGATGCAGGAGGATCTGCAAAATTACATAAATACACTTGGCCAACAGTTACTTCCGTCTTAAAAAATGCATTTTCTCTAGAACAAAGCTTTCTACGAAACCAATTCTATTCCACAATTTCGATTCATTGTTACACCCTGTGGTCACCTCTTACAAGGCTCTGAGAAGCACCATTATAGGAGACGAAACTTTTATTAGACTAATTAGTCTCTGGCATACATACTTTTACAACTAATATGCGGTTGGGTGTTTGTAATACCAGCAGGAATTACAACCTGTAGATAGCATGCTAATTAGTTTCATAGAAATTCGTTATACTCGTAGTACACCAGATTAAACCGAAGTGGCAAGTCATGGTTCTCTCAAACGCAATTGAGATGTTAGGATCCCTGAAACGCTGTCGATGCACACTACAGAATCATAGTATCGACAAATCTGTATCACACAGGAAAACGCAGAGTGAAACTTTCCATGCAGCTTAAGATTGTTCGACATAATTCGGAGCGAGCATGCATTGTTCAGTAATGAAATTTTCCTTTTAAATTTTAGAAATGAAAGTACACTATGCTGGTATCAGTCATCTATCACCTGTCATAAGAAAGAAATTTCATTTCGAGCTGCAACCAGCTCAACCATTCGGGCTAATTACACGACGCGCGCTAATTGCGAGGCCCATAACAGATTAACGAACTTTCGACACAATCCGTCCCACACACGCCTGATTGCGCGTATCCTGCGTGTCCACCAATTCCGCGTGCTTCGTGCCAGCTTCGTCCACGAAATATCGTAGCCTCAATTAATTCGTATTCCGTGGAAACGCTCGTGTCCGATGCACCGCTATGGCTAACACGCTAGCGCGCGCGATATCGTTGATAGATTAAATTTACCGAATCAGCGCACCGCCGATACCTCACTTTTTCCTCAACTCCTTCACTCGAGGCTCCGATCGAAATCGGATTCGCTGCGCCCCCGTTTCCTTCGTGTCATACGTTTTCACGGGAAAGCAATTCCGTGGCGGAGCTTCGTCGCTAATAGCGTTAAGTGCCGGCTACAACTTCTAATTCCATCTGCCGGGCAATTACGATCGGAGGATTGACGAACTTTGAAGTTTTCGAAGTTCCTCTCTGCTTGATTACCTATGGGTAGCTGCCGACCTCTCCATTCGTTCCCTTTCGAGCGAACGAAGCGGTTTCGAGGGATATCTCGATCACCAGCCGTCATTCTCCCCGCGTGCACTCTGGTTATTGCCAGAAATTTTCTTTCGATTTCTGAGCTTCGATCCCGCACCTCTATCAATTTATCTCCCTGTGCTCTGTGTTGCTACGCGTCTTTTCCTACTTTCGCTGTGTTCGACAGTGTACTCGGATCGACTAATCCTCCACGGTTGTTCCCAGAGGCTGTCGAAAGCGGATCAAGCGCTTGGTTCAGCGTGTAAACAAATTAAAGCTGGACCCATGGGCAGGATGGAGCGTGCTTGTGAAATTGTGATCGAGTGTTGGAATAAACATTTCGGGGTGAATCAATTATTGTGACTATTGTCGCGACCCACTGGTATTCATGAAATTTCTTCTCCTATTGTAATAATTATTCATGAAAAGATAACAAAGAAGGAAGCAAAATTATTTTTGTGAGTGAATACTACAGGTACAGATTTATTGATATTGTTGCGAGCACCCTATGGATAGAATCCATGGCCCGCCGGTGCTCGCGACGAATAGACAAGAGACAACGAGAAGAAGGCGATCGGAATCGATCGCCTGTCAAGCAATGATTCCTGATACAGACGCCATTGCAAGCAGACGTATTACTGAATAACTTGTCCCCTTTGCCTTTGCATTACTGTTACATATCGTTGATTGTATAACTGTGCGTTCTGTTCATGTTCCAATATACTTGTGGTACTTTTGAGTCTTACTATGTCTTCCCGAAAATATAACATTGGTGTCAGAAGTATATATATTTAATTTTTTTTGTTTAATGTTTTTTCGGAACCGAAATGCCGCGATTCATTCAACTGTTTGGCTTCTGGAGAAACAATTATAGTCTGCCCTTTAACGGGTTTTTACGTTATAGAGTCTGAAATATAGCGACTCCGCCAACTCTCCTGACCGACCGACACACCCGGATGGACCCTATAGTATTGTATCGCTTTTAATAATAATTGATGTTGTACATTCTATGTGATTGAGAGTGATTAAAGGCTTCCTTGGGTAGATTCAATGGAAACAGCTTCTCCAGTGGAGCAACCTCAATCTCGCTCATTAAAAGGAGACTCGCACAAATTGCATTGTAATTTTGAAGCGTGACGCCGAGGCACGACGGTGTTAACGAGATAATTCCGTTGAATTAGAAACAGCAGGAGTGCCGAAATTCTTGCTCGTTTTCATATTCATTCCCTCTATTCAGGACTCTACACTGCACTCTATTTCTGTTTCACACGTGCACACACTCTACTTACACGCGAAACCGTGCTGTTCAATTACAGCGCAGTTAAGCAGATAATCCTGTCGGTAGTAAAAGTTGCTAAAAGGTGTTGGCACCGAGGCTGTAAATCCACTTACACACTTTAGCAATGAAATCACTGGGATACCACCAGCAATCAACTAGTGCACGGTGTAAGTAAATTTTCTGGTCGAAAAACACATTTGGATGCAGCGAAATCGTCCTCTTTCAATTCACCACTTTGCCGTGGTTCGATTTCCTGGAAAAGATACAGCAACTCAGAAATTTCTTCGCGACTTCCTATTTATAGATAATTTTATTCTTTGGCTTAGAATTTGCGGCTCTTATTTTCGCGGCCTAACGTCACTTATAATTGGTTCATATTCAAATCTTAAGTGCGATACATATTCGTAAAAAGAATCGAGCTCGATTAAAGCGAGTCAGTACAAATTCCATGATAGTATCGTTTTACGATTACGCGTCACACTCGGCGCAAAAATCGAATTGACCCGTGTTTGTCGGCGAATACAACGGGCTTGGGAACAGGTGCCAGCGAATTTTGGCGACACGGCGACCGTGGTGGCGGGGACGTTACGCTGCGGCGTAGAAGCTAAATCAATTAATGCACTTCGGCAGCAGATGTGTCAGCCTGGGCAAGTGGCAGTTTGCTCAGGTGCTGATGAAGTTTGAAGGGAAACGACTACATGGGTATAGATTCTCGATCTAGGCAGTAGACTGCCACTTGTAGCTAAACGGGCACGCTAATTTAAAACACACAAGTCTGAGGAGAAAAACTGATGTGAAACTCTGGAAATATTCTTCACTGCAGCTTGGTGACAATGGAACGACTGGGGGGAAAGGTGGACGTAATTCATTCTACAATTTGATTACTGATGACCAGAATAAAAAGTTCTGAACAAGGTACCTACTCGAGGATTTCCCCTTCTGCTCGCTCAGTTAAGTTTCCTCGTCTTCGGCAAGGATTTCTAGCCAATCGTTAAAGAATCAGTAAAATCTTTTACGCCGCTTTTACGGCAGTTGTTATAAAACTTTATATCCCTTCTACCTACCATCGCTGCTCGAGATAGATAAGATGATTGGTATCCTTCGATTTTTAAAGGATTTTCAGTAGTTTTGATACGTCAGCAGCATTAAAGTAACGCCTTTGCGAGTGAATGAGAAATATAGTAGCTTTGCAGTTTTCAGATATTTAGAGGAAGTGGATATTGTTCATCTACTGTGTATGTATATCTATTTAACTAGAAAATTAGGTAGATTGAAAGCTCTTTTATGTAATAGAGTAAAAGTCATCTTATAGCAATTGAATTAGTACCTAATTTTTGTACACACGAGTCTGAGTATTTTCCAACATTCTCACATTCAAGACAGGGTCTGCTAAACTCTGGCATGTCCAGGACGAAAAGCAATTCCCTTGCTTGTACAGTAGCCATTAATTACAAGGTCATCGTAGTACTTCCACTTGGGGGCTTGATGAGAACACCAGTCTCTGTTCTCACACTTTTTACCGTACACAACGGACTTACACCTCCAGCGTTCCAACACTTGCCAGTTCGCAAATATTTGATGAATTCCATGGGTGCGCGTAGAAATTACGAGTAACATATAGGTACTCACCATTCTTCTCACACATTCCATCAGTGTGGCAAGGTACCTAATCGTTACTCTGTAACTTCTGCGATGGCGTCAGCGGAAAATCGAGGAGCTTTCGAATGCCCGACGGCGAACGTGACGTTACCGAAATCATGGGGAATGTCACTCGAGAAACACGTTTCTGTTTAATTCTCTTCGATCTTCTGTCAGGGTTGCCTGATATCCGCGAGTTTCGCCAATTTAAGCCCCATCGTGCGAGATAATCGTACGAATGACAGGCAAGGTTTTTTCACCGAGAAAAATCATTGAAAGGAACTTTCTCTGTCATGTTAATGGAACTAAGGAAAGTTACCGCGTGCGCCAATGCCAACAATGAAATCCTTTACATTCTTACCACTCTGTACAGATCCACTCGAAATCCCATACTCTATTTATCCCAATCGATTGCTTTCCCAGCGAAAGCTTCCACAAACCCGTGCTGCCGGCGAATACGAGTGACTTCAAAGTTAGAGTCCCCTCTAAGCATTTTTATTTCGCCGACTCCGCAGAGGAATCCTCCGGATTTGCACGCACCTCATCCGCTTGCACGGTCCAATACGCAGGTATTCCTAAATCCACTGGCGCAAGTTTTTCGCGATAGATGCGGGGTGTAGCGCCTCCGTTTCTCTTCGAAACTCCTCCCACGAGTTGGATGTATAGTGTGCTCCACGGTTATGCCACTGGGAATAGTAGCACCGACGCTTACGAAAGAAATATTCCTCAAAGTAGAGCGAAACTTTTCGTTCTTACGGATTTATCACAGCGTGGGGTAGATTAAAAAAATTCTTCAAGGAAACGTGGGCTTGCAAAGTGTGATAGCTTCTGTGACATACATATTACATACCGCCGAAAAGGAGGCGGGATTTTAAAAATGTACGAGATGTCTGGAACCATATAATTGCTTAAAAAATAGCCACTAGAGGTCGGGTGATATCCTAGTAGCTTCATAAATTGATTTTCTTGGGGTAATATGAGATTTTCATTTCTTATAATACCTATGAGCGACGCGAAGATAAAATTCTTACCGTCCCACTTTATCTTTTCCCTCCACCACTTTGCGATTCAACACTCAGAGTATTAAAGTTTCCTGGTCGCCTTTTCGAAGTATTTAATTCCGCTACTTAGATCACAATCGCGGAACTTCGCACTCGTGGAAACTACTTGAAAGGGAGAATCGATTGTTTGCGTGCTCGCGACGTGACTGAAAATCAAAATGTAGGATCAGTAAACTCTCGAGAAAAGGGATAGGGATCAGAAGATACGAAGATAGGAGGATTTCTTGGGCTAGATGTGGCATTATCGCTGCTGGAAGGAATAATATTCAGTCGTTCGTGACTGCCCCCCTATTTTATATCCATTCGATCAAACTGGTTCGATGTTTGCCAAATTCGTTCAAGCTACATCTTGGAAGAACTCCGTTAAAAGCTTTCTTGTAGAATTCATTCCTTATCGCCGTTAAATTTCCACCGTCACGACGACAGTTTATCAGAACGTGGCTGATGATAGTCGAATTAAAAACTCGTTTAATTTTCTGCTCGAGTCTTGACCGTCAGGTCTGGACAGTCCGAACTTTTAAGCGTCGAACTTTACACTTAAAACTTTGGCGTTTGTAGCCGTAAGAGGCTTTGAGCAGCAAAGCTGCTGAATCGTACACTTTTCATTAATGAGTTGGAACGAAAATTTAAAACGAGACGACGTTCCTTTCTAACGGAAATTTCCAACGAATCGCAGAAAAATACAGTTAGGGTAAATCCGGGAGACGCGGTCGGGCCGGAGAGTTAGTCGTGTCGCTATATTTCAGAGTCTATACGTAAAAATGCATTAAAGTGCAGACCAATTACTTCTCTAGAAGCCAAATAGTTGAATGAATAGCGTTATTTCGCTTCCTTCTGTGTTTTTCTGGATTTATAGGCTATAAAAGGTAAATTGATGTTACATTTAACCTCTTTTGTCAAACAGCGGTTCTACAGAATCGTATTTAAAATATACTTCTAAGTTTATTTTCCTTTAATGTTTGGAATAATAAGATAGTAGAGATATTGAGGGACAATGCAGCCAAAGTATTTGGCCATATTAACTCTTCCTCTCAAAGCTAACGAAAAGACCTAAACAAATTAAATATCAATGAATCCGTAGTTGTATTCACTCATAAATAATTTTGCTTTATCCTTTGTTAATTTTCCATGAATAATTATGTGAGTGGTCTCTGCCAACGACGAAAACCATTTCTCCCGGCACCTCGGGGGAGGTGGTCAGATGTCACGACTTCAGTTTTCAACCCGATTGACAGTAAATATTGTCTTAAAGCAAATATCGACCAGTTTTTCTGAATCGGCATAAAATTCTGAACATATTAGGTTTGTTCTGATAACATAAGTAATATCTATATTAGTTTTAATAGCCATTTTATATTAGGTCGACCGCGTCTCCCGGATTTACCCTACAGAAATCATAATTGTGAAACGGGGATTTTATCATTTCAAGACTCTCGGATCGAATGAGACTTGGAACGAGAGGCAAGTTTTATTTATAACTCTCTTTAAAAGCTCTCCAAATATTTCCACTGCTTTACTCTTCTTTCCACTTCGTTAATCGATGTGCTGAAAAATAGTGGTTCTGTTCGTAAGAGATGGCAGGAAGGGGCGACATTATCTCGATCAGTAATTCGACGACCGATGGGAATCCGAAGCGATTCGACAACGTGTCCTGGAAGCGAATATCGGGGGTTGAGACGCGCAGGCACAGGAGACAATTTATCAAAAGTCACTTTTAGATCCCTTCTGGATCCTTTTATACTATCAGTGGGCACACGCAGCCTTGGAGCATGTTTACGTAATTTCTTGGATGCTGGTCCTGCAGCTCGTATTTTCGTCTCAATGAAATAAATGAAAATCTCGAGTCTTTCGATTCAAAGTCATTAGGAATAGATGGGATCGTTCAGTTGTGGGTGATTCTTGGAATCTTATATCGATAATGCTAGATTGATACGAGACTTTTTAACAAGTACAGACTTGTATAAATGTATGTAAGAAAATGAAAAAACTGTAATAATAAAATTGCAGTAAAACAAGCATCTTGCCCCCCCAGAGAAGGATTAAGTGAAGGAGAAGGTGAAATTACAGCTCCCTTAAGATAAATGCCTTCCATCTTGCCAGGAATGCACTGATGGTATGCGTAAGCGCTCATCAATTCTCCCTCCAAGCAATTTTTAATTTCGGTAGGCGTTTAATCTGAACGTTGGGTCGCGCTAAATGAAAACAGGCCGGCCTTCGGAGCGGATCGCTTAGGATCGAGGGATCGCGCTAACAGGAGTAGGAATTAACGGCAGATCGATATATCTTACTTTGCGCGCTTCAGGCCGGCAGCCCCGGAAATCTTGGAGCGTAATCATTTCGCGTGGATAATTGGATATCCGTCGGGAAAGTTGCGGCCATTTCTGATTCTTTCATACCCGTTGTCAATTAATCTTGCTCGACTGATCCGTCTTCTAGTTCTCATAAGCCATTCCCGTCATTTGGAGGATAAAAATTGAAATTTCTCACCTGTTTTTCATTAAAAACTGTACCACTTCTATAAGTCCTTCATTACTTTCCACCATAGGCATTTTCGACACAATTAGCGTTCTATTAATTTTCGTCTACAGTGCACTGACTTGCTTTTCGCTTTTATTGTAAGGAGCGCATTTAATTACCCATGAATCCATCTATTTTTTATGAAGCAACGACAGGTTTGCTCACACTTTTAAAAGCGACGAAAATAATGTCCGCGAGCAATTCCTAAATCATTAACTTATACCGATTGCTTTTCTCCCCTTTCGTTTTTACATGTAATTTTTATCTTGTAATTTGGAACTTGTTTCTGGAGTATTTTCTCCACTGGAAACATCTGCTTTATGTAGCATATGAAGCTTGTAAAATTAATTCTGCAGCTGTTTGATTAACAAAGGTGACCGAGAAACTTGGTATGCAATTGCTATTTGGAAACAATACGATTACAGAGCTGGTAAAGGAATAGAAAAGAATGTGAATGTCAAGAGACCGCTTCAAGAATTGTATTAATTTCACGAAAAATAGGTCGAAATTGCCTCACTAATTTCCGACATGATTGCTTTGAACATTCCGCGGATTTCTCTATTCTTCCTTGTCCAGTCTCCTCGCAGGTATAATATCTCCAGATATTGTGCCATCAACCTCCAACGAGGCCTCGAGCATTTCATTAAGGCGAGATCTCGTCGACGTTTCTCGTCCCGACCATCTCCTTTGACTCCCTCGATCGTGGTTTATCCTCTCTAGCTCGTGAACGCTTACAAGATAATGCTGCCCACGATACTTTTGTAAAATCCAACCCAATACAGCTCCGATAATTATCATTCATACAACTAAAACATTGATCACCCTGAACTTTGCTTAGATTCAGTATTTCTAAATGCTGAATATATTAGAAACTTGGGTGCCGAGATTAAACTCAAAGAACCTTTCGAATAAAGCTGATGAATGCCAGAAGAATCTTCCCAAGTGTTTAAATTCGCTTTTTACCAAGTACCTGCAACTTCAAATTTCCAGGGAACCAAATTCACTGAACAGCCATCTTCTCTGGCAACCACCACTCGTAACTCAATTTTTACATCCATTTTGCGACCACGCGAGAGTAACGTCACCGAGCCCCCTGATTACCAGCCGCTATCAGCTGCCAGCCATTTATTATCGTGAAATATTGGTTGTCAGTTATAACACGCGGCGCGAAATTGTGACGCGTTGAAGTCACCGCGTCGATGGGAATGTAAAATCGCATCCGGGGCCCGCGAAATTGTTCACAACGACGGAGTCCCGGTCGTTTAAATCCGCCAGCTTGCGCCGTTTAAATCGGCGTGAAAATACGTACCGAATGGTCGACGTTGCTTCTCCATTGGTACCATTGGGTGATCTATGCTCTTCGTTAGCGCGACGTTGGGGAACGCTCGTTTCCATTTTCACCGCCGCGCCGATCTAAAATCGCCTGCGAGCTATCGTCATAGCAACTGAACAGATTAATCCATGGTGAACGGACGATGACGCAGATCAAGATGTCAAGTTGCGGAGTTCCACGCGCCCTGCACTCGACGCAGGCCTGTGATGTGCGGAGGAAACTGGTCCATTCGGCCGGGAAATTGCATGATGCGCGTCAAAATTTAATAGGGCGCTAGGCGGCGGCGAGCAGCCTCTCGAAATTTACACGGTAACGAGGACATTACGTTTTCGTCATTATTATCGTCTCTGATTTGCAAAGCAATTAAGTTCTCCCGCTACAATTACAAGGCTCTCGCGCGCGGACCGAATTATATTTGCAAAGCGAACAATCAATTTCGTAGGGCTCCAGCGGGCGGGCTTAACGAAGCCGTGATGGAGGACACGTTTCACAGGATTCAGGATAATCGAATCGATGGCTCGTAGCTTTCGCTCTTCTTCGGTTTAATCGGCACGAAGAAGTCTTTCGTAATTTCAGAGGAAGCCCACTTTACAGTCTCCTTAGGGAGGTTAAGATTCTAAGTGGACGTGCTGCTGATCTTACATGTGTATAGAAAGTCTGTGTTAGGGTAAATCCGGGACACGCGGTCGACCTAATATAAAATGGCTATTAAAACTAATATAGATATTACTTATTTTATCAGAACAAACCTAATATGTTCAGAATTTTATGCCGATTCAGAAAAACTGGTCGATATTTGCTTTAAGACAATATTTACTGTCAATCGGGTTGAAAACTGAAGTCGTGACATCTGACCACCTCCCCCGAGGTTCCGGGAGAAATGGTTTTCGTCGTTGGCAGAGACCACTCACATAATTATTCATGGAAAATTAACAAAGGATAAAGCAAAATTATTTATGAGTGAATACAACTACGGATTCATTGATATTTAATTTGTTTACGCTAAACAAGTAAAGAACACGTCAAAGAAAAAGTGAATTACCTACTGGCGATTAGCAAGGCAAATGAATACAAAAGTGAATAAATAAACTAAATAAACAAAAATAATAATAAAATAATAATAAAGAATAAAATAATAAACAAAAATCATAACTCGACCATCTCACCTTTCTGCAGCGAGACATGGTCTTCTCGTTAGCTTTGAGAGGAAGAGTTAATATGGCCAAATACTTTGGCTGCATTGTCCCTCAATGTCTCTACTATCTTATTATTCCAAACATTAAAGGAAAATAAACTTAGAAGTATATTTTAAATACGATTCTGTACAACCGCTCTTTGACAAAAGAGGTTAAATGTAACATCAATTTACCTTTTATAGCCTATAAATCCAGAAAAACACAGAAGGAAGCGAAATAACGCTATTCATTCAACTATTTGGCTTCTAGAGAAGTAATTGGTCTGCACTTTAATGCATTTTTACGTATAAACTCTGAAATATAGCGACACGACCAACTCTCCGGCCCGACCGCGTCTCCCGGATTTACCCTAATTTAAAGAACTTTTATTACATGGAATTTTGAGGTAACGTGATTGTAGAAAGCTACAGTGTCACTTTATCTTACGTTTGATACGAAAGCCTTCTTCGTGCCATCGAATTCAAAGAGTATTTTGTTGTTAATATACTGTAGGGTGTTTTGTTCCATAGTTGTTAGAATGTAGACAGATGGGTGGTGCTACTCTCTATTTGCGTTGTGTTTATCTGTTTCCTCGGCTGCGAAACGAGTGAAAAAATCGCGGAACACGCGTGGTTCGTAACTTTGGCATCGAAGTAGCTCTCCGGGCGTCTGAAATTGCCCCTTTTCGCGCATTCCTGTTAAATGGCCCGGCTGCGTACTGGAAACTCTCGTAAACGCGATCGTAACGTAACAGCGCGGCGAAAATATATATGCCCGCGATCGTATTAAACTACGTTCATTGTTTTCCATGTGCTTGTCCCTCCATCCACAAGCTGGGCAGTAAAGTTTGACCTTTAAGGCAGGGATTTTTCATCAGATTCACTCATGTCAGTTTCCATTTCCCTTCGCCGCTGGCTGATTAAAGCGTGCGGCTGGTAGGTATGCGTACGGGGCGAAGAATGAAGTATAGGTATAATGAAGTAAAGGATTTGGAGAAACATCTTCATAATAGCACGAAAGTTTGTAAAAGTTTCCTCTCTTTGTGGAATTTTTTTTAAATCACTTCCATCTACCCTAAGAAATTCCAAAGATATCTCAAGATCCATTTGTCAACTTAAACTCTTAAATAAGAAATTCCAATATCTATCTACTTATCCTCCCTTGTCATAGTTGACAAACATTCCGAACTCTACGTAATTTTAGATCCTAATGCAACATTCGAACCTCCTGACCAGAGTTGGGCATTATGCAAATAAATTTCTATTCGAACAAATTTTTACTCGAATAAATTTTTATTCGATTAAATTTTTACTCGAATAAATTTTATATTCTAATGATCTCGAACAAGAGTTGCGAATAAAAATTTATTGGAATAATGCCCAAATCTGCTTCTGACACCTTAATATTACATCGGATGCGACTTAAAATACAATGAGATACGAAAGCTTATCATTTAGACAATCGACCTCGAAGCTCCGATTCTCAAGCAGCTCTCTCGCCTCCCAAGGAAATTACCACGTATTTAGAAAGAACAATCATAAGTGCCACGTGCCACGGAGAATAATGTCACCGTGTTTCCTGGGAGAAGGGAGGAGCAACGAAACAGTGAGGCGTAATCTAATAGACCTCGCCTATGGAGCTTCTTTATTCGACTAATGGAGCCGACCTTTTCCAGATCCCGTGGACCAAGGAACAACTGACTGGCAGTAAGAATTCAGAGCGTGGGAAAGAGGAAGTGTCGAGGAGGAGGGAAGAGGAAATGATTTCCTCGGCGATCTTCGGGGCAGCTGCCGGCACAGGCCTGGCCCTGGTCGTTGCGATGACGATAGTGGTTTACCGATATTACGCGGTGAAACGGAAGGGAAAGTACTGGAGCAACCTCGATCGTTGGCCGGATCCACCTAGCACCAGCAAACCGGAAGTCCGACACCAGAACTGCCCACAGCACTGTCACGACGACTCGTCCTCGCACGTGCTGAATTGTTGGCGAAAACCGCAGAAGAACTACTACGCCGTGCAGACGGGGGTGAGTAGAACGACACACGTTAATTCCTTTGTGCATAGCACGGCTGCCTCGAATTCGCGCGACACCGGATAACAGTTCTGTTTAATTGTGTTATTCGTTGATCAATTCTCTCGAGTTGGACGCTCTAGTTACGTACTGGTACATTATGGTTGGATCGCAGTGCTGCTAGGAGCATACTGCGGGGGGTTTGTTGACTTTTTCAAGTCAATATATGGTGGGTGAAAAGGAAAAGTAATTGATTTGATGAATTTTGAGATTCCCTTGGGCTGAATTCTTGTAATAGGGAACGAGGTTCTTGAATGGGGTTTAAATGGAACTGTAATAATAGTGTGACGATATTTTCGTTTAATTCCAAGTGGTTCGAATTGCATATTGCGAAAGCCGATGCAAGCTACTGCGCAGAAATGTCGATTGTGCAATTTGCGCGAGTTTGATAGGTATTAGGTATTTGGCACGTTCTCGCAGTACGCGAAAGTAATATTCTCCCGACTTATCATTAATAATCGTAATTGCACTGGTAGTTTAATCTGCGTGGTTATGTTTAGAGCAGTGCACTTTCGGAGATAACTGCTTTCGTGGCATGTCCATTCTCATGAATAACAAATTTTATCTTAAGCAAGGCAGAATTTCAGTTCGGACTAAAGTCAAACTAGCGCGTCTGACACGTGATGCTACTTCAGAGAGAAAGTCGCCAGATACCTCTGATACTGTTTCCTTTAAGAATTTGCGAAGGATGTTACTTTCGAGAAATATCCTACTACTTTTTGTAAGCAATATTTTATCAGATCTTGTTTTAAGATTAACCCCCCTCGTCAATGTAGTTCAACTTCTCGCACACTTGATCGAAAGTTCAAGGAAGCAGTGAGAATAGATATCGCTCCAAGTAGATGATCACAATAATTGGTCAGGCGTAGTGAGTTCATCGAGCAGCATGAATTGTTTTAGCCTGAAGCTACCAGCTAAAGATTAAAATTATCAAGAAGCTTGAAATAGTTACCATTAGAGTATATTTAAATTAAATTTTCATTACTATAAGTAGAAGTTATTTGCATTAAAAGGGTATAGAGTTCAATACCTACACTTCTTTCCCAAAAAGATTCTTTAAATTTAGCTTCTGCCAAGGCAAACCTCTGGCATTCTTAGTAGCTCGGAAAATATCCGCCAACAAGTTTTAATTGATGGATTAATAGATAACCTTTAACGACACTGAGCCAGCTTGCCAGTTAATACACTTAGATCGCTCGATCAGCGAAAGGATAACTGTCAATTAGTGGTCGACTTGCTATTAACGAACCACTGTCAACATACTTCGAACGTTCTAAACCCACCATGTAATTACCAGACTATTTGTATTAGGGTTAATAGCAACCGTCCCTTGTCTCCCCCTGTTAATTACCCCCGTTCTTTAACCGGAACACACATTCGTCTGTGTGTGCATTATGGAGTATCATTTTGCCACCCTATCATCTTTGTGTGGCGCCAAAAATAATATTGGGTCTCTCCTGCTTGTAGTTTTGAAATTGCTACTCGAGTTTTGATTATATAAGTCGTCGTAACTAATTACCATCTACATCTAATTTAGCAGCATCGATTAATTACATAATGCGTCCCAGAACCATTCGAAATCCCATTAGTACCAGCTACCAATTAGACATTGGGGTTCGTTGTCTGTCTAACAGCAGTCAATTAGTGGCAAATGAATTTCTCGTACGATTCCGATGAATTTTCATCTTGATGTGCACTTTTCGCTCTGTCTCTGTGGGATCCATTATTATCTGTGATTATGAACCCTTAATTAACTAGTGACCTTTACGTTGTTTTCATACGCCTTTACTCTGCAGTGTGGATCTTTCATTTTCAATCATAAATATATAGATTCGTTTGAAGGGACGTGGTTAGGTTAAATAGAAATGCTACCGTGCTAGCATCGATATTTATTAAATCAATAATTGACGCATTGCGCATTGTTGAATCGATGCCTATTTAAGTAAACTCCCACGGTTCAATTTTGTTGGAAATAGAATCACGCTCGATGAAGACTGGTTGCACTTTTTGTTGCTGTCACAAAGGGTGCAAGGTGAAAAGAAATGTTCACTTCGGAATGAAATTAATCGCAGCAGTCATTTTACTCGTAATTACTTTATTCTTGAAAGGTTATTCTTCACACGGAATTAAAACGTCACACTGTGTGCAAGTTAATTTTAATTAAGAAGTAAATCTTCGAAAACTTAATTGACGGGAACTGACCTTGTGGATGTATAAAAAAAATAACGCTCCTTTACTTTCTGTGAAGTTCTCCTGGAATTCTATTTCTACGCGTTCAATTTTAGGCCTTCGTTAAATATATTTCTCGCCCACTACATCATCAAACTCCGACTTTGATATAAATTGTACCTGCGGTAGAATATCAAAAGAAGGTGCCTCTCGCTTCTTGGAGATTCTCTGTCGATATGAGATCCCACGATGGTTCGTTCACTCGTTCGCTGGTTGGTAGAGGTAATCGTAGTGTTGCACTACTGATAAGATTTCAGTGGAACTGGTCCGCGCTTGTACCGACGCCACGAGGTCGGTAAAGATTTTCCCTGATCGATCAACTGGCGTGGAAGAGAGAATATTCCAACGTGGGTAATGTAGGATGCAGGTTCCTGTTGCTGATAACGCAAGTCCTTTCCCGTCCTATCACTGATAACAAAATACATTTATCGATGAGGTTTCATGGACGGTTACCGAATAATGGTACTAGATTCACCTCGCGTTTTCGTAGTTTGCAGGTGAGGTTAAATCAGGGAAGATGTTTCCTACAATTGGTGGTGCAGGATATGTTATTTCTATAGCATGATTTAATTAACAATGCGCGGTCAAATTAGATATAATTTATTTACGATTAAACGAGGAGTTTGTATCGCAGAACATAAATTTGCATTGAAACGTGCGCATATAAATTGCATTCATTGCATGGAATTATATTAACAGATGTCTATCAAATGTATATTTGCAAATGAGAAGTTATTTTCAGATATACAGGAATTAAATTCACAGTTGAATAATTTGGGGATCGAAATTCAAATGTAAATTTAATTCCGTCATAATTAAAATTTCATTATAGGCATCGATTTACCCAAACACATACTAGAATCAACAGCAAACTTATTATACGAAATAAACAAATTTACTATAAAAATTCATTATCCAACTATTCAGATCACTTCAACTATTTCCGTTTCCTTGGCAAACTCAATTGCCATTTCACGCGTCAATTTTCAACTTTCCCCATGCTACGCGACCCTCAATCGAGTATCGAAGCGGAGAACGTTAATAAAAACGTTACGTGTGGAATCTATCAAAAATTGAAATTCCCTCTGAGACAAGAAAGAAAACCAGAATTTGCTGGCGCCTCGAAGTCCAACAGAGAAATTGATTTTCCAAAAGCAGCGAAAATAGAACAATTTACGGCTCGTATGTCGGCCAACTAAACGCTCCAACTTTCCCAACATTTATTACGTCCCAGGAGTTGTTTAATCCGCGGCATAGTCGCGCAACAAATTGATTAAGACTTTTCCCCGCGCGCGACTCATAGCCTTCCATCGCGAGCTTCCCTTTTCATCGAATCCAACCGCGAGAATCCCAAAAAATCGTCGCAAAATTTGTGTACCCGTAAAATCTGAAAATAAAAAATTGTGAAAACAAGATACGAAGCCTCGCTGTTATTTCCCCGCGAATTTAAAACCGACGCCACTCGATACGTGATTTAACGAAATTCGTTATCTCCCTTATTGCCTCTACCTGTACGCGCGTAGATATAGAAACCCTCCCCGTTCCGACCGGGAATATAAAATCTGGAATTTGGATCGATACAGCGCTCCACAACAGCCGATGGAAATCGCGCTGCGAAGCGCGGCTCTCACACCGTGAATAGTGAAAAGGCGGGACACTTTCTGCGCGGACGTGGACCGATTCGAGCTGCCGATTTTCCTTGTTTTTGTTTGCCTTTGTTATCTGCCATACGCACGCCGGGCGGGAGACCGATGTTTTTATTCGCTGGCCCAGCAGCGTTGCAAAAAATTCGATATCCCTAGTGGGGTGTCTTCAAACGGACTCGTTCTTCCTCGTCGCTTCTTGTTTCTTTATTTAGAGAGGTTGGGAATCAGGTGTGGATAGAGTTCGTTGTTAGACACCCTAAAGGCTCGGTGAAAATAAATTGTCAGGCCAACAACCTTGGACCTATGAACTTTTCAATTTGTGAATCTATAATTCTTTGTCCGAGTGTCCATGGGAAGTGCATAAAGGGATTCCATTTCATTTGAACAGAGACTTAAAGAAATTTTCTGAATAGACTGCCTGACCTTTCCACTTTATTGCTACCATCTAAAGTCTCTAGATATCGCTGATTTTATCGAGAACTATCGAATCGTTATTTCATTCAAAGCGTCCTATCGGTCACTGAACTATGTATCCATAGTTCACTTACACCCTGTGTACAGCAAATTTCTTTCGCGTTATCGCTGCATGACTTGCATCGCGATAACTGACATTTCTCTTCGCGGCTTGTTTGTCGGCGCCCCGTTCGTCGGTTGAGCTGGATGGTGTCAATGAATCCTTCAAAACTGATCCAATATCTGCGTTGCAATCTTGAGCTACAAGGAAACAGTGGTTGCATAAAGATCTTTATAATTTCACCTTCTTCTCCACTTGATTCAGACAAATATCGCATTGATTCAATGTGCTTGGTTACCGATCGAATATTTTGCTTCCACTAAAGATCGTGGGTCCACCCATGGAGGACTCTGCAACGCGTTTAAGAGATATTCGATGCACCTTGTAGAATTCACCTCTACGAAACAGCCAGGTTTTCACGCGTTAATAAAAAATTGGGAGAAGAGGCACAGGTCGTTCGCGTCGACACCCATAGGCGGAGTTTTATCGGGCGTAACATTTTTATCGGTGGACGATTCAGATCGTTACCCTGTTCCTGTAGTAATACATTCACGGTTTCTTGATAGCGCGTGCCAATTTTACGACTGCGTTTTATACGTTGCTAAAAATACTTAAGGGATCGCCTATTTTGCATTCCTCTATCTTACCGGACGAACTGCAACCTGTTACACCAGCAGAATACCCCGTAAAAGTATTTCTTTATCACCACATTTCGCGCTCCATCTGGTACCTACAAAACCTGCTTATCCTCTGGCGAGAATTCCTGTATGCCGATTTAAAATTACGCTTTAGCAAAATTTCTGTAACTGAGAATGAAGCGAGTAGGGTAGACCGGGGGCGGTAGTAACACTTTGACTTTGGAATACGATTACGCAAAAACTATTACAGTTACAAACACCGTTTTTTTTTACGAAAATGTTACTTACGTATCTGACATTATTTGAGCCACAACAGTTTCGCTGTATGTCAAGTAATATTCCGGTTATTAATAAAAAATGAGAAGCGGAGAAACTGTTACAACCGTCCCTGACCCCGGGTCGGTTGTAACACTGCATGGAGTCGATAGTAGCACAAATATAACTTTACAAAATTAAAATATTTATTGATTTAGATTATAATAATAAATGAAAAATGTAAAATCTATAACAAATTATGTGGTATCGCAATTCTGGCAGAAATAAAATACGTTTTGGCTGGTGCATTCTGCATCTGCTCAATCCTTACATTTAGTATATTGCACCAATTTTTCATTTGGTTTGCTTGTGCTATGCTATAGGATTTCATGCAAATAAGACAATATTATTCGCCTTCTTTGACCCTATTCGGTTCTGTTGCGGTAAAACCGACCCCGACTGCCGATGTTACAATCGCCCCCGACCATGCTTTTGAACTTAAATTATAAATTTGGACTAACGAGACGCTTAAAAGTGCCAAGTAACGATCAACATTAGTTTAAAAAAGGTCAAATTACAGATTAAAAAATCGAACAAGCACATACTTGCAAAGGAAGTGTTTATATTACAATTTTAAGTCAGTAGGGAAAAGTTACTTTAAGGTATCGAAAAGTTATTTTCTTCACTATCCATGTCTATTGCGTATCTGTATTCCTAGGGCATGGATGTGTATATTCCAAATGTCATTGTTCATCATATATCCAAAATTGGTGTTAATATCTATTATATGTTTTGAGATATTTAGCGTGTTACATTCGCCCCCCTGTTACTACCGCCCCCAGTCTACCCTACCTAAGTACTTTGATGTGAAATTTTAATTGAGCTCTGATTACATTAAACGTCTCTTTTATTTTTACTCCAAATGTCAGAGAAGATAGAGACCGCAGTGTTTAATATTGTAAACGAAGTATTGCACTTGTAAACGATATCTAATGTGTCTGGATGCCGGAACCAATTACTTGAGCTATAACCAGGAAATATAAACATTAATGCATGCACGGCAGAGAGTGGGAGACGTGATGTTATAATCGCAAGAGGCTGGATTATTCACGAAGCGTGAAATTCATAATCGAAATCGGCGAATGGCTTTTATTTTGCCGGGGTATATTCGACGAATTCTGGCCACATAATCCGGCTAATGTTCCGCGTAACCTGGCGCTGCCGTTAACAAGAAATTACTCGATCCTCGCGGCACCAAGAACGCCTGATTCTGGGCAATTTGCATTTTAATTGCAGGTGGGCGTTTCGCCTTAAGGACCATAAAAAAGTAGCGAGCAAAGTTGCCCGAAACAAGCCGGATAATCCGAGGCGAGCAACGAAATATCTTCTGGGCCGTGACACGCAGCACTGGTAAAAGGATAATAAAATTCCGGGAATATTTAAATGTACCAACAAGTGCATATTTACAAAGACCAGCCAGCAGGCCAGTAATACTTCAGCGAATATAAAGTACAACGAAATGCTCTTCGAAATATCCTCATCTGCACCTCGTATTTCGATTTTCTCCCGTCAGTTACAACCTTCGCGACCAATTCAATTCCGCTAAATGAATGTTCACGCGGATCTCCGCGAATCTAAAGAAATCCTTTTAAAACTGTGCGAACCTACGGGCATCGTACTAAACCCTCCCCTTCGCCCAATACAGAGCTCCCCGGAGCCGGTAACATTAATAAAATTCACCCCATCGTCGATGAAAAAGAGACGTCAGAGAAAATTAACGTATCAATATCCAAGGGGGATCGATGGCTGCCCGATACGCTATCGTGCAAGAATGATATATCGATTAAGGAAGCTTCCAGGTAACGTGCAACGGAGCCCTGCAAAAAGTTAATCAAATTTTCCGCCGTTACGTAAAGGAGCCTCCGCGCTGATGCATAACGCGCATGCAACACGGTCATCTATCAAAAAATGAAGAAAATAGAGGATCGATGGGGGGACACGTTCATTATTGATGTCGAAGCCACGGCAAAAAAAAAGCTACATTATTTACCGTGACAAGGGTGTCGCGCGGCCAGAAACACACAGCCCCCTGCCCCTCGATGGAATCGATGAGAAACGGTCTCGGAGCGGGTCGACGCTTCTCGATCGTTGGAAAGCTGGAAATGTGGATCGCGGTGCGGTGTCGGAAGTTTCTCGTTTAAAATTCTATCCGCCAGCAAGTTTAACGCAACACGGTGATATATAATGCAAAAGCGTTCTCGAATGAGCCCGCCGCGCGCCCACGAGAACGGAACGGTTGCAGCGCGTCTCGTCGGGTCGATGAGAAAATCTCGCCGTGCCGCATCGATTTTCCGATGACAAATTCGTGAAACGACGACGTGGAATCGAGAGGAAATCGTCGGAATGAAATTGTGCGTTTCACTTCCGGGGATTTCATTGAACCGTGCCTCCAGTCGATAAATAATAGAAAAGGTTGTAGTCTCCGTTGGCGCCGCTCGCCCCCTTGCAACATTCATCGATTTGTTTGCTAAGGCTGTCTGTGAAGATGTCATTAGTATGCGTGTGTTTTACTTGAAACGATTATTACAATAATGCTCGCATTGAAAGATATCTATTATAGATATTCCGGTAGAGTGCAAGTAGAAGTGGATCGTTTATAGTCAGACACACTCTACGACTGTTCTGCCAGTGCAGGTATCGCTGTGATTTTTAATAGGTGGCCTGTTTTAAACACTCCTTCGAGTGTAATTATTATTGAATTAATGAGCTCTGAATCTATATACAAATTCTGCAACAATTTCATTTGATCTCTATCCACTCTGTTGCACGGAGACATGAAATGCATGCTCATCGCAGTGTAATCTTTGTAATACAGTTTGCGGAACATCATATGTATGATTTTACGCGGGAGTCTAAACTTTTGAACATGTGGGGACCGAGTTAAATCGATTAAATGTAAACAGAATCCTCTTGAATCCACGGTTGACGTAAACTGTTTGAATACAGACGTTTCAGTATTTAAAAGAACACCGCAAATTCGAAAGGGAACATTACGGAAGGCAAAATATTCTCAAGTTTCTGGTTGGTGAGGATGCAGATTTATGCTGATCGAGGGGAAGCTCGGTGGTTAGGAGAATGGTTGGATTTTTGTCTAGAGTTGGTCGCTGAGGGTGCTTGAGTAACCGCGAGTTTGCGGCTTCCGGTCGACTTGTTTGAAAAATCGTTTAAACTCATCATCCCCCGCGGTAAGTGGCCTGCGAAATTAGCAATAACTTCAAGGAAATTTAGCAGTCGGGGATATCGCGTCCCGCGGCGCAATTCCTCGCGGGATTTAATAAATTTATTCCCTTGGTTGCAAACGATGGAGGAACGAGCTGAAGACACGACCTTGTCGTGTGCTCTGTCGCAAATTAGAATCAGCTGATCCGGTGTCTCGACCTTGAGTCGCCTTGGAGGCCAGAAGAATGAAATTTTCCTCTTAAATGCCACGACAAAGATCATCTGATACTTCGTTCTTAACTTTCAAAGGGAGTGAGATTAACGACATTCTTTGAGGAAGTTGGTTTATGGGAAACCTGTGCGGTTATCGCGTCTTTTCTGAGATTTTTCCACAGAGACGCAAGGTAGATACCTATAATCAATACACTAATTCGTTTTAAACTGATAAAAGCAATCGTCACTTTAATATGCTCCAAATATTTTCGTGAAATTTGTTTGTATCTGTTTACCGACGCATTGCCCGTATTATTCCCAGAATAACAATTATGATTGATCATAAATTAATAAACATAGGCACGTACTGAAATATACATTACATTCGCGGTAATAATGCACGATGCAGTTTGTGCGGTTGATGCGAACGAGTGTGAATGTTTAAGTAACGCTAACATCCCGATGAAGGAATTTTGCAAATGATTGAAAGCATAGGAGCACGGTCCCATAAATTTGTAATTCTAAACGCTAGTCATGATCCAGCTGGAAGAATTTCTTAACGCCAGTAAATTAACTATTACAAATTTCCGTTTCGTAAACTACCTAGCCACGATTAGTATTCATACGTCTATGATACTAAAATATTCAAGTTCACGTTCCCGCTAAAATTCCCCATAATTGTAACAGCAAAACGCATCTAACATGCACGCGCTACGAGTACAACGTGTTAATGGATTGATCCTCGCTCTAATCCCATCGTAAACTCGCGCAAGTCCCGTAACGGCCAACGTTTTGCATTTACATTTCGACTTAAACAGATTACATGGGCCGATAAACACTGGTAGTGGGTGTGTGCGTCACGTTGACGAGTCCGCGACAACGAGGATCGGCGGTCTCGTTGATAATACACATGGAAGTCCAGCGTGATCCACAGCAAAATTCTTGGTCGAATGGTTTCCGCTGATCTTTCGAAATTACGACCACGCGCCAGTATCGCCAGCGATCCCTTACTTGATTTGCAGCTCGCGCCATCAACTATGGGAGCATGTTGGACGAGGTTCGGGCTCGACAAAGGAAGCCGTGCTCCGCGTTTCCGCATCCAGGCGATGCTTTTCTCCCCCGCGAACGGAAAATTCAACAGGATTGCGCGGGGAAGAGGCACTCCGAGTCCTTTCACCGCGGCCTCTCGATCTCGAGGTGCATCAACCGTCCTTGCATTTATTTACATCGGCTGAAACCGGGTCTTTGCCCGTTCAGCCTTCGTCTCTTGGCGCATAAGAAATTGCATTGTCGAACGGGCGGCCAGCGATCTTTGGAAGCCAGGCTGGTCGCGCTGTCGTGGGAACCGTTGACCTACACTACTGATTTTATAAAGTGACGGTAAGGGAAAGACACTTGCATTTTTAATGCGAAAGCTGACGGTGTGGAGGTGGCGCTAATATCTCTCATCTCCTTTGGGTCGTCTGTAGAACATTTTAAATAAAATTCTACAGGCTTTCACTGGTATCTTGTTAGATAAAAGAGGGGTGAGATGACCCTTTGCATCACCTTTTAATAGTATGTTAACAGTATTCTAAAGAACTTACACAATCATAATAGTATCCCTAAAATGTCAACTCTTTTCCTCCACAAAAACTACAACTACCCGTATTCACTACAGACACTGTTCACCACATTCTTCATCCCCCCAGAGCGTCTGAAATCTGCATGAAAAGAGCATCAGGCTCGTCCTCAGTCTATCGACAAAACGTCCCGAATTCCGCCACCGCGTAATCGCGAACACTCCGCGTCCAGTTGGGCGCAGTACCAAGAAAGGTACGAGGAAAGAGAAACCGAGGGTTGGAAAATAGAGGACGGTGGGCGGAGGTTCGAGATAAAGTAGCTAGTAAAGGGAAAGGATAGTAGAAGAGCGCATCTAGAGATACGAGGAAGGTCGAGGGGAAGGTGTAAGGGAGGAAGGGTGGTCGGGAAGGGTCGAGAAGGATTCCAGGAGCGTATCGAAGGGGAGAGTAACCTGTTGCGGCGCACGCATTCTTGCTCCCCATCCTTGTTCGCCCCTCGCGGCTCACCCTATCGCACGTACACGAGGGAACGCTCACATAGAAACACCCCAAACACCTCTTCGTCCGTGTATACCATCATCTTTGTCCTTCATGGCTCTTCGTGACTCCAGCCCTCTCTCTTTCTCTATCCACCCCCCCATCGGCGAGCATACTCCGTTCACCCTACCAGCGGGACGAACCACCACCTCCTGGCTTCCTCTACGATCCACGAATCGCCGTTTTCTGGTGGCACACGAGCCCCGGCATAGCCAGCGCGTACACGGTACAGAGTAGTTAGTCGCTGCCAGGCCGCTACGCCAACACCGTCGACTCTCATAAATCGTAGACGACGGACGTCTGCGCTTTCGCCATCCGGAAGGAGATTATGCCTTCTAACTTCTAGAAGATCGTCGCGCCCTGCCATCCGCCAGCCCCACGCAGACACCTGTTCGCCCTAGGTAAATGAATCATTTGTCTCTTCGTAAACCATAGCGGTGATTGCACGTTCGTTCGCGAGGCGCGTCTCGTTTGCGCGTCCGCGGGCGAGTAGTACGAGTGGCGGTTTGGTCGGACAGGCGGGACGCCCGCGACTGTTGCTACTCGGTGGGACCGCGCGCGATCCGATTTCACCGGAAACGTGCTGCCTCTTTGACGTCTTCCTTACTCGAATTTGTGCCCGGAGTGTAATATTGCTTCAGCGGCAGCTGATCACCGTGGCTGATGGATATTTCGTGCCGAGTAGAATAAGAGACTTCCAGGCGAACGATACACGGACGTTCTTGGATAGGGTGCCGACGAATGTGGCACGGGGGTTGTCGACACGAATCCCCGCGGCACGTTCCATTCGAACGGGAAATATAGTCGATTTATAATTGTAACGCGAGGGTTCCACCCGGTCGTCCCTCGACACGATGAATTAATTCTGACCTCCAGCACCGCAGAGTCGGGTCAAAGGAACAGAGTGGCCATTCATCCGCGATATTCATACACATCCCCCGGGCTACGGATTCGAGAAGTGAATTCCGCGATTCCCAGATATTCATCCGCGACTCTGGGAAATTTATCTCGCGCGCCGGGTGGTCGTGTAATTGACTCGCAATAAAATCGCCTGCACGCGCTTTTGCTTATCGATCGACGTCACTTTTTCTGCAATACGCGAGTAGAGCGTAAGCAGACCTTTAATCCCCATTTTCGTCGAGGGGAAAAGCAGCATCGTTCGTTGTCCAGGGGCTGGCAGACCTATTCATTAATTGTTGATCGTACTGATCGAGGGCAGCGGTTCTGTCAACCGGGCATTAAGTATTCCCTTTCCGTTGTATCGAGTTCGATTGGCCCTCGTTTCGGGGCGCGTACTGACCTCGAACATTGATCCCTCGGTTCACGAGGGCAGCGGGGTAATTGTTAAGGAACACTCGCACAGGTGCGAGGGGGGCGACTTTGCCAGGGATGCCACGAGAGTGAACAGGAGCAACAATTAGGGTAAATATCGATTCCGACCAGGTGGTTTGATCGACCCCGCTAGACCTCTACCCTTACACTGTTTCGTAATAAAACAATCGAGCATTGTTTGAACTTTGTGCCTGCGGTGTTTCCATTTCATCCGCGATTGTCTTCAGTCGGGAATAAATTCTTTTCCTTCGATTTCTGACGATGCATTAGGTCGATAGCATTCTTCGTCGTCGTGTATTAAATAGACATGCAGAGGTTGTAGACAGCTACATCGTTTTAATGTTTCAATAGGAAGGAAAGATATTAAGATCTCCTTAGCATTCATTGGCATTCTAAATAGTATTTCTGAATTTTCTGAATTATGGAATCTCGGAATACATACTTGGAAAGGAGGATACCTTTGAAAATCTTGAGAAGATTGCGCTGTATATTCCTGGAACTTGTTTTCGCAGAGAGTTACAGACATAAGTAAGATATACCGGTATAGTTGTGTAATGTTATCTATTATTATTATTATTATTATTATTATTATTATTATTATTATTATTATTATTAAACGTCTTTATTACTTCAGTAACAAGGGAGGTGCAGCCAGTATGCTATTACTATACCTGACCTTGTATAATAATCATGGGATAATAAACAATCATAAGGGTGGAAAATATAATATGCCGCAATTACGATTTATACTGACAAGTCTGGAAGGAAGTTATGTAACTTTACACGGTCCCCTGAAGTTCTGTTCTCCTTAAGCACTGAACTTCCTTAATGGAAAGGTGACATCTTTCTTAATTCGTGCGGCTAAGACAATGCCCAGCGCAGATTCCGCGGTTAAGATGCGTAAGCTTGACGTAAGAGGCGAATAAGGAGAAAAAAACGCGCTGCACTTTCTCCTGCGTCAGGTACATGACCCATTACTACAACATTTTCCAGGGTAGACTGAATTATGTAAACCTTTACATTTAGTCGATCGCAGCAGCGGTACACTCGATTATTGAAGAGCGTTATTTACTCCGGGACAAATCGATCGAGACGATAGTCGAATAGAAATAACGAAGTTCGGTGATTTCTTTTTGATTGAGGAAACTTTCTCAGAGTGCTCCAGATATTTTTTATATAAATCCAATAATCTACAGCATGTACATTTTTTATTATTACATTAATCCCGGAATATTCTATCTCACAGCAGGATTTATCTAGTTTATCATCAATTAGGGTAAATCCGGGACACGCGGTCGACCTAATATAAAATGGCTATTAAAACTAATATAGATATTACTTATTTTATCAGAACAAACCTAATATGTTCAGAATTTTATGCCGATTCAGAAAAACTGGTCGATATTTGCTTTAAGACAATATTTAGTGTAAATCGGGTTGAAAACTGAAGTCGTGACATCTGACCACCTCCCCCGAGGTGCCGGGAGAAATGGTTTTCGTCGTTGGCAGAGACCACTCACATAATTATTCATGGAAAATTAACAAAGGATAAAGCAAAATTATTTATGAGTGAATACAAGTACGGATTCATTGATATTTAATTTGTTTACGCTAAACAAGTAAAGAACACATCAAAGAAAAAGTGAATTACCTACTGGCGATTAGCAAGGCAAATGAATATAAAAGTGAATAAATAAACTAAATAAACAAAAGTAATAATAAAAAATAAAAAAATAAACAAAAATAATAAAAAAATCATAACTCGACCATCTCACCTTTCTGCAGCGAGACATGGTCTTCTCGTTAGCTTTGAGAGGAAGAGTTAATATGGCCAAATACTTTGGCTGCATTGTCCCTCAATGTCTCTACTATCTTAGTATTCCAAACATTAAAGGAAAATAAACTTAGAAGTATATTTTAAATACAATTCTGTACAACCGCTGTTTGACAAAAGAGGTTAAATGTAACATCAATTTACCTTTTATAGCCTATAAATCCAGCAAAAAACACAGAAGGAAGCGAAATAACGCTATTCATTCAACTATTTGGCTTCTAGAGAAGTAATTGGTCTGCACTTTAATGCATTTTTACGTATAGACTCTGAAATATAGCGACACGACCAACTCTCCGGCCCGACCGCGTCTCCCGGATTTACCCTAAAACACGCACGAATCGCAGAATCGTTGATCTACTCGAAAAATGAATCCTTTATTCCACGTTGAGAAGGCTACACGATTCCATTAAAAGAAAAAAGAAATCGACGCCTTTGATTGCTCCGAACGAGAATGAATTTTAGGAAAAAATTATCCTTCTCGCCTCGCTTGCTCCAGGATCCCATCATCGTCTCGAACTTTTATCTCTGAAATTTGTTCGTGCCTTCAGCCACAAAGGAGATAAATTAACGTTCCCTCGTCTGTCGGATCGCTCCCATGTAAAAGAAGATTCCCCCGATGGCGGAGAATCTCCTCTGAATTTCTGTACAAACTTTTCTGCGCGAAAAGCGCCATTAGAATGGCTTATCGTGCGAATCGATAACGCCGTTTGCTAGCAAAGGCGAACCGGGCGCGTACAAAGTCATCAGCTGTGTCCTTCATAAGCCGAGTGCGATCCTGCTTAAGGTTCGCCGCCTGGTTAATTAAGAAATTTTGTTTCCAACTTGCTTCTCGATGATGCAAGGTTGCCGCGTATCCTCGCGGATACACCGACGCCCTCCGTTCGCAGTAGAGAAGTTTAAAATATCACCGTCTCGCCATGCTCCTTGCGAATGACTGCGAACGAGCTCACCCACTTTAAAGGGGAAAAGGATTCAAAGGATGTTGTTGTCTCGATTAAACGGTTCACTCTTCAACGAAGCATAAAGGAAAGGCAAGAGGAAAGAAAAGGATCCGAGGATTACCAATCGAATGCCCTTCCTCCGACCTCTTCCTTCCTCTCTCGGGGTCTCTCGGGGAGGGTCGAACAGCTAGCTCGTGTAAGTCGGCAAGAAAATGGGACACGCGCGAAAAGAGCACGATCTCCCGGAGAGTCCTCCTCGAGCTAATTTAATCCTGCTCCCTGGAACTCTTGAAAAACGCCAGCATCTCGTTGCCAAGGTCGTCACTGCTCGAAAGATTTCGAAAGTTCTCGTGAATCCGCCAGGTTCGCGGAAGTTCCTCTTGGAGATCGATGGAAATACGTGCCGCTGGCAACGGGAGGGCAGGATCCATGCCGAACCGTGTCCTTCGTGAAAGTTAACTGCGATCCTGGTGGCGTTCGTTAAGCCAATTAAGATATTTTGTTTCAAGTTTTGCCTGGATGCTCGGAAGAGAATAACGAAAGTTTATCCACGGCCACTTTGACGACCTTCGTCAGATGGCGACGATGCTCGTTGGAAAACCTTTCTGTTCGGAGTCCTTCGACAAAAAAAGTTGCAGTTACACGGTTAATAACAGCCAGGTGGAATTGGACATTGCAAGCTCCTCGAGCCTTGGCTTTCCTACCGCCTCGGCTCTCGCGTAACAGCGGGATTCAGAAGAGGGGAAACTGACGCTCGCTGTTGTTTCGATTCGTTTCCCTTGCTCCGCTCCGACTCGTTGCAACGACGGTTTTATTAGGAGAGATCAATGGGGCGGAGGATATTAATCCTGGAATAACGCCAACGCTCTAGCTTGAGGTCTTTAACGGTTGCTTCTTGTTGGGAACGTTGAGATCCCGTAAACATGAATATCTGGGACGTTAATTAGCTGCTATGAAGGTTGGAACGTTGTGTTTAGTTGGGAATTACCGAGGATGTGTATTCGAATTAGAAAATTAGATCATTGGGAAATCGCTTTTTATTTTCCGTAATTAATAATTTATTATTAGACTGCATTTACGCTCGAAGACTTTGGCGGGCATCGAAGATTCGCGCGGTAGCCTTGGGGGATGAAGGTCGTTATAAGTTTTCTGCAATACGAGAAATGTAATTCTATGTTGCATGTACCAGAGGAATCAATTCCCCGGAGTAATTCAATATCCTTTTCCATCGCTGGCGAAAGAGAATTATAATGCAGTAGTATTTGTCGAACAGTGGTATACCTATGTAAACGATTTCTGAAAAGTCTCCATAATTCTTAGTAGGCAAGGAGATTTTAAGAAACCTTTTCCATAATTCTAGGAATATTCAAATTCCACTGACAACGAAACGCATTATCGAACGTTTCCTTGCCTCGAATTAGAATTCGTATCGATCCTTCGCAACCTGTCAGGCACAGGATTATCGTACTTCGAAAATCTTGCTTCTATAATTGCTTCCTACGGGGTAACGCTAACTCCCGTCCACCTTTATCCCAGAAAAAAGTATGGGCACGGTCGGACACCCAATAGCTGTTTGATCGTTTCAACGTTCCTCGGATTCAGCAGCTTTCGAGCTTCCTCCCGTGAAATTCCCCGGTAAACCATTCGTCAGGGAAAAATCATTACAGGCGGCGAAGCGAATTCCCCGCTAAACGTATTGAAGAACAGGAACGCGTGAAGTTGCTTGGAATCGAGAGGGAATCCCACGCCGCTTCGGACAGCCGTACCTCGCCAGTACTTCCATCTTGTGTTCATTCCAGAGCAGTCGTTTCGTAACCCGTCGCCTTCTCGAGCGTGCTCAGTATCCACGCTCCTTTCTGGCGATCGTTTCCAGATGGCAACCAACAGTTGGATCAGTAGATCCTCCGAATAGAATCGTCGCGCCTCTGTCTCACGAACTCGATGCTGCTTTTCCCCAAAGGCCTTCGCGTCAATCACTACTCGCGCGTATCTTGAAAATCCACTACACATCGTCGCCGCTTACGACGACGTGCCTCGACAACCGTTCGAGGAGGAACCAAATAATCCGCCACCTGACATTCTCCCCCGAAAATGTCGCGATACAGTCACGACTCGACGGCAAAGAGAAACGAATCCGCACAAACTCGCTTTATCGCCGTGGTGACCTTAACCAACGTTCAGAAATTCGAGGCTTTCACGGCCCGGACTTATACAGTCACTACCATTTCAGGGTTCCGGGTGAGCCTCGTTAACCGTGTCCAACAGGAATAAGATTTTATCCCAACGATATCGGTATCAGTGCGCCACCTCAACTCTGACGAAGCTAGCTGCAATGCTGTGCGAAACGTTGTAATAAAATTCCTATTGGCCACGACGTGCGCTCGGGACCTTCTAACGGTAATAACTGTTTAACCAACGTTGACGTTAGTCCAGGTGAACGCCTCTCGTCGATGCGTGATTAACTCGGCCTCCCTGCACCTAACACGAGATCGGGTCGCCGTGTATCGAGGGTGTGCGCGGTGGGCAGGCGAAGATCATCCCCGTGTCGGTGTTTAACCACGTTTTCGAGGGAGTACGATAAAGGAAGGGAAACAACGATTCCCAAAGCCAGACCACTTCGACCGTTCGTGCATTTGGCAAGTGGTCTTGGACACCATTGTCAAGGTACCCAGCAAGTTGTCAGAGGTGCTGGGCGATGTCCTGGAGCTAGCATGCGGCGGAGGCGGTGGAGGCGGCGGCGGCGGCGTCGCCCGTGGAAGCAGCGATGACTCCAAATCGGGCAACTTGACGATCGGAAACGCGGCCAGCAGGATCGGGGTTGTCACCGGGGTAGCGACTATAAGGGACAAATGGGCTCAAAGGAGCCACAGGTCGCCCCTCTCCTCCGTGGCGAACACCGACAGCGCTGACAGCACCACCTCGACCAGCTCGGAGGTCAGTACGGTTTGTCTGAAAAATACTTTTCAACGATTTCTTATTAGCACCGCTGTGAACAGTAATTTCATCAGATAACTCGGCTCTCATTCGTTGAGCGGTGGTATTAGACTTGTAATTGCCAATTTGTTGGAGAGTACCGTTGAGTATTGAGTAGGTATTTGCTGGTATTATTAGAAGATACATTGGCGCCGGTTTAAATGGAAAATTTCTATTTCGATTGCATTAATATCGTTGTTTTGCGCATGTTTAATCGAGGAGATTTTTTTTTATACGCTAGAGGAAGATGTTGGTATATGAAAACTGGACGAGCTTCAATTTTCCGTGTCACGTTTAATTTGTCAAAGAATAGAGGCAGTAGAATCTCTAATCTCGTATTAAAATGGATATTAGCTTGCGTGCCGCGTATCGACTAACGGTCAGGTTGTATCAGTTAAGTAGGCGTCCTTTTAGATATTTTCAACGCTCGCTTTTGCCTGAGCTGCATCTGACTCGAAGCATGGGGCAGGAGAGCTTCGTTCGAATGCACCGCGGTTTATTCTTTGAGCTGAATTTACGAATGAATAAACATTTCTTTGGACGTACCTATATTGATCAGGAACGATGCGTTTTGTATGCCGTATAATTCAGAAGAAATTAACGACAGGATGATAATATGCCTGACGCGCGGTGAAATTTATTCAGAGCGTAACATCTGTGAAATTCAACTGAATTTTTCAACGAATGATGTCACAGCGAGGGAAAAATATTCGAAGTAGTTTCGTTCTCTTCGTAAGAAGATTTAAAGATAACATTCTTTATCAGGGATATTTAAGGCAGCCCATGTGTTAGTCCCAAGCAAATAATGTTACAAGCTTTCTTTGAAAGTTTTTTTTTCAATAAACTCGAAACATCGAACTCGATTGCTCGCGATACAAGGGAGTCCCAAATATCGAGTTTTGTGGCAAGAATATTCCTTTAAATTCCTTTCTCTGTAATTGAATTTTACTTTTATTCGATATTACATACAGCATGAAAGACAGCGACTCTGCAAAATGTTCCAGAATACAACAGGGCATAAAACTATCCCATTACATGGCCCGATAACAAGCTTCACGACAGGGTAGAACCCCCAATTACTGACACCTACCCAATTACTGTCACCTTAAGCTATTTTACTGAAAATAACGAATAAATAAACCTTGTAAAGTCATACAAAAAAAGAATTATGTAATTCAACCTATAATCTATACGTTAGAAAATGCACCACTTAATATTTTTTTTTCATTAATTTCTATAAGACGATACAAAATTTTAATTTCATGACAACAGTGGAAATGGCTACTTCCTTACTAGTGAAAGAGAAAACAGGGCACTAAAGAAAGGGCTATAATTACTATGTTTAAATTATTTACATAATAAACAATAATTTTTTAGTACAATATAAGTATCATAGAAAGTCACAACGATCGTAATATAACGATTAATTAAGCCTTTTTAATTAATATATGGGTGATAGTGATTGGTACAAGCGTTTGAAGCATTTTGGTATTACTGTCATAGCAGCGGTTGCTTATGTACATGAGACGACATAACCGTAAAATGAGTAATAAACAGTATTAGGTTAGCTGACAGTAATTCAGTCACACACGTTTTAGAGGTGTCAGTAATAGATCTAGAAATATGTTTTTTAGATTAATGAATTTATATATAAAAATAGAAATTCTAAGAACCACAAAATGTTTTTCATGAAGTAAACATATTAAACCATAATAAAAAAATAAAAAACTTATACTTTTAGTCAATAAATACAGATACTATGTAATAATATTAGAGTCAGTCCTTAATGTGTCAATAATTGGGGCTTCTACCCTAGAATAATGGCGAATACACTAGTGTTCTGTCATAATTTCTTCTCTGACGTTAAAGCAAAAGTATAAAACTGGTGACAGTCCTCCCCAGTGTTTCCCGGGGCGTTTTCTCAGAGAAACATATTTATCCATCCGCTAATAATACCGGAAATTGCGTCGACCGAAAAATAACTATAAACGTGTGTGGCTGTAGGTATTCCATCTTTTCAATGCTCGGGAGCAGAGACCCCTCTGATTGTCTCTTAATAATACAATACGACTCGCCATTAAAGATACCATAATATACTGTCAAAGGAATTCCTCGCAGAAGGCTGCAACAATACTTGTGCTCTGCAAACTCTTGCCGAACTCAATTCTCTGCAACCGCTTTGATCGAAGCTTGCGTACAATCTATGGCATCTCTATTAACGCAGGAACATTTAGAACACGAACTTCATTGCGCGCCACGCGAATGCCGATATTTACGAAAGAATACGATTATTTTTTTATCGATCTGGTGTACGAGGCACAGGGGTTCGCTGAGATCGCTCAGCTTCGCTTCACGGTCCACGATCGATGACACGTCCTCGAGGAAGATTCTCTGAAATATCGCGCGAGGATACTATTTCCTCGGGGAAGAAGGTGGCGCGGTCGCTGGCTGAAATCTAAATGCACTTGTTGCATTGATCTTACCAGAGTTGCTGCATCTGCATATCGCACGTGCGCTTCTGGCACCATCGTCGCGCGGAATCCACAAGCGTATCCGTGCTGCGTGGGTACTCGATTACGTTTGCAGGAAAACTAATATTACTGTTGTTCGCAAACCCGACGGCAGGCACGTTTGCCATTCTTGATTTTCTTGTATCGCACCGTCCCAGGGGAGTCGCATCGAACACCTCATTTTTTCGAGACCCGTCCCTTTTTCGAACGTGATATTGTAGGGCCGCGATGTTTCTGTATATTCTTACTGAAGTGGAGTTGGAAGTGAATTCCACGGAAATATAATAGCTTCGTATTTATAGTAACAAAAAGTATCACTAAGAAACGCGCCAATTAGCAACATCTTCCCTGTGTTTCCCCTCGAAGTTAGAAAACTTCTCGAAGAAAGGAATACGCGGGTGGGTCGAAAGAGACCCAAGGGGAAGAATAGGGTTGAAGCTATGAGAACACGGTTGTTTCGTGAACCTTCTGTAATAGTTTATTTTCAAATTTATTTCCCTATGTTTACAGGCATAAGTACTTCTGAATATTAACGAAGGAATACATGCACCGCTCCCTTAGTCTCTCCACACTCTACGATATCGAATTGTCTTCGTCGTAATAGCGACTGCATTTCCCATCACCCTTACAGGGGTTGTTAAACGCACCTTCTCGCATATTATCGCGTGTATAATTCAGTCAGACATAGTCAGCCCGGAGGTGGATGAACGGCACTGTTAAACAGGCACATTTTCTCATCGCAGAGATAGTGGCGTCTTCCTTTGTGAATCGATTCCTCTCGCAAAGCTGCTTCGCGTAGAGCGCATGACTTGCATGTATAATTTTATTATATTTCGTATCGACGTTACTTGGAGATCAAGATCCCCGCATCACGCGGCCCGTGGATGAGGCCACGCGATGCATAAGTGGTACAGACAATTTTTGCAGCGACCTACATGGAATGAGGAGGGCTTTATTCAGTCACCGTGAGAAACAGAGATTCCCTTGTTCCGGCTTTTTTTTCTCCGCTCGAAGACAGATTGAAGACGATAGTTATTCTCCTAAGGGTCACGCTTCGAAGTGTTCCCGAATGAAATTTATTTCCCCCTCTTACTTCGTCCCGGAGTTTTGCATACAAATGCAATTTCTGGGGAAACCTCGCCGACTGAAGTTGAAAAGCAATTCGATATTATAATGGAATCGAACAATGGGGTTATGTTAATAGCTGCTTGACAGGCGTAATTGCTGGCTTTGAAGGACAAGTAATTGCAAGTTGGACGGGATTAGATCGCATTCCTTCGGATAATGAATCATCTCTTGAATCATCTACCGAGTAGATTCTGGTTCGATACATTTCTCCTATCCTCTCCGTACGTCCTCTTCTGAGAAAGTGCCATTCGAAGTTAGCACTTTCTGCAAACGAAATTGCAATCATCCGGGCGACTGAAACTGCCGCGGACTGAGTTATTGATTCCTGTCCCGTAATCAACAAGCATTTCTTCGACGTTCGGTGCTCCCTTATTGCCACGCGCTAGAAACGCGACGCATCCGATTCAAGCGGTATTCACGAAGCAGAAATCACGTTACCATCGTGAATCGCCCCTTCGATCAATGAGATCCCAGTCGAGCGATCGTAAATCATATCCCGATAATGAGAGCTAGAGAGTCCGATGGCATGGTCTCGCGACGTCGATAACGAACTCTGCAATGTGATTTATTTCTCTTCGCCTTTTCGCCTCGCTGCCGACGTTTTCCCCCGTTTTCCAGCCTCATTGGCATAACTAGGTGTTTACGTCCACGACTCAAGTGCTTGTTACTCGCACTTCGTTCATTGAATAAAATAGCTGCTGATAGAAATCATTCGAGATCAGCACTCGAAGGTGTATGAATATTTTTAGCACAGGCACAACGCGGGTTAATTTAGGAAAATAAATAATATAAGATAGGGGAGACCGGGGCTAGTTGACTAACGAGGTTAGTTGACTAATTCCCTTTAATTCTTGTATTATGGAATAAATTATGCTGCGATTCGCAATATTGGAGCATACGAATGACCAGCTTTGCCACTTAATGTGTCGCCGTGACAAAAACTTGCGTGTTCTGTCAGTGAGAATGAAAAATCTAAAAAGGTCGGCTGGAAGTAAATATTTTCGTTTCGACTATTTATGAATTTTTGTCCACTAAGTACTGCTTGATGTTATTTCATGAATATTTTGTGGAAACGTGATACCTTGACTATAATTTACGGTATTTTATTTTATCCGGTGCGTGGAGGTTTTGTACGTACGACCCTTAACATGTTAACAATGTCGGACGGGGTTACTTGACTAAGCATAGGAATACTACTAATAATTGCATTTTTTTATCCTCAAGATGCAGTCGAGGCAAAGAGTTTAGCTGCTCAAGTCCACTTCCCCCACCACGAATCCTTCCAAACTCACCCCTACCAGTTTTACACCCTATCCTCCCTCCAAACTCTCAGGTCTTCCAAATAGACCATAACAAACCAGTACAAAATAATTACAGTATCTTAGACCATGATAATTAATAATAAAAAAAAATAACACTGTGGAGGAGTGAAAAAAAAATAAACAAATTTATTGGTCGTGGTATACATATGTACGCGTTTCGTATACTATATTGATGGATTTGGCAGCGTATATATACGTTTTTCACATTATATTGATGTACTGTGACAGTGTTTATATACACCTTTCGCATGCAAAGGGTTAAAACTGAAAAGTAAATGTCAAGTCAACTGACCCCATCATATTTGTCAACTAACCCCGTAGCCGGGGTCTGTTGACTTATTCGTCTCACTACTCTAAATACAATAAAAACTACAACCTAGACTCAATTAAAACGATTTTCAAAATTATGCCTGTATACCTAATGAAATTTGGAAACTTTTGGTATGCAGTAAGTCAACAAAATACTAATGGTCTATTTATAAAAATTAGAAATGTAAAAAATTAGTCAACTAGCCCCGGTCTCCCCTAAAGTAGAGTGAAGCTTACGCACACCGTGGAGGAAATATTAAATAACCGCTACTCAGGGATTCGTAGGAATCGTATCGTGAAAGTACCTACAGAGCTTAATTACAGTATCCACCATTTTGGCCCCTAAACTTTCGGAAAATGTGATGTGACACCTGCTTCAGGCGAGTGGTCCTCCGATTCTTCGACCTTGGACTTTTAATCCCCCGTCTCGATTCGATTCGCGGTCCCGCTGCAGAAGGACACTAAACCTAGCCCGACCCTGGCCGTAGCTTTTAACGAAGAGCGAGAGATTCAAGGTCGGTCGATTCAATTAACGAGGAACGTCGATGTTCGTCATCCTTAACGACCGAAAGGCTTTCCCGCGGTGTCGATAACACTCGCCCAGACGCGGCCTTGTCAATTCTTATCTTTGATGCCGCGCTCCCAATGCGATTGTAATCGCCGGGATACTGGCATCTGTTCCAAGACGCGGCATGAAAGCGAAACGAGGGTGCGGGACGGAATCACGGGGACGGAAAATCTCAGCAGCAGATTAAAAGGATGAATTTTGGATTCCGTTCGGTTAACTACCTACCAGGAAACATCCGCGGGAGACTCTAATCCGTTTGAAACTCCAATCGAGCGAGCAACAAAGTTTGTTCAATCCTCTCGGTGCAATATCTCCCCGTCACGAGTTGTATTTATCTCCCCTTCGTATTTCCCAGCGAATTTCCGCCACCTTTTTTTCCGCATTCTTCGAGCTGCTTGCACACACAAGATTCGTGGAAATATGGGCACTCATTTCTTTCCCTATCGCGTTACACGGCGAGGAAATGGCGAGCGACTAATGCGCAACGGCTCACGCGTGAAATTGCACGGAACGCGATTCTGCACGAAGTTTCAGCGGCGCATGTAGCTATTCGCGAGCAGTGTTCGCGGGCACCTGTTTTTCGCGAGTCGTCGCGCGGTCGTGGGCTTCGTTAACGTTGTACACTACCTACACTGCATTCCATACAAGAGCATACCGATTTGCGACCGATCTGCGTAGCTCCCACTACTATCCACGGTTTGAACCGCATGCGATTGGTAGTGGTAATTTCCAAGCAATAACTGGTAGGGTAGATGTACCATTTGTGGCCACTGTCTTATTAATTCCGATATATTAAGTATTCTTAGTTTACTTTCATTACAATGAATGAAGCTGTCTAAGGGTGGGCTATGTTGGCCACATTTCTACTACTTTATACTGTTTTGTTGTCCCGTTTTATTTAATTATCATATGTGAATGTCCAAATCTTTGATAACTTTCCACATCCTTGCAAATGGTGCTTAGCATATGACTGGTAACAAAACAATTAGTTACTGTATTTAACAAGAGTATGGATGAAGTTTTATACATATTTATATTAAAAAACAAATATTTTTGAGATTTAAAAAAGAATTTCAACGATATAACCTAAACTCTAGTGGAATTAGGCACTGACCAAAAATGGTACATCGAAAATGGAATTGTACCATTCGTGGCCACGTAATGGCCATACACAGTCCACGGTACAACCATTTTTTGTCAGTAGGCATTCTCATTAGCAACTTATCGGACAATACCTAATTATTGTAAAATTATTATACAATAGTTAGCGAAAAAATTCTTCTAAAGTCGAAGATTTTTACGATTCGTGAAAAGTCATTCGATGATGTCTTCAACGAAATTCTTTTATGGCCCGAAAAGCAAATCATAAAGCGAAAGCGGAAAGCAGTTGAACATTTACCTGCTGTAATAACATCAGACAAATGGATGGAGATCATGTTGGCAAAAAAAAAAGAAAAGGAGAACAAAGAAGAGGAGAGAATGATTAATAAAGAAAAAGACTAGCAAAAATAGAAGAGAATAAAAAGATTAAAGCCATAAAGTTCGAAGAAAGGAATAAGAAAAAAAAACAGAAAAAGCAAAACCTGTCGCTACCAAAAGAAAAAGTAAAAAGGATACTTATTGGCAGTTAATATTATTTTTGTGCAGCAAGTATTGTATTATTTGTTCAGTAGTGAACATTTGTAATAAATTAAAAACTACAATTCTTACTGTGGGTCTTTCGTATTACCAATTCTATAAGTGGCCACAAATGGAAAGCCGGCTGGCCAAAAATGGTACTCTAGTGGCCACAAATGGTGCAAAACAGTCTGGCACGATAATATAATGATTTTTTAAATAATTGTGTTTAAAACATTGTTCAACGTAGAATATTTTAATTATCTGTATATTGTGGATTACACTTATATATTCTTTACTTTTGTGTACGTATTCTTTTGTAAGTTGTGTATCTGTGAGTGGTACGGAAATCCTTCAAGTGGCCACAAATGGTACATCTACCCTACATCCCAAACGCGGGACCTGACCGTTGTCAACGTAAACAGTCCCGCACGAAAAGTGAACAGAGAGAGTAGAGAAGGCCGTGCGACGGAGAAAAACATGGGCGGTTATGTGGGGAGTCGGCGCAGCAACTAGGGCTCTTACTTTTCGCGGGTTTCCGGTTACCCGAGTACCCGGGTGCTACCCGGGTTTGCGGGTAATACGGTTACGATTACCCGATACTCGTGTTATACGGGTAATCGACGAAATACCGGTTATTGCAGTGGATCATAACAAACCTCTTATTATACCTTTTTGTATTATGAATATTGTTAGTTATAAATTATTAGTAATATTGCATATTGCTTCTGCGCTGTCATCCTCAGTTTTTGAGAAATTCGATTTTGAAAAAAACTGCAAATTTGCGCGAACAGTAATGAATAACTATTACTGTCTCGACACAAAAGATGTTCAACGTTGAAAATTTGCAGTTTTTTTTTTTCAAAATCGAATGTCTCAAAAACTGAGGATGATAGCGTCAAACAGTTTGCGGATTCGTTTTCAGCGCTCTAAAACATATAAGAAACGGCTATTAAATGTTACAAGTCCAGATGGCTGTCGAACTGTGTTACCCGTATCATACGGGTATCGAGTACCCGTAACCGTATTAAGGTAGATTTACACTAGCCGTCTGGACGGCTAGTGTAAATGTACCTTTACCCGCAGACCCGGGTAGCGCCCCGGTACCCGGGTATCACCCGGTTAACCGAGTACCCGGGTCACCGGGTATCAAGAGCCCTAGTAGCAACGTCGCCTGAGGGTCGTGCCTGCGCGAAATCTGTATGCTCTAATGTGGAATCAAGTGTACGGAGTATATAACGAGAGGGTGGATCGATGACGGTCCGAGCGGAAGCCGTCAGCAAAGGGGACAATTAAAAAGCAATTTCGGGGTTGTCGTAAAAATATTGGATCGATCTAATTTCAGCGTCGTTATCTTGGTTATGATCCTTGTTATACCGGCTCGCCCTCGCAGGCAATTTACATGCATATGGGAGAGCGGGCTCTTTTGGACGTCCAATTATATCTGCTACAACTAACTTCTCCGCAGTGGATCCACTTTAGCCTGGAGTCGATCTAGAATAGGAATCTTTTCCCCGAATTTATGTAACGTTGGCTGCATCACTCGTTAGTGCTGCTAGGAAGTAAGCAAATGTTCTAATTTTCTAAATCACGTTTGGACAAGTAGATATAAAAGATATGGTGCTTGTCAAGCAGGGGTAGCAATTTAATTTTACTCCATGGCAAACAATAGAAAGCCTTATCCCTCGTCTGCGTTGCATATGATCTATTCAAAACGAAGTTCTAAATTGAGAATCAAAAATTTAAGAATCTCAGCTGATTTCTGGGGACTCCAATTACTTGATAATTTTACTTAAACCGACACTACCACGGACATTTTCGCCAATGGCTATACCAGAGCACACAAGTTGTTGGTGCTTAGATAATTAACTAGGGGTAAACAGTGTAGTTGTTGGCCACCTAAGTCAGAGGTTCACATAAGCGTTGAATTATAAGTCTTATTTTGCTATCTTTAGGAACACAATTAGTGTTAATAGCTGTAAACGACTCTAATAGTCTAGAAATAGAATTTGTTTAAAGAAAGAGTAGAAGGATCCACAAAAATTTTACAGAAAATACGTTTCCCATCAAAACACATAGTTATTGGCCAGAAGAAGGCAATGATTGGCCGATCGTTTACCTATATGTAACATATACCCTACCTAATTCTTAATGCTCTAAGACCTAATTATGAAATAATGTTAATGTAAAATAATGAATTAATTCGGTTAGAAACAGAATTTAAATTATTAAATAAAAATGGATATATTCATAAAATGAAACTAAATGTAATGTAATATTATTAAAAATATATAACCTATAATACCTTTTCTATTTAAATGTTTCTATATTAGCTAGTATTGCACCTTCTTTTACATTGTATTAATAGTATTTTCTTTTAAAACATAACCTTTTAAAATCACAACACAGCTATTTCACTGCTGCTATGACAGTTAGGTACCCATTGGCCTCGTGGCCAATGACTGTCCTGAAACATTATTTACATTACAGTTCTTGGCCACCTATAATTTCTGCAATAATGTATAATTTTAATGAATAAATAATCATTTTTTATAAAGTTTAAACCTTTATTTGTCTATATAACGAATATGAGAGTTATATATATATTATAAATGCATTAAATTATCTAAGAATTGCCTGATGTAACCGTATGGCTATTCAATTCAATCACTGTAGTTTTCAAGCATCGATTTCAAGTCGTCTATTTTTTACACGTAGTATAACAATTATTAGCGAAATAGTGATTGCATTCGACGCATGAAAGTAGAAGGTATCTGAATATGTTCATTATAAAAGGCATAATGTACATTATTTCTTAATATTTATGTTTTTAAAAAAAAGGCCAATCACTGCCAGGTGGCCAACAACTACACTGTTTACCCCTATCTAAGAACGATTGTGTGCTGCTGAAGAAATCGTTGTTTCAAGTCCACCTTTCGGTACCAGCGCCGGATATATCCGGCATCCATTTGATGACCTGTGTGTACCAGTGCCGGATATATCCGGCGTCACGGAACGAGCCGTCGTTCCTAGCGCCGACTTTGGTCGGCATCTCCGATAGTTAAAAAAAAAAAAAAAAAAAAAAAAAAAAAAATTAGTCAAAAGCACTTTCGCGGAAATGTACGCCGTACTGAAAGGGTTAATCCTCTAAACGAACGGCGCTTTTCCACCAGTTTCCTCCGAATGAATTAATTGTTACCAATATCGACAGGAGGCAGCCAGGCGAAATCGGGCTGGAGATCGTCCACTGGGATACGATTTACGCGAGAAGCAGTTGCGTATGCAGAGGAAATTGCGGGCTGGTTCGTGGTCGTTCAAACAGAACGCTCCTGCAATTTGTGAGATCGTGTAATACGATCTGTATATGTATAACGATCCGTAATGCTCGTTCCGTGCTAATTAAGTCTCGTATCGGTCACTCCTCTGCGAGCTGGGGATTATGTATGTCTTGACAGCCACCATTTCGCACGTATCAAATTACTATTCCTACACAGAGAGTCTGCCCCAAAGAATTATTTGCTCAAATGAAGTTCAACTCGCAAAAATGACTGTAAATCATAATACCATCTACCACTTGCATAGAAGCTGGCTCTAACCTACGATGTTAATTACTCTAACTATCTAAAAGCATCATGTACCAAATAACACTTATTCAATCACTCGTCGACTTAATTAACTAAAACTGTTTGACTCGAGGCTCAGATGACACTTCCGTGTCTCCCGACTGGTATTCCACTCACATACAACCATTCCCCACGTTTCTCTATTTCCCTTCAAACCATCGTTATCCTTGCCGAGTAACTGCCTATTCGACACCAAGCCCCAGCAACTATCTCCACTGAAATAGACCTTGGGCGATGCACGGTGTAGCAAGGAAGCAGCGAAGCTCCTTCGCCTGGCAGCTTTCCTCGGAAGGAAGTAGCCCTAAAGCATCAGGCGCAATTTTGCTCCAACTGCGCCAGCTTCGCCGCGCCATCCGCATATCGACGTTTCCGTCCGAAACTCCGGGTTCCCGCTACCTTACAGCCAGCAACCCGTTGATGCCGCTTAACAAGTGGACCGAGAATTTATTAAGTGGCCGTCGGTGCTGGCCGGTCTTCACGGCACGCGCACGCTCCCCGTCGAATCGAGCCTCGCGCAGCTCGATTATGGCGGGCGCGGCCGCGGGATCGCGAGACTATTGCGCGCACGGTTTATCGCGTCGGGTAATGACGCACTCGGATCAGGATGATCATATTGTTCGGGCCTGGCAGACGGAATCAATTTACGCGGCAACCTCTAATCGTTGAACTCTGACCCGGTTTTCGGTCAAGAGTAACAGCCACTCGACATTGATCTCTCGGCGGGCTGTGTACATGAAGGAGGGACGCGGCCGGAGGGGGCGTCGAAGCGAGATTAATCGAAAGATGCATGCGAGAGATAGGCGAAATTGCTGGAAGGGCTTGGATTAGGGGTGGCGACAACCTTGTGCTTCGCGTGTTACCGCGACACGAGGCGAAATAGATTTATACGAGGCGAGGAAGGGACTCGCGGAGGCTTTGAAATATCGAGGGATTAGGCCTGCCGATATTTAGCCATAAATATTGCGAGTATAAGGGATTTTGAATAGTGGAATCCTTACACGCTTAAGGCAGGATACCACCTTTGACTGCGATTTTGGAGGCGTTTTTCATGAATTTTTTTTGCATACAAAGAATGCGCAGAAACAAAATCGGTTTCAGTCATTCATTAATGTAACTTTAATCTGTAATTACACATTTTTTGAAACTGAAAAAGTGAAAAATAATCTCTTGTAGGTGGCGCCAAAATACACTCCTTTGGAGGAACATCGTTAGACGGTGTGTCAAATTCCGCTTTGTACGTGGCTCTTAGAAAAAAAACCAAAGAATGTTCCTATTGGCAACAATATTTTTTAATGCTGTACGTAGGGATTTTACGAAATTTCGATTTTTAAGAAAATGGCGGCCATTTGAACAAAAAGGTCAATTTTTTTAGGGTAAAAAAGTTTAAAGAAGTTTATAAAATTGCGCACCAAAAGAAAAATAACAACGCTACAGCAAAAGTCCTACGTACATCGTTAGATTACACCACGGGGAAGAATTGTGCAAAGTTTCAAGTCAATCGGATGAAAATTATAGGAGTAATCTGACACGCCGATTTGGAAAACATCGTTTCGAGAAAAACGCGTTTAAAGTTTTATATAGATTTATATATCTGTTCCAATCCGGTTTTTACACAAGAAAAAGGTTCCGGTCACCTTTCTAATGAATGAATTTCGATTCTATACACTTGAAAGAGTACTTTGGGAACAAAAAAAAATTTCAATTTTTTTTAAGTGCGAAGGTGGTATCCTGCCTTAATCGCTCACGGTTGCCGAGCCGACGAAATTGCACTGCTACGCAGAGCCGGGGCGCTTTGCAAATAATTGAAAACCTCCGCCTGTACCTGCTACGCAACCTTCCCAGAATCGGCACGGAGTACAGAGCGAACAATATCGGAAACCTACTTTGCTTGATTACGCTTTTCCCAATGAATCCGAGCAGCACTTTCATCGGGGCTTGTTCAGCTCGACCGTAACGCGGGTGAGAAACCCGTTCAACATTTTCCTCGATTACGAACGCCGGGATTTAAGTCGACCCATTTGAGGAGATTCGCCTTTTTAGCTCGTTGGCGATTCTATCGGACTGGTCGGCGACCACGCGCTCCGCCAGATTAAATTACGGCGCGCCTCGTGGACGTTATTAAACTCGGAAAATATCAATTCAACGGTCGCGCGGCGCTATAAATCCAGCTCGCGATGCTGGCCACGCGGGGCGGATAAACCCAATCTCAAGTTTACGTGCCCGCCGATTTTCTGGCCTCTGTGTTCTCCCCGGTGGCTCCGCTGCCCCGCGAAGGGTTGTTCGAGCGGCGCTCGTTCGAACGAATCGACAGGTGCGGCCGCACATCGGCCGGATATAGGATTTCATTTGGATCGATGTCGGTTTACGCCTTCGTGGCAATTAGCCCGCGAACGTTTCGAGCATTCTGCATGGTCTGGCGGAGCCTACATCAATTTCGGCTCGTAATATAGGTAGCTTGGAAGGTAGGGGAGACCGGGGCAGATTGTAACAAAAAAAGTTTTCACAGTTTTTTCTCGAAAGTGTTTTCCTCGATCAGAAAATAATTTGCGTGATTTACTACTTACATATGTGGTGAACTAATTGCGTGAAAGTACGTGAGAAAATCTTGGACACTTAGACATCTAGCTTCATCTTAAACAAATCTGAACCTTTGTTACAATCTGCCCCAGTCCGGGGTAAATTGTAACACATCTATTTTACCTATTTAAATACAAATATGAACACAAATAAACATTTCTAAACAATATAAATGAAAACACAGATCATTATTAAACATTAGATATACACGAGTTAAGCAATCATTGCTTATTCATCTGGTTCTATCAAAATCTTCTTCTGTGCTTTCTTTACTTTTGCCTTCATACTTTTTTCCAATTTTTAGGATTCTCGATTGTTCTGTTGTTCGTCTAGAGCATCTTTTTCCGGTGTGTAAGCAAAAAGCTTGCTTTATCACCATTTGGAGCGGAGTAAGTATAATAACATGTTACAATTTACCCCGAGGTCGAATTTTTGCGTTTTATCTCAGCAAACGAGAAACTAAACATCAAATCACTAAAATGCGTACACATAATAATAAACCAATGTGTACTGATTCGTTTGCGACAAAGAAACAAAAATTCAAACGGTTCCTAATGACGGTTAATTGAAATAAAAGTGCTAAGACAACATTTACTTACGTGCTCTAAATACTAAAATTATGGGCTATTACCACAAAATGAATACATAACGCTCGTTTGTGTCACTAAAGCCGACGGTGCTAATATCGTCAAGCAGCTCTCGAATGCTGTGGGTTACCAGATTTGTCGTTCAAAAGATTTTACTTATGTTACAATTTACCCCGTGTTACAACCTGCCCCGGTCTCCCCTACGCGAAGTAACTGCTGTGCTACAGGGGGTGTTTCTTAGATAAATTTATTATATGAGGCATTGAGAGCAAACACGGACTAAACCACATTGAAAAAAAAATTAATTTTTCCTATTTAGTATGGCACAGCCTATTGGAATACATTATTTCTACCAACTCGATTTCGCAAAAAATGCGTGTTAGTCCGTGTTTGCTCTCAATGCCTCGTATATATTCTAAAGCTACCGCGTTGATCGTGAGAAGTTGTAGAGTGAAAACTAATCGTTTTTCGTCGAATCTAGACAGCTGTAGATTCATTGTAGAGTTGGTTATTTGAAAGCAGGGCGACAAGCCGGGGACTACGCGGGCTCGGCTTTCAAGGCGATTAATTGTATCGAAATTAAGTCGGACCGACGAGGGCTCGATCGGAAGACGCTGAAAGTTGGAGATTCCTCGAGTGTCTGCCTGGCAGGGACTTAAGAACGACAGGCAATAATCGTCAGGCGCGATTAATTAAAGTCCGCCCGAGCAGCTGCCTAGTCGACGACGGCGGGACGATGCGCTTGGTATTCGCGGCGCGGATCGATGCTTTCCACTCGGCGAGAAGCGGAAGAGCGGTTAATTGGCATTGAAGTAGCTGACAGAAACACGATCGTCGACTGTACGTCTATGATCGAGCCGTGCACCCTCTTCTCACATGCATCCGTCGAGCCCTGTCTTTCTGGTTTTATTCTGTCCTCCTATTCTTCTTCTTCCTGCGTGTCCCCGTAGCCGCGGGATACTTCGGATGACAGGGGAACAGTATCGGAATTCTAGTTCCGATCGCGATGAAGAGTAACTACCCTTTAAATCAATAGCTATAGAAGAAGGTCGCAGCACCGTCGTCGCGAAAGCCGCCGTAGAAATTCCGAACAGTAAAGATTCATAGTTGGACTTATTAATAAGACGAAAATTGAAGTTTCGACCTCACGGCAAGCGATCAAGGCCGGCGCGGATTTCGGCGAAGCGCGGCGAAGCGAATCGAAGAAATTAATAAATATTAATTAATTGCCGCTGCGCTTCGGTCATCAACTGTTCATAAACTTTTCTCTTCGTATCGTCGCGCTTCGCCGAAATGCGCGACGGCCTTTAGAGGAATGAATAGCGGACAGAGGAATGTCTTACAATAGATACGGGGTTACATTACTCGGGCACTGGATGAATACAGGTCGATCAATCGAGTAATTACCGAGGTATCGTGTTTCCTCAATGAGAAGGTATCGAAGGAATCACGCGATATACTTGTTAGAGAATACTCTGACTCCCATGATCAATGGACTGTGCCTTAAAATAGATGGATATTCGGAGTTCATCTGTGGACTCGTGGGGCAAACTCGATTTCTCGATTCTTTGGTCGTCGCAATCTGCGAAATACCGCATAATATTGTTGCCTCCGTGAAATATGTTTCCATTTAATTGCAGCCGAGGAATTTAATATAGGAGGATTTATTACGGGATTGTTGGGCAAAAACGGGGGCAGAGGAAAAATTCAGTGCCGCAATGATACGCTCCAATCGAAGCTCGGATTTGTTTGGAGTACGGATCAATGTTGCGGGGATTTTCTGGTCGAGCGCGCGCGTAGCATTGTAAAACACGTCGATTAAATGAAAAATTAAATCGCTAAATGAATCGCACCGCTGATTTGCGTGCTGTCGATTGCTGTGTCGGCCGAAGCCACGAATTATGACACGGAAATACTGGTGCGCCGTGTGCGTGCTTGAAAGAACAATGAAGCTTTTCAGTTTCCTATTCGTATTTCACCTTGACGCATTTGGTAGTCAGCTACGCGAAATCTTTGCTGAATTATGAACACTCGCTGGGATTACGGAGCAACGTTCACTTTGTAACGTTAATACTTCCACCCCCGAGCGTTAGATACTTAATGAAGGGAAGAACTAGAAGAAACTATCGTTTCTCGTTTAATAATTGTCGGCAAGTTGAAAGAGTTAGGCGCGCAAATTTAAATACTTGAAAGTATAAACTTCGAATATAAAATCTATATTCAAGACTGCTACTGATTCACGAATTTTACGCGATCCTTGCTTACTTTTTTTTTTATTTTATATTATTCTATTTTTGTTATGGTATTTTATATATTTATATTTTTCTTTTTTTATTTAATTATTTAATCGTACTATGTACTAATCTGTATTAATTGTAAGCTCTGTATACTAAAGGGTTTCCCGTTAAATAATAATAATAATAATAATAACAATTAGTCATGAATCTTAGGAGACTAATCACCGACCTTATACTCCAAGTCTGTCAAAAGTCCAGCCTCCTCGTTACCCAGCGATGCATCCACCGACCCACAGCAAGTAGACATCTCCGAGATCTTGAAATCCTTCAAGATCTAGTTAACATTTCGAAGGTCTCCCAAGCGCATTCAAGTATGCGCATCAAAAGTGGTCAAATGATGTCCCAGATACCAGTGATCTTGAATCTGAAAGAAAGTGGCGGTCCAAATCGAAAGTCCCGGCATGGAGCACGCGTTGTAAAAATCCTAGACCATCGAGTTGATAAGCGAGTGGACAAGTCGTCGCTGGAAGGCAGACAGTCGGTGGGAGTTGAAGGCGGGCCGAGCAATTAACAACGAAGCTAAGGGATCAGACAGTTATTGTAAAGCGGCCTTTGAGGTGGACCACACGACCTCGACCTGGAAGAGCCGCTCGACAAACGCTCGGCACACACCTAGTACTTACTCACCTATTCTTTTGTCCCGACCGTTTCTACAGCCGTCTGTTTTCCACATCGATTACACGAATAGGCCCCGCTCTCGCTTTTCAGAGGCTGGGCGCAAGGTGATAAGCAATCGCCATGTGACGTCGCCGACGAGGCTACACCGGCTTCGTCGCGCACGTACCATGTGGATCGTCGAGGGCCACTTGGACGAGCGACGGTAAAAGTGCATTTGCGTTTTTGTTATCGCTACTCGATGGTATCTCGTCGGTCGTCGAGCGTGTACTTTGAAACTTCGACCACGTTTACCTTTCCGCACGGAAAACAGAATTCGCAGAGAGGGGTGGCGGGGTAATCGGTAGAGAAATCGATCGACAGTGCATTTTCATTGCGACGACGAGGGAACTGTTATTTACTCAGAGGGAGACTCGCCGTTCTTCAGGCTTCTGGGTAGTGGCTGCTAGGCCGGGGGAGGGTTGAAAGTCCTCGCCAGACCTTTCCCTGATGGTCGCCTCCGTCGCGTTTACTTGGCATTACTTGTTAATCTAATTAATGATAAGAAGGGGGCATAGAAACATGTAATTGGTAGTATAAATAATAATAATAATAATAATAGTACTATGATGCGCGATTCTCATTAGAAGTTTCTGACGTTGATGTTAACGCGCGAGCCATGTAAATTCGCTTGAGTTGTGGGTAGGAATTAGCATGGCCACAGCGACGAGGCTCCTGCTATGCAGAGATGGGCATTATTTAAATAAAAAATTATTTAAATAACGTATCAAATAAAATAGGCTTTATCTTTATTTGTCATCGAATAAAAATAACCCAGAGTTATTTTTATTTCAAATAAAAATAAGTGAGAGTTACTTTCATTTGAAACGTCACAAATAATTTCTTTCGTTCGACATGAATATATCCGTTGGCCACAAATAATTTTCTCGCTTGACGAGAAGTTATCCGACGGCCACAAATATTTTTCTGGTTTGACGGAATTCATTTTAACCTTCAAATAATTTTGTCGTCTTTCCATGCATTTGTATTTGAAAAAAATTATTTGAAGCGCAAATAGCTCTGGGAGTAGAGAGCGAGAGAGAGGGGGAGCGTGTGCGAGAAGGATAGAGATAGATGATACTTTTTCGCTCTCTGTAGCGGTAAGCAGGAGAGCATGATGCGAGGAGGTAGTTGTTAGAGCGATTTTTGGATTAATAATTATTTTGTGTTTAGTAAGTTATTCGTGAAATTTAGTGCGGAATGTAACGAAGGGGCTGTGTTTTTTCAGCAAATACTGTGTGTAAATGCGTAAATTATTTACACGTAATGTGTAATTGGTTTGGTTGTTACCTGGTGTAATAATTTTCATACAATTTTAAATATGTAAACAATCGGTTTTATTTTAGTTATTATTTTAGGGTACTCAGGTGCCCATCTGTAAAAATATGAGTTGTACCTGCAGTTGTTGAATAAATTATAATTGATAAATTGTTAATATGCCTGCAGGAATGATTTAATAAATAAAACCGATTGTTTACATGTTTAAAATTGTATGAAAATTATTACACCAGGTAACAACCAAACCAATTACACATTACGTGTAAATAATTTACGCATTTACACAGTATTTGCTGAAAAAACACAGCCCCTTCGTTACATTCCGCACTAAATTTCACGAATAACTTACTTAACACAAAATAATTATTAATCCAAAAATCGCTCTAACAACTACCTCCTCGCATCATGCTCTCCTGCTTACCGCTACAGAGAGCGAAAAAGTATCATCTATCTCTATCCTTCTCGCACACGCTCCCCCTCTCTCTCGCTCTCTACTCCCAGAGCTATTTGCGCTTCAAATAATTTTTTTCAAATACAAATGCATGGAAAGACGACAAAATTACTTATATTCACGTCGAACGAAAGAAATTATTTGTAACGTTTCAAATGAAAGTAACTCTCACTTATTTTTATTTGAAATAAAAATAACTCTGGGTTATTTTTATTTGATGAGTCTCGAATAAAATTTTTGTCCTTTATTCGAAATCAATTTTTTATTTTAAATAATTTTTTGCCCATCTCTGCTGCTATGCAATTTATTGTGAATTTTCTAATTCGATATCCATACCAAGGAATTAACGAACGGATTTCCACGCGATTATTATCCACCCCTGCGCCCTCTGCAGATAGCTGTGCTGTTATTACCCGTTAACATTATCATCGCGAATTACGCGCTGCGCGAGGCAATTCTCCACGGTCCGAATAAATTCGACGCGGTGCAGCGCGCTTCGCCGACTTCCTCACACCGATCCGCAGCATTTTTCTTTAATCGCCTTAGCAACGCCGCGTGTCAGACGTGAACCGTGAATGGAAGTTTGTTATCCGATTACAGGGAAGCAAAATAGCCCCTATTTTATGGGGCGGGAGCGTGCGCGTTCGAATCGAAGGAGATGAAAGTCATGGTGAAAAAAACCTTGACTGATGACGAGCAGACCCTGACCCGTTTCAGATAATAGGTTTTCTCATGGTTCCTTCCTCGTTTTTACGACAACTTTTTCATGCATTTCCGATCAACGAGCCAGGCGCGATAGGCGTCCTTCTCCCCATTGACGTCAATCACGAGAGCCCTGGCCCCATCACGTTCGTTTTATTCGCTCAATGAAAACATATCAACCCGAGCGTAATTATATAAAATCCATCGACAACGCTGATCCATAGTTTGCTACCCGAGCCGGGGAGAAATTGAATGGCGACTCGCCTAATACACCGTGCGGTGCGGACAATCGCGATAATTCTTCGACGCCACGGGCACGATCGAATATGCAGCGGGCGGGGCGCGCCCGCCGCGATAGAAATTCACGGTACTAATAAATCCAAGGATACCATCTTCGCCGCACGTTCCTTTGAGGATTTAGACCCTGACGGGCGAAAAAGAGGAAAACAGCAGCGCTGTAAATAATATTTTATGAGAAAGGGGAGGAATCTGTGTTGATGAACGAGGAAGCGACGCAGTGGCGTGTATTTTTGTAACAAACGTGTATGATATTACAGCGCGACGCTTTCAGTAAATATCCATTACGCGCAACGAAAATAACTCGCGATCGTAAATGGTAATGTGCACGATAATGGGGATCAACGCACGGGTTTCAATTAATGTTCTACAAATAGGCCGACTACATTCCGCTTCGTTCTGTGCTTTCGCTTGACGCGATTGTCCTTCTAGAATGAACTTGTTAACCGAATAAACAATTGCCCGTTGTACGCAAGGTAGAAATTCCCTGTTTCCTGAATAATTATGAGCAGCAGTGGCACGTGACTTCTGTTCTCCAATGTTCCTCTGCTTCTTTCGAAGAAGCTTATTTCCGATTCGAGTGACACTTGCATTTACCACAGGGTCAAACAAAAGTGCACCACATGCTTAATTTATTTTTCTTCTTCTTTCAAATCAACAAATTGCAATCATCGACAGACCCGGCTCGAACCTTTTTTTGCGCCCCTACACGAACTTGCCAAATTGCGCCCTTTGTTTGTAGAGGAAGTGCAGCATATTTGGAATACTGTTGGTAATTTGGAATACCGAAGTATCTAATAAACTACTAACGCTATTTAATTTGTAACACCGTAGATTATAGGGGCTAATGACCTCTTAACTAATGACATTTGTGGATGAACCGCAATTTTTACATTTTCGACTTAATCTGCAGAGGAAGAAAACGTCAATCTGCAAAACTTTTTCAGCGCGTATTCAATCGATCCAATCATGGTTAAAATATGTCAAAACTTTAGTGTTAAACACTTAATCGACTCATTTGCATGTTCCTTCTATGGTTCCGTGCCAGTTTTGCGATAATTTCGAGAATACAAAGTGTGACATGAAATTTTCGGTTTCGATGCCATGTGGTTAATTCGGAATACCGAAGGTGAAGGTAATTTGGAATATTCCAAAGCCTACCGATGCTTTTGTTTCACGCGTAATGGATACCACCGCGTCAGTGTCATCTGTCACCTGTATAACCTTTTAGGAGCATTTGTGTAAATAATGTCTTATAGACATCTACATCTTCAAGATTGGTAGAAACGTGTGAACCAGGAGCGAGTGCAGTATGTAACCGTTCTTAGCATTTTTATAAATATTCTGGTATACATATCTCCTCAAAATATCTATATTTTAGGAATGTCGACGGTAAACAGATACAAAAAAAGGAAGCAGTGGAGTTCGGAGGATATGTCCGCAGCGGTTACTGCTGTCCGTGAAAAAAAAATGGGCTATTTGAAGGCGGCAAGATATTTCAATATTCCCAGAACTACACTATTCAGATTAGTAAATGATAAGGAGACACCGGTATTCCAAATTACCTGCACCTTAACGAAATCGATACTTCTTGTCATTTTTCATTCAAACCAAAATTTCAGTTACTTTTTGTTTTTTATTTTTACTGACACTCAGAAATATAAAAGTTTATTAGTTTCCCTATGATATTATGTAGTTTAATTTGATCCCATCCTCTGTCGTAATTTTTTATTCGTCTTAAACAAACTGGTATTCCAAATATACTGCACTTCCTCTAATACATTTATTCGAGCCGTTTTATTGGCCTTAAACATAATACCACTCGTAACATTTCATTTGAAACATTATTTTAAAAAATGCCAACAATGAGAAGATCATTTTGCGCCCCTTGTCAACTCCCTAGGTAGCTGTTTAATTTTGTCCGTAGGGAAGAGCCGGGCCTGATCATTGATTACAATCCGCATCACATATAGTCACACATCCATCAAACCCGTTCAAACGAATTCATACAAGTTACAACCAGAAATTAATTTCCCGCCTGAAAGGAAGCATCCATGGGAATCCGCTTACCATAAATCCGCCACGTGCAAGCGCAAGTACACCCATCGAAACCTGCCTAGTCCTCTCGACATCGAAGCTCGAACCCCCTCGACCCGTTTCACGCACACTCGTCTCGAACACTATCGTCGCCTCAGGTTCGTGCGAGGACACTGGCGACGAGGTAACTATCTCGGGCCCCAGACACGCGAGCTCTTGGAAAGATTAATTGCCACGGCGCGTGAACGAACGTAGGAAAGGAAAAGCGACGTTCGGCGACTGGCGCGATCAAGTCGGCCGCGATCTAGCTACGCGACCTACAAATTATCACTTCGCCGTCACTTCTCGATCCGTTCCAGCGACCTTGCGCTACCTGGCCGCTATAGACGACTGACCTAGGGCCCCCCCTGGGTCGACCGTGTCTAATTCTAACCGTAACGTGTTTGCCAGATAATCTGATTATGAAGATCAGGAAGTGACGCTCTAATTGAGCAATCTGTCGGTTAAGGTCACTCGAAGCAGACGCGTTTCTGCAGAACCCGATGCTGGGCGCCCAGGGAACTGCCTCTCAAGGCGTATTAATTAAACGGATATTGTCCCCGGTTATCGGGGCACCGTACATTCGAGATCGGAATTAAATCTCGACCTGGTGATGTAATATAACGATAGGAGAGGACGAGACAGTTTCGACGAAAATTTCCAGATGACAGGTGTCCTGCTCGATATTAGACCTGGGGGATGTTGGACGTTGAATGGAAACTTTCCCCCTGTCAGCAGCTCGAAATCTTGGTATTGTGCTAACTAGTTTCAGGGTAAATATTAACAATCCCGTGTTATAATGTTCGTTTCTTGCAGGCAGGGAGTGTAATTGTTTAGCTATGGGTTCGATGCGTGAGGGACTACGACGAATTTGAATTTCGTTTGTACTAGTACTTGGTAGATTAATAGGTTTTGAGAGAGGAATGGTGAGTTAATTACCTTAGTAGCGTTCAAGTCGGAGGGCAAGGTTTGAGTTTGAATTTAGATGCAGCGATCCAGTTTGTTGCTTTTCTCTTCTTAAGAAATTATTTTCTCTATAGATTGTTTGAAAAGGACGTCGTTTACTAAGGATAATCGAGTGTTCCCGCATCTCGCGTTTACGGTGGGAAAAATGCAAGAGCAAAGGATGGGGACCATTATTTACGTACCCTGAATTTTACGCATCCGTGCGACTTGAATCGAGGCATAGCAGACCGAAATGCGGAGCGTAATACGTGTTGATGCAAACTCCATTTACATGCGCATTTAGTGATAATTGAACGAATCGGTGTCTTTGGATGATATCTGGCCGACTTATTGCGTGTTATTCCACTGATTATCTCTTTTACTCAGCTCTTCAAGCACGAATGAAAAATATTAACTCTTTTCGCAATAATTGAAAACATTCCCCTCGTATGAAACCTCGCGTTTCACTAAAGGGGTTAAACAAACCGGATGGTAAAAACAGTCAGATCCGAAAGCGCATATAAAGGGTAAATTTCGTTCAACATTGAACTGGAGAAATCCTCTTCGATACATTATTTAAATTGTAGAACTCAGCTACTGACGTTCTTGTATTTAAACTAATCGTTTCATTAAAACGGATGCATAGTACATCGATCCACCCTCGTTAATGTTACTCACAACGCATGTTTCATATTCTTCTATAGTTTCCAAGTCATTGAATTTGTTTGCCCAGTATAATTCGGACGCATTTGCATATTGCCTCGCTTATATTACCCAGAGGAGTCTGCGATCGTGTACGACACATGTGCCTCTATTACAGTGCTTTCGAAATTGCTCACCATCCTTCCTCAAAGACAATTGAGCTGCAAGTTGACTTGCCACGTGCCAGCGACAAATTCTACTAGGGTAGACCGGGGGCGGTAGTAACACTTTGACTTTGGAATACGATTACGCAAAAACTATTACAGTTACAACAAAAGTTTTTTTACGAAAATGTTACTTATTTATCTGACATTATTTGAGCCACAACAGTTTCGCTGTATGTCAAGTAATATTCCGGTTATTAATAAAAAATGAGAAGCGGAGAAAGTGTTACAACCGTCCCTGACCCCGGGTCGGTTGTAACACTGCATGGAGTCGATAGTAGCACAAATATAACTTTACAAAATTAAAATATTTTTTGATTTAAATTATAATAATAAATGAAAAAAGTAAAATCTATAACAAATTACGTGGTGTCGCAATTGTGGCATAAATAAAAGACATTTTGGCTGGTGTTCAGTATATTGCACCCATTTTTCATTTGGTTTGCTTGTGTTATGCTATATGATTTCATGCAAATAAGACAATATTATTCGCCTTCTTTGTCCCTATTCGGTTCTGTTGCGGTAAAACAGACCCCGACTGCGGATGTTACAATCGTCCCCGACCATGCTTTTGAACTTCAATTATAAATTCTGACTAATGAGACGCTTAAAAGTGCCAAGTAACGATCAATATTAGTTTAAAAAAGGTCGAATTACAGATTAAAAAATCGAACAAGCACATACTTGCAAAGGGAGTGTTTATATTACAATTTTAAGTCAGTAAGGAAAAGTTACTATAGGGTATCGAAAAATTATTTTCTTCACTATCCATGTCTATTGCGTATCTGTACTCTTAGGGCATGGATGTGTATATTCCAAATGTCATTGTTCATCATATATCCAAAATTGGCGTTAATATCTATTATAACAATAAGTGGTTTCGGCGCACTGGTTCGGTCAGTTAAACAATCTAGAAGCTAATTTGCAATTTTAATAATTATAAATTTCCGACGTTTCGGTCTGCGATTTAGACCTTTTTCAAGGAAAGATATTTAAAAATTATACTGCGTTCGCTTTAGAGTCACACGTTTGATACGACGTGTAACACACGAGTCGGTTGTAGCATGACTGAGGTAAACATAACTTGGAGGACTATTTAAAGGTGAAACAAAACTGTGGCTAGAAACGGAGTCAAAAGAAAGACCATTAAATATTAAGAACGAATTTAACAATTATTGACAGAACGGACATTTTCAACCTCACAACTACTGTCAAAATACCACTAATTGATGTTCATGTGGTAAAGGCCATTTTCAACCTCACAACTACTGTCAAAATACCACTAATTGATGTTCATGTGGTAAAGGCCACACGCATTAGGATATATGACCAATTGATTACATAATATAATTTTATTATGTATAGATGAACTGGTTATACTGGTCACAATTGAAGTGAAGACTCTATTCTTGGAGGAATTCCTCCAAGAATATGTCCGTTCTGTCAATAATTGTTAAATTCGTTCTTAATATTTAATGGTCTTTCTTTTGACTCCGTTTCTAGCCACAGTTTTGTTTCACCTTTAAATAGTCCTCCAAGTTATGTTTACCTCAGTCATGCTACAACCGACTCGTGTGTTACACGTCGTATCAAACGTGTGACTCTAAAGCGAACGCAGTATAATTTTTAAATATCTTTCCTTGAAAAAGGTCTAATCGCAGACCGAAACGTCGGAAATTTATAATTATTAAAATTGCAAATTAGCTTCTAGATTGTTTAACTGACCGAACCAGTGCGCCGAAACCACTTATTGTTATATTCTAAAAATACGGTCGATAGCTCAACTACTTTAGTTAATATCTATTATATGTTTTGAGATATTTAGCGTGTTACATTCGCCCCCCTGTTACTACCGACCCCGGTCTACCCTACAACCAGAACTGTAACGAGAACCCTTGCCACCAATAAGAAGCCCTTTGCATAAAGGATGCAATTTGTACTCGTTCCCACAGAATTCCACCAAAACCAAACCCCAAGTCCACCCAAAATCTGTCATTCCCATCGGTCTGCTGTACGTCAACCCCCCCCCCCCTTCGGTGACACCAAGACACTAAATCCCTCTGAAATCACCCCTAGATTTCTACAAACTCCATCTAAAAGTACACAGAAAAGGCACAGAAAAATCCAACCTCTCGGAACTAGCAAGAAAGTCCACGGCGTAAGTTCCATCCGTTTCTGTCCCCTGTAACCACAAGGTAGTTGAGCTTTATTCCCGACCAACTGCGATTCGCAGTGGATTTGCTGTCCCGTCGTTTAAGCCTGCACCTATTCCTGGAACTTGCCGAACGTCCGTTAATCCCAGCCTCTCCCTCGGGAGGGCAATGATATTCGGGAGAAAGGTGGGCAGAGCGTGCACACGAGACTCGCCCCTTAACCGGCGCATCGACGGTGAATCGTTTCTTACTAATTAATTCAGCACGCGGGGCGTAAATGTTGCATAATAATGCGCCGCTGATATTGTTAAAGTGAATCCAGGCCAGAGGTTGGAGATAATTAAATTTCGGATCAACGACCGGGCCCGGTCGGTGCCTCGAACTGCGCGCCGCCCTAGGCCTACGGTAGCAACGATGCTTTCAGCGCAGCCTAATTGAGAGTGGCAATACATTTCGCCGTGTAATAATGGATATTACGTTGTGTCGGGGCTGCCTAGAGAGAAACGGGACCTACATTCGAGGCGTCCTCGAACCCCGGGCCAGGGCTCGTGTCGCTCTCGATATCCGCGCGAGCTTTTACAATTGGAACTGTTATCGCGCTCTGCGCTCAGCTCCGGTTCCAACGGAATAGCCGTGCCCGAATGCGAAGCGCGCGCCCGTGGCGAACAGTCGGACCCTCGGACCCAGCTCCCCGCGATGCATTGCTTTTTACGCGAGAACTGTCTCGCCGCGACATAATTCGAATGAAGTTCAACGACTGCCGCGAGTCAGGATCGCGGAAATGCCATTGACCCACCCTCTTGGAGGACAAAAGCTTGGACTGTCGTGCTCGCTTCTGTCGTTTAACACCGTGAAGCGGAAGGACGACTTGTTGGAAACAATTAACAAGGCGGGGAAAAAGTTGCACGGCACCGGAGGAGCCATGCTTCTAACTGGCGATAATCGAGCTTAAGCAAAGCCGTCGCCGTGGAACTTGGGGATACCTATTAGAGAGCCTTCGGGGCAGTTACTCAACAATTGCAACAGTTCAAGAGTTGTTGCTGGCGGACACAATTATTCCAGCAACTTCTGCCTGTCCATTGCAAAACGGACGAGAACAGCGACACGGAGTTGCGAGTAGCCCGAGTCTCCTCGGAAATGTTTGCAGAGCGTTGACCTGTCCGCTCCGGCGGATCTTCTTCAATCGTAGAAAGTGTCTGGAAGTTCGATGCTTTGTTCCGCGGAGAATTGTGCGGCGTGAACTGAGGGGAAAGATTTATAATGTCCTCTGTATTTGTTACTTTACTAATTTATATTCAACGGGCATCAAGCTTCTTCGTCCGTTACTTTTAATTTTCTTCGGCGTTGCCCAGTAGACTTGCAACTTTACTGTCCTGCATGTCAGCTACCTGCACAGTTTATTATCCAATATCTAAGCAAGCTATACATTTTTTAATTTCCAAAAAATAAACAACTTATGACACTTTGAAGTTAAATGAATGTTGTCATGCTGAATTTTGCTCTGTACTTGTGCATACAAAATTGAATAAACAAAATATCAAATAAATGGCTCGTCAGCCCATAGTGGCAACATTATTTTACAACAATATCATTTTATTTTTCCGATCCATCGATGCTTAATGGAGATATCATTCTGACCATATTTTCTGCAGTGGTCTAAAGAACCTAAAAAATCATAAATAATTTAATACAGAAATTATTGTAAATAAATTTTTTCGTGCACTTTATGGACTAATAAATTACATGTAATAAGTGTTTTGTTTTATTTTTTTGGTAATAAAACCCCTAAAAAAATCCCAAAACCATTCATTTTCGCCGCGGCGAAATGGATGTAATTCCTTAGAGTAGAAATATCCATCTAAATATCCAGCAACCCAAACTGCTCATTCACCCTCTCTGAACTCGAAATCATCCAAATCTCTTAAACTCGCCTCTCTATCGATCATCTCAGAGACACAGTCGCGTGCCAATGTCGCGAGCTTGCAACGGAGCCAATAATTTTCTATCCTCCTCGATCCTTGCTGCAATGGTCCCGTTTCCGAAGCCCGAGAAGATTTTCCAACTGCGCGAAGAGCCTAAAATTAACCAGCGACACCCGCCGCTCGTTGTAAAGGTTAATTGCACCCTACTGCGTCAACAATGGGGCCAGAAGCTTTCAGCGCACCTAAATGGCGGATACGTTTCGCGATATAATGATGTAAATTGCATTCCGGCGTGCCGCTCCAATACACAAGATATTGGCGCGTGTTGGACAAGCCTGCGAGACACGGCAGTACGTGTAATGTACCTATCTATGAGCCACGCTCGTGCAATTAATCGATTTATTTCATGCTCCAGTTTCTTGTTTCACGAACCCACGGAATCGTTGCACAAGGCTTGCAGGTAGTTTATACGAATCGGCGAACACGTCGCGTCTGCGAAACACCCACCAGCTTGATAGCGTTACGAAACGCTCGTTAACGATACTTGAGGGTTTCCCCTACTCGGTTCTTTTATTTTCATTCCCTTCGCCATAATGGCACATAAGCGTGGCGTCTGTTAAAAGAATGAAAAAGGAACTTCGCTCGCTGTATCCCGGGTAAATTGTGAAATTCGCTCCACCGATGGTAGATACATATCTACACCAACCCGCGATTTCCATGTTCGGAAGCTTGGCCGGAGGAAATTATGAAACGCGAAAGGATACGAGTTTTAATAATGTTACCGGGCTTGTCTAAGACTGCGCTGTTCCTAAACCACATATTTATACGAGCTGGGTAATATCGTGATGAGAAAGTGGAGAAGCGGGCCCGAGGGAAAATCATCGTCGGCGAAATTAATTTCTATTGTACCTGATTAAAAGTTGCTCAAGAGCTTGGACAAATATTACGTTCGGATCGCCTGTTTCGAGACTGGCGGTTTACGGTTGAATCGCCAGCAACGTCGGGATAAAAGTCAATTTGAAAATGCTTCTATTTCCGAGAGTAGGTACCTTTGTCCTCGGCTTGAGCGCCTTCTGCTGGATATAAAACGCTGTGTGCTCGAAACACTTTGCACGTGCGTCGAATCGAGTGTCCCTCCCTTTCAAATGGCGCCTGATCCTTCGCTTTTACAGCAGAGGTGGAGGAATACGTGAGAATTAGCAGAACATTCATGCCTGCGCGTGGCTAAGTAATCACGGTGTGTTAAAACAAATCCTTTTGAACGTACAACTATTTGTGACTATTCGAAGAACGATGAAACACCAGTCATGTTCTCACGCGTGTAACACGCAATGCCCGATACACTTGTGCTTAATAAGGGGGAACACCACTGTGACGGCCGGAAAAATGAGCCCATTTTTAAGATTTTTTTAAGGAATAACTTACAGTTTTATTATAAAATTGTTATTACCTATGTTTAGAACAATGTCTTAAGAGACTATAAAAAAAAAGTAATAGAAAAACATGCATAGATTTCCATATACAGTTAATCTCCTACACCCCTCACAAGAAAAACATAGGTCGCTTATCGAAACGATATCTCTGGAACGGCAACTCTGAAATCAAATTTTTTTTTTTAATATAAGCGGTATGAGTGTAGTTTCCGTTGTGCGTACCGATTTTTAAAAAAAATTATTTTTGTAAAAATGGTGCGCTTGGGAAGAAAAAGTTTCGAAAATCGGCAAAAAAATTAATAGTTTTTCGAGCGTATTTCAAAAAATATGTTTTCTATGCATGTTTTTCTATTACTTTTTTTTTTATAGTCTCTTAAGACATTGTTCTAAAGATAGGTAATAACAATTTTATAATAAAACTGTAAGTTATTCCTTAAAAAAATCTTAAAAATGGGCTCATTTTTCCGGCCGTCACAGTGGTGTTCCAAAATGGTGTTTCATTTGCAAAGATCAAGATCATTAAATGGACGTCTTAATTCATTAGAGTCACATTTCATTGTCTGTTCCTGTTAGCCGCAGTACAGAAATGAATTTTGAAGATCCTCCAGGTGGCGCGTGCATTTCGCCACGAAACTATTCTCACTTAACAAATATCGCTACAGTCGACTATTTCTGTTTGTGTGCACACTACAAGTATCATTGTTCGAAATTGCTACGAGACTCGAAGCTATTCCCAAGGCGCACAGCGAGAATTCACTTGTGAAAAGTAATTCTACGCTTTCGGTGCATTATCGCCGAGACAATGGAATCCTCGTCCCTGGAACGAAAACTTTGCTTCGGGCGACTTCTGTCGAGGGCGCGAAATTCGTTGTGTTTTTTTCGAAGGAACAATACGTCTACTCGCGTGATATAGACGCGTGGAATTCAGGGCGCTCTAAAGTACCCTTTGGACCGAGTAAAAAGAGGGGAGCGTGGCGAAGTTGCAGAAATGGCTGCCAGCGGGGAGCAGAATAGTTGTTTTCAATGATCCAACTTAAAATACATGTGACGGTTACGGTGCTTTGCTTTCTCGGAGCACGCGTTGTTCTTTCAAAGAAATGAAGAGTGTCGGTAAGAGGCCGTCACTCGAGAGATGTGTAACCGGCGAAGTGTGGAGAGAAATAACAGGGAAGCTGAAGAGAACGACGTTCCCGTCGTTCCGCAGCATCGATCCCATTAATATTACATCACTTTGTGCGCTGTGCGCCGTCTAATCTAAAGGATGTTAAAAAGTCAATGATTATTAGAATTTCAAGGATCCTCGAAAGTGCCTCGAGCAGGACATTGAACAAAATAAAATAGATGGCTCTCATAAAAAAGGAATAAACTGAACGTCCCCGGTGGTAGCTTCGCGCAACCATCAAATTTGGTTTTATGTTTCTCTGAATCTGGCTTGCGGAATCTAGATCGTACAAGGGCGCCGTGTAACCCGAAGCTTTTCGATTCGCTGGATGTTTTCGTATTTGTTTCCCCATAGCCGTGCCGCAGACTCTTCGGATATCGTTTTCACAAATAAAGCCGGGTGGCCAATTTTGTGTAACATGGTAAAAGATGGAAAAAAACGAGGGGCATTTTATTACCCCGCCTAGTTCAGGCTTCGTTTCGTCGAATAGCTGGTTTCTGCGGGTTCGAATCACCCCTTAAATTGGCTTTTCGGTTACAGCTTCTCAGGGTTACGTCTGGACGTATTATTCGGTGCTGAAATAGCTCGTTTAATTTTTTGCCGAGCAAAACTGAATGCCTTATTCAATGGACGAGGTGCTTCTAGATTCCACAAGGTGAACATTCGTTTCGCGAGGCTACTATATTATAATACTACTAGTTAAAGTATAATCGGTATTTACTATTAATAAGGAAGGTTGTTATATGAATTGTAAAAAATTCTGTTCCTTCGGATTGCACTCAAAGTCCAACCACAGCCTCAAGATAAAGTGCACAATGCATCGAGCAACTGCTATAAGCAACAGAACGTGAAAGAGCCAGTGTGGGTTACCGCAGTAGGCAAGAGTTAAACTAGAATGCTCGTTTTGTTCGTGCCTCATCATAGAAAGTGATATTACGCTTTCACGTCCCGATGCCTCGAAACGTAGGTGCACCGGCGGGCGCTTCCGTTGCTGAAATGGTGAGGACCGAAATGGACGTTGCTCCGTTCTTGGTGCACGTTTTCCTCTCGTTGCACATATTCACACTCAGAATCGACCTGCTCGGCTCATTGTTGGTAGGAGGAAGCGTTATTTCCTCCTATTTCCTTGCAACCTCTGCTCGCTGCCACATCACATTCTTAATATTCTGCCCGCGTCGTTAGATATTTCAGCTTAAAGAGGAACTGGTCAGGCTTGAATATAAAATACGCGAAACCTTAGGCAGTTCCATTCTGAACGAAGATTAATAGAAGACGATATTCTCTCCTCAATAAGTGAAGTTAAGGACTTAGGCATTCATTTCTCCTCAACCTTAGACTTTTCCAACCATATTTCTTATATTGTTAACTCGGCTTCTAGAACACTTGGCTTCATACTACGTTTTTCAGCTGATTTTCATTTAATTCACACACTAAGATTGCTATATATTACCCTTGTTCGTCCCTTGTTAGAATATGCTTCAATTATATGGTCTCCGAAACGCTTTAATCACGAAATCATGCTTGAGAGAGTGCAACATAAATTTCTCAGATTTTGTTCATATAAGCTTAAGAGGCCAATGTCAATATTCGATCACGATTACTCTACAATATTAAACACAGTCAACCTCGAAACATTAGCTGCACGTAGAAAAATATCCGACCATTTCTTTATTTTTAATTTAATCAATAACCATATTGATTGTCCCTCTCTTCTTATGCAAATCAATTTCTATGCACCTGAACGCGTATTGAGATCTAGAGCAGGATTTCAACCACTTAAATCCAGATCTACATATGGATTAATTAATCCAATAAATCGAATTATTGCTGACTCTAGTACTCTGTATAATAGTATTGATTTCTTTAATGGGTCTGTGCACACTTTTAAAAGACCGTTACGTATGATTATCGGATAATGTCATATCTTATGTACCATGAGTTTTATTCGTTTTTGTGCATGTCTATCTTTTGTAATATTAGGTTAAGTTCTTTTTCTTTTCGTCTAAATATTTATGTAAAGAGGGCTTCGGTCCGTTTATAAATAAATAAATAAATAATAATAATAATAGTGTGTTAGATCAAGATTAGTTAGATCTATCTTGAATTTCAAACAGCAGTTCCACTTTTGCAATAACGAGTGGAAGATCGTCGGATGTTCACAGCTAATCTCAAAGTTAATCGTCTTTTTTTAACACCAGAAATAACTTGGAACCCTTCGCACAGTGTTCAGTGAAGAAGTATTGAATCCTAACGAGGTGTGACTGAATTCTTTGGAAACTTCTGGTAGAGATACCAGGAACTAAAGTGGAAATACCAGAGGCTAAAGTAGAAACACAGAGCGCCGGGTCCACGCAATCCGTCGGAAATTAGGAGTGTCTGGGTGAAGAGTGATTAAAGAATCCCCGGTTGCAGTGTCGGTTTGGGATCGAAAGCCGATGTGGTTTTCGCCGGCCGAATTGTCCCATTTCCACCGCGTATGAATCGCTTTGAAACGGATTGACAAAAAGTATAAAGGCCGCGATCCGACGTAATCGGCGCAACGAACTATAATTCACCTAACCATAGCTCGAGTCACCGAGCTCGGATGATCACGCATGTTTTTCAGCGGCCACGTCATAGGCCGTCGTCGATTTCCACCGTGAAAAAAACAATGAGGCATTGTATGCGTGCCGCGAGAAATATCCGCGAGCCCAGCACATGCTCGGCCGTGTTTAATTAATTGACATTAATGGATCTTGGCCGAACAACGGCACCGTTGAAATTTTAAACGCGTACCAGGAAATGGCTGTACTTTGCGAATCGCGGAAACACGATTAACGCTTTGCTCGACGGGAATGCAGATTCGGTATTAGGAGTTTCGATGAAGTTTGGCGATAGTAAAGTGCGAGATTATTATTGTTATGTACCGCGAATAGAATATCCTGTTATTAAAATAAATGAGGAATCTAATTATCCTGAGGCCGTTCTTGGACTCAACATTAGGGGAAAGGTGGGATAGTTGATCACAGTTTTGCTTTTTTATTGAAATAATAATAATGGTTTGCTTTGTTTCTATTTAATTATGTAAGTTGTGATTCTTAGAGTATTCTCAATATATTTTGACAAATTTGAGAGCTGAAAACTAATTTTAATGACAGAATTTCAACATTTTCTGGCAGTGACGTTATGCACAAGTATCCCCCACTGAAGGGGAGACTTGATCAAACGGTTAGGGAGACTTGATCAGTGAACTTTCAGAGTAAATAACACATTAACTTTCTAAAAAATATTTATTATCTTCGTCAATAACATGAAATAAAGGGAATATCATAAAAAGAAAGTAAACTATAACAAACTTGAAGGAATTACTGAAAAAATGAAACCGAAGAATTAAACTCTATGACATAAAACAACATAAATGCATTCTTAAAAGTCATTTCACTTAGATATCATCTGATTAAGATGATGATAAAGAAACGATTTTCCTTCTCACTTTCTTTGCCGTATTTTTCTGTTTCATTAGCCCAGCGATGCCCCGATGGGCGGCCCGAGGGTACGAGCATCCATCGCATTTTCCAAAGCTCGCGTGGAAGGGGGTCTCGAAACCAATTAACGTAACCGTTACATGCTGATTTCATTGCGATTAAATTGATTTGACTTCTGGTTATTGGCTGATTTCGAGTCGTTTGGATTTGTGGTTATGGGTTCTATTTTTTGATGACAGGATAATTCTTTAAACCCTGGGGGGTTTCTTTTTCTTCATAATTTTGTATTGTCATCCAAACTACGTATGCCTGCAAAGCTTCAAGTCTATTGGATAGTTGGAAGTGGGTTAAAATTGAGTCTCTAGATTTGAACTGAACAAACCTACATACAAACAACACGCAAACAGAGGATTGAAGCTGAATAAAAATCGTTTAATAAGAAACTTTTTGTTAATCAGAGGTGTAAGTGGGAATGTTCAAGTCTATTTCGTCCAATTACATAATATTATTGTTTAATCATTAGTCAATTCCTGTTTATTTTCCCAATTCCTAAAATGTAGAACACTGGGGCTCCAAGAGTCCCAGTCACATAAGCCTACGGGTACGAGCCTACACGCACACTACTAGAGTTTTCCTCATCCGTTACATGCCTGCAACTTCATTGGTTTCGAGATCCCCTTCCACGCGAGTTTTGGAAAATGCGATGGATGCTCGTACCCTCGGGCCGCCCATCGGGGCATCGCTGCATTAGCCGTTCTATGGTTCTTTATTGGAGCATTTTCAGCTGTTCAAGTATCCCACCTCACACACTGATCATGTATCCCTGAATGCCCTCGATTTGAAAAAGATGAAAAATTAAACTTACCTTAAATATTTAGATAAATCAATAAATACCCTTAATTGACTCGAAATTGCCGTTTTTACTTAGTATATTTCAAATCGTTGAAAATGCAACATTTACTCGAAAAGGAGGAAGAACAAGCAGACCGAAATATTTACTTTTTGCCTGCAAATAAGATCGAAGCTTATAACAACATTAATCTATGCTTCCAAAAGAAAACTGCAACGTGAAGTGTTGCGATAATATAAACATTACCACGTTAGCGTGACAGCAGGCACAAATTGCCAATATATTAAATAAAAAACTGATGTGATCATGTATCCCCACTGATCAACTATCCCACCTTTCCCCTACAATTATAGTTGAAACAGTGGAAGAACAACTTCAGTCGCCGCAGCAATAGCCACTTTCTGTTTTTAAAATTCGGTGAAAAAATTCATGATGACTTGGGAAATGGTTATCCAGATATCAATTATTACAGTGTAGCACAGTCCCTAAAAGATTTGCAGAAAAATACCTGCTGCTAACTTCTCGCCCAGCTTAACCCTGCTACGTCCCTCGGGTCTTTTTCGACCCACTTTCGCCTCCACATCTTTAAAGGCCCTTCTAACCTGGAGAAGAATATAAGAGAGTCGTCGCTAATACGCGCGTTCCTCGTTTTTTCACATCATATTAAATGTATAACTGAACCGAAGGCAGAGTTAAGTGCTACCTACTGAAGTTTATGGAGTGCCTGACCATAGAATGCTTTATCTACTGCGCGAAAGCGTCCGGCTTTAGACTACTCGTACCGTCCCTCGCGAAATCTGCATGATAAAGCGGGCCAGTTTCCCTTTATTCATGCAAAATTAAAATCTCGCCGGGGCTCGTAATAAAGAAGTTACGATCCCTGAAACTTGCCACCTGCAGGGTGTCTGGAAAAACCAGAACCAATTTGGCTTGTACATCGTAAACATCCAAAAACCTCGTGCAACCTCACGTTTCTCCATTTCCCTTTGTTCCTTTAATGTCATACATATTTTACTAATATGAAGGGGATTCGAAATTTTAATTACAAGCAGCGATACAAGTTTTTTAATGAGGTCATACATAATTCGCCCGTAGTTGGACGATGCTCAGACCCACGAATATTTGTTGGGATTCGGGCAATATCTATCCACGATACCTCGAGACGCCCCGTATATTCGCGTATCTATTTCATAAACTAAAGTGGCTGTAACTTAATAATAACGATGTTTGCTGGCGAAAGTTTGCGGAAACTTTGTTCATTACTTTGAGGCGTGGAATCAACGTACCGTGGAAAAATCTTGAACGTCGACCAATTTACACGTCCACCGTCAACACGTCTAACAACGGCGAACAATGCAAAAAGATCAACTCTCGACATCGTCGCAGTAATTTAACAAAAGAGGACCTTGCAGCAAAAGGGGTGCAGCTCCATTTTCGACGGTTTTTGAGTTATGAGGTGTAATATAAGAAAAAAAGTCTACATCTTTCAAACAACAGATCAGCGATTTATTGCAAATAAATAAAATAAGTAGTATCATTAATATTGTTATTATAGAATATATTTTTGTCAAAAATAGAAATAAAAACATATCAACTCAATCACTACTACTTATAGTGCGAAAATGTATACAGTAATTCGTCGTTAGAATCACGACGATCGGGGCTGGCAGCGTGATACTAACGCGATGCGGACACCATTCGTAGCCGACGACAACTTCGTGTCGACTCTTTTGTTCTCTCGTACGTTCTCGGATTCTTTCACTCTCGACTGAAGGATGGTGGGGATAGTGAGCGTGATTATAACGCATGGTAAAAACGTGACACTAACGACGAATTACTGTATTTTCCAATTAGTGTTCTCTTCTCAATGTTAAGGTCAAAGCAATAATTTTATAAACACTTTTTTTTCTAATTTACTCGAAGCTGGTAAAAATGGAGCTGCACCCCTCTTGCTGTCGGGTATCCACGAAACAACTGCGATCGAAAATACCCAACTGGAAATTAATCTAGCACCACCAACTCTGTCGTCGTAGGACGACCATCTACGATTAACATTAACAATAACGCTTTCTCTAAAAAATGTCTGCTACTCGATCGCCTTAGCTCCTCTTTCTACGTGTCTTCGCCCGTCGACGCTATCGAAAGATTTGCACGCGACGCAAAAGGGAGAACAGCTGTTGGACGATAGCTCGGGGGTGAATCGAAGCCGCTGAAAGCGTAGAGGAGGAAAAATGAGGAATTTGCCGAAGATCTGATATTTCGGTAGGGTGGGCGGAACCATGGGTTCCATTCGCGCTGCTGAGAGTATCGACCCGTGAAAGGCAGCTTCCAGCGGCCTCGCCCTAGCCTTTGCCAGATATCGCCCTGTCGAACCTCCAAATTCACGGCCTGCACTGTTTCTGTTCAGAGTGTTTCGCGATGTCAGAGGGGTTCTCGTGGCAGGTGCAAGGCCGTGGCCGCGACAACTGTGCGCTGCATACTTGCGATCGTTTAACTTGATCAATCGCCACGTGGAGGTTCGATCATTTTTAATTATAGATTCAAAAGATCCTCTCCTAAGAGTACTTCGATGAAAATTCTGAGTGGGTTATGGGTAATGGAAGAGGGGAGAACCTCCATGTTATTTTATCAGGCCATTTCAAAAGCCTGTTTGCTTTTTCCATGAATTTGTTTTCTGCTTAAGCCATTCCAACGTTTGTGTACTTTCTCGCGCATCGATTCGGTAAGCACCTTTTCAATATTTAATCAACGAACCGAATTTAGAGCGAGTGGTCGCTAATTTTAGTTTAGTGAGAAATCCGTAAATGCTACAGAGGCTAAGAGTAAACCGAATTTATTTGTCTCATTTGCTACTTCGTATACTTACTAGTAGAAAATATTAATAAACATAGAAGTAATATCAACTACAGCCAGTAAGCAGTAACCTAGATATATTTCAATTTTTTAATATGGTAGAAAAGCATTCCATGCGGGAGCATCCTCTATTTTCTTTCTCAAATGAGAATTATTTATTTTTCGAGGAACGTTCATAAAATACCTTCAAGGACGATTCCACGAAACGGAATAATTCCCCTCGTCGCGATATCATTTCCCTTCGTAAAAATCATCGCGACGAGTGTATGTACATAATGTATTGCGTTGCGTGTCGCGCGATCACCCCTAAAATTCTTATCGAGACCTCGATGGCTGGAATCGAGGTCTTCGCAAACTTCTTGGCAATTCGCGGAGCTTTCGCGTGGAAGGAACGTATCGACGCGAAAGCGAAACGATTTTCCGCGCCCTGGGGACACCGTCCCGACGAAATAAATCGTCGATGAAAATCGTTATGAATTATTGAAATCGCCTTTCGCCTAACGAGCGACTTGAGCGAATAATGCGATGCACATTCGCTTTGCATGAAGCTAAACTTGAATAGTTGACCATGAAGCCTCCTCGGTTCCAGATTAATTCAACTGATTATTATTGCGTTTCGATGATCGCGAGCCGCTTCGAAATGCGTCCGGGAGCGCGCGGAACGATAATTCCCTTCCGGTGTGCGCGATTTCCACGAGTCAAGGTCCATTCTGTCGGTCGTGACGACAGAAAAGTTTTAAACCCATTTGAAACGGTCTACGGGGCAACTTCCACCTCTGTCTGTCCGAATGAAGCTTGCCGCGTACGCGGAAACATTTTAGGAGCGTATCTGGAACATGCCAGGCATTCGCTGCGCGATGCATAAAACTGTATTAACGTTTATTAACAGCCTCGTAGGGGGGTGGTCGCTTTTTAAGCCGTAAATGCACATAAATTGGGGAAATTGAGTGTACGAGGCTTGCGGGAATGGGTAACTTGGCTTTCACAGAGAAATGTCAACTGGGGAGACGTCAAGGACGGAACAAGGTTAAGGTCATTTCTATTTTATTTTTAATAGCTAACGCCACGATGATAGGCCAAAAATGGTAGGATGACTTTGGAGGTGATTTTAAAGAAATTTATGAACTTTATTAAAAATGTAACATAAGGTTCTTGTGATATGTGTAAAAAAGAATAAAGTTTTATTTTTCAGATTTTTTTTTAATAAAAAAATAGTGCCGCAGTAGCCGCACAATCGATACGTATTTTCCATCTGAGTCATTTCGCGGTGGAGTCTTTCACGCCCACACCGTTGGACATAGAACAGAAAGACAAAAGGTTTTGTCACCCACGCACTAAATACTAGAGAAGTGCCCAAGATGTCGAAAAAATATTGATTTTTTCGGGAATGTCGAACATTTGAATTTTCTAGCAAAAAGAAGCATAGTCGTAATATCAACTGAACTTTCTCGATAACGCTTACGAAATTTTGATAACACGACTGAGACTCGCGTGTGCGCTGGCATCTGGCTGGCCGACGATCGTTCGCTTTATCGTCAGATCACGAAACACCCATCCCCCGTTCCAACACTTAAGATTTCGAGCCGGAAACCTTCGCTGTCGCTTCGGAACACTGTGCGAAGCTAGCTCAAAGCCCTGACCCTACCGTTTTGACGTCGTCACGTGCTAACCGAGTTTCACAGACGTCAAACGCGTTCCCAGGCGACGCAGTTGACAATTCTTGCTCCCAGCACGTGGCGACCTCCTGCCCGAAGTCCACCGTAACGTTTCGCCCGCAAAGAAGCGACGAAACGGTCTGATTAACGCGGCCCGATAGACTCGGAAGCTTTCGTCGTATGTCGGCCGTGCCAGGAGCTACCTTTCGCTGGCACAAGTGGAGCAAGGTTAACGACGGTGGAAAAGAGACGGGTCGCGAGAGGTAGGGCAGGCGAGGGGCGCGAAAATAATTGTCGACCATGCGTCGCGATAATGAGCGATAATGCGTGCTAGGGGAGGATAATTAACGGGGCCGCGATAGGAGCCGCGTCTTCGATGATGCATCGCAGCAACGAGAATGGAATTAACTTGTCTTGGACCTGGAAAGTTGCGCCTCTGCGGATGGCGCTGGACCAAAGATAAGGGCATCATTCGAGAGGGGTGAATTATGAAGCCATCGCTCACGAGGGACGAAGTGGCGCATTTCTGGCCGCTGGGAGATATTTCTGAACTTCATTTCGCAACTTTGTATAAATGTAAAATGATTAATTCAGGTAGCTTTGATTGGTTCCAATTTTCATTCTATGACTGAGATTTGGATGCGACTATTTAAATTCAAGAGGGTGGTGGACTATTGGATACGTAAAATCGTTCGTGTCTTTGGATCTAAATTACTTTAAGGATAAGACTTTCGGAATTAGTAAAATAATAATCGATTTTTTGAAGCTGAATTAGTCTACTACCCCCTTAAGCTTTCCACTTGAATCTCATTTTTCTGATATGAGTGCTCGAGTTTAGAGGTGTTCTGTTTTTTTTTCTTATGAAATACACTTTTTATCGTAATGTTAATCGAGTAGAAAGGCCAGTTTGACTACCCGCTGGGCACACAGATTCGGGGGCAACGGATTTAAGAGACCGAACGCCCCACTATTTGCGCCGTACGCAAGTTTCATCGTAAAATTGCGTTCAAATATTTGTTTGCCGGGCAAATGTTTGCGCATAGAGGAGCCCTGTAGCGTTCGCGACAAATAAGAAATCGTGGTTAATAGTCGTGGCACTATTCGCTGATGTTTCCCTCTTCGAAATTAATTATCTGGATTTATGCTCGAGTATTCTCGAAATCAGTTGCATAACTTGGGCGTAAAGCACCGCGTAACGATGATATACGGCTGGCATATAACAGTGTCGTATGCATAATGCCGGATGGTATAAAAGTCGAGGGTCCCGAAGCGAATTCGACGGCAGTGGCTTGAAGAAGCAAAGAAGACACCCCGGCGGTGAGAAAGGTCAATCAATCTGGGTCAGAAGCACGCTTCATACGTTTCTTTCCCTCCATTCTGCGAATACCACTGAACGTTCATTCCCTTGAAGCCATTAGAATAGGTATTCTCCAAACCATTGCGTATTCGAAGACTCAATAAATGAAATTAAATCTGTAATTATTGATACATCCATAGCATTTATAGAATCCACGATGAATCTTAAAAATCATATTTTCCTTCACAAGCCACAGATAACGTAGCTTTTAATTGAAACTTTACCAAAGGATTGAATATCCCTTTTCCTCGTCAAATTTCGGCTCTTTTATTAATCGAACGCTTTGGCGCCGTATCGTATGTACTTCTTAGTTGCCGTGTGGTGGTTGGACGAACGGTAAATCCACTGGGGGAGCAATTAATATCTATGTTTTTCTTCGGTCAAGCTCCAATAACCGATTTCAATATCGAGGACATCTGAAAAATAGACAAGTCGTAGACCCCTTTGGTTCAGCGACCGAGCTCGAGCTCGCCCGACGCGGATATATCTGCCCGGCTAAATACATATTTGTCCACCATTTTTAATTACGAATCCCCCCAGATATAAACGAGCTCCCTCGGAGCGGCAACGCGTACGTCGGGGCGGTAGAGAACCGCCCGAAAATTCGCCCACCGCGCCGCGAACATTCCAGGAAAATTGAACAGATCGTAGCCGGGCGGGCGTTCCGCGACTCGGTCAAACGATATTACGCTACACCGACGCGGACGTTTCCCTCTCCATTTTTCCCCTTTTATTTACTCTTTTTTTGTATTCTCACGTTGCACTGACCCAGATTACGCATTCACGCACGCGGCACGCGTACATGCATACCTAAGTACGTGTCCCTTTGTTTCGCAGAACGGCACGTACGCGCGATGTTAACTTTGAAATCGAAATCCTCTTCTGCATATCGGTGACAGTGTAATCTTTCACATGGTCGCCCGAAAATAACCATTTGTCCCCTCCCCCCCCCCCCCCCCGCCCTTTCACCCGGGAAGCTTCTATTTCCGATTCGACGCTGCCGCCGCTTTTGTAACTCGAAGAATAGATCGTTACTGAGCGCAGGGTATCGTTCGACGAAGTTGTTGAAAGTTACAAGGGGTTGTTCGGCTTCTGGATTCCAGCAAAGTTGCTTCAAGCTTTTCCAATGGATGTTTCGTGAGCTTAATGTGTAATCGGTAATAGAGGGTCCGAGATATGGATCGTAAGAGGAATTGGATTTATTCGTCGGACTGTAAAAGCATTCGATTCTATTACGCAATAACGATTTCTCTGACGAGCGAATTTCTTTTCAGGAGTTCAACATCGCTAAGGAAAAGCATAACGTTCAGCCATGCTCTTCTGTGGTGGTCGAATCGGGTAAGAATTCTCTCTCTTGAAATACCGTCGATTACTGGAAACGCGATTTAGGTACGCGAACGGTCGATCGCCGACAATCTTATAAAATATAACCCAATTCTCCTCGGTCGCTACCGAAATCGCAGATCGCTAGAAATGCCGCGACAAGTGAACACGCCCCCGCCCCAGCTATTTTATTCCACCCCTGAAATTGCGATTCGGTGAACATAGATGCGCGCTGAGCGGGGTTACGTGTTAATCGATTGAGAAATAATTATTTCAGCAGGAATCATGCAATTTTCTGGCCGTCCAGGCCTGAAGCCTGGGCGTCGGGTAATCCTGGCTCGTCGTCGCGCATCGCGATCGCGCTCGAACGTGCACAGTGTGTGCAAACGGTCCTTTTGCCCGGCTCAGTGCCACCGCAATTGTAATCTCACTTGCGGCAGAACATTTCTCCGTAAATAGTCCCCGTCTAGCGTCGAAAATTGCGCCCCGATAAAACGTCCCCGCCCAGTTGCCTGCGGGCTAGATTAGAAAAGCTTTCGCTAGCGACAGCCGCCCCCCCATCCGCTATCACGATGATAATTCTTTGCCCGCTGTACACATTTTAATTGCCCTTTCTGCCCCAGGTGGCTTGCCACACCAAAGTCGCAGCTACCCCGGCGGCAGCAGCGCGACCGCAGGCAGCATGAGCCGTTTCTTCACGAGGAATTCATCTGTCAGCTCGCAGAGCTCCTTGGAGGGAACTTCCGGACCGTCCAGCCATCGGGGCTCCTCGCCACAGATTCGAGCCTTCGGTCCTGACGGCCGCTATCATAGCTATCATCGCGATCCCCTGCACGCAGCCTCCTCCTACCCGCCGAGCAGGAGTTCAAGGTTGTATACAATATTCATCTAGTGGCTAGAAAGCACCCGGACCCTGCTCACTTCGGTACTACTCCCTCGCCCTTCTTCCTGCTATCGTTCCCGTAGATCACAGTCACTTTTCGATTACTGGAGTTAGGTAGGTGGAATTAGATCGGGCATCTTACGTGAGTTTCTTTCGCGAGCCGAGTTCGTTGCAAAAGGCTGAAGGTTCGAGAAGCTACTAAAATTTAGAGCGCTAAAGCTACCTCGATTATCTGAAAGAGCAGACGTGTTTTCTCATCGAGCTTCCAATATAGTGCTGGCGCGTGTACACCGATCGCGATAACACCTCGAGGAGGTTATCAAAATATCAACGCTATCAGCGGTGTATCGCGAGCGCCCGGCAAGGGTAGTTGTGCTGAGAACAGATGGTCCATGTTTAATTACGATATTACACGCACGTGGAGCAACATCTGGCAAGTTTCGTAGTCGAGAGTGACGTTTATTCCATGCGCCTGGAAGTAATTAAGTAACTCGAGATGACCGAGGCAGGTCGGTTTAACGCTCGCTGGGACAAGTGCTTGCTGCTTTCGATCCTTCGCTTCGAACCAGAGGATTACTCGCTGCTCCACAATTCCCAGGCAACGAATACACCGTAAATTGCGATTCCCTCTGCGAAGTTCATAATTTGCGTCCCATTGGCGCGTGCACAGCATTGCCAATAGCTATTTGTCGCGCGGGCCGAAAGTAACGCGGGATTACATGACACGAAGTGTAATCTGTTTTCTGGTCTGTTAAACATGTTTAATTTGTAACGCTGTATAATTCGCCTTTCCTTGTGCCATTTGATTTGACTTCAAATTTCATGGAGGGTTACTTAAGGGGTTACGCCACCATGAGGCGGCCGAAATGACATCAAAGTTTACGAATTTTTTTCTACGAAACTATGAATGTGACAATTACTTCATTATTGTTTATGGTTAGGGCATACATTAAAGGACATATTGTGTAAATTTGACAGAAAAATATTAAAAAATGGCCGAGCTATCCGTTATCCTGCAAAACTCCTCCGCCAGGACGCGCGCAGACGGTGTAACTGATTGTGATGCCCAGGATTATCTGAAACTAAAAAACCCATAGTTTTATTGTTCATTGATAAAATATCTATCATGTAGCATAGGATTTTTTTGATGCCATATCCCAATTGTTTATAGTAATTGTTTGAATTTTGCCTTTTTTGGTAAAAATTTAATGTTCATTTTCACTTTGCTCGCATTTGTACAAAAATGTTTTTTTCTCTAAATCCCTATGCTACACGATAGATATTTTATCAATGAACAATAAAACTATGGGTTTTTTAGTTTCAGATAATCCTGAGCATCACAATCTGTTACACCGTCTGCGCGCGTCCTGGCGGAGGAGTTTTGCAGGATAACGGATAGATCGGCCATTTTTTAATATTTTTCTGTCAAATTCACACAATATGTCCTTTAATGTATGCCCTAACCATAAATAATAATGAAGTAATTGTCACATTCATAGTTTTGTAGAAAAAAATTCGTAAACTTCGATGTCATTTCGGCCGCCTCAGGGTGGCGTAACCCCTTAATGCGCCTATTCTTTCTTGTTGCTGAAAGGAACTTGATTTCGAAATTGAAAAATTGAAAGGTTAAGCACGGTGGTAGAAATAGTGTGATATTACCAATTAGGTCAAGCATCAATTATCATCGATGAGTGTTTCCACTGCTTTTTCAGATTCGCCCATTTATAGCACTTTGCATTAGGGATTTTAAACAATATCCGGCTGAGGTTACAATAGAATAGCTTTCGCCCTAATCCCTAATGAAACCTTGTTAATTGCTTTCGACTATAATGGTCGAGCACGAATGACTGTTTAATGAACTCTCGACCTAGCAAAGTCATCCTCTGGAAATTTCGTTGAATGCTCGTGCAAATTAAGCGCCACATAACGAAGCTTCTTGTTAATATATCGTTTAGGTCACAAGAAAATGAAATGCAAATTGTAGAAGCTGTGATATCGAAGCATCAGAAATTCTAATATTCTATTTCATTCATTCGAATTCATTTCCTGTGATCCATACCTATACTCCGAAATGCATATCGAATACACCACGCACGATATAACTTCACCACTGAATATCAGACAAGTCAGTCACTTTTTGCATTGTATTTATTAAACAAATTCGAAACCGGTAAAACGATGACTTAAACACCCCCTAATTTCATGTGGACTACGTGATATTTCAGTTCGAACCAAATCCCTGGCATCGAGTGCAAAAAGTGATAAATGCATGGCTGCACGTTGCCACTGCACGCTTCGTCGCGATAACCATTCGGGAAAGAAAATTTCTGTTCACACTGCTTAACCATACACTTATTAGAAATAACTCACGTGCACCGTGCCCTGATTCCTGAACACACAGATCACCGTCACCGGGCCGTGCAGCATCGCTAGACGCACGCTGTGGGAGTCCAGCCAGTTGCTCCGGAAGTCTTCTTAGTAGCAATGCATCACGCTCTCAGAGCTCCCTCTCGTCCCTGGCAACAGGTGTGAGCTCTTCGTGCGGGGGCTCTTCTATAAGCGTTGCCCACGGTGCTTCCAGATCAGCTGGTCGAAGTCTGTCGCCCCTCCTTATACCACCGATGCGTACTTCCGGAAGGTGAGACACCCTCGAGCCGTCCCTGAACGGGCTTGACCTCGCGGGAAACCTTACTGCTTGCTGCTTTTCCGCGCGTTGCAACAAACTTTCAGCTAAGGCGACTGGTAATGGGTACTTTGGTGCTCGTAATGATAATTTCAACGATATTCCGTCGGTAATAGGAATTGGAATACACTCGATACGGTTTTCTGGGATATCTGAAAGTAGTTCTATAAGCGGAAGTTTAAATCTTCAATGTTTTGGATTCGTTTCTCTGTGAATGTTAAACTGTACAATAAAGATCAATTGGGGGTGAAAGAGAGAGGGAGGATTGGTATTGGTTTCCATTTGTCACGATTCGATAACGCTTGACTGAATTGTATTTATAATTAGTTACGTGACGGAGGTGATATGGTTGGTAATCCATTACATTACCGTCACCGTTGTTACGCACGCTGGTGTTGTCGAGCTTTATCTTTCTCGTTGGAGGCTCGCAGCTGCGAGATTATAACAGTGCTTTGCTATTTACTTGAAATGTGATACTTCTCTGTGTAACAGCGACGGACCCCCTCCGCCAGCTTCGCCTCTGGGTACTATACAGCCTGATCTCTATCAACGAAGAGATGGTCCCATTTACCTGAAGACCAACGGGTTTGCATAACTTTTTCTTCTCTTCAACCTATCTTTTTATACGCGGATAGTCACTTTCGTATTTCGATGCCATGTATTGCCAACACTGGTATAGTAACATCGAGTGTGCAGGAAGCATTCGACTCTGTTGCAAGGAATCTTTATAAAATCACGCAAGGCTTCATTTTTATTTATTTGTCTATACGAGAGAAGCCTTTCTGTATGAAGATAATACATTTGGTGGAAAGGTCAAGACGAGTCAATATAAAGTACAGAATTATATCCGTGGCCAAATATTTTCAGTGACTCTGTCTTAAAAGGAGAAAGCATGATATTAAAAAAATTTAGTCCGTCGTGGTTTACATTTGTCACACAAGATTCTACGATTAGAAATACTATTACATATCTCTACACCTTTTCAAATTTTTCTATTAATCTGAGCACCCCTTTCTTGAAATAATTTTTAAACCCATTCATTCGAAAGATATTACAATATTATATAACGAAGTGTGATTATTAAATCGACGTGCGTTACGAAAAGTAGCACGTTTCAATTTTCTTACGAAAAGTAGCACGTTTTGGTTTGCCACGAAAAGAAGCACGTTCCATCGTTTCTGACGAATATTAGCACGTTTGGTCTTCTGCCGCGAAGACTAACACATTTGACTGCCTCGCCACGAAGAATAGCACATTTCGTACTGTTGCGACGAAAACTAGCACGTTATACTGTTTCGCCACGAATAATAGCACGTTTGGGAATTTATGGCGAAAACTAACATATTATCCGGTTTGGCCACGAAGAATAGCTCGTTTTGAATTATACTGCAGACTGCAGAAACTATCGCGTTTCAGCGCGTGGGCAGTTTAAAAGAATTCAACTGTTGAAAATATTGTTTAATAAATAATAATTCCATCTAATCTCCAAAAGACAACACATATGAAAATTTTAATCTACATAATTTAAGTAAGGGAGGGTGCGGGAATTGCGAACGCGGGGAAAACGCGAACGTGCTACTTTTCGTGGCAAACCGCTCTAACGTGCTAGTTTTCGCAACGAAAGACGAAACATGTTATTTTTCGTGGCAAACCGCTCAAACGTGCTAGTTTTCGTAGCGAAAACCGAAACGTGATAGTTTTCGTGGCAAAACGCTCAAACGTGCTAGTTTTCGCAGCGAAAGACGAAACATGCTATTTTTCGTGGCAAACCGCTCAAATGTGCTAGTTTTCGCAGCGAAAACCGAAACGTGATAGTTTTCGTGAGAACGAAGGCAAACGTGCTACTTTTCGTAAGAAAATTGAAACGTGCTACTTTTCGTAACGCACGTCGAAATGCGCTTGAAGTGAGGTAACATATAAATACGAAGGAGAAGTGGTAGAAACATAACGTGCAAGTAGAAGTGGTCCGTACATAGTCAGCCGCGCAGCACGACCAATACTTACCACAGTAACCACCTCACTCTAACTTCTGATACATACACAGCACATTAAATATAGCCCCGAATAAAATACGTATAATGAACAATAACCCTAAAAGTCACGACTTTCACAAATTCGTGTACCAATACCACTTGAGGTTCTCAATATCACACCTGTTTAGATATACGCAAACTTTAAAGATAGAATTTAACGTAGCGCAAAATTCTTTACAGTAGAGTCACCGAAACATCTTGCACGCACAAGCAGCATATCTTATTATTTCCCCGTACTTAGTGCACTTATCGCCCGTGGAAAATTGAAGCAAAAAATATAGAATAAAATGCGATCACTTTAGTAGTACCGTCCCTCCGAATGGTCCCTGGACCTGGACATTTCCATTATTACTCACTGCCGGGAGAGTTCGGCGATACGCAGAATATTTTCCAGAAAAATTCGTAGTTCTCCGAAGGCTGTATTATCAGTCGGACAACGCAACTTTCATCCACTTCTGGCAAGCATTAAGCTGGATTCACACTAGCCGTCTGGCCGCCGGCAAGCCGCCGCTAGACGGTTAGTGTGAATCCCGCTTTAAGGTAGATTTGCACTAGCCGTCTGGACGGCGGCAAGACGGCGGCCCATCCCCCTTGCGCTAGTGGGACGGCCCACAGTGGGGCACGTAGCATAGGATTCGCGGAAAAAATGTCATAACTTCGGTGTTTCTCAATATTTTTGAGTACTTTTTTTTTATATTATTTGTTAATAGCCAACGGTTATATGGACATGAACATTAATAAAATTTAAGCAGTTTTAACCAATGAAATAGTAATAAACCCCATAAACATTCGGTATACAAAAACCATATTTGATAATTATGTACTAATAAATATGTAATATTACATAAACAATGTATTAATTATTTTCGAACAGAATGAAACATAATAGAGAAAGAAAATAACACAATTGAATTATAACATATAACATTAAACGACGAAAATGACATAATAAAGTAATGTTAATAATATTCTGTATTGCACTATAATAAATGAATAAATTGCTGAAGCTATAACTACTATTTTATCATTTTTGTTATTAATAGAACAAGACTTTTAGAAATGAACATGCGCATGTACACTTTATAAAATAATTGATATCTTATAACATTTACAACATTCACGCTAATGTACAGACTTATATGTATCACTCGTATTCACTCATATTACACACACATTACTATTTACAATGAACCAATATTATACTTTGTTATGTAGAAAATACACGTAACATTTTAATATTTACAAACCGCGTAAAAATGACATTATTGTAATAATAATTTTGCTTCCGCGTTAAGTGGAAGTGATTCATGTTTCGGTTGTGGTCTTAAGTGGCTGATATATGGATCTGACGATATTTGTATGAGGTGAAAAATGTCTTCATTTGATGCCAATCGGGAGCACTTCCTAGTGTGGTGAATCCTGTACTTTTTATAATCTTTGTTCCTGCCTTCCTGGGCCTCTTCTGAAAGTGAACCGATAGGAAAAGCAGCACACTGTATAATATCTTTGCCATGTATCAGAATTTTATGTACAGTGGCTGGCATGTAGTACCAGGGGTATAACGAAATAGCCAAATTTGCTGTCTTGAGCATATGTTGCAAATTTTATAGTATCGATCGCAAAACCGCTACAAATTATTTAAAAAATAATGGCAAGTCGTTTTATTAATCTTTCATCGATTTTTGTGATTTCGGCAGTTATTGTACAGTTTCCAAAAAACCTTCTAGATGTGTTTCCATTATTCGTTGTCCCCGTACCTTGCTTCACCATATCAACGAGAATTCCAATTCTCGTTCTGAATTCGTTTTGGACCCTCTTTTTTGTCTGTTCTCTAATAGGTTTTGTTGTTTCTGTGGTCCTCCATGCTTTGATATCTAAATTGTAGCTTAAATGTAATATGTATTCCATAAATTTTATTCGAGCATGTAATGTTGACATGCCTAATTTTACAGCTTCTTCGTTTAATGTATTACTCCTTTTTAATATCGTTGGCATTTTGTTCATCTCTGAAGGTTTTACTCCACATATAGCGCAATTACTCGCCGATGCTGTATTTGTTACAGCCTGAACAACTTTCCCATCTATCATTGTGAAATACAGGATGTGTTTAATTTTAAAAACTCGTCCACAAAAATTTATTTTGCTTTCCCTGTAGATTTTTTATTTCTTCGTCTACGCGATTTTTTCCGCTCTTATTGCATCCGGAGTCTCCTTTGTAAATTCAAATCTTAAAGCTCTACAATATCTTGTTGAAGAAGGCCGTGTATTTTTCCAAACATGTTCCGTATCGTTTTCTGTTAGTGCCATTTGTAGTGGAACAATTGACGTCATAAATAAGTTTGAGTCTGAGTTATTTGAAGTGTCCGAAAATTTTTGTGCATATTCACTTTGGCCTGATGCTCCATCACAGCCCCACTTTGTATATAATGTGAAATTGTCCTGTTTTATGTTTTTGATTTCATTTTCTGTTTTTGTTTCAAGAATTCTTTTCGCGGTATGGTCGAGTAACTCCTGCAGACCGACCTTTGCCATTGTTTCCGTGACAATAATGTCATCAGGATAACATTTTTTTTAGACTCCGCTATTTCTTTATAAGTGGGGAATATATTATGACCAATATCCTTAGTTGCTTTCCTTAAAATTTCGTATTGGTACTTAGATAGTCCTGCTTGCGTGATTATGGCTAAGGCAGAATCGGTATTGAAGGCTCGCTGAACTTTCGGCGCATTTGATGCAGCAGCATCAATCACTTCTTGAGAGTACGAATCTTGCACTTCACGTATTTTGTACCTCTTCGCTCGGTTACTGCAGTCACTGAAGCTTTTTCTGGGTCTTCCTCTATGATTTGATGGCCCCGGAGTTTCCAAATTGTCACTGGTAAAGTTCACTGTGAATACATTTTTCAACCGGACACCATATTTTGTATTAAATTGTCCTCTAATACGATGCACCGATTTTAATTTCACATTGAAATGGGGCAAAAATCTCTTATTAATATCGGATATTATTTTACACACTTGATTGTCGTCTAAAGTGGGGTATGTTTCCCGTAAACCCCCCTCCAATGACCTGCTACGGTCGAAGAAAAAAATCGCACAAACTTGAATACTCAATTGTAAAATTGCTCATGGCGATTGCGTGCAGTTAAAGAATTCCGGGAGCTGTTTTCGTTCGAATGTCTAAGAAAACTATGTTTTAGGTGTCGCTATAAGAAACTGAAAGTCAGCTGGGATTTCTCCCACCAAAATATTTTTTAAGGGTTGAAGTGCAAGGCGGGGGTGTAAAGTCACCAATGCACATTTTTTGGGCGTTTCCTTAATTTTATAAATGTCCTGCCGGAGGTACGCAGGTATGTAATGTACAGATGTTGAACACGTGAAATTTTTGGAAAAGGGCACTCGCGCCGATGGAACGGTACGCAAGGGTACCGCGACCGTTTTCCGAGTTTACGATACGGCCATTATTATCGAGGAACAGCGAGAAGCACCGAGTCGTCAAGAATACCGTTAGAATTAGGATTTTTACAACTCATAAATTAATAAAATTGCTGTAACACGTTGGCGGACACATGGTTCACGGCTCCTTTAAAATTCGTAAAAATCACGTCCATATCATAAATCCTAATCCACGTTAAGATCCTTAAGAAGATGTTTGTTCAACAGATGTGAAAAGGATTCAATACGATAGCTAATCTCTAGTAGAAACCATCATATCAGAATGTGTAATTTATATGATTTTTCACGTCATCAGATCTATGCATTAACCACATAAGTCCACAGCCGGAATATAAATCATAGCCAGCTAACGAAGAAACGCAATCGGCATTAAAATAGTATCATCAAGGCAATTTAGTTATATGTGAATATACAGGCAATATACAAATCAAATGAAAACACAATGTTTAAAATGTACGAGTACATAATGCATGCAAGATTCATTTAATTTTAGACGGTTGTTAGAAACGGTAATATATACATTATTTTTTGAACTGCAAGAATTATTTAGCACCAATATCTTCTACAGCCGTGTACGCGTTTCGCTTTATAGCTTCCATTGTTTCATATTTTCTAGCATTCGAATATTTTTGACACCTTAGATCAGCGTTGCCCCGATGGGCGGTCCGAGAGTACGAGCATCCATCGCGTTTTCCAAAGCTCGCTTGGAAAACCGACTTGAAATCAGCCTATAACCAGAAATCAAATCAATTTTATCGCAATGAAATCAGCATGTAACGGTTACATGCTGATTTCAGGGTACGAGCCTACACGCACACTACTAGAGTTTTCCCCATCCGTTAAATGCACGCAACTTCATTGGTTTCGAGCGCCTCCTTCCACGCGAGCTTTGGAAAACGCAATGGATGCTCGTACTCTCGGACCGCCCATCGGGGCAACGCTGCCTTAGATAATAGGCAAAGGTCCCGTGGGGCAGGTACTACCGACCCACCCAATAATAGGGTCGTAAACCCGCACCATCGGCAGACGCTCGCGACTTCGGCGCGGCCAAGTTAATACTGGACATCGCATATTTATTACTTTCACGTGTACGTATCACCGACTAAGGAGTGTCTGATATCCAAATAAAATTCATTACTATTTGGAAACATAGTTACAACTATGGCTTTCGACGTATTACTCTCACCCGCGTTAACCGGATTAACCGGGTTACTCGAGTTATAGATATCTTGCGTTACCCGGTTAGATGGATTATTCTACGATACTGAGTACCGAACCGGCTACGGGTTAGGGTTCCTATCCCTGGTTATAAGCCTAAATATGTTAAAATCTGAAAATGTTAATTTATAATAAAAAAAAGGAATGTTATTTAAGTATCGGTAAATAATTATGAAATATGTTTTCTCTGTATCGATTATAGTAACAATACTTTATTTATAATTTTTATTGTTTTTTATTATTTAATGATCATAATATTACATGTCCATACAAACTAAAACTATCATAAATAATAGAAAATAGAAACTGTGCAAAAATAGCGAGGAATACCGCTGTGGTGATGAGTTTCTGCGAAATCGCATGCTCAGCGCACTCGGGTGATTATGTATTAATAACAGCCAAACTTGCAAATATATGCAGCCAATTTTTGGAGGGCTGTTAGTAGATGGTATCTGCTTTCAATTAGTACTATCTAGAGACCGGAGGAAGGCGGAGCTTTTTTTATAAACCTAAAAGAGTTAATGAAAACTTGAAATACTAGGTAGCTTCATTTGAAGTTGTATAGTGGGATTACGGTGAAGAATTTTCGAAAAGTATTTATGTCACAAATAAGCTGAGACTATACACATTCGAAATACATGCCGTAAAAAAATAAAAATATGTAGAGGAATTCAGAAAAAATTCGACAATCTGGTACGAATATAGACACGTTTCCCGTTAGAATACGAACGGTCAACTTCAGACCAATTTTTCTTTGCAATTAACATTAATATGACATATCTGTCATATAGGTTAGATACGTTGGTCTATTGGCTATCAGGATATAGTGATGAATATCAAAATACAACTTTTATTTTAAGACTTTTTTCCTCTCCAGCCCCACTGTGCGCGGCCGCCGTCTTGCCGCCGTCCAGACGGCTAGTGTAAATCTACCTTTACCCGGTGACCTACATGCCGGTCTATTCCTGCCCGAATGCACATAGTATCTAAAAGGATTGAATTACGGGACATACGGCAATCGAATACGAAAGCCGGTCATTTTATTCGATTCCGACGCAAGACACGCTGATGATTAATCCCCTAATCGATACCAGGATATGTTATCGCTACGTTAACGCTTCGTATTACTACCAGCTCCATTAATCGGATTGCAGAGTGCCTGTGTGATTGGGCAACGCGTGCATGTAAATCCCTGTTTGCCGTTAAACAGGGGATCGAACGAAAATCCCCGTTAATTTCCTACTTAATCACCGATTTCGCGTTGTAGTTGTTATGCTATCGACGAAATATGTAACTCTAATTGCGAAACCTTGATCTCGATAAACCATGTTAGAAGTGCACAGTAAAATATCTTTGAACCCCTTCGTTTATGTTAATGATCTATTCACCGAAACTGCAAGCTTGGATTTTAAAGGAATGTATTTTAAGGCACTCTGTATTCAAGCTTTAGATTCAACATTAGAGTGTAATAGATAGCAGTAAACCTACCACGTTAGTCGATATGGCACTCGATGATACGTGCACTTGTGGCGACGATTTTAGGAGCGGTAAGAGCCTGGGCCGATTACACTTGCGGTTCAAGTACGACTTCGATCGATCGGATTTGCACGTGCACCTGATCGAGGCGCACGATCTGGCCGGAAGCGACCAAGGGGGATTCAACGATCCTTACGTGAAGCTGACGCTCAGCCCCGAGGTGGACTCCAGAAAACGGCAAACTCAGATCTACCGTAACGAGACGAACCCCTTCTTCGATCAACAGTTCAAGTTCCCCATCAGCAACGACGAGCTTCAGGACAGGATCCTCGTTTTACAGGCAATTAACGCGGGCCATTACCCTTTATCTTGCTAATTGCTTAGCCCTATAGATTCGGGTATCCTTCGACGTAGAATCCAGTTGTCGGAAACTCGATTAGATTCCAGGGAAATTCCATGCGAATGGATATTCGGCGCTGTGGAAAGTCCGCTTTGCCATTCGGCGATGCAGTTTCGTTTAACGTCACCGTCGAAATGAGCCTTATATCCGCGCCGGTTACTTATGCGCATAGCTGAGCCGTGCCGAGAAATTCCTGGCGCGCTAAGAAATTAGTTTCTTACAGCTTCTTCTCCCGTACAACAGGTGCTCGACTACGATCGCTTCTCCAGGAACGACGTGGTGGGCGCCGTGAGGGTGCCGTTACATATACTGCGATTGGACTCCCCCACGTCGACCGAGGAAGTTTGGGGAGAGATTGAACGCGAACGAAAGCCGCCGGAGCACATTCAAGAAGTTCTAGTGTCGCTGTCTTATCTACCCAGTGCTGAAAGACTGAAGGTCGTCATCCTGAAGGCGAGGAACTTGTTTGCGCCGCAGGTAACGTCCCGCCCTCGTGTCACGTTCTCCTTTAACCTTTAGATCTCGCTCCGAGAGTGAACCTCTGATTTACATCGGAGAATCGTTTCTATTCTTTATCCATTCCGCCATTTTCATCGTAGATTCCCTTCTAACTGTGCTTCTGCACCAACAATTCCTCCCACTTTATTTCTCCACGTTTCTCTCACTAAGAATTGCTACTTTCCTCTGGTCGCCCATTTGTGCTCAGAGGAGTATCGATGGATTCGTTGAATACGTTGCAAGTTTTAATCCTCTGAATGGTGTCTGGCCGGTTCGTGCCGCCCAGGAGAAGGATACCCTGGATTCCTTCGTGAAGGTAAATCTTCTTTGCGGGGAGAAACGGGTGAAGAAGAAAACCGCTGTGAAAAAAGCCACCACCAGTCCGGTCTGGAACGAGGCGATGTCCTTTGACGTTCCTGCCAGCTCCCTAGCGTCTTCTGCCATTGAGGTAAACGCATTTCCAAGTCTGACGTTTAATTTCCTTTTCGGTTTCACGGTACCTATTACAGACCGCGGGACACGCGTAGATTAATTTCACATCATTCTCTGATTGAACCGTAGTAGTTTAGAGATAATTAAATAACTAGAACTATACACTTACTAGTAACGTAAAGGAATTTAATGAGAATTCTGTGTCCTCGGAAACCTTAAAAAAATTCATTTTCACGTTCACAAACGACAGAAGAGGGATTATATAAAAGTATTATCTTTATCACTTCGCTGCTGTGTCAAACGTGGTATCTTTTAATTTCGCTTCTAAGAGGAACTGAAATTAATTCCACGCTCCAGATAAATAGTGCCATCACGGTGTTGGCGAAGTTTTCTGTTCATCTGCTCCGTTTCTTCTCTGTTTCTTCTCCCCAATTTTTACACAAATTACCCTCGGTCAGAGTAACAACTTCTCCCCGGCGTAATTAACTCCGAAGTGGTTCTTAATACTGGATTCAAGGCGAACGCTTTGTCTCCCTCGAGCACCCAGGTCTGGACACGTTTTTAAAAAGCTATTCAAATGGACGGCTCTTGAATCGATATGCATAACAAAATTCCGCGGTTGACGCGGGCTATCACGGCGCTCTAACGAGCAGGAAAAAAGCACGTTTCCATCAGCGCGAGGAAAATTTAATTTTCGAATTTTATGCCCAGCAACGTAATCTCCCTCTTCCCTGCCTTTCCATCCCGATCGGCGAGGATCTTCTTCCTCCTTCGAATCAGAGCAACGCTCGCGCCGAGGATCTCGAACCTTGAATATTTAATCACCGATAGTATTACGATTACTCGTCGATCAATGAATATTCTATCGCCTCGGAACAGGGCAACGCTATTTTTATGCCCGGTCGTGCAGTTTGATAGCTCTTCCCGGAACACACGGCCTACGATTCCCCAACCCCCGGAGATAAATAATTTTCAGCATTTCTACCATAGAACGATCGATCGAACCGCAGAAAAATGCCACTTTTATAGCCGACAGTTCTATAGAACGCCAAGTGCTTTACTTGCAACAGTGTTCCCCGGAACACGCGACACGTCGCTGTAAGCGTAGATACTCCGTCTATTACAAGTTATCGATTCGCGTCCTAGTAGTAACCTGCGGAGCCTCGGAGCCTCGAAGCAGTCCTGGGGAGACGAGAATTACGCGCTAGCTGCGAATCCCCGATGAGATTTTACATTAGACTTTACTATCAGCAGACAAAGATCTCAGCAGCAACTAAGTGTAAATAATGGAAATAGTCGCGAGTGATGAGATTCTTGAAAATATATCGTGAAACTTGTCTCGTGAGAGTCTAATTTCATGAAATTAGTGAGCCCCGGCTGGCCTATCCGACATCGCGTGTTTTTGCGCGGCAAGCTTGCAGAACGTCGGTCGCGTCGGTGACGAGCGTGTTCCTGTCGCGTGTAAGGAACGCAGTCACGGCAGAGGAGAGCAGGGGAGAACGGGAAATGTGGGTGACCTTCGTGCTCGAAGGGGAGTCCGAGCTGAATATCGATGAGTTTGGAAGATGCTCGCGAAAGTTTTCAGACGAAACAGCCGCGCGAGATGCACGCGAACGCTCGCAATCTTCTCGCCGATGCTCCACAGCTGTTCAAATCCGACGGCGGGCAGCATGCCTGCGTTCGATTAAAAATAATATTTCCACAGAAAAATGCTGGCTCGCAAGCTAGTCGCGTTACCTCCAAAGCTAAAAAGAATCCACGATTAAATTCATCAATTCCTCTGCATCTCCTACATGAATTCTTTAATCAGTCGCACACGCGGTATAAAAGTTCTATGGTACTTGTGAGTAATTTAAAAACGAATTTAAATTAGTTAAAGAATTCATCGAAATCCAGAATAATCCATACTTGTTGGTCAAAATTATCCGATTCAAGGAACCCCCAAAATTGAGGACCTTGCAGCAAGAGCGGTGCAGCTCCATCTTTGTCAACTTGAAGTAAATTAGAAAAAACTGTTTGTAAAATTATTGCTTTGACTTCACATTGAAAAGAGGACGCTAATTAAAAAACATATATTTTCACGAAATAAGTTCATCAAACGATGTACCGATGTACAGCGAGCTGCACCCCTTTTGCTGTTGGGTCCTCGATAATATCTTCCTACTGAGGAAGCTTGCCCGTGAAATCTCTGTTCCACAAGTTTCACATATTACTCCTCGTTAAATCAGTTTCTTCCCGAAAATCGTGCCCACCTAAAGGTAGATTTACACTAGCCGTCTGGACGGCGGCAAGACGGCTAGTGTCAATCTACCTTAACTCGTCCGCATCAACCCTGACCGACCACCCCCGTTCAAATATCATTGCTCATTGCGACGGAAACGAGAGATACCGAAGCGATTGTTCCCGAAGGTGCGCGTGATGGACTCGAGTAACGAATTCATCGGCGGGGGCGTGATCGTTGGATCCTGCATCCTTGGTCCTGCCACCGGTGCCATTCCAGGAGCGGAGGACAGCTGCAGCCAGGGAAGGGAGCACTGGCTGCACATGACCCAGTCGCCCAGAGAAACCATCGCCATGTGGCATACTTTGCGCTAAATCGTCGACGGAGGGCTTCCACCTCTCGTCCAACCCCCTCTTTCTTTCCCAGAAGAACGTGGTGGCCGTTTCACGTTCACATTTTTTCCTGCGCCAGGCTACGAGAGCATGGATACAATCAGATTCTAGGGTAAATAATCGGTAAACGGTATATATAAGCAAAGTAACCGTTGTCTATATATTTGTGAGAGAGAGAGAAAACCGCTTCTATGGACCTGTGCTTGAGGCTACACCAAACGAAAGGGAAGCGTGCCACGCGACTCTGTCGAGCAGCTTGCGAATCTGTTGATACAATGGTTCTTGATACTTCTGCGCTGGGGACCCCATTTGGCAGGTCTGCTGGAGGCTGGCGGCCCCTTTCACGAAATAATATTTCTAAGCGCGTAAACGATTAATGAGATCAACGAGGAAACTGATCGTGTTGGGGGTGCTGTTATACATATAAGCATTAGAAGAATAATACTATACTGATCTATTTTGATCTATTTCGATCTATGTATATTCCAGTTAAAAGATTGATGAAACTGAGAGTACGATTATGTGTCTATCCTGGTACGCCCGCCGCTCGCGATCCACCCACGAATCTCGAAAGGGGTTGCAGCCACAGATTAAGAAGCATTGCATTAATATTTTGGTTGCGCCAGGCCTCCGTGTCGGTTCGTTTCGCGGCCCACCTCGGCAGATGCCTGGACCGACGAAATTCCGTCACGAGGCTGGCGTGTTTATTCGCCACGGGAAATTGTGCCGCGCCTAATGGCGAGCTTTCGAGCGAGAGCAGGAAGACTCGAGGCGCAGCTCGGTTCCTTTCAACGCGTGATCTTTCCTCACGATTCGGTTTCACAGAGGGGAGGGACTAAGCCCTGTGTCTTGCACAATCAACGAGAGATAATTGCCGTTGACGGTTGCGAAACGTCTACGATGGCGGATTAATCGCGCGGACGCCGCGATAAGCGGCACGCGCCGCGGCATTACTTTATCAAGGAAACCGGTGGAGTTTTCACCAGCACAGTTGCAGGCACTGTCGGTACCGGAGAAACGAAACCGGGATTACTTTCCTCTAGTCGTAACGTGTGATCTTTCTTATTATAGCCCGAACCACTGCAAGAACAAGGTGTGCAACGTACGCGCTAATCGTGCAGGCCTAATGTATCTTGCGCTATGCAACAAAACCGACCTCAAGTACGAGAGTATACAGTATCACGCAAGTGAATCCCCCGAAAGCCTACGAACGAGAACCTCCCTATCGAGAGACGTGGCCTGGCCCCGTGTTGTCGTTGTTAAATGTTGATACTATTTACCAGTACGTAACCAACGCAAATCAGCAACAGAGAATGCAAAAGAGTCATAAGTCTTAAGCTAATGCACGTTCGAACGATCGCAAGTGATTAAAGAAAGAAGAGAAAGGGGGAGAAATAAAATACAAAAAAAAAAAGAACAGATAGGAACAGTGTTCCCTATGGATCTTCGGATACGATCGATACACCTTCCGATTTTTTACGTTCTTCTGCCGTGTCGACTATTGCAACTGTACGCGATCACGAGAAAGCGAGTCTCGCGGAGCCCTAATTAAGTCTGATTTATACGAAAGAGTAAAATATGAACGTCTCCGACCAAAGTTCGTCATATCATGTTATATCGATAATTTGTCGCGAAGATCATCCAGAGCTTAGATCTATTTATTCTTAATTCGAAAGTTCGATCGAGGAACACCTGCCGTACTTATATGAGATATATTTTAGGCTCGTGCGTGTGTTAAAGCGATTAAACGTTTCCTAATCCATCAGCCGAGAAGGGAAGAGACGAAAATGAATGTTATCTGGAGAAAGAATAGATGAATTATGAATTAAATGTTGATCATCGTTAAGTATGTTAAATTAAATATAATACACATATATATATATATATATATATATATTATATACATGTATAACGATACGACTACGTGAAACGTACATTGCTGCGTCATAAGTATTTGCTCACTCGAACATTGTTCAGTATCCTAACAAGTTGTTACTTAAATTCTTCGTTCCTAGCTCTTAAATTTCAAGCTTTCCCGAAGAACGAGTCGTGTTTCTTATTTCCTTCCCGAAACAGACTCTTCGACGTAGAGAGATATTTTCGAAAAGCTGGCCACTAATTTTGAAGCTGGCGAGGCCGCGCTGAATGGAGAAATACTTATGAAAGAGTAGTGTGCGTCTGTTGGGAAATCACAATGTTCGTTGGGAAGAAACGCTTAATTGTACAAGCGTGGTCCGAATTGTACGCTTAACTTATCACTTAACAGTATTTCTATTGTATATTCTGCGTGTCGAACGGTACGCAGTATTTATATTTGAAAAGACATATATATAGAGGACGGGTCTCGATTAGTGGTGAACCCGAAGAGGGAGGGATTCTTCGTAGTGAAACAAATTAAAACAATGCGGCAACGTTTCTCCGTAGGACATCTTGTTTCCAAGAAAATCATTTTTAAAGATTCCTTAGACCTATTTGTGTGTCTATCACTCACCATTTCTACTTATGCCTTAGCGCTCGTACATTAACGGTTCGAATAAAAAATTATTCGTTATTCTCGAATAACTTCGTTTTATTCGCAATTCATATTGGAGATCGTTCGAATAAAAATTTATTCATGCCCAACTCTGTATGTATACAGACACTAAGGTAAAAGTAGGTACAGCGAGTAGTAGACAGACATCTGAAATCAATTTTCTCGATACATATACATATAGCAAAGTCCGAAAGGATTCTGTTGCACACTTTTTACTCAATTTGTACGAAGGATCGCCCCGGTTCCTTTTTGCCACGAATTACGCCCCACCTTGTGCCCTCACACACGTATAGCTTTACACAGCAATAGTGAGGTTTTTAGGAGGACTTGAGAGAAAATGGGGAACAAAAGAGTCCATGAAAGGTTCTTTCGCTGCCAGCTGCCCAATGGCGATGCCTTGACAGTAGACAGTCTACTGCAGTCTACTACAGTCTATCTACTAAATCTCAAATCAAATGTTCACGCTGTAAAGCTTTCTCCTGTTTGGGGCATACGCGTTGGGGACACCACTATTGCTCGATATACCAGTACATTTCATATTATATAAAAGATGTTCTTACATGTAATACCGTCGTATAAACAATCATCTTGGGCGTTTACCGTACGGATACACTTCCGACATCCCGAACATACTCGTAATAGCTGTGAAGATGCATAATATGGCTACGTGGAATTTACGTGTCTCTCTTCGTTCACATAAAACTGCGAAAAAAAAGATAGCAATCTCCTCGTGTACGCGCAACAGTTTGTATCGTGTTTCTACCACCGATTTATCTCGTCTTCTATCGATACTCGGGCATAGAATTCTGCATCGAGATGATTCGGGGTGTACCAGACACCATGGGGTTTTCATGATTTTCACTCGATTATTTGGTCCAGCGTTCTTCAACCTCATTACATCTAGCGGACTGGCCGAAAATAGGAGAAATATTTCGCGGACCGGCTGACGGTTGAGACAGAAACAGAAGCCAATGTAGACAGTACTTTATTTATTAAATCTAATGTTATAAAATTACGATTTAATTCAATTTTAATTCAATTTTTTATTTAATGTAGCGGCTACACGTTTCGGGCGAATCACCGAAACCACCGGTTGAAGAACACTGGCTTGATCGACGCAGCGTTTCTGCTCGCGACAGAAGGCAGGAGATTAAAACAGATTTCTTTGTGCCAGGGAATAAATGATTGCCACGGAGACTCGATGGCCCGAATACTCGCTCGATGCAGGACACTAAGCTAAGCTAAGTCTCCAGCTAAGTTCCCAAACTCAATAGACACCCTATCGTCGGACCTGAATTTGCCTTGCACTATGTACGACGAACCAAAAGATAAAGAAAGAAAGGAGTACCTAACTCGCGTGCACGTGGTGCTCGTGGTGCTCGGCGATGATTTGCCGAGTCTCGGTTGTCGTACAAATTGACGAAGGGAACGGGGAGGGGTTCACAGCGTTCGCCAGCCTATCAACGCGCAAGGCGGGAAATTTTGAACGCCTCTCTCCGTGGATGTGTTTCTCTTGTCTTACTGCATCGTAACGAATGTACAATGTATCCTAAATGTGACACGTGTAACTGATATTTTCTTGTAATGTATCCTTGTGATTCGACATCAAAATAAAGAACTACTTATTTCCGTCAGAGACGCGTGTTTCACTACGTGGCACCGGTTATTCCTTCTTCGCTGGATTTAGCTTGGGAAAGGTTTCACATGAAGCACGAGTCTATAAAAATTTATAATTCGTAAAAAAGAAGTATTAAAATCGTTACCGTAATTGTAACCGGTGAAAAAAGGAGAAACGATTTATTAATTATTTAACAGGATTTTTACGGTAGCGCAGAACGAATTATTTAAGGTAACCGTACGAATAACAAACGGTGTTTCCTTTTAAATTCTGTTTCATATTTTATTATGTACATCTAGTATTTACACTCCGCTGTAGCAATGAAAAAATATTACAAACTCCATTTTGTTGCGCGTTGATGAACTGCAGTCAAGCATCAAAGGAAGTGTTTTTGTGTTACAAATGCCGTTTTGCGTTCACTATACATGTCTTCCTACAATAAATAATACAAAATATTATACTGCCCGCGATTATGCCTCTGGAGACTACAATGAACCGTTTGTTCGCCTGTATCACACGAGATCAAGCTATAATACATTTCCTATGCTGAACGAAATCGTACATCGTCTCGACGACATGTACTTAAAACACAGAATTCACATTTTTTATTAAGTTATCCGCATCTCCAATGTCGACGAAGTCTTTCACGCCTTTAGGCCGCACCGACAGGGCTATGCTTGCGCCACTTTCGTGCCACTTAACTTTCAGTAATACGCAGCATCCTTTTTCTAAACGCAACAGAAGACATTTTATTAGAGGCTCGTGAGCTGTATTATCATCGCAAGGCAGAAGGTAATGTACATACGTAGCTGGCCTCGTTCATGAGCAGCGGCTAGCTGATTAATGACGCGCCTCTCTACTTCGTATTTTATAGAACGAGCGCCATAATGGCTATCGTATCCGTCTGCTAAAATCGCGAGGACCTCTCTGTCCCATTTCAGCTCTATCATATGCCTGTCTTTTGCACGCGCTGCCCAAGCTTCCAGCTCCCTCGCCACTAGTTTTATGAGCTCGGACCGAGAGAACGGTAGAAAATAAACGATCTCGTTTATCCTACCTAAGAACTCGTCCCTTCGGAAATGAGTTTTCAATATGGGTCGTACCTAGAAGATACGTGGGATCTTAATTGAATCGCGGAGTACATGTGAAAAGTATACGGGGCAGATTAATGCGTACCACTTCGTCCTTAAATTTACGGGATATTTCAATGTGCTCCGGTGTCTGATCACCATCGGTATTTTTATCAAGCCTGAGATTCAAAACTCGCTGGGCCTCTTCTCGGAGCTGCATCCCGTGTTCGGCAATTTCTTCACTCGCTAAGTTGGACGTCATTATGAAAGTTGCATTTTTACACTCGATCGTTTTTCCTTTGCCGTCGGTTAGCCTTCCCTGGAAGAAAGTCAACATTAATTAGCATCACGACTTTCCAATATGTAATTCTAGTAGCAACAATACCTCGTCGAAAAGTTGTAATAGAACTGTCAATACATCGGGATGAGCTTTGTCCACCTCGTCGAATAGTACAACTGCATTTGGGCACTTTCTTAGCAGTTTTGTTAACTGCCCACCATCGTCGTGACCCACATATCTAAGCAAGATAACAAAATAGCATATCTTCGTGGAATATATATAAATATATTATATCTGTAGTAGAAATATGATGTACCCTGGTGGTGCTCCGATGAGTTTAGCGACTTCGTGTTTCTCCTGATACTCGGACATATCCAACCGAATAAATCCTTCCTGCTTATTTTTATGAATATAACCAGCCAACTGCTTCGCCAACTCAGTCTTTCCGATTCCTGATGAACCCAGGAATAAGAATACCAATGGGTGTTCCTCGTCTATCCAACCATTCTCTTTCCTCCTGATAGCTAGAATTGTACAAAATATTACAGAATATTTCAATTGCTTACATCGATTCATTGAACAAAGCGAACCTTACTGGATGCAACAATAGTTATCGATCCCTCTTGCCCCACGATATGCTGTTTCAAGCGTTGCTCTAACGGAAATCTACGACGTTCTTCTATTTCCTGTTTACGATATTTGATAGAAACGTGGATCAGAAATTATACAATGTAGAAATCAAAGGTTAACTAGAAACGCATTTACTTTTTCCTTCATTATTTCATCATATTTCACAGCATGTTTCAGCAGCATTTCTTTCAGTTCTGCATCCGTCGTGTACTCTACTGCCCGATGACCAGACTCGTTTTCTATCGTTGGATTAGCTCCTCCGTCTAGCAGTATTTTTACGCAAGCTTTCGAGTCTGCTAATACCGCATAGTGTAACGGAGTGCAACCTTTGAACGTAGCTCTAGTGTTCAAACGGTCGGAAAATTCATCTTCCCTCACTATGAGTACTGCAGGGTTCGAATAGGTCCTCGTGTAATAACTCCCGATAGACTAATTACTGTAATTTCAATTTCTAAGCCATACCGTCCAACGAATGTATCCCTTTCTCTATAGCAGTTTTATAAACATTGACGAATTCATCTTCAGCGTTAACGTCCGCACCTTTGCTTAGCAACAGCTTTACGACTTCCGGTCTCCCGTTAATAGCAGCAACGTGCAACGCCATCCAACCCAGCGAGTGGCGTACATTTATATCAATCCCGCCCTTCAAAATCTGCGAACGAACGCTGGGTTACTCATCGGCGCCTATGGCGCCGAGCTGTTCGTACGTACCTTCACTAGATCCGGCATATTACCGTGTTGTACAGCTCGGAAGAATTGTTTCTCTGTCGAAGAGCGTTCATTGAAAATCGCTGTTTAATTCGTATATCTGTTACAGCAGAAAATATACGCACCGTTTTTAACATTCGACGCTTCGCAGAGAGCCACGATTAGACCAATGCCGCTTAGTACGAAGCCCAAGTTTTTGTAATACTTCTTTCCGCAGTTAATGTCATGCCTATTGAATACTATCTTCGTCCTCGTTAGCGCAGAACGAAATTGTTTCGACGTGAAAATATCCGATAACTTATACAATGGATAAATATGTCTTTCGAACGTGCAGCACAGCTGCGCATAACCTGTACCGCTCTGATACAGTAAAATATCTTTGGCTCCATTAGTCCTCCTAAGATTCGGATTACTTAGGAAGGTCTCTGAATTTTTGGCGCTTCTTATAATCGAATAGAATCGCAAATTACACAGGCGTGACATTTCATATAAACTTGACAGATACTCGTGCATTCAGACCATGTGATTTCTTCTTAAGAACTATAAGTTAAAACTACCCCTTACTAACGTGCCGATGAGCAAAATCATTGAATAATTGCCAATAGTTGTTGCTGTGATATATTTCACGCTACGTGGACATTTTTATACATTTTCTTTCGCGGAAAGCAGATTGGACTACGCTGTTGCTTAAAAGCGCTACTGTATCCTGTAACGATCATTTTGTGAAAGCCTATTCACGCAATCTTGCGCACGTCTGAATCACAGAACTTCGCAGAAAAAAAGAAATACATGTTAATATATCTATATAAACATACAATCGATTGGGTGCAATTTGGTGCAGTTGCAGATATTACATATTTATGTAGGTATATACGTTTTACAGAAATGCGAGACGCAAGAAACATAGCGTTTACAATTAACATTAAGGTACAGGATCTGCCGCTCGGAACGAAAATCGTTCCCATTATTCGTGCCTAGATTCTGAAGATAATTCCTGAAACAATCATATGCTACGTTTTGCGATGCAATTGCGTTTGAAATATTTTTTCACGTCCGACATATTGGTACACAAGCCAATGAGATCGATGCGCAATGTGTACTATATATAAATTCAAAATCCCTTGAAAAAAGTTTGGTCGTGAAGAAAAAAGAAGGCACGGGAGGAGCCTGTCGTTAACAATTTCCGCTTTCGCGTGCATGGATCTAGTAGTTTCTTTCCGGCGAAACGCTCCGTGCTGTAATATTGATCCGTTAATTTCGATCCTTCGAGAAGCAAGGCTGATGTTATCCACGAGGAAGATTCCGATAGCGCATAATTCCAGAATGTTCCAGGCGGGCCGGTCGACCAATAGGAGCCGCGCACCGCAGCGCCATGATTGGTGATTTTTCAGCAGAAGTTAGCAGAAAGAAGTAATCGCAGTCACCGTGCGGAGGGCATTCTGTTTAGTCTATTGCAGTCTATTGCGTGAGTGTAACGAAAGAGTTAAGAGCGTATTGAACGTTCACGTTCGTTTACGAGACATTTAATCAAAAGTCGAAACATTCGCTGGCCGTACCCGTACGCCTTTGCACGAGGCTTAAACCTCTAGTCCACCATCGAGGCTCGAAAGATCTGTTCAGTGTCGTGAGGGAAACGTCGAACCAGCCTACAAACAGCCATGGCTGCTATGTCCGTGATTGGGATTGACTTCGGCAATGAGAGCTGTTATGTGGCCGTGGCACGGGCAGGAGGTATCGAAACCATAGCCAACGACTACAGCCTCCGAAACACACCGTGAGTATCCCTCGTACGGATAATCATCACTTAATTATTTGCCCAGCGTTAAGTGGCCGGTGCGTGCCGGCCTTCGGAATACCCTACTCTCCGCGCGATCTCCCCGTGGAAATTCACGGGTGAGAAACAAAAACGGATTGGAAACAACGACCAGGTGACCATCGCGCGAATCGAACGCGGGCCTCGGGCAAGTTTATTCGATCCCTGCCATTTATGCTCCAATCGTTTTATCTATTTAGGTATCGCGCTTACTTTCGCATGACTAAGAGCTACGAAAAAGTCCGTAGCGTAGTTGTGATCGATGGGCTGCTTTCTCGTCCGGTTTAAAATTCGATGTGTTTATCGGAGGCATGGCCCGCAATTCGTTTACATAATACTTTATTTCGGGAATCGAACAGATAATTCTATGATAATTCCACTCTTTTTCCCACGAGGGACAAAGAAGCTCGTTACGTGATTCCGATGAAAACTCTGGAAAATCAACGTTCGAGAATTGTAGATTTTTCGTTCGGAGCCTTTTAATTCTCTCTGCGTAATCGGAGTAAAAAGTAAAGGGGAATATAGTAAAAGAACTTGAATGTGCCGAGTACACGCGATATCTGTAATTAGATGTCGAGACATTATTCGAAATGTTATATGTTTTATCAGCCATGCCATGTGTTTCTACACATAACCACGTGTCGTTTTATCATCAGCGTTTTAATAAAAATAATGCAATTCTCAGCTTTTTATGAATTAAACGATACCTTATATGCGATTGCTATGGTAGCTTTCTGATAATATGGTTTTATAACCTTGAACACCTTGTCGGACTTTTGTGCCAAGGATACCTATGAGTGATAAACAATTTTATGCCTTTTAATATTTATAATACTATATCCAGCGAATACCAATGAATTGGTGTGGATACTTCTATGTTAATTAAATTACTGTACAAACACTATATATATGCGTACGGAAGTTTAAATGTACGCTCAACTGGATAATAGAACTTAAAAAAAAAAGAAGGCGAAAAGTTTCGTCAAATATAGGCGAAGGTTTCTCTGCAAGAGAAACAATAAACAAACATGGATTTATGACCAGTGAGAAATCCAATAGTTTTTGACACGCCGACGTCGTTCCATGATACGTATAAATCGAAAACGAAAAGCAGATTATCTAAATAACGCGCGCCATCAATTTTACGATCGATTCACGCTTCGCGTTCCTTCGAACTAATTACAGCAATTGTCGGTTTCAGGTCATGCGTAGCGTTCAGCGAAAAGAATCGAATTCTTGGCGTAGCAGCCAAGAATCAAATGGTGACCAATATGAAAAACACTATTTATGGCTTCAAAAGATTATTGGGTAGAAAGTATAATGACCCTCAAGTGCAGCGAGAGCTCCAGGCGTTACCTTTTAAGGCAACTCAACAGGCGGATGAAAGCATTGGTATACATGTAAGTTATCGACGGAGAATAAACTTCCTGTTAATGTTTCTCGATATTAAAAACCAAGGCACACATCAGCGTGTGGTGATAATTTCGTTGTTATAAGAAATAATTGCAATAATTGTGATAACGCGTAAACTGCTGTAGCGAAAGTTTATAACTATGTCGGTAGAATATTATTTGGCTTCCACGCGAGACGCCGCGCGTATAATGTATTACGCCATTAACGTTCTTTTTAATGTAACCGAATGCAATGGTAATCTGGGCATTTCGCCAGGTTTCTCACATTTGTGGAGACTCATACCTTATTTATATCTCTTTAGAGCAGTTAAAACATGATGAATCATGTCGCGTGCTGTTCACACGTTTGGAATTATAATTATAGCGATAATCGCAACAGGATGGAATAGGGGTTGTTTAAAGCTGTTTGGAAATTTTTAGGTACAATACTTGGGAGAAGAGCATATATTCTCCCCCGAACAAATAACTGCGATGTTGTTCACAAAATTAAAAGATATATCTGAAACCGCCCTTCAGACTGTTATTAACGATTGCGTTATCTCTGTTCCTTCGTATTTCACACAATCCGAACGCCAAGCGTTACTCGACGCCGCGAGGATTGCAGGTCTAAATGTTCTTAGATTATTTAACGAAACGACAGCCACCGCTTTATGCTACGGCATTTACAAGCAAGATTTGCCAGCACCAGACGCACCTCCGAGAAATGTGGTCTTTGTCGATTGCGGATATGCTAGCTTACAAGTGAGCATTTGCGCGTTCCACAAAGGCAAACTGAAAGTGGGTAATAATCCTAATTACATTCACGATCGTCCGATGTTTTACAGATGTACTTTACACGGACATTGTTTGTAGATGTTAGCTAGCGCCGCTGACAGTCAACTAGGCGGACGAGACGTAGATTCTATTTTAGCAGAGCACTTCTGTAAAGAATTTCAATCGCGTTACAATATTGATGCACACACGAATCCACGCGCGTACTTGAGATTATTGGCGGAGGTGGAGAAATTGAAGAAGCAAATGTCGGCCAATTCGACGAACCTTCCCCTCAATATCGAATGTTTCATGGAGGAGAAAGATGTGCGCGGCGATATGAAGCGAGCAGATATGGAAGCAATGTGCGGGCACTTGTTTAAACGGGTGGAATCGACTCTACGCCAATGTCTCGACAATTCCAGTGAGTTTTATGCTTCACTGTGCATTAGCCGCGGCTCTTTATAACTTCTGCTAATCCGTAATATCCTTTGCAGAATTGAAGCTGGACGATATCCATTCGGTTGAGTTGGCGGGAGGTTCCAGTCGTGTTCCTGCTATTAAACGCCTGGTCGAAGAAGTCTTCGCTCGTCCTGTGTCGACGACATTGAATCAAGACGAAGCTGTTTCTCGTGGGTGCGCATTGCAGTGCGCGATGTTGAGCCCTGCGGTGAGAGTCCGTGAATTTTCAGTAACGGACATTCAACCGTATCCAGTGAAATTAGAATGGGACGCCAGTCAAGGCGAAGAAGGGTAAGCCTTGTTCTCGGCGTTTCACGCGTAATGCTCAATCATATCTAAGGGATAATATTTCTCTGATCTTTATATCTATTGTTTTAGCGAATTGGAGATCTTCGGGCAGAATCATCCTGTACCGTTCTCGAAGATGTTAACATTCTATCGATCGAACTCATTCACGCTTAACGCCAGTTACACCGTACCACCGGCGTCGTATCCTCAAACTCACATTGGTATGTACTTGGTATTGATTTCTCCGTAGTATGTAGTGTACTCTGTTACGCTTACTTATATTTTTGCAGGAGTATTTGTAATAAAGAATGTAAAACCAACGTCAGAGGGAGGATCGTCGAAAGTGAAAGTAAAAGTAAGAATAAATTTAAATGGCCTCCTCACCGTTCCTTCGGCCTCGCTTATTGATAAGCGCGAACTGACGCAACAAGAGAAGGAGGATGAGGAAAAGCAACAGCAGCAACAACAACAACAGTCGTCCCAGCAGCCGCAACCCAACATGGATGTTGATCAGCAATCAGAGAAAAAGGATAAGCCTGACCAAGAAGCGCAGGCAAATGAACCGCCAGCACCCGAGGTGCGTATATCCGCGGTTTCATCCTGCCATTTATTAAAACTTCAATATGCATATGTAAATCCATTTTAACTTAGCTTATATGTGACAGTACTTGCATTATAATACGTTAATGAATTTGTTAGCTGTTTAGTGTTACTATCCTGTAACTAAATTACAATGTAAGATTTTCTACTAAACGTGCCCGAGAAACGTGTTGCACACGTCAGAAGTAACACTTGTGTTGCAAACGAACTGTATGAATTACATCGAGCTAACAAGTTTGCCATATGTTGATAAAAAGTACAAAGCTCATACGTTTATGCGTGCCCTGATGCATGACTATGTGAGTTTGTTGTGGTTTAGGTGAGCATGGATAAAACGCGACGGAACTCAGATGCTGATGATGATCGAAGAGGTGCGAGGGGTTCCGCCCCTTCCTACTCGTCCAGGATTCTCTCTTGGTTCAGCTCGGTACGCGACACACTATTATTACTTGGACCCATATGCATATGTTAATTGAGAAAAGAAAGAAAACATATGCAACGATTTCTGACCTATTCGCCTTAGATCGTTGCATTGTTGTAATTCGTAAATGATTACACAAATATCTTCTGACGTGTAAAGATGATCTAGATCCTTGGTTTCTTTCATCACGGGGCAGCATCATCAGTCATCTGTTACATGATCATCGCGGTCCTAATCAATCAGTTAAAGTCCTGCATGATCGTAATAGTCATGGCAATTTTTAATATCTTGACACTGCAAAACTTAGATGTTCGACAATTATTCTTCTCTTATTCACCACACGAAAGATCGTTGCGTCATGTTTAAAGCGTAGAGCCATGAGATTCTCGTTCACTAAAATGTTTGGTTACTTCTGTAAAACGGAAAGGACAAGTTAAAGATAAATGTATGTACAATGTGAAGTGTCCAACTACAGGAACTTGTTTGTTACGTATCGTTCTTTTAGTTCTTACCATTGTTTAGTTCATTTAGTGCATGATATCTAGTTATATTCAGAGTTCACAAATCTGTGTCGATTTCTTCTGCAAACTCGGCTAATCATAGTGACATGAAAAAAAAAAAAAAACGAACGAAATGAAAGTAATTTTAGTCGGATGGAAAATTGTATTCCGGTGTTCATAAATATAAAGCATATGCATAATATGATTTCATAGTAACGTGTCTTAATGCATATGGGTCCAAGGTACAGCTGTGTCACGCCGTGCTGTCTGTCTTTGCTCTGTTCTTTTCACTGGGTCGCAGAAGGAAAAGAGACAGTAATTTTTAGTAATGCAAACAATTATCGGTACCTCGGAATCGCGAAGGCAGGCAATGCGGTTTGGTTTTCGATTCGTACAGTATCTCGCAATGATAACTTTAATCATATCCTGTATTTAGTTTTAAAAAGAGAAAAATGTTTAAAGCTAAATAAGATCACTTACGAATTGAAAACAGCTCGCATAAAAGTATGCCCCTCTTTGTCCTCAGCTCGTTCTATCACCACCTGACTTCCAATTTATATATGTTGTGTGCCTCTGTATAAAATATTTCTTTTATGCCTTATGTGACATCACTATCCTTATTTTCTGTCTTCCAGTTGTACACGTGATGATATTCAAGACGAGCAAGCACTCGAAAAGGTCTTTATACAAAGTAAATGTACTTTGCATAAATACAGAAATGCAAACTGAGAAATCGAATTGCGTCGCTTTTCAATGGCAGACATGTTACTGACATGTGTTTTCAAACGTTTTTATATACGATACAGAAAGATATGCATTAATAAAATGTCTCATAAAGATGCTTCCACAGATTGAAATAGATCGCGAGTATTTGTGTTATACAATTGTACGGTTTTCTTTCAGGGAGATGATAAAGCTGAAGAAGGTAAAGGTAAAAAGAAAGTTCCTGTTCGTACCGTTGAGTTACCAGTGGAAGTGCATGGATTTGGATCTACTCAGCGCGACTTGGATATGGCAATGGAGAAAGAGGTGTGTTGTACTTGTCGCGACATACATGATAGTATTGCGCCTAATGTTTCGCGCGTTAATGTGTATTTGGTATCGTAGTTTAAAATGATCGCTGGAGATAATCAAGAAAAGGAGCGCGTCGATGCCCGTAACGCGTTGGAAGAGTACGTTTATGACTTGCGCGGTAAATTGTCGGACGATGATCAGTTATCTTCGTTTGTCACGGACTCGGACAGGGAATCGCTTTGTCGCACGTTGAACGAAACTGAGAATTGGCTCTACGAGGAAGGCGTCGATTGCGATCGACACGTTTATGCGGAACAGCTGCAATGTCTCAAGGTAGAGCATACTTTTTAGATAATATTTAATTTCACATATTTAAGGGGTTACGTACGTTTAACCGTACTAACGCTAAGTCGAACTTAACAAATTGTTCGCATGGTTAACATTATGTTTTATTAAAAAACAAAAATGCATGTTTCGTAGAGTGACCTTTTTAGAATATCTCTCCAATATTTTAATGTAAAAATAAAACGATTGAGGAACTGGTAGGCATATTTTCCCGAACGGTGCTTTTAAAAACAGCGTTCGCGGTACCAGAAATATCTCCGGCCCCACGCATCTGAAACAAAAAACAAAAATTCTCCGTTAAACTAGATGAATGAAACTAGCCTTTGTCATAGGCGATTTGGAAAGTATGGATTTTTCGAAAAAAAAAAATGACAACGAGTCATAGCAAAGTGTGCGATTCTCGACCTAAAAATCGATTTTTTTTATTGATAAAAAAACCAAGCCACAGATCGAAAAAATCTTATGACAAGGTATAGTTTTATTCGTCTAGTTTAACGGAGAAATTTTGTTTTTTGTTTCAGATGAGAGGGTCCGGAGATATCTCTGGTACAGCGAACGCCGTTTTTAAAAACACCGTTCGGGAAAATGCCTACAAGGGCCTCAGTTCCTTTAGTTTACCATTCAAAATTTCTAAAACGATCGCTCTACAAAACGTGTATTTTCGTTTTTTCATGAAACAAAATGTTAACCATACAAAAAATTTATTAAGTTCGATCTATATAGTTTTTGGCCGGTCGACCGTCTGTAATCCCTTAATTAGACAGTGAAATTTAAACTGACTTGCTCCCTTATTAGTCGCAAGGTGAACCAATCAAAGAGAGGCGAGCGGAGTTCGAGGGTAGAAATCGCGTGTTAGAAGAATTAGCAATAGCATTGCAACTAGCTAAAAAGGCAATATACTCCATTAAATCATCCAATGGGAAGGATGACAAGTATTCCCATCTAACGGAAGAGGAAGTGAGGAAGCTTGAGAAAGTTGAACACGAGAAATGGGTGTGGCTTCAAGAAAAGCGCGTACTTCTTGCCAGTACGCCTCGCACCCAACAACCACCAGTTACCGTAGCTCAAATACGCGCAGAGAGACAGGTATCGAGAGTGTAACATATCAGGAATATGCATTTTCATCGATCTCTACCAATGTCACTAATGTTTCTCGTTGCTATTTCTCCGCAGTCGTTGGACAGTGTTGTATCGTCGGTCTTAAATAAACCAAAACCTAAAGTCGAGGTTCCAAAGGAAGAGAAACCAAAAGATAAGGCAGCTGAGGAACAGACTAATCAAAATAACCAAGGCGATGGTCAGGCTCAGGCCAATCAACAGCAACAACCCCAGGAAGAAAAGATGGACGTTGAGTAACAGTCATCCCATTTTATGTGTTTTAATACTATTGAATCTATCATGATTAAAATAATGAAAATTATTTCATCGTACACAACGTCATCTTTATCATGTCACAAAAGCACCTGACACGTTTTTAGTTAGCACATCTGATTAAGTTCTTCGTTTTTTTTCTTTCTTTTTCTTTCGCAGTTACTAACGTGATAGGTTGACCTATTTAAGGGCAAAGTGTCACCAATTCAAGTACGTCGAATGTTGAAGAATTTTTTGTTGTAAACAACGAGAGAGGATAATAGTCTATATTTTACGTGGAATTAAGTTGACGAATGTTATTTCGCTTGAATAATGATATCTGAGAAGAGATTGACATGTAATTGACGATGCAGTCAAAAATTTTCAAACCTAACATAATAACGATGGTAAGATTTCTTTTCTACGGTTGTAAATTTTTCATTTCGGTTTTTAATGAGAAATAAATGTTTAAATTAACGTTGCACGGTACTTGTACAAAAGTATATATCTTATTTATACATATATAAATATACCGTCTTTAAAATTGGAGAAGAAAAATTCTTCACGTTTGAACGTACTTGTAGGAGAAAGTATAACAAAATTTTTATCGGTGGGATACTCTAAAGAGATGTGACCGATTTCATTGCCAGTAGAAAGATTTAATACTTTGTGACCTATAATGTATAGGACAAATGCTAAGTTAGAACTAATGACTAAATTAAATCTTGAAGTAGTTAATATCGCTGGCGATCTTATGTATTTAATAATACAAATAAGCATTCATTCCAACACTTTCCCAGGCCGACAGCAAAATATTCTGTCACACAAACTTTTGTTGCATTTACGATACTTAAATAAATTAATATCGTCATTAATGATGTTTATTAAGCTTGTTCTAGGATTCACATTGCAGTACAACATTTGGCACCTGTAATGGGGCTACTGATTAAAATTATGTACAATCTCACGATATTTTGTAATACTAACAAACTTCGATGGCATGAATCTCCTAAAAAAAACAAAATTTATAGTTAGATATATTGTTGTACATAATTCATAGCCTTTCATAAAGGTAAAATATTCTCTCCTTTTACTTATATTCCATTCTCATACGACGCAAGTAATTCGAAGTACTTCTGGCTCTGAGAAATGCATTTCCTTCTTTTTTTTTTTTTTTAGTTATTAAAATTTCTCGAAGGTACTGTTCCTAATTGGTACTAAAATCGATGGTATTGCTACTTTGTATATTAATTGCAGTTCATTTGTTGTATTTATTCTGCGTAGAAAGGGAAACAATGAAATATACGCCGCTATTCGGTGTGATTAGGGGCGGATTTTGTACCGAGCTTTTGCAATAGCATTTTGTATTTTCTTTCTTCCACCTAGAAGTTTCTTTTCGTAATCTTTTAAGGTACAATGAAAATCATCAGCCTAGAAAGCTATAAACGCCATAAATTCGTCTGATTGTCATAATACTGTGATCATAAAGTGCACCACCATTAATTTCTCGGTACATGTAGCATTATACGTGATACCGAGGCACCATAGAACGATCAGTCGCAAAATCCTTGGAATATAAAACGGAAATGCGTAACGGGATTTGTATTCCACATAGATGTATGTATGTTACAAGGTTTGCGCTGTACAATATGCAAAGTTTCTTTTTGCGTGGGAATGTCTTTGCTTTTTATTTAGCGATTATGTTGCATTAATTGATACAGTACAGGTATACTCGCCACATCTACATATTTCACAGTATTCAATAAAAAGAAAATATTACCCCAAGAGACATTGACAAAGAAGTATGTGAATTGCAGAATGTAATGCAATGTAATGTAACATCCTTCTTTCCGATAAGTATAAATACAATGTGTTATCAAGAAGGTGTACTTAATTACATACACGCGCGAGAGATGAACAGAGGATTAATCTCGCTTCGTTTGCGTCTTCGACTGGTCATCAAAATAAGCGCGATATATAAAAGCACCGAGGGCCACGTGTAACACGAGAATCGCGACCGCGGCCGAATATACGTTGCTCGGCACATCATTCAGCCCCAATAAACCTAAAATGTATAAAAAAAATTCGTTCTCATTTAAAATGTCGATATAATTCGGTAAATATATGTAAAGCATGCTGATCGACGGTGAACCGGGACAGAGTATACGAATGTAATCTGTCGATTAATTCGCATATATACATGTGTAACATTCCAGTTTGTTAAGTAGCGGATCGCCGATGTGTACATAGGAAGCAGGAATTACTGACCATTAGATTAAAAGCAAGAAACGAAAGAATGTAACTTTCAAAGTAATAGAAAGAATTATTTACAAAACTATCCTCGTGCAAATGTACATATAAACTGTTTTGTGCCTTAACATCTTTCTTAAATAATTTTGTGCTCTGTATTTTAGTAGGTACCGAACTTTATGATAAATTATAATTCCTGCCAAGTCGTCACAAATGTAACGCGAAGGAGAATTAAATATTTAGATAACAATGCTGGTTGCTTCCATACCATCGAAAATAAAAATCTTGCTAGTAAAGAATGACAATACAGGTAAGGCTATTATTACTAAACTGTGGAAAAGTACTGTCTTGAACACCTGCAGCTCCGGCAATTCCTAAAAGTATAATTTATACGTTAGAGATATGTCTGCGCAGCGTCGCACGACGCGTCTATTAACTCGGCAATAATTAAACAGACAACGGACGTACCTTTACGCTAGACATGATGCGATTACGATTGATAACTCTTCCAGTTACTTGCGATTTCTTTTAACCTGCTTTCGATAAGCCCAGAATTTAATGTACATACGATTTTACAGACTCGATAGCGCTGCTCATAAAGCTACTTGAGAACTCGTTCTCATTCCCATTTCTCTGCGGTATCTTATCGAATGTCATAACACGTGCAATTATGGTATAACTTCTGTAGGATATATTATTTTATACTTGAACGGGTCGAGCAGTCATATCTCGCGCAGTACACCCAATTAATTCACCTATATATTTGGGGTTATGCCAGGTTATGCTATCCGGCTTAGTACCCCATAAGTCCCGCCAGGGGCGTTACATGTGCTTCCGATTCGTTTCACCACAGCCGACTCTACTACTAGCCGTGCTATACAACGTGGCAACACCGCTCATGTGCGGATCGGGAGTCCTATTTTCCATAGTGGAGTTTTGTATTCGGCGTTATAATTAACGTTATTTTGCGATATAAAATTATACTAATATACAGTATTTTTTTATTAATTATGTATAAGGAATACATAAATATCATAACTATAGTAAGTAGAAGTAATACAGAAGTATATTAATATTTATAAATGTGGTATATATTCTGTGGACTCTCGGAATAGTTTGGTGTTGTGATGCATTATATTTGAAATATTTACAGAGAATTCAAGAAAATAGAAGTGTGAAACAAGTTAAAACCATCTTTGAACCAAATTGAAGGATTTAAAAATTGATAAAGGTATGTATAAGTTAATAGAGACCTGAAATAGACAAAATTATTGGTACGAAGCCAAACAGGTTAAGTGCCCGTGGAAAAGAGGTTAGCATAATTAGCTATCGAAAGGAACAATTATGCAGTTAATTATAAAATCGTGTTAGAGGACAGTATTATAATTGTGGAAAATTTTCTCACCTCCCTAGGGGTATTTACCATGGCGCGTAACTTTTTTTTTATTATAATGGGTTAACTTACATAAAATATGTTTATGATTTTCAGATTGCAAAAGTTGAGATTTCAAATTACCATCATCTATTATGGCTCACATTATGGCATACAATGAATAAATGAGGTTATCACTCCTTCAGTCTCTTTGTAAGTGATCAAAATATACATCGCCTACAGTTTTACCTTTATGCTCCACAATTAATAATCAACATATATTGCAATTTAATTTTTTAGCAACAGAATGGGACCCATACCCGGCGATGTAAATTTTAATGGAATCATCTACAATCGGCAGAATATTTTGTTGGTGTCCAATTTTTACGAGTAATAGCAACCATTTATTTTTTCGGTAATTACTCATCTTTGGGGAATAAAAATATAGAATTATAATTATTATCTTTTAAAGTACCATTATAATTTCTCTTGCAATTCTTGGCAGGAAGACATGAATTCAATATGGTAGAAGAAAAGAAGGAAGAGTAAAAATAAGCGACGCAGAGGAATGTCAACTATGCAACATGGGAAGAAGGAAGACTCTAAGCATGTTCTGTCTGTATGTCTCCAATATCAACAAGGGCATGCACAAAAAGTTATGGAAAAAGAGTTCCCTGAAGTATTAAATATTAGGAACATCGAGGAAGCAAAGAATATGTTTTATTTTGTACAGTCAGTCATAAAAATAAGAAAACTCGCACTAATTGAAATGTAATAAGAGTATAAATAATATATAAAGTATAGATATTAGGCTTAAGTACAATGTAACACAGATAAAAGTAAGGATGTAGATGTGAGAACCAAACAACCTCCTTTGTAATAGGCTGTGAGCCTGTAGTACAAATAGACTTATTCTTATTATTATTATTAATTTCCCTTGCAATTGGGAACACACCAACATCGTGACATTATTAATGAATATGTGAAATTTGTATAAAAAAATATATGTACAACAAAATGTCCAAAAATGCTATAGATTGCATTAAATAAATGTGCTACACACAAAAATAAAGATCTGTAGGGTTAATATAAATAAATAAAACACCTGGATTATTGCTCCGTATTTGATATTTAGAGGACTTCAGTACTACATTAATATAAACATTTAAAAGGTAAACGGGAAACCGAAAGACCGGTAGAGGGAGACACTGTAGCCGGGAGTCCGGTGCGGTGTTGCCATTTTACCTTCAGCACGGCTAGTACTAGAGTCGGCTGTGGTTTCACCCAAGTTTTTCGCATCTGGTTCGAAAAGGCTGTCGCACTTCGCACTATATTTCATTTATGGGCTGCGGCTAAAACGCAGTGCCCTGTGTCCCGGTACATTTATCTATTTATAGGTAGTTATCTATGGTCCGGTACTACGCTACAGCTGATTCACTCGATTGTTTACAGGAATGAGGATAAAGAGCAACACGCTGTAGCAGTACGTGTCGTCGGCGAAATACTCTGAACGAACCGCCTAAGTATGGGATGTTGTTACAGTTTATGCAAGGAGGACAGCGGGCCGCAGGTAACGAATACCGAAAACATTAGTTGAATCGCGGTTGATGTTTTGATACCTCCGCTTATCGCACGTCATTTAGATATACACTCCGAGACAGCGGAAACTTTTATCACGGTTCCGCCTACTCCGGGAATGCGAACTTACAATACCCAGAATTAGATGCGCGATCTATGCTCGTATGAAACGAGAAACGATTCTCGCTGCGCTTCGCCTTTCGTTAAATATCTCGATTAACGAGAATACTCGAACTAAGTTAATACTCCGTCGCTCCTTCTTTACAGAGCGGCGAAGCGAACGAGAGGACACACTTGCTGGTAGATCCTGTCAGTAACAATACAAATATACCCAGGGTACACAGGTACGCAAGCCTTCGCGTATGCCGTGCTATGCTATTTATAAAGTCACACGAGCCTGGATAAAGCTTCTTCGCTTCTTCTTTCTTCCTTCCAGCGACGATTATGTTAACCAATACGCAAGCTCTGCGCCCAAGAAGACAGACGAGCAAAGCGCGCTGAACAGAATTTTACACGAAACAGCAGCGTGAGTGTTTCCTCGTCTTCCTTGGCTTTTATGTTTACGTTGCGTTTTTATACCTATTTCGGACGCGAACGATCGGGCGGCGATGAATTATCGTTGAAAATTTCTGTTCCAGCAATGTGATAGATGTTGGAGCGTTGGATTCGCATAACTTGGAGCAACACGAGTATATGGACAGATCGCGAGCGTACGCTAAGCGTATCGAGACTGGAGGAGTTAAAGTCCCTGATAGCACGTCTTGCCTACTCAAAGATATCCCTGCTCCGGAGAGGATACTAGGTGCCGATCCTATCGCCGCTGGAGATCATAGCCTGGTAAATGAATGTTCGCTACGGAATTCCTGTTAACCCTCTAGGGACGACTGGGACTTCAGAGTCCCATTCAGATTAACACATTTTTATTTACGTTCCATCAATAAGATCGAGATTTGATAGGTATAGTGACCTTTAGTAGGCAGAGAAGAAACTGTTGCACCATCAGAACCCGAAATTAAACTTTCTTTTGTTATATTGTTATAAACAAATTAAAAAAAAAAAAAAAAACTAACGAGTAGCTTCCAAATCCGAAGTATAAAATAGACTATTTTAACGCTCAAAAAAATTCTACGTTAAGTTTAAAACATCCCCGTCCCTAGAGGGTTAAGCGAACGACAGTAAACTTATCGAATGATCGCTGAAATTTTCTTCACAGATCACCGACATGCTCAATAAGGCCGTTAACGCATTAGCGGATGTAAAAGTTGAACATAAAGAGGACTTAGTAGTCCCTTTCTTATCGTGATCCTACAGCATTTCCTCGACGGGATCGCAGCTGCATCCTGTTTGAGCGAAGTCCTTCTATTACATGACATTAAAAAGCATACATCTTTCCGAAATGAACTTTTAGCGAGCTGATCTATGTCCGAATTCACTTCGGAATCGAACACGAATATCACTTAAGAATTATGAAACAATGTATTATAGATGGAAGTTCTGGTACTATTTCTCGGTACACGTTAACGGCTTGACAGTTTCTGAATGTATAAGATTATTTTGAATTGTTACGCGTTAAGGTATGCCCGAAAGACCAGTTTACAATGGAGGAACTGAATTTGGTAATGCTGTTCTATAATTTATATACAATAATGTATAAAGCTAATCCACTGTTATTACATTTCACTAAGATATACGTACATCGGAAAACCAAGTAATATAAAGGCTATTTTGTCGTAATCTGGCACATAGATTTTGCAATTTTTCGTACACGTTAAGCGGGAAGTTATGCTCCGTTCAGCCATTGAAGAACTCTTTCGCGCTTCGTAACGCCTATCGGAATATTTCGATCGATTTCTAAAGCAACGCTTAGTGCACATTAAACGTTACTTGAAAACGGTAGATTGCATCGAACAGTTACAGTAACAGTAGTCAGAAATGGCTTGAATATTTCTCATTATCCACACAAAGCATCTTTTTTTTTTTTTTTTAACTACCGTGCACCTTTTAATATTTATCGTATTTATATTATCGAGAAGTATGTTTTTATAATGTCAAGAGCAACCGGAAATTTCTAAATCCAACCTTATATTTGTGATATTCCTATTAATTAGTTCTATTATTAATGTTGTATTATTTAACAATTATCAATCGCCTTATACATGTTTCGCGTTCGTCAAAATTTGTTGACTTTATATTTTTCTAGAACTGTGGTAAGTGTTACATTGTTTCTATCCCTTATTCCATTATACGCTATGTAATGAACTGAAAACTACGCATTAATATCATATATTATTTTGTGAATAAAGGGAAATGACATTAAATAAAAACGGTTATCTAAGCAATAAACGATATCTATAATTAATCGCCATCTGAATTCTCAACATACCTGTTTACGAATGATTCGTCGTATGGGTACACGGCCGTGGATTGCCCGCCAGTTTCAATAACGTAGGGAATCTGCGACAAAGCAGCCAGCGATTGCAAGCGATTGTTACGGGTCGCGTGTCGGTAGATCGATTTAAATAGAAGCGGGAAATGAGCTGGTAGGAACCCGCGAAGTTTGACGAGAGCGCGGGAAGTTGGTGGTGGGGATAAGTCAAGCCAGTAGATTGGTTAGGCGCATCGAGGCGCGGAGGGGCATCGACCGGTCTGGCATCGGGCTGCTATCGGACTGGCAGGTCCCCCCGTTCAGTGCCACCAATACACAAGAGCCGAGGACTCTCTATCGCCGACCATTGGTCCTCAATTTGCCGACCAATCATTGGGAAAGTGCCCACGAAAATATCCAATGTAAGTCCACAAATTATCAAACATCAACGGGGTACGCGTACGGCCGCGCACGGTCCCACGATTAACCGTGCTCTCGTCTCGCGTGCCGTTCCAAGTGCGGGCTCGCGTCTTCTCGACGTTGAAAAAGCCTTTCTGCACGGCCATGTTTGTCGAGACGAGCGTTTCTCCGCCGAAATCCGCGTCGTTCGTTGGCGAGTATGTCGGGCTCCGTCTACTACCCAGCCTGCTCGTCCTTCGCCCCGTACGTTCGCGCGTTCGCGATCACGAGGATACGAGGTTAATCATGCCACCGAGAACAGGACGCGATATCCTTCGGGAGCGATTCCTGCCCGACAGAAGGTGATGATTGCTGCTTGGCCTCGATTCTCTCAGTCCTACGTATCCAACATTCCGCACGTGGGCCCTCGGACCCCAATGTGCTCGCCACGTTGGCGATCTTTATCAACGATCCTCAGCCGCGAATTACGTCTCGATCATCCACGATTCTCCCGGGAATCCAAGCGTTCCAACTCGCACACAGAAACCTTGCCTTTCGTTCCTTCCCGTCCGTACGGACAAACGCGCAGTTTTTCTACATGATTCATAGCACCGAGCAGGGTGTTTCATAAGTTTAAGCATAAGCTCAACTGTTTAAATAGAACTCGCGCAAAGAGACTGGTTCTATTAAACGCAAGTCTCTGTGCAAATCACTCTTAATGCGTCCAGCTTCTTTTAAACCACCGGTCGATAGATCTTTGTACGATTATACTTACCATAGAAGGACTGATATTTTCGGGAGTCATGCGATAATAAGTAATAGGTGATTTCGGAATAGCTATGCGTCGGTATGTGTTACTTTTCTTTATAATTACGGTAGTATAGAGGTTCACTTCGGGTAATTCTGGTTCGTAGATCATCCGTAATCCTTTCAATTTCTCTCGCGTGCAACCAGTTTCAACGGCTCCTTTCTAAGTCCCTGCATTAGTTTTAAATTGCAAGCTCTGAGTATTATTATTCATTTTATATATCGATGCGTGAATGATAATGTGGGAGTCCAGGTCGGTTCTATCGCAGACCTGTTTTATTAGTAAACTAAGTACATAAAAAATAGTTAGCTCGCAGACTAATGTTTGCTCCCACTTTGTTTATTATTCAATAAACACGTACATCTGTAAAGCTGAGAAACTTCGTACCCGATGTATACTCGCGCGTATTCATAAGTTCGTCCTCTTATGCACGTGCGCGCACAAAGTCGTTGCCGTTCCGACGATAAATTTCGCTCGTCGCGTTTTCTCTATTAGCGTATTTAAGTATCCGGACTTAAACGTCGAGTCGCTCCTTTGTTCTAATGTCGCGGTCTCTTTTTAGCGATACAAAGGGCTCGCCATGGAGCAACTGGGAGAAGGACAGGCGGTTGTGGTGGGCAGCGCCGGCGGGACCGTCCAAGTCGTTCAAATGGGCCAAGGAGGCCAAGCGATGATGTTGCCGCAAGCCATACAAGTCGCCGCGCCTAACGGACAAATACAAGTCGTTCCAGTGTCCAGCCTAACTGGTCCGGGTCAGCAGATCGTGATCCAGCAGCCGCAGACGCCGCAAATCATTCAGACGCCGGACGGCCAAACGTACATCTACCAGCCGGTTCAGTTAGAAGGTCAAGTTCAGCAAGCGCAGCCAACAGGTACGATAGCTAATTGCTTCGTTGTTAATCGGAGTTAATAGAAGCGGTGTTTTAATCTGGATTTCCATTTACAGTGATTAATATCAATGGGAACCTTATGCAAATCGCGGGTACAACGTCTCAGGCGGCGACCACAGCGGCGGCCACGACGCCGGTGCAGCCTCTGGCGAGTCCAACTGCAGCAGCATCTCAGGCAGGAAACGTTGTCATGGTGATTACTGTCCGAACGTCTCTTTCACTTGCATAGTCTGCGTACATATTATGCTGACTTTGCGGTGATTATGGAGCAACATTACGATCGAGCGCGATGCTTTCTTCTTTCGAACTTAAGCCGCGTATCGTCAGAAAACTAGATCTCTGTAGACCGCCGCAGTTGTAGCGATTCATCTAGATGCGTACGCTTGAATGTCACCACTGCTGGGTGGGGCTTACAGATAATAGTCGATACTTCATTTATACCGATGAAGTTTATTTAAGCTCACTACGCCTCTTATCGAACAAATAATCGATTTATGATCCTAACTATTGATGCTTAGATGGTGCCAGGAAATAGTAGCCAAACACAGTTTCAGAGGGTAGCGTTACCTAATGCTGAAGTTTTCGAGGAAGAACCTCTGTACGTGAATGCTAAGCAATACAGGCGCATATTGAAACGCCGTCAAGCCCGCGCTAAATTAGAGGCCGAAGGAAAGATACCTAAAGAAAGACCAGTGAGTTTGCGGCCCGCCACCTGCGTTTCATCCAAAACGTCTGCACTTCCAATCGCGCATTTCGCGCTAAAATCATTCCCTCCTGTTGCAGAAATATCTGCACGAGTCCCGCCACCGACACGCGATGAACAGAATCCGCGGCGAGGGTGGCCGTTTCCATTCTGGTCAAGTAAAGAAGCGAAAGTAAGTCTTAATTCTGTGCCCCGCTGATACCCCGGCTGCCTCTTGTACGAAGCAAGCACAGGCGCCTCGTCTATCAGTTTGTGTATATAAGAGTGTGATTGGTTCCCAGTAGAGGAAACGACAACTCCATGATTACCCAGCACATCACAACATCGACCAGCACCAACACCGTTCGTACTATAGCAATAGCGGCAGCGAATATAGGCGTACAGTATCACGACACGGATAACATGGCCTCAACCATTGTCATCGAAGTAAGTGTTTTGATAGCTGACCTAGTATGGCATTATGATAGTAATAAGTAGCTTTTAAGGCAGTTTGTGCTATATACATTTTTTTTTAATCATTTCTTACAGAAACCAAGTATTCCTCTTCAGGACATGATCTCCGAAGACGATATCGTTACCTCAAACAATCGCTTGATGTAGATAGTTATTTAAATCTAGGTGGGAAGGGTAATGCGAAAGAAGTGAAAACGGAGCGCGTGTCAGTGATGAGGTACTACTTATATTTGTGTTAGCCTTCAAAGAACAGTCTGTAAATAATACGCATCTTGATACGAGATGTAAGCGCAAGCATAGTTTTCGAGGACACGAACCAGCGGGGAGTTATCAAAGTTGTATATATTCTGGTCGCGAAGATGTCCGGATCTTATATTTTTTTTAGCTTTTCTTTACTAGCAGCCTAACACTGACTCGATGACGCCGTCTCGCAGTGACATGTCGCGGGTACAACGGAGGAGAGAGAGAGAGAGAGAGAGAGAGAGAGAGAGAGAGAGAGAGAGAGAGAGAGAGATTGTAGTTTAGTTGTGATTACTTTCAAATATGTGTACATATGAAGCTTGGCAGTGTAACATATCGGATCTAAGGTTTCGAGATTTCTGAAATTTCGCGAATCGTTAATCGCTACATTGGATTGAGAGACTGAATTATAATTTATTGTTACGTGCTGGGTACTACTTCTAGGCTAGGTTTTGTAAGTGAATTAATCTTAATCTTTTATTGCAACGGCGGTCGAAGGGTAGTAGAGAATGCGTGTGCACATGATAAGACTTTTTGTACAATTTTTGAGTGCAAGTACAATTGATTTAGTCTAATGAAAAAGCTTTATGGGACATAGTTCATTGTTAAGAATATATTATAAGAAGTTGCTCGTATTTCGTGCAGTGGCTTACTGTAAATAACAAGTTTGATCTTGAAACGTTAACTATTTTGGCTGACAAAAGGAGGCTACGTAACGTGTAATGTACAATCTAAATAGTTATCGAAATATTCCCAAATTTCTGACAAGCAATTTCATTTCTTACGCGTACAATCATAGCCCTTCGGAAGATCTGGAAACATTGATTTTTGTTCAATTGTGTAGTGCGTAAAGGCAAGTTTCGGTTAGGCTCGCGATTAGAATTCTTCGCGAAATGTTACACGTAAAAGACATGTGAGAATGAAAAGGAATTAATCGCCTTCGAAGTCGAACAATTTTGAATCTTACGATATATTCCATTACCTACGAATCTACGGTACTTTGTTTTGCGGGTGTATAGATAAAGGGAACTGGAATAGTTACGTTCACAGGCAGGTGTTTTGTAAAATAGGCCTGAAAGGTATCAGGCTTATAAATAAGACTATAGACGTAAGATTTACATCAGGCATAATAATACTGTGTGTCCAGCGTCGATGTGCATAATTGTAAATGGATCGTTAAGTCGGGTGAGAGTAGGAAATAATATATTTGTAAAGTAACTAAGTACATACAAGCAAAACAACACGGGTTGTGTTTTGTAATAACATGTCTGGCGATTTAATTAATGTTACCTTTTACCTACACACCATATTTATTATTTAACATTCTTTAATTCTCATTTCACCTTGGATCATCGTCGATAAGTACGCTTTATTACTGTTTCACGACAGGAAATTAGAATACGTTAGACGGAAGTGCAATTTTCTTTTCTGCCAAAATTAGAGAGCATTCGGACGGTGGAGTGTCCGGCCCCTTGGTGTATATTCGCGGCTCCACTGGTAAAGTTGCTCCGAAAAAACGTTCTTCAATTATCTGTTTCCCTGTAGCGCCAATCACAGCACCGTATTCCGAATTCCCGGTACTGAAAAAGTAATAAATAATTTTCAATAGCGCAAGTTATGTATGTAATTCTATTCTACGAAAGGAAAAGTGAGACCACTATGCGACGTTATTTATAATATATTTCATTCATTTGAATAAATCTTCAGCCGTCACAAAATGAATTTTACTTGACACGCGAGTGTATGATAATCGACGTTGAAGGGAATTAATATTGTAACGTAGTTTCTTACCTTATACGAAGGATCTCTCTTTCTTCCGGAATCGGTGTCAAATTATCGGGGGGTTTCCTAACTCTCGTGGCGCGCAACAAATTATCCGTAGCAATTTTCCACGGGTTCCTGTAAGATTTCTTTTGGATCGTTTCCGAAATGATCCAGTCTTCCGGTAAATCAACGTCTTTCCTTCTTCCGTATATAGCCACGCGGGGCGAGTAGTCGCCTAATTTCCAGCAATCTTTCAATTATTCTGTCCCCAGAAATTCACCACGAAAATGATTATAGAACCTTTTGAATAATCCAGCTGGTACACAGTTAGCTTGCTTTCATCCTCCGTTCGCTCGATCAGATCTTCGTCGGGCACAACTTCCGGGAGGAATTCTTTCAGCCGTGGATACTTGTTGCGAATCTAAAAATTAAATGCTCAGTATTAATTGTTCTTATAAAAAACAATGCACCGTACCAACGCACGGGGAAATTTCGAAATGTATAATGTGGTTGAGTTATACATAGTCTGTTAACAACGGCAGAAATTCCACGTCACAGCATTAATTACTAATGTATAATTATAATATCTCACCTTGTCCAAGCTTTCTTGAGCATCCTCGCTCTGTTCGTGCAAAGGCAACGTCAAATTTCTTCGACGAGTGTTGAGAAATTGTTTATAAGATCCGTTCAACACATTCAGCGGTGGTGGATACTCGGATTTCGGCCAAAACGGCCTTCTACTTTTAGTTTCTTTCGCTGGAAAGTCTTTTCTGTAAATCGTTACAAAATCCCGAGTCTCGTCCTCAATTTCCAGGAACATTTTTTTCTTTCTTAAGATGCGTGCATCGCGGTTGTATAAAAAGGTTGAAAAAATTCTGAAGTTAGCGATTGAAGTTAGACACTTTTTGCCACTGATACAAAAAAAAAAAAAAAAAAAAAAAAAAAAAACTTATAGCGAATTCGGGAGACCCGCACTGGGCGCACTGAGTGCGAATTTAAGCCAATCGGAAGCGAGGAGTGTGAACTTTTTCGGTTCCGATTGGCTAAAATTCGCACTCAGTGCGCATATAGCAGCTCTCCCGAATTCGCTATTAGTATTCTTATAGGAAACGTTCAAGCTTCATTTACAATATGAAGTTGCTATACCCCCGAACTCCTCTAAAAGCGTACTCTTACTCGGACGGATATTTCAGAAAAATTCAATCGCCGTACATTCTATAAATACAAGATTTTCATTGGCAAATAACGTTGCGTGGGAAGTAATGGGGGAGGGTGTAATACCAGGCGCGGGAAGCGAAAGAAAGGAGCTTCGCATTCGGTGTCTAATGATTCTCCGATTTCTCGTGGCTCATTATCGAGATGATATAACAGAGAATGATGTATAGCACCCTTGTGTACTATAAACGCCAATTAGGGTACGACATCGAATTTCCCTGTTATAGGTGTGTCCTTGTTGGTGTACCTCGCCTACTCCTTCCCTTTTCGCTCTATTTTCGCTCTCGCCGCTTAAAGAGGGTTGAAGAATAGTCGCTCGCGGTTTAATATAGCTCGGAATCTGTTCCACACCGATGCGACGAACTGCTTCGGTTTCGAGAAACATTCTTCCACCCCGGGGGCGCGTAGTCGCGCAATCAACATTTCATATGCCACTTTATCCTTTCATTTACTTCCGAGTTTAGTCGGCCCTTATCAAACCTCGACTTATCCCTTCCACTTTGTATCGCACATCCCAGCGATTTATCTCTCTGTCACAGTTCACCAAGCCGAGGACGAAGCAATTTGTACCGTATCCTCCATCTTCGCTCCCCCAATATTGTCCGCTGCCGCCCACGCGGCTGCTTCGACCCCATCCCGAAAGATAAATTCCAGGCTTTCCCCTTTTCTCGTTCTTCTACTCTACCTTCCTATACCGTTAAGGAGCTAGTTTCTGATCAGTTTAGAAGGTTTCCCGCTTTAATATTTATTTTTAACCTAATAAAACATTAAATCATAGACTTTTTTTATACTAAAAGTTGGATTAATGTTTAAACTTCAAGGAAAAATTTTAAAAAGTTGAAAATAAATATATAATTTAAATACTTATAAGGTATGGAATAATAAGGTGACTAGGAACTAGTTTTTAATCGTCTAAAACTAACAATACTAACTGCTTTCATAGACAACACATATATTTTTGAATTATCAATTTTTATGTTAGTAATTATTTCAAACAATTATTTATTGACATAAACTCAAAAGAACGATTTATTTCATGAACTGATCAAAAATTAGTGCCTGATCAAGAACTAGTTCCTTAACGGTATTTCACCCTTCTCCTCGCTTCCCCGCGAAAGCTCACTTCCGTTGCATCCATCCAGCCCCTAGAAATGGCAGCGGCGCGTGTCAATGTTCAACGGGCGCTCCGCAAGTAGAATAGCACGCGTCAAGCGCGGCTGTCTGAGATCGGGGCAGCGTTGACTCGCATCACTTACATGTTTCGCCAACGGCTGCACCAGCGCAGAAACGCGCCGGTTCTCGTTGGATCGCCGAAGTAAAGCTGCGCTGGGCACGGTCAGTTGCTGGATGAGAGATCGGTTGGGAACATGCCGTGCGCTGTTGGCGAATTAGTAGCTAGGAATTCACTTGTTTCAAGGATAGATTAAATATGTAAAAGCCCATCTTTCGTGGGAGATACTGCTTCCTGAGATATTACACCCCCGAAGAACGTTGAGTTCCCCTACGCTTCCCCCAATTCTCATTCAATTATACCAGATAGAAAGATACCCCCGGCGCAACTCAGAAAATAGACCTCCACCAATCTACGTTTATGCGAGCCCGCCTTCTCGTTTTCGCTTCTATATCTTCAATCCCACTGTTCATTTCCAACATGTTCATCGGTTTTAGCAAACGGGTTTGGCTACCCACCAGCAGCCTGTTAAGTTGTCGAAGCATCTCTCATTCGAGGTTCGTTAATATCGCGCGTGGATGCTCGCTCGATCTGCCAGGAACAGTTTAGGGTAGAACGATCTCTAGCGCACGATATTTCGCCAGAAGCACGAGTGCACCGCCACCCACTCGATATCAGGGGCTTCGGATCGGTTCGTTCGGCAGCTTTCGCCAGCACGTCCATTACAGACTCGCCCCTTTGAAAGCGTACTCCCACAATAAAGTAAATTGCGCGCCTTCTTAGAACAATGGCGAGGCATATTGCGTAAGTGACGCGCCAAAATAGCCCTCCGTCTCGTCCTTGTACAACGAGATCGCCTTGTTCTTTCGCGATTCGCTGACGAAGAGGGATGTGCTTAGAGTTAGTTCCAAACCGAGCACTCCGCAACTACTTGGCATCGTGGACTTGAGAACGTTGGTGCGATGGATGGTATCTTTCGGTTTAGTTGGCTCTTAATTTTTATAGTTTGATAGTTTGTTAGGTAATTTATTAGGAAGGCTGAGGTTCTTTGGTTACTTTTCCTTCTTTGCGAGTGCTCCTGATAAAGTTATTTCTCGTAGAAGGGTGCAGTGAAGGGATTTTAAGTTAATCACCTGCCGTAGCGCTCCTTTAAGAGTGTATGAGTTTATATTGTATATTCTGTTATGAATCTCGATAAACTTCCATCGACGCCTGACGTATATTAAAAGTTTAATTGACGTTGATCGAGTCGGCAGCGTGGGACAAAGTAGCTCGTAATTGACTTTCCAACTAACTTCCTCGAAGCAATTAATAAGTGACGGTAACTCTTTGTAACTGTTCCAACGGGATCATGAAATCAAATAAAGGGCACGTTTCTGCTGTATTTACTGGAAGGAAATGAGGAAGCGAGGGCAGCGAGCGATTTAATTTCAGTAACTTTTTTCTTTCGAAAGTAAAAGTATCTCCGAGGATCACGTTTCCTTGAATAAGAAATTTCTATTATATCATCTTCAGGATTATATTACTTGCGAGTCTGGATCGTGGATTTCTTAATTATTTAGGATCTAGATAAAAATGCTTGGAAGTAGAAGATACGAAGAAATTTTTATGTAATCGATAAGTTGTTAGAAATTTTCTCACGGTACGAGTAGATATCAGGGGCGTAGCCAGGATCTCATTCAGCGCGGGTAATAAATAGCGAAATAAATTTTGTTATTAACATCGTACTACGTATAATTAGATAAACAAAGAAATCTGTAGCTACACAATGCGGAATTATTTCAGAATTTAATTTATTTTTATTTTGTAATAACTTAATTTAATTCTAGACGAATGACTAATTTCTTATTTTTTTTCCTGTGCCACCGCGAGTGGGGAGCAAGCGCCCACCCCTGGCCCACCTTCGCTACCCCCGTATGGCTAATTAGGAATAAATTAATCTTCGAACAGAAGTTCTGAAAGCGAAGCTTTCAGAAGCTTCCCGGTAACGAGCGGGGGTAGCACAAAACTAATTTTTCACCGTGCGAATGGATATACGCGTGAGAAAAGCGCAGTGGGTGTACAAATCACCATTCCTGATGCTTGTTACCGTTACATTGTTCGCCCTAAACCAAAAAGAAGTGTGGGAAAGACTAATGTTCCACAGCGTGCTGCGTGGTTTATTAAAAAAAGCTGATAGCAACGGGCTGAGCATCCAGCTTGGGTGACGGATCACGAAAGCTAATGAACGGAAATAAGAATAATACGGCAGCGGGTCGGAGCACGTGGCGAATATCAGTTACCCGCGTGTGTATACGCATTGCATAAATAAACTTCCGGCTTAATTGCAAATGAACGGGCAAGTGTACACAGTGGGAGTGCAAACAATACTACTCGTGTGAGACAACGCGTTCCGCGATAGTTACGGTGGGACGCAATTAATTCTACCCCTTTGAAGTAGGACGGCGTAAATATAACGCGCGACTCGAGATTTACAATGAGATCGTAAGTTCGGGTCAAAGATCAGGCTGACATTCTTCATACAATTAGTGTGCACAAGAATTTCGTAATTAAGCAAATTAAGTTGCAGCAGCAACGTAGCGAACTTTAATTTGAATTATTCAAACCTCCACCCACCTAAGAGTAGCTAATTACTTTTTCCCCACACGTACACGTAGATACACTTCCTCAATTTCTACCGAGTATCAACTATTTAATTCCACTTCCCTTTACATACAAATTAATATGCAGTACCTAGGGGTAAAGGGAGCCTGAAACGGTTTGAAGTAGAATAGAATTTTGGCCTTTCGATAAAAGTTTGTAGAACTATATTTACAATATACTTTAAACATTACCGTTGACAAATTACGAGTAGCAATACTTAAAATGAACTTAGAGTAAATGTATTAAAATTCAATTTGTAGGAAAAGATGCAAGCAACCGCCAACAATTGGAACGCAATTTTCTCACAAAATATTGGACAGCGTGCTCGACACACAATTATGCACGGTACGGGCTAATGGTATGCAGAATTCGCAGGAAATCAGTGACCTCGTTGATTTTTATCACCGCGAGCCTCGCAGGAACGTAGATCGCATTACGGGCCACCTAATCGCGATAGGCGCAGCGAGGGTACCAGTTGCTTCGCAACCAGTTGCTCGTACCAAGGGTGGCGGCCACCCTTGGCCACCCTTGCCGCTCGGCTGGCGCACGGTGTCGTCGCATCGTTTTAGAAAGAATACCCTGCGCGGCGTCGCGTCGCTCTCGCCCTACTCCGCCCAGGGTCCAGATGGCCCCGTAAACCACAAGAGCGGGTGTCCAGACACCGCGAACGACCATGGAACCTGAAGTCTTATCCGGAGTCTCATCCTCGGCAACGAGATCCTCGTGGGGGCGAGTCGCCACGCCCCCCGCAACTCTATATAAGCTACCGGGCCGACGTGGAGAGACCTCACTTGCACCCCGGCCACGGTCAGGAAAGGGTACGCAGCATCCACGAGGACGATTCAGCTTGTCCGCCGCTTGGAAGTACAGACGAGGAAAATCCGCTGCCGGCCCCGAGGAACAACTCCGCGTAGCCATGAAGACCTGTTTGTTGTGGTCGCTCTGCCTGCTGGTCCTCCTCGTCGACAGGACCCTCGGTAGCCCCTACTTCGACGACGGTGAGTTCCTCCATTCCGTTACCGTGGATTTCAATGTGCTCGGTGGATCGGCGAAGGGGTCAGCGTGCTTGTTTGGGAAGGCTGCTCAGAAATTAGAGCTCAGGGGTTGAGCCGGTGTAGCGAACCGGTGTTTACGAGGGTTGGTTGCGTCCCGCGTTGGACCATTCGGTTGAGCCTATGTGGAAATGGGGGTTGACGTGTTGTATCGAAATATGTATGCAGGGGAAAGTGGGGCATAACCGGGTAGCATTGTTTTTGTAAGGCAAGAGCTGCGATGCGCAGCCAACGTATGGTGTTACGTTCGGGGTGGACCTCGCGACGGTATGAGATTAATCACGGAGCAAAGATCGCCGTAGTTTTTCATCCAGAGAAGCTTAAAAATTTCGAGTTGAAATGTTCCAGTGTTGTGTTTTTGTTTACTAGATACATTAAAATAAATTTATGTGCAAGTTAATATTTGTTCAGATAACTTTCTTTATTACTTTTGAAATAATAGCAATAAAGGCTTTATAATTATATTATATTTTACGCGTTTTTTAATAGATACCCGATATTACCCTGTAGGATAAAATCGGGTACTTGCATACTTCCGAGAAATCTTGTTTTCCTGCTAGCCAAATAGTTTTTTCAAAGAAGGACTCTGATTCTCTGATTCTGTAAGGTCCAATTGAGGTTTCCAGCGGTTTCCAAAGTTTATTTTGCCATCCGACTTTTTGCTAGCGGGGAAAATACATTAGCCACCCCACTTTCTCCTACTTGGTGATGTGTGATGTTAGCAGCTTGAATTTACATCTCGTTGAGGGAGAGAATTTCGACGCGAAGATCGTCCTTCTGTTGAGGAATAAAATCTGAGTATTTGAGTGGCACGGTTGCTTAAAATATTATTGATAATACTGCTTTACTGTGTCGGTGATTTTATGTGAATCGCTTAAGGGGATATAGGACTATTGAAATCTCGAAAAATCGATTTTTTTATTATTAATAATTCTGAAAGTGCCATGCTTTGTGAACATTTACAACAATGTATCGTGAGGAAATTCGAATAATTACGGAAATTATAGCGCTGAACGCAATTGAGTGCACCGTCGAGTAACGGCCTCGCAGAGCGGTATTGGCGTATGGGACTTAACTTTGAAGCCGTTTATCTCGAAACTACATTTTCAAACACGGTATACATCATAACTCTTGAACGAATGAATATTTTCACTTAAAATTTTAACTGGAGCTGTAGAATTCCTTTCTCTATCGCGTGGAATTTCCGCATCAACATTGGATGTTTGTAAACACATTTTATAACTGATTAAAGACGATTTTTTTCAATAAAAGTGTGGAAAAAACTTAATTCGTGTGTAACTTTTACAATTTTTGATTGAATTCGCCACCAAAGTTCCACACGATATGTATTAGTGTAGAAACTAATCATCCCAAAGCATTTGGCTTTTAGATAATTGGTTCACCTGAGACTATGTACACCAATTACAGTTGCGCGCTACGCGGGACCATCTTTAGCGTCAAATAAATTCAATAATTTTCAACATTCTGACAATTTTTTTATTTTACATTACTCGTTAATGCGTAAATAAAAAACTGTGAAAAGTGCCAGTATGGTGATTATTTGGTATCTGAGCAATCCAACCGACAAGAAACCGCCGATTTCAGTCGTTCAATAGTCCTATACCCCCTTAATTCAGTCTTTGTCGGAGAGTAAAAAGTATATTGGAAACTCTGTGAAAACTGGGGAATAGATGGGAATGCCGCTTAAACAATTCGAAAATAGAACGTCCCACTATCATTTAACGGGGCGATGAGCGTAATTAAGGTACGCATATGGAATAAAATTGGAGCCGAGAACAATGTCGTTTATTTCTAGAGCTGCGTTCGATTTTCCATTCTTATCTCATGCTTCGTGTATCGTGACCGAGTAAACGCCTTTAATCGCCTGTATTTCGGAATTAGCGCGCTTTAATCGTATTGTCCTTAACGATTATTTTCCCAGACAAGTTCGGAATGGTTTTCATTGTGCGCCACGATGCTGATGGTTAAACACACATTAGAGAACACTGTAAATACTAAATGGCTCCATGCAGTTTTATTTTGGATATATCTGCTTCATTCTGCAACTTATTGTTAGTATTTCAACGTATAACGGGGAGCTGCACAGAAGATGTGTACAATATTAATTAATTCAACAAAAATTCTGCATTCCTTAGAATATTTTAACAAACAATTCACAATAATTGCCTTTATAGCTTCGCCCATATTTCGCCTTCCATTGAACGCAAGATGCATTGCATGCTTTGCGTTTTATTTCGTAACCATCCAGCGTTCGTCATCCGAGCTTCGACAAAAAAGATTCTTTGTTATCTCAAGTACATTGCTTAACGAAAGCGTTCGGTCTGCCCGTTAGCATTCCGCTCGTTTCACGCGTCGCAGGAATCACGTGTCGGGCTGCGGATTGCGGCTAGTAGTGCGAACCCGCGCGTGGTCAGACGTTTGGCAATCGAGTCCGTTCTGTCGGCTGGTCTGCCAAAATAGCGGCGGCCGCTGTCACTTGCAGTAGCGTTCCTCGGGACGATATGCTGACAGGACACGTCGAGTCACTTTTCGATTTTATTATTTGGAGTAAGTGCGTCGATCAGCATTTTTATGTGCGCCGACGTCGAGGAAAGGCGAATTTTCTCGAAGGAAAGTTCTTCCCCGAGCAGAATTGTCTCTGCGAACATTTCGAATTTAAAGAATTCGAGAACTTTTGTGGATAGTCAAAGTGAAGATTTAGGAATTTAGAAATTAGTAAAGCTTGATAAGGTCGAGCTCTATTTATAACAGATTGATATCAGCTTATTTACGATTATTTCCTTGAAGCAATTCCTATTTCATCTTACGTCGTTAATCATGGCAGCCGATCGATTCGAGCGAATTAACAGTCGATGGACCACGAGTTACGCAATGATCGAGAATAGCGAAGAAAATGAAGCCGGCGTCGAAGTGGCAATCAACCTTGGTGGTTGATTCAATCGAGCGTGTCTTTCATTCCATTTTATGGCTTCTCCCAGACGTATCGAGGGTTCATAATGGAAAGACTTGGAATACAAAATGCAACATCGAGTATCTCAGTTAAAAGAATCTAAGAGCATGCAAAAATCGCTGAAATTAAAGTGGAGGTTTTAAAAACACTTACCGTCAAGGACCCAGTTCCTGATCAGAACCCAATTCCTGATCAGTTTAGTATATAAATACCAAATAATAAGTTTATCACGATACAAATTTATTTAAAAAAATAACTAAATAATTATGAAGTATTTTTAAATTTATACGCAAACATTTGATAGCTCATAGCAAAATGTTTTAGGTTGATCAGAAACTGCTCCCTTTGCATCTTAAGTGATCAGGAACTGGGTCCTTGACGGTATGTTAGTGTAATTGTGGGAGTGCTGTCGCACGTTACGCAAAATTGTCACCGTGTCTAAATTTTGCAATGAAAATGTTTTCCAAGGATACATATTATTAGTTCAACATCTTGTGATTCTACCAGCATTAAAAAAAATAAAAATTTTAATATTTGTCACCCTTAAAAAATTGAAACTAAAAACATCTCTTTAGTAGGAGAGGCGCCGCACACGAGGGTGTGGTGCCGCATTTCGAAAAACGTTTACTTTTCGATTTAAACTTGTAAATTCTAACTTTTTATGTAAAAAAGTAGTAACAACAAAGTAAAACGAAACAATTAAATGGGTACAGTAGGTACATATATTATTTTTGCTTTTCTAAATTTAACATTCTTTTTTTCTTCCTCCCACATTCATTACACATAGTCTTTCGTTTTTGTATCCCAAAAGGCCTAAAATAGGTATGTAAAAAAAGTAAATAAAAAATTATTATTAATAAAAATAATAATAAAAGAGAAGTCAATAGATTCTTGCAATCAGGTCCTAATCGAGTTTTCGTAGTGTTGTTAGTTTCAAGACGTCTTCCTAAAGTTCTTGCCGGAATTCCATAATATCGTTCCGCTTCACGTTTGCCGATTTCACCAGCTTTTATTCGATGTAATGCTTCAATCAAAGTTTCTTCACTCCACTGAGCTTTAAGCTTAGCGTTAGATTTTCTTTTATATTCAGTTGGAATCTTGAAATCAAAATAAAAAAATGTGGAAAAAGAGTAAATAGGCCACAAATATATGTGGATTATAAGATTATTCATTTAGAAATAAATAATTTGCCTAGAGATACCACGTTAGCTATTTTAAAAAACTTTTTTGGTATTTTAAACATTAAATACATCATTTAAATCGACTTAGTTTCCGAAACAGTACGTTATCAATGTGCGGCATCTATCCTAAGAAAAAATGCGGCGTCTATCCGAATAGGCCGGGAGAGGCGCCGCACTTTCGTATTTCCACATGCTATGTCGAAGGTAACCTATTCAACCAAGGAAATATTCTACAAGGTCCCTTTAACGTATTACAAAAGTTGTATTAAGAAAAACTATGAACTTTAGCTACTATGATAGTAAAAATAAAAGTGACGTATAACTATTCAGGCGAAGCGCGCTAGGCTTACCTCGAAAAACAGCAAAATCTTTAATAATAATGCAGGAAACACGCTCGTGCTTGGTAAACTGGTCTAGATCAATCAACAGTCGCAAACAAATGAAATCAACAATGGTCTGTTTTATCGACGACATCCCCGAAATACCGATAGTGCGGCGTCTCTCCGAGTGCGGCACCTCTCCCACAATTACCCTACTCCAAAATATAGCAAGGAAGAGCGAGGTACAAATTTCAAACTATAATTGCAGGTAGTAGTGCATCTATTAATACAATCTGAATAGTAATATACAGCTTCCGTATTAGCACAAATAAAATCTCCATTGTATCCGGATGGAATGTATGCGTCGACACGTTCCTCCACACAGATTCGAACCTGGAAACGTTGAGGAATCTCTGTTGCGTGTACGACAGTATTGTTCCATCGTGCACGGTTATTGTATTCCAAGTTCCTCGACGAAGCGAGAAATTCCAAGTAGGTACCTAAACTTCCAGAGAAAGTAGCTTCCCTCTTGACGATGGAACCTTTCGCGACAGCTTCTGATCTCTGGTTCTGTTCGCCCCTCGAAGATGGCAATTAGAAGAATCGATGTTCGTAAATCTGTGAAAGTCTTTCCGCAACGAACCAAAGAAATTCTCCTCCTTCTGTCTAAGATATTCGTCAGCCGTCACGTAAAAGGGATCAATTTCTTCTCGCGAGACTTTCAAGCAAATTCTTCGTCGCTTCCTCCTGGCACTTTAAGATTAAATCCCGAAACGTTGATCTTGGCCGGTGTCTGGAAATGGCACAGCAAAGAAGGGTAATTGGAATGGCAACGGTATGGACGATTGGTCGAAGAACTACCTAGCGACCGGGCCACGCGCCCGATTAAACGGCACCTCGCTTCGAGATCGGATTAGCATTCAAGTAGTGTCAGGGAGGCTTTTAAAACGGCGGCAGGGGAAAATTTCATAATCTCGCGGTTAAGATGAGCAGCGAGAATATTGAAACATTGCCAGCATCCCCGAGGTAGCCCTCTGGTAAGGCGGAAGAGCTGGGTAGCGGGTACGTTGGATTACCTTAATCCCGGGGGTCGCTGATGGGAATACCGACTACCAAGAAAATGGAGGAAGGAAGGTAACGAATCGCCGTGGCGCGTGGTCTGCAGAATCCACCCCGTGAATCCTATCAGGATTACCTTTCAAAGGTTAATGAATTCCTTGCTGCATCGCCCTTTTCGTGTATCCTCCATTTCAATCACGATTCGCGCACGATTTCACCAGATTGATTCCTACTTCCAGCCAAGCCACGTGCAATCTTTTGCGTGAGCAATTCCTCGGGGTGCTCGTGGAAAATGAAAGATATCATTTCAGATAGTTGAGTGTGAAGACAGTCGTGTTCCAACGTAAGACACCCGAAGTCTCTCTAGGGTAAATCCGGGAGACGCGGTCGGGCCGGAGAGTTGGCCGTGTCGCTATATTTCAGAGTCTATACGTAAAAATGCATTAAAGTGCAGACCAACTACTTCTCTTAAAGCCAAACAGTTGAATGAATAGCGTTATTTCGCTTCCTTCTGTGGTTTACTGGATTTATAGGCTATAAAAGGTAAATTGATGTTACATTTAACCTCTTTTGTCAAACAGCGGTTGTACAGAATCGTATTTAAAATATACTTCTAAGTGTATTTTCCTTTAATGTTTGGAATAATAAGTTAGTAGAGACATTGAGGGACAATGCAGCGAAAGTATTTGGCCATATTAACTCTTCCTCTCAAAGCTAACGAGAAGACCATGTCTCGCTGCAGAAAGGTGAGATGGTCGAGTTATGATTTTTTTATTATTTTTGTTTATTTTTTTATTTTTTATTATTATTTTATTATTATTTTTGTTTATTTAGTTTATTTATTCACTTTTGTATTCATTTGCCTTGCTAGTCGCCAGTAGGTAATTCACTTTTTCTTTGATGTGTTCTTTACTTGTTTAGCGTAAACAAATTAAATATCAATGTATCCGTAGTTGTATTCACTCATAAATAATTTTGCTTTATCCTTTGTTAATTTTCGATGAATAATTATGTGAGTGGTCTCTGCCAACGACGAAAACCATTTCTCCCGGCACCTCGGGGGAGGTGGTCAGATGCCATGACTTCAGTTTTCAACCCGATTTACAGTAAATATTGTCTTCAAGCAAATATCGACCAGTTTTTCTGAATCGGCATAAAATTCTGAACATATTAGGTTTGTTCTGATAAAATAAGTAATATCTATATTAGTTTTAATAGCCATTTTATATTAGGTCGACCGCGTGTCCCGGATTTACCCTAGAGAGCACGATGTAAATATTCTACCAAGTAGTGTAAACTGTGGCATGTAAATTACATTACTCTAATTGTTGATTAATCGTCCAGCAGCGAGGTGGAGACAATTCCAAGCGCCTTGCGGTATTTACGGGCCCAAAAAATACATTTAAATCCTGAAGTTTAGAGGAAATCGCGCGAGATTAATTTCTTCCATCAACTTGTCTGTTTAAGGCACCCCCTTCGCCGTTAATATTCATTGGAAACCGAAAGTTGCGAAATGGTAATTCACGGTGGTGTTTCGCGAAAGCTGATAGTATTTACCCTCCGACGGGGGTAGGGGGTGGAAAATGGATTTCAAGCTCCGCCTGTCAAGGTTGCGCGGGATGTTTAATATTTTCTCTTGTAAGAGCGCCGGTTTTACGTGATGCGCTTTTAAAAACAAGCTCCACGAGGCAAGCTCATCAAAAGGAAGTACCTGTATCGTTAAGAATATAATCAGCTTTCCTCCGCGCACGTGTTTGCAATTAAAATAAAAAGTGGAGTTCGCAAGTTCGAGTGGCGTTTAAATTTTTTATGATGCTTGCAAAATTTATCGCCATTTATTAGCAGTCAAACTGTTTACTCCGTCGTATAAATACACTTAATGGTTTATCATAATCTTTTCTTTAACACCTTTTAACCGTTTCCTTGAGCCGTGGAGGAAACCTTTGCCCGCATAAATTCGAGTCGCACGCGATCCGCTTTGCCTTCTCCTAAACTATGTTGCAATAATTCCTCGCTGACGAAACAGGGGAAGCTTTATTAAAACGTTAGCTCGAAGCGTAGTAGAGCAGCCTTGAAATGGGAATTAAATATATGCTCTGAAAGGGTTCTTCTATTTTTGTTTCTCTTCCCTTTCGCAACGCATGCTGCCCTTCCACGCCTCGGATAATGGGCCATTAGTTGCTCTGCTCGATCGACTGCTATACGATACGTTTCGTTCAGTGGAAGAATCGATCCTGTAAATGATACTTCCTTGGATACTTAGGCTCCTTCTCAGTATCTGCTGCACTTGTAACAAACACACGAAAGCATCGTGTAAAGCAATTCCTCGCTGTCATCGTATAATTGCCCACAAATGTCGCGTTGAAGAAAACATTGCTGTACTGACAATGCTACCCTTCCATTTGTTGCAGAGGAAGACGCGCTGCAGGTTACAGACTCCGACTATACAGACAATGCACTGGACAACCTAATGCGAGCAGCCCAACAAAAGTGAGTATTTATTAGCGTGTTAAGTGATTCAATCCACCACTCTCTCCTCTCCCGTTATCATAGAAAGAATCTTACGTTCCTCTGCTCTCGACTCTGCAATTCGCGCGTTTCTTAGAAACAGCTGGCTTAGACAGGGGCGGATTTGCGTATAGGCTAAGTAGGCTGCAGCCTAGGGCGGCAAATTTTGGGGAACGTCTTATTTTGAGGGAAATAAATTGGGGAAGGTTTAAACACAGGTGCTTGAGGCAACTTTAAAAACAAATCACTTCTTTTTCATACAACGAATTAGGAATAACTCATATGTGAGTTGCTACGTTGAATTAATTTTGAAATTGTCTCGACTTTTCTGAACTAAAATATTTGACGCTATTTCCCGGAGAGGACGGCTGACGCTTGTCAGCCTCGGGGCGCCAAATCACCCAAATCCGCCCCTCAGCTTTGAAGGTTTAGTCACTGTTTAGTCGCTGTTGTCTATCACGCAAGAAAAAATGTATCTGCACGTACACGTCCGTCCCAATCCTCCACCTGGATGTCTCTATGTCTCTGCAAGGCATTGTTCTGATTCTCCTAATCTCGAGTAGACGTACCTCGTTGATCTACCTGTTTAGGCGAGCCTGCATAAGACGGGGTGGGAACTGTGACCACCGGCCGAAAGACTGCTGTTACAGCTCCAGCTGCAGGTGCAATCTGTGGGGCTCCAATTGCCGGTGCCAACGGATGGGTGTCTTCCAGAAATGGGGCTAAGCGTCTTCCACCGAGCGACAATTTTCTGATGCACCACAATTCCTATAATTTTCACGCCTTTCCTTTTCAACCTCCCCTTTCGTCCTTTGACATTTTTCACTATTTCTTTTCTTGTTGAACCCTCCTCGGATGGTCGTCGAGTTTACCTCTGTTTTCCGCGTCAACATTGGCCTCTGTGCCACGTTGGGAGTGGACGCAGACTCGAATTGTAGCATGCTGGATTTTTTAAATAAATGGTAGTGGCCATTGAAACACAGAGGGTGGACTTTTGTAAGAATAATTTTGGAGGCTGCTCGACGATGCTGCGGTATTTTTGCCCGCGTGTCCTGCATTGTGGTTCGAATTACTTTGTTCTGTTTTTTTAATTTTTTTTTTTTATAATGCACCTCGCGTTCTACCTCCCTCGCGTATAATACTCGAGTAACAAATTTCATCTCGCGAACTCGTTCCCTGTTTCCCTCTCTCGCCTCTCTGAAGTACTGTGCTCCGCAGTACGATTTTTGTTGGGGCGATTTACCGTTTCTACCTCTGTTCTCGTTTCATCGTGATATTCTCCTTGTTCTGGATTATGCTCTGTACGATTATTTCCACGGTCTCTCTTGGCTCCTGTTAATCGATGTATGTACTTCGAGGCCTTGCGCAATCTGTTGTGAATAAAGAAACCCCATTGAAGCGAAGAGGAAAGGGATAGAAGCTGATAATACGTTTATCGCCTTCTTCGATGTTCACTGTAATTCTCTACGGAATAAGGAGGCTATGGGGCGCATGAGAAGGGAATGCTCTGCGTTTAGGAAACTTTGGTTATGCTCGTGTAACGATCACGCGAATTATTTTAAACTTCTCGAACTTGATTGAAATAACCAAGCTGGCTGGGACGTTTTAATAGTTTGAGACAGTGCAGGTTGAATCGGAGAAAGAGCATTCGTAACGTGACAGACTTTGGTTGCAACTTCGTTTTGTTATCTCGCGTTTACTAATTAATTTTACTGCCCCGGGGATAAAGATTGTATAAAATCATTAGGCGAAGAAACGGTGAAGAAATAATAGACAATGTTGTCTGTCAGGTTGAATTCTCTGGTGTTTTACATAGTCATCTTCGATCGAGCTCGACGAAATTGGCGATTCGATGAGTTGTGAAAAACCATTGGCAAAATTTCTGGGTATACTGCCTTCTGATTGGTGTTCCTTCTAGCCACTTTTTCCAATCAGACTTCAGTGTGCCTGCTTTAATCTGCTGTCGAAGATGGCCACGCCTAATTCGTAGAATAATACACTGGAAATTGTGACGTTGATTTCTGAATGGGTGTCGCGATTTCAGCCGAACACAAGGAAATCTCTCCTATTAAATTTTAAACGTACCTACGTCTATGCATACTAATTATGAATTTCAAAGAACAAAAATACAATAATGGATGTTGTCGTATCGTATCGAAAGGTGGATGTACATGTACCAATATATTATGGAAATATAATATATATTATATATCTACTAGCAACTGATTTAATCGCCCGACTCCCCGTCCGCGTCACGATACCATTTCTCCATGCGATTAGAAAAAATAGTTGTGGAAAAAGCGTGTTATTTTGTTAAAGTTCACGAAATTTTTAAAGTTTAATGTTAAGCTCTGTAAACGCACAGAAATATTAACCAAGTAAAAGGAAATTACCCGGGGTGCGATACACCCCGCGTGACCGCGAGGGGTTAAAATACACCAAGACACGAGGAAGCATTCGTTTAATTCGCCAACGTCACTGCCAGCACCAAAGTGCACCAGTTCTCGTTACACCTAAATCAAGCCACATTGAGCACACTTAAGGGGGGTCACTCAAGTGAAAATGAACTACCAGTAATTTTACAGATAAAAATTTGAAAATATTTATATCCATATTATTTTTTACGCTGAAATGAATTATGTAAGAATTAATACAGTGACAATTTTTTTTTAAATTTAAAAAAAAATTCCGAAAAAATTATTCGATTGTAAAATCCATACCCCTATCTCTGTAGTATTGTATGCCAAGCCTGCAAAAAAAATTTCAGCTCGAAAACTTCATTTTTGTCCGAATTATAAAGTTTTTATGTTTCGGGATAGTAACTAAAACGCTCCTGCTCCGGACGTTGGACCTTTCTCTTCTTGCAATGCCTGTTCTCTTCGTGATTGTGCAGTTCGTATCATTTTTCTTGCACGTTTGTATCTTTCTGAGGCTTTCTGTTTATACCTTTCAGGGTACCCTGCCCTTTACCCTCTAAAGTAATACCTTTCGTACGCTCCTGTTTTACCAAATCGGTCAAAGCTCTCCATAATCTTTTGCCAACGTGGTTCACACACTCTTTTTTCTTCGATTTATAACTTTATAACTCGGACAAAAATGAAGTTTTCGAGCTGAATTTTTTCTGCAGTCTTCGTATACAATACTACAGAGATAAGGGTATGAATTTTAAAATCGAATAATTTTTTCAAATTTTTTTTTTAAATTTTTGAAAAAAAAATGTCACTGTATTAATTCTTACATAATTCATTTCAGCGTAAAAAATAATATGGAAATACATATTTTCAAATTTTTATCTGTAAAATAACTGGTAGTTCATTTTGGTCGGTCCAACGTACGAAGCAGGAGCGTTTTAGTTACTGCGCCGAAACAAAAAACTTTATAACTCCGATAAAAATGAAGTTTTCGAGCGGAAATTTCTTTTGCAGTCTTTGTATACAATTCTACAGAAATAAGGGTATGGATTTTACAATCGAATAATTTTTTCGAAATTTTTTTTTTTAAATTTTTGAAAAAAAAATGTCACTGTATTAATTCTTACATAATTCATTTCAGCGTAAAAAATAATATGGATATAAATATTTTCAAATTTTTATCTGTAAAATTACTGGTAGTTCATTTTCACTTGAGTGACCCCCCTTAATTCCTCCGCCACTGGCCATCTGTTAGCAAATTGGTAATCCAGAGTTCGCCTACAAATTGTAGCCTCCCCGCAACAGGTCGATATTAATCGTCATCAACGACGGACAAGGAGCAGTGCCACGAAAAGCATACAAATCCACCACCGTCCAGATCCAATCTCCGCCCACATTTCTACCATTCAGCGACCCTCGAGCGTTCCAGTAAGCTCCTAATCGACGGCGCGTCCGTTGGCCAAGAATCGTGACCAAGAGCCGAAGGATGCAGGGAAATGAGGCAATTCGTAGGGCACGAGCGTCCGCGGCGGACACGGCGAGATGTCCGCGAGCGTGTACGGAGTCACGAGCTGAAACTCGGCCAGAGCACGGAGGAGGACGTGTTGTCTTGCATCTGCCGCGACCTCCCAGTACGGCACGACTGGGTCGAGTAACTGGATCGTGACGTACGTTCGGCTTCTATCGCGATACGTGGTTGCTCGGGCCCCAGGATATTCGCAGGACCTCGGACACGAGGAAGCGTCCCGATCGAACGGAGACGTATCTCGCATCGGGCAGATCCCCGATCTCCCGCGGCAGGGCAAGGTTAAACGAGTTAACCTCGGGCGGGGGGGACCCACGTTGACCTATGGTCCCCGGACTCGGCTTGGACGTCGTAAATAATCTCCTCGTGGTAATGAAACGTGCGGCCCCGAGCGGGGTACCAGATTATTCGCTAGCCCGGCGAGGATCCTTGCGATAGCAGTTTCCTCGAGGGGTGTTCGAGCAGGTGGGATACTCGGAACGTTTCCCGCGAGGACACCCTCGGGATGTTTTGGGAAACTGAGGGCTCTGCGCTGGTGTACGTTGGACGTGGGAGATTCACGTCGAATTCGCTTCGTGAACTTTGTGGGCCTCTGATAAAGGGTTGGATAAACCGAGGGTTGCGGAGGTTGTAGCTTTGAGGTAATTAGAGTTCTTTAAAGCGTGAAGTCGGTGAAGGTCTGTGTGAATCGAGCTTATTAGTAGGGGAAAGGTGGGATGAAAGGGACACTTGTGTTTAGGACCAGATAGTAAAAAAACTAAATAACCATTCGAGTTCTAATTGGTAACATTAGAAAGGCCAGTTATCTGGTTATATAAATACACGGTTCTATTAAGCTTCTCTTTATATTTACATATCATATTTGTCGTTTTCTAAAAACGTGTGTTTTGTCCCTTTCATAAATTGGCTGTATTGAAAGGGACATGGGTGTTTATGAATGGGACAGTGTAATAAAAACAGGTAATATTAATATCATTTCTTTAATTATTATTTATGCAGGTACCGAAATCACATAGGCTATTTGAATTCATATATATGTTCATATATATTCGTAATAGGAACTAAAAACTCAACAGTTATGCTTATGTAACTAAACAATCTTAATAACTATAAATAATGATTTGTCTAATTTGTCTAATGTTCGGTTTATAGATAAATGATTCTGTGTTTTTGGCTTGCCTGACCAATCTAGCTAAATGTGATTTGGCTATATTGATACACTTCGCAATCGATCTTATTGAGGTTTTTTTCTCAATGACTTCATGCACTGCTTCTTGTATTTTATCTGCACTAACCCGTTTTTTAGGCGGCATATTTTCACTGAAAAACATGAAGAATGGTAAGGTTTTGAAGGGGACAGGTATGAAAGGGACGCCCCCTTCATAAATGTTTGTTGTGTCCCTTTCATAAATAAAGCACTAAAATTGAAAATCTAATTCCTACAATTACAATATGATTCAAAAAGGATCGGACATTATACGATATCGTTCTTAAATAAATACCTATTTAGATGCAGTAATAGAAAAACCAGTCGCGGATAACAGCACTTCACAATACAGTTCAAGAAAATACTAAAAGTTATACTTTGAACCTTAAAAAAATTCAAGTGTGTATTTCCGTAGGGTAGATGTCCCAATTACTGCCAGTGTCCTAATTACTGCCACTTGATTTATTATATGTAATAAAAGCGTAACGTATAAAAATAAATGTACAAAAAATAGTTATTATAATAGTTATTATAATAGTTATTATAATAGTTATTACAATAACTATTTTTTGTACATTTATTTTTATACGTTACGCTTTTATTACATATAATAAATCAAGTGGCAGTAATTGGGACATCTACCCTAGTCGTAGATGCGATAGGGGCTTGAAATTTGGCTTGATTACACATGAATGAATGTGGCTACAAAATAAAAACACTTTTGGCCTGGGCAGATCCTTCATCTTTGAGATAATGACCATGTCCCCTTCAATACGTGTCCCTTTCATCCCACCTCTCCCCTAATTGAGATATCAGTATTTAGAGGAGGACATGTAGTTTGGCGAAGGATTAGCTGTATTTTAGATGTTGATTTAGGTGTCTAAAGAACACTTGCGAGTAGGAGGGGCACCTAATCGTGTCAGCAACGACGTAACGCTGTTGATGGATTCTTTTGGCGGGGCATGTCACACTTTTCATGGCGCACGTTTCAACGTTTGATTGGGCTTAGGTCAATTGGTTTTCCAGGTCGTGTCGCCTCTCGCAATTGCGCCGACTAGCGTAATCTAGTTAAAGGAAACGAGGTGCACTCTTCGTGGTGACGAAATCCCGACAACCACTTAGTTTCTGTCTCTCTTGTATCGTTTAATTCCTGTTTCTTCTCGGGCGTTTCATCGGCATCGATATTATCGAGGAGCCCAGCAGGGTCGGAGGGCTGCAAGGTGCACATTCGTTGGTCGGATTGAATGAATCACTCAGATCGCCATGTGTCGTTTATTCGAGTAATGACATCACCGAGAGCGCGTGGCGTATTCGCGTTTCATGGGCACACGAAAATAACGAATTTAAATAGACCGTGCCTCGCTGCAGCGTTTGCGCCTGCTTGTGAAATTAATGACGCGCCATTTAACAGAATTTTCTCCCACTTCTTGGAAGAAGAGAATCCTACCGAAGGTTCTCAGTAGGGTAGACCGGGGGCGGTAGTAACACTTTGACTTTGGAATACGATTACGCAAAAACTATTACAGTTACAACAAAAGTTTTTTTTACGAAAATGTTACTTATTTATCTGACATTATTTGAGCCACAACAGTTTCGCTGTATGTCAAGTAATATTCCGGTTATTAATAAAAAATGAGAAGCGGAGAAAGTGTTACAACCGTCCCTGACCCCGGGTCGGTTGTAACACTGCATGGAGTCGATAGTAGCACAAATATAACTTTACAAAATTAAAATATTTATTGATTTAAATTATAATAATAAATGAAAAAAGTAAAATCTATAATAAATTAAGTATGTGGTATCGCAATTGTGGCAGAAATAAAAGGCGTTTTGGCTGGTGCATTCTTCATCTGCTCAATCCTTACATTCAGTATATTGCACCCATTTTCCATTTTGTTTGCGTGTGCTATGCTATATGATTTCATGCAAATAAGACAATATTATTCGCCTTCTTTGTCCCTATTCGGTTCTGTTGCGGTAAAACCGACCCCGACTGCCGATGTTACAATCGCCCCCGACCATGCTTTTGAACTTAAATTATAAATTTTGTCTAACGAGACGCTTAAAAGTGCCAAGTAACGATCAATATTAGTTTAAAAAAGGTCGAATTACAGATTAAAAAATCGAACAAGCACATATTTGCAAAGGGAGTGTTTATATTACAATTTTAAGTCAGTAAGGAAAAGTTACTTTAGGGTATCGAAAAGTTATTTTCTTCACTATCCATGCTATTGCGTATCTGTACTCTTAGGGCATGGATGTGTATATTCCAAATGTCATTCTTCATCATATATCCAAAATTGGTGTTAATATCTATTACCGTTAAGGATCAGGCACTAATTTTTTATCAGTTCATGAAATAAATCGTTCTTTTGAGTTTATGTCAATAAATAATTGTTTGAAATAATTACTAACATAAAAATTGATAATTCAAAAATATATGTGTTGTCTGTGAAAGCAGTTAGTATTGTTAGTTTTAGATGATTAAAAACTAGTTCCTAATCACCTTATTATTCCATACCTTATAAATATTTAAATCATATATTTATTTTCAACTTTTTAAAATTTTTCCTTGAAGTTTAAACATTAATTCAACTTTTAGTATAAAAAAAGTCTATGGTTTAATGTTTCATTAGGTTAAAAATAAATATTAAAGCGGAAAACCTTCTAAACTGATCAGAAACTAGTTCCTTAACGGTATATGTTTTGAGATATTTAGCGTGTTACATTCGCCCCCCCTGTTACTACCGCCCCCGGTCTACCCTACTAAGGTGTCAGTTTCAACCTATTAATTTCGAATTATTATTAATATGAATATTCATTCTCTTCTGTACAACTATAAATCACGAGTTCTCCAGCGAACGGGGAGGGACGAAAATTGGAAATCGCAATGGGAGTTCGACGACACCAGCCACAGAACGAACCACAATCCGTGGATCACGTTTTGCACGAGCTTGGAGTTCAACGAACCTCGCTCCGATCTCCCACGGCGCCACCACGTTTTTCGGTGTCCATTCTGAAGGTAGCGAAAGGTCAGAGGGCTCGCTGGAGAAGATCAGCCTGGCCAAGGCAGGGCGAGCTGACTTGTCGTTTGTTTAACCAATTACCTCTGCTCCAAGCGAGCCTCCTTCAACCTACTCGAAGGCTAAAGTAGCTTTAATTCAGGTGGAATAATTAGTTACTACAAAGAATACCTTTCTCACTATCCGCCCCAGCAGGAAGGCAATTTCGACGTAATTAACCGGACACGGTTGCGCTTTGTCGCGAACGCTTTAATTACGTTCCGCCGTCCCTCTCGACGTTTCCTCTTCTCTCTTCGCTCCAACCACTATCGACATCGCTAACACTTTCTCGCGATTCCCAAGCAGCTCGACGGGCAAAAATATATCTTTAGAAGAGCGCGAAGCGCGGCGACAGATGTCCCAGTTGCATAACAGCCGGCGTTCCGCGAGTTCCCGTTAAGTATCGCGAGGATTCCGCGAGCACCTTTAATATCCGCGTTGCAGGCTCCGCTCGTGCGCCCAGGCCCGTGGGATTTATCTCGCACGAATCCGCCCGACCTTTAGTCTGCGGATCGATCGATCGATCCTCCCGCAGCGAGCACGTGCTGCGGGGGCATGCGCCACGAGCTAACGGTGGTTCGCTCTCAAGACGTTTAAATCGCTGTTTCAACGAGCCGATACCATAAAGACACTCTCGTGGAGCGGTCGCACTCTCCACGTTCCTTCGATCTTACCGATCCTCCGCGCGCCACCCCCGCAGCCCAGGCGTTTCTCCTCGCGCCAGCGCGCCGTTGCGTAAGATTACTATGCGAGAGTGCAGCGAGTAACCTTGAAGTGCCTCGGGCGAGCTGCCTACGCCTTGACGTCGCCGCCGTTCTCCGTCTATACTCTAGCAAGTATAACGAAGCCTCGCGCGTAGCGTACGTGCTCCGTTTCTGACGGCATAAAGGGGACACGGTGCGCGCACGTGGTTCTGGAAGCGAATCAGATATCAAATCAGATCGCAGATGTGCCGGGGCAGGCAGACGTAGACGTAGACGGAATTAAATGAGAAACAAGTCAAGGTGGTTCGAGCTAGAATTAAATTGGATCGCTAATTCGCTAATCGTGCTCCTCCAGTTGCCAATTATCTTATTCCCTTTGCGCTCCAGCGTGTAGACGCGAGAGGAACGACCCGCGGATGGTATACATTCGCGGATCGTGCTCGCGATCGATGGCATGCCGCGGTTTTGCTTCACCTTTCGCTTCCCGCGCCCTATTTTATAACATGGTTACCCGCGTGTTGCACTCTTCACATCACGATTTTATACCTAGTGTTCTTTTTTTTTTTTTAATTTTTACCTCTTTGTCTTACTTCGTATAAGAATACGACTTTCCTTTAAAAATAACTGTATATTAAAAACTATAAAGCGATGTAGTTGTCTTTGAGAAAGAAAAGACATGGAACCGAGTAAACGACTACTGTTATAAATAAGTATTGTTTTATTCACACCCATTGCTCTGGCAACGCCTTTCACACAATAGTTCCACTTTGGAATGTGTTTGCACTTTCTACGAAATGCCGACTGTTTCTCTTCAACGGCTGTGCACACAGACTGAAAAAAAGTGGCGTGAACTAGGCGGGGATTTTTCATAGAGTGCAGAAGGCATAGCTGGAGGATTAGAAAAGGGTTCGAAACCGTTCGGTCTCAGGCAGAAAAAAAAAAAAAACAATTCACAACTGTTGTACTTTTTAGCGCGGATCGGAAGGTCGACCTTCCCACAGGACCGTCAGTTTATCGGTGGAAAGTATCGTTAATCAGGGAACTGTAATTTTAGTAGGACACGGTGCCGCCTTCCGCGGGTCCGATGAATGAACGTTATTATTAGTTAACCGGCGAATACGTCAAGGACAGCCCGTGGGCGGTAGCCAGGCGGCGCGGTTGCTTATAGGAAAATATTAATTAGTTTATCCAGAACGCATCGAGCAACCCCGGGCGACTCTGTTGCGCGACCAACCGTGCCGCCCCTATCTTTAGATAAGCCCCGAGTTTTACATCGCAGTTAATTAATTTTAGGCGGCTACGAGAATGCTAATTAACGGATTCGATGCGCCGACGTAACGCGAAATACCGCGAGCGCCTATTAGCGAACGGTATCCAATTAGCTAGGGTTTTGATGAATTTTCCGTCCCCAGTGCCGGATCTGCTTGGGAAGAGTTGGCGTCTCGCAGCGGCGCGATTTCGTACGGTTTTCTTTTCTCCTAATGGGAGTTGCGCGAGTATAACAGGTTCCTCGTAGAAACGTTAATTAATGCATCGGTAAGAGCGCGCACCTCGCTGGGCAGAAGCGGACCGTTTTACGGACACGTTATATGATAATTTTAATTACGGCTGAAGTCGAACGGAAATTCCTCGGGGCTCGTACTGGGGGAGAAGTAGGACCGAGGATTACGCCCGACGGCATTAAGTCAGAAGCGTGTAAAGAGGCGCGGGGACTAATGGGCCCGATATTAATAACGATGCCAGCGCGTATTTCGCTCCCGTTAACGTCTTAAACCGCCTGGCATTGCGTACGCGCGGAGGCGCGTTTCCTTTTTATTGTGTGCTAAGTGCTACGGGATATCGCCGCACTTCCGCGATTATGCAGGCCCGCCGCGTCACTTCAGTTTCCCATTCGCGAACGTCTGCGCAACGATCATCGCTGGATCTCAGGCAGGTATCGTGAAAGATTCATCTAAGCATGTCGCCATTTCCTTGCCGGTTTATTGGTGGCTGGAAAACTACACGCGCGCCGGAGGAGATTCTCGAGGAATCCGGCAACTTTACGGGTAAACTCGGCATGTGATAAAAACATTTGTAATATCTGCTCAGCTTCCTAAGCTACATACGATCGTTCCCGGCCTTCGGTGGTTCGCATCGGAAAATTATGACGGCTGTGGTAGTGTTTATTTTGTGGGTCACTCGGGCTCTGTGGATAGAATTGTCGAGGGGGAATTTGTGTTCAAGACTGGGATGGTCGACTTCGATATTTACCGCGAAGATGAAACTGGTATGACGGAAGGACGGTCGTGACGTGAAAACAAGGAAATTATTTTCAGTAGGGTAAATCCGGGAGACGCGGTCGACCTAATATAAAATGGCTATTAAAACTAATATAGATATTACTTATTTTATCAGAACAAACCTAATATGTTCAGAATTTTATGCCGATTCAGAAAAACTGGTCGATATTTGCTTTAAGACAATATTTACTGTAAATCGGGTTGAAAACTGAAGTCATGACATCTGACCACCTCTCCCGAGGTGCCGGGAGAAATGGTTTTCGTCGTTGGCAGAGACCACTCACATAATTATTCATGGAAAATTAACAAAAGATAAAGCAAAATTATTTATGAGTGAATACAACTACGGATTCATTGATATTTAATTTGTTTACGCTAAACAAGTAAAGAACACATCAAAGAAAAAGTGAATTACCTACTGGCTATTAGCAAGGCAAATGAATACAAAAGTGAATAAATAAACTAATTAAACAAAAGTAATAATAAAATAATAATAAAAAATAAAAAAATAAACAAAAATAATAAAAAAATCATAACTCGACCATCTCACCTTTCTGCAGCGAGACATGGTCTTCTCGTTAGCTTTGAGAGGAAGAGTTAATATGGCCAAATACTTTGGCTGCATTGTCCCTCAATATCTCTACTATCTTATTATTCCAAATATTAAAGGAAAATAAACTTAGAAGTATATTTTAAATACGATTCTGTACAACCGCTGTTTGACAAAAGAGGTTAAATGTAACATCAATTTACCTTTTATAGCCTATAAATCCAGAAAACACACAGAAGGAAGCGAAATAACGCTATTCATTCAACTATTTGGCTTCTAGAGAAGTAATTGGTCTGCACTTTAATGCATTTTTACGTATAGACTCTGAAATATAGCGACACGACCAACTCTCCGGCCCGACCGCGTCTCCCGGATTTACCCTATGTCTGTGCACTGAATTTATTACAGATGTTCCGTCTACATTCTGCGGCAGATTACGTGATGTAAGAGGTTTCGATAACTGTTTGCTTTCACGCGATTGATCGGAATGCAAGGAATGTGCTTTGTCTCGAGCGATCCAGCTGTTCCAATACGATGGACGTGGAAGCGTGTGTGCTACGAAAATAAAATTCGCCTGATCACGGCTAACGCGGCATGTCAATGTTGCCGAAACGTCTGATAAAATTTAGAGGCCACTTAAAACTCGATTGACTATAAATTCTGTTGGAAAAGTATAAATTCTTTGATAAGGGAATTTTTAAATGTTTTCTTTCGCGCGAAGACCGCGGCACGTGTGTATAGGTCTGCGAGAAATTTCTCTGCGAAACCTCAAACCTGCGAAGAATTTTGCCACGTCGTTGATAGGTACCGTAAACGGGCGATGGGTAAACTGATTTACTATGGACGACAGGTTTAGTGGCCTGTAAAGTACTCGGCGCATTACTTGCAAGACCCGGCTGTTTTTCGCGTTTTTTTTTCTCTCCGCACTCGTCTTTCTCTCGTCCGCGAAAGACACTATAAATTCGCAATGTCAAGTCTTTATTGACGTCACGAAATGTTCTGCGTCACCTGCAGCCATCGCAATGCAAATGCTGCGGTACCAAATTCCCAAGGTCTGCAGCCAGTCGCTCAATTTTAAGTCCACTGTTACAAGCTCAGGCTGCAATTATGAGAATTGCAGTTACATCAAGCGAAATGGGACAAAGGGCGCTTCCAATGCCAATAAAAACGCCAATAGCGAGCCAATAAGTAGACAAAGCGCCTTTATCAAAGCCACGAATCATTTCATTTCCCTAATTTAATTCTAGAAACATAGCATCACTCTCAAGTGTACGTAGTACGCAGAATTTTAATACCAATACGATTGACAAGATGATTCGTATCCAAATTATTTTGGCCAAGCTACACTCTTAAAAATCGCATAACTTTTTTAAAATTGGTCCAAACGGCTCGAGTCTTTTTTTAGAAGCAAGAAGGATTAGTTTGCTAAGTCACGTGTTTCGTTGTTTTGAAAAAAAAATTGCAACTGATCAGAATACCAAAAAAATAGTAAAGGTCGTTTTTTTCAACTTTTTTCTGAGCCTGTAATAAAGATTCAAAAAACCCGTTTGTAGATTTAAGTAAGCTGTACACATGCTGAAAATTTCATAAAAATCGGTCAACATTGCTCCGAGCTACGAACGTTTAAAGATCGCAGAATAAGGTCGAAAATCGCGAAATTCCCGAAATCAGCGTCTCAGCAGACTAGGGTAGAACCCTCAATTACTGACACCTACCCAATTACTGTCACCTTAAGCTATTTTACTGAAAATAACGAATAAATAAACGTTATAAAGTCATACGCAAAAAGAATGATGTAATTCAACCTATAATCTACATATACGCTAGAAAATGCACCACTTAATATATTTTTTTCATTAATTTCTATAAGACGATACAAAATTTTAATTTGATGACAACAGTGGAAATGGCGACTTCCTTACTAGTGAAAGAGAAAACAGGGCACTAAAGAAAGGGCTATAAATACTATATTTAAATTATTTACATAATAAACAATAATTTTTTAGTACAATATAAGTATCATAGAAAGTCACAACGATCGTAATATAACGATTAATTAAGCCTTTTTAATTAATATATGTGTGATAGTGATTGGTACAAGCGTTTCAAGCATTTTGGTATTACTGTCATAGCAGTAGTTGCTCATGTACATGAGACGACATAACCGTAAAATGAGTAATAAACAGTATTAGGTTAGCTGGCAGTAATTGGGGTGTCAGTAATTCAGTCACACACGTTTTAGAGGTGTCAGTAATAGATCTCGAAATATGTTTTCTAGATTAATGAATTTATATATAAAAATAGAAATTTTAAGACCCACAAAATGTTTTTCATGAAGTAAACATATTAAACCATAATAAATAAAATAAAAAACTTATACTTTCAGTCAATAAATACAGATACTATGCAATAATATTAGAGTCAATCCTTAATGTGTCAGTAATTGGGGCTTCTACCCTAATCCTTCTAACTTCTGAAAAGAACTGTACACATGTTTGCAACGAATATATTTTCCCGCAAATTATTTCCTGTACCGAACATCCTTCCAAAGTCATTACTTAAAATTCGTAATCGCACATTGCTATTAAAGCAGCGATGAAACATGCTTCTTATTAAGCTATAATATTTACTCCGCGGCTGAAATTACAAAGTTATCTCAGGTGAGAAAACGTTACTCATCAACCAACACCAACGCCTCGCGTTTCATCGAGTCGCGGGGCATCGATCGTTAACTAATTTACCCGTGGCTGCCAATTAAACGCTGAAATTGGCCGTGTAGAGGAAAAAAAGCGCGCGTTTCGCGCTCCTCCGCTGGCGAGAATGCGATAATCGTAACGGCGATTGTAGGTAGGTAGGGGAGAGTTGCCAATATCGTACCGGTCACCTAAATCGTACCGCATCAATTTCTCAAAAATTAATGAATACAAACGACGTCTGATGATAAAAATATCAAGTAAATGCGAAATAAGAAATAGGAAACAAAACCTTTCGAGCGTACACCCTGTTTTGTGCGTGCTACAAGCATTTAAAAAATCAGGTATGATTGATGTAACTTTTTACCAGTTTATTTTAGCTGATAATAATCAAACAATGCAATTTTCTCCTGTATTTATGTATTTCTCTAAAAGCGGGTTTAATGTAGAATATTTTACATTCATTTTAAGTACATATTACATTCATTATAAAGTTTAAATTTATATTTATAAATAAATCGATCATGTTTCCTAAATCGTACCACTACAATCGTACCAGTAGGATTTGACAACTCGTGTGTTATATAGGTTATGTACATATATCATATACATACCCAGATAGCACAAAGACGTTTTAAAAACGTTTTTAAAACGTCCAGGGCGGACGTTCAGGACGTTTTAAAAACGTCCAGAAAAGGTCCAGAAAAGGTCCTAAACACGTCCATTTTCACAAACCAGTACGTTTTTAAAACGTTTTCAGGACGTTTTCTGGACGTTTTTAAAACGTTTTGCAGGACCTTTTCTGGACGTTTTTAAAACGTTTTCTGGACGTTTTTAAAACGTTTTCTGGACGTTTTTAAAACGTCTTCAGGACCTTTTCTGGACGTTTTTAAAACGTTTTTAGGATGTTTTCAGGACGTTCGACGGGGCTGGTTCGATTTAATAAAAATTTAAGCAAGTAAATGGTTTTCAAAATGAGATCAAACTCGATAACAATTTATTTCATTTATTTACAATAGATACAAGAACATGATAGTAGGAGGTCGAATATACAGAAAATACATTGAATTTTACAGTAATCAATATTGGGAACAGTAAAATAAAGGTGATAGTTACATATATTAAAACCGTTGCTACGTTTAATTTATGGAAATCTTCTTTCCCTTTTCTGCCGAGGCCAACTAAATAGCAATACAATATCCATTGGGCATCAACGACGTTTACCTAAAATTGAAAAATTATTCAAACCCTAACCTAGAACTACATACCTTTGACCGCAAATACTGAAACAAATATACAAAAACTGTACAAAAACGTTATGAAAGCTGTATAAAAACTGTATGAAAACAATATAAAAACTGTATAAAACCGGTTTGCAAACATTCGGTCAGAAACATTTAAACAAATGCCTCTGTGTTTTTGGTTTTCCATTGTTTCTTTCAGCAAATGTTCATAAACATTTATATGTACCAGTATGTATACTTATGTATATATGTATGTAGATTTAATTAGGCTTTACCTGTACGATCTATCCATATTTCGTGGATGGTTGGGTTAGACAGTGGTTACAATCCCTGGTTTCCTTCAACTAATGTATCCTAATCTAACGACATTTCTCAGATGGCGCGCAGCCTCTTTTGAACGCCTGTTTCGGACGTTTCTAAAACGTCCGTAAAGTACGTTTTTAAAACGTCCAGAAAAGGTCCAGAAAACGTTTTAAGAACGTCCATTTTCACAAATCAAGCCGTGGACGTTCAGACATAAAATGGACGTAAAATGGACGTTTTTAAAACGTCCTGTGCTATCTGGGTAGTTTATTGCGGCCTGTGTGTGATTCATATACATATGTATATGCAACTATATAATAATCATTACTGCATATTGAATAGTTTCTTCTCTATTTGTTATTGACACTACTTTTAGTGCAGGTACGATTTAGGAGACCGGTTGCCTAAATCGTACCTTTTACAGTATGTGACAAAAAGATTAATAACAAATTAATTTGTTCTGAACAAAAGGTTAAGCGTATAATAGTAGGTGCCTAAAAGACCAAGCTCCGATACCCAATAGTCATTTCCGTTCAAATCAGTACCAAATATGAAATATAACTTAGAATGTCTTAAGTGGTACGATATAGGCAACCCTCCCCTACATGCGAGAGCATACGCGACGCGATGCAAATCCGCGCTGTAGTGGGAGGGAACGAGGAGGGAGCGAGAGAGTGGAAGAGAACGTGCGGCGAAGATGGGCGCGAGTGAGACGGTGGGGGCGAGAAGGTGGATCGGAGGGGAGCGCCGAGCGAGGTTGGCGGTGCCGCCGCGGCTCAGTATGCCGCGCAGCGCGCAGGCTCGCGTACGCGTCGTTGTTTCTCTCTGTTTTCGCCTCCGTTCCTCTCCTCACTCCACGTCTCTCCCCTCTTTCTCTTCTCTCCGCCGTGTCACCCCCCCCCGCGTACGCAGCGCGGCTGGAATACGCAAGTACAAACATCTCGGTGTTTACGCGGCGTTTACGCGTGTGCCGTCGTCCCTCGAATAAACTTACGCGCCCGTTTTATTCCCCTCCCGGCCGGCCGCTACGGAAAGTCAGCGAAGCCGAGCGGCGACCAGGGAATTGCGGAGTTTCGTCGCGTCCTGGATCAAGCGTACCCGCGAGACCACCGCGTACCGAGTGCCGGTAGCCCGGGGAGTTCGATCGACGCGAGAACCTGTTATATCGACGCGTGTGCGTGTGCGTGTGCGTGCGCTGTGTGCCGCCGCGTGACACAGTGACACGGTGCGCGTGAGCGCTCCGCAGCCGAGAGTGCGCGTCACGGGCGATTCGGCGGGAAACGCCGGAGTGGCCGCGGCGGATTTTCAAATCGTATACGCGAACGCCGCCGCGAAGGGCCTGCGCCCGAAACGCAGCGTGGCCGGGCGATGCGGTGCGGGGCTCGTTGGACGCGGTCGAGCCACGGAACGGTTACGAAACGCCGCGGGAGGAGACGCTGCATGAAATGAAGCGAGCGTGTACGCGGCGATCGATAACTATAGCACCACGGCGAGTATCAAGTGGCTCGCATATCCAGCGCGCGACGAACCTAACCTAGCCGCGAGGCCGCCTGGAGCCTCGCTGCCCTCGCACTGAACACGATCGATGCTGGCCGGCGGCGTCTCGATCGGCTCGAGGATGCCGCGAAGGTAACGCTTGCCACGGGCGCGGAGGAGCGGCGCGGTCTCGCGCGGTAGCCATGAGAACAAGAGAGCGCCTAGACGTTGCTCGAGGAAGCAGAGCGATCCTTCCGCGCGCCATCTTGATCCGGCGAACAGATCCGCGATGACAGGTGGTGGTCGGGATTGTTGATCGACCGACCGCCGGGCGTTTCGATCGGTCACGGATCGAACGTGCGAGATATTATCCTGGTGTGCGCGCGCGCGCGCGCGCGTAACCGTTCCCAGGAGCACCCGGAAGATCCCCCGCAGCCGGGCGACCAAGGAGTGGGGGGGACGGACAGCAAAATTACGGGGAGGCGGATGGAGCGTCGAAGGAGAGAGGATCCGAGGCGCTTTTATTTTTAGCCAACGCCGCATCGCGAAAACCGGTTTGCGAGTCTCGGGCCGAGCCACGAGGCGAGGCGCGCATATACGCGAGAAGGGTTTCAGCATCGAAAACGGAGGAAGCGAGAGGGAGAGACACGCGATGTAAAGGCGGAGTTGTAGGCCTCTCGCTCTTCCCCTCGCGCGAGAAAGAAAGAAAGGAATAGTTGACACGGAGCGTGGAATTCACCTAAGCCGATACACCTCTCCTGCCCCTCTACTTTCCCTCCCACCTCCGGCTATCGATTGCGTGCATACACGCGCCCATCGAATGCCCCGAGTGCTGCGCGACAAACGGGAGTGTGCGAGATTCGATCGTCGAGTGTGTGTCTCTCTCTCTCTCTCTCTCTCTCTCTCTCTCCCCCGACGTAGACGCTGTCCTCTGTGCGATAATTGTACGATCGGCTCCGTCGCGCGTAATAGCGTGAGCCAGTGGTTCTCGCGATTCGAACAGTTTCGAGCCGTGAAAGAGGGGACCGCGTAGGAACCACGGAGTGCCGCGGTTTCTTGCAAGGGACACGAGGAGCAAGGGCCGTAGTTCGCAAGATCGACGATCGTTGCGTGGCGCGCGAGATCAACCAAGACAGGGGAACGGTATGAAGAATGGCAACCGATCCGAGCAACCGTCAAGATGTAAGGGCGGTCGCCACGACGACCACCGATCCCCAGCGAAGCGAAAAGCGCGCCGTCGCGGCGCGAGGCGCCGCCGGTGCCCTGGCCCTCGGTATTCTGGCCGTGGTCCTCCAATCGGCGGCGACGGCGACCCCCACCTGGGGATACTTCACCAATCCTGACGGTGAGTCATGCTTTTGAAATTCCTCTCGATTCATCGATACCCGCCTTCGGGCCGGTTCATCGCACAGAAACGGCGGGCTCGCCGCGCATGTCAACGACTCCCGCGCCTCGCGGATGTCGCCGGCGCGAGTTCACGCCTGCGATGTCGATCGATTATCGATTTTTCGCGCGCTTTAAAATAACGTTTTCGCGCCGACCCTCGCCTCAATCGCTCCGCTATCGTGCCGCGCAGCTTTTTACGTTCCGCCGTCACGGGAATTTATTTCGCAGATAATTGCTTAGATTTATAAATAGCGATTCGTAGCTAGCGATATTTTCCGCGAGAATCTCGTCCCCACGAGGACATCGGGTGTAGCGCAGGCGTTGAAAGATTTATAATGACCCTATTTCTTTGGAATCTATTTCAGAATCGATTAATAAAAGTATTGGAACAAGTTTAATCGCTTCAGTAGAATAATAGAAAATAGAGATTCAGCTGTTCGCGTTTCACTGACAAATGCTTCAGCCTTCGTACTGATTTCCAATTAAAGTCTTACGTATTTAATTAAATTCGCTCCTACGCCTTTATTCATTGATCGGTAAACACAGTAAAACATCTGAATCTCGAACTGAGCTCATAGCTATGCGAACTATTTATTTTCCATACTGAATTCATCGCCGAAAGTACCTATATCTACTACTTAGGGTGAAAGCACTAGTAGTCGGCCACCCTCTAGTAGTCGACCACTTTTATTATTTAGCTTAAAGAAATAAGTACTGAAATAAAGAATTTATTAAATGACAATTTTATATTATATTTTGAATTTCTAACTTTACAATACGACAAAAAGCGCCCTTCGTAGGTAAAAAAAAATAAATGCTTTTAAAGTGATTTGTAAACTAATGTTCATTCTACATGCGCCATTGCTGTTTTCTAACCCGAGAAACATAAGTGTGCTTTGAATAGAAACGACAAATGTAATTCAGTTCTATACATTTTTTACTGGAAAATTATGCTATTCCACTGAAAAAGCATCAACAATTTTATATGCGCTTCAAAATTTAAAAAAAATGGGATAATTTATTTATTTATGGGAGGTCGGTAACTGGATCATCATTCCCTTTCAATTTTCAATAGTCGACCACAGCGGTGGACTTCTGAAGCTAACTGCATTCACAATGAATGCTAATAGTCGACCACGTATATTCGTTTCTTATGGATTAATGTTCTACAAAGTTTATATAATTTATTTATAGAATACAAATACCTACTTTAAAAACTTAAAATTTGTTACTGCTTCCTATCTTAGAAACGAAAAATTTAATTTACATTGGAAAAAAAAATAATTTCTATTTCTTATTAAAATTTTGATAAAGTTTTTAAAACAACCTATTTTAGTTACGCATTATTCCTGTAATTATTAGTTATTTACTGATGTTGCACATTATATTTAAAAATAAATTTTAGTTTGTAATGCGCACATAACCTATTTTGAATTTCATATTAAAAAAGGTGGTCGACTACTAGCTATCGGACCGGTCGACTTTTAGACTTAAGCGGTCGATTATTAAAGCATGCGGACACTTTAATTTCAACGCTAATTATTTATTTTCCCCGAACATTCCTACTAACACAAAATATTTAGTGATACATTAAATACTTTTGAATTACTTCAATACATTTCATATATTTTATAACATTGATTGTTTATTTTTTTTCAGTACTTTTCATTCGAGTTTAGCTTTAAGTGGTCGACTACTAGTGCTTTCGCCCTATAATGGAACACGACGCGCGTATTTTAGCATCGTTTCTCAACCTATGCTCAGCAGAATTATTCAGATCCTTTTTTTTCTTCAACGACACACGCGCACAGCGACGCAAGCGTAATTACTAACGACAGTTGCGCAAACTACTGCGGTTGTCTCTGCGGTTCCTATTGCACAATTTACGCGGAACTGACGTGCAATATGACTCTGAACGGTGACTCGATGGTGCGGAGTAAACGGGTGGGAGGTATCGAAAGAGTTTACGGCCCCAAGAATTCCATTCGGGGAAATACTTACTCGAGGGACTTCATGCATTTCGCGATATTTAAATCGAAACTCTTCCCGACATGTGTTCCTCGTAATGTGTTACAAGGACACTTATAACAGCTGCGCACAGACTGTCTTTGTGTACGAATTAAAGGTGGTTACGCTAGATAGTGTAAGGCAGCGGAGTTGCTGTTAGTTAACGATTACACGTTGCTGGAAGGTTACGTAATATTTTATACTTGCCCGGTTTCCCCGGCATGGATACATCAACTTATTCATGCTCGCTTCCGCCGTTCGTATCAGATTGTTGCGATCGAAAGGGGGCAGTTTGTCCTTCTCCCTGCTGGAGGACGGCTTGACCCAATTCAGGCCACGATGTCCCGTATATCGAGCCGATTAATTCCAGCAGGTCGTTTTTACAGCTGCTAGACGCCGCGCCTTTCGTCACCCACCTCCCTCCGACCTGTTTTCCTCTTAGATAACGACACAGCTTAACCACTGGCGACGGAGTCGCTCTTTATCACCGCTTCGATCTTTCTCTCCAGGCACCTAACGAAATACTCCCCGTACGTGAAACAACGGCATTAAAGTGATCGTTACTTCGCACAGTACTCTTAAGTGCCGGCATCTCTCCAAACACCAACACCTCTCTAATCTACCTCGGACGCGAGTTTGACGTAAGAGTTACTTAGCGATCCTCAGCTCACGCCCACGTCAAAGGCAACAAAAGTTTCTCTTAATACTTGCGGCGGGGGTGCCACCTTGGACGCACGTAAGTCATTGGTCTATTTAGCAATTTTTTTTCTTGCCAATAATCAACTCGACAGACGATCTGATTAGGTGGCGTTTATTGTACATTTATTGAAGATTAAAAACACCTAAGTTCATTTCAAAATAAATAGTTTTATGGAAAAGGTGAGTGTTTAAAGAAAAATTGCGATTCTCAGCGGAGAAATTTGGCCACAAAAATCTCTGCGGCTAAAAATATTTTAACCTAAAAGGGAGATTCTCTGAACATTTCAGGCACCGCGATTTTGTCGGAAAAAAATTAAAATCTTCGAAAGCCGTTAATCAGACTTTCTACCGAGTCCATCATTTAAATGAATAAAATTGCTAAAGAAACTTATGATGTCCATGCGTCCAAGGTGGCACCCCCTTAAGAAAACCCAGGCGGTCAAGGGTCAGAAGGCAAGTGGAAATAGCGGTCGACCGTGTAATCCTTCTTCCATTGTACCGAAACACGAATCTCGATAATTCGTTGCCCCTTTGATAGCCAGTCGCTGAAAAAGAGAATTCGTTCAGAGAGTCGCGATCAGTTAATCGCTTTTCACGCTCCGTGTCTCTCCGAGTTCTTTCTGCTCGCTGATGTCCGTTCCACCCTTAAAGCACGGGTATCATGCTGCATCGAGCTGCATCACGGTGCGTTGCCCAATCCCACGGAGCTGCGGCTTTCCGCCTTGCCGAGCTCGAGGCCTACCTGTTGGCCGAAGAAAGTCCCGCGACCGCAGACTGTACTTCACGCGACCGTGTAGAGCTGCACCGACACGCTTGCGGGCGCAACACGGCCCCGCAGTCGAACGCAATACACTGGAACCGGGCTCGTGTGCGCATAATCGTAAAGAACACGGCGGTGGTGTGCTGGTTCCATAAGGAATGCTCCTACAGCGAGACAGAATTGATGGTGTAACGCGGACGCGATGTAAGGTGAACTAGAGCAATTTAGGAGCTAGAACTTTCGGTCGGTATCCACGTAATGGCTGCCACGTGGATGTGCGACTTTGTGCAGTAGCTGTGCTACTTAGGATGTCTATTCGACGAAATGAAAATTGAAATCGGAGACTGCTTCGTCTATCTTGTTAGTACCAAAAGTAGATAAATTAAATTCCTTGTTTAGGAATCAGATGTTATTTGACCTTTGTTCCTGCTTTTATGATTGTTCGGTTCGATAACTTTCATGGTACTTTTCACTTTGATAAATGTGGCATTGAGAACAAAAACGGACTAGCCCACATTTTTTTGCAAATATTCAGTTGGCAGCAATAATGTAGGGGAGAGGCTTGCAGGTTGCCACCCCTTAGCTTTTTTTATCATAACTCGTCATAAAATTAACGTATCGTGGATTTATGGTATAAGTTGGAAGAAGGAAGTGTAGACCTACAATCCTGAGCTAGAAATCATGTAAACTCTCGAAAAAGAAAAATTATACTGCAAATTCTCGAAAGTATCTAAAATTGACTCCTTGAAATTTTGGCTTGCAGGTTGCCACTCCTAGAAAAATTGCTGAAAGTGTAAAAAAAACTCAAGTAAAGCTTCGCATATCGATGTTGTATACCTTTGCTGTGCTCTTCCTTGATTTGTTGTTGACTTTGATTGCTTTAATTGCGTCGAGCAACGCTTCAAAATCCTTATCAAAAATGTAAAAAGTAAACGAAAATATGACTAAAATGCAATAAAAACACTTCGCTTCAAACTCAATGACAATAGTAAACATCACACAATCAGGAAAAATGACATTTGAGTATAAACAAGCGGGAAAGAGAGAGGTGGCACCTGCAAGCCAAAAAAGGTGGCAACTTGCATTCCGACGCATTTTTGGAAAATATGAGAAAAAATTGTCAATTCATGATATGTTTGGAAATCTGTTTGGCATATGTAAATTAGATGAAAAAAAAAAAACAACACAGTACGAATAGTTAGCTTGAATTGTCGATGAAAATGTTCAATTTACGAGCACAGGGAAAACACACAATTTCAATAATTCAATTTCTTGACAAACACTATATCACACTTCGCTCAGCAAACACAGTGTTATTGCGTCTGTCCGCTCCAGAGGTTAATAAATAGTGACAACTACTGTTTTAACGTGGATGTGAGTCAAAGTTGAGGTTTTGACACTGTTAGAAAGTCGAAATACAGCAGGGGTGGCAACTTGCAGGCAGTGGCAACCTGCAAGCCTCTCCCCTACTTATTAGTTGTACTAATCAAATAAAATAGGAAAAATTAATTTCTTCTGAATGTGGGTTAGTCCCCTTTCGCTGGCGTATCGCTTGGCAGTCATCGTGTTAAAAGTGGGAAGCTCGAGGTATTTACATGCAGCGGAGTAGAAATAACGCGTTCACGTCGTTAACTGTACATTTTGAATGTGTCCTGTGTACATTATACCGATCACTGGTGAATGCAGCAAGAATGAAAACGGTGAGCGTGACCCTAGCAGGTGGCTACTACGATACGCTACCTGTGGTAAATATTGCGTGTGTGTGTGCGACGGCGATCGCACGTTTGTAACAGGTGCACGTGTGTGTGAATGAGTCGAGCAGGTACGTAGCCACTGCTGGGGTCTTTTTCATTAAGAAGCTTCCTGCACCCGTCGTTCCATCATACCGAGGCTCGATATCCTGCTTGTGTAGCGCATCACCGTGCGATTTAATTGTGCTGGCAATATTTTGCATCATAAATTTCAACCATTTCTAGGTACCGCAAACGGGGGGAATATTGGCAAGTTTTAATATAAAAAAAAATAACATTTTTACATTTACTTTAAGTATCCTATCGTAACATCGCGTACTTTGTGATTGTACTACAAGTGTCAAATCGCATAAAATTTTTGTCCTTTTCCATCTTTAATACATGGTAATTAGCTTAGCGTTTTTTTTTTAAATTAAAATTTTTAAATTTGCTTCAGGTTTTCTATTACAACGTCGCATCCTTTGCGATTGTACTACAAGCGTGAAAGTGCATAAAATTTTTGTCTTTTTCCTTCTTTAATACACATTAAGTGATTGCATTCAATTTTAGAAACGAAATATTGCATATCCAGCGGCGTTGAATCTTCCTCGAATATCCAGCTCGCAGCCATCCAGCTACGGATCCTTCGCGTCGTTAATAAAAAGTTTCCCTTAATTGCTCGCATTAGCATATCTGCTCGTTAAGCACAGACATTTTCTGTATCAGTCTCAGATTCAATTTCCCTCGGCCGCGTAACAGTATCCACCTCTATCGCGTTGCTTGCGCACATCTCGGTAACAAGGTTCAGAGGTTAATGCTCGCCGAGCACAAAGACGCTAATTAAATCCTGAGAAAGGTTCCTTGATCGGTGGTGGCAGATTAACGCCCGACACGAATCCACCTTTGCTTAACGCGTCTAATCGGCGCGTCATCGTTTCATTAATGGCGAAAAGAGGAGACATGTCGCTTCTGAGGCGAGGAAGAAAGCGTGCGACCGATGGGAACAGACTCTAAAAGGACACTAGGAATGACGATTCCGGCCGCGATCCCTCCTGAAATGGGTTAGCAGATTTTCGCGTAGATTTTAACCGCACGACTCCAGCGACGGTCTATCGATCTCGCTTGTTCCAACGGAACACCACGGTTCTCGACCGTAAGTCTGCGGCTTTGAATACTGTTACAAGTGATTCGCGTCGCGCATAGCGCGGTCGGAGAACAAAGTAGAGAACTACCGTCCGCTGGCGGACTCTGGAATTGCAATTAGATTCTACCGCGGGAGAATTGTAAATCTGCGTTGCTGTGAAGTTCCCCTCTTTTAAGCATTAGAGAATTAAGTTACCCTGGATATGAGTGGAACACCGTTACCTTCATATATATATATGTGCGTTTCATTTCTCTGATTAAGGGGTAACACCACTGTAACAGCTTGAAAAATAGCGTTTTTTTGGCAATTTTTCTTGGATGGAAGGAAAGGTAATAGAATAACTATACTGGAGGAAGTTATTAAGCACATATTTTGTTATTAAAAAAAAAAAGTTATTGAGAAATATTACAAAATGGCGGCACTGAAGCCATTCTCGTGAGGCATGTTGAAGTTTTAGCGCTCTGCGGCACGCAGTGTAGCTGGTGCAAATTTGAATTTAAAAAAAAAAAATATGACTTAAATCTACATGTTTATAGCTAGAGAAATACGTAGGGGATTTTAAAAATATTGATTTTTGTGTGATTGGTGAGCATTTGAATGAAAAACGTTCAATTTTCTATAAAAAGAGGGCAATCATTTGTTAATAAGTAATGTTTAAATTAACTTATCGAAAATCCCGTACGTATTTCTCTTGAAAATGTTATTTTAAAGATATTGTTAAAAGTTCGAATGAAAAGAATGAAAATTGTTGGAGTTATGCTGCGTGCCGTGTTGAAAAATCGTGTTTCGAGAAAAACGCGTTTAACGCCGGTAGTCGTTTCGAAGCAGTCCGATGCGCTTGGGGAAGAGCTCGAAATTTCAAGGAAACAAATTTGTTTCAAGTAATACAGTTTTTGCCCCATATTCTAAAAGGTTCGAAGCATCTTTTAAGCAAATAAAAAAAAACAATTTTCCGAAAAATTTACAGTGGTGTTACCCCTTAACGCCGGTAGTCGTTTCAAAGCAGTCCGATGCGCTTGGGGAAGAGCTCGAAATTTCAAGGAAACAAATTTCTTTCAAGTAATACAGTTTTTGCCCCATATTCTAAAAGGTTCAAAGCATCTTTTAAGCAAATAAAAAAAAATCAATTTTCCGAAAAATTTACAGTGGTGTTACCCCTTCACTCGCAGTACTCGCGAGGGAAAGGAAAGTTTCCTTCGTTGAAGTATCGCGGACTTGAATCTTCGGAAGTATTACAATCTATCTCTGAATCATGGATGGGAGTTCCTCAAGGATCCAGAAGCCACAGATTCCTTAGTTGAAAAGCTTACAAGCGATAAAAATCAATACCTACGTTTGGACGCGTGCATTCTGAATATTAATTCTTGCTGTATAGTGCGTATAGAGTTGCTAAGGTAATTCCGAACGGTACTGTATATATAATAAAAGAAGCAGAGCGACACGCTGGTACGCCAGGTACGCCAGGTACGCGTAGTCACTGAGACTAGCCGTTTCACAGGTGTAAGTAGGTAGCTTTGGATACTGTTACGCACGCACACGTGTCAGCCTGAAACGTGACGGGGGATCCACCACCGCGGAGCCCTGTGCGTGCCACAAAAATGATAATCAGGGCCTGAGAAACGGGAGCTACCGGAAAGGTTTCGCGATGGGGGGTGATAAGGCTCGCGTTTGCACGAGCATTTTTCGTTCCGAGCTTCCCCCCAGCGTCTCTACATACGCTTGAAGCGTCGCTGTCCCTTCTCATCACGGCACAAGTCATACAGTCTCGATTCTATTTTAACCATTCGTTAGATAACTGGTCTAGAAATTGAGGCATCTCTCGATCTTCGTGGATCAAGTTGGCACTGCGCGAATCTTCCAATTATTAGTCGCGTGCTTTTGGTAGAGTCTCTTCGACGTTTCGCTGGCATTGCAGGGCAGCTTTAATGTTAGTTAAACTTCGAAATACTCTTCGAAAGGATGCGAGGCTAATATAGGAAACCACCAAACCGTCTCCAAGATCTACCGTGTATTTCCAAGAGATAGTCGATGCCTATTAGCATTAATACCCATTAGGAAACAAGCGTACCCCAACGCGGGAAGAGTGAGGGTATTACAGGAATCAGTGCCCTGCACAGCGTCCCTGTTATTAGGCGCAGCGAAAAGATCGCGATTACGCAGAGGGTGTTGTTGGATCGTCGCAGAAAGTAGCCGGAACGCGTAAGAACTGGTCGATGTGGGTTAATGGATTCGATGAAGTATCGCGAGGAACGATGGAAAATAAACGATCGGGGACCGGTTAGGGAAGATAAACGAGCTTGCGCGCGGCTGAAAACGCTCGTAACCGCGGCGAAACAGAGCAGGAAGAGAACGGTGGAGGATAGACTCCTCGTAGCATCGAATGCAACGAACTCAAGTATCCGAAAACGTCTGAGAGGCTTAATGAATCGAGTGACCGTAGAACACGGCGTATTAATCCATTGATGTCGGAATGGACGGAATTAAAGAAGCCACGGCGCGCTCCCTTCTCTGCCGAGGTCCCTGTACTGGCGCAGGAACGACCATTCGCCGATAGATCGTTCTGGCTGGACGGAAAAGCTGTTGTGCGCGCCGCATTCTCCTGCCAGGGGCAAATTGATGTGTCATTGTCGATTCGCGGAGCGGCAGAACGCGCCGCAACGTAACACACCATTACGCCAGGGGAAACATGTATGCCATCCCCCGTGTCGTGCGCGGCCGCGCGAGCGAGCGGAGAGGAGTGTAGGTACCGCTATGCAGGGCCAGGAAAGTCTTGAAGCCCGCGAGTGCAACGGCCTTTACCTGGGCTCTCACTCGCCGTGCCATCTTCCTCTAAAAGTTATAGTCGAGGCGAGCCTCTCGTTTGCCAGTGTGAACAGGCCCGTCCGTAACGGAACACGATACATTATTATAAGCCGTCGGGATTTCTCCATCAGCCTGGCTGCCTCTGTGTTACGACATCGCCCGGGCAACCTCTGGGCCCTCGATCTTGGTCGGCAGCGCCGAGACTCGCCGCTTGAAGTTTTCCTTGAGCGGCGAACAGGCGGAAGGGTCTCCTGCATCGCTTAACGGTGAACGGTCAGAAATGTGGGAGGAGCTGTTGGACGATGCTAGGTGATTTCTTAGTGCTCATATTTTTCACCCACTAAGGTAGATCTTCATGGGGTTGTTTTTTAATACTCCGGCGTGGTTCAGGTGTGGCTCTTGGGCGGAGGGTGGTTGGGATTGTTGGGGGTAGTTTGGGTGAGGATGACTCGATGATTTTTGGAAATTGAAATTGAAATTGTAGCTTAATGTAGAACTTTTGACTCGGGCTTTGACGTACTGCATGTGGGTTAGTAGGTGAGCCCTGGGTCGCTGGAAGTGGCATAGCTATCGAATGTCAGATGAGTCGTTTGGGAGTGAGAATGTTAAGGATATCAAGTGATTCAACATCACGTTACTAGTCTGAGGAATAGAAAGTTTATTCTTGGAGGATAGTGTTTCATCTTCTTTTGTTATTCTTCAATGCTCAGCTGAATCTTTTGGTAGCTAAATTGAAATTACCAAGTAGAATAATATTGTACTGTTGGATGCAAGAAGTGCCTCAGTGCCAAAAGTCAGCTTCGAGAAAAGTATCTGTAACCATTACGAAGTTAGATATTTTGCATAGATAGTGAAGCTGTTGAAAAATTGTGTATAATATTCGAAATTTTGATATATCTCCTTTGTAGTTGCATTATACAATCGGAATTGTGTAATAAATTAATCAGTGAAATTAATTTTAATTGTAGCCTTCTCGGGCCCTTTTTACATCAAATGGAGAAATATAGAAAAATGTTGTTTTTTAACATTTATTTAATATTTACATATTTGAAAGAATGTAGAATATTAAAAAAATATAGTCATAAAAATAGTCATAGATCGTGTCATGTTCAGGTTGACGTATATGTGGCTTAGATACGAGTTAGGGTCAGTTGGTTAACATCGATTCAGAAAATTAACCATAGCTCCGTCAATTTTAAAGATACGGCAATGAAATTTAGAGGGCATATGCGGAAAAGAACGAGGAATCTAATTACGCGTTTTCTGCAAAAAGGGCCTGACTGTCCTGAGGTCGTTCTTGCATCAAACAGTACAATTATAGATCTCGCTCGATTTCCCACATGACAGCATTGCATAGCCGCTATATCCGTTCACACTTGCTTCACTCAACCTAGAGGTTCGAACAGGAAGTAATTGGAAGCACAGTAAACGACATTCTTTAAGTGGAAACGTTAGGTAAAACCATCTGTACGTACACGCGTACGTTCAGCGAAGTGTTACAGTTTGCGTAAGACGCGTGTCGTTCGCACGATCCGGTTGTTTTGCTCTGTACTCGCCTATGGGCTAATAATTCGTATCATATTATAGTCTACCTGGGAACAGCCTGTAATAATCCAGCCGAGGAAAAAAGAAACGACACACGGTATCTCTAATACCGATATAAATGCGAAATGCACCGGATAGAAATGAGAGCGGATAGTAGGTATGAGTCCGCGAAGTCTCGAGTCTTCTGTTTCTCCGCTGTGATTAAGTATCCGGATGCTGGTGACAAGCATAAATCATTGATACCGTTTTTTAAGCAACAGAGATAGCTCAGTAGGGTGACTGTACCTAATATCGCCAGGCAAAAGTTAAATCGCTGTCAATTGAATAATAATTGATATTTTTGCATGCAGCTCGTATCAAAGTAAAGAGAAATTATTCATCTTTCATGTAGCATAAGTTAGAATCGTTGAAACCTACAAATTTTTAATTAGGACTCAACAAACGTAAGACATGTAAAAATCGGGTCCTGAAAAAATTGTACCTAATATCGCCAACTTAAGAAATATGGATTAATACATATATATATATATATATATATATATATATATATATATATATGTTTTTAAAGTCATTTTCACATGTGCTTTTATTATTTCTTGCTCTATAAATGTATTTTTATGCATCTTTGATTTCATTTTTATTAGAAAAATATAGAAATTTAAAAATATAGATCTTTAAAATATTTTATTTTTACGTTCCGATGTACATATTGGACAAATAAAGTTTATTACGGTTGCTCGGCACCTTTCGTAACTCACCTATAACAAACATTACATCGAAACCATTGTTCTCCGGTAGGCGGTATTGGGAACACCCATACTGCTAAAAGAAAAACATTATTTTCACTACGGAAAATATGTTAATCGATTTAATTCCTGAAGTAGATCATTAATTAGGTATTTCCAGGAGATATTCTTGCATTCACGAAATTATTAGACTTACCTTCTCCGAATGTGATGTAAAATTGTGGCAGTTCAATAAATTTTTACACTATTAAGATTCACTAAAATACTTCTCTTTCTGTAATTGCTGATCACATGATGCTGCAATTACACTATGTCTTCCTACATATGTTTAGGTACTAATTCAGTGCATAACCGATCAATTTTAGAGCTTACTTTGCGAGATATAGCAGGTGGCGATATTAGGAACAGTGGCGATATTAGGTACAGTCACCCTACCTCCACTCCTCGTGCCTCCACCGTTTCCAACGCCCAGCTTACCACGTGTCTCTATTACTATTCCCTTCACCTTAAATTCCCTTGAACGCAAACTGAGAAATTCTTACAAACTTTCGAAACCTAGACCCCGGTTCGAAAATTCTCTTGCCTCGAAAAATCCTTTCACGCCTACATCATACGTACACCCACCCTACACTCTGCACAAGTAGATTTCGGAAATCATGCCCCCGCAGTGTCGCGCATTCATTATTCGGTCCATGAATAATTCCCATCGAATTACACCCAATTTCAAAGTAATTTCTCAAGCCGTGATGCACGGAATTTTCACAGAGCTCGTTAGCATAGGCATTCACTCCTCGATACCGCCGCGGAGCAGAAGTTTCCCTGTTTCGAGTGTCAATTTCACGGGGGAATATCACCCTGTCCTCGTCCCGTTCAGCTCGAGCGCTGGATTTATTCCTACCTACGCGCGGGCAGAGGGGCCGCGAGCCCGGTACAGTTACGTGGATAGGTAGTAATAACTGAAAGCGTTCTTGCGCAACGGAATTAGGTAAATAGATATCCGCGCGTAGTACGTACGCTCCGTCCGTGACATTCTTTCCCGAGCGCAGAGGAGCTGTTCTCACGATTGAATCGCGCCCGACGCGTGGGTGGTGTCGCTGTGAATGCGTTACATCGATCCGCGATACATTCATCCGCTGACGGGACGACACTGCGTTTCGCGCGCGAATAGATAGCGAGGACAGTGTACCGTTCGCTAGAATCTTAGCGTTTGTTAGTGGTATCGGATGGTGTCCATTGTCCACCGAACTGTCCATGCGGGTTCCACGTTAGAGCGCCATCTTATCACGCCGTGTACGAAGGTGTCCATTTTAGTTGCGGCGACCGGCTGGCTAATTGCCTGCGGGGCATCGTGACTGTGACAAAATTCATAGAGTTACGAAAGCAGTTACGCTCTGTGCCTACCAGCAACTGTGTCGGTCTTGGAAATACCCTAAAGGGGCACTCGGCTTTCGAGGGCCGAAAGAGCACTCGAGCTATAATCAGGACAGAGTTAACTGGCTGTTGGCGATCATTCGAGAGTTATCACTCGGCTACCCCTGTTATTTTATTTTTAGCCTGCGAGTAGATCTGCGCACTTTCTCTCGGGGGAACGGAGGAGCAAACCGGGGTGAAGTGTAAGAAGTGTTTTGGGGGGGGGATTCATGGTGGAAGATGTTGAGTTACCACTTCATTTTGTTCTGGCTGTAGAAGTGTTTTCAATCATAATATTCCTGGTCATTGCTGGCGTAAGGCGCTTGTTTAGATTTTGGTTAATATTTTTAAAGCTCTCCAGAGAGATCGATACTTGGGAAAAGGTAATTGAGATGCTTGAGTGGCGAGTTTATGGAACTTGTCGCAGGAGGATCAGGTTAAGCCACGTGTGCGTGCAGGTTTCAGTGAACATTCCTAGCTAATCGATTTAGCGTGTCCCGTTAATCTTGCATCGTTCAGGTTCACGCAGATCATTAATTCCAGCACCAGATGTTATACCTTAAATACAAGCCTTCTTTCCGATGCACCAGCTCCGTGCAGATCGCTCCGCGAGTCGCCGCGTTTCGAGTAAAGTCATTTATCAAAGAATCAAGCAACACGAGCGATCAGCGCGGGTCCTGTATGCCGGGCCGGGGGATGATGGAAATTTAAATATAAACGAGGTGTTTCAATTATCCGCGGGAATCTACTTACACCGCACGTTGACACGCGCGTGGAGCGCATACATCATCGTATTTTTTACGGGAATAATTTACAGTTTTCATAGAAAAATTTTATTACCTACCTTTAGTACGCTGTCTTAAGAGACTATACAAAAATAAATCAATAGAAGAACATCCATAAATTTTAATATATTAATTAATCTTCTAGACCCACCCACGCGAGCTGGTCGATTGTGTAACTATGGAACAGCAGATCCGAAAGCAAATTTAATTTTTTTTTTATAAACTATTTGAGTGTAGTTTCCGTTATGCGTACCGATTTCTTAAACAAATTATTTTTGTAAAAATGGCACGCTTTAGAAGAAAATTTTCGAAAATCCGCGAATAAGATGGACAGTTTTTCGAGCGTATTTAAAAAAATTTGTTTGCAATCAAAGAATCCGTACGTACAACGGAAACTACACTCATATAGTTTATAAAAAAAAAATGAAATTTAATTTCGGACCTGCTGTTCCATAGCTACACATTCGACCAGCTCGCGTGGGGAGGTCTAAAAGATTAATTAATATATTAAAATTTATGGATGTTTTTCTATTTATTTTTTTTGTATAGTCTCTTAAGACAGCGTACTAAAGATAGATAATAAACATTCTCTATGAAAACTGTAAATTATTCCTAAAAAAAAAATCTTACAAATGGCTTACTTTTCCGGCCGTCACAGTGGTGTTCCCCCTTAAGTGCTTAGGGGCTCTACGGTCTTAATCCGGCATTGCATATCGCGTACGACTAGGAAATCGTTTTCCTCAGAGGAACATTGTTGTTTAGTTAACCTTTTGCACTCTCGTGTTTGAAATCATTAGTAGCGCAAAGGGTTAAAAATCAGAGGGGAAAGAATTGTTCTAAAAACAGCTTCCGTGAGCATAAACAGAGCGAAGGAACGGTGAACATGGTCGCGAGCCGCGGAGTGTGGACTAGCGACGTTCTACACGGCGGGCTCGCTGTTTACCCGCGGCAGGAAGGTTCCCTGGGAGTTGAACATCCGGCGCACGAAAACGGAAACGGGAGTGCACCGTCTAGCGCAGAGTAGAACGACGGCCTCGGTCGCGGGTGCGCGATTCGCTCGCACGCTCGGCTTTCGTACCAATTACAGATAGTTGCATCGCTGGTAATAACCCTCGAGAGTTGATGGAAGTCGAGGGGACCACGACGGTGCACGACGGCTAGGGCGTCCCACGGGTTTCCAGGCCGCGGCGCGCCGTCATTCGTGAGAAAATCGCCGAGCACGAGCAGCACGATTTGCGGAAACACGTGGACCGACGCTGGACCCAAGATGTCGAGGAATCATCAGGGGCTTCCGCCGTGGATCGTGAGGGGAGTTGGGAAATTGAGGGGTCCGGTACTGCTGACGTTGCTGGGGGGATTCTGAGTGGAAGTATCGGTGGATGGAGCAAGAGGGAAAGGTGGGAAATGGTTATCTTGGAATGGGATCGAATTGGTACCGGGTTGCCGTTCAGCTGCGATCGAATTGGTACCGAATTGCTATCGAGTTCTAATAAAATTGGTACCAAATAGGTAACTATTATAACTTGTAATCGAATTGGTACCGAATTGCTATTGCGTTGTAATTGAATTAAATACATCTCAACTAACACAAGCTCGGAAACCTAAAGTATCATCTCATGTAGAAGATAATCAGATAAACTTTAAAGAGATGCCAGATTTCTGCAACACGTTCCATCACCCAAGCGGCAAGGATTATAAAATGATGCAAGAAGCAAGAAGGAAACCACGACAGCTCAGATTTCGATCAAAATTATTAGCCTCGGATTCGAGCCACGAAAACGATCGCGGGGTCATGGAGTAAATAGTTGAGTCTGGGTCAGGCACACGATGCCTGCGCGATAGCCCCATGGTTTTGATTACAACTAGGGCTGGGACTATTCGAATAATTTACTATTCGAATATTTTACAAGTATTCGAATACTATTCGAATACTAATGTATTCGAATATTATGGTGTGAATTATAAATCAAGTTCTTTAGGTTCATTTTTTTAGAAGCATTTATTTAGTTTCAGTTGTGAGTTCGTTAGTTTGTCAGGGTGAAATCTTGTAAGCTAATTTTGACCCACTTCAACATATCCGATCGGCTTGAAACTTTGCACACATATGTAATTCCGATGACAATACAATATTTTCACTAAAAAGCATGAAATACTTTATGGTGAAATTTTTTTTAAAAAACAAGCTTTTATTAAAATGTACTAAAAAGGAACCAATAATTTTGATACCGGCCGAAATGACGGCCTGAGAAGAATTCCCTCATGGGGTGGATGTACCAGTAAATGAACACGTACCAGTGAATGGACATTTTATATTAAAATGAGTAAAATATGTTATTAAAATAAGCAACTAATTAATTAGAGACTTCTTTCAATTTCTTGCTTCATATCCAAACAATTTTTGCAGCACGTGGAATCAATCGCGCTGCAAACATAATTTTATGAAAGTGTTCATTCATTAGTCTTAAGTGTTCATTTATTGGTGCGTTTACCCTATAACTAATTATAAAATAATAAAAATAAAAAAAAGTACCAATAAATGAACACTTAAGGCTAATGAATGAACACTTTTATAAAATTATGTTTGCAGCGCGATTGATTCCACGTGCTGCAAAAATTGTTTGGATATGAAGCAAGAAATTAAAAGAAGTCTCTAATTAATTAGTTGCTTATTTTAATAACTTATTTTACTCATTTTAATATAAAATGTCCATTCACTGGTACGTGTTCATTTACTGGTACATCCACCCCATGAGGGAATTCTTCTCAGGCAGTCAGATCGGCCGGTATCAAAATTATTGGTTCCATTTTAGTACATTTTAATAAAAGCATGTTTTTAAAAAAAAAATTTCACCATAAAGTATTTCATGCTTTTTAGTGAAAATATTGTAATGTCATCGGAATTACATATGTGTGCAAAGTTTCAAGCCGATCGGATATGTTAAAGTGGGTCAAAATTAGCTTACAAGATTTCACCCTGACAAACTAACGAACTCACAACTGAAACTAAATAAAAGCCTGTAAAAAAATGAACCTAAAGAACTTGATTTATAATTCACACCGTACTATTCGAATAGTATTCGAATACTTAAATATTCAAATAGTATACGAATACTTAAATATTCGAATAGTATTCGAATACTTAAATATTCGAATAGTATTCGAATACTTGGATATTCGAATTATATTCGCCAAATAATTGAGCAACTGAAGTATTCGAATATTCGAATACCGAAAATTCGACAAATAGTCCCAGCCCTAATTACAACCTCTCAGACACTTCTCTATAGGTACAGTTACATCGACGTGATTATCCAGCAACATTCTCACGAATAATTCCGAAAGCAACGTTCCTTCGGTAATTGCATCCGTTTAGCCACGCCATTCGCGTGGAAGGATGCGAATGAACAGCTGCCCCCGTGGAAAACAATCGGCGAACAAACAGCAGGAAAAGGATTAGCGTCGCGAGTTTCCATTGTATTTATCATACTGCTATTTCTTTTTCCATGGATACTGTTATCCGTGAGAGAAATGTTCCTAGCTTCCCCCTTATCTATGTCCATGAAAACTGTACGCGCCTCCGGTAAAAGGGGAAGAAAGTCGAACACCTCTATCGCGTTTCCTTCCTCCCTCCGAAGCGAGATAATTGATAATCGCGTTAGAGACTCGTAATTTTCTTCGTCCACTTTTCTTTCAAGCCTGGCGATCGTGGGACGTTGTTTTGCTCCCTTCTGGCGATAAACAGGCGCTTTTAACGACATGCTTCGTTAAGATAACAGCGTCGATGGTGTTTTCGGAGGATTTCATGGTCGCCGGTCACATTTTCTCCACCTCCTCGTCATACCTCAGATTATGAAGATTCTAGGCCGTTAATTAGCTTCCTGTAAACCAGTCTTCACGGTTCGGTTCAGGCGTGGCTCGACTTTCCAGTACTTTTTTCGATTGTTCTCGTTGAAACGATGATTGCGTAAACGATCATTCAGCAGGTCTCGCGGCTCGCGAATGTGTGCACCGTCCACGCCCGCTAGACAAAAGGCCTACCGACTTGTTTGTTCGCAGAGAATCGAACTTACGCAACCCGCCGTCGTCGCTTTCACATTCGTCGTGCTTTGGAAAAACATTGATCCAGAGCGCGGCGGCGAGGGAACCGCGGGGAATCAGCCACGCGGGGTCACATTTCTCCGATATCGTTTTCCAGTAATTTTAAGTACCTGATAACAGATGCGTCGCGCTCGATTGGGATTAACTCGCGCGTTTTATAGCGCGAAGAAGGGGGCTTATGTCGAGCCTGTGCCCCGATATACTGCTGGCGATTCTTTCACGCTTTATCACCGTGCTAGTGTAAATTCAGAGTTGGAGTCATGGAGAAATTCGCAAGCGCATTAGACACCGAAACCGTCGCCGTTTCGATTTCGCAATGATCATTGCCCTACCACGGACAGGTCATGGTTCGCGTGCTTGCTGCGAACGCGGTGCTTGGATTCGCAGGATGTCATGCCGATGATAGACTGTGATTAACATAGATCGGTGCCATTACGACGGTTAATCATTAGAACGATACGCTGGGAAACCGGTGGTCTCTCTATTAAATTCTTCCCTCACTTTATATCATACTCTTGGATCCCCGACATCTAAAAAATTACACGGCGCAGGGGAATGGAAAACGTTTAATTGCGCATCCTCTGTAAAGCAATTTCGTGGAATCCATGGTCGTCAGCCAAATTAAATATACAAAATTTCAACAATATACAGGGCACCTGCAAATTTGAGAAGAAAATTATGAAATATCCAATGAAACGTTTGATCAATGATCTACCTGTTTCACTCGGGCGCTTAGAACTCATCGGAAGCTAGGTATTAGTGTATATATTGGGTTGGAGCAAATATTCGCAGCGTTTTTCAAGTGTAATTCAAAGACAATGTTTGTTTAATATAAACAAATTTTGTGCATAGATTTTTTCAACCACGTATGTGCCATTATGTACATAGGTATGTAATTTGTTCCAATAGGTGGCGTTTGAAGTGTCCCAACGCTACCTACTAAGAAACGCTGAACATTTCTTCCAACCCTATATAATATCTCAGTTCATAAAAGTCTTCCTAAACCATCACCCAGCATCCACACAAAATTTTCCGCGCTGCCTCTACCACGAAGGTATTTAGAATCATGGTAACAGGTTGCTCGCGTGATCTCAACCATTCCATCCAACTGTTTCACTCGAAGCAGCGCGCGAGGGATCGTTATCGGTGCCCCCGACTAATATCGATGGGAAATCTCGCTGAGCTGGTACAGGCCGCCGAGACTGAAGATAGAGGAAGTGCAGTATATTTGGAATACCAGTTTGTTTAAGACGAATAAAAAATTACGACAGAGGATGGGATCAAATTAAACTACATAATATCATAGGGAAACTAATAAACTTTCATATTTCTGAGTGCCAGTAAAAATAAAAAACAAAAAGTAACTGAAATTTTGGTTTGAATGAACAATGACAAGAAGTATCGATTTCGTTAAGGTGCAGGTAATTTGGAATACCGGTATTCCAATTTACCTTCACTTTATAAACTTAAACAAAACATATAGATATTTTAAGGAGATATGTATACCAGAATATTTATAAAAATGCTAAGAACGGTTACATACTGCACTCGCTCTTGGTTCACACGTTTCTACCAATCTTGAAGATGTAGATGTCTATAAGACATTATTTACACAAATGCTCCTAAAAGGTTATACAGGTGACAGATGACACTGACGCGGTGGTATCCATTACGCGTGAAACAAAAGCATCGGTAGGCTTTGGAATATTCCAAATTACCTTCACCTTCGGTATTCCGAATTAACCACATGGCATCGAAACCGAAAATTTCATGTCACACTTTGTATTCTCGAAATTATCGCAAAACTGGCACGGAACCATAGAAGGAACATGCAAATGAGTCGATTAAGTGTTTAACACTAAAGTTTTGACATATTTTAACCATGATTGGAACGATTGAATACGCGCTGAAAAAGTTTTGCAGATTGACGTTTTCTTCCTCTGCAGATTAAGTCGAAAATGTAAAAATTGCGGTTCATCCACAAATGTCATTAGTTAAGAGGTCATTAGCCCCTATAATCTACGGTGTTACAAATTAAATAGCGTTAGTAGTTTATTAGATACTTCGGTATTCCAAATTACCAACAGTATTCCAAATATCCTGCACTTCATCTACGTGAAAACCTCGAGAAACGATCAGGAAAAGACGGCGGCGGAAGCTGAATGAGGAAGCGAGGGGATAAGTCGGAGACGTGTGCGACGTGCGTGATGCGGTCACGAGAGCAACGCAGCAAGGAGGAGAGATACGTGGGGGCTGGAATAATCCCAGGAAGCACTATCATCTTTCTGCGCTGGTCTAATCTACTTAAGCCCATGGACGAGACCAAAGGAGACGTAGGAGAGGCTGTAAAGCCAGGTGGAATTGGACATCGGCCAGCGGCGATATTTTTTCCGACGTCACGTACGAGAATCCTGCTCGTCCAGGCTCTATTCAAGCTATCCTGCAAATAGTAAACTACATGTGCGGTTATCTCGCGCAACGGGTACACGAACGCCTGCTGCGTGGGGCCCTCCTGCCAGCTGCCTTTAGTCGCCGGCTTCTTCAGCTTTAAAACGTATTCGCGAGTTAGGAAGCTTGTAACGAGGAATGGAGCTTGCGCGGAGTGTGAGACGAGAAATCTGTGACAGAATGGATATCGACGGGGTGGGCGATGAAGCTCTACGCGCACTTGGTGAATTTTAATTTATTGTTTGGATCGAGTAATCCTTCATCCGAAGATTTCGCGATTTTATAAGTAGTCTGCAACCTAGGGCGGCAAATTTTGGGCGGAAGGAATGGAAACATGCTGAAACAGAGAGGCTTGAGACAATTTTTAAAACAATTCCCCTTTCTCGTGAGTTGTCATATTGAATTAATTTTAAAATTGTCTCAACTCTTTTGAATTAAAATATTTGACGATATTTCGCCGAAGGGGCGGCAGACTCTTGTTAGCCCAGAGGCGCTAAATCTCCAAATCCGCCCCCGAGTATCTCCTCTTCGATTCCAGTCATCGTGAATCGAAATTACTGACAGTAGTGCAGTGACAGTAGGAATAGTTTGCTCGAACTGAAACGACACTGTCAGAAGAGGGAATTACTGTCGGATCAAAGTCTTAACTTGCGTCAATCGAAGCCGATTCTCGAGCTCCCACGTAGGATGCAAGGGGATATTAAAGATCCTCGCAGGAGAATGACTGCAGATTAGCGTGGAAAAAGCAGTCGTGGACGGCATTCCACAGTCGGAGGATCCCTGGATGGTATCGTCGATTTGGAGAAATTCGTGGTATTTTTAGTGGCGTTGCCAGTGGAACGCTGGCTCGTTGGCGGGCTCTGCGGTCACTTGATCGTTTTAGCGTGAAACTCGTAGCTCGTTTCGACTCTCTTCTGTTCTTCTTCTGTTGTAGCGAGTAGCTCCCGTTTTTCGCTCGAGCGACTCTTGTGTTCCGGGTGGCGGCCACCGGAAGTCCTTTCGACTCGCCTCGGTCCTCTCGCCGCTATTCTCGTCACTTTTGTACGTACTCGGATTCTAGGCAACCACGGTGATATTCCGTCTGCGCTGTGTGAAATTCCTTTTTCTCCTTTGGCGCATCCGCGCGCTAACAGTTGTGCTTACGCAAAAAGTTCGGCCTGCGTGTTTTATCGCTTTGAAAAATCGTAGTTATTTTATGCAGCAAAATACTTTGGACTTCTAGAGATAGTCTACGTAGACAAATTTGTTACTGCATTTTTCTTGTTAAGTCGAATACTTAACTCAAAGTAAATCGTTAAATTCTATCAAACTGTAATAGGTCTGAAGATTGGAAGATTATTTCGTACTGCAGATTCGTATCTCATCGTTAGCAAACCCGCCAGCTCTTGCGAGCTCACTATCACCAATATATCATCACTATTGCACTACCGTTTCGTGCTACTATTTCCTACTCGTACAGGAACCGTGTACTACTTTCCTTACACACACACACACACGCTGCTATGGCTATCCACCTTCTGCGTATGGGCATCGACCATTCCATTCAGACGAGCTCCATGAAACTGGTTTTAATTCAGTTACTGAGTATTTTACCTATTTTCACTGCTGCTACGATTTTGCTGGGAAGATTGTATAATATCCAGCAAAATTCCAAGGTAACAGAATCTTTTAACTTCTAGAATATTTGACGCTTCGTTGACTTCGCTTGGCATAGTTAATTTGCTGTCAACCATCGCCGTTATTTCAAAAATCGATCGTAGATAAGCTTATCATAGAAACTGCAATTGATAACGTATTCCTGCATAATTAGTTGCGCGAAATATGGAATTCACTTATCGCGATGCTTGAGGCTATCACTGCGAAATTATCACCGCGTATATCAAAGTGTACTGCACTGAATGAAATATATTGCAGCGGGGTATCTCGACCAGACACTTCACTCGACTACCTGTTTCCCTCGTGACAGTGTATCGAGGAAAAAGAAAAGCATTTTCTGGCGGCTCGGTGGCTTAACGGTTGTGGTTGATTGAACTCTATCGTGTTCTTAGTTTAGATCGGGAAACTGGTTTTCTTCGATTGTAAGTGTACGATGTACTTTATACGGACACGATACCAATCAGTTGCGAGTAACTTTCTTTTCACGCTGCTCTCGGTGCTTGAATATAATTCCCATTGATACCCGTTGCTCTTAGCACAAGCTAACTTGTTAGTGAAGAGATGTAGGCATAGTTCTCCTCGATTCTCACAGTAAAATTAATACCTCCTAAATTGAAGTTTGGCAAGCTCGTGACTTAAGGGGGTATAGGACTATTGGACGACTGAAATCGACGGTTTCTTGTCGGTGGAATTGCTTAGATACCAAATAATCGCCGTACTGGCACTTTTCACAGTTTTTTATGTACGCATTAACGAGCAATGTAAAATAAAAAAATTGTCAGAATGTTGAAAATTATTCAAGTTATTTGACGCTAAAGATGGTCCCGCGTAGCGCGCAGCTCGTAATTGGTGTACATAGTCCCAGGTGAACCAATCATCTAAAAGCAAAATGCTTTGGGATGATTAGTTTCTGCACTAATACATATCGTGTGGAACTTTGGTGGCGAATTTAAACAAAAATTGTAAAAGTTACACACGAATTAAGTTTTTTCCACATTTTTATGGGAAAAAATCGTCTTTAATGAGTTATAAAATGTGTTTACAAACATCCAATGTTAATGCGGAAATTCCACACGATAGGGAAAGGAATTCTACAGCTCCAGTTAAAATTTTAAGTGAAAATATTAATTCGTTCAAGAGTTATGATGTACACCGTGTTTGAAAATGTAGTTTCTAGGTAAACGGCTTGAAAGTTAAGTCCCATACGCCAATACCGCTCTGCGAGGCCGTTACTCGACGGTGCACTCAATTACGTTCAGCGCTATAATTTCCGTAATTATTCGAATTTCCTCACGATACATTGTTGTAAATGTTCACAAAGCATGGCACTTTCAGAATTAATAATGATAAAAAAATCGATTTTTCGAAATTTCCCCCGAATATACCCCCTTAATCAGTGATCGTCTTCTCAATGTCCCTTATCTCTATCACAGTGGCAGTATCTATTTTATCCTAGAAGCTTATCCCTTTTCCCTCCAACACCCCAAATAATTTTCTCTTCGTCGTTCTCCTATTATGAATGAAAAGCACGCAAACACAAACAGTTTGCAGCACGGGTTTCAATAAATTTCCACTGTGCGTAGACATGCAATCCTACACCCACTATTAAATCAGCGTCATATTATATGTTTCGAATTACCACGGCGCAGATCTGCTCGCCGATACGTTCAATCCACGTATCGTTCATCGCCCACGCGTTTGTTCGCGTCCCATTGTTCGCAAGAACAAAACCGCGCGCAGTTTAATATCGTAACTACGATAGGCGCTCGAGCCTTCTCCAACTGCTGGCACACATCGCAGCTACGCATCTGGGTTGCAAAAAAGTGTGCGCTAGAAAATTCACGCGAAGCTTCCTTCCGAAGGGTGCAATTTGTGTTCGTATAGGAAGATTACTAGAATTCGAATGGAACGTTAAGCAATCGCGGAAGATAAAAGAAAGCGCTACGGTGAGATACCAGGATAGATCGAACCAACGAAAAATTCAAATCTCAATTTATTCATATCGTGGGCGTAGATACAAGAGAAATCCTCCAGGTCAGTGAAATTAAGTTTTGAGAAAAGTCGATGAAACGTAAAGTAGGTAACAGAATTTCGAACTTAGTAGTGTTAAAATATGAATTTTAGCAAGAAGTACTTAGTGGATTTTCCTCGTACGCTCACGACGTATTCTACAAACTTACAATTCAACACACTTCTTCGAATTGTAATATTCCAAAGTACGCAAAAAAATGATAGCACGTTGCATATTCAGGCGCATCTGGTGCAGCAGGTTGAATTCGCGACGCAGTTTCCAGGAAAATCCCGCGCACGCTGTAACGGTTATTATTTATACCAAGGTGTGCTCATTTGTGTAATGTCCACGAGTGCGTGGATGGAGCGCGTGACGCTGCAGTGGATGGACAATATCGTGGAACGCGAGGCGGGATTGCAAAATTCTGTCGGCTGGAATGCCGACACGAGTGGATATCAATGCCACCTGATTCAGAGTGAAACGAATACATAAATGTGTGATCGAGTGTTTTTCGCGATACGTAATGGAATTCGCAAGTTTCAGTGCCACTACGCATCTGTGCATACCCGCGTATAATATTAATAGGAACACAGGGTGAATAGAAATACGGGGTCTGTTGAATGGAGGCTGCACAGGCGATGCCAAGAACGTGCCATCGATATTATGTAACTATCAACGAGGAGATGGTAACACACGTTTATGGCACACTTTCGCACTTACCGTCAATTAGGTGCATTTAAGAAAGGGAGTCTAATAGGCAGTAGAGAAGCATTAAATATCCTTGCGCGTCCTTATTAGGTGGGCTCTGTAATAGCACTGCACTAACAGCGAAAGTTGCATCGTCGTGGCCAATTTTTGTCACGATAATTGCTCGGGTTGCTAGCCTCGTGTCTCGCGCAGGTGGTCGTTAATAGCAATTACGTTAACCGAAGTGAAGATGTTCTCTTTCGATGCGACTATTTCTATGGGCGCAAGGTATTTGGTAAATCAGAGTGCAAAGTTACTGTAATATGTAGACTCGTGTGTTACACGTCGTATCAAACGTGTGACTCTAAAGCGAACGCAGTATACTTTATAAATATCTTTCCTTGAAAAAGGTCTAAACCGCAGACCGAAACGTCGGAAATTTATAATTGTTAAAATTGCAAATTAGCTTTTAAATTATTTAACTGACCGAACCAGTGCGCCGAAACCACTTTTTGTTTAATATGTATTTCTGTAAAAAAATTGAATTTATCACTTATTTTGTATCACATCGTTTACGCAAACATAGAAAAAAAATTACTTAGATCACTTCCATAATCACCGGCACATTTGTGAAATTGGTATGCCTAGTTGGATATTTCTGTTCAGAATATTTGTTCCTCAGCAATATTGCCTTTATTTTTATACAAAATAGTACTTATACATACTCACTTAAGTTATATCGAGATAGTGTTTGGTTTCTCAGGAGCTTTTCGTGTGCTTCATTCTTCTATAGTTCCATTAAATTACATTTCTATAGTTCAATTAGTATCGCAGTAGAAGAAGTCATATACATTTTGTTTTATACATATACCTACATATTCTTCCGTATCTCCAAATTCGAGAGGCATTTAGATATTTTATTTCTGCATAGGATTGCCATCAATTTCCTCTGAAAATCCTTCAATTTTTATGTCAAGATAAAGAAACTAGCCCTCTGTTTGAGACGAATAAAAAATTCTCACCCTTAGATCGCACAGTTAGACGAGCTGATAGTTAGCTTATCCCTCGAAAGGAGTGACATTGGAGAGGAGAGTCGTTTTTCTTCACGTTAGATCGATCCGAGAATCCCTGGGATACGGTCCAGTAGCTCCTGCGAGAGACGAATCGCCGTGAGAATGACTTTCGCATCAATCGCGTATCGTATTGCGAATCTTCGTCTTCCTCATCAATTGTGCTCTCACGCGCCAGTCATTCTTCATCGTTCGTACCACAACGATCGATCGCTTCGAGTTTCAAATTCAAACGGAAGTGACAATGCACATACCTTTCATAAAATCTTAATCACTTGAAAAATGTATTCAAGTTTTAAGAACATCGTACTTCGATTCATTTATCCATTCGCGTCTTAGAGAATCTAGGGGAACTTGGGAGCAAATTCTCCTTGCCTTGAATAAGTGTGCATTTCTAATTTACAGCTTCCTAATCAGCAAACATACTCGATTGCTCAGATGCATCTTACATGATTCCACCCTGTGAAACATTTTTCACACTGCCCAAGGACCTAACCCAGTGGTTCATTTAACGGGTGTGAAATCGCCTCCTGTCTGTTTTTCCTCGTGGAAATTCGTGCGTCCCGAGAGCGTGACCCCGACGTCCCGAGCCCCTAAACTTGTGGGCGTGCCATTGACTTCGTCTATCGGGATACGGCTAAAATAAACGAATAAAAAAAGGTAGAAACTAAAAGCTCGTCGGGCTATAGCATTCGGTTACGGTCGATAAAGCACGTTTGCGTGAATCCCGGCAGTCGGATGCATAAATAAACGCGTACTTTATTTCGCTCCTGCTGGTGACGATAAAGATCAATACTAGTCGCGCTTCCGTGCGAAATAAATTGGCTTCGTTGGAGGATTTTGTATGTATAGGGTGACTGTACCTAATATCGCCAGGCAAAAGTTAAATCGCTGTCGATTGAATAATAATTGATATTTTTCCATGCAGTTCGTTTCACAGTAAAGAGAAATTATTCATCTTTCATGTAGCATATGTTAGAATCGTTGAAACCTACAAATTATTAATTAGGACTCAAAAACGTAAGACATGCAAAAATCGGGTCCTGAAAAAAGTATACCTAATATCGCCTACTCAAGAAATATTGATTAATTCATGTATATGTGAGTTTTTAAAGTCATTTTCACATGTGCTTTTATTATTTCTTGCTCTATAAATGTCTTTTTATCCATCTTTGATTTAATTTTTATTAGAATAATATAGAAATTTGAAAATATAGATTTTTAAAATATTTTATTTTTTAAGTTCCGATGCACATATTGGACAAATAAAGTTTATTTCGGTTGCTCCGCACATTTCGAGACCTCACCTGTAACAAGCATTATATCGAAACCATTGTTCTCCGGTAGGCGGTATTGAGAACACGCATAAGAAAAACGCTATTTTCATTACGAAAAATATTTGACTCGATGTAATTTCTTAAGTACATCAGTAATTAGGTATTTCTAGTAGATATTCTTGCATTCATAGAATTATTAGACTTACATTCTCCGAATGCGATGTAAAATTGTGATAGTCCAATAAATTTTTACACTATTAAGATTCTCTAAAATCCTTCCCTTTCTGTAATTGTTGATCACATGATGCTGCAATTATAGTACATAACCGATAAATTTTAGAGCTTACTTTAAGAGATATAGCGAGTGGCGATATTAGGAACACTGGCGATATTAGGTACAGTCACCCTATACGCGGAACCACTTCGCAAACGTGGACAGTTGAATTTTCTCCAACATTGCGTTCTGCGTCGAAAATTGAGTTACACGTTTACGTCTGCACACTCCGCATTGTTCTAATAAAATTTTCGGATAAAGGATTATTTTAAACTACCTATTCTGTGAAACTATGACTTCAACGCGAACCATGGAAGGGTCTTATCGATTAACGAGCCTGAAAATTGATCGCTAATTTTAATTAATCCTCCGCTGGTTAATTACATGTATTTCCATTTATTTTGTTATTTCGCAGCTTTGTTGTTTAACATTGCACGCCCGCAATGTTTGCGAAACGAACTGAAGCGGCACCTCTGGACATTTTGCAACGTGACCAGAGTGGCGCGGCGCTGTGTTGATCAGAAATTCGTGAAAGGGTCGTTGCACGCTGGCTGCTCGTTAATCTAATCGCCGCGCCGAGCTAGGTTTACGGTGTTCCACTCATTACAGGTCTATAATCGCGAAACGATTGCTCGAGCGAGTAACGTGGCCAGGAACGAAGCCTTCGTACCGGTTTGTGTAATAATTTCTACTATTTTAATTATCGTTAATTTACACCGGCCCGAGACACTTGTTGCATGCCGCGGTTCTGCGCTTGTGTTCCGAGTGTGTCGTTTGAATTAGGTACATCCAGACGGAAACATGTGAATTTCTACGGTACTTTCCCCTTGGCGAATTTCTACGGTACTTTTCCCCCGGTGGATTCCTTAGATTTATGGACACGATGCTCGAAGTCCGGGAGAGGATCAGCTAATCGCTGATTTCGCGATAATATACACGTGGAAATTAGCGTTGAGAAAATGTAGCGTGGCATGCTTTTCGAGGCACGGTGCCGTGGAAATAATTAGAAAAATACAATTATATTCGTACCAGTGGAAATTGAGATGGGGATTCAGGAAAAATGGCTTTTGTGTTTTAATGGTGTGATTCACTGTTGAGTGTCGAGAGAACTATTTGTTTCTTGGTTTAATAAACAGCAAGCGATAGGGCAGAGTGCTGGAGCTTTAGATTTATGGGACCTGTTAGTGGTAATTAGCCGTATTTGTTAGCCGGAATTGATGACCCCTGGCTTATGTGGCGCAATTCTGACGACTGCTGGGCTGGTGGAACTTGATATCAGCAATTGTCGACGGGATTCGATATCGACCGCTTCTCGCATGTGGTGGTTCGTATCAATTTCTCTTGAGTTATGAGAATCAATATGAGGTAATCGATTTTATATTACCACCGAGAACTTGTGAAATGTAGTGTCAATGACACTTGAGTCTTGGAATTCAATATCGACCACCCCCTTAAAACATGAATTTCAATATCTACAACACTCGCGGCTCTTGAAATTCTGTTTCAACGACACGCTCGACCCTTTAAATTCAATTCCAACGACACCCTCGACCCAGTCAACTCGACATCAGCGACCGAAGCTTGTGAAACTTGATAGCAACGACCCAAACTTAGGGAACTCGATATCAACGAACCGAATTCATGAAACTTGCTAGCGACAACCGCGCCTTATCGTAGGTTCTCATACTTCGGATCATCGACTTGATTCCTATTAGTTAGAATTCACATTGTGCGGTGATACTATGGCGTAGCATGGTCTAAAATACGTACACTCGACCCGCACTGAATGGCGCATAAATTTCTGGAGCATAATCGGCAATTTGCGTGGATGGTGCAATCGTATTTACATATGTTACCGTTACCAAAACGAGAGCTGGTGGGTGAAGCGAATATATCGGAAACCACGTGGATCGGGCAGACACGAATCGAATTGCTCGTTGGTTCGATAAGCTATGGAACTGGAATGAGACATTGCGCAAACGATGTTAATCGCGAATCGATGGTCGTTCTAGATTCCCATGAAACATAAAATCATTGTAACTAATATACATTCTTGCTCCACTGTAATGTTCTGAAATCCCGAATTCTGTATCAATATTAATAATCCCTTGGTACTCATTGCGAGTATCCAGCTTAGAGAGAAACATTCATCATCGTTAGCTTAATTAATCGGATCAATCGCTGGAATTATTTATTCCAGTCATTTATTTCGCTTCCACCAGTAGAATATTTAAACGCCAAATAATTTCATTACACAGCAATCGATCTCCGTTGAAATCCGTAATTTCCTTTTCGCCACCGGGGAACACCATAAGTAGTGCAATCTTCTTACAAACTCCCTCTACGGATTAGTGATCCTTTCACTAGACTTCAAACACCGCGAAAGTAGCTCGAAGCTTCTTTTCGTTCTGCGTTTCCCCGACAAGGGAAGGACACGATTTTATAATCGATCATACGTCACCGCAATCAATTCGTAGCGTACCGAGAAAACGTATGAGAACTCGAACCGCGTTTCCGTCGAATACTTTGATATTCGTCGTGCATCAAAGCATAAAGGGGGATGTAAATTTAAAAACCACGCAAAGGCCAGGAAATGCAATTTTCTTTCAGCATGCCGCGCCGAACCGCGGCTTGTTGGAAGCTGCGAAACGCCGCAGATGCACCATCCGCGTAAAAACTGACGCGCAATGATTTTCTGGGACCTGGCACATCTAAATGAATCGAGAGCAATGCACGATCACGATCAACACAAACGAATCCTTCGTTTCCTTTAATTAACACGTTCGCTGTGTTCCAATCAAATTTTAATAATAAAATAACTTGGGGAGATTGATTGCCCTGATATTTTAGGTCTGGTGGGGCTTAACGCTTTGGCTAGGCCACTCCGTTTCAGACGTCTTTTTCATACAGGTTTCTTTAGATCGAACCTGGGTGAAATTGACCCGTTGAACAGAGCCTGTAATACAGCTAACCGGCTGGCGAGTAATGCCGATATTTTTGCCGACTCCCTACACACTTTCAAACTTAGAAATTTGTTCATGTTAAGAGAGTCTACATGGTCTATTTCGGAGATACATTGATTAGCGTGTCGTGGTGAAACATCCTCGATGACTACCATTTATATTTATGGCTTTATTGTTTATCGCTTTATTGCCATTTTCTCTGTATTAGTGGATTTTATGTCCGTCAAATAAACTATTATTATTATTATAACCTTTTGCTCTTCCCTGTACGGTTATAATACCGCTGGTGCACATAATACAGAACTCGATGGTAGAAAATCGCCAAAAGCTGAAGAAAGAAACTGTTCCAACGCAGTTTCGCGATCTCGCCCGCTCCCCCGTGGGTCACGCTCGAGATTATCGAGGAACGCGGAGCCGCGGGAACGAGATGTCCAATTAATCAGTGGGGAATTCTTTCACGAAGCATCGCGTGAAAAATCAATTAGCGCTGCAAATTCCACGCGAAGCTAATTTCCCGAGCCGCGTAATACGTGGCCGGGGCTGTTGGACACGGTGTCAGGCGGTTTCTCCAGGCGACCTGGATTCCCCACGAAAATCGTAAGCGGAGTGGTCAAGGTGTAGAAGCAAAAATGCGATTTGTCACGGCGGCATGGTCGCGTGAATCGGCCGCTCGCACGCAGAGCGTGCAGGAGCGAGTAACTGGGCCAGTTAGACATCGCTGAGCACGCACTGCTTCCGAATCGCATTAATTTTCTTTCTGCTTCGATGTGCCTTGGACTTCGCAACGTTAATACGTGCTGTTACCTTGGGGCAGTCCAGAGTGCAATTTTCTGGCAATCGTTTCGATTTAATTAAATAACACTCGGTGGAATATAGGAAGGTTTCCAGCGATCGTCTTGAAACATCTCTGTTGATACCGTAGAGCAATAGAGGAAGTTTCACCGCGTGTAAGTGGTTACAGAGCTAGCGGTTTGTTCCTAGAAACTGATGGCCAGCTTGTTACTCGCTCGTCAAAGTTGCCCCGAAAGGGCGCGGTTGCGGATGATCCATTAAGCAGCGTGTCGTTTCAATTATCTGCTTGGGAATAATATTAGTGCTACTTCAGAAGTGGCCGGTGAGGTAGTGGTAATTGTAGTAAATTATTTGAGCAAGTGAAGGGAGGATACAATGTCGAACTTGTGGTTTAGTGAATTTTCAGTTGGAACGTAGGGTGACTGCACCTAATATCGCCACTCGCTATATCTCGCAAAGTAAGCTCTAAAATTTATCGGTTATGCACTGAATTAGTACCTAAACATATGTAGGCAGACATACTGTAATTGCAGCATCATGTGATCAACAATTACAGAAAGGGAAGGATTTTAGAGAATCTTAATAGTGTAAAAATTTATTGGACTATCACAATTTTACATCGCATTCGGAGAATGTAAGTCTAATAATTCTATGAATGCAAGAATATCTACTAGAAATACCTAATTACTGATGTACTTAAGAAATTACATCGAGTCAAATATTTTTCGTAATGAAAATAGCGTTTTTCTTATGCGTGTTCTCAATACCGCCTACCGGAGAACAATGGTTTCGATATAATGCTTGTTACAGGTGAGGTCTCGAAATGTGCGGAGCAACCGAAATAAACTTTATTTGTCCAATATGTGCATCGGAACTTAAAAAATAAAATATGTTAAAAATCTATATTTTTAAATTTCTATATTATTCTACTAAAAATAAAATCAAAGATGGATAAAAAAAACATTTATACAGCAAGAAATAATAAAAGCACATGTGAAAATGACTTTAAAAACTCATATATACATGAATTAATCAATATTTCTTGAGTAGGCGATATTAGGTACACTTTTTTCAGGACCCGATTTTTGCATGACTTACGTTTTTTGAGTCCCAATTAAAAATCTGTAGGATTCAACGATTCTAACTTATGCTACATGAAAGATGAATAATTTCTCTTTACTTTGAAACGAACTGCATGGAAAAATATCAATTATTATTCAATCGACAGCGATTTAAGTTTTGCCTGGCGATATTAGGTACAGTCACCCCACGAGAAGATTATGTGTGAGCATTATTGGCACCTTATTGTAGCAGGGGAAATTTATCGTTAGGTGCATAGTCGGAAGAAAATCCATTGGCCACTGAAGGCTACTCCACTAGCTGCGAATCACAGTAGGTGTTTCTTTCATGCTAGCTTCTCCATTTGAAAAATAAGGATCTTTTACCAGCAGGTTTGCAGAAAGAAACGACAGGTGGAATGGCGAGGGTAGTTTCACTTTAATGGTCTTGGGTAACCAGTTGATGCTTTACCAACTATGGTACACAGGTTTTGTAAGGAGAATTTGAAGCGTGTTCGTCCCAGAAATAACTTAATTTCAAACTCGCAGAAACCTTTAGAAAATGTGTCTAAAAAATATGATGACCGATCTGAGGAAAAGAGAAGTTCTTCGTGACATTCAATAATTGCATTAACCTTACTTCTATTTACCAACCTACACATCGTCCAACATCCACATAGATTCTCTCTGGGGAGTAGAACTTCGCGATACAGTTGCCAGCAAAAGTCACAAGCTTCATTCCTGAATGAGCGGTACCTACGTCAACCGTCTTTTGAATACACGCGTTCCGTATCGATAGGAATCACCAGCGCCCACGCGAAGTCGACGAGTCTATACTCTTCATTCATCTTCTTCGTTGTTCCCCATGAAACGGGTCATAAATATCTTCCCCTTCATTTCCTCAGCCGAAACGGTCATCAGTGTCCAATACATCAGTCGCGTTGCAAAGCACCTTCGTCTTTTGACGTCTAAAAAAGCGTAGAAGATGGAACGAGTCCCATGTACCTTTTGAAGCCTGCCCTCTCCGATAATATCAAAGCTTTCCACGAGGAGCAAATAATTACCTTCGCGTCCCCATTGCCGCATCGAGTTCCATTGGATGGCAGACGTGGGGCACATGGAATGTGACAGTTTCTGCCCCCTCTCTCACAAGGGGGCGAGAAAAGGGGAGAAATTTGCACAGGCGAAGCGGCGAGAGGCGATGGTTTGCGGGTCGTTCGAACGGCCAAACGAGCTCCGCGAAATTGCGGTTTCCAGTTGTCCGAGCTCTCCTCCGCGCGGGATCACGCTCTCTCGGATCGCAGACTCCGCTTCGCTCGTTATCCGCCTTCTTCCCCCGCGAGAAACCACGTCGTCGCGAGCTGCTGCTCCCCGTTGCGTAACGTGATCAGGAAGGAGTTATCGCTCCGAAAATTCGTCGCGCCCGAGTAACCACGATGATCGGCCCTCGAAGACGCGTTGTCCGCCGTGAAACGCGCGACGGTAGAAGCTCGCTCGAACGGGTTTATGGGTTGTACGTGCGGCAGACAGAGAGCTGTGTATCGCGAGGCAGTTGGGGCTAGTCGAGTGGATTTAAAATTACACAAATGAGTAGTGGTTCTTTTTTTGTTAATTGTGCAGCAGTATCTTGAAGGGGTTAATGTGTAGATTGAAAAGGGGATGCGTGAAGTTGAAGGAAGAATTTTGCACTTGTGACTTTGCAATAGGGAACCTTCAGTTTCTTACCTCAGAACCCAATGATTATAATCAGATCCTGAAATTCGACTTGATGTTTGATGTTGCAGCCGGTTCAGCGGCCGAGAAGGGATACTTTGGTCCGTGGAGGCAGTGCAAACTTCTGCTCTACGGTCGTGAACGATGCGGCCAAGGGGTTTCCAGGTTCCAACCAGTGTGTAAGTTCACTTGAAGCATTACTAAATACTCGAGACAGTCGTAAGAAAACTACGGGGAAAGCTTTTGCTGGCAATGAAATGCAGGGAGTTAATCATAGGAGATGGCAAATGGATATCGAGATTAACTGTTTTCTTCTCTGCTTTCTGTACAGTGGCTGTGTGGGTGGCAGGATTAGCCGCTGCGACCGCCTCCGCTCTTTTGGCGGTTTTGGTTGGTCTTGCTGTTCTACAGCTGGCAATGGCATCCTCGGCGAAACGAGTTCTCATCTCGTACAGCACGGCTCTGATAGGGAAAGTGGCCCTTGCTACACTTGCCAGTGAGTATTTTTTACAAATATACTTGTTTATAACAATATCGTTACCTGCCTAAACATCCTACGACAGTAAATTACTATTTGGCTGAGTACAGTCCACCTCATTTAGTTCTGACTGAATTCCTAAATTTCATTAAACTGTATTACTAGTACCACGTACCTATAGCGAGATTTTCAATGCACTCTGGCGGCGGTATAGAAACTGAAAATTAATAAACAGAAAATAAGAGAATGATTGGCGTGAATGAAATTATACACCGGATAAAGTGCAGCAGAATTTGTAGCTACAAACCTTGGCCCCCATTACTGTAAGGTAAATTGGAGTTATAGTAAAAATAAGGATATTTAGTCGAACACGGAATGCAATTTCGGTTGATGCAAGTATAATTTCATGGAACGTTCGGGAGTTTGAATAGAAATGGCTTAAAGGATTTACATACCCAGGGTTGTGTAGTTATGGAATTGCAAGCTTCTTTCATTTCGATGTTACTAATATGGATCTGGCGGATTACGGTGCAGGATGTGGTAGCTTTTCTCTTACGTGCAATTCTATCACGCGTTCAATTAATCTGACTCACCGTCAAAACCTGTTGCTGGAGTTTCATTCCATACAACGACACAAGAGTCTTTTAAAAGCTAATTATGTTTATAGAGGTAAAATGTGTTTAAGATTATACGACACTTCAAGCGTAGATGAGAATATGATGTAAATGTTAAAGGGTCCCAGGGAAGTTGTTAACATAAATCAATGTAAAGTGTCCCCGACACTTGAGGAAGCAAGGCGCGTAAGAGCTCCACTGCTCAGTTCAGGCGAAGAAGTCATGCTCTTAGATATGCAGTCTGAAAGTTTTGCAATCTACCGGCTACGATAGAATTACTAGTCTCTCGACTACTTAGTGGCCTACTTGCCCTTACGCGAAGAATCGAATGTCTGTGGTGGATCCTGTTGCGTTAAGCGATACTGTTTAATCTTCTAGAATCAAACAGGATCACTGTAGGCTGCCACATTAGTGGATTTTAAATTAAATTAACCGTCGCTGCTATTATTTGCCTATCTGTGCCTAGTCAGAGGGTTACAAGTAGAAATGTGTCGTTTTGGTCAGGCAGCGGGTAAAATGAACATGCCATTTCCATTTCAATCCGTGTCGATACAATTTCTTTTAAACAATGTATTTTCAATAATAGACAATAATTTAAAAAGTAACTCAGTAAAATTATTTTGGTAACTATTTAAGCAACACATACGATTCCTTTTAACCCTTTCAATACGGCGATTATTGGATAAAATAACTTTTATGCCTAAAAGGTTGAAGGTCTTGGAGACACATAAACGTCCCCATAACAGCGCACCATCAACAATTTAGAATCAGTTTGGAGGCCCAACTTGGCGTTATTTTCTGTCCTAGATGTTTTTCAGTAACTGGGACATATGTTGTCCCAGCCGTAATATCAAAAATTTTCCAGACTGGGACAGCATATGTCCCGTCCGGTGCGAAAGGGTTAAATAAAGCTTCCACTTTGGTAGCACATCTAAAATTCAATTCCTCTTTTGTTTCAGCGTCACTGGCCATCGTAGCAGCGAGCCTGTTCGCCCTGCAGACCGACGACAGAGCCAGCAGCTTCGTTATCACAAGAGGAGAGGCGTTCTACATGCAGGTACAGCTTATCAACATTACGTCACTGTTACACTTCCAACTTTCACTTTGTCCTCATATTCAAAATTCTACCCATAGTTCCCAATCGTCCTCGAATTCACACCGAACACTTTGCATCCCCTTAAACAGGAATCTGTTTAAATCTTGCTCACCTAGTCCAAAGATCACTTTTCCCAAATGATGAGACATTGTAGCATCCGCGTCGCATAAATCACATCCAGGCAGACATTCCCTGCTCGAAATTCCTCCGTCTGGCGGTAACGTGTCCATTAGACTCGCCTGCCAGCCCCCCTTATTAACATACTTCGCTTAACGAGGGAAACTGCCTTCGGAGGACTTCTTCCCGAGTTCCCGATTGGTTTGGTGAAGGAGCACCGTTAGTACCTATCGACGGGATGAGGATCGCCGGTCGCTCATCGTCAGAACCTGTTGCTCCTCTATCTCGCGGAAGAGAAACCGTTGCGCATTTTGCTTAATGCACGTGAGACGTTCTCTTGGCCTCGCATAGTCGGGCATGATTTATCGTGACAATTTCCTGACGAAGCGGCCCGAGCCGGGGCCAGATGTTGCGCCTCCCACGGCGAGATTAAGCTCGGTTTCGCGGCTTTCTCGAACAGATGCTCTACCTTCGGCCCTGTGCTGCGCAGTGGCAGCCGATGCACCTGATTCTGCCACTTACGAAACTCCACCGTGCCTCGGGGCGACGTGCGCGTGACGTCTCGCGACTCTTCAAGATCATTCGACTAGAAGTGTCGATGGATCGGCTCGTAAAGCTATCAGAATATTATGCGACAGTCCCGTCGCGCGACACTTAGGATTTTCAAAGAGTAGCGTCACGTTTGGAAAGGAGAGATAGCTTCGCTATGCTTCGCCGAGGATGTTAGAAGGCTGGGTGTATCTGCTAAGCTCGTTATCTGTTTAAAGTGTCTTAGTTCACAGATCAGTGAGCACTTGTCGGAGTTCTTAATTGGGTAGTTGATCAATTGAAGATGGGATCTTATCTGAAGTATACGCCATCATGTTTTCGACTGCTTGTTTGTAGGGAAACGTGCGGTGACAGTATCGGAGGAAATTGAAGCTTACAGGCCTGTAGTTATGGGCTTCCCGTTGCTAATTGCTTAATAGAGTCATTAGCGGCGAGGCGCGCTGATAAGTGTACCGATTACACACGGTTAATCTGGTTTTCACGCTGGCACCCGAGGATAGCGTTTTCCTTTTTCGCGATAATGATGAAACCCCGCGATTTAATAGCGCGGCAACGAAACTGGCACGAAATTGTACCTCTGGCGCGATGGTAGTGTGTCAGCGCGGAGTACATGTCGCGGTTATTGGAACACCGCAAGCGATAACGACGATGATGGCGATGATACGCCCCGACCAGCCACTATTATCGCAAACCGACGTCTCGGATTTCTATTTTGCCGCAGACGAGCCGTTTCCACGGTAATTGATTGAAAGTAGATGGAAAACCGTGGGGTAATACCGCGTAATTTTTCCCGTTACATTTACCTCCGAAACGGCACTCGGAACAACACAGATAGAATTCCACGAAGCAAACTCCGCTTTAGCAGGTTTGAAAAGGTTCAGTGGTCCAAGGATCAGTATTAAAAACCTTGCAGCAAGAGGAATGCAGTTCCCTTTTTGGCAGTTTTTGAGTTATGTTGTACAGTTGTTTCTAATTTATTCGAAGTTGGTAAAGATGGAGCTGCACCCCTCTGGCTGCAAAGTCCTCAATTCACGGTTTAATAACTCGACGCTTCCATCGCGAATCTTTCTTTACTTCCTAAAATCTCTCCAATCATTTCCACCATTATACACACCCAACACTGTTCAGATGAACAGTATTACAGTCATCATGTGTCAGCCCCGATTCAATCCCCTCAATATTCACCGACGTACCGTCCAATTAATACTCGATACCTGATTCATTCACCGCCAACGAGATTTACACGGTCCTGAATTATTCCCCTTTGATTCCAGTTCTAATCCAATCCCCCGTTGCCAGCGGCTTGCACAGAGTCCGAACGATCCCGCGCCGCGAGAACTTATATGACAGCGCGCGCGATCAGGGACTTAAATATTAAAAGGCCACCTGATCAGGAACAGCTCGCAGGTGTTTCGCTAAGCCCCCCCCCCCCTCCTCCCCGCGGGGCTTAGTTAGTATGTGTCAGAGCACCCACGGCTGTTGGACACTTTAAAAACAATGAGACGACATCGGCGGACCCTCAGTGAGCGTTTCGGCGCGGATCGTTAGCCACTGCTCGGCCTCGTTCTCCATTTCGTCATCGGTCTGGTCGCGCACCTGGGGCACACGCACCGTCTCGCTCACTTTTTCTTCGCATTTCCAGCGTCCGCTCCGCGAGTTCAGATCCTAGTCCCGATTGTCCGGGCATCGGCTGGCCCAAAGGGGCAGCCTCTTTACGGCCATGAAAATAAAAAGTGTTTCGCAAGGACCGCTGTGCTTCGTAGTGAAAGCTGCTAAACGGGTCAACGTTTCTCGGTTAACCGGCAAGCTGAAACGCGAGACTCAGTGCCTCGTCTATCGATACTCTTACGGGATTAATCGGTGAAAAACTGCCAGGGTGATTAACCTACAGGCGAATGTCCGCGCTTAGTTTTAACGTGATCTAGCATCCTCCAGGTTTAATTGATGTATGGATAGTATTGGTGTTTGTGTTGGATATCGGAAGAGAAAGGTTGATTGGCTTAGGCTTGCTTAGGGGGAGCGGTGGATTTAATTGCGCGAAAGGTAGCGAATCTCAAGGAAAATGGGACGGCAGCTACTGCTCGGGGGATCATGAATTTAGACGAGCGTGGAACGACTGTATTTTCTTCGGATGTACGATGAATACTGAAACTCTCGGAGGCTGTGGAAAAGGGGTCCTCCCCGTGTTACGTGGCAATTGTTGCGCATACGTCGCATAATCCAGAACCCCGAGATGATGGAGAAGAGGAGACGCAGCCTTCTGCGGGAGGCCAAGGACGAGATCGAGCTGGATAAAATGAACAAACAGAAACAGGGCAAGGTAAAATCCATCCGCGATTTATGACCCCCATAAAGCTGAGACATGGGCTTTCGTGTTGGGTGGAAAAGTGGGAGCCAACAATCCGGCGAAGTAAATGGTTTCGGCTGCAGAAATCGTTAACAAAGCTTCGTGAACGATAAGGGACGTATCTGAAGGCTGTTAAATAAAAACATCCGAGGCACTTCGACTTCGAATTTGTAACTTAAAATGTTTCTTACTTTGGCTTGAGAGTACCTACGTCCGAAGCTGTTCTCTTTCCAGAGAGGAAATTGAGAAATTGATATTCCAATATTTTCCATGTGTTGCCAAGAGTCGTTTCGAAACCTAGACAGAATAAGTTATACTCTGTTAGCTGAAGAGAAGAAGTGGACAAACAGTTGCGAAGTAACTCCGCCGCAGAATACAGCCAACAAAAAGGCGGACAATTTTCCTTTTCGTTCTTCGCTTGTACTTTATCTTATCACGTAGAAGGACGCACTCGAGGAAACGCTTCGTGCTCAGCTTCGCGAAAACACTTGCTCCTAGGAAAGACAAATAATCATTGGAAAACTGTTTATTGCGCAGGCATTTGCAACAAGTATGTGACTAGCTTCTCCAAATTACTCTCTCTCTTCCTCTCGCTTCAACCGCGCTGAAGAAACAAATTAAAAGAGTCGTCGTTCCTTTCCTAGTTAGTTTTATATTTGTGGACGTTTTTTTTTTTTAGATATGAATAGCCATAACATTGTAGCCCTAATAATCTCCCTCCTTTAAAAGAAACAGAGCCTTAAAAACCTGTTACATGGAAACGGACAAATTTTCGCGTAACATTGAACGTTATCGCGATAACAGAAACTCTCGGCAAACGCAGTAAAGTATTATCATAGCGCTGATGGTCGTCATGGCAGCTGAATCACCCGTGCAATATAAATTACGAAAAGTTAGTCAGCGTCGCGTAACTTTTCCACTAACATCACAATCGCCCTGTTTTCTTTTGAATCAACTGCAGGTAATTCTTTTTTATCGCTCGGTCCTCGACGCAGAAGAATTATCGTGGTTTCATGAAAAGCAGTCAGAAGTGGCGTTATTAATTAGATTGTCGCTAGGCCGTTTGTTGAATTCCCAGTCTCTCCTTCTTCTCCTTTTCCGGCCGGACAAGTCGGTGGAAATGCAACAGTGGCGAAAAAACAACGGCAAATTAATTGTCGCGGCGGAACAATGGCTTCTCGACGGCTTTGTACGTCTTAATTAAATTCCTCTTCCACTGTGACCCTTTGTCTGTTCCCGTCCACCACGATCGGGCTTATTTCGCAAGAAGACGCAACATCAATTCAGCGTGGTCGTGAACATGGGGGGATACAATGCCCTGGAAACGGCGGACCTGACCGATGAGGGTGAATCTGTTGCTTACGAATTTCAGAACAATGCAGGCGTATTACGTTCGTCGCGCTGAGAAACAGCCTTGCGTCGTCGCAGTAAGAGGCACTTGATAGTTGGTGGAATTAAAGTGGTGGGCATCTTTTGGACATCAGATTTGTAGTGGGGTGTACTTTATTGTTTAATTGATTCTGGTTTCGATTAAGGATGTGTGCTAGTATTAGTGTTAATAAGTCATCGATCCCTTAGAACGTAATCGATCAATTGACTCTTACCATTTTTCAAGTTTCTCATTAAATTTCCAACTTTGAGTCCCGCAAAGAAATAATTTCTTTTCCACTTTATTTCTTACAATTAGACATATAAGCTTTCAAATTCCAAACCACCAAGTCACTCGAGTAGTATCAATTCCAACACAGAGTATTATAAAAATGGGGAAAGCATCGATTTACTCTCCTTCGCGAAGTAGAAACATCCTCCTTTAATCAGACACGGGCATCCAAGTGCAAAATCGCTGTTCGATCGACAGTTGAAAGAAACATTGAAACCAGCTATCCCATTTCTAACCATCGCGAGTTCTCCACACTAGACATCGTTAAATTTTCCATTACCCCCCATTGCATAAGAATCGAAGTATTATTTTCCACTCACAATTAGAGGAATCCCCTCAGCCATAAAATCTGCACCTTTGTATAAAAGAGATTTATATTTACAACGATTGTGGGCTTAACTCTCCCCGCGTTCTCCGCGCCGTTTAATTAAACCTATTCTCCACTCCCCCCGTTAAGTGTAGGCATTCTTTCGATGAAAGGGTAGTAATTACGAGGCGGCGAAATTCTTCGTAATAACGGTGCCGCGTATAAATATACATAAGCAATGTCCCTTTATTTATCACGTTCGTGTAAATTGTCACGTACAGTAATTATCACCGCTTTTCGATCAAATGAGAGCCTGCCAACCCTCCGCTTCAACAGTTCGCGCGATGGGGAATCTTGTTGAATTGATTTCACGATCATGGAAACCAACAACGCCAGAGATAAATCCACTCGGAATAATGGAAGACCAGTTCGTTTGTTCTTCCATCTTAAACTTGAAAGACGAGGCGCTCTGGCCTGCAATGTTTTCGCGCTGAATTTTCTCACGGAAGAAGAATGGCCTGCCGGTTAATTCCTCAGCGTCCATTAATCGTCCAGATTTCTAATACCTTTTCCACTTTCATTCGTACCTGCGAAGGTGCCTATTCCGTCTGTCTTTTCGAAAATTCGTTGCTGAAAAGCGCTCCGCGAAGCTCGTTTCAGAATTACGCAACACTGGATGTAAAATTGGTTTCACGATGGAACGTGCAATTAGGAAAGTTTTCTATGATGGAAATTTATTTCAGGAGGGATTGTCGTTGATGAACTCTGGTGGCTCGCAATTTTACTCTGGATTATTGGAATTTACATTCGCATTAGGGATTATAGAGCTCGAAATTTCGCACTGCCATCGCGGAGTAATTATTATTATTATTATTATTATTATTATTATTATTATTATCAACGGGCAAAGCCCCTTTAGAAACATAATATAACATGTAAAAACAAAAAAGAACTCAGACTGCATATTATATAAATAGTTCGCTGAGATGAAGGTGACAAATTATGTAAAAAGTAGGCTGAACAGTTGATACCGAAACGGAAATGGAATGGAGTTACTCTTGTAAATGTTTATTAATAGAATGGGCGAAATTTGTTTCAGTTGGCTGCGATCGCCTTGAACTTCGGCGTGCTGGTCACCGCAGTGTACGAGGGCATTTACGCCCGTCGAGGTGGCGATCCAACGAAGATTAGGGTTGTGGCTGATCCCCGTGCGGCCACCATAAATAATCCTGGCTATCGGGAACATCAACCCACGAACGGTGAGTTCAGTGAACACTGTATTCCCTTTTTACAAATCAACCAAACTTCGTGGGAACATTTAGCATACCTTTACGAAGAAGTATTTCTAAAGTAGACAATATAGCTGCAAAATGTAATCATGAAAATTAGATTTGACCATCATTGAACAGAGAAAGCAGGTAGCTAAATAAACTTTTGAATAAGCGAATAGAAAAATGATGCATTGATTCAAGTAAATCAAGATTTTATAGAAAAAATGCGAGATAGCTTCACCTTCTTACACGTACTTTGTAAACTGACGTAATTCTGTAGCATCCTCTGCACGTTTTACGTTTCAAGGCCTCCCTCGTCGTAGACACGAACAAAGGTTTCGCCAGAAACGATAGTAAAATTTCGTTGCAGAAGGCGAGGCATTACAAAACGCTTTCGACGCGTGCCTAGAATTTTAAACCGTGCTCGGTTCAAAGTCTTGCATTTGTTTCTGTCCTGCCTGTGCGTGGTCGCGTTTGTCCATTCGCTTAACCGTTTTTTTTTTAGAACCGTCAGGAAGTTGATAAGTGATTGCATAGAAAATAGAATCTTCGAGGTAGAATAGTCTCCTGACAAGCTATGAGAATATTCATGGAGTTCAATCTATACAGATATCTTAACAAAACACCCACTGTCTTCTCTATCTTAACAGTTGTAAAATATGAATAGAGCCTGCGTGTAGAAATTCGAAAGAACAGATGTTTGGCAAATGGAAATTCCTCGCGGTGCACGAATGCATGCACGTTTGGTAGTTCCCCACGTCTGCGTTTGTCTTCTTAATCTCCTGTTTGAAAACTTTGAACGTAAGCTCGCGATACGTGGCTCGAAGAAGTATAATTAAAGAGGCGAGACAAAGTTTGAGCATCAGTCGCCCGAGGGCTTTGTGAACGATGAAAAGCTAGTTAACGTTCCTTCTTGCGACGTGTCTCTCGAAACCAAGAATTCTTCTTATTATTCTTTTCGCGACAGAGCAAATTGCCTTCGTCTCATTTCTTTTTCCCAATTTTAAAATCTCATTTACGTAACCATTCGTGTGCTCCAGTGAATTTACTGAATATCTCGAGGTTAGTATCAATTGTTTGTGTTTAAACAGCATTATAACTTTCTGGCATTAATTACGTTGAATTTGTGAAAAGTTAAGATCCCTGTACCTCGTCGATCAAGCTTTCCGCATGGATTGCTCCGCACCAGTCGCCAGTACTTGGCGTACAATACGTAAATGGTGTGTTTCCTCGGAACAAAGAGAAAGCTCTTAGCTTTTAGCTGGAAGGAAAGCCTTTCCCTCATCGGAATGTCATTTGTGCGGCTAACGAGGGAAACATATCCATTTAGCTCTTGGCAGAGGCTTCTCCTCGGTGCGGCACGTTAATCGAGCTACCTCGAAGGTTACGCGCGATATTGTAACGAAGCAGCAACTATCTAGTAAGAATTATTTTGTAGGATCCTAAACTCGAAGGATCCTAAACATCTGAAAATGCACAGTGTTTAGGTGATCGTTAAACTCTTATATTATTTTCTGAGCGAATATCTCAATGACAATATTATTATTTTCCACTAACATTTCAACACAGAATTCAATTTCGCAACGAAAAAATTGAACGTACCTACTTAAAAATTTGGAATTACAATGGTTCATGATTTATATATAATAGGAGCTACTTAAGTAGATAGCATAAAGCAGTACAGATTTTTTAATACAGAATAACTTCAAGAGCAAGTATTCTTGATAAGTTATCAGAATTATTCCCACTATCCTTTCGAATATTTCCTGCCGTTTCAGTGAACGAATCTGAAAAGTCGCTAGTGACGATAGTCGATCGAGTGCCCTTCCAGTTTCTTCTGGGAGAAGGTTAGCCGACAGAGACCTTCGCCTGGCAGCTGATGGAAACTCAATATGCCGGAGAAATGTCTTCGGATGTGAATGTGATGGGAGTCAAGGTGAAGGGAGAGAATAGAGAGGACACGTGGGAGATCAGGGGAAGTAGATGGGTGGTAGGGGGATAGTAGGGATGGCGGGAACCTAGAAGGGAGCACGTAGGACGAAAGCTGGGCAATAAGGAAGAAAATTGAATGAGGCGCTGAAGAAAGGGAGCAGACCTGTGCAAATAAGATCAGTCGTTAGAGCAACAGGTAAACAGACCGCGGGAAATTCCGAGCAAATTGAAGGAACATCTGAATGGATGGCAGAAAAAGATGTAACAATTGTGGGACACAGGAAACGCGAAGGGGACTGTGGATTGTTACTATAAAGATTCGTTTGCGTTTCACAGATTAACAATGAAGTGATATGAATGTAAAATATTGCGCGAGATATTTATTTTGAAAAAGGATCGTGTTCCTTGGATTAACCTTCTTTTGTAAATTAATCGCGACAAGAAATATCGTACTTCTGAGCCTTCAGTATTTCTAAATGCCCAACACAGAATACACTTTTTCGGATATAGATATTTCCTTTGTGGTGATTTAAACATAGAGTTTTAATAAATGTCGATGTTTTACTGATGAGGGATCTTTAAGCTGAGAGTTTACTCCATTTTCTTGGGAAACTAGTGTCCGCTTAAGTTATTTCCACTCCGGTCCACAATTTTAATTCGAAGAGAATCGCAAGATAACATAAATTATTAATACGTCACGCGCCAAGAAAAGTTCTTAGAAAGCACTACTAAGAAAAAATAGATTAAATATGGAATACGCGAGGAAAGGAAGATATTCTATCCGAGAAAGAACAAATGAAGTGGAAGAAGCCCCTAAATTATTAAAGAAACAAATGCTCGGGAAGCAAAGTGAAAAGACAGCAGTGGAAGAGGAATTCCGTATTTGCAGGGAAAAGGAATGAGATAAAGCAGACAACTGACTGGAGACTAGCGAAAGAAAGCTTAATGGAAGCGTTCTTCCGCGTCCCTCTGCATTTTGCACGACAGACATCGATGATTGGATTCGTTCGTGTTGCACGGTGCATTAAAACGTCTCGACGAATTTCCACGTAGGCTACAGTGCATTTCACGGCTGCAGGTGCGCTTAACTATTATCATCGCGTACGTGGGTGCACGCGGGGCAACGTGACGCGCCTGTGCGCCGAGCTGCAACGTGCACGATTTTTCACGTGCCTCCGCGTTTGCATGGAAAAAAATGCTTTTTCCAGTTCAGTGACACGTCGTCCCCTATATTCGTTCCATGCACTTCGATACTTATTTTACTTTCTGCGAAACAGTTTCTCCCCTCGGAATCGTTAGGTATATCGTTATATCGTGCTATTCTGCTGTGTTTAGTGAAGTGTACCTTACTGTAGGTTCATTGGCAGTTGTTTAATTAGTTTATTTGTTTGATTGGTCTTACTAGTTGGTGGAAAGTTTATATTTAATTATTAGGATTAGAGGATAATTTATATTACAATTTCTTCAATTAGAATTTGATCAATGTAATCAAGCGATACGAATGTGAAGCTTGAAAATACTGTATAAGTGTTGAATGGTAAACCGAAGACTGAATGTTAAAAGAAAATTGCAGTAGATGGAAAATAATTGAAGTGATAAAAACGTAAACTGGAGGGCAAGAATGGTGGGTGGAAAAGGAAACGAGACTATAAAACGGTTGCAAACAGATGGGGATACTTTAAATGGCGAACAAGAGATGTAAATTTTACCCAATTAAAGACCAGTTGTAAGAATAATTGGAAACTTTGCTCGTAATTACTGTTGGTACTCATTAAACTTCCTCGTGTACATCTCAACGTGTACGTGCAGCACGGTGTCCTCGAAATTATTGAGGAATTAGGAGCTTTGTCATATGTGTGAAATGTGATCCTCAGACCTGCACGGTAATGAGAAATTCCAAGATTAATTGTTGATACCACGTCGTTGCTGTTGGTTCATACAATTATTACTGTACCGTAATTGGAATTTTTCTCTCTGAAAGAGAGGCTGAAATAGGAGAGCTTGAATATTTGGGATAATTAAAAATTTTACACAGCATCGTGCCACGAAACGTTAAACTATATTCCCCTGTCAAAGGATACAGTTTTAATTACCTAATAATTATATATCGTTACATACATTGCATACATTATATGTCAATTTGTAAATCAAATGATTCGATGCAAGTACATCCATCTTGCTACTGGAACCTGTTAGCCTCTCCATCAAGAAATCGTTGAAAACTCGTTCCCGCGTTATCACGCACTGAAACGTTATCGTCACTTCCGCGTTCTGTACGATCCTAAAAAATACTTCGATCCAAGTAATTTTCCATATCTAATTAAGTTAATTTTACACAAATCTATGAATATTTATAAAATGCAAGCAACTCCAGTAGAAGAATACTTGACTAAGTTAATAAGTTCTTAAAGTAAAATCACTTGAATGAATACTTCCTACATCACACCAGAACCGAGCCGCACATGAACCCAGGGACTTAATACCGGTATAATGCTCATACCGGTATTTCGTCAATACAGCTATACCGAAACCGATATCATACCGAAACAGATAAATACCGAAACCGATATCATACCGAAAAAGATAAATACCGAAAACAATCGGTTTTCGGAATTACCGGTAACCGAAATAAATACCGGTATTTTTTCGGTATTCTTCTCGGTGAACACTGAAACCTACCATGTTACTGAAAAGAATACCGAAAAAATACCGGTATTTATTTCGGTTACCGGTAACCTTTTGTTTTCGGTATTTATCTATTTCGGTATGATATCGGTTTCGGTATAGCTGTATTGGCGAAATACCGGTATGAGCGTTATACCGGTATTAAGTCTCAGACGAAGATACAACCGAAAAATACCGGTATAATACCGGTATTTTACGTACCGGTAGGAGTCCCTGCATGAACCAACAAAAAAGTAGACACAATCCGCTGAAACGTAGACTCGTGTAGACTTAAGTTCAACCAAGTGTCCTTCACAATAATATATAAAAAAAAAAAGAGAATTCTGCGAATTGATTTCAGGTGGAAACATCTCGATGACCGACGCCAGTGGCAAGCCGTACGTCGGAGGTGCCGGAAACGGCTCGATGGCCTCGGTGGCGACCTCCGGAAGCGTGACCAGCGCTGCCTCGCCGCTCCGCAGCTCCCTGAAGAAGCCCAAACCGCTTGGAATCCACAATCCCGGTTTCTCGGCGCACAGTCCAACCCTCTCGCGGAATGGCTCGCAGAAGAAAGTGCGAATTCAGACGCACTCGACCGAGGTGTAGGGGCCCTCGCGCCTCTTTCAGTTCAATTCGCTGGATATCCTCGCGAAAGACAATGATCGGGCACGCGTCCCACGTCGAAGCGAGATTCCTCAACGCGAAACCAAGCGCCGTCGACGTGCCCACTCGTCGCGGCAGCCGAACGAACGCTTGACCGAATCTTCAGCGTGAATCCGAAACGACTCGAAACGAAATCGATCGCAGCTTGTCGCGAATTCAGGACTGCTTCCCTGAACTCCCTGTCGCGATAAGGCGTACGAACTATTAACTGCGATGAAGTATTCAACTCGATAGAGAAACGAGAAACGAGACTCGACGACGCTGCTGCGTCCGTTCGAGGGTAGACGGGAAGCAGAAGTTTTCCAATAACCGCCCGGTCGTTGGGCGATTATTCGAAAACTTCCGGCGAGGGTGGCCTTTTTACGAGGGGCTGCCTTTTGGTTTGTAAGGAGTCGAGGGATTCCAATGATCCTGGATTAAAAACTCGTAACTCGAACCGAACGCGAGTAGTCCTAGCGCGTAGGTGGCGGACGACGAAGATGGCGGAGGAAATGAGCATTCTTGAAACTGATCAAGGAATCGGGGCGGGAAATTGCCTCGACCACAATTTCCAACGGCGTCGTGACGTCCGTGGGGACGGCTGTAACCTTCCACTCGAGGCATGCGGCTGACGCGCGCGGGGGGTGATATTTCTGGGTGACGTGACAATACTGACTTTCGGGGGAGGATGACATTTCCATTCACCTTCGAAATATATATCCCCGTCGATTTCATTATTAAGAATTCTTAGTCCTGTCTCGTTTCATATCTAACGCGCCGGTATATTCTTTTAAATCACTCGTCTTATGTAGCGAACACCTGCAGGAAAGAAGACGCCGTTGGACCCCCGGTCCCTTGATCCTGGAGGATCGAGAATATCAGCCAGTCGTGTTTTGGTGAGATTACATTTTAAGTTCCAAGCGGTTCCAGCTGTGAGCGATAGCTAGTTAGCTTTCTGTGGTTCGTGTGTCTCAAACGATACTTCGTCAGCTGATACTACTTCGCGAAATAATTAACGAAGGGCCATTTACTAATTTACTCTATCAAGAGACTCAACTATTATCACCAGCTATTCAATTCGCCCTCTAAAATCTGATACTCCACTTATTCTCCAAACTCGAAATCCTCTAATCATTTCGTGGATAATATGAGGCATTCGGAGCAAAAACGGACTAACTCGCATGGAGAAGAAATGATTTTTTCCTACTTTATACGATTAGCAGAGCCTATTCGAATACATTATAATATACGTTAGTCCGTTTTTGTCGTCGATGCCTCATATATCTCACTCTGCAGAAGTGTTATTCGATTTTAAGAAACCGTTTTTGTAGAAACAATGTTCCACAAAAGCACAGTCCACACTTGGCACCCCGCTTGGCCCAAGTGCGAGCAATGTTTCAGCTGGGATATAATTCAAAGTGCTCGACGCGCGTCACAGCCGAATTCGGGTGTCTGTCCACGGTTTGTGCCCAGTGAGCACACCCGAACCGCAAAAGGTTAACAGAATCCGATCGAACGATAAACCAGTGTATCGAGCACGTGCGCGGGGCTTATAAGCCCGATGCCTGTTCAATGGACATTCGCGCGTTACCAAACGAGAGGAGCAAAGCGATGGGACGAAAATTAACCGAGGCTGCCCATAATCGATACACCCTCGATACGCGCGGCATTCGGTAACGGGGTTTAATTAACCGCGACGTCTGCAGCCGAGTTTTAATTAAGCAGCGCGGCGGTGATCGTCGGTAACGCGCGAAATCAGCGTATACCGCTGAAAGGGGAAAAACAGAAGAGAGAACGAAGGCTGGACGGGCGTTCTTTGATATTGTTCGATGCAGTGCCACGGTTGGAGCAGCATAATACTAAGGCTATTACGCGTCGCCCATGGGGGAGAAACATTCAAGTCGATTTATTGTTAACTATCGTTTTAAGCGTGAAATCGCGAGATCGAGGGTTTGGATCCGGCGAGCGATCGAAGCCCGTGGAGTTAAACGCGCGGACGGCGATATATATGGTTACTGGGACCGACCATTGGCGAGTGTTCGAGCTGTGGAGCCTCTGATAAGTTTCTAGAAAAAACCCGACTGCTTAAAAAAACATTAAAAAATTTAAATTAATAAAAAAATTAAATTAAAAAGAGAACTAAAATGACAAAAACAAGACTTAGTTTATTTATACATGGTATATTATCATAAATAGGATAATAATAAGATGACAATTTAAATTAACTCAATTGGCTGCAGGCGGAGGCCTTAAATATTTTGATGCAAATGATTTGATGTAATTACATTCAAACATTTGTGCATTCGAACATTACATTGCATTCAATATTGTGTATCGCTGTTCGCCCTAATTAGATTCGATGGGTTATTAACAACGCCAATAGTATTCCCCACACGGACAAAGAGAGAAACATATAATTTACACAACACACTGAAGTTGAAATGTCACTATATAACCATGAATTTGCATTGATGTTGTCCACCTCTTTTTGTTACCAGCTTGAAGCACTTTCTTTAGTCATTGCGGTACATGCTTGGGGTAGAAGAGCATCGAAATATTTAAGGCCTCCGCCTGCAGTCAATTGAGTTAATTTAAATTGTCATCTTATTATTATCCTATTTATGATAATTAATATACCATGTATAAATAAATTAAGTCTTGTTTTTGTCATTTTAGTTCTCTTTTTAATTTCATTTTTTATTAATTTAATTTTTTAATGTTTTTTAAGCAGTCGGGTTTTAATTTTTTTTATTTTTTTTATATCCTATAACATTCGGAACGTCAAGACAATTCTAAAGACACCTCATTTGTCCAAATCGGTGTATCCGTACAGGCTCTAGAGCGTAACATGGACATTTGCGCGCCGCAGTCGGGTAAAACGGAACAAGATCTTCTAATTACAGAAACCCTTCATTTAGTGGAAATACTTCGAGTAGGCGGTGGAATATTAATCGATATTACACTTGTGTATTAACTAAACTGTTTTGTATTTAATCCTATATATTAGAAACACCTCGCAAGAAAATTGAAAACCTCGTAATCTATACAAGTGAAACATAACCAGTTTCTCCAAGCAGGTTTGAAATTCGAAAATGCCGATGATAGGGTACGAAAAGAGGCGCGAGAAAAAGGAAGTCGCTAATGGTTGCGCCTCAGTAATCGCCTCGCCGTGCGTCGTGTAAGTCGCAGGATACGTGATACGATTTCTCCCTCGTTTCCCTATTCTTCTTTTCTCCCCTTCGTCTTTAATCCAACCTTTCCTCTTTCTCCCCGTACACTTCTTGTTCGTCGTATTAGGATTAACTCGGCGTGCCCTCGTAGTCGATGGTTACGAGGGAATAAATAAAATACTTGTTACGTCGCATCCGTCCAGCCCTGCATAGGCAGCTAGCCGTCAAACGGCGAGAGTTATATATATATATATACACACACACACACACACAAGAATATAAATATATGAATATATTTATATTTTTTAGCGGTTGTTTTAATATAATATATATAAATATGCGAAAGAAATCTATATATATATATATATATATAAATATAAATATGTATATGTATGTTGCGCGTAAAGAATGAGATCTATTCGCACGTGTGATTGGTCTCGAAGGGAACGATTCTCGTTTACTCGTTAGATATTATTTTTTTATCGTTACTGTTGGTGTCGTCGCGCTCTTTTCCTCCCTCTCTCTTTTTTTAAACGAAACTTCTTCTCCTCCATTCCCATCCCCCACAGAACTGTCTGCAGTTTCACTCGGGAGTCCGACTCTATTCCTCTATCTCCGCGTAATCTCTCCTACCCTTCTCCTCGTAGAGTTGTACATGGATATTTGTTGGCGTATATTTATTTGAACAGAGTAACTTCAACGCGAACGATGGGAGGTTTGTCGTTGAACAAACTCCTGAACAGAACACGTTGTCGATTCTTTGCCCGTGGTTCTTACTCCGTTGGCGCGTTAGTTTCCACTTTACTGACTCGAAATTGTCTCGAGACCAGGCGGCATTCGGTGTTGAAATCGCACGCACGCACGTGCAGGCCCAGTCGGCGTTAATGGAATTCGTGTTTTTTCACCTATTTTGCACCACTTTGCTACTCGGATTAAGCAGCCTTGCCTCGCGCGGCTCGCGCGGAGTCGATACGAGTTTTGTAGCGACCAGTGTGTCGAGGACTGTACGCGAGGGGATCGATAATAAAGGCGTTTCTATAATTTACGATCACTGGCGTCGCATCTGCTCTCGATGCTTCGCACATTTCCATCCACCCGCTCCGGCTCCTCTCTCGCCTTTGCGCGCCAGTAGCAATTGTCAGTGAACGCAGGGAACGAGCAGGGGCAGTGTGAAGAAATAACGTAGACCGTATGGTAAAAAAATTAACCTTCATTTATTGGCTTACAGACTGAAAAAAGAAAACTTAAACGACGAACAACAGCGTCTCTCGGGCCACGCGTCCCTCACGGCAGTACGCGGTTAGATCTCGAACGTCTTCCCATACACGCGCAACAATTTAACCAGAAGAGAATGGCGAAGGAAGTTTGAAAGCGATACCCGTCAAGTCCACCTCCTTTCCCATTTACGCCGTCAGTTATCCCCGGTGGGTAACCGGAAAAATTACCTCGTGGGTCAATGAAGCTCGCCATGGTATGATAGTGTCGACGAGGGGAAGGACATTCTCCATCGTCGAGGGGACGACGAGTCGCGACGATATCTAGAGTGGTACAAAAATGGCCCGACGCGAGTTCGAGGGACTCTGGGAGACTAGTCTTCTTCAATGGCTTTGGCTCGTCGAGGATCTCGCGCGCTGTCGCCGCGGAAAAACTCGGCCGACGACGCGCGCGCGCGCGCGCGCGCACGCAGACACCTCGGATGGTATAGTAATAAAAATAATTTACAAATCGACGCTAACGAGTCGCTACTACATTTAGAGAATGTTATCCGTAGACACAGATGAATCTTCCGCTTTCTTACATCCCGCCCCTTTGTATATAGTAACCGCAAGGTGGAAGAGTCCTCCTTCGTTTCAGCCACGATTGGTTCAGCTTGATCCTGGATGGCGAACGACGACGGGGACGGCGGGGACAGCGAAGATGGAGGTGAGAGAGTCGTGGCGTTTCGTCACGGAGATCTTTGCGAGCGCGAGGACGGTAGTGTAGGAACCAATAGACACCCCACGATACCGAAAACACTGTTTCTCGGGCGCGAGAACACGTGTCGAGGAACACTTTGCCAGGCCACGCCTGATCGGCAGTGACTGTACTTCGCGAAGTATTTCGACGATCGAATCGTATGCAACACTGCGGACCTCTTCGATTGCTTCTTAAACGTCGCCGACTACGGTGGGATAGTGGCGTGTTGAAATAGTATTCGTGACCGCAGTCGAACCTCCATTATTAAGGGTTGAAGCAGGGTATGGTCGATCGTTTGTGTACTGTTTTATCTGAAGGGCAGAGTGATCGGGGGTAGAAACGTGTCTATTAGTTGGGCTAATGGAGGTTCTGCTGTGTCTTCTTATTCACTCTCCAAGCAACAGTGAGAGGTGTATAAACGTACAAACACCCGAGATTGGTCTGCCAGTCGCTAAAAGAACACAGGATATCTCAGGATAGGCCCACGTGATTAAGCCTTATCACTTTCGCCGAGTTAGAAGTTTAGGCACGCGCAACGGATTAGGATCCCTCGGTAGAACATCGAGATTAAGTCGAGAAGATTCAATACTGATGGTATCGAGGAGATTAGCCCTACTCGAGGGAGTGGTTCGATCGAGGTCCCCCAGCATTCGATTCGATCGCCCGTGCTGAATCACTCTGTTCAGAAGTATCCCTCCCTGTCCTTCGGCGCGCTGGAGATCAGCTCCCGCCGCTTCCAGACGGGCTGCGCGCCAGCGCGCTGATTCTGAGCGCTGTTCATCGAGGACGAGGAAGACATCGCCGACGAGGACGCGACTGTCATTGTCGTTTTGCCCGCCAGAGCCTCGGAATCGGGGATGTGGCGCGTCTGATGCCTCGAGTCCGTGTAACGCCTCTTGGTGTACTTCTTGCTCTCGGAGGAGGTGCTCGTGGAACTGTTCTTGCCTTGCTGCGAGACGCCGATGCCTGCCTCGGGTCTGGAGATGTGCAGCATCCTCTCTATGTCGGCGGTCTTCGACCTGGAAACGAGGAAACCTTTCGCTGGGAAAAATGATAGTATACCCGAGCGTGAGACGTTCGAGGAATCTAGCTCTGATCGATTGCCCAACCGTGACGTGGAATTTAATTAGTTTTAGTATTAATTTTGCATCTTCATTCGTGAAACTATTGGGGAATTAGGTAGCTCAGACTCCACCCAAAAACTACGACGAAGTTAAAACGATTTCGACGACAGTAATTCCTCGACAACTGAACAGTAAATTGGAGTAGCAAGGTGATTGCAGTTCGATGTGTAGAGAGCGGATTCGAAGGGGTTAACGAACCGTCCCGGATCGTCTTCGCGAATACCAGAACAGTAGCGCGGATCAGGGTCAGCCACACAATTCCTGCGACGGTGTTACTAGGAGACCTACATAGCTGGGAGGGTAAGGATTCTCACCTCAGGACCGCTCCACCGATGCTCATGATGCTCGGCGTGTACGGGGCCGCGGTGCTCCTTGACGTCTCCTGGTTGTTGGACCTGGTCACTTGGCGTACCTCGCTCGAGGTCGTGAACGAAACCCTCTGGAGGACCGCCTGCTGGTCTGGTATGTAGGAGACAGCGGTGACCGCGCTGTCTGGGCTCGCTGGTGGCGTAGATGCCCACGATGGCGGTGAACTCGGCGCCTGGTCACCGGATAAAGTGGCCGAGGAACCCACGGCGCTGTCGCTTCCGTGTCTGCCACCTTATAACAGAACGTCATTCCTCTTGGTTTTATTCTCCCCTCGCTTTGCTATTTAGGGTTCATTCTGCGAGGCGAACGTTGCATTACGTTGCTCTATTTCGCTTGCTCGTAGGCGGAGGTGGAGGAGGATGTTGGATTATTGGATTATTGGATAATGTTGGGTGGTAGGTGATTTTTATATTAGATAATTTTTAAGTGACAACTCGAGGATATTAGGTAATTTTTAAGTGATAACTCAGGGATGTTAGGTACTTCTTAATCGGTTAACTGGCACGGTCCTTTTCACTATTCGGGCCCAAACTGGTACCATCGAATAATTAAGTGAATCACACAAAATTTGGTATACAGGGGTTTTTTGAGTCGCTGAACCGATTCCAGGGGTAATTTTTTTCATCTGACACCCCCAACCCCTAAAAAAATAGAATGTAGGGGTGAGTTTGTCAATTCTTTACTAAACCTTTTTTTATTTGTGAAGTTTTCTTGTCTATAATTCGATTGCAGCAGTTACTTTTTTCAATGCCACCCCCAACCCCTGAAAAATAAGGGTTTAGGGTTTTAATTTTTTAGTTTTTTTTATTTTCTACGAAAAAGTTTCGAATAATTTTATACCTGAATTCTTCATCCATAAATTCCACCGCAAGTGCTTTTTTTGATCCGCGATCCCAAAAACCCCTATATACAATTTTTCTATATCCCGATAGTATTTCAATATTTGGCGGGCATTTTGGTTCGCCATTTTGAGTCTGCCATATTGAATTTTACAATTCCAATGCCAAATTCAGATTCAGCGACCCCAAAAACCCCTATATACAATTTTTCTATATCCCGATAGTATTTTAATATTTGGCGGCCATTTTGGTTCGCCATTTTGAGTCTGCTATATTGAAATTTAAAATTCCAATGCTAAATTCAGATCCAGCGACCCCAAAAACCCCTATATACAATTTTTCTATATCCCGCCGATAGTATTTTAATATTTGTCAGCCAATTTGGTTCGGTCATTTTGAGCCTGCCATATTGAATTTTACAATTCCGATGCGAAATTCAGATTCAGCGACCCCAAAAACCATCACATACCAAGTTTCATTCAAATCGATTGAAAACAAAAAAGTTATTCCATTTGATCATATATGATACATTGCCAGAATTGGCCAGATTTTTGTTTGATCATACATATATGATACATTGCCAGTTAACCGGTTAAGGGGGTATAGGACTATTGAACGACTGAAGTCGACGGTTTCTTGTCGGTTGGATGGCTTAGATACCAAATAATCACCATACTGGCACTTTTCACAGTTTTTTATGTACGCATTAACGAGTAATGTAAAATAAAAAAATTGTCAGAATTTTGGAAATTATTCAAGTTATTTGACGCTAAAGATGGTCCCGCGTAGCGCGCAGCTGTAATTGGTGTACATAGTCCCAGGTGAACCAATCATCTAAAAGCAAAATGCTTTGGGATGATTAGTTTCTGCACTAATACATATCGTGTGGAACTTTGGTGGCGAATTTAAACAAAAATTGTAAAAGTTACACACGAATTAAGTTTTTTCCACATTTTTATGAGAAAAAATCGTCTTTAATCAGTTATAAAATGTGTTTACAAACATCCAATGTTGATGCGGAAATTCCACACGATAGAGAAAGGAATTCTACAGCTCCAGTTAAAATTTTAAGTGAAAACATTCATTCGTTCGAGAGTTATGATGTACACCGTGTTTGAAAATGTAGTTTCTAGATAAACGGCTTCAAAGTTAAGTCCCATACGGCAATACCGCTCTGCGAGGCCGTTACTCGACGGTGCACTCAATTACGTTCAGCGCTATAATTTCCGTAATTATTCGAATTTCCTCGCGATACATTGTTGTAAATGTTCACAAAGCATGGCAATTTAAGAATTAATAATAATATAAAAATCGATTTTTCGAGATTTCAATAGTCCTATACCCCCTTAAGTGATAACTCGGGGATATTAGGTAATTCTTCAGCGATACCTAGGAAATATTAGGTAACACCAGGTAAGTATTATGTGGTAAACTGATCATGTTTAGAAAAACACACGCTCCACTTCGACCCGAAAAGTGCAGAGTCATGATGCAGTCAATGCACTCTGAGCGATGCAAGGGAATGACAGGAGACATACCTTCGCTGCATCCGGAAATCGATCGCTGCCTCTGCCTTCTCGGCGGCGCACTTGGTTGCTTGGGTGCTTCCTCGATGTAAGGAATGTCTGGATCGTCGAGGTTCAACGTGAACGCTCCAGACATCGGTATGGTGAGGCTGGCTGTGATTATCATAGGCGACGATTTTCTCCGCGGATCCTGCGGATCCTCGCTAGAGCCACTATCCACGCTGTTACTCCTGCCCTCTTCCTTCCTTCGACTTCCAGGCCTCTTGGACCTTCGTGGCCTTGGACCGATGTCTCCACCAATGCCAGCTGTCTGATGAAGGCACTGTTCCCTTGTCCACACCTGCAATTTAAAACGCAATCCATCTTTTAATTACATCGGACAGTAGCGGCTAGGAAAAATAAATAAGAGCGTCGTCCGCAACGCGAACCAGCTCTTTCGATATTAATTTATCATATGGACAGCGACGTTTATCATCAAACAAACCACTTTCAATGTTTGATCACTTTCAGTGTTTTTCAATTTCAAACAAGACACGTGATTTATTCGGATCCAACGAATCTCTCCTTCGATTCTCGACAAGATCCTCCTTGCAAAGTGGTAGGCGAGATGTCTCGTTCGATCCGAATCTCTTACCTTTCGAGTCGACGTCGTGGTCCCAGCCGTGGTCGTCGTCGACGTCGTCAGGGTCTCCTCCACCGAGAAAGTTTCAGCTTCGCTGCACGGATCCGCCTCGTCCCCGCATTGCCTGCGCAACAACGCACGAAAACTGTCAGTTTCTACCTCGCGATTCGCCGAGTAACATTTTCGCCAACTCCTGCTGGCTTTCTGCCATCTTAACTCGACTAAAAAACCTCACTCATTCAAACGGAGACTTAAAGACGAAAGATCTCGGTACGAGAAAAATCTGAAATTCCTCGATTCGCATAATCATTGCTTTACATACAATTCTTGAAAAGCTTCTTCAAGGTACACTGCCTTTCAACCACCACACTTTCCAAGTGTTTCGAGTTTATTCCATGCCACTCGTTACGCTTTTGAAAACGTACCTTTAGAAGTAATAATCAACCGTATTACAAGCTCTTGTCGAAAATAAACACCAAAAGCGACATATTGGAGAAACACGCGTAGAGTAATGTGGGGCAAGAGTGCGCACTTAAAGTTTAGACTTCTCTAAAATCCTTGGTATTACACTGATAGTCATATCGTTTTGTGAGAAATAACTACTATCCCTTATTATTCGATAGGCAGTGACTTCGTGTAAATTTACCTGTTACAACTTATATAAAATAAATATTTCCAAAAAGTGTCAAATGCGAACTTTTACCCGCTATGTGGGGCAAAAGTTCGCATGTTATGGGGTAAAAGAACGCAACGAGAAATTGCGGATTAAAAATTAATAACAAAAATCAAAAGCTGAGATCAGCGTGGCTCAGCTATCAGAACCTCAAAATTTAGAAAACTCTAGAATTAAAATAAGTTTAATGAAGATATAACACCCGTCAAATTATTTTGGGGCAAAAGTTCGCATGCGAACTCTTGTCCCACTGCATTGTGCGAACTTTTGCCCCCACAGCTACTTTTACATGGTTTAATCAATTCTGTTATCTGTGAGGAGAATTGATAACTTCTATTAGCCCTTTTTAATAGACGAATTTTAGCTCTTTCAGACGGCATATTAATTAAAATATTTACTGATCAATTTATAGGAATAATATTGATTCCCAAACATGAGAATATTACATCAGAACTAACGAATTCAGTACTTGTACCGCATTGTAAGATAACAAACCGAAACACAGTCACGAAATTCGACATTAGTGACTCTACCTTGATTGACAATTGACTGCCAATCACCATTGGCAACTGCCACAACTCAAACCATGAAATTCGCATGGTGCGAACTCTTACCCGCTGCGAACTTTCACCCACCTTTGCTCTACATCGCGAAGCTTGGATGTAAAGGAAGGTTTCACAAGAGAAGCTTTCTAAGATTGATGGTCCACCAATGTGATAAAAGAAGTGTTCGTGGATCACTCACTCGTCAGCGCGTCGAGACAGCGCCAGATCCAGCTCAGCTGGATGGGTGTCCATCATGTGCAGGTACACTTCGTCCAGGAGGGCCGCTGGCACCGTGAACAACGTGGCCGCGTGCTCCAAGAGCGCCCTCACCACGTTTATCACGTCTATCCTCTCCTCTGCCCTTTCAGCGGACACCTCCGACCTCTGTCCAGGTTTCACGCAGTGGAGGATGTTCGGCGCGAATACCTTAGCGAAGAATTTTCAACGATAAGGAATTTTTCATTAAATTTCGTGGAATTGCATCGTCGCATAAAAAAAATACAAGTATAAAGGCTTCATTAGCTTCCACGAGTAATACTACCTAAGATTCTAACGATAACCATAATTATATTTAAACAAATATTTCATAAACGAAGCTCGGTTCTTCATCCAAAATAATTCTACATGTCTTCGCGAGAAGATATAATACTAACAAGGCTCCAGAATCGAACTCAGCTCCTTTGATTAAGGGCAGACAAAGCTCGAGATCTTCTAGAGCCTAGATTAATAATCCATACTCGATGGAGGACACTTACTGTCGCCAGATTGGTGGTGTCCATTTTATTCCCCGGTACCCACTCGCCGGTCTCGTCCTTTTGATCCTCGCTGTTCGCGGCCACCACGCTGAGAAAGCTCAGAAGTGCCCAGAGTGTCTCGCGATTCGGCGTGGGCAGCAGCTGAATGAGATGCTGAAGAGCCTCTTGCTGAAGCCGCCTGTTCCGGATCTCTGCGCGAAAACGGGTCCCTTTGAGTGGCAACGCTCGCGTATGAACGTCGCGATAGAACGCACCGACGAAAGGCGAGCGAAATTACGCGCAGGGACTCGCAAGGAATATTTTTAAAAATGAATACCAACGAAATTCTATTAAAACCTGCTAGTTCCCCCAATAATTCGACTCTGAGGCAAATGGTTACGAGATACCGCTTAAATTATTCGACTGCCTTTAAATTACACGGTAAACACTCCGCGTTTATGGAAACTCTGCGTTCTCGTCCAGCCGAGGGTATTAGCAGCGTTTCGGTTACGGGGAGCCGTTTCGCTTAACGGGGTAATCTCTTTTTCCCCGATAGCAAAGGGTTATCCTTTACGCGATCGCATTCAATAACGAACATTAATCAGGCACCCGGGCGAACTCCGCGTAACCACCCTAACTCAATCGGCTTACATCGCGCCTGCTCGTGAGTTTAGCTTGACCTTACTTTGTGTATGGACGAACGCCTGGTACAGATCCCTGCAGAGCAGGGGGTCGGGCATATCTCGAAAAAACTCCTTCAACAGGGCTGCCACGTCGTGGGGGCATTGGTCGGGGCCGATCTTCGTCTCGCGACCGCAATCGAAGTCTTCCCTTAACTGTAACAATTCCAATTAACTTGCATTGCGAAGGCAGACTCGGTACACCGATATTCCTCTACGAAGAGATCCTCCGCATTTCGAGACTTCTATGCAAAAAGGATATTCGGTGTTTCAATAGCTCTGTACTAGGGTGGAGTGAAAAAAACTTTCTTTCGATGATCAAATTCTAATAGTGCGGAAAAGTTGTCTACTTGGCCCAATAAAACGTGTAAAAAATTTCAACTCGATCGGATAATTTCTTCTGTGTGCACCAAAGGCCTTAACTTTCAAAATTTTAGTACAAAACTTAAGAAACTGCAACTTTCTTCAGCTGGTGGATTCTACCATTTTTTTTTTACCCAGGACTATATTTGTTGCGTAAATGAAGCAAAGAAACACCCGTGGCTGGTTTCGGAACGATAGGAATGGCCTGTCGGCACTGTAAACTATCGAAAAATGCAGCTCTTCGCTGACTTTCCTAACGGAACAAGTGGCCCAGAACCCACCACGCGGAGGTAGCTGTACGTCGGGCTCCTTGTTTTTTGTACTTTATATTTATTTTTGTTTTTTTTTAAATAATTTTATTGTTTTTTTTTATGTATTTTGTATTTTATATATTTTTTTTGTTTTTTTAAATTTTAAGTTTTGTACTAAAATTTTGAAAGTTAAGGCCTTTGGTGCACACAGAAGAAATTATCCGATCGAGTTGAAATTTTTTACACGTTTTATTGGGCCAAGTAGACAACTTTTCCGCACTATTAGAATGTGATCATCGAAAAAAAGTTTTTTTTCATTCCACCCTACTCTGTACGGTATTTCCATGCATCCGTATCGAGGAATACTGTGTTCGATATTCTATAGGAGGGTGGTGAATATTTCGATGTATCTATTGAGAAGCTCCGACAACTTACCTGTCTAACCCTCTTCTTCGAGGGGGACACACGGAAGACGCCGAGCGTCCGTAGCCCCGTATTCTCGAGATGCCTGATGCATTGTCTGACTACTCCTGGAACCGCGTCCCACTCCCCTGGAGGACCTCCGCCGCTGTCGCTTAACTCCAATACCCCGGAATCGCTTCCGGTCAATGCTCCTCCTTTAGACGACAGGGACTCGCACGATCCACCCTGGAGCAGAATTTATTTCCTCTTTCATCTACGGCCGCGGAACCGAAGGAAGTCGGACACCCGCGCGAACGGTACCACGAGTCGAACGCGCCTCGAATGGATCGATAACGCCACCCCTGGTTGTAACAATGGTTTCCTAGGAAAGCGTTCGAACGAATATTCCCCTGGGCAGAGTTGCGGGCTGGGAATATTTATCTTGGAGTTTACCATAGATCCCAGTCGGCCTGTCGATGCTCGTGTTCGTGAATTATTTTTGAGCACGTAATGGGACTGTGTTATGCATCGGACGACACGCGCCGCGGAACGGAAATAATGGTGCATAGTGGAAATATGATTTGGTGAAATGATGGCGATGGAAATATTTCGCTAAGACTCTCTCTCTAAGCTTGTGCATCGACCTCTTTTGATTGAATATCGATTTTGTAAAGCCTGTTAGTTTTCTGTGATTTTAAACGCGCTTCACGCGTATACGGAATACTTATGCTTTATATAAGTATTTCCATTATTTTTTGGAATTTGGTAATTGCTCAATTTATTTTCTTAATACACAGATTATTCGGTGTCCCCGAATAATCGGTCGTGCACTGTAGTTTAGTTGAAACCCCGAAACGCTGAGCGCTGAAAGGGTGGACGTGACGCCATGATCGTCACTGATCGACAGGTCCGACGAGCGTGTGGCCATTCTGATGGTCACTCCGCTTCGGTCAGTCTCGTCCGTCGGAGGATCTTGCAAAATTTACGGAACTTAATTAATCCCCAGTTAAAATTAGTGCTCTCTCGCGGAGCGTTCTATTCGCGTCCTCTATCCGTGACGTCATTGCCGGTTCGTGATGCACGTGACGTGGACGGGAGGAGTGCAGTGTTACGTCGTTCATCCCGAAATCGCGTTAAATCGATCAATCGTACACGGGCTATTTAAACGAGTAGCCTTTCATCGAGACACCAGCCAAACCGTTACCCAGCATTTATAAATAAAATGCACGTGTACCCGCGATGTAACGTTCGATGGAAAACAAGACGGAACGGTAGAGAAGAATCGAACGTCGAATATCAGATGGAAGACTTTTATTCAGCGTGGTTTGAACATTTTGGGACCCAGCACTTAGGAAATACGAGTTTCGTATGTTTGCAAAATTGGATAAAATATTAGTTCGTTTGGTTGGCTATGAGGCGGAGTGTTCTTATTATTAGTCATCAAAGTGATCATTGCTGGAAGGTCTGTGATTGATGTAATTAGAGTATTTGCGTAATATACGTTCAGATTACTGTCGTTATGTCAAATTTTGTATACTAAAGAGATTTCCCCTTATAGTCCAGTGAAATTAGACGGAAATCTGCCCAATCTTCGGAATAAATCCCAGCGAGCTAAATTTTGGTATGGGCCTTTATTTGGTCGTTTTAAACAATATGTCAAAAGTCCCCATCGATCCGAGTGCCGCTAAAAATTTTACAGAGGGTTGAAAAAAAATAACAGTTTTTCGCGAATATCTCGTTATCTAGCAGTTTTGCGACAAAAATAGGTCTCACACAATTTATAACCTAGGAAATTCTCTACAAAAAAGGTTGTATGAGTTTTTTTCGTAGGAGTAACCATTTTCATGTGTGCCGGGTTACCAAGTTTCAACCCCCATACTTTTGACAAGGGAAGATCCCGAACCCGGAAATTCAGAAAATTATGAAACTCTGTAAATATGTAGCGGAAGTCCTGCTGAGTACAACGCAATTTCGTTTGCTGCCCAAATTCACTCCAAGAGGGTGCAATTGACCCCTGAAATTTTTTTTATTTTGTATTATTACTCGCGAACTGAAGGAGATAGAAAAAAGGTGTTCAGGAAAAAGTTACTTCTCTTAATTAGGACTAACATTTGGTAAATTATAGTTCTAACAGTTCTTACGATGCGTGAGTTATAACACAAAATCTAAAAAAAAAAACGGATTTTCAGGGGTCAATTTCACCCTCTTAGAGTGAATTTGGGCAGCAACAAAAATTGAGTAATACATACCTATATATCCTCTACTTATCCCCAAAGATTAAAGTTTAAATTTGTTCACTCGAAGGGGGTGAAATTGACCCCTGAAAATCCGGCTATTTTCCAATTTTGTGTTATAACTCACGAACCGTAAGAACTGTAAGAACTATAATTTACCAAATGTTAGTCCTAATTAAGAGAAGTAACTTTTTCCTGAACACTTTTTTTCTATCTCCTTCAGTTCGCGAGTAATAATACAAAATAAAAAAAATTTCAGGGGTCAATTGCACCCTCTTGGAGTGAATTTGGGCAGCAAACGAAATTGCGTTGTACTCAGCAGGACTTCCGCTACATATTTACAGAGTTTCATAATTTTCTGAATTTCCGGGTTCGGGATCTTCCCTTGTCAAAAGTATGGGGGTTGAAACTTGGTAACCCGGCACACATGAAAATGGTTACTCCTACGAAAAAAACTCATACAACCTTTTTTGTAGAGAATTTCCTAGGTTATAAATTGTGTGAGACCTATTTTTGTCGCAAAACTGCTAGATAACGAGATATTCGCGAAAAACTGTTATTTTTTTTTTTCAACTCTCTGTAAAATTTTTAGCGGCACTCGGGTCGATGGGGACTTTTGACATATTGTTTAAAACGACCAAATAAAGGCCCATACCAAAATTTAGCTTGCTGGGATTTATTCCGAAGACAAATCCTAATTTCACTGGACTATTAATAATAATAATAATATAATGGCTGGTTCGCTTTCACATCTTCGAAGGTTGGCTAGAAGCGAATGATGACGCAAGTTTGGATGGAAAATCGCGGGGGTGTGTGATTCTCGGATAGCGAGCGTATAAATTGTCATCTAAATCCGTTGAACGAGTCCTGTTGGCGGATCAGCTATTGAAACACCCTCCTACACGTACACACAAAGCGTCAAGCTCGATTCTACCATCGATTGGTCACCGGAAGTCGAGGGTGGCATTATCGTGGCGTACGTCACAATAAATCGATGCTATTTCCACGGAGTGTGAATCACGAGTCTCTGTTTAACGAACCGCCCATCTATTTCCAGGGGGAAAGTTGAAGAAAATCCACGTTCCAGTGGCACGGATTTCCTGCTTCCCAAGCTTCCAAACTCGCCGTTAACATCGATCGTGAATACATACTGGGTATTGCTTGCAGACTTAAATTATTACTACATATCGCGACATATTTGCTTTACAATTTTCGCTAATAAACATTGCTTCCTATTTCCCCGCACGCCTGATGGCTCATTCTGTAAATTCATGCATGTTTGTCGAACGAAAGCAGAAGGGGTATTTAATTATCTTAATTAATCGAAACAATAACGTCCACCCACAGTTAGTTAATATTCATTTGATTTTGCATTGCGAAGTAGAATTAATGGAAACTGCCGACAGGACTACATTTTATAACACACTAATCACCGTCGCTAATATAATATTGATTGTTTGCACTAGGCGATTGCTGAGTTATCAATCCAGAGATTCATGTTGGGTACACGAAACAGCAAACCGTGGACAGTCCAATCATTCAACATACCTTTTTATTTCCCCCCCCCCCCCCCCCCAGCAATGTATTTAATTCTGCTTTTATTTCACGTAATATTGAGCGTGCAACAAATTAAATGGAAACGAGAAACAGCAGAATTTCCTCGCTAGTGGTGTATCGAAGCCAGCAGGAGAGGAGCTACGGGCCCGTAAATATGTTACCAAACTATTCCATCGATAGTCGAAGCGAGCGCGCCGCCAAACGAGCCACAACGTTTTCCACAAAAAGAGGAGTCGCGGGGTCGATTTGGTTTCTGCCTGGAAACCGATGGAATTTATCTCCAGGCTGGAAAACTTCCACCCACGGACAATGCGTCACGGGCAAACGCGAGAGCACTCGTAAGTAAGGGTCCTCCCAATTATTTACATTCCGAACGGAGCATTCCGAGTTTCTCGTGGAGAATAAATCGTGCCGCTCTGTATACGTCCATATAAGAGCTCGTGCTTTACTGGATAAGCTACTGAAACGCCTGAGGTTAATATATCCAGCAAGCAACCGAGCGTAGAGTTACTTAAATTAATTATTCCCTTGCAATTAGTAGCATTCGGTTTCGTCGATGCTTTTCAGTGGCTAACTTCAAAGCTCCTTTCCAATGTTTCCTTATTCCATGTCTATATTAAGAATCCGCGTGTAACGCAAAGAACCGCGAGCGATAAATTAGTGCAAGGAGAAAGGGAAGGGAAGTTGGACTCTGGCCGTCGGGCGAAGGTGGATCCGTTTGAAATAAGTTTCCGCGCGCGTACAAATCACGCCGTGTATACGCGCGCACCGTAAACTGAAAAATCAATACGCATAAGCGTAAACACTGAGAAATTAGATCGGATCGTGTAAATCAAGTGGCGCTGGTCGAATCCTCGGCTTTCTTAAAATAACGCCCGAACGCTCCGACTTCTCCGCTGGAGAACGAGTGGGGAACAAGAAAAGAAATTCGTGCTCCCCGGCCAGGTGGCGCCGGTGCTTCCGAAACCAAAACATTTACTTCCGGCCGCCGGAGAGATTGCTTTCAAAAAAATAGGCTTCGAAATAGGCGAACTTGGAGTGTGGGAGACGAGCTTAGAATTTCTCTGAACTTACTACGCCATTGGTAATTATTAATTATTCAATACTGTTGTTATTAGTTACATTTTTTTCCACATAGATTGGGTAAAAGTTGGGGAATTACACTAATTACAGTTCCCTTATACTTATGAACAATTATAGAGAGATACAGTTGGTGCATCGGTGCGTGACGTCTGACCATGCACGCACCATTTTCCCTTAAGGGGACCTTCCGGTCTAGAGCCCAAAAAAATAGGTGATTTTTAGGAATTAATTAAAGGAAAACTACTATATATAATTTAATGGGACTTTTTGCATTGTATTAAGGATGTCTTAAGTTATAGAAATGTATTTTTTGTTTTATAATTAATTATTGCAGACGGCCCTGGGGAGTCGTTAAAGTCAAGGCGTCAAAAAATTGATCCAAATCGGTGGGACCTGAATCTCCAAAAGTTATTATCCGATTCGACTGAAACTTATTTTATTTTGAAAATTATACTTCTGGCTAGGGGGGGGGGGGAATTAGAAAAAATTAAAAAAATGACTTTTTTTTTAGAAAATAACGACACTTGAAGTTTGAAATCACTTTTCCCTGTACTTTTCGTCCTTTCAACGCCTTTGAAAATTATAAATTTTTCATTTTTTGTAATTTTTCTAGTCCCCCCCCCCCTAGCCAGAAGTATATTCTTCAAAATAAAAAAAGTTTCAGTCGAATCGGATAATAACTTTTGGAGATACAGGTCCCACCGTTTTGAGAACACTGTTTCGAGAAAAACGCGTTTAAAGGTTTACGTGAGCGCCGAGTGCCCGGTTGTTGCCTATGCATTTGCCGCTACTCAAATGCCTATAACTTCTGGAATTTTACGAATTTCAACAAATCCTTTTAAACACGTATTCCTAAAAGGTTGAACATTCGAAAAATGAAATAAAAAAATCGACTTTTAGACCGGAAGGTCCCCTTAATCTCTGACACTCGGTTCTTCCCCCGTTCGGTAGTTGAATGGAAAATTCCTCAGATTAATAGAAAATATAGAAATTCAAAAATTAAGCAACAGAATATCACAGTGTTTCCCAACCTTTTTTGAGTGGCGACCCCCGTTTATAATATTCAAATAACCTGCGCCCCCACCCCCATATAAGATAAGATAACTTTAATAAGGTAAAGAAAACACATTAAAAATATAATTCTAACTTAATAATATTTAATGAACTTATTTAGTGTAATACATAAGTACTAAGAATCGTCAATTAAAAATAATCGCGGCGACCCCCCAGAAAGAACTTCGCAACCCCCAGGTTGGGAACCACTGGAATATCAATTCCACTTGAGGTTCGCGAATTTTATCATTCAAGTCTCTCCTCAAATCTATCACAAAAGGTCCCACAAAAAATTGCATCGCCGGTGGCATTCAATTCGTTATTCCAAAGCCAGCTCGTCATCGAGCACATATTCATTGTCCTATTCATACACGCATCGGTAATTTCGTTGCCCACATCTCACCTAAATAACGACCAACGGATCGCGACTTTCGCCGATAAATATTCGAGGCTGCTCTTTCCGTGACGTAGCAAGCCACCATTGGCATTTAATTGCAGCGGGACGTTAGTTAAATCCGGGTAAGAGGATTTGGCAACGGTCTCGATCGTCTAGGCGACACGTACGCGATGGAGCAAAACGGCCGTTCCTCGGCGACGTCGTTCTGACGTGCCCGTCAAAAAATAACCACTTGCGGCTCGCGACGCCTCCCGCCCCCCTATCACGCAAGTGGCCATCGATAAACACCCTCGTCGCGATCCGCGGCCACTCTGACGCAACCGATGACGGCGTTCGTGATCCGTCGCGCGACGCCCCTTTCACATTCGAACCGCTTCGCTTCGCTGTTTGATAAAGCGGCCGATAATGACGCAACGGTAACGCGCGCAGCCTCTTCCCTGTGTCTGAGTGTCTGAGTGGCGTGTCGCAACGAGGTGCAACTATCGCGATCGATTTCGTATCGGGGGGAAAGTAATATTAATGGCGGATGACGGTAAGATCGTGGCTTTATAGAGATTTCGAAGTGTTGCTAATCGTAAGTCGAGGCTTCGACTTTAAGGCATCTTGTTGTATTTACCGATTGTGCGAAAGAGAAACATAGTTATCTTTGCATATCCCATTATACCAATGCTCGGCCCCCGACTTATCTTTAAAAATACGAGAAGAAAGAAACAGCAAGGCTCGGGTCGCGTTGACGCGTCTATTTTTAGCCCGTTCATATTTTTAAACGGAAAGACACTAAAATTTCTAACGTATCGGATAAATCGAGAGCGCTTCGCGCGCGCGCGCGCGCGCAGATTAGTTAACGTCAATCTAAAACAGGTGACTCGAATTTCCATGCTGCCGCGTGGGCGGCGCTCTCCTCGCCTCCTCTTTACGAGTAGTCATCGAGAGAAGCGAATAAAACTCTCTCCAGACCGTATCGCCGCGATTGGGCAATCTACTTTTATTGCACGTAATTCCCAGCGTGATCGACTTCTAAGAGACGATCGTCTATCTTGCCAAAATAAACCGCATCTGCCACTTTGTTACCAGATGCACGAAAAAGTACGTCCACGTGGTCCGCCTTCGCGCGAATCTCTGTCATTCCATTGCATCGGTTCGAGGAATCTCACCTTGGGGCGCGTTGCTCGAAATCCTTCGAGACTGTGATTGTTACGATAAATTTAAACGTTACTAAAAGCTAGTGCTCGGGTCGTATTCCAAGTATGGGGCAGCTCGAACGCTACCCATAAGCATTTTACATAGGAATACATAACGCGACAGGCCTGCGACGGGGCTTACTTGCGTGTCTGACTAGCGACGGACTTGTACTACTGCGCCAGAGAACTTCCCAGTGGTATAGGTCTACGCGTAACGAAAGAAAGGCGCAGCGCATCGACCGTGACTTGTGACAAGGGCACTCTGGTAACGGTAAATAAATATCTCGTGTTTAGAGAAGTAATATTCGGAATGTCAGAATCGTCGAGGAACTAAGAACCTTGCAGCAAGAGGGGTGCAAGGTCCACAATTAAAGAAACTGATTCTAATTAATTTCATCGATTACACTTTATCGCAGTTTACGAAAGTGTCTTCGTAAGATTTGGGGTGTTCAAAGAGGCGAATGGATTTGCGTGAGTTGTCGCGGTGTCAACGACCGATTAGCCTCTCGATGGATGGTCCGACTCTAACAAGGATCGATCTACTCACCTCCTCCGTCTTCGCCGCGGCAGTGGGCTCGATGAGGCTGGTGAAGCTCGTCCTGCTGCCGTGTCTGCTGCTCCTGGACAGGCAGCCGACGTCGGCGACCTCGCCAGCGGCGATTCTAGCGATCCTGTCGTTCTCCAAGCACTGCGACAGCGGTATGCCAAATACCAGGCCACATGCCGAATCTGAAATAAAGACGCGGAGAATCCGTTGGAGAGTTTCGCGCGCAAAATACACCCTGACTCCATTAAACAAGAATGCACGGCGGTCGGCGTACATATTTCCTCAGAAATAAACGCGCGATTTGCGATGAAAGAGAGAAACAAGCGAAACCATGGGCCCGCTAACGCGAACTGTAAATTTTATCGCGCAGTTGCCTCGTAGCTGCGCGCAAGACAGTAAAAAGCGAATAGTAATTCAATTCTTATTTCATTGCTCATCGCCACCGCAACTCCGAGCTCTCTATTACCATACTAGCATTACAATAGTCAAGCATTGTTCAAACTAAATACAAATACACGCATAGCCACACACGCTATCAAGCGATATCAAGCCACTAATTGTAGGCGAAGACAAAAAGAATGTTAAAAGACTGCGCAGTAGAAGAATGAAGCTGGATAAATGAAAGGTTCGTGTTGAAGGCAGATTCTCGTTGGAATTCGAGTGACTCGACACGGAAAATGCGCTCCTCATCGAAGAGGACACGTGTACAGGGCTCACGTGCTTCGAGCGTGGCGGTGATCTAAAAGAGGACGTCATATAAGTGACGTCCCCCTCGTATGATCGAATATGTCAGAGTTTCGCGGTGCTCCTCCCTCTATCACTCTCTCCCCTCTCGCTCTCTCTTTCCACGTAGCCGGCCGTACTCCCCGAAGCCAAGCTAAAAACCGAAAGGCAACAAACCGTGTCTCTATACCGGTCCGATTATAGACCACAATCTGGGCCATCCCAGCAACCTCTCCAAACGAGCTCTCTCATCGTGGAACGTCGACCACTTTCAGCAGGCGACAATGGACCAGCAGAACGAGCCTTTATCCTGGACCCCTCGCCACCATTCCCGCCACTTTCCTTCTCTTTTGGTCCTTTCCCTTTCTCTCCTCTTTCACCAGAATTATTAGCCACCTCTACTTCCTTCTCTGCCTTCTTCGATATTATACCCTTTTCGCTCTCATTGAATCGGTGCATATCAAATTCTCCACCGCGGAAAGCGTAATTGTTTCTATGTTTGTTGCGGGGATAAGATAACAATTACTAACGCTCGCTTACGGCTCGGGAAATGTGACAGAGATTCAAGGAAATAAAATAAATAGAAGGGAACAATATTTTCATGCAAACTTCCCTTAGCGAAACGGCGATTCCATATGCAGCAACCGAATATTTTTCGCGTCCTCTACTATTATTTCTGTTTTCAGACTTGTTTTATTGTTCAGGGTGTACAGGTTCGCAACGTGGAATATGCATCTCGACGAGAGGTGCAGAAAGAAAACGGCGCAAGATTGCCATACTCGCCAACCGAGATATCGCAAACACGTCCGTCGCGCAGGAAATTCTCTCCCCGAATTTTCTAGACCCCCTCTTTGATGGTCGCGCGTCGCCACGGAAGTGTAAGCTTCTCGGGAAATGGAGGAAACTCGATCAAACGTTTCTCGGGCCGTTGTTCCCTGGCCCCTTGATACTTTATCGCGAACGGTTGCGAGTGGTGTAAATAATTGCTCACAAAGTCCCTACACCAGAAACGTGACTCCCACTTAAATTATCCGAGACTCGACATCGTCTTGGAACCAGAATTCATATTTTCTTATCCATCTACTTCCTCGGACCAAAGTAATCTTTCACTTGTCAAGCGACTCTCCGTCGCCGCTATTAACCTCGCTCAACCTACGAGCACTTTACAACCCCTCGTAAACAGGCTAACCAAACCCGAATTAATTCCCAATCAACCAAAGCCAAACTACCATTCCGATGAGATTTTAATGCAACAAGCTACCCTCAAGAGTGCGAACAGTCGAATCTCTAACACACAACCCCATCGCAGCCCCATGAAACGTGATCCCGTCCGAACAATTGAGTATCGTGAATCGTGATACAATACACCATACAGAAAACTTTACATATAATATTCCAATACACGCAGCCATCCCTAAGCGACACATTCTCCACGCGTCTGGAGACTTCTGAGTCACCATTAATTTTAGAATGGCAATGCTAGTTCCTGTCCGCGTGCTTTGACTCGTCGAACCTTCAGCTCGTGAAACTTCAACGCCACGAGAAACCTGCCACCCCTAAAGAGCCGAAGGGGCGAGTCTCCAGTACCCCACCCCATATCGAAGCCATCCCGCATCCCCGATTGACGTTCGGTGTCCCCAACGGCACTTGTACCCAGCACGAACCACAAATAAACCTGGTATATGCGGAAATATGCACCGCCACCAAGCACCCCGTGGCTAATTTTAGCTGGCGAAATTGTGTCTCATACCAGCCTGGCCGAGGCTGTTGCCGCAGCCTGGCTACTTGCACATGGCAGATCTGTTTCTCCCCCATCGGGCGTTTTTCTTCGCACCGCGAGGACAGCCGAAGGTAATCGTCTTATCTACTGTAGACTGTGCATCGCAACGAAGTACCTAAGATCACCGCGAACTCCGAAGGTCGCGCGAAGCGTGGGGTTTACTAGTTAGATCCTTTCTTCGTGGATGCCCATAAGCGTGCATTGGCTGTGAGTTTATAGGTACATTAAATAGTAATTGGTCGTGAATATTTTGTGTCTCCGAGCTGGAGGATTAACTCGTTTCACTCGGAAAGTAATTATACGAGGATGATCACAGAATGGCCATTATGTATTTCGTGGGCGTTGCAAAGGTCAGGCAAGCTTTTCAGCACTGGCCCGAATTGCACGTGTAATTTTTACGTGGGAAAGTCGGTACAAAAGTGCTTCGCAAATAGAACAGGGTGGGATACACCCACGGGGTGCGTGATTAGTTTGTTAATGCAGGGAAAAAAGGGAAAACGCGATAAGGTCAGCTTTAAAGCATGCTAGTTTGAATAAAACATGATAAAGGCACGTGCAGCTTAGCATTTTATTTACTTTGGCGAGAGCAGATTTTAAATTGATATACGAATTTGTTATGTAATATGATGATTGGAAATTTTTGTGAGATGGGATGGTCGCTTTTGCGCCGGGAATGGAGTGATTGCAAGTGGAAATAAGGGAAGCCTCTCGGTTTGCGAAACTCGCACCAGAAGCATCGCCTTGATCGCGCGAAAGAGGAAGTGTCTTTGCTCCCGATTTACGTAATTGTCGACCGTGGAATTCGAAACGAGGAAACAGGAGCAGAACAACCGCCGAGATTTGTCCCAACGATAATATTTGTCTTTCCTACGGCTCGACTAGATCGAAACACGTACACTGGGCGATGTCGTAAACGCATAAAATGATAGAGTACTCCTACCGAACTTCAGCAAACAGAATCGCACCTGAAAATAGCTGAACTAGTTATTCTCCAAACAAATAATCGCCCTCCCAATAAATCGTCCGATCGTTAACTGTGCCGCTTTCCGCGGATTAAACTGCGCACTTAATTCACCGCATTTAATTATTGACTCTAACAACTGAATTTCTATTACAGCCGAGCCCCGTCCAAGCCTCAACAAGATGTCAAGGCCTGCTTTTTTTGGTGCATTCAACTTTGGGCGACGTCAAAGTACGTCGACCATTTTTCCAGAAACAACAACCATTATAGTTGCGAGATCAATGTAATTTAAGATATTTATACTTTACAGTGTAATAGCGATTATAAATGATCAATTAAACTTTATTTACTATATTTATGTGTTGAATTCAATTCTAATGTTAAGACTATGTTATTCTTAAATTGCTCCTATACTAGTTCCTCGCTATTTCCACAGTATTCCTACTGCATTGCTGCAGTATACCTGCACAACTCCTACATATAACGCTCCTAGTTTCCTTCTGTGTGTTCCGATGTGTTCTGCGAAGAATGAATTGTGAAGTGTGAAGTCTGAGCTGTGAGGCGTAAAATTGGGAACTGTTAAGGGGGGAGCCTGGTGTAGCGGGTCTAAGAAATCGATTTTTTTTTTTAGCATAAATCAATAGTTGAACATTACGATAATATGCTCTCAAAGCAGCAAAACGAAATTCGAAAAATTAAAGCGGATATAGCCGGTTTTGCTACAGAGCGCCAGGTTACCACAAAACTTTAAATGCGTTTTTCTCGAAACAACAGTCTTACAATTTGCGGGCAATGTAACTCCAAAAATATTCAACCAATCGACTTGGCCTTGTGCACAGATATTTCTGAACATTTTCTTCATAGAGCTAAGTTATTGGTATAATGATATTGTTTAAATAAATAACTTTTTTTACACATTTAAGGGGGGAGTCTAGTGTAGTGGGTCGAAACAATCGATTTTTTTTTTTTTTGCATAAATCACTAGTTAAACATCACGATAATATGCTCCCAAAGCAGCAAAATGAAATTCGAAAAATTAAAGCGGATATAGCCGATTTTGCTACGGAACACCAGGTTACGAGAAAACTTGAAATGTGTTTTTCTCGAAAAGACAGTTTTGCAGTTTGCGGGCAATGTAACTCCAAAAAAATTCAACCAATCGACTTGGCCTTGTGCACAGATATTTCTGAACATTTTCTTCATAGAGCTAAGTTATTGGTATAATGATATTGTTTAAATAAATAACTTTTTGTACACATTTAAGGCAAAATTTCGTTGGAAAAAGTGAAGTTTTTTTTCAAGAGGCCGCCATTTGTTCAATTTTGCATCTTTTAAGATATGAATTTATACGATTTGTGCGTACACTCATAAACTAAACGAAAATTGTTCGATTTTTGGTTTTAGATGAAACCAAAAGACGCTACGTTGCCCGCAGTGCAACAATTGCGTCGCCAACGGACTGGGCATAAGCCCTTATAATTTTATTATTTGCCGGTCATTTTTAATAAATTTTTTTTTTTATCTTCCACAACCTGATAGTACAATATCCTGAAAGTTTCAGAAAGATCGATTAAATACTTTCTTTAAAAAAAATTCCCGAAAAATGCCTCGATTTCCAGCTAGTTACACCAGGCTCCCCCCTTAAGTTGAGAGCTGTGAGCAGTGAAGTTGTTAACTGTGAAGTGCGAAGCTGTGAAGTGAGACGGTGTGAAGCTCTGAAGTGTGAAATTGTGAAGTATAAAGCTGTTGGACTGTGAACTGTGAAGTGTGAACTGTGAAGTGTGATGACTCACGTTGAAGTATTAAAGAAGTGGCAAAAATGGGGTGATAGTAGGGCAGAGATTATATGTATTACATTAATTGCACAATAATCACTCAAGCGACGCCACACCATAAACAACATAATTGGAATCTACCACTCACCCTTTTCCTTATCGTCCTTCCCTTTATTGTCGAAGAAGCCCGTCGTAAGAGCCTTTCTCTTCAGCAAAGGCGCTCTCCTCTTGGGCTTCGTGACAACGACGCTACTGCCCAGGGACTCTGGAAATCAGCAAAGAAAGAAAAGGAATATTCTCTCTTCGGATCCTTCGCCAGGCTACATTTACGCTATGACTTCGATGATTCGTGGAATCCAGTGGAATCGAAACACTACGTTTCAATAAGAAATCCTTGTGCTCCCTTTCGTTATTGTGGTCTCATTGATTCACTTCCGCCAGCTCTCGGAAGTGGAACAAAGAGACGCAGAACGCGCGCGAGAGAATGGAGCTCGATAAAACACGATCCGTTCGTGATTCTTAGGTATCTTCAATGCTAACAATGCGCCGTGTAAAAGCTTCATGTAGCATATAGCACATTCGATGTAACTAGTGTGCCATCAGTTTCTAAAAACATTTTCTCACCATCGATTCTACACATTAAAATAATGAAGAAAGTTCATACACATATATGTCCCATAACGTTTAATCTTCTAATTATCCGCAATTCTTTACTCCCCGAAAAAAACGGACCAAAAAGCCTGTAGAACGGCAACCATCTTACAGCCGTGCTGGTCAGCTGGTCTAATATCTCAGTCAAACAAAAACACCTACACTGCCCTCTTTAGTTAAAATGTCCTATCTAGCATTTCGAAACAACCGAGAAAACTGAAGTTTTATCATTTACTTTGTACCGTCCTTATTTTCCTTTATTCAAATTAAAACATGTTGTCATTACTTCGTAACAGCCTAATATATTTTTTTGTAATAGGTGTACCGGTAGGTAATGTATTATTAACGTACCAATTAATTAATTGTTTTAGATAGGATATTTTAATCATTTGGAAATAAGTTAGGTTAAATACATTAGACTGTTTATAAATCTTTACGAAGCACTTAGAGTTTTCTAACATTACTTAAAAGGTAAAAGACGTGTGCTACTTCAAATATTTCAACATATCTCAAAAAATGAAAAAATGCTAGATAGGACAGTTTAACTAAGGAGGGCAGTACAGATCTCTGTGACTTTTGAAGATAGAAAAAAACGTGTGAGGAAACTGTGTGACTAATAAACAATTAAACATTACCGAATATACATATACGCGACCATTTTCCATTACTTCGATGCGCGCAATGGATGCTCTAGGAAATGTCCCGCATTTCTATTGCCACCCTGTGCATCACTTAAACGACGTCCCATAAAGTCCCACAGCAATTAAACGAAATGACATATCTTTCTGCCGCGATAATTTATCACGCGATGTTTGCAAACAGGCCGTGGACACCCCTAATGCTACGGAATTAGCTCTCCATCGAATTTACGGCCGCGATGAGTACTCCGTATCTCGGCCCATTACACGGGGTCACGTTTTCAAGCGTCCATAACCGTGAATGAGCGATTTACATAAAGAGGGGTAATAAAATCCTGCGAGAGACTTAAATGCTTAGTCGAAGTGCGGGTATATTTAATGCCCCGCAGGAGGGTGGCCGCGAGACTCCTCCGGGAAAGGGGATACTTGGACGTCAGAGATACACCGCAAAGCGAATGGATCCTTGCGCTCATAAACACGTCAATCATCGGGGAGACAGCCGAGCTGAGATCCCATCCTCCACGAGGGGGATAAGACGCCGACTTCCTAGCGGCAAAATAAAAGCACTCGTCTTCGAGAATTCGCACGATTCCTCTTTGCTTTCTTCGGCACACGCTGGCGCCACGTCGGTCGCGCAAAAAATAGTCTCGCTTTTTTTTTTTTACGCTCGAAGGACACTCGATAGCCTCGCAGTCGATACATTTGAATACGTAGTGTAGAAATAATTAGGGTTTCAGAAAATTTATCAAACCTAAATAGAGTGTAATAATGAACGATTCTTCGAGAGTTTGTTAACTGACCGCGTGGAGATTGATGGGGGATCGAATTGGCGCGAGAAAATGATCGCAAGGGACTTACCACTGGGTGGCCTGATGTGCACTCCCAAGTTCAGGGCCTGAAGTTTCGCGACGGCCACCTTGCAGAGGACCTTCCTCTCGATTTCTGACAGGGACCTCAGCGGGGTGTTCTGCAAGGTGACTCGTCGGCCAGCAGTGCCCGCCCACGTGCATTTTCCCTGAAAGAAAAGTTACGCTCCAATTTATGTCACGTCGCATTACCCTTCGAAGGTTAACTGCTAGACGTAATCCGATGTAAATAGCGCTTGTGGATGGAATAGAGCAGGGACGAGCATGAGCGTCAACTTCGTGCTCTTAAATAGAATCGTATACTTTTTCATGCATTTTCACATGCGAGAAATTACGAGACATAAAATTTGCCCTGGCAACGTCAATTTCCACTGACGATATTATAACAAGCACGCGCCACTTCCTGCATGCACATCGTCGCCGAGCAGAAAATGGCGAATTGCGTGCTCACGCGCGTCGATCGATGCAATTTCGTCGTTCGTATTAAATTCGCTGCGTTTGATGCAATGAATTGGCTCCTCGTCAATGTCAAGTTCGAATATCGTCGAATGCCTTCCTTCCTCGGGAGCAACGATGCCTGAGAATTTACGACCGCCGGTTCCGTTTAACAATTTTGGGAATAACGCACTGGACCCGGGTAATTTATACACTTTCTGGATTCGACGTCTGAGGAACGACGGAGATCCAGTGTATATCTCTCTTCGCAGTGGCAATTAGAAGAGACAATAAAGCGAGACCTTTGAGTGCTGCCAGGGAATATCTTGAGACTAATGCACGCGGTATCTTACACTCAGTTATACGATCCCTTAATCTCAACGTAAAATGCGAGATAAACGCTGAAGATTATAGGAAACATTCCTCTCGACATAAAATATGCAGCACAAGCTTTCATATTCAAAAACACTTGATAATACTAATAATAAGTATACTATATTATGGAGTACTGGCTTACTACTACTGCGTTCCCTAATTATAAAGTTACCTTTCTATGAAAGTTCAGTCAAAGATTCAAGGTTTGCCACAGGTCGATTCATCCAAACGGAATTTTCCTTAATTAATTAATTCTCAGATCACTAAACTTATCAGGAAACTCTTATTAGTAGGACTATTGTCAAAAAGTGTTCGAATGTCACATGGAGATTACACACCCTACGCTTCTGAATGGAATTGTTTTTAAATGTAGCTACTTATTAGAATCTTTGACCAAGCGTCAGTGCGTTATAATTCTGAAATTTTCGCCTATAAATTTCGAAGAAAGGGAGGCTCGCGCGCGTTGCTCGTGAAGGATCACTGCCAAGACGCAGTTGCACACGACGATCTATCAGACGTGTCGTTACTTTCTCGTGGTCGAGTACGAAGCAGCGCGGTATCATCGGTTGCCTGCACCGTGTAAATAAATATACAAGCCGCCGCATCGTGGGCGTGCAAAATCTTGCGAATTTAGATCGCGGAATAAATCTTCGCGGCGAGGACGTGAACCGACACCCTGCACCATTGACTGGTCGATGTTGACGAGGTGGACGCTAGATGCAAGTGGATCAAGGAACCGATGATGGATCGCGTGGAAAACAACAGAAACATCTTACGCTGATACCTAAAATCTAAGCAGGTACATGGAATCGAATGTCTCAAAACGAACCGAATCACATGTCACTGTGGCAAACCACGACTCCGCTAATATTCCCAGAAGCGTTTGATTCAGAGCGGAAGATTCTACGAGGGGCAAAGTGCAAAAAGCGAAGACAGCCGTATTCGCGCAATGAATCGCCCACGTGCAGTCCGTTTGTTTCTAATAGAAAGGAGTCACGCTCCCCCAGGCCGAGGTATATTTTTGAGTATTCGCGGCTCGTGTCGTATGATAACAAACCGTGCTACAGAGTGGCAGCGTTCGAAGACTCGTTGATCCTTCGAGCTTTCTGCATCGCGATCCTTCATTCGCGATAGCGTATCAGTGGAGGAGCGCATTCGTGGATGACGCGAGCGTGTAACTGCACGGGCGAGTGGAGGCCGGTGTGTCGGTGGAGGTAGTAGTATAGCAGAGGTTAAGTATAGTTCATACACACCACCGTTGACGGACTATTTCTGGCGGCGCCGGCGAAATTCCGAGGCCCTAAATTGGTTATCGCGCTTACCGCTTAACGAGACCGCCTGCAAGGTCGACCTCCCTCTTCTTATTCCCACCGCTCCTCTTTTCCTCTTTCACGTCGCCTAAATACCCGGTCACGCGGGGTATTAAACGGCAGCGATAGAAAGAAAAACAGGCGAGTCGTGAATGTCGGCACCGCTGACAGTGACGAGGGAGAGCGAAAAGAAGAGATCTCTGCGGCGGAGAAATGAAGAGAAAGGAGGACCGCAACGGTAAACACCGACAGAACACACTGCTTCCCATCGTGTTTTCTTCAGAAATTTGTGGAGATAGTAAAAGAAGAGAGAAATCACGTAGACACGGATAAGCGAACTGAATTTGTCGAAGAAGGGGTGGATAAGAGAAATGGCTGACGAGGAAACTTGGTGAAGTTATAAAATTAACCGTGGAATGCTAACCAGTGAAGTTAATTTAACGGTGTTATTAATCCTCAGCAGGTAGTTCGCGTAAAAAGATTCTGCGTGGAATTAGTTAACCTTGAAATTTAATACACCGCGTTGATATACTGTTGTTTATAAGTGGAGATGTTCTTCATGAATTTCTATGGGAAATTCCTTTTATGAATATTGCTTTTCTACTTTTGGGATTTTTTAAATGATAAATAGGGATACAATTTCTCTTTTATCGATCTTGTGATTTTACTAAATTTTTCAAAATTGGGTCACGTAGGACCCCCGTATTGAAAGCTAACCAAAATCCATGGTACCCCGCTGAGGGTTAAGAAAGCAGTGGCCGAGTGTCGTTATTAATAGTAACACTCTATTTTAGCGACGGATCTTAATAGCAGCATCATTAATTCGTTTTCTTTCTTCTAACGAGGTGGACACTCTCAGCTATGCGGCGACAGGTGGTTTAAGCAAATTATTCGTAGACGTGTTTTGGCAAGACAAAACGCTATGTATAGCACGTGGTACTCGTTCTCGCTTCGTTTACAATGCGCAAATAAAATGTATTTGGAAAAAGCGCGATATAAAAGTAAGTTAACCGTGTCCAAACAACATGCCATCAGATACGCTTTAATCTTTCAATTGAACTTGAACGCTAGATTCTATTTTAATAAACCAGTAAACGATTGACCTTCAACCAAATCCGAACTGCCCCACTTCCTATTCAGCTCTCGAAATTACTCTGTAATCAATGGCCAAATAAATCTCAAAACGGTCTATTCAACCTAACACAAATATTCCAAGGGATCATTTTCCAATCCTACCATACTGATCGCAAAATGTAATCCAGTAGAAATATTCGAAAATTTGAAATACAAGGCCAAGCAGCGCGCAGAAAATAGGAGAAAGTAAGGACTCACCTGTGGCGTCCAGGCGGAGGGTTGATTGGACGCCCTCGAGGTGCTCTTGCTCCTGGACCGCCATATCTTCTTGGCCACCAGTCTGCTGCCGTGATGCACCACGCTGCTCGAGGACTTGCTCTTCTGCATCGCTGTGCCACCTGCGGAATTTGTCGGCGATGACGTGAGTGCTGGCGAACCAGGCGCCGAGTGTGGCTTATCCTTGTGCGCGTTGGAACCGTGAAGGAGATGGGACAGGAAGGATTGGTGATGGTGATGATGCTTGGGGGTCAATGGTTCCTCGGAACCGAGGCCAGCGTCGATGCTGCTCCTCGAGCTCGCGTTCCTACTCGGCGGCGAGGTGGTCGTGTCCGCGTCGGACAGATTTTCGGACGGATTCTCCGCGGAGGATATCTCTTTGTAATTGAACACCCAGTTGTCATCGGTCTGGCAGCCTTTGTTGTTACCATCGTCGTCGCTCAGCTTCGTCGTCTCCCCCTTGGCCTTGATGTTCCTCAGGTTTCGATCGTAATTAACCCGTTTAAACCTGTCCACCTTGTCCGCGTCCATGGACTTCTTCCTTGCCATCCTTAGGTATCTCTTAATCGTGTCGCTGACAGAGGGTGAGACGTCATCGTTGTCCACGCTGCTTCGCCTGCGGCCGGTGGACTTCTGTCCAGCCGTCTCTCTCGAGGCGTCCTCCTTCTCCCTTTCCAGTAAAATGGCTTCGAGAACGTCCCGAGGGACTGGGTCTGTTTGGACACCGTCTTCGATGGGCCCGCGATCGGTGCTGGGTCCCTGAACGGCTATTAAAGGTGGCGGGGACATAGGGTCCCTTCTATGGACTGACAGCCAATCTTGGGTGTCCTTAATGGGCATTCTAGTCCGTTGATGAGTCCACGAACGAGCGGACGGCGACGTATAAGCGCCGGTGACACGCGGACCCCTGAACCCCCTGGTGCACCTCAGATCGAAGTACAGTTTCTCTAAGAGCTTGCGGTCTGTCAGAATGTCCGAAATCACGTGTTGCCGTGTACCGGACTTGCTGTAGTAGCGACCGATAGTGTCCAGCAGGGATTTATGCACGTAGTCACCCTGATACGGTAACATAGACTTGGGGACCTTCTCGGGGTCCTGGTCCGCGGAGGATCGTTGCTGAACCGACAGCTCCTTGAGCTTAGCTTGAGCAACCATCAAGTCCAAGTGCTGCTGAAGCTTGTCTATCAGCGTCTGATAGTCAAAAGGTTCTTTACCCTCGACCTGAGCAGAGATCCCAGATCTCCCAGTCGACTTAGTCGTGCCAGCGACTTCGTTCTGCATGTTCAGGTACTTCTGCAGCATATCAGCCAATGCCTTGGCCTCAGCGTCCTCCTGCTGGAACTTCCTGCGCTCCACAGGACTCGACGGCGTGCTACCTCCCTCGGTCGCCAGCAGCCATTCCCTCTTCGCTTTAGCCAGGTCGAATTTCCCGGCCGCGGTCGTATGGAGGATGAAGGACTGAGGCGTGCCCCTGACATCGTCGGCTTCGTCCGCCGAGCTGGCCTTCGTCCGGCAACTGCCGCCCTTCACGTGCCTTCGACGCCTTTGCGAGCGGAAGCCCAAGGTGCCTGGGTAAGAAGCCTTCCTCCACAGCAGGAACCTGGGCTCCCTTTGGCACACCTCCTGGAAGTACTGCTCTATCTTCGGGATATCCTCGGGCCTGTTGTGCGCCCCGTCCGGGATCAATCGTCTCCCAGCGTCGGCCATGTACCTCCATGTCTTCCTCGTTAGCAGCCATCGCTCCTTGGACGGCTTGCTGGACCGTTTGGTCCTTCGGTCCTTCGAGGCGGGCGGCGTGCCGTGCATGGGGCCCCCCGTTTCCATGCTGTCGCGACGCGAGCGTCTTCTACCCCCAGGACGCTCCGCCATCGTCGCGTCCTTTTCCTTCTTAGCCACGCGAACCACTTTCGCGGAATTGTTTTTACTCTTCGGGCACGATCACCGACCGACGACCCCTACAGTCGTCCACTCGGACGGCACTAGACCATTCCTGTACGCGCCCAGGAGGGAGGGTCACACTCGCGACCGCGTCACCGCGTCACCGCGTTGCTTCGGGGGCACATTCGAGCGCCGGGCACTTGGGATATCCAAGAACGTGGAACGGCACTGCACTTTCACACTGTCGAGTCTGTCACAGCGGCTACGCTGGTCCGCCGCGAGGAATCGCGCCCGATGATCGATGAGGGACGAAGGTGCGGCGTGCAGAGGACCCACGGTGCTGTTGCTTCGATATCCACGGTGGTCCGAGTCACGGAGTCGTCTGTTCCGCTCGTTATCGAACGGGACTTGCTCGATAAGTTCGAGGGGGCGGGTTGGAGGACACGTGAGCGGAATGATACGTCGCAAGGTCAGGAGGGAAGGAGGACATTAGCTTATTCTTGGAGCAAAGGAAGGACGTGCCTGTGGTACTGTGCGTGTAAAAAAAATTCAGTAGCCACTTGTTCCTCGAGTAGGAATCGCCACTTCCTAGCAGAGCAGCGTCGTAACCCGCCGGCCAGAAATTGATCCGGCTCTCGGTTCCCCGTATCACGCTTATTTTTGTGCCTCGTGCACGAAACTTTACGTTCTTTTTACGCCGGCCACCGCCAGGCCAGCCAGTTCGGAACTTCAACAACGGGCTCCAGATTAATTTAGACTTCGCGGATCCCGCCGAAAGTCAACCTAACCACGGCCATCTTCTTCCCCGCCCCTGCACTTGTCAACCGAGCGGTCCACTCCTCGCGCGATCCGCGCGACACACCGAGAACCCTCGATCCCCCCGGATGTTGCCCGCGCGAGATAGGGATCCCGATACCGCCCTCCAGGGACCGGTGAAAAACGCCTCGACCCAGATTTAACTCTTCCAAATAGAAGCCGCCCGTGCGACCGAGTCCAAGCGTTCTCCAATAGGGGAGCCGAGCGGATCCGGCCTGGTTCCTCAAACGTCCCTTAACGCTTCGTGGTCCCCGCGGTCCAGGGCACTCGGGGACGTTCCACGCGTGACGGGGCGAGCACCGCACGTTCGCGTAGCTTCGCGAGCGACCAGACGTCGAGGAAGAATCACGTTACGTACGGCCGCGAGCCGGCAAGGTGGAAGCTGCCTAAGGTACGCGACTACTGCTTCTCAAGGCGTCGCGACGCTCGTGGACGCTCCGTGTCTAAAAGCGTCTTTGCCCCTTCTCTCTTCCGTGCCTCTCTTACGCGAAGAGAGGAGCGTGTGAGAGACAGAGGAGAGGAGAGGAGAGAGAGAGAGAGAGAGAGAGGGGGCAGAGGGAGAGTAAGAGAGACGGAGAGAGATTTGGATCAAGCGAGAGAGTTAAAGCAGAAAAAGGGAGGAAGAGCAAGAGACCGATAGTGCAGAGGTAGAAAGAGAGAGAGAAGGGTGATGGACGGAGGAGGACGAAGGCGACTTTGGACCAGACCGAGGAAGAGGCAGAGGCTTCGGTCTAGGGTACCTGGGACCGCAGACTAACCGGAGGTGGTGTGTCGACGACGCTGTCATCGTTTGCCAAATACCGTCGGCGCTTTCTGGCGAGCCACGTCTACGTGCACCCCTCACGTATTTCATAGTACGATAGTCCCCGCCCCGGCGATTTGTTTATAACGATAAACGCAGACGCGCAACGAGCGCGCGCGGGCGTGCGACTCGGGAGATGTTTTTCAGCGTCCGCGGGCAACTAGGACCGTGTTTTCGTAAGACCCCGTCGTCCCACTTTCACGACCGTGGCTCGGGGATGTTGGAAACGGAGCAGCGGCCACGGAACTACATGGTGCGGATAGTAGGTTCTCGTTCATTTTGCGGGTCTGGCATTCTTTTTTGCTTAGCGAGTAGCTTGCGGGGGGGATGGAAAGGCAGATCTTGGAAGGCGCTGTTTCTAGCGCATGGACAGGAGGTGAAGTTTCTGGTAAGAGAGCAGTTTTTGACGGAGGGGGATGGTTGGCAGGGTCGCCGAGGTGGTAATTAGATTCGTGGCGGGGCTTGGTCCCGCTGGTGTAACGTGTTCGATGGTAACTCGGATCCAACGACGTCATCGCGCGTGAAAACAAACGCGGAGGCGAAGGGAGAGCAGAGCTTGCGGCGTGGAGTAGTAAACTCCCCTAAATTGCAGGAGATTCTGTCGACGATATCGATTTTGTTTGCCAAACACTATAAGAAATTCCTGGCGAACGTGCAATTTCTAAATTCGTCAGTTCAAGCAACTCTGCCGCGAACTTTTGTCTTGGTAAATTATGTACAGGGTGGCTTAGAAGAGGGGTCGAAGCGGTTGCAGCACGCGAGGCGCGTTAAAGTAAACCAACATGGATGCCATTGCATGAACCTGCAATCCTCCGTTTCGATAAGGCGAATAAATAATTCAATGATGCTTTTGTAACAACAACGAGCCTGTATATATATATATATATATACCTGAATAAAGAGCAGTTTAACTGAAGAACCTCCTGTACCAATTTGTTTATTCATTTAATAAACGTCCCCCTAAATGTAGAACCGATGGCACATCCTTATAAAAGGCAAGGAACAGAAACGACTGAGGAACGATCCACGTGTACGCCACGCCAAGCCCGTCCAGAAACCATCGAACGGTTTCGGAAGTCCGAAAGGGAAGTTGAGGAAGCAGCGATTACCTAACGCCGAGGGGGAGAAAATGTGGGACATTTCTTTATACGCGCGGCGGTGACGCGGAGCGATAAAAATCGCCATGGGGCCGTTGCCTAATATTCCTAGGGATGTATTCCACGTCCGGGACTATTTCGGGACTCATTCTCTAATGCAAGTCAGGCCGCACCTTGGCCCGCCTTTATGGCGTTCGCTCGTAAATCAGAGCTAGGTCTAGCTCCGCTGAAATTCTTTATTTTTCCGAGTGGAAAATTGACGACTGATTTATCGGCCAGTGCGCCAGGAATGTCTAGGCCGCAGGCGTTTCGTGAAATATGAAAGGTGCAGGGGGAAGCTCGCGAGCTCGTCCACGGATCGCGTTAATTCGTTCAATTTGACCCCACTGCGTCATAGCGTGATAATAATATTCAAAGTAAAGATCACAAATAAGCTGAAAGCGTACCGAGCTTTTCAAGCAAACTCGGATTGCTCGATGCTCACGGACATCGAGCTTATTAACACAGTTTCTGTTCCTCGTCGCGTTTTTTTTTTATTCAATTCTGACACTCGCATTACGGGGTCGAGTAACTCGTTGCGGATGTCTCGGTTATGTTCATGAAGACGTACCGCCTATCAAATTAAATTACCAGATGGCGGGCGATCCTGTTATCAGAGCTTACCGGGCTAATGAAAATATACAGGAAACGGCATTAAATTCTCCGAGCTTATTAGCCGTAATTTCCTAGATCCATAAAAAAGCGTTATCGAGCAGCGAGAGGTGTGACGTCAATGCTGCCGAAAATAAAACTTCATCCCCTTTTAACTACATCTTCGTTACTGTTCCCGTGTTTCGCGTTACGAACGCGTCTGATGGTACGAGAACTACTCGCTCATACGATTAAGCCATGTTCACAATGAATTTCTCTGTCATAATCACCCCGACAGCTGTTTCACGGGTAATTATAATTTATTTCACTTATGTTTAAAACGCAGCGCTCCTCCGTGCTCGCTGAATTTTCGGGCGAGTTGGGTGTCTGGCGAGAAGCAGGGAGGAAGCGGTGATATCTGGAAAAAGTCGAGTCAAACGGCGAATAAGGGGGACCACGCTATCTTTAGCATTTGGGCTCGCGTCTCTCGTCACCTCGAGACGCCGAAGTGTCTGCAGGCGAGCCTTATCTGCACTGGCCTGCCGCGAAAGTTCCTTATCGGCGAGCTTTCGCGCGCTTAAATAGCTAGTCGGAGGCGTGGACGGTCTCGGTAGGTGGCCGGCGTCCTTCGAATTGGCAAAGATAGACGCGACACGGAGCGTTGACAATTTAAACACGCGGCCTTGTTAGTCGATCGAAAACATGTGAATGCACGTGGGCTAAACGTAGCTTCTACCAGATCTGCGAAATTGCTCTGGATGTCCTACAAACTACTCGGCACGTTCTTACGTGCCCACACTCCGACGAAATTGGAGACAAGAGTGGCGGATACATGATCGAATATCAAATGTCATCGTGAGGTAAAATCGTGGCCTCCGAAAGTGGTCCGAGCTTGTGACGATCGTACGAATTTGCAGGTGTTTGGATTCTCGAGAAAGATTAGCTTGTAAGACAAGTGTCTGTTACCACGTCCGCTTATTAAAATGGAATACTCGAGAAGAGTCTGCATTAAAAATGCAAAGATGTACGCTGCAGGATTTTAAATATGAAATTAAATTACTCTTCGATGAATTTCGTTCGAATGAGTCGCGCCGTCTCGGGTTTTCACGGCCGAGGATTGTAGATGAAATTCTGCGATTTCATTTCGTGTTTGTACTCCAGCCGACGGCGTTCTACGTTTACGACAGCTCGGGCGCATATATGAAAGTTGATAGACACGCTATTATCGATCGCAGAAGAAACGGAAGGGGCTTGACGGATGCGATAAAGCCACCATTAAACGGTAATTGTATCGAATAGTAAAGTGCCCGAGAGTATGAGAAACAACGCAGATGAACCGGTTAAAAGCTTTTCTAATTGGCGACAGAAAGCTGAAACATGCATAGGCTACGAATCACTGACGTATTAATTAATAAACGCCAAATAAATGGAACCTACAATCCCGTTTCCAAAACGTGCAAACTAAATATAAAAAAGGGAGCTTGTATACTTCCTAAACGTGTCGAACTTTATAATTCTCTAGGAACGAATCTGCGCAGATGAAAACGTGCTGCGGTAACATGATGCCAGATTTACCATTATCACGATCAAGCATGAATATTAAATTCTCTGTTAATAAGATTAACAGCCATACCATCGAGTCTCAATTAAACTCTCGTTCATAACAAGAAGCTCCCACTTCTAATCCACTAAATTCCTCATCGTATCCCAAATATCTCAAATAAACACTTATCAAAATGTTCAGTGATTAAATTGAACACCTTAAACCACCGTCAGTGTGAATGGTCCGTTTGTGTTAACATCAGTAAGCGACACGGGCAAGTGTAAGCTGCTCCATTCCAAAACAGGAAAACGATATTCCGTTAAGGAACTAGTTCTTGATCAGGCACTAATTTTTTATCAGTTCATGAAATAAATCGTTCTTTTGAGTTTATGTCAATAAATAATTGTTTGAAATAATTACTAACATAAAAATTGATAATTCAAAAATATATGTGTTGTCTGTGAAAGCAGTTAGTATTGTTAGTTTTAGATGATTAAAAACTAGTTCCTAGTCACCTTATTATTCCATACCTTATAAGTATTTAAATTATATATTTATTTTCAACTTTTTAAAATTTTTCCTTGAAGTTTAAACATTAATTCAACTTTTAGTATAAAAGAAAGTCTATGGTTTAATGTTTTATTAGGTTAAAAATAAATATTAAAGCGGGAAACCTTCTAAACTGATCAGAAACTAGTTCCTTAACGGTTCTCTGTTATTGACACTAACGGCGTTGAACCGTGACTGACCAACCGATATGTGTGCGCAGACCTTTAATGGTTGCGAATCGACAAGCAAGTGGTAGCAATCAACGGCGCGGGCACGTGCGGCCGAAAGTAGTGCAAGACGTCGATCGTCAGACACCGCGGTCTCGTCACCGATCGATGACGATCCGCCGGGATGAGTTGGCTTGATGACCGATGTCGAACCTGCCGTCACGAGAGAGCGACGCGCAGTGTCATCGACTGATTGCCGCTATTCCGAGCGAACTCTCGGCCAAGCCTATTTAAAATCATTTGCACCGCCACGCGAGCTTTCCACCCGGCATAACAAACAGCGAACTGTCGCGCGATCACAGCCTCGTGACACGGAAATTAATTCTACGCTTCCTCTAACAACAGATACTGCGCCCTGACGTTTTTATAATTAAAGAATACGCGCGCCATACTGCTGCGAGATTTAATTGAGGACAATCAAGGGGCACGGTGGCTGTCGCGTACGAGCGAAGCTTGCCTGCAGGAGGTCGTAGAGAGAAAGCGACGCTCCGGTGTTTCCTTTGCCTCGGGTCATTATGAAACGGTTTAATCCGTCTCGTTCGAGGAATTCGGCGCGGAGGGGTGCGCCTCTAACGTCAAGCAACGAAGGAAAAAAGAAGAAGTGTGTATACGCAAAATCCCAGCGCGATAATATTTACAGCTCCGAGCGTAAAAAGTAAGCGGCGCGAATAAATAAACACTTCGGGCAAGGTTTGAATACCCGTGTGCCATGAGCACCCAAAGATTCCGATACCTTTGGAACCTTGAAACATATCCAGAAGCTCGTATTCGCCGACGCGTAAATCGTTGCGCGACGGAATTATGTAAGAAATTTAATGAGGTACTGTATGCTTTCTCCGGTAAGAAGATTCTAGCTGCACGCTCGACTAAAACTTAGCCCTCGCGCGACGAGCAGATGAGCATTCACGCGTTAGCACCTTTGACGGCGATAAACACTGCCAAGAAATCTATACCTCGAGGAGAAAAAACAGAAAGTGACATATTCTCAATAGAATTCCCAATTGGGAAACGCAATTTGCATTCTCACTTGGCAAAGTTCAGGTAGCTAGATACCAGCGTGCAATATTACAGAAACGGTGGAGAAAGCTGGGTCCATTATCAATTTAAAAATGAAATTATTAATGAACGGGGGAATGTCGTTTGATTAAATCATCTGTGGATCAAGGGAATCGAGACGATACTGTCGCTGCCTCCAAGGCTGGAGCAAGCAAACGAGACGAGGATGAAGGTGCGAGAGAGAAAGAATTACGGAAGGACACGAGTAGCGTAACAGCGCCAGAATAATCGTCCCAGTGGCGTCTTTTAATCTGAACCGCCATACGAATCTATTTTTCGCCGGACAATCGCGCCAGAAATACCGGATTGGCCCCCCTTCGTGTTAATTCTGTTCTGGTGCTCACATGATCGCCACCACTTGGTCTCCGCCGCGTACACACCGCGCGGGTCCCGGCATTCTACCGTCGCTTTCAAGTGAAACGGACGGATTGCCTCGAGCGACTGGGAAATTATAAAAAAAAAAAAACACTTGCAGCGACTTTCACATGCGGGAAATAGGAAATTATTTTGTGAAAAGAGGATGCAATAGTTGGTGTATAACAGATCACGGAGAATTGCTAGAAACTTGTAGGCATCGATGGACCTGAATTGCTAATAAAACGATTGGAAATATGCATTGACTTGTACCACCGAGGGGTAATTTGAATAATTCGGATGGAAGATACACGTACGAGGGAGGGCTACGCGTCACGGGGGGCGCAGACGAGCAGGGCGTTTAAAATAACCAAGATCGAGAGTAAAATAATTAAATTAATGCTTTGCATCCGAGGGATCGTATATCGAATGTCTGGATGAGAGCATCGCCCAAAAATAAACGTCGCTCAGATTAATGGCAATACAATTAGACGCGACTTGAAAAGCTCCGCGTGAAATTCCATCGTGCATCGAACACGCCGCCGCATGACTTGCAACAGTATCCAGTAACCATCGTGCACAACGTATCAGCTGTCGATCGAGCAAGCTTCTACGAATACTTGATGAATTATTCATCTCGCACAACGCAGAGTATCGTCTCTTCTAAAGACTCCAATTTGATCTAACAAAATACACCGTGGACTACATCCTACCGTCAATATTTCCGTCTCTGCGGGCGTCACGATCGGTCCAAGTTTGTTTGCGCGCCGATTTATTTACCTCTTCCCAGGAAAAATAGACCGCGATCGTCTGAGAAACAAAGATTTGAGATCGAGTGGCGAGCAATTCGCACGTCTCGTGCGAAGGATCCCTCTGGATTTGGGTGTAGAATTTTCGAAACGCGCCGTGCAACATGTAGCGGAACGATCGACGATCGGCGAGGCTCGGTCAGTCCACGCCGGTCGTATTATAAAATGCGCGAATTATTTTTAGCGGGGCGCAAAAATATCGCAAGGTCGCCGCACGCGCCGCCAGCCACTCCTGCCCGTCCGTCGCGTGCGCCGCGAGCTTGCTGTCTGAAAAGCTCGCAGCTTTTCGCGGTAGAATCAGCCAGCGGAGTCGCCACCGTACAGACCGCGCTCCCTGTTTTCCCGAAAGCTCGTCAGGTGGCAGCCACACTTGCGAGCTAAGTGGAATCACTATCTTTCCCTACATCGGTACTTGGACTCGTCGATTCACGGATTACCGGAGCCGCCCTACAAAGTGGCGGGCATCGAATCGATAAAGATAACGACGCATTGTAAGATAGTTTGATAATCAGAAGGTTGACTTATCTAGTAAGCGATCGGAGTCTGCGAGAATTAGCAAGCGCTGATACAAGGAATGCCACCGGACCAAATTTTCCAGCATCAGGTAATTCCTCCTGGGAACGACTTCGAATGAACTGTGCATCGATAGAATCGGTTCCTCAGTTACCGAACGGATCTTTCGGGCGGAGGGTTTCGTTCCGAGTTTTATCGACGGTGAACTTTGAAACGCGAATTTAAAGTTTGCGTAAAAAAAAGTCAATGAAATAAGGAGAACTAAATGGAATCAGGCTGGATTTGCTAGTTAACCAGAGCTTCTGGAAGATTGTCGCTAATGACAGGAACACGCGATGTCGCTAATCTTGGTATTATGTCACGGAGTAACGTCACTATTATGTCATACACGAATTTAGTCCGCGTCAGCGTTCGCAGCTACACAGCCGCTTTTGTTAAACAACAGGATACATTCTAAATCGAGGACGCTCGAAGAACACGTTAATCTGTCCGAACTTCATGTAGAATAAACCTATGAAAACAAACGCCTTCTATCTAATAGCGAATTCGGACGGTCGCACTGGTGCGCACTGAGTGCGACATTTAGCCAATTGGAAGCGACAAAACTCGCACTCAGTGCGCACCAGTGCGACCGTCCGAATTCGCTATAACTGGCCCTCTGAACCATCGCGCGTGTCTGACCAATGGCGCTCTATTCCACTTACCAGTACTACTCGCCTTTCCACCCTAATTACATGCACGCGAAAATTGCGCTCACCTTCCTCGACTATTACGAATTCCCAGGAAGCCGACCCTCCAGCACCGACGAAAATTACCATCCGTCCCTCCCGACTACCTCGGCTTCCCGGTAAATCTAGCCGCCGAGACAAAAGCGCTAACGCGTTCCACGAACAGCGGAAAATCCTCTGCCGGCTGTAGAAGCCCCGGGAACTATCCCCGCGGTCGCCGGAATCGCGCGATTTCCGTGAAAGTTCCTTCCCTGGAACGACGAATAAAAGCAGTCACACCCGCAGACAGGCCGTCGAAAATAGCCGAAACGCCGGCTATTTCCACCGTGCGCGCGCGCGCGAGGGAGAAAGATCGAGCGTGGCGCGCGACTAATGCAACGGGCCAGCGAGCGAGAAACGCCTAATCGAGGCTCAAGGTTCTGGTCCCATTAATGGCGCGGTGCGGCGCGGCGTCTCGTGCGAGTGTTAATAGGTAATGATCGTGCGCGGGACATAGCGTGCTCGCTCGCTCGTGTCTAGCCGAGGAAGCCGTGGAAATGGGACGCCCGAGTCACGGCACGTGCACGCGAGCCGCTTCTTCAGCTTCTCGCGGCTTATTCCAAGACCACTAATACACGCGGGAGGAGAGAGAGGATCCTAGACCCGGAAAGGCCTTTGGCCTTTCGTCGTGGCGTGCAACCGCCGCGCCGCTCTGCCTACACGTGTGCGCGGCCCGCTCGGCGTGGCCGCGCAAAGCGGACGGCATTGCCGGGGGCCGATAATCCGCGCGGCCTACCTGCAGCCGCCGCGTTTGCGCGCGCGACCAGGCCGATTCGAAGGCGGATAGAGCTTTATTTATGGATTATGCGGCCCGCCGTGTGCCAGCCGGCCGGATTGTACGCGCAGGCGGAACGGGGATCCTTGCCAAATACTACGCGCGCCGCCGCGTGCACGAGTATATCGATCTCTCGGCCGTGTTACATTGTCGGAAGGATTATGAGGATCCGGTTCGATTTATCGCGCGTAGCACCGTAGTAACGTAGCTTTTTCATTGATACAGACGGTGCGGTGCCAATAGCTCGGCGGGTAGGTACACGCTCGGTTCTAGTAAAAGTGATTTCGCGCTGCATTTCCTGGTCCGTGCCGCGGGATTGCTTTTCAATATCGGCTGCGCTAATCTCGGGCGCAGATTGAAGTCTAACTGAGTTCCAAGTGGGAGTTTCGAGGCAGGGGGTTGAGGGGATATGGTGGTATGTGCAGGGCGTTCGTGTTTTGTAGTCGATCTCGAATAGGGGGGTCCTCGCGTTAATTAATTTGTGTGGTAGAAGGTCAAGTTGCAAATTAATACAATATATGCCGAATTAATGCAGCCTTAGAGTTGATCAACAGACGTCCTTGAGTTTAATGCGAAGATTAATTCCTCGGCGTAATGAGTGCGTCATTGTGCCTCCTTAAGCGATACAAGTCATTGTTTGCGTCTTTCGTAGAGCTACAATGCCGCGTAAAGAGATGTACTTGATCTCATTTACGAAAATAACGATGACCAGCCATGAAGAGGCTACGTCCACTATGTAATGACCCACTCGAAACGCCGCGATATTTATTTGAAATATTCTGTGGTGTCGCTATTAGTTTCTGACAGCAAGACGGATAGCGCTTACTCTTTCGATTATTCTACAAGGCATTGCCAAGACAAAGGTATTCCGGGAATACCTTGCCCATATTCCGCCGAATCACCAAGGCTCTCGCAACGAGGTAGGTATCTAATTACCAGGCGTGATCGCGCACCAAAAGGGAAAAATATTTGGATCGCTCGGAAATAGCCGCTGCTGGTTTTATCAACCACCGCCGTTCTCACGTCTGCCGAGGATCGAGGATCTAGAGCTATTCAAAGACTCCAACGAATGATAAATCGTCCGCTGTACGCGCGAAAGCCGAGCGGGTCTCGAGTTGTCGGACGTAGGCTGCGAACGTACCTACCCTAAGCATTCTTCCCCGAGCTTCGTGGAAAAATCCACGAGAACGTTTCACGCGACGTTCGTAAGGTCTGCTTCAGCCTTACACGGAGAAATTTCACGCGCGTTCGACTTGTAAGAAGATCTATAAATAAAAGGAAATCTCTATGACACTGCGCCTTTCTTTCTCGTCCAAGTGTAATGCAAAATTAGTCCAACATCCCTCGATTTGCCCCTTCCGTGGTAGATCTAAACGCGCGCGCGTCAGCGTAACTGATGCGCGCACGGCAATACGTAACAGCGAGAGATCGAGATCGTGTCCAAGATCGTTACGAGCGTAGAAGGCTCACGGAAGCTAGTTACCCACGGCATTATTTCAAAGCCGTGACGTAGGCGAGCGGCTGTCAACCGGAAATTTTCCTTGACGTATGGCCCGAGCGGCCCGCCCGTGCAACACGATTTTCGCGCGGGCGTAGCGCACGTACGCGCGTGTACACAAACACCTAGCTACGATCCGCGGCCGAAGCTGGCAGGAATCCATGAAAACGATCCCTGCGAGTCTCGCGGCAGAATCGACGCGCGAAATAAAGGCCCTTTTCGCATCGGGCTCGCGGTCCAGAAGAAATATTTACAATGGCCGCGAGCTGAGCCTTGAAATCGGTTGCACCTATTTCAACGCGGGTAAGGCTACACTCGCGTCTCCCTTGGCCAACTAACATTCTAGTTATACAATATAACACTTGCGAACTCTTACCAGTCCTCTTCTTCCGAGGATCGTCAAAGTGAAACGAATCAAGGTACCGCAATTAAAGAGACGGCGATAAATGGTCCATCTCCGTAAGAATCTACTTAACTATCTCCCAATCGCAATTTCTGCTCTCTCCGAGAAGTGCAAGCACCATCAGTCGGTGCCCCTCGCCCCGTCCCGCCTAGACGCGTATTAAGTCGAAGGGTGTGTTTCCGTTGCTCCGCGAGATTGCGTGAAAGGCATATTTGAGAAGAGGCGCCCTAAAAATACCGCCGCTTCATTTCGATCCCCGACCATCGAGGAGCACCACACGCTATCAATAAACACGAGTTACGAGCGAATCGATTTTCTCATTAGCCGAGGTGCATCCTCGCCGATAGGCAAGGGCGATCGCGTGCTGGCCAGAGGCGAGCAGGAAGCGCGACGAAGGAAACCTGATCAATCGGACGCCGCGCGAACCGACTCGACCGTCGATGAATTATCGACGCCGTCAGTCTTCTTGGCGTACTCAAGACGGCCCGGGAAAATCCCTGATGAAACGATTTTAAATATATATATATATATACACGCGCGCAACACACGCTCGTAGACACAGAGCCCCACCCCGCTGGATCGCTGTTCGAGGCACTGTCTATCACGTTTCATCAACGGCTACAGCAAAAGCTCGTAAAATAAACGGCCAGATCCTACTCCCAGATTGCTTAGGAGTGGTCCGAAGTTTCGTCTACGTTGTCTTTCTCTTGCTGTCGACGGTCGTCCACGTATTTATAGATCCTTCCCGATGATACGAGCGCGACATCGATCCCGAGGATTTTGCGGCGAAGCTTTGCAATCCAGTAGGGATATTCGTGACAGCCACGTCGATTGGAGGAAGCTTTGAAAAGGTGACAGGGGACGAACGGATTTCCTCGATGCGGTCTATGCGGCGCGAACGTTCGATGTGTGCACTGTTATGTATCTGGAAAGTAAGCGGCTCGAGGGTGCACGTTCGATTCTCGAGCCGGACACGCACCGTTTTCGCTCTATTTTTAACGGCAACTGCGGGGGAATTAGCTTTTATATCGAAGGAAAGGTGGGACTGCTTGATTTACGTGGTGCAAGAAAGTTTCGCGAAAGAACAGAGACGATTCACCACTGTCAGAGTGCCGGGGCACTTGAGGGATCGAGGAGCGAAGAGGGAGGCAGAGAAAGGCAACACATGTTGGCTTGGATCCCCTTTTGTATATTCCTCTGGGGCTCCGCACAATTCCTGAATGACTTTGTTCGTGAAAAACGGGGATGAGTGGATTATTGTGCTGGGAGGTTTGTTAACACGGTTCCAACCGTCGGCCAATGACCGAGCGCGTTACCGCGAAATTAATACTTTCTAAGTGGAAACATAATCTTTGATTTATATCGCTTGAAGACGCGAAAGTGGATTCGCAGAGGAACGCGAATGGTAGCTGCCAGAGTGAATTACCAAGCGGGATAGAATTGTCGATAAGAAGCCACGTACGAAGGTGAAAGTAGAAATTTTATTGTAAAATAAAAGTCGAAGGAACGCGAAATAGCCTATCGTTAATCGAGGAAAGCCTTCCCGCGAAGCGCGGTTCGTGCTCAATCTCGCGGCGACACGTGAATACGCTCGTAATATAAGAGTAAATAGATTATAACATTTTCATAAATAAATCCGTAGGCGTGATGTTAACGGGCCCTGCACATGCAAGACGATCGGCTTTATTTCACTTGCACGCGCGCCGCGGTGACCGAAGTTTTCAGCGCGGAACTACATTCAAGCTGGCAGATTTATGACGCCCGATGAAATTATACCGAGATTCTACAACCTCTGCAACGTGTTATCGAATGCTCCGCTTGAATCTACAGCAGCCTATATCGGCGCGACCAACCGCGTCACTTTCACTCTGAATTCGAAAAGCACGGGCTGCTACTTCCGCGAAATATTCATTCCAAGTGTATAACTTCTTACGTGCCTTTTTCTTGACCTCGTGAAAAACATTTGCATGGACGGCTTTTTGCAAACTTGCATAACACAGCGCTGAAGAGATCGAATACCAAAGTCCTTCAACTTTAATCTCACAGTGTCCCATTCCCCGTTCCTCTGTTTAAAACTTCAAAAGGTGCAAATCGACGACCGTGCCTCCCACGAGGCCTTAATCTTACGAGACAATTATTTAATTATTTAATTATTTAATTATTTCTTAATTATTTTATCATTAGCTTCGTGAAACTAAACTCTCGTGATATATTTTCAAAAATCTGATCTCTCGCGACTATTTCCATTATTTACATTTAATTGTTGCTGAGATTTTCGTCGCGTTTAAAAATCTCGTCGTCGATTCGCACCTTAAACGTATGAGTGTGAATTAATATTCTCTCTCACCGATAATGTGGTGGTACTTCTCGACGAACTGAGCGGTGCTTTGAATTCCCATGAGTGCCACGTCGATGTTGGAATAACAGGGTGCGGAATATCGTGGCTCCGATTCGACGCAACTAACGCCAGGCATCTGCTCGATCGTCACATAATTCCCGTCAGGGGCTCTTTGTTTTTTCCCCCCTTTATCCTCCTCCTTTTAACCACTGGTCACTTTTCAGCGCGCCGGGGGGGGGGGAAAGTCGTGGATCGGCGGCGGCAGCAGCTCGATGTCTGACCATGCACAGGCTTCGACCACTTTCTCCGCCTCGACCGCTTCGGGGATTCACTGAGCGAGATCACCACCCGGCCACTTTCGATCGCGCGGCTCGTTACCGAACAGACGCACTGATTAATCTCTAATGGGATCGCGTACGTCCCTCCACGCTCCGTCTGTCCGGCACAATTGCTTCCTCGATTGGAAACGATCGTTTTTCACCCGACTATCGTTCACCACCGTTTCCTGTAATTCAAATATTTGTGGTCAGCCGACGGTAACCGGACACCCGTGCTGTGCGTGCAATTCATACGACTTTCTTTCCCGGAACGATCGACATGTCAACGGCTAAACGAACGAGCGCGCCCGTGCTGCTGTTAATCCGAGGCTAGGCTGCACAAGAAGCTTCGGGGGTGGAAGACGGGGCGGCGCGATTTAAGGTGATCCGGCCGAGGATCGCAATGGAGCGCGCGTTTGCAACAATACACATTCGAGAACGCACGCTGCGACGTTTCCAAGAATAATCGATCTTCTAAATGCAGCGCATCTCCCTGTCTCCCGTGCCCCCATTAACGCAAAAATATACGCGGGAAGCCTGATATCCAAGGAGCAAATCTAACGGCGAAACAGAGAATAAGACTAAGACGAAAGGGGGGAAGAGCAAGTGTATCAGCGCGAAACACGCTTGCGCGCGTTTAATGAAGTGCCACGGGAAACATTGCCCCTTTGATCGCCCATTTGTACCCAGCCCTGCCTTTGTGTACAAACTTGCCCCGTTCTCTAATATCCCGATGCATTAAAACGCGAGGCGGCTCTCGTCGTATCTCTTGCAAAACACCAGCCCCCTGGCTCCCCCGGCGAATTCAGTATCTTGTGCGCATCATTGTTTACTATACGCTCCTCGTCTTAAAATAACGATACCCAGCTGACAGGCCGAGGGGAACGACGGCAGAGGACCGCCCCCGAGAACGTCTCTTCGCGAACCCAATACCACCCCCAGAATCGAACAGCCGCGACTCCCAAATCGCGCGATCGACTCTTGAAACACCTCCCCCTGTCCCTTGTCCACCACAAAGCACAATTGAATTCCTACGACTGATTCTCGACGACGATTCCCCCGGTTTTTACCGCTCCCAAGGCACGGGATATCCTTTCAAGGAAATCAGCTTCCGTAACCGAATATCGCACGCACAGCGAGGGGCCGCGTAACGCGACCCGCAACGATCCCGTGTACGTACCCGTGAAACTCTGCGGGCAAATGATCCAGGTACACTGGCACTACGCGGGAACCGGCACCCACGTGTCACCTGGCGCGCAAACCGCCCTCTCTCTCTATCTCTCTCTCTCTCTCTTGCCCCCTGCACGCGGAGAACGCTCGCCTCGCTGCCTACCGAGAGGCCTGTGGGAAGAGCGAGACTGGCGGGTCGCCTCGCGGATGGCACGGTGGGCGCGGGCGCGGGCGCGCACGCGACACGCTCGGCGCGTATGCAACGCCTCGGCTGGATGCGCCCGAGCGGGCGAAGCGGACGGCGCGACTGGCGAGGCTGCACACGGGGGTCACACGGGCTGTTGCGAGGACGGTGCACGATCAACGACTGCTGAAAGGTAGAGCGCGCACGTCCAACAACAGACTGGTCGCTCGGACCGATAGGCATTGGCAGAGCGCTGGGACCCGCGGAGCGGCAGCTTATTTTAAAACCGCTGTCCTTCCAACTCGGGCGACCCGTCCTGCGGCACACGAGCGTTGTAAACGGCCGCGCCGGTACCGTGTAATCGGGCTTCTTGGCAGACGGCGGCGAGTGTCAACCGATTCCGTGGAAGGAGCCGAGCCGGGGCTACCTGGAACGTTTTTATTCCGTGCTTTTTAGTTCTCGCCGCGGTCGTCGCGAGAACGAGAGGCCGATGATGGGTGGATTGAACTGAGGAACGCTGGTGGGGCCTTTGCTAGGATTCTGCTTGCCCTCGGGCGATAATAGGGACGTTTTGTGGTAGGGGCGTGACTGATTCGATGTGGGGGTTGTAATTGCTGTGTACCTGGGTGTGCGGTGGTCGTAGTCGGTGTGGTTGAGGCCTTGGTGGCTGGCTGAGATTGTAGATTGGTTTTGGAGGACGTACTGTATGTAGAATTTTGGGAATTGATTGGTGGTTCTTTGTAAGGGCCTTGGTTCTTGATGGAAGATTCTTTTGGAGAAAGAAGTTGGCGAGTTTGTTTAGCAGTAGATTTTTTGGGTCGCAAAAATTGATCTCTATGAATGAATTTGAATGAAAGTCTGAATCAAATTCTGAGGGATTCTGAGGATTCTATTGGTGGATCGTCGGTGGTGTCTATAGGAAGACTAATCGTACTACTTATTGTTAAACATTGCTTCTAGTAGAAGCAACTCGAGACACACCCGTCGCGATAAATTATTAATCGGAGGGAGAGTGTCTACCTATTGATACATCGATTGTTTTGATCGACGCGGTAGTCGAGTGGGAATAAAAATAATGACCCACATGTTGCGTGGCGACGAGTCACTGTTCGAACTCTCTACCGATACTGTGTCATCGGATTTCTTGGCAGGCCGCAGATTCACGTGACGAAACGTGACGAGTGTCAAGTTGACGATGGCCGCGTGATTCTACAAATCACAAGTAATTTTAAGGCTCGTTTACACGACGCGTGACAAACGAACGTTGAACGCGCGCTACGGAGAATTTCTATCCTTACTACGAACTCTAATAAAGGAAACAAAATTGTGACTCCTTTACATCGTTTATTCGATAAAATTACTCATTTATGCTATGACAATAAAACAACCAAATCGAGCTCTGCAGAATCCTACCACCCTCCACGAGCCCTAAAAAAAAATTAAAAAGTTACATCTCCTCATTGAATTTTAAGCACAAAGGCGCCGGGTTTCGTTGCTCGGAAGAAGACCCCTCACCAACCTCGATGCCCAGTTACCAGGAACGAAGGCCCGGTCGTCTAACGAGCAACTTTAACGAAACGGATTTCACTCGTCACGCGAATGCCGGCGTTACGCGAGGGGAGAGATAGTTACTTTTAAACGTTCATATTTAGAGGCGATCTAATTATAATGAGAATGTGGGAATAGCGCGCTATAATCGAGCGGTAGGTACGCGGGTACGCTCGGCTACGCGTTATCGTGTAAACTGGCAGCGCGTTAGCGCTTCTTGGCAGAGGTTGCGCGCGACAGAACACCGAAAGCGTCAACCTGTCGGCGTACGCGAGACGAATCGAATCGGAAAATGTCACGCATGTATAAATAACGGAACCGCGGTCGCTCTACTCGAGTACACTCTGCATTATGGAGCAAGTTTTTCACGCGACGGAAACGCGATGAGAATCGACACCGCTCGCTTACTCCTCCCGCGGGCATGTCGCGTCGTCGCTCTAATTGTAAGTGGCGTGTCGTTAACAAGGATTTTGGCAGGTGCGTTCGATGTAACGCGATCCCGGTCCATTTGTCCACGTGCCGCACGGCCAATTAAGTTGAAAAATCGCGCTACTTAGTTTGGGGGGACAGCGGCATTGATTATATCGAGAATTAAAGGGAGTCAAACATTGTAAAGTGCTAGCTGATTCATATTCCTTTGATTCATCTGGTAGACACTCCTTTCGAGCATGGATCGCCGAGCTCCTCTAACAAGGCTCCCCTTTGTGTGACTTCGGCCGCCATTTACCTACACTTCGTGTGAGGATAATAATATAATTTCATGATTCCTTATATTCGTCGAAAATGTTCCTCAGAGGCAGGCGAGGGTTTTCGAAAGGAAGCTAATAAATATCGCGTCTATCCAAGGCGCTGGAGCTTGGAAGTTCCTTGAAATTCAAAAACGGACGTAGGACGTCGAAGCCGTGTTCCTGGGATGTTGAACCAGCTCGCACCTACCAAAGAGCTTCCTCGAACAAAGTATCTGAATCAGTTTGCCCCGTGGAACGAGCTCGGAGTCGCGGGAAACGCGACAAAAAACGGGAGGACGTTTCGTGAAAGCGAAGCGTGAACGTTCTACACGGGATTGAGTTGTGAAGATTCAGAGGCATCAGGATGCCTTACTCAGGCGTGGCCTCTGCAAATACTGTCATATCGACAGAGTAGCTTTCGCGTAACATAACACTTAAATGCTGAAAAATCGAAGGGGTTGAATCGAAAGAGTAGGACTTCAATTAGGAGTAACGATTCGCTAATAAACCGCTTGGGAATAATACGAAACTTTCCGTTTCAACGCAAGTGCTTATTGCCGCTTCTAGAATATTTACTACCTTCAACCCTTCCTTTGGCCCGCCCTACGCATTTCGTTTACACGCGCCTATTAATAGCGCACCTTCGATTAACAGCTGATATTTACGGTTTCATCGTCGGAAACGAAATGGTACTTTAGGAATCGTTAGTCACGGGGAGGGGTTGCGCCAAGGTGGAGGAACGTCTAAACGTGTGACGTTTACGCTCGTGAATCTTGAGAATGCCGCGCGGCGGCCCAGACGCGAAAGAAACGGGAACGACGACAGGAATCACGACGAATTAATTTGACGGCACGATCGCCGGTAACGATATCGCCAGTCACTTCGCGTGCAGCGGGAGAGGCCTCGATGATCCACCGCACTTTATGCCAAAATTTCGCGCATCGAACAGACCTCCCCTGTCGGAACAGTAGACAAGTGCCTACACGGAAAAATGTTTTCACAGTTGGGAACGGTGCTTAAATAATAGGCATCGTATAATCGCGTGCACGCACCGTTGCTGACTGCACGGAAAAATGTTCTCACCCTTGAAAACAGTGGTTGTCGTACACTGTTCAGACGACGAACGGCGAGCACCGAACATATCGGTGCTCGCGCATCGAGAGCGATGGTGCTGAACCAGCTGAACACGTCACCGCATGATGACCGAGCACTCATCTGAACAGTGTACGACAACCACTGTTTTCAGGGGTGAAAACATTTTTCCGTGTACTGTCTAGAATGGTAACCAATCACTCAAGTAACCTCTGCATCGCGAACAAAGCTAATTTCAAGCATGCCTCCCGAAACTTCTCGCCACACGGGCTTCGACAAAAGGAGAAGAATAAAGAATCTACTCGAATAAAGGGCAGAATCTGTACCCAGCAGGGACCATAAAACGGTCACAAGAGGGGACCAGTGGCACGAAGTGAAACGGCGAAGAAAAAGGGCGACCTCGGTGATCGGGCTTACCTCGCGGCAGTAATTTTACGCTTTGTACGGCAGCCTGAGCGAGGATCGCGCCGCGCCGTTCCGCGAAACTCTGCCGCGACTGCTTCCCTTCTCCCTGCCCCCGTCGAACGCGGATTATTTTCGCCGGCAACGGAGAGACGGGCGTGTGCCGCTGGAAAGTCAAAACACGGGGGGCCACCCTATATCAAACGTTTAATTGGGTGCTACGTCGGCTGGCGGGAATGCGAGAACACCGTTATAAATTTAATGAGACAGGCGTTCGAGCGCGGCGTCTCGGGCGTTGTCTCGCCGTAAACGTACCTACCCCCCGCCGGAATGGCGAACTCGGGACGATTTTTCAAATTTACCACCGGGCGCCACGATTTGTCTCGAATCGCGGGGGCACGCGCTCCTTAATCCTTCGATGATCAAGTGGCGAGATAATGCGGGGAGACGCGAATGTGGACAACACTAGGATACGGGGGCGTTTACGATCGCACGGGGTGTCGTTCGTCCTCTCTCGCGTTACTTCGCGTTTGCTCCTGTCTTTTTCCTTTCGATTGCCGAGCGATGTGTTTTTTGCGCTACTTTTGCGGCGGAGTTGGACGTAAGTCGCCCTCGGAGACGCGCGAGGTGCTAATGAACGTTAATGGTCCGGTTGCTATTTCGACGGAGTCCGTCCGCTCTCTGCTCGGGATGAGTAGGCGACGGGGCTCGACACTATCTGTCTTGTCCCATGGCGATTTTGGTCTTCCGATCGCGCGGATTTCTGGAAGATGCGTCACGCCTGGCTAACGATGTCCTCATACTTGGAATACAGTTCGCGGTGATTCGCTCCGAGCAGAGGGGTCACGACTTCTTTGGTCGAGCTGAATCATCCCTTCAGACGTGGCGCACGTGCGTTGCGCAAGTAAAGCCTTCGTTCGATCGAATTTTTTAAAAGCCAGGCAACTTTATGGGTTATCCGCGTGAATTGCGTTGACTTTTTTTACTGTATTCGTGATTGCGGCCATTTCTTGGCCCCCTCTTGTTTTTCCAGATCTTCCGCTTGACAGTGTGGCCGCCAGTTTTAACAAAGGAGATTGCAAGGTGAACGCGCGCCGTCGTCTTTCAAGGGGTTGAACGCTCCCCCGAAAGTAGAAAATAATATGTGGATTAATTCGCAGCGCGCTGCAGCGGCTCCTTTGTCGCCCCTGTGCTTTCATCAGCGGACGGTACATGCCTGGGCCAACGCTTTTCCTTTTTCCCCCCGTCGTTGAGTCATACGCACGAGGAATCCAGAGCTTCCAAAAAGGAGAAGCTCGGGCGACCGACTCGGTAACGGCACGTTTCTCTGTAACTCCTCGGTCTGCGAGGTGCTTTTGGTCAGATCGTTGCTGCGTGGTGCCTTTATCTGGCAGCAATAATTCTTTCCTACCCAGCAATTTACGGTGCGCCTCTTGTCAACGATTTTTATCGACTCCGCTCGCGACAGCCGCCCTCCCCGCTGTCTTTTTTACTCCTCCTTCGAATCCGTCTTTTCGGATCTTTTGAGGTTACAGTGGCAAGGCAAGATGTAGAACGGAGAGATACAGTTAAGCGGTAAATTAGTGTCACCGTCTACGATTCTTCGTGGATTTGATCACTCTTCCGTTTTTAGAAAAACTCGGGACGGGCTGAGGTCTCCTTTGTAAAAGGATCCTCGTTTTCTTAGCTACTCTTTATTGCCTGACAAGGGGCTAGTTTATTTGGAATAAGACAGACGCCCAGGCTTCTAAGACTTGTTTCTGAGATTTTAAATCCCCCCGGATAGACTCTTATACTGTACTCTTCTCGATAGATATCCGTGAATATTAGGAGCACCTACTTGTAGCGAGCATTTACCTGCATTTCTTCAGATTTCCATCAGTTTTCGAGTTACGGCGCGTAACATACGTAAAATAATTCTACATCGTTTGATGCGCGTTTGCTGCAAATCCTATAACAAATGAGCGAATTATTGCAAATAAATAAAAATATAAATATTAATATTAGTATTAATATTACTAATTCTAATATTAATATTTCTATTATAGAATATTTCTTCGCCAAAAATAGAAATAAAAACTTATCAACTGAACAACTACTACTTATCGTGTCGAAAATTCGAAATATATATTTTTCAATTAGTGTTCTCTTTTTAATATTAAGTCAAAGCAATAATTGCATAAACAGTTTCTTCTAATCTACTTGAAGTTGGTAAAGATGGAGTTGTACCCCTCTTGCTGCAAGGTCCTCAATTGCTCTGAATAAATACTTGTCTCTAAGCTCCCAATGCCAGGGTGCGCGTTCGAAGTAAAAACCTTGCAACTACGTACGAACATTTCAACAAGTCTCAACGATCAACCAGCAGCCATAAAACATCTGGCTCGATATCGACAGTCATTGTCCCCCTTCTCCGATGCTGGTACCGAAAGCCATCCGCGAGCCTGAAAGGATCCCGAGAATCGATGGAAGCGAGACGGGGTAACGCCCGTAACGCGCCGTTTCGTAAGAAGAAAAAACCGAGTCACGCTAAGCCGCGGGTGGAAAACGAGGAAGTGGCCCGGCGACAAGACGAGAATCCCTCTGCGGGGTGGCGTTCGGAGGACCGTCTTCAGCATCGACCTCGAAACGAATCCCATTGGCTGGCTGTCGGGTGTACGGCGAACCGAGGAGTTGTGTCCGCTCTGGTCGACGAACAACGACGTCACGGTTCTATTCCTGGCCGTGTGGACGCAGCGATATCTTTAGAGCAACCATCGGTACAGTCCGTTTCCGAGCTTTCCTTCCTACGGGACAGAAGGCCTGCCAACGGATGAAGGAAGGCGACCGAGGCGACTCGTTTCGCCTTTGAATTCGACGTCCCGTGATGTCATAGCTTCCCGATCATAGAACCCTGCACGATGCCTGTCGCATCCCCGATGTCTGATAAATGTACCCTCTCCAAATGTCCCGCCTGCCTGATTTCCAATTGAATAAGGAAAACCGATCGTAGCGACAGGCAATCTTTGATCTTGACGTTACTCCTCCGAATCGTTTGATCTTCATTTCATACACCAAGGATTAGTGCAGGGGGGGGAGGGGACATAAAAAGAGGGGGTGCAAAGTTGAAACGCGACGAAGGGGCCGAGGCGCCTTTGGATTTTCGAAGTGAATCGAAGAATTGAAGGAGCGGAGCTGAGGAGTGCCTCGCGTAGGAGAGACGACGGACTCCGGAAGCAGAGTGACCGAACTCTCGAATTGATGTATCTCTAAATAAAGCGAGCACGACTTGTACTGTCGATTGCAGTCGGTGGCCTATGTCTAGTCTCCACATTGAACTATCTGTTGGTGTTGGACCATCGCCAGTCGCCGATGAAAAACGTAGGGGTGAGAATAAGATTGATGCCGTGCAACCGACCCGAGAACGTGTCGTTCCAACCGTGTAAAATAATCCACACTATGCTCGGAGCTACTCACTAAGTAATGACAATTGCTTGGATTGACGATGTCGCCTGATAGTCGAGTAGAGGGATGAATTCGAAGAATTGGTGGTCGATAGAGATGTTTAAGGAGGCCGGGCAAGTTCCCCATTGATATCTGCTTTTTTTTTTCTTTATCGCGCGATCGACTACGTCAGGCAGAAATATTGACCTGGAGGATGGATAATTTCTATTGAGAATGGCGTTAGGCCAAAGGCAATAATCCGAAACGGACGGTGCCATCTCGCGTTAATACGCGGCATCTTTCTTTTGCGATTGCACGTAAACGGGCGAACAGTATCGTTCTACCACTATTTATTGGGCAGAGTTTATTTGCTCAGCCGACGTTGCAACTTAAAATCATACGCCGTCGACTGTTCGCCGGCGCGGGAGTTGTACAACTGCCCCGCCGTTTGTTTGAGCTGGCGAAATTACTGAACTTTCGGGTCGCTAACTGGCTGGCCGGCTACAATTGAAGGGGCGCGAGAAGCCTGAACGTCGTCGCCGCTCTCAAACCGTCGGCGATCGCGTTGTTTGACTGGCGACATTTCATCATGCGGCTCTTCAACCTCCAAATTTAACGTCCCAAAATGTCTGGCATAAAATAATAGTAGAAAATCCGCGATGGCAAAGCGAACCGGTCTACAGCAATGCGCGCGATGTAAATCACAGAGTAATCCTTAATTCCACCCCATTTTCACTTCCCCCGAGGAAAATTCAAACTTCAAAGCACACCGAAATGGCCCCATAAGGTAAATATTTTCATGGATTAAGGTAAATGTCCCAATGGCGAAACAGTTAAGGAAGCAGTTGAGATGATTGCAATTTTTTTTATATTTAAATAGTACAAAATTATAACTAAATATAATTATTCGAAAGCGTAAAATTTCTACTTTCACATAACGTAACAAGAATCTACATTTGTTAAAGCAAAAGTTTTAAATTAATTAAAACATGAAACTGTTCATATGGCCCAGTAATTAAATAAAATTCATAGCGTGTCCCAGTCATTAATTAACAGTGTCCCAATTATTGAATACATTATACTTCTCACTGGCACATTGTAATGATGTGCCTGCTTTATAGGATTCTATTGCTGCACACATATCTTTCTGACTGTAGTTCTTCTTCTTTATCTTTTTTACCTTCGGCATGACTTTATGTCTGAAAAAGTTAAAAAATGATTAAAAGTATATTATAAAAGTTTAGGTTATGTTAATATTATAACGAGTATAAGATTAATTATCCTAATAATTCTTAAACAGTATTATATTTTTGTCTAGTTATTATTAACGTAAATATATAGGATACAAAAAATACTTACTTTGGTACAATAAATATTTATAATTTTATAACTACTGAACACTGGCGTCTGTAACACCGCGGTTAAACAACCATTGAACACACGTTTAATGATTGGTACGTGTCATGTTACCGTGTACTAGTGGATAAACGCAACAATTTCAATATTAAAAACAAAAAATTATTAACAGATCCAATTAATTTTAAATTCTTCAATGTATAATAAATCCAAAACAACTGTATAATTTCAAAAATTATAAAATAATAATTAATTACAACCTTAACAAAAATATTCTCTCGCTTGCTTGAGCCCATTAGGTAAGAAGCGAGATTGAAACTGTTGAAGCTTTACTGTACAATAATATTTTTGTATGATATAACTATTCAGTTATGTAAGCTTATAATTGTATCTATATAAAGCTAATACATTTTGCAATTATATTTCGAACAGTTTAAACGTTGCAAAAATAGTAAAACTATTATTATTAATAAAATTTCTTCTCAATTTTTAATTATTGGGCCATGTTTAAGGACTGGGACATTTACCTTATTGCGAATCCTATTTCTAATGTCTTTTCTAAAGTTGTGCTACTTATTTCGAGGCACCCCGTTGCGAATAATCTTAATAGGTGTATCGAATGCCTTGTAGATCCCCACCGAGAAAGCAGAAGCGATGGAAGGTATCGCGACGGAGTTTTTGTAGTAACGAAATCAGCTCTCCATCGACCGTTCAAAAATAAAGAAGAGATCAGCCAGCATGGACCAGTTTATTTCAACGTATCAGAAAGATTACACGTGGCCTTCGACGAGGATTAAGCACACGCCGCTGAGTCTTCTGAAGGAAGGTGGTTCCTGTCGGTGTAGCACGCGTTCGCGCGAAATAAAGGTCGTCGACCTATGCGGAGATGAACACGAGTGGAGCCGCCTGGGTCCTATGGGGCGGCTGCTGGACCCGAAGCTATATCCTGCCAAAACTGGGCCGTACCCGGAGACAGAGGCGTCGAGGCACGACCAACCGAGCACGTACATAAGGAAGGTAAATGAATAGTGATTGAAAGATATCTTGCGCTTTCTACGTAGGACACGCTCGTTTCAGTTGGAAGAGAAATACCCTAATCTCTATGGAATCCTACAGAGCACCCCTATCGACGAGATAACCCAACGCGTGGATCGAGATCGATTGAAGACGACCTACCAGGTGGACTTCTCCGAACCGGGTAAGGTTTCGATTTTTCGGTTGTGTCGCACTTGGCGCACAGTCGAGACAGTAGTCGTGGTAGACCAGCCTAGCAATCGCGATGGCAAATATCATTTACAGCAGCGGCAGCTATGGACGAAGTGGCCAGGGGACCTTGCGCTGCCAGCAGACGACCGCCGGAAGATATTGATTGTCGTCCCTCCGCTCGGTCTGGACTTCTTAAACGCGATCGCGGTGCCAGTGGAACAGGAGATATAGGGGACATAACGAGAAAGAAGGGTGAAGATGATTCTCAAGAAACACGATTACCACCTTGGCGATCGGAGTACCAGGATAGCATCAGTAGATTAGGCCACGCCATTATGAAATCGAGGATTCATCACAAGAGGACCGCAGCACCGGCATGGGCGATGGCAGCATTTTAAGAAATCACGTCTGAATTAATTAAAACGTCCACAAAGCTGTATTAAATAAAAGACATAAGCCGCACCTTTAGTTGGGGGATGAATTGAATAGTCCTTGTAGAAAGAACTGTAATTCCATCGAAAAATATTCTACGTGCCAATGAGAATACTATAATAATAGAATTTGATTCTTGGTATTCACAGTGTTCTCTACAAGGGCTCTTCGATAAATTGTATTTCGATGATCTTTATTTGGTAGACCCGTCCACACATTCTCCTCATAATAACTTTATTAATTTCTCTGCGCGCGTGTAGCTGCGCGACAACTTAACGCCTCGTAATTTTAGCAAAAGCATCGTACAGTTCTCGGAAAGATTTCGTTCGGTAAGAAGCCTCTCTTTCTCGATCATTCGAAATATATTTCACACAGAGCAGTGAAAACCTTGAAGTTGCCCAAGGGTCTCGACCACCTCATTTGCGGTATGGAGACGGACAAATTACCTATGTGAAACCGAAGAAGCGTATAGCGTAGAGAGATCCTACGTGATAATGCACGAAGAGCTATGCATCTCTCAATGACGCATTCAAAAGAATAAATTAAAATGACAACCCTGCCTTCGAGTCGCGTTCGTGCCAAAATAGCCAACGAGTAACTGCCTTCCTTAACCTACAGCAATTGCAATTCACGAAATTATCATCCCCTGACACGACCATGGTGTTTGGTTCAAGGTGGCCACCGAAAGCTGGAGATAATCGTCGGAAAGCTTCGTCGCACACTGGTACCGTGCCAGGAAACAATTGGTCCAGGGAGATACATCCCAACGCGGTGCGATACTCCAATTCGAGCAATTATCCACAGGATTGCACCGGCGAGCGCGAGGCGAAGTTTCTTGACGCGAGGACTTCCCGGGAGACTCTCGCCGAGGTTGAAGAAACCGGCGTTAATAAGAATAACGTATGATTAACGATGTCTATTTTAACGTCACATTTGCGAATTAAGCCGCGACGCAAGCTAAATCGTAGAAACGGGCAAACTATCGCGAATGCCAAAAATGAAGTTTTTAGACTGCTACCGAGCAAGTGGTTTTCCCCTGCATTTATAGATATTTCAGCCAATCTGCTTTCCCATACTACATACTCTATATAATCAGGAAATTGGTAGTAGAATTGATTAAAAACAAGAAATGGAGGACTAAGATTTTTTCAAAGCTACCCTTGCTTTTCGTCCTTCGAACACCTCTGTTGTTAAGTGTCAGAAGCTTTCGTTTTCAGTTCCACAATTATCCAGACGAATCGGTTTTCGTGAACGTCGTCCCGAAGCATAGCAATAATGCAGCCCTCCGCGAGAGGTATCATCGTTTCGTTGACCACCCGGAGTTAATCGGGCCCGAGGCGGTGGTAGCGGTCCAGAAACTGCAGAGGCTGAAAGAACTACAAATGAAACGAGAATTCAGCGAGAGATACTATTCGCAAGAGATGAAACGATTGATCGGCGAATATTATTTCGGTCCGAGGTTGGCCGCGCCAACGATGAGACCGAACGGAGGATTGCAAAGTTCCAGCTTCCAATCGTGTTCTGGAGATCGGCTGAGGAGTGTGCCAAAAGTATAAAAAATGAAATTAACATAGAAGTACGAATTGTTTCAATGTTCCGCTTAAAGGATTCAAGAGATATCGTCTTGCGTCAGCGTCGCTGAGAAAACCACATTTTCTACAGCTTCTTTCAGCTACATATTACATTTATGAAATTACGTTCTTCCAGAACCTGGAACCATGCGGCACAATGACCACAATTACTAGATTGAATTGCGGATGCATTCAGGAGACGACGAGGCCGATTTTCACGACAGCAAGGGGTCGCGTTCAAAGAAGGAATTGCAGTCAATCCCAGGACAATATGTTTAGATTCGCCCCTTCGAATCTCCAGGAGCACTTATTTTCGTCGTTAGAATCGCAGAAAGAGAGGCAACGCTCGAAATCGCGAAAACGGCCGCCCTTGGACCCTCGAGTGTGCCACAAGATCTCTCCATCCGGCGATCAAGATTTCGAGACGGAGAACGAGAAGAGAAACGAGGAGCAAGAATCGGAAATCCCTAGTCGTATTTCGAGAAACACAGCCCCCTATCAAAAGTGCAGCGACACCTCGGCCACCTCCGTTTAGGGAGCAAACTTATCCCTTTCTATTAAGTACTTTGTACGTCCACGGTTGACAACAATAAATTGTCCCCGTACATCATTCTCATTACCGACTAGCCACTTTCATTACTCTTTCGCAAATCCGACCGCTGCAATTCTATTTCGAGCGGCGCGAAATCATCCGAGAAAAGGTAGGTAACAGAGGGCGAGCTTCAAGTGGATCATTCTGGCGTAAAGAGTGTTTGTTGTGAACGTCAGGTGGCAGGAATGAATTTCGTATATAAATTCGCGGTGCGTCGCGCGACACTCCGAAATGCCTTTGTAGTATTCGAATCTGAGGATGAACGACTCGAGGCTGACGGCCGAGTCCGTCATCGAGGGTATCAGCATCACGTTTCTGAACGCTGTGCTTCACTACGCGCTTTATAAAGCTGTCGTTGCCGCGATCATGCTGGTCAAAGAGACGCTGTTTTGCTTCCTCCGGAAGATAACGAAATTCGGTGGTGCCACGAGCACAGACGAACCGGCTCAATCTCCTCTGCCATGTAACGTTTAGTCGCTGTTTCTTGCATCAAAATTCTCGGGTAAGTCGCGTCTATTTCTCACGAAATTTTCGGGAAATCGCCGATAACGATCTCGTCGAACCTAACAGAATGTAGCGGAATTCGAACATTTTGTGTTGAGCTAACATTTTCCAAATTTCTGAGTGTCTAAATCAATGTTTCCCAACCGTTCTCGAGTCGCGAGCCCCCTTTATAATATTCAAATAACCTGCGATCCTCCCTCCCCATATAAGGTAAGGTAAATTTAATAGAGTAAAGAAAACACATTAAAGTAGGTACTCCAGAATATGATTCTAACTTAACAATATTTCATTATCTTAATACATATATTAAATATACTTAAAGATATTTAATATATTTAATTATCTTATCTAGTGTGATGATTGTGCTCGCATCTGGGTAACCAGCTTCTTCTTTCTATCATAAGTGAAAAATCAGTGTCGCATCATTAATAGAATATGACAATGTAACCACTTTAAAATAAATAATCGCTAAGAATCGTCAACTAGAAATAACCGCGACGACCCAGAAAACATTTCGCGACCCGCTGTTTGGGAAGCACTAGTCTAAATTGAATATCATTTCAATGCTGCGGAGAAGTGAATCGGTGGAATAATTAATTACGTTCTCCACAAAGGTCCACGTAAATTTTAGTATCCTAACACGTGAAGAAATTACCGGTACACGATGACTGCTGCGTTGGAAAATTTCGTCACAATCACTCACCGTGACTTTAATTGGCCGTACGCGGTCCCCCTGATTGCAAAACCGGCCCAGCCACCGATGAGCACAGGGATTCCTCTGTACACCCCCAGGATCGATCCTGAGGACTGCCCATGCGCCGAGCATGCCCACCAAGGCAGTAAAAATCGGTAATTTTCCATACTGAATCTCCGTTATACATGTAGAGTTGCAGAGGAATATTTCAAAGAAGAAAGTCGCAGGCTTTTGATCGGCGAATTGCTTCTTGCTCGACGACTAATGTATGAGCCGACAATTCTAATGTCTGCGAGAGATCGCAGTTGAAATGATTCAAAGGGAATGTTAGAGAAAGAAATGTTTCCAGGTACAAGTACCTAGCTGAGAAAGAGCGACAACTTTACGATCAATTGGTGAATGTTAATCAAGAGATGACCAATCTGGCGACGGCTATTTTGGACAGTAACTGCGAGCCGATGGACGAGACGATGAAGACCATCTACATGACAGATTATGAGAAAAGAGGTAGGAAACAGTGTGGACAGAATAGTTCGCCCGAAATGATTCTAAAACGATTGGCTTCGTTGAATTCAGGTTTACCGATCAGCAATTACAGACAGCTAGTGGCTGCGGTTGATTCGCCATATTGTTCGCCAATCGAAGAGGAAGTTACGGAACTAAAGAATGGCTACAGGGATCCCACTAGATTTCGATATTCCGCCATTGAGAGGCCGCACATTCATCCGGCTAAAACGATTAATTTGTTACAAGGTAGAGAATCTTTCCTCACAGTTCGAAAGCTTTACCTAAAAATTCGGAATTTCCTTGGATTTGCTAATATTTCCGAAACACACCCAGTGGCAGATTTCACGGGCGGCCGACGAACAGTTGCCGATTGGCCCCTGCGCCCAGAGTCACATTTTCCAAAAAAATTATGACTTTACCCAAACACTATATCTTCTTTGGTTTCCCATAATTTTCGCACCACCCGCGCGTAAATTTATTTGTAATTCTGTTACGTATACGGGGCGTCCCAGAACGTTCGCCACTTGGGCCTTTTTTCTTAAATTCGCCACTGGACACACCCCCATCTCGCGAACTATCATTGGAGTAACTTGAAAGAAGAGCTTCTTGTCCGTTACTATGAAATTTATACTGGACAAGAAAGGCTGGAAAGCGTGTGGCATGCATTCTCAGAAATTCTTCGAAGGAGATACTTTTCCTTGCCGATCCAAGAATTCGAGACGCGATTTTTTTAAGAGAATAATTTTGCAGACGGATATGCATAGACCCGGACGTCGATTCCCAAAATTCAAAGAGGAATTTGGAATCGTGATATATACTGTTAAAGAGAAGGGGCATCGAAGCGGTCTGCGTAATTTAAAGATGAATATGTAACGCAGTGGAAATGTATATTTAGTTCCAGAAAGTTTCTCTATGTGGGGGGAACCTTTCACTGGCCGCTCGGAGTATATGGACACCTTTAGCAAGATGGGTCTAAGCAACATGAAAAATCGCCAACAATATCTGGAGCCGCTGCCTTCGTCAAGAAGAAGATTCGGCGACTGCAAGCTGTGAATTCGATTCGACATAAACTTCCCCTCTTTTATCGCGTACCCGATAACGTTAGAGATGGTTGTACAAAATTTGTCCCGTTCAATAAAATATGTAAACCCTCCAAACTGCGTGGAATCATTTAACGTTGAAAATACTGCGCCACGTTGAAAACAAAGAGACGTGCACATATGTGTCGTCTTTTGTTTGTAATTTAAATAACCAATTAAATTTGGAACAGCGAAGCTGCACGCGCGGGTCCTGATATTTTATTTTTAACTTTTTTTTTTCACTTGTAATTGTGTTAGCAAAATGTCCAAATCTTGCAGACTGTTTGCCACGGAATACAGCCGTCATTTTATTGACAGGGGACAGACACCAGCAGAAATGTAAGTTTCTTCCCAAGAAATAGTGTTGCTTAAATAGCTTCTATGGGGGTGCACCCCAGCACACCTCATTACGACTGGGGATACTCATTGCCAGAAATCAGAATACTCGCGATTGAGCCATTTCCACGGTCTCAGCATTGGGTACCCCGAGATCGCCAGTTCCTACCCGGAGGAACACGTTCCGGGGGAGAAATCGTCTACGAGACAAGCCTCGGGTCCCGGGGGATGAAGGAAGGAAAATTCACGAAACTTCCATTTGAAAATCTGACTCACGTTTCCCACAGAATCGAGCCAAGGGACTATTTCTCGGAGCGTATCAGAGAAGGAGAGATCGACCCGCGCGTAGCTTCGATTCCTACTAAACTAGACGAGGCCGCCGAGCAATTAGTCTACAAGCACATTCTCGATAACGCACGATCCGTTTATCAAGTCACCTTCAAGGATCCCCGTGAGTCGTAGCGCGCGAAAAATAAATTTGCCTCTAACTTGGATTTCCTTAATAAAAAAAACCGTACGTGACGAAGTGTAGGGACACCGCGGGATGAAGAGCACCCAAAGGAAGGGAAAGGCGAGGATTTCGAGAACCAATTGCTGGAGTATATTAAACACTTGTACTTCGAGCCTGACGCAGAAAAGGTTCTTGCACCTCCTGTGACCGCGAAACGAAGTAAGCTTTCGTTTGAAATCAATTCTGTGACTTACAAGGAGAGTAGTTTAGGTGTCCGCCTCCGATCATTTTGATTTTTTGGATATGTTATAGAGGACCGAAAAATAAGAAATACGTGTTTTTTTATTTTTCCCCGTTTTCATATATGGGGGGTGAAAACTGCGTTCAAAGTTAGGGTTAAAAACTCATTTTTGTGGAATATCTCGAGAACTATTAGAGATAAGGGAATAGTGTCAATGGACGAATTTTGTGACTTTGAATGCGAAATATGACTGACTCACCAGATTTTCAAAAAGTCCACAAAAATGATTTTTCACCCCTAACTTTGAACGCAGTTTTCACCCCCCAAATATGAAAACGGGGAAAAATAAAAAAACACGTATTTCTTATTTTTCGGTCCTCTATAACATATCCGAAAATCAAAATGATCGGAGGCGGACACCTAAAATACTCTCCTTGTTAGCGTGGTACCGGATACCGGAAGTGCGATCGTGACAGAGTTCAAATAATCCACAGCATCGATTCGAATGTAATGGATGCTGAGGAACTGCAAAATAGTATATAGTGTCAAAGCATACTGAACTAATAATATATTATTATATGTAGTACTCGGTTACATAAGACCGCAACTATTGCGTGGAATCCGTTCGATGTACCAAGATACTTTCGGCCGCACAGGAGCAACGATAATGGTGCACGAATACGAAAAGGCGCAATCGAGACCTCATAACGGAGAAGCCACTGTCAAGAAGTCCGATCCATGTGCTGACCTAACCCCACAATAGTAATAAAGGATGAACCATAAAGAAAATAAATTACTATCTCTCATTAAATAATTCTCTCCGCGATACTACGTTACCGATACGATGGAAGAAGTTACAACGCGCGAAAGATACCATTATTTACCGCGAGCTCCGCGTCGCGCAAATCTCTTTCACTGCGTAACTAACTCGTGGTAATTAAGCCCACTGTTCGTGCTATCATTATCACCAGCGTGGTGGTGCATATTACACATATATTACATAAACGCCTTAGAAACATAAAAACGCAGTCTTACGTTATCCCAACTCGATTTCTCTTCGCTCGTTACCGCTGGAAATAAAGCGCGCTCGCATATGGTGAACGTATAGCAGACTACACAGGCAAACGAAACACACACCTGATGATTCTGAATACACTGGGAACAATACTATTCGCGATATCTAAACAAAATATACACACGAGCAATACCTGTTGCAGTATCGCAGATAAATTAGAAAGAATAGTTGCAACGTCGTATCGCCAGATGGCGCGCCGACGTTCCCATTGTGGGGAGCGCTCCAACACCATGAGTCGGAATAACCGTTTTAAATTTCCCATTATGCAAGTTTTATCTAACCCATATGTAACAAATAAATCCTTATATCACTTTATGGAACTCTGTCGGGCGATATTCATGGAAATTTATCAAGTCCATTTAGTCGACGTAAAGCCGGCTACGATGATGAAATTTGGAAAAAAAAAAAGAAGAAATAAAGTCCAACGTTAATTATCGACAGTCCGTTTAATGCGATTTCGAGTATCTCGGCGATACTTTCGTGTATTGCAGATAGCTCGGTGTTGTCGCAAACAGTTACTTTAATTATCTGTCCGCCGAGCGCTATGTAATTTTTAGCATGCCTCCATTCCATTTGGAAGCCGACTTTCCTTATGACACGATACAAACACCGTCTTATGTACTGCGCAGTGAATACGAAAATTCAAAAATGACTCGGTACGTTGCCATACACCTGATAATAAGCGCTATTGGTGTGTTTGTAGGCATATCGGCGAGTATCGTCTTCGTCGCCGCATACGGCAATCACGACGACGGATTTTGGGCGATCTTATCAGGTTAGCACTCCTTATTGAATCGTAAACATTTTGTACTACATCATTTACGTCAATCATGTAAGAAACTCTGATAACGCCGATTGCTACAGTTCTGTCGCAAGACACTCGAACTATCGACGTGCGCGACACGTACTTCGGTACTTTTATTAGAAGCAATACGTAGTTCGTCCTTTGTTTCGCGAGAGATAAAACTGATCTGCTATCACTGCTATCGCTGGACATTATTATTATTGTTTTAGGATTCTCAGATAGTTTCTTCTTTTAGTACGAAACTGTGTCTTTTCATGTAACAGAGAATAGTTGCACATTCTTCTCTAATATTTATAGCAGCAATAATGCCTTTTGATATTCGATGCTTGTCGCGTATGGCGAATGATGCGACGAATTAAAAATGTTCATGCGCTCTTATCGTCGCTGGGTACTACCTGCTCTTTTTTTTTCATGAGAACGCTATCGACAAGGGTTCTCACGTGAGAAGTGTTGCTCTGTATATTTTACAGGTGTATTAGCTGCAGTTTGCTTTCACCTACACTGGGTTAAAGGAAAGGAAACTCTAGAAAGATGGCACACTAGAGTTACATTGCGGAATCTGAATGTTGTCGGTTGCGTGAGCGCCGCTGTTGCTATCGCATTTTTTATTTGGTACCTCTTCGTCACATTTTATTATCAGATTCGTAAGTGTACTATCCTATCATTTCTGAAATACAAGTAATATTACATGTATCGCTGTATATAGTACGAGTTTTATCGAACTCGTCGAGTCGCACGGAGGTTTCTAAAAATTTGTACTTCCGACGTTTTAGCCATCGTGCCAGTTGCTGAGAGTACAGCGATACAGGCTGTTTGGTCCATGATTTGCGGCAAATGGGGAATCTTGTTAATGTACTATTCTCATAAGTACGAATTGATAATCCAAGTAGGATCTGGGCCTATACTGACGGAGAGTAACGCTTAAGATTTTACGATCGGACGAACGCGACGACTTTTTACAGCAGTTTTGTTACCATATATCGTTAAACACAATCGAGGTTAACTGACTATTAAATATATTTCCATAGAAATGTGACTCGGCGCTGAACAAGTACAGTAATTCCTCGTTATTGTCCCGTTTTTACCATGCGTAATAGTCCCGCTCACTATCCCCACCATTTCTTGGAATCCTTCAGTTTAGAGCAGGGACTTCTACCGCAACTGAAAATACCGGTATGATACCGGTATTTTTCGGTTCCATCTTCAAAACCTTTATAGAAACCGAAATACGCAAATACCGGTATGACGTCATACCGATATATGGAAATACCGGTATATTTACCTATATTTACCGGTACTTTTTTCGGTTTTCGGATTTTATTACAGTTTTCAAAATATTATTAGACAAGAATCTATACGCTACACGTATACTAATATATTGGTATTTTTATGAAAAGATATTACGTTATGTCGGTGTTAATAAGGGTTTCGAAGATATTACAGCTCGAATTAATAAGGGTTACGAAGATATTACTTGAATCTACCATGTCACCGAAAGAAGAACCGAAAAAATACCGGTATTTATAAATAACATTACATATACTAAAAATATTCGGTACTTTAACGATTTCGGTATTCGCCTATTTCGGTTCTATAACGGTTTCGGTACACATCTGTTTTGGTACGATATCGGTTTCGGTGTAGCTTTGTTGACGTAATACCGGTATCAAAATCATACCGGTTTAAAGTCCCTGGTCGAGAGTGAGAGAATCCGAGAACGTGCGAGAGAAGAAAAGAGTCGACACGAAGTTGTCGTCGGCTACGAATAGTTCCCGCATCGCGTTGTTGTCCCGCCGCCAGCCCCGTTCGTCGGGACTATTACGACGAATTACTGTACTTCCTTTCAACTTTTATCCCGATCCTTTTTTACATAGCACATCAGCTTCTCTAAGGTATTACAAAGTTATTTAAAAAACGTGCCAGAAATAAATCGCAACATATTTAAATATCACAGAACCGTTGTTGTATAAGTGCTTAAAATATACGAAACCGATAAAATTCAATAAGATACAAAACCCATGTAAAAGTAATATAGTATAAAATATACTGAATATATTTCACTTTTTAATTAAAATGATTCGTAATGTATGTATATGTACATTATATATAAAAAAAAATAATACAGCGCACGAACAGGTTTTACGCCGGCGTTAATTTATATAACGGGTGAACGATTGTATAAAGACCTACGACCGAAGAGATGACGCCGAATATACCTATCGTACCGGGAGTAAATTTGGTAAAACCTAATGCCGTCAATGGAATAAACAAATCGCATCCGTTCTTAACGGCGTCCATTACAACGTCTTTATGGTTCCTTAAATGATACAACAGTTCATACTGCGTGCCTATGGCGGACAAATTCGGCGCCGCCAATACACCTTTCCCCGCGCTGTCCAGGATTTTAATGATTTCGTATATGTCCCTTGTAAGATTCATGATAATGGTCATTAACCAGTATTTATTAGCCACTTTGCTCCATTTCTCTATGTCGACTCTAAACAATCCGACGCGACCGATCCAAATTATGTGATCCGCTAGTAGGTATAGAGCGTTAGCAATTTTCGATAACGACAGAGTGACCCTTACTGTTACGTCCGGATATTTCATTATTTTCAAGGCGGAGTACAAACTGTCCATGCATCTTCCAAGACGTAATACTAAAAGAAAGAGATTAGAACGTTAGTGGCGGAGCGGATGGCACTGGAATCTGGAACATCGGTGAAATAGTACATTTTCTAAATGAACTGAAAGTGTATTCTAAGCTCCTTAAAATCTCGGCGGAATGTTGCGTAGTACGGACGTTCTGAGCGTAATACCAATAAGCCCGACTTCCATATTGCATTAATCTGTAAATTATTAACAACCATTAAACTAATCGACCAGCGCTAATCACAGTAGAAAGACCGCCTCGCTCGGCGCGCTTAGAAATGCCTCGAAGCGGAATATAACTCACGTACCTGACAATTCTGTCTCTGCCCGCCGTTTGTTCGTTTAACTTCAGTATCGTATCCATTACTCTCTCGTATAATGTACGTTATATCGTAGAGTAGATGAGAAATTAGAAACTATTTTAAAAATTACGCTGACGAAGGGTTTGTTGACGTACCACACATATACAATTGACATAAACAACAATCGCACCGGAGAAGGAAAACCTAACCCAATACAACTAAGAAGCCCAACGAGTTCGTGCCACTTATGATTAACGAGGTGTGCGAAACGGTGACTGTCCGTAGCATAATTACGAACTTCTTGTTAGGCCACTCTGGATGTTTATCATTAAATGAAGTGGCTTGGTCAAGGTGCACACCTGATAAATGATAAACAAGGCCTACATTCATTTGCGCTATCAGCGCCGCCCGAAATTTCTTTTAACGAACCCGCGAGTTTCGAACGCTTTAAAAATTGAAGGAACAGATTGTTGTGAACATCTTTAATAATACATAATGTCTAATGCGATACACATTACATATACTAAAAATATGTCGCCGGGCGTTTAACGAAATAATTTTTAGCAATAGAAACGTATCGTAATTGAGTGTCATTTTCCTATTTAAATAAACATCGGTAAAATACGGACTACCTTTATTATAATTGCTGTTATAACAAAGAAACGACGTAGGAGTATGTTCGTAGTATAAAAGTGCATTAAAAATGGTGTTATCATGTTACGTATCACATAAAACGACAAAACAGAAGACCTCTTTCACGGTAGTTACAATTACCGCGAGAGCATAAAATCTATTTCACCCTACTATCGAACTAATAAATTACGAATTAATTTATGCCATAAGAGAAGCCTTACAGAGAATGAAGTGAGAGGGGATACATACAAAACGATGATTATGATTTTTTCGATTCGCCCAAATAATCGGGCCGAAATGTTAAGAACGGTATTGAACGTACTTTGTGTCTGAATCCTGGCATAAGTAGAATAACGGTCACTGTAACATACCCGAGGGTCGGAATTAACATTAGCGTGTACACGTTACGAACTAGAACGTTACGCGAGTAAATGGAATTGAAAATTGTTACCGGCAAGATAAAGCAGGAGCAAATTGTTGATCGTATTTCCAATCCATATACAAACAACGAGGCAGGATATTATGGTGGCGTAGTACTGAAACACAACGGGGCTCGATAATTCTCGTGCGCAAAGTTTATATATACGGCATATGAATTTTCAGGTACTAAATCCACGATTCGCCGACTTACAACGTTAGGGCGGTCGTTTCGTGTATTTAACATTATTCTCCATAGGCTTTGTAACTGTAAGATCGTCGCGGACAGATTCTGACAGATCTCATTCAACTTTTTCTCTTTCTGGCCTGTCCAAGGATTGAAAGTGCACAAAAAGCCTGTCAGTGGTGGTACAAGATAATCAACTAAGGCCAACACAAGAAGAGATACAGATATTATTCTAAGCAGAGCTGGCTCCAACATCCATATCAGACTGTAAACAAAAGAGTCTCACAGGCATTGCAAGATATTTACTGGCTTCGGTGGTATATAGAAATTGCGAATGAAACGATCGATGGATATTCGACGGAGCGCGCGACGCACGCGTGTACATCGATAAATATCACATGGAAAGGAACATTAAATATGAACTTCTGGTCATTATTTTGTAAATTAGTTTTACCAAGAATTCCTGAAATGAACAGAAGACACATATTTCTTTGACAATTTACTCGAGACGAGTTAGAAAGAACCCCGCACTAATTACGTGGGAAATTTAATCCCGGTTAATCTCGTTCATTTTCACATACGTTGTAGCTTATGACCTGGTGAACAAAAAATGTAATAGGCAGAAACGTCTGCGATGGATAATTATTGAGATACAGCTAATCGAACGGCAAATAGAAAAGTTACGGTAGGCTCGCGCTACGCCTCACTTTGACTTTGACCAGCGGTCTCTCTCCGCTTTACCACCTCGCTAGTAGTTCCCCCTCCACCGCACCGTCGATCTGTCAGAAGTGGTGAGGGACTACGCTGCACGAGGGATCTCGCGTTTAGCTAGCCAGCCGAAAGCTATGAAATCGTTGCCGATGCTGGAGGACGAAATGGATAGAATGTTTTTTAATACCTCTGTATATATAAACAAAAACTATATATAATATCAATATAAATATAGAATATAATATAAAACTGTAGATATATAAAAACAGGAACAATGGCAAAAAAGCAGTTGCTTGCGAAAATACTGTATAACGTTATGTCAACGTTCTGTACGATTCGTAACGATTCTACTCCACTAGTATGTAATTTTACCCAGGAGAGAATCCTTCTCAATGTGTGTATACAGATGAGGCGGTAGCTTTTCTAGAATTGCACCCTATCTTTGCTTACCCGCTTCTAGAAAAGAACAAGGAATAAGGAGAGTTGCGCCCTTCCGACGCGAGACAACGCGAGCCTACCGTAACTTTTCTTTTTGCCGTTCGATTAGCTGTATCTCGGTAACTATCCATCACAGACGTTTTTGCCTATTACATTTTTTGTTCACCAGGTCATAAGCTACAACATATGTGAAAATGAACGAGATTAACCGGGATTAAATTTCCCATGTAATTATTATTATTATTATTATTATTATTATTATTAGACGTCTTTATTACTCAAAGAGAATGAGAAAATAAAACTGAATATTACAATTGACATAGCCAATTAGAGTAAAGGCGAGGCTGCGGGGTTCTTTATACAATTCGTTACAGCCGGTAATACGCATTTATGTACGGTGTACAAGCATTTCTCTACTCACAAGAATACCGTGCTTGTGACTCCAAATATAAGGCCAGGGTACCAAGATTTCTCCCACAATAGAACGGAATTCAAGGGGAGTATCACTTCGCGCCAACATTCCATACTCCGTTTCAATTGTTTCGTGCGCTCCTCCTGTAATAACATTGCATTGTTAGAGGGCAAAAATGAGCGTCACTGTCATTGATTTTTCTCCGGAACGAGACTTTGTACGATTCAGTGGCAGAAGACACTGTCCGGCCGTGTCACTGAATGAGACACGCTAATAATATTTGTTCACGAGTGAAATAGAAGGAATACGAGATGAAAGCTTACCCTCTCTGCTGTCGCGCTGTCGGTCATCCTGCCTAATATGTAACGAAGTATTCAAATCCGTTGCGACCGAAAGTACAGGCGTACTGCCGCGGCACGAGCTTGGGATTAAATGGAAGCTACGATACGGCGCAGCGGCGATCTCTTTGCATTATCCGGCCTTACGGTCTTGTAATATTAATCATCTCCTCGCTCTTCTAATTTCGATTACAATGACGTCCCCTCGCCGAAACTCACGGACGCCGGATAATTTTTTGCTTGAAAACACGAAACGGCGAAGGATCGACTTCCAGCTTCGAGATTATTGTAACTCGCACGCGATTGGCTGTCAGTTCAAAATGTTGGTTATTGCAGGCGATGGTGTGCTGATGTTGTGACGTTAAAGATTTTCTAACAGTATACATCAAACAATCGCGTCCCGAGCGCGTTTAGTTGAAAGTTCCTTGGAAATTCGCTGAATATGGCCGCTGTAAATTCTGTGAGTACTTGGCGACACATATTATTCCGTGACTTCGAACTTGTAACGGCGGTGGGCCCCGTGTTTATGTTCTGGCTACGGGGAAGGGCTTCCCCTTGTATATCTTCCCTCCCCTGTATTCAACTGCGTATTCCGATTAATCATTTCAGATATCAAATGTCGAAAACTTATCTCCACAAATTATACGGCGCGTGGCCAAGGAAATGAGCGAATTGGCTACGCAGCCACCCGAGGGTATTCGTGTTATTTTGAACGAGGAGGATGTTACTGATATTCAAGCGATTATCGAAGGACCCTGTAAGATTAAGCCCCGCATTATTACTGCCCCTCTTAAATGCTAGACCGACTAATACGCGTTATTTAGAAAGCTTCGTGATTACTCGATCATAACCTATTCGCGCGTCAATTATGCATGTGTAACGAATGCGTGTAAATATTTGTACAGCCATAGGCACGTTTGTTTACCGTGTACGTGCGACGTTTCTTACCCTACATTCTTTCCGATGTAATCGTAGAAAATCTTACGCCGATCTACGGTCTGTTATCGTTGAGAATTCTCGTTCGGTACCGAGTATTTTATATGTTTATACGTTACATCTGGTTTCAGTAAGTTTAACATAAATGTATGCACAGTATTACGGTGTTTGTAATATAGAAACATAATTTTGTTTTAATGCCAGCGGGAACACCATACGCCGGTGGTTTCTTCAGAGTGAAATTAGCGCTTGGCAAAGACTTCCCCCAAGGACCACCGAAGGCATTTTTCCTCACAAAAATTTTCCATCCGAACGTTGCGAAAAATGGAGAGATATGCGTTAATACTTTAAAGAAGGATTGGAAATCAGATCTCGGAATTAAACATATATTACTGGTAAGGTATTCATTATTGCTAAAGGCCGATTCAGACGTGTCCAGTAATTTGGTCGAGTGGCAGAGTAATTTAGTAGTTAAATAATAAATTGTAATTTCTAGACCGTAAAATGCCTCTTAATAGTGCCAAATGCAGAATCTGCTTTAAACGAAGAAGCTGGTAAATTGCTTCTAGAAAGGTACGATGATTACTCGCAGCGGGCGAAAATGATGACAGAGATACATGCGCAGGTAACGTATTATTAAAAGGCGTATTAGGTTAATTCACACACACACACATACCCCAATAACGAATGATGTGTGACGAACTTATGCCTCAGGGAGGTGGAAAGGGCAGCAAAGCAGGTCTGGAAAGTTGCGCTTCCTCTGAAGTCGGAGGACCGCTCCCAAAAAAGCATGCGGGGGATAAAAAACTATCAGCGGAAAAGAAAAAAATGTTAAAAGATAAGAAGAGAACACTCAAAAGATTATGAGAAAGATCGACATCATTTATCTATCTTTTATAATTTAAAACACTGGTGTGGTAATGTTGCCTCGTATTGTACACAATTATTGCATAGTAAAAATTTATTATCTAAACTCGACTGATCTTATTATTAAGTATTTAGAAAATTAATAATTCCAGGAGCATTGAATAATGACTTCTTAAGATACAAACAAGTACAACTCTGTAGTGATCTACTTTACAATCAGGAGTGAAAAGCAATTGAGCCCACTCTATGGTATCTATTAGCAAATATTTTTACATATGTACAAAATGATACCTCGTGTGATTATTTAAATAAAATAAAGAATGTTCTATAAGTAAAAATGCCTTTGTAATTACCAATCTCTCATGGCTTTCTAATATTTCAGCGTTCTAAGAAAAAAACCTCGGGTTCGTGGACTTCGTGTAAATAAACGATTATATAAGTTCGAAAGCAGGGCGGTCGGAACGATCGTTTGAATTGAAATCGATGCTCTTAGGGAGCTACAAGCTATGGCCAAATAAATAAATGCGAATCTTTGATTAGGTGGGAAATAAAAATTATTTGATTCTCAAGAACATTGTTCTTTATTAGGTAATGACTCGTCAGTTTCTTTGCTTCAGTCTTGTACCACTGCATTGCCATTCATACGCTGCATGAGTAAAAGCGTATACATTGTCTTACAAGCCCATTACTGCACAGTAAAATATTTTCATTAGTAGTTTGACTAGATAACAGTATGTCACAGCCTTATTCCACTATGAGCTATTAGCTACAGATAGTGGTAGTTTTGATTGTTCATGGTAAAAAAAAAAAAGAGAAAACAATTCATTAAACATGATTTACAAAGATATGGTACTGCGAGATATAGTAATTGACATATAGTACATAATAGGATGTTCTACAAGGTGTAAACTAAGTTGAAAGATGGATACGTTAAAATGTCCGAATATCTCGATACCTCGCGACTCGTAAAAATTAATTAGATTGAGGGCTAGAAGCACATTCTGTACTCTGATAAACAACAACTTTTAAAGATGAATTTTACTGTATTTTTCATCTGATAACCACACACGCACGATAGTACATACAAATCCATACAGCCTTTACATCGTAATTTCTTTATTTTTTCTTTTCCTGTTTGTTAAGGTATCATAAAAAAAATCTATGAACTCCTATAAATCATCTTTCTTAAGAATCTGTAAAATCTGTATGCCAATTTCCAGAGAAAACGTCAAAAATAAAAAAAATCCATTTAAAAGAAATTTCTTATAACATTTTGCTAATGATACAGTTATACTTATTTTTTATATATTCTCATGAAAATCAGGGAAACACAATGTATCGTGTTAAGTCAGATCAGAACAAAATCTTAAAGAGTGTGAAGATTTGTGACGTTGTTACTTTACTTCTTTCACATAAGCTTCCAATTCTGCGTCTAATTCTTCAGCGGTGGGAGTTTTTGGTGCTTGCCGAGTGCCTCCTCTGCCGCCGCCACCGCGTCGACCAGTTCCGCGACCTTCAAATAAAACGCATCACCGGCATTAGAGACGCGCCGTGATCCTCGGCTACTCGCCCGTTTACGTCGAGGACCGTTAGGTCGCATACCTCTGACGGATCCTGTTCCACGACTACCCCTAAAGCGGGGTTGAGGTCTCTGTGTATAATTACTGCCGGTAAGTCTCGGGCCTCCGCGGATAGATGTGAACGGTATTTCAGAGGTAGCAACTTGTATGTTCATTTCACGACCTGCCGATGCATATCACACATTGCAATAATAGATGTGAACAGTTGTGCAAATCATAATTCGCAATAACTTCGTTTGAAATTCGCCTTTCTCTAATGTCGTCCCATGTCGGAGTATTTATGGGAGAATAAAAGAGAAAATGCTCAAACAGTATGTCGCTAGGTATAAACCGGAGACCAGATTAATTAGTGATACTGAAACCCTAAATGTAGGCGGAATTTTACAATTAAAAAAAAGAGACCATTCCAGGCGAGATTAGTCGAAAAATACATTTCAACTACGCACCGTCTAAAGGTACGCCGTTATACTGTTTCATCGCTTTAATGGCGTCCGCTCTTCTTTCAAATATTACATCTGCGGAACCCAAAGATCGCCCGGACCTGTCGTAATGTACCGCCGCTGATTTCAAGGGGCCGAATTCGCTAAACAATTCCTAGAAACATACAAGCGTACCGTTAGCGCCGAACTTTCCTCGGAAGACGTAACTGCGACTCGCCAACGAATGGGGCGCGCGCAATAAAACTTTATATCAATACCTGAATATCCGAGTCTGACACTCCGAAATCAAGGTTAGACACAAGGAGCTTGGTTGTTCCTGTACTTCCGATTGCACTTCGGCCAACTTTTTTGACCCCGTCGAACATGTCGTGCTTCCAAGCACTGTTTACGTCGCCCTACGAATGAATATCCCTTACATTACCATACACCACTTATCGATTCGTAGGCCACGTAAAAATGTAATATTCATTGCACAAGTGTTTTTATAAAATAAACCGAAGAAAATTACACATTACTCCGGAATATTCGATTCGCGCGCGCGTATGATTAAATTACATTTCTTGTCGCGTAACTGTTTATTCCAAATTACTACGTCAGCATTCGAGCGAGTGATCGCGGAAAAAACGATATACAGAGACGTTCGTAGAACCAGCGAGCTGTATTAGAAAAGCGTGCTCCGCGCGATAATTCTCGAGGAATTCGACGTCGAACGATATTCGAAACGGATAAAGTATTTGGAACGAGAGTGTCTAGAACGGCAGGTCAACCTCGCGACACTATTTTACTTTTCAAATACGGTCGTTACTCCGTCCGTGGATTACGGTGTTTTATACACAAGCGTTTAGGGCGGAAGTAATGCGATAGGTTTCGATAATATGGCACACGTGACAAAGCGTGCGCGATGTTAATCGTGCGAAATTGGTCGAATAGAAAGAAACGAGTGTGATTCCTTACCCTGGTGTACGGTAGAGAATTTCGCGTAATGCCACCACGGCTGCGTCCCCGCATGACGCCACCACCAACTCTTTGAGTTCTGCGTGCTCCTCTGCGAGGTGAGTTACCGGCACCTCTGCCGCGTCTGCCACCGCCGCCGCGCGGTCTGGTCCCTTTATTTTGCTTGATAATATCATCCAGACTCATGTCTATTTTATCCACCATCTTCATTTGTGCTGGCTTTCTTGTAACGACACTTGCACACGAAAATCAGTAAAACCAACCTCTTTGGTCTTCGTAATGATGGCGGCGACGACGACGAAACAAGCGCGCACAGAAGCCTGGGTATGAAGACCGTGGATTATGATTGGGCTTCGTAGAGGAGCGACCCGTTCGGAGTACTCTGTGACCGAGCCTCGTAGATACACCGTCAGAGGGCTGCGAGCATTAACAAATTCTCTGGTTATCTGCTACAGAACTTAAGTCCTCCAAATCGCAGAATTCCTTCAGATTCGAATATAATTCTACTATCAGTATATTCTGAATAAAATGTAAATTCTGCTCCCTGTTTAAAATTGTTCATTTCCATCGCTATAATCTGACGATCGGAGCGCTCTCTATCTTTGAATTTTGAAGACCGCTAACCGTTTCTGTTCAAATTGGCCAAGTCGAGTGTAACGGTTCTTTTGTAACGAGTTATTTGTACGTATTTGTAACAGATATTGATAATTAACGATTTGTGTAAAGAAACACTATTCCATATTAATTAATTTGCAGACTAAGTCACTCATGTATTATACGTATGTCTGTAGCGATCTCTTTGATTTTAAATTGACGTTTAAATTTGCAAATATTCAATTGAACTCGTAGCTCAAATTTCTTTGTATTTATTGGTTTTAAACGCACATTACACTTCATGCTTTTGTGCTCTGTACTTGCTTGAAATGTATTACATTATTGGAGGGCGTACTTAAGTTTCCACGTTTTAAAAAAATATATTGACGCAAATACATCGATTTTTATTATTTGCCATTATAATTCATCGCGTTCTTCGTCTACATCATTTTCCTCGGCGTCATCATCTTCGCGAGTAAAATCTGCAGGATTGCACAGCTTTGTAGTATTTGTGCATAACTGCCATTTCAAATTATTTTCCTTGCTAATTAATAATGAAATTATTGAATCTTCGAACTCCTCTACTATCCCTTCACACTGAAATATCATGAAAATGTGAATAACTCTTTTGTACGAAGTTGTAGTACAAATGAAATATAATTCATTACATTTACTCACATAGTATTGTAAACTTTTATTTAAATCCCCATCTTGAATAATGTCAACGTTGGCCATTTCAGGATTCATACCACCAGACGGGCCCATAAGATTTAAGATTGTTAACTGACCATTTGATTTGTATGTTGCTCTCACGTAATCCGACATTTTTTCGCAAATACCGTCCAATACATCGGATAGGTGTACTTCAGATTGAGCGAGTGGTATCTGTAAATAGGAATTCAGTCGGAACAATGAAAATATACGTTGAGAGTAAATAAAGGATATTATAGAAATTCATTGTTACCTTCTTGCGAATGATATTTCCCTGTGCATCTAATCTGTAATTACCTACTTCAACTTCGATCGAAGGATCGATCTTTGCCAGTTCTCCCTCAACTTCTTTCACGGTGGATCTACAAACTGCATATTATTAATATTAATACATTATAATTTTAATTGGTAGCCAGGATAAATAATTCTACGTTAATGTTTACACGAGCATAAAAGTGGCTCGACTTACCCAAACATTTCAACAATTTATTATCGATTTCTGTACATTTTACGTAACTATTTATGAATAAAATAGAAAACACCACTGTTATACTTTTCATCTGCAATGGAAATGTATGGTTGTGAGTTAAAGTTCAAAAGTAACTGTACATAGAAGAATATACAAGCTTTTAAGCTGTACTTACATTGTATTTAATCAAGAAGGTGGCTTATATTTATTCAAATTCGAAAATAACGAAGTTCTAATCAAATGTCTAATTCTTCTTGAAGTTGGACACGTGTATGATGGTGCACGACACATATACGTGCATACACATAAACGTAAAACACGAATGAGCGTTCATCACGTGTAAATCGAAGAATACCAATATAAAGGCGTAGAAAGTACGGAACCAAAATGGAGCATCACGCCTGCACCAATCAGAAGCGATCACGAAAATCACGGATCACCGTGAAAAATCACCGTGATTGGGAACGAACGTGATCGGATTACTCGTGATTCACAAATCACAGTTCTAGCCATCACTAATCACGTGTAAATCGAAGAATACCAATATAAAGGCGTAGAAAGTACGGAACCAAAATGGAGCATCACGCTCACCGTGAAAAATCACCGTGATTGGGAACGAACGTGATCGGATTACTCGTGATTCACAAATCACAGTTCTAGCCATCACTAATCACGTGTAAATCGAAGAATACCAATATAAAGGCGTAGAAAGTACACGCTCCATTTTGGTTCCGTACTTTCTACGCCTTTATATTGGTATTCTTCGATTTACACGTGATTAGTGATGGCTAGAACTGTGATTTGTGAATCACGAGTAATCCGATCACGTTCGTTCCCAATCACGGTGATTTTTCACGGTGATCCGTGATTTTCGTGATCGCTTCTGATTGGTGCAGGCAGAACAGTGATCGCTTCTGATTGGTGGAGAGCATAACTGCTCTTTGCACGCTCCACATAACCCCAATTTCTAATTTCTCTCGAAACATTCTCAAGTCCTCACTGTTCTTATAGAATCTCAGTTGTATACTTTGAACCAATGTTATCGCTCTTGATCTATTTAAATTAACGAATATTTATTCACTTTAGTTAAAAAGTATAATGTATATGCGAATACTTTAGCCAATCAAATCAGTGCGTGCATACATTGACTATTCCCTGCTATTCCCAGATAGCACAACGTCTGGTAAAGTCTTAAAGACCCACACAGCACACGACGTCCCGAGGACGTCTGTTTTAGGTCCCTTCTAGGACTTTAGGTCTGAATGTCCCGATTGGTAACAAGACGTCTGTGGGACGTCTATAGACGGCTTTGGGACGTCTATAGACGGCTTTGGGACGCTTTTGGGACGTCGGTAACTACAGTGGCGCCCTCTGTACAAAGTCCTAAAGACGTCCTTGGGACGCATTTGGGACGCGTTTGGGACGTGTTAAATACGTCTTTGGGACGGCCTTGGGACGCTTTGAGGACGTCGTGTGCTATTGTAGGGATCCGATAAGGTTCATCGACATATGCCACCGGAGGGCTACCCGGCTCGAGAGTTTCTCGCTGGTGTTCCATCGCCCTCCGGTTGGTATATATAAGAGTTCTGTCCCAGTCCTGATACACAGCTTGTCTAAGGCAGGGTTCCGCCAGGTAAGCCTTACTGACGAAAGTCCTGTGGGGGGACCCGGGCGAAAGGCTTAATTCATCGATAAAAATAGGTCTTAATTACGTTTTTCGAACGCCTGTGTTCAGTCCTAATCCATGCGCTTAAAAGACAGACGGGTGGTACCCCCAGGACCACTTTTTTGTAATATTCGTCGTTCAGAGGACGTATATAAGCCGTTCGTGGGAAATTCGGGACGCCCCGAACGACTGGGATGGACGTCCCTGGGACGCTTTTAGGACGGCTGTATGCTGTGTGCGAGACGTACCTGGGACCACTTCTTTGGTAACATTCGTTGTTCAGGGGACGTATATAAGCCGTTCGTGGGAAATTCGGGACGTCTCTGGGACGTCCGGTACGACTGGGACAGACGTCCCTGGGACGCTTTTAGGACGGCTGTGTGCTGTGTGGGGACGTCCAAAAGGCGTCTTAATAAAGACGTCTAAAGACGTCTTGTTACAAATCAAGACGTTCAGACCTAAAATAGACCTAAACTAGACGTCTCTAAGACGAGGTGTGCTATCTGGGTTTATGAATGCATAATATACTACATATTCGCTGAATTAGCACATTTTAACTATAACACAAGCTATATTGAAGTATTTTATAAAAAATAATTCAATCATGATCAAGAATTACGATCACAGTATTCACAGTGAGCAAATTCACTCGAGGTAAAAAAATCACGATCACGGTCGTGATTTAACTTAAATCACGATCCTGATCGTGATTCTGCGATCACGGTGATAAATCACTGTTAGTGATTTTGCACTCCATCCCTAAGCGTGATGTTACTAGATCTGACTACCCAGATAGCACACCTCGTCTTAGAGACGTCTAGTTTAGGTCCATTTTAGGTCTGAACGTCTTGATTTGTAACAAGACGTCTTTAAGACGCCTTTTGGACGTCTTTAAGACTTTACCAGACGTTGTGCTATCTGGGTACAGGGTTTGGAGGACTCTAGCGTGGCACCACACCTACAGGAGCGGTGGTAATGTGTGCGTGAATTGGCGCCAGCGCGCCACGTGGCGACAACGCGAAATGAATGTGACGTCACAGGTGAACTCTGTGCCACGAAAAGATGCGCTTTGCCGGACTCTAGCGTGGCACCACACCTACAGGGAGCGGTGGTAATGTGTGCGTGAGACGCCACGATGGGAGCCGCCGAACCACGGCCAACCAGCGTCACCGGGAAATATGTTGTCGACGCTGGTTGGCCGCGGCGTCACTCGCTTGGCGCTGGTATATATAAAAAATATCATTTCTATAATTCTGATGATGCAAAAGTATTAAGTATTTGTCTTACCTGATTCCTTATTCATGTCGTAATGAAGTGTAATTTCAATTGAATGAAAAACTTGGAAAAACTACTAAAAATGTTCGATTCACAATCGCACGTGGCGTCTTTAGCGCTGGCGTCTATACATTCGTGACGTCACATTCGCTTCGCGTTGTCGCCACTTGGCTGCCTTCGCGCTGGCGCCAATTCACGCACACATTACCACCGCTCCTGCAGGTGTGGTGCCACGCTAGAGTCCTCCAAACCCTGTCTGGGTATGGCTGTGTTCCGATTCACGCATAATGCAGCATAATGCGCATGAAGTGCATAGGGTACGTGACATATCCTATGCAGTCTATGCGCAGTATGCGTGAATTGGAACACAGCCTAGATCTCAACCCCTAAAATTGTAATAGTTCTGTATTGAAAAATACAGAATATATAAATCTTTTAATTTAAAATGCAATTTTTTAACATTCTTAGCTCGATTCATTTACGCTTATAAATATACCCACAAATAAAGGCGACGTTTTTCACCATGCCCTTCCATCTCCTTTTCAACAGTTACCCTCGATAAATATTTATTTCGAATTCGTGTCGGCTTCCCTTCTCGAAACAGAGCCTAAATATATCTGCCCGAAAACTACGCGACAGTACATCTATATGCATGTATGGCTCATTATATATTCTTAGGTCCATGGATTGTCCCATTTGTTACTGCCAATATAAACACGTGTCACCCCTTTCAGTGGGAAGTCCATGTCACTTTTTAAATTAACCGATTGTGTCCGGACGTTTTGCATAAAATTAGATCTCTTTAAGGGACAATTTCGCCGAGATTCTTGTACGAATTGTGGAGAGGAGTTCCGCTGCATTTACATTCACGCTTGCCGATCTAAGTTGGAGACTAATATACGAAATAATTATTGCGAGAAAAATGACAAGTCTAATAGAGATCGCTGTGTAAGAAACGAACAAACTCGAACAAAGTCGTGCAAGATTTTAAAGGGAATATGTTCGCGTCGTTGGTGTTACACCGCGGTGTTTTAACGTAAACGTGAACCGTTAAAACCTGAGGACAGTTTGAAGGAGCAATGCTATGACAGCGCGTGATTCTCACCACGATTGTGGCGATACTAGTTCAGTATTATCTGTTTCAAGCTTTTTTATAATTTATAACGAAGTATGAGTTAAGTCGAAAAGGAGATAAAACCCAGCTATCGAAATGGAAGTGTGGTGGTTCTCTCGTGTAATAGCTCATCACCCTTATACCATTCTAATGGTAATACTTATATTCTCTTCGACATGCCTGATCGTTCCTTTAGCTGTGAAAAAGTTTCCAGATTTCTCTGATCCTCAGTTGGTGAGTGGATATCGATTTCACATACAAATTACTGTACAGTTATTCTTCTATCTCTTCACATTTCCGTTTGTTTTATTAAGGGCTTCGAAGCTAGAGGTACAACGCTAGCCCAACGACTCATTGCTTGGCAGAACTTAATGGAAGCGAACAAGCCCCGAGGACAGCTTATCGATAATCCTTTAGAATATTACTATTACACTCGCCAACTAAATCAACAGGTAACTCTATCATGGCCCATGTATCTGATTTTATATATTTTAGTCATGAAGTAACGCCAGAACGTGATTTAGAACTTACAGAATCAAGTTAATACACAGAACCATAGCTGGGTCAGTCAGGGTATTATGAGAAAGAAACCTAAGAATAAGAAGAAAGGAGGGAAGAAATATCAAAAACAAGTATCCGATAGGCAAGAAACAGATGATGTCAAAGTTAAGGATAAATGGGAGGAACTGAGAGAATTAAAGAATAATAACAGACTGGATATAGTAAACGATTATAAAAGTCCGGATCCTATCGACAGCGAGGATTTCTTCTGCAACTTGCCGTCTTCTGCTTACGCAAGAGTCGTTATCGGCAGGGACTCGGAGGATACAAATCTGTGGTCGATGGAAGGTGTGTTGGCGCAATGCCATATCGACGCGGAGCTACGATCGAACTCTCAGTTTCCTTCCTTGTGTCAAATCCAAATGGAGCACAACGGCGACGGGCAGAAGTGTTGCCGAAGTTGGTCGCCGGCGAATTATGTAGCGCTACTATCTAATCGAACCTCCTGTTTGGGTGTGACGGAAAACGATCTCAGTCGCGTGGAAACTCTTTTACAAAGATGCATCTACTTTTACCGCAATTTTCAGTTGACATCGAACTGTGCGGACGACTTAAACTGTCAGAGACATGTCCCGTCGGAGTGCTATACGCATAACGCGGCTTACCACTTGCTGCACTATTTATTGGATATTGACTTTATCTCGGATCATGTAAGAAGATTAGTTACCGTACGATGGAGATTACTATTAGCGCCGAAGGGTCTTTTAATAAAATTTCTAATTTCTGTTACAGAAGCAAAGTTCTCGGAATAAGTTGAACTCTACGTTGAGATACGCCATGATATTTCTGCCGATAGCTGCGAGCTCCGCCACTTTAGATTTTTACAAAGAACTGAACACCGATGGCTTATCTTATGGGAAATTCTGTGTCAAAGGGATGCAATTCGGTTTAAAAAGTACATTATTCGATCGATTGTTGGTTTCGGATTCTATTCTGTTACTCACTGGCTTCGCCTTCGTAACAGTTTGCATATGGGCATATACTGGCTCTCTGCTGTTAACTGTTACAACAATCATAGCAGTAATCTTTAGTCTCGGCATTTCGTATGCGTTTTATACTTTAGTTTTGCATATAAAGTTTTTCCCGTTCATGAATCTGTTGGCAATTGTCGTTGCTGTAGGTAAGGATCTATACAGTATATGAATGTGATATGAAGTATAGTTATTAGTTATTTCGTATCTAATATCGACATTATTCATTTTTAAGGAATAGGCGCGGACGATGCATTTATATACTGCAAAATTTGGGAGCGAGGAAAGGAACAAAAGATGACAAACGATGGATTAGTGAAGCTGGTGCAAGAAACAATGAAGCACGCCGTTCCATCTATGTTCGTTACATCTTTAACGACTGCCGTAGCCTTCTTTGCATCGGTTGTTAGTAACGTTACCGCTATTAATTGTTTCAGGTATACATCCGCACACTTCCTTCGTAAAGACACAAGCAATAAAAGCTCTACTACTTACGTCCTACTAATTACTTGAATTTTCAGTTTATTTTCAGGGATGACTGTCATTGCGAATTTTTTCTTGATGATCACTTGGTTGCCAGCATGCGTGGTAGTATCGGAACGACTCAAACCGAGCATTTTATCCCCTGCTAATTTTATAACGCGGAAAGTTATTCGGCCTCTACGGCTATTCGGAGATAAAGCGACAATAGGTTTTAATACCTTCCTAACGAAGACAGTAATCAACTTTCGATGGTGCTGGTTTCTAAGCCTGGGTACCATAGCAATAATATGTTGCATCATCGTGTTCCAATATCCAGGATTACAGTTACCAGATTCTGCTGAATTCCAATTATTCGATAGCTCTCATTCATTCGAGAAGTACGACTTGATATATTCCCGCAAATTCTGGTTCGAGAAGCACGAAACAGTACGTACAAAAGATTTACAGATATCTTTCTAATATAACAGTTTCGTAAAGATTCTCAATAAACTAACAGCAAGCTTTTAATATTAGATTGATAATTTAGATGTATTGCCATTGAGATTTGTATGGGGCATAAAACCAATCGACAATGGTAATTACCTGGACCCTGACTTAATAGGCACCCCAGAATGGGACGAATCATTTGATGTATCTCACCCGGACTCACAATCATGGCTGGAACAATTCTGTCGCGATTTACGAGCTCAACCTTTCTATCGCAATACCTTGGGACCTCTACTTCCGAATTGCTTCATCGATACGTTGTACAATTGGATGCAAAGGCGTTGCGAGGATCCCATTAACTCGCGCATTAACTACATGCCGTGTTGCGAGAAGAGCACATTTCCGTATAACTCCAGCGTTTTGGAAAGGTGTGCGGCTGAAGCTAACGCGGAATTATATCGCACGCCTTCGTACTTGTGGGTTCGTAACGGCGGCTCCGCCGGTATAAAGTTTTTGAACGAACCGAATCTCACTCAATTGCAAGTATCGAACGACACGAATTCAGTGGCGATGCCGACGCCTAAAATTAAAGCTCTGATCGTTGAATACGATAGTATATATAACTACAGTCTCGCGTTCTCGAGTATGAATCAATTTTTCCATCAGGTACGTATAAATGCATAACCCGCGAAATATATCAGTTTCGGAGGTGAAGAAGATTAACTATATTTTATTTATTTATAGGTTGAAAGTTGGATGCAAGATAAACTAAAAAGTGCGCCGCTGGGTATGCGCGGTGGCTGGTTCGTCAGTAGATTAGAATTCTACGAGCTGCAGCGAACGTTGTACGAAGGTACACTTTGGGCGATGGGAGTTTCACTGATATTAGCCCTTACAGTCTTGGCATTTGTAACACTTAATCCTCTTATTAGTCTGTATGCAATTATAACAATTGGCGCAGCGATTATAGTAACAGTTGCTGGTCTGATTCTTCTCGGTTGGAAGCTCAATGTTCTAGAAAGCGTTGCAGTGTCTACAGTGATAGGTAGTTATTAGAATATTAATTCGCGATATTTATAACTCCACGCGCATAATACTAATGTACTGTTTCTCAGGTTTGACCGTAGATTTCAGTTTGCATTACGTGGTAAGCTATAAAGCGTGCACTTCCAAAGAAAGAGAGGATAGAGTGAAGACAGCCATTACACAGATGGGTGGCCCGACATTAATGGCTTCACTCACGAGTGGAGCTGCTGGTGCTCTCATGCTACCCTCTTGTGTATTGGCGTATATTCAAATCGGTATATTTTTATTACTCGTGATGGGCATAAGCTGGATATACGCCACGTTCTTTCTCTGCCCAATGCTAGCAATCATCGGCCCATCGTCGCATTTTGCCCAGTTTCAGTATCCAAGGTAAATGATTTCATTTATATCCCCACATTTCTATCGGAAGTATGGCAAGCATTACGTGGCTCTGTGATGATTCTAGATTAAGCGTGCTATGGAAATATCTTCGTAAAAACAAGCCTGGAAACGTGCCTGAAACAAGTACAGATACTATTAGGGCTAGACGAAAGGCCAAGGGAAGAGGAATGTGGTCGGAGTCTACGTTAAGTACGTCTAGTACGGTATGTCAATTCCACTGTAACGAAGTAGAAACATTTACAAGACCACCGCCGTCGCCATCGCTACCACCATCCCCAACATTGGCATTACTTCATTGAGATGCGGGTGCAGTGGTAGTTCCGTTTTCCTAGGTGATATTTTTGGGGATGGCCGGTCGTCGTATGACATATGCTCCGCAAAAGTTAGAATTGGTGAATTTACATATTCACGTGTACCTTGTGTCCTATAAGAGCTACGCTCGTGTGTAACTGATGTGTCATTGGCTGTGTTTAAAATAGTTTTAAGACAATTGTTTATATATTTGTCTATTATAACATTCGTTGGGCTTCCTATATCAGTTATGCATATATATGCACAATATACCCACTGGAATATGAGTGAGGCTTCAAGTGCCAAATATATCTCAGATTCTTTTATACCTTAATATGTACTTCAGTTTCCAATTCTTAACGAGATCGTAAGCAGTGTTCTATGTTCATAGATGTAGCTTGAACGTGGCAAATAATGCTGATAGAGTATTACACACGTTAGACTTGCATTTACATATCTACGAATACATTTTGACTAGGGGTTGGGTTTCTCGAAGCGTCGAAGCCTCGGAACCGAAGAAAGTTTCGAGAATTCGAGAATTCGAAACTGCGCTTTTTTTGTGAGACGAAACTCTCGAAACCCAGATAATAAAAAGTATGAAATTTCAGTTGTTAAAGCAAGATTCACTTCAAGTTTCGAGAGTTTCGTAGCCGTACAAAGTTTCGGATTCGAGTTTCGAGAATTTACAAATTTGGTTCCAACCCAACCCTAATTTTGACTTATCCTTTGTAGTCCTTTTTACACGAACTTTTGTATTATTATATGTACTCATGTTTGTTTTAACGCGAATTAATTTTTGTATATCGTAAGATATGATTTATACCAGCTGTCTTCCGTTTTGTGTACAGTTTAATAAGTTCCGTAGGTTACTTTACTATATTCTGACATTTGCGTGGTATTTATTAACTAATATAAGTTCTCCGTGTTACTTTAAAACACATCCTAAACCTTCATGATTTCATTTCCGTAAGAAAGCAGATGAATGCATTACTTTCAACATAGATTTGCCAATTTTCTAAATCAAGGACTGTATCCAGAGACAGTTTGATTCTTGAACTAAACATTACTGTTATAATAAATGTAGCAGAACGAATGGATTGACTACGTATTAAAAAATTAAGAATGCATCGATTCCAGTACTCCATTGGATGATGCTTTCGAACTCAGAAAATACCAGATTGTACGTGTACGTGTCTGTAATTAAGTTTAAGTCGACGATCACACATGATTTCGAGGTACATAAAGAAGACTGACAGATTTTTATAATTTCCATCGCTAGATCCTTCCAAATATTTCAGAGACTTTCGGGCAAATTTCTCGTTCGTAAATACTTGTTAAACATATATTCCTTCAGTTTCGATTTAAATTTCATACATTAAGAAAAATATACGGCAAAAGAAGAACCGCCTAATCTACGAAGCACTGTAATGACAAACAAACAATAGAGTTTAATTATCGGCCGTATTATTTTCTAACGCGTTGAATGTAATACAGTTAAACTATAATGTTATATATTGTTACTCATAAAGCTAAGGGGAAGCTGGATCTTCGCGCATGTTTCATTGTTCGAAGATTTAAGGTACAAACGAACAATCTACCTAGTACAACACGGTGCTTTTAAACAGATACGAGAATTTATGAAAAGATGTTAAGAGAATCTGTTTTTAAATTACTGTATATGCCTGTTCATCGAGTATTCAGATATTTCTAAGTAACATATGTCAGAGATATCAATATAAATGATCTAGAATACCTTGGTAAAATTTTTAATACACCTATACCCCCGGCCATGACACTCTTAAACTATAATTTCTAATAATGAGCCATACATGCATATAGATATACTGTCGCGTAGTTTTCGGGCAGATATATTTAGGCTCTGTTTTGTAGGGCTGTTCGAGTACTCGGAAAAAGCGAGCCGAGCCAGACTCGGCTCGAAAAACCGGACCGAGCCGAGTACTCGAAAGAACCGAGTAGCTCGAATAGAACCGAGCAACACGAATTTTTTCGAGCAACTCGAATAGAACCGAGAACTCGAATTTTTTCGAGCGGCTCGAAGTAAACCGAGCGGGCCGAAAGAACCGAGCGGGCCGAAAGAACCGAGCGGGCCGAAAGTACCTAGTGGGCCGAAAGTACCGAACAATCCGGTGTGTCGAGTAGTTTGAAGTTTGAATGTTTCGAATATTTTAGAATATGTTTATATACTGGATAATGATTCGTAATTATTATTATTATTATTTTGACTTTATTAAGAAAGTAAGAAACGAGTAAAGGCGAGGCCGCAGTAATAATGTGAGTAATTAAAATGTAAATTGTAAATGAAAATATTCTCTAACTATTGAAAATAATTTTGCGCGTATGTATGATTTATTAATATTTCTTCTTGCGTTTTCCTTTATTTTTCTTTCTTTTTTGCCTTCTCCGTGTGGGCTATATTTCTGCCGAGTCACTGTTAACAAAGGCTGTTACCCGTTAATGAAAAATGAATAAGTATAAATAAATCAAGAATTCAAAGAGTCAAAATTGAGATTATGGGTTTTTCCATGTGTGTCTAGATGAAATTTGAATGTTTGCAAAATATACCATCTCAACGCTGTGTAGTTTAGAAAAAATGTACTAAAAAAAGGAAAATAATTTTGTTACCGGCCTAAATGACTGCCATAAACGAATTCCCTCATATGACCAAACATAAAAGCGTGGGGCGTAAATATTGAAATGCCCTTTTTATATAAAATATTTATAATGCTTTGCGTAGTTTAATACATTACTTTTCGCATTCTGTTAGAGATCAGGCTAATTCCTTAATAGAATATGAATATAAAGACAGTAATACTATTTATATAAAAAGGGCATTTCAATACTTACGCCCCACGCTTTTATGTTTGGTCATATGAGGGAATTCGTTTATGGCAGTCATTTAGGCCGGTAACAAAAATATTTTTCTTTTTTTAGTACATTTTTTCTAAACTACACAGCGTTGAGATGGTATATTTTGCAACCATTCAAATTTCATCTAGACACACATGGAAAAACCCATAATCTCAATTTTGACTCTTTGAATTCTTGATTTATTTATACTTATTCATTTTTCATTAACGGGTAACAGCCTTTGTTAACAGTGACTCGGCAGAAATATAGCCCACACGGAGAAGGCAAAAAAGAAAGAAAAATAAAGGAAAACGCAAGAAGAAATATTAATAAATCATGCATACGCGCAAAATTATTTTCAATAGTTAGAGAATATTTTCATCTACAATTTACATTTTAATTACTCACATTATTACTGCGGCCTTGCCTTTACTCGTTTCTTACTTTCTTAATAAAGTCAAAATAATAATAATAATAATTACGAATCATTATCCAGTATATAAACATATTCTAAAATATTCGAAACATTCAAACTTCAAACTACTCGACACACCGGATTGTTCGGTACTTTCGGCCCACTAGGTACTTTCGGCCCGCTCGGTTCTTTCGGCCCGCTCGGTTTACTTCGAGCCGCTCGAAAAAATTCGAGTTGCTCGAAAAAATTCGAGTTGCTCGGTTCTATTCGAGCTGCTCGGTTCTATTGGAGTACTCGGCTCGGCTCGGAAACCGAGTCTCGGCTCGGTCCGAATTTCAAGCTACTCGAATATTCGAGTACTCGAACAGCCCTACTGTTTTGAACGGGGAAGCCGACACGAATTCGAAATAAATATTAGGTTTAAGTTTTTTATTTATTCCTTGTACATTAGTAAATATTAAATCGAGGGTTGTTGAAAAGGAGATGGAAGGACATGGTGAAAAACGTTGCCTTTATTCGTGGGTATATTTATAAGCGTAAATGAGTCGAGCTAAGAATGTTAAAAAAATTTATTTTAAATTAAAAGATTTATATCTACACGCAACGACGTTTTAACGATTTTGGACTCGTAGGATCAGCCAATGGTCGCTTTTCAGTTCTGGGCGCGCACATTTTGTATTTGGGAACTGGCAGTGCTTTATGAACAGTCTGTTTTCTTAGTCGCGCTACTTCCGCTTCCTCCTCCTTCATCTTGGCAACGAGTTTCTGTAATTTCACTTCATTACATTATGATCTTTTAACTCGAAGAATAAAACGCCATTGAGATACATCAAACTTGCCATTTGTCTCGCTTGTTCTCTCTGCGCTTCTCTCTCCTTTACAATATTATCGAAACGCTTCCTCTCTTCAGCCCGCGCTGTTGTACGAAGGGGCGGTGTTTTTGGTCTTCCTGAACTCTTTTTCGTTAAGGATGGCACAAAGGGCGGTCTCTTCCAAACCTGAATTATCTCACGAACGATGTAATTGAACTGTAAACTATTATTAAGAAGTACAAAGTTTCTGATTCGATTACCTCTGTATTCTTCTTTACGGGTTTGTCAGAGCTATTTGCACTTTGACCCTTCTCATTACCGTTGCTCTCTATTTTATCCTTTCTATTTCTAGTTCTATTCTCATTACTTGTATGTCTATTAGTATTAGGGGGCACCGATCGAGCTTTTAAAAACTTGGGCACAGGATTCGCTCGAAACACCTTCATCTTGTTCTCTTCCTCCCGTATCTACGGATAATTATAATCAACGAGATAGAATATCCTTTATCGATCACATTAAAGTTGCAGTTGCAATTTTCTTTACTCTGTTTATACGCTCTTGCTTCTGTTCCTGCCTCTGCTTTTGCAGTAAATCGAAGGTAAACGGATTCACGGCAGTGGTTTGCGGTTTCTTCGCTTTAGCACAATTTCCCTTCGCGCCCTTTTTCTCCTGAAACGTTTATCCCGGATTCATAAGCCGCCAGCCTTAATTCGGTGGACCGTGTATATAACAATTAAATACCCTCGTGCAGCGAGCATCGTGGACCACATAATCTTCTTCAGATCTCTCGCTTCCATTGTTCAAGATACAGGGCGCTTCCTTGAGTGGATCGTGCTCTATACCGGACAGCGAAACATGATTAAAAGACCTGAAATCATACGAACAAATTTTATAGTCAAAATAATTCCTGTCGCATCCTGCTGAAATAAATTCACGATTCTCACGCAATCAACGTCTCCTCGTTTTCGAAAGTATTTGGGAGCTTTCCATTATCGAAGTCAGGTACAGGTGTGCTCACGATTACGGTCACCCTATCTGAAAGAAATAGAAATTGTCGGTGGAAAATTGGCAGCTTTTCTTAGCCCTCGTCGAAGTGGCAGTACAGGATCACTTACTGAAGAATGAGTCCCCAGTTTCCGGCAAATTGTTGAAGTCAACGAATTGCGGGCACTCGATTCCGCTCCATTGCTTCGGTCTCTTGCGTTCCCCGCAATTATCCTGTCCTGGCTCGACGTTCTCCTTTTGCCAGAATTGTTGTGACGGCGGTTTTAAGCTATTTCTGGTTTGTAAATCGTCGGCGTCATTGATTGCTCGTTTTAAGTGCTCGGTATCAGCCATGCGGGTGATATCATTGTTCTCGTGGAACGATAACACCTGTAACTGAAACTTCAATCCTCAGGAGAGACGATCGGTTTGAATCGATTGAAAATTCTTAATATATCAGACCTCGCTTGTAAGATTCCAATGGGAATGAATTCCCCGAAGTCTCCTCGCAAAATGAACTGATTCGACGACCAGCAAACTCTTTCCCTCCAGGCTGTCACAGATATTTAGCAACCATTAGCAACGGTAACTCGCGTGTTTACGCATGAAGAGGTCAGGGTTCGTTTGTGTACCTTGGCAAAGGAAACGCGCGATGACGATAATGATTCAAAGGCTGTACTTCCGAAAGGGACCGGTGGCCGATCGAGATGAGGTTTAGGGGGAGGAGAGGGGAGGGTGTGTGGATCCTAAATCTAAAATTGTTGCTTCGGGAATTTATTAGTTTCCGAGATATTAGGGGAAAGGTGGGATAGTTGATCAGCGGGGATACATGATCACATCAGGTTTTTAATGAATATATTGACAATTTGTGCCTGCTGTCACGCTACGGTAGTAATGTTTACATTATCGCAACACTTCACGTTGCAGTTTTCTTTTGGGAGCATAGAATAATGTTGTTAGAAGCTTCGATCTTATTTGCAGCCAAAAAGTAAATATATCGGTCTGCTTGTTCTTCCTCCTTTTCGAGTAAATGTTGCATTTTCAACGATTTGAAGTATACTAAGTAAAAACGGCATTTTCTGGTCTATTAATGCTATTTATTGATTGATCTAAATATTTAAAGTAAGCTCAATTTTTCATCTTTTTCAAATCGAGTGCATTGAGGGATACTTGATCAGCGTGTGAGGTGGGATACTTGAACAGCTGAAAATGCTCCAATAAAGAACCATAGAACGGCTAATGAAACAGAAAAATACGGCAAAGAAAGTGAGAAGGAAAATCTTTTCCTCGTCATCATCTTAATCAGATGATATCTAAGTGAAATGTCTTTTAAGAATGCATTTATGTTGTTTTATGTCATAGAGTTTAATTCTTCGGTTTCATTTTTTCAGTAATTCCTTCAAGTTTGTTATAGTTTACTTTCTTTTTATGATATTCCCTTTATTTCATGTTATTGACGAAGATAATAAATACTTTTTAGAAAGTTAATGTGTTATTTACTCTTAAAGTTCACTGATCAAGTCTCCCTAACCGTTTGATCAAGTCTCCCCTTCAGTGGGGGATACTTGTGCATAACTGCACTGCCAGAAAATGTTGAAATTCTGTCATTAAAATTAGTTTTCAGCTCTCAAATTTGTCAAAGTATATTGAGAATACTGTAAGAATCACAACTTACATAATGAAATACAAACAAAGCAAACCATTATTATTATTTTAATGAAAAAGCAAAACTGTGATCAACTATCCCACCTTTCCCCTAATAAAAAACTTTTAGTATATCTGTTGACTTATTCCGACATAACGCATTCCACTTTTCAACTTTTTCTGGATATTAGTATTGGTTGGATATTAGTTTGGAGATTTGAACCAGCAACTTGCGAATGCGACCCATCCTACTATATAGGGTGTTATTCTACTGAAAGTCAATATTCTAGGGGGCGATTCGACAGGCCAAAATAAGACGCAAAAATATAGAATACAATTTTTAATATCGCGCTTCGTTTTCAAGAAAATTGACTTTGAATTTCAGCTAAATACGCGTGCCTTTCCGGTGCCTGAGGAGCACGGGCAGGTAAGGGGAACGCGTCCAGCAGTTCGTAAAACAGTTTGCGGGGACGGGAGGGTCGCCGGGTAGGGGTGCCCGCACCTACGTCCAAACAAAATTTCAAAAAAAAAATTAACAATAATTTTTTATTAATATTTTGGAAACTAATAAATACCCGGAGCTACAATTTTAGATTTAGGGTCCACACCCCCTCCCCACTCCTCCCTCCAAACCTCATCTCGATCGGTCACCGGTCCCTTTCGGAAGTATATCCGATTCAAATAATAATAATTACAGGTGTGAGAAATTCATAATAAATTCACGAAGAAGATAAAATTCGTTTCAACGAAATCGGGACTATGGACCGTCTGATAACAAAAACATTTATTGCTAATAATACTTATCTTTTCACCGACACATAAAATATTTAGAAATACTATACAAATAAATAACTCGCACACAAAGAAAATAAAATTTTAAGTAATGATATATATATAATTGATAAAGGCTAGAACATGATATAATAATGATAGAAATAAAAATGATATATTTTTTCTGTTACTCGTTCCCCGCTTGCCCTTTGCAGCAGTAAGGAGGTAGCTCTACTTTTTACACATTTCTTGTTACATAGGTATTCTACTTCATTATTCTTCTTTATGGGGGTTTCAGCGCTATTTGTACTCCAAGCCTTCAAACCTTAAACAAACCTTCGAGGCTTAAAAAAAATGTGATCTTTCATGGTGTAAAAAGGAGTTCGTCACCCGAAAGTGGAGGTGCCTCCTTATCGCAGCAGCCCTTTCATTTCTAAACATTAATAACTAAAGAACGAAGCGTCCACCGCAGTTTCTTTTCTCTCGATTTACGGCTTATTTTGTCACGTAGAATCACCTGCCTCGTTTTCTACTATCCGTTGCCGAACATTTTATACATGCTTTATGCTCGACAAAATTATACAACGTTAATTAATTTACCTCGATTGCACCCCCTGCTGGCATCGCGCGCAAAGCGTGGCGCGCGATCATTGATATCTTATATCCACGGACATTTCTATGGATACTGACGCCCACAACAAAGCCAGGGGACAGCCGACACTGTTGCATCGCTGGACAACTTTTCCGAACAGAACTTTCGATATGAACGACGCCTGCCACGTCTGTGAATTGCAATTTCGTCAGTGCACGCCCGACCACATACGGAGGTGGAATTCTTTCAAGATACACAACATATTGGTAGTGATATGACGACCCATTACGCTGCACTACTGCACAGTGCATAGAACGTGCACGCCTGAACATCTTTGAACGTGGGAGTTGATTATGCGACGCTGAAACTAAGATCTTCATTCGAAAAATAAAAGAAGACTTGAAGGATGCAGGGGCTGAGGTAAAGGATAACAAGACGATCGCTAATTTTATCAATTTATCGAAGTGTTTAACGAACGTAGATAGTTAATTGCCGAACTATACAGTGTATGCATAGCCTGATGACTTTTCAATGTTTTAGAGCCGAGCAGAATATCAGTCTACGTATCACTCGATGGCTCGAAGCACTCTGGGAACCAGGAGCCCGATTGTACACCATGCCAAATGGGCTCGATATGGTGGATATAACTGGCGATGGGGATGCTAGGCTTATCTGCGCCGATTTGGGAGTACTTGGTGTCAATACGACGAAGGTAGCAACGTTTTATTGTTTCTAAACAACTGGAGGACGCGGGCATTCTGCCACTTTAAATAATCACATAGAGATGTAGTAGTAATGACAGCATCGATAAATAGATCGGAGAAAATTAAGGAATCTTGTTTCGATGTGCGGAGCATAGCTTGGCATAGCTTAGCTTAGCTTCCAGGTACTTCACAGAATTATCATTCATTTTGTCCATTTACGTGCCCCCATCTTCAGATCCGAGTTTATAAAGGAGGTGACCAGATAACAGAGCACAACATGGTGCACCCATCCTGCGGGGTGGTCGGATTTTACACGCAGAACGGAGAAGCCCGATCATCCGTGGTAGCTGTGGGCGCTGGATCAAGCGTGTACATCTACAAGAACATGAGGCCCTACTTTAAGTATTGCTTGCCGCACATGGACGTGCATCCGAAAGAGCGAGAGGTGCAGCAGCCGACAATCTCATCTTACTGCGATTATTAAAGAATGATCCCTGTAAGGCTACTTTCCTCCCGCAGATCTGGCACAAGGCTGGATTGGAGGAGGAGCTGAACGTGCTCACCCTAGCCGACGAATTAGACCTATTGCTAACGGAGCTCGGCGCAGGGTTCATCTCACCGCGGACCTTAAAGTTCCTCTCCATGGATCCGAGTCTGAGGTCCAACTTCGCTGAGCAATACAAAAGAATCCCGCTTGTGAAGAGCAACGCTTTGACCGCGATCTCGGCCATAAGAAGAGATTCCTGGAACGATCCAGCGTGCTGCTGCCTCGTGCTCGGCACAGAGTTCGGAGAAGTTCTGGTTCTAGATTCGCGGTACACGATCGATCAACACCCGCAGCTTCTGCACATACGAATCACATTTAACACACATTTGTCATGGTGTTGCAGAACGTTCACAGTTATGGACAAACACCTGGTACAATGGCCACCGGTGGCTTTCGCGTGTAACGGTTTGTGGGCCGGCGACGGGAGGATACTGATCATCGGGAGGGACGGGAAGATCGGCGCGATAAGAAGAGGAAGCGCCGTGAAGCTTTGGGAGAAGCTGCCTGCGCCTGCTGTGGCCATTTCCACCATTCGCAACGACGGTGCCGCGGTCAGTGTTATGAACGGCAGCGTGCTGGGGTTCTCCAAGAAGGTATGCTCAGGAATATTTCCTCGGATCACGATAGTTCCGGGCTAACGATACGATAATCGTGTTAGGGTGTCAGACTGTGGCGGGTGCTGGTACCGGGCGCGATCCTGGATTCTGTGAGCTTGCCAGTGCCACAGAGCGGGCTCTCTTTGCTCGCTGTTAGCACGGCCGGGTACGGTGTCCGAGTGTACGACGGGAAGCACCACGTGGACACGCTGAAGATGATGGAACCGGTGTCTACGTTGAAGGTAACGCTCTCCTTCCGCCTGCAGTACCATCCAGCACAATTAGCGCTTCGCTTTGATTAATTCGTTAGCGTACCCCGTTTTGCTTTCGTAGTATGGTCGAATGGGCCAAGAGGAACGCACCATGACGATGGTCACCGTCGGCGGTGGCCTGTGCGTGAAGATTTTAAAGCGCACCGCCGACTTCAGTGTTCACAGCACGGCGCCCTGTTTTTTATCGAACGACCCCTCGAAATTCTTGATACCGAAGAAAACGCGACTGTTCGTCGAGCAAACCATACGAGAAAGGTCGGAGGCGAAGAAGATCCATAGTACGTTTCAGCAAGGTCTGCTTCGGCTACGCCTGATGGTGGCGAAGAAGGCGGTGGAATCATTGAACGACAGTCAAGACGCGGGACCGAATCCCATCACGTTGGAGGCCACCGTTCTAGGCTTGGGCCCTAATTACCAGATCCGTATAGTCCTCACGAGCATATCCGACGAGCTATCCGACACGGGGCTGTACATCGTTTGCAGGGCCGAGGACACGGACGTGAGGCCACGTGTGATGGACGTGCCTCTGTTGCCTGGCGGGATCCCTATTCCTCTAATGGCACACGCGAAATTGAAGAGCCGAATATCGGGAAGAGTGGAAATCTTGCTGTGCAAGAAGTCGAGGGCGAAACCAATCACTGTGACGACAGTGGTTCTGCCTACCGTAGAGGAGGAGATCGAAGTTTAGCCGCGTGAAATACAGGGGAAGCGTGATTCAATGTACAGTTTTATTCTACCCTTACCATTTTAGTGCTACATCCAACGTTCATTCAGAAAGGGATGATTACAACTTAATTGTAGGAGGGAACCATTTATACAATCACTCATTCGAACATGATTAAAATTGTAATATCATCGTTTATTTAAATACTAAAAGTTTCTAATTGGTCATATACCTAGTTAAACACTGTATTGTTTCTTCCTTAAAACTAACCTGCCTATCAAACAATCTATTAGGTATAATAAAACTATAAAATACGTATTAAGTGTCTGGTTTATCAAGGCTCAACGGAGTAGCTTGTGCAATTTTCATATGGATGAACACAGTCGAAAATACAGCCGGTGATTGCATTGAACGCCTTTTATGTAAAAATTCCTTACCTGTAAAGCAGAAATATATACGATTAATAATCGCTCTAGTTATAGTATGTACGATTACTTACATTACATCGGCTCACTCTAGATAAGTCACACGTACACAAGCCCGCACACCCTTCAGCATTTCAACATATTTCAGAGTAGTTGCTGAGTTGGACGCTGTTCATGAACAGAGAAAGTTGCATGATGCATGAGGTGCGTGGGGTGCATGGATGCAACTGCAAATCGAGGTACTTTTGAAATAAAATTTTGTCTAGCCCTGAGAAATTCATCGGTTCCCTGAAGTATGTGCATGTCATAAGTGCATATTATTTCGTGATTTCTCAACTCGCGCATCAATTTCATCGATTACTGGACCATGTGGGAGGCCTTTTAACAGGATTCCACTCAGATATACCCGTTACCTAGAAGACTTTTTCAGAAACTGAAGAACGTTTAAAAACAATAAGTGCTTTTGTAATCGTGTGCAATGCGATTGTAGAGTCAGTGCCTGTACCTGTGAAAAAGTGTTTCATAGAGTACCGTGGTTCTGCCATAAGGTGATAGGTCTATCGCTCTATCCTGTATTGAAATATACCAAGTTACAATTCCTTGGTGAGGTATTCCACGTTACATCATGAAAGTATGCCTTCCACAAATAATATTGCTGTTTATATAAATTTTTATGTCAAATAAATTTGTTTTGCATTAAATAAACTCGAATAGGACATCAAGGTTAAAAGGCTTGTGTGTTCTTGATTCGTTGTGATCCTTGTTTCTCTGTCGTTGCACGGAATACGTTTATAAAATGATCTTTAAATTGGGGCATTTGATGGAAAAAGGGCACATAAGCCTATGTGCCCTTTTTCCTTAAATCGTTTAAATCGACTCAGGTATGTGTTATGTATATAATATATCAAGGACATTACTTCTCTCGCGTTCAGATTAGCTAGATGCTGTTTTATCACGTAGCGTGATCGACTCGCAGCTTCATAGTCGCTGAGCGGTCGCGCAACCGTGCTGTCATGCAATAATCGTACTTTTGTTTCATAGAGGATTGTGTAAGCGAGGAAATATGGAAAGTGAGGCGAGTATCGAATCCGCAAGGAAAGAAGTTAATTTAAGAAAGAAAAAATTGATTTGTAAGACAGCTTGCTGCAAAAAATCGAAGAAACTAATACTTACTTAAAACATTACATTTTTTGTTTATTTTTTTGCTTCATTTTGTATTTTCTATTTAAGGAATGTAAAAAAAATGCGTAAAGAAGTAAGTAAACAAAATTATATTTAAATAACTAAACAAAGAAGCAATTTTTTTACGAATTTACCATATTTACGGAATAAGGGCACATAAATCACTTGCTTGAAACTTATAAATAAAGACACTGTTAAATAAAGACTTCTGTTTTCAGAACGTTTGAAGGACACGGTAACTACATCCTTGAAAAATTGGATTTAATTGCATTACTTTTTATTAGATTATACTGTAATGAAAACTTTGAAATCGATTTTCTTGAAATGGCATTTTGGCGTATGTGCCCTTTTTCCATCAAATGCCTCAATTGTTACTCTAACTCTAACAGAATCATTTGTAAATCGCGGGTTTCGAATGACCTAGGGTGCGTTCCGTTATTCACTGCAAGTACTTCTTATCCCAGATAGCGCAACGTCTCGTAAAGTCTTAAAGACGTCCAAAAGGCGTCTTAAAGACGTCTTGTTACAAATCAAGACGTTCAGACCTAAACTAGACGTCTCTAAGACGAGGTGTGCTATCTGGGATATGACGTCACTATTTTGAAATCGTTGTGTGGTCACGTGATCACTGCGACTGCTGTACCTGGCCGGCTGCAGCAGTTACAACAGGAAGTGACGTCGAAGTTCGTGACGTCATACATCTGTAGCAGTGCTTTCGCAGTGAACTGCTATCCATATCGCAACGCTATTGTCAGCACTGCCAGTACTTGCAGTGAATAACGGAACGCACCCCTAGTTTTACACGCGTTGAATTCTAATTCCTACTACGCGTGGCGTCACAATCTGTTTCCAGACTTCACCGGTAACGTTGCATGCGACGCTAAAATGGTAATGGGGTCTTGGGACCCCACAAAACCGGTGACAAATAAATGCATTGCGAGATATGTCTATCCTATGTCTCACCTGTGCCAACATAGGATAGACCTATAATCACAGCCCAGGTTCGACGAACGATCCTATACCACGTCGGTAGTTATTCTGTACCTCGCTTCTGCCAACAGTTAACACTTGCTCTGTAGATAACGCAAGGATATTTTGCCGAAATTCAAGTTTCGCTTAAAGCAGTTACATTGATCGAATCTGAAAGTATTTTAAATGCTTGCTAAATACAATTCATACAGGTTCCCACTTTTACCGCGCAACATTGTTAACTTTATCTATTTACCGGCTCAGTGCCTACACCATCCAATTACTGTATAACCATCGCACGGTTTTTGACCCACAATGGCGCGACAATTCAAATCCACCGAATGTCGCTGCACGTGTTTGCCTTATTATTCAGTGTCCGATATTCAATACGTTCGAATAGCGTTTCGATATCCGCCCCTATAATAACGCTCGCGTTAAATCGGCTTGGGGGCGATTTCCGAAGTATTATTTTACTAAACGATAGGAAATATGAAGGATCGATCGATCCAACGTTGCTTCACACTTCTCCCAGTTCGCAAAACACACCCTTCTGTTCGAGCACCGTCCCTACCTGGGTGAATGATTACACGTTACCATACTCGCGCCCTTTTCCTGCCTTTCGAGAAGCCCTCCCCGTATAATTTCGGTATTTACGGGATTAATGCTCGCGCTATGAACAATGTATGAAGAGATGGGTATTCGATAGATCGGCGGGACAGCTGCCGTAGGCACACGCCGTTAAGCCGCTTACGTCAAATCGCCAGAATTTTTGCGCTTTTTTGGAAAATCGATCTCTAATCCGACAGCCGTTAGAATTATGGGTAATTTCGTCGGAGCGAAATGTTAATTGAATCGTGGGGAAGGGGGATGGACGCCGTGGACGAACGTCCCCTTGGGGGAGCGTCTGAATATTTGCATATATAAAACGTCGAGCCGTTTCCGTAGTTTTTAATGACATAATGTATATAATAACAGCGCAAGTGTCTTTACTGGCACGTTAATTAAAATACAGGAGAAGTGATTAGATTTCCTATTCATTGAATGAAAGACTTTTTTCAAAACAAGCCCTTCCATCCCCCCACTTGTAGTGTTTATTACCGAACAATTCCCCTTTAACAAACAATCGCTTCATTCCGATTCGCGACGCCACGATTCAGCTCGGAACAGACCTAAACGGTGCCTGTCGTTTGTCTGAAGGTGCTTAATGACCGTTCACCGGTGATCAAAGGCTGGCTTAATAATGAGTTATAGTCTGTCGCGCTGGTCCGGCTTGCCATTAATTGAGCAAGTACTCGTCCCTGGGAACAACAGGAGCGCATATTTCACGCCCACTTCGAGTTAGGCGAACAATTGTTGTAACATTCGTTACGCCGAACTCCTAGTTGCTCCCCGAGCAGTCCATCGAAACTTCGAAGCGAGAAATTACGGGGTCAGGGCGGGTAGGGTACGGTTCTTCCTTAATACCGGCGCATTCGTCGTGTTTCACGAATCCGTGGACGGAGGGCAGGGCGCCCGAATATGGCGGAGGCCTAATTCTGAATTATGTCCAACGTTTTACCCGAGATTACAAGCAGCTACAAATGAGCCTCATATATCGCCGGATTACATCCCGGCCGAGGCGGGATTGAAAGGAGAACTGCAGCCTGAGCAAATAAAGTGGAGGCTACCTAATACGCGCTGCGCCGTTTCGCGGCCAGGCTGGCAATTCAATCGACTTGGAGCGGTAGCCCCGTATCGTGCGGCCGATACCTGTGAATACACGGCAAACCGTGGCATATGCCTCTGCAAAGGCAATCGCATAATTCACCGGGATGTCATTTCCGAGAGGATCGGTCCGCGATCGGTTTGGCGGCCTGCCATAACATAAAGCTTCGCTGTTGCCCGACGATATTGCGCCTCTTCCTGCTCCCGATACGGCGCAGCTTTCAATTGGCACACACTGTCTGCTCGAGAGGGAAAATCTATACCGCGAAATGGGAAGGAATTGTTGCATAAATATACCTTAATGATCGCTGTTTGAGTTAGGCCGCGTCCAGATCTGAACCGAACGCCGAACCGAACGCCGCTTGAGTAGTTAGACGGAGCAAGACAAGTAGATCACTCGTCTTACTCCGTCTAACTACTCAAGTGCGTTCGGTTCGGCGTTCGGTTCAGATCTGGACCGGGCCTTAGAGAATCCCAATGGCTCGTTTCATGCTTCATCGATAGCCGAAGAGATAAAGCTTCTTCGATTCCTCGGAATCTACACCGCGCGGAGCAACTTGCCGTAGCTGAAAGTCCTACTCGTCCAAGTCTGAGCAATGGCGCAGGACAACGTGCCGTTATTAATTGGAAACTAATACCACGCGAGCTTTTAATTAAGAGACTTATAATTGAGACGCGCGGGAGGAAGTAGCGCAAAGAAATGGTTATCGATCATTATCCTCCAGCTGGAGGCTTCGTGATCCGCCGGCTGCTGGTCCCCGGGAGGAAACGCAGCCAGGAGAAACTAATTATCGGAGGGCTGTTGCTTCTCCAAGCTTTCGGATTCATCGGCCGGGCGGGAACAAGAGGCGCGTACGATTGCGCAACGTTCGAGTCGTTGCGTGCCAAGGTTGGCAAATATTCTGTCGGCGAAGATACTGGGTAGCTCTGTATTATTGAAATTACTCTTTAATTAACCACCTCCGGCCGTGCGTGAAAGGAACAGAGAGAGACCCTCGGATCAGAGTTGGGCATTATTCGGTTAAATTTTTATTCGAATACGGATACGTATAAATCCCAAGATTTATTCGCGAATAACGAATGACGGTTTTATTCGACGAAAAATTATTCGTTATTCGCGAATAAATCTGTACCGTTATTCTAGCCAGATTCATTCGGATAAGAATTTATTCGTTATTCGACCTGAATGAACGACGAATATGCGATACCCGGCATCTATCGATGGAAGTCTGTCTGTATTGTGTCCAACATACGTTTGGACGTGTGTGTCTGGAAGTGTGCGTATACGTCTGAACGAGCCGAGGAAATATGCATATGTGAATATTCGCATGACTATTTGTATGTATTTAAAAACGTTCAATGAACGCTTATAATTCGAAGAGATTGATTTTTCATTAGTTTAAATGGATTGCCGTGAGCAAATTTTATTTAAATTAAATCAAAACGCCACTCTATATAGTACCGCGGTCTTACATCTTCCTGCAAAGTGCGACCTATGACAAGAGTTATTTAACCTAAAACATTAGGTTTCATGGGTGTCAGTCAGTGGTGTCATGATACATCGCCGAAATCACGCGATCATTTTATTCGTCCGTTGACTCGAATAAATTATTATTCGAATAAGAAATTATTCGAATAAAAAATTATTCGTTATTGTCGAATAATGTCATTTTATTCGATTTTTTTATTCGAAGATTATTCGAATAAAAATTTATTCGCACAAAATTTATTCGAATCCGTATTCGAATAAAAATTTAGCCGAAGAATGCCCAACTCTGCCTCGGATCGCTTCTATTTCGAAGCGCGAAAAGTTGAAGGATATCGAAAACGCGGTAACGTCCGTCGCGGGTAATTGATTCGTGCTATTGCTCTTTCTTCTAGATCGAATTCCACTCGTCCAATAATATAATCGATCAATCGGATTAAAAGTCCTATTTTTTAAGAGGAGCTTCGTTATGGAAGAACGCTTAAGTTGCCGCGCGATCCGAGCCGATATTTAACGGGGGGCTGCGCTCGATGCGATACATCCCCGAACATTCTCCGTCGAAAACCCGATATTTCGCTTCTCTTCCCCACTGGCCTGTTATTCTCGGCTCCCTTTGGCGAATCTATCGACTGCGCCCACAACGATTTTCCAACACTTCGCCGGGCGATTCGGCGAGAAGACGATACGATCTATTCGAACTTAAGTCCCCTTTGACGAAATAAGAGTGGAGTTAAGAATGATGCCGGGGAACAAGGGTATGGAGAGAAAAATATAAGGAGATACCAGAGGCTAAGTAATACTTAGTACTTGGCACAGAGAACTCGATTGTTTCGCTGAATCGAGGGCAATCCGTTAAGTTTTAACAAAGACTTTTATAAGTCCTCGCAGTTGTTCAATAACGTTATCGTTAGCAGTAACTCTGTATATTCGTGCAATCGTGAGAATAAATTCGGTCGGCTGGGTATAGCCGAGCTATCCATGTTCTTTCCAGCGGGACATAATTTATCGCGTAGTAGGCACTGCGTAACTAACGTGCCATAACTAAAGACGAGCCCTACCGACACTCGACACCACTCGAGCACAATATCGGGATGCTTTCGCTGAAACGGTGTCTCTCTGCCATTCGAGTTTACGTTGGCAAAAGGGGCTCGAACACTGTCAACGTGCACGAGCGATTCGATCCGCGTTAACGGCACTGGGGAGGGACGTTAAGTAGCCTCGCTTCCGAAGCCTGCTGTTTCCGCTGCCGCACTCGGCTGGGCTTTTTAAACGGAAGGAAACGGTACGATTCGAAGAAAATGGCCACCAATCGCCAACGATTTAAGGAGGATTTACGGGAATCAATCACCCACCCGCGAAGTCCCTCGCCCTCGCCGTTTCCTCGCGACGAATCGAGGAGATTATGACCATCGCGATTTCATTCCAGCCTCTTCTTTCGTACTTATTTCGTCTACAGTGCCATTAAATTCCTTCCTCGTCGATTATTTGTCTCCACAAGACACTACCGCCAGAGCTTTTCGAACACCGATGTGTACGTCTTTGTCCGCGGAACATGCTTTACAAATATTATCAGGGAACGGTGGTACAATGGAGGAAGCCTGGCAGAAAGTTTTTGTGCTTGTAAATCGGTAACGATACGGTGATTTGTACGCGTAACGAGGTAGCAATTACGGTACATGGAACGAACGGAGAATTGTATTTTATTGTATCCGGTGGGAGCGAGTCGGACGCGAGATTATATTATCAGATAATAAGCACAATAATATCAGATTTTATTGCAAATTTATCGTACCGTTCTGATTATTATCTGTCATTGTCTGAAGGATGAAATAGATACAGGCAGTGCGTCAATGGGAACATTGTAGCAAACGAAACGAGTCATTCCATTTTTCTGAGTCGTTGAGCGTTCCCATTTTTCAACCGTTCCGCTTTAAACGGTTACTTACGTTATTCAATTCAGCCTCGGATTTACGTGAATACGAGGTATTTAAGCTGCACGGCTTTCCATCGCCACGTAACGGCGACACAACGAGGGAATTATGTTTTCTCTCGGACAATCCCGCCAGCCGTGGAAAAATTGGTCCCCGTCGCTGCTTCCCCCGTCCCTGGCTCCCCGAATGGGTTAAATTAAATCTCCCCTGTCCGTGTTTCAGAAACGAAGAACACCGCGGACTCTTTGTTATCGATCCCCTTGGCTTTCAGCAATATCTCTGTTCCTACTTCGGCCGAAATTGGTCCAATAAATCGCGACTCGGTCTAACGACGTCTTCCGATGCTCCGCGCTCAAAACTAGCGACGGGACGACACTCGAGCGTTAAACGAGTGGCGTCTCTTCACCGGGACTAGAAGCTCGCGGGGTCCAATCTCGTTGAAAATTGTATCGCGTCGCCGCACCTGGCTGACAAAGGCGTGCTCTATAATTAAAATCAAATAGATTGGGTTTTCCGTGGGCGGGTCGCGCGGGTCTTCGGCGTTGCTAAATTCTGCAAACTGGCGCGCATAGACTCTATCGTTAATACGATCGCGGCTCCGGCACCATGGAATACGCGTCCGATTAATGTTAGCCCATAAATTACGAATATTCGTTCTAATAACGGATTCGGCCATTCGAGTGCATCAAGTATTGTGATCCGGCGATGAATCACGGAGCCGTTTAATACGTGTCCAAAGACGCCCTTTGACTTTCGATGAATGCCACTACGGGCCATTGGCCGTCCAATCGGGACACACGTTCCCTTCATTGTCGTTCCGTGTCCTACCTGTTTTTGTGGAAACCACCAAAAAGAATGTCCCTTCCGCCGACTGCTGATCGAGTGGCTGGAGGCGTTGGTTGGAGGGAAACAGCGAGAACGGGGGAGAGATCATCTTCTCTCGCGAGAGGCTGGAAGGGATGGCAGAGGGTAGAATAAGGACAGAGAGTTTTTTTCTCTCCCCCTCTCGACACCTGGTCCATCGTCGCCTACTGTACGCGGAGTGGTTTCATCCGATCGGAAAATTGCCGTAAAATTGCCGCAAAAAGCGATATTTTATTCCTTTCAGAGGCACGATTTACCAACCGCGTTTGGGTAGATTCTTGGGGATGTTTATGGGATTTTATGGACTCGTGGCGGCCGTCTCCCTTATTCCGGACGCCGAGGGGGAGGATGGGTACGAGTGAACGCGAGCCATGTGCACCTGGCTATGGTCCACGACGATCCACTGTCAGGGACAATAATTATTATCACATATACACTCATCTGGCTTCATTGTCCCGTCGGATTGTTTCGAGAGGACCACCACTCGCCGGGCCCCTGTTGGATATCAAACGCTTCCCACTCGTCATTGCATTTAATAAAGCGTATTATCGCGGGAACAATGCGCCGGCTGGTTGGAGTGACGCTGAAACGCGGGCTCCTCTATCGAATCCGCGGGACCGTCGATATCTCGTCGACGGTCGTATCCGCGATATCGCCTACCGCGGCGATCAGTTCTCACCGAGCCTGACATAAGATCCTGGGGCGGAGATTCAGGGACAATGAAAGTTCGCCGAGACCTCGCGGTGACGTTTCTTTCGGCCTCGAGGAAATCGCCGAGAAGCTTGGAGAGGTTACACTCGAGTTTTCCGGATGTTGGGCAAGCAATCGCGGTGATGCGCCAGTCGTGTCCTTCCAGCCGATAAACTTTATCCCGCGTCTCTGGTCCGAGATCGACGATTCTTCTCGGCTGCAAGTAATCAATTACGCGGGGTCGGCCCGTAAAGATCGAGCGTGCCGATTGGGCGCCACCAATTTCTCCCATTGATCGCGTAACCTCGTTTGTTAAGTTCGCCCGTCGGACCTGTAATTCGGTCGGCGACGTCGCGCTCCGCGTTTCGAAAAACCGCGCCCAGGCCTTCCCGTGGCCGGCTTTGTGCGCTCGGCTCCGCGTGCACGAGCCGGCGACCTTGCGCGCCGCCTCGATAATGGGATTAATCACGGGACCGACGCGGCGCGACAATACGCCCGTTAGCGCGACGACGTACCGTTCATCAGGAGGTGTCTTCACCAATGATTATACCGGCACGCGTTTATTATGCGGCACGTGATCGGAGCCGGGCTCCCGCGGCCAAGCAGCCAAACGAAGTTACAGGCGCAATCTATCGTTTATTGTGCCCCGTTCAAAGTCACCGAACGAACTTTCGCGGATCGCTCTGAAGCGCTGCGGGACTGTTTAACCATCCCACGGACTTCGATCATTTCACTATTTCCATTCGAAACGCGAAAGTTCGTAGACTGCGCGTGGAGTATTGCCTGGTCTTCGCTTTCGCGAATTACGGACCCGGGGGCCATGGCTCGTTATCATTGTTCTGTTCGTTAACCGTGGCATTTTGCACCTGGTAGATCAAGTTAAGGCAGGATACCACCATCGCACTTAAAAAAAATTGAAAATTTTTTGTTGTTCTCAAAGTACTCTTTCAAGTGTATAGAATCGAAATTCATTCATTAGAAAGGTGACCGGAACCTTTTTCTTGTGTAAAAACCGGATTGGAACAGATATATAAATCTATATAAAACTTTAAACGCGTTTTTCTCGAAACGATGTTTTCCAAATCGGCGTGTCAGATTACTCCTAGAATTTTCATCCGATTGACTTGAAACTTTGCACAATTCTTCCCCGTGGTGTAATCTAACGATGTACGTAGGACTTTTGCTGTAGCGTTGTTATTTTTCTTTTGGTGCGCAATTTTATAAACTTCTTTAAACTTTTTTACCCTAAAAAATTGACCTTTTTTTTCAAATGGCCGCCATTTTCTTAAAAATCGAAATTTCGTAAAATCCCTACGTACATCATTGAAAAATATTGTTGTTAATAGGAACATTCTTTGGTTTTTTTTCTAAGAGCCACGTACAAAGCGGAATTTGACACGCCGTCTAACGATGTTCCTCCAAAGGAGTGTATTTTGGCGCCACCTACAAGAGATTATTTTTCACTTTTTCAGTTTCAAAAAATGTGTAATTACAGATTAAAGTTACATTAATGAATGACTGAAACCGATTTTGTTTCTGCGCATTCTTTGTATGCAAAAAAAATTCATGAAAAACGCCTCCAAAATCGCAGTCAAAGGTGGTATCCTGCCTTAACCATCCCACGGACTTCGATCATTTCACTATTTCCATTCGAAACGCGAAAGTTCGTAGACTGCGCGTGGAGTATTGCCTGGTCTTCGCTTTCGCGAATTACGGACCCGGGGGCCATGGTTCGTTATCATTGTTCTGTTCGTTAACCGTGGCATTTTGCACCTGGTAGATCAAGTTAATTGAACGCACACGCGTGGCAGTCAGCATCGCGTTGTCAGTGGAGTTTCTCCACTTTTAATGAACTTATTCTTCTTTTACTGGCCGTCAGTGTCACGGTGGTGCATGTCCGCGAGCCAGAGTTTGCAGGGTAGGTAGCGTCATATTAAAACTGTCTGCATCGATCAGGCATAATAAGGGCAGATATTCGATCACCCTTTCCCCGTGGCACCCCTGATGAATTTATAAAACGGTAGACGCCGGGGGGGGGGTGGGATAGGGGGGCGATGGCTGGAAGAATAGTTCTCGTATCGCCGTGTCATCGAAAATTCATTTTTCGAGTTGTATTACTTAAGGGTCGGGGGAAATGGCGAACTTTCAGGCAGCCAGGTCGTGATACATTGAATAAAATAGGAGCCCTTTTCTTCTCGAACCTTCCTTCTCAATCTTGCATTGTCCCGCAAACTTTGCCGCCGCTGTCTACAGTTACCGTATCACTCCCGACAAACTACTTCGGTTTTACTTCCTTAACAGGCTGCTTACGATTCAGGGAAACCGGCTTCCCTCTAACTTAATCGGCAATGGGATTGTTCCGGGAAACGCTGCTGCTCGGGGCAAATGTTTCGCGGGAGAGTACTGTGGCGAGGCTTTGTGATAAAAACAGGGGCTGCGCTTTACCGTTGTCGCGGCGAGCTTCGGCAAAAACAGAAACTGCACATTTTAATCCGCAATTCGCCCGTGCGTGAACGTAGATTTACGGGGAAATATCAAAGTCCTATAGAGCGCGTCCGTAGTTCCCAGTAATATCAAATTATTTGAAATAATAATCCTCGAGATACATTTTCCCCGTTTGTAATCCGCTGTTTCGCTTCGGTCGTTGGAAAAACGTCCACGAGAAATTGAAGCACCATGTCTATCCATCGCCTTCACTTGCGACCCAAGTTGCTCCATCTTCTTTCCATCTCCCTCTCCCTCATCAATTGGAATTCATTACCGATATTTGTGCCCGATTAGGCGCACAAAGTATCCCATTATCTGGACAATCCTTTCCTCTCGTCCGTCCATTCACGTCGCGAAAAACTGAGAGACCGTCGACCCGGAACTTTCGGAGGAAATTACATTTTAAGAATGCAGCGTCCCTCTGGCGAATACGAATGCAAAGGCACGAGTAGCTCGGCCGTGCCGCTGATTTATATTGACGCGCGGGCATGCACGTCCGCGTAAACGTGATCCTCCGCTGAATTTTTCGCTGCCTAGCTGGAAGGTAAAATGCGCTTAGCGGGTCTTTTATCCGCGGCTAAAAGGTACGGAGTCTCTTAACCTCTGGCGCACCCCCTGCCATTAAGTCTCACGATACTCTCACGGCCATTCAGAAATTATGAAGCGTACAAGAAGATCGTGCCCGATTCAGGCTGCTCAGCGAACCAGCGCGGCGTCCATGGGCCGTTCGACAAATCCTCCTCGGCGCGTGTCAAAACACTGGTACCAAGGCGGAAACGGCGAGAGGATCATAGCAGAGGAGGGGCGAGCCGACAGGCGGACGGAAAGAGGATAGAGGACGCGTAACCTAGCGAAATTATCGAATAACCCACGCTAGAGTGATCATCGCGATTCGGGAACGGTCATTGTTGCCGACAATGGACCACGAAACAATACGCCCCGCCCGCCGACAAAAAGCTCATCGATGCACGATTATGATGGATTCACGTCGGACTCGTCGCTGCCCGGGGCTTCGGCTCCTACATCCCGCGCTAATTTATGCAGCACGTTATAGCCGCGAACCCTTTCAGACCCTTCTATGTAACTGTTCTTTGCGCAACGTTTCTAACTTCGCGGCAAAACGCGATCCACGATAGCTCTGGTCGAGTTGGAGCATTGACCTTTTTGCCCCGTTTCGTCGAAGGGAGTAATCCCCGCTCGATTCTGCCCCGCGAACTAGATTACCGAGTTCCGGACTCACGAATTCAACGAAAGTTCGGGATCGTTAAGTAAGCAACACATTTGTGGCTGGGCGGATAACAAACGGGCTTCGTGGTCTATTGGATAAGCTTCTTTCCACGGTACACAAAAGGGAAGACAAACCCGTGTCCTCTCTTCCCAACGATTATTAACCACGATCCAGTGGGTGCGTCTCTGCGCTCCGAGCATTTCACGCGAAACGCAATCGATTGATAAATAATATAATAGAATCGATAAACGGAGCTCGTTGGAGCTCGTCCAGCGTACAATCTCAGTCGATCGATGGTCCGTACTCGGAACCCTTTAAGCGTCTGTTTCGGAAAAGGGTCCCGAATGCGAGGCTGCCTATCGGACTACAAGGAAAAAAGGACAAATTGTTGCGAGCGATGGCTCGTACAGATATCTTTCCGGTGTTTGACGGCGAAGGGGGTAAAGAGGGCGAAAGACGAATAAAAGGATTTCCGCAAAAGTTCGCCCTCTCGACTATGGCCGAATCATTTGGTCCGCGGGGCAGCAAAAGGAGAGATTCGAAATCGTATTTGCCATTCCCATGATTATTTGGTCGAGCCCGGCACCGTTTCTTTCTTCTTTCCCTCCTTTGGTCCTTTTTTTTTCCCTTCTCGTGGCCCTTTTATAGATGACCAATAGCGCGGGTTGTGTCTGGGCTGCCGTTGAATGGGATGCTCCTTTGGGACCGAGCATCCTGGCCCAAGAATGTACTTTTCTGCCGGGTGAAATGAGCCGAGCTAATTTCAGATCCTTGCCTCGAGAATCGGGCGCAGACGGCGGAACGAAACGGCCGGGATAATGGCCGAGGAGAAAGGAGTAAGTTTACCGAAGACGACATCGATCTCGCAATTCTCTTTCATCGCGTAGCAATCGTGCAAGCCGATTGATCCACGGTTCGATCTTCACGGGGCCACCTCGAACGGCGCTCTTCTTCTTCTTCGTGTATCCATGTGTGTTGAACGAAGGCATCGAAGGCCTGGTCGAGCATGATCGAGGGTTGCTTGCGTTTTTTCTTATGGAATCCCGAGGGTGATTGTCTCCCTGTGTCGTCGCGTTACGCTTTATCGCGTCCATCTCGAAGGATTTTCGGGCTCGATGTGCGCTCCCGATCGAGGTAGCGCCCTTGTTGCTCGGTGGAACCGCGGCTCACGGCGATTTTGCTCCTCTGGCTGGGCTCGTTTCTCCTCGTTCCCAAGTTCAGGCTAAACTGAATTCTCGAGTCGACGATCCGACGAAAGGGACGCGGCGTGGAGAATGCAAAGTTGCGCGGGAGGAAGACGCATCGATGGCGAGTTCCAATGCACGGCTGCGGAGGCGAAGAAGTTTGAAATGAAATCTGTCTCCGATGTCGAATGGCGGAGAACCCTGGCATCCATCCAGCCACTATCGCATTTCATTACTGGGGCAAGAAAGGAGAGGGTCGACATTTTATTCGAGCCACTTGGCCCGACAAAGGTACACCCTAAGTTTTGCAGAGCGAGGAGCAACTCCCCATATATCGTATCGTAGTGAACGTAACAAGTCGTACGGAACAGTTGGACCAAGAGTCCTGGTAATTTCATACCGAAATCGCGGAGAAATGGAAAACGATAGGGTAAATCCGGGAGACGCGGTCGACCTAATATAAAATGGCTATTAAAACTAATATAGATATTACTTATTTTATCAGAGCAAACCTAATATGTTCAGAATTTTATGCCGATTCAGAAAAACTGGTCGATATTTGCTTTAAGACAATATTTACTGTAAATCGGGTTGAAAACTGAAGTCATGACATCTGACCACCTCCTCCGAGGTGCCGGGAGAAATGGTTTTCGTCGTTGGCAGAGACCACTTACATAATTATTCATGGAAAATTAACAAAGGATACAGCAAAATTATTTATGAGTGAATACATCTACGGATTCATCGATATTTAATTTGTTTACCCTAAACAAGTAAAGAACACATCAAAGAAAAAGTGAATTACCTACTGGCGATTAGCAAGGCAAATGAATACAAAAGTGAATAAATAAACTAAATAAACAAAAATAATAATAAAATAATAATAAAAAATAAAAAAATAAACAAAAATAATAAAAAAATCATAACTCGACCATCTCACCTTTCTGCAGCGAGACATGGTCTTCTCGTTAGCTTTGAGAGGAAGAGTTAATATGGCCAAATACTTTGGCTGCATTGTCCCTCAATATCTCTACTATCTTATTATTCCAAACATTAAAGGAAAATAAACTTAGAAGTATATTTTAAATACGATTTTGTACAACCGCTGTTTGACAAAAGAGGTTAAATGTAACATCAATTTACCTTTTATAGCCTATAAATCCAGAAAAACACAGAAGGAAGCGAAATAACGCTATTCATTCAACTATTTGGCTTCTAGAGAAGTAATTGGTCTGCACTTTAATGCATTTTTACGTATAGACTCTGAAATATAGCGACACGACCAACTCTCCGGCCCGACCGCGTCTCCCGGATTTACCCTACGCGAACTTGTTAAATCGTGGGCGAAGCTTCGTCGCGTCTGGTTGCCCTCTCTCAATTCATTAGACCGCTCCGAATACTGTTTAACTTTCACAATGGTGAAAGAGCGTATGGATACGCCAGTGTCTCCTTCGATTCCATCTTTCCCAGTCTTAGTGCTTGTCTTAAACTTTCGCATTTCGGGACCAAGTATGCGGATCATCAAATATTTGGTTCGTCGCCCGCCCCCGTCGAAGCGTTTTCGTTTACGTATCAAGAAACTTGGACCTGGTAGCTCCTGATAACGGCGAAGGGGGGCCCCATTAGCTTCTGGCTCGTGTATTTTTCAGCTAACATTCAAGTTCGTCGCGAAACTATTCTACGAATATTTAATCAGTCTTTGGGCGCACGTTCCGCCGACTGCGGGGCTCGAAAACTGGTATCTCCAGTGTTTCAGCAGAACACGCTTCGGGAGCGTGGTCGAAGTTCGCGACACACTTTGCCAGCTCCGCGCTTAGTTGCTGGGTATCGATCAACGTGTTGCAAGTAAGGAGCGGAAGGATTATCTATAAGTAACGTGGATGGTTTGTCAGTGTTGCCTCGATGCCCTCGATAGCGAGGATATCGCGTATCAACAGTGTCGCTTCGAACGAGACTTGGAAACTGCATGGAAGCATGTGGGAGAGCTTTGAAACCAGACGCCGATGCCGCGCGGCGGGCTCGAGCCGAGAAAATTGAAAAGCTTGCCGCCTATATCGGGCATTTTGGAAATAGACATGCCCGGGAACGTCGATGGGCGAGCTGGAACGTGAAAGACGAGAAAATTGAAACAGGGCTCGGCGCGGCATAGGGAATGCTCCTTCAAAGTAGAAACAGCATAAAGCGCCAAGTAGTTCCTTCGCTTTGAAGTAACTTTTCCAATTATATTGGCGCTGAGTTTTCTTCGCCGCTTCGCGCTTTATTCATTGTGCGTCCTTTTCTTGTTTGCTCGCGACGCCCCCCCGCGAATTTTAAGCGCGACTTCGATATTACTTACTCCGCTGGAAATTGAAGATTTCGGCTCGGGGGTTGCGAGCTACATACGAAGCATTCACGGTCCTCCCGGCGGGTTCCCTTTGACGGGATAGGAAGCCCGGTCCCGTTGTTCCCGAATTTCTTTCAGCAGGGCGGGGCACGCCCCGTTTGGAAAGGGCAGCCAATAGGGTGGCGCGAGGAGGGGTTGCACCGCGAAATTAAAACATCCTTCGCTCGTAATCACTCGAGATATACGCTGGTAACGATGCACGTGAACGGTACGGTGCCAGCGTAACTTTGTTTGCGATATTCTGCTCGCGTACGAGGGGTGGCGCGGGGACCAACCCCTGGCGGAGGGGCTCGCCCCGGCGACCCTTCGAATCAGCCAGATACACCGGACATATGCTGAAAGAGAGAGAGACGCGCGTTGTATTATTCACGGGGCTAGCTCGTGAGATAACGTTACCCCGATTTTTAATAGGAGAGCCGAGGGGTTGGGCCACGCTCCTCCTTGCCCGCTGCCTTGGTAACATTGTAATGGGATTAGTCGCGTTATTAGGGGTTTAAAATCACGGCCGTGTTTTCTCTGATCTCTCGCGTGCTCCGACAACATTATGAGCCACTTAATGCGCGACTATCGTGTCCAGGCTTGCTTGTTTCCGCGTACAAGTGCCGGCTACCTCCGCGGCAGTGATTAGGCCACCGTGGATTTACCGAATGGAGGAACGCGCACGTGCCAGAATGCAGACAAAACGAATAACTCCGCGATCCATCATCCACGCGCGGCTTTCAACTTTCATTACGTTCAAGGATACGGACGCGTCCTCCCGTTAGATCACATCGCTCGCGCGGATACCCCGATATCGTCATTTGTCACGCGCAGACGAATGGCACGGTAGACACAGAACCGAAGAATTCGTAAACGCCCGCGGCTGGCCGCGTCGGATGTGCAGCAGGTGCAAAGGGGCGAGCCCGTTCGCACGAGAATGTAGGACGAATGACGAAGTGGAAACGGTGGAAACGACGGGCGACGACGATACGTACGACTGAAAGGACGCCTCGCTCTAAATATTAATTTTCCGCTTTGTGAGCAACGTGGGTGCCGTGCAGGACACGCTCGATAAAGCAGCTACAAATGAACAAGAAATTAGTACGCGGCTTTGCAGCAACGTTGCATCGCTGCGTCCAAATAGCCGTATTTTCGGCTGCGCATCGGACACCAGGCCGAACCGTTTCATTACACGGAACACTGTAGTTCCTCCGCGTAGCGAGCTACCTTGGGCATTCATTAGCTGGCGATTAAAAGCACCGCGCGCGCACGGAGACCCTGAATTACGCTCGCAATTCCTGGATCGCTAGTACATACAGCTTCGCCAACTATGCCAGCTGGGGGAAAAAGTTCATAGCGGCAGCCCCGAAATTTCATTTCGGCAACTACCGTTAAGGAACTAGTTTCTGATCAGTTTAGAAGGTTTCCCGCTTTAATATTTATTTATTAACCTAATGAAACATTAAACCATAGACTGTTTTTATACTAAAAGTTGAATTAATGTTTAAACTTCAAGGAAAAATTTTAAAAAGTTGAAAATAAATATATAATTTAAATACTTATAAGGTATGGAATAATAAGGTGACTAGGAACTAGTTTTTAATCATCTAAAACTAACAATACTAACTGCTTTCACAGACAACACATATATTTTTGAATTATCAATTTTTATGTTAGTAATTATTTCAAACAATTATTTATTGACATAAACTCAAAAGAACGATTTATTTCATGAACTGATAAAAAATTAGTGCCTGATCAAGAACTAGTTCCTTAACGGTATATAATCGAGGAATTGTTTGAGCTGCAAAGCTCGCGTTTCTGACGGTGACGGTAATAATTGAACGCGGGGTCCTCGCTAGGGCCGGGGCACGGCCGAGGGAGTCTGTAACCAATAACCATTGACATGGTTGAAATTTGCTGTCGCGCGAGCATCGATTCGCGTGGTCTCGTGGCGCTCGGTGAAATACGCTTTGAACTTTGCAGCGGTGGGTTTCGTTAAAATAAGCCTCGCTGATTGTCAGCAAACATTTGCCCGTGATTACGAACGGCGGGCGATTACGAACGGAGGTGTACGCGTATCGGAATCATGCACCGACGAATTGTGCGAGCGTTTAATATTCGAAAGAAGCAAAGTTCATCCGTCGAACTTCACTCGTGCGCGTTTCACATTTATAACGCATCATTGAAGAATGATTCGCCGGTTCTTTACGCTCGGGAATTTCATTAGAAACGTACACAGCCAGTAAACGGGGGGAATATTTCCCCGGGATGCAAATCGTCCGGGAGAAAGCGGACGAAAGTGGCGCTGTGCCTCAGGTAGACTCGAGATCTGATTTGGATCTCCTTAGCTGCTGAATATCGATGCGGGGGGGGAAACGAAATTACCGTTCAAAAGACTTCAATATGCTTTATAAAAACGACGTCGACGTGCCCCGACAACGGGAACAAACTTTGAACGCTCGAGGGAGAGATTGATTCTGTTTGATGATAGAATTTCCATAACGAAGTCATTCCCTGGATCTTTCTATCTCCACTTTGGAGGAGCGCATGTTTGAAAACGTTCTTTCCATGGGAAGCAGGTCCATTATTCGACGCTTCCAGCCATGGGTACACATTCAATTCATTGCAGCAAATAAATGAAAATTCATTTAGCAATGATATCTACAAAACGTTTACCGAGATGACGCTGTAAATGCACAAACTCTCCCCGAATTTACATTCAGTTACACTCTAAGAATATTCGCAAAATCCATCTAACTTCGCGCCTACAGGGACTACTAATCACACTTCGGCTGCCTGCACCTATGGCCCTCCCACCAGCTTATCTTGATGGTTCTCACAGATTCTTCAGCACGTCCCACAAGAATCTAGCTGATAATCGTCGGCGACAAAACCGTGTACCGCGCTGCACGGTTTGCTGAAAGAAAAATTGTTGGATAAAACGCCTTTGTCTTTCGTTCCCCATCTTCTCGGAGATCGCGGTCTAAGGATTCAGACTGTTATCCGCGGAATAAAAATTGGTGTCGAGTGCTTCTCGTTAGCAGTGTTAGCGCTATAAGAATGTCGGTAGAGTAAGCTTGCTGCATGATTCACAAACGGAAGTTATATTGCAACGAGCGGAAGCAGCACGAGTGACGGTGAGAAGCTGCTCGTTAAGAGACAAAAGGAAAAAAAAGTACTCACAAAAGTTTTGCACGACGCCACACACCGTATCGAAAGATCACTTCCGTCAATTTAAAGTCATACTTGAGAATCATCGCGAGGAACGAATGCCCCGGGAAATAATGAGGATACGCAGCCAGGGGTTGCGGGCCAATAATAGTGGAACGATGGGTAGTATAAAGTTTCCGGACATATTAGCCACCCGTCGAATTAGCGTTGCGAGAAAATGCCCTACTCAGTGACGATCCCAGGGGAAGGGAGCCGCTTGGTCCCCGGTCGCGTTGGGGTGAACTGAAAGGGGGCACCCTTCGAAAAAAGGGCGGGGCCCCGTACAAAAGGGGCCCCAAAGAAAACCAACCCCTGGGTGGAGTTAGCACCCCGTATATATTCTTGTGCGGTGGTCCTGCAGGATGCAGAGCACGGTATAGCATCGTGCCGTGAACATCTCGGGAGTCTGTACTACTTCGCAGATCGAAAAAAGATCGCCTGCAGTCTCTCGAGAATCTCCACGAAGCTTGAGCTGTCCGGCGGTAGTCGTCTAAGGGCAACTTTCGAGCAGCAAGGTGAAATCGGACCCAGTGTACCGATGGGATCTCGCGCACCAAGGAGTTACAGTGCCCACAGGATTATTTAGTGTTCCGGTACCAGTGTGAATCTACCGGAGGGCAGTATAAATCCGTCGTGTCAGAAGATAAACTGCCGATATGTCGCGAAGCTTCCTGGTGGACTCGCTGATTGGCAACAACTCGCCACCTGTGTACCCGTTGCCCTATTACGGCAATCAAATGCCGAACTACATGTTCAACTTCTTCAATTTGGGGCTGGGTTATCAACCAATCCGACCGGTGCCCAGGCCGCCGACCATGCCTGTTCCTGTTCCAATTAGTCCGCCGGCTTTGCGAAGCTTGCCTGCACCTGGCCAGAGCCCACCATCGCCTTTAAACACCTCCGCGAGCAGACTCTCAGGTAAATATTTCACTAGCGCTTACGCAGACACATAGGCCAGCACTGAACGGTGTGGTTGAAGAAACACTTCTCTTTGGTTCCTTAAACGACGCGTACTAATGGTAGAACCCTCCTTTAGATATATCAGCGCCAAGCGAGTCACCGTCGCGGAACAGCACCCCGACGCCACCGCCGAAGTCCCCGAATTCCATCAGCAACAGCTCCAAGAGGATTCGCACCGCGTTCACCAGCACCCAGCTGTTGGAGTTGGAGCGGGAGTTCTCGTCGAACATGTATCTGTCGCGTCTCAGGCGGATAGAGATCGCTACGAACTTGAGACTGTCCGAGAAGCAGGTGAAGATCTGGTTCCAGAACCGCAGGGTGAAGTACAAGAAGGAGGACCTGCCTTCCGGGCAGAGCCAGAAGTGCTGCTGCCTGAGGACGTGCGGCAAGAAGAAGGATGGCTGCACCGACGACTCGCCCAGCCGGAAATGCGACCAGGAGGAGGACGCCGGGAAATCGTTGAAAAACGAGAAGATCGAGGTGCTCGATAAGCACGTCGATACGGCCGGCCACGAGGATCCGTCGAATCTCGGGGCGGAGCGCTTCGAGCGATCGATCTCGTTGCCAGCGGCCGACAACTCGCCGTTTCATCAGGCCACGGAGGAGAAATTAAATCTACCGAAGGCGAGCCCGATGCCCGATCGTCCTGGTTACGAGAGGGGTGCGCACAATTTGTCCAGGGGCTTGAAGAGGACCGTCGACGACGCGCGAGAGGCAACGGACGAGAAAAAGACGCGTATCGACGGGTCTTCCGTTTACCAGAGCACGATCCAGGACACTATCGTTAGTCCTCTGTTCAGGAGCATAGGGTGCACCAAGCACACCGTGGACAGGATCGTCAACTCTTAGGAAATAAAAGTCTGTAGCTAAATAAATCGCTCACGGGACGATCCAAGATCGCTCCTTCTATCCCTCCATTTGGCCAAAAAGCGTGGCGAGCCTCGTTGCAAAACACTTGCGTTCGCGCGAGCTTTGTAAATATTGTAGATATATTTTTGTACGATTCAGGGAGAGCTGGGATGCTGTATATTTTTAATATAATTGTAAAGAGAATAAAATGATTCATCTATGTATATTTATCACTGTTGTCCTTGCACTGTCAATACATCCTTCTGTGAATTCTGTTTAAAGTTGCTTTTTGTAAACTGTCTACTGGTACATATTACATATTCATTTATCGGATTGTTCAATAATGTAGAGACGACCGTACAGTTGCATAAAAACTTCGTTCCCCAGAAATAACAATTCTGCTAATGATAGAACGACGACTAGTTTCTGGATGTATTTCTGTGAAGTATCAATTAATACTGTCGGCGCTGGTGGACACGCTATGAATATTTCTCTCTCTCGAAATACGAGGATCCGAATTACGGGGTGCGTTCGGACGAGCGTCCATCGGTATTCGTAGCAGACTGGTACAGCTTACATAATTATTCATTTCCTCGGATATTTACTGAGCTAATAAAAATGTTATACATTACTCGATTCGGATTACTCGTAAGCGGAAACTTGGCAAAAAGCGAGGGCAGCTTTATCTACGTCGACGTGTATCGGTGAAATTTATTGCTCGCAAATCTCCACGGGAAAATACGTTTCCCCGTTGGAACACGACATTCCAGAGATACGGACGAAACGTCACGGAGCGCAAAATTCGTGCAGCTATTCACCCGTCGTTCTCGCAAGCGAAAAGCGGATCTAGTAAACCGTAGCCTGGACCGATCGTTTCGGAGAGATTTCCTACAGATTTTCGAAAACAAGAAGCTCGCTAGCCTCCGCCTGCGTATTAGCCACAAATTCTTGTAATTTGTTTGCAAACGCAAATCAGGGTTGGAGCCAGGGAGCTAAAGAACAGGGCCGACAAGGGGATAGAGGTGGAAGGAGAGCGAAAGGGAAGCTGGAGGATGTGGAGACGCGAAGTGGCGGCGGCAGGAGAGGAGTCATTGTGAATGGGAAATCGGCCGTGATGCCGTAAATCCTGGAAATTTGTCAAGAGGCCCCCACTTTGCGTTAAATTTAAGGTAAAACGTAGTTAATGGTGTTAAGGAGCGAGTCGACAATGCCGGGAGGCACTCTCGTATCCTGGCGAATCGACAATGGGACACTTGTGTCGCCTTCGTTCACGCAGCGGGTGAGCGAACGTGAAAACCGGCTGCCTTTTTTTCGGTCCCCGGAGTTGTCGGGGCCCATTCACGATGGCCCCGAAGTCCGTTCCTTCTGGCCTCATTCATCCCACCGAGGAGCTAGAGCGAGAGGTGTATGAATGAGCGGGTCCAGGAAAAGTCCCCGGAATCAAAAAATTGTCATCCCCCGCGCGACGGCTCGCTTTCTTTCCTGCCTTCCATCTTTCTTCCCGGCGGACGTTGAACGGCAGGGCGGTCGGTACTTTTCACTATCGCCCCTGTTCACGGGTTTAAAGGACGTTTAGTGGGCGCTACAGCGGCGAGTTCCTGCGAATTTCGCGGCCCTTCAGCCGGCACGGGTATCCCAGCCTGAATTTGTTGGAATGTTAGCCATCGAGGGGGCCAATCGAATACACCTCGAAGCATCGTTGCCACTCGGCAGGAAGCTTCCTCAACGACCGAGAAATTTCGTCTACCCAGCCCGAGAATATAGAGGCACTCCATATTTACAACTCTCCGTGCACTTCGCCCTACGGCTTTCGCGGTTTCCAGGACACGAATGATGTTGTCTCGCATCGCCCGACACGAGCTAATGAAAGAGCGCGCCGCGACGCCGATCTAATTGAATTATCAGCCTCGGCGTGCGGCGAATCTTCAGCTACGACCTTCCCTCGTTTCCCAAATACAATTTTCTCCGGCGGCTAATCAACTTACGTAATGCATCTCTTCCGCCGGTCGCCGAAAACGACACGGATCGCTGGAATCTGACTTTCAAATGGAATCGTCACGGCCGGTCGAAAACAACTTCCGCGAGCGAGGCGGAAATATCCTGTCGGAGGCTGAGCCCGGGCTTCGATCGTGTCTCTCGATCATCGAAAACCGCGGCTCTGGTCTGGCTATCGCGCCGCCCAATTGCGACCCGTAAATTCTGTATCGACCTAAATGATTCCGCAACTGCATCGTCGCCGCTGGCCGAGCTGCAATTCAATTTTCCGGGCCCTCGCGTGCTCACCCTCGTCACGCCACGGATTGAATCCGGTGCCGGGTAATGCGAACGACATGCGGATACCGGGAGCTGGCTCCTTTGCGAATCTATTAACATTCGAAGCTTTTGATGGGCGAGGGAGGAGCGGCGGAGGAACGCGCGCTCGTCTCCCAGGGACGCCGCGCGTTCGTCAAGTATATCCAGCTAACGAGGAGTCAGATAATTAGGCACGCTTCGACTTTGTGTCGGCGGAACTTTAGTTGAAGCAAATTAAACTGGCCGTCGGGACGGCTGGCCGACTCGCCCGACGGCATACTGATGTTATCAGACACACGTGTACTCTTCGCAGCTTCCTCGCGCGACCACCGGCGGATTAAATCAGCGAGCTGGGCGTCGCGACGTTTCGCCGGCAGCCTGGCAAACAAGCATTCCGCGGCTGATAGTTTAATTGTTTCCGCGGTCGATCGAACGGTTATTGTATGGAACCGCATTGGCCATTACGTCCCCGCAATGGCTATTGGAATTGTAATTACGTGGCGATAGGGTGATTACCATTAGCCCCGTGGCATCGGCCGACTCGAGGAGCGCTTTTGGGATTGATTCGAATAAATCTGCGCGATCGAATGGGGATCCCGGGGCGGCATTGGATTGTTTCGGTGCTTTAATTGGAATCACATAGACGGATATATTGGAATCTGACTTTACAAACGATAGGTCGACCGGAACTAGCAAGCCGATCGAGCGTAATGCAATTGTAAATGCATTTTGATCGGAGCAGAATTTCAGCGACAAATGGGTGGTCGATGAGTCGTGTGATTCCTGAAATGGAGTTCGTTCGCCGGTGTCTGGATCGGTCGCACGGCCCGGTGGAACGACGGCGAAGCGTCTGGACAAATCTCGTCGACAAATTCACACGAGGTTGTTGGTCGAACTGTTTCCACCCGATACTCCCTTGGAACGGCGTAGCCGCTCGCCGCCGGGGGATCGTGGAGTGGTATTAATGAGTCGGAGCGACTCGCGACACTCGAGAAAAACTGTGGTCGCACAAAGCTTTCGGGGGGAAACCGCAACGGTTGTCGCGCCAGGAAACAAACGGAGGAAAGGGCGAGGAAAGGAATCGGGCGAAGGGCGACGGGACGGAGGAGCAGCGCGAGGGACAGGGTCGACGCGGAGGGAAGGACAGGGATGGAGAATCGAGGTTTCCGGTTCCGGGCCGCTAATTCATTTCATCTTATGCGCACTGGAGTGGCGCTCGATCAACGTTGAAAAGAGTCAGCGCGACAGCACTCGAGCCTCGCGCAGAATGGCGGGGGTTGCTTCGGCCACTCGTGGCTGTCGAGGGGGACACGGTGACGAGGCGACAGAGAACGACACGACGCAGTGCGGGCACTCGAAAGTTGAAACCGTTTTTCGCCTCGCCGTGGAAGAGGGACAATGGCGAGGCGCGGTTTCCACGTCAACGCTGCGGATCCCTTTTACAGCGCAACACGCACGAGTGCCGTAACGAATTTCTCTTGTACAATAGGATGCTCCTTTCCGCGATGCAGGAGGACGAGGCAGAATGGGAGCGACGGGCCCATTTAACGTTACGTTGCACGATTTATTCGTAAAAGAATGGCACCGGGTCAGAGTTTTATTCCCTCGCGTCGCGTATCGCGGCGGGAACCGGGTCACTATTAAAACATGTATCCCCCCGGGTCATCTTTTCGTAGCTCCAAGCTGGTTCCTTATTCCGATCGGCGCGCCGATCTGTTGTATCCAGCTATGCAACTCGATTCGCGATACGAGATCGTGACTTCGCGGTCGGAATAAGAAGTCCGCGCCTTTCATTGGTATTCAGGAAACAGTCTCGACGTACGTATAATGTCGCCCGCCATAAAGAACGAATTATTACGGGTCGGTGGCGAGCCGCGCGCGCGCTCTTGCTCCATTTCCCCGTCTCCTTTGGCGCCCGAACGCCCGCCGCCTCCCCAATGACGGCGCGCAAAACCTCCGACTGTACTTTTTTGGAAACGTGAAAGTTTTGAAACGATGGAGCAGCTCGTTCATTGTGAAGGCGGTCGCATTGTGCAAAGAAGCTACGTCGCGTGCACTGCCGAACACAGTCAGCCACCAGGTCTACGCGCACTGTGCTCGACCAATGACGTGGGAATAATTCCGCCGTGCCGCCCACAAACACGGGTGTCTTTTACCTGAATTCGATTTAAAGGGCGAAGCACACACGCACCACCGACGAGCGAACTCACGGGGCGTCGCACAGTGGGGCGAAGTGACAAATTTTGTGTCCAAATCAAAGAACTTTTGATAGAAATGAGGTAGAGCGATGATTTTCTTTTTTTTGTTAAAGCTGAAACATTGCAGAATAAGGGAAAATTGCCGAGATTATGGTACGAACGTTTTTTCACTGTGAAAATTTGTGTTAAACTTGAAATTTTTCAACAAAATTGTGATTAACCCTTCGGTGGGCGCGCTCTTCAGACTTGCATGAGTGGGCGCGTTGCGGCATTTACACCGCAATCGGAGTTCTCGTTGTTTTACTTCTAAATGTAGACAATTTTAGGTCTCACAGAAGAAAATCGAAATTACATTAGTTGCTTAATAAACACCTATATCTTATTTTTCTGTCCTCTAAAAAAAAAAAAAAAAAAAAAAAAAAAAACTTCCAAGTACGTAGCATGATGCAAAAATGTCCACTGGAAGAATCCTGAATTGGACATGGATCCAGTTTGAACACTACATATGGTACAATACGAAATGTAAAATTTCCGGCTAACTGCCGCGGGCGCGCCCACCGAAGGGTTAATCCAATACCATGCACGGTAGGATTTTTTTCTTCACATGTTGGACCTCATTTCCTGTAGATTTTGTCACGCTGATTTCAAATCCGTTCGCAAAATTTGTCTACTACCTCAGGATTTTGAAAAAAATCGATTTATGCGAAAGACTAATGAAATCATATTTTTTTTGTTGAAATGATTTGATAACCCACTGGTTTGAAGGTATATTGTATTCCCATATATGGAACACAATCAAAATAAGAATAATGAAGTATTTGAATGTTTTTAGTTACTTACAAAACACTTCACGTCTCGTGATCACTTGACGTATCGCTGTCCTGGTCACTGGCACTCTCTGTAGGCCAGGGGTTGAAAACAGTTATGATATCGGTTTCGGTTCTCGAAACAGTTATGAGAACCGAAATAATCTTGAAACAGTTACGAGTGAAAACGGTTCTGGCCTATATCGGTTTCGGTTCCGGTTCTACAGAACCGATATTATATCGGTTCCGTAACGGTTATATATCGGTTATACAGTAAACTCTCGCTATGGGCTGAGCTCGCCTCAACCATGCGTAAGCGCCTTTTAAATTATGATTAAATAATAAATCTGTGAAGAATAAATTGATTCTCACAAGTAGTTTGAAATAAATTTTTTTTTTAATTTACGTTTAAGTTAAACCCTTATTAATGTGGCGTCCCCCTTAAGTATCTAAAAATTTAAACAAAGTAAATTGTATATTCATACCGAAATTGTTGCAGAGCAACTTCCAACTATACGTCGCATTTTCATGCTGTCATCGCACGTTTCAAAATACTTACGAACAATGTCGCATTTCTTTTGACCCATTATGTCGATATGTTTTTAAATATCACTAATAACTATTATACACTACGACTAATATTAATTTGACACTTAATTTAAAGTATTACTAACACTAACAGCAATAACTTTCCTAATATGTACACACATACTACTAATTTTATATTAATTATGAAGATTATTAACTATTTTTTTTTTAATAAAGACAGTGTCGAGGACGATAACGTGTCTTGCTGCGAAATATAATACTTTTTGTATTAAATTCAACGTGCTCGCCACTACCTCAGGAATACAAGTGACTCTGGCCCATGGTCTTAAACCCTCCGACCCAGAGAATCGCTCGTCGCGTTTGTTTATAAGATCCTTTATCGCTGACCCTCTCTATCTAGAATCTCTCTTTTCAATACTTAAGTTACAGATGATGTCTTTCATTTCGGCTTTTCCTGCATTGATAGAGTTTTGAAAAGAGAGACACCAGATAGAGAGGCCCAGGGATAAAAAAAACTTATAAACAACTCGAATTTCCGTTAAAAAAATATGACATAGATCGTAAATATGTTGGAACGTGCTACGCATACCCGATGCGTAACCGATAGGATACATTACTGTTATAAAACCGATATATAACCGTTACGGAACCGATATATAACCGTTACGGAACCGATATAATATCGGTTCTGCAGAACCGTAACCGAAATCGATATAGCCAGAAATTTCGGTTCCTAATAACAGTTATTCAGAATATCCGTTCTTCGTAACTGTTTCAGTCAGAACCGATATATAACAGTTTGAAACAGTTATTTTCGGAACCGTTTCAAGCCCTGCTGTAGGCTGTGTGTGGCTGCAATGTAATTTAAATTAGATATCTATTTTCCATAATTATATTTTCATTTACACATGAAGTAAGGTAAGTATTTAATCTTTTTAACTTACTTCTCATCAACAACAAAAAAAATATAAAAAAAAAAGACATTAATATAAATGAATATAATGTAAATGAAAATATAATTATGGAAAATAGATATCTAATTTAAATTACATTGCAGCCACACACAGCCTACAGAGAGTGCCAGTGACCAGGACAGCGATACGTCAAGTGATCACGAGACGTGAAGTGTTTTGTAAGTAACTAAAAACATTCAAATACTTCATTATTCTTATTTTGATTGTGTTCCATATATGGGAATACAATATACCTTCAAACCAGTGGGTTATCAAATCATTTCAACGAAAAAAATATGATTTCATTAGTCTTTCACATAAATCGATTTTTTTCAAAATCCTGAGGTAGTAGACAAATTTTGCGAACGGATTTGAAATCAGCGTGACAAAATCTACAGGAAATGAGGTCCAACATGTCAGGAAAAAAATCCTACCGTGCATGGTATTGGATTAATCACAATTTTGTTGAAAAATTTCAAGTTTAACACAAATTTTCACAGTGAAAAAACGTTCGTACCATAATCTCGGCAATTTTCCCTTATTCTGCAATGTTTCAGCTTTAACAAAAAAAAAAAATCATCGCTCTATCTCATTTCTATCAAAAGTTCTTTGATTTTGACACAAAATTTGTCACTTTGCCCCACTGTGCGTCGTCGCGCGGTGGCATTTCGGTAGTCATCGGCAACTTGCCGCCGTCCGGGGCTAATTTATGAATCGCGCACACTGTCAACGAAAACACCAATGTACCACCTCTGTAGTGACATATCCAGTGGAATTTCTGGCCTGTTAAGGATTGCCGACCGTCCAGCGCGGCATGAGTTTATGTTTGAAAGTTCCAAATCGAAGTACGCGAAGTCCAGCAGCGACTGGCTTTGCAATTTGCATACATCACGGGGCAGGTTTGATCATTCCCACGGGAGCGGCGTGGAAAGTGCATAGGGTATCCTTCCTAGGATTCCATGTTTAATATCCTCCAGCCTCGTGTTTTCTTCAAAAACACCAGCGGAACAGTGCGAATGCTTGTATTAATTCGGGGATGCGTGTATTCAGAAGAGGAGCGGGTCTCTTTAAAATTCAAAGAGAAGTTCTCAAACAATTTCTCATGCACCGTTCACGTAACTCCTCTGCAAGCAGCTCCGATTTATTCGAAAACTTATGAAGTCAATTAACGTGGAATAAAGAGCACCCCGCCGTGACGAGACGTCCTAAACTCTAAACGGATACCCCCGCCCTGCAATTAAAAAAGAGCGGCTGCTTCCTCCGCGGAGTGGCCGAATATCCCTGAGCTCCCGCAGGAGACAATAAAGCCCGGGGTTTCGACGAGTCATTAGGCGATCGTTACGCGCGGCAGGTGCATGGCCCGCGTACACGTGAACTGTTTGATTTTCATGTGTAACCGTGAGGGCACGCATGTCCCACGCATCTGCAGCGTGCCCGTCCCAATGCTGGCTTTCAACTTTCAGGAAATTGCCGAGGGTCCATCGATTTGGTTTAACTGAAAGTTCGCCCGACCGTGACGGTCGGATGCTTGAACGGGCGCCCCGAAGGGTTAATAATCGAACGAAGGAGGAAGCCGGTTGCAATAACGCCAGGTTAGATCCGACCTTACAATTTCACCTACTTCTCCGCGCATGAAATCGATACTCCGTCCAATTCCGCTTTATTACACGCTTCTTGTGCGTGAATACGTTCCACTTTAGTGGATGCTTAAACGATTGGAAATACGCTGCTCGGAATAATTAGAGGATCAGCTATTCGAACGACTCTTCGGTAGACGCGGTATACTCCTCGGTGCTGGAGCTCAACTACCCTAATCCAGTTAAAGGATCAGTAAACGCATTATTACGCTAAGTACGCGATATTTATTTCAACCCTAATCCTCAACCCTGTCTCATTGGTCTGCATCGCCGTAGAAACTTCCCGCAGAAATGATTCCGAGCAGCGTGTTTTAATCGCGGTAAGTGGAATATGCGGGGTAGTAACGAGCATAAACGCGGCATGGCGGGTACGAAAGATGCATTCAGCTTGATGCGCCGCAAGTCTTGTTCTCGATAGATAGCGGGATAAACATCTCTAAGCATTGTAAACGCCGCGTCGTAGGCCCTAGGAAACACTGCATTGAATTCTGCTCGCTCGCTGTAACAGCGACGCGGCGGGATGCAAATGAGCATCTGCCGCATCTGCAGAGGAGATTGATTTACGAGCTTGACGCTGGTAACGGGGCCCAGCAGCCATAGGTGCAGGATGATACGTGGAAACTTTGATGCGGGGCATATTTGCAAACGCTTCGTGCACCGAATATTTACGTCCATTAAATTCATCGTGCCCTGAACCAGATGCTTCCGCTGTCATCGTAGTTTCGTTCCCGACTTCATTTCTCGCATACGTGGGTATCTGCATAAAAGCGAGCGAGCGGAGTGATTGCAATAAAATTGATACTTCGACTCTGCGCGCACGTTTCTTTTACATTTCGAAACCGTCTCGTCTGAAGGGTAGGTACGTGTTATATCGGAGCACCCAGTAGGGGTATAGAAACCCGTATCAAAATTGTAAATACGTTTCGTAGTCGTAAAAAATTAATTTGAAATGAAACCTATGCCTGTGTACGGTCAAAGAAGGACTTGGCACGTTCGTTAGTAGAGTTTACTGTCTGTGAAAGTAAAAAAGTCGGGCTCAGCCGGGATTTGAACCCGGGATCTCTCGCACCCAAAGCGAGAATCATACCCCTAGACCACTGAGCCTCTTGTGAAAACTTTCGCTTATTACGAAACGTCACGGCTTACCGTAACACACTTTTTATAATTACGTTTAAAGTTCATTTCCTCGCCCCCGCGCCACTTGCTGCCGTAAAGTACATATCCTGCGAGGCGTAGGTGGGGAGCTTTATAAATGAAACTGTACGCTCAACGTGGAATTTACTGTTTATTAAGCCAAGTGTTAACAATTCTACAATTGTTGGTAATTAGTTGCAGTAACAGTTTGTTGAATTCGAGGAGAGAATTATTTCGATCTTCCTTTGCTCTCTCGTGAATATTCTAAAGGTTCGAATCTTCAATGAGATTTTATAAGACACTTTTCTATCACGAGAGAAAAATCTCAGCAACGAGTAAATGTAAATAATGGAAAAGCCGCGAGATTTGTGAAAATATATAATGAAACTTGTCTCACGAGAGTCTAACTTCACGAAACTAATGACAACATAATTAAAAGATAATGAAATAATTGTCTCGTGAGATTAAAGTCTCATGTGAGACGGCATTTTTGTCTCATCGTGGATTTGCACCATAACGATCCTGTTTATGCGAGATGAGTACACGCGATAGACGTGGTAGTGGGTGAAAGTAGCCCGGCAGGCATTAAAACACGGACGAGTAATATTTGAGAATGTTTGCCTTCGCATTTGCTTGGCATTCTTAAGCGCCAGCTAACGAGACGTGTAACGACCTCTCGAGTGAAAAGCAAAAATATTCGCGAGCTCTTATCCCGTGCGTCGAAATTAATTTCCTGATACAATCCGAGCGGGCATATCAGCTCTCCTCAGCGCGATCCTCGAGCGTTAATTAGTCCCAGCTTGGAATCCCCTACGATTCGTTAATACCACTGATAAAAGCCTCGGCCTTGTGCTCCCTAAATGTACGTATGGAATTTAAATTTTCGTGGAATGAAATCCTCGTTTTCCTGGAATCCCTGCCAGGTAGTGTGTGTGTGTGTGTGTGTGTGTGTGTGTGTACAACCGCGTAGGCGATGCGAAAGGAAATATCTGTTCTGTACTCGGCAGTGTTTGTAATTATGCAGCTCCGTTGCGTAAGTTTCGGACCTATGGCCAGCAAGCTCGCGCAGCTCTCCGCAAATGTATCCGACGTATTCTTAAGCCCGAATACGTATGTAACTCTTCATGGTGCGTGAAACGCTGCCCATCGAAATTCTAAACGCGGGCCCGGTGAAATTGCCAGCTACGCGATAAGATACGTGCCATGATCCGCAATATGCAGCCGAGTAACTTGATTACAAAGTGCAGGCCAGCTATCTTTGACCTCTGGTTACGCCACGATCATGGTGTTTCGCGGCTAATTAGATAAGTGAATCGAACGATTCCGTGAGCCGTTTCAATCCGTTAAGGAAGTAGGCCGCCGCTTTCGAACCCCGGCGAAAGAAACGCTGGGAAGGCGCACGCCAGATGAGAAACAGAAACGCGTTCGGATTGACAGGGAGAGTGCCATTAAGCCGATGATTCGTCGTATTTGTCACAATTAGCGCCATGAAATAGCCACTTAATTTCGACCACCCCTCGTGAAGGAAGCTCCTCGTCGCGTCGTTCGCGGTGATGTCGCAAAAAAAAAAAAAAAAAAAAAAAAGAACCCGCTCATTGTGCGTCCTCGGCCGCGATGAAGAGGCGCGGTGGCACGATGTCACCCTTTCGGAGCAGTCAGGAGACCCAATCGCAGGGCAGGCTTCAGCTGGCCACGGAGGGTCGGGAGATTTGTAGCCGTTCCGCGATTACACGCCAGCCTGGCGGAGGCAAAACCTAGCCCACTATCGACGCGCCGGACTTGGTCTCTGGATCCCAGCTACACCGAGGCAATCAAGAGAATTGGACACAACGGGGCTCAGGCGATAGCGAAGTTTGAGCGACGTTACCAATGTTCCCCACCTCGCCCAAGGCGATCCGCCGTGGTCGTCCGTGACGTTTCGTGATCGAGGATCTAGTTACTTCGTTTGCGGCCCGTTGTTCGCGGAGCAGCTCCGCAATAAGAGATCGTTCCGGTACCAAGTTCTGCGAGTATCGATCTCTCCTCCGCGGCAGAAGCCTGGAAACACGGGTGAAGTAGAAGACGGCGAGGGTGCCCCGACTCTACGTGCTTCGTTTTTAATCTGACGCTCAGACACGGCAGGGTTAGAACTAGGAGAGAGTCGGAGACGTTCCGGCTCGATCATCTTCCAGCCACTTCGTGACGAAGTTCGCCTTTTAACGTCACTTTAACGGGCGCAGATACCGATCTACCGATGTTCCCTCGGTCAGGGGAGACTTTTTCACGGCGATTTCAGGCTCGCCTAGTGGAAGTCCGATTGGCCTCGCGATTGGCTGGCTCTCCGGGGAAGAAACGGCGGCTCGATCGGCTCCGTTCTCGGCGATCGAGTGGCCCCGTCTTTAAATCTGGCCGAGTCACCGCGCTAATCCTTATTTAACCCGAAGTCTATCGGCAGGATCGAGCGGGCGGGATTAACTTAACCGTTCGGCAACAATGGGGCACACGAGAAGACACCACTTAGCGGGATGGTACGGCCCACGGTATCTTGATCGGTTTTGGCAGCGGGATCGCGTGGAAAGTTGTCAGTCCCCGTTCAGATACGTGTCAGCGTGGGCCGTTCCGTAATGGAAATTGAGTGTGGAATGCAATTAGCAGGGTCACTAAGGTCCACGAAAGCGACAATTAGTGGCGACACGCTTGACAAGCCGCCCGGTACTTAGACAATGCGATGGTAATGATCGTTATCACCGGAGATACTAGACCGGTAGATATCGCGGGCATGTCGATGTCGCGGCGCGTTAATTAATTAACGCCCTTTTTACGAGCCGCTGCGAGGGAGGCGAATGGCTGGCGTCGATGAAAGCGGCGGACTCCCGGTAAGTGAATACCTAGGTACGCCAGGCGAGACGACGTAGATGGAGGATTGAGGCAACGGTTTTAAAAATAATCCGTTAAACACGCTGGACGTACTTCTCGAATATTGCCTCCCGTTTAAAACGGACCTACGCTCACCATATAAAAGATTAGCAATACTGAGCAGATATTCCTATTATTTTTCTCGCGAATACTGAAAACACTGAACCAAAAGTTTGTTTTATTGCATCGTACATAACGGCGTGCGTTGCGAAAAGTAGCACGTTTCAATTTTCTTACGAAAAGTAGCACGTTTGCCTTCGTTATCACGAAAACTATCACGTTTCGGTTTTCGCTGCGAAAACTAGCACGTTTGAGCGGTTTGCCACGAAAAATAGCATGTTTCGCCTTTCGCTGCGAAAACTAGCACGTTTGAGCGGTTCGCCACGAAAACTATCACGTTTCGGGTTTTGCTACGAAAACTAGCACGTTTGAGCGGTTTGCCACGAAAAATAGCATGTTTCGTCTTTCGCTGCGAAAACTAGCACGTTAGAGCGGTTTGCCACGAAAAGTAGCATTTTCGCGTTTACCCCGCGTTCGCAATTCCCGCACCCTCCCTTACTTAAATTATGTAGATTAAAATTTTCATATGTGTTGTCTTTTGGAGATTAGATGGAATTATTATTTATTAAACAATATTTTCAACAGTTGAATTCTTTTAAACTGCCCACGCGCTGAAACGCGATAGTTTCTGCAGTCTGCAGTATAATCCAAAACGAGCTATTCTTCGTGGCCAAACCGGATAATATGTTAGTTTTCGCCATAAATTCCCAAACGTGCGATTATTCGTGGCGAAACAGTATGACGTGCTAGTTTTCGTCGCAACAGTACGAAATGTGCTATTCTTCGTGGCGAGGCAGTCAAATGTGTTAGTCTTCGCGGCAGAAGACCAAACGTGCTAATATTCGTCAGAAACGATGGAACGTGCTTCTTTTCGTGGCAAACCAAAACGTGCTACTTTTCGTAAGCAAATTGAAACGTGCTACTTTTCGTAACGCACGTCGATAAATACTTTCCTACGCTAGGCGATTGTTTTGAAAACGCGTGCGCGCGGACTGACCACGGGGATCCGTGCAGTTCCAAGCGGTGTGCACTGTCGTAAGTTTTATTTTTTTGTTGACTGTTCCCGAAATCTCTACACTTTTTTGAAAAACGCATTTATTAGCTGAAGGCTCAACGAATCGAATGTTTGTTTTTTCAAGCTGGATCGTGGGTGGGAACGACGTTAAATCGCGATTTGAAACTTTGATATCGATTACTCTTAAGTTTATTAACAATAAACAAAATATTCTATACACGGGTTGAGAAAGCATTGCTTCAGCTTTAAAATGAGCCCAAGACGGAGGCATTATCTTTAAAAATGACCGAGATATTACAGTTTAACTGATGACGCGTCAGCCGATTATGTTTCAATTTTTAAAACTTTAACATTAAATATTTCGAAAACTATTTGACATAGGCCTTTAAAATTCAGTATGCTTTGTTTTTGCAAGGTTATCGACCAATGCTGTAATTTTGAAGAGAATCGGTGAAACTAAATGTTTCACCTATCCGTTTTGACGTGGAATAGCTCCATGCTCCCCGTGTGTTAATTAATTCCCATAATTGCAGCGATATTCGCGCAGCGACGCTCGAAGCAAAATGGACACGCGAGGGGCGTCGCAATTATTCGCGGGCGACGAAAATTGTTGATGTTTCCAAGATTAATTGAACGAACCGCGAGCCACGCCGAAGAAAATCGACCGACGAGAGAACGGGCTCGGTACACGCGACTACGTGGCCGTTTCAAGTGGAGGGCCGCCGCTAATGAGGAATTTGCATAACATTGGCCGCCCTTCGACGCCGAATTAATGTCCCTCCCCGCAGCCGACATAATAGAGGGACAATGAGCACCGGTCGGGGGACGAGCAGTTAACCGGCTATAAAAAATCGTGCCCACTTATGTCTATGCTAATTTTATCTTCTGGCGAGACCAATCGCGCCAATAAATCGGCCTCACGCGAGCGAGCGCGCGATCCGTGCAACGGGAGTTAATTAGCCCCCTCGCGCCGCCAGATTTAACGTACAAGCGTGTAGAAAAAGCTGCAGCTTTCTCCTGTACCCTCGAATCGGAGGATACAATGCTGCCATATAAACGGACCTTAATGGAAATGCAATTTACAATGGAAGATCGAGCGCGCAGGAACTGTTCAATGTTCTGTTTCCCGATTACAAGGTTTCGTTTAAAGCGATGGTTTTAACTCGGTCTGTAAGGTAAATGTCCCTATTTCTGCTCATGTCCCCATTTCTGCTCATTTCGTATTTTTCTTATTATTATAAGCGTTACGCTTGTACTATAGTTGCAACAAAATAATTCCAAATTATTTGAACATTTACACGAGTGTTGCACGAGGTTGGGGCTAATCAAAGTGCAGCATAAGCAACGAAAAACTTTTAAAACGAGAGACCCATGATTTTTCGATCGTGTTCCAGTTGGTTGTGCTAAGGAACAGGGTCACTATTGGTATTCGATAATTGGGCAGAAAATAGTTTTTGCAGTAAAAGTTCTTATTTAATAACAAAAACAAATACCGTATTGTGCTCTGGATTTAGATTTTTTTACTATTTTTAATTTTTTTAAGTAGACAACAGGTGAGTAGGTTTAGGGTCAAGTGAATCACCGTCATGTCCGCATTTCTACTCACCAAAATTTTAGTAACATTACCTCACAATTCAATGTATGCTGTAACCTCTATTTCTATTGGAAGGCATTTTACTTTTTGTCTATCATTATTTTATGCTTTACTGTTGTGTTATAAAACCTCTCCATAGAAGATGTAACTTACTTTAACCTGAAAAGGCAACATATTATGTGAGCAGAAATTGGTACAAATGGTGAGTAGAAATACGTACATCGCTATTTTTCGTGAGCAGAAATACGGACATTCATTGCATTGTATTTAATTACAAATTACTAATAGTTAACCATCTTGAAATATCTTTCTTAAATAGTTTTCGAATTGGTTGATTTATGATTAAAGAATTAATCAATTACTCTAAAACTATTGATCACAAACAAATTTTGGAGGCGTTTTTCACCTTTGACTGCGATTTTGGAGGCGTTTTTCATGAATTTTTTTTGCATACAAAGAATGCGCAGAAACAAAATCGGTTTCAGTCATTCATTAATGTAACTTTAATCTGTAATTACACATTTTTTGAAACTGAAAAAGTGAAAAATAATCTCTTGTAGGTGGCGCCAAAATACACTCCTTTGGAGGAACATCGTTAGACGGCGTGTCAAATTCCGCTTTGTACGTGGCTCTTAGAAAAAAAACCAAAGAATGTTCCTATTAACAACAATATTTTTCAATGATGTACGTAGGGATTTTACGAAATTTCGATTTTTAAGAAAATGGCGGCCATTTGAACAAAAAGGTCAATTTTTTAGGGTAAAAAAGTTTAAAGAAGTTTATAAAATTGCGCACCAAAAGAAAAATAACAACGCTACAGCAAAAGTCCTACGTACATCGTTAGATTACACCACGGGGAAGAATTGTGCAAAGTTTCAAGTCAATCGGATGAAAATTATAGGAGTAATCTGATACGCCGATTTGGAAAACATCGTTTCGAGAAAAACGCGTTTAAAGTTTTATATAGATTTATATATCTGTTCCAAGTCGGATTTTACACAAGAAAAAGGTTCCGGCCACCTTTCTAATGAATGAATTTCGATTCTATACACTTGAAAGAGTCCTTTGAGAACAAAAAAATTTTCAATTTTTTTTAAGTGCGAAGGTGGTATCCTGCCTTAAATGAGCAGAAATTGGGACATTCACCTTATCGGACATTCTCTTACACCGGCAGTTGACATTTACTCGGAATGGCAGCAAGCACAGCCCTCCTGACGTTTATTTCGTCGCGTTTCTTTCTCCCGCACGGAGGGCGGTAATTTAATTAGCTCGGGATTTTCTGCTGAATTCATCTTCTTGAAAATAAAACGGGCTTCCTTTAACGTAACGACGTCTATGCAATTACGGTCCTCCTTGAATTCGCCTTGCTCTTTCCGTTCCCCTTTTCGGCCCGTCCATACCTTTGATAAATTCAAGATAACGATCCCCTTTCTGGGGCTACGCGCCGCTCAGCCTCCTCCCTTTCTTCTCGGGCGGACGGATTTTCGAATCTCGCCGCTTCGTCGGCTGGCAATTTCCACCTGACGAACGCGCTCCATGGAAAAATATGTTTTCCACCCGGTCGGAATAAAATTACACTCCGAATTCGACGAATGGGACGGGAAACGAATTTGTTCACGAAACCCGTCCTCCGAGTTTAATTAAACTTTAAATTGAAAATTCCGAATTTCGAATGGGTTTATGCGCCGCTCATGCGCAGTTTATTTCGCTCGGAGATACGCGCGTCCTGTGCCACGTGCAAGGCGTCGCTCAGGAGTTCCTCGGAGAAACTTGAAAGCGCTTCGGCTTACTTTCGGAAAGTACGTGTCACGTGTCAGAGAGTCGTCGATCCTTTTCACTTCCGCGGAAGAAAGTATTTCGACTTTTAATTCCGACATATTGCGACCGCGCTAAATGAGCCGCGGCGGGGACGGTAAGCACGTTTATTAATTACCGCCGACAGTGTTAAATCGTCGGCTATTCATTGGTCAGAGGGATAAGCGTTTCGCTAAAACTCGCCATACCTCGTGATTTATAGCCCGCTGCCGCTTCCGCGCGATTGTTTTGGCAAAAGAGCCGACGATAATGATTAATAGTTCCGCGATCAGTCGAGGCTGGACTTCCGGAAACTGCTACTTATACACGTGTTGCCAGAAACTGTGAGACTCGACGATTCGCCCGACGAAGGGGCGCGTGACTTCTCAATGGAAAGCGCCGAGGCTGCGCCAGCGGAGCTCTCTAGAATCTGAAGAGCAACTGAACGACAGCCACGACTTACTTCGTTAGCTTTATAGGTACGTGCCCTCTGACCGACTTATTAGTCCGCTGTTCCAGAGGATTGACAAATGATGCTCGTAAACGTTGAAACGGAATCGTCGAACTTCGTCACGATTTACAACGCGGGGTTGAAATGTTATCAGCCTCTCCAGCAGGCAAGAGGATGGATCCCCGCGGGAGCGGGAGTGCGGCAATTAAAATGACCTCTGTAATTACGGCGGAGCAGCGGCTTGCATCCCCAAGAGTTGCCAGTGGCCTCGGGAACTTCTAAATAGCCGATGGTTTTTAAATGAGAATACTTTCTTGGCGCGGCTAATAGCCGCCTCTGATCGATGACCCGACATTCTTCGTTTCCCGCGCGGAACTTTTAATTTCGCTTCTTGTCTGGCAACCCGATATATCCCTGGGCGGGAGGCCTGCCACCCCTCTCGCGGAGATTTAACGATTTCCCTTGCGAAATCGCTGCTTTTATCGCTGATAAGGGGACACTTGGCGCGCGTCCGTGTACGCTTCCCCGACTGGCTGGCTGTCTACGTAGAGATTGCATGACCTGTGATAGCTTATCGCATAGCTAAGGCGGGACCCGCGCGCAGCCGACCTATTTCCCTCGGTTCGGGGGTCGAAAGATTGCCAGGCAAGGACGCGTGGTTGAACGTCAGCTGGCTTTGTTGGCGAAATGAAATATTCAGCTTCCTTGGGAAGGCAAGGTTCGTTGCGGGAATTCGATGCGGGTACCGTAGATTTCAGAAATACTAATTGCGATACGAGAGAGTGCAGGGTGGGTGTATCGCAGAAAATCTGATAAGACAGAAGCTTCTTGGGGCCGAGGAGGCAAATATGATTTACGAAGCGGTTCTTTCAAAGCGTTCACCGTATACATTTCTGACTACAAAGGAGAGTCGGGGATGCTTTTGGATCATCAATAGTCGGGGGAAATGAATTAATGTCGCGCGAGGGAATGCTAGAAGCCGTACGATTACCTTCAGCTCTGACTTAAATTTAGGTCATACGAGAGAGCTTGTACTTCCGTGTGAATTATTTTGAAGAATCCTGCTGCCAATGGCTCGATTAATCCCACTCATATTGAGCTCCGTCCAAGGAATACCTACCTCTACGGCAGCCCAGGTGGAATTCGTTGCGTCGATACCGAAATCCACGCCACGAATTCTTCCGCATCGCGTGAGAGAGGCACTCGTAAATCATCGTAAATACCGACGGAATGAATTAGCGCCAGTCAGTCTCCTCTGGGAAAGAGAGTGGCTGGGGCTTTAGTCGGCCTTCTTTTCACGTCGCCGTACTCGAGCAAAGGAGTGCGCTTAATTAAATGGTCGGCCTGCCTTCGGCTCGATAGCATTGTTACCGTCGCATGTGTTTACGAATTGGGCACACCGTCGATTGTTCCACTCGGCCTGGCAAGTGAACCGTTAAAGCCACGTAAAGTGCTTCCTTTTCTCTCGTTGTACATATCGAGCAAGCCGAACATGCATCGAGGAGCTCTGCACAAAGCGTGCTCGAGTGTCCTCGACAATATCCTACGGAATCGTTCCTAAGAACGTAACATCAACGAATTATTCAGATCGTTTCAATCCACTTAGCCTTGGTCCACCGCGCCGCGCCGACTCGTTTCCCTTAAGGCGGGATCTCCTACCTGCGACTGGTCGCTGCCGGTCGCAGCGACCCCACTAGTGCAAGGGAGAAAGAGATGTCATACTTCTCCCTTGCACTAGTGGGGTCGCTGCGACCGGCAGCGACCAGTCGCAGGTAGGAGATCCCGCCTTTAATTTCATCGAATACACGCGAAGGGGGCGCGGAGTTTGTTTTATTGCTCCGCTGTAAAAGTTTCAACGAAGTTTTGATGCTTTAATCCTGGAAAATGAGCTCTCAGAAATATTAAAAAGCTCCGCGACGCCGGAGTGAGAAAGTATGTAGGTACAGAAAAGCATTCGCGGAGAGAACAGGGCAACAAAGGCATCAAACAGCAGTACCTGCTAAAGTAACACAAGGAATCCGAGAAACGGTTAATCCCTTAATTCTCTGCTCGTTGCGTCTCCGAAAGCCTCGTCCTGACGGCACAAATCGATGCAGCAGAGCCACCGAAACACGCGTCTTAAATGTGTCCAGTAAATCAAGGGCGCAGGGAAGTTCGCTCGATAGGGAATGAGAGGTATTCGCGTAAAGGGCGACGGGGACTGGAGGAGGAAATTTATTGCCGAATTAATTTCGCGCTAAGAAGTTTCTCGAAGGTCCTTGGAAGACGGATCTTCTCCTTTCCTTGATGGATCAACGTCATCGCGTTAACAGCGGAACGTGCGAGCGTCACTGCTGACCCAATAAATTCCTAGACGAGGGTGAACGATTCCTATTCCCTCTGAAGGGGCACATGCATTCACCTCGGGGCCCGCGCCCCGTAGTTATTTGACATCGGCTCGAGAGAGATCCTTTTTCTTGCAGCTTGTATTTACCTAGCCATGTGTACCAGGTCGTGTTCGATTGGCCACGTTTAAACGGATTAGGAAGAGGGTGTACGGCCACGAACCTTTTTACGTTTTGACTCGTCGATTACGACGTTACACCGAGGTCGGTTGCGTGCAGGAGTTCTGTACCCATCGGTTTCCCTTGTCGCAGCGTTCAACCGCAGCTCCTCGGGCTACGATGAATCTTTCAGCGTTTCGTGGCGAAGCCCGCAGCTTCCACCGGCCAAGAAAGCAACTGAATCGAAGGTAGCGTTTCCCGAGAGGCAATAGGAGTACGAAACATTAAAGCGTAAGCGTGATCTAAAGCCAGGTCATCCTGGGACACGGCTCTCCTCGTATAATCTTCCTTCGTGCATCAGTTCTCCAGAGAGACGCGGAAATTGTTTATTAAACGCGCGCCGTGCATTTGACAAATTTGGCTGGCAGCGAGCTGCGCGCTACGTGACACCACTTCGACACTCCGCACGATGGTTTTGCCCAGGGTTCTGCGGCGGATTGAAACGACTGGGCGATTTCTACGTGCACACAGGGCAGGCCGCCTTTTCTCATGAAAAGGGACAGGGGGATTGGCAGTTGGGAAAATTGCACGCCCATGGGCAGATCTCGAAAAGATTTACTCCGCTCGGGGAGGGAGATCGCGTGGCTCTCGTTTCTAAACAGGGACGTCTTCCTCGTAAAGGATCGCCCAGATAAATTTAATATCTCAGCTTGGATTACAAATGCCTACGTCTTCTTCCAGCGCGAGGATCAAAGGGAGAGTGCCGAGATGAAAGATCGCCCTTTCACGAGAGTTTAAAAGCGGCTAATGCTCTCGCTCGTTACCCCAATGGTGGAAATATCGTGTCAGCATGAAATTGATACGGTACACGTCGCGGGAGTGGCACAACTGTCAGCTGGGAAAAATCGCGAAAGAACACGCGAGGATTGTTCTGTAACATGGCACGCAGATACGCTTAACTATGCGTGTCCTTAATCGGATGCAGGAATGAGGGCCCCCGGGGGACGTCCTCCGCGAATTTGCATTCGCCCGTGTTTCATAAATTTCCGTCGACGGCGCTCGGAATAAATCGGATAGAAAAATAAGCGCGGACCAGAGGGAAGCGCGGTGAATTCGCGAAGAGCGAAGCCCCCGCGGACCTTCTGACATTTCGCGACCGTTGTGCGGAAGCAGCTCGCCGAGGAGCGTTGTGTGCCTTCCCAGAAGCCTGAAACGATCCTTTAATGGCTCGTTAAACGTGCGAGCGTTATGCGAACGGCTCATTCGCTGGGTAAACAGGGATCAAAGTTATGACGGCCATCGCTCCAGGCCCGTTGGTTGTAATTTTTCCTCGCCCATAAGGAGCGGAACGATCCTAAGTGCTCCGAACGGGGCCTAAGTAAACGGTTCCAACGATACCCTGCAACGTTTCAGCGTGTCGGTCAGGTTTTATTAGAGAAGGAGACTCCAACTTGTTCAACTTTAATACCAAATATAACAACTTTCCCAATCTTCTCTAACGTCCCCGGCGAGTCTTTTGATCTCGGGCAAGTAGCATCCCGATGCCCCCTGTTTAATTCGTCCCAAGGTGGGCTCGGGGAAATTCAAGCCCACCGATTACCGAATCAACGTCTGCGAATTAGAAGCTCCATTTCGGGTTAGACTGGGCTCTAGTCACTAGAGAGCGAGAAACTTGCGGGCGTGCACAAAGTTTCCAGCGGCGGCGCTCATTAAAACTGAAACAGGGTGTTTCGCTAGGCAGGCTGTGGCACATACGGCATATTAAGAAAGATACATGGCGCTCGTATCAGGAGCGGTACATATTTAAATCTGTCCTGTGCGTGGCTCTCATTAGACCGTCGCAAAGCGACTCTCTCAGGCTTCCAACGTGACCCCGCTCTCCAGATTTCTCACATTTCATTCGTTCCGGTGGATCAATTATTTTCATACCACTTGGTGCACCGCGCGCCGAGGATCGTTTAACGGCTTTTACAGTTTCATCTAATATTCGCCCGGGCCCCTTAGGGTAGCAGTTATAATAATTCCCCGTTCTCGGGGCACACAAATAACGCGGATGATCCGCGATACCATAAAGGGACTTGTGCAAACGCGATGCGATCGTGGAGCTGTCGGTGGTGAAGAGTAGCCGAGTGGATTCGGTTGCGTGTATCGTTGGCGAGAATGCTCGGTGCGCGTTTGATCGAGGCAGGGCCTATTGTACGTCGATAATACGCGGCAGGACGGTCGAACGGTCCGAATCCATGGGGCCCGTGGGTGCCCCCCTCATTGTTGCCATCCGACGATGCTACCCTTGGCTGTGTACACAAGTGCTTAATGCAATAATGCACTATAAAGATACCATCGGGAGCTCGACGGCCCGTGTTCTTTGCTCGGCACACAGCCTGACCCCGTCCCAAACGAGATCTCCTTCCGACGGGAACGTAAATTAATAAGCTCCGAGCAACAGCACCCTCTGACTCGCCCCGTGCTACCGATTCCTGATCCCGTAATTGCCTAAATTAAGGCGTGACTCGGCCTGTTGACAGCCGCTCCGTTCGCGATGTTTGCCGTGGCAAGAAGCTAGGTACGTAGTCGAGGAAAGCTCTTTAGCTATTACTCGAAGTGAGGCCACTGGTCTCGCTGACCATCCAGATCGCGGTTCGAGGAGTCGGTTTCGCGAAGGACGACCTGGTACGTGAGGCAATCGCACGCATCGCGTCGAGGATCACGACGTTCCGGGCATGCGAATAATAAACTAGGCCAGGTCAGCTGGCACATCGGCTACGAGGCTCGTAAAACCGAAGAAACCAGGGTGAACGTAATTCCCGGTTTATGGGCCTGCACAGGTGCAGCAGCGCCCAGTGGGATTAAATTTAGTCAGGTACAGATTTATCGCGCGGCAGCCAGCTGATGGTGTTTATGGCGAGTTGTTTGCCCGGGATCACGGCATGCTAATGTAATTGCGCAAGGAGGATCGGGATGTAGATCCGTCCGGGTCATAAGTCGCTGACCTTGTTTCTGCTCGGTCGTCGCAGCTCGTAATTGTTTCTGTACTAACCCGGTGTTCGTTGCAGGTCCCTTGAACGTAAAAGAGGTGAGGATCAAGGGGTTTGGTTGTTCGTAACCGGTGACCAGGTAAATTACGTCACACCCCGCGGTGGCCAGGTATCCACCAGGTGTCAGCAGACCCCGACCTGCGGAACCATTAACCGAGGAATTCGACTGGTCCTCGAAAACTTCCTCTCCTCCAGGCGCCCCCTCCTTCTGCGTCGGAGTTCCAGGGCTATGTTATGCCACAGTGTAAGAGCGAAGTTGCTCGTTCCTAACAGCTCAGCATTGTCGGTGACACGGTGACACGGTGTCTCGTTGGTTTCCTGACAAATTGGGGGAGACGAGGGTAGCCTATACGAGAGTGAAAACAAATTTGTCTGCTGGCCCATTGATGGATCGTGCCTTCTATGGTCATTCCGATTTGCCACTGGGAACGCGTAATAAAGCTCGTCGATTAATCACACCGACTGCCTTCGATATCGCTCCAAACGTCCGCTCTAACTTTTTCGCCGAGTTGCACGAAGCAACTGAAGTGGGTACTACACTTGGAAACCTTGTTCTGACTCGCGACATCCTTCATTGTCTGAGCCCCGGGTAAAAGATCTGTTTAAAAGTCGACGTGCATGTTACCCAAGACAGCGCGGGCGACTGTAAAGATTGATTACCGACAAACTACTTCAGCCATGTCTCCGAGAACCCAAGAATCTTGTATTTACACGGTGCCGCTGTCCCAGCGTGAAAGAAGACTCTCGAGGACCGCTCGGTCAAAAAGACTTGCGGCAGCTGCGGCATCTCGAGACTCATTGCACACCGATTTCCCGCGCCAGGGCCGAGCGATTTGTCGAGAGCACAGTGGGTCCCTATTTAGATTTGATACGCCGGATCTCGGAAAGATCCGAAGGATTTCACGCCTCTCGAGGAGCAGCGCGCTGCCTCCTCGACGCCGCCTCTTCATGGTTAGATCATCTACGCGGCATCAAGGGAGAAGAAAGCGGGAAACACGCGCGCCCACACGCGCCCGTCTGTACGTGTGAAAGGGACAAGTCGACGAAGGGTCGAAAACCGTGAACGCACTTAAGAATCGCGCGACACTCCGTCGATTCTGCGGAGAGCCCGTGAAACCGTGGAAAATTCGCGGCAAACTGCAGATGCAACTCGCACGTCCTTTTAGGCCCTCTTTTTTTCTTCTGTACTACGGAACTACATATACCTGCATCCAGCTGCTTTTGTATCGCACTCTAATCTCATTTCTCTGGTGCGCTTTTAAATCGCGCATCGATCACAACTCTTTCCAGCTACCACCAGATACTTTGATCCTCGTAATCGTGATAAAGCATCGATGTCTTCTCACGGGGACAACGTGGTAACATTTTCTGATACCGTTTTGAGAGAATGTACGTAATATCGCCACTCGTTCTGCTGGTCGTCGTTTTATTCCATGAACCGAGAAATTCAACGATCCCGGATTTCCTCTCCCGAGAGACGTCTACGTCTTCTTTCTTTTTTCTCGTTCACCGAAGATTTTCTCGAATTTCGTGGCGTAATCCTATCAGTAACAGAAGTAGCGGTTACTCGAATTTTTGGAACGTCCCGATACCTCCCCGCTGTTTTGGCGCATTAAAGCCGGGCTTGCTCCATGAAGGGCCATTATCGGCTTAATACGCGCCCTTAATTCGCTGTTGGATCAGCGGTCGCATACCAGTGGGAACTCCACTTCGAGGGCGGACAATCAGCGCGCAGGTAGCCGCGAAACGTTTACGGGTAACTATGGCCGTTTCGAAATGTTTGCGAATTCGAAGCGAGCTTGGTATAATTGCAGTCCATGCGCCGAAACGCCAGCCGGCTCAGGAAAAGGTTAAAGGCACGTTAAAGCGGACAGAACGGGCTTGGCTGGTTCCATTTCCTCGGCCTCCGTCGACAATTTCCGCTTTATCGCGACGGCCAGGAACTTCTTATCAAAACGCTGCCATTCTGTTTGCCAGCGATGCGGCCGCAGATTCAAAGCACGCCCTACCGAAATGGATCCGTTAAATCCGCTGGAACAGCGCTGCGTCGTGGCTAATTTAGGAAATGGAATTTTGTTTCCTCTCCAGCGAGATATCCGACTCCATAACGATCTGCGGCTCGCGATGGAAATTCGCGGAACCGGCGAAATTGCATTCTGCTGGTCCACTACGCCAGGCTATTAATTACTCCGAATTCTTTAGAACTTTGGCCACTCTCCCCTTTTGTTACCTCCGTAGTGGCGGGCACGATTACCATCTTTTTCGGAGCGCCTCAACTATTTCCCATTTTATCCGCGCACCGTGAGCACGGTGACATGTTAGAGCTTCTAATGGAAACTAAAAAAAGGTCCCCTTTTAGCGAATACTTTCACCGAACAATGGTAGAATCCAACTATGTCGAAGTGATCACGGTTATTCCGCGTAATGCAACCGGGTATACCTCGAAGATAGGTCAGCGTTAAAAGGAGGCCAGGGAATCGCAATTTCACCACGAATCAGCCGATGCACAAAGGATGGAAATTGCGGAAGCTTCCAGCCGCATTTATTTCCTCTAGCCACGAAAAACCGATACATTTTCAGGGACGGGTTTGCCAGCTGAATGAAATCCGGCTGGTGACAAAGGGTATTTCGTTTCTTCTTATTTGATGCTTGAAGGAGCCGGCAAGTAAAGTGATTCGCGAATCCTCATGGGAAACGGCAGCTTGGGACCTTGTCTGGCGGAGCGAGAGAGGATAGAAGACGGGCGCTCCACTGCTTGGGTGGTTTACCGTTCCAAGCGCATATGATAGAGCCTGCAACTTAAAATCTATAAGAGGAACGATGATCTTGGAATATCTGGATGATCCGCGGGGATAGAAAGGGGTCTGAAACCTACTGCAGAACACTTAGCCGTGTCCTTTACCGCTGACGGGACGACCCCAGACGTCCCCATTCTCGCGAATCTTTGCAACCTTGATGGAAACTTATCGCCATTAATATTCGTAACGTTTGTCAGTGATTTAAAATCCGATTACGATTTTCCAGGCAGCCGGCTCGGTCGCTCGCGCCACATCGCGATATAAGCATGAATTATTCCGCACTTTGGAAGTTTCAATTTCTCCCGCTATCATTTTTCGAAGTTCAAATCGGCCGTGAAGGTTGCCCGGGAGCAACGGCTCGTAAATCATACCCCTTCTATCGGTGAGGGTAGCACTCGATATTTCAGACACGATAAATTCAACTTATTCCCGATCCGCCCATTAATTCCGTTTCACGATCCCAATGATCGTGGTCGTGTATCCTCCGGAAATTGTAATCGAGTATCGTTAACGGAAGGATTAACCGCATCGCCGATCGATCAAAGCGCCTCTATTGGGGAACTGGATCAATGACCGTCTCGGTGAATTTATCCTCTTGGAGGCTCAACCGCGAAGGACATGGCTGTAGGAGCCCGATCGATGATGGAGCTCGGGCGAAAAGCAAGCAAATTGAGGGCACGGAGTAGTGGCTGCTCGAGACCGGTGAACGGAATTTTTCCGCGGGCATCGAAATATTCCCCCGATCGATGACCCCCCCCCCCTGCCTCTATTCCGCGATGCCACGCACAGAGGGGAACGAGAGCATTGCGAAGGGACGCGGAGCGAGATAAAGCTTTATCCTAGGTCTGATAAGCTCCTCCATTGACACGCTCTCACGGCTATGATGGAATGCGTTACGGAAGGGATATCTACACGTATAGGTATCTATATCGCTGAGAAATTCTCACCTGTTCCTGGCCGCTAATACGAAATCGATAGCGCGACGTGTCCAAGTCGGAGAGAGCAGAGGGAAGGGAGAAGGTTAAGAGGAAGGCGTTACAGATCCTCTGGACGTAGTAGACACGATTTCCCATTGAACGTCGGAACACGTGTCCTTACCGTGGTCCCTCGGACCAGGTCAGTCGATACGGGGATCTTTCGCAGGGTGCCATAAACCACCATAAAGGAGAAGCGAGCGATGCTCGTCCGAGGTCTTCCAGGCTCAATGATCCCCGAGAGGCCATTATTATCCTCTCGTAGTAAGTCGGGCTGACCAGATGTTAAAGGCTCCTCCGTTCTCCTCGACTTCTCCGGTAGTATGGATTTCATTCACAAGATCCTCGGTGGCTTCTCCAGCCCATCCATTGTGAGTTTCGAGTACCTGTAACCTAGAAGACCCGAAGGACCCACTGTCGTGTCCTCGCCTGGTTTGTACACCAGGGAAACGTAAAATTCAAATTTCTTGCACGGGAGGAGGCACCTCCAAAGGAGCCAGGACTCTCATTGAGAAGCGCAGAGTGCAGCGTACAATGATAAAATGGCTAGCAGGCGGAAGGAAGGAAGGAATGAATGGAAGGAAGAGGAAGAGCGAGCGAGACGGGGCCAAGGGATAACCTTACACCGGCCATTCAGGAAAAACGCGATGGAAGCCTCTCTCTCTCGAGGGTGTTTTCTTCTAGGCGATCCTGGCGCAAAAGCCAAGTGCCTCTTTCAGCTTCATTCAGCCTCGCGACGATGAATGGCGCACCGAACGGTCCACTCGTGGGCGTTAGATGGAGTAATGTCATTCGTGAAGTGCTGCGCACGGCGGGGTGCCCTCGCGGCTGCCAAAAGCCTCGATCCTCCGACGAACGGGTGGTACCAGCGCGGACGGATGCTTTCGTGTCCGCAACGATTACCTCTTCGAGGAAATTGGATGGCTCTCGTGGATTTTTATTTATATTAATTACGACGAGCGTTCGAGAAAAAACTTCAAACGTTCACTGACGGAGGCAACCTCGAGGCTCGCAGGTCGGCATCGAGCACGGGATACTTTATAAAGTTTGCTGAAAGATAAGCTAATACTCCCTAAATGGAGGACGTTGCGTCAGCAGAGCGCGAGGACGGCGGAAATAAAGGGGGGAAAATGGATTTTACAGTAATTAATAAGCCTCCCCGTGGAAAGGTCGATTCGTAGGTGCGAGAGCGGCTGAGGAAAAAGGTGACGCAGAGGAGATGAATGGAGGAAATGGGCGAGGGAAAGGCGAACGCGATCGTCGCGGGTTGCAGCAGCTATCCTGATCTGCGGCGAAGTCGATTCGCCTCTCGATGATTTGAGAAAGGGAAAGGGTGGTCGGGTAAGTCGTGTCGCGAAGGACAAGCTGTGTCGCGGGAAAATCGTAGAAAAGGCAAGGCTGCGCGGTAACCTACATAGGGGAACTCGTCCCGTTTCGCTTCTGCAAAGTGAACCGCCTGTTTTCTTTCAGGAACGGCTTCCTTTTGTGCGCTCGCAAGCGAGTGGCTGCGTCCGGGGCTTCCCTCTGTAGATCGTCTGCGCGATGCGAAAAAGGAACACGACGATAACGACGTATAATCACTTAGCGCGGCTGACACACAGGTAGCACCTATTAGGTGCATCGTTATTTTGCACCTGTGACACGCTGTGCGCGCGGCGTGAAAGCTGAGCGGCAGCGCTTTTTCACTTTCCTCCTCGTGCCTCCAGATATACAGCGCGCAACGCTCAAAAGGGATGGTATTTATTTTCGTTACGAAGGGAAAAAGCGAGCTGCGAGCGGAACACTTTGATGGAAATATTTCCTTGATGGAAAGTATGTGTCACGTCCAAGCGTCATAGACATTGGCTTCCGTGCCGTTCGTATCGAGGCGCGAAATTGTGGTCGTTAACGACTACTTGCGTAACGAGACCATCCCGCTGGCCGAATCGCGTTGCAGCGTTAAGTGGATTAAGTTGAAACCCAGCCCCCGAATCCGCGAATTTCATCGACACGCGTTAGGTTTACTCTCCCACTTTACGGGCCAGCCGATCGCAATTGAGATACCTCGGTAGCGTGGTACTGCGTGTTTCTGACCCCGTTCTCGGTCACGTCGACCCCGCAGTTCGTGGTAAAATTCTATCCGCTCTATCTGATTCTGACGCACGTTCAACGCGGAAAGAAATTATGATACGATCGCGGGGAGAAACGATAGTCGAAACTACGGGAACAGTGGCTTGCCGGGTCATTAAATACGAATCTGAGGTGAACGGTTTACGATTCTTTAATTTTATTAGCAATGGAGCTCCGGGGATCTCCCGTTCGGCTAGAGAACCGGCACGCTTTCTCAGTCGTAAATTTTTATTTGTCAGGCTTTCTTAAACCCTGCAGGCGGGACCTCCCCTTACGCGCAGGGTTTCCTTCCATTCTGCAGGCAAAAGGGACTGCTGGTTGCTCGTCGCAGCGGATCTCAAAAACCGCCTTTAAACGCAGCCATTCACGTAGGAGCTGTTTGCCAATTGCGAAGAAACTCACGTTTTCTGTAATTTTATAAGTGCCGTGAGAATAGAGGTCGAAGCTGCAGATGGTAGAAGAGATGCAGTTTTAAAGATCCAACACAGTCCTTCACTTCTCGAGGATTCGACTTCGAAAGCCTATCTTCAGCTTCCATGTTTCGAGGAAGCTGAGGGTTTTCAGTGGCTCCGGAGGAATAAGTGAAAAATCCAGCATCGAAAGTCAAGGCGGCGAGCGCCCGAGCTTTTCGAATTCTGCCACTTAGAACTTTGATTCCTGTGTATGTGTCACACGACACCCCATTACACCGCGTCGTTCCCAGTGACGTCATCCTCTTGCTCTTAAATCTCTCCACCTTTCGCCCCGCGAAGTCGGGTCAGACCTGTCCCTTGCCAGCCGGAACGCCGTGAAAATTCTCGACGGATTTCCTCGGCCATAAATTTTTATTTATCAAAGTTCCGGAAGCCCGCCGGGTGTTCTTAGATCGCAACGACGAAACTTCGCAATGCCTGGCGGAAATTCCAGTCCGAAGGCTCGCTAGAAGCTGCGATCTCGAAGCTCGACTTGGACGATGCCCGATGCTTCATGTTTTATGTAGCGGCGCTTCTGTTGATTTTCTGGCTGACGTTTAGGGAGCTCACAGGCTCCGTTGCCTCCTGACTCCTCTTAGCGATCAATCAGCATCCACCGTTTGCTCACGTTCCTGCGTTTCGTTCTATTTTGAGCGATGCTCTGCTCTCCAAATGATTTTCCATTCAAATGTCCGTCTGCAAATATTCAGGAACGCGCGAAACAACGAGAATGCCGGCTGCAAGCCATTTATTAAATTTCTATTCGACTGCAATAAAGTGGGCGCGATTTATACGCGCTCCGTGGGCGGAAGGTCGGGTAAACAAGCCCTGTAACGATCCGACAGAGCTATTTACGAGAAAGTTTTTTCCGCCGTTCATCGAAACCGAATTAATCGTAGCAAACAGAGCGGCGCGGGGCTGCTCGCGAGAGAATTGATTCGCTTTGACATACGCGTAAGTGGTGAGGATGATTTCCACCCCCGCGCATCCCCTGGCCGTTTCAGGGGCGCACCGCAACCCCAGCCTCGCGTCCTTCCACGGGACGACGTTTTATTAAATTAGAACCGAAGGGAGCAATACGGTGGCTGCAACTAGCCCGGGTACAGCTGGGGCCAGAAGCATCTGGAATACGTGGCGAGGAATCTTTGCGCCGTGTTTCGTTAAAGGGAAGCCCTGGGCGGCTACGCGCGGAATTCAATGTGTCGCGGAGCTACCACCCTATCGATCGACGCACCAAATGAAGCTTCACGGACGCTGAAATTATTTTCCATCGCTGGCAAGTAGCCCCTTCTCGGGTACCGCGCCCGTAGCTATGATAAAATCGAAGTATACCGCGATATTCGTGGTGTTCGCCGTTAGACCGTCGGAGCAGGTTTCCAATTGTCGTATCGCGTCCTCGGATAAATCCTCGGCGACGCTCTACCGAGTTCAGCTCGAGCTGAGTCACTTAAAACGCTATTTAGAGCGGATTCGACGGGTCTGAACGGAACCAGTTGTGCTCGCTGCTGAACCGAGGAATTAATATCGCATCATCGCGGATTCATTACGCTAAGAACCGGCGGATTCAACGGGGGACACCGGTCCGCTACATATTCATCGTGTCCTCGAAAACTAATAATTTCACGATCGTTAGACAGCGGCGTAGCCAGCGGCCCCGGCTGGCGGGCGCATTAATCTTCCAGCAGAAGTTCGTGGCCTTTAATAAACGCGTGATATGACAGTTTCGGCGTTACGGGGCAGATCCATTGTGAGGCTTCCTTCCTTAGTGGAGCACCTCGTTACATTTAGCACGCTGCGCCGCTATTCGTGCAGCGCTACCTTATGACTGGCGCGATTGCCGAGCCCGCCAGCCTGGCCGTGCCATTCCGAAAGCTTCGATTCGGTACGATCGCTTAATTATTCACTCGACCTCGAAACGTCGGTGATTTCGATTTCTCCGCCGCCGTTAGACTTCCCAAGTTCTCTCATCGCGTCGGGCTACCTCGATCCGCGGAACGTGCGGAACGTTCCAGCCTCGGCTCCTCGGGTCTCCTCGTTGCCTGGCGTTTAGAAGCTGCCTCGACATCGCAGTCTCTCGGACGTCATCGTTCACTGTCAACGATCTCGCATGGTCGTGCTTTCATAGGTAAACAGAACATGGGAGAGGGAGGGGCCGAGATCGTGTAATTTCGTAGTAGCTGCAGCGTGCAGCTGAAGGTGATCGGTCGTCCACGAGATCGCGCGTTTTTAAGTAGCTGCACCCGCGGCCTGCTCGCGTGACGTGCGATATATCATAATTTTGTAACTGGTCCGCAAAAAAAAAAAAAAGAAAAGAAGAGGCGAGAGCCGAGAGGGGGAGCGAGCTCGGGGGGGAGGCAATATTGAATATGTTTCGTGTATTCATAACCCGACAATGGACACTTGGACCTGCCTCGTTAGATGGGAGCAGTGAAGCGCGAAACTGGGTGGAGTCGGCACCTATAGGTCGTTTCAGGATCCGTTGGATGTTATTGATGGTCCTGCGATTCTGAACGACGTAGGTCCTCGTTCCACGATGCAATTCTGTGACGGATATGCGTCGATAATAAGGCCCGCCGGAGGGTGGAAAGATTCGACGACACTTGGACTATCGAGGGAACGAGAAGAACATCGTCGGCGTTTCTTTAATTCTAAAAGCGCCAGCAATTCTATGATCTTAAATAGACCTGCTAGAAATAACAGTAGCGAACATCGCCATTTTAATCACCCTTGTTATACCAGTTGGGGGTGAAATATTCCAGACGGGCGTTTAATTTAACGATATTCGAAACGGGCTGTCCCATATAATTCGCCGACGTGTTTACTCATTTCTGTCCGCGGTAATTGAATATTCTTGGTTTAATATGGAACGCAATCGCCGCGATACCGGGGTACGTTCGATCGATGCGCGAGCGATTGAAGTGATCGTGGTCGTAATTGTATGAAATAATAATTGGACGCATAGCGTACGCGTATAAATTTAACGCGCCGCTGATAAATACTATGTAAAACATCGGGGTATATAATGAGCAATGTCGTTAGCGGAACATCATCACTTCAGGAGACTCAAGCGCGATGTTTATCATTCGCTTCTCAGCGCCCGCTTTTTATCCGTGCGAAGTCGACACTCTGTTGTGCACAGGGAAAGGCGGGAAATAAAATTAGTCGCTCGCTGGCGAATCTGGGCGAGGCTCGTCGGATAGGATGGCCCGGGCAAATTCGTTCTGTCATTTGCCAGCAGCATAGAAGAAATTAAACGCGGCGACTGGCGTCAGCTAGCGGGCACGGTGAAAAAGCCGGCCCGCTGCCGAATTTAATTCTTAATTAAACTACGAAACGAAAGTTCGATTCGTTACGCGCCGTCGCCGTCCGGCCACCCTTCACGCTTGCCGAGCGCACCTGCACGTCCGCGCCATTCTACCACGCCACGTGGAATCCGTAGAACATTAAGCGCATAGCGAGCGAAAACAAATACACGTCACCCACCGAACAAGTCCTCGAACCGTAGGCAATATGTGTCCTCGACCCTAAACTGTCGAGTTGAAAAAGATGAGGCGACGCGTCCAATCTATGTATACCTCTTCAATGATGCAGTGGCGTAGCACCCGCGATATTTCCTACAACCCCCGCGCTCAACCCCTAAGCAATGCGAAGCGTGTCTTTTCGATCGGCTAAACGGATAATTGCAGGAAAGCGGAGGGTGCTCATTTGTATAGTACACCAATTGGATTAGATTTAATTCTTCAGCCAGGAAACCTGCTGTAATTTTCATTGAACTTGAACAAGATCGTCGAGGGCACCTCGATCGCCGCGCACCGCTGCAAGTTTGCTCGAAACCAACGCACACTATTTGAGTTAAGACTAGACCGGAACAACTATTTGGGTGGCGAGCGGTGGTAAATAATTTGCAGAGGGCACAGACCGGCGACAACTGGCTGGATCCTTTCGTAGCCGCGCCATTGGAACTGGAACATCGAAACGCCGGGTTGTTCCGTCGCACCCTCTCAGCGCGACACAGGGTGCACGTGTGCGATCCTATAAATTCGTCATGGTTCTGGTTTCCAATGCGTGCTGCAATAGCGCGCGTTAATATCTGTTAATGCGTGTTATATGTATAGGCTCGGTGTTTATGTCGGGCACCAGTTAGTGGATATTGCCAAACAGGCGACGAGCAGCGCGAAAATTTATAGTGTCGCGTGGGTTCTCGAGGCTGATTTTAAAATGTACGTCATGCGCGAATATTGAATATTCATAGTGCGCGCGAATTCCGATGGATATGGGTCAGGGGATGAAGTACAAGCAGAAAAAAATACGGATCACCCTCGGAGGGATGAAAAAGTGGAGCGGTGACGCCGGTCGTTTTAAACGATTCCATGTTTGTGTATCGCGGCGACAAAAAATATGTTTACGCGGGGAGGAATAGACGAAACGTGGCTGGATATAGAAGCGAAGGGAAGATAAAAAATTAATGATCCTTCGTTGTCGGCTGCCGATGACCGCGTGTGCCTCTGTCGCGACTGTGCATCGACGGAAATGGAGTCGTCATCGATTCCGCTTAGCAGTAGCCGGTACGACAAATTCGTATTAATGACCAGGCAGCTTTCCTTTCGACGACTTTTTGCATACTCATCCGTGGCACAATGTGACGTAACAGTTGGGCCCGAGCGCAGTCGGCGAGCGATCCCGAGTTTCTCTCATTGTCGGGCCTCGAATTGGTCGGCGATCATATGTCGGAGGAGCGAAAGAGGAACCGTCTGTCATGCATATTTCGTGGATGTCCCCATTGGCAGACGGTTCGATAGGCGGCACGGACGGCAGTCGGCCAGGTATAATTAACTTACCGTCCAGATTATTGCCCGACGACTGTGTCATTACCGTCGAAATCCACGCGAATTTCCATACCGTTCACCATCGACGAACCAAACCGCGCCGCACTTGGACAGCATCCGTGCTGAAATAATCGCGTCAGCTTTTTGCCAGGCTAATACTTAGATATAATTACCTACAGGAAATCATTGCAGAGCTCGTCAAAATCAGCAATGCGGTTCAATATTTGCCTAATAAATTTATCGATTCTGAATGTTACCACCGCACTGCAAACACCGCACGTAGCTATTTGAACAATATCGCTGGTAAATACGCTCGTCGGGGGTCGATGCGCCGAATTGTTTTTCTGCTTTTCTAGAAATTCCTGAACTAGATCCAACGGACCGTACAGCGACCTGTTAACTGGGTAGGAAAAATTGGCTCTTCCTCACCTAGTTTTAAACGCACGTACAGGGGGTGTCTCTGGCGGGGAAACGACCTAATTAGCAGGTTAAACGAAAGTCCTTCTCCCGTGTTTGAGTACTGGGCTTACATCGAAAGTGGGCTCCACCACCAGAGGAAACACCCTTTCCCCTCGAAATCGGGTTAGCCAATCATCCCCTGAACACGGTCCCACCTTTCGCCTCTGTTTGCTACTCGTTATCTCGCTGGCTTATGATATTCAGGGACACGCGGTCCCGCGATCGCGCGCATCGTCAAACAGCCACGATTTTTTTTTGCCCGCCGTTTCCCGTGGGATGGTATCCAAACACGCACACGTCTACGCACAATCGACCGCGACGAGGGAGCGGGCCGGGAGCGCGGCTGGTGCACGCGTCTTCGGCTTTGCTGCACAATCAAGTGTCCCTCATTATTGTCGGCGGTTATTTGCCTGGCAAAGTAGTCAATGAGTAGTGATTTAGTAAACAAGTAGCATATTGCCGATGGCCGCTCGCTCAGCCGTGTGATTTAATGTTTCGTGAAACACACCGCCGAGCGGGGATCGGATCCCGTCGACACGCGATTATTGGTGGGAAAGGGGAGCCGTGCCAGAGCCACTCGGCATCTCTGATTTAAGTGCGCGAACGGCCGATTCATTAAACTTCCCAACCTCCGACTGGCACGCGTATCGGCGAAGCTGGCCGATCTCGAAGCGCGCGATCGTCCCGTTTCCGCGCAGCCGGATAATTAAAACCGGGGGACAATTAACTGGCCGATCGATACGTGCCCGGAGATCGGTGTTCACGTTTCTATAATTTGCGCCGCGCGGTCCGTAGCAGCTACTTGTTGATTAAGGGGGGACTCTACCTTGTTGGACCGAAAAATTGCATTTTTTTTTTTTTGCTTTTTCGGAAAGATATGAGTCTTGTGTATACACTCTGCAAAGTCCTTTATGGCCCTGGAATAGCTTAAATAATGGTAAGTAGTCAATTTCTATCCTTGTACATAATATGAACTTTTAAACTCGATTTTCTCGAAACTACATTTTTCGACCTGGCGTTGAAGAAATCTCGACAACCAATGAAGCAAACAACTTGAAATTTTACATGCATGTTGAGCAAGCGTCTGTCTATCTATGGTAGTAGATTTATCGCCGTATTGTAACCGTTCCTAATTTTACTTAATGATGTTTTGCCGATTTTTGAGAAAAATTCGATTCAATCATATTCAGAAGCCTGCCGTTTTAACATTTCTTTGTTTATCTTAATGAATCTACTACCATCGATAGCCACATTCATACAGATTAAGAATCTCTTTCGTTTTTGTGTTTCAGATTATCCTTCGAGTATATTTCGTTAACGCCAGGACCACCCGATTTTTTTTCAACGCCTCAAGTCAGCGCTCTGTATCAGCCACATCTTTTTTTTACCGTCACACAAAAATTTATAACAAGAGCTGAAGATACAATAAAACAGCCTGTCAAACCGCAAATTAATTTGTCAAACCGTTTTTGTACAAAAAATTCACCAAACTCATCGATTTTTCGGCCCAACAAGGTAGAGTCCCCCCCTTAACTCGTCCGGCGCCGGCCAAATTAATAACGCGACAGATTACAAACGGCGACGGACGGCTGGGAACTTCCCAGTATTAACCGAGGAATGGGAAAGAACCCCTCGCCCCAGAAACCGGCGCTCCCAATATTTCGTCGCCTAGTGACGTCTCCCGACAATCACGCCGAGCAAGCCACCGGCGTCTCGCCTTTAGCGGGGCCTCGCTTTTGTCCCGAACAATACTGTCTCCCGTGCGACTCCGGCTGTAAACGAACAGAAACGCGAGCGCGGCGCATGCACGCTCGTTGCAAAAAGCTGACAACCTGGATCGCGTGTCCGGGAAGCTAATGGGCCGACTTATAGCCGAGACTTTGACCAAGGAGCAAGGGAGAGGCCATTAAGGAGGTGAAAGCAGGACGACGGAGTTTCGAGAAGGAAGGCCGGCTGAAGCATGCACATCCCCCGAGCTTCCTACTTCGCCGGTAATGTAAGTAATCTGGCAATTTTCCGGGACATTGGGCCCCTACAACGCGAGCTTCGCAGAAGTCGTAGGAAGTCGGGTTAGTTTAACACCTATTTGCGAGGCCGGCCAGCCCCGAGACCCTCTATTCTCCAGCGTTACGGAATATTTTCGTTTGGTCCTCGATCGGCGGCCATCCTCGCCGGTAGCACGCTTCAAAAACATATGTCGATCCTTTGTGCCAGATCCTGGAGATCTCCTTTCCTCTGTCCTCCCCCTCTTCGCCCCACCTTGATGATCCTTTTTTTCGTACCGTTTCTCCTGCACGGACACCCTCGAGGGCCTTTTTGTCGCGATCATCGGCGCGTGGTCGATCTCCTTAATGACCAGCGCCCGTGCCAGAGCTCCGTTTTTTTTCCCTGCTCGCTGCTGGAAAGGTGTTCCCTTCGCGCGTTTCCTTCGGGGAAGTCCGGTTGGCCTCTACGGAGGGGTGGATTAAATCGAAACGCTGCGATCGATATTAAAGGATTCGCGTCTTGCGTGGCAGCGTATTGCTCGAAGCCAAGCCGCCGTTGAATTTTCGGAGTATCCCTCCATGAAAATAGAAGGCACACTTGGGACAGTAATGAAGTTGATTACTCGGGGTGCGCGTGTGTCTGGGAATCGCCAGTTCGTTGGATAAGACCGCAAGAAAGGGCCGCGATAGGGTATGTTACGAGGGTAAGAAACTCTTCCAACGGTCGTTCCATCTTCAGTGCGATCTTCGCTCTTCCACGCGAACCTGAAGAAAACCCATGATATTTTTTCGCCGCTCAAGCTCCAAACATATCAGACCTGAAGTTCTTCTCGCTCCGCAGAGTTTTATGCGTCCACGTTTCCGTCGACCAAGCCGAATTCGGTGTTGGTAATCTTGGAGTGGTGGGTGCAGGTCTGGCGAATAGTGGCGATGCTATGCACGCGATGCTTCTGCTCTTTTCCGTGCTCTCATACCCACGGTTTCGCAGCTTTCGTGCTTTTTCACGTCACGTCGCACAGTGGGTTGAAATCCCAGAAACATGGTAAAAATATGAAGGTAATCTTTGATATTTACAAAAATGAGTGTACTAAAGTTTTCGCGGTCGCTGATTACGAATCTGAACTCAAAACGGCAAAAAACAAAATAGCGGATCCAATATGGCGGACGCGTATACCCAAAAAATATCAGATTTGGTCTAAACTTGGTATTCTAGGGTTTCCGAGGTCGCTGAGTACGAATCTCAAGTCAAAATGGCAAAAAGAAAAATATCAGGGAATATCAAGATGGGTCGATTTATGTATTAAAAAATATATGGTTCTATCTAAAAAAAACACCACTGCCGTCGTGGAAACATGTGTTAATGAAATATCTCGTTACAACAATAGTATTAGGATTCACATCTGAAAATAACAACAATTATAAATATTTCAATTAACAGTGTTTGCAAAAAGAAATTATTTTCATGGACTGGGAACCGTTTTGAATAAACTGAAATTTTAGGGATTGGAGCAAAACCGAGCAAAATCTGAAAGTTAATCTCAGTTCTTTAATAATCAGAGATGATAACTGTGCAAACAAAAATGCTTGATCGGACTTGGAAGTTAACTAAATGTTTAATTGTTTTTGTAGATCAGCTATGGTAATTAAGGTTATACGAGGCAATTTTGAATTAAACATTAAGAAGGTATTATTGCTTGCCGCAAACGTATAACAACAAAAAGTAATTAAATAAACACCTGAAATTTACATCTTTATCGCGAAACAGAAGTTTAAAACACAGGAAACACAAAAAATAGCTGCACAAAATCGTTTGATAAATCGCTTGGGATAAACGTGTAACGGAGTTCCTACAGCTAACTGTTTTTGACCGACTCGGGTAAGGAAGGAAGAGTTGTAGAAAGCTGTGGATATACGTTTTATTATGCGCACATATTTCAACTATACCAGGGATAAAAAATCAGATGTTTAAACATTCTTTTGTATTTCGATTTTTCGCCAACTTTTGGGGTCTCCTACCCCACTGTGCGTCGGATCGATCGTGACCCGTTCATCGAAACGATATCCGAGGTGAGCGTCGATTGTTTGCACTTTCCTCTTGCCTCTCGAACCGCCGCGCTTCGCTCGCAAACATTTGTTCCTCCTCCTGCTACTCCCCCTCGCCATCCTCCTCGTCGGCGCCTCGTGACGAGAATTTCCACGCCAACAGCTTCAAATCCGTTTAAATCACTGGCGACATATTGAGTATACTGAGGACAGGTGAGGATATTCACGTCCTTCGGGGAGTGCGCGTCGTTTCTCCGCTCTGTTTGAAGAGCTTCTGTCGTCGGTCGTGGAAAAAAAAGGGAGGAACTCTACGCTCAAGCTCCATCCAATTCCGAGCATCCCTCGATCCAGCGTTACGTTCTGTAGGAGGTTACTACCATTGTTTATAGCCCGCGCTATCTACCTACACGGCCCGTGTCGATAACTGTAATTCACCCTAAAAAGCAGCCCCGAAGCAGAAACGTTGAAGCCAGAAATGAGCTACAGCCGGTTCGTTCCGTTTAATCCAAGTCCTCGTTAATCGAGTCCGCTTCCGCACCATTCACCTCGAATTATCGGCCCTCCGCTGCAACGTGTAATCCTCTGGACACCGGAGCCGCTGTAAAAACTAATTAACCTTTGACTAAACACTACGCGGACCGGCCAATCAGAGCGGAGCAAGCTTTTTGCCCACCGAAGCTAATTCGGGGGCTTGAAACTTCACGAGCGAGCCGCACGTTAATGGGCTGACCGCGGAAACTGATCCGAATTGTATGATCCCGTAAGCCTCGCACGATGCAATCGGTAAAATTCTGTCCAAGCGGAACGGCACCGTACGGTTTCCACAATCGGCTCGATCGGTTCCCTGCATTTGGTGGAAGTCTGACAAGTGCGGGACAGTACGAAATCCGACGTCCACGCGTGGCAAGGCTTCCGCAATCGGTAAACGTTAATTGGGCAAATAACCTCGCCCCTTGTATTACGCGTATTCTACCTTTCAAGCATTAATCCGAACATCCCCCGAAGCAACTCTCCTTTTTGTCTCGCGAATAATCTGCTTTGCCCAGACAAAATTACACCCACGACGTCCTCGTCGTTCCAAAAGCGTTCTGAAGCCTCGTCAAGGCGAAACCTCGCGATATTTTCGTCCACCACGAGGCCCACCTGTAGGAAAGCTCGAGCGTACGCTGTGCGGACGAGTTACGTTCTTCGAGTCGCAACGACGTTCTAGATTCAATGTTCCATCGAAAGTTGGCTGGTCCTGCGAGTGGGTTCGTTGGAAATTCATGCACGAATCGCAGTGAAGGGGAAATTATGTCCCCGCGTAATCAAGCGGGGCATTCGTTTCGGTGGGGGGTTGCGAAACTTCTTTTAATTAGAGCCGTATGAATCTGAAACTCTCAACTCGGCCTGCATATTTGTTGGGAAATAAGTATCGGGAATGCTGGGTAACGCTGGGCGAATCTGCGCGTTGCGTGGGATTTGCATGCCCGTTGATTCGTTGGAAAAGTATCACGCGCAAAAGTGGCCTGCTCGTTACTTCGGGAGACAGAACTCGCGTATGAGTTCGATCATATCGCGCTACGTTCTCGGTAGCGCGCGCTGTGAACATTGCGAGCATCGTGAACCACTTTTAAACCCTTCAACGAAACAATAACTTGAGGTAAATGTACCAGTGCCCGGCCATGTCCCAGTACCTGAACAACAATGCGAATTTTATTTATTTTTAAGCTTAATTTTGAATGTAGTTAGAAACAAAAAATAGTACCATAATGCATAAGTATTTAGCAATATGAATTAAAATCATTATTATAGAAAATTGAAAATCGTTAGATAGAATTAATTATTTTGTAGCACACTTCGTACGCATAGCAGATTTCGAGAAATTTCTATGGCTTCCGTTAAGAAACGCCACTCATTTACTAAGAAAATATTGACTGCATATCTTATTTATATATTATAATAATACATTATTATAATAGTAAATAGATTTAAATTTAGTTTAAGATGGTTAAACTTGCAAGAAAATTAATACTTTTTTAAACAAGTCTAAATGTTCGACTACTGGGACGATATAATTCAGATATCGGGACATCAGGACATGCATTTTTAGGTTGTCCGCTTACTGGGACGATATAATTCAGGTATTGGGACATGCAGTTTTAGGTTGTCCGCTTACTGGGACATCTGCATGTTTTCGTATTTTCATTAATAAATACGTCTATTATAATACATAAACTTTTGTTTTCAGTTTCCAATAGTATAATATTGTGTTATCTTCAACATTTCAACAACATTTTTTTATTCCATGATGGTTTTACAAATTAAGTTAGCAGACAAACTTTGCCGCTATTCCTTAAGCCCCTTCAGCGGCCGGGTATTGGTACATTTACCTTATTCCTGCTGTCGACTGGAGCGTCGAAATAGATCTAAGGAGCCTTCCGTGCCCCGAAATAGTGGGACAGCCGAGTGAAAATATATCTGAGCGTCGCCGTCGCTCCCAGGAAATTCAGCAGCACCTCTCTTTCCCTGCGGAGAAACCTCGCGAATATCATAAAAATGGAGTACATCGTTCTCCGGGAAGAGGTTGAGAAATATGCAAATACCTGGAGCCGAGGGAAGCTGGTTCAACACCTCCCCCTCCCGCCTACACATCGACAATTTGTAGGAAAGGTAAATTCCCCGGCGCGCGTTCCCTTCATTATGCAGCATCATCGTTCCTCCGGCAAACAGCTGCGCTCGATTTTCTTTTCGGTAGCCAGAGACACGCCAGCCTAATTTATTCCAACAGGAATATTCCATAGTCGATTACCTGTTACCGCCCAGCGTAAAAACCTAAAGCGTAGCAGACTTCTTCTTCGAAATCGCGACGGTGGTGGTTTCTGTTTGCGCGAGCCTCGTCTTCCAGGGCAACGATTCGCACGGGAGCCTGCGTTTTACGATTTCCCTCCGCGAGGGACGATGATTTCCTGCGCCTTTGTAGACGCGACTTAAACGACCGCGACCTCGAGACGATCTACACGGTCAAGGGGCTGGGATGGGTACGCAAACAACCACGCGAAACCCCTAGGAAACCTTGCGAGGGTGGCTCTGCCCGGGACGCGATTCAAGTAGCTGGTACTGGTGAGAAATTGCGGCTCGCCCGTGGAAGCGAGATATCAGAAGCCTCCTGGTCCTGGCAATCATCTTTGCCTCTGCCCCTTGCTACCCCTTGTCCGGCGATAGTGTACTGTATATACCATGGCGTAGAACGCTAGCCAAGAAAGGGAGCGTAATGCCCAATGATAGCCACCCTCCGGCGGGGGAGCGAAATCAATAAACCTCGGGCAAGTTTTGCTCCCTCTTTCCGCTCTTCTTCGGTCGCCCCACCGTCTATCTATTTTCCCTTCTCACCCCTGCCATCCTCGTTCTTTCTCATTCGTTAATTTGTGTCGAGCTCGGAAAGAGTTCCTCCCGATTCCATCCGATTCGGGCGAAACGACCGTGCATCGTGATAACATTACCTATATCGATTGCATACAGAAACGTGAAAGCTACGCACGGCTATCCACCGTATAATCCAATTAAACGTTCAACCGAATCTTTGCCGTGGCGACAACAGATCTGTCCGGGATAATTCAGAGGAGCATGAACCGCGTTTCCGCCTGAAACGTATGGATACGAGCGCGCGGACGGGTGCACGCGATATTGCATCGTATTGTGCTGCGTTATTTGTTTACGCTATTTCGAGCCTCGATGCGCTGGAATTAATACCTCGATGATCCTGGGAGAGAACCGCGTGCAGGAATTTCGAGCATGCACTTTAGCGTCATTGAACATTTTTCGAACATGCGATGCGTGATACGTCTACTTTATTCTTTTGTACGGTTGTCTAAGTACGTACGCGTGAATTGCCACAAGTTACCCCAAAGATTACAATCAGTAGCGCAATCTTATTTCTCTTTTAATGACACAGTATGGCGTCCCTTCTGTCTGATCGTTACCTGGCCCGGTTGAAGGCCCTCCAAGGGAATCTCTCACGTATCCCCATGGCTGACCGTCGACGTTAACCGAGATGACGATTCCGCTGGTAAACGGGGTGTGACAATAGAGAGGGGGTTGTTGCGGTCTGAAGGCAAACCCCACGTGAAAAGTTCCGGTGGTGGCAGCGGGATCCGGTTTTCCGGTTGCGTCGCGAATCGTCCGCATGCGTGGTCCGTTCACGGTAGGCGTGCCACGCTCGGCAAATCGTCTTTCGATGTATGCCTGAGTGAATTCGAATAGAAGAAGCTGCGCCGGGGATAGAGCGGCGTAGAAACAAGGGGTTGGGACCATAAATATCATTTTTTTCCTTCCCCACCGTACGTTGGGTACACATCGCCCGGCGGATGCTCGCGTCGCCTTCGCACACAACAGGTTTTCTACGCGGCCGATAGACTCCGCTCGTGTAAAACTCTGGCCCAAAGAAGCGATCATTAAAGTTTACTCCGCAGCGCGGACGCGCCGAAGCAGAGATGGGCAAAAAATTATTTTAAATAAAAAATTGATTTCGAATAAAAGACAAAAATTTTATTCGACGGTCATCGAATAAAAATAACTTTGGGTAATTTTTATTCGAAGCGCCTCAAAATAACTTTTTTATTCGACGAGATTCATTCGACAGCTACGCATGATTTTTTTATTCGACGGGAATTCATTTTAAGCTTTGAAATGATTTTGGGCGAGCCTCGAGAGCCTTTGATCGAAGCCGCCGGCTTCTCGAGCCGAGCGACATTGTATCGTTCACCCGTATACGCTGCAGCGCGGAGTTGCTCGGCGATGTGTCATCGATTATACAGAAACGGAATTTCTTTATTTTTCGTCGTATCAATATGAAAGTGACACCAATGGATTCCTTTCATTCTCCCGATTAAATTGGCCAAAAAATTATTTAAATCGGTCTACTTTTAACGAAACGGGCTTTCAATCTTGCAAATTAATTGTATGCCTAATATCGTTAATTAAAGTTCAAATTATGTCAGGTTTGGTATCATTTTCGTCGGGAAAACACAAGGACACGATTGATATGAGTTTCGTGCAGATTCGATGAAGAATCTGATTTCACATTTTTCCGTTCTTAATGGCTTGTGCTATCTACATATGTCTTTTGTGGCCCCGTGTTTCTCGGCTGTCGAGCGCTCGCTTCTGAAGGGTCTCAGGTGTCAACACGGTCAGGCACGCATTTTAACTGCACTACTTATTGGCAATACCGAAGATTCTAGGGCCTAGAACAGGCTTGGGAATTAAGTGATCTTTTCGGCCGAGTTTCAGAAGCAACGCCCTCTTTCTCCCGCCGCACAGTTTCGTTAAAAGTAGTCCGATTTAAATAATTTTTTGGCCAATTTAATCGGGAGAATGCAAGGAATCCACTGGTGTCACTTTCATATTGATACGACGAAAAATAAAGAAATTCCGTTTCTGTATAATCAATGACACATCGCCGAGCAACTCCGCGCTGCAGCGTATTCGGGTGAACGATACAATGTCGCTCGGCTCGAGAAGCCGGCGGCTTCGATCAAAGGCTCTCGAGGCTCGCCCAAAGTTATTTAACATCGAATAACTTTTGAAATAAAACACGCCTGAAACGGAGAAAATCATTTCAAAGCTTAAAATGAATTCCCGTCGAATCAAAAAATCATTCGAAGCCGTTGAATGAATCCCGTCGAAAAAAAAGTTATTTCAGGCGCTTCGAATAAAAATAACTTTGGGTTATTTTTATTCAACGACTAATATAAATAAAGTCTCTTTTATTTGATACGTTATTTAAATAACTTTTTATTTAAATGATGCCCATCTCTGGGCCGAAGCAGTCATTCAGGGAAGAGCCACGAAACAGTCACGCGAACCCGACTGTTTCGCTGTGACTCGACATCGGGAGGGGTGAAAAAGTTAGTTAGTCAGAGCTATGAAACATCTATCTCGGATTCAACTCGCAGCCTCCAATATCCGCGAGCCGAGAACTACGGCATTCAGCCAGGCGAGAAACTTTCCACTAAATGCTAGCGAACATTCAAGGCGAACGATCCGGCCATCCGCCACGCGTATGCGGCAGAGTCGCGAGCGACGCGTCTGCCGGCGAAATCGCATACCTATTCCCCTTGAACTCCGAACTATCACCCTCGCTCGCGACCGTGATAATTGGAAGGCGACGTCTTCGAGTGTTGTGCGTCAACTTCGAGAGCGCGCTAGCTTTCAGGAGGCGACAGACGCCACCGTAAATATCCGTTTCCGTCGGGAAATTCTCCCAGGCAGCAAGCGATGCACCAACGCGTTTAATCCAGCGTGCCGTGGCGCGGCCGCGTGTCCGATGGGAAAAACTGAAGGACACGGCCAATCGAATTGCTCGCTAACGAACGTTAACGCGGCCGTTAACGAGCGCCCGGTTCGGCGGAAGCTGCGAACGACACGAGCCGTTTTACGCAAACAGTGTGTCTACTACACTGTCGGGGCCTATCAATCTCAATACCCAGGCCTGTCACGCACCGAAGACGCGTCAATTCATCGGCGCGAACAATGAGCGATTCGATGGAACTCAGTCATGGCCACAATATCAGAACACCGCGCGAGCATTGTCGATACCTTCGCCGGGGTTTACCTGTTTCACACAATGTGCCCCTTTCAGGATAGATCCGTCGACGGTTCCTTTGAGGGGCCGTGCACACGAGTGGGGGCTTTATCGATGTATCGGGAAGAGGTTAGACGTTGGACCAGCAAAGCAATCGCGGTGCCCCATCTGCAGGACGGTTTCCTCGGTTTCGGATGAAAGTGTCGGCGCCCGACGTCGGTAGATCCAGCCCCCGAGAGGCTTAATTCGTTTTGACAACCACGGAGCCTGCTCGTGTCTCTGCCATTTAGTAACCGAATTAGAGCGCTGCGCACTTCGGCAGATGCCAGATTCAGCGATAGAGCCCCGGCACCGGATCCCCGCCTCGTACTGCAAACGGAGAAACAATTCAGCACGCTAACTCGACTTAAACCCGTTTATTCGACGGATGCTCGACCACTCGTCACTGTTATCTTTCCTCCCTTTCAGCGGCGACGAGCCACGGGGGCTTGTACGTGGCTCCTGAATGGGGAAGAGTCGCGGAACCTTTCAATTTCCCCGCGTGAAGTTTGCCCTTGCAATTTGCAAGGCTTTCGAGTTGGACGATAACAGATTCGAGCAGGCTGCTGGCGAGGGTGGCTTGGAACTGTCGTAAATTCAACGTCCCTCGAACAGAATCCTCTGCGTACGGTTCTATTAATCGTTCGGGGCGCTTCGAGCTCGAACAGGTGTCCTGTGTGATTTAAGATCTCCAGCCTGCTCCGTAATCGATCGACTCGACGCGCCGCGCCGATCTCCTCGTACAATTACGGGGCTAACGAGAGAAAGCTTTTTCATCCGGGACGAGAAAATGCGCCGTCGCAATCTCTGCCTGCAATAAAGCGCCCGTTATAGCTGGTTAATGGCCCATTAACTGACCTGTAATAGAAAAACTTTCTATACGATACAGCTTTATCGGGCGGCCCGGCACCGAGATCGCGACTGTTCCTGCCGACCGGGCAATATGGCGGTAACGCGACACCAGGCTGCGTTACCTCTTTAATCATAAACCCTGGCGTATGTAATCCCCGTGCCGAGGAGGATATTAACTTTTCGCGATAACATCAACCCTCCCCCTCGGCGGGCGTAAATTCTACCCGCTGCGGACGGAAACCATTCGATACTGATTACACCCTTGCACAACCGACGACCAGCGCCTACGTTCTGAAACTTCACCCCCGATTGCTTCCCCTCTATACATCCGCGAGCAGAACTGTGACACCGTTGCTCGCATTCGAGCCTCGTCGATCCAACTCCTCGCGGGCGAGTGGCAATCTTTTCATCGTCCCGTCCCAACGCGCTTTCAGAGAAGCAGAAACGCAGGAGAATTCATAATTTACTCATGGCCTGCACGAGTGACCGAAGTTACGTGCAGCAGAGGCGAGATTGCGCGGTGGGATAGTGGGACCGATGCAATCTCTCGCCTTTCTGGCAACGAAACGTCGCAATATCAACAATGCCTACCACGCGCAGGCCTGTCGTAAGATTGTCGCGATAATAGCCGAGCGAACATCAATCACGCGTCGGAATTGCCTGGCGCCGATTCGGTTCGTTCCCACAACTTTAATTGCCCGAGCCGCGATGACGTTTGGCGCAACGATTAAACGGCTGTCACGTACCCACGGCGACGACATTTATTAATACCGCCTCTTTCAGGCGCTCGTCTCCCAGGCTTCCTTTGTCAGGCTGCGTTTTTTTTTTTTTTTTAGTAGGTCACGCATCACCGCGAGGAGAGCAGAATTGCCGCGGGTCGAGCGAAATCGTCGGGTCGTCGAATGTCAACCCTGAAAATGCAGCCGCTCGAGTTACTCGCAAGGGGAACGCGAGGCTGCAGGAGCCAGTCTGCCCGGACTTCTCTAGCTTTGTCGGTTGCCCACGGCGATGAAAGTTCAAGTAAACCGCGGAGACGCGATTTAAGCTTCCAGTTAACTTCCGCGAAACTGTTCGGTAGTCCAGCTTAACGCCACCGCCGTCGTCCAGAGAGATTTCTTAAGAGGAAATGACGCGGTTCCCAGGATTTATCGCGGAGATTTCCGCCTACTTTGCCGCGAATTGCGTCCGTCACCTGGAGAGCCAGGATATGCGTGGCAGCTCTGGTGGTTTTTCGACCGTCAGCCGGGGGAGTATTAAATATTCATACGAAACGCTGCAACGGAGGGGCAGAGAAATACGCGCGACTCGAACAATAAATTCGGAATTAAGACTCGATAACTCGATTTCTTTATCATTTCTGCGTAATGTCCGTCTCTACTAGGTATTGTGTATTATCAATTTTTTGTTTAAGAAATGGGTTTTACCCGTATAGGGTAAATCCGGGAGACGCGGTCGGGCCGGAGAGTTGGTCGTGTCGCTATATTTCAGAGTGTATACGTAAAAATGCATTAAAGTGCAGACCAATTACTTCTCTAGAAGCCAAATAGTTGAATGAATAGCGTTATTTCGCTTCCTTCTGTGGTTTTCTGGATTTATAGGCTATAAAAGGTAAATTGATGTTACATTTAACCTCTTTTGTCAAACAGCGGTTGTACAGAATCGTATTTAAAATATACTTCTAAGTTTATTTTCCTTTAATGTTTGGAATAATAAGATAGTAGAGACATTGAGGGACAATGCAGCCAAAGTATTTGGCCATATTAACTCTTCCTCTCAAAGCTAACGAGAAGACCATGTCTCGCTGGAGAAAGGTGAGATGGTCGAGTTATGATTTTTTTATTATTTTTGTTTATTTTTTTATTTTTTATTATTATTTTATTATTATTTTTGTTTATTTAGTTTATTTATTCACTTTTGTATTCATTTGCCTTGCTAATCGCCAGTAGGTAATTCACTTTTTCTTTGATGTGTTCTTTACTTGTTTAGCGTAAACAAATTAAATATCAATGAATCCGTAGTTGTATTCACTCATAAATAATTTTCCTTTAACCTTTGTTAATTTTCCATGAATAATTATGTGAGTGGTCTCTGCCAACGACGAAAACCATTTCTCCCGGCACCTCGGGAGAGGTGGTCAGATGTCATGACTTCAGTTTTCAACCCGATTTACAGTAAATATTGCGTTAATGCAAATATCGACCTGTTTTTCTGAATCGGCATAAAATTCTGAACATATTAGGATTGTTCTGATAAAATAAGTAATATCTATATTAGTTTTAATAGCCATTTTATATTAGGTCGACCGCGTCTCCCGGATTTACCCTAAGTTAAATAAATAAATAAATAAATAACGCATACCCCGCGGATTAATTTCTAGCAGAGTGACGCACGTGGGACGCGTCGGGGAAGTCGATTTATTGGAGAACCAGGAGAATATATCGCGTATGGATCAGCGCTTTCAAGAAGTTCGTCCTTAACCGCGATAATGACGCGTCGCTCGCGACTGGCGAAGTTTCAGCCTCCGCTCCGACGAGCGTCCATTAGCATCCATGTTGGTAATCCTCTTACTCGTGCTGGTAAAACGCTGCGACGAGCTTTCGTTACGCTGCCTGAGGAATTTAAGCGTCTTAGGATAGGTCTACAGGAATTCGCAGAGGCCGTTGAAGAAGCTCCGTCTCGGAAGGAATTACTTCTCTTCACGATTCCGCCTGCACCCACATGTCGCCATCGATGCCTCCTTTATCGATCACCCCCTTTCTGGAAACGAGAGAACGGTTTCGCGGACATTTAGCGTTTCTCAGGGGCGGTATCGGGGGAACAGCTGCACGGAAAGTTCACGGAAAGTTCGCGGAAACTTCCGGAATAGGAGATCCCGGAAACTTCACCCCCCCTTCCGCCACTATTGTTTGTGCTTTTTCCTCCTCCCGCGCGACTACTTTCGGAATATGTCCCGGCGTGTATTTACATTTAGATTGAATTCCGTATTTGCCAGGACAACTACGTTCCACTCCCCGCTCCACTGACCTGATCTCTGGCTTCGCGAAAAGCAGCCACTTCCTTCATCCCTGAAATTCGTCCGCTCCCTCTCGTCGTTACGAAATAAACGAATGCACGAGGAAATTCGGGACAGAGAATTGTATCTGGAGTGATCGCTAAATTCCAACCGTTTCCGATGAAACGGAGGAGGGAAACGAAAACCGGCTCGTCCGTTTTATTATCCGGCCGAAATTTCCCTCGTTCGAATCAGACGAAATCCATCAGGGTGTGATTATGGTTATCTGATAGGCGTATCAGATATCCCGTTCGAATCGACAGGTCTCGCGTGTCTGATTAGCTTCCCCGTGAATGGAACAATGCCGCGTCGTTCATTAGCGAAGTGCGACAGCGTTGGGGAATCCGAGCCGACTTCGGTAACGAGCCAGACCGAAACGCCGGTCGCTCCACTGCAGGACTCTTCCATCCCGCGTGATTGACAAGTGCTTCCTCCGACTATATTCCATGATAATTACGAACTCTCAAGAGGCATCAAAGATGGTAGAAAAGATACGTAAATGGACAACCGTCCGGTGGAGGGTAGTTTTTTTTTTTTTTGGAGAGGATGGTTAGAGTTCCGGGGGGGTTGAAATCCAGAAACATTCGGCATGTACCACGTAGACACTTTTATTCTCAGTACTCGGCGGTTACGTTATAAATGGGTCGCAAAATGAATCCACCATACAGTCCCGTTTACAATCATATCTCCTCCTCTCCCTCTCTGTTACAGTGGAGTGTAATACCGTAGGCACGTATGCGCAGAGTTACCCAATCTCTCCCCTGCGGGTCGTTCGCGTAATTCTACGACGCTAGACTGGCTGCACGCGTATCGTTGTACAGACCATAGGATGCGTGCAATGCTCGATCGTTTAGTTGCAACAGAACGCATCCCGGACATTCATCCCTCTCCTCGGTTCTCCTCCGCACGCTTTCGTAGACGCGAGACGCACGCTCGACGCGTAAATTAAATGCGCACAAAAGATCCTATCGCGTTGACCTTTGGCGGTGGCTGTTGCGTAGGCCAGGCCAGGGGAAACTGGCAGGTTCACCGGTTCGAGGGTAATTTAATTTAACAAAACATGTCGCCCGATAAGCCACCGTATTGTGCGGGCCGTTGCTCGGAGCCCGGTCGCCTGCTACGTGCAGATAATTCGCTTGCAATTCGCCGGCGAATTTATTTTAAACGACCCGCGATCGCGGCACGTGTATCGAGGATGCGAGCGAAGCTGACCTTTCGTCGAACCGTTATTATACCCAATTTTCAACATTCCTCCGCGACAATTTAATAACCCTCCGTTCGGCCTTCGGCCCACTGACTGAGACACCACTGGAGATCGATAGCCATTCATTCGGGACGATGTGTCTCGTAATTCACTCGGAAATTTCGAAATATTTCTTGAAATATCAATATTAAAGCATCGAGAAACACGCAGTTACCGTTGAAAGGGGGCATTTTCCAGTGGTATGAGTCTTCAGCGATTTCGTAACCATCAGCGCACTGCTGTTCCCCTCTCAGCGTGCTACGTCCGTAATAACTGCAGCGAAATAAAATCAGAAAAGTTTACACGATCCTCTCATGACAGGATGCACTTAAAATTGCTGCGAGTTTCGTGACTGGCAAGTGGGAAGCCTATTTACGGGCTAAATGGCAATGCAATCGCGATGCTGGATCGTGGTATTAAAATTACAGAATGCGGGGAGGGTAGGGCAAGAAATGCCCATGGCGATTGATCGGTGAATTTGAAAGCTCGCTGGTCGACGCGAGAGGAAAGAATTGTGCGCATCCGTAGAGCGTGTTGCACGGGCAACGTGTAACTTCCTGCCGCACGTTCCGGGGACCGTGTTACACGCCTGGTATCGTGGCACGTTGCCGCGATATCACCCCTCGGCGTAAGCGCGTCACAATGGGCTGTAACACGCGCGGAGCTGTTATCGATATACATCTACCATTAAAGCGACATGCTAACATTACACGAGGTGTTGCTGGCCCAGTTGGTTGAAAAAAGTAGCGAGCGTTTCCGTCGTTCGAAGTACGAGTTCCGGCACTGACCGCGGACGTATCGTCGCTTCGACGGTGTTGCTCGAACCGCTGGGAGCGATGTAGGTATCTTAATCGATCGTGGTGTAGGAAGTTCCCACGCGCGTCTCGTAGCTTCTAGAAAAATAATTTTTGACCAGCTCCCAGCGTTGTGGTCGTCTCACAGAAATCTCACCCCCGAAGCGACGTCTCGTATCGTTCGTTCGCTAATTTCCCCATCGAACGGGGAGAGAAGAGCGCCGCGCCGTGTCGTTGGGTCGATGATAATTTCGAAAGCGGTGATTGGACCCTGGAACAAGCCCTCCCCGTAGATGCAAGGTGAAAGCATTTCCATTCGATCGTGTCGCGGGGATCGCTGGCCCGGATGAAACCAAAACTCTTCGCCGCTATTCTTCTCTTCGCAAGTCTCAATTCCTTCCGCCGGTCAAGGAGACGAGGGGTGCTTACCAGGGGGCACGGGATCGATGCACGGACATCCATTTCTCCCGCGGATCGAGTGTACGCGTTAATTTCGCGAATAAACGAGGGCTCGTTGAAATTTGAAATGGCGATATTAACGGGGTGGAGACTGACGAAATAAACGTGTGTCGAGTTCGAGTGAATGGCCTCGCGAGGAATAGCTAGGGCGAGTTTCTCGTGAAAAAAGTGACGGGTGCTGGCGTCGCGCGTCGATAGTTTCAAGTCGAGCCTCGAATACAAATTTCTTCCGTATCATACTCCGCCGTCGCCTAACGTTCGCGTCGAAGCCATTCGTTACACGTAGAGCTGGTCCTGTATGACCGATCGCGCTGTTAACAGAAGGGGAAAGGACAGATCGTTCTCCTGTCATCTTCCATAGACCGAGGAAAATCAATAGCTTCGTGTCACTGTCTAGTAATCGCAGAGTACTTTCGCGGGCACGTTTGGACGCGCACCGCTTCTGGGATGTCTATCACGTTTCTTTTCCAATTTTTTATTTTTTTTATTTTTTTATTACACGCTCGTATTAACCGGAGGGGACAATTAATACCTGAGTCCGAACGATGTTGGATGGGAAATGGGAATACGTGCTATGCGGGCGGGTCACGTCGTGGCGACGCTCGTTCTAAAAGGTACCCTTTTCGATATCGATTTCGCGCACGATGTACTACCTCTTCCTTCTCTCTACACACGGACGATCGTGAGGTATACACTGAAACGACCGCGGCTCGCAGTCGCTCGTAGGAATAGTGCAAATGGCGTAGAAAAATGTAATCGATGTCTGCGACAGGTCGATCGGCTCCGCAAATAGCGCTGGGAATCTTTACGTTCCCAACAGGCGATTACAGACGTTGTACCGGTACGTTAACGTTGGGCAGGGAATTAGAAATTAGCTTTGTGCTACATCGGGAATGCCTTCGGACTTGGAGATCGGCGTCAAGCTTTACGGTATCGAATACTTGTGACAGAAATTATTATACGATTACTTCGATAACACTTTTAAGTTGAAAGAATGAATTATCATCGGGCAAGTCTGTATGATTTCCATCGCTATTTCTGGGTCGAGGGAAGGAAGCGTTAGAATGTGTTGCGACGATACGAACTCTACTTTAAAGCCTGGACCACAATTCGCGATTTAGTGCGTGCAAATAATCCTAATCACTACTAAATAGATGCTACACCACTAAACGCACTTCACGCATTTCTAACGCCTGACCGAAAAACGTTACGCAATACATATGAGACCACACGCGAATAATTATAGATCACTACCTGTACGCACATATACGTGTACTTAATTAAGCCACGGTAACGGCCAGCGAACATCGGTGAAATGAATGGCAACTGATCGAGTGAGTCGCGCATCGAAATATATCAAGGAAACGAGGAAACCGCGCAGCGACAGTAAACAGCCCCCTTTTCCACCGTTGTACGTTGTTCAATTAAATATATCGGACGCTATCAAACCACTCGGTATAAAAATAAATAAGCTCTCTATTCTATATAAATCCAACGACACCGTAACATTTGATATATCAACACAATTTGTTAATCCTTACGCGCTACGGGTGAGACGAATCGCGAGAGGGAAGCTCTGCCACATCGTAGCTTCGTCGCGCATAGATGAAAACGACGAAAGAAGGGAGGCACAGGATTTCCTGTTCGCGACTCGCGTCGATACACACATATAAATGTATATATTACATTCAGTTTCGGCCACCGGTGCTCGTGGAAACGCTACGTCAAATCTGCAATAGAGTTGGTCGGTTAATTTGATACTTGTCGTCGCGCAGTGTTTTAATTAAAATTTCAAACGCCCCCGCATCGCTCCAACCCCTCGATACCTCGCGTCCCGTTTCACGTCTGCGAGAAATATTTCCCCCGAATATTGTCACCCTGGGAGGATATCGGGTTGCCGGATTTATCTGCGCCTGTCGATCCCACGTGGGTAGGGAATTGCTAAAGCTTCGGACCAAATAAAGTATCTGCCAAGTCTGGTTCGAAGGTTTCGCTCGATTCCACTGTAATCACGGGACATCCCTGCTACAAGGTCCTTTCTTTTCCCATGCTCTCTAAGATTGCTTCGTCAAATCCTCCTCCCTCGCCTCGGCTAAGCATTAGTTCCACATGAACTCGAATAAAGAAAGAAAGAAAGAAAGAAAGAAGCAGAGTAGGAAGAATGGGGAAGAAGGGGGTGCAGCCGATAACGGGGGGCTGCAATCGATCCGCAATGAATTTTGAGCAAATAACGTTTCCCCGATTTCTCGACGTCATACCCCGCGAAACTGACGTGCAGCACGCGGAAATCTTATCACGCCTCACAACACGCTCACGTGCATCGCTCATTCGCCCATCCATCCGTGTGCATCGCGCACGTTCCACCCTGGGTATACCACTAAACAGCCTAGCGCTAAGAACCGAAATGCGCGCGATTCATTCCGTGTAACTCACCGCTGCCGGAATTGTACGTCTCGTTGACTCTTCGACACAATTATCGGCTAAAGGCGGGTCACACCGTTGCGAGCTGGCGCACGTGAATACCGAATCACGCCGTTAATACCGTAACACCGTATGCGATTATGAGAACGAAACGACGGGGCAGATCTCTTGCGGCCAGCAAATTGATCGCGAGAAACTTGAGCATTTGATAAATTTGCAATGATCCTCTGCCATGAACAAGCGTGAACTTAGGTTCAATGGAAATACCTTACGTTAACTCTCCTCTTAGCAACTCACCGTTGCGGATTCGCGCAAGGTCCTCTGGACAAGTCGCTCCGCGAGATTTCGACGAAATCTACGGATCGCCGGGAATGTAACTGCATTTTTCAGGTCCCTTTTCTCGCTCGCGACCCCCTAAATTTCCAGCGACTCCCAGTTCGCACTCCCTTCTCTCCTAACACGCGCGCGATATGTGTGTTTTTCTTCGATGATCCACGCGTTTCCTTATTTCCTGCTGCCGTCCCATTATTTGTACTCGGTTGCGTACACGCGTACGCTCGTGCCCGATAATTCGCGAGCATGTGACTCGTCGAACTTCGCCGTTATGGCGTTTGTTCGCTCACCGCTCGATATTTGACATTTCGTGGAAACCGTTTCGTTCGTAGGATTCGCCGATTGCCCGCGACTTTTTCAGATCTCTCTCGGAAAGATTTCGCACCGCGAATGACGGAGAATACCGGTGACGCGTTGTAAATTGAAAATTTAGAAAGAACTGGCTGGTTCTCTTTTACTGGGAGACAGTGAACTTCGTTTGATACGCGCGATTATCAGGGACAGTGGTCTAACGATAACGGTTCATACACGTTAACATCGACTTTGTGTACACAGTAGAGATTAGTAACATTTATTTGTACGGATGATTAAGTATGGACCCGTGATCGAATCATCGCGCAATCATGGATATCTAACGTACATAAATAATGAGCCTCTCTATACGAACGCGAACCAATTCGATCCGATTTCTAATATACCTACCGATTCCTTCCTCTTTGGTCGATTCTTTGATAACGATTACATATATAACATACAAGTTGTACATATATTTATACATTTACATATATAGAATATATATATATATATATATGTGTTCGTGTTTATGTTTGTGTGTGTGTGTACATCAAATTGTCATCGGTCGTCCGCATTCTACTGCATGGAATATAATCTCGGTGCTGATTTAATTGACACTTATTGTTTTGTTTTGTCGGTTTCCTTTTCAATAACATCGTTTAGTCATTGGCTTGTCACCCTACGTAAATGGGGGGCTCGAGTTCTGGACTCTGGAAGGGTACTTTGAACGGACAGGTTACATCCCATGCGGTCACATGGTCTCTCCTCGAGAGGAACGACGAAACGCTACCTTGTTCTTAAAGTAGTTTACAGACAACACTTCCCTAGTTAGGCTTTGTAATAGTATCATGCTTGATTACCATCCATGGGGTCTTCACGGATAATAACATCTTGACAACAAACACCAACGAGATGCATCGTCTTTGTTGACATTGCCGCCACGAGATAGCGTCCAGTCACCTCTGTTTAAACATGGTACACGGATGAAGAAAGCAGTCAAGCACCGTGCTTCATTTCTCATTACGAATGGTTGTTGTTTAACTGTTAACTGAGTGCCCGTGCTCACTGCTGGGACGACTAACCGGTACATTGGACCTTCGTTTACGGAAACGCTTTGCGCGATCGCTTTAATACGGGAGCGCGATTAGTCGCGCGGACATCGTCGAGCCTAATACCGCGGTGAATCGAAATAAATTGTATAAAAAATTGGGAAGTATTGCGTCGACGGGAATTGCATGTTGCACTGTTAGTTAACAGTTAAAAGGATTCAGCGTTTCAGCGTTGGCAATGCTATACGCGTGTGTATACCGTTGCTGCACCCCATTTAACACATAGTATGAATGGAACCCCATAACCGCCGGTAAAAACACTTATAAAAAGTAGTATATAGTACAACAAAATTCCATACTACGGATGTTCTCGTTACAATTAAACATTGGCTGGTCACATGCACGAAAAGCTCGCCAATGCATTTGGACAAAGGTACAGGCAAGAATACACACCCGTTCGAGTCGACCCAAGGTTCGTCGAGTGCAAGTTTTCGAAGATCTCGAAAGCAGATAAAGGAACAATGAAAGCGTGTCGCTTACCTCCGACCTCCCCGACAAATTGCTGCTTCCGCTCAATGATTAAACCGTTAACTCTTCCTTACTGCGATGTTCATTCCGCTTCAGGGACGTTCTTGCTCCACGCTCGCCCGACACGAGTGCGGCCAATTCGCAATCCCGAGATTCTTAATATCTGCTTTTTCCTCTTACAAAACCCCTTGCACGTTTCCCCTTCTCGCGGTATACAGTAATTCGTCGTTATTGTCCCGTTTTTACCATGCGTAATAGTCCCGCTCACTATCCCCACCATTTCTTGGACTCCTTCAGTCGAGAGTGAGAGAACGAAAGAGTCGACGGCAACCGTTTCGTTCCCTCTCGCTCGCTCTTCGAATTTCTCGGCCGCACGGAATCGTGTCCACATCGCGACGTACGCCCGCCGCCAGCCCCGATCGTCGGGTTTATATCGACGAATTACTGTACTTCCCTTACCTCAAAACCCTTAACACAATAGGAAGCAAAAACAATGGCTGCAGCCTGGTCAAATGTGTTCCAATGCGCTCGGTTCGGTCCATTATTTCCATTGCGTTTCGCACGTCAGATTTAATTCGGGTGTTCTATCGACCGGCGGATTCTAACACACGTATACACATCCCACGACAATAAAGGCCCGGTATACTTTTTCATCCGTTCGTTCCCTTCGTGCTCCTGAAATCGATCTAACTCTCTCGCCCTGCCTCCGCAATAGTTGCCTTCCTCGCGGAAAGCATCCTCCTTGCCTCTGCTTCTGCACAGATGGCTCCAACGTGGCCTAGCAGACATTTCGCACGGTTCAGGATTCGTTCGTCTTTACGGGGCTCCTACCTGCCGCGGTTTCCGTCGATCGTTTCCAGCAACGCGTGGATCCAGCACACACGATCGACGCGATTATCTCCATTGGTCTGGTCGACAGAGCTTCTGTCGTTTCCTCAGCAACGGGTCGTCGAAGCTTGCCTGGCTCCTCGCGTCTGCAACATCAATTCTACCTTCGACGACGCGATTTCTACCAAGAAAGACGGCCGCTTTCCTCGCCACACTTTGGTACAATGTAGATCGCAGTGTTGTGCCATGGGAATCTTTCATTTTATTTGTCATCTCATCAAAGAAGAATCGTCGTCCAGGAGTCTCGAATCGCGCGATCGCGCATCTCAGTTTGTCATACAAGTGAAACAACAAGTTACTAGATCTTCCCGCAACCTCTCTTCCGATTCTAAAGCTGTGGTCCACTTTCAGCGACAACCCTGCCGTTGCTACTCAAAGTCCCAATATACCATTTCGTCGGAGTAGCTACAAGAAGCTTAAGAAGACTTCGCCCTTTGTTCTTCACGTTGAGCGTCCACTCGCTTTCGGATGCGTCTACGGGCAGGCGCGTGGATCGCAGCGGTTATTTGTATCTGCAAGAAACGAAAGAAAACGGACCGACGGTGAATCGCGATTCTACGCCGTATTGTTTCTCCGGGAATCGACCGTTTCGTCCATTACGAGACAGTCCGCACAGTGGACGCGGAGTTTATTCTCGCGACGGCGACGCACAGTGGGTTGAAATCCCAGAAACATGGTAAAAATATGAAGGTAATCTTTGATATTTACAAAAATGGGTATACTAAAGTTTTCGCGGCCGCTGATTACGAATCTGAACTCAAAATGACAAAAAACAAAATGGCGGATCCAATAGGGTAGACCGGGGGCGGTAGTAACAGGGGGGCGAATGTAACACGCTAAATATCTCAAAACATATAATAGATAGTAACACCAATTTTGGATATATGATGAAGAATGACATTTGGAATATACACATCCATGCCCTAGGAGTACAGATACGCAATAGACATGGATAGTGAAGAAAATAACTTTTCGATACCCTAAAGTAACTTTTCCTTACTGACTTAAAATTGTAATATAAACACTCCCTTCGCAAGTATGTGCTTGTTCGATTTTTTAATCTGTAATTCGACCTTTTTTAAACTAGTATTGATCGTTACTTGGCACTTTTAAGCGTCTCGTTAGTCAAAATTTATAATTTAAGTTCAAAAGCATGGTCGGGGGCGATTGTAACATCGGCAGTCGGGGTCGGTTTTACCGCAACAGAACCGAATAGGGACAAAGAAGGCGAATAATATTGTCTTATTTGCATGAAATCATATAGCATAGCACAAGCAAACCAAATGAAAAATAGGTGCAATATACTGAATGTAAGGATTGAGCAGATGAAAAATGCACCAGCCAAAACGCCTTTTATTTCTGCCACAATTGCGATACCACATAATTTATTATAGATTTTACTTTTTTCATTTATTATTATAATTTAAATCAATAAATATTTTAATTTTGTAAAGTTATATTTGTGCTACTATCGACTCCATGCAGTGTTACAACCGACCCGGGGTCACTTTCTCCGCTTCCCATTTTTTATTAATAACCGGAATATTACTTGACATACAGCGAAACTGTTGTGGCTCAAATAATGTCAGATAAATAAGTAACATTTTCGTAAAAAAACTTTTGTTGTAACTGTCATAGTTTTTGCGTAATCGTATTCCAAAGTCAAAGTGTTACTACCGCCCCCGGTCTACCCTATGGCGGATGCGTATACCCAAAAAATATCAGATTTGGTCTAAACTTGGTATTATAGAGTTTCCGAGGTCGCTGAGTACGAATCTCAAGTCAAAATGGCAAAAAAAAATATCAGGGAATATCAAGATAGGTCGATTTATGTATTAAAAAATATATGGTTCCATTTAAAAAAACCACCACTGCCGTCGTGGAAACATGTGTTAATTAAATATCTCGTTACAACAATAGTATTAGGATTCACATCTGAAAATAACAACAGATATAAATATTTCAATTAACAGTGTTTGCAAAAAGAAATTATTTTCATGGACTGGGAACCGTTTTGAATAAACTGAAATTTTAGGGATTGGAGCAAAAACGAGCAAAATCTGAAAGTTAATCTCAGTTCTTTAATAATCAGAGATGATAACTGTGCAAACAAAAATGCTTGATCGGACTTGGAAGTTAACTAAATGTTTAATTGTTTTTGTAGATCAGCTATGGTAATTAAGGTTATACGAGGCAATTTTGAATTAAACATTATGAAGGTGTTATTGCTTGCCGCAAACGTATAACAACAAAAAGTAATTAAATAAACACCTGAAATTGACGTCTTCATCGCGAAACAGAAGTTTAAAACACAGAAAACACCAAAAATAGCTACACAAAATCGTTTGATAAATCGCTTGGAATAAACATGTAACGGAGTTCCTACAGCTAACTGTTTTTGACCGACTCGGGTAAGGAAGCAAGAGTTGTAGAAGGCTGTGGATATACGTTTTATTGTGCGCACATATTTCAACTAGGGTAGATGTCCCAATTACTGCCAGTGTCCCAATTACTGCCACTTGATTTATTATATGTAATAAAAGCGTAACGTATAAAAATAAATGTACAAAAAATAGTTATTATAATAACTATTATAATAACTATTATAATAACTATTATAATAACTATTTTTTGTACATTTATTTTTATAATAACTATTATAATAACTATTTTTTGTACATTTATTTTTATAATAACTATTATAATAACTATTATAATAACTATTTTTTGTACATTTATTTTTATACGTTACGCTTTTATTACATATAATAAATCAAGTGGCAGTAATTGGGACACTGGCAGTAATTGGGACATCTACCCTATACCAGGGATAAAAAATCAGATGTTTAAACATTCTTTTGTATTTCGATTTTTCGCCAACTTTTGGGGTCTCCTACCCCACTGTGCGACGCCCGAAACGCGAGCCGTGCAAGTAGTACAAGTCAACGATACGAGTCTCCCCGAGGCACTTTCCCCTCGAACCGTGCTGAAAGCCTGCCCTTTCGCGGGCTAGTTTTCCACTGTTGCGGGGAGCTTTAAGGTAAAGCGTGTTTCCAGGGGAAAATGGCCGCGCGCGATTGAACGCGGTCGATTCCGAAGCGACTCGGTTAATCGAGCGACGAGCAATGCTCGCGATCAGCCCGCGTGGCGCATGATTACTTTTTCCCTTAGGTAGCCCGCGGGCACGCGAAAGCCGGTGGTTAACTGGACGATGGAAGGAGACCAGAGAAGCGTAGAAACCGACGGTGAGCTGCTGACACGCGAAACGGGAAACGGTGTTTCGTTGATCGTCGCGGACGGCGATACGCGCCCGGCCCGGCTGCCTGGCTTCGCGGTATTTATGAGCTGCTCGCGCCGGCACGCGACCAAATTCGTTGACCTACTATTTTGCGCGTGCAGGTACCTGTACACTCGGTTAACGCTGGCCGAGTATGCTCGTGCACGTTCATACGTCGGCTGATTGCTTTCCGAGCGCGGAATATTCGGCATCGACGTTGCATGCGGAATACTCGCGGCGATGCACGCTGACCTAATGCCCTCGCGAGCTTTGGCACGGTGCTCCCGAAAGCTTCGTTCATATAGGTGAAAGAATTCGTTGGCTGGGGTAGCTGAACCGGTCGGAGCTTTCCATCTACGAGCCCGTTTCCCTTGCTTCGGCAAGTTGTGTAGCCGCGCGGGAAACTTTAGGCCGTGCCGTTTAAAGGCACCTCATCTGCAGCCGCGTGTCCGCGGTCGGCGAGCGCGGAGAACCGTTTATCACGTCGTTAACCACGAATCGTATCGGCGGAATCCCGCAATTTCGCGATACCGCGGTTCCGGCAACACGATTCGCGAGACGCATCATGATACACGCTGATGGGAAGGACGAACGAACGCGATACCTCGCCGAATCCCGCATCGCGTGATACGGCTGACCGGTCACGGTGATTTACTACTCGTGGCGGAGAACGAATCGCTTACCTTTCGGGGAACGGGCAGGCTAAAATCCGGAATGACGCCAGCACCATCACCACAAACACTGTGATGGCGAACATCACGTAAACCACGCCCAGGTGCACCATGGCGAACGTGTAGAGTATCCTGTTGCAATACTTGTTCGGCTCGTAGAAATTCGGGACTTCGAACGGCGGCCACTTGATGTGGAGTATCCAGTAATTCCCTGCGACAGAAAGTTCACAGTTGGAGATCAGGGAAGGAAGGATCTGACTTTGGAATATCGATGCGACCAGGGGCGAATTTATACTTTTCGAGGCCTTAGGCGCAACATTATTATGAGGCCTCTCAAATTTCTTCAGGTGCCTCTGGTATTTATATTATGAATTTAATATTTAAGAAGTATTTTATTTTGCTTCTATAACCAGGCTGCTTTTTATATTGTTGTTCGCGAGGAGTATGGTTTTAAAATGTGGCCCATAAAGAGTGATGCACCAGCTTGCGCCCGGCGCACTTTATGGTAACGCGGTCCTGGATGCGACTCTTTCACATCAAAGCGAATAGTCCCGTGGTAGTCATTGCCGAAATCTCACACGTCGATTTCGAATCGAACGATGATATTAACGGGCCGCTTACGTCGTAACCTAGGTAAGGACCGCCCTTTGCCCGGCGCTAGAAAGAAAGGGTAAAAGTCGAAGTTAGCGGCTCGTTACTCGCAAAAACCGACACAATTACGTCTTGCGAATGTACACGGCGAGTGGGTGATAACTGGGCGCGATCACGAACGAAAATTAGGTTGCACCGATACAGCTTGCCACCCACGATGAACGATTGCACTCGCCAGGGAAACGATCGATAGCTCTCAGTACATTTAATTCGTGGCGTTCGACGTTACTCGAATATTTCCGCTCGATAATCGCAGAAGTTCGTTTCCCATCCCGAACGATCCACCCTCTAATCGCAGGAATTTTACTCTCCTTACGCCGTCTTCGTGCCAGTGGGTGCTCGTAAATGCGCGAGTGTAACAGCTGTTGCGGCGCATAAGTCGGCGCCGGCGATAAAAGCATTAAAGTACGAGGGCGGTCAGGCGAAGCACTCCTCGCTTCCGCTACGTGTGCTCGTGATCGATCTGCTCCTGGCGAGGAAGAAGCGAGCGCGAGATAAAACCTAGCGGGGCACCAGGGGCAGGCATAAAGGGACCTTGGAACTTCACCCCTGCGTCGCATCGTTTCTCGAATTACCTTTTTTACTTACCTATCGCGAACCAGCCCACTAGGAAGCACGATAAGGCGATGATGATAAGTGTCGTAAGGGAGACGTGAGGTCTCGGCGGTGGTACTGTGAGCACCTCGGGCCTCCTCGAGCGTATCTGCGCGTAAATGCTTACGAGCATGAAAATAGTGCCGAACGTCCCGCCTATGATCATGTAGGTCGGTATGCTCGTCTCTAAGGGACAGTGGTCGTAGAAGTTCCAGCCTGCAACGAAGATGGACGATCAAGCGGATTCGTATTCCCGCAGACGGTCTCGATCCCGTTAACGCGCGTTGCGTCGGACGGAACGTTTCGGTCGACGTGAAACCGCCACCGCGCCAACTCCGTTGAATAATGTAAACGCTAATGGCGTTGCCTGACTTCCACTCACTGTGTCGCGTCCTATTTCGATACTTAACTAAGGGTAACGCGGCATGCGATCACTTGCGGGAAGGGGGCCGGTCCTCCTTTCTGCCTCCACGGCACACGATAATTTGTTAACGACCGCCGGGGTCATTTTTCAAAGTAATCGTCGACCGACATTTTACGATTGACCCGTTTCCAAAGCGACTGAATTTCTCCAATTAACGACGCGGATTCACTTGCGTGAAACGCTGCAGAGGACAAGCGGCGACTGAGTCTCACGCCGCGGGGGGTTAACGCAAAGTTCGTCGAGTGGAGGAAACATCACCAGTCCCAGTTTAAGCCCCGGCCGCGATCAATTTTACAACGGGCGTGCGATAGTTCGCTGTATGTAATTCTCGTTTCTACGAACGGACCGGATGCTCTTTATCGATTCGAGGGACCGTTCTGTACGCGGCGCGGGCTCGAGGTGAATGCGCCCTCCTGCCGATTCAGCCCGCGAGAAGTCGCGTCCCGCCGGGGCGAGCAGACCGCGCTCGGCGAGGAATCAGGCGCGCTTGCATGTCGTAAGTAGTGCAAGTCGACGGCTCGCGTGTAAACCCGACAGGGTCAATTAGTTGGGGAACGATCTAGCGAAACGGGGATATGAAATGCGTCTTCGTGACGCTGCGACCCTCTCCTGGGTCAAACTCCCCGTTAAAATTTCAACCGACCGTCCGAGCTTGTATTATTTCCGTTTCCGTCGCGCGGCCGAATTCTCCATACCTACTTACTTACACGGGCTCGGGCTGGGTCGACCCAATACAGTAAATCCTCATTATAGCCCCGTTTTTACCATGCGTGGTACGCCCGGTGACTATCACCAACATTTCTTGGAATCCTTCGGTCGGGAGTGAGAGAACCCGGGAACGAGCGAGAGGGGACGAAAGAGTAAAACAAAAAATAGCTTGAAACTACTTATTAACGCAGGATACCACCTTCGCACTTAAAAAAAATTGAAAATTTTTTTTGTTCTCAAAGTACTCTTTCAAGTGTATAGAATCGAAATTCATTCATTAGAAAGGTGACCGGAACCTTTTTCTTGTGTAAAAACCGGATTGGAACAGATATATAAATCTATATAAAACTTTAAACGCGTTTTTCTCGAAACGATGTTTTCCAAATCGGCGTGTCAGATTACTCCTAGAATTTTCATCCGATTGACTTGAAACTTTGCACAATTCTTCCCCGTGGTGTAATCTAACGATGTACGTAGGACTTTTGCTGTAGCGTTGTTATTTTTCTTTTGGTGCGCAATTTTATAAACTTCTTTAAACTTTTTTACCCTAAAAAAAATTGACCTTTTTGTTCAAATGGCCGCCATTTTCTTAAAAATCGAAATTTCGTAAAATCCCTACGTACAGCATTAAAAAATATTGTTGCCAATAGGAACATTCTTTGGTTTTTTTTCTAAGAGCCACGTACAAAGCGGAATTTGACACGCCGTCTAACGATGTTCCTCCAAAGGAGTGTATTTTGGCGCCACCTACAAGAGATTATTTTTCACTTTTTCAGTTTCAAAAAATGTGTAATTACAGATTAAAGTTACATTAATGAGTGACTGAAACCGATTTTGTTTCTGCGCATTCTTTGTATGCAAAAAAAATTCATGAAAAACGCCTCCAAAATCGCAGACAAAGGTGGTATCCTGCCTTAAGATGTGTATAATAAAGGCGTTTGAACAGATTTTCCACTTATTTCTTTGTTTACCCACAAACAATCGTCAAAGGTACACTAAGTTTTTGTGCCGATACAGTGGTGTTACCCCTTAACGCGACTAAGGTTAATAAGCTGCCTCAATATCGTCGGAACATTTCCGTCGCGTTAACGCGAAAGCGTATGCAAATTACACCCGCGTGCGTTTCATACCTTGCCATATACCTGCCCGCGAAAGCAAATGGGGCGATCGTAAAGCGAAATATGCCTCGCAGCAAAAAAGGGACCGTGGCCATTTATTTCCGACGCTGTCCTTTTTCATTGGGAAGGAATGATTCAGGGCGCGCTCTCGCGACACTGATAAGGGTGGGGGGGGGGGGGGGGGACGTTCTCCGCCCGCTTTAATTTGGGACAGCTCCACTGGGACTCGAGATCCGTGAGCAAAAATTAGTTGTATTTACTAATTGCGAAAGCCCGAGGTAGACAGAGAGTACTCTATGTCCCCGCGAAGAAATTCTCGCAGGATTTGCACGCTATTACGGCCACGCTCGCCCTTCCAGGGCTAATAGACGTAAAAGTCGGAACGATAGCTCACCGTGGCTCGAATAATTATTGACAATTAGTTCTGCGGAAAGTATCGATTCGGCGTATATTTAGAACGCCCCACGAATATTTTCTTCGAACTGGGTGAACGCGTTTTACTAATTATAGAGATATATCTGGCTCTATTCTGCTGCGAGCTCTCTTCCCAATTAGAGCTTTCCGAAGTTGCGGGTCAAGTTGAATCGATTAAAGTAATTGCTCGGCGAGAGTCGTTATGCGCTAAATTTCAACGGTACAGCAGCTGAAAGGTACAGTAAATCCTCGTTTGGAGCCCGGCGATTATCCCCACCATTTCTTGGAATCCTTCGGACGAGAGTGAGAAAACCCAATGAGCGAGCGAGAGGAAACGAACGAGTCGACACGAAGTTGCCGTCGGCTTTCGTTTCCTCTCGCTCGCTCATTGGGTTTTCTCACTCGCGCCAGTGGCCGCGCGGAATAGTGTCCAGTCGCGTTAGGAGCCCGCCGCCAGCCCCGTTCGACGGGCTCCTAACGAGTATTTACTGTATTCTGTAAGGAAGCTTATTAAAGGGATCTTACTCACCGAAGATTAACATCAGTACTGGGACAGATGTCAGACAGATGAGACATACACTGACCACTCTTGTTTTTGTTACGACTCGCATCGCGCGAAAGACGAAGTCGCAAGTGCTACTTGCTTCCAGATTGGCGTCCTTCAGTTGGAACACCACGGACCCGTACGTTATCACGCGCAGATTTCCATTATCTATGTTGCTCTTCGGTGCGTTCGCACTGCTGGTGAAAAGTTGACGGGACTCGTCGCCTGAAACCTGAGAATTTATCGAAACATCGATCTCTTTCAGCTCGAAAATACCAGATCAATGATATTCTAATGTTCTCGATACCAAAGAGGAGACCGACCGGGAACAACTTGCGGCAGCTGGAGTATTCAAAAGGAAAACTGAAATTGATGGTCCCAAGATAAAAAAGAGACGCGTTTCTGGTGTTAGACGGCAGAAAGTCCGCAAGTTTGCCTGTTGGTTACCAGGAAACCCGCAAGTTCGAGCATTAGACATCGGGAAGCTCGTAAACTCGGGTGTTGGGCATTAAGGAGCCGAAGTTTGCGGTCGTGGAATGGAAACCCCGCATTCTCAGGCGTTATAAACTACGAAGGGCAAAAACTGTGGCCTCTGACGCGAAGCTCGCAAACTCAGATTAACGTCTGAAACTAGGGGATTCGTAGAGTCATCCTCTATTTCGGAATCACAGGTCTGAATTCGGCAGTAATCGCGGGCACATTTGCGGTTGCGAAGCACCATCTCGATTCGAACGCGGTTCATCGCACCTTGGGGTTGGAAATTTTCACGAGCTTGCAATTTCTGCGTACCTCCAGGGGGTCTTTCGCTTGTGTTCCATCCACGCTGTTCTGGGATAGTTCGTTATATACTTCGTAAATTTCGCGCGGAACGAGCGAACCTCGTCGTGTCACTCCGAGTGAGCCAAGGACACACTATTTTCGCATGTGATTAGCAAACTTCGGTAACGAACCAGGTGACGCGTGAGAAAACGACTTTAAACGCTCGTAAATTATCTTCCCGCGGAGAATATGCTAGTGAAATATAGCGGTAGTTGAAATACAGCGGAGTACTAAAAGACTTGTCACTTTCATGGGACGACCATTTCTTGAAACTGGAAGATCTTACACTAAAGAACGATAAATTTTACGTAGGGTAAATCCGGGAGACGCGGTCGGGCCGGAGAGTTGGTCGTGTCGCTATATTTCAGAGTCTATACGTAAAAATGCATTAAAGTGCAGACCAATTACTTCTCTAGAAGCCAAATAGTTGAATGAATAGCGTTATTTCGCTTCCTTCTGTGTTTTTCTGGATTTATAGGCTATAAAAGGTAAATTGATGTTACATTTAACCTCTTTTGTCAAACAGCGGTTGTACAGAATCGTATTTAAAATATACTTCTAAGTTTATTTTCCTTTAATGTTTGGAATAATAAGATAGTAGATATATTGAGGAACAATGCAGCCAAAGTATTTGGCCATATTAACTCTTCCTCTCAAAGCTAACGAGAAGACCATGTCTCGCTGCAGAAAGGTGAGATGGTCGAGTTATGATTTTTTTATTATTTTTTTATTTTTTATTTTTATTTTATTATTATTTTTGTTTATTTAGTTTATTTATTCACTTTTGTATTCATTTGCCTTGCTAATCGCCAGTAGGCAATTCACTTTTTCTTTTATGTGTTCTTTACTTGTTTAGCGTAAACAAATTAAATATCAATGAATCCGTAGTTGTATTCACTCATAAATAATTTTGCTTGATCCTTTGTTAATTTTCCATAAATAATTATGTGAGTGGTCTCTGCCAACGACGAAAACCATTTCTCCCGGCACCTCGGGAGGGGTGGTCAGATGTCATGACTTCAGTTTTCAACCCGATTTACAGTAAATATTGTGTTAATGCAAATATCGACCTGTTTTTCTGAATCGGCATAAAATTCTGCACATATTAGGATTGTTCTGATAAAATAAGTAATATCTATATTAGTTTTAATAGCCATTTTATATTAGGTCGACCGCGTCTCCCGGATTTACCCTATTTTATACTGTTGCTACGGTACTCGTCAAACGCCGGACAGGTTGGAGCGCGTGGTCTGTGTAACAGACGCTGAATCTACTGTTTCTGTGTGATGAGACGTAAGACGGAAGACAGAGAGAGGAAGTACCTAGCTGTATAGGCATCATTTATTTGTAAACAACGGCACGAAATGGATGCTCCTCGTGTAATAATCATTCAGGTATGCATTTAACAAATTGCAGGACCAGCAGTTGCACCTGCACTCTGCCTAAGGAAATTGAGGAACTTGCAGCAAGAGTACAAAACTGTTTATAAAATTATTGCTTCGACTTAACGTTGAAAAGAGAACACTAATTGAAAAATATATATTTTCACACAATAAGTAGTAATTACTGAGTTGATTATTTTTATATTACACGTCATAACTCAAAAACTGTCAAAAATGGAGTTGCCTCTTGATGCAAGGTCCTCAATTTCTCAAGGGGAATTTCAATATTTTTCGAACCTTTTTCATTAAAACTGTGTCGACGAAAATTTCGTGCATTACAGCTGGAAAACTTCGTACCTGGGACACGGAACTGCTGGCTCTCCTGCAGTCGTCAAAAGTGTTCGGCCCGTATCCTAGGTTTACCTGGACCACGCTTCCACTTGTCTTAACGCTCCCCACGTTCCCATCTTTCTGACGATACGGAGATGAAGTTCGACTGCCAGTGAATCCTGCGCAAACACCAACGACATTCGGATCATTTAATCGCCACTATAGTAAGATTTGCACGGGACTGAACAAGATTGAAGCTCTCAGCCATAAAAGTGGTCACGTTTCGCAAAGCTCTGTGGGAGTATCGCTCGTGGACTATCGATTTCGACGACTGCTTTAGGTGACAGACAACGTGTCGCCGAATCTTGCGTGCATGTCTGCCAGATTGGCTTAGTCAGCTTAATGGAGTTGCTTCCGAACCAACGCAGCTTCGCGATGCTAGCCTGGCCCTATCCACGACGTAGGTATTCGAAGATAATAACTTCGGTGACCGGACAGTATTATTAGCTTTGCAGAAATCCTGCTTCGAGCCATAGATTACGTTCCGTTTCGGTCGCAAACATTCTCACTACTCCAGACAATCGATGCCTGCCAACTTTACAAATCTAGAGTTGCCACGTCAAAGATAGTTTCTATGAAAATCAGATACGGGGCGGTGGCAATCAGCGGGTTATCAGGTTCAATTCCCCGCGCTTGCATCGCGCGTGAGTCTTGTCGCGCGTGATATGTGGAATTCGTAGGTGAAACGAGCGTAATTCACGGCTCCCTCGAGGCGTAGCGTCAAGTTGGACGGTAATGAGCATCGAGTTGCCATTAGGCTGCCCGATACGGGGTGACGCGATTAAACCGGGATGGACTCGCTCGCGATCGCGACCTCGCCGGAAGCAATGCACCTTATTAGAAGGAGACCGGTCCCGGGGAATTAGTATAATTAATTATTTCATCGGACACCGTTCTGCACCAGCGAGGGCCTCGGGAACGTGTTCGCGCCTGCGGCGGCGGGTGGTTTTAATTTTCACGGGGCGTCGCGCGTTTCAGATGAAACCCAAACCTCGTTCCTCTGTTTGCCTGTGCATGCAAATATGTGCACGCATTCACCGCGATAATTTCGTTTCGGCGATGGCTGGGCGCGATTTTAATACATCCGAAAACCGTAAACTGCGTCGTAAACGTGGCCCAAATCCTGGATGGGCCATTACGAAAATTACATACGAAATCGCGTAGCCCCCGTTCGTCGCTCCGCAGGCTGCGGCCTGTTGAATTTTACTCTGCTGGCTACATGGCGTTACACTGGGAAATTTAATCCACCGGCTATAACTCCTACCAAATGCCACGACTTTCGGAGAAGGAACTCAGTATGCAAGCGGCGGTAATCCCTGGGATCCCTATCAGGACCCCGCTATCGTCCCTCGTGATTTCAAATTCACTAGCGATACTCCTTGGAGCACGTTCAGCAGTTGGATTAGAAGGGTCTGACCTACACGTTGACGAAGACAAACGAACTCTTACCTTGATCAGCGGAAGCCCTCCTCGGGTCCTGCGCCATGAGGCTCGCTTTTGTGGCTCTCTTCTCTTGCAGGCCAGACAGGCTCCCCCTCGGTGTTCGGTCGATAATATCTGGATCGATGCTCCGCCGTGGACTTCTTATCTCGTCCTCGTTAGCCCCGATGGATCCTCTGGGGCAGTCGCTCATGGTGATGCTTCCGCGGGACGGTCTGCTCACTTGCTCGTAAGGCGCGATCGAGTTCCTCGGGCTCTGGTTCAGGCATTCCGCGGCGATCGACCCACGCGGGCTCCGCTGAGGGCTGCGATCCACCATCTCCATGTTGGTGATGCTTCCGCGAGGACTCCTCGACGAGTTCGGGACCAACGAGTGCCTGGGGCTGCGACTGGGCGTAGGATTCCCGTTCTCGGACATCAGAGACGTCCTGGAGCCGTTCATGGGGACCAGGCTGTTCCTTGGGCTTCTACTCATCGTGCAACCGGGCACCAACGAATTCCTGGGACTCAGAGCAGACTCCGGGACCAATGAATGCCGAGAGCCGTGCAGCATATCCATTGGTAAACCACTGTCGAGGACCAAGCTGTTACGAGGGCTGCGCCCCCCATTTCGAGGACTTCCGTAGGGCTCGTTCGGTACCAGCGTGTTCACTGGACTTCGACTCTTCTGGGCGAGCATGTTCCGCGATCCGCCGTACCTCTGAAAAGTCAAGGGTGATCGAAGTTAAGCCAGCAAATGGGCGGCCACTTCGAACGCTTCGAGTAAGAAATTTCTGTAGGGAACTTTCAGCAATTAGACGCAGAGAAGTCTCGGGATATTCGGTACGAAGTTGCTTTGCTCGGTACGACGTACTTATCCTCTGCCGTAAGTCCCCGGAACTCAACTTTCAGCCAATTGTTTGGGAAACTGCGACTGCTTACGAAACAGTGAAGATCTCGTTTGAGTGTCACTCTGCTATACAGACCCGCTTAGAATAATTTTTCGTCTCCGCGGGACAATTGTGCTCCGCCCTCGAAAGCTTCCATGCCGAGTTTTACCCAGGGGTCGAGCACGAGTAATACGTTTTACGATATTGCCCGTATACGCCGCGGAAATTGACGGCGGAATGTCGCCACATGTTATACGACACGAATCGCTATCAGTACTTGTTTTGTACATTCCAACGTCGCGTCCGTCATAACGGGTTAACGACACAGGAGCGAAACTTTGGCTACGACGATCCGAGGGATCGAGGCTATTCAAATGTGCTTTCTTGTCCCTTTTACCCCTCTACTCCAATAGTTATTCATCCCCGAATCATATATGCAGAAGCGCTTATCTATTCCCAAGAAATTTCACCAGAGAACCTTCGAGGTGCACGAGAACCAATCACTGTTTCAACTCTTAAGCTGCGAATCCACGATGAGATTTCACATGAGACTTTTCTATCACGAGACAAAGATCTCAGCAACAACTAAATGTAAATAACGGAAATAGTCGGGAGAGATGAGATTTTTTAAAGTATACATATATCATGAAACTTGTCTGATGAGGGTCTAATTTCTTGAAACTAATGACAAAATAATTAAGATATACTAAAATAACGAAATACTTGTCTCAGGAGATTAAAGACATGATATTTTTGTCTCATAGTGGGTTTGCATTTTTAAAGTATTTGAGAACCACGAATGTTGATGCAAGAAAGAATGTCGAGGAAAGCAAATATCGTTAAGAACCTCTTCGGGTGAGTCGGTTTCAGTGCCGTATGCGATGTTGGGCACGAAGCTGCCTCGGGGCGATCGCTGCCGGTCCATGGATCCTCTAGGACTCGTCTGAGGCATCTCTATCGGTTTGTCGGTGGCGACGCTGGCGCGCCGTCCCGTAGGCCCTGCGATCGTCGTTGTGTACCCGAGGTTCGTCATATTCCGCGATGGCCTACAGCGTCGCGATGATGTGCTCCGATGCAACATCACAGGGGCATATTCTCATCCCTGAAACACGAAAGTGAATTGTTCTGAAATTACGTGGATCACTTGGTAAATAATTCCCCCCATTTCCATCGCTGCACCACCGTTATACAGACGAAGCATCGGCTATCTACTACCATTTGCGCATTCAGTTCGCCGTACATATTAAATCCATAAGCGGACCATCAAAGCCAACCGCGGCTGCTCCATCCTGTTACAACGGCAGGCACGAGAAGAAACCAGCAGCGGTTAACGAAACGTTTCGCCGTTGCTCCACGCGAAAATATATTTAATCAACGTGTTCGTTCCTTTTGCAGAATGTATTCACTGGAGTGGCATGCAAAGCGGCACGAACCCTCGCCCCCGAAGGAGGTATTCAACTCTATAGAATGAACTTGCTGCGAGGCGCAGGACACGCCAGGTACGTAATCACCTACCTTCCATAAAGATCACCCAACTAGTTACGCATCAATCAGTGTACATTACTTGACCCTTCGATTCCCACGAGAATTATGTAAATTGCTTTCGAAGTCGACGGCTGGGAGAATATTTCGCAGCGCGAGGCGCGTCTCTCGAAAAGTGATTAATATTAATCAGCATTACGGGCGAATGGTACGAAACAGATTCGTTAATTAATAAAGCTTGTCGTCTAACGAGCAACAGTCTCCTAATTTAATTTTAAAAGCCCCGCATTAAATTGTTTCCATTCTCTGCGAACATCCATCACGCAGCTTGCGGGCGGAGTTAGATATTCAGCGTCGCGCGAGCGACTGCGAACTCTAAGAAACTGTCAGCGAGACGTTATTCTCAGTAGAATGGATTATAAAATTCGTGGAGCCCGCTGCGGAGGGACGCTAGAACAATCTCGTGGGGCCGGCTGGCGCTGGATTGGAGCGCCGTGAAGATTGCCGGAATTTTCTGCAAATTTGTTCGCAAACACGCCGAGTCTCGTGCCGGAGCGAATTTTCCAGGCAAACACGGCAGTGTTTCCAAAACGCTGTGCCGCGCTTTCGTTTCCCGGCTGGCCAGTTCCATCGCGTCGAAATAAAGCGAGGCGAAGCCTGTCGGGGTGATCGTTCACGGAGCACACGCGGCCCACCGAGCGCAGCTTTTTTTTTTTGTCGCCGGGAAATTGCATTCCGCCGTTGCCATCGGATTTTTAATAACTCAGCGCAGCCGGCATTAAGCTTCATAGAGGAGGAGCGCGGTCGGTCGTAATTAATGTCCGTGTACGAACGCCGAGGGGGCCAGCGACGTTTTACGTAAATCGAACGGAAATTGCGCGGCGCCTGTTGCGTAACCGGTAACTCGCGTGTTTGCGCAAGTTTTCCGGCACGCCGAGGAAACTACCTCGCCCACGGCATCGCCGACATAGGCGGACGGGGTCCAGCCGCGATTTATTCGATAGGAACGATTAACTCGCGACGAGCAGCGCGTGGAATCACTCGAAATTCATAGAGCTTCGAAAGCTCGCGAGTATCCAGGCGCAGACAGGGTAGCTTCGATATTAAAGCGCTGGAATATCCAGCTGCTTATGCAGGGCTGTTCCCGTTTGATGTGTCAGCAAATATATGTGGGAAAATAAGCGGAGCGACGTAGAAACGCACGAAGGACAAGTTCAAGAGGTTATTAAGATCCCATATCGAGAGAGATCGGTAGGACGGGACGCCGAGGATACTCGAGGATCACCTCGAGTTTTCTTTGCCGATAAAAAGTGTAAATAGGTTTCACACCGCGAGACCAGTTCCACGGGACGAAGGTCGAGCAGATGCATCTGCGAAGGTGCGCGGAGAGTACCTCGAGGGAAAGTTCGCCGAGGCCTTAAGGGGACATTCTACTCTCTCGGCCTCAAAAATATCGATTTTTTTTTGCTGAATTTGGAAGAATGCACCTCCTACAATATCCTCCTAAATTTTTGCAGCGAAATTCGATGTATTTTCAATGTTATAGGTATTTGTAGCGTCAGCGGCCTGGTTCTCAAAACTTTAAGGGGACATTCTACTCTCTCGGCCTCAAAAATTTCGATATTTTTTTTACTGAATTCGGAAGAATGCACCTTCTACAATATCCTCCTAAATTTTTGGAGCGAAATTCGATGTATTTTCAATGTTATAGGTATTTGTAGCGTCAGCGGCCTGGTTCTCAAAACTTTAAGGGGACATTCTACTCTCTCGGCCTCAAAAATTTCGATTTTTTTTTGCTGAATTTGGAAGAATGCGCCTCCTACAATATCCTCCTAAATTTTTGGAGCGAAATTCGATGTATTTTCAATGTTATAGGTATTTGTAGCGTCAGCGGCCTGGTTCTCAAAACTTTAAGGGGACATTCTACTCTCTCGGCCTCAAAAATTTCGATATTTTTTTTACTGAATTCGGAAGAATGCATCTTCTACAATATCCTCCTAAATTTTTGGAGCGAAATTCGATGTATTTTCAATGTTATAGGTATTTGTAGCGTCAGCGGCCTGGTTCTCAAAACTTTAAGGGGACATTCTACTCTCTCGGCCTCAAAAATTTCGATATTTTTTTTACTGAATTCGGAAGAATGCACCTCCTACAATATCCTCCTAAATTTTTGGAGCGAAATTCGATGTATTTTCAATGTTATAGGTATTTGTAGCGTCAGCGGCCTGGTTCTCAAAACTTTAAGGGGACATTCTACTCTCTCGGCCTCAAAAATTTCGATATTTTTTTTACTGAATTTGGAAGAATGCACCTCCTACAATATCCTCCTAAATTTTTGGAGCGAAATTCGATGTATTTTCAATGTTATAGGTATTTGTAGCGTCAGCGGCCTGGTTCTCAAAACTTTAAACGCGTTTTTCTCGAAACATTTTCTTGGTTGGCGGATGTGATTAAAAAAAAAACTCCATGACCAATTAATCCAAAATTTTAATATGTTATTCTACACTTTAGTGGCTTTCACATTTTATATCTTTTAAACAGAAAAGAAATGCCCTTTTCGGTACTTTCAACTTTGATTGACCGCCATTTTAATAATTTTGGTCCAAAATTGTTCTTTCGTGGTAAGCGCGATAACCATACTCCTGCGAATTAAAAATATGTTTGGTTTTTTTATTTCCGATGATCCAGTCGTCCGAAATTTCAACCGCCAGCAATTCTGATGCCGCCAACTTAACTGCGAAATATTTGTGTAAACAAATAAAATAAACAAAGAACAATGATTTTTTCTTGTATTTCAAGAGTGGTAAAATATACCCCCAGAAATTCGAAAACATTAAGAGTTTAGTTCATTATAAAAACCATCACCGAAAAGTGGCCGATTTTTCCGCCGAGAGAGTAGAATGTCCCCTTAAATCAAAAGTTTCGCGGGGCAAGCTGTTGCCTGAAGTACGATATACATAACGTCGCCTTGGCTAAACGTTGTTCGCCGAAGAACTGTATTAGTAAGTAAATACCGCGGCAAGTGCCGATGAATGTCGTCGATTGTCACGGACAAGCCGAGGAGTAGAGAGAAACTGTTCGGGTGGATGAAACTTCCAGTTTTATAAAATTCCTGTCGATAAAGCTGTCCAGCTGAAATTAATAAGGCGGCCTGGAGATAAATAACGTAGACGGCACGATCTGCCGATAGATCGATTTATCTCAGCCTCGTGCACGCGTGTACTTATGTACGTTGCCTGTTCTCGCAAGCTCGACGATGTGCGAGGGGCACTTTGCTCTAACGCTCTGATCTGACACAGCTCGCTCGTTTCACGAGCTTGTCTTCCACTCTGAGTGTAATACCATCGCGGAGGCGACGATGATTGCAATCAAGGGGAACGCTATACCTCTGTCTTCTGCGCTGCAATATCTATTTAGATTAACATACCTAGCTCTGTAAAAGTGGAAAAATGGAAAGCCGCGTCAGTCATTCGAAGAATTATGAGATCGATAGTTGGAGCGGTGAAGTGTGACCCGATTGAATGACCTGAACCATTAGCAGCCAATTGCAATATAACTACGAACAGATCCTCGGTTTTCGTGGTCGGCGCAGAGCCATTTTTCCACGCGACAGAGCACGCTTGGGAAATAATTAACTGTAACCATTACTGCGCTCAAATTATTAATCGTTGCGATAATTCGTTACGCTGCTTCGATAACTCCGATGCGTGTGCCACAAATGGGTGGTTCGTTTGTTGATTTTTAACACCTAACCGTAATAGTATCTACCTACGAATCGATGTAGCTATGTAAATACGATCTAACGAGGTCAACGACTGTACAGCGATCGATTATTGAGCAGGTAAGGTTCCTCTAATTTTAAGGGGAATAAAATTAATCCTCCCGAGGGAAATGGATCAAGGATTAATTTCTTCCTGCGCCGAAAATCAAGTTTCCCGTATCCCACGAGTATCTTGGGATCAGGAGGGAATTTAATCCAAGGATGATCGTCGAGGTTTCTTCGTTACACTTGACGCGTGGGACCAAGGATTCACTTGATTCCTCCGGAAGTAATTAAGAACTTTGCAGAGTCTTTCACAAGCACAAGAGCCGAACAGGTATTCGGGACGTCCTGGTTGTCGATGAGTCCTTTCTTCTTCGTCGTCAATGTAATATGAAAAATTGGGAAGCATTTGCATTAATGCGACACTTCTTCGTTTCAATACACAGCCAAAGTGATGATGATCCGTCGAGGTAGCCTCTGCGTAGCTGTTTCAGGAGAGGGATTTGATTAACCGGTGAGGGGATCAGCGTCGGTCCCTTTTCCATCTTCTCTCTCCCCTGCCAACCCACGGATGATTCCTTTTATTATTTTCCCCGAAATCCATTTGTTTCCATCCGCGGTGGCTTGACGAGGGAAGCTGCGCGATGAGTTTAACGGGACGGAATTGGAGGCAATTTTGCGAAATAGAGAGGCCAATGGTACGCCTACGTGCGTCACGATTCCTCTTCGTTTCTATTACGAAATGATTATTTTCGAATTGGAATCCCTCTGGCCTGTCCAGGGATTCCCTGAACTTGACGCGAGTGTCTCATCCGAGGGGGATGAACAGCCGTCGTGACGAATGCGTGGATCGTCCTCCGAACAGTTGGAGCCTCGTTGCGAATGGTAATCGAAGGAGCGACGTCACCCCGGAAGATCAACGAGCCCCGTTATCGCGAATCCCGGTAATTTGCCATTCGAACGGAGACAAACGTTCGACGCGTGAAATATGGCGACAATTGATTCTCGCAGAGCTCGCGCATAAAACGACGAGCGCGAGAAAGACGCGGATTGGAAGCGAGATGATCATTAGCAAAAGGATTAGCTATTTCACAGTATGGATACCCTTCGCTAACCAGCCGAAGGAAATTGCCCGAGAAATGGAACTCGAATGCTAAGAATGCTTGTGTAGGAAGCATCGACAGGTCTGCTACTTCTATCGGATAGGAGATTTATTCTGATTGCCCCGTGGAAACTGAGCACCTTCGGCTGGAACGTTTCCACGATCGTTTCGCAGCCGATCAACCCAGGGCTTTCAATGTAACGGTTAATTTAATTTGAAAGTTTGGCAGCAGAGGATAATGGGAAATATCGATGTCCATTCTTCCGGCGGAGCTTCCTGAAGATTGCAGAAAACAGCGGGAACGGCGAACAGGCTGCAATTTGTTGGATCGTTAATTGCATTAGCGAGCCGTGATTGATCAACTGGCCGTCATCAGTTCGACAACAACGAACAGACTTTTCGTCGAACGCGATTCAGCTTTGACGTGGCTCTTGCAATAAGCAATTGTCAGTCGACGACGGGTCCGTATTTTTAGAAAATATCCATGGAAACAGCAGGAAGAAGAAAGGGAGGCAGGAGGGAATGAAAGTTCAATGTTTGTACTACGAGAGCTCTCATTGCTTAATGCTTATCTCAGTTTCCCTCGCCGGTGTGACATTATTCCGACGCTTGCGTTCGAAACGATGCATTTTTCATTCCCGACGTTCTCCACTATTTGCCCCCCCGCATCTTTCGCAAATCCTGCAGACGTTGAACTGGGTGTGAAATGTCTGCTCTCGAATATCTATCCGGAGAAGCGGGGGAGGATGTTGGTGAAAATCGTGCAAGCCATATGAAAATCCCTGCAGCTGAATGCCATAGCCAATCGACCGAACCTTCAAGCGCATCATCCGTTAAACGTCCAAACGCTATTCTCTCTTTTAAATTGGAGGCCAGCGAGGCCGTGCGCCGAGCCTCCCTTCTAAAGTCATTCATTCAATTTTACGCCAGGAGTTTTAATCCCCCTTGAAAGGATGGACGATGCCTATCACGACGAAAAAACTCCATTTATTCATTCCCATCGACACTCGAAATCTCTATGCCGTGTTCACTGCGTGCTGATCCTAATAGAATGGCGGGCACTGTTATCTTCGAACGTAAAAAGGGACACTTCGCGCAGAGAAGAAGCGTTCCGCGCGAGAAGATAAATATGCGAAGATCTCATGGCGAACATCTTCCCTGCGAGTGGAATTGAATCGATCCAGCAGTTCTTCGGCGCGGCAGAAAGGAGCGTTGCTAATGTGTTGACAGACACAATTATGTTGATAACATCTCGAATAAACGGGCAATGTAATCGGATCAGCGGAAACTCGAAGTACACCTTCTTCCACGAAGTTTTGCATAACAATGTTGCCAGGATCAGAGAATTTCGGGCGGGGAACGCGCTGCCTCGGGTACGCGCAGGCACGCGAGTTTCTCAACATTTGGTCGCAGTAGATAATGCAAAGACGCACGCCGGCATACGGCACCCCGAACCTCCACGAGATTAGCCCGAATTTCCAACGAACATCCAGCCTCTGATGAAAGCAGGCTAATAAACCAACTGGCGATATACGGCGATGTGATCTACGAGGTAAATCGCGCGCAGAGCAAGTATTTATCCTTGGGGAATTCGCATCGCGTTCGAGCGAATCCTCCGTGTCCTTATACGAAAACAATTGCACCGGGGGATCTCGCGGATAAGGTTCAGCTCCCGGCTGAACATCACGTTCCTCGGCCTTGCGGCGAATACGGAGCAACTTTGGAGATCTCTATCGGATTAAAATACACGTGCTGCCTCTATTTTCAATTAACGCCGTTCCAGCTCGTAACCGTAATTCACGAAGGTGTCCGCGGTTAACGGAGGATATCTGCCACCTTTCCACGTGCGGGTAGAAATAGAATCTAAACTGCTGCAATATTCCGGCGAGATGGAACGGGGACCTTAATCCGCCAAGTTCTCCAAAGTGTAGACATTGCGCAGACATCGACGTAGGTGGAACAAAAGCTTTCAACCTGTGCGTCTCGGCTTTCCGGCGAGTGCTTATTAAGTATTAATTACGCGGGAAATGTGCCTTACATTCGCAGCCCACGTGCAAGATTACACCGCTCGAGGGACGCCCGGCCCTTTGACGCGGCGGGTCCAAGTATTAATGATGGTAATTAATTTGATTACTCGACTACTGCAAATTTACGAATCGGATCGCGTCGACGGGATTCCCTTTGTGTTGCACAGCAGGTAGGGTGCAGAAATAGAGGATCGTTGCTCGATGCAGTACGAATGATTTATTGCATCGGAATTGTGAGGTTTGATTAGCAGATCAAAATGGGATTCAATGCAGCACACATCCCTGCCGCTTTCAAGGACCGATCGGACGGCTCGAAATTTACCACTGGTAACTTTAAAATGAGGTACCTTCGAAAACATGAGAGCAACCGCGTTTGCAATTGAATTTACTGCCTATAGACGCGATACGTGACTGTCGCTGTACGACTTCCCGCTCTACGATCGATATGTTTCAAACAAAAATAGAATTTAGTGCATTCATTTCATCCGACTGGGCGGGTCCAACGAGCAGATGCTATAAAGCGCTCCCGAAGCGGTGTCGGCAGTAGTTAAAGCGTTAAACGTGTCAGCCGGCGCGTTTAGAGGCGCGAACGAAAGGAAGCCGGATATCATATGGATTTAGAAGAGTCTCTGAATAGAACTCCTCTCCATACCGACCTCTACTTTTACAAAATGTGCGCGCTATTTTGAATATTACGGAAACGCGTTCATTTAAATGTAATGATTCACCAGTGCAGGTAGTAATAGCATAGAGAGCACAACAAGCTGCAAGTACAATTTAATAAATAATTATGCAGAATATAGAAAAGTCTGTAATATTACATGAGAAAACGTATGAATATGTTATGAATGTATTCAGCATAGAAGCGATTGTCAAGTTTTCAGGCGAGTGTAACTTCTATGTTGAATACATAATATGTATGTACGACAACACCTTACATACGATTGCAGGTAAGTTGAGATAAACAACTGTACGGTCAAATAGTCGAAACTGTCGGGATGAATAGAAACTGCAAGCTCGCGGCAGCTAAAACTTTCAGAATTGGACGCGATGCTGGCCCCGGAATTACTCAAACTTTGATAGAATTCATACGGCTGAATTTCTGCGGCATTTGCCCCCTGCTATCATTTGTCTAAAACTCGGGGAGCGAGAGCGAGTATTTGGGAAATGCCCTTTCAAAATCACGCTCCAGAATGCAAAGGTCACATTAGGGAGCTTACAAAGCTATAAGGCACTTATTTTTTAATATAATTTCTCATGGGTCACGGACACACGACTGACGGTATTACATCTCTGTTGGGGATCCCGGAAGCTGATAGTCGAGATTCACGGATTTTTTCATTACATTTCCGTGACGAGATTAAAGGATTACATTAATCGACTCTTTGAAAAATGTCTCGCGGTACGTGCACTGGAAAAGATCAGCACCCTCTCGAGAGTTCAATTTTTTTCTGCAGTGTACTTTATTATAAAATCGACGGAGTAATTACAGTTCATTCAGAACTGTTGCTATTCAATGGAAAGGGCTGAATTTAACTTTCATTTCGTCCAAAATAGAAACGAAAATTAGTTCATAATAAAGAAGTGGTCCGATGGAATATTCAATGCATTATTGCGTGTATTATTGTGTAGAATGCGCAGGACTGCATACATGTATGTGTATGATAAACGTGAATGGAGAAATGGTACCATTAAATTCGAGGAGATCACCATTGAGCACGTAACGAAACAGCGTACTTTCAACTTTGCAATATAATAGAGCAGTTATATTTCTAGTTCAGTGTGCAGGCTTTTCAAATTTCTTGCATACATTACCCAACGACTGATTTCAAAGCGCATAATAATTTTCTGCTTCCAACCATTCATTGCATATTTCAAACACATTGATCGCATCTAAAATTCCATTCATATGTGGCGGCGATTCTTCTCACCCCGCGTCCTATTAAAATTTGACTACACAGGGGACAAATTTTGAGCGGACCGAAGATTTTATACAGAACAGTAGGGCGTGGAATTTTACACGGTCTATTCTATGCGCTGGCCGCTCTAAGACCCGGCGAAATATTTACGCTCTTGACCCACTTGTGTTCCAGAGTCTCTTTCTATCGTAAAAACGGTCTCAGCTTGATACTGAAATTTCATTCGCGACGAAAGCGCTCTACCGATGAAAATTAACACAATTGGGGCAAGGCTTCCGCTGGCGCACCAGGAACAGGGTCAACGCCCAAACAGTCTCTCTGTTTACAAACGTCTTTAAAAAGAAGCATCTCGTATATGGGGCATAATTGCACAGCAGGCATTTAGCTTCTTCCAGGCAGCCGCTTTAACGTCTCGCCTGTCCCCGGAGCCCTTTTCTTGGCCCGCCAGAAAGGGGAGGCTTAATCGCGTCGGAAAGCTCGAGTAGCCCGGGGCTGGTCGACGGGTTCGCCTCAATTATTCACCCCCTCCGTTTCTATTTCTGTTCTCATGTCAATAACATCCTCACGGAAAGTCAACACAAACCGTCGCGATAACTGCTGCCATAATCGATCGCACAATCTATGCCATACGCTCTTCTACTCTACCAATGTAGAACACACCCGGAGACGTTCGCATTCCTACTTAAAACAACCCCTCTATTCCTCCTAGCATTTTATGTAAAACCGACCGCATCTGACCCATCTTCGAAGCACAGCACATAAGATACTCCTCGGAGAACGCTGATAAGAATCCACGAACATTCATTGGGAAGCCAATAAACCGCCCCTTCCACTATCCCACTGACAATGGGAAGCATGCAAAAGTGACATAACACCGCGAGAATGTTTTTGGATCGACTTACCTCGACACGCAAAAGCGGCGGTGTCGCGTTCACGTCCACCAAAGAGTAGGATCGCGAAGTATCCCGCTTTCCCGTAGGTATCATATGTCAAAGTGGCGTCCGCTCGTGGCCCAACAAAGGGGTGCGAGTTGGCGCTGCGCGACTGTCCCTCTGGTCAAAGGACAATCGTTGGAACGCTACCGATGCGGCCGCGATAGGTGCTACGATTCAACTGGTTTCCCGTTCGAGCCTGATAACAGCTTCTACCGTGGTGCGTTTTGTTATCAAGAGGGAGAGCGGTCGCGGCGCGAGTGATCACAGTCGCGGCTCGAAGCAGACTGAACGCGCCCCCGCCGTTCTGGCCAGCGAATAGCGTGACGCGCAGAACGGAGACGCTTCCTCTCACTGATACGCCTGTGATTGTGGCCTTGCCCGACCTTAAGCGTGATTTTTCGACGATCACAGGGGAACCGTATGCGTCGCCCCTCACCTGGTCTAGGTGACCCCCCTTTGAGGCCTCCGCGGCTCATCCTAGAGCCACAGCTACCCAATGCTTCTTCCTTCTCGAAAAACAGCACTCGCAACACCGTCCATTTTGTAGCCACGTTTATCGAGAGCCCAAGCAGACATCGTTCCTTTTAAAGCGTCCTTCGAATCTCCCTTCGCCCTCGCTTAGAACGTAACATTATTTGATCCAGGGCTATAGGTACTTGGTCCGGTGCTGGATATTTTTTGCTCGAGCGATTATTGCGGTGCACCTGCACGATCAACCCGATTAAATCATGCCGGTCGTAAGTTAATTGATTCACCTTCGCCCCCTGTTCCCGTGGTTGACACGCGATCCATCTACTCTAGAGTTTCTCGCGTCCTGGCGCTCCTGAGCCACCACCATGGCGGAAACGGAGTTCCTCCGGCTGAACAGAGTCCTGGAATATACATATGTGGACCTGGGTTCTTTTCGGTGTCGCGTGGATTTTTTCATTCGCCACGAATCCCCCGCGGGATAGGCATGTCACTGCGTTCGAATCTTTCATCCGGAGTGGTCTATCGAATTTTTCCCAGACAAGTGAATGAAAGCCCGCCACGCATGGGAACACTGACGACGCCATTGTGCTCGATATGTCTGCTTGTTATCGACTCCGTAACGAAGCTATCGAGATCGAGTTTTTAGGGATGAATGATGACCGGTGCAAGTATGACGCGCCACAGTTGTGCTTTGGAAAGAATATTATATCAAGCTAAACGGCGCACAGTGGTTCCAAATCGCAAAAAAGCGGCAAAACCCTCAAAACGTACTTTAATCTTGTCAGAAATTGGTGGTCGGGGGTTTTTGCGGTCGCTGATTACGAATCTGAACTTCAAATTTTTGAAAACAAAATGGCGAATCCAATATGGCGGACGTGTATATTAAAAAATTGATAGGTCTGCACGAAAATTGGTATCCTACTGTTCTTCGGGTCGCTGATTACGAATATCTTGTCCAAAATGCAAATTTCAATATCGCAGACCTAATAGCATTGGCGTAAACCTTTTTTTTAAATTCATTTTTGCGGAAATTGTGATAATTTCCCAATATTCGCCTATAATTATATAATCAAAATGTCGAATTTAGTATGGCGATCTTAATTTTAAAACATTCTGGAAATTAATTACTGTGAAAATTTTATTTTTTTTTATGAAAAATGCGGCATTCCTACGTTTATAGAAGATTGCATAGTTCAAATATGTGGTTGAAAATAGTAATAAACAAAGTTGCAATTATAAATGCTGTTTGAAATGAAAAGGGTTCGTTCGCGGAGAGCGTAGATAGATACTAATAGGCACTTTAAATGCGGATATCTTAAAAAAGCGCAAATATGCGCAAGATTTTTCAATTGGATATCATACTTCACATGTTACTTTACGTCAAGAAACCTTTAACTGTGTGAAGTTCCGTGAATAAAGTAACTATTTTCCTTGCGTTGTACTAAAATATGAGTAGGATTTAGGACATCTTGAGAAGGGAAGTACAAGAGTAAGTTCAAAGATATTTTGCATTATTCGTGTGCACAATGTATGTTTATAACACGTATCTTAATGGTAAAATGTGTTACATATGAATTTTTTAAAAATAAACTTTGCCTGATACATTAAAAATGCGAGCGTTTTCAAGCCATCTAAGAAGTACGAAATTTCGTCAACTTTGACAGCCTATATTTCATTAACCAACCACTATATTTTAAATTTTCAAGCGGCATTTGTTGCACTGATGTATGTATATTAAATGTACCATACTATCGACAAGCTGCTATTCACTTCAGAAATTGACTTTTGGCCAGCTTTTCGGGAAAAGGCACCACTGTGCGGCGATCGCTATTAAAACTTTGCCTTATAAAGAGGGGGCTAATTTTAAGTGACCCGCCAGGCAGTTTCGCTGCTTCGAAGGCGGCACAGTTTGACAAGGCGGATCGATGCACTTCTGCAAAATATAAGGGAAAATTACCGCGAAGTTCAGTATGCATGGAAAAGGGAAGTGGCGAACCTCGAGCGATCGTTAAAATCCTACCAGAAGTGATTTAAACCTCTCCTGAAATTTCAACTTGCGCTCATTTTAGTTTTATTGGCAGACGCTTTGGGCCTCGATAAAATTAGACGCGACGTTATTCTTTATCTCCGCTGCTATTATATTCTGATGCGGTGAAAACACGACACGCCCGTCAGTCGTATAGGTGGGCGCTGCAGGGTAAGGGATGGTTACTCGTTGCTTTATGGTGACTTTACCAACCGCGCTTTCGTCGCAGCCACTTCGAAACCTTACCAAATTTATCGTCACAACTTGTCCGTAAAAGGGGCACTCAAAATTTCTCATTGCCAGCAGTATTTTTACATCTTTATGCTCTTTGTGCGCCGGGACCGCGACCCGGGCAAGCAAAATGGCATGCAATTCTCCTTTTTGTAAATCTCAGCTGCATTCCTCTGGACTTCTAGTACGGGGGAATGTTTGCACGTTTGCCCGTAAGTACCGACGTCTTCATCGTTTAGCAGAGTTTAGCTCATCTCACAGGCTATGTTAAATTCAAAGAAGACCGTACCTAGAGTCAGCCGGACGCGTATTTCAAAGTCCTGTCACGTTGGAACATCCAACTTTTACATTTTTCTTCCAAAGTGTGGTAGTAAATTTTCGACCAAGGTATCTTTACATCCCCGTAATCTCTGCGAGTGCACCAAAACTCCTTGGGAAGAGCGGAGAAAAATCCCTCGCTCGTAACGTCCCCCGAACCATCCAATTTCACAGTTATCGACACTGGAGGATTAGAATTTCACCGACGTACTTTTAATATTAATTAAAGTTTCTTTAAAACTTTTTTCGGCAAATCTTCCTTTTACCGGCAGATTCCTGCCGGCCCAGTGCACGAGTTTCGCGAACGTTTAATAATTTCGACATACCCAGCGGTTGTCTGACGACTTGCTCGACAGAAATTTCGAATGCAAGGGCATGTCCCGTAGCATTTCTCTACGCGGGCACGCAGCCACGCATTTTACGCGACGCTCTTGAAACATCCATTAAGACGAAGGGATATTTGTTTCCGTGATATTGCATAAATATCCCATACTTGCCAACAACCGTAGGATTCCTGTGATTGAAGGCTGCAATAAGTGGCGTGGCTCAAGCACGTAGCGAACAAGCTGAATTCGCGGAGGCACTGAATATTCAAATTCCTTTCCTGCATAGCGGTGTATAAATATGCAGTTTATGCGGTTCGGAATCCACTTTTATTAAATACATTACGCGTCGATTCGCTTCTTCTTGTTTTTCGCAGATCCTTGAAAGTAGAGTCGATCAGCTTCCTCCGAACGCAACCCTTTCACCATTTGCATCTCTGAAACGAATTTATCGCTTCTCCGACGGCGAGGCGCATCGAAATAAAGGATTTCAAAAGATAGAACAATTTTTCTACCGACCTCCACAGAGAAGCCTCTCGTTTCCACGGCTTTACCTTCATAACGAGGTAGATGCGCGTGGTGTCATTAAAACACGACTCAATTCTCAGCGTTGCATCAAGCCTGAAACGCTTTTTCGCCTCCATGGACGATGCGCCATGCGCGTGATTAACTTACATTCGTTCGAGAGCGGTCTGAAGTTTCTAAATTTGCCAAACGGGGAACGTTTCGTATTCAATACTTTCAATTATTATTCACGTCGGTGTCAGCTGATTTTTATCGCACAAAGTTTTGTATTAATTCTTCTCCGGTTGGGGGAGTGTAAACACCAGCGAAGGGGAAAAAAATATAGACAAATTTTTCACAAAAGAATATAGACATTGCAATTGGGATTTCCGCTTAGGGTGCGAATCATTGTACAGTTTTAGAAAGAGGATCCATTTCGAGTACTAGCCTGTGCCATTCTGAATCTGGGCCTTAATTCGAAGTTAGCTGGTCGGTAACAATAGTTCATCCTCGATCCAGCTGTTGCGATTGAATTCCACGAAACCGCCTTGACCGTACCGTCGACAATCCGCGAGCCCTGTGCTCCGAGCAGTTTAACATAGTTCACCTGCTGCGAACAGGGGATGCGCAGCTGAACCTTTATGCTCCATTAATAGTTGGACGATGTGATACCCGGAACAGACGTATGACACGAGCAGGGATTATAATCTCGCGAGCCTACCCGCGTACACCTGACCACGTTCAAAGTTTCGATAATTTCTCCAACCAGTAGGAATTCGTTGCGCCTGGATTAAGGCGGCGATATTCAACGACACGGTAAATGGAATAAAACGCGCCCGGCTGCGTGCAATTCTCGACGTCGATATCGCGCACCTAATGGGCAAAGGACTAGGTGATAAAAGGAAATAAAAAACGAGCGCCCTTTGGTAACGTCACAAGTGCGCCCCGGTCATTCTCGATAATGAACCCGTTAATAAAGCGTGCTTTTAGCAGGGTCACTTCTGTCTCTGATACGTGGTTGCAATTTAAAGTTGTTAAAAAATCGATGATCGCCGCTCGAAAGCCGCGGCGCTCGATGCCGAGTGAAACGCGAAGCCCTGGTGGAAATATCGAGCACGACACGACGGAATTATTTACAAAGAAGTACCTTTTGACCGCCGGGTAGGTACACTCGATAGCCACGCAAAGCGATGGTCAGCTAAGTTATTGTTTTTCAAACATAGTTGCGGTAACTTCCGCGTTACACAACTATGCGGGTGTCGGAATTACATGTACCGCAACGTTTCTTCCTGCGACGCATAGAATATTCCATTTCGCGGCCGCGCAGAACGCGCTGTATGCCATTCTGACGGGGAAACGTCCACTGTCCGGGCTGCATAAACGGACCACACCGTGTCGCCCATCTACGTGCAGAATCTAACGATTATTTCGCTTCGCACTAATTAAAGGCGTCCTGAAGCCATGGCGACTGAGAAATTCCAGAGCGACACGAAATTCTTGACGTGAAGTTACTTTTCTCCTCGTTATATGCAAATGGTAGAGCATACGAGAGCGCGACACCTACGCGAAAATATCAACCGTTCGTCACCACCGCATCTCTAAATAGCAGATTCCCGATGGAGTTTTGGATTTTCACCCGTTTCGTTTCAATTAACATGACACTTGCCATTTCGTTGGCGTCGAGCGTGGCACCGAACGCACCATCGTCTGATCGATGACGATAAAATTTAAAAGTCGCGTGAAAATGGGACGTTTTAAACCGGCACACGTAGCCAACGCGATGAAACAAAACACGGTGTACACATCGCGAAATTGTTTCGGTATACGCGAACTTTCGCCTGCTGTTGTTTCAACCCCCCCGTGTTAATTGGATTCTGTTTAATCGTTGCAGTTTCGGGGTGTGAAGCGTGTTTCAAAGAGTCACTGGGGAATAGACAGGGGAATAGAGACATTCCTTTCGACAGAAAGGAACGTAGAAACACCATTCAATTACTCGCTTGCCAATTGATGTGGTCAATTTATAAAGTCGCCCCTTCGCCTTTTCCTTCGGCCGTACGAAAGAGCCTCCGGGCGGTTTGCGGGGGAGTTTCATTTTTCAACGGCGCTGCTTCCCTTAATTTAATTTGCGAGACAGTTCCAGGAGGACTCCCTCGATTTCCTATGCCCCCGACGATCCGCAGACGCGGGCGTCAAAGCCCTCTTGGGATTGTTATGTTAAGAACCCACCGAGCGTGCAGGAGCCGGTGAAACTCTTCTGCGGCGCTCAGCGCGCCGCCACCGAGCTATCCGTTGTAATGAAATTAATTAAAACTACCTTCGCACATAGTTGCCCGTTCCTGACGTTTATTGTCACGGCAAGGAGCCAGCCTTGGCTGCCGCGCAATATTTCAATGTTCCCCTTCGCCGTCTCCAGGCGACCTGGTTTAAATTTTAAAACAAAGCTAGCACGTTCAATTGTCTTGAACACCGAAATTTCTGGCGCAGTGTTTCTAGTATCGCGAACTCGCTGGTAATCCCGCGAAATACATGCGCCCTTCCGTTCCAGGAACGCATCACGAGGATTTGCAGGCGACGCTGCAAAACCCACGGGCGTCGTAAAGTTTTCCTTTATCGAGTTCAAGCGCGTCCATCCTCGCGTTATTTTCATATGAGAAGTGCAGGAGAAGGAAGCGGACAACAGAGATATTACTTTTTTCGCGCTATCGTACACCCGATGGTATTGAGCCCCCGCGTTGGACGAACTCCCGAGATTACTTCAAAGAATCTACCGTCCTCTTTGTCCCCGCTTCCTTTATTCGGGGGACGAGTGCGAGGCTCTCGAACGGATTGAACGGTTTCTCGTGTCGACCGAACCGATCGAAATCCTCCTTGCGATGCCCAACATCGCGGCTTTAATCCGCAGCGTCTCCTCCGAAATCCTCCGAGGTACATCGGACCACTCTTTCAGACTCGAATTACCATAGATATTGCAGCTAATGGAGTCCTAAGCGTAAGGAACGAGAATCTTTTCGTTGCGCTGCTAAACAACTCTCGTTCTCGCTGGAATCGAGTTCCGATTTCAATCAAAACCGAGGCACCGCTCCGACGAACGATATTCGCCCATGAAAATGAGCACCGAAATTAAATTCCACCCGATACGAACGCGCAATCAATTTACCTGTACAAACTGTATTAACGAGCTTCTTGGAAGAATCGATTTGACGATATTCGACGAGAACCGGCATTTCCCTGATAAATTGCTCGCTACCCCCGATGAATACCTAAATGTCACCTCTCCAGGTGGTGGAGGACGAATCAGTTTCCCTGCCAGCTGTTTTTCGTTGTATAATGATTTTAACTTCACTTTAAGGCTGCGCTGTCTCAACTCGCCAGACGGCTATCGCTTGGAATTATATTCTCTCGAAACGCGAGTTGCTCCATTGAAGTTGAGTCGGGGACATATCAGCGTCGTCTTTTCCTTGTTACTCTTAAAGGGTCCTTTTTCGATCTCGATCCCTTTGGCGCAGTTCCCGTTGAATTCCGTCGTAAAGTTCCCTTCCTGTTCATCGTTGCTCGCTTGTGCTCCTTCTTTCTTTAAAGACACTTGAGTCAGCTTCCGGAGCCTTGGAAAATGAACGACGGCTTTTCTCCAGCAACTCGCGGACCGTGATAAAACGACTGGCTTCGAAAATATCCCCCGGCGGGTTTTTGATTGATTTTAAATAACAATGGATCCTCTCCAGCGCTGTCTCGACGCATCGCGATCATGAATGCATGGGATTTCTTTGCAGAGTGCATACTCCGCGCGGCTGTACTAAAAAAACATGTAGGTATCTACATATATTCTCGAGCTTGACATCAGGATTATTCGTAAATAATGTTTCGTAACGCGGTTGCTATCCTCTTCTTCGAACTCAACCACCGGGCGGTCGCCTTTTTCCGTCGGTTGAGAAGGGTTCGACCTTCCTTTGGGCGAGGAGAAAATAATAACACCAGCCCGAAATTGGTTTCCTTTATGATAAACGAGCATGAGGCCCCGTATGTTAGGGTAGACTGAAATGTCAAGGACGAGCCGAGTGATCTCGAAATGTCGCGAATTGTTGGGAAGAAGGTGGCTGACTTGCGAACTCCTGTAACGAGCATCTTATCTCTGGGCCAACACACTCGATATTCCTCGGAGGGCGAGGCATTTCTCCGACCCATTTCTAATGCATCTCTTCGATCAGCTACGATGCAGATCCTGCTGACCTCGCGCAGAGGATCACTATCGTTTTCGATGCAAATATCATTTGGTGCCTTTATTCGAAAGTTCCAAGATGCAGCCGTAGTGTCGCGAAATCGGACGCAAAGCAGATGCTTCCCTTCGGCTCGCGGAGCAGGGAAATGTTAACTGGCGCTACGTGAGATCGTATCATCAATACGTTGCACAGTCTTCCGCAAAGAAAATTTTATATTCCAACGTTTTCTTCACATTTAAACGATAGAACCTTGCCGACATTTGCATAGAAAAGTCTACGAATTCCGGAGGGGATATTGTGATTTAAAAAGCTTGCTTCACGGCACAACAGCCAGTCGATATTACGGCTGAATTCTCTCATTCGTCGAACATCGATGTGCTCCACGAAAATTGTGGAGTTATTTGTCTCGCGCTACAAAAGCTGGGTCGCAACTGTTCTCTCTGGGATCCCATTCTCGTATGTACAGTGAATTAGACCGGGAACGTGACTGCGGCGGGCATTAAAGAGGAGAGGGTACGAAGGAAAAGTTCGCTACTTCGATTCTCCAGCCTGTAATCGTTATCCAGGATTCTGTTTTCGGGCTTGATGACTGCTTTAACCACGAAGGCGCTTGTAGCATACCAATACCCTCGTGGAAGGCAGGCAGGCAGACACGAAATACCATTTCCGTAACGCCGTTCATATTTCCTCGCTGCCTCTGATAAAGTATATCATAGAAAATATTCAAAGGCGTCCCAGGTAAAAGGTATCCCCGACTTTCATCGGCAAAATAAAACGTAAAACATCGGCGAAACGAAGTTATGGGTTTCTGATTGCGACAGCAATGAGCCTCGATATTCGCGTCCTGCCGAGGAAGAATTCAGCCGCATAAGGATCCTTACTCCGCAACGTTTAAAGTATTCATTAATACTGGGAATACCGAGGACCGTAACAAAGGCGTAGAAAATTGACTGTTCCTGTATAAAAACAGATTTCTTGCTTCATTTATTGCGACAAGTTTTGCGTGGTAGGCCGTTCGGGGTCAGTGTCTACCACCCTTCGGAACTTGAAGGTCAGAATTCTGATCGATCGTGAGCTAGACGACCTAAGGGCCGAGGTGTCCGTTCCTTTCATTATTCCTGGAGAAGCGAAGGTGACTGCGCGAGGCGTACCCACCCCCAATCGTCCCTTGGAAACGTGTTATCCCGGGGTAAATCGAATTCGAGCCTACTACCCATACAGCACACTCCGTGGCAGGAAGGTTGCCGGAACGTTCCACCGGAACATTGCTGGAACGTTGCAGGAACCTTCCTATGTCCGCCCCTGTGGAACATTGCACGGAAACCTTCCTGCCACCTTCAGGGAACGTTCCGGGCATTCTCTAGCCACCTTCAGGGAACGTTCCGGGCATTCTCTAGCCACCTTCAGGGAACGTTCCGGGCATTTTCTAGGAATGGTCACGGTTAAGGAAATTAATTAAATTACAATAAATACTGACAATTAAATATTCATATATTTTTTCTATACAAGCCGACAACCACAAGAACAATAATAAAAATAATAAAAATAATAATAGTATTGGCTCTGGTGGATCTTCTCAAACCCGCGTATGTGGAGTTGCAGGATCTTCCGCTCTCTTTACTTAAAATGTACTGCATGCAGCGTGTAATAAACCTGGAATAATACATGCATTTATTTTACAATTTTACAACTTTAAGTGCTGAAATGAGATAAATAATAAATTTACTTACTCATTTTATACTATATGTTTGAATATATGAATGATTCTTTTTGTATATTTCTCTGCCACAGAATCCTCTATTAATTTATTTAATATCAGCAGCTTCCACAGCTTCTCTTCAGTAAATGAATCTATAAAAGGTCATCAATAAATTATTTCAGTCATGAAAAATGGCTTCATTAAAAACAACATTTATGTAACGCCAAACGCAGGCTGCATTCAAGCGACGCAATGGAAAAATAACAATCACCGTTACTTTAAATAATTGAACGGAAAGTGAAATGAAAGTTGTACAGTACATGCATGTTTACAAGGAAACTGTGTGAAAAGTAAAAGCTTGTAGCACAGAAAGCAAAGAAATATATGTATTTTAAATAACTAGAAAATTGCAGTTTGTTAATAGGCATCAAATATTTTATATTAGTTACTTTAACTTAAAAATAAGCTCCTTAATTTGAATAATTCATATATATTACTTGCGAAACAATCTGTTTTTATCCTGTTCTTATATATCGTGACAGAAAACACAAGAACATTTATATTGTCCAAATACAGTAGGAATGCTTGCAGAGAGAAGATTTCTTTGAATGTACGAAATTCAGGCCCAGACCCATGTTCTGTAAGCAACGATGCAGATAGTTTTCATTCTTCAACGGAAATCTATATGAAACAAACAAAAATATTTATTTTTAAGAAGTTCGACATAACCTACAAGTAGCATATACATGGGTTCTACTTACCCGTGATATGTCAAACCTTCACCCAATTCACTCAGGTCTCCTGCACCACAAAACACACACGTTCTAACCATTTTTACTACTTAAAGCAATTAATAACTAATCACGCTCTAACTATTTACGCGTGTGCTTTCTTACGTGCTTTGGCTTTGCAACCTGTCGTGTCGCACGTGAGGTACGTCACACAACGCCTGGATCTTCACCACGCCGCCGGCTTGGGAAGATCCACCAGAGCCAATACTATTATTATTATTATTATTATTATTATTATTATTACTATTATTATTACTATTATTGTTATTGTTATTATTATTATTATTATTATTGTTGTTGTTGTTGTTGTTATTATTATTATTGTTATTATTATTATTATTATTATTATTACCGGGAATAGTCCCATAGTTTACATAAAGCATACAACAATTGACCTTACATCGTCTACACAAAGCGTAAGTACCTAATATATAGGAGAAACTTTTAACTTCCTACTCTGAATTATATAGTGTATGTGAATGTAAAAAATGTGTAGCTAATTTATTAAAGAAATCAATGGTGTGTATAAATGTTTCTCCTTTTTCCATAAGGATTTTGTAAAAAATATGTACATATACAGTATAATCTGCAACTACAATAATTATTATTGATATCAATTAGGGAAAAGTCGATACAATTACGGTTATGGAACCGATATGAGGAGGGAAATAGGAACCGTAACCGAAACACAAATAATAGTTGGAAATTTCGGTTCTTCATAACAATTATTCAGAATAAAGGTTCTTTATAACCGTTTGGAGAACCGAAATCGATATTATAACAGTTTTCGAGCCCTGCTTACTGCGGGACCTTTGTTGTAAAATTTCCGAAAAGTTCTATGAAGGTGGCTAGAAAATGCCCGGAACGTTCCCTGAAGGTGGCTAGAGAATGCCCGGAAGGTTGCCGTGCAATGTTCCACAGGGGCGGACATAGGAAGGTTCCTGCAACGTTCCAGCAATGTTCCCGGTGGAACATTCCACGGCAACCTTCCTGCCACCTTCAGGGAACGTTCCTGCCATGGAGTGTGCTGTATGGGATAGTGTGTACACGCGCGGAATATTCATCTTCTGCTGGTTTCCCAAATAAAACGATTTCTCGCGCTCGCCTGGGAATGTAATTGCAAAAGAATGTTTCGGGGCGAGAAACATGGTCGCTGGTTCCGCTGAATTGCCTGTAAATTAAGCCGCGCCCCGAACAACGGGCAAGTAACACTGACAGTGCCTCGTTGTGGTGTAAGTCTGGATTAATTTAAATTTACGGGCCAGCAATTTCTCCCAGGCCATACTGAGTGCTAATTAACGTGCTTCACATTACATTCGTTTCTTTTCTACTGCGCGTTCCGCGAGCCATAATTTGCAGGCAATAAAAGGTCCGTGTAGCCCCGAATGGAAATATCAAAGCTAGCGATTCCGAGATTTGTTTGCGATGCGCCTGGAGCTTCCGCTTGTTGGTGTCTGATTGGAAGCGTAGGTACCGAGAACTGCGTGGGTTGTTTCAATAAGGTTAATCCATCGTTAACGGTTTCAGTGTACATGGTCATTGCAAGTAGATCTTCCCAGTAGTTCGTGGAACGTTCGGGTTCTGAGTTAGACACAGCTCAAAGGGCGCACTGCCCGTAAGTGGGATCAAAGTCGTCAAACCTTTGACCCTCAGTGAAATCGAGGTATGTACTGCGAACAGGGCTGATGGATTATTCTTCTACATTAATCTCATGCGTACCGATGAATATAGTGCTAGGTAGCTCGCCAGAGTTAATCTGCGGATTCTTTTGACTATGCAAGCAGCAGAAGTGTCAACCACGTTATAAATATTAATGAACGTCGTACACACGCATTGTTTTCAAGCGTACAGACCTCCCATTCCTATCGGATATGTTCCCGTATGTAAATCACGGGGTAAACAATTCCGTCGCGCGCATGAATATTCATGCCGTTTAAGAAATTGATAACGATCCCACCAAGTCTTGGGTATTAAGGGAAGCAAAGTGTTATCTGCTTCTTACGCTGCTGGCAAACTGCTGCGCGTTAAAATCAGAGCGCGAAGTGCAATTCGATTGCCCTGAACAGAAAAATCGCGGGCTTCCGATGCGCGCCGGTAGAATGACAGATTTTCCATTCGATATAACCGTTGAACGATTAAACGTGAAACAGACAAGGGGCTGTATGCGGTCTGTTCGACCATTCGTTAGCACTGTCATTCGTAATTCTGTAATCCGACTTCCACCCTCGTTTAAAGGACCGCGGTCAAACGTGGAGGATGAAAAATGTCTGTTTAATTCGTCCATGGCAGGTTGGAGGTGCAGCAAACACGAGCGTGTGTATATTCCGGCGAACTTTTTCAGGAAGAGTTTAGCATGTAAATTTCAGCTTCACGTCGGGGGAGGCTCGGCGGGCCCGTAGGAAAATTTTAATAAAGTAACTTACATGCGAGGGCGGTATTAAGATAATCCTTCTTCGCGCGAAAACATTTTTCCACAATTTTAACGAAACCCTTCTAACCAAACGACGCCCCTCCTCGCGTGTATAATCGCCGCGGGGTCGCGATGGCTGACAGCTGAAAATAAACAAACTCGATGGAGGGTCATCGTTAACCCCAGTGTTTTATGAAGAAACAACGATCCCTGGATGGCGCCACGGAGTTCTTTATGCTCGCCGTTAGTTTCCCGATCAAGCCACAGTATCGGGCGAAATTGTGACCGGAATAACGGCCTTTTAGCCGTCCCGCTTCGGGACACGATAAGATGAGAATCGAATTGGGTCACGACAGTTGCCGGATACGTTTGCAGACGCGAGGCGGGGGAAGAAATGGCCGGTTCCTGTGATCACGCGTTTCAAAATCGAAGACCGGTGTTTGCCGTAACCTTAAACCTTTTACTGCGCACACAAAACGGCCACTGACCCTCGAAAGCTTCGGATTAACCGTGCCCCACTCTGGCCATTAGCTTGCACTAGAACTCCCGGCCTGCCACCATTCGTTGTTAATAACGAATTCCTGTCACCGAGCTCGCACCATGCGGGTCAGAGGATTCGACACGGCAATTAATCTCGCAGATAGCTGTGTGAAAAAGCTGTAGAAACTGTTACAGCCAACTTCCAAATGACACGGGGAAGTTTGCTTCTACTGTAAAGTGGCTGTCCTTTAACGCAGAGTCACTCAACGAATATTTACCCTATACAAAACTCGAGAACGCTTCAGGATTTCGCATCCGCTGCGTATTCACGGAGAAACGGAAGATAGATCGTACATGTACGTGGGAACATCGATTCCAGCGATTGATCCAGCGACCCAATAGTAGGTACACATTTCGTAGGAGGTGTAATAGGACAGGTTGCGTTGTCTGACGAATAATGGCCGCTACTACTGCGACCAATCGCAGATGGGACGTTCTGTCGTTCTAGCACTCTAGCACACCTGTGCTGCGGCTAGCTGTGCTCAGCACGATATCAGTATCGATACCTAAGCAAGTCTGCGTGGGCTATAGTGTATGTCCGCGCAATTTTTACCCACGACTGAATGCTCCGCATCTGATATGCCGCGGCTGTTCCGACTGCGCTGAAATTGCATTGCGTGGACAGCTGGACAGAGTAATTTTGTATGAAATACGAACTTCACTGCCTAGAGATTCGAATTCTTCGGGCGCAGAAGATTATGCCACTGTCGGTTGGCAGAAATATTCTTTCCTGGCAGATTGAAGCTTCCACGATTCTTTATTCTACTCGAGCACAATGTTACTGTCTTCACCTTGTCGTTATAGCAGAGAGTCGATTGATTGAGCCTGTAATACTGCACCTTTACCTGGCTTTCGCGTAATACCAGCGGTGTAAAACATTCAAATCGAATTAAGCGATCGCGCAACTACTCTTTGCCGCTGGCTGATCAATAACGGGCTGTACTACTGCGAGTAGGGTCTCGATGAAAGCTCGCGCGAGACTTCCAACGCGCGACTTCGCGTATCGTTGCCGTTACAAAACCGTGGTTCCAAATATTGCGGCTGAATTTGGCAAAGCGTGGCGTGGCCTTTTCAGCAGAATCCTCCCTCAAAGAGCTGGCTATCATCGAAGGTACTCCATCGTTTATACGCCGGCCAGAGACGAGCCTCGTAGGTGCCTCCATCCTTTCTGGCGAACGAGACGTTATGAACAATAGGGGTATCAGGTTTTCAGGCGAATGGACAGCCGCGTAACTCGAATTGCTTACGGATAAACGGTATCGGTTCCACGGAGCGCGCATTGCCGCGGCAGTGTCTGGATCCGTGAACGTTTCCGTTGGACATGCACACGGCTACACGGAGTAGCGAGAAGGAAGCTGATTTGTATACAAACTTGCTGTTGCAGCATTGTACCTACACCATGGTGAATGGAAGGCATCGTCTTGCGGATGCCACGTAACACTAGTTTGCCCTTTCCTCGAGCGGATTACGGTAACCCTTTCGTGGGCGAGACGTGTACGTATGCCACCTACGGGCGGCTGAAGAGAAAAGGATAATCGTGCATGCGTGGGCAGTGCATAAATCCATCCTTTGATTCGATACAGTGGTTTCATGGTTCTTGAAGCGCGGCGGGTGAAACGTATGAATTTCGCGTCCAGCCGGATTTATCCTCTACAGAAAGTTGGAGTTACGGCGATAGGATGTATTACCTTAACTCGTGCGGTTTTCCAGGTAGAAGCATAATCTGGTTAGGTGATTCGTTTAGTGGATTCAGAGAGCTGGCTTCGAATGAAACCTTCGCTTAGGCGGCAATTAAACGTTTCGCGGTGCGCAGTTTGTTGAAGGGCACATAAATAAAAGTTCAAGGCTCCAACATGCAGCGCACGGGTGAAAAGTAATATAATAATTACAATAATTATTATACATATAGACACTCGGCGGGCAACTCGTGGCGGGAGGAGGATTAGCCCTGATGTCGCCATCGAAGCAGAATAATATAATTAATATTAAGCTGCCGTGGCAGGGCAGCAAGCAGCCCGCTACTTGAAGGAAACGTCGCAATAATGCATAATTCCTGACCTTCCAGACAAACAGAAGTCGCGATTGTTCACGCCGGCGGCCCCTCCCACAGTTTCAATTTAAGTCTCGTTACTTCCGCGCTCCCATCTCCGGTTTTATGTACGTTTGATTCCCGTATAATTAAAATCATACTCCTCGCTCGGCGCGCTTCAAACTTCTATGAGCAAAGAGAGGATCGCAAGAGTACTTTTAATCTTCAAGCCTCCGTCGGCCTTTTCGGGATCCAACGAAATCTCCTTCCACAAACGACGGAGTGCCTCCTCACACTTTCCGGGAAAGATGCCGATATCATATTGCTCTACGACCCTTGCTCTCCCTTTGTACATTGTCGCTCCGTGACGCGAGAGTCGCTCGCTTCTTCGCGGTCGTATTTTCATATTTTTCGCCCACGCACAGTCTGTTACGTCAATTTCGCTTGAAACCCTTATCCTTTGTCGCAAAGGTGATTGGATATTAGCGTCATAAATTAGGCCGCGTACAAAGGCCATAAAATCGATGGTGAAATCTACGCTACACCCCGTTGTACACCACCGTTTACTTGTCCTTCAGCTTCCGAAACAGTGAGACACGAAAGAGGGTGTTTCTGACGGAACTGTCTACATTCCGTCGCGACGGCGTTAGTTTATGAAGCTCACTAAACTCGGGAGTGAAGAAACTTCGGTGGCCTGGCTGTTTCGGCGAACGTTATCGCGAAGTCTCTGGAACACTTGCCGTGTAATCTGGGCAGCGTACTTAAGCGTTATTTCCGAATCGATAACGGCGTGGAAACTCCATGGAATTTCAGCCGGGGTGACGGAAAGAGCTCGCGGGCCGGGAAGCGCGCACATACGTTGAGTAATGTCGATTCCAAGGGATCGTTCAGGAAAAAGCGCACCTTTCAAGTCCCTTCGTTTTATAAATGGGTCACTGGCGTCTGCATAACATAGCTCGATTCGCTCCGTGTGCAGAAGAAATATTGCATTCCGCATCTTTTTAAAACGGGGTCGAACGTAAGGTTGGAAGGTGTAGGTGGTACACGGGGCTCCTTGGATTTCGCGAGCTCATTGTTATCCCACGGATGTGTATTGGAGTACCTATGCAACGTGAATAATGGACAGTGCTTCTTCATCTTCCTCTTATTGTGATGGGAGCATTCTACCCTGTACTTGACGCAATTCCCGGAAATCAGAGAACCAAACGATGAAAATTCAATTACATTTTCCAGCAAGACGGGGGCTGCAATGTCACAGTGACGGCTCGTTCAGGATTATCGACAAGCGCCGTGCAAGTATTTGCGGAATTATCGGAACGTGATTGACAGAAAAGATTTGTGTCATCCGGATTAAAGGGGAACTTTAGCGCGGCGAATATGTTGTTGTTAACGCGAATGATTATTACCTGTATCGTCGGAGGAGGAAAGAAGAAGGAAAATCGTGGAAATGAAACTTACTGGTCATCGGTGATTAATTTGTATTTTTAACAAAATTGAACGTCAGTGACCGATATTGGGTCGTTATCGTTGACGTTTGCCAGTTGACATACTTTTAGCATCAACATGTTTTTAGGTCGACCCGGGAGAAAATAAAAACTGCCTTTGCGTGGTCACGTACACTCGGTTTGTGTAACTTGCAAGCACGGTAAATAACGGCAATTGGCATTTCCTCTTTCTCGGCTACAAAACAAAAGTAGAGAGGGTAGTTCAGTGTGCAACAATGAATTCGATTAGCAGTTAGTTTATGCAGAAACGGGGGTTAAATTGTACGAACGAAGGTTTGTACGCTTTCCACCCGTTGTGGCGTTTTTATGGAAACGTAAATGCAGATTTGAATATGTAAATGTGCATGGAAAATCAACACTTGTAGTCGCCGGAGTATTCTGTTAGCTAGTTTCAAGGTACCCGGGATAGTAAATAATTCCCTTCCGAAAGTTCCAGCATCACCAAAGAAGCGAGTAACTCTCGAATGTCCGTCAAACATTGTAAGTTGTAGCGTGAAATGTCGCGAAGCCTGATTAAAATTTCTGTTCCTCTCGATATATTTTCAGCAGTTCTGGCGAACGTAGACTGCAGAGGAAATTCACATAAATGGATCAAAAAATTATTTCCAAACTGTTTGCCTCATCAGTGTTGTCCTTCGTCGCAATGACAACTTTGGCGAGGCGCAGTTAATTAAAAAAGATGAGAGTTAATCGACAAATAGCGAAAAATAAGGTTGGAAAGGCAAGTAAATCAACGAAGGCCTTGATTAAGCTTTGTAAAAATTGTCGTGCAACGGGGAGACGGATCGTGGGTGGTGCGAGCGCTAGATTAAGTTAATTGAGTGATGCGATGACGCAAAGGTGCATAAAACTGAGAAGCAGTGGGAATCGGAGCCCTGTTTTACGAGAAACGAGGGGGATCAAGGTGCAGTAGTCGAGTGGGAAGTACGGCTAAATGAATCCACACTCGTCGCAGTGGAATCGAAAGGGTAAACATTTCAAGCTTTCAAAATCTCCGTAGTTTGTATAAAGCTGGTGTCTCTTTCTTCCCTTCGCTGTATTTTCAGTTAGTAGGGTAGACCAGGGGCGGTAGTAACACTTTGACTTTGGAATACGATTACGCAAAAACTATTACAGTTACAACAACAGTTTTTTTACGAAAATGTTACTTACTTATCTGACATTATTTGAGCCACAACAGTTTCGCTGTATGTCAACTAACATTGCGGTTATCAATAAAAAATGAGAAGCGGAGAAAGTGTTACAACCGTCCCTGACCCCGGGTCGGTTGTAACACTGCATGGAGTCGATAGTAGCACAAATATAACTTTACAAAATTAAAATATTTATTGATTTAGATTATAATAATAAATAAAAAAAGTAAAATCTATAACAAATTATGTGGTATCGCAATTCTGGCAGAAATAAAATACGTTTTGGCTGGTGCATTCTTCATCTGCTCAATCCTTACATTCAGTATATTGCACCCATTTTTCATTTGGTTTGCTTGTGCTATGCTATAGGATTTCATGCAAATAAGACAATATTATTCGCCTTCTTTGTCCCTATTCGGTTCTGTTGCGGTAAAACCGATCCCGACTGTCGATGTTACAATCGCCCCCGACCATGCTTTTGAACTTAAATTATAAATTTTGACTAACGAGACGCTTAAAAGTGCCAAGTAACGATCAATACTAGTTTAAAAAAGGTCGAATTACAGATTAAAAAATCGAACAAGCACATACTTGCGAAGGGAGTGTTTATATTACAATTTTAAGTCAGTAAGGAAAAGTTACTTTAGGGTATCGAAAAGTTATTTTCTTCACTATCCATGTCTATTGCGTATCTGTACTCCTAGGGCATGGATGTGTATATTCCAAATGTCATTCTTCATCATATATCCAAAAGTCTACCCTACTCTTTTCATCGTTGCTTTCTCTGCAAACTGGCCACAGATTTCACTGTCGGCGAGTACGTCTCCCATATGAATAATGTACAACCTAAATGTTTAAACGCTGTAATATAACGATAAGTACTATATAGCGGTGCCTTGGGCTGTTACCTGTGGCGAGCCGATTTTTTACAGTTACAGTATACTGCATTTTTTACACACAGGTCGATGAACGTCGTCTAATTACTGAGATCTACATTAATGCGTGCAAAGGGGTAGTTGCGTCGTAAGGCAGCTTTAAATCACTCGTGGGAAATCCAGGCCTGGGGAACTGACTCCGTCGTCAGCATCACCTGACAACGTTGTTACGTATTTATAAAGCATAGTCTGGTCTGGTATACATCGTTAGATGCGCCGAGGTTTATGCACCGCCGGGATTAAAGCAGCCGCGATAAACTACACTTGTTTCGGGGCGGGAATTTCGCCAGCAAGCGAAACACACCAAGTTTCTGCTTGGTCCCGATGAAACTGTTCAGCAGGAATTCGAGCGAGGGGCGAGAGGATTCGTTCTACTGGAAATGACAGAGGAGCTTGCGCGGGGCGTGCAACCGCGACTGTTTCACACTTTGATGTCCCTCGGGGTCTCCGAAACAATTTCGCGTTGAAAAGGATTTTTCAACGGTATATCATGCTCGCTCTCTCCTCCGCGGTTCACGTTCTTGCAGCAATTTTTCCCCTCCCATCGCCGTAGCTAGCTACTGCAGATCGATAAGCTATAATATACATAGAGTGATAATGTGCAGGTGGCAATGATAAACATTTTGAGTATACCAAGTTTAAAATTGCCTTCCCTTCTATTCTCAATGGAAGATGAGAAAACTAGAACGCAAGGAAACTTTCTGGCCTCTGTGAAGTTTGTAGACAAAATAACGGGTCGCACTAAACTTTGGTATATAATATGGTTGGTACATGGAATTGAGTTCAAGGCGATAGCTGTGTAATCTTATAGACGGCGGTGTCTAAAATGAACCATAGTACAGAAATACTCGAGTGCTATAGGATAGCGCGGACAGCACGGGGCAATAATGGTGAGGGCAATATATAGCGAGCTGAGGAAATGCTTGCTAAAAAGATCTTAATGTTAAGGGCGTCCCTTGTGTGACATGAACGCGTAAATGCATATGTGCAGTTTACTCCGTTGTTAATTGACGATTGCACCCGGCGATTAGAAACGGGGAATATAAACAATCGAATGATTCATGTTTTCGTGTCGGGGGCCATTACAATAGGTGATAACACAATTGCGTCGCATTGCCAGGTACAACAGCTATAATAGAAGCCAACGTGAGAGGCCATTACGTGTATAGACGCTGGAGAACTGTAGCTTAAAACGATACTGTAGGTGTGTCACTCACCTCAAAGTAAACGCGAATAATTCATTTTATGTGACTGTCACGATCGATACGCGGGGGCCGCACGTCGCTCAAGAAACTTTACCACGCGAAACTGTGATATTCTAATCAATTTTAAAAGCACGCAAGTGCACTCGATAGAAACACAACGATAGAAGCGATTTCAATATATTTTTATTGATGGTTTTTAATATAAAACGATTCGTTCGTTGTTAACAGAAAATTACATTTCGCTCGCATTACAATGGCTAACGTAATTAAGAGGATAGTTTACTACATTCTCTGCTATTCGTTTAATAATCAACATCTCCTGCGAATAATATCGATTAGAGCTATTTGTTTATTGTACAAAGTATCAACAGACTGATAATGAGGAAGAGTAACGCCTGTTTACAAGTCGAACTAATTTACATATGAAATTGTGGTAATTTTTCATAAAATTACAAGTTACTTGTTGCGTCAGGAAGTAATACTTCGTTCGTTTATTGTTACTATAATTAATGGTAAAAACTGAAACTGAACAATACCGAGGAAAATCGTGCGTAAAGAAGACTCGTTACTTCGTTACCTACTCGCTCCTTGAGTTACGCGCATTCCAATTTCCGCGCACTTGGAGCGCGCGCTTCGACAATCGATTCTGGAACGACCGCGGGCAATTCGTGTGCTTCGTTTGTTCGTAACGGGTTCCCTCCGTTGCGCTCGAATGTGTTTTGAAGGATATATTGGGAAATTAGTATACTATTTCATATGTAAATTTCACTCGTGAGGGAAGTGTACACGTAATTCTCCGTTAGTGTGAAGTTTTCGCGTGTGCAGTTGGTTGTGTTCACTCGAAAATCCGGTTTAGTCGCTGTCGCTTCCACCGGCCCTGTCCGAGCTTGAACGCCGCGAACCCACATCACTGCCAGATACCGATTTTCTGGATTCTGGAGTAGCAGATCTGCAACAAAAAGGTCACGAGGAAAGGATTAGCCAGTTCGTCGATGCTGCATTCAACGGGGTAGTAGATTCACGTACTATAGTACATGAAAAACATTGGAACAGTGTTCCATGCTAGGTGATACAACCCCCCACGAATTCTTTTCCACACGCACATCGGAAATTTTAAGTAAAAAATCTTGTATCGAGCTTTCTTATCAATAAAATCAACATTCACGCAATCCTCTATAATTAAATAGACGTTTTAGAACAAACCTTGATTTCGATCGGCTTTTGCTTCTTGATTTCCGCTCTTCTCCGCCCGATCGCGAACCACTTCTTGACCTCGATCTTGACCTTGATCTTGACCTCGACCTTGACATAGCTTTCCTGGAGCCGCTGGGCGACCTCGATCTCGATCCACTACCTCTGGATCCTGATCTCGATCTTGGCTGCGATCCACTTTTCCTCGAGCCACTGGCCGATCTTGAACGCGACTTACTCTTCCTCGAGCCTGATCTTGACCTAGATCTTGATCTAGATCCTGATCTCGATCGCGATCCGCTCTTTGCCGAACCAGACCTTGATCGGGATGGTCTACGTGAAGGGCTTCTCGATTTTGAACCAGATCGAGACCTGGATCGCGAGCGAGACTGCGACCGTGATCTTGATCCTGATCTTGATCTTGATCGTGAACCTGATCGTGAACGAGATCCTGATCGTGATCGAGATCCTGATCGTGAGCGAGAGCCTGATCGTGATCGTGATCGCGATCGTGATCGTGATCGTGATCGAGATCGAGATCCCGATCGTGATCGCGACCGCGAGCTACTTCTAGAACGGCTTCTGGACTTCGATCTGGAAGCAGATCTAGAGCGCGAGGCGCGGGAACCTTCAGAGTCGGAGGCGATTCTTCTGCTTCCTCGTGGATGACCGTCGTTACCGCTTTCGCCCCTGAAAATCAAATTAACAACATGATATTAAACCATTCGATATATTCTGCGAACATGTTTTCGGTCCTTAGAATCACTCTTACCCGCTGGCAATTTTAAGTCCTGAATCACTATCGGATTCACTGGTCGATATAGTTTCCTTCGACAAGGGCATTTTACCCTTTGAAGTTTCAGATGTACCTTTACGAGATCCCTTGTCCTTCCTATTAACCCCAGTCTTCCTTCCACGTTTTGGCTTGGGTCGGTCGCTGTCTGAACCTGAATATTGAATTGCAAAGTAGTATTAATGGTCCTTTCAGCCATTGATGATCGCAGGGGGGAATGTAAAAGTGGTAAACTCACCACTATCTCCACTTCCAGCATCTTTCTTACGCCTAGCTTTGCCTTTACTCTTTCTGTCTTTACGTTCGCCACTCGCTTTCCTCTTGCGTTTTCTTTCCCTCGGGGCTTCCTCCCTTCCTTCATCCCTTCCAGAACCACCGCTGTCACTGATGTACTGGTCGGTGCGTATCTTCTTCCCTTTCCTTCCAGGCTTCTCTGAAGGCATGTCCCCGAATACCAAGGCGTTCTTGGTCTTTTCAACGTACTCTTGTCGTTTTTGTAACATCGCCTCTTCTTTTTGGCGCCGCATTTCCTCGAGCTTGCGTTGTTCCTCTGTTTGGCGCATTTTAAACGCTTGTCTGTAACATATTTTGAAGAGTATAATGTAGGTCAATATTCAGCTTGCAGTGAAACACATTTTCCACGCTATTTGGTTACACTCGTCGCGTTACCTTTCTTCTTCTTGCTTCCTCCTCAGCATCTTTTCCTCCTCGTCCAATCTTCTAGCCCGAGCGACATGATACTGCGCTTGCGATAGTAAATCTTGGCACCTTCTGGCCTCTGCCTCCGCAAGCTGCTCCATTCTGTCTCCGTGCGTTGACAAATATTGGAAGTATTTATGCGACAGGCCTAATTCATGGACTGCCTGCAGTACAGTTGTCAGAGTGGATTTTTCGTCTTTTAAAATTTGCGTCGCCAAGCGTTGAAGCACAAGCGCAATGTTGTACAGCAGAACGGTATCTTGTGGAGCCACCCTTCGTGCCTGTCAGTAATTCAAATTCGTTACTTCGCTTCTTTAAGAAACCCGAGTGCCACTGGAGCAAATAATTATTCTTTCGTTACCTTCAACAACGTCAATTTTGCTTCTTTCAACTTGCCAGCTTTAAAGTAAGCTCTCCCGAGGTATTGGAGGACTTCAACGTGATGATATTTATAGAATTTGCGGAGGCAATTTTCGTACTGCAACATAGTATACGTTTATAAAGTAGCATCGGTATCACTGTGAATTCGGGTCGCGAGATTGAACATGGGACGAATAGTTACCATTTGAATAGCGCTAACGAATTGCTTCTGTTCCACATAAATGTGCGCAATGTTTAGCCAGACATCGCAAAATTCTGCCGTCGCCTCTCGAACCTGGGCGAAAATATCTCTGGCTTCATTCACGCAGCCTTTATGCGCTAATACAGCCCCAATTCCGTTCGCTGCCCATATATTTTTAGGATCATTTCGCAAAACCTACAAATTTCATATACACAAGAATATAAAAACACTCGAACATTCGATCATGAATTTTTTTGCATTTCTTCTTGTAATACCTGTTTATACATGGCTAACGCTCTATCTTGATGACGCTTCTCTCGATCCTTGTCTTTTCCACTTTGATGTAATGTCTGCAACCAAATGTTTCCCAAAGCGATCAAAGAATAAGCATCCGTGCTCGATGTTGGATTCTTTAGAATTCTCTCGAATTTCTTCTGCCCAGGCCCCCACTCCATTTTGGCCAAGTGCAAATTGCCCAAAAGGGACCACGCGTCTGGATGTTCATTGTTAATTCTCAGAGCATCTTTAAACCAATCAGACGCCTCGTAAATTTGCCCTTTGTCACGAGCCATACAGCCCAATCGTAAATAACAGTCTACGTAATTCGGGTGCTCCTTCAAAATGTCTTTGTACAGCTTTTCCGCTTTATCGAAGATACATAAAGCTTCGTTCAGTCGTGCTAAATTATACGTAGTCGTAACACCGATCGAATTATAGTACACTGAGTCATGTAAGGCATCGGCTTTGGAACGCGCCAGAGATTCCTCCAGGTTTTTTCTAGCTTCTTCTAAATTTCCAAGCCTTCAGCACGACGGTAAACGTTACATTTAAGTGGAAAATGAGAGACGGATTCAGAAGATAAGACAAGATACAAACCTATAATGTAAAGCTCCAACGTTATTTAGAATTTCGGGTGGTATGTCCGCTTCAACTTTCTCTTTTAAAATTCTGGTAGCAGTACCGTACGCATTTAAGGCTGCATTAAGGTCACTTTGTTCCAATATTTGCGCCAACTCGATCCACGCTTCAACATCGTCGGGAAACTGTTCCGTTACTTTCCGAAGATGATTTTTGGCAATGTCGCGCTTCGATTGCGAACTCGAATTCGCGTACAGGGACCCAAGAATTTTCATTGTTTCGTAATTGCCTGGTTGTGCTTTTAATACTTTTTCGAAGCATTGTGCTGCCTGTAACAGAGCAGCAACTTAGAAAAGTTCGTTTCGATGCCTCCACATCTTGCACGCAATGACTTTACACTTACGTTTTCTGCGTCACCGCGATAAACGTACATCTGACCTAAACCAAAGTGCGGCAACACGAAGACCGGAGGTGCAAACTGAGTTGCTTGATAATAATATTGAAACGCTTGATCGTAGTCGCCCTGAAACAAATCGATTATTTATCAAGGCCTTAGAAAGCATTCGAAATAATCTGCTAGCAGGGGACTCACTTGAACATGGAATGCTCTGGCTAATTGGTAGCAACTTTCCGCTCGCATAGCCTCGTTCTCGGTATTGTGAAAGGCGTGAAGCGCCAAGTGCTGCACCTTGTTATAATCTTTTTTGAAGAAGAAGTGGTTTGCCAAGTGGTTCAACACCATAGGATTCGTCGAGTCAATGGTGTAAGCTTTAGACAACATTTGCACTCCGGTTCTAATACTGTCGGGCTGTTGCTGGTTCAGTTTCAGTACCGAAAGTCCGACCAGCGCTCCAACACATTGGCCGTCTAATTGCAAGGCTCTCTCGAACGCTAGACGCGCTTTCTCTTGGTTATTTAATTTCATAAAACAGTGTCCCATTCCCAGCCTTACGGCGGCTGGGCAGTTCGGATTTGTTCTCAGAGCTTTCTTGTAGAAGGCAAGCGCTCCCCTGTAATCTTTTTTGTTGAATGCTATACACGCTTTGCCGAGTAGAGACGGGATGTTATTAGGAGATTGGTTCAATACAAAATTGAACTGGGCATCGGCTTGATCCATCTTGTCGCCTTCCAAGAGGCAAAAGTAAGCTCGGCCGAGTAAATGATTCTTGAAAATTAATCATCGTTCGTGTAAGAAACATAAATACCCTTAAACATCGATCGAACCAATACGAGCGGAACATACCTGGTCATACATAATGATCTTATCAGCGGTTGTATACAGTAGCGTAGCTTTCGTGAACAGGTCCCTCTTCTTGTCCTTATTCTTCTCCCTGTTGGCTTCTTGGACGTAGTACGCAGCCAGCATGTCCAACGCGCGCATCTGATCTTTCTCATAGTCACGGTAGTCAATATTCGCATCGATCCGAGAAGATTCCAGTATTTTAATAAAATCTTCGATCTTATGCTGCTTATAGTATTCGAGCTGCAATGAAAACCATTATGTTTTACACGCTCCTCCTTTCCAGTCGTACCTAACGGAGCTTTCACAAACATTAGATACGTACGGCCAAATTGACCCAGATATTAAGTTGCGCATGTTCTTGGCGTAAGATCCCGAGAACTTCGTCTCCTTCTGGCAACTGGTCGAGGTAGAGTTCTATTACCTGACGGAACGCAATGGACAAATTAACACGGGCGTGGAACGAATTAACGGCGCGGCAGGCATTTAATTAGACGAACGGTGGACGAATAATTCGATTTATTGAATAAGTTTAATCGGCAAGTAGCTAGCGAGCGACATTTTATCGCACGTATCGCAAAGTCAGGCGTACAGTGGGGAAACGCGACGAGAATAAAGCAAACGGGCAGAGTAGAAAGAATTCGGTCGAAGCAAATGAGAAATTGACAGGCACTCGTGTATCGGTATCGTAGATTAAATTCTAGCGCGTTCGAGTGACATTGTATATAGAACTACAGCATTGTGTGCACTGTGTACGCTTTATCGCACAAGAATTCCTTGGAGAGGTTAGGTTCACGATTAGGTCCTCTTATCAGGACTGTCGGCGAGAATTTCAAGTTGCACTTAACGCACGTACGACAGGGCTCGTCGAGCTTTTTCCCAACGGCTTGGAAATAATACACCGAGGGATTAGAAACGAAAATATTCACCTCGTCTGTGTCGCGAAGTGGAATCTCTATGGAACTCGCCATTGCGGCATCGTCACTGATTTTCACGTAGCGTGGCCAACAGATGTCCCATTAAATGGATGGTAAACACGCGAAAAAACGCGGTTCTTTGAATAGTCAGGGAGTAGGTAAACAATCGGGGTAAAGAAACACGATAACGGGCTTCGCCTTGATTCATTACTTTATTTGAAAAAAAATATACACAATACATGAAAGAACTGTTTGACACGTGTATGGACGATGGAACATGTTAAGCGTAAACTCGCCAACGGAATCAACGAGGAGAATGGTAGAAAATAATTACCATAGATCCTTAATTCATCACTTTACAACGGGAACTTAGTGAACGTCTGTTCGTACTCGAACCTAGTAACAATTAGTCGTATTATCCCTATAATTTACAAACTATCTTGAGCAACAAGAATGTATATAATATACTTGTGTATCGATAAATATCTAAATTAACGAAGATCGTGTTTATATTATTGATCGATATTAAAACTGGTTAGATCGTTAGAAAAACGTTTTGATTAATCGGAACGTCGTAACGCGTATTACAAACTTAATCGATGAAGATATTCCTAGATATCCGTGTTACGGAATGTCGTGTAAACGGGAGGAGCGATCTCGTGATCGTCGATTTGATAATCTCGCGTAAAACTTTAACAGGAATAACTTTTACGTTTCCTGGATCGCTGTGCGATAGCTCTCACGACGCTTTAATCGTAATAGCTGCCGTAGAAGGAGGTGAAGGCTGTGTCAGAGCTAACGCTCGGTGGCAAGCTCGTCGCTTCCAACGTTTCCCTTTCGCTACCGAGGGTAGACGCCCTCATATCTAACGTGCCACTCACCCCAGACATCCTTGAGCTTGTCGCCATTTCCACCTCCCCGACATCGGGATGAGACATGTGTCTTAAAATGACGTCACTTTAATTCACGTTCGATTCTTTGTTAATTTCTTATCAGTCACAGGGTAACGTTATACATATAGTAAGGGTAGGAGCTTCTCAGAGGACACATAGGGGAGATTAAAGGTTTGCGGGACCATAAGGGGGAATTTTTATTCTGTTCTTATGCTAGTGGCAAAGTTATATAGGCTGATCTGTTTTCTATCTATAAATGGAAATTTAAATCGAAAAAAATCGAGAATATTCAAATGATGTCATCGACTATGTATATCAACGTGCCTTTCTACTCTCTTTAGAAAGCTACCAACCTTCAATGATCTCAAACTGAGTTTCAGTTTAAAGCTTTCAATTGTTAAAGAAAAGTAGCTTTATTTCTATTGGGTATATTTTATTTCTTGTTATTGTTCCATAATGCTTTTTAATAGTTTATTGAATAGCGAGTAGTAATATTATTTTAAATTCTCCGAAATTTTTGTCCTTTAAGCCTAAAAGTGAACTACGGCTTGGTAGTTTGAATAATAATTGTACAATGTCAGAGTTGATCTATGAATTGGTAATTTTGTGCAGAATAAAGATCACAAAATTATGGGATCCATAATGCGTTTAATTGATCTGTCTCATTTTCGGGATTGGTAGCTTTCTGTATAACTAAGCCGAATTACACATGAAACTAACTGATTCATTCTGTAGATCAAATCGTAAACGTTACCTGTAATCTGGGACGGGGGGTTCAATGTGTTGCCTTCGGGAGTTCGACGACATCGGCGTTCTCTTTATCGCGTATATGTATATGCCAGCCATTGTTAGCGTGTACGAGACGAAATACAATGCGTGAAACTGGAACAGGTGGAACGAGTCCGTTAATGCACGGACACGTGTATGCCGCGTCGTTCGTATTGCCGGCACGGACGCGCCTTTTCACTTAATTCGAATATATGGGAGAAATAAAGAGTTCGCGTTAGAAAACTCCACGGAGGGTGTATTAAATTAAAAGGAATACCTTATAGTGGTGGACCAACATCCCGGACAAAACGTTGAACGAGTCCGCGGTGAGCAATGCCAGTTGCAACGCGGTTGCACCAGATTCGAACAATATAACAGGCACCAGAGAGAAAAACACGAACTGCGTGATACAGTAAACCACCAGGAACGTAATCACTGGTGCGTTGTTCCACTGAAACGATTCTAACTTCAGGCTCTCCAGCACGGCCCTGAAACAACCCCGAGAACAATGATGCGCTCGGTCCAGCCGGCGAATGGATTTCATCTCGTGATAGACTTACGTCTGCGCGCAGCACAATAGCGTACCGAAGAAACCGATCATACCGAGATACTCGATAATATCGACCGTCTTAACGGCCAGCTCCTGTAGCACCGTAGTCACCGAGAAGAGTATCGCGCCACCGAGGCACAGCATGTCCCCGACAAGCTGATTCTTCCCTTCGCAGAGCAAGTATCGATATCGAGATTGTCAGTAATCGGCGACGGGACGGCGCACAGTGGTTTGAACAGAGGGAAAAAGTCATTTTTGGAATGTTAAGTACGCAGAATTTTTTCAATACAATTCCATAGTAGGATAATTGAAGCACCAGAACCAACAAGAATTTTCTGTAAATACCATTAATTTGTAAGGGAATTATAATATGAAAGTTGGGGAACAGAATACTTGCAAGTTTGAGTTACAAACGCACTATCTTACAAGTAAAATTTAAAGTATTTACAAATTAAAAAAAATCGCAATTTTGTAATTTGATTATGGTCATATTGAACAAATAAATTACATGAATTAAGTCAATGATGGAATCGTTGATTTCAGTGGGACACAAGTTGAACAAAGAGGTATTTTTAATAATAGAATCGAAGTTTACTTAGACATAACTTTTTTGCGACAACTAGCGTCAAGGTAAGACTTAATACTAGTGGTGCATTATATCTTTGAGTACATAACCAAACAGGTTTCATCGGCGTAAACTTGCGGCTTTGGTGTCGGGAGCATTTTTTCTATAACTTTTATCCGTATTTGGAGTATCTTGTTTTCATTTTTCATAATATTGAAAAATGTTTTAGATAAAAGTTGAATGGTTCCTAGGAGGCCATAATTTAATGTAATTAGTTTTTTTATATGTGGACGCATAGAGGTCGCAGAGAAGTCATTACTGAATCATACCATTTCAAGGATTTTAAAAAATAAAACCGAAGAACTTGAAAATATAGGAAGTGACACAATGACTCTTGTTTCTAAATGGGGGTGTGACGGTTCATCTGGACACAGTGAATATAAGCAGGGTTTTGATAAAGAAAACGTCACAGATGCAAATATGTTTCTCACATCTCTGGTCCCTCTTCAGTTACATGAGAAAGAACATGATTCTCTGGTGCTGTGGAAGAATACAAGACCTTCCTCTACTAGATTTTGTAGATCTGTTAAATTTCAATTTGCTTTAGAAACACCTCTCAAGACACCGTTAACGCAGATTATTGTTTCACTTTGGATTAGCCATTTGGTTTTTAGTAATTTTGACTTCAGATTTGTAAACAGCGACCTCAAAATCCCCGGGATACCAAGTTTGGTATAAATTGAAGGTTTCACATTGATGTTATCATATTTTTTCCTTGATATGTGGATTTCGGACCACTGTGCGGCGGCCTTCGGTCGTCGAAGCATGCAAACGTCGATCGTATAATCACCTGTAGTCGCTGGGTCCTTATTGTTATCGATCCCTGCCCAAACCAGGCATCCCACCCCCATCAAGCAAACGGAAACGCCGACGATGTGTACCATTCGATACCTCACACCGAGGACCAACCACGACAGCGCCAGTGCAACTGGTATAGCTACACAGTCGAGCAACTGAAACAGATTTCCCCGGCATTACCCACGTATCAACAGCCCTTTGCATCATCAATTCTCGAATGCCGTGCGGATGACAATGACGAAGACTACGGATGCTCGCGTCCCGTTCGCTTCAGAGCAGCCGCCGAGGGGGTGAGCGTGTCGGGTCGAAGCCCCGGCGTCCTCCTTTCATCGGTGGTAGTATATCCGATACAGTGGATGTCCCGTGCCATTCACCCGAGCCACGAACGCTACAGCTCCTTTAATTGACGGGCAAACCGCGAAAGTTCGCCGCAACGTTCGCGCCTGGATTACGGGGCACAGTGTTTCGCATATTTATTATGCGAAGGCGGGACTCGTGTATTTACTGGCAAAGAATCGGCCGTTTTTTCTTTCAACGGAATTTGTAAATATAAACACCACCAGCCGGAGGGACGTTTTAAAATTCTACCGACGCGATGAGATTCGTGAATGCTGCTTTAGAATCAATCTGAACACTCAGCATTATGAAGCCGCGCGGCGGGCGTGCACGCTAGTTATGAAATGTAAAAGCACGGGTCTGACTTTTGCCTGGAAACTTTGGGTGAAAGGGGCACGGTGTCAGGCCTGAAGAACTTCGTTATCGTTCTTTGGAGTGATGCAACTGTTCGTGTCCCTTGCGTGTGGTCGTTAGCGCATACCTGTATACTAACTAGGCTGGTGAATTGATGCGAGGATGTTATAAGTGTGCACGCTTCAACATCAATGAGTGCCAACAACAAGTACCTCCATCCGCGGGCCCTTATCACTGAAATTAGGCCGTTCCCGACCCCTCTGCAGGACATCCAGGTTGTGTATACAAGGCACATCATAATGTAATGCGGCAGGTTCTGTCCTATCTCGCAGAAAGCAATCCCACAGCTCATGATAGATGCCTGGCCAATGATTCATGCAGGCGAGCGCACGTTAATGACTCACCGGTCGGGAGCGAGAGTTGATACGTGGTGTTGATGTGGTGATTCGCGAGGGTCATGAAGCACAACACCAGGGACAAGAATTGCCCCATTATTATCGCCCTCCATACTGCCCTGTTAGTAAACAGAGGAGAAAACATTGAAACAACCGAGTTCGTTTTGCCCCTACACTTACGCTACCGGAAACGCCGACTATTTTTCTGCGAGCAAACATTCGCCGTTCGGCAAACACGGCACGATTAAAGTCAGCAAATTTAATGAACGTACGCGAGCTTAGCAAACAGCAGGAAGAGCAATTTACTCTTGGAATCGAGATGCGTCTGTGCGCAAATTCTCCGAACTGAATAACCGTAACTTTTTTTGGGAACGTAGGTATCTGGGCTAATTTTAATTGGGAGGTGTGTGGTGAAATTAATTTGAATGGACGTAGGGAGTCGCAATCCCAGAGCACTGTCCTCGATTAACGAATCACAAGCATCGTTTCTGTACGCGGATGAGGTACACGAGAGAATTCGTCGCGGACGCCCGCCACTTTTATCTTCGGAACCCTCCCACACCCCCTCACTCTTGCCGCCTCGTAGCCGGTACGAGGGTGGATAGACAGTTTGCCTCGAGAAGTCCTTCGCGCCGGCTAATCCTCCCTTACTTACGTACCACTGTCCCAGCTCGGATATGTAATTTTCGATTTTGTCGCAGATCCCGTTCCTGGGCTGCATCGCCATATTTTGGACGCAGCGACGATCGCCCGCTGACACTCCCATGCCATGGTGCATTTTCGCCCTCGGGCTGTTAACCGCCGGTGGTGGAGGAGGGGCGCTTGCGCGACCTCTTTCCCTCCATCGGCCCTCTCTGCAAGGAGGCACCTCGATCTTTTTCATTTCTTTTCTTCCAGATGAGAGCGATGAGGAACAGCGGACGCGTTGCCCCGACACTGGTACATCACCGTGTTGCTCCGACACATCTTTCGTTGCCCTAGAGTTCGCATCGATCGTGCCTCGCCAGCAGGGACACGGAAGATCGATTTAGAGTTTTTCTTTTGCACCCGGTGAACTTTGATCCTTTCTGTAGATAGATCGATCGATCGGCGACCTGGGATCAACTTCTTTCGAGGCGTTCGATAAAATTGCGGGCGAAAGATTAGCTTTCGAAATAGTTTTCTTGATCGAGCTTTTAGAAAGGGTAGATGGGATGTTTTCATAGGGAATGGGGTGGAGGAAGGTTTTCTGAGGGTAGAATGGATCGATTACTAGATCAATTTGAAGAGTGATCTCGTTAAGGTCTAATCGACACGATTAGCACGATTAGCCGCCACCCCCCGTTTACCGCGAATAGTAATCGCGTAATAGGGGATGATACCAGTGGATGATAAGGGCGGCGACACTCTGATATCGCTGATCGATCGTAGGTGAGGGTGGAGGTAAAGAAGGCAAAGTAAAGAAGTATGTCTTTCTTTATTCTCAGGTAATCCTGGCGTAGATTGTTATTTACAACGTATTGACATCCTTTTGATTATATCGCGTGATCTCAGTCATCAGTGATCATTCAAAAAGTACCCACGTAGCCGCAGAGACTTGCGCATTTTTATATAAACTTTAAACATCTGCAACTTACGTAATATCTTATACATATAATATATCTCAAACATTACGCGTAATGAGCTAAATTATTATGCACAAGTATGGTCGCCCGACGTATGAAAAGAAGGCAATCGTAACGTTTAATGATAATGTAGATTTGTGCAGTCGGTTTCCCGTGTCAATGATTAACAACGCATATTTTGCAATTACCTATCTAACGAGGAAACTGTTGGTTATGTGATCCAGCCGCCGTTACAAAGTTGGAAAAATAGGTTGGAAAAATATTTCACCAGTCCCCTAGCTTGTTCGGTTGGTTCGCGCGCAACGCGAGTGCGGATCCCGTATTCGAGCGCGTGCAGCACGCGCGATCCGTTCGAGTCGTAAAAACTTTATGCAAGACTTGGAATAACGATAAATGTCGAATGTAAAATGTAGACACGCGTTCGACGTTCTACTCTATCTACCAATGTACGAACGAGAATCCTAAAATTTCATCTTGGGTCGTCGTCGAATGTGATCAATGCGTCCTTTCGCGTATAGAAATTAGAGGCTACGATTATCGAAGACGTTTTATGAGAGGAAATCTTTATCGTGTAACGATCGAATTGGTCGTTCAGGTGCGTGTACAATTACGCGAGTAAAAGATTCTACTTCTTCTTGGCCTCCTCCTCTACCGCCTCGTTCTGCTTGCGGAAACAATCACCGACGGGGAAAAAGTCCCAACACCTCTGCTGGTACATGTTCCAGACGTACGTTTCTTGACCCGTGTACTCGGTGTCTGGCTTGTTGATTAAGTGCATGAGGAAGAACCTGCGAATGTAAGCCATAGTAGTCTCAGCCGTTCAATGTTATTGCAGATGAAATTACAGTGTCGTTCGCTTACATATAATTAGCTAAGTTATGCTCTTGTTGAACGTGCGTATCGAATCCGTGGGGAACCGTGTCGAAGTACTCTTTTCCTAAGCCGCAGATGAAGCAGTTGCTCTCCATGTTCGTTTTCACATTCTCCAGCTGGTCTCGAAGTTCACCGAACGCGTCGATGATCAAACCTGTATAGAAATAGAAGGGGTAAACTCGAGCGACCGAACTGAAACAAGAGACAAAAGAACCTGGAACCTGTTTCGTCTTACCTTGAATGATAGCCAGCAGAATGACAATAACGAAGAAGAAGAATGTGATGTCAAACATGATACGATAGACTTCGTAGTCATCGCCGTCAGGCTCGCCAATCTCGTCACCGATGCCACCGCCAGCCCTGACACCTTTGTACAGGTGGAACACGAAGCACTGTAACACAGACGTTATCGAAATTGTAGCTTTCACGAGACGTGGGAGCATTAAAATATTCTTCCTACCGTTAACATGTCATGGCACTTCTTGTCCACCTCGTCGTCCTCCTCCTGAATGTAAAATTTCCTGAAGAAGTTGAACGCTATGACCGTGTATATGTAGACAACAATCGTCAGCAGCATCACCGTCAGCACCAATTGTTTGCCATTGTGTGTGACGGACTGCAAGATTGTCCTCAACGTTTTAAAGCCAACGGCCACGTCCAGCAGATGGGCAGCGAAGAAGAAGTTGTTGTAATTCCCGAGAATCGAGAATGTGAAGTACCACAAACTGTATAAAAATGCCTGCAGGAAAGACGCGTTACGATTTAGCGGAGTAACTTCAGTCGCAGCCTTCTTTCTGTTCCGATTTCGATACTACTCACGTTGTCCGTGATGGTGACGCCAGCTTTCCAAACTTGGTACCTCCAGTCGATATTTACAATGCTGAAAGGGATGGAGAGTTCATAGAAATCGAGATCGGTGGTTGAAAGTTAATTCCGCGGGTTCACTTACAAATGTACCAGACCAGAACCCTCCTCTTCCTGCTTGCTGAACGAGGTCTTCTCCATACCGAGCAGATTGCTGATGTAATCGAAGTCATAGGTCTCGCTGTACTTCTGTCGAACCTTCTTCTTCACGAACTTGTCCCAATAGTTGACGGGGAAGGTTTTCGCCGATATCACCATCTTGTCCCAGTGTGCCTTGATGTCGTCCTCTTCCGGCGTCTCTGCTATGTACAAACCATCGAACTCCACTCGTCGTGCAATTTCCTTCTCTCGTTTGAAGATAGCCAGGGGTACCTAAATCGTAGCGTCCACGTCTCCATGAAAACGTGTTCAGGGATCTCATAGCCGAGTGTGGTGATTTGGATGTGGTACCTTCAAATGGTAGTAAGCGACCAGCATGGCGAGGGAGACCATAGCATGAAGCATAGCCATTAGTCTGAGAACGTGTGCCATGTAATAAAAGTCCTCGTCCACTTGCACGTACTCCAGAGCGTACACGTCTATCTCTTCTTCCGACTCGTTCTCCCCGCTACCGCTGCCAATTTCCACCCCACTGCCCGCCTCAGAACCAGATGGACCCTCGCCAGACATCTCCGCCAATATGCTCTCCATTACTTGACCACTGCCTTCCTCCTCCGTGTCGCCTGCCAAAGATGTCACCTGCAAAACAGCGTTCCGCAATTTCGTAGCGCGGGACACGAAAATTCGTTTCGGTAGCGCCGTGCCAGATTTCGTACTACAGAATTATCCTCACCTTGTAGAACAGCAGCATGAAATTGATGCAGAAAGCGAGAACCAGGGCGACGTATTTCAAGTTGTAGAAATTCCTGGCCAGGAAGGACACGATGCGATGAGTGTACTCTGAGAAATCGATGCTGGTCCCGGATGGTTCCGCCGTTGTTTCTTGCTTCGCTTCAGCTTCGACTGCAGCCATTGCTGCCTGTTGCGCAGCGGCTGCTTCAGCTGCGGCTGCGGCCTGCGCTCTAGCCTGCTCGCCACTGTTGAGGAACAAGGGATTTTAGGTACATTCCATGGTACATGAACGATATCCATGGCAGAGAATGTTTTCCTGTACCCTAATAAGTCAGCCAAGGAAACGGGCGACTCGCCATCTCCACCTCCGCCGTCAGCCCTCGCGCTTTCCTCACCAGTCGCTTCTTCGGGTGTGCTTTCACCCGTTTCTTCGATGCTCGATTGCGGTGTCGAGGTAGCCGACTCGTGGGGTGCTATCTTTATCTGCCCTCCTTCTTCCTTGGTTATATCCATTCCGAAGGCTTGCACCTGTACAAGGATTAGAGTTTCATTTTGTCCCTTCAGATTCATTACAATCCCCGATCGTCAAGTCGATCGTCTTACCTGTAAATTGGATTCATCCGGCGTTGGGGGTAGCGCAGGCAGATGCCTCAACGGTTTCTCTTCTTCCTCCTTCACCTCGACGACAGGCTCCTCCGTGGTCGGTCCCCTCATTAGACACAGAAGTAACCTCATGAAGTACCTGATCACGCAGCCGACGCCGAATCCAGAGTAGTAGAACGCGTAGAATATCATCTTGAAGAAGCCAACGAAGAGTTCCAGTATCGTCATCTGTTGCATCTCGGCGATCTTGGTTTTGATGTTGCTGGGCGAGAATATGGAGAAGAAGAAGTAGATACTGTCCTTGAACGTTTGAATGCTCCTCCTGATGGGATCCTTGTTCCTCTCCTCTTCGTCCTCCGTCATGTACGTATATGAGGATTCTCTCGCCTTTCCGATGCCTCCACTTTCTTCCACCGCCATCAACGCACTTGCGTGCTGCATTTCAAAGATGGCGTCCTCGCAGAAGTTGATGAACGTCTCCAGCTTCTCCTTCTCGCCAGCTTCCACCACGGTGTTGTAGAAGTACGTCCTCTTCGACTCTTTGATCTGTGGTTTCTCCCACTGCTCGATGTTCGACTCCTTGATCTCGAAGTACACCCGCTCGATCTTCTTGTTCCCACCGAGGATCTCGATCCTGCCGAGGAACGGTTCGAAGTAGTTCAGCACAGAGCCAGCTGTCTCGAGGAATCTCGCCAGCCTCGGCTCGCTCGGCATGTGTTCGGACAAGTTGGTCAGCAGAACGGCAAGGTTGAAGCCGATCTCCTTCGCTGGCTCGTGGAAACGGTCCATGAAGGCCACATAATCGATCTTGCCATCGTGATTCGTCTCGCAACATGCCAGCAGGAACTCGATCTCCTCGCTGAAAGAGTTTCCATTTCAATTCCAATTTCCTCGATTCCTGAATACCTACTGGAAATGCTTGGAGAACTTACTTGGTGTAGCTCTTTTGCTGCTCCATCTTCTCCTTGAAATCCTTCGGGTACACCCAGCCATCGCTATTGAGGTCCACTTCCAAGAAGCTCGGCGACGATACGAGGTCTTTCAGCTTCAAGAACATGTCGAAGTACTTGAGGATCAACTCAACATTGCCGGCTGACTCTACCAGCGTATCCACCATCTGCTTCCCGATCGTTCCATTTACAACGTTACCTGCAATCACAAAGCTCGTACAGTAGCAATTCAAACCACATCGTACGGGGTGCAAATGTGAACGGAGGAAGAACGATACCTTCCAGCATAGACAGCATCATGGTGATCATGTCCTTCTGCAAATTCAGCAACTCCTTCAGTAGATCCACTTGGCTCGAATGCTTCGACAATTTATCTTGCATGTGAGAGAACAAAAAGAGGAAACCACCGACAGCGTCCCACAATCGAGAGTGTGCTAACGCCTGCTGATTTTGGGCGCAAGGCCCCTGAATCACTTCAGTCAGGGTGTTGAAGACTTGACTGGCAACGCCAATGGCTTTGAAGAAATTGGCCTTGCCAGCGGGATCGATGAGCTCCTTGCTGGAGTAGTGCCAGTAAAAGTCCATGATGGATTCTTGGAGTCGCAAGAGGTAATCGACGGTACAGATGACCACGTTCACCGTCGTCGTGTTACCTGCCTGGGTCCTCAGATAGTTCTGCCAGTCTGTTCACATCGATTCGATTCGATCACTTTACCCCTTTCTTATCATCGCGCAAAATTGTAATCGATAGTTTAGAAACATTGAACGTACCAAGGTTGTGGCCCTCGCAAGTCAGTTGAATGAATCTAAAAAGGGCACACGTGAACTCGGCGTCGTGCATGTTCTTCTCCCCAGCTGCGCCCTCAGAGCCAACTCCCAGGCCCTCTGCTTTCGTGTTCCTCTCAAATGCATCCAAGTCCAGCACGCTGCAGGAGTTCATCAGCCCAGCGATCGAGGTGAAGAATCCCACGTCCTTCTTCTCCTTCAGGTGGTTCAGCATTCCCCTCTGGATCTCTATGTTGCCTCCACGAAGGATAGAGATGCCCAATTCCAGGGTCTTCATGACCATCTCGCTGGGAAGACCCTTGCAGGCCGATATATGGAGCAGTACCATTTCCGCTACGCCACGATTCGCGAGGCGCGCTTGGTGGAACAGAAGTTTTTGCTTTTCCATCTCTTGTTCCTGGAATAACGATGGAGATCGAACGATTGTAACCACGCCCTCGCGTTTCGAGCGTTACGCACGCATGCACGTGTCTTACCATGAGTTTGTACATCGGTCTCTTCAGGGGAGCATTAAAAAAGCATGAGAGAAGTCGTTAAAGTTTAGCCAGGATCGTGGGTCGAATGAAATGAAGATCGTTAGTGAGAGGGGTGTAAGGGGGTAGTGTGTGGAGTTGTTACTGATTTCATAAAGCGACCAGGGGATTCAGGGCTACCTTCGATGCAAGCAAATTTACAAATCTGTGTGCTTAATCGGGGCAGACTGTACAGTGGGGCCCGATTGGCGCTTAGCAAATGATTAACATCGGATAGTCAGGTTCTGAGTTGACGGGCGTACAACGTATGGAAGCATGAGTTTCCGCAACGACTACTTATGCTTACCATAAGTAGCTTATGCGCCTGCTTCTGCAGGGTTAGTACGCGAGAAAAAGACACGAACGTGTTAATTAATAGTACACATTGGAAAATCTTCAGTAGTTGCATTTTCTTTAAGTATTATACTACTAGTAGCTGCTAGAGTTTCATTTCCACAGGTCGTGACGAATATATTCGAAATACTTACGTGGATCGAGGCACCCCCTTCTTCTTCGCCTCCTCCCTCCTCGTCGTCGCCCTCTTCTTCCTCCTCGCCGCAAGATTTCGATATAATTCGCGCGTAACTCATGTAAAGAGGGTCTTCCTGAAGAGCACCGGACCGCTCTGTCATTGCTCCCCGACAGAACGTTGTTACCAATTGCGTGAGTGGATCTGGCTTTCCCTCGTCCTCGTCTTTGTCCATCTTCTTCAGTTCTGCGTCCTCGAATGATTGCTTCGGGAAGCAAAAGAAACGCCAGTTAACTCAGCGATCGTCCAAGAATCAATGAACGTTCAGCCATCGTTTAATTCACCGAAGAAATTGGAATTATTACCGTAAGGTCTTCAATCATCACTTCTTGACCGACATTCTCGTCCTGCAACCAGAGCTCGTAGTACGTTCGCGCGAAAATGTTTATAGCCCGATGCCTGCGAAAGAAACAGATGTAACGATCACTATTTAATTAAAAGCTACGCTGGCGGGGTTGAGTGATCACATTACCTTCGTAACTTATAAAGTGGCTCGCTACGTAGACATGCAATTGCTGCCCTCTTTCTGGCCGCGCACAACACACGCTTCCAGCCATCTCGGGATGGTGGAGGTTTCATTGCCTTTTAGCAGCATGCACACACAACTATAGTTGTTAGATCACTAAGAAATCATTACCAACCGTGTCGTCGCCGATTAACATTAATCGTCGCTACTCTTACACAAGCTTTCAAGGGTGAACACCAAAACAACTGTGACACTGTTTACTGGTTCACACAACGGCCATGTAACGGGAACACAATCAAACGTTAAAGAAGGTGAATTAGAATTCTGGCAAAAGAAAGCGTAATGGAGCAAACGGGGCGTCGTCCCTCGTTCGACCACGGCCAGAGCAAAACGCAATTATCGTGGAACACCATCGAACGCGACCAAACGAAAAGAGGATACCTGGGCAAGGAATGTAGGGAAGTTTGACGGAAACAAGCGATCACGGCTCGTTTACGTTGTATCGACACCACGGATCGATATTGGCCCTTGCTCTGCTGTTGCGGATGATCTATCTACTCGGGAACACAAAATTACTAAATGAATCGATCGAATCCTCCAGCGAAGGTGCGCCGACTTTCTGAGAATCAATGGTCGAGAGTACATTCAACGACTGCAGCTCAAGTAACGACACTCCGCTTACCATGTGTAAACCGTAAAGAACTTTGGCCATGTCGGTGATCCTGGCAACCACGTCCTCCAACTGTTGCGCCTTCACCGGTTCCATGGAGTCCTTCTTCTGGCCCAGCTTCGAGTACAGATAATGCTGCCAGGACATTTCGTCCGCTGGGTCGATCTTGTCTGGCAATGTCAGCTGGGTCTTCGCGAATTCCGCGATTTCGTACTCCGGCATCTTCTTCAGGAACCTGTCCTTGCAGTGCTGCACCAGTTCCTGTTCACGACCAGCGAATAAATTCAGACCGACTGGCAGCAGTCTCTTCAAACAAGCGACCATCAAGGACGCTTGCACCTCTTTGTCTTTGTCTCTCTTCTTGTCACGATGTTTCTTCTTTTTCTGTCGGGCAAATCACATTACACTTTGTAAACGTATTCCCTTCCTTTAAATTGCTATCAGATTACCGTTATTCTACTAACCTTGCCTCCGCCGGAAGGTGCTGTTCCATCGGAGATAGTGGTAGACCTCCTAGTAGCTGTTGGCATAATCAGCACCATGTTATCGATCTCGTTCGCGGATATAAAGTTCTGCTCCTCGCGCAGGAAGTATTGCGACTTGGACCAAATGTTGAAGATCGCTGCCACGTGATTGTAAAGGTCTTCAGCCTCGGGGATGTTGTTCCTCAGCCAGTGGTTCCTCTGCAGATCAACGTACTTGATCAACAGAGGATAGAACGAGTAGATGTCGCGAACCAGAAGCTGCCAGTCCTCCTGAATCTGCGCCTCGACCTGGGACGTGTCGTCGGTGGAGGATTTAATGAAACCTCGAAGGGACTCCTCCTTGTGGAACATATTGTCCGTACGCTTCCTGACGCGCTCAGCCAATGGCAGGAAGGGGTCCTTCAGCAGCTCCTCGGACGAATTGATGATGATCTGCTGCGTGTACGCAGCGATTCGAGTCATCCAGGGGGCATTCTCGTTACCGATGTTCTTCTTGATCAACTTCAGAACGTTCTTCAGAAGTTGATTCATGTGATCACTCGTAACCATGCTGACATAGGTGCCCTCTGTCGGATTCACGTTGTCTGGGCCCTGGGCCCACCAGAAGGGCAAGTAAGAGCAGAGCAGAGGCAGTATAACGTCAACGACGTGAGGAACATCGTTGTACGTTTTATCAGACTCGACGAACTGATCGACCTCCGTCAGGATCGTCTCTAGGGTGGGCATGCTCGACTCCATTTTGGTCATTATGTCCTGCGCTTCCAAGGAATGGTCAGCGATGCGATTGAGTAGGGAGAACTGGTTGTGTTTGTTCAAATGGGGCTCCAGGAAAGCCACGGGGAAGCAACTCGAAAAGGCACCCAGGCAGGAACCTATATTAGGCTTGTGCCGTTCGATCTCCGTCTTCAAGTACTTCCTGTCGTGCGTCAGCGAGGAATCCACGCCGAGGGTGTAAAGAGACGCTAGCATCTTGTACGATGCCACTTGGATTTCGTCCACTGCCAGACAGGAAGCAGAATTGAATTCCATAATCCTAATACGTACCTTGCTACAATTTAACAATTATCTACTTACGCAACAAGTCGCTGCCATACTCGCAAGCAGCCAGATGGTCAAACATGGCTGTGAGTACGGGCAACACGATGCTGTTGATGTACGCCAAAGAAGTGGAAGTCTTCAAATGGGTTCCCCTGAGGTGGCTGTATTTACCTTCCTGGAGATTGAGGATCGTGTGCCCCAGATCGTCAGCTGTATTGTTGAAGAAGGTCAACATGGACGTTCTGATGAATTCGGGGCAGTTCTTCACCAAGCTCTTCGCGTCTATGCCTTTAACCAGCACTTGAAGGCAACGAACAGTGATCCTGACGTCTGGCCCGAAGGCAGCTAGTCTGGATCTCAATAGACTCGCCAGTTTGCAGAATAGGGCTGCCACCATTTCCTTCTCCTTCAAGGAGGCAGCTCCCACGTTGTTCGTTGCCGTAGCCACAGCGATGAAGTAGTTCCTGTGCGTGCTGAAGTATTTCTCCATCAATGGCAGGACGACTTTGCTGAAGAACTTGATGTCCCTGGTGGAGGTTTTGAAGCTGTTCCGTCGGCTGTATGTGTCGGATGGTTTCAGTAGTTTCATGTTGATGGTGGCCTTGTCCAAGTAAGCTATCAGCTTCTCCAGCAAGGAGTAAGCGAATCGTAGCTCCACGGAGGCCCCAGCCGTAGCAACCTCGGCTTCTCCGCCTCGATTCGGCTTGTGAAGCTTGTAACCCTGGTACTGCAGGTATTTGAGGAATTCCTGGGAACGTTCGCGGTCCTTTCGCTTCTCCTTGTCGGTCAGTAGATCGTAGGGTACCAACTGAGGGTGGATACCCCCTCCTGCAAAACAAACTTCCTTGATCAATCTCACTGCACCCAGTTTTTCGAAGCTTCATCGAGTGTTGCAGTTCATACGAACCGCAAGTGATGAGCTCTTCCTTCTTCTTCTTGGCCCAGATGTCGTGTGCATTGTCCGCGAGACGTTCTGCCATGTTCTGCATTTCCCTGCTGAGTGTCAAGTTCGTCATGTCGACCGGGTGGGGGTTGTAGTTGAACGGGTTCGCTGAATCACCCTGAAACATTATTACAATGTAGTAGAGAGATTGATTTGTTGGCTGAGATCGTCAACGGAGCGTTATTTTACTTGACTTTTCGATGATCTCCTCATGGAACTACGGTTAGTGGAAGGCACATCGACCTCAGCATGCTCGACGCTCCATCCTATAGCTAGCAAAGCTTTCAAGCTTTCCCTCACTGGCTCCTTGTAGCGTTCCCTCTCGTAATCGTTCAACATGTTGTAAGGCTTCAACCTGGGATGTGTTTTGTTCGCGTCTGACCACTGCTCGCCGTAGGTCCAGCCGTTTTCTAACTTGCGGCTGGCCCAGGCGTCGTGATAGTGCTCGGAGAACTTTTGCACTATTTGATTGAGGTCGTTGTTCAACACCACACTATCAAGTATTAAAAAAATAAGTGTGCTTAAACTGCACCAGTGTCTTCTCGGGTCCTAGCAAAAGAAAGTGAAATACCTGGAGGTGTTGATTGGCTGTGGATTGTAGGGTCCATCAGGCGACTGCGTGGACGCTGACTTGCTCCCGTACCATTCATCGTCGTAATTCTTAGACAACGAATAATCGGGTGGCAAGGCGCAACCAATAGCCGTGAGACAAGGCAGAGCCTTTCCAAAGAGCTCTGGATCGTAATCCATCTTGGAGAGGGAATCGAATATGTTGCTGAAGAGAACCATAGTCAGACGTTTCTCTTCATCGCTCGATGCACCGTATGCACCTTGTCCACCGGTTGATCCGTAATATTTCGCGCAACGATCGTAGTGCAGAGTCAACAGCTGTTGGATGAAATCATGCACCGATCAAGATATGGAATAGGTACAATTTGAACCTTCCGCGAGTAGTCACTCACCCTTAAAGCGACGGTGGTGTATTCCGACAGCTTGGACACGTCTACTGTCAGCTTCCGAAGTAGCTTCAACAGCATACTGGGTTGCATTTGGCTGCAGAGATAGGGAAATGAGAAATCGATTATTGCGAGAGTACCTTGGTAGTGTCAGGTACGGAAAGCGCGGTCGTCCTGATAATCACATTGCTGTAATTCTTATCGTAGGCGAGAGTAAGCGGGTTTAAGGTAATATTGATAGAACTTACGAGACATTTAACTCGTGGACGCGTCTTGTTAAGCAACAAAATGATTCTGTTAATTAGTTTAATCGCGTTTCTGAGAAGATCTTCTTTACCTGGTCAATGCCACGAGAAAGTCCGACACAGCTTCGCGTTGGCCCTTCGTCAGCATTCGATTCTTACTCAAACGATAGACAGTGTGCAGCGTGGCGTCGAGTAGACTGGCATAATTGTCAGCCTCGTTGTAGAACTTGGAATGCTTGATCAGCAGAGGCAGAATGCTGTTCCCTATGTAGCGATTCATCGCCAGTGCCATGTCAGACTCGTAGCCATCGTTCTGAAACAGTAATAGAACGTCTAACCCATGGTAATCATTGTAATTTTTAAGTTTCTCCGACGAAACTGAGTTCTACGTACTCTGTCGAGCATAGTGGCGGCTCTAAGGTCAGGCAAGAAGGCTTCCTCGAGGATCTTGAAGAACAATTCCCTAGTCTCGATCCCATATACGCGCTCCAGAAACAGAACGATGCTTTGCTTGTGCCCTGGTATTAATCCAGACGGCATATCGCTCTTCGGTTTCTCCTCGCCAGCAGCGGGGTTCAGAAGGGTGAATCTCAGGGACAGTACACCCTGTAGATCATCGAGGGGCACCAGCGATCGTAGAATAGCCCTCGCTCGTAGCGACTCGTTCTTCCCTGGAAAATACACTCGGTCTCAGTGGTGCTCCAAAAAGTGTGGTTCGAAGGGGAAGAAAACTTTTATTTCGTATATATTACCGACGGATTCTTCAGAAGCATCTGTAGCTCATTAAAAAAGTAAACACTCTTATTAGATAAATCATTCTTTCTTATTAAGATTTTCTGTGAAATTATGATTGGAATCATGATGATTTGGATCCTACTACGGAAATGAAAGTAATCGCGTTTACTGGCTCTAAGATTTCCTTTGAATTTGTTTCCAATGGTGAAGCAGCTGCTACCATTAAGCAATGATACCACAGACGAGGTATATGATAGACCTATCACCTTACGGATGTTTGCGTCGCTACCAAAACTGTGTTACCGACCCATAATTTCAGGACTGAAACAGCGTCCAACTCAGCATCTACTCTGAAATGTGTTAAAATTGCTGAAAGGTGTGTGCGTGCTTGTATACATGTGACTTGTTTATAGTGTGAGTTTGGCATAAAGGGCGGACTTTGTAAAGTCCATTTCAAAGGACTCACAAGGAGTCGCAAAATCCACTTCGGGGATCAAGACACTATGGCGCTCAAAAATTGTATTTCTTCAAAGCTCGTGCAAGCTATAAATTGCAAGATGACATTGTTTATTAGTACTTTGCGTGTAGCAGAACCGTTTCACGTATCGTACGTCGAAAAGTATGAAAAATTCACGCTGTTACTGACATACCCGCAACTTTCTAATGCACTGTTTAATCATTCTAGTGAAGTAATAATAATAATTCGATCCTAGGTGCCCCGAGTATTAGTTTACCGCCAACACTGAAATTTACAGTAAAATCTAATTCTTTAGAGGCTTGCAGAAAGTTGCATGAGAAACAAGTAAGCATGTCACTCAGAATTATTCTTCGAATTATGTCTCCAAATATTCCTGCAACCATTCGTTTACACCAAATTCAACTAATTGTAAAATGTATTTATACATTATAATTAATATTATGTAATACGTATAAGCATTAACATTCATTTATCGAACGATTGAACATTGAGAATAAAAGAGAATTCATTCGGCGTAGAAAATCATTTGCAAATCCAAGGCCAAATGTTACTAATTCCTTGATATCTCGAGTTGTATCGATCATAGTGTATCAGATTGTCAAATATTCTAGTTGGATATAAGAACTTTGTTTAACTTGCAATACTTTGGTAGAATGTAAGAATAAAATATGTAACTTGAAATGTTGCTGGATTGTTCCTATCCGACCCCAGATCACGAGTGTAGTGTTAAGATAGAAGGATAAGTGCAAGTTGGAATATTTCAGGAAGATTCTGGAACTGACGAGTTTTTGACATTTTTTAAAGTCCTCTCTGCTTCAGCAGCTTATTGAAATATACCAAGTTCCAATTCCTTGCTGAGGCATTCCTGCTTAGTTACAAACGTACTGTATTTTTTAAACAAATTCGGAACTAAGTTCGGACGTTTGCATTTTTCGTAGCAATTTTCATCATATATAGTTTCAATTCTACCCGCTTGTAGAATTGCGTTCGAATTACACTCTGAATCGATAACGTTGGGTGTGACACGAAAATGGTAAGGAGGCTCGCGAGCCCCCCGAGCGTGTGACACAAAATTACATTGCGTGATAGGTCTATCCTATACCTGGTCTGTGATGATACTTACGCGACGAGGTACTTTTGTTCTAAGAGCCTGCTCCCATGGTAGAGGGGGCATAGAAATTTCAATTCCGCTTACCTTGTTCAATCACAGAAGAATCTGGAGCACAGCGGCCTAACAGGTCCACTAGAGTACAGTAGAAGTTCAAGATAGCTGCACCCGTGTCTATGTAGTCCTCATCTTCGTCTGATTCCGGGAGAGGGTGTTCGAATTGCATTATTGCTGTACCCTCTGCCTCATCGTGTACCTGTTCAAAAGTTAAAGCAGCGTTGATGCAGTGGTTGCAATCTGATATCATCTAAACTCGCTCCAAGACTCACTTTTCGCCGATCAGCGATGCGTTCAGACATTTTATTGGCATCTATAATGGCTCTTAACAAGCCTTCGCCCTCTCCTCGAAGCGCTGGTCCCAGACATTCTGGTCTTCTGATCAGCAAACGTATCACCAAGTTTGCGTTCTCTTCGACACTCTCACCTGAGAAAGACGAGCGAGTCGTTTACACGCGAATACTTGAAGTTTCAGTCCGATTCCCAATTCAAAATATGTTCGAAACCCACCGTTCACCCAAACGCAGAATCTCAAGAAGTCCAGGTATCGTTCGCCTTCCACTGGATCCCATCCCAGATCAGGGTAGCCTTTCTCCACCAACTCTGAGTTCGATTGCAAGCCGCAGCGAGACAAGTAGATGGCAATCTTTTCGAGATAGTGCTCCCTGAGAGCCAAGGCCAGCTCAGTGTTCTCCATGAGGGATGAGTAAGCAACGTCCAAGGGCGTCGATCCTCTTAACGATGGCCTCGACAGCAAGATATTACTGTTCTCCAGTAGAAAATCAAAGTGATCGAACATTGCCTTTTGATTCTGCCTGGACGTGCGGCAGAAATAGCAAAGGAATCTGCAGCACGCTACCACCATCTCGTGGGAAGTATCCTTCTCCTTGGAAGCTGGTTCACCTTCCGTCGGCTGAGGCTGAGTTTGAGCGTCGGACTGCGCCTGTGCCCGTCTGCCAAGTGTGTTCATCATGATCGCCATCACGTTCTCGTGGATTCTCAGCACTCTGATCAAATCTGGGTGCTGGAAGAAGGTGTGGTTGTTCACTAGCTTCCAGAGCCTCTCTCTGACGAGCTCTTCCTCCTCCTGAGACATCTGCACAGGCAGCAGGGCACGGATCTGGCTGAGACCGACCCACATCAGGGCAGCGTCGTCCCTTGTCTTGCTGTTGATCACGTAGGTCTTCTCCAGAGCCCTGATCAGCTCGCCCACGGTGTCGTACTGACGAACCAGTAGGCTGAACATCTCGCGAACCAACTTCGGAGTCTCGATTTGGGATTCCTCGGCCCAGATGACGATGGTCGATATGAGGACTTTGCGGAACACCTCTGTAAAAAAGCAGAAGAGTAGCTCTTCTCTTATCCCTCTACGACTTATACCCGTCGATGCAGAACAATGCAAATCTACCGTATCGCAAGTTTACCTTCTGGAGTCTTCCTCTCTGGCTCTGGTTCAGGTTTAGGCTCGTCCTCCAGCTCCTTCACAGCGTTGATAAAATTGAACAGTCTCTTCATGGCTCCAGGCTTCTGGATCTCTTCGGCTGGCTCGTTCGCAGCGTCTGCAGCTTCCTGAAGAGCGTGCAGGGACACGTAGGACATGAGATTGTTGTGGAAATCGTTCATCCTGCTTATCAGATCCTCCCCGCAGGGAATATTGTCAGGATCGTCCGCGAACTCCGTGTTCTTGAAGCTTAAAATCGCGTTCATCTGCTCGCGAGGCGGGCACCTGAACTCCTTGGTCTTCTTCGCCGCCACCGCTGACGGCAAGTCAGACTGCTTGATTTCGATGTAACGGCGCAGCTGATCGGACTGCAAATCACCGACGAAGTCGTGGCTGAATCCGATGATGGACTCTACGCGATGTCGGAGCTGGATGTCGTTCAAATGGTGAAGCAGATAGCACATCTGCAGTTTCGCCCCCTCCGCCATCTTCATGTGGAGCAACCCCTTCTTGTGCTCGTCTTTCCCTTCTGCAAAACCATCGTCAACGCTATCCTCTGGGCACGCGAGGTTACAAGGAGTTCACCAGAAGCGAGGCTCACCTTTGTCGAACGTCGAGTCCCAGGTCTCGGGGTGAATCATGATGAGAAGCTTCATCACGTCCTCGTTTCTAAGCATCCCCACTAGGAGCAGCCTATCGACGAGCTTCAGCAGCGGCCTGTAATAAGCGAAAGTCACGTGAGCGAGGAGTATGCGAATGGATCGGAACCAGTAGCGTTAAGCGGCGCGAATTGTCCTGAAAGCATCTTCTCCCTTGCACGGAATCGTCGACGAAGCCTTTTTAAGTTATGCAGAAAATAGGCCAGGCGTGCGTGTATGTATTCACAACTTTTACATACAAGAAGAGATTCTCATTGCTGCCGCCGATCGGGTCCCGATTGTGCACTTGATTCACCTCGACGGCCTCGTTCAGAGCCTCCATCACGTAATCCCGTACCACGTCGAGGGGAAAGAACGGGCTGTAGAGGCTCCTTATGTTCTCGATCGTTTGGTCGCTGGAAGGAATTTCCCTTCATGTCGACAGGATTAGTCAGAGGGGTCACATCTAGCTTTGGATTAAAACTACTTACCTGATATCCGTCATTTTCATTTGAGGCCGCACCGACTCGGTTTCCAGGTACCTAAGGCTGTGCTTCATCTCCTCGTTCTCGTACAATTCCTTCAATTCTTGACCTGGCGAACGGGGAACAGACTCGGTTAGAGCTGTTCCACATTTTGAAGGTGAATCTACGTACCTAGAGGGATGATGTACTCGTTCTTGCACACTTCCATCGTCGTCGCGTGGGACTCGAGGTGCAGAGCGATTAGCAAGTCGTAGAATCCTTGCCGCAGGGGCCCGGACATGTACTCCGCTCGAATGGCGTACAACAGTTGTTTCTGGTCGACGTGTTGGCACAGTGCGTGTGCTGCTCTGTAGTTCGATTGGTAGCACAGAGCTGCGTAGAGCGTCAGGGTATGCGCGTGGAAACTATAGCAATTGAAACGATCAAGGATCAGATCAGCTTTGAAGCAGATTCAGACATTCGTACAGAAAGAGGAATTCTTTGATCCTCTTCCAAGTTGTACCTGAGGAGTTTGTCCATTTCGATGAGCTCCAAGATATCGATGCACCTGCCCTCCTCGGGAATGTGCAGAGCCAGCATCGATATCGCGTCCTCGCACAACATAGACCAACCCCGGATGTCGGAGAGCTTCAACGCGTGCACCTGCAGCGACTGATTGGGCACTCTCGCCCATTGATGAGGCTTCAAGCATTGCACCTTTAACCTGGGCGGGAACTGGGGTATAACGTGGCGTTCCGAGTTCTGTAGCACGGCAGTGGACAAGGGCAAAGTCGTGGAGGTTCTTCCCAGCTCGATCTGAAGGATCTCCTTGCTGGTGGCCTCCACGAATATCGCGGGGAACAGCTTGGTGTCCGGCTCCATTTTGAACTTGTGGCTCGTCTCCTTGCCCTCGCAGGTGAACGACACCCAACCAGTCGCCGTGTCCACGAAGCAACCGACGAACATTCCCTGTGATGCACCCTTGCCGGACGCATCTTGCGTGACCTCGTTGTAGAGCTCGTCTGCTCTCACCATGTAGCAGCTCTGTCTGTCGACCCTGCAACGCAAGCGCGTGTTCCTCGTTTAACTTCCTAGCTTGTGAATGGTTGCAGTATGAAGCTTTATAAACACGGAGAACAGGTCCAAGCATTCAGAAGAAGCACACTGTACTCGTCTCGAATTTCAAATACTCGAGTACAGCTGATATTGTTCTGCCAGTCAAGCTAGCTCTTTTATTCGGATAGGCGATAGAAGATGATTTACACGTACTGATCTACAGGACGCTCGTAGTCATCGGTGATAACCACCGAGGATTTCCTCACGCGAGACAGATTGAAGTCTTTTGTGTGCAGATGGTACTGGGAGGTGACCCAGCCGACGTAAACGTGAGTTGGATCCTGTCCAGGGAAAATTCGCACCCCGTAGAAGTATTCATTCATCAGCTTCAAACACTCCACGTCGTATATCTCGTTTCCAATTGCCTCGACACCGGACCCACTCAGGACAGACATCGCTTTTGGGGCGTTGCGCTCTGGGATCTGGGGTGGCACCACCTTCAAGTCCACCTGCAGAAAGTATTTTTAAGTCGTATGCCTGAACGAGCATCCACATCGAGGAATGGGATGGTTGGATCGAGGCGAGCAAATAAATAAACAAAAAAAGTGTTTTTACATTCGATATGCGAACTTGGGGAGGCCGGCTACTTGCTTTGTTCATCGACAGTGTCTTGGTGCTCATGTCAGACACGTCTGAGCGGACAGGTGGCTCGGGCGTTTTCGATTTCGCTTCCGGAGACTTCGCTTTCCGCGAGAAGAACCTAGAAAATGGTTGCAACAATAATTGTCCGTGTAAGGCTAGCGAGTAAGACAAGTAAACTTGAGAGCAATGGAGTGACAGGATGGCAACTTGAATTCTAATGAGCGAGGGTCGTTGAATCAACTTACGAGGCATCCTCCGTCTCTTTGCTAAGGTTGCTAGGAAGTTTAAAGTATCAGATTCACTCCACCCAAAGGGTTCACAAGGATAATTGAATGAGGAATACTAACCGGAACGGTGAACGCCCACGTTTCTTCTTGTCGTCCTTGACATCGCCGTTCATGTCGCTGTACCCGTTCATTTCAACCTCGCTGATCGCGTTCTCCATGTTCCCAGCTCGAGACCCATAAAGGGAGCCTTTCCTAGGTGGTCTGGCGGGTTTGTTCCTTTGCATGGGAAGTGGAGATTCCTTCATCATTTCGTCTGCCTCCACAGCATCCTCCGAGTAGTTCCTCTGTAACCCTAGAGGGAGCGAAATTCCATCAGTTCTGAAATTAAATTCTACTATCCCAGCAGGCCATGACCCACAAACAGTAAAAGTAGGTGATCGGGAATCAAACAAGTTTCCTGAGACGACAATCTAGTTCCTGTACCTTTGATGTCGCTCATGCTGAAGCCAGACTTCATGATCTGCTCCATCTGAGCGGATGGCGCGGCTTGCTGCGCTTGTTCCACTTGCTCCGACAGCAGTCTGTTCTGGCGCATCTTGATCTCCTGCCACCTTCGTAACTTCTCGCTCTCCGAGACGAAAACCGACTGGCAGATCACCGGCAATGACAGTCGAAGGAATTCCCAGTTGGCTTTCTCCATGGTCTCGAAGGTGTTGTGGGAGATCTTCAGGCAAGGCGGGGTGTCAGAGCCCGCTGGAATTCTGGCGACGTCTATCCTCGTGTCAGCCATGTCGTCTGTGTTCTCGAAGATCGGCTGATCCTTCGTGTACCAGTAGGTGACTGGGCGATTCATGTTCCTGAAAGGGCAAGGATAGTACTATCCTGCTTCGTACTCTGCGATTCACGGGGAAATGATATCATAGTACTCCAAGAAAGGACTGATTGCTTACACGCAGAACGGTTCGTATCCTTCTTGCAAACCACACGTCGTGAAGAATTTCAGGGTGTTCACGTCCTGCCCGAACGTCAGTCGTGCCTTTTGCCCAACTCCTAGGGTGAAGGCTGGCACGAAACAGTCCCCTTGCACATCGGCGAAAGATGTCTCCCCACCCAGTGCGTCCATCAGCAACTCTCCGTTCAGAGAAAAGCCTAGATAATCGTTACATCACGTTGACACTATTGTCCATCGACTATGCAAGCCTATATACAATCGCTACCACCAAGAACATGTATCAATTAACAGTTATTTCGTTTAGCGATTTAACAATTCAGCCGCACAGTACCTGAAGCATTGCGTGTCAAATTAATGGCAATTATTATCGAGCAACAGTTTGTTAAGACATATAACACAACTACATAGAACTATGCAAAGCGAGTGCAAAAGTTGTTTCAGTAGAATGTTAAGCATGCAGATTGATAGGGGTAGAGACTGATAAAAAAATATAAAAACAAGGTGGTTAGGACGCGTAGTTAACAAAAAAAATACGTAAATAAAGTCTCTGAGAAGGGGCATAATCAAGAGACAGAGGGGGCATTTAACAGTGGTTGAATATGGGAAGATTTTCCGAAAATCGACGCGTTTGGAGCTTTCGAAATGAACGCGATGACGATGTTAATTATTCCATTAAAATTGTTTTCGTGTAAAATAGAGAGCGCTTGGTAATTATTGTATAGTAGTGTGGGGTCACCCTTTCGGTTAGTATTATATGAGATTGCATGAGTTATGAAAGCATTGTTGTCGCTGTCAGTACAACGCCGAGTAGAATACTGGATACCAAAAAAAGACAAGAGCTGACGTGACGCTAATCGAGTATGATTTTATTAACAATGAGAAACACCAGGTTGTGAATACATTGTGCAGTGAAGTTCCAACATGTAAGAAAGCGTTGCTGCGATTACGTGTGACAGGGTGCCAAGAAACAAGGGGGTGGTGTCTTTCCTTCGTGGTGTAGCCGCGAAGTTTGGGGTGGCCAAGCGGACAACACTCATCCCGACTGCGCAAAACACGGCGATCACTTTTAGTACGTATGGCAATTTGTCTTGGCAACGACTGAAGGGCAGTTGGTAGAGAGAAATATGCAGTCGATTTCGAGTATCCAATTGTGCGTCGATCATGGTTCCGTCTGGCTTTCTCGGGATCCCGTAATCAATTGTATTGTCTGTATCCAGTAGTCTATCTCTTCGATCAAATTATATGTAATGTATGTAGCTTAAAATGGCAGCTGAAGCGTTCGCTTAAAGATTCCGTCTTACTAATCGTTCGGTCAATTAGATCCAGGAATACCCCGACAACGTCTCCAACCTGCCATTGTTTGCCAAATGTTTCGGCCGTGCCCGAGTATACTTTTTCCTCCTTTAAAATAAAACGTCACCAATTCAACACCGCCGTTCCAGCTGACGGGCGATAAGCTACTCGTTCAACATCGATATCGTGTGTGCGTGGGGGCGAGAATCGAGACTCGAAGAAACCAAGGGTGGGGCGGGGGGCGGGGATGGGGGACAGAACAGTTGGCACGATACACTGAAATATTTGTACAAATAGCGCTGAGACACAATCTCCGTGGAGCCCGTGGACGTCGATAGAAGTTAAGCCACACTCGCGAATGAAATTCCCATCGATCTCATTCGGCCTTGGGACAAGGATGCAGAAAAAAGAACAACCAAGTCAACATGAAAGAAACATATAGAGACAAAGACAACAGTAGTGACGAGAAAACTCAAAAAAAAAATGGCGGACCTCTAGATCGGCTATTGGGAAAGTTTTGAACTCTTACTGATCGTTCTGTCCGCGACGTCAATGAAACATCCAACTATGTCGCCCACTTGATATCTGTGACCAAACGACTCGTGGGTACCGGCGTGTACTTTGGTCACCTGACATTCACGATTGGTATCAATTATTCATGACTGTTCACGCAATCGACGCGTAAGAGATTCATTTATTGTTCAATCATATCTTACCGTCGACACTGCTGATCGTAAAAGTATTCGCTAAGGCGTTCGTTCTTTTCGCGGCAGCTTCTAAACGTTCAGTGTTTCGGAATGCCTCGATCGAGGGCTCAAAGTGCCGTGTTGATAAAAAATCATGGTGGAACACTTACGTTGTAACCGTCGAAGGCCCAAGTGTTTTCGTCGCTGCCGAGCATGCTGCCTGGCATGCAGTCCGCTTTTGCCCAGCCGACCCGCATGGGACCGGCAGTCAGCACCTCGAACTCGAAGTACCACTTCCCGCTGCTGACTGCGTAGTGCTTTTCGACTCGATAGGTCCTGAAGGTTAGCTGTCGCAGCTTGCTGGCCTCCAGAAGTAGCGCTGTACAGAAAGGGATTCGTGAAGCATTGTATCGGATAGGCTGCTACACTCCCACGAGTGTTCACCTTCGTGCTGTTCCCCAGTAGGTGGTTCCAGCATGTATCCATAAACCAATAGCGTCCTGACTGTCTCGCTAGCTGTATCCCGATTTGCTTTCTTGATGGCTTCGTCCACTTTTGGGTAGGGCACCAGATGAGGGCTCCTCCTCATCTCGGAGTCCTCGTTCAAGCCGTAGGTCCAGCCCTGGCTGATCCTCTCCTTCGCCCACAAGTTGTGAGTGTTCTCCGCAAGTTGGTCCACGAGTTCCTCCATCTTTGGGGTGAGCGTGATGGCAGTGAGGTCTAAAGGAGCTGGCTTGTATCCGCTGCTCTGCAGGAACGGTTCATTCGGAAGCCTGAGGGTCTTTATCCTCGATGGAGGCTTGTCCATGGTGATGTAATATCCCAGGGCCAAGACAGTCTTCAACGTCTGCACAGCCAGCTGGGTGTCGTAGCGCTTCTCCGCGGCTGGCAGCCTCTCGAACTGCACGATGCATGGATGGATCTTCCTCATATCGTCCCTGTGCTCTCCGTAGATCCAGCCAGCCTCGATCTTGTTCATGGCCCACATCTCGTGGATGTTCTCCGCCAGTTTGTCTCTGATCTGTTCGACGTAGGACGGTAGATTGACCATGGACGTGTCGACTGGAGCTGGGACGAAGGCTGTGTCGTCTTCGACCAGCCACGGGCCAGCGAGGACCACTTTGTTCATGTTTCCGAAGTAGAAGCACGGGTCCAGCGATAGGATCTGCTGGGGCAACAGGCTTTCCACCAAGGGCGAGAATTCGTCCGGCGACTGGAACTTTAGTCGGCCATGGTCGCCACCCAAAAGGAATCTGCAGGAGAGCTTGGACGAGCAGCTGATCGAGGGGAAGAACATGCCGTCTAGGTTGAAATTCCTGAAGGAGCCCAGGATAGGCGCCCCGTTGAAGGTGAACGTTATCACGGGCACCGTCAGGTCCAAAGCGCAACCGATCACGTCGCTCTTCCTGATGTACGGCTCCGTGGCGGTGTTCACTACTGGGGTCTTCCTGCCACCGGTCCACAAGTGCGCGCCGTCGAAGCCGAACGAGTAGAGGTCGTCGCCAACACCGTTCCCTCCCCATTTTTCGCCACCACCGGGATACGGCATGTACCTTTTCGGGGGAGACGAGAGGAATTGTTAAGCGGCGGAGTCTCGTCGTCAGAGAAACGTGTAAAGATCGAAGGTTGAACGTACCCAGCTGTGTTGGCCCAGCCGATCCTCAGGTGAGGCATCATGTGCGTCGTCTGCTCGATGTGATCGACGGTGACTTCGAAGTACCACTTCTGATAAAGCGCTGAGCCTTCGACTCTACCGACGAATATGTTTGGCCTGATGCTGGCGACGTGGTCGACTAACTGCGTTTGAAGGAGGAGATTCTTCCCTGGCAGCAGGAAGTCGCAGATATTGTTCTGCGAGGAGCGGACCGCCACACCATTACCCACGCAAAGCGAGCAAAGAACGTCCAAGACTTTCGGATCTCGTCCGTGCTTCTCGAGCAGTGATATGATGACTTTAATGTGCTCGTCCTAAGGGGATGGGAAGGTTTAAACCGGGAGTCTAACTTTGAAGCAGTTTTATGCTTACTCTCATCATGTTCAAAGCCTCGGGCGAGTCGATGAGGACGCAGTGAAGTACGTCTAACATTCCAGTGCCCTCGCTGGAAGCTTGCGAGCCCAATCGGCTGAACAGCCAATTCAGCCGGTTGCTGTTGGCGAATTGCGCGCAATTCGTGTGGTTCCCTTTGATAATGGCAGCCAGTAATTGGTAGAGGTAGCCAGATATTTGATCCCAGGCTTGGCCACTCTCGTCCCCCGAAAGCGCCACGAGGAAACCTTGCGACGTGATCACGTTGATCTTATCGATGGCCTCCAGAATCAGATTCAGAATGCCTTCCTCTTGGAACAGGTCTTGGCGATTCCTCAGTGCTCGGAACCTATTTTGCTTCTCCTCGTGCTCTGCGAATAAACGTTTTATCATTTTCTGACCACGGCGATGATTGACCGAGCTTAGGCCAGTCTTTGGATTCTTCTATCGTGATTTCCTTACCCATGTCGTCCTCGGGCTGGGCAAAATAATTAATCAGGTCTTCCAGACACATCACCATTTCGTTCAGATTCACATTTTGGAAGAACATAGACGCTCTTCTATCTACTTGCAGCGTCTCTAGGCCTCTAAAACATATTCGGTCCTTTTAGCGATCTGCCTGCCCATGTTATATTTATCATTCGGATTTGTAACTTTTCTGTACGGCTCTGTACGGTTCCATCCAAGCCTCTACCAGTTTCAATTGTTCATGTTTGAATGCGAACGAATCCTTCACTGCTAATCGATAGATACTCACGTGATGAACTGGGTGAACAAGCTGCTGCACTTTCTGATTACCCGAGCTGTGCGAGATTCCTCTTCCTGAGACCGAGAGAAGTCTAAACCGTCGTCCATCTTTCCTTCCTCGTGAAGGACTGCTTGCTTCTCCTCCACTTTACCCACGCCCTTCTTCTTCGTCTCGTACGACTATATCCGCGCGGAAGTCAGATTCAGACACATTCACTTCGTCGCGGAACAATCCGCAAGAGCGAGAATTCTAATATCTACCTTATACGAGACCCAGAGGCAACTAGTAGCGTGCTGCATGATAACAGTCGAGTCACCATACTTGATAATCGGCATCCCGATCACTTCCAGATCCTTGTCCTCGAGAATGATCTTCTGGTCATCCTTCTCTTGTCGCAGCCAAAACGTCGACGTCTCAATAGTCCCCTCGTTCCTTCAATCATAAAATCAATTCGTTCACTTTAGTGACGTGACATTTCACTTGAACCTTGAACTTCTCTAAGGCTACACGTTTACCTATCGACCAGGTACAGTTCATTGTTTTCCTTCACGCCAAGATAACGTCCAGTGGTCAGGTGCCTGATCCTCATCGGGTGTAGCCAATTGATGAAGCCTCCCGCCCATTTTGTTCTCGCTAATTCGAGCCGCCACAAGGATCGGGCTTGGCTCATTACACTGCCCCCTTCGTAGATCACTATACTGTAAGCAGTAGACATTAAGTAGCGGAAGCCCCGCAGTCGTAGAGCCACGCTAATCGAATCATCCTTAAAAACGATTATCCTAACGTTTGAACAGACGACTATTCACAAGACTGCTGAATAGAAAGGGGTAATATCGTGGTTAAAGGGATGAAATTTACTTCTGGCTCGGTGATGTGCTCCATGACGAGGGTATAGTGAGGCATTCGTCACCACCGTGGAAGAATCGCAGCACATCGCCGCCGAACACGTAACCTACGTACTTCATTCGACTGATCCCAGTACCGTACGGTTGTACCGACCAATGGGTCACGTGGAACGAGGCGTTCACCACCGACAGATCGTTCTCTTTCGTGGTGTGCTGAAAGAAAACAGGTGAGACGGTTGGTGGGCGCGGAGTTTTTGGCACGGCTGAAGCTTTGATGGATCATCGGCGAAGTGGTTACGGCCGGGCAGCCGGCCAATAAAACGCATCGACTTTTTTTTTCTCGTCGCAACAAAGTGGTAGGGATCATCGACGAACGTTGTAGAGGATTGCTCACCAAGTATCTTTCGGTGGCCACGGATACTAGAATCAGGTCGTCACCTACCCGGACCTTCTCTCCCTCGGACCTTTGTTTCGACGCTGGATGCACCGTCCACCAGCAGGCCTCCCCTAAACCAGCGATATTATGGTTGGCGCGATGGCGGCAATTAACGGAGATTATAAATTAATAATACATCTGTAGCGAACCTTGAGAATGTTGTTGTAAACCGACGTCGAATGCCAACTTGTCGTTGGACGAGCTGGTCGACAGACACGCCAAGTACTGCAAGGGAAGTAGCAACGAGTTACTCAAGCTTCTTAGGAAAGAAAAGATTACCAAACGCCTCGAGATATTTACCATATCGCTGTTCTGGTGTCTTAACAAAATAGCGTTACCGTACAACAACGTTCTGTGGCCGGATCCGGTGCCCTTTCCCTAGAAATTCAAGAACACGTTGCAGAGAAGGAAACTCGTGCACAGGGTAGCCTGAGATACTGGTAGGTCGAAAATCGATTAAAGAAAAGTGAGGAGAAAAAGAGAGAAATAAAGGTGAACAAGCGTACTGATAAGAGGAGGCCATAAATAACGATCGCTAACGAGTAAACGTTCATGCCCAAGCGCGTCGAAAACTGTACACGTTAATCGAACGGGCGTAAACAGAAGCGCAGTCGTAAATGCATGTAGTCGCAGAGTGCGGCGTGTCAGCGTTAACATAAAAAGCGGGCGGGCACAATCAGGAACAGAAACGTATCGGAAGTCCGAACGAAAGGAAACGACAAAGCTTAGAACAGAATCGAAAGCGAATGGATGTTACCAAAGCATGAACAATAAACCGACGCCCTGGAGCGGGTACGAAAGGTATACTTACTAAGCTTTCTTGCTGCTGCAAAGAGAAACATAAGAGTTGTAAATCTCGTTTATCGCCAATCGTTTGTTTTGTTGTGGAGTGAAATGATTAATGTGATGATCAACACGCCTACGATGTCGTTCGATAGGTAGAGAATGGTCCCGTGACACGGTTTTTGCGGATGATTCTCGTTTTGCGAGTGCGAGAGTGCGACGCTTCGGTGAACGCAACAAAAAAAAGATTGGACAACAGTGGGGGACAAAGACAATTTGCGATTGTTACGCGGCTACATGGACGCATGCCACAATTAGTGGACAAAAGGTTCGTGCGGATGCATTCAGAAAATCGTTCTCGGTGTACGTAGCTCCCGAAAAATCCCCGGCGAGGCGGCGCTCGCTAGGCGAAAAAAAAAATACACGTGTGCACAGGCCATCGAACCCGCGACTGTCTACTTTCTAAGTGCATCGTTCGGTTTAGTGGATACATTTGTACAAAAAAGTGATGGGGGGCAGCGGTTTTGTTGATTAATCCTTCTCCTGCGTACGATGCGAAATCAAACAGACTTTATGGCCCACTCCTATGCAGGCGATCTACCTACGGTGGCTCTTTAAACGTCACACGCACGGCGCAGAGGAGAGTCTTGCTGGTCGTGCGATTACGAAACCTTTCCCGCGCGAATCGGCTGAAATTATGCCCTGTGCCGTGTCGGCGAGCGAAAAAAAGGAAAGGAAAATTACAGTAAAAATAGAACGCGAACGTCTGCACTGGGAAAAGAGCGCAGTGCCGGTGTGTTCCTGTGGAATTATACATAGAGAATCGCAGGATCGTTCCTGCGGGCTCCCCTTGGTAACGTTCGCGACATATGAGAATCTACGTAGGGTGTAAGGTGATAATGAAGTGGTACGTTACCGTCTCGGAACCGGCGGCAGTGACCAACTCCTGCAGGGCCCTCACCGAGAGAGCCTGTTCTATTACGAATACGCATTGCGACAGGTCCGGCGGTATGTTCTACAACCACAGAATGCTCGATATTAACACTATTCACTGGTATCGCAGCGTCACGATCGATAATGCTTGTCTCGTTGATCGTTACGCTCATTTTCACTGACTGCGCAATACGAGATGATTTAAAACTCTGCTAAAAGCAACGCGTGAAACCATCCCGAACTTCTCTATCAATCTCTCTCTCCTTGTATAATTACAGTGATTCTTGCCAGTTCTACTTTGTTAGAGATTGTAGCATAAATTCAATTAATATGATTTCGGCGCAAGGTTCGATCACTTAATACAAATTTAAAAAGGTTCAAATTTTCAACGGTTCGTTTTTGCCTTGCCTTTGTTTTCACCTTCTGATGCTTGTCGTTTGCCCGGTATTTACTTCAGTCATCTTCCAACCGACTCAAGTGTCGGTCGTTACTATTTGAACGCGCCGACTAATAAATTTAATAGTTCACGCAATATTCTTATACATACATCTTTCCTTGATAAAGGTCCGAATCTGGACTGAAACGTCGGAAACTCTTTAATTCATGGACGAGTGAATAGTTGCAAAACGACTTTTTAAATTTGTATTAAGTGACCGAACCTTGCGCCGAAATCATATTAATTGAGTCAATACGGTCGATATTTAAATTTAAAAAATTATAAATTCAATTAATTACTGCAAGAAGTTTGAAACCCGTTTGCACGATTCAATTGTCAAGCTAATGCGCCGTCAGCGACGATCGCGAGAGATTACCTTGTCGGCGATGTTCTCGAGGAAACAGTGCCTGTTACCGAAACCCTCGGCCGCGAGGCAGACTCTTTCGCCAGTCGCGGTGCAGGACAGGCACACCATGTCCTCCTAAAAATTGCATTTCAACATTCAGTTTCCCCTCGCTCTACCCAAGCGTCGATACAATCTTCGCGGAGCTGCTTTTCAGCAGGCACTGATCTGTAGGCTAAATTCGATTTGGCTGAAATTTCTATGCACAGCTGGAACCGCCTTGCGGAAATATGTCTCTGAATTCCGCCGGATAAATTTAAGCGTATCATTCCGTGCAATGCAGCCGGTACGGCCGCGTCTTAACGCAGCCTTCAGAATTCTCAGCGGAGGGTAGTTGTTTCGGTGTTGGTTGATGATCGCGGGAGGGGAGGGTCGTGCCAGGGAGTGGACGAGATTACGCGTTGAAAAAACGATTCATTGATGCGTTGGAAGCACGAGGAGGAGCGATCACGATGACCTTTGCGAAACGCTGAAATATGATGTGAGCCAAACGGCAGATGTTACGCACGGTGCCAGAACCAATTTGGACCGCCTGAGGAATGCGTGAACGGGTTTACGCGGGCATACTGGGAAATGCGTCTCGAGATTTTCGGCGCAGGCTGTCTCGGGGAAACGATGCCGCTGTTTTTACTACGCAGACGGGTTACTTGAGCGGCGGCAATTGCATCCTTGCGCATAAACGACGGCTGGGGATGAGTCAGACCGCGGTTGGGCCAGCCATCGCGTGATCCGACGTTAAAATAAAACGTCAGTACTTTGCGATAAATGAACTTTACGCTCTTCGAAGAAATTTTAGAGGAATGAACTTTACTTAACGCAGCGTCAGGAGTAAGGTTAAAGAGGCGGTAGAAGCTGAGCTAATGAGAGCTTCAACGTAGCCCAAGTATTTTTAAACGACGATATTTAGCATCGCCGGCGAATATAGAATTTCAATCCGTCTCGGATGTATGACACGTGTTTCCATGTGCGCTCCAAATTAACGCGTAATAACGTAATTATACGATCGCGAATATAATTGCGATCGACTGGGAACACCCGTAACAAGGTTATTTCTACCATTCGGGAGGGGAAAGAAAGGGCGGTGATGGTGAAGTATCGTGCCTTGCATCGTTGGAAATTCCGTGTCGCTCCTCGATTTACAATTCGCACCGACGAGAAACACCGGTTCCGCCCACTTACTTTGCATACTTTCACGCGGATAAACGCGTCACGCGTGTGTCCGTTCCTAAACGCACTCGAAGGAACGAGTACGTCGCTGCACGTTGCATAAATAAGACCTGTTAGAGGGCTAATTAACACAATGCGTTGCCGAGTTATACGAAAAGGCACGCGAGTATATTAGCGTTTCCGCCATGCGACGCGCCAAAATACCCCGGAAATTCGATCGAATAGATCCCTGATCGTTTTCTTCGACCGCCTCATCTCGGTTGTTCATCCAAGTAGGGTGGATGTAACAGTAAATGAACAGGTACCAGTGAATAAACATTATTTATTAAAAGGAGTAAAATATGTTATTAATATAAGCAACTGTAATTTCTTGCTTCATATCCAAAGAATTTTTGCAGCACGTGGAATCAATCGCGCTACGAACGTAATTTTATAATAGTGTTCATTCGTTACCCTTAAGTGTCCATTTATTGGTGCGTTTACCCTACAGCGGAATTTCAACCGAGCTGTCATACAATCCGCTTGGTGCACGTCTGTGATTTAATGATCGTCGTGGTAGTTTATCGTCACGTTTGGTCGCGTGGACAGCATGGAACGGTTGCAGACACTGCACGGCAAAAGAAACAAGTAACGGCGTGCGTGCACAATGAATCAAACAAACCGATTATTTCCATCGTACGCGGGATCGTCCGCGATCGAAGCTGCAACGTGTTGCGGTATAGGTCAAGGGTGCGTCTATATTCTACCAGGGGATAATCCGGTGCAATTTTGTCCCAGCGAGGAGTAAATGTAAATATCAATTGGATGGACTTCTGCCTGCGCGTCGAAGAGCCAGTAGTTTCATCTAGGGTAAAGTACCCAATTACTGTGGGGTACCCAATTACTGTGCCTCTAGTTTATCATTAAGCATAATTAACTTTATATTTCTCGAATAGAAGATATTAAACTTTTTTATTTAAATTCAGTTAATTATTTATTTGTTAAAATTAAACATGTAACACACAGAAGTTCTGAAAATACGAAAAAAATTATTTTACTTTTTTGATAAAAAATTCGCGAAATTTTCTGTAAAACTTATGAAAAAGCTTAAGAAAATACTGAACGAATGAAGGTCAATATTCAGTAAAATAAATCGTTCTAGGTAAGATTCACAACGTTAATTATATTAGTAAAACATATTTAGATTCCGGAAAAACAATACAGCGATTATTTATTTGAATTTCTGTATTTATTTTCAACAAATTCAGTAACTGAAACGAATTTGGAAGTAGCGTCATTTACTGTGACAATAACTGGAGTTGTTTTCGCACGTTGCGTTAAATATTCTAACCTCTAACGCACCTCCGGTTATATTTGGAAAGAAAAGTACGGTAAATATGAACAATTTATTAAAGTGGTCATCTCTAATGTGAACTTTTAAGTGACTTATTATGATATTTCATTTTTATTACAGAAAAATTTAACTTAAAAATGAGTGTACCTAATAAAAAAGCACAGTAATTGCAGCACAGTATTCAAGGAGGAAGCACAGTAATTGCAGCACAGTATTCAGAAAGGGAGCACAGTAACTGAGGCACAGTAACTGATTTTTGGAGATTATAGGCACACAGTAACTGATTCCAGAACTTCTTTTTTTATATTTAATATTATCCAAAGAAGATGTGATATTTGTTTCATGCAAAAATTTATATCGATAAAAGAAACATTGAAATTTATCTTTAAATGCTTAAGACAAGTCAATTTCATTACTAAAGTTATTTTTACTAGAGAAAACTCCGAAAGTCCTGCAACAGGGCACAGTAATTGGGTACTTTACCCTATCTCGTTCTCGCCGAAATTTCGATGAGAACAGATGTGGATGCATCGCAGGTTGAGTGAAAGGGACAATTGCTTTGGGTTTGCGACCGTTCGTTTTAACGACACTCGAGGGATATTGCATTGCGTGGGAGGAATATATAGAGTAACGATGGCTGGACAATGAGACGGGGAAATATTTCTACACAGATAGAATTACTTTATCGATAGGTTCCATTGGCCGGCTTCGGAGAAAGAGCAGTACATTCCTCGATTCGAATCCATCGACGACGCTAATTAACGATCGATGTCTCTATTATCTTAGCGAGCTTTTAGTGCTTTCCAAAGCAATTGCGTCGTCCACTTCTTCCGTAACGGCCACATCGAGGCCCCCGCAATCGCTTTTGCAGCGTTAATGTCGCCTTCCTTGGCGATCGCGTACGCGTAGGTACTTACGCTCGCGAGCTCCCCCCGTTATTAACTCACACCGCCGCTTTTCGACGTGGAATCTTTGACGAAGGGGTACCTACACACTACCGCGTATTGATCATACGGAGCAATGCAGCGTCGATTGCTAAAATTAACCACCGCCACGCTTTTAAAGACGAGCGCCTAGTGGCGTCTCGCGAGATGGACGACGTTGCACGGTTCGGACAGTGGTTAATAATTATTTTTAATTACTACCGGCCGTTGGTTTCCGCTCGGCCGAGGAGCAAGCGCGCGGTGGCGCTAGAAAGGGGACGGTAATTTTGAGTGGCACGGTAGGAAACCCACGGTTGTTGACTTAATTAATGATCATTACGAAGCAGCCAACCGCTCTCGGCGACACAATTTCCTACGCAACGTTATTCCGCTCCAGCCATTTTGCATAAACCTGTTCTCAAACAGTTTAACCTCCACCCGCGATTATATTCAAAATAGTTACGCTCGTTTCGGCACTGAACGTCGCCTCCGCTGTAAATCGATCTTTCGCGTCTCGACGCGAACAGGAGTTCCTGAACGTGAACCTCGACTCCGCAGGATTGACAGCTCGGTAATAATTGAAACATCGATGCTCGGTAATAATTGAAACATCGATGCTCGATTCGGTTGACGGAATCGAGCCTTATCGATGCGAGTGCAAAGTGAAACTGGCCACTGAAAACTTCAAATGTTTTCGGTTATTTGGACATTTTGGATCTCCGGCACACATATCAAATTTTCAAGTGATAGGTAACACTGAATCGCTAAAACAGGACATGGAGCGGATGTACGAGCACGAGAATGACACGAAGAACAGGTGAGACTGTTCTCCGCGAACGAGCATATACATAGATCGACCTTGTAAAACGAGAGTGACCCCTCTTCCGGCAGTTAGATCGTCTCGGATCGCCGATCAAATAAAAGCATATTCCTCGCGCGATCCCACAAACGTAGCGAATCGCCCGCTGATTCTCTGCTTGTCGCGAGCTGAACCCCATATACGCGCAGAGGGTGAACGAAATAGCCGCGTGGCGATACCGTTTCCTTCGGCCGAGCGATCGATTCGCGTTTACCATCGCGAACTTGAGAGCGCTGGTCGGGGGGAAATGCCGCACGCTCGTAAATTTCTTTCCTCCAGGTGTATTCGCGACGAGCACACGCTTCGTATGACGTTCGAGGGGGTAGCGCGAAATTTGGACGGGGATCGATAGCATTATTTTTCCACCCCGGCTCGGGGAAACACTGGCCTGTGTTCTATTACCGAGTCACGAACGGTGTTTACCGTTGCTTAACACTTTGTAAGTAAAAGGAACAGAGATGCACGATATCGCGTAATTTGATTAGCGCGCGATACTGTCTCAGTTACTTTCTTCGACCGACCGAATCCATCGTATTAACGCGTGTACTCGAGACGAGGGGAACAATGGGGGAGTAACTGTCGGTTATTAAGGAGCACGATCGCCGGAGACCGTCGCCTTTGTGGTATGTCTTCGTGGCATGGTAATTTCCTCGGAGACCTTGGAACTTCCGCGGCTCCTTTCTGGTATGGACGTACCGCAGTCTTTGAGAGACATCACCGCGCAAGTGCTGGGGTCGCGGCTAGTCTTCGTTCACTCCAACTAGATCACTTTACCCAAAGTTCTTTTACGAATTCAGCAACGACCCGCGAGGAAATTCCTTGCCACGGGCCGCCTCGAAGCGATAACGTCCTGGGGCATTCTGGTAGTGAGGATCTCAACATTAATGGATGTCTGTGTTCCGATAGAAAAGAGGCGCAACAGGATGTTCATCAAGAGGTACCCAATGTTGCGAGGGACCAGGTGGTCGAAAGGGGGTCGAGCCGGGGATGCCGTAGACGTTCGCGTAGGCATTCACGTAGACGTTCACGCAGACATTCGCGGAGACGTTCACGTAGAGGTTCCCGAAAGAAGGATAAATGTTGTGTCTGCAAGCCTCGCAGAAGAAGGAAGCGCAGAAGACAGATCCTGTCGAACAATCCTTTTCTCATCTTCTACCTGGAGATGTATTTTAAGAACCCTACGAGGCACGTGACGAAGGTGGCCCGCGACGCTGGCAAGAAATGGTGCTCCATGTCCGAAAAGGCTAGGCAGAAATACATACGACTCGCGGCGAAGGCGAGGTGTCGATGCGTATCGAAGAGAAAGTAAAACTCGGAACAGATAGTGCTCGTTTCACATTCGAATGAACCTGGGGACTCGAAATCGGAAGGGAAGCTGGCTCGCAAGGAGCAAAGCGTTGTCGCGCGATAAGGCAGACGCTTGTCGCGAAAGGAGCCGCGAATGGAAGGTGAAACGAAGAGAAATCCCGATGAGAATCCCGCGTACACCCAGAGACAAACTGTTCGACGTCGTTTTATCGCGAAACCCAGCACATCCCCAACCCCATCGGCGAATCAAATGGAGAATCTTCATCCGACACGGCCGCCTCGTGTGTACCCGTCGCGCGATAAAATCTTGTACCTTATATATGGAACAAATATAAATGTTTTTGTTGGCCAAGCGAAAGGAAAAGAGCGGAAAATCAATAGACACGCGTGTCGTCGGTTGGTAAACGGGCTGGTGATAACGGAGCCGCGTGCACCGCGGGGATGTTATTTTTATTTAGGGGAGGCTTATTAAAGAGTCGAGCATGAAGCGTGTGCAGCTTACGGAAGCTCAAGGCTGCGTCTACCCTCTCGGTCACTATGCTATCGCTTGATCCTTACGGGGCTGAACGAGGTCAAGGTCGTTCAGCGGGAGAACTTTAAGTGCTTCCACGATTCATTGAATCCCTGCCTGCCACCGGTGTGTACAAACACTTGGCTTTTGCGCGAGGAAAAAACGCGATTTTATGCAAGACTACGGTTCCAGCGAGGCGATGACGAGAACACCGTAAATACCGTACTCCGTGAAGCTAACTTTAACGCCAGCCTAAGAGGATTCGAGCCCCTCGCTGTCGCGCATTTTCCGTCGGAACGCGCTTAAGCTCGAGCGCTGACGTGGCCTTCTAGTTGGCCACGTTCTTTCATCAGGGGACCGTTATCCTTTGATAATGTCGCGCGCTTTTCGATGTTCCCACGTGATCCCTGACACGGCGACACGATCAAACGGAGCAGCGCGCGACGTTTACCTAGATATGTCACGCGATTCGCCTGTAATCTGCTATGCATCGAATTTCTTTGCTCGTCGACAAATCAGTGCCTGCACGAACTTTGCGGAACAAAAGCGTGTCAGTCTTCTTGGAAAGCTTCTTCTCCGAGTCACTCCAGATTCCGAGGTGTTGTTTCGGAGTACAATATAAACCACTCGGGAGGAGATTCTATGGCATCTTTGGTCAGAAAGACCGGATAGGTTTCAGTTGGAATAAATAGATGGAAGTGTACTCACCGTGCGGAGGAAGGATACGTCATCCTGCTCGGAGCCACCCTCGCTGTCAGCCATCCCGTCGGTACGTTTTCACGTAACGTGGACGAGCTCCTTCGCCCTCTCGTTCGCTTCTTTCCCCCTTCGTTCCTGCCCGCTCTCCACTCTTGCGTCGCTAGTCGACCGAGCCAGCCAAGGGGATGGTCACGCGGAGTCACGGTTCGACATGGTTCACCCCTCGCCTGCTCTCCGCTTACTCTCTCCACCCGGTGCAGAACGTTTCGCCCCGTAAACGACGGCGACCACGGTGCCGACGACGTCCTAACCTCCGATGGTGCACCAATGATCAGCCACTACTGGCCCGAGGGTGTCTCGCGCGAACCTCGCCAGCCCCTGCGCAAGCGCCCGTTCACTTCAATCAAATTCCGCATGCTCGAAATTCCGTCGTTACGGCCACGATGCCGCTGCTCGCCGATCCGACCACCGCTACGCGTGCCAACCCTTCGTTACAGTTTCTTTACGATCGCCACCCCTTGCTGGACAAATAGCCACCGAGGCCTGTGTCTCGAAGAATTCCGTCTTTGGGTCTATCTTTAGCGAAATTCTTAAGAGATCTTCTCTTAGAAGACTCGCAAATGAAAACAATATGCAAGAATATAGAGAAATGTTTTCAGAATATTGTGACACTTGAGGGTCTCTAAACGATGGTGTTTAAGGCTCTGCGAAATATCAAGTACTGCACGGTGTTTCCTGTTATTCTAAGCAATTAAGAGATTACCTCCGAAGCATCGATTGCCAACATTCGCGGAGTAGAAAGAAGTTAATTCGACGCGCAGGAAAGCTCTGATCTTGCGCTCATTCGGATGTAGCATGGAGGCAAGTAATTATGGTGACCTAGAATCGGGGACTGCTGCTCGCGCGTTTCGAAACCTGAAATACGTGTATTTATACGCCACTCGATGGAAACGTCGCGCCGGTATTTTTGTGGAAAGTCGGGCGCAAAAGGAGCGTGTTATTGATCTATGAAACAAGCAGCGTCACTGCGATCACTGAAAATGTGGATCCCATTAATACTCTGCATCCAGCCCCGCGTATTTACGTTAGATATAAATCCAACGCGCTCGAAGGCTTTAAGTAAAAATAGTTTGGAGCGGCCAGCCGACCCCCGCGTTACTTCCGGTGTAATTTAAGGCACTACGACGTGACTCACTGAACGTGTGGCCTTCCTATTGCACCATAGATCTGGAAGAGCCGCGTAAAGCGCGTGCGGCGAACTGAACGCTAGGGCGGAGCATCCAATCGCGCGGATCCACGCGAATTCCACACCCCCGTCGTGGTGTAAACGATTCGATTTGGCGCGAACGTTTCAATTACCCCGCGCAGCATCGGGCTGGATGTATCCGAGAGTGACCGTCGTCGGAGCGTATGGTCGGCTAATTAAATAATATGATCGGGGATGACAACGCGGCAGCGATCAGCGACGCGGACAGACACACCGAGCTGTGCCTATTTCATTCTAGCGTCTATTTCCAGCAACGGAGCAGAAATAGATGCATTTACCAGCACTCGCTTGAAGTCGCCGTACGTGCTGTGCTTGGCCGTGTTTCCGCTCGAATTAGAAACGGTAACAGCGTTAATCGAAGGTTAAGGATAGCAACGATCGTCCCGGTTACGCGGGTATCCCAGGATCTAGCGATCGCCTCTCCCCCGCCCGCGGTTCACACGGCTATATAAATCATCGACGCCGAAAGCGACTGGCAACGGATCAAGGGAGGAAGCCATCGCTCGCCCGTCTAAATATCTCCTCGGACAATTCTCGCTGCTGGCCGCGAGAAAATACACTGTGTCATTGGAGTAAAGCCGCCGTCAATGTGTTCGGTCCCCACTCGCCGAACCCGTGTTTCGTAATACCGACGACTCGCGTGCCAAAACACACGTTATTAAGCTCTATAACCGAGGATCGTTACCTGTTGTCGCGCTCGGTTACCTGACCAGGCCTCCAGGTCGAGAAAGATTACTCGGCCGTGTCCGCAATTTAATCGCCACAAACTTTCGAGAGAGCTCTCCCTGCGGCACGGTGTCCCGCCCAGCCGTACGCACGCACGCACGCACCCACCCACGAACGCGCACACTCTCGGGATACGTATCATATGCAAATGCATCGAGGTCGATTGGTCTCGCGACCGTCCGCAACGCAACCGGTGTTGCACCGCCGCGTTTCCCTCGAACTTCACGATTCTCAACCACTGCGAATATTCACTGTCCCGCGCGGCAGGCGGATTTCGGGTGGGGGGGGGGGGGGGGTGGTGGAAAAGAAGATACGGAAAGAAACACCTCGCTGGGAGATTCACCTTGGAGAAGAGAACTTCTTCACTGCGTGTGCCGGTGCGCGCACTTTCGAGAGCCGACTTCCGGAGGGTGGGCCTCGACCGAGCCAGGTGGTCGTCCTGTCGATCGAGATGTTCGTTCGGGGTGGATGGGTCCTCGGTTCCTCTGTCGGGGCCCCTCCGACGAAATTCGTATCGAGGCTCGAGCGGTTCTGCCGGAGCGCGGTGCCGAGCAGAATGGAGCGAGCGAGCGGCTCTACCCGGCTATTTTCAGCCTCGAGCCGAGCCCGCGTTGGCTCTCCTCGAGCGACGCGACGCGAAGCGTCGCCGCTCCTCCGCTCAACAGGCGGAACAACCGACGTTACTGTCCCTTCGTGACTCCGTAGTCTCGCTCAGCAGTTTCTGTCTCTGCCCATAGTATCGTGGAGTTCTAAGGTAACGTCCACAAGTGGTGAGATCATCCGCAGATCCTGCGAGGATTGTGGAAATATGACGGGAGTTGGTCTACTTTTAGACTTCGGCGCACCTTGACCAACGTTTCGCAAGTGTTTCAGATGTCAGGCCCCCCCGAAGAACAGCGCAAAAGGTAGGAATAAGGGGAGTGCTATGTGTACTATGTGCCTTAGGGTTTCAACTGAATTTCTAGCTATGACGATTTCAGTAGTTTTCGAAATTTTGTATACGTTAGACAGGCCACTTTGTATCGAGGAGGAATTTGTATGAAAGTATAGGAAATCCCGGCAGCGGTCACTCGAAGTGTATTCCACGATCGCAACCCCCGCAGCACACCACCGACAGAGTACAACCCTTTGAAATATTGATCGCCCATGCCAGTTTTCGTCTGTTGGTATACGCTGGTACGTTCCTGCAGCGAGTAAGGTAGAACTGGGCTCCGTGCCACGGCAGCTTCTCTAATTGATGAGACAATCGTACGAGGATACATTTTTAAATCGACCTGGCGATATTTTCTCCCGCGCTAGATGGCGGGTGAATAGTATATTGAATTTGAAACGTAATTCTTCTAACGAGGGAGGAACATAGTTTTGAGGAGTAGAAGTGGTATTGGTGGTCACTCTAAATTCATTTCTAAATTCATTTAATCGAACAGAGGTTTACTTTGTTCCTTTTTAGTAAGACTTGATAGGCGTTCACTTGCTACGTAGGTAAACAGGAGCTAGCGAATCGCAAGCAGATGTTATCGATTGATGACTCTAAACAATCAGCATTATGTCGAGTGCAGTTTACACGATTGACACGAGTGCTAGGCGATAAATCTTACACTACCGTTTGTTTTTACACGGCTTCGGCGCGGAGCTACTGGTTGATTGACTTCCCCTGATCGATGGTCATCGCAGATTTATTGCTGAGCAGGAGGGAACTTGTTAAAATGCTCTCTACGCGATAAATCCTTCCTACGTATGAATTCCGTAGGAACGGTAACGAACGATACTGACGAGAGTGCCTGCGGCGGTGGACCCGGGGCGAAATTCATCGGGGTGACACCCTCCGGACACCCGAAATTCAGCCGTAAAGTATTCTTGACAAATTGGCGGCCCTAAACCTTCGTCCTCGCGATTCTTCTGCGCCTGAAGCAATAAGCCGCCCGTCAAACGCCACGAATTATTGACTTTATCTGTCCCCATCGCGCCCCCGTTTGTAGCATGTAGCGCGGTGACTCTTTATCGAAAATGGCAAACTTACCTAGACGATAAATCGTCTTAGCCCGGCCCGGTGTGATCCCTTTATTGCCCAGCCCTTCGAAGCGAGGGAGGGCCCGGGCTCACTCTTTCGTGCTTCTTCGCGCAAATAAATTTGCACGATCGTTCCGCCCTGTACGCGGTGGATTCTGCCGGGGGAGCGTAATTTATTTTCGCCCGTCTGCACCGAAGGCAATTGCATCATTTATATACGGATGCGAGCCGCTAAGGGCTGGAAATTTGAAATTAAAACCCGCGTCCCAGCTCGGTCCCGCTGAAAAGCCCCGTCACGCTGTAGTCACTTCCTTGATTTCAAATTGCCTCGTCGCATGCGCGCGACACGTAAGAAATGGTAGATTACGGTAAGATTATAGCCAACCGGCTGATCAAGGCGGCTTCTTCTACTTTGAATCAAGCCAGACGCGATTTCCACTTACATTCCACGCCACACAGTGGTTTGAACAGAGGAAAAAAGTCATTTTTGGAATGTTAAGTACGCAGAATTTTTTCAATACAATTCCATAGTAGGATAATTGAAGCACCAGAACCAACAAGAATTTTCTGTATATACCATTAATTTGTAAGGAAATTATAATATGAAAGTTGGGGAACAGAATACTTGCAAGTTTGAGTTACAAACGCACTATCTTACAAGTAAAATTTAAAGTATTTACAAATTAAAAAAAAAATCGCATTTTTGTAATTTGATTATGTTCATACTGAACAAATAAATTACATGAATTAAGTCAATGATGCAATCGTTGATTTCAGTGGGACACAAGTTGAACAAAGAGGTATTTTTAATAATAGAATCGAAGTTTACTTAGACATAACTTTTTTGCGACCACTAGCGTCAAGGTAAGACTTAATACTAGTGGTGCATTATATCTTACATAACCAAACAGGTTTCATCTGCGTAAACTTGCGGCTTTGGTGTCGGGAGCATTTTTTCTATAACTTTTATCAGTATTTGGAGTATCTTGTTTTCATTTTTCATAATATTGAAAAATGTTTTAGATAAAAGTTGAATGGTTCCTAGGAGGCCATAATTTAATGTAATTAGTTTTTTTTATATGTGGACGCATAGAGGTCGCAGAGAAGTCATTACTGAATCATACCATTTCAAGGATTTTAAAAAATAAAACCGAAGAACTTGAAAATATAGGAAGTGACACAATGACTCTTGTTTCTAAATGGGGGTGTGACGGTTCATCTGGACACAGTGAATATAAGCAGGGTTTTGATAAAGAAAACGTCACAGATGCAAATATGTTTCTCACATCTCTGGTCCCTCTTCAGTTACATGAGAAAGAACATGATTCTCTGGTGCTGTGGAAGAATACAAGACCTTCCTCTACTAGATTTTGTAGATCTGTTAAATTTCAATTTGCTTTAGAAACACCTCTCAAGACACCGTTAACGCAGCTTATTGTTTCACTTTGGATTAGCCATTTTGTTTTTAGTAATTTTGACTTCAGATTTGTAAACAGCGACCTCAAAAACCCCGGGATACCAAGTTTGGTATAAATTGAAGGTTTCACATTGATGTTATCATATTTTTTTCTTGATATGTGGATTTCGGACCACTGTGCGCCACCCTGTCCCCATTTGACATTTTTGGGGGTGCGAGCTTGATGCTAAAGAGCAAAACTGTAGATCCTGTCGCAGCTTCAAGTAGTATAAATGCTCTTTCATCAGGCGCAGGTCGAACACTTTTCAGATTTTTCCTTATGAATAAGTATGTATCTCACCCCCGCCGTCGTGGCAATGGCTACTTCCCTCCGCTGCATTTATTAATTCTATTTACCCGCGGAGAACGTGGGCAGTCGCTGCGACCCGATAAAATGGAAGCGAATAAACGAGAAACACGTAAATTGTATATTTCACTACGACGCGGGAACGTGCAAGCTGCACGGAAACTCATATTTTTTCTCCGCTATTTTTCGGAATTCATATTCCGCGAGCAACGGGCCAAGTGTTTACCTGTTTTGAAAGTTAATATTTTAGTGCGTTATTGTTGACTATCCCCCCGCTAAATCCACCAACGCAACGGTGATAGATAGAAAAAATAATGAAATTTACAGGCACCGAGAAGATTGATTGCGCCTCGTTGACGTTTAAATGACCGAAAAGGCAATAATACTTCCCCACGCGGTGGAGAGGAATCGAAATTATTTATGAAACAATTCAATATCGCGGTGGCATCGCATCGGGTCCTTTGAACTCCGCGATAAAACAGAACAGCGATTACTCCACGTAAAGAACACGAGAGGTGAAACAAACAGGCTGGAGAACGAGTTTGTAAACAGACGGAAATGTTGATTTTTCCTCGGTTTGCCGACGTATGACGCGTTTACAGGGTCGTTGAAGGGGCTGGAGGAAGGAAAGTGATTTACTGTTTCAGCGGGATATAATCCAAACAGAGAGTTACACCTTATCGGACCCATTCCACTCGAGACGGAAGCAAGCTACTTTCGGATGACAATAAAATTTCTATGTGAGTCCGATTTTACGGGCACATCAATGACTTGCCCAGCGAGGCCACGACATTGCTCTCGCCGACCTTAAGGGGGGAGACCACTGTAAAAAATCTGAAAAATCGATTTTTCCTTTTTTACATTTTCTGAAAGACGTACATTTCAAGAATGCTGTCTCCAAATTTTATGAATAAATTCGCAAAATTGGCGGAGATATGGTGTTTTCCGTGAAGCGGTGTCAAACGCGCGACTGAGCCGCGCGGAACATTGAACGCGTTTTCCTCGCAATGATATTTTTGAACCGCGTTGACAGTCTACAGTGAAAACTATACGTCCAAATGATACGAGCAAGGGCATTTATTGTATGAAAAACTCGTCTCTATTACTTGACGATCAGTTTTTTTAATTAACGACCTCCTTATATTTTTTTATCAACATTTCCCTAACTTTGTACCCCGAAAACATGATTTTTTTTCAGTGGTCCGCCATTTTGAAATTCCTTGCGATTTTGGCTTTTTTTGATCGTCACGTAATAGAGGTAGGCTTCTAGTTTCTAAATATTATTGTCTTTTTTAATTCGGATTAACCATATGGCCTGGGCACTGTCAACGCGACTGGGATGTTTTTGCCGCAGTGCAAATTTTGACGAAGAGTATACAGGAAACGGATTTATGAATTTGATTGAAAAAAATTTATCTTACCCTTCGATATGTACACTATTAACTATACTGAGCAATACATTGATTTACTTGCGTTGTTTGGTTTAAATAAATTCCCGAAAAGACCCTTACATTTCGGACCGTTACAGTGGTCTCCCCTCTTAAGGGGGGCAACCACTTTAGGAGACCGAAAATTAGATGATTTTTGGGATTTTTTTATTGCGAAAAAAAAACGGAAATTTCCGCAACTCTAACAATAATTTTTTCATGTTTTCATATATCTCTGGTAATTTTTTCAAGTTGTTTCATCCATTGTATTAAGGTGTAATCCGCTGTGTCCCTTGGCGTGTCCTCATCGTCGTTGTCGACTTGCGGGAATCGTGCAGCTCGCAATTAGCATCTGAACTAGTCCAAAAAATTTTGATACATTGTTGAGATGTTTTTTAAGAACATGAACTTAAATTTTGAAAAGAAATCGAGAATTTAATGTTGGAACGTGTTTGAAAAGAAAATGATCGATTTTTAGCATTTTGTTTCCCGGCATTTTGCAATGATAAATATGTTTTAAACAATCTAAGCTTTCCAACTTTAGGTTCATATTTTAATAAATTATATTATGTAAACGTGTTTCAAATTTGAAGATGATCCATCAATTAGTTTTTGAGTTATGATTCCCGCAAATTGAAAAAATGTCGTTTCGAGAAAAACACGTTTAAAGTTTCACAAACGAAAAACTCAAACTCAAATGTGTTTAATCAAATGATAAAGTGTCTTACCGATTAATCAGCGATTCCACCCCAAAGCAAAGGTACTATGCACTACGTCACCAGGTGAGTCATAAAAAGGGACTACCTGACTCAGCGCTCGTGGATACCTGGGCGCGCTTGGGAGTCGACCGGAGAGTATTTATCATTTATATGTATACATACCGTTAGAAGGAATCCGAATATTGTTTTGAAATTTTCAGGGTATATTCTTAAGATATTTTGCTAATGATTTATGAAATAAAAAAATTTGATTTTTTGAAGCATCTAAAGTGGTTGCCCCCCCTTAATTTTCCGCGCCCAGCAACTCCTGCGAGCTGGCAGGAACAAGGCGAATACAACACTCGCGCCGATACGAATTCGCAGTCGTGCTACTCGCTCCAAAACGAGGCACGTTGAAATTTTTTCCACTCGGTCCCGTTCGGTTAAAGTCTGCGTAGAACGGTCTGCACTTACAGGCTGCTGCTGCAACAGCCGGCCGAATTTTCCCAGCGTTCCCCACTTGCTCTGGAAATGAGAAGAACTTCTGGAGATGTAAACGCGCGAACGTTTCGTCTTCGCGCGTAAGAAAATGGGGAGAGTTCCAGCAACATTTTAGCACCTTTTACATTCTACGAAACGTCCAACGACGAAAGAAACGGTTTCTTGCTTTATCTCGGATATGAGTGCAGGCTAGAATTATAATATTTAACGACACGTAGTTTCATAGCGAAAGCCCCAGCATCCAGGAATATCTCGTTATGGAAAGCTGCCGCGTTTTCCGATTAGAAACACTGTCACTGGCGGTAGCGTACGTTCTACCATATTTCGAGCGAGGGGTCGAACTTGTCACGACCACCTAATCCTACAGTTTGCGTGGATCCGAGGGAAACTTCCCGCTGAAAAATTCCTTCGATGCAGTTAGACAGATCTGAAACTCGCGGCGCGCCAGCGAATCAAATTTGTCCGATTCGCAAATGAACTCCGAGCTCGAACTGAATAATGTTTCTGTCATTTCGGTTGCGGAATAAATGAAGTGACAAGAGACATTGTTGGGGCAACTGGAGAAAATACGGTCAGCCAGGGGAGGCTGGCGACTGGCAACTGGAGGCCGAAGTTAATCTCAGACTCGTCAACCGCACGGGATTAGCATATAAATTTGTCAAAATGCTCTGTCTATGCTCGCGAGAGCGGGTTGCCTCGTATCGCAGCCGCTTTACGATGTCGCGCAGACACTCCCTTATTTTCTCTTTGTTGATTCGTTACGTTTGTCAGCGGTGTACCAGCGCAATCTACTTCTGTGCGAATTGCACGGCACTCTTCGGGACGCGCTCCTCCACACGCGGCGAAAGTTCGCGCATGAATAGAAACAAGCAGGGCAATAACTAATACAGAGTGGATCCCTCGATAAAGTGCAGTTGAGCAAATAGGTTCGCGCGTTCCGCTGTAATAACAGGAAATTCCGTATCGCCGAGCACGGCGGATATATCGTGGGGGGGTAATTCCTTTCCAGTCGAAATATAACAGTTTGTCTCGAATGAAATGCTAATCGCAGGACGATTGTTACGTCGAAAGGAAACTCCATCGAACATCAGCGACGCTAACGGCGAAACGATCGCCTACAAAGCAACTCGATTATGAACCACGCCCGCGCTCCCCGGTAATGTACGGTCTTACTATTGACAGCGTCGAGTACCTGCACGCTGTATCGGATACTTAATACCCCAGTTACCAATACTCCGGGAATTTCGTGGTAGGCTGGCTGGCAGACATCCTGAGGCCCCTTGGGCCACACGCAGAGGCGGAGGATTGAATTATTTAACCGCGCATCCCACCGCCGGCCGCAAGCCTAATTACGAATAGAGGCGAGTTTAGAAACTGCCAGACAGCTGCAAGTCCAATTAAATTGTTATTCGTCTCTTGGCTTCCGTTGCTTCCGACCGCGCGAACAAAGATTTCCCGCGACCGTCCACTGGGCCAGTCGCCCGAATCATTCATCCGCTCGATTAGTACGAGCTTCTGAATCTATCATTTTTAATATCCCTATCCGCGTTGCCTCGTGAAAAGAGAACTCCTTTAAAGCATACGGCGTTGGTAGCGCCAGGCACGGGGAAGGGTACAAATTAATGGAAAAAAATCTTGGATTCGTGACGGAAAGAAAAACAAGGGATTAGGGCGCGGAGCCAAGAGAAGGAGAGGAGCCGAGAGTAGATGGAATCAGTTTCCTCGCCGGGTCTATTTAGCCTCGCAGGAGGATCTCTAAATCGCCGGTGTTTGTTTCGCAAGCAGAGAAACGCCGCCGCGCATCGAAAAGCTCGACGGCGGCCGGTGGACGATGTCTAATATACCGAGGAATCCTCTTTCGAGCCGATCGTGACCCGTCGAGTCGATGTTGATCCATTGCGTTCCAGGCTAAAAGCTTCTCGGCCAATCGCCCGGCGGAGCGAGACAGAAAGGAGAAGCACGGGAGCGACGTTGAACCGAGCGAGCGTGGAAATTCTTTCCACCGGCCGCGGTAAATTTTCGCCGGAGCGCGGGATCTCTGGGGGTTGGAAACGAATGCCCGAGTGCTTTTAAAATTTCGCGGCGAACGGCCTCGCGCAGAAATTGCCGCCATTTCTCGGCGTTGTCGAGATAATCATCGAGCCCACGGTCCATGCTCCTTCGATATTATATAGGTATCGCGCGCTCCCATCGCGTTCATTTTACGGGAAAGCTGGTAACAAGCGTCGCGATAACTTTTTACCCACCAAAGAAAGAGGACCGTCAAACGGATTTTCGCATGGGATAGAGCATTAATGGACGAAGTTTCATTTCGAAATCGACGGCGCAGCAAAAACGAACGGGAAAGGGGAATAAACCACGGCGGATTTCGGAAGTTCAATTTTCCAGAGGGGCCGGCACCTGTAACGGCGGATCCGTATGACCTTTTTGTTTCGATTCGACAGCGACTTCAATTCCTCCCTCCTCCGGCTTGCTGAATATTCATGCGATTTTATTAACCACGTTTCAAACATCGCTTTCCGTCCCCTCGGAACGCCCTTTATCTCCTTAGATTCTCTCTGGTCCCACCCCGTCGTGACCGTGGAATCCTCTCGCGAAATTAAATTCTCGTTCGATGATGTAGCCTTTCGTGGCTTCGTCAGCCGCCGTTAACGATCGACCTCTAGTGAAAGGTTTTTTCCACGTTCAGCACAGAGTCTTTTAGGGTTCATTTTTGATCGTAGAATTTTAGTAACACTGGCCTCGATGGCATCTATCCCCGAACAAGCGAGGGGACTCCGACGGGGGTTGGAATCGCTGGTCGCTCTCGTATCGGTAACATTTCCTGCCGACGGTTGACGCGACCGAATTCCCATTTTTGGCCACGGCACCGAGCAACGTAATTTCGGTCATAATCCAGGGGAAAATCGTCGACCCGCTAGCGAGCGCTTTAAAAGTGGCTGAAGAAATTTATAGCACGGCTACCAAGAAATAGGGAGTACGGATAGAAAGGCTTGAAGGGGGGTGGACTGGGGACCTTGGCAGCGACTTGCTCGTTCGACTGTGTAATAAGGATATTCTGCATGGCACGTACATAATGTGTAACAGTGGTTTCTAAGCTCTCGGCGGGTTCAGAAATTACCCCCGGCCCGGTTACGTCCTCGATCGGGCGAAAACTTTTCCCCGGATGGGGCAAAGTGCATCCACGAAGTGAACGAAGACGGCAACGATACAAAGTCGCTTTGGTATTTCCATCGACGTGGACAATTTCCAAGAGCTCCACTCCGCAGTCGGAAAACAAGAAAAGGGATCGCGGGTCGAAGGGAAAGTTTACGTAAGGGACGCGGGTGATTTATGAGTCAAATTAATGGCAGCTGGCGTTGGAGAGGTTAACGAAAGCAAAAGGGGATTTTGAATCTTGTTAGCGTGGCGCATTTTGTTGCCGACGATATCCTATGCTTTGCGCGCAGATATTAGCGAAGTATCTATTTTCAATTCCGGCTGCGATACCATTGCAGACCAGGGAGTAGAGTATCTACTATTTACAAGTTGTTGTTGCAGGATATAGTTCCGCGGGAGTATCGAATACCGACGAAGTTTACGTAATTAGCTCTCTCGCGAAATTAATTAGCTGGATGATAATTAGTCGTTCATATTTTAATGATAACGGGTACGTGCTCACTGTCTACTGTATTTATGGCGTTAATGATTCGCAATGGAAGTTCATGCACGCGTTGTTTGTACTCGGTCCGTGTCGTACTGGTCTTCTACCTTTTCCTAATGCTCCTTTGAAAGGCGAAATAAAAACGGACAGAATTTTTTCGCATAGTAAAACTGTATACTCAAGCTGTGGTTTCATGCACGCGAAGGTTACCAGCACCCTTATTATCCGCCATTAGTTGTCCGATTATCGTTAATAGGCCCAGTAAGCTCCGAAGAATAATGCATTACCATCAGAACTGTATTCAGCAAGATGAATCGAGCAGAAACGAATTAGCCACAAGACACTGCACGGAGGTCAGAGGTTCACGCACGCGATTCCGAAGCTGTTCCTCGGCCGAAGTTGGAGGACCGGGAACGAGGCTCGCGGTTATAGTTCCTCGGCTCGTCATGGGTACCTCCTTCGACCCAGCTTCGAACCGTCCAGCTCGCGCAGTTCGGCAGAAATTTTTCCCACCCCGCAGTCGCGCCGGAAAGTTTTCCTAGAGGCATTCGCGCATATTAGCGCACATACATCCTTCGGAATAGCGATAGCCCTCCGAACCGAGAACAATTTATCAGGCCATGAAACGGACGTACCTTCGCGGGCCCTCGGCATACTTATTTGCACGTTTCCGCAGTTTACATCGTTTTAAAGCCTTCTAACCCCGGGTACGCGGGCGTTTCCATGGCCGGTTCCACGATTCCAGACAAATGAATTGGCAATACGAGCCGGAACGCTTTTACTCTGTTTCAAGAGCTCGCGCCTTGGCAATAACGCTCGTATCAGCTGCGAGCAGTGAGGGAGCAGAGTCACGGGGGGCTGTAAGTGGTCGAACGAAGGCAAAAATATATCGTAGCATCTGCCTCCCTTTCCCTTTGTGCAGCTTTCCAGGGAGGTATTAACGATTGGGTCATCCATAGGACCCATGGGACCACTTGCTTCGTATAAAAGATTAGCGTTTTATTCATTCGTGAAATGTTCACAGGGAACCCTTAATGTCCTATGGAATTATTTCGACATTAAGGGGATGATTCTGCCTAAGTAGTAGGAAATAATAGTATCGTTGGAGAATACGCTTTTGACCTAATTAAATCGACAGTGTTCGAGATGTATATAAAGGGTACGAGTGCTCGTTTCGTTATTAGTACTTCTTGAACTACTAGGGGGCAGTCATTTTCCTCTTAACGACTCTTTGTTATATTCCCCACTGTTAACTGGCCCCTCCCCTTCAGTCTATTCTTCCTGCTTTTGTTTCTAATTGGTCTCAATATTTGCGGATTAGCATTAACATAAGCATCCATTGATTACGTGTGCATACGATAAATGTAGGAAGCTTGAACCACAATGGATTAACGGAGCGTATTGTGCATTTAATTAATGTTTGTATCTCGTTAATGAGCATTCTGATTGCCGAGCGCACTGTCTTATATACGTACGATTAACAAACACCGATTACCTCCCGGAGTTCACGTAGTTTCGAGTGCCTCTTACTAGTGCAAGGTGATACCAGATACGAACTTGAAATTTCATAAAGATCGTTCGAAAGGTCCCTTGTAGCGAGCAATGCGTCGATTTTGCTGGAGGTCGTAAATCTCCTCAACGCAATGTCACTTACTCTTGCGACGTCTTACGGTCACAAGAGCTCACTGGATTAAAAAACTGAATGAAAGGTGTGTCCTTTAATAAACTGAGACACCCGATTAACAAGTAACAAAGTATGGTTTATTATATTTGAGACAGCCCTGTATTGTACAGAAAAGTGGTGTCAATTGAACACGCTTGGAGTTTTGTTGGCTTCTGACGCGGAGGAGCCTGACTTCACGCAGGAAGACTATAGATCCTCCCTCAGAGGGTGTGTCTTAGAAAAAAAAAGAAGTGGTCGAAACTAAACTATTGGTGAATCGCGGTGTGGAAATGGTTCGTGGAAAAGTGCACAGGAAAGGGAAACCTTAACAAACAAATCAGCCCCGTGAGCCGTTGGTCGCGCGGCCATCTGTTTATTATCGCGGCTGTCTGGAGACCCTTTGGCCGTGACGCAGGTAGATCGCCTGAAATCTTACAAGTACCGTGACGCTACGTGTTTACAGCCCTCGTATCAAGTAGGTATACGAGGCGCGGACTGACAAACCGAATGTTTAGCAGATGTGCTGTCGAAAAAGGACAAGACACCTTTGTGCGTCCTTGGTGCTTTGGTGAAACTAACGCTCAACATCCCTAGTATCTGATATTTATTTATTTATTACCTTTTACGGTAAGACACTATTATTTACAAAGTGAAAAAATAACAAAACAAACATTACCTACCGCACACGAGAAATAACCCATCAAACCCCCGAGAACAAAAATTAGAAGTACGAACGGACTAGGTACCACAATGAAGCAAAAACTAGAAAATACATTCGCGACTGAACGAGTAACTTTTCACGTAACAATCACATCTTCCCATCAAGAAGTCTAAGCAGTTCAGACCTAAAGACTGATATGAATTCATATCGATGTGTATAAATACAGTCTGACTCGTAATCTACGCTTTTGAGCGACACGTCCTTGCATAGACATGCCGACATTATAAACGCCACGAATCCTCTGCTTTGCATACTTGACAGGAGTAAAATTACTTATTTTTCTGACACGATGGTATGTTTAGTTACTGTTGTGATTACAGTCTGCCTGTTTCACTTAACTCGATTGTACATTCCTCGAATCAACGACAGTTGATTCGAATGAGCGACACTCCAAACAGAAATCAGATTTCTCAATTACAATTGTCGTTATTTTGTATTATACATTTCAGCTTCCATGCAAGCGTCTAAAAGTATCGCGGAATGACTGCATACGTCACATAGTACAATATCGAATCGTCTTTTTCATCGCACGTCCGGATTCTCTTTTCGTCACCATTCTCCATAGCATCCGCGTTCTCATTGTCATGGAATTTTTTCCAGTACGATGGGTCCCACTCAACTAATGGAAGGTTCTTTCATTCATTTAACAATAATTCCTGAAAGTATCCCGCCGATGTTCAGCATTGCCCTTTGGTCTCTTCATACGCGGTATGTATTTGGGAAGCTCGGGAACGATCAATGCTTTCGCTTCAACGAGATTAAAACCATGTGGACATCGAATCCGCGAATCGCATTCGCGTTCAGCTCCCCATTTCCCCAGAAAATGTAAACGGTATACTGCATTGGAGCTTGTGATCGGTAGTGTGCGCCTTTCTTCCTCGAATCGAAGGGAGGAAAGTTACGTGCTCGCGGTAAGGAGATTCGAAATTTTCTTCACGGGAAATTCGAGCGGTAAGCGTTTATTCGCGTGATTCCGTGGCGAGGGAGAATAGACTAGAACAAAAGGAGGCAAGGATCGGGAAGTTGGAGCAAGTAGTTTTTCCGGCTGGCCGGTTTGCAATCTAGAGTTTTGAGCCCCGAGTTAACTGCTCTTGTCCGATGCGCGCCGCGATACTTAACCCCGCCGGGTATTGTAGACCGGACGGGATTCCATGTCGACGCCGATTCCTCCTTTTTTTTTTATCTCATAACACCGTGCCGCAGGAATGCGGCCGGGGCTCGAGCGAGAATTCCCTGCTTTCCAATATTTGTTGTAATGAACGTTCGTCAGGGAAGAAAGCTCTCTCCCCGAGAATGATTCTATGCCCAGCGAGGAAACATGGGAAAGGAGGAGGGAAGAGCCGAAAGAAGATCGTCGTGGAATGTCCGCGACGTTGTCTCAAAAATGAAATCGTTCGGTTCGCTTAAGTAAAAGGGGGTGCGGAGGGGGATGGTTGATCGGAGAGGCGAAGAGATCGAAAAGTTGGGGAAAGTAGATTTTCTGCATTCGTCGTTTGCAAAGCGAAGCTTTGAGCGCCGGGTTAACTGCCCGAGTTCTGGAACGACGATGTCCGTTGCGCCCGCGGTACTTAACCCTTGGGGCATTGTAGTCAAAGCGGAATTTCGTGCAGACACCAGTTTCTCCGTTTCCACCGTGCCAAGGCTGATGCTACGGAAACCAACGAGACTCCCTTTCCAATGGGGCCATCACACTCCGCCAGACTCGTTTTTGATGAATGATTCTCACGAAATCGGCTCGTCCCAGTTCCTAACCCCCTTTGCCTGTCGATATCAATGACTCCGAAACAGATCTGTCCATTCGTCTTCGTAATCGGACGCACAGACTACCGATATACCTCGAAACATCTCGAAAACTTCCACTACGTAGGGTAGACCGGGGGCGGTAGTAACACTTTGACTTTGGAATACGATTACGCAAAAACTATTACAGTTACAACAAAAGTTTTTTTACGAAAATGTTACTTATTTATCTGACATTATTTGAGCCACAACAGTTTCGCTGTATGTCAAGTAATATTCCGGTTATTAATCAAAAATGAGAAGCGGAGAAAGTGTTACAACCGTCCCTGACCCCGGGTCGGTTGTAACACTGCATGGAGTCGATAGTAGCACAAATATAACTTTACAAAATTAAATTATTTATTGATTTAAATTATAATAATAAATGAAAAAAGTAAAATCTATAATAAATTATGTGGTGTCACAATTGTGGCATAAATAAAAGACATTTTGGCTGGTGTTCAGTATATTGCACCCATTTTTCATTTGGTTTGCTTGTGCTATGCTATATGATTTCATGCAAATAAGACAATATTATTCGCCTTCTTTGTCCCTATTCGGTTCTGTTGCGGTAAAACCGACCCCGACTGCCGATGTTACAATCGCCCCCGACCATGCTTTTGAACTTAAATTATAAATTTTGTCTAACGAGACGCTTAAAAGTGCCAAGTAACGATCAATATTAGTTTAAAAAAGGTCGAATTACAGATTAAAAAATCGAACAAGCACATATTTGCAAAGGGAGTGTTTATATTACAATTTTAAGTCAGTAAGGAAAAGTTACTTTAGGGTATCGAAAAGTTATTTTCTTCACTATCCATGCTATTGCGTATCTGTACTCTTAGGGCATGGATGTGTATATTCCAAATGTCATTCTTCATCATATATCCAAAATTGGTGTTAATATCTATTATATGTTTTGAGAAATTTAGCGTGTTACATTCGCCCCCCTGTTATTACCGCCCCCGGTCTACCCTATCTCTCCTCTGTATTCTACAATCCAGATAAAACAGACCAGAGAATTCAACCATTAAAACATCCTCCCACGCGTAAATAAATGGCAACTATTCACGAGAAGATATAATGGTTATTGCAGTTTCTTGTTCGCCGCATTCTACAACAAAACGAGAATGAACGCGACTTTATTGCCAGTATCTCAAGAAATTTCGCTTTCTGATTTACATAGGGCCAGCAAAGAACGTCTTCAAACGGGACGAAAGAATGTAAACGAGAATACGATGTTGCAAGGATGGTATAAATACAGTGAATGTGGGCTGACGGGGTAAGCATTTTACGGGGTATTATCGATCCAGTGGTTATCGTACGATCCCAGAGAAAGACCGCGAAATTTCTCTGTTATTCCAGCGATTCGTACAGTCGAAACGTTGCCGCGAAGACGATATAAATAATCCTCGGTGTGTCGCGACGGAATCCCCTCGGTACAGTTCCTACGGGGCAAAATTTTTCCGATCCCCTCGACAATTCGATTTCGGAAGCGACGGGGGAGGGACGGTGGAAGACGTACACTTGAATGCCGGTAAAGTTCTCGGGAAGTACAGGTTCCGACTTGGCCACCGCGAATATATTCCGCGAGGGTTCGCCCGGGTATCGTGTTTGTCTGAAGTTGTAAATCTTCCGACGAACCAAATATTGTTCTCTTACCGTGGTGGGTTCCATCCCACTCCCCGCCTCGTGCATCGTAATCTGTAAATGAACTCGCCGGTCGAGTGGCCGGGATCTTATTCTATTCTACGGAGCCACGCAAACGTTTATTGCGTTGCGTGTTCGATCGCCGGCGTTGTTGCAAGGGACCGGAGAAATTCGGAAACACAGCAATCCCGTCGGTAGGCCGGCTTTCAGTGGCAGCCGGGAAAATTGGTTATCGATCGGCGTTGGTCAAGGCTCCACGGCACCGAAAACCGTCCGGGGAATTAATAAAACGGTACGATAATGTTAATGAGACCGTTTAGCGACATTTCATTTATTCCCGTCGCTCTGCTCGGTCGTGCGACCCCCTCGTGAAATCCCCCGGCTGGGCGGCAATTTCCGAGGCTACTTTATCGGTCGAAAGCTGAGTAGAAGGCTTCTTCCGTCAACGGAGGGGGCCACTCGACTTGTTAATGGAGGTGTAAACTTAGGGATTATGGCACGTTCGAGCCGTAAATTCATTTACGATCCGCGTAACCGCGGATATTGAAAAGGGGCTGGGGTAGGGGCATTATCCAGCTGCTTTTATGGCAGGACGAACGCCTGCGACGCGGCGTGGTCGCGCCTTGGCTCTTGTTGCGTGATTAAAAAGCAGCCGGAGTCATCCACCGCCGAAGGTGGAGCGAGAGAGAGAGAGAGAGAGAGAGAGGTGGCTTTATGGTTTAAAGCCGCCACGCATTCGCGGAACGGTGTCAGTGTATGTATAAGGAATATTAAGGGGGGTCACTCAAGTGAAAATGAACTACCAGTAATTTTACAGATAAAAATTTGAAAATATTTATATCCATATTATTTTTTACGCTGAAATGAATTGTGTAAGAATTAATACAGTGACATTTTTTTTTCAAAAATTTAAAAAAAAAATTTCGAAAAAATTATTCGATTGTAAAATCCATACCCTTATTTCTGTAGAATTGTATACAAAGACTGCAAAAAAAAATTCAGCTCGAAAACTTCATTTTTGTGGGAGTTATAAAGTTTTTTGTTTTTGGCGCAGTAACTAAAACGCTCCTGCTTCGTACGTTGGACCGACCAAAATGAACTACCAGTTATTTTACAGATAAAAATTTGAAAATATGTATTTCCATATTATTTTTTACGCTGAAATGAATTATGTAAGAATTAATACAGTGACATTTTTTTTTTCAAATATTTAAAAAAAAATTTCGAAAAAATTATTCGATTTTAAAATCCATACCCTTATCTTTGTAGTATTGTATACAAAGACTGCAGAAATAATTTCAGCTCGAAAACTTCATTTTTGTCCGAGTTATAAAGTTATAAATCGAAAAAAAAAGAGTGTGTGAACCACGTTGGCAAAAGATTATGGAGAGCTTTGACCGATTTGGTAAAACAGGAGCGTACGAAAGGTATTACTTTAGGGGGTAAAGGGCAGGGTACCCTGAAAGGTATAAACAGAAAGCCTCAGAAAGATACAAACGTGCAAGAAAAATGATACGAACTGCACAATCACGAAGAGAACAGGCATTGCAAGAAGAGAAAGGTCCAACGTCCGGAGCAGAAGCGTTTTAGTTACTATCCCAAAACATAAAAACTTTATAATTCGGACAAAAATGAAGTTTTCGAGCTGAAATTTTTTTTGCAGGCTTGGCATACAATACTACAGAGATAGGGGTATGGATTTTACAATCGAATAATTTTTTCGAAATTTTTTTTAAATTTTTGAAAAAAAAATGTCACTGTATTAATTCTTACATAATTCATTTCAGCGTAAAAAATAATATGGAAATACATATTTTCAAATTTTTATCTGTAAAATAACTGGTAGTTCATTTTGGTCAGTCCAACGTACGATGCAGGAGCGTTTTAGTTACTGCGCCAAAACAAAAAACTTTATAACTCCGACAAAAATGAAGTTTTCGAGCTGAATTTTTTTTGCAGTCTTTGTATACAATTCTACAGAAATAAGGGTATGGATTTTACAATCGAATAATTTTTTCGAAATTTTTTTAAATTTTTAAAAAAAAATGTCACTGTATTAATTCTTACATAATTCATTTCAGCGTAAAAAATAATATGGATATAAATATTTTCAAATTTTTATCTGTAAAATTACTGGTAGTTCATTTTCACTTGAGTGACCCCCCTTAAAGGAAAAGGGGAAGTTGCTCGACCAGCCCCCGCGGCCCGCCACCTTTTTACCGTTTGTCTTCGCCATACCCCGTGATCCGCGGCTACCGAACGCGTTACACTCTTCCTGGGTGCCGAGTACGTAACGCCCGCAGACGTTCCGGTTAATTGAAGACGGCTGTAATAACGCGACCGCGATAATTTTCACCTCCGCGGGACGGGGAATTACAAGTGCTGTGTTACGTGATTAATGCGCGGTAGCCTGAGAATGAAATAGTACGTCCACGGTGGCTAATGTTTACGCAGTAGGCGAACGAAAGGATGAAAGAAGTTCCCTTCCGTTCTTGCGGGGAATTATATCGATTTATGAGGTCGCGAGCGTGTAACTTGTATACACATACGTAGAGCAGAGAAGATTAAGTGAGACGTATCTCCTTTGGCTGAGCTGAGGAGGCTTCAGTGTACGCTGCGAAATCCACCTTTCAGAGCTTCATCCCTCTCGCGATACACTCTCTCCGAGGTGCGAGACACTCTCGAGGCGAATATTTTTTCCAGATTTTTCCTCGAGCGCAATTTGACGCGATGGTGTATCTTCCGAGAGAACAATCGACGGCGCTGTATTTCCGTGATTGCAGAGCGGTGAGTGTGCGAGGGGCTTTGAAAGGCGAGCATGCAACTGACCTTTGGCTGACTACTGTTCACTGAGTTCCCTTCTACGCGAACTTCTCGTCTGCGGCACTTCGAGGGCCACCTTTATAGCGGAGCGAACACACGAGACGCTAAACATTATAGGTTCCGAGCGACCCGAGAGGGTGCTCAGTCGCGATTTAACTTCATTTCACATTCAGGGGAACCTAAGCCGGTTCCGCGTCGTGGGTGACAATCGTCTTAGTACGTGCACTCCGTCTCAGCCCTGCTCCAAAGATCTCGACGTTCCTCGAGCCACTGATGCGCGCGGTTAGGAGCCCGGCTGTAGGTAAATTACACCGCTATCCAGTCGGAGTTACTCCTAATACTTTCATTTCGCCTCGGCGATAGCGTTATGAGATGTTCCCCACTCGAATCGCAATTAACTTCCGGGGGGAAAACCGGGTCGCCGTTTTATACGAAAAGACTACAGTTGAAGAGACCTGCCACGCAGGCTTCGTATTTATGCAAAGTGTCCCTTCGTTTGCCATGTTTCGCAAACGAAACCGAACTTTTAACGTCGCTTCAATTCGCCTCTCCCCTAACGAGGCAAAAATATCAACTTCACGACAAGATCGTTGTGTTGAGCAAATTCTGATGCTCCGCGGCTGGTTGATATCCCAGCGACTGGAACGCGACAGTTCGGCAAACAGAGTTTCGCTGATTGGGGGGCTTGAAGCGTCGTCCAGTTGATGAAATACTTTTTGCACATCCTGCGGTACATCGCGCTGCTAAACGCTAGCTCGGAGGAGCTACGGCGAGAGGATTCGCAAAGTACCGCGAGAAAAAGGGAGATCCTGGGAAGATGGCGACGCATAAAACTCCACGGGGTGGCATCGTTTGGAATGCGAATAAATCAGAAGTAAACCTGTGTAAACACCGTGCATTTAGCTCTCCCGTCTCTTAGCGTGCAGACAAGGGAGAGGCTTACATCCTGTCCGAGAAATTATGACATCTTCGCGAGCGCGAACATGGTGTAAAAAATTTTCGGAGCTCAGTGTCCACCCTAGAACGTTTTCCGAGAAATAGACACACTACACGCTGAACGTTATTTTCGTTTAATCCGCGCACCACCGGTGGCATGACGAGCTGTTGAACCACTATTACGGCATTTAACGCGATGCATCGCGGACGAGGCCTGCATCATGACTAGGGATTGCAATACCGGTTTCCCGGTAAATCGCGAGAAATACCCTCAAATTTTTACCGGTAATTCGTCAAATTTTTACCGGTAATTCGTCAAATTTTTACCGGTAATTCGTCAAATTTTTACCGGTAATTCGTCAAATTTTTACCGGTAATTCGATAAATTACGTATATCAATATAGCGCATATATGCGTCCGTTATTTCGGTCTACATCGTTATCAGTGAAAAAAAACTTCGATTACTAATAAAGACGAAAACCGAAGTATCTCGTGAAGAATCAACTCTAAACCAAAAGATAACTAAAAATCTAAATCAAGACATCAAATAAATGGACGTATTTTCAAGTTGAAAAAGTAAGGAGAAAATATATAGGTACAAATGGCATATGATTACTTAATGACTATCCGACCAACAAGTGTAGAATCTGAGAGTGCTTTATCCGTGGCTGGATTCTTTTGTACAAAAATTAGATCGTGATCAAGAGACCAAAGTTTAGACAAATTATGTTTTTGCGTGCTTATTTGTTAAAAAAAATTGTTAAATAAAAAATATTTAATTATGTATGTAAGATAAGATTCTTTTCATTGTTTTTGTGGTGAAGATCCATATTAATAAGTATTGTCAATAGTTACACAAATATATCTATATTGTGTTATCTCATTTTATATTTTATGTTCAGCATAGCTTTATTTGCATATATTTATTATAATGCTCGATTAGAGTTAAAAAAAAGTTTTTTGTAATGTTTACTCTTATATCTTCAATACCTTAAAAAATACCGGTAAATTATCGGTAAACCGGTTTTGATTGAACATTTTACCGAATTACCGGTAATTGAAAAATTCGGTAAATTTGCAATCCCTAATCATGACTTAATTTGTACACCCTGTTAGCTTGAGCCCCGATGTCTCCGTTATCTGGAACGCCAAGTATTCACAAGAGCCGGGCTTCTGCGCGTGATCCGCGTGATTTTAAGCTAGTTAGTATCATCTTTGATCGATTCAGGCAAACGATCCACGATTTAACGCGCGGGACATGATCGGTGGCTTTTCGCCCGCGACCAGGAAATTCCGGAGGCGGAGTTAAAAATGAGATTACCATTTGTCTTCATCAACTTACAACTTTCTCCTTGTCCGTCGCAGAACTCTTCCTCTTAATCGATAGCAGGGACATCCGTTCCGATCATCCATCCATCTGTCCATCCAACCATGAAACTAACGCAGCGTGCAAAGGCTGCTCGCAAGAACCGTCCATTATCACTGTACAGCTTTTTGTGCCTTACGCCGCCGGACTTTTTCAGTAGCTTTAATTCGACGAAATGAAATTCCGCCATCTGCTATTCGCCGAGCATCCACGGCACGCTTCCCCTGCGAATTCCGCGGGGCTCACGACGTCCTGGCTGGGCTTAACGATCCCTCAACGATGAATTAATCGACAGCCCCGAGGAGAAGAAGATAGAGACTCGTTTAAATAGAAATTAGGCAACGGCAAGCGACTATATACGTATAGTAACGCCGGCGACAACTTTTTACGCGATTACTTAGTCTGCCATTCACGTTGGCGCGTTGTACATACTTGATCGTTCCTCTTTGGGTGACCTATGAATTCGGATCCGTCTTGTCTCTTCGGGCAATAAATTATCAAGTAGCCCCATCTGGAAGCATTCTTATCAGAACTCATCGGTTCGACAGAATGTCCGATGCGATAGGGAGATTTGAAAGCTGTTGGAAGATAAAAGCGAAATGAGGAGGGCGCGTGGTATCAATAGCCTCGCGTTAACGGCGCGCTCGGGTTGTAGCGATCCGATAGATCGGGAATCAGAAGAGGGTGGAACGGTGGAAATGCGAATGAGGGGATGGACGCGGGCAGGTACGGCGAGGCGGAGATAGGGATAGATTTAAAGGTCTGTTTTCATTGCTATTCCGAATCGTGCGGGCTTCCGCACGGCTTCTGTCGTCCTGTACGAGAAGGCATCGGACTGATTGGTAAATCTACGGCTGCTCAATGATGCGTTTATTTGCCGAAGAATTAGGGCAGCAAGCGGGACAGAACGACGAAGGCCGGGACGAATGTGTGAGAGCGGCGCGGGGTGGTCAGGGGACTGGAGTTAGGAAACGGAAGAGAACGGCCTCCGGTGAGGGGACCTGGAAGGGTAGATAGGTCCACCCTGCGCTGGAGGGCCGGCGTACTCCACCGCAATCAGTAAACCTGTAAAACATTGGATTAGGTGGCCTAACTCGACCTTACTCCGGCTTCGCTGGACGAGCGAGCTTCCAATTTCCAGCTTACGGCTTGCCCATACACCCTTTTGTTCCAGCCTCGCGATACGTTATCCAATTGCGCCTCGAATTATTCGCCTTTTTATTTTCACGATCGGCCACCTCTTTCCCGTCGCGCGTCGCGAGCTTGCTTCCCAGCTGCTTGTTTGCTCGCTTCAGTTTAATTACATGACAGAGGTACAACCACAGAATCCCATTAGCGGACGACGGCGACACTCTCTGAGGCAGCGACACTAGAATTTTAAACAATATCCGGGGCGTGGGGGGGGGGGGGCGCGCATTAGAGGAAACCTCAGCTGGGGGTGTGAATTGGAAATGGTGCATTTGCGGAAAATTCGCGATTGAAATGCAGGAACGGAATTTTCGAACGAAACGCTGGATTCACCATACCCAGACTTGCCCAAAGTCCTGATCCAAGCGGCGCGGGCGGCTAGAAATCGTCCGGCGCCCCTTGTATCGGTTTTATCGGCGGAGTGACCGAAAGACGTGGACCGGCCCGCGCAGCTATCAGTTGTTATTATTATTCCGTTTTATTACTCAGTGTTTGCGCAGTATTTGTTTGCCGATGCTCCGGAATTCCAGGGCCGCGGTGTTTGTTGCTGACTATTCGTGCGCCGGCCCGCGTTTTGCATGCTGTTTGCGTTTAATATTTTCGGAACGCGGCCTGATATCTCCCGGAAAAATAGCGCTTTATTGCGAAACGCTCGAACGGATAATAGCCCGGACCAAAAAGATTTACCTCGCGATGAAACGAGGACTGGGTCGCGGGCCTAGGATCTACGGCGCGTGTTATTCCTCTTCTTCGGCGCGAACCAGCCGACGGAGCCTCTAAACAATCTGTTTGAAAATTCGATTGTTTGCCCGGCGCAATCGAATCACTGCTTGTCCGGCCGTCGTGGGAAAAAAAAGCGACGCCGAACAATGAGAGAGCCCTTCGGCACGCGGGCGCGTTCTTTGCCGGCCTGAACCACCTTTGTGCCCTGGCGCTGACACGTGTACGGGGACCCTTGTATCCTTCAAACGACCGTCGCGTAATTTTTTTACCGGCGCGACATCAGCTCGCCGGGGACGGTCTTCAAGGCGCTCCCGCCGTTTGGGACGCGGAGGCGCGTCGCGAATGAATTATTATAATTTAATTGCGCGACGCTCGCGCGAACACGCGGACACCGGACGGCCGCGAGACGGCCACGGAATATTTCGCCCGGGATAGATAACTCGACGCGCGCACCCGGCGTCGTGTTGGCACACGCGGAATGATTCGCAATCCCTCCATATAAATCGAGATTGCAGCCCGTATTTGGAAACTTCCGATTCCAATTTCGATCTACAAACAGCCATCGAAGCGCCGCCCATTCTTTCCGAATCGTTCTCGTATTTTCATTCGCGGGAAAACTCCCTGGATGGGAATACGGGATCCTTCGGCGTGACGTAAGCAAGCGTTCCTTAATAAACGATGGGACGTCTGGTAATTACCGCGAATTAACGGCGAGAGATTGCAGCCTCCAACCCCTCCCTTCTCGTCGCACCCCTGGTTCGGAAGCGTCGCATCATTAAATCAGCGAACGTAGAAGAGGGAAATGGACAGGTAGCCGGTGGAAAAGAAAGTCGGAGCGACGCATAATGTAGGTCAGAGCCAGGACGCGCGAGGATTAGTTAAGAGTACAAAATCGAAGAAAGTTCGCGAGCGAGTTCATTTGGCACGAGAAAACACAGAAGACATTATGCGTTTAATTTAATCGCGCGCTTTACCTTCGTCACGGTCTGTTTAAATAGTAAGGGTGCATTTATATGTAGCACTACGGCGTTGGAGAGGGGTTGGCAAATGAAAAAGTAGCAGCATCCTTCGGGAACGATGCTAATCCCTATCGACAACGACACGTTTCAATTCTACTTTATCGAATGAACTGACTTTCCACATTTTTTTACACAAATGACAATTTTATCGGGCAGATCCCGGTGCGAGTAGAGGTATGGGCTTTTTGCGAGTTCGTCCAATTTCGTTGAATCAAATCCTTCGAGTCAGGTGTCAAGCAGTGCGGGGTGACAGCGTTTCCATGTGAAAATGTCAGCTCCGCCTTCGTAATTGAGAGACTAATGAAACAGGGAAATTGAAGTCAGACTAAATGGGATTGAATAATCTGCAATTGGAGCTGTGTCGAATATTAGATTCAAGTAGGGTTTGTCGGTTTTTAAAAACCGGGTTTGAAAACCGGTTTTTATTTATAAATTTGTAAAATTCGAAAACCGGTTTTAAATTAAAAAAAACCGGTTTTATATACTAAAATTAATATGCAGAAATGAATTAAATATTTCATTAAAAACCTTGACATTTCGACTTGAAATCTCCTCGGACAGAAGCATATTGTAATAGGCAACAGTTTACTGTGAAACTAATCTTCAGGAGTTCATATTTTCTGATGACAATACTAAATGGACTAAAGATTTATAATTTGGTACCACCTTTTAAAAGATTTCTATTTTGTACGGATTTTAGTTATTTTATTTTTTTCATTTGGTTTTGTATGCACTCTATTTTATTGTATTATATTTTTGTAGATGCATTAATATTAAACGAACTCAAAAATTGTACGCATTTGTATGGATTTTAGTTATTTTAATTTTTTTAATTTATTTGGTTCTGTATAGATAGAGTATATTTTATTTTGTTATATTTTTGTAATTCCATAATATTAAGGAAACTGAAAATTTTTAAAATAACTACAAATATTTGTTTACTATTTTAATTACATATTTTTGCGAAAATTCGAAAACCGATTTAACCGGTTTTTTGGGAATAGTGGAATTCGAAAACCGGTTTTCTCAGAAGTCGGTTTTTGTATAAACCCTAGATTCAAGGGTTTCCCTCCACATTAGCCTCGTGATATTTTTACACCCGTAGAATTAAGAGAAGGCCTACTGACACAGAATCATCCAGCGCGTTCATCGACTCGTGTCCAACGAGAGACTCGTTCGCGATCGCGATGAAAATCGTTTGCACGAGAAAGACTCCTATCGAGGAGCTCGAAGGAAATCGTTCGGTAGGTGGGCCAGTATCGCTCCGCTTTATCCGCTCCTGCACGCGACGATCGCACGGATTTCTGGCGCGGTCTTCTGCGGGAACACTCACAGGATCCTCGAGACCCGGGGTCTCGGGCAACCACTCGACAATGTTTTCGTCCGAAATCGTCATGCAGCGTGGTGTAATCCGAAAGGGGGTTGCGCGGGTGCGCGGAGGAGAGGGGGCGAGAGGAAACGGTGGACAAAAAAAAAGCAGAAAGACGCGAAAGGGTGGAAGGAAGAGAGCGAAGAAAAAGCGTGGAGGGGGTCTAAAATCGAGAAAGCCGGTGGGGGGGGTGAGCGGTACCTGGTGCGCTCGCGCACACCGACGACGTTGAGGGCTGATAGCAGCGTGCGCGCAAAGTTGGCCGCTGGAGAACCGAAGGGTGGTTCTGGCGCGAGTGTGGTGGCTGGCACGTATCCCTGCGTCCGTGGTGGTTGACGCTGGTGGTGGTGGTAGTAAACCGTACTGAATGGCGGCGGTGGTGGTAGCGGAGGCGTCGGTGGTGGTAGTGGGAAGGCGGAGGTGGTGGTGGCCGAGATAGTGGGGGTAGGATGTCGGAGGGTTGCTGAAGTTTCCCTAACGCTCGATGGCGTACCAGTGCGGATCGTGATTCTGTGGGACGTGCAGCGTCGCGGCGCTCAGCATTCTGTTTGGCCTCTCTCTGTCCGACCGATACGGATCGACGGCAGTGGGATAAGGGAGACGCGCGGCGCGATCCTCGCGTGACGTCGCGCAGCTTCGCGTTGGCGGTCGGGGAGATCGGTAGCTGGGGGGCAGCTGATGCCATCCGGGTAGAAACCGCGGCGGGTCATCGTGACGATCGCGACGGGTCATCGGCGTCAGGCGTCGTCGGCGTGTCGCGTGAAATTACGTCGACTCCGCAGACGGAGGAAGAGGCGGAAAAAGAACCGTTCGAGGATCTCCCGCGCCTGGCAATCCCTGCGCGCGTGTCTCGTGCTCTTCAACGTCTGTCTGTTCCTCTCGCTCTACTTCACCGTCTTCGCACCGGAAACCGGACGAGGACCGGAAGGTACGAGACCATAGCTACCGGGAACAGATTTTTCCAGAGGAGGCCACACGCACGAGCGTCCACGCACACGAATGAGCGACCAAATCGTTCTCGCGCGTCCCTCCACTCCTCCGGCCGCCCCCTGGAAAATTCTATCCTCACTTTTAGAATATGTTTCGTATGTTCCCAAGAGAGAAAAAGAGAACGAGAGGGAAACAGCCGGAGCCGGGAGGGGGAATTGCACAATGGCAAACGGAGGGAGCCTCTTTTTTTCACTTCTCCACGTTCTTTCTCTTTTTGTCCGATCTCTTCTCTGTCTCTTTTTTTTTTTTTTTTTGGATATGTCCCATTGGAAAGTACCGCTCATTTTCTCCTAGCGTAATTTTCTGTCTGCTGAAAGTGTGAACGGCCCGGTGGCATTGTTCGACCTTTCACCCGCTGAATTAATGATTCGAACGTTCCACCGCGCCGCGAGCCGGCACGGTTTAATCGCTCGAAACTGTTGCGTGGCGGATGCGACTCGCGTCGCCCAGCTCTCGCAATCGCCGGGCCTCGAATCGGATTCGATGATTTTCACTTGACCCGATAAACGTTTGCTCGAGCCGTAGGTGATCGGTTAACGCGTATCGAGCCGCGCTACTTACCGTAAATCCGCGCCAATCTAATTGACCGATCTCTTTCGCGCACGAATCCGTGTCCCGCGAATGGACGATGAAAAGAGCGGGAGGGGAAAAAAGAAAAAAAAAGAAAAAGGAAATACACGTCGACCGTTCGCGATGCTTCTTTTTACGGCCTCGCTCGCGGCTCGACGCGAATTATTAATCGCGCTGCGGGCCATGTTTATTAATCAGCTGGCAATACTTGCCACTGGAACATCAATAATACGCACGCTGCTTATGCGGCGGTCGTTAATCGCCACCGTACCGCCGGCGCAATATTTCGCAACGAGCGTGTGGTCAACGAGACGAGCACCGTGGGGGGAAGAGAGAGAGAGAGAGAGAGAGAGAGAGAGAGAAAAAAAATGCAAAATTTATGCGCCGCCGGTGTCATTTGAAATCGAGAATTGGACAGCGCGGCTGGCAGTTCCGACTGATCGTTCCAGCGGCGTTCCCTCTCGGGGAAAAATGTAAACGATACGCGTACTTGTGCCGCGAACCTTGTAAAAAATGCATCCCCGTTTCGTTGCCGGTCGGGCCGGCGCGATCGTTGATGCGATTCCCTTTCGTTCGTTTTCAACGCGGCGAACGAAAATCCGCCTATTAAACGGTAATTCTCGTGACCTCGTAAAATTTTTAGAGCCCACGCGGAACGACCCGCGGGAGGCAGGTTATTAAATCGCGTCGAGGCTCGATATCGCCCCTCCATCTTCTCTATCCCAGCCTTCGTCGTTTTTCTTTTTTTTTTATCAATTTTCATCGGGCCGTCGTTGGAACGTTATCTCTGGATCGTTGGCTCCGCTCGACTCGCGGGCAACGACGTGTCCATGACGGGGCTCGATAGAGCAAAGGAGGATCGAGCCGGTTCGCCGCGATGCGGGTTCCGAACTGGTATCGAACGATTACGCGGAGAAGTAGCCGTTCGATGAGCAGGCCGCGATGAAATCCTCGATCGGCCGGTTAGTCGGCGGCGAAACTGCAAGCTGATCGCAGCGAGCGATCGCCGGTTTGCCAGGATCTAGACCGTCGGCGAGCGGGGCCGTCGATCGTCAGGTGAGCGCCGGGAGATCGTAAAGAGACCGACCGACCGACCGACCGACCGGTGGACTCATTGTCAGTGGTATTTCCAATTGGCCCGTTGCGATCTCTCGAGAGGAAACCGGTTCGACGACCGGCTCTCTGACTCGATTCTCTCCTCTCTCCTGTCTCCTTTCTCCTCGCGCCTCGTGCCTCGCGATTCCAGTCGCCAGTTGCCTTGCCCCGTCATCCTCCGCGCCGCGCCGCGGATCACCCTTATCCTCTCCGCGCCGCTCGTTGGCGAACGTTTCGCGGTGCCCACGTTTCTTGTTCGCGCGCCGGCTACTAGTATCTGCTCTGCGTTTCAGTGTTTACGCGGCGGGCGTGTTGCGGCTCCAATCGAAGGGAGAGTGCGCGCAGAGTCTCGCTGCTGCCGTTCGCCGAACGAGGTGTTGGCTTGAGCGCGAGCAGGTGCAACCGAGGATCGACCTTCCATTCGATCCGCGCCGCCAGCAGATGGAGTATCGCCCGTAAATGGGACGGCAGGGATCTGGAGAAGACGTTGCGACCAGCACGTGACGATCTTGTCCCATTTCGGCGGAGACGCGAGACACCGGTGAGCTTCGGTGGATTCCTCAAAGCGTAAAAATTTTTGATCATCTGCCGCCTTTGAAGCGGAACGGAAAGTCGGACCACGAAAGAGCAGTTCTCAACCTGCGGGAGGATGGGGAGGGAATGGGAAGTTTCCGGTGCGGTCGATGTACAAACTTTTCCACGGGAGCGTGAGGAGTCGTAACGTGTTCCAGCTTCGAAAGCTCGCGGAGAGAACCTTTCCCAGCTCCGAGAGAAGGATGGCGTGAAACCTCGGCGAACAGTGAAGCGAGCGAGTCCTTTCTTGCTTTGTTCCCCCGTGTCTTGCGCCGTCTGTGAAATTCGCTTTGCTCTTACCCGGTCCCTTCTACGGTAGAACCTGGAGAACCGACGCAAGTAACGAGACGGACAGTCCGTTCGACGTTTAAAGAGGAGGACGCGTGTTGAACCAACGGGCTGAGGACCTTTCACCATCTCCGCATCCTAGTCGCCACTAACGCTTACCATCTTTCCCTGTATACGAATACGTGTGATCTGAATGCTACTCTACACCCGTGTATTCGATTAAGAACGGACAGGCGAGAGTGTAAAATCTAGTGGAACCGAATCGATGGATTCACCATCGAGGTACAAAGGAATTCCAAAAGAACCCCTTTACCAGGATCGTAGCACCGAGGGCGACGCAAGAAACCACGTTAAGGCTTGATTAATTGCTCGGAGAGGCCTCGTGGCGAGTGGCGCACGCGAACCATGCATCGCTCGGGTAGCATCGCCCGCCCCGAAAATAGCGGGACGAGCACACTCGCCTGGAAAGGAGCCGATTCTGCTGGAGAGCCCAGCGACTTACCAGCAACCGATCAAGGGCGCCGGCGTTAAAGAAAAAGGGCGAGCAAGTGAATCGGCGACGCGAAAGCGATACGCGGGAGCGAAAACGAGGGCCAAGGGAGAGGAAAACCACGGGGCGTAGCAGCGTGGGACGGCTGGAAAGGAGGGTGGGTGGGTGGGGGGGGGGTGAGGTTGATAGGGAGCAAGGACAGGGAGAGGGAATCGTCACTATCTGACCTGGCGTGATTCGGAGAACAGTCGCGCGCGCTCCGCGGCCTCCGAGCGTTATTAGGAGAGGGTAAAACTCGAGCTTTCCGCGGCGGGCTTCGGGGTAGCTCCGTAGTCGTGGCTCGAGCCCCCGGAAACACGTATCCCGCCGGGGATTGCGTGCGCGCGTGCTTTCGTGCTTCCGTGCTTTCGTGCCCGATAGTCGTCGTCGTTACACGTTTAACCGCAAGTGTAACAAAACTTCCTGTATACACCGTCGCGTATCGGCCCTCGACATCGTGTCACGTTAAAACGACGACGATTGCGTTAGGTATCGGTCTGCGCCCGTTCGCTCGTTCGTTGATTCGTTCCCCTTGGTCGGCGCGCGCGATGACCGGCCCCGTGGCGGCCGTCGCGAGTGAACGCGATAGAAACAGTGAGTGTTAACGGGCGTGATTTCAATGATCTGCCACGTACGGTTCTGTACGAGAGCGAATTGTAGAGAGACGAGACACGATCGGTAGATAGTGTTCGGCGCGGAGAAAAGCTACACGGACGTGTGATTACGTTGGGACAGTGTTAATTACCGAGTAAGAGAGGTGACCGAGCCACGTTAGAGCGAACGACGGGCCGCCCGCGCCGGGGCGGACGAAAGTGGAGAACATCATGGATTGGTGGCTACGGGGACGGATCATCTACGCGTACCTGCTGTGGATCGTCTTTAAGCTAGCTGCCGCCGGCGGATTTTTCGGTAAGTACACGCGACATCCTGCTACTTGCTGCGCTTCCGCTATATTGCGAATCACCGGGCTGTTCTCCGGCCCGGGCGCGACGGGGGATTTTCCACGTGCTAATCCTTCATTGCCCTGATGCACCGTCGTCGACGGGAGATCGCGTTTTGTTCGATGCACTTTGTTCGCCTCACTCGGCACGCTGCACTGTAAACACCGTGTTTCCCCGTTCCCGCGGGAGGGCCGCTGTGCTCGCGGTTCAGCGAAGTTTCCGAGCCAACTTGCCTGAATTTTTAATTACTCTTTATGAGTCACCAATGCCCTCGCGGGGCGCGCTTCCGCCGCGAGAAACCAATTTCAATCTGAATCGCTGGGCTAACTTCTGTGTCGCGCAGAATTCTTTTCAACGAGCGAGGTACACGGCGCGCGCTTTATTAACTGCCGCGAGCGGCGTATGGCAGATGGAAAGCAGCGTGGCGACGGGCGAACGCGTTGCAACTTCCGCGATGACGATTATTTCGGAAGCAATCATCGCGGTGTTACGGGTATAATGTCGGCGCGCTTTATTGTCGCTGCTCGATTGGTAAAAGCTTGAGCCAGTCCGTCGAAGCTTTCCCGATAATTGAAAAGCGCGCACGAGACGGAGCGGGATCGGCGCGCCTAGAAAATTTTCGCGTTAACGGGGGTGCGCTCTGCAAAGCGAGCGCGAACGTGGGCGAACATAAACGAGAGATGTTGCATAAAACGGCGACGCGTAGGAATTACTTGAACCTTTTCATTGGTGCGCGCGGGGCACAAAAGGCCGGTTAGTCAGTGACTCTTACGACGAACACACTGCCACTGTTAAATCGAGCGCGTTGCAACGTTTTTGTTTTTATCGATCACTTCCGGGCGCATTCTTCGCGCCCGCGAAAGAGAGGAGGGCATCGTATTGCGCGTATAATTCACTGTTAGCGGTGGCGCCGCTGTAAATAAGGGGCAGCGAAGCTGAACGTAAATAAAAGCCGCCTTTTGTCGAAACGTGAAAACGTGCTGGAGAACAACCGCTCGCAGTATTCAGCGTTATTCTCATCGCGCCATATTTTCCACCCGGTTTTCCAAAGATAATGGAGCGAATCGACGCTCGGGGGATTCCCGAAAGCGACTATTGCTCCAAAATTGATCCATCTGTATCCCTAACTCCGGCTTATACCCTGCACGGAGGAGGTAAAGAGCCATTCGCGCGACAACGCGAAGCACATCAAAGATCCGCGGCGCGCAAAAAAAAAGTAAGCTTCGGGCTTTCGCCAGCGAGCATTGCGCGGGTGATGGGAAAATAGGAGGTCCCATCGGTCGCGAACGGTGCTGAGCGTTAGAAAATTGTTGGCTGGTAACAGCTTGATCGGGTGATAGCCGAACGCGGCTGGACGTCCAGTGTCCAGAGAGGGACGTTTCTCGAATTAGCGAACTGTAATGAAGTTCGCGCCGCCTCGCCGCGGCGAGACTATTGAAATTGTTACCGAGGCGAGGGGCGCGGGAGTTCGTCGAATCTCCGGCACGATAACCTATTATCGCGCCAGGCCCTCGATGCATGCTTGTAGCCAGTGGCGAGAGAGAGAGAGAGCAGCTTTTAGCCGGGCAAACTACCGCTTAACTTTTCGCGACCCCGTCACGTTCACCTGATTGCGCATATTTGTCAATCCGTAACCGGTGCCGGTGCACGGCCTACGAGATCATATTACCGCCGAGTTAATCGCTAGCTTACCGCTCGAAATTAATTAGTAACCGCGGTGAGCCGCGTTCCGTATGCTTCTAAATGCCTGTTGCCGGTTTTCGGGGACGATACGCCGCAACAACGGCCCTCTGTCACCGCGCATCATTGCCGCACCGTAAATTCCACCGAGGAGGAGACAAAAAATCCTGTATTTCGATAGAGAGACGTTGTAATCGCCACACCATCGTCTTCTGCCTAAATGTTTTATTGTCTCTGGCCAGAAATTTCATTTTTCATCTTAAAACGAGGGGAATAGAGAACGCGAAATACCATTGTCACTCTCTGAAATGCTTCTCTCAAATCTTTGCTAATGAATAGCTGAAAACCTATGGGCAATCTTGAGCTTTGAATTTTAGCAATAAGGATGGGAAGTGCCGGAACTGCGACGGGGGTTCTGCGAGGGGAAAGTTTGAGCGTTGATAGCGTTTTGTAATAAGTCGATGGAATTTCCATCGCGACGTAGCGCATAAACGTCCCCCCCCCCCCCCGGGTTTCTAGTTAGGAAGTTCGCCAGAGAGAGATTTAAAAGTATGTTTCGATTAAAATACAATTAAGCGGGGATTCATAGGGCGGGAAATTAAATTAACATAAATTAGCATCGGGAGCGTGCGCCTTTCGCGCGTATTAAATTTTATTTAAGCGAGGGATGCGGAAGTAATATATACAGAACCTACAATTAATGCACGTTACACTGGGTCCGTTCGTTGCTCTTTTACGACCGCCGAGTCGAAGCGCGTTCTCGTTGTTGCTCCGTGGCCAGGTTTGCGCCGGTATTATCATAAATCTCGTTCACGTCGAAAGATTTCCAGCCCCCGGTTCAATTGAAATACGATTTAGTAGCCGGTTCTCGCCGCGGCTAGAAAGCAGAGTCGATATTAATTCGGAAGATACACCCCTGCTTTATTAAACGTTTCACTATCCACTTCGGAGGCTGGCGGGCATCAAAGGGGTGGCCCCGCTTCTTTCCGCTGCACTATTCTTCTCGTTTTTTTCCCATGAATAAAGAATTTTCAATTTGCACGGGAAGGGGGCTGCTGAACTTTGAAGGTGGTCGACGAATTTTTTGCACGATAATAAAAGTATGAATAGTAACAGGGGAACGGAAACGAGGCGTGTGAAGTTCGATGACGAAGTCGCGCTCAACAAGGCCCAATCGATGTTCATCGAGCGTTCTTCCCTCGGACGCATTAATCTTGGCGACGAGCAGCGCGGTTCGGCCAGGTGGATCGGGTTATTAAAATGCAGTCACTTTTTGCCCGTCGCCCAGCCGGCGAAACTGTTTGCACAGATAAGCCGTGACCAATCGACGATCGTAACTGTCGATGGTGTAATATTCGCAAATGTACGGAATCATTATTGCATCGTCGCTCGATCGCGCATCGCTGACCGCGAATACAGCTTACCGAGTATTCATGGACCAGTTCTTCCTCCATATTCGATTCACCCTCTCCACGCGGGTCGCGTGTCATCCAACACCTGTCGTTCAATTCCCGCTATTATTTATCCGTAAAATATGCCGCGTTCTATCTCGTACAATCCGACTAACTTAATCGTAAATATTGCAGCACTTAATTCGCGCGTCTTCACGGTCAGAGGCAGCGAGGGGATTGACCCAACTCCTCGACAACGATGCACGTAAGGTAAAGGCACCAGTAGTTGACCAGTTAAGAGAAATCCTTCACGTAAACAATAGTAACTAATTGCTCTGTCATTAAATAGTGACAGTCGGTGCCTAAAGATACTCTTTAAGCTTTCCAAATTATGTGATGAGAACGATTTTTTAAAAAAGGTATGCTATAAAAATTTTGAAACCATTTTTCAAAGTTCAGTAACTGCTTCAGAAGTTGACCATCCTTGAAAATGAAAATACTAGTAGTTGGCCCTATGTTGGTCAGTAATTGACCACCTATACTAGAAAGAGAATTAAGGCAATGATGTAGGTAGTCGTCTTAGCATCGTTTATTGTCAATAATTTATATAATAATAATATATAATAATAAGTTTATATATTTCAACGGGATAAACCCTTTGTTATAAGAAATACAAATCACAGTCACACAAGCCTAGAACAAATAATTAGGAAGTACAAAATAAATATAATTAAAAGAACGAAAGCAAAGAAGTAAGCGCAAAAGAGACCATTAATGAATAGTGACAAAGCCAGATATAAAAGAATAAAAGTAATAATATTATACCAGAAGAAAACATAATATTGAAAGTTAGGGGGAGTGCGACATACGAACTGCGATCAGAGCAGAGTGATTGAAGGAATTATAGGAATTATTAAAGAAGTCAACAGAGTTACAATAGCGATTCGCAGTTATTAAAAGTCGATTTAGGCTATTAAAATAGCCGTAGAGAGTTCGATGTGACTCCGGAAGAAAGAGATTTTGATTTCTAAGGCACCGTACAGGTGCATAAAAACTATGTTTTTGGAGGATTTGAGGACAAGAGATACAATAATTAATAACTTTATATAGAAATAGGAGGTCAGCAACGAGACGGCGTTGATCAAGGCTCATTAATCCAAGGCGCAACAGCATAGAGTCATAATTATGGCAAAATATTGACATAGGTGATTCCGTGCGGTAAGATGCCATTTAGAACAAGTTAGAACTAAAAAGGGATGTGAAATTAAAAGATTTCAATTCCATAAGGAGTCCAATTCAGGAACAGATTAGACATTTCGAGTTTTGCTCACTTTCGAAGGTTTAAACAAATGATTGCAAAATTAGATGTTTTGGTACATATAGAATCGTGTTCTGCGGGGAAAGTAACTAAACAAATATATATGTGTCTCCGAAATTTTTTTTATTTATTCTAAAACTTTTTTTTACTATATAATTTGTTAAACAAATTGTTTAAATAAATTAATTTTATAAATCCTATGTCGAATTCGGGATCAGCGACCTCAAAAACCACTAACGATATATACAACTTTTTCGTGCATTTACCCAGTTTCTTGTGCGCCATACCTGTCAACTTCTAGAAACAATTAGAATGACGAGAGTCATTACTTGACCACCCCGCAAACTATGTGTTTCTGAGGTTAATATAACAAAAACGGTACATTTATCAAATATAGAACACTATGAGAGTTTAACAAGTGAAGAGTTCAGTCATAAAAAGTTAATAACCTACGAATTTTTTTACCTGAACCATACACCTGTTCTTAACAAAATCATTAAGGAAATAACGAAATGGGAACACACTACTCACCTTGATGTAAATAAACATTCGCCAATACTATTCATAATGCACTTCACACTTGAGTGTTTTAGATTTCAGTCGGTAGATGTCTTGGCACGTCAACTGCAATTTTTTCAAAAGATCGTCACTTCTAAAAACCTTATTTTTCACGTTTTTCTGAAAACTGGTCAACTACTGATACATGGTCAACTACTGGTGCCTTTACCTTACTCGATTCTCGTTGCTCGCGGCGAACTCGCAAATTCGAGACCACGATCGATGCTCGATGGTCGGGTGAAATATTCTCGATAGCCTCGGCCGTTGTATTTTGAAGAAAGAACACTCGTCTCCGCGAGACATCGTTTCCAGCTAACGGGGAAAAAATGCCTCCGCGTGCTGTAAATACGTCTACGTCGCGAGGAGGTCGCTGCCTGGAATGGAAAATGCACCCCGGAGACGGGGCTGAGTATACGTTTAAATCCGGCAATCGATGCGAGCGTCATTCGAGGAGCTGCACATCGGTCTGTTTTGTTCTCCGGGCTTACCCGGACGCATAAAGGAAACTAGGAGGCTGTAAGTGTATGCGGACGTCGCTTTCGAACAGAGCTCCGCTATACACGCGCGAGGGGTGTCCTAAAATACAGGGCGCAACTACATAACTAGCAATTCCTCTTGGAGGAAATAACGAAACGTGTGGAATTCATTTCTCCGCGTGAACCATCCGTTTCGAGGAAGACTAGTTGGATGTATATCACCCCTTGTGGGCCACCCTGTACCTCGTGTTACCCGCGACCGCCGTCGCTGGCGACCGAAGCCAGCCACATTTTTCAATTTGTATCTTTTGGCCGATGGTGGCTTGTACCGCCAGCGGCGAGCTATTCTTCCGCAGGAGTTACGGCTCCTTAAGAATTTCTGAAGCGCGAACGTCGACGGGACGACGTGATTTATCGCAGATTAACGAGAAATTCATAGATCCCTATATTGGTCGTTACACTCTGGTCACATTAGCCTGTCCTCGCTGGAAGGGATATTAATCGTTATTGATTATGTCGTCAGACCGGGTGCAGAAGGACGCCGACTTGCTTGCCTCGCCTCGAGGACGGGTAATTGTTTTGCTTATAGGATATTGCGGACTCGCGTGCCTAAAACAATGAGATACGAGCACTTGGTTATCAGTGCTGTAGTTTCCGTTGTAATCGGAGAGTCTCAAATCAAACGCGGACACTTAGCCAAAATAACTAATTCATCTACTGCTTCAAGCATGAGAAGAGCATATTTTGCAACAACTTTTGCTTGTACTCCTCCACCCAGAGTGGAGGCCAAGGGGCCCTGGCACCTCCCAAAGAAGAAGGAAAAAGGAGATTAATGTAACCATGATAGAAGTAATTCGAGAGCTCCGCAAAAAGAAAAGAGAACTGGATTTCACTTTACAAATAAATTAATATAATCACTAGGGTGGTCCTTAGCTATAGGGGTCAAATTTTTTTTTTCATTTTTTTTTTGGTCTTACCCTCTTAAAATATGATAGTTGGTAAGAAAATGATATGTGCAAAATTTCAGCGAGATCGGACAGCGGGAACCCGTGCCGCATTTAAGACGAAGTTTTAAAATTTCTATTATTTTCGTTAATTTCAATATAAATGTGTTCCGCCGTTTTAGAGGTAGTACTGAATATTTTTTAATGAAAATATAATGTCTTACATGTATATAATATTATCCAAAGTTAACTTCTAACTACATATTATAAAATTAATTCTAATATCTTATAAAATATTACATATTTGTCAATATACGCCTTTCATTAAGGTTGATTTACTCGCATCTGGATAACATCGCCGATAATCTTCTAATACTTGTAAAATAAACTGCTTATTATTTTCATCTTTCGTTAGTAAGCTATTATATTCGGTGATTAGCTTTACGCCTCGTTCTGCACTGTCGTTAACTACTTTTAAATTCTTTATTATTTCTAACGCATTTTTATATGTTTCATCGATTTCCCAAACTGAAGGGTCTTTTTGTAAAAATTCGGTACTTATATGATATCTAGAAAAAAATTGCGACTTTGTGACGAGATGAAATTTTCTATGCCAATATTAATATAGTTTTTGACATCTTTTAAAACAATCTTTTTACTTGAAACCTCCGTTTGATTAGAATCCAAATTTTGGATCATACGCCTCTTTATATCACAAGAATGCGTTTCGTGCCTCAGGTAGCCGACACAGGTAACAGTATGGTTCAGATACTGCGATACATAGGAAGCTTAATGCTAGGCAAAATTTAAGAATATGAAATATATTATAGGAAGCAATATACAAATACTCCTGGTATATATCTAAGAAACTGTATTTTTATTTAAAAAAATAGACACACATTTTTAAAATAATGAAATACAATCATATCTGATATTGATGTAAAATTACTGTAATTTTACAACTTCGTCTTAAATGCGGCAAGGGTTCCCGTTGTCCGATCTCGCTGAAATTTTGCACATATCATTTTTTCACCAACTATCATATTTTAAGAGGATAAGACCAAAAAAAATCGGAAGTTGAAAATTAAGGAACACCCTAAGCCACAGCCGCCAGGCGGCAAAACACCGTGCACGCGTTCCCGCTGGATATTTTCTCAAGCAGTCCGAGTTAAAAACCGTTCCGACATTTTTCGTAGATGGTTTCTTCTTCAGAAATGTCTACAGAATCCGATACTGTGTAGCGAATTCGTGCTAGATACACAACTTTTCGTAAAAATGCAAAAGTATTGCGTAGAAATCATGCACATCGGCACTTTTTTAAACTTTGACGGCCGTTTACAATCATATAAAACCATCAAATTTAATAACTGTATACACCGATATATTCAGGAAACTCTCCTCTATCTTTTCAGACTAAATTGAACTTTCTAGAATTCTTGGTTTTCACGTAATACCTCATTCTTGCCCAAAATCGTGCGCTTTTTACAAAAACTCATGTTTTTCAAAAACTGAGGGTGATAGAGCAATTCTATTTACGGATTCGTGTTTGGGACGAAAAACTCCACTAGGATCTCGGAGTGCATATAGCAGATCCAAATACGTGTTGGATAGTGTAGTTAAGACCCCCGATTGCCTATTCTGGCCTATACGCTGCGTTGTATACTAATTTTAAAAGATAAAACTCAAAAATTTCGTCAATATTTTTCGAACTAATACATACATATTATTATTATACATCTAATAAACTGTACTTTTATTAAAAAATATGCACTGATACTTCCAAAATAGCCGAACACAATTATGTCCGAAATTGACGAGAAATCACTATTATTTCAAAACTTCAACTCAATTGCGACAGGGGTTCCCGTTGTCCGATCTCGCTGAAATTTTGCACATATCATTTTTTCACCAACTATCATATTTTAAGAGGGTAAGACCAAAAAAAATCGGAAGTTGAAAATTAAGGACCACCCTAATAATCACCCAATGAATTTTATTGAATTTGCATTAAATACACTTTCATCCGTTTAATGGGTTATGCCTAGTCAGCTGGCGAAAAAGAACCCGATTTTCGGGAATTTTTTGTGGAATATAAACACCTTCCGCGAGAATGGCTGTTATTCGTTCGTTTTTTTTAATGTTTTTATATAACAAAATCACTAAGAATTGCGGCATATATGTACTTTTAAAATAAGCCGCTAGTTGTAAAAATATATACAGTATATATTTCACAAAAGATTCCTGAACATCGTGTTCTTTTTCGCCAGCTGACTAACAAGGGGAGGCCGTGACATCTGGGACACGGATTTTGATGAATCTCATATATGTTGTAGTGTTGGTGTAGTAGACCAATATATGTCTCACATGTTGGGTCCACTACCCCAGAGTTTCCGAAATATTAATAAAAAATTATGTTTATGCGGTGATGAACAGAAGCGATAGCGAAGTTTATTGTAATGATGAATAGCGGCGCGTGTAAAGGGCAGGTCTCGCACCGGAATTTTCACCGGTTCGCGATTCTCTCTGGGATCATTTTTTTTCTATAAATATATTTTGTATTGTTTTATTCCTCAAAAGATAAAGTACTATTTTTTACATTCTAAAATATGACATTTATCGTAAAAACAAATAAAACAATAAAATTCACAACACCATGCACATCTAATAAAAGATGTATGGCCACAGCTACATTTTTTTGTTCTAATTATTGTTTCATTTGTTTTTACGATAAATGTCATATTTTAGAATGTAAAAAATAGTACTTTATCTTTTGAGGAATAAAACAATACAAAATATATTTATAGAAAAAAAATGATCCCAGAGAGAATCGCGAACCGGTGAAAATTCCGGTGCGAGACCTGCCCTTTACACGCGCCGCTATTCATCATTACAATAAACTTCGCTATCGCTTCTGTTCATCACCGCATAAACATAATTTTTTATTAATATTTCGGAAACTCTGGGGTAGTGCTACTACACTAACACTACAACATATGTGAGATTCATCAAAATCCGTGTCCCAGATGTCACGGCCTCCCCTTGTAAGTAGGCATAACCTCTTAACTAAGCTCCACACACCAAGATTAAATCCTGAGTGCGCCACTTGCTTTATATCCATCATCTGTTGTTCGTCCAACGAACATCGAGTATCCATAACGATAGAGGAATGTCGTTGCTTCAGTCGAGCCAGCCTAACTCGTTTCCAATAGATTAACACGTCCGCGTCTGGCCATTGTTTTCCCATTGAAATTACCTGCGGCCGTTACTCATTGGTGCCTCGTCGATGAGATAGCGACGGCGACAGGTGCCAGACGATAACGAGATCAGCTTGGGACGAGCTCGTTTGCCATAGAGTTTGTTAGTCGTCGGCGTGTTGCGGCCGCAGGACGGGAAGATGGAACGCGTGGAAGTTGGGGAAACGAGCGCGAAGACCTGCGCTCCGGCACGATGAACACAGTCGCGGGGGTGGTGAGAAGGGTCGCGTGGCGTGGCATTAATACGCGATACGTCTTTATCGCGGAAATTGTCGAAGCGACGGGCGTGCATTTAGCGACACGAAGGAGGAGAAAACACCCCCGTCGAACGGCGGGGCCCGTCGTCGCTGCTGGAACGGTCGCGTGTTAATTATCGCAAAGATCCCCGCGCGCATAGAAATATATAACTGGTTCCGCTCGAAAGACACCTCGTTAACGCGCCTCTAATGCCATCGTAATTATTCGTCACCTACTTCTTTTCTCCGAGCGCTCCGCCGATTGCAGGGCTCGCCACGCTCGAAGGGAAGGTGGAATTTTAAACCACGCACAAACGTGTTGCAATTAAGGCGGGTGGGCGGGCTAGATTCGCGGAGTATGTATCCGGGGCGTCGTCGAATGTGTCTCGTATAATTCGAAAGGAGAGCAGAGAAGGATGGAATATGCCTAGGGTAAATCCGGGAGACGCGGTCGACCTAATATAAAATGGCTATTAAAACTAATATAGATGTTACTTATTTTATCAGAACAAACCTAATATGTTCAGAATTTTATGCCGATTCAGAATAACTGGTCGATATTTGCTTTCAGACAATATTTACTGTAAAACGGGTTGAAAACTGAAGTGATGACATCTGACCACCACTCCCGAGGTGCCGGGAGAAATGGTTTTCGTCGTTGGCAGAGACCACTCACATAATTATTCATGGAAAATTAACAAAGGATAAAGCAAAATTATTTATGAGTGAATACAACTACGGATTCATTGATATTTAATTTGTTTATACTAAACAAGTAAAGGAGACATCAAAGAAAAAGTGAATTACCTACTGGCGATTAGCAAGGCAAATGAATACAAAAGTGAATAAATAAACTAAATAAACAAAAATAATAATAAAATAATAATAAAAAATAAACAAAAATAAACAAAAATAATAAAAAAATCATAACTCGACCATCTCACCTTTCTGCAGCGAGACATGGTCTTCTCGTTAGCTTCGAGAGGAAGAGTTAATATGGCCAAATACTTTGGCTGCATTGTCCCTCAATATCTCTACTACCTTATTATTCCAAACATTAAAGGAAAATAAACTTAGAAGTATATTTTAAATACGATTCTGTACAACCGGTGTTTGACAAAAGAGGTTAAATGTAACATCAATTTACCTTTTATACCCTATAAATCCAGAAAAACACAGAAGGAAGCGAAATAACGCTATTCATTCAACTATTTGGCTTTTAAAGAAGTAATTGGTCTGCACTTTAGTGCATTTTTACGTATAGAGTCTGAAATATAGCGACACGACCAACTCTCCGGCCCGACCGCGTCTCCCGGATTTACCCTATGTATGTAGCGAGTCAGGGACGTTGGCGAAAAATTCTAGCGTTACAAATCTGGTTCAAGTGGCTCGACCTTAACGGCACTGGATACCGATCAATCGCCCAACGATGGCGAGACCGTGGAGCGTGTGTACTTTATTCGTGGCTTCGACTCCGAAAGCAGCCGCGGAAATATGTGTCCCATGCAAAATGTTACACCGGACGTACCCTCTCACCTCCTCGTACCTATCTCGAGTCAACGCCTCCCTTACAGCCCCGTGGCATACGTCTTTCGCTATTATTAACCCTCGCGCAGACAGAGCGCGGGGTTTAATGAACACTTACCGGCGAATATCGCGCTGAATGTAACGCCCCTCGCGATTCGGTACGTACGAATGGGGTAAATGAACCGTGCAGGAAGAAAGGTCGCATTCCGGAGATAGTGGTACGCGCCCTCTGAATTACACCTAAGGTATGCGCGTATAAACGCGTGCGGACGTGTGCCTGTCTACCTACGTGCACGTCTACGTGCTCGTACAGAGGGTGTATGTGCGTACGAAGAATGTATATGCCTGGCTGTGTGCGCGGGCGGGGGTGGATGTGTCCGCGCCGAGGCACGATTTCGTACGCCTGTGTACGCGTGTATACTTAATGATAACGACTTAACATGGGGGATACACGTGCGTATACACGTGTATGCAAATAACCGTAATAGTCTGACCATGAGATACTGCGATGCTTGGACGCGGGGCAACGGGCACTACGGGGCACAGCTGCCAAGTGGAAAGAAGCATACGCTGGATGGAACCTGGCTGACTTCTCAATCTCACGAATGGAATGCGCACGGAAACCGAGATGACACGCGCGTTTTTATTTCGACCAGAGCGGTCCTCGGGCCTGCACGTCGATACTTAGTAGGCGCTTGTCAAAAGAACGAGCCTAAATCGAAGGTGTCAGGAATCACCGTTGAATAACCACGCTCGTTCCCAAACGGTACTGACTGAAACGAGCAACGAAGGTGTAATTACGTACGTGCCTACCCGATACTTGGCGCTAATACCCCCTTCGCAGGGGCGTGCACACACACTAAGCCTAACACGAGCTAACAGATCTTTGCAAGTGCCCTAACACTGGTAAGTGCTTAGCGAGGAAACGGCGCGGCGAGGCAGCCGGAAACGCGCGAGGCCCATGAAAGATTTCGAGGTCTTGGCGCGCGCATCACTCAGGGCGTATTCAGCATTGACTGATACGATCGCGATTTCGCTCCGCCAGATGCAATTATTGGCAGCTCCCGCGCCGAAACACAGACGGTGTAATCCCGTCTGAGATGGGTTCAACTCCTCGCAGCGGTGTCGCGGTGAATCCACGCCAAATATCGCGAAACCAATTATTATTCTAATTACGGCCTTTCAGGCTGCCTTATAGGCCGCCATTAAACTCAGCTGGTGAAGCTCGAATAGTCGAGACGTGCGACGGAACTTGTGATAGACTGTGCTGGCACTGGTCGCACGGTAACGAATGCTCGACACTTTACCGCAAGCGGAGGTGGTCGAGTAGAATATAGATTATGCCACGGACCCTTGGCGCTTCCCATTGAAAGTCGCCGCGCCGCGAGGTCGAGAAGATTATTCGAAACGTCGGTCGTCAAACATTTGTCCAACGTAAGGGTGTATCAGGAGCGTGCCAGCCAGCCAGCCAGCCGAACCCTCTGAAAATATATGTATATCATACAGCCATAACTCACGCTCGATCACGGGGAAAGAATCCGGATCGAAGTTGCTCAGGATCCTGGCCCGCGTTCGTGGCGAGAGGAGCCTCCTCGGAACGCGGGTACATCGATCCCGGCTGCGGATCCATCCGAGCACTCCGAGGCCGAGGGACAGAGAAAGGAGCTCCGGAAGTATGAGAAGGAGGAGGGAGCTGGGTTTCTGGGCCGGATGCCGTTGCGTCGGCAGGGTGAGGGAGAGTTAGGCCAGTCATCAGTATCGTCGAAATTGAATTTCTCGAGGGCGATTAGACGCGGCCGCGTATGTAGGGTAAAATGCGAGGAGAGACGGCTGATGGGCGGAAGGAAGACAGAGGCCGCGGCGGGTGCTCGCGAAGGGTGAAGCAACGAAAGCGGGAAACTCGTCGAAGCAAGATGGAGGAGGACAGAGGCGCGGAGGCGGAATTTTGTGCACGAGCAGCTAGACGAGAAAAGTTGGGAAGCGAAAATACGCGGGCTGGCGAGACCGCCGAAACTCCTGGAAATGAGTTGGTAATAGTCGAAATATGTCGGGCTTCGTGACAGTGAAGTATCGATCTGTGGTCACCGTATCGACGCCACGGATGTAGGTATATTGATCCACGGCCAGGCTCGTGCCGCGCGACCCGACGCGGGGCACGCTCAACTTTTTACTGGACGTGCCGTGCGTGCGTTCGATTTCACGGGCCCTCGGATATGTTTCGCGTTTACATGGACGCGTGCAGCCGGCGAACGCACCTTTAGAGGCTCCACGGCCTCATTTGCACACACGGAAATCGAGTCTATGCAGCGCGTAGTATCGGCCGCGGTGCATGTTCCTATTGTGATCCCATTGTGATCATTTGATCAATAGATGCCAACTCCGCTGCATCGTTTTACAAGGCGTCGCTGGTATCGACAGAACGCGATATCGCGCCAGATCTCCAAATCGATCCGACTATTTTTTTTTTTTCTTCTCCGATATGAATAGGCGGGAATTTCGCCTATCGCAATGGAGCGCCTCGACTGCGACGGGGATTCTTGGAAAAAAAAAAAAAAAAAAAAAGCACGCGTCACGTCTGTTGAATTGGAGAGCGATCGGAGATGCTTCCGCGGAATTCGGGAAATACTGCCGATGATAATTCGAGAGATGGAGATCGACACGAGTGGGGTGCAAGAAAGTTTTCAGAGTCTCGCGTCTTTTCCAATTCACCGTACAAGGAAAGTTTCGCCGCCGCGCATCCAATCCGCTCGATTGGTCGAATCAATCGCTGGTTTGCCCAGCGCTCCTCGTGTTTGTACTCGTCCCCATATCATTTCGCGCGGTCCACGTTACCTTCCTTATCGTGTTTGCCAAGAACTTTCTTGGCGCCCTTCCCTGCCAATGATTTTGCACGGTTTACAAACGTCTGCGAGCGACCCGGCTAATTTACATTCAGCGCGGCGGCGGCGGCCCTGCGCTTGTCGAATTCCTATTAACACCGTCGAGCTGCGCGTTTACGCGGCGAAACGTATAGGTACCTGTTCGAGCCCTCCGCGCCTACAAATTACACCAGGATGGTAACTAACAACGCCTCTTACCAGTCGACACTCGCAGTGATCGTTCGATACCCGAAATACTGTTTAATCTCTACTTCACACGAATCTATTATAAGCTCTAACCAATTCTCAATCTACAAGCGTAGGTGGGAGCGTATTTCCAAATTTATTTTCCCTCCTGTTATTGAAATTTAATTATAATAGAATTTATTGAAAGGTACTAACCGCTTAATTGTCACTAACGAGATCCGACGCGTCTGGACGTTACTCGATATCACGCGGTTCCTCGAAAATCCCTCGTCGCTAGTTTCCCTCGTTATTCGTTTAAACGTTTTCGCAACGATTCGCGCGGGCTTCGGTGGTGGTTCGGAGCGGCAGGGGTGCGGGTTGCGAAGGGGGTCGAACGGAGCGCGAAATTGATGTACATTCCGTTGCTGACAGTCGTGTTTCTGTAACATTTTATTCGCTGCGACGAGCGCGAAGCGCACAAATCATTTCTGGAACTCGGAACTGGAACGCGTCCCGTCTGATTTACACGCACGACATTTTTTTTCTACCGCCGCTTCTTTTTTCGTACACCGTGGAATGATCGTTGATTATTGAAGTTTATTGAAACGTTGCTCTCCCGTTAGGTAACAACGATTCACGGACGGGTTTCACGCGGCAGATCTTTACGACCGGACTCGTCTCGTATATCACAAAGGGTCGTCCGTTCCAACCCCCCGTTCACTCGATGGAACAGCTTGTAACTCTGTAATTATCACGAGGGCCATTGTAGGTTACGCCGTAACGCGAAAGCACCGCGCACTTCTGATGAGGAACAACGATAGCGACTGTATTATTTATGGCGCCAAAGGCCGTGTTTCACCGCGTCTCCCTTTAAAAGCTGTAATTGCGCCGGCCTCGGATACGTGGTTTCTGCTCGGTCTACAAACAGTGTCGGGCTTTTCTAATGAAACTTCATGGAAATCGCATCCGCGGAGAGTCGGTTTCAACGCGCGGGTAGTAAACTATCTCGCGAGACGTGCAAGAGGTTCGAAGAAACAATAAGTGGTTTCGGCGCACTGGTTCGGTCAGTTAAATAATTTAAAATAATTTAAAAAATTTTAAAATTGCAAATTAGCTTTTAAATTATTTAACTGACCGAACCAGTGCGCCGAAACCACTTATTGTTTATTCTAAAAATACGGTCGATAGCTTAACTACTTTATATCAAGAGGTTCGAAGGTCGGCCTCGGCATCCTCTGACACTTCGCGGCCGAGAATAAAAGCGTTCTCGATGAATTTGGGGGTTGGAGCGACGTAGCAGACCGGCCGGCGCCATTACAGATTGGTCGTGAAGCGAAATACATTTTCGTAATAGGATATCCGAGTTCGAACTGCTCGGCCAGAAAAGTTGGCTTAAGCCATGCACTCACCCGGCCCGCCGATAACGCGCTAGGAGATCGTAATTTTGGACTCGCCTCCCCGCTTTTGACCCCTCCGCGGCGAGTGTATTTTAAAAATTTGCTGAATTTCTGCATAAAGATAAATCTAGACATTCGGAATGCAATTACCCAATCAACTCTCCCGATCTACGAATTTCCTCAAAAAAAGGGGTTAAATTGATAAGTTGCATGTCTGATGAGGTTGTATGCACCGAATTCGATTTGGGCGAAATTCCCGTTCCCTTCGATGCTGTAAATAATTTATGAACCTTGAGGCGCTTATTCGGGGCAAACTACAAATAGAACCCAAAGCCCTAATTAATGGCAGGTCGTTAATAGAATGGAAAATGGAATTCTATTTGTTAAACGATGTCTATCCTGTCGCCTGTATTTAAAACCTTTGGTTCTATATTGAATTCGAAACCTTTCTGTGCTCGACCTGATTTCCAGATGGTATTGTCGTTGCTTAATCTCACTTTCTGTAACTCAACTACTTAGAGAGCCGTATTTAATATTCGCAGCTAGATCAGGATTGATTGTCAGCGCGAGTTCCAAAGTAGAATGCCCTCGAACTAGTCAGACGCCGGCAGAAGTTCTCGCGCAGGCAACAACGCGGCGTTGAACCGTTCCGCTTCCTCTCGTTGTCTAATCTTTCATGCAAAGTGCAGTGGCGGTACGAGCACAAAACGGTGGAAGCTTTCCGCAATCATAATGCCTCGGAATGGTCCTGCAACGCACGACGGCGGATCTGTGACACTGAACAAGCTGGGTGGCCACAATAGAAACATCGCCTATCGTGCACACGGTATCGAAAGGCGAAAAGCGAACATGAAAAGCCGAGCGGTAGGAGCCTTTCTGGAAAATTGCCGGCCCCAGTAGCTTTAAAGGCACTCCGGGAAATCTTCGCTATCTGGCACGGCGTGTGCACAAAGGTTACGACGTAATAGCGTTTACATCCTCCTGCATCCTGAATTCCACAAACGGTTTCCCCGTTATCGATTCGGATAGCTTTTCCAATCAACTCGTGATTATTTGTTAATCTTCGCCAGTGTTCGAAAGGAAACGAGGTTAACTTGCCCTGCAATTGGTAACTTCGGACTTCCCAGGGAAGTTTCGCCCAGACCTGCAAAGGAAACTTCCCGAGAGAGAAGCTCGAGCTGAAATGTGTCGGAAAAAAAGGTAACGGGGAGTCTGGTTGCCTTGGACTTTGCCACTTGTTATTTTTAATATTCATATGTCCCGTTGGTCTCCTAGCCACGTAAACTGAACGAAGGAGACCGAATGGCCAATTATTGTCGATCCCTGAAAAACCGTCGAAGACGGCCCTCACTGTCAACATACCTTTAGCTTTCCTTGCGCTCGCGAGTATAATTATCGAGGAACTGTCCCGAAGGTGCTATCAGTTTCCTCTTATCAAGCAATTTTCACGCAGGTTAAATCTCCCCGATAGATCTGACGCTTCTTCGCGATCTTTTAAAACGATCCTTCCGTTCGATCGACAGACATACTAATTGCACCCTTGCTTTCCCGAGCTAAAAAAGTTAACTCGCAGGTCTGACGAACGGCTGGAAAGAAAAAAACGATGAACGCTGTCTTTCGCAAGGATATTCGGGCAAAGTGTGTTGATCGGCGTTACAATTTGCTCGGTCGAGCAAACACAGAGCGAGCTTAAATACTAACGAAGCGTTCTAAATTGATTTGATTACTTCCGCTGGCACGGCTGATTTTAATCAGCGTTGGCGAATTTTTATGTACCTGCCTCAGACTATTTGAAGAATCTCAATTAACCGCGGTAGATAACGATTCATTTACCCTGGGCGCTGCATTCTCTGTTTCCCCGTGCCGCCGAGCCTCTAGAGCTCTCTCCCTCCCTCCGCCGCAATATTCCCGCACGATATTGCAATTGTTGCTGTTATTTAAATTACGAATATACCATCCTCTCTCGTGACGTTTACCTCAGCGTATGTGCTATACTTTATTGCACGCTACCAGCAGTCTATTTATTCGAGCAAAGAATTTAATATTTTTCCGCGATCCCCGTTACAATTTATTGAATTGTTATTTCATTCCGCAGCGTTCGGAAATATTTACCCAGTCGCTGGCGCGCAAGAACTCGTAATCAAGCCGGCTGGCGCTAATTAATATCGTCGAAACTCGCTCCATAATTAAACGTTGCGCGCCGCGCGCACGGATGCCCTGTCAATCTTTCACGTCCGAGAATCTCGATGCTCGGAAGTGTCTGATTCCTCGTTACATCCACGCGACCGAGTTCCCCTCGGCAGCCTCGGGCGAATTAAAAAATCACGCGGCTGTATTTCAGGCGGCCACTTGCCTTCGCCGGTAATCAGAGATTTCTTCACTTCCTGCGCCGCGTTCAGAAGCGAATCCAAACGTCCACTTGGACCTCGCAATTTCCGCAAGCCACCCAGGCTCGGTCCGTTCGCGACACGTTAGGCCGATACGCGGTGCCATTCTGTTTGTCGATACACCGAAACGAGGTGAAAAAGGAGGAGAAGGGCAGAGAGAATGAACCGATACTTGGCTCGAGACAGGAAGAAAAAGCGTAACCACTAATTGCTTTCAAGTATCTGGCACCGCCTCGATCCGCATTCCCTGGCTGTCGAGCCACTCGCCGTCCGCGTGGGAAATGCTCGAGCGTATTATAACTCGGCCCCGGCCCGTTCGAGATGTCGTTCAGCCGCTGGTAATTCCCCTCCTTCAATTCTATTCTCTATTAGAACGTTCACTCGACGCTGCCACCTTTCCTCGGTCATCCCCCGTTGTTTACCATCGCGTGATGGCTCGCGGAGACGCCCTGCAAACCACCCCTCGTCGACGCATGGTAAAATTTCGCAAGATACATTTCAGCGTGGTCGCGATGGATCTATCACACGAGGGGCACGCGATGTGACGTGACTTCGCGGATGGACAAGAATTTTCTTGCCCCCTATCGCTTCACCGGCTTATCGTTTACACCTATCGCGCCTCTCCTGGCGAGAGCATCGCGCCGAAACATTCGACGCGAGGGAACGTAAAGTGTGCTCGGAACTGGGGAAGCGGGATTGAAATGAATCACGGAAGGGGTAGCTGTCGCAAGGGTGGCCGGCGTCGCTGTTCTTCGAATTAAACCTCCGTCTGCAGGATCCAAGTCCCATTTGCTATGTCAACAGTACCATGTTGCATAGACCGGCGGAAATCAATATGGGACAATGGTCCCTGATACTAGGGCCAACAGGCTGGACGTGAATCGCGCGAAACAATTGGCCACATGCGTCTCACTGAAACTCGGACGATTAATAACGTTCCCCGGGGCGAGAGCCGCAGGTATTTTCGAAAAGTTCCCAGCTGCCCTTATTTTAAAAGCGAGCGTTGCGCCGTAGTTGTCGGCCGGGCCGAGTCGCTGACGGTGAATCTCTCGTAAATGGATCGCGGAGAGTTTACGAAGTCTGGCGGGGTCGGCTGGATCGTGGCCGCGCGGCAATAAAATTTCCTTAAACACAGGTATAACGTAATGCTGGCCGCGTAACCGTGGCTCGCTCCTCGAGCCCCGCTCGCAGGCTTTACGAGACAGTTAAGTTCTCAAGACCAGCGATTTGCCGTCTCTTCCGCGGAATCGGTGTGTTTCGGTTGGATCGCCAAGGGGAGCCGAGATTGAGGCTAGCCGCGCTAGCAAAGCGGGTTGGCGGGGGTGTCAGCTGGAGGTACATCGGCCCGGCCCGGCCCGGCCGCCAATTGCAACGCGGCCCGGGCTCGTTCAATAAAAGCGGAAAAAAAAGCGTTTTGACAGACGTGTTTGCCAAGTTCTCGCGCCGCATATGACTGTAATCCTGACGAATACGAGGTGCACAAAGCCGGCGGGTGCTCGCGTTCGACGATTCACCGCGACGAATCTCTTTTTAATCAAACGGCTCGTTGTGACCCCCCTTCGAACAATCGCAACAAAACTCTCGCGCAGACAGGGCCGTTATGGACCAGCGATTTCCCGTCGCTTAAGGAGAAACGCATATCGGTCGACAGCGGGATGTTTCGCCAGCCAGAAAACAGCCGATAACACCGAGGCCATCCACCACCTTTCTGTGTCCCTCACGTTTTATCTATGTATCTCTGGCTCGAAATCCCGTTGCACGATTTTTTCCATTCTCCTTTAATAACGATTCATATCTCGCCCTCGGCCATTCTCCGCCGTGATTTGCATAGACGACGAAGGGAATATCTCAGATAGACAAAACGGAGCGGAAGTGGCTTTCCGTCTTGGGAGCCGAGGGAAAGAAATCTCGCGCCGAAATTGCATCTCTCGGCCACGAGAGTCGAGGCGGGTAACGGCGAATTTCTGGCGCGACCAGCCGCTATACTTAACGATGTACAAGGACGGTGAGAGAAAGAGGAAGGCGTTTCATTGACGAATCTTCCCGCGAACGAAGCGACGGAAAGACGTCGATGAGAGCGTCCATCAAAACCGCTTTGTTCTCACCGAACAATTACGGGAACCCAGAGACGGACGCCCGCTTATCCGGACAATTTGTGGGCCAATGTTTTGTATATGTCGCGCTTGTGTGGGAAACAATTAACTACGGGATGTAGTTACTGAAATTTCAAAATGGTCGTCACGTCACCTATTACTGATGCCGTTTTCATACGGTAAATTATGTCGACGTATCAGTATATCTCTGCATTAAACCCATGCCATTTCCACTGGGGTTAGGTTGGAATATTATGGCAATCATTTCGTTAAATTATATGTATGAATTTAATACTATGGCTAGGGGCTAATATTAAATATGTATTTACCCTGTACAAACGAAACTACGATTTTTAAACTGAAAATGGACCGAGAGCAACTCGCTCGTGAAATGTAACACTCGACCATCCGCGGTCACCGTTTCTAAGCAACGAAAGACGCCCGAATACGACCGACGGGAATGATTAAATGGTTTCGTGAACGCATACATATTTATCATAGCTCAGAGATATTTCCCGATAATTCGATTACACGAATGATTTGTCCCGGTACACGAATACGGCCGAGAAAAAACAATCGCTGCCGGCGGAATAGTTAATTTATACGGCGGGATATTGGTTACCTAGGGCTATTACTCGACAGTAATCAGTGATGCTTGCTCTGCAATTTTCAATCTCCCAGCGCTATTCAATTTAAAAATGCACGAAATGAAAAAGTCATGGGAACCGGAGGAACGTTCAGCGGCTGTGTATTGCTGAAAAAAAATCACGTTCCATGGTGCATTTTATTTTTCGCCAAATGAACAGTGGAACAATGTAAATGGAGGAAATGGAAACGCGCGGGAGCCAAGTGGAAACGGCGAATTTCCAACGCAACGTTTCGTTGCTTCGTTCGTTCTGCACGAGAACCGACGCGAGGGTTCCCTTTTCACGGTAGATTTTTTTTATCAAAAGCAACGAGACGGAGCTGGTGGTTGCGGAAGAGATTTATGGGTAATCAAAACGCGCCGTTTGAACTCCGCGAAATTCGCGAAGCTGCGCCGCAAACTTGCCGCGTGCCGCGCCAGAGACTTGACGAAATCGCGAACATCGTTTCTAATGTATTTCCGTACCGAAATAACTTCGGCTCCCCCCCCCTGCTGCTACTTTGCAAACGTAATTATTATTATTATTATTATTATTTATTTCAACGGGTAAAGACCCTTTAGTTTACAATTAACACATAAACAATGTAAAAGAAAAGAAAACAGAAGAAAAGTCAGTACATACGTAAACAAACCATGATACAATAAAATACTGGAACTAATGAACTAATACAAATAACGTTAGAATTGAAATTAACGGGCGTGTACAAAGACGTTCCTGCGAGCCAAAGCCCGCAAACGATATTTAAAGGTGGCCAATGTACCATTAAAAAAATCAACAAGTTCGCTATAACGATTCGCTAATTTACATATTTTATTAATGGAGTTATTCATCCCAAACGACGTGCTGTGTCCCGATAAGTAAAAAAGAGAAGGCGATCTTAGTGAAACAATAGGCGCATACAGGTTAATCAGAGCCAAAATGTCCGCAGAATCGGTGTAGCCATTAATAATACTGAAAAGGCAAGTCAGATCAGATAGACATCGACGATGTTCCAACGTGAGAAGACCGCTGACTTCCAGAATAGAACTATATTCATGACATAGTCGGGACATCGGAGTACCGAGCTTAAAGGCCAGCAATCGTAAGAATTTATGCTGAACGCGTTCCAATAATGTAATATACTTTGCCTGATAAGGATTCCAGACAGGAGACGCGTACAGTAAATGAGGAACGACTCATGCGTTGTACAGGGTGATTAAGGTACCGGGATTAACGAAATCTACCGATACACGCATAATGAAACCAAGCATTCTAGCCGCTTGATTTCTAATAGTATAGTAGTGCTGAGAAAACGATAGCGAAGAATTGAAGGTAACTCCGAGGTCACGAATACTATCAATTGTAGGAGCCGGAAAAAGGAAAGCCACTCGCCGGGACTCGAACCCGGACCATCCGCGTGCTGGCCAGCCCGCCTTACCGATTCCGCCACTGCGGCTTCCCCTCGATCTCTTAGTCCCGAACTCCTACTTTAACAGCCGCCACCTATGGGCCACTCTCGCACCATAGGCCGTCTTCCGAGCGCCAAAAGCGCCTACCAGCTCGGCCGTTTTGACAATTGCGGCCGTCCCCGGCCGCGTTCCTCAAAATTCCTAAACGATACGGAACCGGACACGTCAGCACGAGGAGGCAACCTCAAACAATACAATATATCAAACGCCGGAGCGCTGTCGATCCCACTTCTGAACTGTAGGAGCCGGAAAAAGGAAAGCCACTCGCCAGGACTCGAACCCGGGCCATCCGCGTGCTGGCCAGCCCGCCTTACCGATTCCGCCACTGCGGCTTCCCCTCGATCTCTTAGTCCCGAACTCCTACTTTAACAGACGCCACCTATGGGCCACTCTCGCACCATAGGCCGTCTTCCGAGCGCCAAGCGCCTACACAATAGAGTCCACTAAGGCACCATTAAGTGTATACTCAGTACGGTGCAAACATTTTTTATGAGAAAAATGTAAAACGTGACACTTGGAAACATTCAATGTCATCTCATTAACCCCGCACCAGTCGCAAAGCCTATTGAGATCACCCTGAATAAGATTTACATCCTCGTCAATCGCAATTCTTTTAAATATAGTAATGAGACTAATAATCTCCAGACACCGAGGAAATCGTCGACCCGTGGACAATAAATCCCAGAAATCTCGCAGCGCTGTCAGGCAGGCCTAACTTTCGATTCATCCTGCATCGCTGAATAATTCAGAAATCACGGAATCACGTTCCACTTCTGGACCAGGAGGATAGAGTTTGACGATGGCCGATGGAAAGTGCTTCATACCTATTTTCTAGGAATTACGCAGGTGGGAAGGACGATTCTCTTGAACGCGAGCTCGGCAAGCAAGTACGTACTTAATTCTCTAGAGTCATCGAAACGCTGGGATTCATGATTTCGATCAGTACCCTCGTTATTGCTGGTCATCGGGAGGAATTCAAGGGTAGCCACAATAAACTCGATAATCGCCGCTTCGTAGCAACAATTAACGATCTAACGCCGATCAAGCGTGCGCCCCTGGCTTTTAATCGCGCCACTGCCTGTGCTCGTCGTTTTGCTAAAGTCTGTCGAACAGTCTCGCCGTATAATTCTTCGATCGAGGACAGAGCGGAACAGCGGACGGAGAAAGTGTCAACGATGATCGATCGCAGCCCCGTGATCACCGCGAACAAGATCCTCGCGATTCTGGTCACGGTGACTATCTCGAGCGAGATGCTTTGGTCCATTTTCTCCATGGGGATCGGGTGCAACAACGGGAATAAAAGCGAGTCGAGTTGGCGCGGCTTCGATAAATTCGGTACCAAGTAATCCCCTTTCAGGGGGTAGGGAGCGGGGATAAAAATTTCCCCGTGAAATCTTATTATCGCGCAAGCTATCGCGGGCGGCGGGGGTCGCTCAGCGAAATCAGTTTTTCGATGTCCATTAAGTAAATTGAAACGTTCGTTTTCATTCTCTCCCTCTCTTCCGGCCCGCCCTCTCTTTGTCTTTTTTCCGTCGACGACGGATTATTACGGTCCTTGCCTCGTTCCCTTTTTCGCCCCGACGTGCGGGATTTTTGTCCGGGCGCCCGGGCGAAAATATCCCGGCCCGGTGGAAAAAGGAGGAGAAAAGAGAAAAGCGGGGGAGAGTGCAGGCTATCGGAAAAAGCGCTGCTCCGTTTCTCGAGCGTATGGGCGATGTATCGCGTAATCCTGCGGCTCTCCAGACCTTTTCTCCCCCGGCCCGCCGCTTAACGCTGTCATTAATATTCATACGATTCGAGAAGCATTCGATATCACCGGTGGCGAACGACGCGGCCAATAATTTAATATCCCCCGACGCAATAACGCGACAGGGTCGAGTCACGGAGTCATCCGAGCCGAGGGGCTCGCGAGGGGGCGCCGGAGCTCCACCACCCTTGCGGATCCGAGCCGAGGGGCGTTAAGAGATTACTCCTGTCCACTCGTACAATAACTCCGGACAAACACTTCTTAGCGGTGCGTTCGCACGGGCGTTTCATCCGATCCGTTCGCAGTCGGCGCTCCAGCCGCGAATATTTGCACATTCGGGGTAGCCTCCCGCTTCTGTTGGCAGTTACAGATAATTACTCTTGCCGAGGAGCCAGACTTGACGAATGCTGAATAATTTCCAACTAGTTCCGAGTTGAGCGAAGCGACGTTTCTTCCCGGGAAAGCGGGGGTGATTGCTGCTGATCTTTGCTTTCGTATTTCTGGCACAAACTGTCGATAAAGCGATTCCAAGCTCGTGTTTATACAGCGTATCCCACGTTCCCATCAAAGTTTCTCGGGAGAAAAAAATTGGAACAAAGACGCGGAGGGACGTCCTGCTGTGAGAGAGCGATGAAAGACGGAACGACAAATCGAATCTACGCCCGTCGCCGAAGCGACGAAATAAAATCGGCGACGGGGCGATAAAAGCGCAAAGAAAGCGACACGCTCGAGTTTCGGAGCGAGGCCGGGCTCGGTTGGACGGGTAAACTCCGTGAGTGTCCATCTTGGTATCGTGTCGAAGCGCGAACCGTCAGTGTGCATAATTTGTTTCCTTTACGCGCGGTTGCAGTGCACGGATACCACGAGTTTGCCCGTCACGAGTGGTCGGGTGTTATATTTATTCGGGAGGTCCGAGAGGCATCGATGGGGGACCGATCGACGTGGGAAGATGGTCGGGACGTTTGGGAAGTCGGCAATTGATTTCCCATGCCATGTACCCTGCTGGCGATCCTCCTCGGTATTTCCGAAACGACCTGCTCTGTCGATAGAAGCGATTTGTTGCAGCTTCCGGCTGATGCTTGCGAAATTGACTTACGCCACGAACACGCCCGTCTTTTCCATTCCGTTGCTCGTACGCAACTTGGCGCGCCCCGCTGAGATCGTTAGCTCGCGTTAGCTCACGCCCGCTAAGCGATTTTGTCCTGAACACTTTTCATCTCCCACGCTTTATTCTGACTCGAAAGTAGTGCAGGGAATTGCGGGGAATATTCCAAGCGCCTGATCGAGGTCGTTCGCTTACAGAATTCTACCGGGATACGAAATATAGCTGAATTCTTAGGCTTACGCGCGATGGGAAACTTACAGCCGAGGAAAAACATAAACGGTCCTGAAATATTCTTAACATCCCCGCCGGCTCGAGGGTTCCTCATCCCCTCGAGCTCCTTCAAGCCCGCATACCGTACCCCCTTCGGAGGCGATATTAAATTTCTGCCTAGGAATACAGAATTGTCGAATTTCTGACGTCAGATAGTACTTTGAGATTCAGCGGGAATCCTCGCAGCGATACTGCTCGCGATTAACTTTCACCGTGCATCGCCCGTCCCTTATTCCGAGAGGAACGCGATATACATACAGCTCTCCCGTGGAGCGACGCGCGTCACACGCGAGAAAATATCGAATATCGATCGCGCCTCGCTTCCCCCGTAGCCGGCGCGCAATTTCGCCCACGCTAATCGATATCTTATTTCCGATAGCTTGTATCCCGAATTCCCTGGCCCGGCGCGATCCAATTCCACTAGGAGACGAACAAGTTGCCATAACCCGACGACGTCTCGTGATGGCTCCTCGTAACCGTTCGCCTTGTTTCGGCCGCGTGCATCGAAAACGTTCGGGAGCAGTGGAAACGCATAAACCACCCCACCCACGCACACACACACACACACACACACACATCCGTGCTCGGGGTTAAAATTGATTTCGTCAAATCAATGCCAAGCCCAATACGACGGGCTTTACAGGCGAGCTCGGCAGAGGCGAGCTTCGGTTTGCCGTGCACTCTCGTCGGGCCAAGCTTTCCACTGCTGTCTCGTAAAATCTACACAAATCGCGCGCGGCTAGCAGCGTGGATCCGCCCGGGCACGCGCGTTTACAGCCCCCTATAGAGAGGTCGGCAGCGTGTGTTCGCGAGAACCGATGCGAAATTGAAGAGCGAACGCTCTCGGCCACGGTGTGCATCTCCAGCGGCGTTACAGCCGAAACGCCGGACTGTTAACATTCGTATTACAGAGCGTTCCGTTAATTGCCGCTCGTAACCTCTCTCCTCGAAATAAACAAGCGGCTCCGCGCACTCGGCAAATCCGCTTTAAACGGAAGATACGGCCGGGTGCAGTATTGGCCCAGCGCGATCCGTTCCCATTGACGATTTTTCGCCGCTCCACCCCGCGCCACGATTTTTGGCGGAATGACTTTCGTGCCACGTCGTTACTTCGGCCCGCTGTATTTCATGGACTCGATGCAGCGTTGCTGCGCGCCCGAGCGAAGGGGAGAAAGAGGCTGCGGGTAAATCTTCGTAGATTGCTTCGGACAGTACTACTTCGGCATGCCTCTGATCCGTGAGCGTCACAGGAATTTCAACATCGTCGGACAAGTAACGGGTGCCTGTACTGACGTTTGCACGACCCCGTCACACGTCCGCGTAACAAGTCCCACGGTTTCCCCAGCCTTCGAACGCCATTTTAACGATCGTTCTACCAATGCCCGTCCCGTACTCGACGGAGGATTTAATTGCATCAGAGGAAAGCGACTGGTTTCTTTTCCAGGGCAACAAGAACCGAGCCACGTCTCTGGCCCCGGCGCCGGGGTGGTTCCTTTAATCAGAACGGTCTGGCCGATTCTTAATTAGTGTACCGTCCGGCAGTTACCGCTCGTCCCGCTAATAAAAGTGTTGGAAGTTTCGTCAAATATAATGCAAAATCTCGTTGGGTGCTGCGGGGCTGCCTGGGTGTCGTGGAGCGCGACGGAAATGCGCGACGAACTTCGACGGTTCAAAGTTGAGGGAACGAGCGGAGATAGTTACAAGACGCGTAGAGCAGATGGAGGCGGTGGGGGTGGGCGGATGAGAATATACTTCGGATTAAACGATTTCAATTTCCTTAGCGTCCCCGCCCCGAGGTTCCCGAGTCAAATTCGTCTCTCGACTAAAGCCGGCAAGGTAAATTGATCATTAGTGACGGAGATATGGCGGGCCGGGACAAGATTGCCCCGTGCACCAGTACCTTTTATCGATATAAAGTCGACGATCGGCTAGGAAGCGTCTATCTAAACCCGTTGAACAGCCGCGGGCACAGGAGATTGAGCAACGGGCTTCGCGGATGCGTCGAGCCCGTGCAAAGAAAATTCTTGGAGCAATCTGACGGGGCGCGCAGTCACGCGAACTTGCTCGAGAATATTCGCAATTGTAATGCAAGTCGGAGAAAGCTCCGCGAGCCTGGAAACAGCCGCTCTCGACTTTTGCGCGGATGACAAGGAGGAATCCGTGACCGAGGGAAAAACTGACCACTGATTACAGTATCGAAGGGTTAAACGATCGCCTCGCGAGACGGTATACACCCACCGAGAGTAATCCTTGGAACAGGCAATCCTTTCGAGCAGCGTCCCTTTAGAGAACACAGTCGACCGTTACCAAGATAACCGCGAGATACCATGTGGAAACACGGGAAATTTCGTTAAAAAGTATCTCCGGCACGTGGAGTCTCCACGTCACCAATCACATACCAGAAGTATATCAGAAAGCCACCCTCTCGAAACTTCTTTCCGCTATCTCGCTCGAGCTCCAGTTCCAACGGGTAGCAGTATCCGACGGTTTACCTCTCGTGGAAGTATGCTGGCCAGAGGGGAAGCTATAATATTAGTTTCGACCGACGGAGAAGAGTAACGGGGTAGGAAAGAGAGAAATGGGCTGTGGAACGAGAGGCAAAGTCGTGAGACGAGGGGTGGGAACGGGAGGCTGGATGCGAAAGCCACGAGCGCCGGAGGAAGATGGAGACGGGAGCGAGATGGTTGAAAAGGTAGGAAGCAAAGGAGGTGGAAAGAAAGGGTGGCTGAACGGAAGGGGCGGAAGGGCGGAGGGGAGGGAGGGCGGACGGCGAGGAGGGCCAGAAGGAAGCAAAAGAGGAGGTTCCGTACGTGACGACGGTGCTCGCAGTAAGGTGTCTCAGAAGTCGCAGATGTCTCTTGATTTATTGGCGCGACAGCTTCCGGAGACGAGCGGCATTCCGAAAATGGCGCCGTCGGTGCGGCAACCACCCTGCCCTCCCCATCCCGTGGCAAACTTCCGCGTTACCTGCACGGGAGGACCCGGTCCGAGGACGCGCCGGTAATTCTCATTTCTGATCGGGCCCGACGTGGGCGGAGTCGCGACGTCGAATTAAGTCCTGGATAATTGACGAAGGGGACGACTCGTTAGTTACGGCACGTCAGCTTTGCCTCTCGATTCGTATCCGCCGAACACGCTAATTAAGAGTGATTCACGAGGCCCGGTCCCCCATCCGCCGGCAGGAATAAATAGATGTCGTTTAGCTAGCGAGGTTGGGGGAGGATTATCTTAAGCCTGACAGCGGCTGTCGTCGCAGCTCGTTCCGAGACAACGGGCGATTTTCTTTCGAAATTTCCCTGCCTCTCCCGGCTGCGACGTCGAAAAGTACGATTGCGCGGAGCGGTCGCTACGGGGCGTTTCCAACGGATTGGTCCAAGTGCCATTCTACGGAGGAATAATAAGAGAAGAGACGTACTCGAGGCGAATCACATAATTTCTGGATGAAAGTGGTATAGTGAAGTGCGCTCGTGCTCGCAATTTTCTCCCTCCCGAAATGGATGACAAGCGTGTAAATGCTCTATCGAGGGGACGATCCTCGCGTTACACCGCGAGCGTCGCCGGGGTTGAAAGATGCAGCGCGACGCTTCCGCGGGATGCCCGTGAAAGTCGAGCGAATTAATCCTTCCGTAAGTGAAAAATCGAACGTTCCGCTCACGTATCGCTGAATGGAGCGGGAAGAAGAGGGCTGAAAAAAAAAAGGTATCACGCCGCCGGTCGGGAGCGAGTCCCTTAACCGCTCTCTCAATAATGTTCGCGCGAGCGTGAAACGAGTTCACTCGCCCCGTTTTCGAGACAGACGCATCTGCACACAGAGATAAACAAACGGAAAGGGCAGACACACACACACGCGCGAGAGCCGGCGGCCGTGTGCGCGTATTATTCGCTCCCGTTTTACGAAACAGAGCGAGAAGGACGTCTGAAGAGAGGGCGGGAGAGGAGGAGAGGCGAGGGCCCAACGGAGGGCAAAATTGACTCGGTCGTGAAATCGAAATTGCAGGGAAATGAACAGCTAGCCGCCGCTGGCCGAGATTAGACATTCGAGAGCGGCGTGGAATGCCGCGGCGATCGAGGCAATGCGACACGGTGCTCGATTGCCGGCCTCGGATCCAGGGGATCGACGGCGGAGGATCCGATGCCACCGAGCGAGGTCCCGGTGGGTGCGGCGACGCTTAATTTATCACGCTCGTTCCGGGATGCCCTTCGCCCCGAGATCAATTTAAATAATTGATTCCCAAGAACAACGCGATCTTGGGAGTTTCCCTCTTTCCGACGGGCCCGCGAGTTCCACGCCGAGCTTCCACAGTGATTTCCGCAAACATCCGATGGTGCGAACGAACCGCGCCCCACGGAATTTCGATGAACCCAAGGGCCGTCTTGCAGCTGGTCCGGTTCGCCACGCGCTCGCTCAGCTATTCACTGCCCTCGAGCTTAGGTCGGAGTTAAAGTCCCCTGAGATCCAGAAGATTCTCGGTGTAGCCAGTATCCAAATTGATTTGTCACGGAGACCTCGACATCCCCGAAGGTCAAATTGAAAGAATCAAATTCGAGGACTTTGAACTCTTGCAGGGGTTTGAGTCAAGGACTAGGCGGACGTGCTCGTTCCCCGTGCCCCGCACGCAGCATGCAAAGGGCGTTCTGGGGAGAGGGTCTCGGGTCTTCAAGAAGATCGATCCGAGGCGTTTAGTTAGAGACACACTTGGAAGGCATTACAGTTTATATCGAGAGGCAAGGTAGAATAGGTTGCGCGTCGACGCAGCGACTGGCCGTTCGTCGAAAGGAGCGACGAGCGGGACAACCCGGACGATAGATTGGCGTGGAATTGCGAGCGATCGGGAACGGTACGTAGGTGGCTGGATGGATGTTGCAGGAAGGGGGAAAAAAGGACGGAGCGAGCGGTGGAAGCCGAGGAAGCTTATCAAACGGGTTTTCAAATTACAGAAGTGATCCTCTTCGTAATAGACTCTCCTATTGCGACTTATAGGATCTCGCTCGGCGCGAGTTGCGAGGAAAATTATAAGAGAGAGAGAGAGAGAGGACTGGACGCGAGGGTCGGAGGAAATGAGAATGGAGAACGGAGGGAAGATGGAGAGGTGTAAACGAGGAGGAGGAAAAAAGCGCCCGCCGAGAAATAAACGGGTTAAAGGTAGCCGGGGAAAAGGTACGGTCCGAGCGTGGCTGCAGAAGCGTCGTTCCTCTCGCTCGTTGACCGATCGTCATCGAATTCTCCTCGTTAGAGAGTTAAATGGGCGGTCTGTTGCTGTGTAATCCGGATCGCGGAGCGCAAATATGTCTACCGCTGCACGAAATCAGGATTTAACGCGATTATTTCGGTCCCGATCGAAGCGTTAGATAACGCGGTGGTGTAATTGTTTCCATACCGCCCGATGCCTGCCGCGCCTGTAAACTCATCTGCCCCGAAATTGCCATGTTTTTTCCATTCGCTATTGGCCCGTGACGCATCGATCTTCGTGCAAACGCCACGCCGACAATTACGCGCGCAAACTCGCGCCTGGATCGCGCGGATCCCCGACGATGCTCGCGCGCCTGGAAACAGATTTGCCCGCGGATGCGCTGCAACAATAACTCCCCGTCGGCGCATTAAAACGACATTAACGGCGCCTACGCCCGCGAATTTGCTTTCGGTCTGGCTGATAACAGCCGCAGCTCAATTTTCCGCGACGCGTAGCCGCGGAAAAGTAAGCCACCATTGCAAGAACGCCTGCCGCGCGGAAGGTAATTTCGTGGAGTAATACGACGCGTGGTTACATTTCCGCGCGCAAACCCGAGACGCCGGGCATCGCGGCGGAAATCCTATTTCCCGTCCAATCATTTTCGCGCTTTTAACGCACCCCCGAATACCTTGCGATCAAGTATTTCGACTCGTTCGAATAAAGCATACTTCGCGCGGCTAGAGTTCCGAGTAGCCAAATATTCCAACGAGCGTCGACGTAACGAGTCGAAGCGAGTGGCGGCGTTCGACGGGCCGCGGCATACCAGCTTTTATCATGGAACCTTCGATTAATGGATGCGGGCAATTATCGAAGTATTCTCGGGACAGAATGTCCACCTCGGAGCCCCTCTTTCCCGCTTTTGTTTGCCTTCCGACTACTCTCTGTAGCCTATGTCCATTGAAGCGTCAATGTAAATTGATTACACAATATTTTACGGCTGCTTCGATGCGACTCCGTCCTCGAATCGATCCTGCACATCGCCGTAATTACGGTAACACGGTTAAGGGGTTACGCCACCCTGAAAGTTTTGAAAAATCGATTCCTTTTTTTTTGCATTTTCTTATTACGTGAAGTTTTAAGAATAATTTCAGTCATGGTAGACGCAAAAATTTCTCAAAATAGCCGAGTTATAGACTTTAAACGAGGCGCGGATGTCGATATTCCGCAGCAGGTAGCGACCATCTACTTTTCTTCTTTTGCGTTTTCCTCGAAACTACATTTTCAAAGATGACCTATCAAATATCTCCAAAACTATTTGTCCGATTGATTTCAAACTTGGTACGCATATTCTTAATGGTATTATCTACGATGTAGCATAGCAGTTTTTCCATCCGATACCCCATTCGTATATAATTAATGGTTTAGATTCGTTTTTTCACGTGAAAAACGTATATTTTTTTTCACATTGCTCTCATTTGTGCAATAAATTTTTTTTTTCTCAAATCCCTATGCTACATCGTAGGTATTTTGTTAAGGAACACGAAAATCATCGGGATTTTGATTTCAGACGAACATGTTCGTTATAATTTGTTAGGTTAGTCACGCGTGTAACGGCGGACGAGCTTCGCGGGAGAACAAATAACTCGGTCATTTTTTAATATTTTTGTACCGTATTTATACAATATATGCACTAGTACATGCTCTACACATAAGAAGAAAATAAATAATTTTCAACCTTATAGTATCAGTAAAAAAAATTCGTCTAGTTTAGTGCTGTTTCGAGCGCCTCAGGGTGGCGTAACCCCTTAAGGGAAACGAATTCACGAGCTTTACGATAACTTCGTCAAGGCGCGGCTAGCGAGCGTTCGCGGGCGCGACGACCCGCTAAATTCGACGGGACCTCTGGGATCCGTTTTGACTTCATTACACCCACAACAGTATAAAACCGAGACTCCCGAGTTCTCGTTCCACTAACGATATCGAACGGTTTTTTTCTTATCAAGCATCGCGTATCGTCGTTGCCGTAGCTATCTCGATCTGTCTCGTCGAGAGTCTACGCGCTCGCTGATGACGAACTCGATTCAACGCGCTACGAATCGGAACCAGACCCAATCAGCCGGTGCTCTAATCGAGTTTCGAATAATCGTCGTATTCGAATATTGCCTGGAATTTTCAGCGCGCTCACAGGCTTAACCCAGATTCTCCTCCGTTCAATGGCAAAGAAGGAATTGGGCCCTGCGCTAATCACCCCTAAAGACACGGACGTTACCCGGTTGAAAGCGAGTGCCCAGCCACACGGCGGCACGGTATAATGCAATTTACGGCCGTTCCTTCATCGAACGCCCGCTAAATCGAATGACACAAACGATTGCACTCGTCTGTGCCGCGGTCGCCAGGAGTTCGCTCAAGTGACTGCTGGAGGAGGAGAGTGCTTTGCTGGTGCAGTCACCTTCGCGGTCTTAACGTGTCGCAATTAAGCACGCGCCGCTGAACGATGCCATATACGTATTGCGAAACGTCGCTACGAATGTCCGAAGTCTGTGGGCCGCGGCTGTGTACTGTAAACGCCAGTTACGAAACGCGCGATTTTTCACGAATCACGGGGAATAGTTGGTCTCCAGCGCGCGGGGCCGTTCTTTGCCATCGCGCCGGGATACTTATAGCGCTCGAGCGGCCCGTGGAAAGAATTCTGCAACGTAGTCGTTTGCGTGGCCGCCACGTTTATCGATGAAAAGTTTCACTTTACCGAGGTCGAAGAACGTCCGTTTATTCTTGGCTCGTAGTTTGTTGTCCTCTCGGTAGTTAACTCGCCAAGCACTTGATTTTCCTTGTACCGGATGCCAATAAGCCATAGGCGGAAACATCGAGGGTCGATGGACGAAGTGAAACACGAGATAATTCGCATATAATAGCTCTCGTAGAAAATGGGGGAGTGTCGCGGAGGCGACAGAGAAGCGACAAATTAGTCTCATAATTACGTGTAATTACAGAAGCGCGGGCGGGAGTTCGCGAAGTTGCGTGTGGACGCGTGTAAAAAGCCTGTGCATTCTGGGAAAGCATGACGATCGTATTTATCGGTCGCTCGGAAAGTTCTATCTGCAACAGAATTTTCCGAACGCGGCTCGCAATAGAAATTACCGCAACATAATGGCTCGCGTAAAATGGTCCCTGTGTAATGCACGCGCACGATACTGTAACAACAACAAGAGCGTCGATATGAAAAGTCAGCATGGGGTTGCATGATGCGGGGCCGATGAAACGGCAAATGGAGGGGAATAAAATTGTGGCCGAGCGTGCATGTCGCGTCCGATAAAACATCATCCTAGACCTTTAATCGTATCGAGAAGCATGCCCCTTTATTTATTCATTCTTCCCTCCAACGGGCGTCCGCGCCACGTGTCCCCGGGCGTTCTTCTTTTGTGCATAATTAATCGCAAGTTAGAGCAACGGTACGGGGAACACCGGAGGGGCGAAATTTAAAGTGCTCTTCCGATTCATAAATGATTCACGGGGGGCTGAGAGAAAGAGAGAGAGAGAGAGAGAGAGAGAGAGAGAGAGAGAGAGAGAGAGAGGAGAGAGAGAGAGAGAGAGAGAGAGGAGAGAGAGAGAGAGAGAGATGAGGAGAGAGAGAGAGAGAGAGAGAGAGACGAGAGAGAGAGAGAGAGAGAGAGAGAGAGAGAGAGAGAGAGAGAGAGAGGAGAGAGAGAGAGAGAGAGAGAGAGAGAGAGAGAGAGAGAGAGAGAGAGAGAGAGAGAGAGAGAGAGAGAGAGAGCCGCGAGCCAGAGAGCGTGCACAGAGTTTCTCTTCTTCGCTGGAAAACACGTGTCGGTGCACGTAGGTATACGAATAACACTATCTCGCGTTGGCTCGCCCGTGTGCCTCCGCGTTCGTATAATTCGCCGATAGTAGACCGAGCAGCGAGCGGCAGAAAAGTGCGCAGGGATTTAAGGGAAGCAGCTGCTCTGACAAATTCATCGTTTACGCACAGGTACTGGGATATTCAAAACTTTAGAATATCGTCCTTACGAATCAGCTGTAACATTTGTCGCGCCGTGTCTTCCGTTCGTCAGCGATTCAGCGGCAAGAGTCAACCTCCTTTCATCCACTTCCGCGAGTACGACCCACTCTTGCAATTTTCAGTCACGATCCCTTTCTCTTTATTCAAAGGCAACTCGGCCCAACTTCCGCCGTCACGCAAAGTTCTACCGCATAATTACTATAAATACAGCGGATACGCTCCACGGGCGGGCGGATAGTTGCGGGGGATCCTCCGAATCGATGAGTCACACGCGTCGTAAGTCATGTAGATCAATCTCGAGGCCGGGGGGTGGTTCCCCGCCGTCTCCGTTTCCCTCGCGCGTACGCGTGTCTCCGTGCATGATCAGGCTGTCGCGGGTTTTTCAATCCCGGGATAAAATATCGTCCCGGCGGCAATATCGGAAGTAAATCACGAAGACCGCGGAGGTTCCTGGGCGACGTGAAAAAGGGCGGGGGGAAAAATCGCTTGCCTCGCGGTTTAATCGAGTTAAGTGAAATTGTGCGACTCATGCAGCGACGGGATAAAAGGGGCGGGAATGGATGGGCGGCGAAACGATTGCCAGAGGAGAGCATGGTATTTCTCCCGCGCGCGATCTTCAACCGGCTCACACTCCGCGCGAATTACACCCAATTACACGCGATACCGGCGAGCGTGTCGCGTTGCATGCACCAGAATGTAACGTGACACGAATGTTGCTTCTCTTCTCTCCGCGCGCGTCAAACTTCTCTCGCACCGCGGTGCCGGCTAACTAATTCCGTAACAGGTTGATTAAGAGATCGATGCGAGCGGTCTCGGGGCGAGGAACACGTCGCGTCGCCCGCGGGGCAACCCGCGTCATTTCACCCCGTTCCGCACCCCTTTTCGCGTGCATGCTCTCTGCACGTCGGCGCGCCGATCCTGACTTAGGGTGGACAAGTGGCCGCGCGAGATATCCCGAATGTGACAGAAATAATAACGGGGCTGGCTTTTAGCCAAATAGAAGGGGTCACGGGGGCTGGACGTGGACTAGCAGGGGTCAGTGTGCGCGGGGCTCCCGTTTCTGACTGATGGATTTGTTTGTCCCTGTCGATTCAGCGCCGCAAGTTTACCAGCAGAGCGGGCCGCGCGTAACGTGCCACGCTTACACACGCGACGGAGGCGCGTCGAGCTACGTGTGCACGCGTGCGACAGCCCGAAATACAGTGTCAATAACCGCGGCCCTAAATGCACAGGACGGGCTGCGGCGATACCCATCGCGGAGGGGTGCCGATGCGGCGTCAGCCCTATTATGTCTACAATAATTCAACGCTGTACGAACGAGCCGGAAACTCTGACCCCACGACGATGCTCGTACATACACGGACCGATATCGACGCCACCGATCATCCCAGACGCGCTGGTCATCATCGGTCCCCCGGTATCTTTCTTTCATCCCCCCCAACGATTGGCCGCCCTCTGTCTCTCTGCTTCACTCTCGCAATCGTTCGCGGTCGGCAGGCCGCCGTTTTGTCCCCCTATCAGAAACCGCAATCTACATCAATCTCGGCGCCGATGGGCCCAGAGTTCCCTTAATTGGATAACTGTCGCGTTTTTTCAATTTTATCGCGGCCAAAGCGAAATCCTTTTGACGAGGGTCCGACCTATCTCCGGTAGCGTTCGATGCGATTTCAATCAAACGGCAGATAAAAGCAACACTTTCCCCCTGCATCGCGCGTGTCCTTTGTCCGCTCCTCCTTCTCATTTTTTCGTTGCTTCCTGTCCACACCAGGGGTAGCGTTTGCCGTCCGCGCTGCTGTCAGCTTCGCCCTCGCCGCGGCCGCGAAACAACGTATCAAATATGCAACGCGCCGTGCATCCAGGAGATCGGTGTAGACTGTAGAAGGACGCGTCGCGTGCTGGCAAGGGTTAATCGAAGCGCGTTGGCTGCTAGAGGGCGAGTTCAAGCGTGTCCAGCTCGTGGTATTTTACGAGTGATGTACAATTGTCTTGGGTTATTTCTTCCCCAAGGAATCTTGCATCCTGGAGTCCATAGGTGTCTTGCTTGGGATTGTAATTGAAGAATAACTTTTATGCCGAGGATAGCCTTCGGTTATACGAAATTCGGCATTTTCCTTCGTCTCCCATCGAATTGGCCGTAGATTCTGCTCTAGCATCTCGCCAGGCTAACATCTTCGCTGGGCCGTTGCTTCCAAACGCCCGCTGTTTCGGCTCCTGTTTGCATCGTTCCGCTGCAAACTTTACCCGCGCGCTCGCACGTTCGATCTTCCTTTACTCCGTAAGAGCACGCGTAGTACACACCGTGTACGAGGGTTTCTTCCGTGGAAGTAGAAGCGTGGAACGCGAGACGATGTCCCTTGCGCCGGGTCAGGGATGCTCGGCTGGCTACGGTGTCAGCATTTTTCTCCCCTGTTTACTATCTGCGTAACGCGTAGCCCTCCGCCCCCAAGAAACCCGACATTACAGACTGCCCATTCATAAATCTCGCGTGCTTCCACGGGATTCGAAGGCTCGTGCCTGTATTCAATGAATCACAATGAAAATCAAACCTAAGCGAACATAAACTTTCGCCAATGCGAATATCGTGGTATTGCAAGGTCTCTCTATTCGTCCTAATTATTTGCACAGCAGACGTCACCGTGACAAGCAGGCATCCCTCGCGTTAAATGTCCCTCGTGCAATATTTCACCACGATTCAATTCGCCCATTCACCCATTCACCCATTCGACGCGATTGGACACGCGACGTTTGTTTTCATTTAAATTTCACAGCTGTCGTTTTCCACACCCGCCGAAACATTTCATATGCTTGACCGTTCCACTGCCAGTTCGAACCGGTGCGTTCGAAGACGGTAGACTGTAGAATAAAGCGGTATTAACGATGGCTGGATACATCGATCGCTCGTGGCTCAATTGGACATGCACCGGCTGATTGCCGCCCGATCCAGCGAACAGTGTCTGAGTAACGAAGCCGCCTCGCAGCGTTAATGAGTGTTCCAGCTCGCGTTAGATTCGTTCTAGCCTCCCTCTTCCCGCCCTCTGTTCACGAGGAACGTTTCCACGCGATTCATGCACTTTCACCCTTCATTTTTTTTTTTTTTTTTTTTTTTTTAGGGGGAAAATGTAATTACGCATACCTTGGGGGGAGATCCAGGGTTATGTGGGACTCGGTGTGCAATTGTTACCCACTAAAAACCCCCCTCTTGGGCCTCCGTACATTGGTCACCTGGAGCCGGACCCGGAACTAGCTTAGACTACTTCGGGCCGGCCCTCCGGCTGGGAGGTGATCCGCCTTCTTCACCCATAGCTTTTTTATGGGTGTATTCCACCTACGACTGTAACTATAACTATATTTACATGTGTATATACAAATCCTTCTCTTCCACCATTTATCGGGGTCTTCGTCCTCTTGCTCTTTACAGATACGTCACTTAGGCCCTAGTAGCATTTTTGGTTGGCCAACGGTTGCCAACAGTTGGGAATTAGTTGGGATATAGTTAGTGTTTGTGCCTACAAATTCCCAACACAGGGCCTACGGCAAAAAAGTTACGACAGTTTGCCAACGACTATTCAATGTTGGGCCTACAATTGTTATGGTTGGTTAATTAACAAAAAGTTACGACAGTTTGCCAACGAATATTCAATGTTGGGCCTACAATTGTTACGGTTGGTTAATTAACAAAAAGTTACGACTGTTTGCCAACGAATATTTAATGTTGGGCCTACAATTATTATGGTTGGTTAATTAACAAAAAGTTACGACAGTTTGCCTACGAATATCCAATGTTGGGCCTACAATTACTATGGTTGGTTAATTAACAAAAAATTTACAACGATGATTAAATGTCGTCTTACAAACGTCAGAAAATTTGCTACATCAAAACACCTGTTGTGATTTTTCTTTTCTTATTTATAAATACGTAATGAGGACGTCTGTCTTAAGACAAATGTGAAATTTTAAGGAATGAGTCTAAAGGTCGGATGATGATATTTTGTAGAATATTTCGCGTCACTGCACAGTTTTCATAAACAATTAATACTAGTTATGTAACTAGAAATTATAAGTGTTTACAAGCAAGTGTGTTGGTCAGCTGCGAACAGCGGTTGCTTTGTAACTGGTTCAGGGGTTTTTTATTTTTTTTTAAAGACCATTTTTCCCCGTGTCCCACACTGCACAATGCGTGCGGTAAATATAGATTTAACAGTACCTGTTAGGAAGTAACGATATAGGCTAGTAATTAGTCAGTAAGGACACTAAACGAGTTCCTATGAGTTTCGCATGCGAGCGAACCAGTAGGATTATAATTTAAATTGTATGGCCTTTTTTCTATGTTTATTCGTCGCCAACCATATCCACTGTACGATCGTTTGACAATAAACATTAGTAATAAAAAAAAAAAAAAAGCGGTTGCTTTGTAAGTGGAAAGCTTGGGTTCGATTCTCCTCACCGCGAATTTTTTTTTTTTTTCTAAACCAGACATGAAGAAGACGTATTTACGACGTCTTTTGAAGTTCTTTAAGACGCCTTCTGGACGTTTTTAAGACGTCTTTTGGAAAGAAGCTTTCAGTTGGGCCCAGTTGGGCCTATGGAAAGAAACCTTCGGTTGGGCCTTCGTGTTAAGTGACGTTGGGCCTACGTTGGTTACAATCGTTGGCCCATTTAAAAATAGCGCGACACTTCAACAGTTGGCCAACGGATAACACGTCATTGGCCCAACAAACTTCCAACAAATAAATGCTACTAGGGGGGCTAGAATAAATAAGTACATAGAATATATACCTACTAACAGCCTGGGGTTTTTAGACGAGATTGGCCATTTTTTCCCATATGTGTGTATATACTGGCTAATCTCTTCTCTTTATTTTCTTCGTAAGCCTTTTCCTCGTCGCCGCTTTGGTGGCCGCTTCCTCCTTTGCACGTCTTGCCATCTTTTGTCTCACTTTTTTATTGTCTTCTATTTCCCTCTCCATTCTAGTCTTCATGGTAGCCTCCGCAAATATCCTTAGGACGTCCCATGTCTCGTCCGTCTTCATTGCCATCTCAAGGAAATTTGCAGGGTCCACACGCCCCCCTAACGCCTTTGCAAGTGTTTCCCTCTCCGTGTCAAATTCCCGACATCCTGTCAGGACATGCTCAGCGTCGTCCAGTACCCTACATACTGGACACCAGTCCACCTCAGCTTTCTTGATTTTCTTCCTGTACGGCGGTAGAGGATCGAGCTTGTCACCATAGAACTCTATTTTATTCATCGGGGGCAGGAGAACACTTCTGTTCCAGCGTCATTAGCGTCGCTACTCGTTTCACCGTGCACAATTTCCGACTATAAACGCGTCACGACGCATCGCAAATAATCCACAATTGATACGCATTAATGCTATTCCATACAACCGGGTTATTTTGAAGCAATATTAATATGCGACAGCAATCTGCGCGATTCAATCGCACTTCATTCGTTTTTCGGGGCGCAGGTACTCGAATCCAGCCGAAACTCTGCTCGCCCCCTCGATCCGTCACGGATTCGAAACATCCCGTGCCCCGGTGCATTGATCGCGGAAGGGTGGGTCCCGCGGTGACGCCCTTCTATTGCTGGGATTTCAACACGCGTGTGTGGCCGCATCAACTCTCGAGATCCCTGCCCTGTACGGCGAGAATGCCCACCTCGATAGCTTACGTCGCCACGCGACATCGTCACGGAAATTTGTCACAGGCCAGTGTCCCGGTGCCCCTCGGAACGATTCGTCTCGCGGAGAAAGAGCACAGGGTAGAGGGACAGAGGATTTTCCGGGCGCGCTCCGCGGGGGAATTCGTGATCGTCGATCGCAATTGTCCTTTTCGAATGAAATTCACGCTCCCGCGGGCAAAGGTTGACGGGCCACGTGTGTTCCAACGTGATTGGGAGGGTGGAGTCGATAAGCTTCTTCAATGATGCGACGCACGTTCGGATATAGGCGTGGTATCGCGGACCGCCGATTTCTTCTCAAACGCGATACCTTCCAAGAGGAATATACCGTCGCCACTTATATTCGCCCGCGAATTTCCTCCCTGCCTGTCGAGAATAACCGCGAATCCCGAAACGCACCGAGGAGATAAATCGCTCGGCCGTTATTTTTTCCCCTCCGCTTTGTTTATAACCGGGCTCGTTTTTGCCGCGAAGTCTCAATTTATAAATGGAGATTTTATGCGCATAAATTTAGCGAACAGAACAGAAGGACCTGTATATTTCGAGGGACGAGCGGGGCCGTCGAGTGGCGAGACGCTCTCTATTATTTCCGCCGGGGCGGAACAGGGGCGAGTGTTTTCCAGCTGGGCGCGAATTATTCCGCGCCTCTGATGATACCTGGATAATAATCGACGGGGAACGAGAAACATCCCCGTGAAGTTTCTTTTTAACGAGCGGCCCCGATCGCACTTCGCCATGATTAATACCCATTGTTCGCTCGGGGAAACTGGCGCTCCGAGTTGAGCCGGCCGGGGGAGAAAAGTTCCGGTCACGATGCAAATACGACGATCCTGAACGATCCAAGTTGCCGCCGGTTCGGCCGGCACAATCCCGGTAAATGACTCCATTGCGTGTACCACGCAGAAATTCCGCGGGACCGTTGTCTTCGGAAGCGTGCTCGGTTACCGGCGACTCTCGCCCGGCCCCGCGAGCGGCCGAACTTTCTTTCCCCGCCATCATCGGCGCGATACGTAATTACTGTATCGCGTGATCGATCGATCAGCCACGAAGAGTATAATCATTCGCGGGAATAAAGGGAGCGCTTTGTGGTTAGGCGCACGAGAGACGAGCCTCGTTTATGACACGATTAATGACGAAGTTATCGATCATCGAGCCACGTGACCCGTCGCGATAACCCGCTGTAACGCGAAACAATCGAAAGGGCCCGGGCATTGTTGCCCGCCGACGTATCGAGGAATACCCGCGGCCCTTACTCCCCGGCCCCGAGATGGATCATTTACTCGACGCCGCGGCGCGTTTTATTAACAATGAGTAATGCTCGACAAAAGCAATCGGGTGACGAAAGTTCGCGGCCGCCCCGTGGCGGAACGCCACCGCGAACGTTCGAGCCGCCCCGTATCCCATGCATTCGCGGCAACTTCGCAACGGCGGTTAATTCCGCATCAATCAAACGGCTGCAAGGCCGCGATAAAAAGAGAAGCGCCAGCCTACCCATGCGAGACGAACTTTTCACCCGGGCTCGCAAAGTCCCGCGAGAACCGAGGCTGGGGCACCTCTCTGTCGGGGGTCACGCGTGAGTCATCGATGCCCCACAGAAGTGAAAGTTCAACGTTCCCATCGGCGTCGATTCATAATTCACGAGTCGTTAACGAGCTCTCGGTACGCCCGCTCCTCCCGGCGCAGCGTCCGAGGGATTAGCCCCGAGGATCGCTGTGGACCATCGGCGAACGACGTAACTTTTGCCGCGCTCGTCGGCCCCGTCCGATCCCAGGGACGTCCAACTTTCTTTTCAAGATTACGGCCCGCCTTGCGCGCCACGGCCCCATAGGAAATACAAATTCCTGATTGGCCAAGTCCAGTTGTCGTTCCCCAGGTAATTGCTTTAAATTGGACGGCGTACTGTCTCGAAAGTCGGGAGGGCGCAATCGCTCTCTCGCTTGCATCCCGGGACATGCAGTTAGGGAACTGGTGGAATTAGACAAATCAGGTTAGACCGTTAACTCGCGGAGGGCGTAAAGGGGCGGGGGCGTGCGTGCGCGCACGTTTATGCAACAGTTATGCATTTCGTTTTCGGTAGGGAGCAGCTTCGGGAACTTGTAATTTTCGTCGCTCGCCGCCTGGGCCAGCCCTTCGTCGGTTACCGGAGAGCGGGAAAGATTGCTGCATCGTAATTATTGATTAGAGCGGAGTGGAGTCAGCCCCGAGTCGCGCGGAGAGGAATTCTTTTTAAATACACCATTCACTCGAACTCGACGAGCTTCCTTCCTACTTGACCCCAGACTTCAGCCGCGTCCGTCCATGCCCACTCTCTTACCCGTCAGCATGATCTGATGTATAATTCCCTGGTTAAATCACGCGGTCTGCACTCCAGACACGACTACGCCCAAAGTGTCTGAATTCTTAATTAAACGATCCGAGCTTGATCGGCTCAGCATCCGACCAGCTCTACCTTCGGAGCGGGTCGATGGAAACGGGGCGACGATTCGGGAGGCTGTAATTTTCCGTCTGGGATCAATCGACACCGAGGCGCGGCTCCTGTTCGTCGAGTCGCCGATTTATTAGGAGAGAGTGCAACCCGACGCCCGGCGATCGAAAGAGGTATCGTGTGCGCGAGCAAATATCGCGAGACGGCGTGAGAAAAGCGAAGTGGGTGGGGCGAGTGTGTGCACAGAGCTGTGCGCACGCGGAATTCCAATCTCGAATTATCCGCGGACTTATCGCGTTCCATCAAGTCGCGCGAGCTTCAAGACTGCTCCGGGAATATTTTCGTTCGCTGTGAAATCAGAGGCGCGGGATGGCCAAGCCAACGGTGCGCGAGCTGTCGGCCCCAGCAGTCGAGGGTGGCGTGTAAAATTCCGCGAAAGAATTCGAATTAAAACGGCAAATCGGATCCCCGATGTGCACGTAGGTGTGCGACTGCGACCGAGTGTTCTCGCGTGATCGCGTGATCGCAACAAGGCCGCGCGCCCTTCCTTCCGGTCGGCTCTGTTTCGAAAGGAAATGGAAAATCGAGCGCGATCTCCACGGTCACTCTCGCAGTTTTATTCCACTTTGTTTCTGTACGAGTATGGTCGAGCACAGTGGCTTCGTTGTCACAAACGGAAAGGCTTATGCTGTCCGATCGACACACCGCTGTTTCTCTTGTTTCCTTCCATTGGTATCCTACATAGACTTCTATAGACGGAGCGGAAGAGAGGACTGTTGGCGAGGGGACTGTAAGATCGGAGGGGAAAAGGCAGAAACCACACAGGCAATTCGGTAGTTAGGTTCGGATGTATTCGGTTCTTGTCGGTTCGGCATTAATGGCTATGTTCGAAACATAACCACTGTTGCTCAACTATTACTGTTCTAAAGCGTCGTAGTGGTCGTTGTATATAATCATATATTAATTGAGTGTAATAATGACTTATTGCGTAGTAATCGGTTGTGCAAATCGCAGGAAAAATAAAAACTGCGAACAGTTGGAGAAAGAAGATATAAATAATGATAGTATTCGATTTCACATGTAAATAAATAAATATACATACATAACCAACAATTTATATTATATATATATATAATCTTAGAAATTCAAATGTGTTGCTTGATTATCGAATGGATTATATGTTTATAATAAAAATATTTATTTTTTTCATCAGTTATGTCGCAGCAAATGAGCGATATATATCTATTATACTATATAATTATTTATGCATATTAATTATGTTTATGAACTTTTAAGCTTACAAAATCTTTAAAAATATAACTATTATTGCATATATCTATAAGTACGATTTTATTTAAAATAAAGCTTCATTCTATTTACTAATTTTGTTATATATATAACCTACATGATATACGAAATTTTGAATTATGTATAAGTATACCTAACCTTTTCGACTAAGTATCCCTCATAGATATGTAGGATCACGGAAAAAAGGAAGTCGCCTCAACGGGACTCGAACCCGCGACCTTTAGGTTTGCGCGCTGGCCAGCCGCTATAACCACCTCGGCTACCGCCGACTTGTACATAAGTGACCTTCTAGGTTTAGCGCCGGTTTTCGTAGAACATTAAGTACAAATGCGCTATCACTAAAGGTAGACGTAGCAATCTCCAAGTACAAATTTGCGATAATTAAAAAAAAAAATAATAAGTTCCTATTAGTGTCTAAGCACGAGCACTTGTTTGAGTCTGATGTTTTTTATGATGGTTGTTAAGGTAACGTGGTGCCAACTACGGCGGTGTTTATACCATGAAACATATATGTAAATGTTATGTTGTTAATTATGGCTAAATAAACACAATTTAAAAAAAAAAAAGCTACCGCCGACTTCCCCCTTCTCGTTCTTCCGTATCCGCCTCTTATGCTATGGGGGTTCCTGATCCCACAGATATATATAACGTCATTGAATTTCCGAATAGCCCCGAGGAGGAACGGAGCTACCCGATTTGCCTGTATGACAGTCCCCTTACCGCGAATCTTACAACCCCCCTCAGACACGCTCCGTCTATATATGTCTATGGTATCCTATAGCATCTCTCTTGCGGGCAAAACGAGAAACTTCGCTACTTCGCTTGTTTCTAACGGTTCGCATTATTGGGGAATTTTGGAGGATGTTTTTGTGGATCGAAATAGTTGTGTAACGTACCTTGCTGGTTGTCGCGTTAGCATCATTGGTTGTCTTGTTAAGCGGCCTTATAGCCTGGAATTTTGTACTGGATTTTAAATATGTCCGTTCGCTTCGTTACCCATGTTTCTGGATTTTTCCGTTAATTGCTATTATGAATGCCACTGCACTCGTGACGCGATGAAATCGAAATGGGTACGTTTATGGAAATGAACGCGAGGAATGTCCTGAATCCTCAAAAGTGATGCAGAATTTCTGATTGGCAAGTCAAATGAGTTCAGTTTAATTTCCTCCGTGCAGCATATATTCTATTAAACAATGAATGTCTGTCTGAATACCTGCATTAACAAAGAATTTACACTCCATCAGATTGAAATACCACGTGTTCGAACCGAACGCAGAAACGCTGCTTTGAAAGCGACTCGGTGCCCCTTACGGCCGTATCGATTGCAACAATTCGATAATTGCCGGCGGATAATTAACCGAGTTTGGCGATACCCCCGAACTAAGAATCGTTGGACTCTGGCAACGGGTCCCAGGGAAAAAGGAAGCCGCTATCGATAGATCCGAGCGAGTAAATTATGGCTCGAATACGTAATCGAGACACGAAGGAAATACGTATCAGGGCGGCTTCCGTCTTCTCGTTTCCAAATTTCAGCGGTGATATTTGCATTCGCGGTTTTAACGGCGATTTAATAAGCCACGGATGCAGGAATTACCATTAACGCAGCGCGCCGCGCCGCTCGCAACTTTCGCCCGGGCTGGGAAAATTTAAAACACAGCAAAACCGTAATTAGCCGCATCGCCTGCTGGCAGTGCCGGGCGCGGCACGGAATCCATTACGAGAAACCTCGAGAAGCGATTCGCGATCGAGGAGGGAAAATCTCTCGGCGCGGCGGCGCTCGTATCCTCCGCGCCTGCATCGGAAATGATTTTACAGTAAATGGACCTTTAAGCGACTATCGTTTCGCCGGCGATTATCCGGTCTAGCGTTATGCAAGTTCATTGAAAATTTCCACTCGGAATGGCCGCCCGCCCTCGACTAAGGCAGCTCCGGTCTCGAATAAGCATCGGATGCACAGAGCTTCCCTCTCGCGGCCCCTTTCCTCCCCCGCGCTTTCTGTAAACGCTTTTCGCTGTAAACAGGCGAGAGAAACGACTCCATCCTGTACTTGGAATATATAATTTCGAGCGTGGAGGCTTCGCGGACGCGTTTCCTCATTTACCTCCATTCCGCGCGATTCAAAGAACCGCTCGAAGGGATCGATCGTAATGCCCCGCCGAGCGAACGGAAATAAACGAGCAAGCTTTATCGAAACTTTCCGCCCCAGCGGGAAGATTAATAACCCCTCCATCTGAGCGCGGGAATATTTAGCCGCGGCAACCGCCGCCGTTGTAAATAAGACGTTCGAAATGTCACGGGGGGGACTCTTTAAAAGGGAAACCGAGATTATGCGTAGGCTGGCACGAAAGTATTATTCTCTCGCGGCAGCGCCCGGCGTCTGTGAACCTCCGGTACCACGGCCGAGCGAGAAATTTATTCCAACTGTCCTTTATTTATCGCCGCCACGGCCGAGCGAAAAAAAACGCCGGCCCAGCCGCTTTCTTCGTGGCCCTATCTCGCACGGCGAAATTAATGGAGCCTGCTCACCTTAAATTGCAATTACCCTTCGTTTAGTTGCTGCCTGCCGGAGACAATCGCGCTGGATGCCCGCCTGGCTTCCCCCAGGACGTCCGTAAAACGGCAGAGATCGAAACACCGGCGTGTTCCACACGGCCGTTAGAAATGCACTGTTAGAGAACATAATCTACGAGCTGGCTCAGCTATGCGGAACTAAGAATTTCGCCGGCGTGGCTGGCTGACAGAGGAACTCAAGCTGAACGTAATATCTGTATAAATGGTTCGTACATAAGGAATCTCGAATGGAATGCCAGTCTCGCGTTTCACATCGGGCGGAATAGCGAAGGTGGAAAGTTGCCGCCCCCGGGCGTTCTGCTCGTTCAGGTGTATCGTATTGTTCAAACGGCATAATTATTTTCTTACGCTCCGAGCGGAAATGGGAGCCTGTTCCCCTGATAGCGTTGGCTTAATGCGCTCACAGAGGACAGTCGTTTATCTCGTAAGACGGAACATTAATGGCACGCATCCTGTTCGCATATTTAACGCCCGAGGAAACTCGAATTCAATGACGGCCGCATCGATTTTAGAGAGTTCGTCGAATTCAACTAATGAGAGGTACTACTTGAAAGCGCTGCTGGAAATCATTTGTTACGGAAGTAGAAGGTTCAAGGCGCTAATGTTCTAACGCGTGACGCAGTCAGTCAATCGTGACATGGAAGATCCACGCTTGTCGCGTATCAAGGGAAAACCATGGCAAACAGGGGAAGTCATTAGACAGATGCGTGATCCATAGGTCCCTGGTAATTCCTTAACTAATAGAATTAGCTGTATCGATCAGCAATCAGCCTTCTACATGGATGGATAACCACGAGAGCCGCAGATGCCGCAAACGCATCAAATAGGCATATAGGTATTAATCGAAGCGATACAGCCACCGATACGCGTGCACAACAGACTGGAATAGTTCCGTCAAAGTAGCTGATAATTCGGACAATTATCCATCTATTCGCCGGGCTGTAGCCTCCATCGCGAGATATTCATTTCCCCGAATCCTTTTCCCATGCAAAGTCCTCGGCGACCGCCGATGCCTTTTATCGCGAGACCGACAGCTTTCAATTTTTCTTCGATACCACGGCTCCGTCGTTTCGCGAGCGTTTCGCGAAATGCCCCTCGATAGAAGCGAAAGCCTTTTAGCCGGCTAACGATTATCGGTCAATTTCAATCTCATCACGGCGAAGAGCGAACCAGGGGGGGCCGGAGGTTTTCAAACACTCGCTTTGTCGTAGAAATATTCTACAGAGGCTCGGCTTACCGTCTAACGATTTCTGATTGAATTTCTCCGCGGAATCTCAGTCCTTCGGTCTTCCATTTGCTCTCTCCTCTTAGGGAGGATTCCAATCCTTTTCCCCGTTAACACCCTGCCGAGAGTAGAGCGCCCCTGTGGTTAGCCACGACAACGACGAATCCCGCGCGTTTTTCCATTCGTTATGACGACGACGGCGCGAAGTTTGCCGGAACACAGGAGTCGCCTAATTTAATTCGTCGGTGCACCGGGTGCACGCGCGACGGACCATCCTTCTTCAGTTACTTCAGCACCTAATCGATCTTATCTCGCCGGGAACACCTGTACGGGGGGAACTTTCCGTCGTCGTTATTGTAGACTGAACTCATAAGCCACGTTAACGAACCACCGCGCCGTTTCACAGTTGTTCGCGTCATAAGTTAGCCAATTAGCACCTGACAAGATTACGGGGCGATGTATAAACGTCTCATTTCTATTTACATACGGGGTCAGTGCTTGGTGCATCCAGCTACGTCTGGCCTATGTCAGTCGGGCGCGCGGACATTCCGGGGGATGGTACGTGCCCGTACACTTTAATCACGGGCGATGGCTACGTGTGCCACTCGAAGGATAATAAAAATTGCAAAACTAATTCGAGCCCGGGCCGGACGTGAATAATGCACGAGGCGTATTCGGAAACGCGTCGCGGCCGTGATTAACTTTTTATCGAAATAAGTTTGAACAATGATAATCCCGATTTGCATTCGCCTAACACCGGCGTGCTTACCATACGAGCCTTGAATCACGCGTTGGGACATTTCTATTGGAGGTAGAACTTGACAGCTTCGCTGGCGAATTCTGCGTGAATGATATAAGTTGCTTGCGATCTTTCGAGATGTTCTGGTCCTGATTATACACTCGTGGTCACTTGACAGGGCTGTCAGGACTATTAACCCTTAACCGGTGATGTCTTACTTTATGACATAAACGGTCGAATGAAAAGAAGGAAAATATAGGGAAAATAATTCTGTAGGAGTCTTCCGGACTCCAAGTCACCGGTTAAGGGTTAATCGGTGCTTCTCGTGTAACAGCCCCCGAAATTTATGAATTTTTTTGGAAAATGCTATTGCTAATATTGCATTAAACTCTTTTGAGATATTATTATTATTATTATTATTATTAAACGTCTTTATTACTGGAGTAAAAGGCGAGGCGCAGCTAGTATGCTGTTACTATGCCTGACCTTAAATACAAACAACAAAGAAATACGACAATATATAAACAAACAACATAATAAAATAATAAGAAATAAGATAATAAGAATATAATAAGAAATACAAAAGAAGAGAAAAGATTAAAAAGGAAGAAAAAAGATTATAAAGATTATAAAGATCATTAAAGATCATTAAAGATCATTAAAGATCATTAAAGATTATTAAAGATTAAGGCGGCCTTTTTAAACTTGTAGAATTTTTTTAACCTCTTCGACATAAGGATCGACATAAAAAAATATATGTTCTGCAAGTTTTAAGGTGCCGCATTATATCCCAAAAGAGTTTAATCCAATATGACCAACAGTTTTTTAAAAAAAAAAATCATAAATATCAGTTACTTTTGGGGCTGTTAGGCGAGAATCCCTCCTGAAGCAATCGACAAGGAATCTGGTTCACACCAGCAGACGCGTTCCGTCTGGGAAAGGTGACGAGATCCCTGCAAGGTTCAATGTCTCTGTGCATTGACGTACAGAGACAGGGGACGTACGCGTGTCTCGGTGTACATGGGCGCGTGCACGTTTATATACGTGGATGGATAGACACGCAGCCACGTGCACGGCTATACATTACGTTTCATTATCTCCGGCCGCTGGCTGCTGGGTGTTGCTTTATTGCAATACGTTATGGGCGCGTATCGCGTGTTTGCGTATTCTTCGCGGGGGGGGGAGGGAGGGTGCCGCGCGAATCTGCTACGTGAATGTTGTGAATTATATTGGGCGTTCGAGTCTACGTGTAAACACCGCCACGCTAATCTGCTTTGGTCCATCCGGGGCCGCGCCTGGTAAACTCTGTTTTATCGGTTCTTCGGCGATCGGAAGTGAACAAATCCTCGACTGCTCTCGATGCTAATGGACGTGACACTGGGATTAACTGTGCCCGTAGTTTAATCGCGTTTTGACAGTGGAAGCCAGTGATATATTCCGCAGGAAGGAAACGAATCGGTCATAGTCCATTAGACTGGGATTCGATTTCAGCCCCCCTACGTTTATTGATCCAATAGACGCTCGGTTTAAGATCGATACCGCTCGAAACTTAACTAATCGCGCTGTATTGAAATATATTCCTGCCCCCCCCGCGCCTCTATTCCCATTACCCCCCTCGTTATCCGTTCTTCCACTCCGCTAATTGGTCCCGGGCTCGAACACATCGCGTGCAGAGGGAAAAAGGAAACGATCGACGGTACACACGGTTTAACGTAGCAAGAGTCGAACTCGGACCGTCCGTTTACCGAGCCATTGCTCCGAACAATCGACCCAGGCCCGACTGTCCCCAGATTCTTTCATCCAATTCCACGGAAAAGCTAGGACAAGACCTACCAGTATCCGATCCCACGCTGCCCCTCTGTTAGACGCTGCACGGCTTTCCTTGCGCTCGAGAAGGAAGCAAAATGTACTCGGCTCTGGTAGACGGAGGTAAAGAATAGGGTGATCGAGGGACAGTAACGAAATGCGGGTGGAACCGGTCGGGGGATGAAAGTGACTGCAAGGGGCAGGGATGAGGGGAAGAAGAATGCGTAGAATGCGGGAAGAGGATCCCGGAAAGGTGGAGCCTAATAATTTCTGTGGCCTGAATCGCGGAGGGGAAACAGAACGTTCCCAGGGGGTGGTTGGAGAGAAATATGTATCGGTATATCCGGAGCGGCTCGCCCTTGCCGTGTACTGGAATTACAACGGCGATACAGTTTAAGGGTGATGCCCGTGCCCCGCGTGCAGCCCCGGCCGCATAAGTTACCCGCGGGCAGAGTTACGCGCCCCCGTCGACACACTCGCCGCGCGTAAAACACTCGAGAAAGTCTGAGTTGATAATTTCCCGTTCCCAGTCACCGCGGAGCGTAATTGCGCCGGGAACAGCGCGAGACCGCGTGCGTTACGCGCGAGACCGCCACTCGGTGGAACAGGTTTTTTAATTTCGACCCGCTCCCACCGCCGGGCCGATACGTTTCCACCGAGGTGAAACGCCACGCGCCCGTTGTTCCCTATGAAAATTACCTTCTAACAGTTTTCCACGTCGACGCGAAGCTCGAACGTTCGACGCTTTTCCCACCCTGCCGTGGCGATTTCGTTGCCAGCAAATTAAAACGTCACGGAGCTCGACGTTCGCGTCAGGAAACGAGTCCGCGATCGGTAATAGGACATTTTCGTTCCTCCTACCGATCGATCGACACAGGGATTTCCTTTTAGGGGTTACGTGTCACCGACTCCTGGAATCGTAAGCGCTGCATTCTGGGAATCGATTGCCACTATCCAGGTTAGGAGTGTGTACTTCGGTGCCTCTGTGAGTTTAATTATGCACAGCTTATTAATGAACAATGATCGGTATTGTATTCGTTTCGGGACACAGTGGACTGTGCCTGGTTGGAGGCACCGTCTGTCCGTCGTAATTATAAAAGCAATTGAAAACGCAACGCGTTCGGGGCCAAAATTTTAAACGCGGACAGTTTAAACAACCCACGAACGTTTAACAAACGCCTAATCGCAGCAACCATCTGCGGTAAAGGTGCTGGGTGCCATTAAAAACGCCTGGGATAATGCACGGGTATATTCCGACGAGTCCAATTACAGGCCTGCTTTGGTTCGCCAAAGTGTCCATTAATTAACACAAAGTATCCCTTTTTCTCGGGCTTTTCCTCTCCTCTAGCTCCCTCTCTCTCTCTCTCTCTCTCTCTCGTTCGTGTCACTTGCGGAGATTGTTTGCCGAGACCTTCTCACTTTTGGGCAAGCCCATTTGTGCAGGGGCATGCATGCGTGGGTGCATACGGTTCCCTACCAGCGAACAAACAACGTAGTTGTTACGTACCTGGTCGGTATTTGCTCCACCAAGTAGAACACTGGCAACCAACGTGCCTGTTCCCGCCCTCGCTTATTTTTCGCGAAACACCGCGGACCACGGTTGTTCGATCGTCGCGAAACACCGCGAGAACTCTCTGCCCCGAGTCGCAGGACAGAATTATTTATCCCTTTCGCGGGTGTATGCGTAATCAAATGCGATGCAAGTCCAATTCCGATTTCACCGTGAAACATCACCACCGTTTTCCTCCGTTGTGCTCTAACAATTTTCATCGATTAAAATGTATGGGTTGCGTTTCGTTTCTTCCCACTTGTTCGCGGGTTGTTTCCTCCCTTTTTTCATCTGCTCGTTCAATTCGCAACGTTTGTTCGACGAACGGTTGGGCACGGGCAAGCTCTCGATGGGCGGCTAATGGAAATGAACTTTCTGGTAAATGCGTTTCAGTCTTGTCATCGATATTCAAACAGCACGATGGCGAATCGATCAAATCAATGGCATAAACTGCTGGACGAATGTAAGTTCACGTTCCGCCGCGATACCACAGGTTAGCATTGCGTGGTTCAGCGGAATAATGGTCGATAGCTAAAAATGCCATTCAGTAATACGAAATAATAACCGGACGAGAATACCACGTTCCTCCGACTATTCTACTTCTAGGCTCTGTTAAGGGGGTATAGGACTATTGAAATCTCGAAAAATCGATTTTTTTATCATTATTAATTCTGAAAGTGCCATTGCTTTGTGAACATTTACAACAATGTATCGTGAGGAAATTCGAATAATTACGGAAATTATAGCGCTGAACGTAATTGAGTGCACCGTCGAGTAACGGCCTCGCAGAGCGGTATTGGCGTATGGGACTTAACTTTGAAGCCGTTTATCTAGAAACTACATTTTCAAACACGGTGTACATCATAACTCTTGAACGAATTAATATTTTCACTTAAAATTTTAACTGGAGCTGTAGAATTCCTTTCCCTATCGTGTGGAATTTCCGCATTAACATTGGATGTTTGTAAACACATTTTATAACTCATTAAAGACGATTTTTTTCCCATAAAAATGTGGAAAAAACTTAATTCGTGTGTAACTTTTACAATGTTTGTTTAAATTCGCCACCAAAGTTCCACACGATATGTATTAGTGCAGAAACTAATCATCCCAAAGCATTTTGCTTTTAGATGATTGGTTCACCTGGGACTATGTACACCAATTACAGCTGCGCGCTACGCGGGACCATCTTTAGCGTCAAATAACTTGAATAATTTTCAACATTCTGACAATTTTTTTATTTTACATTACTCGTTAATGCGTACATAAAAAACTGTGAAAAGTGCCAGTACGGCGATTATTTGGTATCTAAGCAATTCAACCGACAAGAAACCGTCGATTTCAGTCGTTCAATAGTCCTATACCCCCTTAATCCATTTTCGTGGTCACTCGCATCGTAAATCGTTTTACCTGCGGGCTAATGTTTTATTTCGACGAATATACGCATTTCGGCGGCGACGTGGCGAGCTGCGGAGTTAGATCGTCTATTTATAATATTGTTAATCACCTGGGCTAATGAAATCCCCGGCAAATGTACACTGACGCAATAATGGCCCCTGTCGAACTTTCTAGTGTAGCCGTGGAAGGGGTTGCCCAACTTTTACAGAGTTCCCAAACGAGAGACATTTACGTTCCACGACGTGTAATTTGAAAATTAAATTACCTTTCCTGTTAGCTTTTCAGCCAGAGGAAAATGCGGCAGAATTTCGAGCTTTCCCGGATTACCTTTCTTCGCTAATCCTTTGAGACCCCAATGCCCCTGAAAGCGTGGGAAGCTTATTTTGAAATACTTCAGGGGACCTTCCGGTCTAAAAGTCGATTTTTTTTTATTTCATTTTTCGAATGTTCAACCTTTTAGGAATACGTGTTTAAAAGGATTTGTTGAAATTCGTAAAATTCCAGAAGTTATAGGCATTTAAGTAGCGGCAAATGCATGGGCAACAACCGGGCACTCGGCGCTCACGTAAACCTTTAAGGGGACCTTCCGGTCTAAAAGTCGATTTTTTTTTATTTCATTTTTCGAATGTTCAACCTTTTAGGAATACGTGTTTAAAAGGATTTGTTGAAATTCGTAAAATTCCAGAAGTTATAGGCATTTGAGTAGCGGCAAATGCATGGGCAACAACCGGGCACTCGGCGCTCACGTAAACCTTTAAACGCGTTTTTCTCGAAACAGTGTTCTCAAAACGGTGGGACCTGTATCTCCAAAAGTTATTATCCGATTCGACTGAACCTTTTTTTATTTTGAAGAATATACTTCTGGCTAGGGGGGGGGACTAGAAAAATTACAAAAAATTGAAAATTTATAATTTTCAAAGGCGTTGAAAGGACGAAAAGTACAGGGAAAAGTGATTTCAAACATCAAGTGTCGTTATTTTCTAAAAAAAATGTCATTTTTTTAATTTTTTCTAGTTCCCCCCTAGCCAGAAGTACAGTCTTCAAAATAAAACAAGTTTCAGTCGAATCGGATAATAACTTTTGGAGATACAGGTCCCACCGATTTGGATCAATTTTTTTACGCCTTGACTTTAACGACTCCCCAGGGCCGTCTGCAATAATTAATTATAAAACAAAAAATATATTTCTATAACTTAAGACATCCTTAATACAATGCAAAAAGTCCCATTAAATTATATATAGTAGTTTTCCTTTAATTAATTCCTAAAAATCACCTATTTTTTGGGCTCTAGACCGGAAGGTCCCCTTAAAACAAAAGGAAAAGCCGAGAAGCTACAACCTTTGCGCGTATCGGGCGAACGTGCCGGAGTCAGATCCCCCGATATGGAGGGCTGTTTAACGCGAAATTAAAAGCGTCCCGTGTCACTCAAACATTACCTACCTTTTTTCTCTCGCCGCGCGAAACTGGTTACCGTTGGCTTAACCGCGATAGCGAGAGGACACGATACAGCTGCGATCCCGCAAACTGGGCACAGTGACCGTGATTTTTAATTAAATCACCCCGCGGACGTGGTTCGAAAAAAGGGAAAGAATCGCCGATTGCGCGTCGGAAATTTGCGAGCAGACGGCGGTGAGTGACGATGAGACGGCATAGTATAAACGTCGAATATAATTGCGAGCAAATATGGCCGGTATTTCCGGCCGATGATCGATTTCCAATCTTTGATCTGGGATTCGCCTGAGAGTATCTGCTGGGAGATTGCTCCGCAGCAAATACTCGATCGCGCGATGTACACATATTGGCGACAGGATATTGCCGTCGACTGATCGATTACGAATCATCCAGACAATTCATCGAGAGGCGCGCGTTCGGACGCGTGCACGCGATTACGCCACGGGTTGTCGCGTCGAAGATGATCTTCTGACTACGTGGAAGCCGAACATGTTCTTCTGAATGTCGAGTATGTTTGCTATGGGGGAGTAACAAGGAATGAAAATGTGGTGTTATTAAGCTAACGATTGGCTTAATGGAAAAACGTTAACAGTATCACTCCTTAACAAGAGTTCGTGCAAAGGAGCTCTTGAATGAACAGAGCCAAAGTGCACAGATTTGTTTTTTCATCGCATTTTTAAGAAATATTGAGCGGCTTGCTGTACTTTTACAACTTTTACAAGTTGCGGCGAACAATTTTAATAAGTTCCGACGGTGAAAGGTCAGTCGAGAGGAGCAATATTTGCAACTAGCATCGGGCGTTGCGTGATTAAATTGGACCTTTGCTGCGAAATTCCTCTGGTACGCTTTGGCGTGCGTTATCTCTTCGCAGTGTTGTGCTGCGCTATTTTGTTTGTTTTTTCATCGAATCTAGAGACTAGAGTTCAGTGAATCGCGCGGCCTGCTCAGTTTGTGTTTGTTCTGTTTACAAAGCGATGTACGCGCCGTTGCAGCTACGTTCCACAGCTCTGGCATCGCTATGTTTCCCGGCGGCAGCCAGAATTTCGATGAATTAGAGACCCCTCGGAAAAAAGAGTTGTTATCATTTCGTTACGAACTGAGTGCTTTGTAGCGAGAAGTGTAAACGATTCGCTCGCGGTACGAATTTCTTCCATTTTCGGTATCGATCGTCGTGGATTCCTATGATGCGAGCGGATAGCGAATCGGGGGAGAGAAAAGCCCAGCTGAAAAACTATTCGCCTAGTGAACAGAGATATGACAGACCGATGGAGCACGGCCACGGGCGCCCTACAAAATATCGATTAGTGTGTTGAAGATGTTACACGGTACACCGACTGTAACTCGCGGCGGGTAAACTCCCTTTGACAGCACGCATAAACGTATCGGCATCTGGGGCAGAAAAATTCTGGCGGATATTCGAATAACCCGATTACACGTACATACACGCGCCACGGCCCTATTCCACTAAAGGGCTTCAATCGCGTACAGGAATATGTATGTGCCATTCCGTCCAGATGGGCCGCGTACGTTTGTTCCCCCCCACATTCTTGTTGCACTGGCTGTCCGGATTTCCCGACATCTTGGGAACTGTCCGATCCCCATTCCTCGCAACCAAATCATTTATATCCCCCAGCGAGTTTACGCGTATGAGGTGCAACTTTGACAGCTCCGTTATCCTGACAAAACTATAAAAGCTCCGGGGCATGGTCGATCTGTCATCCGACAGGTCGAAACAAGGACACGCGTCGCTTCGCCCCGAAACTTATTACTTGCCACTGTGCATTATTCAGTAGATCAGAGGGTCGCATCAGGGCCACTTTAATATCGTCAGGCATAGTTGCATATCATTTCTGACGGAGGGATAACGTCGCTGGTGGTTCTGTCGCTGGCTCGGCGGCCGCCCGGCAAATTGTAAAGTCGATTCTGTCTGCAAACTTGGTGCAATATCGGGACCCAATATCTGCGTCCGATTAAGACACTCCGCTCTGCGGTGCCCAAAAGACAGCACAGCTGCGAGGCAAGTTGTCGCGGATGGAGGCGAAATACCACAAAGGGACGTACAGAGTAGAGGCCACGGTATAGTACGTGTAGTAAAAAGACACGTGTACACGTGTACTAAACGTATCCGTACCTCAATCCGTGTATCTTTTAGTACACAGATACCCGTGCACAATTTTACGTGTATTTAAATACGCGTGAATTTAGATACACGTGTATTTAAATACGCGTGAATTTAGATACACGTGTATTTAAATACACGTGTACTAAACGTATCCGTACCTCAATCCGTGTATTTTTTATTATTCTTTTATTCATTTCACAATCCCTCATGGCGTTTTCGGACGGTCGCACTGGGGCGCACTGAGTGCGAATTTTGGCCAATCGAAGGCGAAATAGTTCACACTCTTCGCTTCCGATTGGGTAGGGTTCGCACTCGGTCCGCCCCACAGTGGGACGAATCGACATTTAAGTAGGCATTCACTTCATTTTTTACATTTTTCATCATTTTGTGATTACTAGCTTTAGATTACAGAATTTAGATAATGATTTTATAAAAAAAATTTTTTTTTTTATTTTTTGTGAAAATAGCCACATTCATCTGGATTAGCCAGGCATAGTGAGCTGGGGTACATTTCGTGACCCCAGAGTTTAGCGCTGGAAAATTTTTAGGCGATAGACAAACACACAATTAAGATTTCTTGTTACTATTTTCGTATTTTTTTAAATTAAAACAATTGTTCGAATTTGTTCGTAAATTCAAGCATACCTCCTAATTCTGGATAGACTTCAATTTCACGAAATTCAATTTTTATATCCGTCCGCATCCGACCCTTTGAAAAATTGATATTTTTTTGCACAAAAGCAGGTGCAAGTCTGGAAAAATGTACTATTTTACTTCAAATTATTATTTTCAATAATAATGGTGCAAAATGAATGTTTTTAACTTCAAAATACTCTAATTGAGTAATTTTCAAATATAAGTAATATATGTTGGAAGTGAAGCACACAGAGGTGTGAAACGTGCAAAAGTATGAATGAAACGCTAGATAAATAAGAATGAATCATGTAATCAGAGATTGATTGGAATCGACTTTTGGGGAAACAAATAAAAAGGAGGCAAGCAAGTTCTAATAATGACCCATGACAATCGGCTCCTGAATTCAACAATTGACTATCGTTTGCCAGCCAATAGCTGAAATCCCTTGCATCTATCACGTTGTTAACATGCGATTAATAAACAAAAATTTGGAGAGTTTGCAATGAACTTGGCAAGACAGTACGTTGAATTGTATGGATGGTATTACATGCCTCCAACTGTACATAAAATATTAATTCATGGCCAACCATGAAAATAATAAATTGAAGCAAAATAGTACATTTTTCCAGACTTGCACCTGCTTTTGTGCAAAAAAATATCAATTTTTCAAAGGGTCGGATGCGGACGGATATAAAAATTGAATTTTGTGAAATTGAAGTCTATCCAGAATTAAGAGGTATGCTTGAATTTACGAACAAATTCGAACAATTGTTTTAATTTAAAAAAATACGAAAATTGTAACAAGAAATCTTAATTGTGTGTTTGTCTATCGCCTAAAAATTTTCCAGCGGTAAACTCTGGTGTCACGAAATATACCCCAGCTCACTATGCCTGGCTAATCCAGATGAATGTGGCTATTTTCACAAAAAATAAAAAAATTAATTTTTTTTATAAAATCATTATCTAAATTCTGTAATCTAAAGCTAGTAATCACAAAATGATGAAAAATGTAAAAAATGAAGTGAATGCCTACTTAAATGTCGATCCGTCCCACTGTGCGCCCCAGTGCGACCGTCCGAAAACGCCATCAGAGTTCTGGGATATCCATAGATATTAAAAATCTGACGAATCAAAAGTCAAAACACGTGTATCTAAATTCACGCGTATTTAAATACACGTGAAATTGTGTACGGGTATCCGTGTACTAAACGATACACGGATTGAGGTACGGATACGTTTAGTACACGTGTACACGTGTATTTAAATACACGTGAAATAAGGACCTCGCCGAACGGAAAGTGGACGAAAGCGGAGTGACTGTCTGGCAATTACGCGGCTCTGTGGGCGAATAACGAAAGAAGATTCCGACGGTGGTCTCGAGGATGGAGAAAAGAGAATCCAAGGTGGATGGCCAGCGGGCGTTCCTGCGATTGAAGGGTGCTGCCGGGCGCGCTGCATTTCACCCGGCGAAAATTACAATTGGGTTCGAACGCGATGGCACGGGATCGAAACAGCTCGCAATCCCACGGTACGGGTAATTAATTTCCCTCGTGCTGACTGGTGTCCTTTAAAATCCTCCCTCAACGATGAATGCGCCTCCTCCGAGAAAATTCGATAATCCTATCGACGAGAAGAGCTAGCTTCTATGCTCGTTTAGCCTGAATAATACGTGGCTTCGATCGCGTGCCTCGCGATTTCAAGACTTCTTTGTTGCTCGGGAAAATGACACTAATCGGGAGCAAGCGAGGGTGTATCGATCAACTGCAGCGTGAATTGAAACGTCCGCTACGAAGTAGCGTGCAGGGAGCGTGCAAGTAGCGCTCCCAACGGGTAGGTTGCAGCCGAGACGTCGATGCCAACTTCAATTTGCGTATTTTTTGGTAATCTGCCGTGGTAGGCGATTAGAGAGACCTCGGATAGAGGGGTTCACAGCGTTCCCCGTCGAGCTCGTGGTACCGATCGCGCGACGCTCTCGCAGGACCGTGTCGGGAGCTTTCGGAACAAAACCCATTAAAGTGCACGGAAGTGATGGTAATTTCTGCTTATCCCGTGGGCGACGGTAATTTCCTCGGGACAAAACCGTAGGTTTGATTGAAATATTAACAGGTCAAGTGCACGCGACCGCAAATTTACCGAGTTTTGCGCGCGCCGCGCCGTCTAATGCTAGCCAGGAGCTGGCGCTGGTACAGGAGATGTTCATGCCGGTGGTAAAACGCAACCACCGCCGCACACGCTCGACTTTCTCAAAATTATTCCAACAGTCGTGGCACGAGCGAGCGTTATAACGCGGCGGGGCGCGCCTGCCCGACGCGTTACCGTCGCTCTTTGATTAAAATACGGAATCGACTTGTCGGCGAACTTCCGCGGCGAACGGATGCCGCCCGTATCTTTCCAACCTACCGACCGGAATATCGCCACCGTCTGTGCAAACACGATTTCCAACCCCGAACCGCGCTTCTCAATTCCGCGATCGTGAATGTTTCATCTCGATCGGAGTGCATGTCTGCACACCTGCACCGCATTATCAATTATCCGAGAGCTTTTTCCATCGCTTTGACTGTCCCCGCGTGAATGCCGTGAATACACCGACGAATGCTGTCGAGGTAGAGGTCACTGTCACTATCTACTCCGTCAAGTGGTACGACACGAGCGGCGGTCGGGCGCAGTGGACACTGCCCGATGCATTATTCACCGCTCGCGTTTGAACGCTACTAAAAATCTGCGGCTTGTGGACGGACCGGGGTGGAGCACGGTGGCGGGCGAATGGACTCGTGATTCGTTTGTCGCGAGTGATAAGCGTCTAGGGAAAGAGTGGCTGGTTTCGGTGGCGACCCGCTCGGAAACGGAGTTGATTGAGTCTAACGTGACGTGTATGGAGGTCCTCGCGGTTTAAATGGTTTTGCAGAACACAGTCGTACAGCGAGGCAGATAATCAGAGTCTGCGAGGCGTGTCCATCCGCGTGCCACGCTAGTCGCTAATAACTTTGCCGGCGATGATCCCGCGGCTGTACAGCCGGATCGAAGTCCATTCTTGCCGGGGCGGACAAAGGGACCGCGATGGAGCGGAACAAAAGAGCGGACCACTCACGCGAAAGTGGAGGCAGGCTGTGTTCGTTGAGCTCCGCCGTCGAAAACAATGCGCACGCGATTTAGGGAGATGCGGGGTAATTTGTAGTGATTTTTGAGAGGGTTGTACCGCGCTCTGCGCGTGGCAAAGAGGAAGAGGTCTCTCTGTCGCTGACATTTGGTTAAGACATACGGTCGGCCCGCACAGGTAATGCCAGACAGTCTGTCTAATTTAAATTGCATCCGGCTGGTTGCATACGAGAGCCCGGTGCACGCCATTTCTGTGTGCGAGCGCCGGCTCGTCCAGCGAAACCACCCCTCGGACCACCGGGATGCTTCATTTAATACGCAAGCCGTTGCGTTCCCGTGCTGGCGTTCCTAGCTGCGTATCGGAAATCGCGATACGCCCGATCGGTGGCCGAACGTTGGCGGTCTGGCCTCGCTTTTCGTGGAAAATTTTGCGCGGGAAACTTCGGCAAGGGCAATTATTTAATTGCGATTTCCGCTGGTCGGCAGCGATTTCTGCCTCTCGTATCCGAATCGCCCGTGGGACGATTGGCCCGTTCGAATATCACGTTAAAGTCAATCCAGTTCAATTTTCGCGTTTTCAATCCGCGCTAGCCAGCTGGTCAATTGCTCGGCGGCCTCTTCGGCCGTCGTGCACGAATAAGTCATCCGCGAAAGCGACGCACCGGCCACCCTGCCGCCCGTCATCTGGGTATTCGTAATTAAATGTAAAACGTAACGCGCGACGCGCCCGCGATAAATTACAGGCCGTGTATCGTGACTGCCCGGCTCGAATGCAGCGGCGCATAGTTGCATTAATTAGACCCGTTAAGCGAGACTTTACGAGCACGCCGAGTATTAACGGCACGTCTCAATTTCGTAAGAAAATTGCGTCTGCCCTGATCGCTGGCGTCGTGTTCGGCAGCTTCGGGGGCCGAACAAAAAGATGGCGAACGCGACATAATAATTACAATTTAAGACGGCGCTAGGCGAGCGGCGACGGTCGATATTTTCGAGTTCTCTTTCGGTCGTATCGTCCGTTACTAGGACCGAACCAGGTAGCTGCTTGTACCTCGAGTAGTTTATCAACAGCGCGTAATTAACGCTCGTCGGTGCACGGAGGAGTTACTTACGTGCCGGAGAAAAGTTTCGCCTTCTTGTTGCTCGTGGTTGCTCGTGGTTGCTCGTCGTTCGGCCTCGTTCAAATTAATCGGATCACGGGATATTGCCGGGCCGCGGGTGGCCGCGATTTTTCAATTGAAATCTCGACGCTGTCGCCGCCACGATGAAAATTTATAATGACGAGGTTCGAGGGTCGAGGGAAATCGTCGAAGGAGCCATACTCCGCTTCCAAGCGCGAGCAAATCCTCCGGCGAGCCCGGAGACGCGTTCCGAATTCCGCGGGCGAGCGCTCGTTAATACCATCGGACGGGTAATTAATAATTTATACGCTAGGCTATGCATGTTTCATGAAGCCGCTCGTGGCTTGAACATCCGATCACGGCGCCCAGATATATATATATATATATATATATTAAGGATCGAGTTTTAAAAAGCGGCGACGCGTATCATATCCGACGGTGACTGAAATCAGCCAGAGTAAACGATATTGTATGTACACGGCTCGGTCCGATGGCGAATTAGACGGAACATTTGCGACCCCGCTGCAGTGTTTGCCGTAGTCGACGCGAATTAACTGCAAACGCGGCAGCGAATAAACACGATTAATGGCGTATTCTAGTTGACGCCGGTGGCTGAATTTTGGCCCACCGCTGCCTCTTCTGCCCCCACGGGCTTCGTAATTCGCCGTGGTATTCCGGCCACGAGCAACCTAAAGAAGCTAGGCGCGCTTACGCCGACCAACGAACCGGCAAGGAACACGTACGCACCAGCTTGAGCGTGTCCCCGCAGAGACTCGAGCTCGACACACTCGAAAATCTGCCTGGTTCCTCGAGGGGGTCGCCTTTCGCCCCCGATGCGCCGCGGTAAAACTCGCTGAAAAATTGAAGGATCGGTTAAATATGATTCCGCGAGTGAAATGGATCGAGGTAATAACTTGCTCGCCCAAGGGAACAGATCAAATTTCCAGCGATAAAATAGTAGGGTATTCCCTAATACTGAATCAGTAGCATCGCGAATTATCGATATTATATCGGTTTCCTGGATGCATTATGTGTTGCGATGTTTATTCTACCGGGGCGGATCGTTGCTGAGTCGAGGATTCATTTCCATATAAATTACCGTAGCTTCTTGTACTTGTTTCTTCTCCTCTGTTTTCTCTTCTCTTTTACTGTTCCCCTCAATTGATTCCTCTCTAACGCGAATGATGTGAAAAGGTCGAGCTGAAATTCGTACTACAAACAGCTGCACGGTTTACTTCGCTCCTCCGCTGGGTCTAAGGTTAATATTGCCATACAGCCCGGCGATGTTCAAGTCGAAGCCGTTCGTTTGTTCTTCTCTCGAGACTTAATACGGCAACTGTTGTCGCCCACGCACGGAAGAATTCGTGCATCGATACGGACCACACGAAGGTTCCTCCCTCCGCGGATCGTGAATTTCACGACATTTGCCGGCATTAAAGCAGTGGCTTTCGCTCTCTGAGAACGGCGCGGCGGGGGCCCCTCTCCTGTTCTCAGTCTCAATGTATGCACGACGGTGGAGCGAAGTGGTTTCCACTACAGCGTCGTCTTTCATCTCTATCTGTCTCCCTCTCGCCGCGCCCTTCAGTGTTCTTAACCCGAATAGAGTCGCACACTCGCCTAGTCTATTGTGAAATCGCCCCCTTGTGCGTCCGCCTACGCGGGGGAACGATGAAAAACTGTCGCGGTTCTTTGCGTCGACGTTAAACTCGTCGCAAGTGTCCTCGTGGTTTTGTCTCTCCTTCGAGTTACAGAGCGCGAGTATTATTATTATTATTATTATTATTATTATGATTCACGGGCATCTCGCCCTTTAGTTTACAGAAAAGGAGCATAAACAAAAGAAAAAGGGATTACATATAGACTAAAACTAAAAGCTTAAACTTTAAATTTAACTGAAACTTAAAACTAACACATAGAAAGAAGGAAAAGGGGGACGAAAACGACGCTTAGATTAAATTAAGTTAAATTAAATTCCCTAGTAGCATTTATTTGTTGGAAGTTTGTTGGGCCAATGACGTGTTATCCGTTGGCCAACTGTTGAAGTGTCGCGCTATTTTTAAATGGGCCAACGATTGTAACCAACGTAGGCCCAACGTCACTTAACACGAAGGCCCAACCGAAGGTTTCTTTCCATGGGCCCAACTGGGCCCAACTGAAGGCTTCTTTCCAAAAGACGTCTTAAAAACGTCCAGAAGGCGTCTTAAAGAACTTCAAAAGGCGTCGTAAATACGTCTTCTTCATTTCTGGTTTAAAAAAAAAAAAAAAAATTCGCGGTGAGGAAAATCGAACCCAAGCTTTCCACTTACAAAGCAACCGCTGTTTGCAGCTGACCAACACACTTCCTTGTAAACACTTATAATTTCTAGTTACATAACTAGTATCAATTGTTTATGAAAACTGTGCAGTGACGCGAAATATTCTACAAAATATCATCATCCGACCTTTAGACTCATTCCTTAAAATTTCACATTTGTCTTAAGACAGACGTCCTCATTACGTATTTATAAATAAGAAAAGAAAAATCACAACAGGTGTTTTGATGTAGCAAATTTTCTGACGTTTGTAAGACGACATTTAATCATCGTTGTAAATTTTTTGTTAATTAACCAACCATAGTAATTGTAGGCCCAACATTGGATATTCGTAGGCAAACTGTCGTAACTTTTTGTTAATTAACCAACCATAATAATTGTAGGCCCAACATTAAATATTCGTTGGCAAACTGTCGTAACTTTTTGTTAATTAACCAACCATAACAATTGTAGGCCCAACATTGAATATTCGTTGGCAAACTGTCGTAACTTTTTGTTAATTAACCAACCATAACAATTGTTGGCTCAACATTGAATATTCGTTGGCAAACTGTCGTAACTTTTTTGCCGTAGGCCCTGTGTTGGGAATTTGTAGGCACAAACACTAACTATATCCCAACTAATTCCCAACTGTTGGCAACCGTTGGCCAACCAAAAATGCTACTAGGGTTAAAATTAGACAAGGAATGGTGAATAGCCAAGCGGGCTAGAGCAATACATCTTTAACGGCCATAAAGCAAAGGATTTTCTCGCATCAGACCGCGCAGGTGAATCTTGAAAGTTCCTGGTGTGCCGCAGAAAAAATCAATCAGATTGTTATATGTATTTGCTAGCCTGCACATTCTGCTTATGGGGCTGTGCATCCCAAACGTGGTACTATGGGATGGCAAATAGAAAAGTTCCGATGATCTTAGTGATCTTAGTGCCGAGCACGGCACGCGGAAATTCAAAAGCTCCAGAAGATCAGGAGAGTCAATTAAAACCATTAAGAAGGTTGAAAACGATAGCAAGGTCGGACAATGATCTTCGGTCCTCCAGCGTAAGGAACCCGCAGGCCTTTAACACTTGGGTGTAGTCATGCGAAAATCTCGCCATAGCAACCCCAAGTTTGGGCGCAAGCAGCCGCAAAAATCTATGCTGTACGGATTCTAATGACGTCGAGTACTTCTTGTGGAATGGATTCCAGACCGGGGATGCATATAGCAAATGCGGGACCACAAGAGCATTAGGGTAAATCCGGGAGACGCGGTCGACCTAATATAAAATGGCTATTAAAACTAATATAGATATTACTTATTTTATCAGAACAAACCTAATATGTTCAGAATTTTATGCCGATTCAGAAAAACTGGTCGATATTTGCTTTAAGACAATATTTACTGTAAATCGGTTTGAAAACTGAAGTCATGACATCTGACCACCTCTCCCGAGCTGCCGGGAGAAATGGTTTTCGTCGTTGGCAGAGACCACTTACATAATTATTCATGGAAAATTAACAAAGGATACAGCAGAATTATTTATGAGTGAATACATCTACGGATTCATCGATATTTAATTTGTTTACCCTAAACAAGTAAAGAACACATCAAAGAAAAAGTGAATTACCTACTGGCGATTAGCAAGGCAAATGAATACAAAAGTGAATAAATAAACTAAATAAACAAAAATAATAATAAAATAATAATAAAAAATAAAAAAATAAACAAAAATAATAAAAAAATCATAACTCGACCATCTCACCTTTCTGCAGCGAGACATGGTCTTCTCGTTAGCTTTGAGAGGAAGAGTTAATATGGCCAAATACTTTGGCTGCATTGTCCCTCAATATCTTTACTATCTTATTATTCCAAACATTAAAGGAAAATAAACTTAGAAGTATATTTTAAATACGATTCTGTACAACCGCTGTTTGACAAAAGAGGTTAAATGTAACATCAATTTACCTTTTATAGCCTATAAATCCAGAAAAACACAGAAGGAAGCGAAATAACGCTATTCATTCAACTATTTGGCTTCTAGAGAAGTAATTGGTCTGCACTTTAATGCATTTTTACGTATAGACTCTGAAATATAGCGACACGACCAACTCTCCGGCCCGACCGCGTCTCCCGGATTTACCCTATATAAAGTAGTAAAAGTGACAGGATTAACAAAGTCGGATGACACCCGCATGACAAAGCCCAACATTCTAGATGCTACGTTTCTCACAGAGCGGAAGTGTTCGCGAAAAGATAACGAGGGGTCAAAGATTACTCCAAGGTCTCGTATAGTACCGACAGAGCTAAGCGCGCCACCATTCAAGCTATAAGAACTTTCGAAATTCCGCTTCTTGCGCGTGAAACGCATGACGTGACAGTTGGATACGTTAAGAGACATTTCATTGGTTATGCACCAATCCGCAAGCCTGTCTAGGTCACTCTGTATAAGGTCAGCATCGCACGCAACGGAAATTTTCGCGAAAATTTTTTAAATCATCGGCGTAGAGAAGGAACCTACCTAGTATTGACTTCGGTGCACAGCGAATGTTCGGATATTGTATACATCAGCTGAACATTATTACTTTGACGGGGTGCGATTGCCTCGTCAGTCTTCGCCGCCAAAGAAAGTGATCGCGTCTACGTAGGTAGCCTGAAATCCATGGAAACATCTGCAACTAACTCGGAGGCGTTTTCTGCAACGTAGATACACGGCAAGACAAACGAAACACCATCTCGATACCGAACATTACACAATAATGGCATGCAGAGGAACGGTAAAGAACTTCTCGATACCGCGACGAGTTAAATAATACCACACGGTAGATACGTCCTCGCGGAAGCAGCCAGAGTCGCGCGATTAGGCAGGTGGCACGCAATGCTCTCCCTTCTCAGGCGAGAAAAAGGGGTGGTCGGGCTCGTCGAAGCGAGCTAGTCGCGATAACCGGCGGCGACGTACGCCACGTTACAACTCCCGAGTCCCCTTCTCGAGATCGGTTTCCTCCGGTCGGTGTTGCATTTCAATGTATGCACGAACCCGTGGAGACCCGCTTACAACAATACTCCCTCTCCGCTCTTTGCTATTTCTCACCCACCCTTTCGCCATTCCCAACACGAACAGGGTCACATACCTGTACGGCGAGCACGCGACCAATAAACTCGTGCAAAACATGTACGCACCGGGTAAAAGGAGCCCCCGAGAAGAGCGGCGGGGAAGTCGGGGCGGCGGAAGCGAGGGTAGCGAAAGGGAGGGAGGAAGGGGCGCTTTGTTCGAGGAAGGAGGAGGTGTCTCACGCGTTAGTGGAATACGTACGTGCATCGCACGTGGGAGCAGTGGGAGCACATCCACATTGAATATAAATAAGCTGAATTTGTTGGATTACAAAGCCGGAGCGGCGTCGGCGTCGTCGTCTTCATCCTCGTCTTCGTCGCTCGCACGCCGGGACGGGAGGGCACTAGCCGGGGCGAACGGCGCCTACAGAAGGGGAGGAATGTGCCAGAAAAGGGTGTGGAGGGCGGAAGAAAGAGCCCCCGAATGGTTGGCTTCGGCGTCGCCCCGAGCCCTCGGGCTTTGTATACTTTCGACGCTTTGTACGTGTCGCGGAGTGGGTGGGACTGATCGCTTTAAACTGAGGAGGGTTCCTCCCGCGAGAAGTGTGACGCGCTCTCTCGCCTCTGTGTATAGCCTACACGACCCTCCGAGTAGAGGATATTGCGGGGAGAGGCTTGGTTCGCGCGCGCGATTCACCCTTCCGCGACGGCTCCGTGGCTCCGGCTCCTCGTGCACGCTCCTTCCTCGCCTTCCTCTCGCCCGCCTGCTTGCAATCCACCTTCCTCCCCGTCGCCGTCGCTGCCTGCTGGTTTTATGCACGAAGACAGCCGGCGCGAGCGACTCGGGCCCCCTTCTTCATCGAATCGGCGAAATCGGGAGTTCACGGATCCGCTGAGAGGATGGAAAGAAGCTGGTACTTTGGAAAGCTTTCAGGGAAACATAAGGGGATATTCTGGATCCGGCTCGAGTGACACGGCACGCCGTGTTCCGACACGCGTACCGCGATCGAGACCTTATTCTTAGATCGACGCTTCTCGGCTAATCTACGCGCGATACCCGGAGACTTTGCCATCTACCTGGAAAGCGACGAAGCGGCAGCGGCCTTCTTCCTCCCCCGAGTTACTCGCTGTAACTTACTACGTTCGAGGCATTGCAATCCCGGACTCACGCCTCTCGACAACTCTCAGGGTACGTGACAATGGTCTCGTTCGTGCCTCCAGCCCTATTGTCTCTGTTTCTCAGTGACTTCGAGGGGAACCTCCCGAGAATTAGCAAGGTCGCATAATCTTCTAAGAATCACACACGAAGCTGTTGTTTAAATTCCTTGACACGAGAGCGCGAGGCGTAAAGATGCAACGAGAGCCTCCACCGTGACGCGGCGTTGAAAAATCGCATCAAAGTCGAACTCGGCGAACTCGAAGAAGTCTTCATCGTACAGTTCCACCGTGAAAGTCTCGCTGCCGCGTATCTGAAATTCCAGCGCCGCGCTGTTGATCCGATTAGAGGAGCGTCAGCCGTCCCTGTGACACGCCAAGTGAAAAAATTGCGGCGCGCAGGGGCGCGAGAGGAGGGAAGAAATAAAGCCTAACAATCAGCTGGGCCGTTGGAAATGCGAGCATCCGCGTCGAAGGGCCGGGGACGCGGTCCGTAACCGGAGGGCTAAGAGAAATCATATAGAATCGAGGTCTCTCGGGTATCCGGTGATATAAAAGGAGACAAAATACACACAAGCCACGGGCATACGAGATATGGGTCTGGTGGAAGAATGAAAACGAGATTTCCCTCTGCGCCGGGGAATCGCTTGAGCTTTCTCTTATTTTTCTTCCGAATGTTTCAGCTTCCTCTCTCTCTCTCTCTCTCTCTCTCTCTCTCTCTCTCTCTGCGGTGGCCGCTTGTGTATCCGAGGAATGTGTCCCTCTCCCGGCCAATCGTGTTCTTTCAGCGTCGAACACGCTCCAAATGGCACGAACAATGCCACCCCCGGACTTTTTGCCCTTATTAACGCGGGAAAAAGGGGCAAAAGGATGAAGTAGGGCCACGGTATTCCGCAGACGCTTCGAAAGCACTCGAAAGATTCCGGTATATACTTTGACCCCGGTCTCCCGTTATCATGGCTGCATATTTCATTTGTCGGGTAATTAAATTCGTTCTGCACGAGCTGGAGCGTCATTAAGCAAATGCAAAATTAATGACGAGGTTAAGTACCCGAGCGCTTTTGTTCGTGGCTGTGTGTATCGTGGAGCGGATTTCAGGCGCGTGATCCTTCGTATGAGGGATGAACGAGAGGCTAAATCCGTAGTTACAGGTCTCTCGAATTCTGTTCACCATCGTGCTCTTCCTTGATAAATAATTCTATGCTCAAGAATAGCTGGCGGAAATCGCGACTTCGTGTTTTCCTTTACAATATTTCGACCGATTTTCCCCGAGATTCTGAAACCGTTAGATAGAATCGTTGATTAAATACAAATGCTGGCGATGTTTCGATTCGTTGCTTAAATTCTTCTACGTACATAGTAGGGTGGAGTGAAAAAAACTTTTTTTCGATGATCAATTTCTAATAGTGCGGAAAAGTTGTCTACTTGGCCCAATAAAACGTGTAAAAAATTTCAGCCCGATCGGATAATTTCTTCTGTGTGCACCAAAGGCCTTAACTTTCAAAATTTTAGTACAAAACTTAAAATTGAAAAAAAAAATATAAAACACAAAATACATAAAAAAACAATTAAATTATTAAAAAAAAAACGAAAAAAATATAAAATACAAAATACATAAAAAAAACAATTAAATTATTAAAAAAAAAACGAAAAAAATATAAAATACAAAAACCAAGGAGCCCGACGTACAGCTACAGTAGCGGACAAAAAAGTTACCACTTTTTCGAACCACCCTACTTCTATTACTTTTCAATATCAACTCAAAACTGCAGTATGTGCCTAATATACATATTCTGAAAGAGAATTAAAAGCTGTATAAAACCCAGTGACCGTTGAATTTATTTAACTAACAAACAAAAACCCTACATAACATCAACCAAGACAACACACTTTTAAAGCCGACCGAAATTTACCATTTTTGACCATTATTAAAAAAAATATAATATTTTGTGGGGGGGGGGCACCTTTTGCTTTTAGGACAACCTAAAAAGTTACTATACGTGGTAATTTCTTTGTCGGCCCCAAAAATGTGTTACCCCGTTCAATGTCATATAACACTTTTGTTTGTCTGTTGAATAAATTCAACTTTAACTGGGTTTTTGTACAGCTTTAAATTCTCCATTAGAATATACATATTAAACATACCACAGTCCCAAATGTATGCCAAAAAATAACAAAAATAGAACAAATCGAAAAAGTGGTAACTTTTTTGTCCGCTAGTGTACCTCCGCGTGGTTGGTTCTGGGCCACTTGTTCCGTTAGGAAAGTGAGCGAAGAGCTGCATTTTTTTATAGTTTACAGTGCCATTCCTATCGTTCCGAAACCAGCCACGGATGTTTCTTTGCTTCATTTACGCAACAAATATAGTCTTGGGTATAAAAAAAAAGGTAGAATCCACCAGCTGAAGAAAGTTGCAGTTTCTTAAGTTTTGTACTAAAATTTTGAAAGTTAAGGCCTTTGGTGCACACAGAAGAAATTATCCGATCGAGCTGAAATTTTTTACACGTTTTATTAGGCCAAGTAGACAACTTTTACGCACTATTAGAATTTGATCATTGAAAAAATGTTTTTCTTTACTCCACCCTAGTACATAGCCCGGACTTTGCAGGGAAAGCCAGCGTCCCTTCGTGTCGTCGCGTGTACCGTGGAATAAAGGGAAGGATCCTGGCGCGACCTAACCCGACGAGTTACACCGGCAACTTTCCCGATAAAAATTCCATCGAGGGGCTTTACTGGCCGCGTCGGCTTTTAGGGGTTAATTTTACAATGCCCCGTGGAACTGTCGCGAATCAAGAGAGGCATACGCTGTAACCGTTTTACCGTGATTTCATGACTCGACGCGCAACAGCCGGCCAGCCCTCAACCTGTTACAGTTATCGCGATTGAATGCTCTGATTCCCGGGTGTCCTGGCTGGACAGCATCGAGCCAGGAGAATCGATTAAAATTCAAATGAAAAAGAACAGGGACGAGATAACGAGGCAAATAAGAATACTGAACGCCGTAGAACGAATTGGGAGGGTTGTACAAATTTCGCCAGACACGCCGCGCGATACGTATTCACTGAACTGGAATCATCCGATGAGTCCCGATTCTATCTCAAATCCACCAATATTCTCGCTGATACAGGAAGCCGTATCGATGTAATCGTTACGTAATTTCCCAACAAGAAACTCGGCAGCTCGCTCTCGTGGAAGCACCCGGGCCGTTTTGCGACAGAATTCGATAATAAGCGCATCGATATCCAATACGACTGATTACGCGGTTCACTGAACACGGTGACTGACGTCGCTGAGATAATCGAATGCAAAAGGAGTTCGGCGCAAGGAATCGGGATAAAGGACGTCCCCACTCCCTTGAAACAATCCTCCGACTGGATGCCAACATTTTCCGGGCCGGTACATCCTCGACGAGCTTTACGCGGACTTGTCCCATCGAGTTTCGATGTAATTAGAACGTTTCATTAGCCATCGGATGAACGTGGCTCGGGGGGAAGCGCGCTCGATCAACCGTTATTTGCAAATTCCCATAACAGCAAAATAACCCCGCGCAGTTTATGCATTGTTGCGAGCCTGCTCGATCGAAGACGCTATTATCCAATGAAAATATTCATAGACAAGTTTCATCGAGACGTTGCATGAATACTTGACCGCGCTCTCGGATGCTGTCGACTAAACGGGAGGCCAGCAGTCGGGTTCTTTACCTCGCGAATAAACCCCGCTATCTCGCGGATCTCTTAAAAAAAGAGGCGAGAACGCCGGACAGAGAAAGACAGAGGGATGGCGGAAGGTGGATGCAGGTGGGACGATTGAAAGCGACGAAGCTTTTCAACCCCTGGGGTAGGTACTCGAGCGAATGAGTTGGGGATACCTCATTGAGAATGCATCGTGGAGTGCATCGATGACACAGCATGACGTCGGGAGTGCAGGTGTACGCAGGCCACCGTACGTACCCGGTTTTCGTATACACTCGACGTACACACGGAGCGCGCTCTCGAGCCAACGTGTGTGACGCTGCAGGTCGATCGGGTCTAGTCCTGTGTACCTGTGCTCTAGCCTCTCTACGTACACAGAGAGGGAGAGAGAGAGAGAGAGAGAGAGAGAGAGAGAGAGAGAGAGAGAGAGAGAGAGATAGGTGGAAGGCCGTAGGACTCTCACAGCTAGCCAAGTATATCGTTTGGGACGTGCCTGGATTAACGAATGAGTAATAACCGGAATGGTTGCTCGGGCCGGTATTCGCATCCACCGGTAAGAGAGACGACGAGGAGAGAAGCCGAGGCGAGAAGAGAGGCACGGGCCAGTAGACCAGCGGGAACTTTACTAGCAACTCCGTGGGGGGGGACAGATATCGCCGTCGCAGAAACCTTCGCCGCCATGCTGCGGCAATTAATATGCGGATTATGAGGTATCCTTAAAGCAGCCAGGGCAGAGTCACGCGCGTAAACGGCCAACCTCTGATCTATCTGGATGTCCAACGGCGCAACCTCCGCGAACCAGATAGAACGGCCCGGTCCTATCGCGGCGGTCTGACCATGAACGATCCTCTTCCACTTTGCCTTCCCCGGGCCCAGAGGATCGCTCGGTTCTGGTGACCCGGCGTTGTCGCAGGCCCGTGGATCTCGTTCAACCTGAAATTTCCATGCGCCCCGGAATTTACGGGCAGAGTTTACGGCCGTTACGGCCTGCAGCCCCCGTTAGCGCGCGAGAATGTAACCCCGCGAACGAACTGTTTATAAAATCTGGAACATCTGCGGTGGCCCTGCTCGAGGGAGAAGATGGAGATTAATGGAGAGAGTAGCTGCGAGGAGACGCTCGACGAATTTACGTGCTAGTTGTGGTAGAAACGGTTGGTTCGATAGGAGGGAGATATCTGTTGCTAACGATGACTGATAGGTTTGAGGTCTCACGTGACCAGACGCGGCGCTCGTGTCGGAGCTCCGTGGAACGCGAGGTCGCGGAGCAGAGTCATAGAAGTCCAGCTGAGGATGCAGAACTGGGTTGCGGAATAATACAAGACCGAGCCGCGGAAGGCCCACGGCGGGCGCAGGAACGAGTGGAGCCGCGCGGTGGCCGATAAGCGTGCACGGACACTAAACCAACGGGGGGAAAAAAACTCTGGAAACTTGGCTCTGGCGGGATGAAAAGAACACAAAGTTCTGGCCGCTTAATAGTTTCCGGGCGAGATGCTCGATAGCAGATAATAATAAATAGCGGCAACGGGCCGTGGGGGGCGGCAGGGCGAGGCGAACGAGAGCGAGGACAATGGGCGGCAGCAAATAATTTCCAAACTCGAGAAGAGCAGCCGGCAGGTCCGGGTTAAGTTCTCTCTCTCGTGAGCCTGGATGAAAGGGAAGAGGCGAGAGAAGATAGGGGTGTGTGGAAGGGAGCCGCCGGCGGCCAGGGGGGGTAGCTGGAAGGGATGGACATAAATTCCAGCATTTTTCGCGAAGTTTTGGCCCCCGGGACACAGTAATGGCGTGCAGCGAGGCGAGCACGACCGTTTACGTCGGAATATGAGGGAGGGCCGAGGCAGGTAGGGGGCTTCGAATGGGGTACAGTCGGATAGGTGGCCAGAAACGAACGAACGAACGTCTATCTAGGCCGTGGTTGGCTTGGTTCTTTGTCCCTGGCGGTATTACGGAAATCCCTCGCGGCATTGAAATCTAGTCCCCCCTCACCTCCATCGCCCGGTGCACGTGGGGTGGATTGATTTAATTCGTACGCATCGCGATCATTCTTACGACGGATGGAGGCGAAGCGTGCAGAGGATCGGCGATGATGACGCTGGAAGGCTCAATCCTCCCTTTGAATCCAACAGCCCGATCCAGCCCCGTCTCGCAGACCGTGCAACCGTACGTTTCCTTTTGCCAATTACGATAATCTGACAGTGCAACGACGGGATTGCGCCTCGAAGTGGAAAGTGACGAACTATAATGCCGATCGTAGCTCGCTTTAAGCTGCCAATGAATAACAGATCCCTCGGAAATCCATGGACGTCGCGAGAAACGACTGGCCCGACGCGAGGATTTTCGCTCCCGTCTACGCCGACACGTCGTAAAAGCTGCCCGCAGAAGTTTCGCTTTAGCACCCCGCGGTCGCCATAAATGAGAGGAAACGGTGGCCCATTGCGACGCTGGTATACCGTATTATGGAAAATAATACGTCCGTTCACGGGTGCGCGGGATCCCCCCCCCCGGAAATAGCATCTTGGACGGAAGTAATCTGCGCGCTAAACACGGGGATAAAAGTTGTAATGAGATCGAGTCACTGATTTTTCCCGCGGCTAACGGAGGAGCAAAAGGTTATTATGGGAGTTTACGAGCGACACGGAAATCTGCCGCCCCAGACAATGCACCTACTCGCGTTCAACGTAAAGCATCGGTACACGAAATAATTTTAAACCAGGCAAGTTTAATGTACCAACTCCCATCGTCTGCTCGGGCATTCTCCCTTAACTATCGGCCGAAGGGACACGCTCACGGTGCTCGTCCAAGCCATTATCAGCGACTGGTCGTGGTAGTAATCAGCTGATATCTTTCAGCAGCCTTCCCACTACTTACACACTCGCTTAGCAACGGAGTGACGGAATTGAAAGAGATACAGGGGGGCCACGCAACTCGAATACCCAGGGATTACTTGCGCAGGACATCGATTCCGTTGCTAATGCCGCTGCGGCTTATCTAGGCGCGGGCCACGCACGCGTTTTACGATTTTCTCCGGGCCGATAAATACACGGCGCGAAATAAACCTGGCGCCAGCTGCTCGCCCGCGATTATAAAGAATCGGCTGGTGGATTGCACGTGTATCGACTTGCGGCGTGGAAATTGCGGCTGGCTGACATTGCGGTCCTTCCAACTCAGTTAATAAGAGTAACTCGAGGCTCGTAAAAAACCCGTAGCGCGACGGAGATCAATAATTAATTAGACCTTCGGCCCCTGTGCATGAAGCATCTCGCCAGCAATTCAGCAGCGTCCGCGACACTGGATATTATCAAATTATCAGGAGGATCTTGCACGGCCGGCAGAGGAACGCTTCCCCTATCGAGCAGACCGCGGAAGAAGCGGGAACAATGGTGGCGTAAAGTATCCCATTGAAAAATGTCCAGCGCCTCGAGGCGCACAATTTTCCGTTATATACGTACATCTATTACTTTAAATAACGACGCCCATAAAATAGCCTGTCGGCCGAGCCACGAAAATTTCCCTCGGTCGGGGCACTTTCAGCCGCCGGCAAAAAGAGCACGCCCGTACCTTCTATCCGGGATGTTAATTTAATATTAACCAACTAAGAATTAGACCCGGGACCTGTGCAGGGACGACGATCGCTCGCTGCACCGCCGTGCCACGGAGCCCCTTGTTTCCAGGCGAGGGGCAAACGGCTGAAATAGGAGGAGAGCACGAGAGCCACGGAGCTAAGAAAAACGGCGAGGTAGAAAGGAGCAGGTCAAAATTGGAGGGTTGCAGCGTAAAAAGACCGGCGGCCGCTGTGACCCGCCTTTGTCTGTGTCGTATCCGGCCTTGCTTTTCGTTCTCCAGCGCACTGATTCCTTCGACATCCAGACCCGTGACGCGAATTCGGGATTACCGGGCAGGGATTCGTGGAAAGAAGACAGCGAAATGCTGGGAGCGAGCGATGCCGCTCGAAAACGCCGGTTACACAAACGCTTTCGATCAGGGCTGATGCATCTGTAGATTCTGACCCGCCGGCGAACAACGGCGGTCGTTCCGCGACGGTGAATCTTGGTAGTCCATTTCTACGATTAACGCGCTCGTTCGTTGTTTTAAAAGAATTCGCGTCATACGCCCGGCGCATCGATACGGCGAGAGTTCCGCGTTGCATTTTTGACGATTTTGGCTCCGATGTTTGTCCTCCGGATTTCGCGAATTCCGATACGAAGTTGGCCAATGTTTTCCCTAAACAAACGCGGGGAAATTAATTGAACGCCTGCCTGGAGATCAGTCGCCAGCCGGATGGGTCGTGTTTTCCTTTCGATTTTTACGGAAATGCGGAACATATCGGTGCACGCGCCAAATATTTCCCAACTCTCTTTTTATTTATCGATAGCGCGTACACCCACGTCAGGATTTTCACCCGATCATCGTGTTTTTTTTTAAAAAGCTTGCTCGCAGAATGAATGAAATACAGTCGGCGCTTCAATAGAAACACTCGCGTAACGAACAATCTAGGAGTGTCGCCACGCTGTAACTCGATTTTCCAATGGCGAACGACGTCGGAGAGATTGATCGATCGAAAGCGCAGCAGAGGAGCAATATTCCAGCTCGTATGTTTCTTTAATTGCATCGACTTCGCGCCGCGAGCCTCTGCTTTTCATTCTTCCCAGCCGCGACAATTAAACGAAGCTTTTAATCCGAAGCGTACTCCCGCGGACGGGGACGCGGCTTAACGAGCGGTCGACTTAATGAAAACCGATTTTCGCCGCGCGAAACCTGCCGCCTCCTTTTGTTATCGCGGGGAAATTTTACACTGCGTGGGTCGGGGCTGGGCCGTGGAACAATTAAAAGAAAAAAACGAACGCGCTGCGGGACAGCGCGGCGCAAGGAGCTAACTCTCGCGAGGATCCGCGAGCGTCGTTGCATCGTCGACGAGGATGTTTCCCGAGTACATGTTACGTAACGAGGATCGTCCACGGCGAGGCAGCAGAGGCTTCCCTCCGGATCGATGAACAGCGGCGCGTCCCACGCGGAAGACGCAATGGAACGGTGGCCGAGCAGCTGGACGTTTTTATTTACCCTCGAGCTGAGGGAAAGGAATTCAAAGGCACGCGAATAGATTTGTGCGTCCGCATGTTTCCCTTCGGAAGGCGGGCTGCGACCAGCTCGGCTCTCCTCCACGGTCCGGAATTTTATGCGAGACTAAAGCTTCGTATCCGCAAGATGTGGATGGTAATCGCGGGGTGAAGGAGGACGAACGGATGTAAAGGGAAGGGCGAGAACGGGATAGGTCTGGAAGGAATTTAGTCGAGTCTCGGTTAAGTGGCACCCAAATTCAGTTGTATTTCGCGATCTCTGCGCGCCGCCGAAATGAAAGTCATCCTCGCAATCTATCCAACAGTATCAGGCTCCGTGAGACTCTCGTCCGTTGCAAAGTGGAGGTATGTAATCGCGCCAGATTCGCTCGCATGCTTCGCGATATTAACTAAGAATTACTTATTCAGAACGTTTCCTTCGTGCTGGAGAAACGAGGTCTTTTTGGAGAGGAGGAAAAGCTTGCTCGGGGAAGGAGCGAGGGAAGATGGCTCGGAGCCCCGCGTCAAGGGGTCGCCAGATCAGGTTCTGAAATAGAAGTATGTCCTTGTCGGAAGAATTTCCCGGATACGCATAAGCAAATTACTCAACCGAATGCACCGTGCAGACGTTAAGCCCGCTCGTCACGGTAAGCTACGTTCCTGACACCGATTTTCCTCCCCGGCCTTCCCGCCCAGGCAGTTTCTTGCACGGCGCAGCGCGGACTTACAAAGAACGTCCTTGTCCTTCCTACTTTTTCGACTCCTCTCCCTTCGGTTCGAAGTCATTCTTACGGACCGTGCTCTTCTCCTCTGCCTGCGGAGCGATTTTAATTAATTCAGCAGGCGGGAGGAGTTTTGCTAGAGGCACGCTCGTGCCCTTCTCTTCTTGGTGCTCGTAAAATTGTCTTCTCACGTCCGTTTCACATTTTTTAGCCGGTGCTTGCTTCGCTTTTCGCTTGTCAGTAGATCGTGTCTGTGTCTGGATCTTCTACTACTTACCGTTTCTTCTTTTATTTTTCCTCCCCCGTGGAGTTGGCCAATGAGACTCGAAAAGCAGCTTCCTTGATCGTAGTCGCGTAGACGTTTGGAGTTCCTCGATGGAATACCGTCGAGTTACACCGACGTGTATTGGAGTTTCGCGATACCGCTGTTTCTAGGTAAATCGAAAGGCGTCTGCTTCCTTTGTTGCGCGGCAAGACGAGTAATTACTTTGCGGGCTCGTGGGACAGAGAGGCGCGTCTCGTGAATAGTGAAAGGAAACGTCTAAATTATTCTTTTCATTCGGTTCGAGACCACTTCTCGTCGCTGCTGCTTCAAGGAGCCGAGGGCCTGGCGAGGGAAAAGAGGTCGGTTGTCTCCCGCCGCGAAATCGCCTGCGACGCTAATTTCACGCGAATACATTAGCTCGCATTACGTATGCGCGTTATAATATGATATGCTTTCCCGGGCCCTCGGAGTTGTTCGAGTTGTTCCCGGGAGAAGTTCCTAATTCCTCGCGATACACAAGCCGCGAGGCTCGCGATAATTGATTTCCATGCAGCCTTGAAAGCTTATCAATTTTAGCGATCGTGAGAGCATTACTCATCTTAAGTAGTTGCCAAGCGTTCCCTCTGCTGTCTCAGTTTCGACGGAATGCCGCCGGTGCGCGATTACGAACACGAAACTTCGCCTCGACGAAGAATACCTGGCAAGTCTAGTCAGAGTTCATACTTCAATCTAACGCTCATCTGGGTCTCTGCTCCCGGAACTCGTACCTATGCTGAAAGCTCTAATTAACTGTTCCTCGATCCGAGTAGAAGCAATAACAGAACTATAATTACGAACCCAGACTGCTTCCTATTACCGTCACTCTTTGTGCATAAAACTCTCAAAGACTCGCCGAATCGTCTCTAAGATAAGACTTCCTACAATCTCTCTGAAGTCGAGCCGCAGACTAACCAACCACGAGGAGTAATTTCTTTCCCATGACTCTGCCCGTAACACGGTCAAGCAACGCGTCGGAACGTCGAACCCCGAAGAAATAACATATCACACGATCGCTGCTGAATACCATTGAAGCTTCCCATCACCCTGCAGAACGTCCCCAGTGAATTACGCTACTACCGGCGCGGCGTCTCGCGCTGGCGGCTTAAAGAGACAACGCGAAACAAGCTTACGGGAACGTTGCTTTGAGCGAATTAAAACGCGCTAGCTCGGGGCAACTGGGCCGTGATTCAGTTAAGAGCGACGCCCGTCGCCAGCACGTCGGCGCCGGCCAACACCTCCGTCGGTTTTCGTCACAGGCTGCGCCGTCCTGCGGTCTCGCCGTGGCTCCTCTTCCCGCTCGCTCAGCTCGGCGCTGTCGAAAAAACAGGAGGAACGGCGAGAGGGTAACGCGGAAAAGAAACGAAACGGACGTGCGAGTGGCACGGAGAAATGGGGCGAACGCGACGGTGTTTCGCGAGCACCCACACGGTCGCGCGGACCGCCATAAACGGTGTTAAAAAGAATTTAGTGCCGCGTGCGAACGGTGCTGCTAACGGCTCACCGAATGGCATATTTCGGGGCGCTCGCTACTTTTTGCCGCGGGCCTTTTCTATTTTCCCGCTATCCTCCGCCGCGGAGATTCTGGACAGCCGCGGACCGTCTGCCGCCGCGAATTCTCCTTCGTCGCCGGCGAACCGTCCCCATCCCCAGCGGGGGCGGCGGAAAAAGCGCGACCGACCACTTTACACAGCTCTCGGTTATTTGTCAGCAGGATGATTCGAGTTTACCCAGCCAGAGCTGCAGAGGGGCGAAACTGAAGGCACTCGCGGCGAGGGGAGGGCAGTGTCGCCCGCTGATGGTATTTAAACGCGACGTTCATTTCGCCGCCCCCACGGAAACGCTCCGCGACGATTGCGCTCGCTTCGCCGCGCCGCGCCGCGCCGCCTCGGTCGATTCGCACCCTTCACGCGTGTCGAGGCGAATTCTTTCCCGCTGCTGGATTAGCGCTTCTCGTCACGTGGCCCGTCACGAAGTTTAGCGATCGAGAGAGCCGTCTATTAATCGGCTCTCGGTCTCTCTCCCCGCCCCGCCCTATCAGAGGGCCCCGGAGAATGCTCCTCGCCCTATTTCCGTTATCGTCAGAAGTTCAATATCCTCCGGTGAGTTGTTCCTGACAAAGACCGAATTGACGCGTGTATGGCGGGATGCAGGGGCTCGTGACACAGCCTAGAACCTTCCCCACAGTCAACAAACGCGTCCCTCTCGAGCGCGCCGAACGATCTGTCGTGGATCCTTTGTACTCGAAGCGATCGCTCCATTATCCCGATGCCGTTGCGGGCCCGGAAGTAATTGTAGCTCGACAGTACTTGGATCGTTGGAGTTTTGGAAAATTTCATCGAGAACGGAGTGGGAACGCGGCCTCTGAACCTCCCTCGAAAGTCTCCCGACGTACAATTGCCGCAGATTCTGTCCCAGCATTAGTCTGGAAGCACTCGGCCAACTACCCTCTCCACAGTGGCCGCCATTAGATCGTAAGAGCAGATGGTCCCTCGTAATTTTTACGATAAAGCTTCCCGTTTATTTAACTGATGTAAGAGGCGCTGGACGGGCTCTCAGTTCTCGGCCCTCTCCCCCCGAGACGCTGCTCAGTGGAAGAGGAATGCTCTGGTAGGTTCGCTCCTCTCGCGGCGTCTCTCCGTTCTCGTCGTCGTTACCGTCATCGCCGTCGTCGTCGCCTCTTGGCGGACGATGGCGCGGAACGACGACCGAGGAAATAAGAGCATTTTGGCCCGCGAGCCCCGGCCGTAAGTGGGACCAGCGAAACAGTTAGGTCCGAATGGACCATCCGGCCTGACAAGGGCACACTCCGAAGGATAAAGAGCGACAGGATGTCGCGGGGGAGGGTGCACGGGTCGACGAAAAAGCCTGGTCGTTCGCACGTTCGAGGTTACTTCCCTCTCTGTATCCTCTGCCCTCTCTGCGGCACACCCTATATCGTTCCCTTCCAGGCTCCTCGCATTCTTCCGCTCGGTCTAGTTGAATCCACGTCAAGAGTGAGGCGAACGAGAGACAGGGCAGATCGATGCGTCTTCCCCGACGTAATCGGCGAACGCACCCGCACGCCGAACAGCTACGTGACCAAGTACCTACCTCGACATCGATAGAAACTAATCGAGTTAGCCGTTACTCATACTTTACGAGCCCTTCTGGCAAATTGAAAACGGAGGTCTGACACTTGCGTCGCCGACGGACCAAGCAGAACGTAATTTCTCAGGAAAAGGTCGAGGCTAATTGAGAGGGGACCTTGTCTGGAGCACGCTGCGTGAATTCGCACGTTAGTTCGCCGCTATTCGATTGGAATTGGGAAAGATTTCACGTAGCTGTTGCACAGCCTCAGGGTGGATACGATATGGAACACTGCAGAATTCTTTTTTCTTTCTTTCTCGATGTTTGGGATTGGCCCAAACGGCCACAGGCTAAGCCGGCGCGGCTTGCTTCCGAAGCCGCGCGCTCTTTAAAGCGACTAACGCGACCAGATCGCGGTACGCGCGATCCCGGTGATGAGATCGGTCGGGCCATCTGTTCACGCGCACCTCAGCTAATTAGGCAGCCCTCTCGCTTCATCGCGCGAACGACTGTGTCCTACCGGTGCGGTCCTCGTCCTGCTCGGGACGAGCAGCTGTTAGGTGGGGTGCTGACGTCACAGAATTCGGCTAAACGGCCCGATCTCATCATCGCGATTCTCTTCTTCTGCGAGTCGTCGTCTTATCAAGTGCTCCATTTTTGCTCTCGCGTGCTCGCGCTTGACTGGAACGTTCCAGAATCCTTATTATAGGAACTACTCGGTTCGGTTGCTTATCTGCTTGTATTTGCTCGTTATAATAATCTAAGTTTGTGTCAACTTGAAATTAGACAAACGTGTAAAACCTTGTGTCACGTGTTGTAAATATACTGTGACCGTGGCCTTACGTTTAAATCTAACGGCTACACTTAAAGACTATACTTATCAACTAGCCTATCCGTTAACCTAAGCCTAAGACTCTCTGAATCACGAACGCTCGAAACTTCGACGATTCGTGCACGAACACTCGATGAACTTCCTGAAACCCGACGGACCATTTTCGGAGCCTCTGAAAGGTTCTTTAATTTACCGCGGAGCGCAAATACGAAGCTGGGGACTGCAGGCAATAAGTTGTCATCGGTTGACGCGCCGCCGAGCATGTGATCGCGGGCCGTTCCCGAAATTTCCGACAGCCTCGGATCTCGAATGCGGTAATCGGGGCTCATTGATTCGCGAGAGGGGCCGGATTGCCAAACACGTGCAAGTCAGAAGTTTCGTCGGACCGTCACGCACACCTGTAGCTTTTAATCGGCGCGTCAGAAAGGAGGCAGGTAGAATCACGTCCGATCGGCCGCCTTCCCGTTCAATCGACCTTTCCATGCACAATTGCTTCATTTCCTGTCGAGGGGGAAGGTCGAGTTAGACGGTCCCCGGGCGTCGAGCTGGCCGACTTTATTATTCGCCCTTCGTCGTCGATCCTGGCGAACTTGGTCTGTTTTTTCAGTGGGCGAAACGGCGCTGACGGCTCGCACGAGGCGTCGCGCCTCGCCCGAGACAATAATGGGCTTATCGATAGTTATTGGAGTGCACTTTCTAGTCGCGAGCGGGCCGCACCGGCTACGTGGCTGCCGTTGCTCGCCGTATCTACAGGCATTCCCGCGGAAGAAGATGGCCATTTGTCAAAGCTCTTCTTAGGAAGCCTTTCGGTGTCTAGAAAGCTCGCTTGATTGAGTAAATCAGAACCGTTTCCACCCACTCTCGGGCTCTTCCTTCTCCCTCGTCCCTTGTTTAGAGATCCCTCGTCCTCTCGCCCTCCGCTTGGCAGTGGCTCCTGTAGGTACACGTCCCTATCGGCAGAATCTCCCTTGCCCTTGTTTCGCCTTCGCGTCGGACCGACGTCGTCTTTCCCACCCCTCGGCGCTCCCCGTCCACCGCCGTGGACTCTGATTGAAATTCAGCATACGCTTTCGCAGGTAACCGGAACGTCGATCGAAATCCTCGCGTCACGGGTTCTCGCGGAACTGACCAAATCGCCAGCGTATATTCCGCTGGCCTCACGATTCTCGCACGAACGCCAACTGGAAATAGGCTCCGACGATTTCTTCCAGCGCCGCCTTTCGCCGAGCACGTCACGAGCTATACGTGCACGTTTTCCGAATGAATCCTTGGGAGGGCAAACTGACCGCCCCGATCCTTTGTCTCTCGGGCGAATTCCTGGTAAATCGCTTCACGCCTGGCCACGCGGGAAGATGTGTTCGTCAGCACACGCAAACCTTTCCTTCTCCGGGTCTTATTTACAATTAGTAACGCTAACGAAATAACGCAACAGTAAATCGCGCGGAAGCAAGCGGGATGATCGGACGAAATTAATGTGGGATTGTAAGGAGGGTTTAGGACAGTAAATGAATGCACTGGTTGAAAATAAGGAATATAATGAAAAAGGCTGGACGCCACGCGCTCACGGTTCACATCGCACGAAAGAGAGCGCGTCCCCGCTGGACGCTCCTCTTATTCGCATTTGTCGCGGCTTCCAGACGCGTCTCGAAGATTCGCGAAAACCTCAGGGACGCACAGTGGCGTGTTTTCTAGGGAATTGTGAATAAATTCAATTTCCGATTTGACAGATAATGAAAATGTAAACACATGAAAATGTTCTTAAATATGCCTAGTATAATGGTCAAAGTTTGTTTTTTCCTTAAAAGAAATACCAACTGCTCTATAAATGTTTAAAGTTGAGCAAAAATTTTGAGGCACCTCTGGGGGCGTTCTATTTCTTCTGTGTTTGGCGTATCAAAAATTGCAACAAATCTGTGGGATAGTTGACAGTATAGTATATTTTAAGGCGAACAAAATGATCCATAGAACAACGTTTTCCGATTTTTTAAACATTTTCTGTAACGTTCTTAGATAAGCACATTTTATTTGCGGCAATTTTACGTATATAAAAAATGTGACACAATGTGACACGCTGAAAGTTGTTTCATAAGGAAGGCAGAAGTGTATACTATCGAATAGAAAAGGAATCAGCTGCTACTAGGCGCAACTTTTTGTGTTAGGTGCCGAAAACCATTGTAAAGTAAAAGTAACTAGGCAGCAAATCGTCTCCTTTTTTATGATTTAAAAGGAGAGGTTCCCTCCGATTGCTTTGGATTTTGAATATGTTTTAGAGGACCGGAAAATAAGAAATATGTGTCTTTTTATTTTGCTCAATTTGCATATTTAGGGAGTAAAACCACCCCTCAAAGTTATAAGAAGAGGTACAAAAATAACTGACCACAAGAATATCATGCACAAAGCAAGTTATGACACAAATGAAACATGGTGTGCAAATAGTGTAGTAATTGTGCAGTAATTCAGTCGTAACATAACTATATTTTTGTTGGTGCCATCGTACGGTTTTAGGGGGTAAAATTACCCCTGGAAAAAAACAGAATTTTATTTTTGTGGAATATCTCGAGAATGGTGGGAGATATCGAAAAGAAGTTAAAACACAAGTTACATCTTTTTTGTATATCTACAAAACCGCGTGAAATTAATTTTTAAAACATCCATACCTTTCAAGTTACCCCCACCACCAACCCTTAAAATTCAGTTTTTGTATTTTGTAAATATATGCAGAACTACCATTGGATAACCTCTTTTCATACATATAAATAGTTTATGAGTTATGATTTTTTTAAAACAAATAAAACCTTCATTTTTACCACTTTTTAGTTTACAACAAAAATAACAATATATTTGAAATCAGCAGGTCAAAATACGTAGGAATAGGGCATAAAATAATTTATTCACAATTTTTCCCTATAAACACGCCACTGTGGGACGCTTCGAATCCTCGAGGCACACGCCACACACCTAGCAACGAGCTCTTCTAGAAGCGTCGCCCCGAGCGCACGCCGCTCACGCATACACGCGTACGGACACGCAGGCACGCAACAGTCACATCCCACATTAACGTGGCGCGTCATTCGCGTTTTCGGCTCCCTCTCAACAAGTATCGCGTTTGGAGAGCGGCCAACGTTTGATCAAACGAGCGACGCCAGAAAATTCGATAAACGAACCAACTACCCGAAACAAAGGGATTGTTTGCTCGGGATGGATATATCTACGCCGAGAATAACAGCCTCCGCTTGATCCGCCGCGGGAAGTACGGTGCCATGATTAATTCCCACGATCGGCCGGATATCAGTCATTTTGTCAGTCGGCGACGATCTAACGAGGTGCTTACTTATTCCGGACACTCTGCCCGCCGTGTCGAGTCTAATCTATTACTCCGTCTTCGATTATTATTCATAAACCGCTAGGGTCTCAGCCGTCGCGCTATATTTAAATAACGACGCGCAGTTCCGAACGCGGCGCGTATAAATTATTTATCGCCGAAGCCCCGTGACAGGCGGAGTCGATTCGCGTCCGTGATCGCGGATCCCTCGTTCCGATCAGTCAGCGAGACGGGGGAGAAATCGGTGCTGGTAAGACGTTTCCACGGATTTCGTTTCGTTTCGTTGCGGCGCAGCGGATAGGAGAAGTTGCCGGCGCTGTACCGTCAGGGGATCCGATCTCGAATGACTTTTTACAAATGTAAATTCCTTATCAAACTCCGCGGCGGATTACAAATTCGAAACGAGGGCGAACTTTTTCCCGTCGCGGGGGTCGTTTCCTGCCGCTTTAAGAGCGACTTGCTTTACGAGTGCCGCAAGAGGAACGAGCCCCTGGGAAATGGTCAATCGAGAGGGGGCGCGGCGGAGGGGCAGAGAAGAAGAAGACGGGCCACGGGGCAAGCGAAGAACTTATGAGAGGAGAATTACTGGCGCAGCTACCCAATATGCATAATAACGTCCGATTCCGGATTTGCAATCGTGCCTGGCTACGGAATCGCGATGCTCCGTGCAAGTGCGGCGCGCAGGGTGGCAGTAGGCGAGCGCGTCGCCTGCAACTTTGTCCCTGTCGAGTTGCACTTTCACGCAACCCGCGGCTCTAACGAGTTGCGAAAATTGTACAGCTGGAAACAGTGCACACCGCCGCGCGCTACAAATTGACGGTGTAAACGTGCTGGCTGAGCGAGGAATTAAGTTGACGGATACTGGCTGTATACCGGGATCGTTAGCGGCGACCCGACAGGGGGAAATGCATCTCTCGAAATAGTCCCCGGGTTCATGGTCGAAAAGATAACTGTGTTTCGCAATTGACTGCGGCGAACGTTTCACCTTCCACGATAAAAGATTCGGGAATCCGTTAATAGACCGTCCGGCGGTAAATCGTTCGATTATTGATAGAGTCATAACAATAGAGGGATCAGTCATTCACTCGAACGCTATCCCATAAACGGTTTAATTGTTTGAAAATTGTCTATAACGGTAAGGACATCGATCCGTGATATATTTGTGAGTGGATTGGATTCCATTCCAATCGCGATACGATTCCAACAGCGAGCAACGTCCAAAATAATCGCCGACGCTTGGAATATTCGTACCAAAACCGCATTCCGCACGCGCCGAGGCTTTTACCAAGGCTTAAAACAGTTTACTTTCTCTCTGGCGCGTAACGACTGCCGAAATGGACTTGTAAATTCCATCGATACACCTGCGCGCACGTGCGCGAGCGTATTAGATGAATTCGGCGCGAAGCTAGGGATTTCGTGACGTCGTGAAACCCGCCGGATGCGCCCCTCCGAATTCGGAATTTCTAGATTGCATACCCTCTCTGCTCATCTCGCGCTCGCTCGCCTAAGTTCCATTTAATAAGGGACGAAGATCGTCGGCTGGGGCGTATGAATTAAACGGGTTACGCGATTCGACGACGATCCACGCAGCGGCTGGCCATTGCGGCGACTTACCATTGCGCGATGCAGGCCGCACTTTCCACCTTCGCAGTCACACGGATGCGCCGGAGGTTCGCTGCAGCAATTATGCAGCGGCTGGATAAAGGGAGGCACTCATACCTGGACCTATGGAATGAAATGGTGGCGAGTCCAGTGGCGGAGTTTCTGACGCGAATCCCCGTGTCGTTGGCCCTCTTCCCTCTCGCCTGCCTCTACCCTCCGGGTTTATTCCGCGCATACAGGGTGACGTTTGTAAATCCATCAACACGATTAACTGGTAACAATCAGTCGTCTATTCCTGGGACATTTCATCGCAATGAAGTAGCTGTGATAGACCTCGTGCCATGGGCACTATCTGCTCCATAAACTCGTGCGTTTCGTTGCAACAACTTTGCCAGCAGTCGGGCGCTCGAAATTCCGGCAGCATCGGCACTATCTCTATCTCGGCCATCACCCTGTACATTCGACTTCGCTGGGTCCTCCCTTCCGCTCTTCCCCGACCGCGGTGTGCCCCATCTTCCCCAGGGCGGAGGTGGGCGTTTTGCGGTCGGTGGGACGGTCACACTTTCAGCTGAAGTTGACAACAAGCAGTCGGCCGCCCGACAGTTAAGCCACTTCGCCCGATAACGAAGCGGGGACCGGCTGCCTCGTTATTTATTGAAATGCATGCGTGCGAGCAAAGTGGCGCAATTGCATCCCCGCATAGGGCAGGGGCCGCAGAGAAACCGCCCGCGCGAATGTCGTGTACCGACGGCCACGATTTATTCGAGGGCACCGCCTAATGGCGGCCGCTCGCGTGCTTTTGATTACACGCTAAACCCGCCGCCCGCTAATTGAGATACGCCGACGCTTCGGATATTGAATAAATAAACAAATGGACGTGATCGCGTGGCGTTGCTCCTGTCAAGGTTCACCGTCTCGTTACGGACGCGGAAACCTTTCTATCGCCAGCCGCCCAACCCCCGACTGTACTAGTCGAGAACGACGTATAAAGCCTCCGGAATAACAAAGTTGAGCGAGCACGGCGCAGAAATTGCATTATACCGAATGTAATATATGTCGGTGACACGTGTCCTTCACACGGGTCGTAACAAACCTGCGGACGAAATTCTATTACGAACTACTTGCAAGTGTCACATCGGCGGCGCGAAACAAAATGAACGTCGTGCGGGGGAACAAAGCTTCGGGCGTGAGGTCGTAATTCGCGAAAACCGTACGGCCGTGCGTTGGGGAGCATAGGAGACACGGGAAAGGTGTGCTTTGATTTTGGCGCCCCTCGCAAGGGCAATCGGGAAATTTCCTTTATTCGGCCCCTGTGTCCCGTTCAATTAGTTTTCCTCGGAATCGTGGCTGGGCGTAATAACGCTAGCGGGTGGGTCGAGCTGGCTGTTCGCGGCAATCGAAGCGGCGACGGGAATCGAACCGCGGGTCTTCCCGGGAACCGGCCGGTCATTACGCGGCCATTGTTCCCGGGAATAATTTCTCATATTGAAACCAAGCCGCGTCCCACATGTGACATGGGGGGGGGGATAGTCGATAACCGGCGTCGACGCCGACTTCGTAATTCACCGTGTCATTTCTCGCGGGCAGTAGCGTTTCTGGGAATCGACGTATCGGCTGCGAATGCCGGCGTCCGCGGACGCACGCGAAAAGTGGCGAGTCCGCTCGGCGGTGTTACGGCTATACAGTTTTAATGGTGTCGGGCCGTTTGCTCGGCTACCGCTGAAGCAACCCTGGGCCACACCAGCGGGCTCCTCGGCGTGCAGCAATGACGGGGAGCATCGATTTAGCCCGGCATCGGAACCCGGCACCGTCTATATTTGGAATCAACCCCCTCGGTTCCAAGAATTTTCAGGTAACTCGTACTTTTGCAGCCTGGAGACACGCTGAAGTTAACTGACGTGGGAAAAGTCGATGTGTACTCGGTAGGAAAAACAGTCGTGACTTTTTCATAAATTCTGAAAAGTGGCAGGCCAAGGGAGGGGATAATATAGTCGTAATCGAAGTTGATCGTGATATTATTGATCCAGACCACTTGGAAGCCAGTCAGACGCGACGCGTGGCTGTCGCGACGTTCAGTCCGCCTCTACTCAGTAGAACAGGTCGGCCGATGGTCAGACGCGAGTCCAACTAGTGCAGCACCGGGCACGCTACGTGTTTCTTCTGTGTTTGCAGTGTCGTTGGCACCCTCTGTTATTAATCCACGACGGGAATACCGAGAAACGTTAAACGTTGCACCGCGACGAGCGATGGTGGTTTATAGTTGTCGAAGGATTACTCGCGAACCTTTTAAATACCGTATGCCCCTCCTTTTATGTACCGTAAAGACGCCTCGTAAAGAATGTACTGTGCTTTTTTTGTTGTTGCAGGTAAGCACCCCATAAACGGAGCTCACCTTTAAGACGATGATTCAATTTCTCCTAGGGCGTCCGGTAATGTGTAAGTTTAAAAGTGCACGATTACGTAGCTGTATGAAATTGCCACGTTAATATTTCACCGGGGGCCTCTACACAGTAGAATTGCAGTAGGCTCGTATAACTTATAACGTCCCGTCGTAAAGCCCACGGAAGATGGCGATGGGGATCGTTGAGTGCCAGGTAGCTTCACATAATTGGTTGACAACCATTCGTTTGCCGGACTCTCAATTATTTTAATGCCAGCCTCGGTCGGAATTGGATGAATCAAATGCTCCTATAGCACAGTAGATTCTACTCTCACCAATGTCAGCTTTCCGCAACCATATCAAACTTGTAGAGGCTCCGTTTTAGCGACTATACTTAACGGACCAAAATTACTTGAAACTAATTCGCATCCGACCAGCGATGCTCGCGAAGAAAAACCCCGCTCTACGGGAGGACAACCGTGGGTGGTCCGACCCAAAATCGGAAGTTGTTAGTGTACGTTGAAGAGGGCCGCGCCGGGGCTAGCCAATAACTCGGCGAACAATCGCGACTGATTCTGCATCTCGATGAAGTTGGCTGAGACGCCATCCGAGGGTTGCATCCGAAGTCGGCGAGTACGGCAAGGAAGAAAGGAGAAAGAGCCACGTGCGGGAAAGGGAACACGGGAACAGGGATTCGTTTGGGGGGGTCTGGTGGCAGAAGAGGAGGGGAATGTACTTCGGGGACGACCACTGGTTGAGTTTCCTCAGACGGCTCAAACGAAACTTACTTGGCAAGTTTCCACGACGCGGCCCGCGGAATAACAATCAATTAAATTTCCGGAAATTCGCTCGACGCGGCCGCGCCTCTCGACGTGTCCCCGTTACTTCCGTCGCGTTCGTTTGTCCCCACGCAGAGCTTGGAAGAGATCTGCGTCGACGTATCCTTTGGACTCTTCGTCCATCAGTCCCATCGCGCCTGTTTCTTCCTCGTGCTAGTTAACTGGCTCTCTCCCCTCGACAGCGCTTTTGTGCTCCACGCAGTACGAGGGGGCGCGGATACGACGCTGTTCAATCTTCTCCCGTGATGTACCCGTCATTTAGGCAGGATGCGCTGTCGCAGCGCGGCCCCGGACTTGCTTAACAAGATCCCTGTGTTCGCAAATAACGAGGAGGGGGTTGTGTGCCGCGACTATGCCCCCGGTGTGTTCTCAGCTTGTGCTCGCTGATGACTGATCGTGTCCCCGCTGGGGTCTGTGTTCCTTGACGACTGATGAATGCATTCCTTGCTCCGCGATGTGCGAACGTATTCGTAACAACAGCTTTGGGGTTTGGAAGTTTGATCGGCCATCGAGGAAGGGGTAGTTTTCAGATTCGTAGAAGCGTGGCGTTCGATACTTCGACAGTCTTAAGTTATGGGAGCGCGACATGATCGATGGATGTCCGACATATCGCGGTGTTCTACGACCCTCGTTTCCCTCCAGGTTTCCCAGCACCTCTTCGCGTTCTCCCCGAATCATCCTCGTAACGATTTCCTGTCCAGGGGCATGTTACATGGTTACCGATGGTCGTCCGCAGTGTTTAGTCAGGCGGGCGCGCGCCGACACCGTTGAAAGAAACAACAAAAGTGGGAAAAGGGGGTGACTAACGAAAGCCAAGAGCGCCTCGCAGCTATTGATAACACGATGTGGATGGGTAACGAGCGGATGACAGGCTTGCCAAGAAATTGTGGAATCTCCGGGCAAAAATGGAACGAAGCGAAAACTTCGGTTGCTCGGTAAACGAAATCGTTTTCTTCCTTTCGATATTGTTAGCGTTTTCGGTCTCTTCGGTTTCTTCCACTTTTCCGGTCCTCCCGGCTCGCCGGACGAAACTCGACTACACCGCGGCGATAGCAGGTGCCATGCTACCGAGACAAACACGTATATAAAATTAAACGGTCGGTAATTGAACTCTGTGTGTTTTCGTCGAAACTTGGGTCCGCCGTCGAATCCGTTTTATTGTCACCGGGAGTATCGAAGTTCACCGTGAGACGGAGTTCTTTGTGCCGCGAACGCCAGGCACCGTCGGACGCGACTACCAGAAGACAGATGACGAAGGAAAGCTCTCTGGAGAGTAGGCAAGATACAAGACGCGATAGTGCAGAAGTTTTCGCAGGATCGTATAAAAGAGAAACTAGGCGCGGCAGAGGGGAGCCGGCGAGAATTCGGCCCACAGAGAGCAGACGGAGGAGGAAGAAAATGGAGCAAAGAAGAGGGCGGGACACGGTAAAGCAAACGAGGGCTGCCTGTGAGCGTACATACGTCTCCGTGTGTCGGCGACAGCGCTCGCATGAATAAATTATGATCGCGCGAATCATTCCAATTCCTGAGTAATGCGAGTTTAAACTACCCTCCACGGCTTTATCCAGCGCGTAAAACGTCTCTGTCGCCCGTCTCCAGACTCCCTGGATGATTGTCGCACGAAGGAACGAAGCTGAGGTATATTTCAGCGGTCATCAATTCACGGATGTGTCTATATCAATTTCGTTGGTGTACTATTGATCTAGTTCAATTAACCGAACGCCGGGGGCAACTATTGGCGGTCAAACTGTACGTACTCGCGCCTCTGCACATCAGAGGAAGCGAGGAGCCACGAAGAAGAGGCTGCGGGGAATTATCTCTGTGATTCACACGGCGAATAATTCGATGAAATCAGTCTGTTCGCCTGAGCATGAAATTGACCTCGACTACCAGGACTGCATCATTTACGGTTCACCGTGAGCAAGATGCCAGACGTGCCACCTATCCCTCGCTTCGCAATTCGTCCCTGTTCTCTGTCCATCTCTCCAATTCTCGGTCCTCCCTTTCTGTCGAGCTTCTCTCTTTGCACGATTCGACAAACGGCAGAAAGTCGATTGAACGAAGGTAGCAACGATTCTTACCATCTCCAAACGCGCCTTTCCACACGATCTCAGAGCCGACCTGCCGGTACCGGGGATTATTTTTCGAGAACCGGCTTATCAGCGCGCCAGGCCAGTTATCGGGTCGCATTCGGGGCCCCCGATCTTCCACTTTGCAATGCAAACGATCCGATCGCCGGTCCGCTTTATTTTCCGCCGTCCGGGCAACGTTTATAACTATTATCATCGCGGGGGGACGCGTGTTCCCGGCATCAGCGTCTAAGTACGTTATCGCTGGCGCGCGAGCCAAGTTACGAGCATGCAAATGCGCACCCCCCAGCCCCCTGCTCGCCGGCCTCCGGGCTCTCGAAGCGGATACACCGCCGTACACCGCGAAGAATTACGCGGGAATCTTGCACGTGTAATATCGGCCGATCGCCGAGGCTCGGCGATTAACACGCAACTTTTCGAAACAATTAACCGAAAGAAGTACGCCCCGGATAGCGGGGAACGAACGAGACGTCCCCACGCGCAACTTTCCGCTCCGCTCTATGTATATTCCAGCGGGACGGTCCTCCGCCACTTCCACCAGCCACGATGTTTTCCCGTGGCTCGTTTACGGTTTACCAGGCCATTTTCCTGGCCCGGCAACCCCTCGTGGCGGGCTAAATTAAAAATGCATATCAGGCGAATCGGCCATCGACCGTCCTCCGGCTTATCAGCGAACGGGCGTTTACTACTCAACGTCTATTTACTCGCGTGACGTTCCATTATTTCTACCTTTTGCATGAATTTTACGTCCCCCGTGTCGATAGAGGCTGCCGCGATAACTTTGAGGGTGGATTCGTTTTATTGGGACTCGTTCGGGAGAGTATATTAGGTACTTCTGATAGGGGTATATTTGTGCGCTGCTAGGTTTTAGCATATTTTAATGGACAGCGGAATACTACAGCGGTATATGTATTTTTGATGGTAAAAGGACGATGAAGTAGACGGAAGATGGGGCGAGGGTGATCGCTCGTCGATCGAATTAGCCGACGGTAATCCGTCGGGCTTGGGTTATAGCGGAGATTGTCGGCAACTCGGGGCGGCAAGAATTGAACGAGGCGAAGAAAATTAAGTTCGACGGAGGAGGAACTCTGTCTAACAGATAATTCGGAGGAAAAACAGCTCGTTAACGACAAGAAAGCCAGCCGGCCGCCGAAATAATGCGAAACTTTGGGGAGAAGCGAGCCGGGACTTCTTCTTACTTCGTCCCTGTTAAATCGAGTTCCCGCGGAGGCATCGAGAAAATATTGAATGCCTCCGTCGTCCACTTCGCGCGAGTTTTAATGGATCGAGGGGGGAAGCTTCCGAGGAGGGTATACGATATCGTGTCGAAGCCAGCGGAGGACATCTGGGGAAAACCGAAACTCGGCGACGAATTCACCAATGACGATGGGAGAGGGTAGCAAAAAGAATGTCGCTGGGAGCTGCAAGTCGCGGCGCACAGTGGGGTATTTGGCCCCAAAACCCGGACATAAATCGATTTAAAAAATTTCGCGTAAACCAAAAAATTTTTGGTGCTCGAGGCAGTTAAATATCTGAGGAACAATGTATGAATATTGTTTTTTTCATTTGTGTACTCATGAAGCAACAGGCTTCGTCGAAAGTTAAGAGATTTTAGAGCTCGCGATTCATTCTTAACCGTCCTCTGAAACATCGTTGGCTTATTAGAGTTTTCAACATGTTGTAAAGAAATTTGGTGAATTCTTGCATTATGGAAGCTTCTCAGGTAGGTATATACTACACTTTCCAAAAGGTTTTACTTTTTATCATATATATTTGCATAGTTATTAACATTTGAAGATAATCGAGAATTCAGTAAATTTTCTTTACGATTATAAGATTTCATTAACGATTTTGTTATACTGCTAAGCCGTGTTAACTGCTTTTGTTGGTGCCATTACATTTGATAAAGGTTTGTGAAGACAGTGCAAAAAAGATTGGTTCCGGATTCGTCCGGATTTAAGTTTTATAGCTAATTTAGCTAGAAATGACAATCGAGAGCTGGTGCGTTTTACGTACGCCTGTACGGTCGCGCTCCGCAGGCCTTCGAGAGATGTTTAGGAACTCTTAAATGAAAATGTTTAAATTATGAACACATATGTATTAACTGAGTAAAATGAAAGAAAAACTAAAATATAATATATAAGTACGTAAAAAATACTTTGAAAATTTCGCCGTGTAGTCTCTGATGACACTGTTTCAACTGAATACAGACATAAAGTAGAGGACTTACAATTAGTAAAAGATTTATCTACAGCATAACATAAACATTTTATGAAATTCTGTCTGCATTCAGATGAAACAGTGCCATCGACTACACTGCAAAATATTCAAAGCTCTTTTTACGTACTTATATGTTATATTTTAGTTTTTCTTACATTTTATTCGGTTAAAGTTTTGTTTTGTATAGCCTATATTTAGTGTGTGTTATATATATTTATCCTGTGTTTATTAAGTTCATTAGTTGAGTTCATATTTAAGTGCGGTTTTGATTTTACTTTTATATTAAATTTCATTTTACTTGTACTTGGTAAGTACGCTTAAACATTTGTCACATGAACTAGATATTTTCCGCTTTTGTTATTCAGATGTTGCTTATTTCACGAGAATATATATATATATATGTATAGGTATTAAAATGTCAGCAAATTGTTCGGTTCAAGCTGCGGGTCCATCTGGAATTAAACTGATGACGCGAGAAAACATAAAATTTATTAAAAAGAAAGCTATCAAGATGCAATTCCTAAATGAAACAATAGATTTACTTCTTCCCCCTGAGCTCACGATTTGTGTAAACGAAGAATTTCTGTAAAAACATTAAAAAATGTAGCTTTTTTTTAAATGGCTGTATCTTTGTTAAAAAAACATTCTTTTTTTATGAGGTTCGACTTATCGTAAAGACAAAGGATCATACTTTCCGGTAGTAGGGTAGACCGGGGGCGGTAGTAACACTTTGACTTTGGAATACGATTACGCAAAAACTATTACAGTTACAACAAAAGTTTTTTTACGAAAATGTTACTTATTTATCTGACATTATTTGATCCACAACAGTTTCGCTGTATGTCAAGTAATATTCCGGTTATTAATAAAAAATGAGAAGCGGAGAAAGTGTTACAACCGTCCCTGACCCCGGGTCGGTTGTAACACTGCATGGAGTCGATAGTAGCACAAATATAACTTTACAAAATTAATATATTTATTGATTTAAATTATAATAATAAATGAAAAAAGTAAAATCTATAATAAATTACGTGGTATCGCAATTGTGGCAGAAATAAAAGGCGTTTTGGCTGGTATATTCTTCATCTGCTCAATCCTTACATTCAGTATATTGCACCCATTTTTCATTTGGTTTGCTTGTGCTATGCTATATGATTTCATGCAAATAAGACAATATTATTCGCCTTCTTTGTCCCTATTCGGTTCTGTTGCGGTAAAACCGACCCCGACTGCCGATGTTACAATCGCCCCCGACCATGCTTTTGAACTTAAATTATAAATTTTGACTAACGAGACGCTTAAAAGTGCCAAGTAACGATGAATATTAGTTTAAAAAAGGTCGAATTACAGATTAAAAAATCGAACAAGCACATACTTGCAAAGGGAGTGTTTATATTACAATTTTAAGTCAGTAAGGAAAAGTTACTTTGGGGTATCGAAAAGTTATTTTCTTCACTATCCATGTCTATTGCGTATCTGTACTTTTAGGGCATGGATGTGTATATTCCAAATGTCATTCTTCATCATATATCCAAAATTGGTGTTAATATCTATTATATGTTTTGAGATATTTAGCGTGTTACATTCGCCCCCCTGTTACTACCGTCCCCGGTCTACCCTATACATAAAAATTACAAAAAATATTGTTTGCACTCCGTAGCACTTGACAAACATCAAGAATATTTTTCAGTCTGGCACATTTCTCTTTAAGGGCGGATTTTCCCCCCTGGATACCGATTTCGATAAAATTGTTAAAATGATTTTTGTTTCATCAACTTTGGAAGAATTTTAACAAAGTTATGGGGGTTTGAAGATTTTAAAATAGCCATGTCCGGGTTTTGGGGCCAAATACCCCACTGTGCGGCGTCTCGGCTTCGACGTGTCGTTATCATTTTTCTCATTAAATCTATCTACTTCTCTTTATCCGACTCTCCCCGCTTTTCCACCCCATTCCCTTCGACCAATGGCATTGGTTCCTTCGATGCGAACCATTTCTTTCGTCTACCTTCTGCAGGGAAATACTGCCGGCGCGTAATGTTGCTCGTGAATGACGTGTGTCGAGTCTATGCAGTCCCAATCGCAGATGAACAGGTCAAAATGTAAATAAAAAGCTGAACTACGTCCTAGGATGTACTTGGAGCTCGCAAGAATTTCAATGAAGTACCGCTGAACGTTCGCTCGACTCCTAGAATCAATTCTACAACCTTCCCATTCAACTTCCTCCCTGCGAGATATTTCTCAGCGAAGATATTTGTACGTTCTCAGGGCGATACCTTCATCCATCATCTCGCAGCCAGGGTTCCCACGGAATGAGACTGGTTTCTTCTTTCGAGCCTTCTGCAATTTACGTAATCCGTCCTCCAGCAACGTGTCCTCTCCACCTTCGTTTCCTCTCCCTTCGCACCCTCTTCCGACTGGCCGAGCAACTTCTACCCCGTCGCTGGAGTGGATGAAAAAGTTTCTTTCGTTCTTGGCCGCCATTCGAAATCCCTTCGAGTGATCGTCCTCCCGGAACGCGATCGCGAAACGGCCCCCGCCGCCTTCGTTTCGACTTGAAATACACGTTCAACCCCCCCCCCCCCCCCAATCGTATCTGCCTTTAGAGAAATGCTACCGTTCGATCGCATTGTTTTACGAGCACGCCTGGCATTAATGAAGCTCCGCTGCCGGGTCGGGGAGTAATTAAGAATTATTCGACGGTTGTTCCGGCTGGTGGCGAAATTCTTCCCTCGGCAACGATGGGAGAGGATTACGGGCTGGATTAACGCGGCAGTTAGATTTAATGAAATTATGGGCTGGAGAGGATCGATGCGCCGTAGAATTCTCGCCCGAGGAACTCCCGCGCGCAGTAAACAGTTCTATCGATTCCGACGACACTATTAAAGCGTGGTGGATGAGAGAGATTCGGATGACGGCGGAGTTGTTCCTCCAACTCAAGATGTCGTCCAACGTTTGATTGGCGTGGAGCTTCATAGACGCAAAATACGACAGTGCACTCGATCGAACGGGGAGGAAATGAATAACAATAGGGCATCCATCGATTGCGCCATCGAAACACGGTCCACTTGGTTCGCGTGTTATTCGGTGCTTTTCGTCGCGCCCACGAAGAGGGACGAGGCGCAAAAGGAAGAATCGAATCGATCGCGCGTCCGCGTGCTTCAACGCGATTAAGTACAGGTGCGTCCAATTAAAGCGGAAACGCGTAACCGGACCGCGGACAACGCGGCTCGAATGTCGTTACAGGTTCAGCGATCAAATGTAAATCGAAACGAATCGACGCGATTCGATTCGGCTCCGCGGGAAAAAATGGTCTCCCTTTTCGTCTATCATTCGGGGGAACGTTATTGGCCGTGTTCTATCGATTCCCAGCTATCGAGGACCCCACCACGCGAATCGTAATTCCAGCTCGCTGGTGAAAAATCATAGTGCCTTGTTTCGCGATCGGAATTCACGAATACGTAGTTTCCTGATCGGCAGAGGCGTCTCGAAGGTTTCAATAGGTTCGGGAGGACACTTTAGGCATATTCGAGGAAGTTGCTGCGAAAGGAACACTTGCTGGAAATGGGACGATCCCGAAGAAGCCTGGACGATTCGGGTCACGAGGCTTCGATGGGGGTTAATGTTATATTACTGAAAGACTTGCCATTCCTCGGGTCGGAAACTGGAAAGGGATCGACGAGGGGTAGAAGGAGGATCGTTACGAAAGAGTTCGGTTGAAGTGTAATTCGTTGCTCCACCCTTTTCCCTTACGTGTTCTTATTTCCTTCGCTTCTTTGATAACTTCGGGTATCGAAATAACAAACCCATAAAAATATCCCTTAGAAAGAATATATCTCCGCCTCTCTCCTACACCAGGTCTAAATAAACCAAGCCTCGAGCCCTTTACCCTACAAAAACAGCTGAAGCTGATAGTATCGAACATCGCTATTAAAATCCCGAAAGAATGCAGATTTTTCACAAAATTACCCTGATACGTGCATCTCTTTCCGCCATGTCGAACGATCGACTACTCGTTTATCGCGGGGCAAATTAACCGAGCAATGAAACTTTAAAAAACACCAGCCGCCCCGAAACGCGAAGCCATCAAACATGCATGCTTCAAATCCTCCCCCAGTTTTAAATAATTCTCCCCTGGTGTATCGCAGGGCGAATTAACGATCGATAATCCGATGGTACTCTATTACACCGCACGTACACGTATACGTTCCACCTGGCAGGGCAATTCTTCCGCATGGGGGCGTCGGAAAAAGAGCAGGAGTACGTGTAAACGATTTGCGATGCGCGGCGTCGAGCGCGTGTTGTCGTACGTGCGAGCCTCGTGACCGAGTTCTCCTCGCGGTAGCTGCTCCTCGGCGAAGGGCTGCGGGAACCTTCGGCTAGATATACATAATTAATGCGGAAGTTGGGGATAACGTTCGCTCCGCGGCGGCCTTGAAGAGGGCCAAAGTGAATTGAGCGGTGCGTTACAGGCGCCGCCCTTACTTGGCGCAGTTTGCATGCGGACCGGACGGAATTCCTCGTTCGCTATGCGGAACATCCTTGCGCGCCGAGGAAAAGTTATTAACCAGCGAGGATTTTAAACCTCTCCCGGGCAAATCAAGCCGTCCACGGTGTGTTTCGTTCCCACTTATGCCCAGCCGTCGACCAGTCCGTAGGAATTCCAAACTTCTCGCCCAGCGGAACTGTTCTCCGTCAGTTCCGCCCTCCACTGTGTTGCGAATAGTTTTTGTATCGCCCTAGCTTACGACCTCCTCCCGGAATTACCGAATTTTCCAAACTTCCACCGCGAATGATTCGTTGGAAAGTTCCTGTAGCGAGCACTGCGTCGATTTTGCTGGAGGTCGTAAATCTCCTCAACGCAATGTCACTTACTCTTGCGACGTCTTACGGTCACAAGAGCTCACTGGATTAAAAAACTGAATGAAAGGTGTGCCCTTTAATAAACTGAGACACCCGATTAACAAGTAACGAAGTATGGTTTATTATATTTGAGACAGCCCTGTATTGTACAGAAAAGTGGTGTCAATTGAACACGCTTGGAGTTTTGTTGGCTTCTGACGCGGAGGAGCCTGACTTCACGCAGGAAGACTATAGATCCTCCCTCAGAGGGTGTGTCTTAGAAAAAAAAGAAGTGGTCGAAACTAAACTATTGGTGAATCGCGGTGTGGAAATGGTTCGTGGAAAAGTGCACAGGAAAGGGAAACCTTAACAAATAAATCAGCCCCGTGAGCCGTTGGTCGCGCGGCCATCTGTTTATTATCGCGGCTGTCTGGAGACCCTTTGGCCGTGACGCAGGTAGATCGCCTGAAATTTTACAAGTACCGTGACGCTACGTGTTTACAGCCCTCGTATCAAGTAGGTATACGAGGCGCGGACTGACAAACCGAATGTTTAGCAGATGTGCTGTCGAAAAAGGACAAGACACCTTTGTGCGTCCTTGGTGGTCCGGGAAGCTAAAGGTGGAATCAGACGGCGCGTGAATCAGCGAGCTTGCTCGGCTCGGCAAGTCGGTTTGGCGAGCCCGACTCGCGATCCATAACCGATCAGACGGCGCGTGGCTCGGCTCGTCTAGCTCGGCAAGTCAGCTTGGCGAGCCCGATTCGGCGATCCATGACCGATCAGACGGCGCGTGGCTTGGCGAGCTGGCTGGGCTCGTCTAGCTCGGCAAGCCCGACTCGGCGATCCATGACCGATCAGACGGCGCGTGGCTTGGCGAGCTGGCTCGGCTCGTGTAGCTCGGCAAGTCGGCTTCGCGAGCATGGGCGAGCCGAGCCGTGACCGATCAGACGGCGCGGGGATCGGCGATTCACGCGCAAAGATCGCCGATTCACGCGCCGTCTGATTCCACCTTAAGGGGTCTCCCTAGTGTGACGCCTGGAAAATAGGGCAACATTTGGGAATTTTTTTGAAGGAAATGTACTTGATATTGCAGTTTCAAACTTTGGAGTATTTATTCAGTTACATTTGGGCAATGTACTTAAATTTTTTGAATCATTAGTGATAATTATATTTTATGTTTGAAGGATTATAATGAGGAGCTCGAAAATAAATAGCGATCATGATCCCGGCTGTCATGGACATTTGAAATAAAAAACACAGTTATTTTCTTAATCTATATGAACGCAGCTAAGGTTTGAACTAGAACGGAAATATAAAATCACAAAATACAAAAATGGCAGCACTTTAAAGAAAATTATTTTTTCGCGCCGAAAAAGTGATCAGTTTTTTGAGCTGCGAAATTCGAATTTTGCATATAATGACTTCATTCTAGTTCAGGTTCTAACAGAACACGCAGTGAATATATATGTTAAGTTTTAAGTCGTTTAGTTGACTAGTTTTTGAGATATCGTGATCGCCGCGCCAAAAATGTCGTTTCGAGTAAAATGCTCACTTTGCTCACTTCTGCTGTTTTGCTCGAGAGTCTACGATGCACTGAATCACACCAGCTATAACACTTGGAAGGGCCCCTTTAGCACAGAAGGGGACGGTACAGGTAGCCAGATCATAGGTAGCTCTGGAGGTAACGGTTTTTCAATTAAAAAATGTCGATACAAGCGTTGAGGGCTCCGATTCATACCTGCGCGCCTGGTCGCGCGCTACCTTTCATAGCTCACAGCGTTGCCAAAGTTTCGAAGTCAGCTATAATATTTTAGGAATATGTTTTTAAGATGTTGAACTTTCAGAAAACGCAAAAAAAAAATCGTTTTTTTTAAACCGTCACACTAGGGAGACCCCTTAATGCTCTACAGTTCCTAACCCGCGCGACGCGGGACGAAGCTTCTGCTTCTCTGTATTCGCATGGCGATGAGTATCGCCGGGATGCTCGAGGAAGTCGGGAAGGGAAGAGACCACCAACTAATCAAGCTCGAGATACTATAGTCGGACGAAATTCGAACGATATCTACAAGTACAATGCACACACGTTATGTTCATCTTGGATGCAGTTCGTCTGTTCCCTCGGCCCACGAGTCGGGAAGTTATTACCGAGCTCCGAGGAGGGCGTACGGTGTAACTGGTTCGCTGGATAATATCTATGAATCTGATCGATGATCGTATATCGTGTTCGTTACAGCGCAGCAGCGAGAAATTGAATGAATAAAAGAAACGTCGGTTGCATACGGTAGACCGTCGGAATCGAGTATTTTGAAATTCTTGTGGCGGTCTATCTGTATATTACGCGCAACGCCGCTGTACATCTTCCGGTCGGATAGAGGAAAAAGCGTCAGATACCGGGGAATAAATCTTCCCTCGTTTTATTTTGATTTCTCGATACGCAAATACGCCGCGGCGCGGTGGGGGAGAATGGGCGGCGGTATGGTGGTACCTATCATTTCAATATCCCGGCATTATTCTCTTTTAGAGGGCAACGGAGGAGAACGAAGAGAAAGGGTCCGTAGTCACGAAAATGGAAAATCAACCTGCCGCGGAGTAATCGGACACTGCCTTTTCACCGCGCTCAAAGCCCGTGACATCGCAATAATGAGAAATTCGCTGTTCCGCGAAAACCAAAGGCGACGAAACTGCGCGAACGCGTCAAAGCGACTACGACGACGGCGGGCGACAACGGGAAATTGTTTTATCCGTTTTCTGCTGACGATATTAAAATAAAAACGAGCGTGCCGAGTCATCGCGCCGGCGCTTTCCTCGCGGGCGCGATATTAGGACGCGCAATAACCGCCCGAACTGATGACAGAAAAATATTTTATCCACGTAAAGTCCTCCGGCGCTGCCGCGTTTCCTTCCGATTTCAGGACGACCGTAAAAAATAACAGAAAGCCTGGCAGCTGGCCTCGGTGGAATTTAATCAAAAATATAATTTTCGTTTCCGCTCGCTCGCAAACGTTTCGACAGACACAACCTCGATACCGACCTGCTGTTGTTTCAGAGTTTTTTCTGCCCCCCACTCCGTTGCTGGATTCCGAAGTGACCTACACATATAATACCCCCGGGGCAAATTCATATTCGCGTCCTTTCGCTCCGTCATCAAGGTAGCGGTCGCCTTTCCGTCGGAACCAGGGCACCGTGAATGGGAAATATCGAAGCAGGTACCGCGTAAACGGTTCACAAGATCGTCGATGAAAAACACGCTAGTTATTGCAAATGCTGAGCTCCGGTTGCAGAGACACCGGCGGAACGGAATCTTCTTTGACGAGGGATGCGAGCGGAACGCGAGGATCGCCAAGATTCGACGGAGTGATTCATTTTAAAATATAACTCGCGAGGTCCGTTTTTACGCCAGCCGCTCGCTCTTTAATGTATCGTTGTTCCCCGAATAAGAACATTTCGTTCGGGAACATTATTTTTACATTACCAGAATTTATGTTCGGAAGGCGTGCGGGCTTAAAAGCGGCTTACTTGGAATTTAACGTGGAAATGCTGGACGCTTGTGTACGGCCACGTATAGGAGCGCGACGGACGTTAGTTGGAAAAAGCTGTCTTGTATCTCAAGGAGAAACACTCGCGGCGATTCGAGCCATGACAAATGTATCTCCATTTCATTCCGTAATCTTTGGGATATTACAAGAAAATCCAGCGATATCTGCAGGGACGTGGATACCTCTCGTTACCATTCGGGCAACTTTGCTTCCCGTGTTCATGTTCAGATGATAGCACGTTAGCCTGTGTACGAAAGCAGCCAAGGAAGATTAACGAATCGCCGGGCGTGAATCCTAGATAGAGGTTGCCTGGAAGGCGCGACATTTACCAGGAGATTCGAGCGACTGCAGCCGAAATGGGCGACGGGGTGGGTGGTAACGCGGAATAAATTGAAAGTTCACTGGGAATATCAGGCGCGAAGGGCGAAAATGTCGGCGATAACTTTGCCCCGCAATTTTCCCGCGCTGCGCCCTTTGTTCCGCGGTCACCTTCCGGTGTCATTAGTTTCGGAGTTGCGAAATTTCGGCGGACTCGCTTACATCACCGGCGATTTTAACGATCGTTACATTCGTCGCGCGAAGAGCGATGGCGGGCGCATTAAAATGTTTTCCATCTATCCACCGAGCTTCCGCGCACCGCTATCGGGATTTCGAATCTCTGCCGCCGGCTCTCTCGAGATTTTTCCACGACTCTCCGCGGTGTTTCTCTGTCGGCACAGACGGACCGATATGCATGTAACCGAGATCACGACCGATCGTCGCGGATACGCGAGAGGAACGGTACGTCCTCGCGTACCAGCTACACCACCTTTCTCGAGTACGTACTACATTCTTCCCAGCTGCAGGAATATTAAAAAAAGAGGAAGGAAATGGTGATACAGCAAAATCTCCCTGCTCCGTCGTAAAACCGACACGAGTTCGCAAGCCTGGTCAACTTTGTGGCCGGTCACAAAGCGCAAGGTGTAAGCGAAACGTTTTTATCGCTGCGAAGTTTCATCCGAATGATTACTGTTCTATTTCGGGTCAGGCATAATAAATTAATAACAGCTACGCTGAGCCTCGCCCATTACGTTATTTGCTATACTAATTGTTACTGGTTTTGTGTTATGTGAAAAAAAAAAAAAGGGAATAAAGACGATTTATTATTATTATTATTATTACTTTTCGTCGCCACTGAATTTCTTCGAGCGACAACTCTTACTGCCCCGTGGTAATTCAACATTGTTCCTGTGGAGGTTACGTTCGAGCCCTTGAAGTGATCCTACTTTGAATCCTCGCTGCGCCTTCTCGGCTCCTTCCACCGATTCCCCGCAGTGGCTTCTTATTTTCTCTAGCTACTTTCGCTGCGTGTCCTCGCAACACCTCCTTCCTCCCGCCCCTCGCATAACTCACAATTAAGAAAGCCTCCGCCGTTCCCCGCTGCATTTCGCCTCGCAGGATGCAAACGCTGCAGGTGCGGCGAAAGTTTTGAGCGATAGCGTACACGGGACTCGGTTCGCGATTGGCGAGCGCAGGTGACACACAGGATACACCCGAGGTGGGCCACAAATCATCGCGCATTTCAAGTGGCCGTGTAGAGCAGCGAACTTCGTACGTCACGGGAGCGGTGTACACGTAGCCGCGGACGTCAACTGAAATATTATGAGATTACGTATAACGAATACGCTTGGCCTGCAATCCACTCGGGGCTCGCGCTTCCTAGCAGCCGAGCTAGACCGAGGCGGGTGCGCGGCCACGTATGATACGCCAGCGATCGTTCGCGGGGCGCGCGCATCGCGCGCGAGATTTACGAGGGCCGATCTTTCTTTGCCCCTCTGGAATTAAAACGACGGCCGGGGTTTATGATTTTCAATTTACCGGATGGTGGACACGCTTTTAAGCTGCCACTGGGAAATTGAATACCGGCGCTGTTTTTTTTTCCCCCACCCCTTACAGCTTACGAGTGTACTGGGCACTGTAAAAACGACGGACCAAGTAGGTAGTAGTCCGACAAGGCCGCGAGAATACGTGGAGCCTTTAATTTTGATTAATTTTCATGGCAGTAAGGGCTCCTTGATTTTTCGTCAATTTAATACCTCCGCGACGTCGATCAGCACCGTAGGGAGGAAGGCGCGAGCAACGTGGCTTTGCTTTTGGAGTGCCGCGCCGCACAGTGGTCCGAATAGAGGTAGTAGAGGACATTCGTGTATAACTTTTGAACTATAAAAGATATCGGAATGAAATTTACGCCAAAAAATAGGAAAAAATTATCCCCTTCTAATGATTTATTGTTTAATATATTGTACATTTATTTAATGTTTTTTTTTTCAATTTTTTCAACTTGATTGTTATTAAAAAAAATTGAAAACGGTGTGTTTAGTGGTTTATTTAATGCTCTTTAAGTGATCGAAATCGCATGTTGGGGAAACTTTTCGTTTCCAAGTTATAAGGAAACGTTGAATAGTACTATTAGAAATTGCGACAAAATCTACAGTTTAGTTAAACATTATTATTCATTTATTCAACGGACTAGAGTCCAATATATACATAAATATTTGTAAAACCCTTTGTAATGCAATAATAATACGATGGATACGAACGTGCATAAGTAAAATGACGCAACGCCGACAGATTTAAACAGTAATAATTTGAAGAGAGGGATGAAGTGGGAAATGATTTTTGCATGATTCTGTAGAGGAACGTAGGCTGAAAATATTCCAATAGGTTACAACGTGGGACTCAGTGGGACTTGAAGGATATTCCTTGTCAATTGTACAGAACTTCGACAATTTTCTCTATTTCATTGAACATTACTTTTTTTTAATACATTATGAACAGTAATTTTTAGTTAATGGTGTTAATCCTTAACGCAAAAGTATGCTCTTCATTCTAGAAAAAAAAATGGAGAGAAAATATTAAACAGGGTTGTCAGGGCATCGCTAAGAAGGAAGCAGATTTTTCTGATGAAAAATGTTATCTTTAAAATATCCAACTTTAAGCGTTCGTCCTAATTACAATTTTTATTAAATTTTAATAATATTTTCAGTTTCGAGACTGCTGGACATTTACGAAGTAGTATACATTCATTAGATTTCGATAGGGGAAAGTTCATTTTTCGGCCGAACGTCCTCTACCACCCCTATTCGGACCACTGTGCGCCGTGGTTCTGGAGGGGCGCGCGCGATTTGTCAGCCACGCGCATTGGCAAGTTGACCATTTTTCATCTGGCTGGGCGTGGAGGGGTAAGCGGACTTTTTCCCGTGGAAAAGGCGACTTTTGTACGGTAAAGTATTTACGTCGCCGCGGCGAGAAGGAAACGCCGCCGCCGCCGCCGCCGCGGAGTCAATTCGAGTGGGCGACAACGTAAATTCACCGAAATTTATTCCACGCTGACGCACTACATTTTTCATGATCCCGGGGAATAAATTCACGAGTTAGCCCCGTGCCGGCACCCCGATCAGTTTAGATTTCGCATTGGCGCGCGGGCGTGCAAGACCACGGGAGACCAACGAGCAGCGAGGCAACGAAGCGTGGTGGGAACGCTCCAAGAGGCGATAAGGGAATAAGGGGTCCTCCGCCCCCTCTTTAATTCATTCCTTTCCGAACAAGCGGCGAACTACGCACGAGTAAACATCGCGACGAGTGGTCCCGCGGGTGAAAAAGGAATTCTAACCGGCGCTATGCATTTCCCCGCTGTGTCCCGCCCGCTCCTAAACGGCTTTCCAGCCCGGCCGGAAGATATTTTCCCCGCCGCCGGGCCGTTTCCACCCCCGTCCCGTAAAAACCTATTTTTATGAATCAAACGCCGCCACGTTTGTTTATCCAACGAATTACCTCTACGCCCGCGAAGCCCTGGACTCTGTAATTACACTCGTAATCCACCCTTTTTGCGTTACAATCTGTTACTCCTTACGTGCCCGGCTGTAAATTGAGTTAACGTCCGAGCTAATGCGCCGGCCATGGGGGAGTTTCTATTTATACGTTGCTAATTAAGAGTTCGAGGCGCGAGATGGAACGTGGAGGTCAGGCACGAGGTATTACGAAATTGCGAGCCGAAGACGGGAGATGGGGAATGCTAGTCACGCGCCGCAGCGATTGTCTCGTCCGAGGAGACCTTTAGACACCAGCGAACGCAGACGTCGCCGCGATTCTCATTCGGCATCTGTCAATAGAAAAAAGAAGGGAGCGGGGCCGAGTGGTGTAAGCGCGAGGGCGCGAGAGGTCCGGAGGGGCCAGAAGTGAAACGAATGCGAGATAGCCCGGGGAATGATTTATACAGGGTCATGATAATCCATCATGGCCTCTCGCCGGTGACCACCCTTCTTCGCCAACCGGGGCAGAAATCATCCCTGCGATTTAGCAAACTGCGAGGCGATACCTTTGCTCCTTTATGGGTAATATTGCGGGTCTGGCAGGGGGTGAATCGATGTCAAGGAACCTGCGTAAATTTCGCGCGAACACGCTGCTCCGCGCCGTTTCACGGGGGCTCGCTGCCGCAGATTTATTTGTACATAAATCCTACGGGGACCCGAAAAGAAGGACGACGCTATCTGTGCAGGAAGACACGTCAGGACTGCGAAGAAAAGATGAAATTAGATAAAACGATGGGGGTGAAGGTAGGCGACGAACGCGTAGCGGATGGGATGCGTGCTTCCAGACTTTCCAGGAACAAACGTACGTAACATTTCGGACAGCTCGATGCAAAATGTTTACACGGGACTGCTGCAGCTGAACGCTGCGGCAACAATGTTCCAAAGTTAGTGTTCTCGGTGTTCGCGAGCTGGCTAACAAAGTTTCACTTCTGAATGTTACCTAAAATACACGGTGAATCGCTACATTAATAGTTCAGAGACCTTCTGAGTGTTTCGGGATGGATCTTCTTCTATTTAATGGAGCAGATGGAGTAATTGGGATGAATTCGTCGAGTCTCGTAAAGACTTCAAGGTGATATTGAAATTTTCTGGCATTCCTGCCAGCAGAATACATTTCCCTCGAAACACTTTCTTGTAAAGTCAAGGATACGCATAAACTCCTCCCCCTCGCCACGATTTCGCCTATACGCTTGCTCCTTTATGGGTAATAAACTTAAGAGGAGCAAAAAATGTTGATGCATAACTTTCTATATCAAGGCCAATAGTATTGGAGCAAAAAATTGGGTAGCATTTGGTAAAATGGATGAAGATAGCCTTCCCTTCTCTATTGAGCGATACTCTTGCTCCCTTATGGGTAATAACTTCGAAACGGAGAGGAAAGAGTTAACGCAAGATCTCGTGGCTGGAGCATAAAAGTGGTCGTAAAGGGAATTAATGCGTGTGCGAATCCTGAAAAAGCAGTACCAATAACCCTTATGAAACTCGGGATACAAGAACCCTCGTAACTTCCAGTCCAAACAAACACACAGGACCGCCAGGAAAACGCAGGTATCGAGTGGATGAAACACTTGGAAGCTCGAAATAATAAGTATTAATGCGCCTTGGGGGTCCCAGGCGCGAGACGCTGCGAGGTCGAGGCGCAAGTAGTAGAGGTAGACGGTTCGCGCGACATCCAGGCTGACCAAGAGGCAACTGGGACTAATCTCCTGAAAACTGGGGCTGCTCGTGGCAGCGAATGTTGCTCGCGTTCGAAAACGGGTCTCCGGCGTTCGAACGTGTCAGCCAAGTGGAGCACTGGGGCCACCTAGCTCCGAGCAGAAGAAAAGGACCGATATGTCTCAGGGCATGTCCCGTGGCCCCTGCATCTTTTACTCGACCGCGATAATATTAAAGAGATCACGTAGCACCGAGGATCGACGTACTTACATTTCATTACAGCGGCTGTCCGGCCCTCCCTCTTTTATTCCCGCCGCCTGGAATACTTCAGGGTACTGTTAGAGCGCCGCGGATGAAGGGATAGGAACGTTTCGGTAACATTACGAGTATCCCGCTCGAATTTATTCTAACTAGCCGCGTTTCTATGCACATACGTTCACATAAATATCGCGGGATACGCGGGTGTTTCGTTCGAGAGAGTAAACCGAACGGAGGATACGTTTTTGTCGGACGGATTCCAAGGATATCGGAGAAAGCCCCGTCCGCCGCAGCTCCTCCGAGGGTGCCGTAATTAAGTGATAGGAATATCATTCAAGAAGCAAGTTTGTTGCTACGTTGTGGAAGCAACGTTCACTATTACTTGGGACGGATGGAAATATTGAAGGACACGGGATGTCCCAGGATAGCAAAATCGATACACACGTACTGCGACTTGTCGCTCAAGTGGATCCTAGTACCTTTCGCTAGCCGCCAGCTTTTCGCGTCTACGTCTTGCTGTGTAGGTGCTCCTATGGAAAAATCGATAAGGTTTCACCCGGCACGAATTTTACTCGGCAATCAGGCCAACCCTTATTGCGGCAGGGAAAAGCTTTCTCCCCGAACGGAGAGGCGAGCTTCCTCCCGGCATCCCGTTGCGAAATTAAATATTCTCGAAGCTATTTGCGGTGGTGTGCTCCGTAATCGAGGACGGCACTTAGTGCCTTTTATCGATACATAGGAGAAATTAGGGTGGAAATAGCCTCTTTATATTCGTATTACCCCCGCCAGCGGCAGCCAAAGGGATCGGGTGCCAGTAAGTACATTCAATTTGACTGATCGCATCTACGGGGCGGCCGAGAGGGTGGGAGACGACCCAGAGGGTGTTTATTCGAGGCTTCGGAGGGACGGGACCTCTCGATACGCGTAATTAAAAAGATATCTCGGCTGCGCCCGCCAAGGGGAAGTAGGGGAGCGTCTCTGCGGGCGAGGAAAAAAAATTTGCATTCTCACGAGAGACCGAGGGATGCCTGAACTTTTACTCTTCCCGAGGGTATTAACAAACGATCCGCCGAGGAATCGAATGCTGCCCGTAGAAGTTTTCGAGTTGGCCGTCCAGTTAAACGACTTGGTCGTTATTAAAGTGCCGCTTTGTATCGAGACAAAGGAACGGCAGCAAAAGGCGACCCCGCCTCGAACGATAATACGAGTAAGGAGTACCGTTTACGGGCAACGTAAAATTTCAATCGAAACTTCTGGACTGGATTTACGGTGATTTGCCGTGACAAACCCAGGATCATTTGGACCGAGGGGGAGTTTCAGCGCCGATAAGCGACACGTCGTCGCGAATAATTTAACAAATCAGCGTAACGAGGCCTCCCTCGTCTCGCCTCCGTCGAGATAGCGTTAAAGCCGTCACAAATGAAGGGGAACGCCACGAGGCGTCGCCGGCAAGAAAAGAAGTCACTTGGACGCCGGAGCTAGACTTGAAAAATTCTCCGCCTTAGCCGTGGAAAGGAACGACCTTTGAAAATGAGCCTCATTAGCGACGCTGCTCCGCGCTTCTGTTCCGCCCTTTATCCCTTTTCTTAACGCTTTGATTCGGATAGGGCAATTAACTGTGCTGCGCATGGTCCCCATCGGAGGTCAATGGTCGTTGACAAGAAGGGCTCGCGTAATACATTAAATATCGGAAAGGTTATTGAAGAATTTACGCGGCAGCGCACGGCAGGTACTCGCCTGTAGCGAAGCTTCCCCGGTGCGTGCTTCGATCGATCATAATCGTGTGATAAAGAGGAACGGGAACTTTATTCAGAGATTCATTCGGGGAACGGGGAATCCCGGTTCCAGCAGCCGTTCCATTTACCGAGCGTTTTCACATCATTTCAGCAAGCACGCGCCGTTAAACTTCTTCCACGAAACTCTCTCTTTAATTTCCTGCGTATAAATATCGTCGGAGGCCAGCCACGCACGGCACAGATTACACAGCCGGAAAATAACGTGCACGGAGATGTTTCAGGGTCTCGTTTAAACTGCCGCGAACTCGAGGCTGAAGTGGATCTACTCGGCAATCCTCTGCAACCCTCCCCCTCTCTGTATCATCTTCTTTATCCTTTTCCCCCCTGTTTCTTTTCTTCTTTCACCTCCAACACACTCACGGCGGCCTAGCCAATTACCGAGGCACCGGAACAACCAGACAGTGCAAATTGTGATTAATTGCAACAGCGGCGCGCGAGTCCCCGTAATTAATAAAGGCTGCTAATGCCGAGTCACGTTCACTGAAACGATGCGCTTTCTACACCGTCGGCGATCGGTCGATCCCCGTTCAGTGGGTTCGCTCGTTCGATAAGGCGACAGCAGGAAGCACCGACAAAGGCCGGTTCGTCCCATCGCTGGAACTTCATCGGTGTAACGGCAACGAAGTCTCGAAGTTGCCCTAGATCTAGAAGAGTGGCAAGAACGTCGAGATCCGAGAGCTTTCAACAATCGCCGCAGCAAGATGTTTCTTCTTTCCCTGAAGGGAGACCGGTGCCGCTTAATGGCACACGAGACTTCGATGCGCCGTGGATACTTTGGACGTTCCAGGGAAAAGAGTGTCAGACGTAGATAATCAATGGCTGTGATTCCGAATGTCGACTGGTTATCGGATGCGCCGAACCGTCCGCCGTCGAAAAGGGCGGCGTAATGACACCCTTTGTTACCATCGACAATTTTTATCGGCACAGAATGGAAACTGTCGCGCGCCCGCCCTCCCGCGCGCCGCGATGTGAAGAATTTATTGAAATAACATTCTGCAGGCCTCTCTCCCGATGAAAAGGCCAGGCCAGGCGAGAGAGCGCTTTGTAAGTGACGTGACTTTGCAATCGGCCGCTGACGTCAGTATTAAATGGAACCACAGGGCTCGGGCGAAAGGACAGGTCAATTAGTGATGGAGGAGAGAGGGGTGCGAAACACCGGGAGCCTCAACTTCATTTTTCCCCCAGAGGGGCTCGATCGGTACCGTCACCCGACTTCGTTTACGATATCATAAAATATTAATACCCCCAGGGGGAGGGGACTGGCCTCGAAAGGCCTCAAAGAGCCGTTGGCTCAAAGGTCGCGCCGCGAAAAATCGCTCGCGCTATATGAGACGGGTCCCTTTGAACGGGGCATTATTTCGCTGGAACTTTCCAGGCGGAAAAAAGGGTGGACACGGTCGATACGCGCGATAGGCGTCAGCCTGACGTCCCTTCAACCTCCATCGGTGGCGTTCATGGCTGACATTTTGGAGAAAAGATTTAATTACGAATTGATTAATGCTTCACGGAGCGGCGATAGTAACCGCGGTGACATGGGCGTCGAATTTTCCACTTTTTCTCTACACACTTTTGACGTACATACGAAGAGAAATTTGACGAACGAGTGCAGGGAATGGTCCCCCACAATCGTTGCTGACGATTTGACGAAAGGAATCGCGAGCCCGGGGAACTGTTACGATGCGAGGGGATGCGACGGTGTCTCTAGCTGGGGGAAAAAATTTTGAAACCACCGTTATGTAAATCGATGCTGATTCGACTCCCCGGAGAGAAGCGAAACGTCCACGGGCGAGATGACAGGGCGCGCCACGGAGAAAGGGCGTTTCGCTGGTGCAAGTTTTTCTGGCTGAGACGCTGGAGGAGCTGGAGACCCGCGACGAAGATTCGATCGAAGGATATCGTCGAGTGCGAGGCAAAAAGATGGCAGTCAAAGACGCAGAACGAACAGGAAGCGTCGGGAAGCAAGGAAAAAGTGGCTCCCGGTGTATCCGCTTTTTCATATAGAAACTTTCGAACTGAGCGCCAGCTTAGTTGTCCGTTACGATCCCAGCGGGGTGGAGGGAATCGGGGGAGAGGGTTACAATCTTAAGTTACTTTAGAATGACCGACTTGGGGCTCGTGTCGAACCTGGCTGGCCAATATTCGTTCGTAACGAGGACATACTTCGAGCAGAAGATCCACGGTATTTCACTCACTGTAAGTCATCTCGACTGCATGTCGAAGCCAATGGATTTATGTGGAGTTATACAAGGAACTGGATCCTCAGCACTCCCAATGGCCTGGTTCCACTGGTGCCACTGGTACAGTCTATTGAGAATTATCCCTCGGAACCGAGGGGAACACCTAATATTGAAATTCCTCGATGCACCTTGACTCGTTCAACTGTTAAAGCCGGATACCTCGTCGATTCTCGAGCACGCGCGATAACTAACGGCGTAATAGAGAGGGGGCGGCGGAGGGGGCTTACGTTTGGTTAATTTACAGTGAAAGTCACGGGCCCCGGGCCGCTGATCTATGGGAAAAGTTCTGCTCGCGAAATTTCTACGCGCGGAAGCAACAGCCGTCGCGAGGGGCGAGAGGCAAGACGCGCGAAATCAACCCGCGAAAATTATTGCCGAAAAAAAGCCCGCCGGACGCGCGGGCATTTCTCATTAACGCGTCATTAACGTTGAAAGGGTGGCGGGGCGAGAAATAAAGAGAGAAACGGCGCAGCCGTGGAAACCGCTGTGGATTATCGTAAATTGGCGAAGACACGGGTAATCGCGCGGCTGTATCCGTAAATTCGCGAATCGCAATCTGCGTTTCACTGTGACAGAGTAATCTGCGTAACCTTTCTCACGGAATTCGAATTGTCGTCATCCGTTTTCCAAATCATCTGTGTATTCCTCGTCGAATAAATTTATTGCCTATTAAGGCAGGATACCACCTTTGACTGCGATTTTGGAGGCGTTTTTCATGAATTTTTTTTGAGAATGCGCAGAAACAAAATCGGTTTCAGTCATTCATTAATGTAACTTTAATCTGTAATTACACATTTTTTGAAACTGAAAAAGTAAAAAATAATCTCTTGTAGGTGGCGCCAAAATACACTCCTTTGGAGAAACATCGTTAGACGGCGTGTCAAATTCCGCTCTGTACGTGGCTCTTAGAAAAGAAACCAAAGAATGTCCCTATTAACAACAATATTGTTCAATGCTGCACGTAGGGATTTTACGAAATTTCGATTTTTAAGAAAATGGCGGCCATTTTAACGAAAAGGTCAATTTTTTAGGGTAAAAAAGTTTAAAAAAATTTATAAAATTGCGCACCAAAAGAAAAATAACAACGCTACAGCAAAAGTCCTACGTACATCGTTAGATTACACCAATCGGAAGAATTGTGCAAAGTTTCAAGTCAATCCGATGAAAATTGTAGGAGTAATCTGACACGCTGATTTGGAAAACATCGTTTCGAGAAAAACGCGTTTAAAGTTTTATATAGATTTATATATCTGCTCCAATCCGGTTTTTACACAAGAAAAAGGTTCCGGCCACCTTTCTAATGAATGAATTTCGATTCTATACACTTGAAAGAGTACTTTGAGAACAAAAAAAAATTTCAATTTTTTTTAAGTGCAAACGTGGTATCCTGCCTTAACGCTAGTATATACATATAGTTTGCCTACTCTAACGCGCTGTAATCTCTTGACACACGAATCTCTAAACTGACAAGATCAGGTGCACCCGTAAGAAGGCTACAGGGAAACTGGACCGTCCTTCGTCAGACAACCGCTCCGTCAATCGAGCTGTCCGTACCATCGACAGATCCGTTCCCCTTAAACTTATTATTCAGAAGTAGATACAGCCTACGACACTCCGGCGAAACGGTTCCCCGTCGTTCCATAGGTAAAACCAATGTCCACTCTAACTCGGTCTCTGGATGTAATTATTCCAGTTCCTCGCCGTTTCAAATAATCCGCGAGGGTCTATTAAATCCGCCGATCATTCTGGTCGACGCCGCATCGTACGGTCTACCTTCGCGTCATAGTACGCTTCGACGGCCCGTTTCACCGTTCAGTGGCAACACAAAAACGATCCAGCCGTTCGAGAAGGTGGACAATTCGATCGCGACAGTTCTTCGGGAAACGAAGCGATAAATGTCGGGTTATGCAGATATCCGGCAACGTATTAATTCATTTGTCATTCCCCCCCGGCGAGGCAATTGTATGCCCGGGATTATGAAGACAACTTAATTAGTAGAGAATTAATTAGCTTCCATACGCCCGGACGGGATAATGCGCGTTTCATATGCCGCGCAATGGTTCCGCGTAAATTTTGCGCGGTTCTTTGGCTACCTATACATATTAATCGCATCCGCGTAGACTGGAACACGACAAGCGAGTGGCGTGGAGTATCGCGAACGACGAGGAGAAGGCAGCAATTTCGACGCGCGTTTATTAATCGTCAGCCGTATTATTAGAAACACATCCTCGCTAATTAACTCTCGCGCGCTCAGAACGGTGCACTGTGATCTTCGAATAATAGAGCGCGATCTAACACGCCGGGCGATCGATTCACGTTGGCCGATATAACGGTCTACAAAGGTGCCGCCGTTTCGCGCCCGAAGGTTTCGCGAAGTTCTTCGATGGAAAGCTTCCCTCGCATCGCGAATATTATTTGTAAGATTGGAACCCGTGAGCTTCCGCCACGAGACAGGCAATTGTTCCTCGAGTTCTCGTCTCGCCCGGGAACGGCCTACGTATTCCATTGATCGCGCTTACATGCAAACGCGAGCACTTCATTCGCCGCGTACCTCATCGCAAATTCATTCGCATTCCACCGCGTAGGAGATGGCACCCTTCGCCGGGGCACTGCACCTCCGATCGAGGGGCAAGAACAGAGCTTTGCGTTTGAATTGCTAACGGCAGGGGCACCTGTGATCGCGAAATTACCAGAACGAGAGTTCCACACAAAGTAACGCTTTTCGCCCTGCCTTCACTAATTTCCAAACTATCACATTCCTTTACCGTCCACGATCACTGAAGTAATTAATTCCGCACATTCCTCGAAGGGGGTCGCATAACGCGAAGGTGGAAAATCAAGTGCACAGCGCATCTCTGGAGCGCCAGATTTCAACCTCTTTCGTTCCGATCTCGGTCAAATTATGCGATAACGAGAGCGGGTCGTGCGACGCACAGTGCCCGCGTGTAAGCGGCGAAAAAGCAAGGAAAGACAAGCAGCACGAGAGTGCGTTACGAAAATACTCGTATTTCTGTAGCGACGGGACCAGCCTTCTCTATTCTTCCTCGTTAACGAACCCGTTCGAGCAACAGAACGTCCTTTATCGCGGCTTTGATCTCGTACGATATTCGCGAATAATATCGCCAGCCTTTCCTCCGCGCAGGCAAGAAAATTCTATTCTTTGTCCCGTCCGCCTTTCGTTGCACTTTGTACGCTCGCGTGTGTACGCCTCCGCGGCACGGTCGACGTGAACCTCGAGGAGGAAAAGCAGTCCTCTTCGTGGCTCGATTTTATGGGACGCGGGAGACTGCGGTCTTCGAGGATTTCTCCGTTCGAGGAAACTTGGAATTCGAAATTTCTAACGTTTGAGGATATTTTTTGCGCCAATGGTTTTCTTCCGCGAAAGTGCTCGCCCGGGTTCTGATCTCTGGTAAGCTTCCTCTTACACGTACCACTCTATTACCAAGATATAAACCCAGAACAATCCTCCCTCATCCCCGTCCGCCTAGCTGAGAAACTTTCGACAGACCGTCTTCCCCGTTGCTTTCTGAATCTGTAAACAGCCGTGCACGCTCTTCAACTTCGGCCATCGATTGCGCCCCCTCGTAAAGCGCGTGCAGCGCGAGGCGACGCGCGGGCCATTTGCGTTCCAAGGGAGCCGGGGCAGCTTTTTATTCCCCGTCCGCGACGGGCTCCACTCCCTCGCCGAGATATATCTGCGGGGCGTGCTTTAATAACGCAGATGAAGCGGCTTATTATGTAACCCGGCGCCGTTAAGTTTTAGTGTTTCGCGTCTTTATCCGGCATCAAACGTTCCCCGCCTCCCGGCAAGGAACTTCTTCTTCCTTCTCCCCCCGAAGGTCGTTAGCGTTCGAACGGGTGCAAGGCTACGCCCGTCTATTACTCCCGCGCTTTCACACCTACCCTCCCGTGTCCAGCCGATGTTCAGCGTTTCAGCGACTATCAACGTATCCACGCAGAAGATGGGGAAGTTTAACGGGCACGCGTGCAAGCGTAATTGGGTTGAAGAGGATTGGCCGCGGTGTGCAGCGAGATAACGTAATCGAGTTCCCCAGGAACCCGATTCAAACTTATTTCGCGGGCATGAAATTTTGAGGTAAACGCCGGCTCGCCGGGGAGCGGCAAGATTTACGAGGGCGATGTGCCGGGGAAGATTCCAGTTGCTCGCCTCAAGTCCCAGGAGCCTGAAGACGCTGCCGCGCGAAAGAAGCCCCACGACAATAGGGTTACGCCTCTAATTTAGACGCTCCTCCAACGCTCGCAACTTGTGCACGCTGACACAGCGTCCGCGTTACAGCTTGTCACTTTCGCACGAGGAACGATAACTAGGAAGTCATTCAGATCTACGATGCGAACTTTTATTGGTCATTCGAATTCTCTATCCAACTATTGTAGGATCACGGAAAAAAGGAAGTCGCCTCAGCGGGACTCGAACCCGCGATCTTTAGGTTTGCGCGCTGGCCAGCCGCCTTAACCACCTCGGCTACCGCCGACTTCCCCATCCTCGTTCTTCCGTATCCGCCTCTTATCGTATGGGGGTTTCTGATCCCACACTCGGCCCTCCTGCGACGACATTCGCCCTCGAATGTCATTTCGTCGCACTTGTCTTTTACATGGTTGGTTGGTGTCGCTTATTTCACGTCGCTGACACCTCTTACGACTAGTGATGGGACTGATACCAATACTATTGATGATATTCAATCAATTCGATACCAAAGTACTCAATTGGAAATATCGATACGCATCGAAATGTTATGTACTTGGTATCAATCATCGATACCAATTCTTTTTCAACCGATACCATATCAATACTATACCGAATCAAAACCGGTTTGATACTTTACGATTTTAACGATACTTATTTGATACTTACGAAATTATCGATACTTGTCTGATACTGTACGAAATTATCGTTTTTTATTTGATAATTCTGTGATCAGATGGCAAACCTGTTATGATATTATTATTATTATTATTATTATTATTTCGTCTTTATTACTCGAACAAAGGTAAAGTACATAGGGAGAAAGTAAAGGCGAGTAAAGGCGAGGCCGCAGTAGAAACTGTTAATAGGCCTAACCATAACATAAAATAAACTAAACATTTATTAGTACTACGTGTACTAATACTAACCATACTTAAAACTAATTGAACACAGAAATATGAAATATGAATATGATATCTGGAATGCGAAATATGAAATATCTATTTGATACGAAAGTATCGGTTTCGATTTGCAATTTACTAATTCACGAAAATAATATTTATTACCAATCATGATTTGATAATATAACTAATGAAGTAGGAGTTGGAATCAGTATCATGAACTACGTATATAATTGAATTTTAATTAATAAATGATGTACATATACATTATTCTAGAATGAAATATTTTGTTGCATTTTGCTTCCAATAAATAAGACGATTTTTTATGGGTAAACAACTTTCTTTAAAAAAGTTATCTAACTGTAATTGTACATCATTACCATCTAATGAGTTTCTATTTCTGCCTTCGATATAATTATCAAATGAAGCCCAAAAATTAGATTCATTCTCTGTCAGTGGTGACATTTATGTTTTGTGGTTATATTGCATATTGATTGAATTGATTTGATTTGTGGTTACAGGCTGATTTCAAGTCGTTTGAATTTGTGGTTATGGGTTATATTTATTGATGACAGGGTAATTCTATCTCCCCTTCCGTTTTTTTTCTTCATAATTCTGTATTATCATCATAACTATGCGCGTCTGCAAAGTTTCAAGACAATTGGATTGGTGGAACTGGGTTAAATAGGTATTCCGTTTTACCCCACGAAAAGTGTTCCGGTTTGCCCCACATGCAGTTATTTGGTAAACATTTAATATTTACACTTCAGCGTGAGGTAAAGATATTGCAGGTATCGATATTCTCGTATAGGTATCAAGTAGGTATCGATATTTTTGTGTAGGTATCAAACAGGTATCGATACATTCTGATATGTAAGTATCAAAGAAGCATCGATTCCTTTTGATGCCTTTGACTTTGATATGTATCAATACCAGATTGAAATTTGTAGAAGGGTATCGATATGTATCGTCTATTATTTCACGTCGCAGACAACGACCGTGGTGGACGAGCTCCGTGTGGCGATCGGTGCTCCCCCCATCCCGGACGAGCCCCCAAATGTAGGATCACGGAAAAAAGGAAGTCGCCTCAGCGGGACTCGAACCCGCGATCTTTAGGTTTGCGCGCTGGCCAGCCGCCTTAACCACCTCGGCTACCGCCGACTTCCCCATCCTCGTTCTTCCGTATCCGCCTCTTATGGTATGGGGGTTCCTGATCCCACACTATCCAACATTTAGACGCTCCTCCAACGCTCGCAACTTGTGCACGCTGATACAGCGTCCGCGTTACAACTTGTCACTTTCGCACGCGGAACGATAACTAGGAAGTCATTCAGATCTGCGATGCGAACTTTTATTGGTCATTCGAATTCTCTATCCAACTATCCAACATTTCTAAGAATCATTCCAAGAACCGTGCTAGAGTCACTCGATATACTTAACCACTGTGAGCCAGTTTAGTACTCTACTCGTTATCTCTCTTTCGCGAGCCCCAAACCCGCCGAGTGCTTGAAATCTAGGAAATATCGGGTTCGTCCGGCTCTCTGCCTTGAAGCCGACGCTCATAAAACGCGGCCAAGTTCCCCGGGGTTATACGTAGCGAGAATTCGGCGACCTGGAGTTCAAGAGCAGCGGCGGCGGGTGCGTGGCTGGAGAGATGGCGAATTATAGAGCCGAGTTTCTTGCGGAGTTGCACGCGGTTGGCGGAACGGGCAGATAAAACGCCGACATATCTCGTCTTCTTTTCTGGGCGGGCACGCGTTAAGTTCGCCTTTTTCGCAGCCATTTTCCTCCTGCCTCCCCGCACCCTCCCCCTCGCAAACCCCCTCGTCCATCTTCCGCTTCCATTCCGTTCGCTTAGCTTTCTTTCCACCCCCTTTGGCCCCCCACTGCTCCACCGCCGACGCTGCATCGAGTGCCGATCCAACTAGCTTCCCTGCGAAAACGCTCGCTTTATCCCGGCGAAGTGGCCGCCATTTCGGGACCCTGTTCTCCCCCTGTTTCCCAAAACGTTGACGACACTTACGACCTCTCCCCCCACCCCCTCGGAATCCGTCTTTCTTTTCACGCGGCGACGGGGTCTCGACTATTGCTCGCGACCACCCTCAGCGCCGTTCAACTTCGTTGCTGAGCTTGTAAGAACCCTTTCAGACGGGACACTTTCGTGGCTCGCGGCTGATATCCCGGGCGCATTCATACATTTTTCATCCCGCGCCACCTCTTCGTCGGCTATCGCTGTCTCTGACGGGTAAACATGCTTCGAGCACCGGTCGCCCGGCCGCCGAGTGTCTCGTTCGGAATACAAGGAGAGGAGCATTGGAGAGGAAACGAGAGAACGGCGCGTGGCTGGCGAAAATTGCATCGATTAGCCGCGAGCAGCGGGAAAGTTTCGATGGGAGTCGCGTTCAAGGAGGAAGGATCCAGAAGGCACCCTCGGGGGTGCAGATGCCAGCGGCGATCGGTCGGGTTAGCCGCGCGACTTAATGGACTGACGGGGGGGGTAAAAATAAATTGCCCCTCTAGTGGAAAAAGATTTCCCCCGCGGCGAGACGCGTTCCGCAGACCGGGCGCAGACAGGGGTCGAAGGGACAAATGGGAGCCCCTCGCGCCGCAAGCAGCCCAGAGAAAGGGAAATTGTTTGCGCTTTTAAAGAGGCCGCGATGTTTCAACCACGCCGCCGTGTATCGTTTGAACAGAATTTCAGACGGGGCGGCACCCTATCGATCTAACTTCTTCAGCCCTCGCCCCCAGTCGGCGTTCGGTTCTCTCGAGGGAGCCGAACGCGCGATACGGAAGAAGATATCCGACTGCAGTCGAATTTCGCACCCGGAGACGACCAGAACTTCGGCGTGGAACAAACAGGGTGGATCAAGGAAGCTCGAGCCTCGGGAAAACGAGACGGCGAAGGGAGTGGAGCCTTTGAACGACGGAAATACTTCTTGCGACGACGAGGGAGCACTCGTGTCGTCTTTGAGTCGCGTTGTTTCCTCTGCGAATTCGGGATTAAAAGTCGTGCAGCATCGATTACGTAACCTTTTGTCGCCTCTTTGTTCGCCCAACGGAATCAACTTCCGTTCACCCGTTCTTTTCCACATTTTCTATGTAACGCTGGTATGTAGGCGTGTGTACTGTAGATCGGAACACTGGGAAGATTAACGCGGCCCGCTTGTCATTCGCAGAGCCTCCTCGGTCGTCTTTCGCAATCTCTTCCCTCGCCGGGCTCCACACTCTAAAGATTCAGCTCGGTGAGCACCGGGGCTCTATCTTCTCTGTAATTACTTTCTGACTCGTTCGCGCTTTTCACGAGCCAACACTCCTGCCGCCTTTTTTTCTCCTAGAATGATCATTCTGTGCCCGCGCCCGCGTCCGGGCCGAACAAAGCCGCGGACCCGCCACCGGGGGAACACACCGCAGACTCAATTCCGGTTTTCCTCGCGACGGCGAATTTAGTATCCAGCTTGCCCTTTGACGCGTTCCTTTCGCCCCCGATTACAATTAACCCTCCGCCCGGTGTACTTCGCCTGTCGTTTTGTCCGCTTTAATTGGATTGTTCTATGATTAAGGCAGCCGACGGCTTGTACGCCGCTCGGGGTTGGATATCGTCCGTTTCCGAGGTATTCACGCATTGTTCCATCCAGAATTACAGAGAGGTAGTTCAATAGAACGGTTTCATATTCTACTTAAATTCTACTACATGTCGGAATTTCAGGCTTTCATTTTGAAATTTCCCGCGTAACTTTCTGTTGCGGCGTGAAGACTGAATCGTATATGCAACGACCAATCTTAAATTGCCACACTCTTGTGATAGGTTAAATCACAAAAGCTCACTTTAATTTTTGTTAATCATTGACGCGTAAGAGATATATTTCACACAAGTACAGATGTACAATGAATGTTATTGAAGCGTACAATTATTGAGTTCTAGAGTACTGTGACTCTGATTGCTGTTGGTTGAGTTCTGACCTCGTGGTGTCGTGGTCGCTCGCTGGAAAACTAAGATTTCCCTCTCCATGGAGCTTGTCGAAATATTGGTGGTTCCAGGAGGAGTGTAGACGACAACTGATTGGTGGAGGCGTGTCATTAACAACAGTGGTGAGGGTGAAAAAGCGCGGGAAAATCTAAGTCCCTGCTGCGTGTTGGGAACCGGTGAAAAGTACAGGTATACGCGACACGGCTGCAATAAAACACGCATCTGGTTGCTGTCCTAATCCCTCGAAACCTTCCAAATTGGTTGTGCTAATAGCCACACTCAGTAGGCTTACAGTTGTGTTTAATTAAAAATCCCGAGTTTATGGACGGGGATGGCAAACCAAGTGTCCGCCAGATGACGAACGCTGCTTATAGGGAAAAACCCTGACCATCGGCTAGGCTATAACGTTATCTCCTCTCAACACTTTCCTTTCCCCGAGGCGCATCTGTCCCGCTGCATCTCGTTCCACTGCTCCTGGTATATCAGGTCCGTTCAATATTTGATCAATCAGTGGTCAGCTATCTACGTTCTTTAGAAATAGAAACACCCCTCCGCTGCCGCCGCTCGCATTACTTTGACCCACGCAATTGATTGGCAATTCCAGCACGACGTTCGACAAAGCTTGGCCATTTGTCAGTCCGCCGCTAATAGACTGGGTCGTCCGTAACTTTGAATTCTTAACTCACTGGCCGGGCTGTAATAAGTAGCTGTCTTATATCGTTTAAATATACAGAAGAAAGCTGGAACCAACGCGGCCGCTAATGACCCTCATTACACCGTTAACAAAGGCGAACGTTCGTTTTCATTAAACGCGCGGCTTTCGCGGTGCTCGCAGCGGCGCGTTGCTCCGCTTTCCTCTTCCCCCTTTTGTTCCGACATATTTATTTGTTTGTGGAAACGGCCGGCCAGTTCCGGCGCTGATGCGCCGTTTTGATAATTGAGTCGCAAACCGACCCGAAACGTCCGCTGGTGTCCGGTTTCCCCGGCTTCAGCAAGAACGGGCGCGGCGATTTTCCAGGTGGAACGCGAAATTATTGAGTCGCCCGGGAAAGGGACGGGGAGGGAACGCAAAGGGCGTTTCCTGGCGCGTGGAGCGGTGAAAAGGGCACGCGACGGCTGGTTAATGCCACGCAAGCTTTTAATTGCTGGTGAAATTGTTTTCTCTCTCTGCATTAGGTGGTCGCCCGCGCTCGAGAATTCTATCGGACAATAATTATGCCCGATTTTAGGGATCAAGCGGCGTTATCCGAGTGTCCCCGAAATTGCTGACCATTTCCACCGAAAAGCATAATAAAATCGCGACGGAAGACTGGCACAGCCTTCGCTATCGATCGTTCACTTCAACCACCCGTCAAAATCCACGAAACTTTGATAAAAATCTCTATCGCGTTCTATCGCGCAGGACGACGATAGGTCGAATATTACGAATTAATATTATGATACCTATTTCCAGCGTCGCGGAATTTCCTCTTTTTCCCCGATGCAGATTTTAATGGAAGTTATTTCTCGATTTAATCTCATTGACGCCGCGCATAAATAGAAATAGAATATTCGTCATAAATGTGGCACGAATTCGCCATCAACGTCAAACCTCAATAACAGGTAATCAAAACTCGATATTGCAGTTGCCGCGAGAGATCGATCGGATTAATATCGAATCACAACTTGAGCGACGCTTACTGGAGGTTCACAATGGTTGAAATCGCTGAGGATTCTTGAACGTATACTAGTTGGAAGACGGGCGCGTATCGACTTCATCGCAGCATGGATTCCGACATCCTTCAGGAGAAGCTCGAGGCGATAGGCGCGGATATGGTAACAAGCCTCGCGCCCCCTCAAGAACCCGTGAGGCTCTGGGTTGCTCGGCGAAAAATCCGATCCCCCAGTGGTGAACACCGATGGAAGATCGGCCCATGGAGCCGTAATAACGCGGGGCATCCTTGGAACGCCGCTAAGGATCGATAATCCTGCTCGCAGGGCGGTTGTCTTAAGTGAGCCCGAGCCTTGTACGTGGAATGCGCGCATAGTGCGTGGCGGCTGTATGGAGTGGATACGGGTAATCTCGGTAGACCAGTTACGCCCGGGGGCATCGACACGGGAGAAGATACTCCGCAGTATCTAAATAGAGCCATCAAATATAGATCACGAACGCGATACGTGCGAAAGCATTATCTATATGGCGATATCCTCGCTTCGGCCCTCAGCTTGCCGCCCTTCCATATTGCGAGCCGCAAAATTATGGCTAGATCCAGGGTATTCGTGTTCCCCGGTTACTGCTCGACGTCTCTGCGCTTCTCCTCCTAGCCACCTTGGCCTCTACGCCTCGGGGCACGCGAGATCTCGTTTGAGAGTCGGTAAACGTTTGCTAGTGTTGCTACCGCGCGAGCTAACAGCGACCTCCTAGCATGGGATATTACTTCGTTCCACGGTATTGTTGTACGCCCGGCTTCTTCTCTCGCTGCGTTCTGACTTCGAGGAACCCGGGAACCCTTTCAAGGGGGGAATTAAAGCTCGCGATCGATACAGACGGTGTTGATCAACATTGGATCATCGTCGAACTAAATAGAAGCGGAGTAACCCAGTCGAGCTTCTATATCCCAACCGCTATTGTACCTAGCAATCCTATTGTGCGGCCCGGCTTCTTGGATATCGGCTGCGACGTCCCGCAACCCGGTCTGGCGCAGGAGAATCTGCCAGTAGCGTGGCAGACTCGCGTCGATAGTGGCCAATAAAACGCAGGAGCTTGTGGAACGACGCGGAATACATTCGAGCCGTTCGGAGGGGAACAATCTTATCGCGGGGTTACAATTGAAAACGGCTCGGAAGCTCGGGGCAAGGCCAAGCTCCCGCGGCGCGGCAATTTTCATACGTTCCGCGGAATTTTGCGAGCGACCCTCGAACAAGAACGGAGACGATGGCGCCCCCGTTCCCTTCGTCGAAATTTCCCTTTTGGTGGCACGGCACGCGAATCTGGATCTCCTTCGCCAAAGTTTATCCCTCCCGGAATCCCCTGGAATGCTACCGGCGATTCTTATTCCCCGAATTGTCTTTCCACCCTCTCGAGGAGCGACGATACGCGCGTCGTTTCCCCGGATAAATCCCAGTAATAATGGGTGATTCGGAACTTCTGTTACGGTCCATTCTCGCCGGTGAAGAGAGAGAGAGAGAGAGAGAGAGAGAGAGAGAGAGAGAGAGAGGCGAGGGTGATTTTTCGTTCAAGTCCTCTCGCAGCCTGTGGTTGTGGGAGGTTTCGAAAGCGAGGCACGGCGAAGCCTCGCGTTGGGATGTCGTTCAAGGCCACTCTAAAACCCGGCGACGATGAAAAAGAACCTCTTTCGTTATGCATTCGTTATGAGTGTGCCGGCTTTATTCGCTTCGCGGGGTAGTGGCACGATGAAACAAGCACTCCATCGCAAATGAAGTGGATTCTGCACGCGAATAAGGCCGGATGTGTTTATAGAATTCATTCCTGCGCCCGTGAACGCTCGAGACGTAAAGTGGGGTACTTTAGATACGAGTCATTCGCAAACGTTACACGTACCGTGTACTTTTCTTTTTTTCTTCTCCTACCTCCCCCTTTTTTTTATTCGAGCCGCCACTCCTAAGCGGTGTATCGCTGCGCCTTTTTTCTCTCCACGCGAGGCTGGAATAAGCGAGTCGAATATCATGTTCCGCGAGGCAACTCGATGTTCCTCCTTTATGATACTAAAATCAAATGCCCCGGGAAACGTGAGATTCCACTTGGCAGACCGCCTCCTCGTCCCCCTTTGCGGGAGAAGCGAGCTGTCGGTGATTAAAAACGGAGCAATGATCAGTCTTGTTACTGACGAATCGAGAGGTCGCGAAAGAAATCGCTATAATTCGGCAATAACGTCGGCGAGGCTGCACGTGTACGAGACCGTCGATTGTTTTTAACGCCGAATCCACCTGCTAAAGTGGACTCGACAGAGAACCGCGCCGTACAAACAGAGAAAAGGAATCCCCCGCGGAGCGGAAACTAAACACAAAACGTTCGAAACGATCGTTGCGGAACGAAGACAACGGGTTTTCGTCGGCGTTATTGGAAAAAGTGGATTTTCGAGAGGTCGCGTCTGCGAATCGTATTTCACGTCGACTAAGCGGGCCGCGCGCACAACAGATAAATTCGTAGAACACCACCGACTCGATGGGGGTAGAATAAATGGCCGCTAGGCTCGAATAAACAACGACGCGTGGGAGGCTTATTTACATTCTAGATGAGCTACGGGGTAATCGATATTCCCAGCCAAGTGGCGCCGCGGTAATTCAAACGGATGGTATTTCGATAATCTCAGCCCTCGTGTGTAATTGACGTTTCAATCTTTCGCCGGGGTTATCGATAATATTCCCATTTACATCAACGGCTTCGATCCCTCGTTGGATCCGCGCCATTTACAAGCAGTCGATTAAATCTCGCTGCTGGAAACCCTAACTCATCAGGGCACCTGCGTCGCATTAAAATTTGCTAGGACGAAACGAAGGTCCGAAAGTAAAAAAGGGATGGAATAAGCAGCGGGAGGGGTTGGGGGGTAAGAGAAAATGCGAGTTGGCTCGGCTAGGCGGTATCTGAATCTCGTAAAAGAAACCGGAGAATTTGCATCACGATCTTAATCTCTTCAAAGGCTTCGACGAGTTGCCAGGAAACGTAATTTCGCGGAGTCGCGCGGCGAGCGGCCGAATCCTGGGAGCGAAGACGACGAGCCGGAGTCAGGGCTCTGCTGGTGGGAGCAAGGCCTGGGCAAAGTTTTAAAATCAAAAGTCGACGCAGCCGACACGGCTGTGGGGCTTTACTGTCTCGAGATGAAGTTGTTTTTAGCAAAGCCACCGACGGACACCGGCGCCGAGGTTAATAATTTGCGGGAGCACGAATGTACGGAAGCAGCAATGATAAGTATAACACCGGGGCGAGCGATCTGGCACGTCCAGGCTTCGCGTGAGGCGCCTTAGAAATGAATTAAGTTCCGAACTTTGCATATCTTCCGCCCTACTCCTGCCTACATAGGGTAAATCCGGGAGACGCGGTCGGGCCGGAGAGTTGGTCGTGTCGCTATATTTCAGAGTCTATACGTAAAAATGCATTAAAGTGCAGACCAATTACTTCTCTAGAAGCCAAATAGTTGAATGAATAGCGTTATTTCGCTTCCTTCTGTGGTTTTCTGGATTTATAGGCTATAAAAGGTAAATTGAGGTTACATTTAACCTCTTTTGTCAAACAGCGGTTGTACAGAATCGTATTTAAAATATACTTCTAAGTGTATTTTCCTTTAATGTTTGGAATAATAAGATAGTAGAGACATTGAGGAACAATGCAGCCAAAGTATTTGGCCATATTAACTCTTCCTCTCAAAGCTAACGAGAAGACCATGTCTCGCTGCAGAAAGGTGAGATGGTCGAGTTATGATTTTTTTATTATTTTTGTTTATTTTTTATTTTTTATTATTATTTTATTATTATTATTTTTGTTTATTTAGTTTATTTATTCACTTTTGTATTCATTTGCCTTGCTAATCGCCAGTAGGTAATTCACTTTTTCTTTGATGTGTTCTTTACTTGTTTAGCGTAAACAAATTAAATATCAATCAATCCGTAGTTGTATTCACTCATAAATAATTTTGCTTTATCCTTTGTTAATTTTCCATGAATAATTATGTGAGTGGTCTCTGCCAACGACGAAAACCATTTCTCCCGGCACCTCGGGAGAGGTGGTCAGATGTCATGACTTCAGTTTTCAACCCGATTTACAGTAAATATTGTCTTAACGCAAATATCGACCAGTTTTTCTGAATCGGCATAAAATTCTGAACATATTAGGTTTGTTCTGATAAAATAAGTAATATCTATATTAGTTTTAATAGCCATTTTATATTAGGTCGACCGCGTGTCCCGGATTTACCCTATACCTCATCAACCTGCCTCTCTGACTCTGTCGTCTTTCCACCAGCGCCTCCTGTTTCCTCTTCTGATCTTTGTTTCCGCATCTCTATCCGCGCTCTCGTTCTCCCTTCGGCGCCTCCTTGCTCTACGTATTTATACATCCTCTCCCGCTCGCTCTCGGATCCTCCTTCATTTCCCTGCAATCCTCTCTCTATCAGCCTCCCCATTGTCTTCCTCTCTGTTTTCATAGCACGCCGTCCTCTCTCCTCTCGGTTTCATACTCTTTCTTCGGGCGAGGCGAGACAGCCTCGGACGCTTCGCCCAGCCTCATTCGGGCGACCTTATCTCTAAAATATTCCAACCACGGGCCCAACCCAGCCCGAGCATTGTCCTCTGGCAGGCATACAGCCAGCCAAAGAACGTCAACGCTCGTTCCGCCCTGACACGTTATTAAAACGGACGTTACGTCGCCATCCCCCGTGCCTGTCGCGGAGAAGCCAGCCTAGCCGAAGACCTTCGACCCGCGTGCTCGCCCGCTCTGCTCCTCGTTCCTCTCCCTTATTCGAAGGACACCGCGGCCCATCGTCCACCGAGAACCCCCGAAACGTTACTTTCCGACCGGTTTATTTGCAGCTGTCCGCAAAACTCCACGCTCTCGCGAGCTCTCTCCCTTTGGGTGTCGCTCAGCGGGGGCTTCGCGCAAGACAGCAGGGATGCTGTGGAAACATTTCGGGATAACAGTCTCCGTCGAGCAAGAGATTTGATGGACGTGAATTCACCGGCTGGGGCGCTTCGATGCGGGACTGCGAATCGCAGGGTCGTTGCTTTTTGCCGGGTGAGAAAAACGCGGGGTTTGGGAAGTGGGATTGGTGGAATAATCGAAGCGTTCGCGTAGAATGTTGACTGAGGAGTTCCTGCGTTTGTGGCACGGCAGTAAGAAGCCGCTTCTTCGAGGATCGAAAATAGAGTTGTTGAATATCTTACAAGGAGAGTATTTTAGGTGTCCGCCTCCGATCATTTTGACTTTTGGATATGTTATAGAGGACCGAAAAATAAGAAATACGTGTTTTTTTATTTTTCCCCGTTTTCATATTTGGGGGGTGAAAACTGCGTTCAAAGTTAGGGTTAAAAACTCATTTTTGTGGAATATCTCGAGAACTATTAGAGATAGGGGAATAGTGTCAATGGACGAATTTTGTGTCTTTGAATGCGAAATATGACTGACTCACCAGATTTTCAAAAAGTCCACAAAAATGATTTTTCACCCCTAACTTTGAACGCAGTTTTCACCCCCCCCCCCCAAATATTAAAACGGGGAAAAATAAAAAAACACGTATTTCTTATTTTTCGATCCTATAACATATCCAAAAATCAAAATGATCGGAGGCGGACACCTAAAATACTCTCCTTGTTAGTCTCTGACGTATAAGAATGAATTTTTAATAACGTCGAGTTAATGGATTTTCAATGTAACACAGATGCAGTGCGCGCATAAACGCCCTTTTGTAATTCTCCTGCCGCTACCAGATCGTCGTGTCTCTTGAAATAAACCGGGAGGACGGTTAAACGCGACTGCCGGCGCGTTAAAAAGCGAGCCGCCGTACACCAATACTAAAATACCATCGATGTTTCGTCCTCTCCCTCTGTCAAAGCGCATTTTACCGCGCTGTCCCGGCCAGAACAGCTTCATGAAGCTTTTCGAACGTTTTCCATAATATTATCGCGAAATCGCGGGCCGGTTTACGGCGCTGCCGCAAAAACTCATTAAACGAGTCAACGAGTGGCGCGCGAAATACCTGCGAAGCTTGAAAGTGTGACTGGTTCCTGTGCGAGTCAATCGTTCCGCCATCGGTGTCGAGACAATTCCATCGGTCCTGCGAAATTCAAATTTCCCGACAGAACGGCGCGCTCCAAAGGTGAAAACGGCGGCGCGCGAGCACGAAGCGGTTCGTCCCGCGAAATGTGTGAAGTACGGGAAATAAAGTTGCGCTTAATCGGCTTAAATTAAATCCCGCGAGTTATAAAAGGTACAAAGCCGCGGCGCTGCGGGCGCGCGCTCATAATTCCGCGAATTATTGCGGCTATCGTGCTCTCGATTAATCGCCGCTGTCGAATATTCCGATTGAATCGTTAACGTAGCAATCCAAAGGAAAGGGATGGAAGAAGCATGGAAAGGCGCACCGCCGTTTGCTTAAAATATCTTCGGCAATGGGGACGGTAAATCAGCTCTATCGATGCAAACAGAATTCGCCTGATCGATCGAATTCTAAAATTCTAGAATTGCCCTTTCGCGATAACATCCCCAATCGCGCGAGGGGGAGGGAGAAAGAAAAACGATGACAGATATTTCATTATCTTCATCGATTTCGCCTGTCCTCCGAGGATGCTCTGTATCAGCCCTAACCACGAGCCGTCCCTAACCACCTCTGCCGGTTAAGACGCCGATAAGCCGTTCAGCTTCTCCCTCAAAGGTCAATCGTTCGTTAAAGAGATGGAGAACGAACGGCGTCGCTTCCCTGCGGATCGTTCTCGATCACCAAAGGCGGATTTACTGGCGAACGGAGACGGGAAACGGAGGATCCTCGGGGGGGGGGGGGGGGAGCGTCGAGTGAATAACTAAAAACGTTTAACATAATATCTGATCTCGCGTAAAGGACCCCCGGGGGCGCCCTTTCGCGCAGTACCGTATCTTATTCGTGAGCCGGGAGGCTGGCGGGGACAAATGCAATTTTTCCAGGAGCGTGGAATCAAATGAAAGATCCGACCGCCATCGGTAACTACCCTCATTTTTATTCCACTTCCTACCCCTCCCCCCCCCCCCGCCACCCTTATCGAGAAGAAGGTGTTCCACCATCCCCGCCTGTCCCTCTCTGGCCACTTCTATTCCCCATTCTTCTCCCTTCTCTTCCTCCTTCTCGGGGGCTCTGTTTTCTTTGGTAACTCGCTTCCCGACGATCCTTCGCACTCGTTATCGCAGCCGACGGTCCCTGCGACGTATCAGTGCTCGTTATTTAAGCCAGTGAAGTCGCACGTGACACACTGCAGATTGCCTGGCCGCGCCAGGACCCCGACGCGGAATCCGGCCGCGCCACAGGTCGCGCCCTGCGGTTCTCGACCACCTGCCCCGATTCCCTTAAGCTCCGGAGACATTTCTCTAGAACCGACCCACATGACCGCGCGGCCCTCGAGAAGTGGATGAAAGCATGGTGTTTTCTAAGGCGCTGGATATCGTTGGGTTCCTCCCGAGCCTGCGACTATTTCTCTCGCCGCGATGAATGCAGCAGCAGACGCGTAATTAACGGGTCGCACCGGGTCTCATCAAAACTGTGGTGGCGAGAGGCGCACGCGGCTGTCTTGTGGTCGGGGCGCAATTTAATGCGGCGACATTGTGCAACGGGATGGGGAGAAAAAAAAATGTCGCGTCCGCATTTCCGCCGCGATTCAGGCACGGCCGATGCATTTCTGGGGCGAGCGCGATTTAAACGTTGAATCCGAAGGTACACGGAGAGACGTGCCGGATGCATTTACGACACGGCACGTGTATTTGTCTCTCCGGGGCGTTCACGTGGCCGTGAGATTTGTTTGTTCCACTTTACTGATACTTCCTGCCGGATCAGCTGTCCTGGAAATGCGCCGGATTTATAGCCTTCCGCGTGATTTAACGCTGCCCGGCGTAAAGTGTGAGAAAATAAAGGAAGCGGAGGGAAACGGAGAAGGCACGGAACAGCTTCCGGTCGAGCGGCTAAACGAAAAAAAAAAAAAAGAAGTTGGATCGCGCCCGGGAACAATGGAAATAAAAGTCATCGATGCCGCGAGTGCCGGTACCGGATCTTTTAACCCTTGAACTCGTGTCGTGGCGCACCGCTGCGAAGCGAGATAAAAGTGTAGCGTAAATGGAGGAGAGGAGAAAGAGGAGGAGGATGCGAGAGAACTGCGAGAGATGGAAGGGAAATCAGAGACAGAGACGTGCGCGAAGATACGTGAAGGAAGTCTGAATGGAGGAATTCCTATGACAAACCGATATCGAGCGTCCGACGACACGAGGACGAACAGGGAGAAGAGTGTGCTCGGATTCGGAACATTATTTAAATGCAGTTCTTTCGGCACGCGGAGGTGTCGGCGCGGGGCCTGCTCGCAAAGCGGCGAAAGCGTCGCGGGCAAAGTCCGAAGGATTAAACAGGATACGGATCCAGGTTGTAGCAATGATAGTTGGGGAGCTCAGGCTCGTGTACGTTACTGCGAAACCTATGCAAATTGCCTCTACGGTGCCGCATTAACGGATTTAAAAGCGATATACGCCTCGCGTTCGGCTCCCGACCTACGACATTGCATTAGGCGGGCTCCCATCGTTCAACTTACGACGCAGGATTTACCAGTGAAAGGATTTACCATTGACGGGGAGTCGGCTGCACGGCCCACAGTGGTCCGAAATCCACATATCAAGGAAAAAATATGATAACATCAATGTGAAACCTTCAATTTATACCAAACTTGGTATCCCGGGGTTTTTGAGGTCGCTGTTTACAAATCTGAAGTCAAAATTACTAAAAACAAAATGGCTAATCCAAAGTGAAACAATAATCTGCGTTAACGGTGTTTTGAGAGGTGTTTCTGAAGCAAATTGAAATTTAACAGGTGTACAAAATCTAGAGGAAGGTCTTGTATTCTTCCACAGCACCAGAGAATCATGTTCTTTCTCATGTAACTGAAGAGGAACCAGAGATGTGAGAAACATATTTGCATCTGTGACGTTTTCTTTATCAAAACCCTGCTTATATTCACTGTGTCCAGATGAACCGTCACACCCCCATTTAGAAACAAGAGTCATTGTGTCACTTCCTATATTTTCAAGTTCTTCGGTTTTATTTTTTAAAATCCTTGAAATGGTATGATTCAGTAATGACTTCTCTGCGACCTCTACGCGTCCACATATAAAAAAACTAATTACATTAAATTATGGCCTCCTAGGAACCATTCAACTTTTATCTAAAACATTTTTCAATATTATGAAAAATGAAAACAAGATACTCCAAATACTGATAAAAGTTATAGAAAAAATGCTCCCGACACCAAAGCCGCAAGTTTACGCAGATGAAACCTGTTTGGTTATGCACTCAAAGATATAATGCACCACTAGTATTAAGTCTTACCTTGACGCTAGTGGTCGCAAAAACGTTATGTCTAAGCAAACTTCGATTCTATTATTAAAAATGCCTCGTTGTTCAAATTGTGTCCCACTGAAATCAACGATTGTATCATTGACTTAATGATCTTAATGATCAAATTACAAAATTGCGATTTTTTTTTAATTTGTAAATACTTTAAATTTTACTTGTAAGATAGTGCGTTTGTAACTCAAACTTGCAAGTATTCTGTTCCCCAACTTTCATATTATAATTTCCTTACAAATTAATGGTATTTACAGAAAATTCTTGTTGGTTCTGGTGCTTCAATTATCCTACTATGGAATTGTATTGAAAACATTCTGCGTACTTAAAATTCCAAAAATGACTTTTTTCCTCTGTTCAAACCACTGCGCGGCCGCTGGACCAGGCCTGCGGCATATTTCGCCGTTGTTGTGAACCGGTAGAACCCGAGCTTGGCGGTTTATAATAATAATAATAATAATTCGTCTCTATTCATCACAAAATTATCTACATTGGATTAGTTTAACGAGCCCGATCAGCGAAACGTAGCTAGCTTGCAACATTGTCGATTACAATACATCGCGCAGCTTGTAAACAGGGTGGAACAACAATCATCTTGATTAATTACCAAGCTTGATGTAATAACGAATTAATTTGTCGAACATACTCGGGGCATAACGGAACAATGAAACGGGCAACCGGCCGAGTGCTAACCTACATTGCCGATTTTCGAGAGGAAAACATTTCGCGTGCTAATAAGCATTCGGGGGAGCGATGCATGCGGCTATGCACCGTTACGGGCTGCGCGGTATTAGGGGAATGGCCTGTATCAAGATTTTCCGAGGCCGAGGCCTACTTCGTCGCGTTAATTACGATCTAATAATAGCTAATCGCGTCGAACTTCTTGATATCTTCGATGGAACCGACCCCCAGATCCTCTGCCGAGATACACCACCGGTTGCAGGCTCTGCTATCGAGTTCTCCTATCTTGTCGCTTAAAAACGCGCAACTTTACGAGGCCATTATCCACCGCGCGTCATAAACTAGGATCAAGCCTATCGAAACAGCCGCGGCGCCACGGCGACTATGATCGAGTATCTCAACACACCTTCATCCTCCCCCGCAACCGGGTGCGCCGCGAATTACAAATCTCCCAAAGCGTGAGCGTTAACAAACGAGTCCCGTGTCTCGCAGCAGCACGCGCGGGACCGTAAGTTTTCATTAACGCGATAAATCGGCAACAAGGCCAACCGGGGACGTTGCCGAGCGGAATAATTAAGGATACGTGATCGGGGGCGGAAGGGGTGGGCGTTTAAATGGCGGCCACGCACCGCCGGCGCGACTGGGCCGTTTGTGTGTTTTAAGGTGAACGGAATTAGGAAGCCACAATGACGCGGCCGAAATTCTGTTGACCTCGTGCCGCTCAACGCAGAAATTGGATTAGCCGTGTTTACCTGTGGACCCTTAACTGGCTCAACCACTTAACCTCCCCTCGTCGAACGTCTTCGGTTATTCCAGGATCAGGTGTTCGATGGAGATCGGTCAGGGCTCGCAGAGAAGAGGTAGAGAGAGAGAGAGAGTGGGAGAGAGAGAGAGAGAGAGAGAGAAGATCCCACTGTAATTTGATTAATTCGACCCGAACCGAATTAGGATTCGTCCGACGGTGTGCTCGAGGTAAACGTCAAGGTGCTCGAGACCCGACAATGGACTGCAGAGGGGTTCGTCTTTTGTTCGTTACGCGAAACGCACGAGACCGCCCTGCACCTTGCTCCTCTGCTGGATGAACTGCTTCCTCGGACGATACTTTCGGCGTCTGCCGGTGATAAATGCACCGCTCGCCGTTTCCACGAAGCGAACGAGGAGGCCACTCTTAAAGCGCGAGGATTGAAGTCCGGCTTATTGTTCGTTTTAATTACATCGCGGTAACGTGGCTCGTTCCGTGCAGTTCCGCGCGATAGCCAGGGATATATCGGGGCGAGAAACGTACCCCGGCACGGAACCGGTACGTCGTGTTCACCGGTCCTTAATCCGCTCGCGCGTTAATTCGTTTTAAATTAACGAGCCGCGCTCAATTTATTAATAACGGAAATCTGGATGAGTTCGCGTTTTTGATCGCTTACACAGATGTCGCAATAACTGGGGCTGCGGTCGCGGTGTCCATAAATCGTAATGGATTCAATAAAATCGCCGGAGTTTAACAATTCGATAAATCGCGCTAACCGAATCAAACGCCGAACGGTAATAGGATTGCAAATAACATTTTAGTGCGATTCAACGACGCTTCTTGAATTATATCCCAGTGCTCGTTCGCCCGTTCGTTCGTTCGTTCGTTCAGTTCGTTCGCTCGGCCGCTAGATGAAGCATTAATTCGCTCAACTCCCCTCGTATTTTCAAAAAATCGATCATCGAGGCAGAGGCAGCGGCAACGCGCTGCAATCGATGCCGTTTCGACGCTGTAATTGCCCTGTAAGCGATATTCGCTGCGTGGAAGTCGGGGGCCACCGCTACAATCCCAGGGTTAATTTTCCATCGATAAGCGACCCGGCGACGAAACACGGAAATTTGACTTCAGAACGCGTTATCCGGCCGCGGGATTAATAGTATCGATAAATTTGTAAATTATATTTGCTACAGCAGCGTTGGAAGGGGGCTGGGCGTTTCCTTTCACCAGATACCCCCGCGACGCTTAATTAACCGGCCTTACTTACAAGGGAACACCGCGAACCCGGACTCACCGATTGGAACGCAACTTTGTGGATTTTTAGAGTGACTCAAAACAAGAACAACGGTGTGTTTCATTTGTGCCCTATCGCCCTTTAAGGGGTTACGCCACCATGAGGCGGCCGAAATGACATCAAAGTTTACGAATTTTTTTCTACGAAACTATGAATGTGACAATTACTTCATTATTGTTTATGGTTAGGGCATACATTAAAGGACATATTGTGTAAATTTGACAGAAAAATATTAAAAAATGGCCGAGCTATCCGTTATCCTGCAAAACTCCTCCGCCAGGACGCGCGCAGACGGTGTAACGGATTGTGATGCCCAGGATTATCTGAAACTAAAAAACCCATAGTTTTATTGTTCATTGATAAAATATCTATCATGTAGCATAGGATTTTTTTGATGCCATATCCCAATTGTTTATAGTAATTGTTTGAATTTTGCCTTTTTTGGTAAAAATTTAATGTTCATTTTCACTTTGCTCGCATTTGTACAAAAATGTTTTTTTCTCTAAATCCCTATGCTACACGATAGATATTTTATCAATGAACAATAAAACTATGGGTTTTTTAGTTTCAGATAATCCTGAGCATCACAATCCGTTACACCGTCTGCGCGCGTCCTGGCGGAGGAGTTTTGCAGGATAACGGATAGATCGACCATTTTTTAATATTTTTCTGTCAAATTCACACAATATGTCCTTTAATGTATGCCCTAACCATAAATAATAATGAAGTAATTGTCACAATCATGGTTTCGTAGAAAAAAATTCGTAAACTTCGATGTCATTTCGGCCGCCTCAGGGTGGCGTAACCCCTTAAGGGGGTGAAAAGTAACCTCAAAGTCAAATTGCCACTTCCACTTTTTCACGTATAACTTTCAAAGTACAACAGACAGAAAAAAATGTTTCAAACAAAAGTTTAATGGCGCAATAAGCGCTACAAAATAATGGTAACAAAATTTTTGAAAAAAAATTTTTTCTTAAAAAAAAATTTTACCTCGCGTTACTTTTAACAATTCTTCCATTTATATAATAACTAAACATATAGGGTGTTTTTTTTTGTGAATTCAACCGTGTATATGAATTGTATAATGCACTATCGGCTTATGGAGTTACGCGATGGCAAGTACACGGTTCGCACGGTTGCGCGCTCACAACACACAGTAAGTTGCATAATAAGACTCGTTGTATTTGCTGCAGGCCTTGACGGTGCCAAATATGATAACATAAAAATATCAAAATATAAAGTATTATATCAAAATTATTCGATTATGTTTTGTCTATAATATCTATGATGTTTTATGTTTGTGCATACTATGCTGCAATCACATACGTTGCACTGTACTGTATCAGACATGTATATAAATATTCATTTAATGACTATTCTTAACAAGTTATTTCTTAATCCTACGGTTAAAAATACGTGTATACATATATGCATTTCATTCCACATAGTTTTCACAGGCATGATGTTGATCAAAAAAATGTTCTATGCATAGATATTTTTTCCACCAAGCACATCTTATAATAGCAGGCTTATTACACAGATGACAGCGTGGCAAGGTATATGCTTCAAGAAAATTGAAAGAAAAGTCTACTGGATTTTCAAACCGCGATGGTCTTTGTTCAAGGTATCCACTTTTATACCAAGCGTATTTAAATAATTCCTGAAATCTCGGAGAAGACAATTGAATATGTGTGAGCGATTGCAATTTGATGATATTATTTCGCAAATGTAAATTTACGTCAAGATTGTATAGTAAGAAAGTATAGTTTCGTCAACTACCTAAATGAACGATTACAAAAAATAACGTGTAATCAACTACACAATTACAGTTTAATCGTAATTTGTAAGATGTAATTAAATTACATTTTGCCCAACTCTGAATAAATTATACATAATACACTTTAGCATCTTTGAATATTATCACATTTGTCACCACCATGTATTAAGGCCTGCAGCAAATAGAACGAGTCTTATTATGCAACTTACTATGTGTTGTGAGCGCGCAACCGTGCGAACCGTGTACTTGCCATCGCGTAACTCCATAAGCCGATAGTGCATTATACAATTCATATACACGGTTGAATTCACAAAAAAAACACCCTATATTTTTAGTTATTATATAAATGGAAGAATTGTTAAAAATAACGCGAGGTAAAATTTTTTTTTAAGAAAAAATTTGTTTTCAAAAATTTTGTTACCGTTATTTTGTAGCGCTTATTGCGCCATTAAACTTTTGTTTGAAACATTTTTCTCTGTCTGTTGTACTTTGAAAGTTATACGTGAAAAAGTGGAAGTGGCAATTTGACTTTGAGGTTACTTTTCACCCCCTTAAAGGGCGATTGGGCACAAATGAAACACACCGTTGTTCTTGTTTTGAGTCACTCTAAAAACCCACAAAGTTGCGTTCCAATCGGTGTGTCCGGGTTCGCGGTGTTCCCTTGTTAGTCGCGCAAATTGAGAACGAACAATTTCCTGATTGCTCATCTTCTTTCACTGCACACGTAAGCAGAGAAATCACTTCATTAAGCCATCGAGATAGATACACCCCTATACAACCTATTAATCCAACGTAAGTGCCTATAGTGGAAGAAAGTCGAGCAGCATTACTTCCCCGGGTCGTTATTAAAATCACTTGGCGCGCGAGCACTGCTCGATGGCTCTGTAATGTCTCTCCGATAATAGCCCTCTCCGCGTAACAAATTGGAAGCGACGTACGACAAAAATGACCGTATATTAAGCGGCACTTGAAACTCTGTGGAAATTTTCATTGAATCCCGTGTAACTCGATCGAACCGGCGAACGATAGTGTCCCAACTAGCGGCCTCTCGTCCGGAAAATTCCCGCGTCGCTCCTATTAAAACCGTTAATTTTCCTCCTCGACACGTAATATCCGGGGCGGTGTTATCGACAGGGTATCGATCCAGGGGACGTGCGTCCCCATGCTCGTCGCGATCCATCACATCGAGCTGACAACGTCACGCTGCTGCTGCCTTGGCCGCGCAGCGCGCCGCGCCGCGCCGATGGGAAACCATCCAGCCTCTGTCAGCTGCGAGCCGTAAGAAGTTTGCGAATCCTTGCCGAAGTTTAACCTCAATCACTTATGTAACAGAGTTACCGCCGGTACATACGTTCGCCTATCCGGACAAGCTTTGATTCTCCACCCCTTCTAACCCCGACGTCTGCGTCCCCTTGTCCCCGTTTCATCCCCGTCCGGTCCCCTACTCGTCCCCGTTCCCGCGCACACCCTCCGGCGGTGTCTTCCTCTATCGTACAGGTTCTTCGGTACCATAAAGCGACGGAATTGCCGTGTTTCCGACCCACAGGCCAGATCGACTCTCGTCCGCCGCTCGCGTCTATCCGTCTCATCACGGTTTATAGTTAACAATTCCGGATCCGAGCGGTATTTACATGCAAACTTATACGCGCCACGGAAACTCCATCCCGTTCGCGTACCCCCTCGTGCCGCTCCCGCACGGGTTGCTTCGACTGGACCGCGGCGAAATGAGATTTCGACATGCCCCGGCTGCTGCAGGACAACGGAACGGACGCGGGAATACCTACGCGCCGGAAGTCGCCCGAAGGGCGAAGTTTGAAGGCGCGACGCGGCGTCCAACGAGAAAATGGATGGGCGACCAGTTTTCGCGACTACGAAATTGCATTATCGCGGCAGAGCGATGCGTCGAAGTGTTCAACGTTTCAGCTCCGATTTTATTGTCACCGACAGTGTCGAACCAGGCGAAAAGGGTTCGGCGTTAAATGGGACAGATTCGGGACTCTCGAGTCGCTGTTTACGTTCTCGAAAGTTCTCCGCCGGCGGCGACCTTTGTGCAGAAGCACGGGAAAACAGATCTGGCAGCTGGATCCCTGGGAAAAGGACCCAATTAGTTTTGAGTGGTTGCGCTGGTCGAACGAGGCCAGCCCCTGCTCCACGTGCACACCTATCGAATCATCCCTGCACTCGATCCTCTGTTATCATTGTCGGTGGCTATCTAATGAAAAATGCACAGATGACACTTGACCGACACTCTCGCTTCGTTGCCTCCTGTGTACTTAATTCTTGACTCGTATCGGAAGCTCCCGCTCGGATCGATAATCCATCGTCGGGTGGAGTGGAGCATTGTCTCCTTCCAAAACGAGTTCCCCATTTTAACGAACGTAAGCCGGCAGTACGCAATCGGGCAACCCCCGCACGGGTACAAAGGTATCGTTCCGCTTTCAAAGTCTCTCCATCGAACCCTATCGATCTTTCAATTGAAAACGCAGAGGTAACCACCAGGACTCTTCTGTGTCACCTCTGCATCGCATTCCCCACTTGTGCCTCGGGCCATTGCCAGCCGCTCGCTTTCTGGAATCCCTGAGAGTAACGAAAACACAATCACGCTGTGTACAACCGATGCTTCAGCCTCGGAACTCGCGTATAAATCCATTAGAGCGGGCGCGCGTCGTCGGAGGGATGGGGGAGAAAAAGCGGGAGCACGCGTGTCCCGTCGTGTGTATCGTTTTTCAGGCGGCTACGAGCGGAATTCCAGCAATCGTCAGCCGCGCGAGCCCGTCATCAGGGGGGGTGGGGGTGGGGAGGGGGTGGAAATCTCGATAAACGACGGGGCTTCGTGGATGATTCGTTTTGACACAATCGAAAACGGGATCAGCGAGCCGTTATCGGGGCGGCGTTGGAACGACGCTTTCGTCCCCCAGCGCGTTCCTTCCTCGTCACTGGGGGAACGATCGCCGATGGCGGCCAGGTGTGTGGACGCGAGATTCGGTGCGCTCGTAACGTCCCAGGCAAATAATTACAGGCCTGTCCGTCGCTCGCCACCGACCAAGGATAGGAAAAATGGAAACGCCGTGTGTGTACACATCGCGGGGCACGCGAGCCATAATTATCGTGGCTGCTTCGCGAGCGGGTTTGATTTATACTGCCGTCGTAACGGGTCGCGATGAGTCGCTGCAATTTTAACCCTTTCGGTACCAGCGCCGGGATATATCCGGCATCCATCTGATGACCTGTGTGGACCAGTGCCACTTTAGTCGGTATCTCCAATAGTGTAAAAACAAAAAACAAATTAGTTAAAAAAGCACTTTCGCGGAAATGTACGCGGTACCGAAAGGGTTGAACCTATGCCACTTGGTCGCTTTCACCATCCCTGCTTTTCAAGAGAAAAAAAAAACAGAAATATCATCTTCCTCAGATTTATCTTTCATCGCCCAACATTTTGTGAATAAAATGTAACCGACGAAGTGTGAACCAGAAAGAGTGGTATCATTTGATGGCGCAGCGTTCGCGGGAACGCGAACGAACTAATTGCTCGAGGCATGTGGAATTTTTGCGCCGTTGCGCGAGCACGCTTCGCGGAAATTTCCCCGAATTGCTGTTAATGAAGTATTATGAACGTTCAGTAAACGTGGCGGGCGGAGAGAGCCCGCTGGGTATAGAGCATTTTATGACGGAAAATGGACAAAAACTATATTGGCGACCACTTCGGCTATTTACGGGCGTGATTCATGCGGTAGTTCCCTAAGTCGGGGTAGTAGTTGCGCGTAAAATTGCTCGGCGAAAGCAGCGTGCGCCGGGTTCCCAAGACAAATCTAGGGGATGGTTAGGCACGAAGGCATCGCCCCGGGCGAAGGCAACCTCCATTTGTAGGGAACGAAGTGGGTGGTTTCATTTGTTTTGTCTCTACCGAATGATCCATTAGCGAGAACGTTGGCTATCGGAACCTCGCGAACTGTACGGCACTCGCGATCCCTGTTTCGTTTTTCACGGGACGAATCGAAACGAATAGCACAGAAACTATCGCAGTTGGAGCTTGATTCGTCAAAGGGTAGTGTCTTTTTAATCATTGCCGAATGATATTCGTCAACTGTCTTCCTCTGACATAGACGAAATGAGGCCCATAGGTGGCGTTCAGTAATTAGAGCCCGGAATATAAGAGACCTCGGAGAGTCGGCGATGGGTGAGGTGGTTCCCCCCTGAAGCTTTTATGTTTCTAGACAAAAGAGGCAGAATAATGTATAAGTATTTTATGGAGACAAGCAATACAGATTGTGAGCGTCGCCGAAGCGATTTGGCAATCTACCGGGCATAAGTATAAGCGGTAGATTATTCACTGCATCGAACAATGTGACATGTAGGGGAGACCGGGGCAGATTGTAACAAAAAAAGTTTTCACAGTTTTTTCTCGAAAGTGTTTTTCTCAATCAGAAAATAATTTGCGTGATTTACTACTTACATATGTGGTGAACTAATTGCGTGAAAGTACGTGACAAAATCTTGGACACTTAGACATCTAGCTTCATCTTAAACAAATCTGAACCTTTGTTACAATCTGCCCCAGTCCGGGGTAAATTGTAACACATCTGTTTTACCTATTTAAATGCAAATATGAACACAAATAAACATTTCTAAACAATATAAATGAAAACACAGATCATTATTAAACATTAGATATACATGAGTTAAGCAATCATTTCTTATTCATCTGATTCTCTCAAAATCTTCTTCTGTGCTTTTTTTACTTTCGCCTACATACTTTTTTTCTATTTTTTGGATTCTCGATTGTTCTGTTGTTCGTCTAGAGCATCTTTTTCCGGTGTGTCAGCAAATAGGTTGCTTTATCACGTTTTGGAGCGGAGTAAGTATAATAACATGTTACAATTTACCCCAAGGTCGAATTTTTGCGTTTTATCTCAGCAAACAAGAAACTAAACATCAAATATCTAAAATGCGTACACATAATAATAAACCAATGTGTACTGATTCGTTTGCGACAAAGAAACAAAAATTCAAACGGTTCCTAATGACGGTTAATTGAAATAAAAGTGCTAAGACAACATTTACTTACGTGCTCTAAATACTAAAATTCTGGTCTATTACCACAAAATGAATACATAACGCTCGTTTGTGTCACTAAAACCGACGGTGATAATATCGTCGAGCAGCTCTCGAATGCTGTGGGTTACCAGATTTGTCGTTCAAAAGATTTTACTTATGTTACAATTTACCCCGTGTTACAACCTGCCCCGGTCTCCCCTACTCATAGTATTTTCTAAATAAAAAAATTTAAAAAAAAAATGGGTGAGGTAGGGTAGGTGTGGGTATTACTGCGGATGTCCCGATTACTGCGGATATTCTAAAACAGATCATATTTAGTGTTGGAAAGTACATAATCCCTTGAAATTTTTTGATAAAATTATTTTAAACTCTATTACAGATAATAATTATTAATAAGTATGTACAGCAAAGTTATTATTAATTCTTTTATCGTAGTTTGAAATTCGTCAAGGCGAAACTTCGGTCGATTTCCGATATGGCGGTCATGAACACCTACTTGAAAAACATTTATATTTTTGTTATTAACAGTAATACGTGTACTGTAGCGGTATTGCTCGATAGAATAAGAGTTGTTTTTTTTTTCAGAAAAACAGTAAATCAGTCGTCTACATTTTAGTTTTAATTTTTATTTCTCACCGCAGTATTAGGTGCACTACTTGACACCATGTGCATGTATTACTGCGGACCTACTACTGCATTTAAATTTATTTTTCTTGAAATTTCTATAAATGTAATTACTTATTCTTGTCATAATTTATCAAAATACGATTATAAAATGCAAAGCATGTAGAAGCCCAGTTACTGGTTGGTTTACCCTACAAGTGATATTTATACTAAGATTATGTTTGGCCTGACATCAGACCGCAGTAATACATGCGCAGTAACTGGTGTTTCGTTAGTAACTGGCACGCAGTAATACATGCATGTCCGCAGTAACTCATGCAATGACATTGATCGACAAATCTCTTTGTTTTTAATTAACTGTGCTTATTACCCCGCCCTTATATTTTTTTATGGAATTATTAAGGTCCCACCTTTCTCTTAAAAAAAGAAGGAGGAACTTTCATTCATTTGAACGTCGTATCGAGGGTTCTAAAGTTAACCTACCTTAAAAGTCCGCAGTAATACCCACACTTAGTACCCTAGTTCAGGCGGCTGGCCAGAGCGCAACGAATTTGAAGATCGTGGGTTCGAGTCCCATCGCCCGAGGTTATTTTTTCCATCTCCTACAATATCGACGTTCAAATTAACAACTGCACATACTTCTATCTAACAAATCGTCCATAACCAACAAGCAAGTAGAACGAAATCCCTAAATCTGTCCCTTCGCGGGAACCACTCGCAGACTAAACGGTTCCCGCGCGGTAAAACCCACTTACACGGACCAGAGCAACGTACTAATCGACTTCCCGCGAAGTCTCGTCTCGTTCCTCCGGCGAGGAGGCACGGTAGGAAGGCGTATCGAATCGCTGGAGCATCCGAAGTCAGTGATTTACACCGTGCGCGCGTCGGTGGCCCCCGCTTCTAAGAGGGTAAGCGCTAATTAAAAGGGAGGTAATTAACGAGGCAGCCTGGTCGAGCGGCCAATTAAACCGAGGGAAGTTTACGTACTGCTGGGACGGCCAATTCGGAAATCGCTCATACGTCCAAGGTGGGCTGAGCTCGCCGGGTCGTGGATATTCCTGCAACTTCCGCGCAGACACCGATACGAATCTGCCAGTGATCGATGGGGCACGGTTTGTTTGCCAACGGCCATCTGTCGCCAGCGATCGACGGGCGGTTCTTATTAGCGGTCAAGATCGTCCGCTCGGATGGAAACGTTATTCAGCGATTGGCAAGATTGCGCGCAAAAACGCTTTGTCCGCGAAGCAGGGGAAACGATTGGGATCGGTGTGTTGATTTCGTCCTGTTTTTGTCGCTGGCGCGCTGGCCGCCCAGGCGATGGTAAATTGCGAAGGTGCACGAACACGGCCGCCGGGGAAAGAGTGGAGAAGCAGTTCCGATTCGAGGGCAGAAGCAGAACGGGGGAGAGTGGTGGAGAAGGGCCTGTCCAATTTTGCGGTCTCGCTGCTGGAGATACCAACTCGGGACACGGCGCTGTGTATAACGAGGAAAAGCGGGACGCGAAAGAGGGAAAAGGAAGAGGGGGAACGAAGGAAGCCCCTCCTCCGGGTATCCACACTCGCGGCAACTTTAACGAATTCCCGTGCCGCGGTCGGGGGATTTTTAAAAAATCATTCCTTCGGAACGGCGCGGCGGCAGTCGGGATACCCTAGTTCCCGGAGCGAGTTTCGAGTAAACACTTCGGCGTGAAGGAGTGACGTGGCCTCGAGTCGCGAGTAACAAACGCTTTCGCTGAAATAATGACATTCTGGAAAGTGCCGCGCGAGAGCGAGGCACACTCGGTTGGAGCCACGAGATCGCTTCAGGCCCAGCCAGACCGTCGAATGCGACCGAAACAGAGGGGTGAGAAGGGAGGAGGATGGAAATCTTGTTTGTTGCTCTTTTTTATCGCGCCGTGAATTCGCCTTCCTCTTCTCCCTGTGCTGAGAGATTTGTTTACGGAATTAAGCTGCGTCGCTCGTTGGCCGTTAATGGCTCCCTGGGTCCCCGAGCTCTGCTCAATACGTCGTCAGTATCTGGGCGTCAAGAGGCTTCAAGAGTGACTCTGCTCATCCAGCAACACGCGAGGGCGCGCGTACGTCGACTGCGGGCTCATTAGAGCTCGGTGCTCGAAGAAATCAGAACTCCAAGGAGCCCGGACGAAGACGAGAACCCGCTGACTTAACAACCGTACTCCACCCCCCCCCCCCCCATTTTCGATTTTCCACCGACACAAAGCGCATTATCGCGACATCCTTCCGTGATGAACAGCACCAGGCTTCGGCAATTATCGGCCCTGTTAGCCCCACCTCCGCTCCGCGGCGCTGTCCCATTCACCGGAATTTTCTAAGCGGAATAACGAGGAACAGGGCTGCGCAGTGGCGGCTAACAGCGTGAAAATTGGCGGAACGGCTATCGTTCCGTTCGAAATTCCCTCGGGAGGACTGTCACGCAGCCGCGTCGCACGAGCGATCCGGCATTATCGCGGCCGTACAGAGGCAACGAGCGAGAAACCGTGACGGTGAAACGAGGCACGTGGAAATTGGTGGCCGGCGGACGGGAGAGGAGCGAAGTCGAAGGAAAGGGCCAGGAGCGGTCGAGGCGCTAGGAAAGAATCGCGGGCGAACGGGTTTAAACGAAAGCATGACCCGTGAAAGGGATGAACGACGATAGCGAGGGAAAAAGGGAAACGTAAGGGACACAAAACACGGTGGATTCGAAGCGGAGGAGTGGCCCGCGAGCAAGCGGAGAGGGCTGGCACCGTATCCAGCGGCAGAAAAGCGAAAGCAATTAAGATAGTTACTTGGTTATGAGACAAAAAGACCGAGCGGAACGAAGGTAGGAAGGTAATTACCGTGGTAACGGCTTGCCACGGCCCTGCGACTGTATCCCGTGGAGCGTGCTGGCTTCTGGGGAAATTAGTGCTGGAAAAATTCATGCCCGCAGAAGATTTGCGTAAATTAATTTACGGCGCCAAGCCGGTCGCCTACACGGGGAAAGAGGATGAAATTCAATTTCTAGATGGGGGATGGACTCGTCGCGGCCTACGGGTAGCCCGGCGAGCAGCTACGAGCGCGAGGGAAGCAGGCGGGAGCAGCCTAGGAATCGCCCAAAGTATCGCGAGAGTGTCTCGCGACGAAGTTAATTCGCCAGAAATTTCGTCGACTTCGTACTCGCTGGGGGAAGTTCGCAGTGGGAAAAAATAAAATCTGTCAAGAGTTCTCGGCGATTCCTCGGCGATTCCACCGGCGAGATCCTCCGTGAAATCGAGCGAATAATCGTCCAGAGGAACTTCGATACCGCGGCACGTTACCTATAGAATCCTGTTCGCCGATGTAATTACAGGGAAACTGGATTAATCCTAATGACAGCAGCGAGAAAAAACACGAAGCTCCTTCTCCTCCTGCTCCTCTCGGTCTCCTCCATTTTTCTTACTTTCCCCCCTCCGTTGTTTCGCCTCCCCGTACTTTTCCATTTATTCGCGGGGGAATTGGTTGAATAACGCGATATCGGAGATGTTTAACCGGTTAACTGGCACGGTCCTTTTCATTAGTCGGGCCCGAACTGGTACCATCGAATAATTAAGTGAATCACCCAAAATTTGGTATACAGGGGTTTTTTGAGTCGCTGAACCGATTCCGGGGGTAATTTTTTTCATCTGACACCCCCAACCCCTAAAAAATAGAATTTAGGGGTGAGTTTGTCAATTCTTTACTAAACCCTTTTTTATTTAAAAATTTTTTATTTTTGAAGTTTTCTTGTCTATAATTCGATTGCAGCAGTTACTTATTTCAATGCCACCCCCAACCCCTGAAAAATAAGGGTTTAGGGGTTTAATTTTTTAGTTTTTTTATTTTCTGCGAAAAAATTTCGAATAATTTTATACCTGAATTCTTCATCCATAAATTCCACCGCAAGTCCTTTTTTCATCCGCGATCCCAAAAACCCCTATATACAATTTTTCTATATCCCGATAGTATTTCAATATTTGGCGGCCATTTTGGTTCGCCATTTTGAGTCTGCCATATTGAATTTTACAATTCCAATGCCAAATTCAGATTCAGCGACCCCAAAAACCCCTATATACAATTTTTCTATATCCCGATAGTATTTCAATATTTGGCGGCCATTTTTGTTCGCCATTTTGAGTCTGCCATATTGAATTTTACAATTCCAATGCCAAATTCAGATTCAGCGACCCCAAAAACCATTACATACCAAGTTTCATTCAAATCGGTTGAAAAACAAAAAAGTTATTCCATTTGATCATAGGGGAAAGGTGGGATAGTTGATCACAGTTTTGCTTTTTTATTGAAATAATAATAATGGTTTGCTTTGTTTGTATTTAATTATGTAAGTTGTGATTCTTAGAGTATTCTCAATATACTTTGACAAATTTGAGAGCTGAAAACTAATTTTAATGACAGAATTTTAACATTTTCTGGCAGTGGCGTTATGCACAAGTATCCCCCACTGAAGGGGAGACTTGATCAAACGGTTAGGGAGACTTGATCAGTGAACTTTCAGAGTAAATAACACATTAACTTTCTAAAATATATTTTTTATCTTCGTCAATAACATGAAATAAAGGGAATATCATAAAAAGAAAGTAAACTATAACAAACTTGAAGGAATTACTGAAAAAATGAAACCGAAGAATTAAACTCTATGACATAAAACAACATAAATGCATTCTTAAAAGACATTTCACTTAGATATCATCTGATTAAGATGATGATAAAGAAAAGATTTTCCTTCTCACTTTCTTAGCCGTATTTTTCTGTTTCATTAGCCGTTCTATGGTTCTTTATTGGAGCATTTTCAGCTGTTCAAGTATCCCACCTCACACACTGATCACGTATCCCTCAATGCACTCGATTTGAAAAAGATGAAAAATTAAACTTACCATAAATATTTAGATAAATCAATAAATAGCATTAATTGACTCGAAATTGCCGTTTTTACTTAGTATATTTCAAATCGTTGAAAATGCAACATTTACTCGAAAAGGAGGAAGAACAAGCAGACCGAAATATTTACTTTTTGGCTGCAAATAAGATCGAAGCTTATAACAACATTATTCTATGCTCCCAAAAGAAAACTGCAACGTGAAGTGTTGCGATGATGTAAACATTACCACGCTAGCGTGACAGCAGGCACAAATTGCCAATATATTAAGTAAAAAACTGATTTGATCATGTATCCCCGCTGATCAACTATCCCACCTTTCCCCTATATGATACATTGACAGAATTGGCCAGATTTTTGTTTGATCATATATGATACATTGACAGTTGACCGGTTAAAAACTGGTGTAAACGTGGGACAGTCAAACGTGGATGGCACGTTATCGACTGCCCTCAACCAATCCAGTGGTACAGGTAAACAATATCTCTGACATCGAGAAGTAGATTCAGCCACGGTATGGTATGGCGCGATCAAACAAACGTTCAAATATCACAAAGCACGTTGAACTTTCGTCTCCCATTTTGAAAACACTTTACGAGCCCTACCGCAGAGCAGAATACCGTGGCCCACCAGCGAGGAACGAAGAGAGAAGGAACACCCGTTTGAAACGCTCGAGGGTTCATTACCTACCTGGGATATGCAAACGAAGCGGAACACCGTTTTCTATCGCGCTTATTACACCGAACGCGTAGTTCGCGGCCCCGTGAACGAAGGGTTACATCGAAGCCGCGGGAATCTTTCCAATAACAGTTTTAATTGCGTGTAATTACGACGAGCACCTGCCGGCCCCGTATTCGTAAAAGTGCGATTCTCTCGCTTAGACCCTTCTACTCGCTGCTAAATCTCAATCTGAAGCGCGAGCTGGTGCCCTAAAAATGCCAGTTCCAACCATTCAATTAAACCAGCTACCCTGCTAAGGGTCTGGCGTTTCTTTGGCGCGCATTTCCATATCCCCCTATCCATCCAACTTCGTCCGAATCCCCTTCCCTCCGAGATTATACGAATCACCGTGGTCAGATGATGCCCGTTTCACAGGCTCGGTCTAATTATTCGGCATAGACCGCGGCGAGACAATGAAGCAGGCATCAACGAAGTCTCTCGTTCCAGAAAGAAAGGGGAGAAAAAGAGAAATCTCGAGGCACTTCATCCAACACCTCCCCGTTTCTCCGCGCGTCTCCACCCTCGCTCCCCGTTTCCTCGTTTTTCCCATCGTTTCGCCGATATCTGCCGCGATTCTCCGACGTCCCGCTTCAAGAACAGAAGCCAAGATAATGGCGGGTGCCTTGGCCGAGTCGCTGAAAGGGGCGACTGGTTGGGAGTTTCTGTTTCCGCGGCTTTAAGCCCCGGTAATGTTCCAACGGCGGCTTGGCTGATTTCGAGAGGGGCCTCGGCCGATTCCACTGCCACCTCCTCCACTTTTCCTTCCTCCTGAGGAACGGGGTGCGCGGCGGACGCCACTTTGCGGCGAATAATTGACACAGATTCTTGCTGCGGCCCGGGGGAAACGGAGTACGGTGAACGCCTCGAACGCTGAAACCGAACCGGCGCGGCTCATTAGCTGTTGAAATCGCGAGGACCGAAACTGCGAGTGATTATTCTCAGTGGAGCCGAAAATGTTGGAAATTCTAGAGCCTCTTGCTTAGGCGCATTATTTCGCAGGAAATCAGCGGATTGAATTTAGTCTACGAAATCTCTGATTCATTGATTCCGCCTGCGTGTGTACATCAGGCGTTCTCGCTTCGATCCCCTGCCGTATCTTCAAAGCCGGGGAATAAATAACGTTGAACAGATGCGTTCGTGTGTCAACATTTCCGTAGCCCCGGCGACGCTGCAGACGAGGCTCGCAACGAGCTACGGGGCACAAAGAAACGTATTAAACGGTCCAAGCGGATCAGGACTGCGCCTCTATTACCAGAAAGCTCGGCTACCTTATTCCCCGAGACATATTTCAGCCAAGAGGCAAGGAAGAGCCGGGAATAAACAAGGAGCAGCTTCCTTCGAAGGATCACGTCTGCCGAACGTGGGCGGGGCGCGCAAAGTTTCTGTCACCCTCGTGCTCATCTACTTCACGGCCCGTGGAAGGCCATTTCGCGCGCAAGTTAACATAATGTAAAAACTTTTCGCCCGGCAGTTGATAACAGGCGCTACCGTGGCTCTCCAGACCCCGCTGCCCCGGCCGACGGGGAAACACTACGCGTGGGTGTCTGTCCGCGTGATCTTCGACCGTTCGGTCGAAATGGGATTCCGCACGCGATACCCGCCGCGTCAAAGGAACGCCAGCGTTTTATGAACTTCCCGTGTAACCGGGGCATCGAACGTTAACGCCACTCGTTACTCTTTGAACTTCGCCAGGAGTGCGCCGTAAAGCTACTTTCGTCCCACCGCCGCGACGTTATTAAGCGTCATCCTCTTCGGCTATGGAAAAATCCGCGGAGCGCTTGCCTCAAACGTGAACGTTTTTTACGTGGTGCCGATCAACCCCTGTGCTCGTTGCCTATCTCCTTTCCCTCGCGGCTCACTTTCAAGGATAAGGGATCGTAAAGGGGTGTGGTAGAATGAGTCATCGATGAATTAAATCGTCATGATCCGAGGGACCATGGTGTTCTATCTGTTCCAATCAACTCTCCGGACGATTCGTGGCTAGCTGCGGCTGGCCACCCGTGCATTCCGCTCGTTTTACGACGGGTAGAACTAGGAAGCTGATGGGTGTACCGAAGTTATAATGCAGGCGATGGAATTATAGCTGGCTTTCCATGAAATTTCCATCGTAACTTCCGACCCTGGGCTGCGGAATCGGCCCAGAATGTCGGATGATCAAAGTTGAACGCCGCAGAAGCGTGGACGGCCGCTGATCGACTCGCTCCGCCTGGCGAAAATCGCTTCGCGCCGCTGGGAAGGAGGATTGGCCGGATAGGTGGGCCAGGGCGAGAGAGGATGGGATAGAATAGACAGCGGGGAACTTGCACTTTATGCGCGTATGAACAGGTACGCGTGAACCGAATGCTCTGTACAGCACACACACACACACGCGCGCGCATACTGGCGACGGAGTTTACGCGGAGGATTGGAGATGGAATCACTCCGTGAATCACGTCACAACGACCTTTCGTTTTGAAGAATGCGATTCCACGCCGCGATCGAACCAATCGCAGCTGCACGGGCAATCCGGTGTCCCTCTGTTACACTAGCCCTTCTTTTTTCATGGGAAACCGCCGCCTGGTTCAATGTAGCCGGTCGACGCGCCCGGAACCTCGAAAACCTGCAAAAACCGCGCTGGAATATTCTGTCCAGGGGTGTGAACAATCGAAATCGCGAAAGGAGCAGGGACGATCGAGTGGCGCGACATGATTCACGAGAGAAGAATCGAGGGGACGGAACTTTAATAGCGGATCAATTAAATGCTTGATGTCTGTTATTCCGTGATTGGTGGCTTGGAAAAGTTTGCAACGGATAATTGGGGTACATATGTATACGTAGCCTGGAGTAACCAGTGCTCAGGCGGATAGGTATCGGGAAGAAGGTACAATGGTGGAAAGACCTCATTTAAAAGACAAGCATCAGGCGAGATAGTTCCGTGATCGACGTATCTCTCAATCGAGTCAATGATAGAATTTGATTCGCCTTTCGTCTTGTCGTGGACGGTTGAAAAATAAAGGGCGTCGACGTCAGCCACTGTAAAGTCGAACCGCGATCGATCCTAGCTGTAACACCGCGACACGGTACTTCCCAGGTCGATCGTAGGACGCGATAGGGACTCGTACCCTTTTATAGTCCCTGAGAAACGAAACTGCTCGAGGTTTCATTGGTGTCGCGATGACGATCGGGGGGTTGTTGGTCGACAAAGAACGCTGATACCGCCGTAGGGTTAACCCAGCGGTAGATAGCATCCACTATGTCTGTTGGTAACAGTCGCCATGGCCTTGGACGCGCGGAGCCCTTTGCAAATTAAAATCCTAGACCTGCTCCGTCAACACCGTAGCTCGAGTTTGCCCGACGATTGGACCCTTTTCTCGACAGCTCCACTCGAAATCACCCCCTAACGCGGGACTTGGAACGGAGGTGCACTCCACCCTGCTCCCACTTCAAGGAACTGCAGTCGCCGTTTGATCCGTCCCATTGCGTTTAATCACCCGGAGTGCTCCCAATTACGCAGTCAGTGTCCCTGCGAAAAGGGAGCAGCGAATCGTGCGATTCCCTCCTCGAGATTCCAGCAAACGTCGAATAAAACGCCACCCTACTCCGCCTGTGCCACGTACGGCCACACGTCGCGCGTGCAATAATCTTAATCAATAAGCTGGCGATTCCGCCGGATCGCGAGATGTGCCGGGGATCGGGAGCGTGTAACGTGCCCGGGTGGCATGGAGGAAGGGCGGATTGGAAAGCGTGGAGCTCGTTTTATCTGGCCTGCAACGAAATGGTCCTGACGCAGGCAGATCGTGCAGATCCCGGCGTGTCCACGGAGAGAGAGGCACCTGGGTCGGTCGGTTTTTTATTCGTGCGATAACGGCCACGACGTGACGAATGTAACGATCCTCTCTGCTTCCAGATTCCGCGGTGGGAGAGATGGTGGTCGAGGCCGGCAAGAACGTGACGCTGAATTGCCCCGGCGTGACGGAGGACTCGCTGATACTGATGCTCGAGTGGCGGGCCGACGGCAGGCAGCTGCTCGAGTACAGCAGCAGCACCACCACCGTCTGGAACCACCAGAACAGGATCTCCCTGTCGCCGAAAAACTACGCCCTGCAGTTTCACCCCGTCACCGCCGAGGACACCGCCGACTACGCCTGTCTGGTGAACGTGCGCAGCACTCCGGAGGCTATCATCAAGCTGATGGTGCAAGGTGAGTGTTCCCGACACCCACCGGCCCGATTTTCACTTGTACACCTGCATGAATCAGTATCATAAGAGGGACCGCCCGGAGGAAATAGAAAGTAAGCAGATGTCCTCGTGCAAAGACGATTGCGGGCTACTTTTACGAGTGAATCGTAAAAATAATTACGGCCAACCGGGGGCGAGCCCCGCGATTCTTTCCAGCGCGTCGAGATTGTCCAACTCGAACGAGGGTGAATTAAAAATTAACCCCGACCCCGCTTGGCACAGATCCAGCGCACCAAAGGGGTCAGGTGTATTTGTGCTTTGACCTTGGCGACCCATAATTCTTCGAGTTCGCTTGGAACCCCGCCGCGCCGATGTGTTCGCTCGAATGCTAATCTACCCCCTGATTAAGACAGAATCAATTCACGGGGGGAACCCGTCGTTTTTACACCGGCGCTCGCGCGGATGTAAAACGTGTCGTAAAACGGAGAACGTCAGTCGGAAATGAACGTGGCTTGTGCATTATGTAAGGGGTGAGGGGCGCTCGCTACGTGCCATGCGCCGCGGAGAATTTTGCAAGTCTTATTATTTTAAGAGGGGACAGCAATGAGTACCTTCGCAGCTAACGAAGGCAATTCTCGCCTCACTGTAAGCACAGCTTAACCACGCGGTAACCGAGCTCCCGGCAACTTCGATCCGTCGTTGCTCCCACGATATTGGGTAAACTTGCGGGCCGCTGGGCTCCAAATTTCCACCCTAATGTCAAAGCAACTCCCCCAGCGGCGTATCGATGAACGAAAGTTGGTTAAATCCGTGGAGCACGCGCCTAGATTCCTCTCCAGAATCGTTAGGTGTCCAACGTGGACGTCTTCCCACGATCGACGACAGACGTTCAGCCCCTCTGTTTGTTGGAAGACGCAACTTCGCGGCAAGATCCTTTTTTTTTTTCTCCGCCAGCCAGATGGGAACCGTGGGCTAGCACCGCTGAACTTCGAATGCGTTTCTTCTGTTCGTCGCGTTGTTAAAAATGAAGTAAACTTTGCCGGCGCACTTACGTCGCTTTTGGCCCGCGGCTGGGCAGAGGTGTCTCAGAACTCCTGGGAATTCCACGCAACTTGCACATCGATCCGCTTTGAAGCCTGGAAAGGAAAAATCCTCGTGGTTAGGTGTCTTTTAAGCCCGATGTAATATTTCGCCCGCGGCCTCAGCGGGGAGGAACAGAAGGGCGGAGATCCCTGGGACGTTTGTTCGTGGTTCATCATGTTGTTGAGAACGTCGGGGGCGCGAGGGCCTTCAAACGACAGTTTCCACTGTTCCATCTGTCCTCTATCGCTGATCCCCGAATCACGACAACCCCCGTTAAACGGAGGAAGAATTAATCGATTCGTTTGCCCGAGCTCGCGCGAAATGGCCATTCTTTCTTCCACCCCCATCTCTGGCTGGGGCTGCTGCAATTTGCGTCCATTGAACCGGTTCGCCACAAAAGTTGGCGAGCTTACGCAAAGTTCGGGGCGAAGTTCGCGACGCCGACAAAGGAGGGAGCTGGGGAGCCAGAAAGGGATAGCTCCGCCTAACTACCTCGTTGTCCGCCGTCGTTCTAATGCTTTATTTTACAGCCGAGCTTCACCGCTCGTCGGAGTGTTTGCCCTAAGTATTTACGGCTGATTTGAATTCGTCACGTGCAACCCGCCGCGTCAAAAGCTAACTTTTCCGAGCGTCCCATAGGCGCCGGAATCCTGGGGGGTTCTCGTTAAAACTTCCCCTCGCATAACTTGCGGCCCCGAAGTTTCACACGCGCGCACACCTAGCGCGGGAGAAGAAGAAGCGGAGAGAAAACGGGAAACCGAACCCCCTATCGCGCGTTACGCCGCGTTCATTTGCATTCAATGCACGATCCGCGACTCGATTTGAATAAGAAGTTTCTCCCCGCGGCTGGGAACGAACTGTCTCGAAAAAAATAAATTCCATATTTTCCCCGAGATTTCCCTCCTTCGTTCTCGCCGGCGGGAAACAAACGACGGCTTCGTGGACGATTAAGAGAGGCCGGTCGCGCGGAAATAAATTGCCTTTCCCGCCGACTTACTTATGAATTCCCTTAAAAACGTTAACTGTGGGGGACGAGTCGACTCGTCAGTTGGAAGTGCCTCTCCATCGGGCTAAACGAGGTGGCGCTTCGCGAAACTTTAATAATTACGCTCGTGCCAGGTGGAGCGAATAGCATTATTTACTCCGCTATGATCATTACCCCATGTGTAGCATTTTCTGCGGGCGAAACGAGTGGTAACTTTTAAGCACACTTTTTTTAAACTTACTAGGGATGTTTCTGACCAACAAATAACCCAGTCACGTAATTACCCAGTTCCCATTGACTCGCTAAACTTATGTTACACTCTTTACATTGCTTTCATCCCCCGCATATTCGATATTCTCTTACAGAATACCATCCAAGCTCTTGAATATCGGAGTAATTCGTTTAAAAACAAATAACCCGAGGCTGCCGCTAAGAAAACTTTGATGTAAGTCGAAGCAGATTAGAACCGTAGCTCGGTACACATTCGAGATGTTATAAAAGCAGTTGAGCCACGTAACGGGGAGTTCGGTAAAGGGTCAAGGAAGCTCGCGTCGAGGGGCTTAATCGCCCCCCGCGGTTCATACTTCAATCCTCGAATGGCAACGTATCCAGCGAACAGTCGGATAGATCCTTCGCGTTCACGCGGTCCCGCTTTCGAATACCGAAACTCCTGCCCGCCTCTCTTATATTGTATATTCCGCGTAGCGCGTGATAGCGTCGGGGATTCAGGACACGTACCGTTTCACCGGTAACCAATATCCGCGTTATATCAACCATTAAAATGAATATTTCTGGAGTCCGTGGTCGCTGTGCTTTTTCAACGAGAACATCCTCCCCCTGCTCGATATCTGCTTGAATGTTCGCGCGATGCGCGTTTCAGCTCCACTTTTCCATCGTTAAAAGTATCGATGGCAAGCCCCCAGATTCCGGGGACAGATCTTCAAACCGATTTTCATATTCGTTCCTTTCATTTAGACGGGGGATTATTTGCACCGCGCGCGTAGTCGGCTCTCTATGCGCCCCGTGATTCTTCAAGCAGATTTTTGCCCTTAAGTTAAATTAGATTCGTGGGAGCGGGGTTGCCCGAAGCGTGGGTGCCTCCCGAGCTTTGAAACTTCCGCGCGTCAAACGTCCCGCTTCGTCTTGTCCCTGTTTTTCAGTCCTTATCAAAGGGAACGTCCTCCAACATCCCTTCGACCATGCTCTGAATATCCCGCTACATAATGAAACGTTTTGAATCGTAAACGTTCCCTCGAAGCGATATTTGACGCACGCCCCATAAATTGAAGGGATAAAACGATACAGTTACGCGGAAAGAAAACGCTGGCCGAATTTATGGCCCCCTTCGTTCGTAAATGTCAGCGATAGTTCACTCGCGTTTTTCCCCTGCGTTCCTCTTTAAACGGGGAAGCGGTGAGCTCGTAAAATCGTTTCGTAATATAATAACGGCAACTCCTTCACTGATTAAATCTCATTTATATTTCAATCGAGCGGCCTCGTTCCGCGTAAAAACTTGGCAATATTCGCGACACTTTAACACCGCCAACCCCTCGGCTCCTTGAAGACGACGGGGCGCTAAACTACGCGGAGGGGCGCTGTAAAGTAGCACGCTACTTCCGAGCTGTACTCCGGCGACAAAAACACTGAAAAAGGATCGTGCGAGTGTATATCGTGTTTGATTGCCTTTCTGAGTTACAAGCACCTCCGTGTCCCAGGAAGTGTATTCATCCATTCCCAACGAAAACGTTCGGAAGAGGGTTGCTGCCGTGTCGCGGACTTGCCCACACGCTCGATCAATCAATCGCTACCGAGACGTCAAGCACGGAAGAAGCTACAATTCGAAAACAAGACCGGCCGGAACGCGAGCCCGCGCGAACTTCTGTTCGTGGCCCCGTGCTTCTAACTTCTGTTCCCAAAGCAAACATCGCTCCCCACGTGACAAGGAGCAAAAGCACTCTGCGTATCTATCGATTCTCGAGGTTCGTTACCCGTGAAAATTAACGAACGGGGACGGGCCTGCCAAAGAGGAAAGGACGGAAGTGAACGGAAAATGGAACCAGGAGAAAGCGAACCAAGCGAAGAAGGGGGGGTCCCTCGATAACGATCGTCGCTTTTGTTTCCCCCTCGTTCTCTACCACCCCTCTTTTTATTTCTTTGAATAGCGCGCGCTCCCCTTCGCCGACGCGCGAAACCCAGCGAAGATAACCACGTTTCCCGGGGAAATGGTTCGAATTCTGTCGGATGTGGTCTCGGGGCGCGAATGTCGATGGGAGAGAAAGGAGCCCGATTGAATATGGAAGGGGCTTCTAGGTTGCGCTCTCGTTAATCTTCAAAGGGCCATGGCTTCGCGCGAGGCAACGTCGAAATTGAATAAATGTTTTGGCCTTTTGTCGAGCGGCCGTGGGGCGCGTGTGGTGGAAGCCGCTGACGAAGGATCCTTCGGGGCACCGGCAACGAAAGCTATCGTCCTGGAGCAGGCGAAACAGTCCTTCGCTCTGTTGGCCCCCGACATCAACCTTCAACCTGGCTGAGAAGAATGAGAAAAGCTAAAGCTCGCTTATCAAAGGTGTCTGGAAAGCATCGTTAACCCCGCCGGAAGTCGCTCCACTTGTCCCCCTATTTATCGCTTTTTACGACACCGCGTGTGCGCGACCCCGTTTCGATGCACACACACCGCACACTGTTTCAACGTTTACGGCGCCCAACAGCGGCAGCGGGGGATGCCGCGACAATGGGGCGAAAAACGGAGCATTGTTGGCCGCGCCGTGTACCGTCGCGGTTTGAAATTCGACCTCTCTATTCTGCCCCGGTCGCGTTCCCCCCATTTTTTTTTTTTTTCGATCGCCGCGACGATGAGAATTCCATTAAATCAACCGGAACGACGGTATCGATGCGCGTCGCTCGTAAATCACGTACCCCGCCCTCCCGAGGATCGCGCTCGTGATTGAGAGTTTGATAAAGGAGCGAGGCTTCGCGGGAATATCGAATTTGATGGCTCGGAACGTCACCGTAACGAAGTTGCCCCGGAAGCTCCTTTTATTTGCAAAGCGTGATTTCGCTGGCTGGTTGGGAAGCAGAAGAAGTAGACTCCGCTTGTAAATTTCCGCCAGACAGAAGTCTCTTGGCAGAATCCAGCCGCCTAAGTAGTATAATTGGGTGGCACTTCGCCTTTAGGAGTGGACCCACGTAATTAATCGTGTCCGGGCGACGCAAGCCCGTTTCCAGAGGCTGGAACCTAGCTCACGTTTCCACGACAGAACGTTCAGCCCCAATGAACGGTTCTGGAACTTGGAAAACAAAGTCCGCGCCCGTGTCTAAGCCCCCTGATCCTCATTTCTAAACCCCCGACCATCGACTCGTTAAACAGTCCCTCGGTGTCGTACGCTCCCTTTGACACGGTAATACAACGAGCACCGGTGATTGGAAAGGCGTTCACCGCGAGGAGGGGAAAAAAAAAAAAAGATACGAGGCGGGGACGCCAGGAAGGTGAGACACTCGCGGAACCCATTCTACTCGGGAACTTGTAGCGGATGCATAAAGCAAACGCCCGCCGCGAATTATCATGCCGCGGCGGGTTTGCCGCATCAGAATCCGGGGCCATGAATAAGCGGGGGAGTCGTTTAACAGTGCGCCGGTTTTTTCGACTCGGCGGCGAAATCATTTCATTCATATGCATGACAGAATATGCAAGGAGCGCGGGAGTTAGAGAGAAATAGAGACAGACGGCCGCGCGAGCCCAGCTGGAACGCGGGACAAAAGGAAGGCGGCGAGGGACGGAGAAAGAAGCACCGCGAAATCTCGGTGCCGCCTAACGAGCCGCGATTATTCCGCGGATAACGACCACCTGCAGACGCGGCTACGATCTTTGCATCCCGAACGTGCCTACGGTATTGTTTGCGCCAATTCGTTCCAATCCTCTCGAACGGAGGACAGGGAAATTCGACCAAGACGTGAATATGAATCAGGCGAGGGTTAATTCTGTACGAACAGAAGAGTCGACCGGTTGATCCGTTGAAGGGGCGTCAGAATCCTCTGATTGTGAGCACCAAGAACACCTCAATGTATTCGTCCGTCACCCTCGTTTAATTCAAGCTTGAGGAAAACACGTGGAAAGAAGCTTCCCGGAAAAGGAACAATTCGTCAAAGGGTAATGCCTCGTTGCTAACGATGCATCAAAGAATGTGCGTTCATTGATACGGTAACGCAGGGAGGAAGGATGCTGAGACTGCGGTGGCAGCTTGAAGCTAGCATCGAAGCTGCACGGTAGCCAGCCATTTCGCAAGTAATCGTGTTCTGCATCGTGCCTACCTTTTCACCATCGCCGGGCGGGACTCACGAGGCATGTAATTAGAGGAAATGAAAAAGTCTGCGAGGAATATCCCCGGGTGCAGAGGCGTTCCGTAAGAGAAGGATACTCGTAGCCGTGAACCGAGATGGAAAGGGTCGGGACGGATCCTGCGCAACCGTTGCGAAGTGGAGTATGGTCGTCGCCGAGGAGGAAACGGTTGGAAAAGCCACCGATGGAACGTGCACAGTGACGAGGGATCGCGACAAATATTATAAAATGTCCCTTTGTGTCTTGCCAGAAAAGCCTTTCAATCTTCCTCTACTTCTTCTTTTCTTCGCTCTCGCCGACTTCGCGGTCGTAGTCAGCGAATCGAGTTGCACATGACACGATTCCCAGTCATGCCAGGCGGAAATTGCACGGTGACACTGTAATCAAAGCGACCGACTTAGCGATCGAGTTAATGACGTATGTGCCACGCGTATAAGTGGTTCACCGTCTGATTTATCGCCGGCTTCATCTACTGTCGCGTATTGAAACAGATTTTTATCAATCCGCAAATGTTGGTACGTGCAAAATTTCCAGCGCTGTCGATACTTTTCGTTTTACTTCGTCCATTACGACTTTTCGACGTCTTCATAAATGTTCGAGTTCGACATGATTTTTCAATTTGGATTAATCATTTACGCTGAGCTATATCGGGGAAAGATACAATCGTGCAAGGCTAGGAAACTAAATATTTATTTCTGATTATCGTTTTTAAAATCTGCTGATCAGTGCAGTCAATCCCACGATTGTCTATTTACGTAAGCTTGGACCATCGATTTCGTCCATTTTAAGGTGTCGAAATTATTGACAGCTGGATCAGTCACTGGACTGGTTAACGCCACGGCGATACTGTCGTATTAAAATAGATTCGTTCGGTGGGATTTTCATAAATTACCCTCGCCTTTCCGCTCAACTGTGCTTCCACAGAAAAGTCTGGAAATTGGAGAAACACCCGGCAGAACGACGCGCTGTCTACTTTCGAGTAACGTATTACCCTTCAAACACAATCTATCACGTCTGTGCCCTGCGCAGGGCGAATAGTAAAACGTACGCGAGCAACTAGGTCGATCAGGTGACTCAGGCGACGAGTTCGAAACAGATAAAGCCGGAAGAGGAGAGACACTTCCGGCAGAGGAAATAAAATTTCTCTTCCTCAAGATTACTCCACTACTTGTCTCCCGTTGCGTTATTGTCTGCCCGAAGGAATGCCGAGTCTTCCCTTCCATCTGCCACCTCTTGCTTCTCTCCATTCGCCCAAACGCTACCTTCGATATTCGGGTAACGGTTCAGGCTAATGTTGTCGACATCGGGCCACCGAAATCGTCGCTTCTAGCGCCAACCCCTCTGTGACGAAAGAGACGCATCCGATCCGTTGCATCGCAGCTGCTCGCAATCGCAACAAATCCCGTCGCCGCAGGATTGCGGCTATCGAATTCCGGTAATTCGAGCCGCGCGAGAATTTCCACCGCAGATCGTAAAGATCGACGGAGCTACTTGTAAATTTCCCTGCTGCTAATTCGATGTCGCGCGAGTAGGCCCGTGGTGTCGCAAACTCGGTGACCGTGCTCTGCCGCCGATTCGAAGTATCGAAAAACTCCGTAACTCTCAGGTGTTGCGAGAAAAATAAACGAGGATCGTTGGTGGTGGTAGGAAACTTCGAGGGTGGTAGCCGGTTAACAGGATCGGCGTTTAATTAGTTCAATGGAAATGCGGGGCTGTTCGCGGTTCATTCGCCTGGCGGAAGTGACGGACCGTTTGTCAATCGATTAAAAGGACGCGCGATTCGAAAGTGTGCCGTGCGCGGTGCTTTCGCGGGCGTTGGCCGGTGTCGGTGAATTCGCGCGCGCGGATCATGGCCAGCGCACGTGTGTGCGTTCGCGTCTGGTCCCCGGGGATCAATTGAATTCAACCCTGAAAAGGATGTTACTGCCAGTATGACGACAGATGCCAGGATGTGTATATAACGCGAAGACTTGCCCCCTCGCGTCCGTGCGTTGCACCCTATTCGGCGTACAGACACGAATACACGCGCACAGGCATTCTGTGAGGCTGAACGGCGCGCAGAATTCGTCTAGCCGTTGGTAGAACGAAGAAAACGGCATCACGGATGGGGAGGCCCGTGGCACGGTGAAATTTTCAGTGTTGGTAAAGAGGGCGCCAGCCGAGAATCCCATCGTCACTGTATAACTGTCGTCTACACGCTCGCAGCCGAATAAACTGCTGGTTCTGCGAAAATGAAGCTGCTCAGACTTCCATCTTGCTTATTTAGCTGATACGAGTAATAACAGTGCCGCCTATATCAAACGCTACTTCACTTTCCCGCATCTCGAATCACTTAAGAGTGTTTTCCTTCGTCAACCGTGCGGAGTGTGGACCCACGCATGGTGCGTTTCTCAGGCGATCCCAAGTGCAATTGAAACTGCAAGAATCACGAGACAGGCCGTGCACGGCGTTACAGAACCTTAATATTACCCCAAGCACATCGCGGAGACACGTCACTCCGCGTTGTCCTTCTGGAGCGCGGCCAAACCGTCCTCCCCGTATCTCGACTTTCGCATTATTACATCTAGGAAACGGACTGGCGGTTCCGCGTTTTGTAGCCGCACAGAATGGGGACAAGGGAATTCTGTTCCCTCGCGTAAGAGAATCTTTCCCAGTTGTCTCCGTCGGGACGGTTCGTTTCAGTCGGCCGCAGCCTTTCACGGGAATTGAAGATTGTTACAGTTCGCGAATCTTTGGACGGGCGAGCGCGGGGCGTCCAACTTATAAAGGCTCCGTTTGATCTACTGCTAGTGGAACGGCGAAATTACTTGGCGAATAAATCATCTTCGAATGCGGCATGGGTATACCAGTAACGTTTACGACACTCGAAACGTCAGAACTGTGAGCTGGACATTCCTGCAATCAAGACAGGGATATTGCTCTCGGTAGCTCGGGCTGATTAGTCCCGGTAATACTACTTGAAACTTGGGGCAGTGTCTCAACTAATCGGTCTAAACTGTCACGAGCACAGAACGCCCAAAGTTTATCCAAGTATTCTTTCCATTCATTCGAATCGTCCACCTACGGTGTGAATTTCTCAATGGCCTTTCAAGAAGACCGTATCATCTTGTCCTGTATCCAGCACGAGCATGTCGTACGAAAGACCACGCTCCTATTTAAAAAGTTTCCACGAACTCGCGAAAGTAACATGCCAGAACGGTCTCGGATTAGCATACCGTTCGTTACTCACTGAACCAGGGAATAATCTAAAGCCAGCCACGCTGCGAATTCTTTCCCAGCACGTGTCTCGTGACACAGGGCCGTTTGTCGCGTTCTGCCTCTTTTCTGCCCGCGAGAGCCAGACAAAACTGTTTTTCCTGGAAAACCAATTACCAGACCTACCTTCCTCTCTCTTTCTCTCTCTCTCTCTCTGCCTCCACTCTGTATGCATAGGGCGTGTTCGCGATATCACGATAATACACGCGTATCGAGGCCGTTGAATCTTTCTTCGTTTCGTTATCCCCCGTGGTTCCGGCCCAGTTTCGACGGTCTGGTCCAGGAACCGCCGGCAAATATTCAAGGCGGTTACGGTGATCGAATTAACCGTGATTTTTTTCCCGTGTCTCGATATTTGACCAAGTCCCCGTGCAAACTGGCTCCGCGTAATTGCCAGGTCCGTTTCTCGTTCCGCGGTGTCCCTTCGATACGGCAGCGCTGGCGCGGCGTAGAAACACGGCAGCTTCGTGGAAAGCATGGCAGAACGAAATTATCGAAGGGGACGAGGACCGGGCCAGCGGGGGCGGCGAGGAATGTGGCCTGGATAGTTGGTCGAGCATGATTTCGACTAGCAACGAGGACGCGAAATTAAAAGGGTCACGAGCGTTCGTCGGGAACAATCAGCGAGAAAATCGGGTGATCAGCCGGTAGGAGATACTATCGACCGGAGAGGGTAGCCGAAACATGCAAATGAGAAACGGGATGGCTTCGAAGGAAGAGCGGAATAGAACCGGCGGTGGATTAATGGCCGGGCGTTAGGCCATGCGAATAAGAAATAAATGCTCGGTGGACGTTGATTCTCCGGCTAATCGAACGGTGTTGTGCAGAAGGAGCTAGGGGCACACGCGAGTCGCTTGGACGTCACGTGCACTGGGGAAAGTCGATAGAAACGGCTGCAGCCTCGCTTCTTTTTCCTCTGTCTCCTCTCCCATTTTGCCAGGCGTGGCGGCGTTACCCCTTTTAATTGAGGCATTAACCAGCCAGCGGCAATTTATTCCAATCGATCAGCAATTAACTACCGCCCCAGAAGCAGAGAGACGGGTCGTACAAATGCCCGGCGGGCACCGCTCCTGCCCACCTTACTTTACGTCCAACGTGACGCTGCAAACAAACTAATCCGCCGGTTCCGTAGCTTCGCGAACGAGCGTTCATGCTCGTCATTAGCCGGGCTTGATCGACGTTCACCTGTTACTCCCGTTCGACCACGCAACTTCCACGGCCAGATGGTAATAAGTCATCGGTTGCGCCGCGGCTTCAGGCTAATTTCTGAACTTCCCCTTGTAATTTATACCGGCGTACCTACGCGCACGTACCACCGGAATCATTATTTTCTCAACTATGCCCATTACGCGTCACCGGCCCCGCGCCACCCTGTAATTTAGTTTCGATTCCGCGAACAGGTAGGAATCTCGGGAAGACTGCGCTCAGAGCCGACGCGCTGCTCGGATTCCCCGTGCTTCGTCTCCTCCAGACGATTTCCTGCAAAGTGCTCGTGACACCTGCTCGTTTCCCCCAACTCTTCATCCCCTGTTCGCTTCAGAAATCAACAGGGTGTCAGGAATCGCGCCGAGGAAAAGCGGCGCCTTTTATTATCAACGTTCAGCTGGTCGGATTTGCGCCGGGCGCGCATGAAACGAAAGTGTATCAGAAGCACGATCGTTGAAAGTAAAGCGCGATTAGCCGAGTAATCGTCTTACCGTCGAGCAGACTCGGCCTGGATTCCGCGCGTGGCCGCTCGATTTCACGTAGACAAACTACGACGACTCACGTGCCCGGCCGGTTGAATAAAAGGAGCGATTTAACATGTAAGGGGCGAGCATGCCACGGTATATAAATGCGCCCACCCCCGCTACGCCGGAAAGTGCTCCGGTTACCGAGATAATGAATCGCGCGCTGAAAAATAGCGACTTTCCTCAAATAAGCCGCTAAACCGCACGCTCCTTCGCGGTCCCACTGTTAAATTTTCGGTATTATGCGCTAATGCTTCCGTTCCGTCTTTCAACGAGCATGCAACCTCCTCGCACCCCTGCTGTGCCGTAGAAATGGAGCAAACGCTGATAGGTGCTTCGCCATGATTCGTTAGCGCTCCACTGAGAAACGAGCTTAAGGGGACTAGGCAGTCGAAAAATCGATTTTTTTTTATTGCATTTTCCGAAAGTACTATCTTTTCTGAATAAAATGCCGTTTGGGTTATATTATAATTCGCAAAATTGTTGATTTGGCAGCTAAAAAGATCAAGCGGTAACTTATTGCGTCGCCTTTGCCCAGAAACTTTAAACGCGATTTTCTCGAATCTTTTTTTCTCTTGGTTTTTTCCTGATTGCGAACGAATGGAGGTTCAGATCGACTTGAAAAAAATTACAGGATGTGTAAAACATGTGCCATTTCGCCCCAAACCTCTGATATGATCCGTAAAAATTCGAGATTTTTATAAAAAAATTGTGGAGTCACCGGATTTTTGCAGCGCACAAATAAGAACGAATTTTTCTCGGAAAAATCGCCGTTTTTCAGCCACCAATCGCATGATTTTGATTTAAATGTTGTTTTTATAGGTTTGGGCCGAAACTATGAATCCAACAAACAAGAATCTCGCCTTTGAAATCGGATTACGTCACATTTTAACACCGATATTAAAGCAAAACGACAGAAAAACGTTAAAATGTTTACCCGTCGGCAGCGCCATTTTTAAAGCACATATATATTTCTTATTACTTTTTTTTCAATCTGTATGATAGTAATAAACATTGGGTAAAAGCATATATCTGGATGTGCTTTCATTTGTTTACAAATAAATAAAGGACAGAGCCTATTCCTCACGAAAAACGACTGCCTAGTCCCCTTAACGAGAATGTTGATAATCCCGATGATTCAGAGTCAGTATCCCCTGGATTTATTAATTCGGTGGAGATATTGGTTCAACTGTGTTCCGAGGAAACGTAGAAATTTCTATAACACAATCGACTTAACAATGATTGAGGAAAATCAGAGATGGGGGTGAGGTTGCAAGGAGCTGGAGGAATCATAGCGTTTCCGTGTTTCGTTGAGCTGGAATTTGCAAGTGAACGCTCGTGGTGCTCTTAAGGATTCGCTCTGTCGCAATAGCTGAGAGACAGTTTCCGTTGGTGAACTTCGCGGCTCCTCGGTGAGCTGCGCTACTCGACACTTTCGGCATAATTTTCCTCTCGCCACCGTCGTTTCGCTATTGATGAACTATTCTTCGCAAGGTGGAGTATCAAAAATTGATCGTTTTTAGCCCGTTCATAGGTCCCGTCATCCTCCGGCTGGAACATCGCCAGTGTAGCGTTTATCCGCGCGGTGAAAGTGGCTTACAAGCCACGGGACCCTGTAAAATATGAAGGAGAATTCCTTTTCCAAGCTTGCACGGCGATCCATTATTAACGCGCTCTTTGCGGGTTTACCGTAGACATCCGACTGCGACCGCTTCTGGCACTCTCGGTGCTAAATATTCATGAACGAGTGCGCCCGCGTAAACGATATACGACCCGTTCTTGTTAACATTGAATATAATTACGTCCAGGGGTAAGAATAACAGGGAATTAAATTCGGAACAGTTGGGAAAGTATTCGGTCGATCCTGCGAAAGGAGAAGTGGCGCAGCCGTTGCCGCCGTTCGCCCCGCTTAATACTTGGCGGAAAGTCGGGGCTTTTCGGAGCAGCTCGAGGTACAGCGGGGAATTTTAATAGCAGATAACCACTATCGGCGAAGGCTCTGCCGTGGCTGGCTTTTCCACGTCTGGGATAATGAAACGGGCGTTTCGAAGGCGTCGCTCTGGCCAGCGGTGACGCGCAGCAACTCGGGCGAACTCCACGGTTGGATTTTCTTCTTATTCAGCTGAGAACCTGGCATAAACTGCTCCCTCTTTCCCCAGCGAATTAATTTCCATTCGACTATACCGTCGGCCCGGCCGAGCCGGGCTACTCGTCACTTTCCTCGCGCCCGACGATGCGACTTTTATTATCGTCGAAAAGACATCCCCGCCGACGCGACGTCCTCGGTGACCGTTTCAAATGTTTAAAAGTCCATTAAAAATCGCTGCTCCGCGAAACAGACGGGCGAGTCCTCGTAGTTCCACTCGTTTGAATTTCGAAGACCAAACAGCCGAGAAACTTCTCCAAGTGTCCTCTAATTGGACACTCTTTTCCTGTGTCTGTGCGCGGAAATTTGTCCCCCGGGTGGCCGGGGAACTCACAAGCACGGCGAAACGAAAGTTAGCGAGCTGCAGCCGGCTCGCGTTGGAAGATCCTGGAATTCGTGGCGTGGAGAGCTTGCAGCCCGATGCAGGGAACGCGAGAAGCCGAGGGGATCGAAGGGAGAGGAAAAGAAAACCCGGCCCTCGAAAATTTCGATGCAAATTCGACCGGGTTTCCCGATCCCGTGTACTGGCGCCTATCTGCAACCGATGCAACTTTACGGCTCCTCGCCCCAACGAGGAGATCGGTTGAATTGGATGATACTGCGAGCGCCGAGGGCCTCCCATTGACACGCGTGTTCCATTTCGGAGCGACCAGCAACGGTGCACGACCTTTCAGGCTGGCTACGAATCGGCCATACGATTGTACAGCAATTGGGGTCCGCATAGAAAATTTATGGGTATCTGGCGGTGAAACAGTCGGAGCCGTGGCTCGTTAGAAGCGAAAGAGATCGCCTGGGTGAACGGGCTATTGGAAGGCTCGGGGCGGTCGTGATTACCAGGACCGTTATTGTTCTTTACCCGCGGGGCAGGGAAGACCGGGAAATATTTTGAAAAGCTCCGAGAATCTGAAGCGAGCTCCCTCGTTGGTACACAATTCAGCGACACGTAAGAATCATTCCTGATAATACGATCGCCGCGAGCCCCAGAATTCAAGTGCAGAAACAATTTCTCTGGACACGTGGGACACGAGGCGAATGGGTCTCTTCTCTGTAAGCAAAGCCGCTTATCCGTTGGAGAATTTCTGAACCCGCGAGAGCCAAGGAAGAGCGAGGATGATGCCCTGTGTGTCGATGTGCAAGGGCGGGGAGCTCAAAGAAGGCAGAACGCGCTGATAGTAAATGATATATCCACGCCGGTATCACTCGCAACGGGAATGTTATTTTCACCCAGCAGCTCGTTGAAAATTTATGAACATCCAGTTCGCCCGGGGTCCGCGTCATCTGCGATAACCCCGGGAACTCATTTAATCTTAAACGTTGCTGGATATCCGCAAATCTGAGAAATAACATTCGCCCGTTTGGCTAGCGGGGCAGATATTGAATCCTCGAAATAATTCTTTAATCATTCCTGACCATCCCTTTGCCGTGGTGATAGATGGGCCGAGATAGAGCAAGGGCGAAGGAAAGGAGGCGCGGGCTTAAACGGTGGGATGCGTTACTCGCCAAACCGCCGGAAGCCTTTTTGCATCGTTTTCGTAATTACCGCCTCGGTTTCAACGGAACAACGATTAGTCTGCATTAACGCCTGATATTACGGCCGGGTCTCATGCGATGTCTGCGCCGGCATAATTAAAAGAGCGTTCGCGCGATGACCTTTCCGTTGCGCGCCATGTTCCGAAGGAAGCTGGAGCAATTCCGCTGGCAGAGTTCTCCGCAGCCTGTGCGATACGAAATGCAGTGCGACCGGCTGTGTAATATATCGATTGTTGAAGAGCGTTGCACGCGGGGGTAGGTTGGAAAGGCGTATCGTACAGGTTACATGGTAGCCAGGGTGGATGAGGGCTAACGTTGCCCTAGTCACCCACGCACTTCTACATTTCGCGGGGATACTGGAAGCGTTGCCGGGTCCCGCGTAATATCCAAGCGGTCTCGAATGTACTTACACGGGTATCCCTCTTTCGTGAACCACGGGTCTCGATGTTTTGATGAAACCGCTGCTCGACAAAGGGGGACTTTCATTTCCTTTGTGTGCTGAACACCGGCCACGCCCACGCACAGAGGCTACGCTGAGAGCGGGCCATGATGACGGCCGCGTCTCCCTGTTTTCGCGCCGAGGCTAATTGCAAATCGGCTATCGATCTAGGGCCATCGAGATTCGCATTCATTTTACGGGTGGCGGCCCTGGAGGGATCGCTTACCGCCGATCGACCGCCCCCAAAATTCAGGGGTCCTCGAACGGGTGCGAAATTGTGTCGACGGTGCAGCGACGGTACACAGATCGGTGGTATCCGGTAGCCGGGCCTATCCTCTTTGCGATCGCGTTGTCATCGGCGGAATCACCGCGGAACAGAGTCGATGACTCTCGTTTCCTTTGTGGGTGGAAAGTCATCGCCACGCCTCCCGTCTGTGCCGAGCTTTATACAGATGAAAGAGGCGTTCACGTGTCCTCTTGGCGAACAGTGGAACGACGATTGATCACGGTGCGTCTGTTATATTCGATACTCGTGTGGTCCAGGTTGTTTGCCACGTGACCACTGGGCCGCACCGATTTAAACATCGTCCACGCCAGCCCAACAGGCTTGGTTCCCGGAATCAGACGAAATATGCGACGGCTGTCCGTGAATCGGAGGATCGACGTGTAAAAGACAGAACTTTTGCTGCGCGTGCTCGAAATTGGATTCGTCGATTTGCTCCTCTCTTCGAACAGCCACTAGCTACTAGATCCCACCGCGATAATTCGCCCCGATAATTACTACGATTTCGGAGACTTTCGGTCGCGTCTGCCTATCCGCAGAACGCGGTTACTTCCATTCCCGTTCAGGGAGGACTAATTGCATCTGACACATGACCAACGAGGGAACCGGGATAGACGTTGTCCGGGATGGCTTCGCGGTATCGAAACCGATCGGCTCCAAAACCTCTCGCAGTCGCATCGAGGGTTGCGGAACAGCGTTGCGGAGAGAGGCATGGCTTAGGCGGTTGCCCGTTACCGGGCCAGGAATGAATAATGCAACGCATCACGTCACCCGAACCGCTGCACACCGCTGCAAATCTCATCCTCCGAGCGATACTAGCCGGAGTAGCTTCGTGGACCAGCCTAGAACTCATCCCTTGTCCTCCTCTCGTCTCCCCCCCCGTCTGCTCATTTTCTGCCCTCTTTTCTTGCCTTTTCGCCGTTTCCGGCCGCCCCCGCCGTCGCTTCCTTCCCGCCACTTTCTCTCGCTTCCTCTTCCTATATCTTCTCGCACTATCTTCTTCAGAGCTTCCTTTCTTTCCGATCTCTCGCTACTGCTACCATTCATACCGCGTTTCTTTCTGCCTCTCGCCGCCCCTTTTTCTTTCCTCGTTCTTGCTCTCCCCCGCCGGAAGCTCGACTCCCGTTTTTCTTGCTGCCCCAATGCCATTATCCTTCCAGCTGCGCGTACCCCTCTACCCTTGATTCCGTGCCTTCGGACACGGGATTCGTTAATTGGTTTACGATCGGCCGACTATTAACGGGCGGCTCGTTACACGTCTGGCTGTCTGTGGATAGAAGTGGATGACGTATAATAGGATGATGTTCGAAGTTTAATAAGTGGTAAGTAGAGTGTCGGGGGAATTCGTGAGGGGTTCCAAAAATAAGTGGGACGGAGTGTTTCTTCTCGGTGCACTCAAAGTGTATTAGACACCGGTGGAAGCTTGAAATCACCATGGATAATTTTAGTTTGCCATTACCAAGGCACCACTGTGACGTGGGGATACATATTCCAGCGCTCTTGATCATTAACGGAAATGCAACTAGGTCTACAAGTCTATTTGTTCACGAGTTATACGCATGCTACCGTATCACACGAGCAATGTGTAAAGGGTAGAAGTTATTTGTCCACGATCAGTCCATTTACGTGGTTGTTCCATGTCGAGGCCTAGCAACGGCACATCGAGATACGCAGCATGTTGGTTTACTGTAGCAGCAACGAGAAATGCTAACACAACGTCACATCACTCCTCATCTCCAGCTGGCATCGCATCTGATTTCGAATCCAATTAATTCTCCTTGACAATGAGTCGGCGAGGGGGCCGGGCAACTGTTGGCTCTCCGCCGTGGAAATTTCTCTGCAGTCCTCCAATTTCATAATTTCCCACTCGGTACCGCATCGGGAAAGAAAACCGCGTTCCCTAAATACACCTGTTGGACAGATTTCCTATCCAAATTCGATAAATGTATTATACCAACTGCTGCACAGTCTGCGGCCTAAATTTAGGGGCTCCGCATTCGTACAAGCGGTTCGATATAGACATTTCATTCAATTTCAACGAGTCCCTTGTTAGCAACTGCGAAAACAACCTAAAGGATCATTCAAACTAAATGAACTTCCCGATTTAAACTTCCAAGCAGGGTTCCTTTCAGAAAAAGCTCATTTTCTTGTTAAATCACTAACGATGATACCATTCGTTTCCTAGAAGAAATCTCCTTAAGGGGTTACGTCTAGTCAGCTTTTGAAAAAGAACGCGATTTTCGGGAATTTTTTGTGGAATATCTACTGTATATTTTTTTACAACTATTCTCTTATTTTAAAAGTACATATATGGAGAAACTTTCAGTAATTTTATTATAGAAAAATATTAAAAAATAAACGAATAACAGCCATTCTCGCGGAAGCTGTGTTGATAAAGGCGTTGTGCGGTGAGCGAGTTTTCTCTGAGCCGGATCATCTAAAATTAAAAATTCAAAAACATTCCGTTAATATATGGCTCAATTCAGTAGATGAACGAAGGATTTTTTATTTTAACAAAAACTCTATTTTTAATTAACGAAAATCGAACAATTCAGACATCGAAAAAACGTGTTTTTGAGTTAAACGGCCGTCATTTTGTCAAAAATCAAATTTTTGAAAAACCCTTCGTTCATCTACTGAATTGAACCATATATTAACGGAATGTTTTTGAATTTTTAATTTTAGATGATCCGGCTCAGAGAAAACTTGCTCACCGCACAACGCCTTTATCAACACAGCTTCCGCGAGAATGGCTGTTATTCGTTTATTTTTTAATATTTTTCTATAATAAAATTACTGAAAGTTTCTCCATATATGTACTTTTAAAATAAGAGAATAGTTGTAAAAAAATATACAGTAGATATCCCACAAAAAATTCCCGAAAATCGCGTTCTTTTTCAAAAGCTGACTAGACGTAACCCCTTAATACGTAGCTTCGCAAATGCCCCTACTGTGTCCCATCGCTGGATAATTTACTTTACCATATTCATTTGCGCGTGAAAGATGTTTGACAGTCCACGAGGCAGGTTCTTCTCTTCTCCTAAGCAATTCAGCGCAGATGGTCGTCCAAAAGAGATGTTTACGGAAACGATCCCCCGTACAGGTAGTTCAGCAGCTTTTGCTCCTTTTCCCTCGCTTCTGTCACCCTTTTGGCTCCGCTCTGCTTTGATACGCGCTCGTAAACGCCCGTGCACACTGCCAATAGGGGCGATTCCCCTTGACACATTTCCACTTGCCAGCAGCGAGTGCTTTTCGACTCGATGACGAGAGGGTGGCAGTGGGCCGTGGGAAGGTATTATACTTTCGAACGACTCGCGTGTCAACGAGACCTCAGGACTGTACTCGGCGCAATTTCTCTAAATTGCGACGCATTCACGTGCGAAGAAAGCAGCGCCTAATGAGGATGGAATGCTTCCGGTCGGGGGGGGGGGGCGAAGATTGTTTTTCAACGAGATTTTTCAACGGCTCCTTAATTATCGCGGAACGACCTTCTTACGTCCTTTCACTGGCCGGAACGGAAAAGATTTCCTGCGAATAAATTGCACGACGACGGGAACGTAATCGCGCACCGGCGGCGGCCGAATTAACGTCGCCGCGGCGTCGCGTCCCTTTCGTATGACACGTAAACGCTTCGGTTTACAATTTTTAACGTGACACGTCCACGCTGCTCGCGAGATATTCCTTCGAGACGGGGGTTGGTGGGGGGCACTCGAGACAGGGCGAATGGAAACTTTGGAGGGGACTGTAAATGAAAGCCAGGAAAAAGGAAAGCCTAGCGGTAACATCAAGTGCTCCTGGAGAGCATATAATTTCTTAAAAAGCCGAAGGCGAACCTCGCTCGAGGGGGGGGTGGGCCATGGAGGAGCGCGGAAGACGTACCTACCTTTTCCATTATCAAATTACTTCTCCATGAAAAAACAGTCTTGTCCCTTCGTCCTCCGTGAACCACGAAACGCGTTCTTAACAGGCCATTCGATTTATCTTATCCTCCCCACGCTGTATCTATGTGCTTCAATGCAGACACACTTCCCTCGTCGATGCTTGCCAATGTACGGAAAGCAGCGCAAAGGGGGGTAGGTACGATCGAAACCACATTTTGCAAATTTAAATAGTTCCTGTGTCGTTGCTGCAACGGCTACAAGCGTTTCCTCCGCGCTCGCTGTCCGTGGGCGTGAAAAGATTCCCGCCGAAACTGAGCATCGGCGATAAACCGTTTAATAAAAGTGTCCAAGTTCCACGGAGGTGCGGCGATGCCGTTTAAAAATATAATTACACCGACCGCCGACCGCCTTATCGCGATAACGAAGTAAATGACCATCGTGTTAATGTTCGGCCCGGGCGAGAGTTTGTAGTCGGGCGGGGAACGAGAGAGCCGCGAGGGGCGACAAGGGGCGTGGGTTAATTTCACAGGCAGGAGACAAAAGTTCCTGGGCGATGGTGAACTTTTAAAGCATTCGACATAAAGGGAGGAGAGACGACGGTGCTACTTTACTCTTGACGGAGCTCGAAGGAGAGAAGGACAGGCGTATAGGGGCGGCTAGATTGCCCCGGGGGTAGTTCGGAACTTCTAAAAGAAAAATTGTACGAAGGGCCACCGCGGGGAAAAAGGAAATTTCCATATAATAATTAGATCCCCAAATTACTGTAATAAAAGAGTATGATTAACTCGGGATATCTGGCCGCCCTTCCCCGTTTTCCGTCTTGTACCAGCCTTCGCTTTACATCTCGGCGCGGTTCCGCCGCCCCGTCGGAACCGACAGAGATAAAAAACCGTGGCACGGGTTTCGTGGTATTTTTTATGGCGCCCGTAATATCCTACAGTCCTGTTCAGCGCGTAATTCTCCGACATTAACGTCCGTTCCCCCGGCGATGAATTGTCGCCCGCTACCAGAACATCGTACTCGAGGCTGGCATTAATTCGTCGAGGGGGCACGGAACAAAGATTGAATCGCGCCGCGTGACAGAGTCGATCCGACGACCATCGACGTGGCATCGCTCGCCGCGTTTCGAATCGTCCAGCGCGCGATGTCCAAGGAAAACGGCGGGGTGGGACACGTGTCGTTCGTAATTTATTTAACAGGGCTGGGGGACGGCTAATGATACGCGATAAAAGGGACGGCGCCATTACCGCGGAGATCGTCAACATAATTCACTGTTGCGCGGGGCCGGCGAACAACAAAAGAAAAATGGGGAAAAAACGCCGGCTGAAATTGTTCGACGCTGATCGAGCGCGGAATGCTGGCCACGTTTTCGTGTTTAATTGACATCCATCAGGGGAATAATCGCCCCGACGAGCATAATATACTCGACGCTTTATGCACAGCCCTTCCGTGCCCCACGGACGCGAAAATGAGCGGCGAGCGCGAAGAACGTACAGCGATATTTCCCTCGGAAGTAAGAACTAAGTTTTCGGGGAAAAATTCGCGCCGTTGCAATTACAGATATGAGAAAATCACGAGACCAGCGTGGGGGGTCGTTAACGAACGCTGCACTGTAATGTAAATTATCTCGAACTCTTCCACGAAACACCTTTCACACCGCGATGCACCGTGAATCCGCGAATATGCCGCTGCCACATCCCGCGAGTTGCATCGTAACTCAGGGTGCGTTCCGATTTTCGCAGTGAGTGCATGAAATTGGTGGCATCGTATTGGTGGCATCGTACGATTCCCTAGAATTTCTCTCACTTTCCACCAATACGATGCTACTTCCGGTGCAGCGAGGGTGCAGCAAACGCAGAATTTCAGAGGTGAAGCAGTCACTGCGCGCGCGCATGCGTATTTGTTTTTCCAATCTTTGATTATTTGAATTTCTCTATTGGAAATAGCTGATACAATTTAATGCAAAGTAATAAAAACAATTAATTCTCTCATGATTACAATGTCACTTTTTTACGTTATTATTTTGAAGAAACTTCATGTGATGTTTTTTTTTTTTAATACAACTGTATAATTACATACTTATTATCGAATATCCCGGAATAACCTCCATAATATTCTCCATAATCTGTCAATTTTTAGGCAAACATAATCTGTCCGAGTGTTTTGTTTACAATTAATGATATGTATATTAATTCCGATTCTAAATGGCAAGTTAATATCATCTTCATTTTCGCTTTCATTCGACGAATCACAGCTGCTGATTTCATTATCACTATTATTTAATAGTATCGAGGTTATTGTAAACAACGTTTCTTTTTCCATAGTAGCATTTTTAAATTTCAAGACCGCACGAACCGCAGTAACGAAACGGAACGATACGTATGCGCGCAGTGACTGCGCTGCGATTTCTGCACTCACTGCGAAAATCGGAACGCACCCTTTGTTCACGTTAATTGATTAAAAACAATCGACCTTCCATCGATACTCAAGCATCCCAAAGCAAGAGCGGTAGAATTCCAAGAGGATGTCGAAAAGAAACGGAGAAAACGGAAGGGGAAAGGTTCTAAGTAAAAGGAGAAACTGGAATAATGCAGCTGCACGAAAAAGTTACATTTCACACCACACTGTTCTTGCCTCAAACGCTCCATCATGTTTGCTGCGAAAGAAACCGACGTACTTTGTGGCTCTATAAAATTACAAGCCCTTCTGAAAGCAGCAGTTCATTCTTCCCCTTGATCTCGAATTGGACAAGATGTAAAAGAATACGAGGCAAGTTCGATGCGCAAATAAAAGGGTAGAAGAAAAGGTTAACAGCACAGTAGCTTGGTTACCGAAATCACGGTTGGAACACCGATTCGAAGGGGATGGCGATATTTGCCCCGGAGTTTCCAAGAAAACGTCGCGCGTAATGGAGTCGAATGGGAGCAGACGTTTTTTCGACCGTTTCCGCGATTCGAAACTTTGCTGGTGCACGCCACCGCGCTCCTGCGATTTTCGCTGTGAAGTCGCGACGTTTCTTCTCGATTTACGATCAATGGGTTACGCTGAGATATGAAGGGAATTATTCTTCGCGCTATCTTGATAGGAGATTCCACTGGGGCCAGTATTTTCGGGAAAGAGCTCTCCTCCCTCGCTTTACCGCCATTATACGAAAAGAGAGGAAAGTAAGATCGACCGTGCCCTCGTATCGAAATTAATCTCGTTTCAACAATTACGAATAGGGTGACTGTACCTAATATCGCCAGGCAAAAGTTAAATCGCTGTCGATTGAATAATAATTGATATTTTTCCATGCAGTTCGTTTCAAAGTAACGAGAAATTATTCATCTTTCATGTAGCATATGTTAGAATCGTTGAAACCTACAAATTGTTAATTAGGACTCAAAAAACGTAAGACATGCAAAAATCGGGTCCTGAAAAAAGTGTACCTAATATTGCCTACTCAAGAAATATTGATTAATTCATGTATACCCACACAGCACCATAACATTGCAGCAATGTTGCAACATAACATTGCAGAGACGTTGCAGGTTCAGTCCTATGTCCGCCTTCGCAATATTGCAGGTGTGTATTTTTGCAAAGTTGCGGCAACATTACGAATATGTAGTCCTGCAACGTTCCGGCAATGATTCTGCAACGAAACGGCAAAATTGTGGCAATGATCCTGCAACTCTTCGGCAATATTGCGGTGCGTATCCAGTTAAATGAAACACGCCGTAGAATCCACTCGACGTCATGTACATATTTCGAAAAATTTTGACAAAGTCATGGTTGCTTCAGAATATTGTTGTAATGTTTCCACAAGTTTTCACTACAGTATTGCACGACGATGTGCGCGCAATATTGCAGAAATATTGTAGGATCGTTGCCAATGGAACATTGCACGGCAACGAAATTGCAATATTGCTGCAATATTGTAGGATCATTGCCACTCTAATAATGCACGACAATATTGCAGAAACGTCCCTGCAATACTGCTGCAACGAGGTGTGCTGTATGGGTATATGAGTTTTTAAAGTCATTTTCACATGTGCTTTTATTATTGCTTGCTCTATAAATGTCTTTTTATCCATCTTTGATTTCGTTTTTATTAGAATAATATAGAAATTTGAAAATATAGATTTTTAAAATATTTTATTTTTTACGTTCCGATGTACATATTGGACAAATAAATTTTATTTCGGTTGGTCCGCACATTTCGTGACCTCACCTGTAACAAGCATTACATCGAAACCATTGTTCTCCGGTAGGCGGTATTGAGAACACGCATACTGTTAAAAGAAAAACGCTATTTTCATTACGAAAAATATTTGAATCGATTTCATTTCTTAAGTACATCATTAATTAGGTATTTCTAGTAGATATTCTTGCATTCACAGATTTATTAGACTTACCTTCTCCGAATGTGACGTAAAATTGTGATAGTCCAATAAATTTTTACACTATTAAGATTCTCTAAAATCCTTCCCTTTCCGTAATTGTTGATCACATGATGCTGCAATTATAGTATGTCTTCCTACATATGTTTAGGTACTAATTCAGTGCATAACCGATAAATTTTAGAGCTTACTTTAAGAGATATAGCGAGTGGCGATATTAGGAACACTGGCGATATTAGGTACAGTCACCCTACACTCTCCAGCGAACGTTACAAATCGGATTCACGAATACCACTGTACATATCTTTCATTCTCCGAATTCTCAAGTCAATTTCCACCTCTTCCCCGTTCGCAAGTTCCTCTGAACGACCACAAATATTTTCTCCATCTGCGAAGCATCTACTAATACCGAGCAAGCTAGCACACCGAGTTAAAGACAGTCCGAGCTAACCAGGAAGCTTTAAATTCCTCCCCTTTCGCCCCCTTTCTGAATCGCCGGACAAGAAGTTTCAAACCGAAGCGGGACTGGCGCGGCAGTTTCGCGCGGGCGTTCGGCCCCGCGTAATCAAAATTGGCCTCCGTTCGCACGTTCGCCGATAGCCGAGCGCCGGGGCATTTTCCTGTTTCGCCTACCCGCCGGAGGTCCGAGGTTTAAACCACGGACGGTATCGCAGCCCGATCGAAGATTCGAGCCGGTATCGTTCCTCGAGCGAAAGTCACTCGCCGATAAGACAGCCTCGCCGCTTAAACTCCCGTGCAATTGCTGTGAGCATTGATCCGAAGTTTAAGCCGAGTTGCTCGCGAACAGAGGAACCCGAGAGTTCACGCTAGCTTTACCCTAGTTCGAACGGAAGGGGTCTCGAGCGTCCCTAGGAGCGGAGAGGAGCGTGTAGCCTCCGCCGCCGCTCTTCCCTTTTCCTTCCCCCCGGCCGTTGCAAAACGATCGCGTGCGAATATCTGGACCGTTCCTGTCGGTTGGCCCTGGCAATTCTCCAGGAGCCTCTCTTTGCTCGCTGCACGGCCGTCCCTCCGCCGATCGAAAATTCCAGCCAACTTGGAGCTTCTTCCAGATTGTGTTCATTCACCTCAAAAATGCCCGTCGTGCCGCGGCGCAAATAATCGGTCTAGCGCCCCTGGCATTGATTGCCCCCTCGCGTTTCCCGTCCGCCGGAAGTTTTCCACCCGGCCCTTCCGGCCACTCTGTCCCCCGAGCTCGTCGAGCCCCATCAAGGATTTTCGTTATCCACGCGATGTAGGTACTTATTAGCGAGTCACAATACACTGGCACCGCGTTCAAGTTGCACGAAGTACGCTCGGAGCCGGCGAATGGGCGAATAAAGGGCTCCTCCTTTCCCCGAAAAATGTGATTTGCAAGGCAGAAGCTGCTTGCGTCCCAGCGCTCGGCCGTAACTGCCAAACTCAATTTGCGAGCGTCTTTTAAACTGCGACTGCCTGTGGAGAGATAATGGACGGGCCGGCGAAGTAGAGAACCGTGTAAGCAGTACTATTTCGTTATTTAAATCTATTCTTCTAATAGCCTGGCGATAATGCGCTGAATTAATCATAAGGAGTTGGCTTCTTGAATCTCATTCAAGGTTCCCTCGGTAGAAACGAGGCAGCGATTAAAGTTTCGCAGCCGCCTCGAAGGACCTCGACGAAGACGGCCCCTCGGGAGTAAAACTTGGCCCTTTCCCTTTGACCAAACATTTTCGCCCGCGTACTGGAATAGAATGTTGCGTGGCGGTGCAAAAGAATTCTGCCAGCGGTTCGAAGCCAAAGGCTTCATCCAATACTGGAACTCCGAGGTGAAACAGCCGAGTCTTTTAAATTCCAACGACTCTGATTGATTTCTAAAAGAGGATCCGTCGCGAGGATCGATCCTCTTATCCTTCGTTCACCTGGCTCATCCACTGCCGCTCGATGACACCTGGAAATCCCCGTGAAGCGAGCATAGCTTCAATGATAACACCGGCGATCAAGTTCACGAACAGATTTCATCTGATCCGATATCCTCCGCGCCGTCTAAGCGGAAGTTTTCCTGACTTCGTAAAGCTCCGCATGAATATTGCATCAGGAGAAAAATCGCTCGGGGGTGATGTTCTTGTTTTATCTCCTACCTAGGGGCGGCTGCGGGCCGATTACCGCGGCGTAATCGATAAAAATGGACAGAGTAATTGACGCGCGAGGACCTTCCGTTTCACGGCAGGCTGAGTGGATTTCCGAGGGTATTCGGTGTATCCGTTTATTACGCGGCACCGAACCCCCTGTATTCCCAGTATCCACGTACCAGCCTCTGTACATGTACTTTACAATCCTATTACTCGGCTGCCTCAGAAATATTCCGCGTTCCCCTTATTTCCATGTTCTCAAACATTCTATGCTCCCATTTCTATAATATTATTCCACCAGGCTCCATGTTTCTCAAATATTCTCCGGCGCGTGCTCCCCCGACCATTTATCCAACGGCTCCGTTTCCCGGCACCTAGGTACCGCCGGATATCAAATAGTTGCTTAACAAACGTCCGCGTAGGTACATCCACCATTACGAAATAATATCTCTCTTTCCCCGCACTTTCTGTTCCAGGTATGTGAACGTGTACACGGCTCCCGCTCAAGCCGTGCTTAAACGGCTCCATAGTGGCGATAATCGGGACCTAATCGAAGCCATTATCGTCGATTACTGGTACAACCCCATTATAGCTTACCAGGTCAGTCTGAAATATTCCAATTTAGACGGGGGTTCGGTTACGCTCGGCCCGATTAAAATTTTAATCCGGCCCGTTTTAATATTTCCGCGGACCAAAGATATCCTAACGGCGCACTCGTTCGACTGGTTCCCAGGAGCTGGAAAAGAGGAGATCCTGCTCGATTATGGGCAAGGAATTCGTGTAATGATCGAACGAGGAATTACGTTAACTGTCGTCGTAAAACGTATGCGTTTGGGGGTCGTTTCGCTCGTCGAGAGCGCTCGATCCCTCAGCGAAATGAAAATCAACCGGTGTCCCGTCGGCACCGCCACCCTCTATGAATATCGATTTTCTATCTTTCGCGAGTACATAACCCGGATCGCGTTCTTGCTCCACGGCTGTCGTCCGATGTCGGGACGAGCGTAAATTCTTACGGATTACCAGAGCCACTCGTTCCTCGAATGTTCTCTAATCTTCGGGTAACGTTGCTCCACGGCTCGCAAAACCTTCCAGATAAGTCGGAGCTCCGGTGGAACAGGGCGTCGTTCCGCGCGATGTTTATACCGTCCATTTCCGCGCACCGTAAATAGATTTCCTACCCCTCATTTTCCTTCTGCCAGCTCTTTCACAGCTCTGCACCGCGATTTCTTCGACCCTGCCGATTTGCCGCGCGAATTTGATCGAGGAGGTATATGGCTGTTCCGGGTGATAATGGCTGATGATCTTCTTCTTCGAGCTTTACTACAGGGACTGTGAAAATGGACACTCTGTTCTTGGCAGAAGTCGTTAAAATTGTTTCTCCAAACTCAGTGGGATTATGTTGAAAACAATATCCGATGATTTTACTAAGCGACAGTCTCAGTTGAGTGACAAATTCTCTGTTTCCAGCGCCGACCAATACGCTGATCGATCCTTATTACGTCACTGTCAGCTTAATTACATTACTGTTCTATCCCCATTTTAACGAGAGTATTCAATTCTTTTTTATGGCATTAATCGTGGTTAGGCTTCACAACAGTGTCACCACTGCAGCCTCGCCTTTACTCTAATTGGCTATGTCGTTTGTAATATTCAGTTTTATTTTCTCATTCTCTTTGAGTAATAAAGACGTATAATAATAATAAAAATAATAATTAGGCTCAGCGTCGATGAAGAATGTCGTTGCCGGCGTGTCTCCGTTGATTAACTGTGACCGATTTTCGATTGCCGTGATTTAATGTCCAATTAAGCGAGCTCCGCGGTCAGAGACTACAGGCATTCCTGGATCGTTGCGCCCACGGAAATCGAACGCGAGTACGCGACCGTATTAAGTTATATCGAACTTACGGCGTTGGAAAATCGTCGTTGCTAATTTAAGACCTCCAAAGAGTGGTGCTACGTCAATGAACGTTGAACATTCTCCATCGGGCGTAGAAGTAAAAGCAATAACCTGGATTTCCTGGATTTCCTTCGATCGCGAGTGGCGACCGTGCGTCCCCGTTGCCATTCGTTACATCCACCCGCGATATCGACGGTATTCGCGCGGAAGAACGTTACTTACTTCTCCGACCGACGTTCCATCGGCGTGCGCGAAATTTCTCGCCGCGAGCACGATGAATATTGTATGAATTAGAAAATCAAACGGTGAATTCGCAGGAATTATTCCCAACCCTAGTTGCTTTCACGGTAATTACATCATAAAATCAACGACCTACGTAATGGCTTCGGATTAGACATTTCGGAAACGCACTTCGGTGTAATTGAATTCGAGGAAATCATTTATAACAGGCGAGAGAGGGAGCAGACGCAGCTTATAGATCAGAGTAGTGAGCCAGTCGCGCGTTTCTTCACCTTCATCTGCAGACTGCAGACTTTTTTCTAGACGATCCTACCTCACCGGAGAACTATCCGCCCCGATCGGCGCTTGGCATCCACCTACGGCTGGTCCGAGGATTAAACAGGCAGCCTCGTCAAAATTCACAGCTCTGCCCTTCTAATTGTGAGCTCACCGACGAGCTTTTATAGGCCATCCTCGTATAACGATGATTTACGTCGCGATCCTGCGGAGCAGCAGGCCCCCGAAGGTGTCCTTTATGCCTGGAAAGCCCCTCTTTGTCGTCATCCCGCGGTCTACGAGGCGCGGATATCAGAAGCTTTTCCGCCCATTGTTCCGCCATGGCCGCACAAAAGCGTAGTCGCGTGTGCTCGCTCGCGTGCACGCACCTTCCGCGCGAATACATTATCTAGAACGTCCGTTTCCATCTCGAGCGATCGCGGGGAGAGCCGGCGTTCATCGCGAGAAATTGCTTCGTAACGTGGCCGCGATTCGTTACGTGAGATTTACGTGCGACGGAGGGCCCGTCGAAATTTCACTGACACAAGCCTGCCCCGAAGCTCCGTGGAGGCTCTAAACGTTCCGCGTAATTGTCTGTAAACAATTGGGATCGATCCAGCGCGGCTTGCTCCAAGAATTTCAATGCGCCCGTTAATTCAGGTGTTCGGGATCGCTGGTGAAAATGGGCTCAAGGTATATCGAATCTTTTCGGATATACAAAGCGCTGCCGCTACGTTCAGGGCGTAGAAAATACACACCCCCAGGGCGATTAGTGGTGGAATTAGATAAACATGGACGGCGGAAAGAGAGCACCGTGTATTTTATTCCCTAATGGGTCGCGTCCCTCGTAAAAAAGTTCCAATTTGAGCCGTGTTTTCTGGAGAAACACGAAGCAACGCGGAGCTGGGAAATCGTAGCACCAGGAAGAATCTCACATTTGAGACCGTGTTTTTGCAATGTAACGATATTTGCATCGAATAGATTGGCTCCAAACGTTCCTTCGCGTATCAGGGATTGCAGAGGAATGCGTTTAAACGGTGTAAGTGAACGTGAAATTACGAGCAGCCCGATGAAAAATGTCGCTGCGATCAAGATCGTGATCCCGGGTGCACGATTTTTCTGTTAATTATAATTCACCCTGAAAGCAGTCGGTTTGCCGTGCGTGCACAGCAATCGCCGTCTCCCTCCGATACGATTAACACATCAGCCTGGGGCTGAAAACTTCTATTAACTTCTTCGTGATTGCAAGCAGGTACAAGCGAATCGGGCTGTGTAAAGTTCTACTGGATCGCAACTAACGCTGGGACATACTCATTCGATCTCCGAAGTGTTCTGCGGGGAGCAGGCTGCCATGATATTTGGCTAACCATTTCGTTATCTGCCTGAGAACAAAGAAAAATGGTGGTTGCTTCGATTCAAAGTCAAGGAAACAGGTTGGAACGACCACTTGATTTTATTCCCCCTGTATTTTCACAGAATTCTTTCGTTTATCGCCGCAGCCAGCGGGCGGCCGTGCGATATGTCCGAGAGTAATAGGCGTTTCTTGCGTTATAAGTGGTTTAACGCGGGATTCGTGTAAATTGCCGCGATCAATCGCGGCCAACTAAATTGCGGGTAATTAATTGGCCCGCGCATGGGACACTTCGCGGCGAATCGATACGTTGGCTGGCGTTTAACGGGTCTAACGAACGACGCGCGAATAATTTGCGTTCTTCTAACATCATTAGAACGCCGCCGGTGGATAACGTTATTACGTGAGTAGATGAATGCCGCTCGTCCACGTGTTGCTTCCTCCGCGTATAAAACAGAGGAATTTCGTTGATGAGAGCCTGTTAAGAGAGTGGTTCGGTTGGTCTACTCGTATGAAGACCCTGTCAGTGGGGGCGGATGAGTTAACACATTGTGAACGAGGTTCTTCCATCTGAGAATATCTCTCACCGTTCCTTCCTCAATCATTCCACTGCTAATATAATTGCACGGGCCGATTATACCAGTTTTCGTGAAATTATAGATTCATACACTCGCAGAGACCTAATTCGCCTAGCAAATGGTTTACTTAAAGGTTTAATGAAGTCCCCACTGAATTTATTAACGAGTTTCAATATTATATATTGAGAATTATAACAGGCTCGTAAATTACATCGCTAGAATTTACCAAGGCCATAACAGGACCTACCGTTAAGGAACTAGTTTCTGATCAGTTTAGAAGGTTTCCCGCTTTAATATTTATTTTTAACCTAATGAAACATTAAACCATAGACTTTTTTTATACTAAAAGTTGAATTAATGTTTAAACTTGAAGAAAAAATTTTAAAAAGTTGAAAATGAATATATAATTTAAATACTTATAAGGTATGGAATAATAAGGTGACTAGGAACTAGTTTTTAATCATCTAAAACTAACGATACTAACTGCTTTCACAGACAACACATATATTTTTGAATTATCAATATTTATGTTAGTAATTATTTCAAACAATTATTTATTGACATAAACTCAAAAGAACGATTTATTTCATGAACTGATTAAAAATTAGTGCCTGATCAAGAACTAGTTCCTTAACGGTACCTGTTTACAGTTTCGAGATAAATTCTTATTCGAGATCATTCGCATAAAAATGTATTCGTTATTCTAGGATAACTTCATTTTATTCGAAATTTTTATTCGAAGATAAATTTTTATTCGTATTGCCCAGCAGCGTTGCCCCGATGGGCGGTCCGAGAGCACGAGCATCCATTGCGTTTTCCAAAGCTCGCGTGGAAGGAGGCGCTCGAAACCAATGAAGTTGCGTGCATTTAACGGATGGGGAAAACTCTAGTAGTGTGCGTGTAGGCTCGTACCCTGAAATCAGCATGTAACCGTTACCTGCTGATTTCATTGCGATAAAATTGATTTGATTTCTGGTTATAGGCTGATTTCAAGTCGGTTTTCTAAGCGAGCTTTGGAAAACGCGATGGATGCTCGTACTCTCGGACCGCCCATCGGGGCAACGCTGGGCCTAGCGGGTGCTTAACACCGTTGGCATGACGCATCGTGTTTAAAAATGTGTGGCCTTTTCGCTTCGAAACGGGTATATGGGGTGATAGCTTGATCGCGAGTCGTGTCCAACGCGGTTGTAGTAGATGCACTGTGGACTTTGTCGGGCAGTGCATTCAGTTTGCAGTCACTTTAGTCGGTGCTATTGGGATATGTTTTGTGAACTTTGATGGCATCGTGGGACAGCTGTTGCAGAGTCTCGAGGGTTGGGGGTGAGCTGGTGCTAGCCACCATCCTCAGCAACAATACAACGCTCCATTTCTATTTGATGTCAGGATATTTTTAATATTCATTATCTACTGCGATATTATTAACGATATTCATTATTGACCATTGCAATTGTAATGGAAAATTAAGCACATTCTCTACTCCTGCGTTTACCATGCGATTACCTACGGGCAAAGGAATTTGACACTTTCATTTGAGTGCTCGAAAATTATTCACTAGATCTATAAGCTAAAATAAAAATTTAACCAAGCAGCTGCAATAATAATTCTTCGTGTCATTCTTATCGACTCGAAGTAAATTACTATTATAATTCAGCGGATACTTCTAGGGCACGTTGCGCGAAGCACAGTAAGCCATCTAATACAAAGGAAATCTGCTCGTTTCCATCCAACTTCATGTTTGGCCTGGAGGTTTACGAGTCCCTGGAATTTTTTCGTTTCCATTCATACGGCTTTACCGCCCCTATACACGCGTGCTGGTCAACAATTGCCTGGTGCAGCCGGGAGTCGCCACGCTCGGCACGTTTCGCCCCGTTGCAACTTCGTTACATTCGGTTGATATTGCGGCTTTTCCGCGGCACGACCGCAAGCGCACAGGCCCGTCCGCGTCTCCACCCTTTGGATCTTTTGCGATCTGTGAACGTCTCCCGCGGAACGTTGCCGTCCGCATCGTCGAATTGAAAGCTGGAAAAGGGCACAAAGTGGCCGGTAATAACACGCCTCGCTGGCGAAACATCAATACTGTTACTAGTTTACCTGACCCTTTGATGTCTGCCAATTTGCGCGAACTGAATTTGTCACGAACGGCGTTTGTTGCGCGCCGCTGGAAAAGGCATTTCGCCCAGCACCAAGCTGTTTCCGCGGCCCGCGGGAGGCCCTTGTTCCCGGGCAACAAACGCATCCACCATCGTTCAACAGATTTGTCGTGCATCGTCGGTGCTCGCCGTCCATATTTCGGCCTCTGGGAAGCCGTAAACGATTTTTCGAGGGTCACGAGCGATTTTTCATTCCTCTCGAGAGGGCGTGATTCGCGAAACGGTCGCCGAGTCAACGACAATAAATCATGAATATTAAAGGGACCAGGCGCGAACGGTTTCTCGAGTTCGTCCCGATGATAAGATTACATTGAAAGGGAGAGGAAGGTGGGGCTCTTGGGGGGATCGAGGGCACAGATAAATTAAAACCCGTCTGCATAGGTAGACGTTCCCATAATTTAAATGCAAATCAGTTTTTAGTCAATCGGCGAAGTGCCGTTCGTTTAGCGCAGGCTACGTCCCAGACACGGCGATTCTTTCGTCGCCGAAGACGTTTCCGCGACTCCGTCTTCCCTGCCTTATTGAAACGAACGTAATCCTCCCCTCCGACTATCATGGATTTGCATACTAGAGTTTCAATCGTGGTCGCCCGGTGAAAAATTGCAATTAAGATTGCTTGAGGAATCCTGGCTCCGAACGGAGTCTCTGATATTTCGTTACGTTCAATTATACAGGAATGGAACGCTTCGAATGTCTGTCTTGATTCGAGCTGCTGTGTTTTGCAAATTCACTGCAATTGCTCACAGTACCCTTACGTAGAAACATTCTTCTACATCCCGTCCACGAAGTTTAGAAAATCCAACCCCTCTCAGAGGAATTCCATCCAAATTCTTCTGAGCTCCAAAGAATCTATACAAGTGCGCGGTGTATCAAAAGACTATCGACCAAAAGCAGGGCCATCATTCGACTAGCCAAAGACTCGTGCCCCCAATCTCGCCCTCTCACGCAGAACCGCTTACTTCACCCGAATCCCCGTCCACGGGTCATTTAATCCGCTAAGAAAGCTCCTGGACGCGCGCCTCGTTGAGATTCCGGGAATCGATAACGAGAGGGTCGCGAAAGGGGCGAACCCGGAGGAGAAACTCAGCCACCGTATCCCCAAGCAGCTCGCAATCTCGCGAGATACAGACACAGAGGGCAGAGAATCAAAACGAGTCGCAGGAAAGCGGTTCGCCCGTCCCCCGTGACGGCCCCACGGAAATTCTGACGAGACGAGAAAAGGGTGGACGGGGCCGGTGGAGAAATGGGTCCCGCTGGAAAATTGGAATGGAAAATCGAATTGATTGCAGGGCGTGCTGCAACCTGTCGCGCTCTTTCTCTTTCTCCCACCCCCCCATGCGCCCTGTTTTTGTTCTCCCTGTTTTCCTCTTCGTTTGTACCCCCGCGTCCCCTTCGCTCCCCTCTGTCCGCTTGCAAGCAGCGCAATTCAGTCGGTGGAAATAGGCACGATTAAGCAAAACGGCAGGCGTACACGCGCGTAATAATTAAGTGACACAGGGTGGCCTCGGCTGGCCGATGCCACTGTTTATCTCCAGATGCAAAACGAGGCGGTTTGCTCTGCAGAGACGCACCACCGGTTCTAACCTCGAGGCGGTTGCCGTGTCGCTTTTGAACGCGACGCCCACCCCTGACCCCGACCATCTCCATTGCAAGTGTTTCTGCTTAATTAAATCCCACCCCCAACGTTCGCCGAGAAAATCGACTCGGGCGCCGATCGTTTCCGCCGGCTACCCTTCCACGCGAGACACTACGGCCTCCCCGCGTCCTCCTCCGCCGTGTTTTTAAAACGGAAAAGGCGATAAAGGATGATAGATGAGGGATTTACGGCACCGTGTCTCCGCGACTTCGAATTGCATTTCGAGGATTGAAGTACGCTTGTCCTCCACAGAGAACGGTTAATACAGGAGCGGGACAAAAGCGTGGGAACATAACGGTACAAAAAATTTAATAATCCCGACGAAACAAAAGCGCGCCCCGTTATAAAGGGTAGTAAACACCGATAGCGAGTGTTCTATCGCTAAATAATGACGATCCGAACGTCACCGGGTTTCTGTTATTTGCTGCTTCCTTCTGCGAGATCGCGTCGGGTCGGTGCGGAACAAAAACACGTCGTGTTATGAAACTGGGAGCGGGACAAGCGGGTTGTTCCTCGAAATCACCGTCCGAAAATTCCGTCCGACCGGGTCGCGGCCGCTTCGTACAATGGGGGAGCGTTCCAATTGATCGGCAGAGCAAACGTCTGATCGGATATGCGTCCATTATTAAGCCCGGACGCGTCGCGACAATTTTCAAGCGTTTCAAGCGCGCGCATTAGTTGAGGGCGATCTTGAATGTTTCGCGGTCAGCTGTCCGCGTGCCCATTCAAGGGATCTCGAGTGTGCCAGGGTGATTGTGAGAATGGCGATTCTATTTTGGAAAAACACGTCGAAATTTTGGAGAGATCTCCTTTGAATGCGGGTCACTGTTAGTGACAGTAGAGAATAATGTATGTCAACGTGTTCTGTACATTTTCGAGCGACCGATAATGGAATAAAATTTCGTTCATTGTTTTACGTATCAACGAATCGAGATCCTGCCAGAGTACACCAGAAATTCTATCGCTTTTCTCGCTCGGACAAAAGCGAGCTTGCGCGACCGAAGAGGGATATCTCATCGACACAATTTCCCCCTCGCGAGCCTTTCAATTTCACGTTCATAAGTGATTTCGAGGGAAGCGGAACTCTGATACTTAAATTTAATTCCTTCCACATAATAACCCTGTTTACACGCAACCTCCTACTTTCTGCAAGTTTTTCAATTGCACATTCGCGGGAACGGCGCGGTTTCGAGCGAAGAACGGGAAAAGGGAGAAGACAACGAGTAGAACTTTGGTTCCAGCCGGATACTTAACTTTAATTCCTTCGGCTCGCGGCTTCTAAACGCGTTCCACTTACTGTAAAGCGCGAACCTTTGATTCCTGAATAGGTAGTGTCCTGCTTCTAACATCAAGATCTTGCGGGACATCCACGAAATTCGAGTGAATCTCGTCAGGCATGTTCCATCGACTGTCGGTAATGGGCTATCACCAGAGTTAGGCACGGGTCTGTAGTTTCGCTTGCATTTTTCGTTTCCCTCCCCTTTTCGGTTCCCTCGCGGCGCAAGAGACTGAAGCCGCGGAGCGAGTTCGATCGGGAGCTAATGCTATCCCATCGCAGAACTTGTTCGACAGAGAAGGAAAGAATCGCCTCGGAACGGTTACGCGGGGAAAGCACTTTTGCGGAAAGTTTTAATAACAGCGCGGCCCGTCGGAAGACGCGCGATGGAAGTTTGAATTGTACCCGTGGCCCTTGTGATCTGCCGCGAAATTACGCGCACTATTTCTGCAGTACCATTCTGCTGTTCGGCCGGGCACAGTTTTAACGAGCTTTTAATTCACGGCGAATATTAAAAGCTCGTGTCGCTCTCGAAGAGGGCACCGTCGGAACGACAGAGAGCCGCGAGAACTTTTGCCAGTGTAAGTTCTCGCTGGGGCCTCGGAGTGGTTCCTTATTCGTTGCGAGAAGTACGATCTCCTCTCTCCCTCTCCGTCTGTCTGGGCGTAACAGTCGAATACGGCGAAAATATGGGTGGATGAGCTATTATTGCCTCTCAGCGATAAGTTTCTTTCCTCCGCCCTCGCGCGGAGCGAAGCAGCGTCATATTGCTCCACCTGAATCGCGCCGCGGGATCCTCCCCCGCGTAAATGTGCCCTGCGACGGGCGTTTGAGACCGCGGTCTCGTCGACTTGACGGACGATAACAGGGGCCGGGGTAGCATCCTGCGGGACACCGAGCAGCTATTTCGAGAGTGCAAAACTTTGTAGAGGAGTTCGCGTTCCGTTTCCCCGCTCGTCCCCTTTCTCGCTACCCCTTTGTCCATCGGCGCGACCGCGAGACACGTCCCTCCCCTCGAAGCGACGCGGGAAGAAGGGTGGGAGCAACTTCGTGGTCCTAATTCCGCGGTGAATGTTTATCGCCCACCGTCTTTCTCGCTCCGCCGTTTGTACTTCTGTTACGTGCCGACCAATTTTCTTAATTTTTCAACCTCAATCTATGTCATTGACAATTGATCCAACCACCTAGGTGTGTTACGGGAGTTTCCCTCGAGCAATTGTCAATGATTTATTAACCAGAGCTTTTTATAGTAATAATTTAATCCGATTCAAAGCCTGTCACGCCACGGCATATTCTCATGGGAGATTATTGTCAGAAATCTTCCAACGCTGTCGACGTTCTTAGAATGCGTGGTGATAAGCCTTTCGAAGCATTGTAGTAGACCATTTTATATTTTTCTTCCCTGTTAAATTTTGTCACACCATCATTGACATCTGATCCTACCATTGAGTGTCGTGGGAGTTTCCCTCGATCAATTGTCAATGATCTATAAACCGTATTATAATAATAATTTTATACGAGCCGTTACGCCACTGCGTTCTTCCATGCGAAAATCTTCCAACACCGTCAACGCTCTTAGAACGCCGGGCGTGATAACAAATTAGATGCTGGGAACGTTCCGAGCGACGACGGTTGGGCCAGTGTGCATGAGGTGCAGAGTCAGCAATTTGGGCGCTCTTTGTGCAAAGGCCCGAGTGCTCGGGCCTACCCTGCAAACGCTCGGGGCAGTCGTCTGTTAAGTCGCGTAGTGCGCTGACGTTCCGCCCGAGAGCATATTGCCGCATTGTTAATCGGTCTATAAGCCGGAGTTCCGCTGTGTCTTAGTGAGCGTGGAAGGACTTGGCTCTCGTAGAGACTGTTTGTTTAAACTTCATTCATTTTAATCGTTTACATTTTATTAAATCGCTTATATCCCCACGTTTAAAAATTAAATACAAAACACTGTGAACTGTTTCGACATTGGTGTGGTGTGCGACACTCCTGCGCTTCATCATCCTGTACGCGGGACCCTCCAGGTCACACGGCGAGTAAGAGACAGACAGAGAGAGAAGGACAGAGTGAGAGAGAGAGAGAGACCGTGAATACCGTTTTTAAACATTTAATAATCTCTCCGCCGAATCGGTAAATCCTTTTATCTATGTAGGATCACGGGAAAAAGGATGGTCGCCTCAACAGGACTCGAACCCGCGATCTCTAGGTTTGCGCACTGGCCAGCCGCCTTAACCACCTCGGCTACCGCCGACTTCCCGGTCTTCGCTATTACGTGCCCTCTCTTATGATGGGGGTCCTGATCCCACATCTGTGATATTGTACGGGAGTAACAGTTGATTCAACCACTTAGTGGGTTATGGGATCTCCCTCGATCAATTATCGTCCTTCGCCTGTCGCCGAGCGTGTAATTGTAACCTCCGCCACCAAACCGAATTTGTACTAGTATTCTTATATTACTCTATTTCAAAACCATGTAAATTGCCGTTTTTGTACCACCTTTTAAACATTTCCTATTTTTCATTTATTTTGTAATACATGGTAATATTTACTTAAATATCGGCTCATTTTATTCGAACCTGTCTACGAAAATACCACACCCCCAACGGGTCAACCTGTATTGGTTGCAGCAAATACGTATCCCAAAACAATCCTGAATTTTTAAGTAACCATCTGATTATGTCAAAGTTATTGAAATCTATCTAAATTTCGTTAAGCGTTACGTGGAAATAATTAGACGAATCCGCTCGGTCATAATTAAAATCAACGCCCGCACGTAACACTTCCCTTCCGAGTGCTTCGGATTCCAGCAATCGTTATCCGCAGGATCGAGCGTTAATACGGAGCGCCAGGCATTTATGAATTCCTCGGCCTGAGAAGAACTCACGAGGGCGGTGTGGTCTCTAGTGTGCGCGCCGGTGTTACCTAAAACGAGGGAGAATTGCTGCAAGAGCATCAAAGGGAAGAGCCCGTATATACAATGGCCGGCACGTTTCCCTTTTGCCTCAAGTATCTCGCATTTTCAAAATCGTGTAACTGTAATTCTGCTTTTGCTGAAATTACATCTCGTTTTTATCTTCTCCCGCCGTAACTGAATGTAATCTGAGTGCAAGCCCCAGGAATGGAGTTAACCGCTTGCATAGTAACCACAGTACATCGCGAGTTCGCTGAATTTTTAATGTTAAGGAGTTACCGTCGCCACCAGTTGCATCGCTAATGAACCTATTACGCAATCAAGCAACCGAGCAATATGCGGGTATTATTGTTGCTGAAATAATCTTTCAAACCTTTCGCTTCCTTTGACGCATCCAAGGTTTTCAAGCGACTCCTGCCGAGATTGAAAGAGGGAGGATGCTAGTGGTCGACTCGTACCACTGAACGCGCCCGAGACCACCTGCTTCTTCTCGAACGTCCCCTACTTTCTGTGGCATCACCGCGACGAAGTCGTTTCAATCGTCAAAAGCATCAAGGAGGATATGGCACAGTCCCTCTGACATGGAACGTAGCCATTCTTCATCTGACAACCGTGGCGGCACACAAATCCTGTGGCATGGTTCTCCTTTGGCGCGAGGGGCTGCCTCGTGCCAACCAAAGAACGCAGAAGATCGGTCGACAGGCTAGCTGGATATTCGTTAAACTCGAATGATCTCGAGTTCGAAAACTGTCGGGGGAAGTTAAAACTGAGACCTGGCTGCGAAAGGAATCGTACCATAAAACCTTAAACTTATCGCCGGACAGTCAATTACAAGCTGACCCGGTTTTCAATGAGAACAAATTGCTAGCGCTCGCCCTGATTACTCTGAGACGTTACCCCCCGCGACAGGGGTAACTTTAAGAGGCTACCAGTGTCTTCCACGAGCTTCACCCCCCATCCCATCGTCGTCAACTTTCAACTACTTCCCGTCCAACTTAATTTTCGCCCACGTGGACAAATGGACGCGGCGGTCTATCAAAAGTAGCAGGAATAGATCCTCCTAAAGAGAGGATTATGTGTACCTTAGTTACATTGTCAGATGACGATGGCCCTTTTAGACGCGAGCTCTTCGCCGTGTAGACGGGGACGAGGGACGCTCCTCGAGGAGGCAATCGACCGAGCCGTGCAATTTTTCCCCGGGGCTGTGCCGTGAACGCTTCTCAATCTTCGTCGACGGCCACGAGCGACACCGGTCGGCTCCTTGCGACGAGTGGGGTGATTTACGAGCGGGTATTTAAATAAATTAATACGTAGCGGGGCGCGTGAATGGTTTATCAGCGTTATCGCGACGGGGGACTCGCATGCATGGGGAATCAGCCCGCGTGGAGAGCCGCGCGCCGCGGCTCCTGACCCAGTTGCGACGAACCCGGCCGGCGGCGTCGGGGCGCGTGGCCGTCTACGTGCGTCCCAGGTGGACGTAAGTGGCAGCCGGGCGTCCCGGAGTTAGTTTTCTAACTGGTCTGGAGCGTGTTCGCGCGACGTTAATTCTCTCCGTGGAAAAGTATGTTGCGACAAAGTGGAGGGCCAGCCTCGCCGCGCGGGCAAGAAAGGAAATATGAAGCGTACACAGCGTGTCCCAGCCATGAAATTGATGAAGCGGAGGGTGAAAAAGATACCCAGCCGCGAGCGAGCACCTAAGCCTTGCTCTCCTCTTTGTCCACCGTCGGATCACTTATCTCTCCACCCTGCTCCCGTAACCAATGAAAACGTCGTTTCAATCTACCGCGAGGAAGAAGAATTACGTTGCTCGGAGGAACGTATTTCTATTATCTCACGGCTGGCTTCCTTTATAACGCATCAGGGCGGGAGTAGCGGGGGCGAGGGGGTGGCATATTATCGTGCGGGTGGCAGTGTTCGAGTGAACGTATCGAAAACTTTTAAAAATCTTCCCTGGCGTGCTATCGATCAAGGTGGTTGCTTCGGTTGAACTTAATCAAAGTTTTCTGCGCAGCTCCGAACCGGGAGATACGTAGTGTAGACGGAACGGTTATACCTTGCGCCAGACTAATAGTATAAATATGGCATCGGTGTGCCAAGCTTGCGTTGTCAGTGCACAGTGAAAATGTTGATTATCCAGAGGATCGAAGCACGTCGTTTGCGCGCGGCTCGGCTCGCAGTATCCGTTACGCGTCTCGTTGCACGACTAGTTAATCAGGTTCTCCTTATCGCGGGGCTGTATTAATGATCCCGCGAGGATGTGCATACGTTACCCTCTCTCACGACACCCTGTCACGTACTTTAAATGCAGGGCGGTTTGTTAGTCGCGACACGCGGCGAAACGGGACCGGCGCACAGTTAAGCCGCGGCTCGTATAACTCCGTCACGTTTCCAGTGGAAGCTGGAATCTGATTTTCTTGATATTTCATAAGGCGGTGGCGAGTCACCGCCCGCGACCTCCTAACTGGATTAAAAAGTGAGCCGTGGCAAAGGGTGCCCCGTCCTCGTGGGGGGGGGGGGGAGGGGGCGGAGATTGAATTGCATAACGTGTTAATTCGAAATGGAAAGCTGAAAGTACAGGTTGGAAGGGAAGGAGCTATTTAATTAGCGAAGTTAAGGCGGCCCCGGAACCCTTTGTCGCCCCGAATGCACGGTTACGCTGTCGATGAACGGCCTCCCACCTGTCAAAGAGTTATCAGCACACCGTGAAGCAACCGGGGAAACATTTTAATCCTCTGCTCAGAGACGCTGAGGATCGAGGCGAGCTCAAAGCGAGCCTTCAGAGATCTGTCTTTCGTCTTTCCGCCGCGGCTAAGCCAACGACCCCTCGAGATTGACACGCGGGATAATTATGTAATTAGTGCCCGAGGGTCGGGAAAGAACTGCCCCGCGTAGAAACTGCACGAAACGGCGTAATTGATCGTCGCTGGATTATGGAGGCGCTGGACAGCGGGAGGATCCGTTCCACTTGCCCGAATGCAAAATTTACTTGCCCGAAGATTCAATTAGTGCCCTAATTAAACAGTTAGCGACTGGCGGCCCATGTGCATTATGAAGTTGCGTTTAAGCGTAAGAGGAAGGAGGAAGATCATAGAATACCTTTAGAATCTTCGACGTAGGGGAGACCGGGGCTGGTAGGCCAGTTTTTCAGTTTTTGATTTTTAATAAATTATGTGGACGAAATATCATTAAACCGGTTAGTATATTTGATAGGGCATACATTTGGCTATCTGATTAAATTATTAAAGTTGACTAAATGTGACAAGAATTAAGGCATTTTAATGTTTTTCTAACACCTTACATGCTGGTCAACCAGCCCCGTGGTCGGGGTTGGTAGACTAACAGTCAGGGGTTTTTAGGGACATTTTTCTCCCCGCGTTCCTACGTTCGTTGCGGTAGTACGAAGAGTTTCCTTTAACGTATTGTTATATTTTAATCCTACTTAAAGTTGCAATAAATAGTCAAATAACAGAGACTGATAGGCTAAGAGACTCGGAGGCGCTGAGCAATTAGCTGACCAAGTGATGCAATGGTAGTTTTTATATGTTTTTGATACCAAAGATTGTACTAGACATATATATTTTTTTATTTTGTTATGTCCTTCAATAAACAAATTACAAAAAAAAAAAAAAGTAGACTAACAGTAGGTTGACTATAGGTGCAATCAGTGAAGAAAATGTTGTTAGCAACTTATCTGAATGGTAATAAAATAGCACAATGTCACGAGAGTTGTTTCATTGTAAAATATTTATTACTTTTTAATAATAAATAACAATTTAAACCATCACTGGGGTTGGTTGACCAGCTTAGTCATGTAACCCCGAACGTTATTAGTCAACCAGCCCCGAACGATCATTTTGACTTCAATACTCTACATAACCTTTAATTATTTATGTAAAATCAAAAACGCAGTCTCAGTAGGTCGTTTAATAAACAAACTTTAAAATAGTCCCTTCGCATTAATTCTACTGTAACTATATAGAGCGTGGAAACATAAAATCTTTAAGAAAACATATTTACTTACATAGCCAATTTTTCGATAAACGCTGGTAACTGCCGAACAACGTGTAATGGTGGTGTCGGAAACAAATGAATGACATAGTAGAAGTGACTTGTTTCTACAGAAAATCGCTCAGCAGTAGAGCACACGTTAGTGAAAAGTTATTAACAATTAGTCAACCTACCCCTGGGGCCAACCAGCCCCGGTCTCCCCTACTTCCCGCGCACCAGAATGCACCACTGTCATCCAGATTTTTGTCCATGAAATCGCGGGCTGTGTCATTCGATTAATAAATAATCGGGATTCCGACGACGGCAATATTTTACGCGAATAATGCGACGTATTGTGGGGCCGCGCAAAAATTCAGAACCCTTCCGAGACTTCTATTTCGTTCTATTCTACCGACCGCCCCTGCGCATTGTGTCGCGGGTCCCTTTTGTGCTTCCAGGAACGCGTATATTAAAATCAGAACAGGCGTCGTACCAACACCGAGTAATCCTTCGTGTCCGAACGCGATTGTCGTGGAAAATATATGGAATTTCGAGGCTCCACGGAGTTCCTCACAATTAGTCACGTATCGTCTTCCCCCCCTTGGCATTTCGAAATGGCAGGCAAATCGAATCTCGATTAACTCGATTGGGTAATACTATTCTGCAGTCAGCCCTCCTGAATCTATCGAGCACGATGCCTAGCTGGTGAAAAATCCCAAAATTGGGTTAATCATTACGCGTCTCTGTTTAAATTTCCCTCGGTTCCCCATTGGCGCGGCCCTATTTATCTCTCCCGGCCTATTGAATCCGTGTCCCGTTTAATTCCGATCGAACGGCTGGCTCGATTGTCAGGCCTTCTCCACCGGGCGTATTATGCAACGGCTGAGAAGAGTCTTCAAAGGAATTACGAAGATCAGCCAGACGACCGCATATTATTTCGTGCTGCGGCATCCTCTCGCTCAACTAATTTAATTACCGTTCGCGCGTGCGAAAGGGGAACGAGTTGCGGGGACAGAGAAGGAAAGAGGGAGAGAGAAGAACGGGGAAAGGAGGAGGCTTGGAAATAGGCCACGAGGAGGTGCAGGATCCTTTTAATCGATCCCGTGCCTTACACTTCTCTCGAGCCAGCCCCTGTGAACTTCTGTCGCGGCTGGCCACGGAATATTCAAGGCGAGGAGAGAAAAAAAGCACGTCTAATTGGCTCTCGGTTATCGAGAGATTCTTCTAAGCGACTGTCATACCAATATTCCACGTCGGGTGTCGCTTTAACAGTCGCCTACGCGTACGAAGCTACAAGTAGTACAAGTGAATCTGTTCAGGCTGGCGTACGTGGCGGAACAGAGGAACCCAGGAAACGAAACGAAAATATACCTACTTCATTCTCAAATGCCTACGGGCGAAGTTCAGCTATCCCCGTTCAAAGACTCCCGCGGCATTCGTGATTGCTTCAATTACAAACCTTAATTACGAGCTCCCGTTACTTTTAATTACGCAGGCCACTCGGTTACCGGAGCTTTCCGATTCGGTCGAGGGTCGGAGTTGGGAAATGCCTCGAGTAACGCAGCTTTCTAAAACGACCCCCCCCCCAGATTACTTTCATTCGTTTCAGTCATCTCCATGGCCTTCGTTGAAAGTATAAAGATGGCCACTGTTTCCAATCTTCTGTCTTACGCGATACTGACCTGTAGCTCTCGTTAAGTGGGCCACTTGATACGTACTTTACTACACGTGCCCTGTAATATGACCGTGGCCAAGTACATAGTATACAGTACACGGGGTGGCCTCAATGAAATACATAGATAAATAAAAAAAAGTTCGCTGGCCAAAGTAGACGATGGTTCCCCGGGCCAAAAGGAAGCTTCCGGTGGGTCGTAACTTTCGTCCAGCGTGAAATTGGGTCAACGAGAGAGGAGCGGAGCGGACGGCCGTGGCCAGCTTCCCGTTCCGCTTCTCGTTTTTCTTCGCTCGCGAATTCCCGCGGCGTTTCGATCCCTTCGCGACTCGGGCCCGTTATTGCGTTCATTAGCAGGCCCGCGGAGTTTCGAATCGCACGTAATTAACCGTATTACCGTGTAATTAATAGCGACGACCATGCTCCGCTCGGTCCGGGCGCGCGCCAGTCGCGCGCACGTCTGTAACGACGGATTCGGAAGCGTGTAACGAAATTGCGTTGCCAGGCAGGGTGGCTGAAATCTGGGGCGAACAATTAAAACCGGTGGCAACGTACTCTCGGGGTTAAACGGCGGTCGAGAATAAAAACCGAACTGTGCGAGCGGGAAAAGTGACGCTGACCAATTTGGATAGTTGATCCAAATCTTATAAATGAGACGCAGTGAACTGGATGTAAGTCCTGAACGAGAATAGAACTCTGAAGCATGGGTCTTCGAACGGTGGAGGCTTAATATCTTACTTGATCGTGAAAAGTGCGTGCATGTTGTTCCATATGGCAGTGGGGTATGGTAAAAGTGGGAGCATCACAGTGGTAGATCAATGGGTGGGAACGAAGATGAGATGGACTGGGTTGCAGAGCGAAAAACGGGCGCAGGGGATGAAGATGCGGTTGGAACAACGAGACAGGGGTGAAACGCGAGCGAGGAGACGGGCGGGGAAGAAGACATTACCAGGCTCGCGGCAAAAAGGCGAATCAAACAGGCCGTGATGATAGCAGGGGTGCTCTAATCGCATTAAATGGACCCCAACGATTCTCGATGCCGGCAGAGAGCCCCTTTTTCCGCGCCCCTGCCCCCACCCACTGCCCTCTCGAAATGTCTGTAAACGAGCGGGGTAGCTGGCAAAATTGTGGGAAACTCGACAGGTGCGTGGAAACCCGCCCCCTATAGCCAACAAACCTCCGTAAGCGCTATCTTCATCGGAGCATCAAGCCGGCAGTTAACGTTACCAAAAGTAATTTAACCTGGCCGGGCTTTCATAATCACCTTTGCGAGGTCGTCGAGGAAAAAGAATAGGAAAGGAGAATAAAAGGGCCAGGGGAGGAACGTTGCACAACGCTTCGAATTACGCGCGGATATCGACGCGAGGGTTTCGATCAAGAGGGTCGACTCGACGTTATATTGTCACGTGTCCTTCTTCCTGGCGTCGGTTACTTAAACACGAGGTGTTTGGGCCAGGAAGGTTCTCGAATAGAATAGGGTAAATCCGGGAGACGCGGTCGGGCCGGAGAGTTGGTCGTGTCGCTATATTTCAGACTCTATACGTAAAAATGCATTAAAGTGCAGACCAATTACTTCTCTAGAAGCCAAATAGTTGAATGAATAGCGTTATTTCGCTTCCTTCTGTGTTTTTCTGGATTTATAGGCTATAAAAGGTAAATTGATGTTACATTTAACCTCTTTTGTCAAACAGCGGTTTACAGAATCGTATTTAAAATATACTTCTAAGTTTATTTTCCTTTAATGTTTGGAATAATAAGATAGTAGAGATATTGAGGGACAATACAGCCAAAGTATTTGGCCATATTAACTCTTCCTCTCGAAGCTAACGAAAAGACCATGTCTCGCTGCAGAAAGGTGAGCTGGTCGAGTTATGATTTTTTTATTATTTTTGTTTATTTTTTAATTTTTTATTATTATTTTATTATTATTTTTGTTTATTTAGTTTATTTATTCACTTTTGTATTCATTTGCCTTGCTAATCGCCAGTAGGTAATTCACTTTTTCTTTGATGTGTTCTTTACTTGTTTAGCGTAAACAAATTAAATATCAATGAATCCGTAGTTGTATTCACTCATAAATAATTTTGCTTTATCCTTTGTTAATTTTCTATGAATAATTATGTGAGTGGTCTCTGCCAACGACGAAAACCATTTCTCCCGACACCTCGGGAGAGGTGGTCAGATGTCATGACTTCAGTTTTCAACCCGATTTACAGTAAATAATGTCTTAAAGCAAATATCGACCAGTTTTTTTGAATCGGCATAAAATTCTGAACATATTAGGTTTGTTCTGATAAAATAAGTAATATCTATATTAGTTTTAATAGCCATTTTATATTAGGTCGACCGCGTCTCCCGGATTTACCCTATAGAAAACTTTCAATCAAGGTAAACAGGTAGACTTCTCGAGACAAGAGAGTGGGAAACAGTCAACGCACTTGTGAGAAGCGTTCACCTCTTTCGGATCGATATGGGACCATATGGTAGCCAGACAGTTGGTCGGACAATCGCATCGAGGAGTCAGTGAGGGGCCTGATAGGAGGCGCCCATTAATGGCGTGGTTTCATTAGCAAGCGATCGGTGATAAGTCGTGGTCGATGTTGATTGCAATGATTCGCCATGGAAGCTTTAATTTCCAAAGAAGCAATGCGGCGAGTGAATTCGAAGCCTCATAATTGCAGTGCACGTTCGGTACCCCTTCTTTCCAATCATTGGTAACATTTATATGGCCGATAAATTAGCCGTAAATCGTTAATGCGAAACGATCGGATTCAAATTGGCCATTTTACGGGAACGACTGTATCGTTTCCGATGGTATACCACAGCACCAGCTATTAGTTAAAAACAATTAATGCGTCCCATGAGTATTTTTATAGCGACTGCTCGCCAGCCATTAGAACGTCCGTGTTCCGATACACGAGCGTCGAGAAGCTGGCAATTCCCATAGCGATCGAGCGCGCTGTGTCCGGGCGAAAGGAATCGAGCTGTGAAAATCGCGGGAAATTGCGTTAACACTTTTCTCGATCAACGGTGCTCTGGAAGTCTGAATATCTGGTTGCAGTAGACGCAGCAACTATAGACGATTGATTTCTCTGTACCTCAAGTATTCAGTAGTAAGGTAAATGTACCAATACCCGGCCGCTGAAGGGGCTTAAGGAATAGCGGCAAAGTTTGTCTCCTAATTTAATTTGCAAAACCATCATGAAATAAAAAAATGTTGTTGAAATGTTGAAGATAACACAATATTATACTATCGGAAACTGAAAAAAAAAGTTTATGTATTATAATAGACGTATTTATTAATGAAAATACGAAAACATGCAGATGTCCCAGTAAGCGGACAACCTAAAACTGCATGTCCCAATACCTGAATTATATCGTCCCAGTAAGCGGACAACCTAAAAATGCATGTCCCGATGTCCCGAATCACGAAATTCTTGTACCAGTAAATAAATTTAGACTTGTTTAAAAAAATATTAATTTTCTTGCAAGTTTAACCATCTTAAACTAAATTTAAATCTATTTACTATTATAATAATGTATTATTATAATATATCAATAAGAAATGCAGTCAATATTTTCTTAGTAATTGAGTGACGTTTCTTAACAGAAGCCATAGAAATTTCTCGAAATCTGCTATGCGTACGAAATGTGTTACAAAATAATTATTTCTATCTAACGATTTTCAATTTTCTATAATAATGATTTTAATTAATATTGCTAAATACTTATGCATTATGGTACTATTTTTTGTTTTTAATTACATTAAAAATTAAGCTTAAAAATAAATAAAATTCGCATTGTTGTTCAGGTACTGGGACATGGCCGGGCACTGGTACATTTACCTTATTATCAACGACAAGGGAAAAACTCTCGGCAACATTTTTCAGACGTAATATTCCGCGCGAAGAGCTCGTCGACCCAATGCCAGTGTTTCTATCAGCGATTGCCATTAACAACGAAAGGAATCCATCGTGAAGTGTGGTCGTCGCTCAATTACCAGGAATAAACGTCAAGCCGATAGTGGCTAATTTTAAATCGACGAGGAGCTATTTTAACCGAGACTCGGATAAACAATGGCTCATCAATGCGAGGACGAAATCGTTCCTCGTGCTTTCATTTCGATAAGCGTTGCCCCCCCAACCCCTTCGATACTTGGGCAACGTTATCGCTTCGCAATTACCAGCGAACTAATCAGAAATTAGCACCATGGAACCGCTCTCCCCGCTGTAACTATTTCACCCCCTATTATTTCATCGTCGCTATTGCCTTCAAAGCTATAATGGAATCACGTTCCGCGTTAATTCAACGTTTCAGACAATTAGTTATTCTCTATAACTTAATTCGCCGAGATAATAGTAATTCACGCGACCGATACGATCGCTGTTATCGGTCTCCAGCGTACCTGCAAACACTCTGACGCGTTTACGAGACGATCGTGCAAGAGTACACCCTGTTTCAACGCAGGGGATGAAAAAATTGTTGCTTTCGAATATTCCCTCGAAACGCGGCTTTACGGGCCACTTTGCTTCGCTTCTCTTCGAATCGCTCTACGCGGGAAATATTGGGTCAAGCGACGGCCCGATGTACAGGGTGTTCCACGAATTGCACGCGTATTAAATTACTCGCGAATGTATTCACGACTCCCTCGTGACTTTCATCTAAAAGCACATCCTGCGAACGGAACACCCGCGTGTTCGTAAAGTGGAAAACTTAGGTAAGTGGGTTAAGAATTTTATATAGAGCAATTGATCAACCACACGCGTGACAAGGTGCAGGGAAATGTGACTTTTTAAACACGGTATAATTGTATCCTACTCGTTCCTTTGACATTTTACCTGCAATCACTGAAAAAGGTTAATGAGTTTATTAGCAGTTCCACTTTACTGCCTCGCAGGGAAAGTATGGTTGCAAATATTGCTCCTCCCTTTTCAAACTTGCCGATAGAGCTTTTCGAGTACGTTGATATCGCATACACGTTTTCGGAGAGTTTTCAGCGGTATGGTAACTGGGACACCCTGTATACAGCCACGGAGAGCGTCCTCGAGTAACTCGGACTCGCGGCGAACTTTGAAATGGCAAGTGAATTGCCGTCCCTTTTTATCAAACCGGCCCCGGGGTTCCCTCAATGCACCGGCGAACCGAAGTGCGCGATAAGAAAAGTCTTGCCACAATATGGCGCGGCACATTCCACTTAATACTCGCGATTCTTGGTGGCCGCGTTCGCTCGCCCGTTCCCCGGCTCCGGGGGTCGCATGAATTCTTTGTCGAAGCCTTTGATCCCCGTTGGCTTATTTATTCGCAGCTATTTACGAGGCAAGTTTCTTTGCCGGGGCTTTCTTTCCCTAAACTGCGCGGCTGCGATTCAAAATTCTACGCAGTCCTGATGCCTTTCTTATTCGCCGATACTTGGGGGCCACTTTGCGGCCGCAGCAAACTTTAAATTACAAGGGAAAATCTTATTGCGCTGGTTAATCGACATTTACGGAAACCCCGAGGCGAGTCCTTTGCTCGTCGGACCTGCGGAGCGGTGGGCTAAATAGTCAGTCGCTCGAGGCACAGAGTGCCCGCCGATAGTCCCGTTTCCCCCTTTCAAGCTTCGCGTTTCAATCTGACTACCATGTAAGCGGTGGGGGATCCCATTGTCCAAACTCGGGGCAGAATTACAAAACGTCTTGCCGAAAGTTACACAGCAACGGACTGGCCGAAGACAGCGGAGCGCGTGGAATTACTCTAAAGCAAGCCGGTACGTCGTGCAGGTTCCAATAAACGCGCGCCTCGTCGGCGAATTAACTCGTTTCTCTGGAGTATCGATTGCCTTCGACCGGCAGTTGCGGTTTCCAGGCGCTTTGTACGCAGTCAGTAACCGTGTTCGACTACTCCCCCGTGTCTGGCGGAGGTCCGTCGTCATTACATCAGCGCGTCCCCTTCTTCAGGGGGCGTCTTCAGTCACGGCGCGGGACGGACGGCCCCGTTCTCTCGCAACTCGAGGCAACTCGAGGCAACTCGAGGCTGATTTACAAAACAGACGGCCTCTCCGGGCGAAGTGGAGACGGGGGCGGGTGGATCCAGCGAGTAGAAGGGCAGAGACGCAGGGGGGCCGCGTTGAAAAAGGGAGTCCAGGCTGAGTGGCGAGAAAGAAGATACAAACGTGCACGCTCCGTAGACACACATTGTTCGCCGTCGTCGAGACGCTGGTGGTGTGTACAGCGATAGTCGCAGGGACGTCGTCGGTGCCGACGCTTCCTCGCCTCGGCTTGGCGCCTCCATTCTCTCCTCTGTTCATCTTTTAGTTACGGAAAGAGCCACCAGACACTTTTGTGCAGCCCGCATAAAAGGACACACCGGGACGGCGTTGCACGGCGGCGCGTGTCGCGAAATTACGATGATTAGCGTGGCGTCGCGTCGCCGGGACCCTCGAAATTTCGCTGAAATGACTGGGTCCTCCGTGAGGCGACGTCTTCTCCCTGACGTGAACGCGTCGTCTCGACGGGGGGACACGACTCGTCTCTCTTACTCCAGGGGTTGAAGCTTTTATTGCATTAATTATTGTATCTCACGGGATAATCCCTTTAAGTATATGAATAAACTTAATTCTAAACCTTAAAAGGAGTCTGAATCCACTTAATCAATCCACTTATTAGCAGAGTTGGGCATTATTCGGTTAAATTTTTATTCGAATAGGGATACGTATAAATCCCAAGATTTATTCGCGAATAACGAATGACGGTTTTATTCGACGAAAAATTATTCGTTATTCGCGAATAAATCTGTACCGTTATTCTAGCCAGATTCATTCGGATAAGAATTTATTCGTTATTCGACCTGAATGAACGACGAATATGTGATACCCGGCATCTATCGATGGAAGTCTGTCTGTACTGTGTCCAACATACGTTTGGACGTGTGTGTCTGGAAGTGTGCGTACACGTCTGAACGAGCCGAGGAAATATGCATATGTGAATATTCGCATGACTATTTGTATGTATTTAAAAACGTTCAATGAACGCTTATAATTCGAAGAGATTGATTTTTCATTAGTTTAAATGGATTGCCGTGAGCAAATTTTATTTAAAATAAATCAAAACGCCACCCTATATAGTACCGCGGTCTTACATCTTCCTGCAAAGTGCGACCTATGACAAGAGTTACTTAACCTAAAACATTAGGTTTCATGCATTGAGCTATAAGTATACCTGGAGAGGGAACAGAGCAATGGCGGCCGGTCAGAGAAAAAGAGAAATTGAGCTCAATGAACATAGCACATTTACTATATACATGATAGTATAGAGTGAGAGGGATAATAGGAAGAAGAAGGATAGGTTCACCCGTAATCTTCTATTTTTCTCTGACCGCTGTCGCCTCTACTTCTTCCCATTGCTGTTCTCTCTCCAGGTATTCTTATAGCTCAATGGTTTCATGGGTGTCAGTCAGTGGTGTCGTGATACATCGCCGAAATCACGTGATCATTTTATTCGTCCGTTGACTCGAATAAATTATTATTCGAATAAATTTTCAGTCGAATAAAAAATTATTCGTTATTGCCGAATAATGTCATTTTATTCGAACTTTTTATTCGAAGATTATTCGAATAAAAATTTATTCGCACAAATTTATTCGAATCCGTATTCGAATAAAAATTTAGCCGAATAATGCCCAACTCTGCTTATTAGATACACTTAACGCGGAGGAAATACAGGGAGCTTGAGAGTGTATACGATCTCGAAAGTTCCCTCAAAACGACGATCCAGACCGTCGTTTGATAGAGGGTCGGATAAGAGCTCGTAGGAAGGATCTCGCAGATATCCGAAAACCCGATCCCCGAGCAGTCGGGGAGTCACGTGAGCGTAGAAGAGTGGCGTTCCCAGGTACGCGGCCTCGCGTGTGCACGCTTCGAACCGATTGGCCGGATCGGTCACGATAGACAAAACTTTAAAAGAACTTCCCGGAGACGGGTATTCCAGCGATATTCTTGAGTCGAGTTTCGAAAGTGTGCAGCCAGCAAGAATCGGAGCCATCCTGTTCCGCGAGCGCGACGCAATGAAAACTGCTCGCCCGGGTCTTCGGCAATCTAGGAGGGGAGCGCCAGTGAACGAATGAAAGGTGTATTTGCCCGTCCAGCACCGTCGAACCGCGTCCTTCCTCATCTTTATTATCATACGAATTTCACTTTGGAAGTTGGACTGGTAACGTTCGGCGGACGAATCGCCGGGAAATCTGCATCTCTATGCGCGACTCGCAGCGGATCCCGCAACTTGGAAAGGAAATTCAAATCAGGCTGGGCGCGATTTGCCTCCGTTTAATTGGTGTAACGAGCTCCGCGATCTCGGCGGTCTTGTCGAAGAATCGGAAGAATAGAAGGCGCCCGGAAATTTCGCTGAAAACCCGATAACGATCGTGCCTTTCACCGTAACGACCTATTAATTGAGTAATCTCTTTCAATCGGGACGTTTGTCACGCGCGTCCCCCGCTACGGGGCCAACAGAGGCCGCCGGACTCGCTGCCAGAATTCGTCAGCGTGTCCATTTCCATCGGCCCGCTTGATTACGTCCGCGTTCGATTCATCCGCGTGCACGCACATCGGACGTCATCAGTAGTTACGCGAGACTTGGCACATGAATGGAGTCGTGGCCGAGAGCGTCCTGGGCACCGGGAACCTCTATCGGGGTCCGGCCAATCCTCGTGGACGCGTCCTCTGTCCACGAGGCCGGAATTACCTAAAGGCGTCAGAGTCACAATTGCCTCATTGTCTAGGATCCTGTGCGTTTGATTGATTCGCGATACTCAATCGAGGCGATAGGGAGCGCGCAAGCTCCCTCGACCCGTCGCCGGGGGTTTGCTCAATTATTAATTCGATATTAAACGCCGACGGGACGATCGGGGCTCGAATCGCGATAACGGAACGGCTGGCCCCCGTCCCTCGTCCGACTTTCCACTGAATTACTACCTGAAGGAATGGCTAAGTATCCGGGTCAACGCGATAAACTGATTTACTGCGAAACCGGAACATTATCTCCGCGGAAGTTGAAGCCGCGTCTCTTGTTCAATGAGCTATGGGGGTATTTTTCGCGAGAAAGGAGGATCTCTGCCTATCGCGAGAAGTTGCGCGATCGCCGGGGAGCTGCGTCGGTGGTGCAGCTATCGCTTTGCCAGGGATTTAAAATTATTCAGAACGGAACGGAAAACACCTTGGCGTCCAAGTCCCGCGTCGTATGTTTTTGACTCGGCAGAAGAAGGAGGCCAGGCCGGGATGCGGCGAAGCTGCTGACATTTTTATACGATCGAGCTTCGGGAATCGCGTCGACATGCAGCGTCGATCCATTATGCATGCCCTCCCCGAATTCGCCTTTGCTCTTTCGTACCCGGGTTTCTTCGTCCCGGTGGCCCGTGCAGGCACCCCTCGGTGTTCTCCACCCGGTCTAACCCAAAATCGAAGGAAAAGTGCGCGCCTTCGGGGGGAAAAAGGGGTGCGCATAAAATTCTGAACGGTACGACTGATTATATGGGCTGCATCGTAACACGCGAATGCCACTTCAGCGGTGGATAGAGGATAGAGGAATATTCTGGCTCGCGGTAGTGATGACAGAGCGTTACGCTACTTTGACTACTTAAGCAATACACAGCGCATGAATATGTTTAGCAACTTCATCATACTTACAGTGGAACGTTGATGGTTCCTACGAACGAGTGAACAAGGAACATTAGCCGAGCGACGTATCCCGCTAATTGAGAGTGAGCCAATCAACATTCATGTAATCCACATCCAGATAACTAGCGTTTCGCTCAGTTCCCCGGTGAAAGGTACACGAAGGAAGGCTGCCTTCTTCCTCGGCTCCTTTCCATCTCCTGCTCGGTAAAGTAATCCAGCCACACGAACTTCCCAAACTTACTACCCAATTTACTTGCTCGACCCCTACTTTTCGGAACAGAATTAAACATACCTTTCTTCGCTCGATATTTCCACAACCATTTCCCTCCAATTTCCCATCCCAACTTCCCTCGTGCCCTATTTCATAATACGCGTAATTGTATCGTTGCCAATCGGCCGGCTCCCGATTCGACCGTCTCTTTCCACCAGCCTCCCACACACCCCCAATTGGATCCCCACGGGGATCACGGCTAATTCCCAATTATTTCGCGAGTGTAAAGCGCAAGCCGGGCCTGTGTGTTCGATCGGTTGCAGGGGAGGTTTACGACGGAGATAAGCCGAAGTGCCGAGCCGTCGCTGATCTTTCGCCCGCGTCCCGAAGCCTGTCGTGACTTTAACGCTATCGTAAAAGCTCCAGGTGGATGTGTCGGGGATGGCTCTCGATACAGGCGGAAGCGTCGTTCCCAAATGGTCGCCGTGGCGCGTTGGACCGCCTGATAGCGTTCCCATCCCGTAAAGATTTTTAGCTCGAGGCGGTCCGACGGGTCCGCGCAACCCCGCCGGGAACTGGGCCAGCCGGGCGACATATTAAATACCGGGCCAGCGAGTGAAACATTCATTCCCACCCTCTCCGCGCGGCGATATATTTGACTTTCGACGCGGCGCACTTTGATGCCGACCGAAATGGGGCGAGATTGATTCCCGCGGAGGCCGCGCGCGGTTTTAAAATTAATGGTCGGACCGGGCAGCGCGCGAAACTTTGCCGATGCGCCGGCGAAATATGACGGATGAGGGGACGGGGACCCTTGCCCACGTCGGATCACTGTGTAATAGCGGTTGCGGCGAGGCAGCGGGATCGGTTTTTCGTCGGCGTGGGCCGGAAGTGGCTGGGAACTCAGCGAACGACCCCCGTTACGCTCGCGCGCTCGAATAAAAAGGAATTCCCTCCGTCGAACCGGGGGAATAAAGAGTTACGAGGTTTTAAGGGAAATCTTCCGGAAATCGGTCGTTGGAGGAACAGTCCTCGCGCGGGTATAAATTCGAAGATAGGGAGATTCGTTTTCGATTGGCTGAAAATTTAGCTTGCACTCGGTCGGAGGGAAAATTGGGGGAGCCGCGGGTTCCCAAGAATCTTGCTGTGCTCCGGCCACACGGAACGAATAGGGGCGCGAGTGGCAGTCAGTCGTCTGCTCTGAGCCGTTCTGCTGTAGCTCGTCCACCACCGAACCTTTCATTCGAGAGAGAATTTCATATCTACTCGTCTCTGTTCGTCTACCACTTCCATCATTTTCCCAACCCCACACGTGTGTGTACTCTAAGAAGAGAAATTGAGGCCCCTTTCGTTCCCGCGAAAGATGAAGAGTTATGCGACTTTAAGCAGCTTCGGTCCAATCTCCAGTCGCCACTAAATTAGGAATTATGATGTTAAGAGATCCTATCGCCCGACAAAAACTCGCACGTATCCGGAGGTCGAATAACAAATGCGAGGCACATCGATCCACGGGGATCGCGAATACGCGGGCGTGTGTGTATGTAAATGGAAACGGTGTTGGGAAAAGTTGTTGAGTTTGCGGAGGCAGAATGGGGCTCGGACTACGGGGTGGTCGGGGGATGATGCATGGGACTGGTACGTGAGGATTCACGTGAGAGATCGCCGGTATTTCTTCTATCTCATATATTATGAGTTTTATGTTCGCCCGTCGGAACATTTATTTGTTTGACTTCCTTGCAAGAAAGCCGACCCTCTCTTGCCCCCGGTTCAACCTCCGGCCGGCCGCTATGCTCGCCACCCTCGACCGTTGGAACTTCACAATTATCGCGGATTTCTGTATCACGGCGCTTGTCCAGCAGATAAGCGGCCGCGAGGCGGCACCGCAGGGGAATAAATAATAACACAGCTCGGCCGGCGAGATTCCGATCATCACGCGATGCAATTAATTCACCCGGGCTCGGTACACGACCGCGACAGAGCGTGACGCGTAATTCGTGGCACCATTCTGGCCCGAGGTAGCCGCGGCACCGCCTCGAACACCGTTGCCTCGGATCCTGATGTGGGGAAGCAGCTGCCGGCAGTTTCTTTCTCGGTAACAGAAGGAAGACTGGGCGACAGATCAGGGAAGTCGAAGAACGACAGCGAGTCGAGAGAGAAACGAGCTCGAAGGGGCCGCGGACAACAATATCGTAGTGGAAGAATGGCGGCGGGAATGGTGGAAGAGGGTTGATGGTGGTGTCGAGGTTTTAGGTCGGTAATAAGGGAGGTCAGAGTGGCCACTATCGTGGATGCCTGGTCTATATCGCAGTCGTGCCGTGTGCGCCCAGTAATTTATTAAACGAACCGTGTCAGCGAGTTCTTTCTGCGGAGGATTGGCTTCTTTCACACAGGTCCCGAAGGGACGCGTGCCGCGTCGTTCGAACGATATCCGCGCCGTCGAATTAAATATCGCAATTAAAGCAACGAGTCCCTTCAGTTTCTGCCTCCATTCCATCTCGGATCGTAGCAGCCCGGCTCTTATTTAAATTCGCCATAAAACTCGGCCTCGATGCACTCGCACAAGTTTCTCCTTTCTGCAATCAACGTCCACCCGGCTTTCATCCGTCGCAGCCTCTCGCCGGAACGCGTCCCGGGGGGGGGGGGGGGTTAATGAAATCGCCTCGGAAATGAAAAGCGACGCGCAGACGATAAAAGGATGGGTGGACGTGTATGGGCTGCTTCGACATCGAGCCTGAAACGGAGAGCGACGGGGTGAAAAATGTTTGGACAAAGGGGGGCTGCTTGACGCGTCCCCAGCCCCTTGCAGGGCACATCTCGCGGAGGCTCGAGATTTATCTTTAAGTCGTAACTTAGAGCCTCCGTGACCCCGATACGTCCTCTTTTCTTCGCGTATAATCACATCCCCCTCTCATCTGTTCGTGCATATTCATTCGAGATTCAGGGGCTTGATGAATATTAAATATTATTCAATGATTCGCGTTGCTGCATTTAAAATCTCGCCACTCTTAGAGACGGGAATTCAGAGGGAAATAATTATCGCCAGAGCGAGCCAGGAAAAATCACAGTCACCCGGGGGTCCCCCGTGTCTCGAGTCCTTGCTCTGTCGAATGGAAAGGCCACGTTTAAGCATCTCGAGATATCTGGCGGGATAAGGAAAGGTGAAAATGTATCAGTCAGTGTCAATGACTGCGTGTGTGGCCTGTCACGTCTGGGGGGCGAACACCCCTGTTACGGGCACGATGTAAATAACTGATACCCGGGGCTTGGTGAAAGGGTCCAGGAACCTCGTCGTCCTTAGTCTGCTTTTGGGTAAACACTACGACCCCGTCCGATAACATCTTAAGCCATCCAGGCTACGCGAAGAGCTCCGGGCCCCTGCTTCTTTTCAGACCCTATGGAAAGCTCTAGATAGAGGACGATAACAAAGGATCGCCTTAGCAGGGCCAACAAAGTCCTGAGCAACAACTCGCAGGTGGTGTATGCTCATCGGTAGCGAGATCTTCACTTTGATCTAGCTGGAATCTCAACCTCGATCATCCCGTTATATTAATTGAACGTAGTGCCGAGTCGCGCGCAAGCTGGTGCAAAGGGCTCAATAATTTGATGCTTCTTCAGAAGCAGCTGATAAAGCACGTATTTACGCGTGTGCAAATTAAATAATGGAGAGCCGTTGATGCGTGCTGTAAAACAATAGGGACGCCTCATTAGAACCTTTCACAAGGTGGCGCGGATTACTTGCGCGTGCGTTTCAGTCGGAAGGCGCACATTTGATTCTTGAAACCTCCCAGCGTCATCGTCTTTACTCCTCTAATTCGAGCTCGCGCTTAATCCGTCGCCACCGCCGTCGCTGCTGCTGCTGCTGGGCACGCTCATATTTCGCGGATCCCATGGAACAGAAGCAGCCGTGAAAGGCTTATCGCCGGCTCGAATGCGCTCGCTGTTCGCCCGCGTTACGAGTTAAGACGAGGAACGGGGTTGCATAAAGCAGTTTTACCCCGAAAACGGCGCGGGTGCAGTTGGTACACGCGGGCACAGCCGAGGTGGTAGGTGCTGGGATGGCGACAGGGCCGGCCGCGGATAAAGTGTGCCAAGGAGAAGGATGAAATAAAGGCGAGAAGCTTTAGGGAGAAATAGATTAAAGAGAAGGAAGAGGAGGCTCCGGCGCGGGGAAAGGTCTAGACGGAGACGGCGGTGCAGGGGTAGAGGAGCATGAAAAAGATAAGGAGAAGGGAAACTTGAAAACTCCCGGGTCTCAACAGCAATTAAAGTAAAATTATACAAAAGTGCATCCAGAGTGGCGCGTCAGGCAGCCGAGAAACAACTGCAAGAGTCTCGCTCACCGTCCGACCCTGTCCGCTTCTGTTGCGCGCCCCCTTCGCCTGCCCTCCCTCCGCTTCCTTCTTCTTTTTCCCCCTACGCGTGTAGCTGAGCTCCGCGAGACTCTCTGCAACGAGATCTCTCATATTTAATGACCCAGTTGGGCCGCCTCGGGCGGCAGGCTGAACGCGCTGAATTTTAACACCGTCGCGACTGCCACGGCGGAAAGCGGACTCCGGCAACCTCGTGGAAAGCCCGCGTAACGAACTCGTCGACTTTGAACTTGATTCTCGCCACCTCTCACGCCTGGTCCCGCCGTGCTTCCCGATAGAAGAGCGCTAAGGCAAGAGCCAGTCTGCGTCTGACCACTGGTTTACCAATTCTACTTAGACACCAGTTTGCTCCAAGTCGGGTGCAATATTTTAGTAATGTTTGGACTCTGAACATTCGCGCTGATCATTTTAGCTCTGTTTTCTGCTTGCTTTGTGATTGCTGCTCCCCTGTAGTAGTTATCGGTTCGTCAAAGTGAAAAGGTCGACCACGAAGGAGACCCAATAAAGCATACCTAGCTCTTTTGAGGTTCTTCCAAACTAATTGGCGTTTCCGAACGCTGGCTTGCAGTGACGTTCGACAAAACGTAGTTAAACGTGGTCAGAAGGGTCCTTCTGGACGTTGAACGATTCTATGAAGCTCCACGCCCGGTGAACCGTGCCCAATGATTCTCAACACTTTGTGACGATACTCATGAACGAAACCCTTTCAGCATCCTCCTATGCTGTCCACGGCCATTTACTCGCTGTCTCTCTCTCTATCTCTCTTCATAACTCGTCTGTTCCCATAAACTGCAATGGCATTTTCGGACCTGTTTACAAAGTCGGTGGGAGGACGAGTTTGAAAGGACATGGAGGGTTTTTCTGGGTTCGTATCGCGACTCCTTTCACGCCGTCTTTCTCGTCCGTAGCGCGTAAAAATCCGTTAAGTGGATGCAAGTTGGGTTTACTCGCGGCCCCCGAGGAGTTACGGCAGCCTTCCCGATTTTATTCGCACCCCTATGGTGGCGGAAGGGGAGGATGGCTTTACTCCAGGGGAAAATTGTGCGGCGTGCCGCCGGGGGAGGGCGAGTTCGCGCGCAGACAGGGCGTCGCACGAATAAAAATTCTATTAGCGCGGACGTAATCAATTTCCGGCTTTATGGATAGCGGATGCGCTAAATCTCGCGGAATTGGCAAAGATTTTAGACCACGGTCGGCCCCCTGTATATTTCACCGTCGGCTGACGGGAATGAAAAAGTGGAGCTACCGTCGAACGATTGTCGCGCGTGTCGCTTTCCCGGATTTTCCATCCCCCTTCTTGCTCGCTGGATTTTTATCGCGGGCCAGTGCTGATTAGGTGGAACGATGGCAGTCGAGGTTCCTTCTGTTTCTCTAAACGTTTGCGCTGCACTTTTCGTACTGCATTGATTACCGAACCTTTGAACTCGTAGAACTAAATTAAAGAAGATACAATGAAAATTCCCTTTTCATCGTTTCACCCAGCAATCGCCCCCTGAAAATCCAGTTGGTAGTTGAACGGACGAGTCCCAGCGTCTAGAGGCGAACTTGCAATAAATTCTACGTATTTGTAAAGCAATTATCGTCGAGCGAAGGGTGCACTTAATCACAGGGATTGCTAGGGGGGTTGGCTGCCAGCGGGCGAAGGCACCCGCAGATTTCATCCCTCGTCGGGCCGCAATTCCTATAACAAATAAGGCGCATTATTTATTTGGACACTCGAGGTGTCAGCGGTACAGTCTCGCCTCGTCGGTTGTCCTCCGACGCTGGGCCGCTGCCGGCTCTCCTCTACGCCAGCTCGGTTCGCGCTGGGGCTGAGACGCGAAATAAGGGGGTGGAAACGTCCCTCCCGGATAATATATCTCAAGGGCTTCCACGGGTATCCTCTGTCGCGAATGTACACCGTGTCCCCGCGAAAGAGACAGCGCGCAGCGCCGGATGCTGCTCACGTTTCGAAGGTAAATTTCCCGCTCGGCATAAAAAAATGCAGCCATTTAATCCCGCGACAGGCTTCTTGAAAAATGGACGGTCCTCGAATCTCGCGCGGGATCTATATCGGAGGGTACCATCCGACCGTAAGAATTCTCGCGCAGATTGGATCTCCAGCGCAGTCCTTTTTCATCGATTCGCTTAAACAGGGAATTACGCTTCAGAGATTGCTGTGTACACTGGGTGTCGTTGAGGGACGTCCCACTTGAACGTGCGTCTGCTGTACACGTGCTTTCTAGTGCCTGACTCGCGTATACTTCTTCCCGTTCTGTTCCTTGCCAGGATTCATGGAGCATAGCTGCCAGTGATGTAGACCCGTTCATGGTCGGACAACGACAACTGCAGCGTGTAAGTCACCTACGTATTCCACTTTATAATATTTTGTAATTTAGCGGAACGCTTGCATAATTTAGAGTAATTTAGTCCCTTAAAATATTTACGAATCTCTCCATGGCGTTATCCTGCCGTTACTCGCAACAGGCGGATACGAATTTAATAATTTTCCAGTGGCATAAAATCCTGCCGCGCGCTCAAACTTCCACCGTGTGCCGCCCTCCTGCCTTTCCCTGTCCGCATTGTACGCGTCTGCTCTTTCGCGAATATTTCTCATCGGACTAGGCAGCTACTCGATTTCACGGGAAATAAAAAGTATCTCCACCGCCCCGCTGTTTCAATGGAAAGCGCGCTCTCGAATTCACCTCCTCTCTGCAGTTCTGGTGGTCGTGGCTGACATACTGCGAAAATAAGATACACGCAACGAGATACTGCTTGAATGAACCTTTTTTGCAAGCCTGTTCGACGGTCTATAATCTACGGGATGCCATTCTATTATACGAAAGAGCGATCGATTATGCTTCTTCGTAGTAATGTCTAGAATTGTTCGCCTGGAATCGTCGATTCCAACACGTTGGAAAGAGCTGCGCACTTGGATCTATAGGATCCTACGTGTGCTCAGATACAGCTATACTGCGTGTTGCGGCGTGAAGAATGAATCGTACATGATCAACGACCAATCTTAATTTGCCACACTCTTGTGATAGGTTAAAAATCACAAAAGTTCACTTTAATTTTTGATAATTATTGACGCGTAAGAGATATATTTCACATAAGTACAGATGTACAATGAATGTTATTGAAGCGTACAATTATTGGCTATTCGTTGGGTTCTAGAGTACTGTGACTCTGATTGCTGTTGGTTGAGTTCTGACATCGTGGTGTCGTGGTCGCTCGCTGGAAAACTAAGATTTCCTTCTCCATGGAACTTGTCGAAATATTGGTGGTTCCAGGAGGAGTGTAGAAGACAACTGATTGGTGGAGGCGTGTCATTAACAACAGTGGTGAGGGTGAAAAAGCGCGGGAAAATCTAAGTCCCTCCTGCGTGTTGGGAACCGGTGAAAAGTGCAGGTATACGCGACACGGACTTTGGGCCTTGGTGAAGTGACCGCGCGGCTGCGATAAAACACGCATCTGGTTGCTGTCCTAATCCCTCGAAACCTTCCAAATTGGTTGTGCTAATAGCCACACTCAGTAGGCTTACAGTTATGTTTAATTAAAAATCCCGAGTTTATGGACGGGGATGGCAAACCAAGTGTCCGCCAGATGACGAACGTTGCTTATAGGGAAAAACCCTGACCATCGGCTAGGCTATAACGTTATCTCCTCTGCGAGGACGTACACACTGCGAGTCGTTAATAATCTAGCCTTCCACAAAGGGAAATTGTAAGACTCGGTAAGAGCGCGAAGCCACAAACTCGCGAACATCTTTCGTAACTTAAATTAAAAATTCAAGCCCTATTAATACCTAATATATCTTTCCATGGAAGCTTTAAAAAGCTGCTGAGTTATTAAAGTTCTATCAGGCAAGAGAGCGCAACTTTGACGTCACGGGCAAAGAAACCTCAGCCATGTCCCCGTGATTGACATATACCACTTAAGTTCCCACGCCCCCCGTCATCGCTCGCGATCGATATAATTACAAACTGCCGGGGCGTCGACGTTCGGTCGTTGAAAAACAATATAATTAATCGACGATTGTTCGAGCCGCGCAAAACGTGGCGGAACAACGGACACCCTCATCAGCGTGGCACAACAGCCACGCGATTCGCAAAACGGGGCGAGAGGGCGTGTGGATTCAGCAAAACTCGCGGTGAGTTATTATCTCTCGTCGCAAGTAAAGCCGGTGAAGCGTCCCTGTTGGCTGGCGGGCCGCTGACAAAACAGATTAAATTACCTCGTTAAGTTGCCGACTTTTTTTTCCCCCCGTCGCGGCCGTACGCATTCGCACGCTCGTTTCCCTTCTTCCCTATGCGCCTCTTCCGCCATAACCGCGTTACATTTGTTACGCCCAACGACGTGTACCGGCCAATTTCTCGCGGCGAAAGCGGGACAAAGTTAACTCTACAGAATTACCTTACGCGCAACTCCTTAAACGTTCTCGTTTACGGACACGATGAAGTTACATACATATTTTCAACACGTTCTGTTCCACGTTTAATTCCACAGTTTCTTTCATCTCGATCGAGGACCCTCCCAGGGAACATGCGCTCGCGTACATCGGCAGCGTTCCTCGTGGTTTCGGTTTTTACTCGCATCCTCGATAGATTCGTCCACGACAACTCCGCGCGGCGTCACGGTTCTCCCCGCGTCTCGAGCAGAGGCAGCGTAGCAAAGCGCAAGACGAAGCATCGTTTCGCGTAAAAGCACCGCCGAACGTTCTCTTTTATCACGGAGCTGTCTCGGCGGGCGGAGGCTGCTCGGGAAGGCAAACGGCGATGAAAGGAGTTTCGCGAGCGTCCCCCGATGAAAAATCGTCGGCTCCACGTGCCTGGAGAGGCGCTCGCTCCTCCTGGATAGAGCTGGATTCGTTGGCGATACTCGGAGGATGATCGATTCAATAAACACCGAGATCGTTACGCTCGTTAAAACTCTCTCCTGGAGAACATCCCCCGTAATACGAGCCCCGAGGAGGAGAGGTTTTTTTCCTCTCCTGTCGTCGGCGCCAGTCCCAGTCAATATCCCTCGTTTCCCTTTTCGCCAGCAACTTTCATTGAGATCTATACCCTTCCCATCCTTGCTCGGCCAGAGATTATTAATTTCTACATTTCTTCCGGCGACTGCACTTGCAGCGTAAATATTTATGAAACGACCCTGTATTTTCATTCGCCTCTTTCTGCAACAAGTTCGCGGAGCGCTGCATCGGGAGTATCGAAAATTCAGTCGCCCAATCTCCTGGAAAACACGACAGCGACGGTATTCGTATCTTCCTAAAGGGATTCTGTATGCCAGCGTCGCCCCGATGGGCGGTCCGAGAGTACGAGCATCCATCGCGTTTTCCAAAGTTCGCGTGGAAAACCGACTTGAAATCAGCCTATAGCCAGAAGTCAAATCAATTTAACCGCAATGAAATCAGCATGTAACGGTCACATGCTGATTTCAGGGTACGCTGCTGTATTATTATTAACGTCTTTTATTGCAAAAATATAACAGAGGGCAATAAACGGAGGGTAAACATCGACAAAAGCACAGGCGAAGTTCAGTCCGAGACTGTTTTACAACTTAACCTAAGGCGGTAACTTAACCTATTTATAAATAATACAGAAGGAGAAAAAAAAGAAAAAGGAAGACGGAACATACTAGCCTAGGATTAATATAAAATGCTATCGACAGTCAACGTAGCGTCGTGACGTCGCGAATCCCACTCCCGGTGAACGGTATTTTTCGACATCGGTTCGCAGTGCGCAGAGCCGCCTTCTTGTTCGAAGGGAAAAAAGTACGAGCACGGGTTCGAGCTGAACGAACACAGTGGTCGGACACCGGGCGACGCCGTGCGCCAGTGATTGAGATACGACCTGAAATGGAAAAAAGGGGGTGGTTTCCGAGCGTGTTTTCGGTGACAGCGCGATAGGACGATCTGATCCGCGTGGCCGAAAGTTGCGGGGAATAAAAACCCTCCTCGCCCTTCAATTCGAAAAATTCTCTCTAGCGCCAACCGTCCTCCGCGCTGTCCCTCTCAATTTTCCAGCCATGCAAAATCCTAACTCGTGGCATTGCGGGTCTCCAATTTCCCTCTGTGTTCTAGCTTCCGCCGGCGTTCAACCAGGAATAATCTGATCGCCCCTAATTCCCCTAATTCCCACCCCGCGGTGTCCATTAAAAATAATTCCAGCCGGAGTATCTGGGCGAGCATATCGAGCGCGCCGAAAATTCCCAGCGAGCTTCTCGCCGGCGACCCGCTCGCGCGGATTTCCTTCTTTCCCTCGATCTGCCCGCCCTAGCGCGCCAGCCCTCGCAGCCACTTACGCCGCGCCACCCTCTCGGCGTTCGCGTTCCGAACTTATGAACGCGCGATTATCCGTCAGCCGTGTAATTTACGATACGTGGATACACGGCGTTACAGGCAGCGGGGGAGTTCAGGGTGGCGGAGGGCTAACGGCAGCGTGGGTTTCGGTGGTTACAGGTGGAAGGGAGGGTGGGTGGGTGGGGGGGGGTGGTGTAGAGACAGAGAGAGGACTAGACAACTCATTACCGGGGCTGGCAAACAGAAAACTAGGTTATGCAAGCTCATACGTCATCGGAATTAGAACCGTAGTCCGCCCGCTGTATCTCAAATGTACACTATCGCTGGAAACATGTTCCACGCGTCCCCTCCCCTCCCCCCTGCCCTGTTTCAACCCCCGTATTCCATCTGTCTCTCTCCCTTACCCTCGCTGTCCTCTCCTCACCCTCTCTTCGTCCGAGTGTATGAATTTATGTAATGCGCGCGGCGCTAGATTGCGAGGGAAATACGTCGGTCGCGTGTGTGCGTGTGTTGTTCGTGCAACTACGCCCCCACCCCCCCCCCTCCTCCACTCTCCCTCCCGGCTGTGTACACACATGGGAGACGCGCGAAGATAATGCAAGGCACCCGGCCACAATCGATATGTTGCGGAAATTTCGCGCGCTGTCCTTGCCAGACCCGACCCTCCCCGTCGCGACACAGTTCAGTCCCAGGGTGCAGCCGGGGGCGACGGTTGCAGCTGGACTTTGCCGGGCTCGCTCCTTGGAAGGCCTCCGGTCCGGGCGTGCAGAGGATTCGGGGCAGTTTAACGGCGCCGCTCAACGCCACGAGGATTCCACCCGTATGCCTCGTTCAGATTAGTCCAGTTTACTGGCTTCAAGTGACTGGAAGCAGTAAACTTGACTAATGTGAACCTGTCATTCACTTGACTTGAAATATCTTTTTAACTTTCTTTCAAGTTTTACGCGAAATATTCGTTAACATTAGTCAAGTTTACTAACTTCAAGTCGCTAGAAATCATTAAATTTGATAATGTGAACCTGTTATTCACTTCACTTGAAATATCCTTTCAAGTTTCAAGCGAAGTAGAGAGTGTTCCAACTTTTCTTGCCTTGATATACAACTTGAATAGTGTGAACGTATGTACAAGAGTCACGATGATAAGCCGACTGGTATACGCGTTACACGCACACCTTCAGCCAAAACGAAACTAACACATGTTTCGTTCGTCAAACGCTACCTTCACCATGCAATCTACTTCAAATTTTGACAGCTTACAGTCAGGTTATAACTGCCAATCCAATTGCCTTGAAACTTTGCAGGCAAAGAAAACTTGAAAGAAAGTTAAAAAGATATTTCAAGTCAAGTGAACGACAGGTTCACATTAGTCAAGTTTACTGGTTCAAGTCACTTGAAGCCAGTAAACTTGACTAATGTGAACGAGGCATTAGAGGCAATTACGCTCCACGCTCGAGTCCGCGTCCTCCTAGCTCCTACTATCCATTCTACCCCCCACGTTCGATTCTCCAGGAATATCGCGCCGAGCTTCGGGTAGAATCGAGTCGAAGTTATTCCGAAGTAGAATTGCTTTGGAGGGTAGTTTGTTTCCGCGCGTTTACACCGTGCCTCGCGGTACCCGCGAAGATCCTCCCGACACCATATTTGCTGGCCCAGAATTATATTCCAGATGAGTTCTACGACCTGCCTTCGAAATTCCATCCACGCGTAAACGTACTCGGACGTGCGCCGTAGAAGCGTAGACGCGGATCTCGCCTAGCTGCGCAATTAAGTCCAAGGACGGGGAGCGTGACGAGGGCGTTTACGTTGGACCCTTTCGCGACGTTTCGCCGGGAACGCTGAAACACGGATGAACAGAACGATTCATCTCAGAGTGCACCCCTGTTTGTCCTTTGCCAGGGTGCACCGGTCACGGCGTGCTCTAGAGGGATCATTCGACGTCTAAAATTTATTCGACGAAACTGCAGCAGTCTGATTATAGGTTGTCACGTTCCACTGAACTCCGCGTAGAGCTCTCCAAGGACCCCCGCCAGGCGATACGGCGATCCCTTTGTTTGTGCTTCATGCATCATGCGATAACGAGATAGATTTCACGGTAGTAAAAGGCTATTGTCGCGTTATAGAGCGCAGAGAGCGGAATTGTCACGCTGCGTTTCGCTCCTTGCCTCGGAGAGGAAAGCCTTCGACGTTCTGGCGCGATAATGGAGCAAGGCGTCCTTCGTTACTCCGCATAAATATGCGAGTTCCTTGGGAACGTTTCCTGGGGACGTTCCGCGGAACGGGTAAACAAGCGAGAAGCCAGGGTGAATCGTTGGAAAACAGAAGAGGGAAGGAACGGGAGGCACACTGGCAAGAGACGCTTTACTGGGACGCTCGTTGAGTTAAATGTTCCCATTGAGGTAGACTTGGATAGATGATTGCCAATGTTCAGCGACTTTCAGAGTCTCTGAGACAATTCTTGGCCACTGAATTATTACGGAGTACGTCAAAGATATTGCTTCTTAAGTAATCGTACTCGCGCGCAGTGTCCTCGCCGTCCGACTCGCAGTGTCTTTACTCGGCAGAGAAGAACAAAACGTTGGAGGGTGGCAAGTCGAACGCAGACCCACCCTCGGATCGCGGGGAGAAACGATCCGTACAAAGAAAAGGCATTTCTCACGAACGCGCCTCTCCCGCGAGGACGATAACGGCGCGATCGAGAGGCTTCTTAAAAGTTTCCAAGCCCGAATCTATCAAGACAACACCGCGGCGCAAGGCTAATTCACCCCCGAGTCTCCCTCTGCCTCTCCATTTCCGCGCGGGGGCGCGTCGAAAATTGAAAATCAATGGATCGGTCGTTAGGTATGCTTTATACCCGTCCACGATTTTCTTCTCGACTGCGCGTCAGCCTGCCGGCACTGACTTTCCTCTCAGCCTCATGAAAGTCCGCTTTAACATTCTTCCAGAGACGATCGAATTCCCGCGCGCAGCCCAGATGGAAGGCTCGTTTCTTTCTACCCCAGATCTCGTCGAGAGGTCGATCCGCGCGTTATACGGCGACGAGCAGAAAAGATAAACGAGCGTCGCCATTGAAAATTTATTCCGCAGCCGAGCGACCTGCTGCCTCATTGTTCGCTCTTGGACGACCAAATTGGGAGCCAACGATGAGGAGCTGTGGACCGAGCAATGCTATCGGGGACAGTCCGGGGTACCAGCTCGTTGATGGAGACTAGGAATAGCGAGATCCTGGAACAAGGACCGACGGGAGGAGAATTTCTGGAGGGTTGTTTCGATGCGTGGCTTCGCCGGCGAACGCTTCCTCTGGGGGTTCCTCCCGAGGATTCGATTTGTTCTCCGCTCTAACTTAACACTTTATCGGCGGCACACGGAATGTTCCGTGTTCCTGGCTCTGCTGATTATCCGCGGGTCACGGATTATGCCGTGCTCCCAGCTCCGCTGGATATATTCAAATTAGATAGGTACATACTGATCCGCCGCGTGGCGCCGCAGAAAACTCCGTCACACGAATTGCAAAATTATTAGCGCGAGTTAGTTTCTGTACGAGGGAGTTTTAAGTGATCTTTCTTGGAAGCCCGGCCCGCGCAACGCGTTTCGCGATAAAGTGTTACGGAAGGATAATTTGTAGTTTACGAACGGGTTGCGTTTGTAGAAACTGCAAACTACGAAATAATTTCGCAGAGTTTACGGCGAGTTCACCGCGGCGGAACAGACGAATTTTGGGGATTTCTCACGTTCGCGCGATAAAACGTATCGGGTCGACCAACGACGGCTCGTCGGTTAAATTATAATTATCGGCAGCAACTTTACAGGTCTCCTTGGTTTGAAGCGGTCGATAGAGAAGCTCGATAACGGTCCCGGCCGAATCCAGCTGTCTCTGTTCCCCTCGCGATTCAAAGCGCCTAATTACAGACGCAGAGGCAGCTCTCTCCGTTGCAGGAAATAATTTCGCAAATATGCCTCCGCGACCAGCGTTTTCCAGGAATGTTTGCCCCTCTCCACCAAGTTGCCATGAAAATGCATCGCGCAAAATGCCGCCGGTGGGCTTTTGGCAAAAATACCCTCTCGGCTCTCCGCGGGTGCACTCGTGTAAAAAAAAAAAAAAAAAAGATACGCTTCGAACTCGCAGCTGCAATATTTTCATTTGAAAGCGCGGTACGCTACTTCGGTTCGTTGGAATAACGGTTGCCGATGAAAAGCAGCGCCTCCCCCGCGGGACATCGACGAGCGTAATTGTTAAATCGCCCGGGCTGGGGCAAATATTTGCCCCGCGCTCTGCTTTCGCGTGTCGCGGACGACGACACGCGTCAAACATGGCCCGGCGCAATGAAACGCGAAGGGAGCTCGCGATTGTTGTCGCTTCCGTGGCATTAATATTGACGTGGCTCCGTGGCTAGTTACGCGACGCAGGCGAAATCGTAAAGGCTGCCGGTTGCGGTCCAATAAATCACAGCTGCCACGGCCACTGCTAACCGAAGGATGTTATTGCCTTTGTTACGGCTTCTTTAGCGATCAACGTTACCGTACGCAGTTCCGCGTTCACGGGACCGCGACATTTATCCCGGTCGACTCGCCGCAGCTGACGAGATCGCTGAATGCTGCGGCCAAACGGGCCGCAGGTTTGTCGGGCGCTTGATTCACCTGCGCTCGGGGCATTGAACGGGAACCTGCTGTCAACCGGCGCGATCGAATTTCTTAAGATTTCGTGTCTCTGTACTGGCGAGCGAAGTCGCGAAATACTCGCGCACAGCAGGTCGGCGAGGAGTGCACGGAAGCGGCCATTAGAAAGCTATCTATAACCTTGGCAATTTTCCTCGGCGTGTCGAGGTCACAGCGTTTAATGGGTATAATGTCTGAGCGGGCGCGCGCGAACACGCTATCGGGCCAATATATCAGAGCCGTGAGCCGTGGCTGTCTCCTGACGAACGAGCGGGCGAACGGGCCAGAAGAAAACCGAATTTCGTGAAAAAGCACCCCGGGGAAAGTTTCGTCGAATCGACAAAATCATTGGACCGAGGCGCTCGCCCCATCGGAAAGACATTCCTGCCTCCCTCGCAGAGTCGGTGGAGGATCAGCCGCTTTTTTTCGCCCCCCTGGATAAGTGGATCGCAGTTTATTTTAAGCCGGAGTTTAACTCATGCCAGGACGGAGGAATGAACCGATTGGTCGTGGGGACCCGTATCTCCGTGAAAACAGGAGTCGTCGAACGCTGGAAGGGAAAGTTCTCCGCGGCGCACAGAGGCTGGCTTCTCGTCGAGTTTCCGGGGGAGTCGCGATTTTTCGGGGGTGTAGCCGTCGGAACGGGACATTAATACACGTCGCGGCGAACAGAGGGAGTCGGACGAATTGTTTGATCGCGCGGAATCGAGTCGCGAACGTGATTCCCATCGACCCCGGCTAGCGTAGGCTTACGAGCACGCTTCCGCTTGAAAAGTTAGCCAAGTTTCGGGGCTCGAACGTCTAATTGCGCAAGTTCGCCGCCGCCGCCGCCGCGGAGCAGCGAAATATGCGACCAGAAGTTTTGCGAGGAAATTAAGTACCCCGCTCTCGGGGCTCGCTTAACGCTTGAATGACGTGCGGGCCGCGTTTCTCAGCCAAGAACGCGATGCTCGTAAACAGCCACTCCGTCCCTTACAAAAGCGTGGGAAACTTTTGCGCCGAAATTCGTCGGGATGTCGGGGACGCGGCAACGTTTTTTTTTTTTTTTTTTTTTTTTTCTGCGGGACGAACGGATCGGCTTACGAAGTATTAAGATCGCAGAGGAGACTAAAGGTACAGGGAAGGTGCGGGGAGCGGCGAGCGAAAGAAAATCTCGAGGGAAATTTCGCAGGCGTCGAAGTTCCGGGGGCGCAGAAGTTACGGCCGGATTATTATGACATTTTAATCTGTTCCGTCGCCGGGCGTCCTCGATTTTTCCAAGCGGCGACGCAAGTTCCGCGGGGCCGAAATTTCGAGCAGACGACGCGCGACAGCTGGCGCGACAAACTAAACTGGCCGGCGGGGGACTTTGAACTTTTGCGCGGTGCCAGGCGTCCCCCACGGCCAACCTAACGCCCGTCTAATTAAGACTAAATACATAATTAGAGTGTTGGTCACGTGCGGGTACGGTGTAATTGAACGGTCAGCTCCTGTGTCGCTCCCGCGCGGCAAACACGTACCGCGCAGTCAGCACGTTTAGATTTTAAGTTTCAACGATCACGTCGCGCCCCCGGCCGTTTCCTCTTTTATTTTCGGCTACCGGCGCCGCCGCCGCCGCGACTTTAATCTCGCAAATTTTCAGATATCCGCAGAGATTAAAACCGCTTGATCAAAGGGAACGCCGCGCAGCGCCGTTGGTACTGGTCTCGCGCCGCGAATCAATTATCTCCCGGCGTTAGCTCCGACCTGGCTATCGTATATCAATTCTTCTCCATTCAGGCTCGTTCCTGGATCGCGATTTTCACAGCGGCATAGCTCCCGCTATGAGCAATGGCAATCTCGCCAGACATTTCGCTAGGAAGGACGGGGCGAAGATAATCTTGCGGTATCAGTAACACGGCAAGCTTTCACTAGACCGAAGTCACGCGAGCCGCCGCAGCGCAGCCTCCCACCATTGTTCCCCAACTTTCTCAATGAAATCTGGTCTGAACAGTCTCGAGTGAAGAACAAACGGAACTTTCGTTCCACCGCGATAACAACACCGACCATTATTATTACATTATATCGCGTGAGGAGGTGTAAACTCTCGCACAGTTGGCGGTAAGCTTGCTAAATCGATGGGAGCCGACCACCAGCGCATGGGGAAATGGAAAGGTAAATAATGTTCATGTGTGACCCCAGATCGTTTCCAGGCGACGCGACCCTTCCACGGCGGATTTCTCGGCCGAACGTCAAGAGGGCAGGATTGAAGTGAAATTACATCGCTGTATTTAACCGGCAAGCGGCATTGAATTCGCGCGGGCGATCAGTTCCGAGGAGGAGCCGTGGGAACTGGTTGCTCGGCGCGAAGACACCGTGGAATTCGCTTAACAGCCGCCCTGGTGGCTGCATCCACCCGCTATATATATATATATATATATATATATATATATATATTCGAAACTATCCAACCGTTCGTGCACCGAGAACCGCATTTATCTTCCCCGAGTTATGCGGTTCGCATGGCCCGTTTTCGTCTAATTTGCGTTTCCACGAATTCCCCGAATACTTTGTCAGCGGGGCGCAGCGCGAATTCTTTGATTAAGCCTTCACCCACCGCGTACGTTTCCCGTTCACGTTTATTTAACGACCACGTGATGATAGCGCAAACTTGACGACGCTAACGTGCGCATAATTGTGGGGAGGCCCGTGTAACTCCTGCACGCGGATGTATATGCGAGGCAAAAGTGGATCCGGAGGTGGCGGAGTGGTTTACTTTGTCGCGTGGGTGGCGGGGACTTGGTATTTAGTATTTACTGTGACGAAGTATGTTTTGGAGAAGCTGACTCGGTCGCTAAGATTCCGAGAGCACAGTAATCCTTAATGAGGATTCCGCGCATCTTAGATAAATCAATGCTGAGCATCTTATCGGTGCCACTTGTCCCGCAACGATGGCAGCCACTGCCTAACGCTAAGTCGGGTAACCGTGCTTAATTAACCGATATGGAATCGATCTGGCCAGATATTCGGGAATATAACGTCTTATAGGCGTTCTACTTACGAGTTATAATCGTTAATAATTCTTCCAAGTTCCTTCTTTACTCGAGTCTCTCTCGTCTTCAACGGCGACTGCATGCATAGATAAAAATTCCACAGTGGCAAAGGATGCCAAATAGTACACCTCATTTCTCAGAACTTCTCATTTCAGAGAAAAAACTATAATTACCATACCTCATTTAAATCCAGCAATATGTACGCCTGTTCAATTTTCCAGACTACTCCTCTTCGCTAGGGCACGCTGATCCCCTTCATAGAATTTGCGGTATCGCCAATAGGCACCATGGCGACATTGATTTCTTTGCTGGATCCCTCCCTTGCTTTAAGGGGTCTCCCTAGTGTGACGGTTTAAAGAAATCGAATTTTTTTTTGCGTTTTCTGAAAGTTCAACATCTTAAAGGCATATTCCTAAAATATTATAGCTGACTTCGAAACTTTGGCAACGCTGTGAGCTATGAAAGGTAGCACGCGACCAGGCACGCAGGTATGAATCGGAGCCCTCAACGCTTGTATCGACATTTTTTAATTGAAAAACCGTTACCTCCAGAGCTACCTATGATCTGGCTACCTGTACCGTCCCCTTCTGTGCTAAAGGGGCCCTTCCAAGTGTTATAGCTGGTGTGATTCAGTGCATCGTAGACTCTCGAGCAAAACAGCAGAAGTGAACAAAGTGAGCATTTTACTCGAAACGACATTTTTGGCGCGGCGATCACGATATCTCAAAAACTAGTCAACTAAACGACTTAAAACTTAACATATATATTCACTGCGTGTTCTGTTAGAGCCTGAACTACAATGAAGTCATTATATGCAAAATTCGAATTTCGCAGCTCAAAAAACTGATCACTTTTTCGGCGCGAAAAAATAATTTTCTTTAAAGTGCTGCCATTTTTGTATTTTGTGATTTTATATTTTCGTTCTAGTTCAAACCTTAGCTGCGTTCATATAGATTAAGAAAATAACTGTGGTTTTTATTTCAGATGACCATGACAGCCGGGATCATGATCGCCATTTATTTTCGAGCTCCTCATTATAATCCTTCAAACATAAAATATAATTATCACTAATGATTCAAAAAATTTAAGTACATTGCCCAAATGTAACTGAATAAATACTCCAAAGTTTGAAACTGCAATATCAAGTACATTTCCTTCAAAAAAATTCCCAAATGTTGCCCTATTTTCCAGGCGTCACACTAGGGAGACCCCTTAAGACTAACATCCAGAGAGCCCTGGTTTCCAGTGGCATTAGCTAATTAAGATTGTCCACACCTACACGACGTACTCTTTGTTGTTGTCCTGCCTATACAGACTTTACAAGCAAATACTCTGTTATCAATGGGCTTGACCCGTATACCGAATAAATAAAAAATAAAAAAATAAAAAAATGTAGGCGATCCATGAATATCGTGTGGCCCCTACGTCCCACGGTAGACATCGAGCCGAATTTAGTCCTATATTAAATCGCCACTACTCTCGATCCCACCAGCAACTAATTTGCCCGACAACGAACGTCTCCAACCACTGCCACGTCTCGAAGCGGACTCCGAGCGTCGCAGCAAGCCGCGCTCTGGCACGAACTTAATTAGTATAATTACCGTTATTGGTCATCGGTCGCGGGGACACGTGTGCACGCCTCGCGACCGCAAATTAATTACCGCCTATCCGGCGAGAAGGACGGCCCCAGTTCTCGCGATTAAGCGAACTTTTCGCCGAGTAACGTTAACGATATTCCAGCAGCACCTCCGTCCGTTCCCACCCTAAATCGATCGATCTCACTCTCCGCTCTTGTCGCGAACTTCGGCTACATCCATCGCGATAACCTTTTCAATGCGCGATCCATGTCGACGTCGGGCACGCCGACGTGAGTGCTCGAGCGCGTTATTAGCGCAGGAAAGAGGCGCGCGATCCATATTTGTTGGCCGACCGAGGGGCAATATCGTCGCGTTAAGCTGCAGCCACGCGGCAAGCCGCGAAACAACGCGAGTCAGCGCTGTAAATCACGCTTTTTCGACCGACTGATACAGTGCAGCGGCTGAGGGTGTTCGAGGTGGGTGGAGAGAGAGAGAGAGAGAGAGGGAGCGTAGAGGATCGGTCGTGGTGGCAAGTTCCGTGACCAGGGCAACGGCAAAAGTCATAACCAGAGAGACGTGGCAGCCAAAGGGAAGTTGCCGCGCCACTAAATAACGATAATGTTACTTCGCCAACAGTTTATAACCAGTTCAGACGCGGAGATCGCGGCGGCGTCGTGTCACACAGGTGGTAGGGGAAAAAATATAACCCGCGGGGGTGGACCCCGTGGCCTGGCGCGCGCTAGTCACGATAAGCGTAACATCCACCTGAATGTATATCACCCGGGCTGTAATGAGGTGTATTGTTAAGTGTGTTTAAGGGGAATCTCGCCGGGAGTTTAGCAACAACTGTTGCGTAACAGCCGCGGCCCTCGATACCATCGGCGCACGTACGCTACGTACGAGTTCCACCCTCCCCCGTTGGAAAAGTTGCTTCTCGGCCGCGTGCCTCCGCGAGGGAAAGTCGAGAGGAGTTATCGCTGAAATTTACAGTCGGCTGCAACGATACCGCGAAATTTCGAACAGAAAAAAGCCGGGAGGACAGAAATGAATTGTCGATAGGGTAAATCCGGGAGACGCGGTCGACCTAATATAAAATGGCTATTAAAACTAATAGAGATAATACTTATTTTATCAGAACAAACCTAATATGTTCAGAATTTTGTGCCGATTCAGAAACACTGGTCGATATTTGCTTTAAGACAATATTTACTGTTGAAAACTGAAGTCATGACATCTGACCACCTCCCCCGAGGTGCCGGGAGAAATGGTTTTCGTCGTTGGCAGAGACCACTCACATAATTATTTATGGAAAATTAACAAAGGATAAAGCAAGATTATTTATGAGTGAATACAACTACGGATTCATTGATATTTAATTTGTTTACGCTAAACAAGTAAAGAACACATCGAAGAAAAAGTGAATTACCTACTGTAGTAGGCATACAGGGCATTTAGGCAACGGCCTAGTGTGTGACATTAGCACATAGGTGGCGTCCATTTAGATAGGAGTTCGGAGGACAGGAACCGTGGAGAGTCGGCGTAGCCGGTGTGGCTAACGCTGCTGATCAGCACGCGGGCGGCCCGGGTTCGATTCCCGGCGCCCGTGGCTTTCCTTTTTCCGTCTCCTATACTACTGCCGATTAGCAAGGCAAATGAATACAAAACTGAAAAAATAAACTAAATAAACAAAAATAATAATAAAATAATAATAAAAAAAAATAAACAAAAATAATAAAAAAATCATAACTCGACCATCTCACCTTTCTGCAGCGAGACATGGTCTTCTCGTTAGCTTTGAGAGGAAGAGTTAATATGGCCAAATACTTTGGCTGCATTGTCCCTCAATATCTCTACTATCTTATTATTCCAAACATTAAAGGAAAAGAAACTTAGAAGTATATTTTAAATACGATTCCGTACAACCGCTGTTGGACAAAAGAGGTTAAGTGTAACATCAATTTACCTTTTATAGCCTATTAATCCAGAAAAACACAGAAGGAAGCGAAATAACGCTATTCATTCAACTATTTGGCTTCTAGAGAAGTAATTGGTCTGCACTTTAATGCATTTTTACGTATAGACTCTGAAATATAGCGACACGACCAACTCTCCGGCCCGGCCGCGTCTCCCGGATTTACCCTACGAGAACGCGCACGGAGATTGCTGGGTGGTTTACGAGGCATTCCACTTCTACTCGCTTCTAAATCCAATGCATATCGCGATTCCCTCGATGAACGACAGCTGCCAATTCGAAGGCTCCTTCCCCGAAGAGCTGAGTGCTTACGCCAAAGTGGCAACGTGATTTCGCCGCGCGACGATCAAGATTCTTCGTTAGCCAGGCAAAATTAGGAAACCCTATAAATGGTAACATCTCGTCGGCATGAGAAGGCAATTAACTGGAGTGAACTGTAGAGACGTTTCCATACCGAGGTTCGACTAGCAACACATATGAAGCACTGCTGAACACGGTGCCACTCGTTTCGCACGGGGAATCACTATTTACGAATACCTCGAGAACGAGCGCTGGATGCGGCTCCAATCGATTGGAAATTTTAAATCGAGGAACAGTCGGATCAGCCCGCTCGAACTGGGCCCAGAAGAGGAGCGGACGGATGTAAAGAGGGCATCGCAGTAGCTTTCTATAGAACGGAGAGCGTCGGGCAATCAAATTGCTCGCAGAATCGCCAGTCGCCCGCATATTGCCGCTAAGCCTGCACGACGTACTTATCCGCGCGTAGACCGCCGCGATATCTCGTTGGGCATCCCGGCAAAAACTCGTCCACCTCCTCCCTGCGTATAAATCCGACCGGCGGCTCGTTGTTTTTCACGATTCACCGGCCACCCCTACTCTCTCGGCCTTCGTTCCCCGTGGATGATTCTCCTTTTTCCGCTGGACCTCGTCCCCCGATAGATTTTAAATTCTCGCTCACCGGAGTCCTTCGATTCCCCTTTCCTCTTCGATTTCACCGGCGGCGTTCGACCAGCTAATCCGATTACCGTCTTTTAAAGCGCGCGGGCGGTCAAATTGCCCGCGGCAACTTGGGCGAGCGGCGACATCCCCGTGGCTGGATCGAGGCGGGCCCAACTTTCCTCGTCACGCTACTCGCGTTTCGTCGGATGATTAACACGCGGTGATAAGCTCCGCGGGGGTCCGGGCTTATCGGGACCTCGTAATGGCGAGTACACTGGCCTGTCGTTGCACCGGCGAACAAATAGGTTATTAGCTTTCCGCGAGCTAACGTCGTCTCTGATACACCCTTTCCTCTGTAGCCTGATGAATGAGCGAGCACACGAGGTGCTGTATTCTCGCGGCAATATTTATTCCGTTGCCTTGTTGGAAGATGTGAGTGGTAGATAATCTCAAGAAATGGTAGCCTCGATTAACCTTCACTCTGTGCATAGTAAATTTTCCATGGTCTGTGCACGGGGGTCATGCTGACCCCATATATATTTTCATATATTTTGTAAAGTTTTTAAAAAAAAAAAATAGTTACTTAATATTTATAGAAATATACAAAAGAAAAAGAAATGCAATATTGTATTCAAAATAGGAGTCTTTTCGAAACTGTAGACTATAATTTGTACAAAAGTAGTATCTTTTAGTTCTGTATAGTTCAGCGACCTTGCGCGGCTAAGCTTCGTAGCCGGACTGACTCTCGATCGCTCGACGGCGAGCCACACGCTAAGGAAACAAATGCTCCTTACGCCCAAAATGCATGAAAAAAATTTGGGGTCAGTTTGACCCCAATGCACCAAAATATGCTTGGTTGGCTTAAAACTATCGTAGATACGTCATAGATAATATTTTTTCGATTTTATTTTTAATAATGTGTGTGTAAAACCTTAGTTGAGGCAATCCTAGTTGCCTGGCATATTTGTTAGGTGCGAAAACCTATTACATCGCATATTACAATGACTGGGGTCCATTTGACCCCTATGCACAGACTGAAGGTTAAAGCTAAAAAATAAGTGAGTGTCCTCCATATGCGAGGTGTAGGAGTCAATCTACTCTGTCTTCGCTACACTCGACACGTAGTCGACCTCCATTACATACACGCCCCGGAGTCATCCGCGGTTGCGGTCGTGGAAATTCGAGCGCAGCACAGTGTCAGGTTTGCGTAAGGTTCAATCTTGCGAATAAATAGCCCGACCAGCCCACTCGAAACTTTCATTCCGTGGAAACGAGTGGAAAGTCGGGGGGGGCGGCGTGTATCGAAACACCGAAGCATCGATAGCAGGTCGTTTAATTCCCGTTCAAAGCCGTCGCTATGCCCAACACTTGGTATCCTTTCAGCCGTTTCCTCGTCGGCCGCGGTCGCACTGTCCAATTGCGTTTCGCCTGATTGCAGGGCGTGCACGAGACGGAATAAAACGAGCGACGTGTGCCCGGCGGATCCGCTTTTCGGATGGCCGATGTTTCCGTTGAACTTTCACACCGCAAGCTTAAATATCCTCGGTGCCGAAAGGCACGCTGGAACGCAATCAAGCCTTCGCCGACGCCAATCGGCTCCCGTCAGCTATAAGTGCGACGCGGTCTGACCGATATCGCTGGTTTTGCGGCTTGATTGAAGGCTCGGCGTCGCGGCGAGAAACCAGAAGCGCGTCGATATCGAGGCGGTTTATTGTGACGATTTAGAAAAGCCTCTCGGCTGGCTTTGGATATCGACGCTCTCTCAACGGCGGCTCTCGATGTTTCAGGAGCCACTGATCTCTGGAAGATGACGGGCCACTTTGATTTTGCAATTAGTCGGGCGGGGATGGCGTAACGAAGCTCCTGGATACTTTAACGTGGAACTGGATAATCTCTGAGAGAAAATAGAAGCGAGAGTTGCTGACACTTTTGCCGTGTCGTCTAAGCTTACACTTCTGGATTCTGAAAACTTCGCGGCTCGCTGCACTAAGCAGCTAGCAAATCCTCCGCTGCGCGTACAGTTTTATATCAACAGTGGTGCTCGATGGCCGCGCAGCTAATCAGTCCGCGTCGAGTCACCCCCGGCTGCTCTCTGATAACGACTACCAGCAGCGTCGCCACCCCTTAACGCCTCGAACGGACGTGCCTCGCTCATTAGCAGTGTCGCGCGCGCGGACCGCTCGATCGGCTACGATGCGTGTAAATATTTCTTCCGGGAAGCTGACGGTACCTCCCGCTGGATTTTTCCGCTGCAACGATCTTACACTTTCGCTGTCTGGGCGCGGAACATCCGCCTTTTTTCCTCCCCGGCGATATAATTAAGCACGACGTCAGGCAGATATGAAATACGCTCGAACGAGCACGCTCCGTCATTAGCCTCTCTGCGTCCTCCACTCGATGGAGTCGTCTCTCACCTTCTTCCTCTCCCGCTCTCCCTATTTACGTGTGGGGAGAAAGAGAGATAACGGAACAAATGGAATTGGAGTTACACATGAAGCTTGCAGCTACGCATCAGAAAGAGATCTCGAATTACCGGGTCTCTTTGGTAGGTATCTAAAAGTTCGACAGTGAAGCCTTTAGTGTAACGCATGGAAAATTTAATTGCAGATTTTCCGTGGTTCTAGGGAAACCTGGGTTATCTATTTTCATAAAGTAAACTTACGGTATTCGTCGAAAAGTGCATCGGGCAACCCTCTGAAATGGGATCCAAAGCTTCCCGGGTTCTCCTGCTAGACTTGAGCTTAAAAACGTCCACGAGGGTAACGCCGGCTGGACAGGTTGAGCCTGATAAAACGATCGTAAATGCGTCCACGTGTACCGGGCGAACGTGAAACATTCCCCGCCACATTTCTCGATACGTCGACGAGCAGAGGGCGGAGCGAGGGGGTTGTTAGGGTAGCGTGGCTTCACGAGGAGATATTTGCCGCGGCGGGCCGAGTGCGGTGCAATTTTTCACTTAACCATCGCCGCCGCTTTAACGCCCCCGAGCGACTATTTTTCTTGTCATCGAGGCGAGGCTGGTTATTAGGCTCGATACGCGCGGGACGGAGGCGAGGCAGGTTTATACACGCCCTTCTTGCGCCCGCTGCAAGGTCGTTACTGAAAGCCGTCGGCACTTTGCTCTTTAAATACCCGTAGTGATATATACCGCCCATCGAGCATCTGTGCTCGAGTAATTCGTTTAAAAATTTCACGACGCCCAGATATTCGAGAAAATCTGGCGACGGGCCCTTTGGTCGCTCGGTTTCGCGAATGATCAAAAATTTTCATGCCCGTCGGTGTGTATCGACAAATGGAGTCGCGCGCTCCGCTCGTGCCCCGCGTTAAGGAACGTCGACGCGAGCGAGGTAGAGCTGTTCGGGTACTCGAATAAAACGAGCCGAGCCTGGCTCGGCTCGACTGACCGGGCCGAGCCGGATACCCGTGAAATTCGGGCGGCCCGAAAAATCCGAGTGGCTCGAATTTGTTTCGGGCGGCTTGAAATATCCGGGCTCGGAAAATCCGTACGCCTTGTACGCACTGTTCGAACCACATTCAAGACGTACGCCGGCGGCCCGAAACGATTCGGACTACCCGGATTTTTCAAGCCGCCCGAAACAAATTCGAGCTACTCGGATTTTTCGGGCCGCCCGAATTTCACGGGTAGGGTAGATGTCCCAATTACTGCCAGTGTCCCAATTACTGCCACTTGATTTATTATATGTAATAAAAGCGTAACGTATAAAAAGAAAGGTACAAAAAATAGTTATTATTAAATGGAGATTCTGATTTACATTAAAATAAAAAAATATATGTACTCATATGTACATAGGATAAGATGCTTTTTGAGGTGACAGTTATAGGTACACAAGGATCGCTCGCGAATTTTAATTAATTATTAATACATTCTTCTGATTTAATTCATAAAACTATTTTTTTTTAATGAAATTGATGTTAAATAATATTATGTTTCAAATTGAAACAATTTTTAAGTTACACAACACGCGAAATGATTAATTGAAGTTCGGTTATAATCTTAAGGTGGCAGTAATTGGGACATCTACCCTATCCGGCTCGGCTCGAAAACCGAGTCCCGGCTCGGTCCGAACTTCAAGCCGCCCGAATATTCGAGCACCCGAACAGCCCTAGAGCGAGGGGATGTCAGACGTATTTTTTTCCACCGGCTCGTTCGCCGTTTCCTCTTCGCCGTTCTGTCGAGCGTCGAGCGTCCTACGGCGAGATTCGTCGACAGCCTTCAATGGCACGCGCCGCGAAGAATGAAAGAGGCAAAATCGGGACGGGGGTAAATGAAATGCAGCGGGGCGAAGGGGCGGAGGTGAAAGAGGGGGTGGCGGGCGAGGGTTGTCGAAATAAGAATTTTTACGTCAGTCGCGATGGGGGCGCGTGAACAACGTAAATGCAGGCGTGCGAATGGCACCTCGCCCAATGATTTTCATCTTTTCGCCGGAATGGAAACGTTCCCGTAGGGGCGGCATAGCTGAACGGGGGAAAACACGCTCGAGGCGGAATTAAAAATATTCCAAGATTGACAGGGCGAGGTTCCACGTCCAGGATCCTCGGCGATATCGCGTGACGCGCAGTTTCGCGAATTAATAAGCTCGGCCGCGCTTCGAGACGCCGCGAGGGCGGGATGATTCAGATACCTTGCCGAATAGGGAAACGCGAACGAAGTGCCCTCGAGTGTATTCGCGTCCGGGATGAATCCAGGCTCGGATCTCAATAAGGATGCAACAACCGCGCGCACGAAACGCGTGCACAAGAGCGGGCAGATTGTGGGGGATGGTCGGGGGTGGGAAAGAGAGGCGAAACACCCATGCAGCCGGAGGGAGGGAGAGGAGGAGCCCGCTCGGGCGAATATTCTCCGTTCCCTCGTAAATTGCGAAGCATAAATAGAGAAATACGCGAGGTATCGTTATACTCGTAGTAAAGAGGATGGTTGGCAGGGTGAGCCGAGGGGGGATGGAGGGGAACGGGGTGGAAAGTAAAACTCTACACGCCTCACGGTATTCTTCGGGAAAGTTTTTAAGGAGAAACTACGTCCCGATAGAAATGTCAGTTTCGCGGAAAATGGATGGAGCTCTGGCAGAGGGCTCAGTCTTTCCTCGTTGCTCCTACCGTTGTGTTATATCCGTGGTGTGAAGTGGAGAAGTGGGTTACTGGCGCGTCGATCACACGGTCCCTCTTCCCCCATGGGATTTTCGTCCCTGTGGAAACGATGCACTGGTGGGGCAGAGCGTCATAACGTGCCGCGACAGGTGGCGATTGATTATTTTCATCCGGCAATTTGGCCGGCAGAGCCAGCCCCTCCTCCGCGGGAGATCTTCTTTTAGCCGAGATCAAAGGATGATCAAAGGGAGCGTTTCGTCCCGTGAGCCTTGTCGATAATTGCCACGTTGTCGCCCGGCGCAAGCAGCAACCGGCTGAGAAGCATCGCTGAAGAGGATCGCCGACACCTGAAGGAGAAGTCGAGACACGTTGCGGGTGAAAATTCGGTAGGTACCTTTATAGCCGCGTACCCGTAAAAATTCCCCGAGGACGATTAAACGGCGATGGACCATATAACGTGAGCGTATTTCTCCCCATCGAGCTTCATCGCCTCGCGGAAAGATATAATCTTGATATCCAACGGACGTCTCGGGGACCAGGAATGCGAGCAGAGGGAGCAGTCGGAAGTTGGAGGATGGCACGAAACGGGACAGAATTACGGGCACCCCAGTGGAAACGGTCGCCGTGAACCGAGCGCGGGCGGGAGCGTCTTGGCGACAACTATTCAGGGCATCTAAAAAATTTAGTCTAATTTGGAGCCCCGTCGCCTGTACACTCTCGGAATTCCCAACGGTCGTAGGAGCCAGGATCGAGTGCAGCACGGCTATATCACCGCGGCGGACGTGCACTTCGTCGAAGAAGAGATATAATCCGATACGTAACTGCGCGAGGAGGAAAAGGACGATAGGCGCAGAGGCGGGAGGGAAGGATGGGTAACGGGGAACCGTGGATGTTGCTACAAGGGAAGAGCATCCCTTGGACAGGTTAGCATCCCCCAGAGTGGACCCGCCGATAGATCTAAAGCTTCTAACGCCGGCTACACCCGGCCACTATTGCCCGTGGCGAGCACCCGCTCCGCGAGCTACGAAATGGACCCAGGAGTAACGCGACCAATAAATTTACTGGCCGTCCGGGTTCGAAGGTGCGGCCTTATTCCGCCAGCCGAAAAAAGAGTAACGACCTTCTCCACTGGTCACCGATGGCCGAACTGGGGCTGTACAAATTTCGGTGGGCGTTGGTGGTGTGGCTACTCCACCACCGTGGATGTTCGATCAGTCTTAAGTACTAAACTTGAAGGCAGGACACCGCAACATACAATTACCATTGGCCTATTCCAACCAGAGAACGTGCCAGAGAAGGATCGAAGATGAGATCCAACGAACCAGGCGGAATCCACGAAAATCGACGCGGCAAAAACCCAGTTTCCGCTTCAACGACGACCAGGGCAATCCGTCACAGGACGATGGATGCTCAAGCCCGAGCAGTGTATACGCAGCTATGCACATTTCCAGGCACCTCCACCCACCTTTCACGGGCATAAATTCAATAACCCCGGTGACGTAACTCGAACCGTTGCGTCCCTGCTAATTGACGATTCTGATGAAGAGCGTGGCCAACGGCTGTCCCGCGGTGGACCATTCGTTATCCGCGATACTCGCGATACACGCCCTCCTCGTGATATTTTGTCCAGTTCGCGTCACCCGGGGGACAGTTCGCTGGGATAACGGAGAATATGTTGGAGACGGTGAGGTCGGCCAGCGAGGTTAGTTCTTTGGATAAAAGCGGAGGGAACGAGCGTCTGAACAAAGGGACAGTACCTTCCGGTGGCGATATTTTCCTTCGAGCTGGCCTGTCCCGCTATATTCCCCCCCGGCGGGTAAAACGCTCGCACTAATCTCAGCTTTAATTGCAGTCGGCCAGCCCCGTTTTCGGTCTTGGACCAGGGTGCCATTAATTAACCAAGGCGAACGCTCTTAATAACTCAGAACAGCGACTCCGTTTCCACGAGTTAAATCTCCCCGCGAAGTCGATAACCACGAGGGGTGCACGAAATTCTCCTCCTCCCACGATTCTCACCCCATGGGATTCTATTACGATCCCCCGTGCTTCCGGACAGAGTATGGCCGGGAATTGAAAAGAAACAAATGGTAGATTTACTCAGCATAAATGGCCATGAGTCCTGGAAATGGCGGGAAATTTACTTAGCTCCTGCTCGCCAGCCGATCCAATTGCATAATTCTTGCGAACGAGCCGGAACGGTCCCCGGTATGTCAGAAGTACCAGCAAGTGGGTATACCCTTCTCCCCTTTTTCGATTATCCTTTCACCCTTTTTGTTTCCCTCTCCATTTCATCCCCCCTGGACCATCACGTTTGATCGTTGGTCGTGGACTTGAAAATCTGCGAGGGAATTTTTAAGACGACCCTGCGGAGGAATACTCGAAAAAGTCCTCCAATCACTTTCGGTACTCAACAGATTGGACTCGAAAAGTTCGAATTCGTCGGTGGAGAGCAATGGTATTCCCTGTACTCGATAATGGAATGGTGGGCAAAGGATATCTGTTAAGGGGGAGCAGCGAAATTTCAGTAACGGTGCGTTCTCATTAATCCATCTCTAATTAATGGAGCGTTTCTACATGAGGCGCGGCCCATTAATTGGTGACTGTTAGTACAGGAATTACCGTGGCTCTGCCAGCGATGCAGCGTGGCCAGCAAAGTTAACGAGCATCAATTTTCCGCAAGTTTTCTTGCCCGAACGGCTTGTTAAACTGGCCATTAATTAGAGATCGAGTTTTGTCTGCAACACAGTGCTCGGCGATGAAGCGCGAGCAACGTATTAATAATGCTTCGTCCCGTGGGGAGAACTTTTAATCGCGCCTTCTTCGCCGGCTAAGCAGACGCCGCTCAATTATCGCGCCTTGCCGCTGGCCAGCGGGTCGATCCGACGCACCGGCAATATCGATTAAGTATCACGATGGTTCTCAAGGTTCTCACGTCTGATGGATAGCGATCGGCTGGAAACAGATGCAGTGAGCGACGTATGGGCCGAAATCTTCGCGAATGGTTGTCTGTAATATAGGTGACAGATTCTGAGAGGGTTCCGCCGCTCGCAGGAAGACGAATGTCCTCGAACCCAAGAAATATTTCATCTTCTTCGGCACGTGCCACTCGACTGGCGTCCCTGGGAACCTTGGCTGGAGCAGCCAACGAATCTTATGGTTATGCTGTTTCAGAAACGGAATCAAATATTCGAAACAGTGCAGCACGGGTAGCGAATTGATGAACGTTCCTTCGTACCGTATAGCTCGATCTCAATATCCATTCATTGGAGAGTGTCGCCAGGAGTGATCGTCAGAAACCGGAGGGAGATTGGACAGACGGAAACCAGATGATTTATTCAAATTCACTTGACTGGAGCCTAACGTGTCTCCGCTAAAAACGAATCCCCCGATGCCCACCGCGAGCAAGTCAATCGGCGACAAACCGTCCTCCAGGACCTCCTGGAATCCGAATTCGAGGTGCGTCAGATCGAGCCTGATGCAGCCGAAGTTTCGCATTAGAATGTAACAAGTACATTCAGCGACCCAGTTGCCCCTGGGTAAGATTGCTGCTAGTGGAATTTGGTCACTGGCCACGGGAAGCATAGCTCGGCAGCGACACTCCATCGACATGCAATACTGGAAGAATGAATACCGTCTGTCCCGGCAGATGTTCCAGATATCGAAGTTATTCGAAGGCACCGTCTCTCCTACAGAAGCCCATGCATATTTCCTTCTCGAAATATCATGGAATATACCTCTCGGAAGGAAAAAAAGATGAGAGCCATCGGAATCACCATTGGCGGAACCCTGGCTGGGGAACCGGGATAATCGAAACACCCCCATCAGCGTGGAGATCGCGTCCTGGTTGTACAGACGTCCGAGCATAACCATCGGGCGATCCAGCGCAGAGGAGGAAACCGGCAAGTGTGTCCCCGCAAGACAAAGCTATCGCGCGTGTCCCCTATCGCGATTGAACAGGGAGATTTGTCACAGACGCGTGCACGCACGGAGCTGCGAGAAACAGAGCCGAGGGGATCGGATACGCTGGAATCGAGCGAGCGGACTCGCACGTCCGAGCGGGACTTATCGATGGGGAAACGTCGATGACAGGCCGCGAGGGCGCAAAGAACCCACACACCTGTCCATTCGCCAAGATCTCCGCGACACCTGTTCGTATGCATCTGATACACGGCCACCTCTGAATGCGAGGCACTCTGTGGCGGATGCGTTCCATCCGGGGCACCGCAGATCGTATCGTAAAGGATCGCCACTGATGACTTGGCCAACCGAGTAATTATGCTGGTCTAAGCTGCCGCGCGTGTCCGTGCTCCGCAGATTGATACACGCTGGGAGCCCGCGACTCCGAAGCTGCACGCATTTCCAGCGATCATCTAACGGATTAATGATTCTGGTCTCGGGATAGAACACATCTCGCCACGGACAGGTTATTATTGCTAGGGTGGCGATGGTCCAATTTCAACCGGTTAGCATACCGCTGGGGTTGTGATTGAAAGATCGCTGATGCAACTCCAAGCTGCTTGCGTCTCGCGATAAGTGGTGTCGAAGAGGATTATACCGTGATAGGCAGGATACGTGGTTGCCTTGAGTTGAAAGGGTGTATTGGGACTCGATCTCATTGAGACCTCCTTTCGCCAGCTGATTAAGGTATTAACAGAGGTGCATGGTTGCTGATGGAGGATGAAGTCCCTAGCGCGTTCCCGACCCGGAAAGGACAATTAGAGTTATCGCAAAACGTCCTCGCTTGGCGCTATCCTAGATCAGCTCTCCACGATAGATAAACTTAGATTTGCGAGGGTGCAGGCAACCTGGACCGACCAGAATTATTCACAGAATATTTGCCGCGCCACTCATATCCCTCAGCCATGAAGCCGGAGACCGTGGAGCAAGAAAACTGTCCGATAGCGTACATTTCGCGGCAGATGGAAACACAAACCGTCAACCGGGTGACGTGGAGAGCATTAAGCGGCCCCGAAACGCCGTCGAATGAAATTTCGCGCGTGGCTCGCCGCGTATCGCGCTGGCGAACGTAATCGGGTTACCGGGAGAGCACGTCCACGGGGGCAGCAGCCATTTTCGAGTACGCGATGAAAACACGCCAGCCGCTGCTATCGTCTTGGAAGTTGAGTAAGCACGCGTCGCGCGTCGGTACAGTGGGCCGGTCCGAGGAGGCTCCAGCAGCCGAGGTGAAATATTGAAACGCGTGGAGTGGCTCTCGGTGACACGGCGCGATGGTAAAGGGGGCTGGCAGGGCACGGCATAAAAATAATTACGCTGATAGAACGGTGGCCGGTTGCCAGCCGCAGTATCGCGGCTCTTGCCAAAATCAGATAGCCCGTTGTTGCGTTCGGATGCATTATTCGACGAAAGGGACCCGAATTTGTTATTCCTCTGTTGGGCGGGACGCGCGGTTTACCCAAGACGGATGCCCGAGGATATGACGAATCATCGTTTTTACCGCCGCTGGTAATCCGTGTCCTCCGGTTTTATCCGTGGCCAGGATCTTGTCGGGTCGCTGCTCCGCTCCTTTCGCGGGATATAATGAAACGAGCCACGAGACGTCTCTGTTTCTTTTTAAACCATCGTGGCCGCGCGTTATCCCCGACATCGTGAAATATCGCTCGAGCTTTGTACCGCGGGACGGGGCAGATTTATTATATAAACGGGAAGAAGTCGGTTTCTCCAGGCGCGGCACGTCTGGCGCGTGAACCCGTGGTTTTTCTCGTCTTATCGAGAGCCCCGAATGGCTGAATATTTAAATCGAGTTGAAATATTTCGATTACACGCCTCTGTCGGTAATGAATATGAAATCAGGGTGAAATACCGTGCTCACGCGCGCTGAGAAGACAGAATTGTAGTAAAGTTACGCGTCCGTGGGAATGGCCCGACAAGTGGCCGAGCTATACTACTGGCAATCGCCATTCTCGCTTAAAACGCAAATACCCAGCCGCAGGAGTTAGTCCAAAGGTAGACAAACCGCAAGCAGACCTCATAGCGAACGGCGAGGCAGTTAAACGATGCTCAAACATCGGCGAGCCGCTTTCTTGGGGCTGAAATCCCGCGTCAAAGAAAGAAATCGACGATCACGGTACTAATTGCGGCGGTATATATTATTCGATCTCTGTTCATTAGAAGCCGTAACAGCTTCTACGGTCCTTTTCCAACTCTATGGAAATTTCCAACTCTTGGCATTTCCCACAGAGCCAGAGAAGCCAACGAGCGACGTCTATAGGGGTAAACAGTGTAGTTGTTGGCCACCTGGCAGTGATTGGCCTTTTTTTTAAAAACATGAATATTAAGAAATAATGTACATTATGCCTTTTATAATGAACATATTCAGATACCTTCTACTTTCATGCGTCGAATGCAATCACTATTTCGCTAATAATTGTTATACTACGTGTAAAAAATAGACGACTTGAAATCGGTGCTTGAAAACTACAGTGATTGAATTGAATAGCCATACGGTTACATCAGGCAATTCTTAGATAATTTAATGCATTTATGATATATATATAACTCTCATATTCGTTATATAGACAAATAAAGGTTTAAACTTGATAAAAAATGATTATTTATTCATTAAAATTATACATTATTGCAGAAATTATAGGTGGCCAAGAACTGTAATGTAAATAATGTTTCAGGACAGTCATTGGCCACGAGGCCAATGGGTACCTAACTGTCATAGCAGCAGTGAAATAGCTGTGTTGTGATTTTAAAAGGTTATGTTTTAAAAGAAAATACTATTAATACAATGTAAAAGAAGGTGCAATACTAGCTAATATAGAAACATTTAAATAGAAAAGGTATTATAGGTTATATATTTTTAATAATATTACATTACATTTAGTTTCATTTTATGAATATATCCATTTTTATTTAATAATTTAAATCCTGTTTCTAACCGAATTAATTCATTATTTTACATTAACATTATTTCATAATTAGGTCTTAGAGCAGCGATGACCAGGTGGGCGGTCCGAGATAAACGAGCATTCATCGCGTTTTCCAAAGCTCGCGTGGAAGGGGGTGCTCGAACCAATGACGTTGCGGGCATGTCACGGACGGGGAAAACTCTAATAGTGTGCGTGTAGGCTCGTACCCATAGGCTTTTACAACTGGGGCTCTTGGAGCCCTAGTGTTCTACATTTTAGGAATTGGGAAAATAAACAGGAATTGACTAATGATTAAACAATAAGATTATATAATTGGACGGAATATACTTGAACAGTCTCATTTACACATCTAATTAACAAACAGTTTCTTATTAAACGATTTTTATTCAACTTCAATCCTCTGTTTGTTTGTATGTATGTTTGTTTAGTTCAAATCTAGAAACTCAATTTTAACCCACTTCCAACTATCCAATAGACTTGAAACTTTGCAGGCATATGTATTTTGGATGACAATACAAAATTATGAAGAAAAAGAACCCCCCCAGGGTTTAAAAAATTATGCTGTCATCAAAAAATAGAACCCATAACTGCAAATCCAAACGACTTGAAATCAGCCTATAACCAGAAGTCAAATCAATTTAATCGCAATGAAATCAGCATGTAACGGTTACATGCTGATTTCAGGGTACGAGCCTACACGCACACTACTAGAGTTTTCCCCGTCCGTGACATGCCCGCAACGTCATTGGTTTCGAGCACCCCCTTCCACGCGAGCTTTGGAAAACGCGATGAATGCTCGTTTATCTCGGACCGCCCACCTGGGCATCGCTGTCTTAGAGCATTAAGAATTAGGTAGGGTATATGTTACATACAGGTTATGAAATAGTGGCCAATAACTGCCAAACGATCGGCCAATCATTGCCTTCGTCTGACCAATAACTATGTGTTTCGATAGGAAACGTATTTTCTGTAAAATTTTTGTGGATCCTTCTACTCTTTCTTTAAACAAATTCTATTTCCAGACTATTGGAGTCGTTTACAGCTATTAACACTAATTGTGTTCCTAAAGATAGCAAAACAAGACTTATAATTCAACGCTTATGTGAACCTCTGACTTAGGTGGCCAACAACTACACTGTTTACCCCTAATGACTCTGCTTTGAGCAGCGGATGTAAATTCCCCTAGTGAACGAGACTACTTTCCCAGTTGGGGAGATATAGTGACATTTTCCACGAATGATGCTTAGAGTACAGCTTCAGCGATTCAGACGCGGCATGAGGAGACGGCGCAGGAAATTGTTCTCCTCGCGATTATAGCAGCAACCGGAGGTGTTACCCTCGCGAAACGTTCGAAGAGCTTTTCGTCGCCTTTCGTCCTCTAGGAGTATTAAAAGAGCCGAGCGCCGTCGGGAAGCGGCTCGATGGATCGTCCCGAATGCTTGGCCTCGGGGGACGCGCGAGGTCGTGCTCGAGCCGCGATAAGCGGTCGTTCGATCGACGCCAGACGTCGATTCCGCGAGTGTCGCGTGACGTTGGACGAGGGATAGGCCAGGAAATGATCCAAGAGGGCGGCAGTGTTTGGAGATGATTGCCACGATACCGTGGCCAGCATCGCGTTATGAAGAAATCATTTAAAGTGCTGTCGATAAGAAGGGAGCTGCCCCACCTCGACGGAAACACGAACGATGTCCCGCAGCTTTTGATGCCCGAGTCTCTCTCTCTCTCTCGCTCGTGGTTGCACGAAAACGATGCTTTCACTAGGGTTGGGCAGCTGGCGGAACGTTATCGAGCCTTTTTCGCAGAAATACTCGCAGCTGAATGGAGTAAAGGCCGCGAGATTGTAAACGCGATTCCGTTGCAGTTCTTTCGTAACAGTTCCATCGGGGATCATCGCTCTCTTCCATTTCAACATCTCTCCTTGGAATCATTACTCGGGAAGATAGCGATAGAGTTGTCGGAGAATGGTGGCGAGTTTGCATTGGGAACATTTGCGGCTGAAAGTGCTTTTAAGTGAGAAACGAACGGCTTCGCGCATTCATTGCGAATAGTTGCAGGTTTAGCCCCCAAGGGCCTAGGGCATGTTCCGGAAGCGTGTTTCCCGAGGTACCTCAGCTGGGCTCCTCAGTTTTCAGACCGAGTTCTCGTTTCTCTGTCGCCTTGAATTCCGGAAAGCATATTAATAGAATTGACTGACCTCGTGTCTGACTATAAAATGGACATTCCACTTGCTCGGCGGGCGTAAAACCGACGAGAACGTTGGAAACGGTATTCCGATAAATTTCAGCGCGTCGTTAGAGCGTTATATCGGATCCACCATCCCGTGCCCCATAATTACCCGGCGTATAAAAATTAATCGACAATGCGACGAGGCAGAATGACGGTGTTTCGCCGAGGGGAAGAAGGAGCAATCGAATCGCGTACCTCTCGACCCATCAATGGGCAGCTGCCAATGATTAATTGCTCGTAATTAGCCGGTTCGGGCGTCGATAAGCGTCGACGTGGCACGGTCGACGTCGGCCGAGCCCAGGGCTACTTCCACCCCAGTGGCAATTTATCAACGATTTATCCTATTTTCAGCGCTGGTCCCAGCCGATGCCTTGGAATATGAGCCGTAAGAAAGATACACGAGCGGGAATATCGCGTGCGTAACGCCCCGGAATATAAATTACGGATAATTGCGAACGGCGTCTAGTCGCTAACGGGGGGGAGGATGGCACGAGATCGCGCCCCTGTGAAGTGAATAGTTTCGTTAGGGATCATAATAAATCGTTAGCTAGGGCTCTCCTGTGGCGTCGCGTCGCGTCGCTTCTTCGTCTATCGCGTTAATCTCGTGGCCCAGAGACTATGCTGGAAATTGTCGTGGAACCGGGAGGGAAATCAGCATGGAAAGCAGAGAGGTACGGTCTACTTTTCTTAGCGACCAGTTCCATCCGTTCCCAACAAGATTAGACGAGGCGGGGACGAGAAGTAAGCGATTCCCTGCAGAAAATTGGACGGGGTAGCGTTATGAATACGGGATCATGCGACGCGACTGACGCATGGCAGAGTGAGCCGGCGTGGAGGGAAACGATACAGCGGTAATAAGGGAACGACGGGGACACGTTCGCGTACATGTATGTTTCGGGAGCAGTGTAGGAATAGAAACGCAAGCATGGTTACGAAGCGATCTGCCAAAGTTTTCTTACGCTGCTGCTGAAACTCACTGTACACTCGAATCGAAGGGTAAAAAGTATAAAGTGCCTCGGTTCTGTGTTCACCCATTTCCTATCCAAACTTCTGTCCCACCTTTTTGCCGGGATGAAACAGAGCTCCGTGTCCAAAGTTTCGACCACCCCGCTGGAAACACCCTCTACTTTTTACATGCGAACGCGTTACCGATAAATTGCCCTGCTCAATTAGCTAACACGATATTCAGGGCGATCCGCCGGTTAATGAATATTAAATTAGCGCCTGGGCGCGTTGAAGCCTCGCAAAACGAACGTTGAACGCGGCCCTCAACGACACGGCGCAAGAGATACGTGGAGAAGTTTTTGGTGGGCGGTCGACGTGGCCGCCCGACGGCGGACGTGGACAAATTTCCTGGAGTCGGGCGAGTTGAAAGCGACGGGGTAGCTTAATAGAGAAACTTCGGGCCCTGGGAAGCGGGTCGCCGAGCGCTTTGATCTAGGCGGCGAGGGGCAGAATATAATGTATCAGGATCAGCAATTGGATTTTCTGATCAATTAGCAGTTAAAGCCAAACTAAGTGTCTGTCGCGGCGGGTTAAAGTTTCCACTGGCGAAGTTACGTCGATCGCGATTGGTTAAGCCGCGCCATCGATATCCTATCGACTGCCACCACCCCCCTTTCGCCCGTCGTCCCTGGATCCTGTATCATTCTCGAGTTCACTCCCCCGACTGGGAGCCCACGGATCATCCCCGTTCTTGGCCGTATTATCCACTGTTCATTCGGCCCCGTCTCGTATTCCAACGGCGATAAACATCGTTCCCCAGGGCTGGCGGGCGATTTAAATTGAAAATCATACACGAAACGTCTGGCTGTTTTATTTACTCGCTCGTCGCCGGCGCTGGGAAACGTGCTCGTCGCGAACCGTCGAGTTGACCCGACACGCCGATGGAATATCGAGGAGGTCAGCCTGACACCGGGCACTTTTGTTTCGCGCCCACACCCCTTTGCCTTTCGATATCACCTTTTTTTTTTTTCTCCCCCTCCCTCACTTTCGTCGTTTCGTCGGGTCTGTCAAACGCGGCTCATAACTTGGCGTTCGAATCGATACACGCCCTTTATTTACGATTTTGTTGACACGGAAACGCGTGGCGATGACGTGCCGCCCGGGAAATCGCGTTTCAGCTCTGTAATGCGACGGACAATGGCGCGTCCTGTGCGGTTCACTGGACTTATCCCCGCATACTGCGGGCGTAACGCTTCGACCAGGCTTGGCGGACCGTGCTTTCACTGCGTGCCCCGTAGAAAACGCGCGGAGCTGCCCGATTGATCCCTTGGCGTGGTCCTCGGCCTGGAATACAATATTATTTTATTTCGCCCAACCCCCCCCCCCTTCCTCCCCCCGCCCTTGCATTATGAATAATTCACGTTCCGCCAATTGCGCTGGATGAAGTAGAAGCAGTCAATACCGCATCGTCGTTGAGGAGGATGCAACTGCCCCTTTAAATTCTCTCCAGCGTCAGGCACGCGGCGATGCCTGACTACCATCGACCTATACTACTGAGCGCTGCTCTATCGGCGCAGCGGTATTGAAATTAGGACACAGCGGGATCGCGAGAGCTGTAAAGGGCCAACATAGTAGCATTAAGATCGCAAGCACAGCAAAGTGGACAAGCGTTCGGGATCTATGGAGTGTACGAGTGATTGAAAACGATATCCCTCGAGGGTATCGTTTCGCACGCCACTTGCGCCGCGAGTATCCCGCCGTATTCTACCCTCCACAACTCGTAACGACTTTCGCAAATCAATCTCCAAGAATAACGAGAGCCCCCGCATAAAATTGAGAATTTAAGCGTAATATCGAACGGATGTAGATCCATCTCTCCCCGTTTCTCGATTTCCATCTGGTCGAACAAGCAAAACCGCGGGATGAAATCGAATCAAGAAGTTCCCTGGTTTGTTGCTCTTCCATTTGGACTTTTAATAATGACCGGTGTTCGGGGGCCGGAATTAGCGAGCGCAAACTATCGATTCCAGCCGCGCGGGAGGGTAGTGGGGGTTACAAAAATAGCGGAACGGAGGCCGAGGGAAATTGAAAGCCGCGTTTCTGCATACGCCGCACTCCGCGGGCACTCTTGATTTACTTTGCAGGGGAAAATATTTGAAAATTTACGATCCCACCCCCGACGCCCTTACCACGCAGATGGCCCGCTCGGCCCTTCCCTTTTCCTTCCTTTCGCTCCACGCCTCCAATTCGGCCTTCTCCTTTTCCCCTACCCCCTGTCTGTCGCCCCGTGCTGAGTCGACTAGAACAACGCGGCAATTACTCTCAGAGGATCGTTACACCCCCGGAAACAATCCTTGCAGCTTGTACGACAGCAGCTTCGCCGTCGGTTAGGAAGCGTGATCTCGGACGTGAATCGAATCGAGCCGGAACCGATTTCCCAGCCGCCTTCCCACTTTTCCACGAAGCACGCACTCTTTACATCGGACACACGCAGTTGCTTTTAACGGGCCAGAGTCCGCTGCAAATGCCGCAGAAAAATTCCAAGTCACGGCCTCCTCCATTATCAATTCAACAGCCGCGTCTGCTCCGGTAGCCACGGGAGAAGTTTGTCGCGCCACTTCCGGCGGTATCCCGCGTGTTCAACCTTGGGCGCGGATCAATTAAGATGCACCGTCGGGGAGAGTCGGGCGTCGAAACTCCGACGAAATGGAGTCACACGCTAGGCTGACAGGCGGCTACCTTTGAAGCCGTCGTCGGCGCTACGTCCTTAAGTAAATCGTGCTCGCCCGAGCCGCCCGGTTATTGATATTCCCCGGATCGTGCCGGCTGGAATATCAAATTTGCTTTTTAAGTGGGGAACGTGTAATATATTTTCTCCGAGGTGGCCGTCATGCTCTCCCGCGGCGGTGCTCTCCGAGTCTCCGAGTTATCCGGCATACTGCGGGAGATACGTGACGGCGCAGAAAACGTCTCCCGGCGATATTTGAAAGGCGAGCGGGGTATCACGCCGGGATTCAAGAGGCGGGTGGCTCTCTATTGAACCGTGCATCGAGCATGATCTCCGAATTTTGACGCACACGTGACTCCTGAATGGAATTTGAATTCCCGCTATCGACCCGCCACCTCGGGCTGGACGATGCCCCGCGATGGGAATTCAGGGGATTTCGGTGGAATCCAGGCGAACGTTTTCTCGGCGGGGCGGACTTAAAGCTTAAAGCTTAAAGCTTAAGAATCGTCTAGCGGGGAATGCTCGCTGGATTTTAGTCGCTAATTGGTAAGAGTGGCCAATTTCGAACGTTTAATTTCCAAGTTAAACGCGGTATCGAATTCTCGTGATCGTCCGAGTCGATGAAACGCTAGCCCGCGGATGGGGCATGGAAAAAGTGGCGGTGCAGGCCGAATCTAGCCAAGGATCGAGTTACAAGCCGCGTTGATTACAGCACAACCGAATATGCATATGCTCTCGGAAATGTCTACGCATCCGCATCGCGGCACGAAATCCAATATCGGCGAGCGCCCGTTATAATCGAGTAGTATAACCGATAGCAATGGGGGATGGGCCAATAACGAGCCAATAACCCTTGCTGCTTACCATCCGCGAAATGCTATGAAATTAGCATAGATTCTCGTGAGCGCGAAGATCAGCCGCGTGTGCACGACGTGTTTCTGCTAATGCGGCCAAGGAAAATCCGACACACGGTGTTTGGCGACGCGTGAACGCGCGTTCGCGCCCCCCTGTAACAACCATTCGCGTATTCATGGGATTTACAGAGGCAATCATCAACGACACGTAACGCTTCCACCTGGAGTCGAACCCGGCCCGTAATTCCAAACGTAGAAACGCGTTCGAACGCTCGCCATCCCTCCAGAATCCCCCACTTCCGTTCCACGCCACATCAATGCGTCCCGCTATCGTCTAGACGAGGAAGCTTTTTATACCAAGTCAACCAGAGTGGTTGCTTTGTACGTCTTCCATTGGTCTCCCCGACTATCCGATTGAATCAATGAAATTATTTCATGCCCTTCCGCCCAGAAGATTGTGAACCGCCGGCGAAAGAACCTTCCTAGAGTCCTTGGCACGTCCGCCCTTAGCAACTCGATATGAAAAATGTCGAGAAGTTCGAAGGGGAAGGAAATAACGCCGGACAACAGGTCCCCCCGGGCAATTTGTTTAAGCCACCTTATTATTGCAGGGGACATGGTACTTGGGGATCGTTTTCTCGAAACTTAGGAGTGCTCGATAGCCTGGAGTTGGTTGAGCCTGAAAAATTGAAGGTATGAAGGGCCGGAGCGATTGTAGGGAAGGTTGAGATGTCTGAAAGTGAAGTTGGTATATTTCACGTGTCGATTCCCCTTAGTTTTCGAGCTCATTTAAGATTCATATCACAGACGACCAACTTGAAAATCAGTATCTAGTAGCGGGAGGGTTGTGACGCGCAGGAACTGCGGGAGGATGGTGAACAATTGGCGTGACGAACGCTTCTAATTCGGGATTCATAACGAACGGGTGATTAAACTCAGAGCCGGGCGCACGTGACGCGTTCTTTCGCCATCGTACCCTCGTCGTTTAACGCGGGAAGTTGCAGGCAGCATTCGGTGCCCGTATAACGTCTAACGGGACTAATATTCGCGTTTCGAATTTATCGGCCGGCGGGTCCGTCGGGATTCACGGGCGTTTCGCGACAACTTTACCAGCGTCGTTTGTGAGTTTGCCTTTTCGTATCTATTACGCCGGTGGCCAGCACCGGCCACGACGAAAATGACCGCTCCAGAGGAGCAACTTCCGCACGAGCGAGCGTCCCAGGGGGTGGCAGGACACGGGCGACCGAGGGAAACCTCGATTAACGTTACAGCCCTCCTGGACGGTGGAACTTCTGACGAATTCACCCCGCCACACGGTGGGACGGTGCATCGACGTCGCGTCGCGTCGCGGCGCATTACCGCGACGACACCTGCACCGACGCGTACGAGACAGCCGTCTGACGTTTCTAGCTGTTCGACGAACGCGCTTCCGCAGAACACCGTCGCAGGGGACCGTATGAACGTTGCTGATTGGCGTTGCTGGGGCTAGTCGGCGATTAAATACACATCGACGCACGTAATTGATAGGGGAATGCAATGCTCTTCTGATGGTCGCTCGACAGTTGGAGAATTTTTCAACGAAACGCTCCACGGTATAGTGCAATCCCTTGCCAGGACGATGCCAATTATAAAATGGTACCCGTACGAGAATTGCGTCTGCAATTGGTATCGTCGAAACGTCGACGCGTAAGCTAGTGGGTCCCAGTAGGTATTTCTAATTAGCCTGGAACGTCGAAGAAGCTTAAGTCTCTCGCAGAAGTTCCCTGGGAGATCCTTAATGCGAGGGCTCGGCGAGCTCGGCTTGAATTTTCGAGCGCCCCGCCGCCAAGGCGGATCGACCGCGTCGGCCCGGAATACGCTAATGGTTTCGTTTCGTTATTGGTCGGCCGATAAGCTTCGCAATTAAAATGCGGGACAATCGGGGCGTCAGCGGCGGGGACAGCGGCGCGGAAGAGGGGCCAGGTAAAGGGAGACGAAACGATCGTAGCCAGCCAGATAGAGAGGTGAACGATTGTCCAGATGCATTGGTGCGGCGCACGCAATAGAACAGATAGAATGCAGCTCATTAATGTTGCGCCGCGATAGCACCTGCTCGCAGCTGATAAGTTCGCATGTGCGCGACCGCGGTCTGTACACGCTCCACCCCCGCTCGCTCGCCCGCTATTACCCCTTTCGCCGCCCGTCGCTTTAATCTTGTCTTCTGTGATTGCCGGTCTTGTTTCCATGTACTCCTGGTCTGCCCGCGCTTCAACCTTCCATTCAGACTCATAATATTCTATACGCCCTGCTCCGTTATTGTCCAATCCCACCACTTGTCCCACACAATTTGACGATCTGACAGCCACTGCGGCGATCTCCACTGATTAACTGCTTTCACTGCGGTTAATCCAGGGAGGCTGGCCTGGGACATTCCGCGAAACGAGTCCTTTGCTCGTCCGATGAAATAATTGTAATCTATTGTTATTATCCCTTCTTATCGTGCTTAATGGGCTTGTCCCGTAAATAAAAATATTATTATTATTATTATAAAATAATCAAATAATCGGATTAACACTTGTCCACCATGATGATCGTTGCGCGAAACCATGCGTTCGTTGCGACCTGGCGAACGTTCAAGGGATCCGCGGTAATGATGTCGATATCTCGACTGCGTGGCGATTCTACAATTAGCCAATCTGCCTCTGGCTGCCTCCTAATCTAAACATCAAAACCCACGGTCCACCAGTCAACGTGAACCGGAGCTCGTTGTCAGCCGTCCGCGTCGTATCCTCCCCCGTGGTGTACGTGGCATTTGCGCGGTATGCATAATGCACACGCACCGACCCGGCCATATTATTAATTCGCAGGTATCGACTGGGATCAGGCCGGGGATGGTCATTGTCGTTGGCGTCGATTACATCGTGATCGCTAAATGACCGTGGCCCGGAGGAACCGATCGAATCTGCCGAAATTGGAGGAGTTACTCCTTGTCACGCGATAAGAGGCCCGAAAACAGATAATTAAACGGGTTAAGCGGACCGGGTTCGACAAGAGTTCGCGCAGCTTGTGCACGCGGGCGGATCGCGCACCGGCTAATGAATTAATTAAGCCGATTAAAACTGGACAATAATCGCTCAAATTCGGACGTGTCGCGCGCCCTCCGGGCCGTTATCGGCAACGAATATTATGACGTTAATTAGAGAGATAACGGCTGCACAATGATTCAGCCGATTACCAGCGAAACAGCCGTCAAGCCCCGGTCGTTCGTTCTTCTGCTCGTGTGGTCGGAGTGCAGGTTGATCGGGTGGCATCAGATTGTAGGTGAGGGGAGACGAGGAAGCTTGACGCAGTCGAAACTGGTAACATCGTCGAAATCTCGAACTCTGTATCTCGGGGATCTTGGGACTGAGATATTTTGTAATTCTGGGACTCCGGCGCTCTGGGAGTCGGCAACTCTGGAAGTTTGGATCGTGGGGCCCTGGGACCATGGAGCTTTCGAAATCTCGAACGAAGGAATAACTTCTGCCAAATACATTTATCATCGATAGGGGAATTCTCGATCGATCGCTCGATCGGAGATCACGGAGGACCATAAAACTACTTGGTTCGCCGCGAGATCTGACCAGCATGGTGCTCGGCAATCTCTCCGTGGCATACCCCGGAATACAATTACCCCGGCGGCCTCGAGCCTCTAATTATCACGATCGCGGCGGCTGCGGAAGGTGTCGAATCCTGTACAAAGCAGCACCGTAATCAGAGTCATCGCGCGGGACATCGAATCTCTTAACGACGGGTTAGACGGACAGAATGGACGCGCAAAGGGAGAGGAGTCGCGCGATCGGCCAGCTCGCGAATCTCGAGGATCGGTAGCAATCCGCACCGCGGCACCCATTCAATTAAGCGGGCGCGGAGCGGCGGCCTCGAAGCTCCCCAGTTGGTGCCCCGTTGAAATATTCCCGGCTTCTTTGCCTCGCCACATATCACACGCCCCCTCCCGTGTTGCACGTAACACGGCGTAACACATATTACGCTGCCGCGAGTTATAAATTGGTTCGCGGCGTTGCATTATTCATGGTTCCGAAGGGCGTCAAAGCTCTTTGATTCATTTCGTATCCAGCGAGTAGACAGGTGAACGACTAGCAACGCCTTCCAAGACTCGCGGCTGACAGACGTGTCGGCTTCATCCACGTGTATCCTGCCCGCCCCCGCTTTCCTCTCCTCCTTTCGATTACCTCGCGCCAGTAATACCCTCGCCTCGTCCCCGCTCCGTGAACGACCCGTCGCTATCGAGCGCGGAAAAACCGCCGGGACGCTCCATCTGCTCCTCAAATATCGTTACGATGACACAGTTAGAGGAAAGATTGGCGTGCTCGTGGTGCACTCGGTCGTGCCCCTGGATTATTCGAGGGAAATCTGGCCTCGCCGCGCCAGTCGACGGTCTGGCCAATCGAGAAGTGTTTCATCGCCGACGAGCGCACCGCGAGCGATCATCAGCGAAGAAACGAAACGTAAAAAGAAGCGCACGCTGCTGAAGGGGGCCGATGAGTGGTCGGGTAAAGAGACACCGTGCGCGGAGGATTACGAAGTTATAATTGAAACGATTCTTTCAGTCGGGATTACCACGTGAAGCGGCGCCAAGCTGTCTGAAGCTCATTTGCTCTGCTTAACCGATTCTACATCGGGGTCGATTTAAGCTCTCGTCGGTCTCAAATTCATTCTTCTCCACTCGATTCGCCGGCAACATCGCGATCAGCTCATTAAAATATTACACGAATTTCGCGCGAGCTCCCGCTATCTTGCGTAGGAACGCGGACACGGGCTGATCGCAATTTACCCGTGACACCGTCGATCGGGCTAAAATCCCTTCAATGAGCCGCGCGTCGAAATAACTCGCCGAAATTGCCTCGTCGCGCCTCCTTGCCGCGAGCGGGGGCTATTTTTCGGCTCCTCTGTTCCGCAGGGAAGTTTAACATTTTCATTATTCCGGCGACGGGATGGACAAAGTTTCGAGATTAATTTCGGCCCTTTTCCGCGGACGAAAAACGGCGGGTCGTCCGACATCGTCGGGCGAAGGTAACGACCGGGCGACGATTTTATTCGACGCCCTTGCACCACCCTCGGTCTCGCCCCTCACCCACACTTTCGCGCCAGGCAAGGAGACGGAGACCCGCGAATTTATTGCCTCGACGAAATTGAGCACGCTATATAGACACGCACGTACACTCTTTTAATCCGGGGGCGCAATTATGCTGGCATTTTCTATATTCCCCTTTTTGAATGTAGATTTACAGCGGCGCGGCGCCCGGGCACAATGTGCTTCAGCCTCGCTGCCGGGGGAAGTTTCGAGGTGGCTCGCGGAGCACACGCCGCCGCCCTGTTTTCAAACGAGAGAATTATGAGCATCCTTTCCCGCACCCTCTCCCACTCGCGGAAGCACCGCTGTTTACACCGAATGTAGATTTTAGGCGGCCGCGCGGTCATTTATCTAAAGACGCTTTAACCGCGCCGTATTCTATCTCTTAGAGGCGGAGAGAAGCTGTAGGCGTGCGTTGGAACAGGGTCGCGAGTCTCTTGAGCGACAGAAATTGTATGGAGCCCAGCTTTAGTTTAATATCTCGGGGCCAATTGTACGGAGTCTTCTGTGAATCATGATGCAAGTAAGCTGCAGATAACTTCACGCGAATTCTGGGAAAATAATAGTATATGTATACTACGTTCCTTTAAAGTCGCCCCAATTCGTGGTATTATCGTTTCACGTTCGAATTCGTTATTCTCGTTAACGAAGCAGCTATTTGAAAAGGTTTATTCCGTTTGTTCGATTTTTCACGAGGAATTAAGAAGAGGCGTCTCTGGAAGCGTCGCCCGGAATTAACAAGCTTGAATGGGTCGCGACGTTGCGCAGGGTGCCGCGACTCGTTCCGTTTCTTTCTCGCCTGGCTAAAAATCGCGACAGACGCTGGATGGCCTCTTAAAGTCACGCCGAAGAATAGACAGATCGAGGTGGGGTCGGCTGACAGGAAAATTGTCTGCGGGACAGCAATCGGTGCTCGATAAAAGTTGGAAATCCCGGACGATTCGCCGTACGGGAGCGGGAACTTTTCGCCGTCCGCTCGCTCGGCTGGCTGACGCTGGAAAACTCATCCTTGTTTCCAACTATAAGCTTACGCATTCCTGGAATTCAATCTCGAAGACCTTATCGATAACGTACCTCCGCGGGAATTCGGATTGCATCGACGGGGGAGTCGGCTTCCGGCAAGAAAATTCGTTTCTATATTTCGGTGGAAACTTGGACGAGGATCCCCGCGATAAGCGCTAATGTTTATTCACCTATCGTTGACAAACAATTTGCAATGAAATTAGGTACATACGGTGAATGTCCCAATTTCTGCTCATTTAAGGGGGGAGACCACTGTAACGGTCCGAAATGTAAGGGTGTTTTCGGGAATTTATTTCAACCAAACAACGCAAGTAAATCAATATATTGCTCAGTATAGTTAATAGTGTACATATCGAAGGGTAAGAAAAAATTTTTTTCAATCAAATTCATAAATTCGTTTCCTGTATACTCTTCGTCAAAATTTGGGCTTGTGGCAAAAACATGCTAGTCGCGTTGACAGTGCCCAGGCCATATGGTTAATCCGAATTCAAAAACACAATAATATTCAGAAACTAGAAGCCTGCCTCTATTACGTGACGATCAAAAAAAGTCAAAATTGTAAAAAATTACAAAATGGCGGACCACTGAAAAAAAAAATCACGTTTTCGGGGTACAAAATTGGGGAAATGTTAATAAAAAAAGTAGAAGCAGGTCGAAATTTGAAAAAAACTGATCGTCACGTAATAGCCACGGGTTTTCCGTACAAGAAATGTCCTTGACCATGTTAATTGGACGTATAGTTTTCTCTGTAGACTGTCAACGCAGTTGAAAAATGTAATTCTGAGGAAAACGCGTTCAATGTTCCGCGCGGCTCAGTCGCGCGTTTGACCCCGCTTCACAGAAAATACTATATCTCCGTCAATTTTGCGAATTTCTTCATAAAATTTGGAGACAGCATTCTTGAAATGTACGTCTTTCAGAAAATGTAAAAAATAAAAAATCGATTTTTCCGAATTTAATCGTCCGAAAAATAAGGGTGTTTTTGGGAATTTATTTCAACTACACAATGCAAGCAAATCAATTTATTGGTTAGTATAGTTAATATGTGCATATTGAAGGGTAAGAAAAAATCAATTTTTTCCATCAAATTCATAAATCCATGTCCTGTATACTCTTCGTCAAAATTTGCGCTGCGGCAAAAACATGCTAGTCGCGTTGACAGTGCCCAGGCCATATGGTTAATCCGAATTCAAAAACACAATAATATTTAGAAATTAGAAGCCTGCCTCTATTACGTGACGATCAAAAAAAGTCAAAATCGCAAGGAATTACAAAATGGCGGACCACTGAAAATAAAATCATGTTTTCGGGGTACAAAGTTAGGGAAATGTTGATAAAAAAATATAAGGATGTCGTTAATTAAAAAAAACTGATCGTCAAGTAATAGAGACGGCTTTTCCGTACAATAAATGTCCTTGACCATGTTAATTGGACGTATAGTCTTCTCTGTAGACTGTCAACGCGGTTGAAAAATGTCATTCTGAGGAAAACGCGTTCAATGTTCCGCGCGGCTCAGTCGCGCGTTTGACCCCGCTTCACAGAAAATACTATATCTCCGTCAATTTTGCGAATTTCTTCATAAAATTTGGAGACAGCATTCTTGAAATGTGCGTCTTTCAGAAAATGTAAAAAAGAAAAAATCGATTTTTCAGATTTTTTACAGTGGTCTCCCCCCTTAAGGGGACCTTCCGGTCTAGAGCCCCCAAAAATAGGTGATTTTTAGAAATTAATTAAAGGAAAACTACTATATATAATTTAATGGGACTTTTTGCATTGTATTAAGGATGTCTTAAGTTATAGAAATATATTTTTTGTTTTATAATTAATTATTGCAGACGGCCCTGGGGAGTCGTTAGAGTCAAGGCGTAAAAAAATTGATCCAAATCGGTGGGACCTGTATCTCCAAAAGTTATTATCCGATTCGACTGAAACTTATTTTATTTTGAAGATTATACTTCTGGCTAGGGGGGAACTAGAAAAAATTTAAAAAATGACATTTTTTTTTAGAAAATAACGACACTTGATGTTTGAAATCACTTTTCCCTGTACTTTTCGTCCTTTCAACGCCTTTGAAAATTATAAATTTTCAATTGTTTGTAATGTTTTCTAGTTCCCCCCCTAGCCAGAAGTATATTCTTCAAAATAAAAAAAGGTTCAGTCGAATCGGATAATAACTTTTGGAGATACAGGTCCCACCGTTTTGAGAACACTGTTTCGAGAAAAACCCGTTGTGAGTGCCCGGTTGTTGCCCATGCATTTGCCGCTACTCAAATGCCTATAACTTCTGGAATTTTACGAATTTCAACCAATCCTTTTAAACACGTATTCCTAAAAGGTTGAACATTCGAAACATGAAATAAAAAAAATCGACTTTTAGACCGGAAGGTCCTCTTAAGAGGTTACTCGTCATACAGAAGGTGTAAAAGATTTGTTTGTGATCAATAGTTGCAGTGTAATTGATTAATTCTTTAATCATAAATCAACCAATTCGAAAACTATTTAAGAAATATATTTCAAGATGTTGAACTATTAGTAATTTGTAATTAAATACAATGCAATAAATGTCCATATTTCTGCTCACGAAAAATAGCGATGTACGTATTTCTACTCACCATTTGTACCAATTTCTGCTCACATAATATGTTGCCTTTTCAGGTTAAAGTAAGTTACATCTTCTATGGAGAGGTTTTATAACACAACAGTAAAGCATAAAATAATGATAGACAAAAAGTAAAATGCCTTCGAATAGAAATAGAGGTTACAGCATACATTGAATTGTGACGTTATGTTTATAAAATTTTGGTGAGTAGAAATGCGGACATGGCGGTGATTCACTCGACCCTAAATCTACTCACCTGTTTTCTACTTAAAAAAATTAAAAATAGTAAAAAAAACCTAAATCCAGAGCACAATACGGTATTTGTTTTTGTTATTAAATAATAACTTTTACTGCAAAAGCTATTTTCTGCCCAATTATCGAATACCAATAGTGACCCTGTTCCTTAGCACAACCAACTAGAACACGATCGAAAAATCATGGGTCTCACGTTTTAAAAGTTTTTCGTTGCTTATGCTGCACTTTGATTAGCCCCAACCTCGTGCAACACTCGTGTAAATGTTCAAATAATTTGGAATCATTTTGTTGCAACTATAGTACAAGCGTAACGCTTATAATAATAAGAAAAATACGAAATGAGCAGAAATGGGGACATGAGCAGAAATAGGGACATTTACCTTATGGATGGGCAGTGTAGTTTTAGGGAAATATTCAAAAGACTGAACACCGAACGTCCTCGAAAGTTCGCTTCAATCTTCACTTTGCAGTTCCCTCTAAAATTATAAATAAAAAGGGGAGCCAGTGGACCGTAGATCGCGTGGATTCCATAGATGCTTCGGAACCCGAGGTGAAGCTCCTCTAAACGGAGAGGTTGCGCAGCAGTAACTCATGCAAAATATAACCCAGAGCGTTTCAACAACGCGTTGTTATAGCTTAATAAGCATCGTTCGTGCTCGGCGAACAGATTAACGAACGAAATTTATTTCACGCCCCTTTACGGAAGAAAATGCTTGCCATTTATTCCGTTCAGCGGCGTGAGAGCTTAATGAACAGAGTAGCCATCCGGTTATCGTTACGTGCGGGGAACAGCTTTGGAAATACGAGCTTCTGACAGAGCCTTTGGAATTTACGATTCCGTTCGAACGTCCGCCGTCTCTTTTCCCTTACCACCGACCGCGGGCCAACGTTAATTCGCATTAATTATATTCCAGTGTTGCGCCCCTAACGAACGCTTTGCGTGCGCCGCAGCTTGCTTCCAAGATCCTGCGGCCCTCTCCTCCCGCGCTTATTCCCCCGCGTTTTGCCCGATGTTTTGCCAATTTCCAGCCTGCCAGCAAATCACGGATGCGGCGCGAAGCGAGGCAGGCGAAGCGAGCATCTCGATTCGCAATTTATTTAATATCTCCGGCGGAACAGATTACGCGTGCAACTAATTGCAATTAAATGGACGGTTTTTGAAACGAGCCGCTCGCGAATCGTAATGAGAGGAGGAAATAATTGCATCGTTAATGTCGTTATGTCTGTTCTTTGGGCTCGTTGTGGAAACCCCGATGGATTATTACCGCTGATACTTCGATGTTCCGTGTTGCACAGTTCGTTACGATCGCCGACAAGTGGGCCCATCGAAACAGATATTTCGTGGGTACTTCACTCGAGGCACCGGTCCATTCGACAAACGTGCTTCGCTCGAAACTTGGACTTGGACTTCCGTCCGTGCCGCGCCAGCGCCATTAAACACGTTTCCCGCATCGCCAGTGGCGAACGTTCGATCGAAATCAGCCGAAAACGGCAGCAATTTGCGACGCGGCCGCGCGCCCCTGTTCGCGAACGTTGAAATAGAAGCGGCGACAAATAATTTTTGCGTTTGCCGCGGCACGTTCAATTACGGGGAATGCCGTTCCGACCGTTCGAAAGCGGAGCTGCGCCCGGTCGAATTGTCCGGTTAACGCGAAACGCTCCAGCTCGTTGAAACGGCGGAATTGCACTCGAACTAAATCAGCGTCATCCGTCGCTGCCTGTGAAAAATCCATTTGTGGGACAAACTCGAGCCGGAAAGCTCGCGGGACCTGGTTCTGGAATGACCGGGGACATGACGGGACGATATTCCTTTACGGCGACACCGAGCATCGGGCTTGTTTCGACACTCGGCGCGACTATGAAACAGACCGTGTTCACGACCGAGTTACAAGCGCGCGCGAGTTGCATCGAGATGTGCACGGACTATGAGGTCGATAACTGGCGCGTTAAGAGGACCTCCCACCCTTGACCACCTGAAAATTACCAAAAATGAGCCTCTTTGTTGAAAAATTGCAGGAAAAAACTATGAGACATATCGAAGAAAGTGGATATATTTCTGAAAGGGCTAGCCTTACACAACATAAAAAAAAAATAATTCAGTCTTAATAGGCGCCTAATTTCACCTCTGAATAAAACCACAGTAGTTCAAACCGCAAACTTTCACTTTTGAGATGATCACTGCTGGCCGACATGCTCCCAGGAGAATGAGGTGACTGAAATCAAAAAGAAAGAAATAATTTACGTCAGGGCATCCCTCCGCATGATGTGACCTACTTTCAATCCAATAGACAAAGTTTGAACGACTTTTCTGACGTTTGGAAACTATTTTATAATTTTAGAGAAAAACTAAAAGTTTATAAATGCTTTATAAAACTGGTTGTAGAATTTTCCCAGTGATGATTCTAGGTCACATCGTAGCTATGGGTGTGCCAAAGCTGTGCTGAAAATTTCAAGACTTTATGTCGAACGGTTTTTGAGATATCATGTCGGCCAGCAGTGATCATCTCAAAAGTGAAAGTTTGCGGTTTGAACTACTGTGGTTTTATTCAGAGGTGAAATTAGGCGCCTATTAAGACTGAATTATTTTTTTTTTATGTTGTGTAAGGCTAGCCCTTTCAGAAATATATCCACTTTCTTCAATATGTCTCATAGTTTTTTCCTGCAATTTTTCAACAAAGAGGCTCATTTTTGGTAATTTTCAGGTGGTCAAGGGTGGGAGGTCCCCTTAAACGGCGACGTGTCAAGTCTACATCCCCGGCTCCGAGTGGCTTATGGAAATCGGTGAGCTCGAGCGTTAGGCCGCGTACAGACTTGAGCACGAACGCGAATGAGGCAAGCCGAGGCAGACCCGAATGCCTCGGGCTGGAAAAAATTGTGATTTTTGTCCTGTGCGTCCCGCACGAGGCAAGCTGAGGCAAACTGAGGCAAATTGAGACACACTTCTATATCTGAGTATATATAATATCCATATACATTATCTCTGTATATAAAATTTAAAAAAGCTATGTTCACGCGTTATGGCGTGGTAACGTAACAGCCCAAACAGTATAATCACCAGAGCACGGTGTAATAGACAGGTGTTCCGACTCCTCTTCAGAATGTGTGAATTTTTCGTCCTAGTTCTTCTGGCGGCCGCTAGGTTGGCGCTCAAGGAGAAAAGGCTGACTTTTTGCGCATAATACGACTAAAAGCTCTACTACTACAATCACATAAATGCATGCGTACATGGATTTCTTATCACGACGCCTCTTGCGACGGCCAGAGGAACCACACAGAAATCGGCACACAAAATCGTTGGGGTAAAGGTGCTGAGTCGGAACACCTGTCTATTACACCGTGCACCAGAGTAATCGCCGCGAACAATCTAATGGCGTTTTCGGACGGTCGCACTGGGGCGCATTGAGTGCGAATTTTTACCAATCGGAGGCGAAAAAGTTCACACTCTTCGCTTCCGATTGGGTAGGGTTCGCACTCGGTCCGCCCCAGTGCGACCGTCCGAAAACGCCAAAAGGTGACGAGCGAGCGGGCATCGCGTCTCAAAGTTCTTATTGACTCACCCACCATATTCATTTTCTTTCAAATTCGTATTTCTCAAATGCGCCGGTAAGTATGGACTGGAGTGCATTATCGGAGTCTCGAAATACCTGGCTTACAGAGAATGGCATAAATGCTGTTATTTTATTGCACACTGAAACATCTGTTTTGAGGAACATACATTTTTCTTTTTGAACTAACAGTTTGTCCATATTTTTATTCGCATACGAATCATTTAATTGTTCTCCCTTAACTCACACACACTGTATGCATATTCACATATCATATGTATATACGTGTATATGTAGGGTAAAGGCAGGTAATATGGAACTTCGTAAAATTTCGATAAAGAAATAACGAACTCTTCAGGTAATCGTTTATACTAGATCCCTAGACACAATAGACGATGATACTGAGAATTGAGCATCAGTCGGGCATCTATCATTGAAAGAGAAACGTTTATATTTTTCGTGGGGTGTAAATGTTTCTGAAAAGTGCATCAAACAGTTAAATATTGTAATGAAGGTATGTTACAAAGTATTATTTTGATATAATTTATCATTAAGGCAGGATACCACCTTTGCACTTAAAAAAAAATGAAATTTTTTTTTGTTTTCAAAGTACTCTTTCAAGTGTATAGAATCGAAATTCATTCATTAGAAAGGTGGCCGGAACCTTTTTCTTGTGTAAAAACCGGATTGGAGCAGATATATAAATCTATATAAAACTTTAAACGCGTTTTTCTCGAAACGATGTTTTCCAAATCAGCGTGTCAGATTACTCCTACAATTTTCATCGGATTGACTTGAAACTTTGCACAATTCTTCCGATTGGTGTAATCTAACGATGTACGTAGGACTTTTGCTGTAGCGTTGTTATTTTTCTTTTGGTGCGCAATTTTATAAATTTTTTTAAACTTTTTTACCCTAAAAAATTGACCTTTTCGTTAAAATGGCCGCCATTTTCTTAAAAATCGAAATTTCGTAAAATCCCTACGTACAGCATTGAACAATATTGTTGTTAATAGGGACATTCTTTGGTTTCTTTTCTAAGAGCCACGTACAGAGCGGAATTTGACACGCCGTCTAACGATGTTTCTCCAAAGGAGTGTATTTTGGCGCCACCTACAAGAGATTATTTTTTACTTTTTCAGTTTAAAAAAATGTGGAATTACAGATTAAAGTTACATTAATGAATGACTGAAACCGATTTTGTTTCTGCGCATTCTTTGTATGCAAAAAAAATTCATGAAAAACGCCTCCAAAATCGCAGTCAAAGGTGGTATCCTGCCTGAAATATGTGTGTTCTTGATTATTCAGCAATAGTTTACCAATAAAGTTACTTTGTTCTTAGTATAATTCTTAATTTCTTGTCGGAACATGTGTGTACGTAATATGGAACATACCGAGTAACATAGATGAAGTTGATAATGACGATGACGACGATGATGCGGAATGTGTGGTGTGGCTCGTCTTTCCCTTGCTTTCGCCGCATGCCTTGGGCCGATCCAATAACTTTGGATCGGCCCGAGGCATGCGGCGAATGGCGCCGCGGCACGTCCTGCCTCGGAACGACACCCGCATTGAGCACGAATTAATTTTTTTCGACCGATAGCGTGCGGCGAACAGCCCCGAGGCAGCGGCGAACGGCCCGAGGCATGCGGCGAACGGCCCCCGAGCAATTCACCGACGTGCAACACTTGCATACGCATTCTGCCTCGACTTGCCTCATTCGCGTTCGTGCTCAAGTCTGTACGCGGCCTTAGGATCGTTCGGGGGATCGGCTTTATGACGCAGACGTCTGAAACGCGTTATTTCGCGAACGGAGTTGAACGGGGAAGATAGTGAATCGATCGATCGATTACCCAGACTGCTGGAGCTCAGAAAGTACTGCGTTCATATAGAATTTATATTTCTATAGTGGCGACGTACGCGGGTGGGTATCTAAGTGACATGTGGCTGTAGGTATGAATGAAACGCGCTAACACGAGTCTGTAGCCTGGGAATCGTCGAGCAACCACTTTCGCTGGCGCGGCGAAGGAGCCCTGAATCCGGGAAGCTTTAAAGTGTCTAATCTAATTCTATCCCGTGAACAGGAATCCACGTCGGTGCCCCTGACGTCGTTACCCGCCGTCCTTTTCGCCACCGCGCCACGGCCGCGAGCGCGAGCAATCGCGACAGAAATCGCGATAATTTCGTTAAAAGCGAAGCGTCCTCCCGGGCTTCTCCCAGCGACGACGATTAATCGTTCGTACCGGCGCAGCCGTTCACCGAGCCGACGCTCTCTGATACCATAAATCGTGGTTTGAAACGACGTGACCGGTGAATCCGCGTCGCCTAAGTAGATTATTCGATATGAAACAGATTATGGAAGTCTGCGCGCCGGTCGGTAGAACTCCTTTCCCCCGGCGAGCTAATTCACGGTGATCGATGTTGCATTCTGTTGCTCAAATTCCCCGTCAGTGAATCTGAAATGAAGTTTGACTCTCTGTCTGGTTTATCCGTTTCGTAAAGAAGGAACACAGTGACGACGCTGATGGGTTTCGGTGTGGGTGGTCTGACGCAAATGTCTAAGGGTCCAGAATACTGCAAAGAACAACGCTTGCCCCAGTATCGTTGAATTTGTCTGGACTTTGAGCAAAAGCTCTGCCGCTAGTCTTTCCACCGTGCAGGAACAGTGCAAAGGACGTTCGCTCGCTACTGACAAGATCTAGTTTCAGCCAGTTCATCGGGCGCAACGTAGCCTGGAAATTGTTGAAATCTTTCAACCGTTTCCGCGGAAATGCAGTCGCCATTGTTCCCTTGGCTGGGCGCCTTAATAAGATCAATTCCGAAGCGGGGGAATCAAATTCGAGGGGCTGCGCTCGTTCTCCGTCTGCGACCAATTTCATTCGCGCCCCGCTTAGGGAGAAAATTGAAACAGAGAGCCGGTTGCCGGTGGAGGGCTAAAAGTGTCACCGGCGGCCGCCCTTCCGGCTTCCGAGTAAAAATGTGTCCCTTTCCCGTGGAGCAACTGAAAGCCTTAGATTATCTTCGCGGTGGCGATTCTGTCGCCTGTGCCGCGTCGCGGGCATCGGGGGCGTTGCGGAGGGGGTCGGGATGCTTGCTCGCTATTACTTTTCATCGTCGTCGTTTAAGACACAGCCGCACGGGAGTGCATATTTATGCGCAAACGGGGAGGGGCGGAACTGGCTGCCTTCTCTGCGATGCTCTTATTCCGTCTCTATTAGATTATCGTGTCTCCTCCTCAGAGATCAGAGAACCGAGGACCTGAAAGCTCTTTGTCCCCTGAAGGGAAGGGAATGCAATTCTGCCGAGGCGTTTTTACTTCTGGCCCGTTTGACGCGCACCGAAGAGCTTCGCGTCGCCAGCCTCCCCGCTAACCTACATTCCACCTTCGATCTTCCCTGCATTATTGAATTTCGAAGCGCAATCGAATTCTCGCGCAGCGGGCGATATTTACATTTAATTCCGCGCCGCATAAAGCAGACAAATGAATAAATAACTGACGACGCGGCCGGAGCACCGATGGCCCCGCGCCTCCCGCCTTCATTCAACAGCTCCCTTTCTTCTCTCACCGGGCGGGGGTGTGTTTAGGCTTTCTCTATTACATATCTCGAGCACGCCCTGTGAGCTTCTTAGATCCATATCTCTATACAATTCCCCGGCTCTAAACAGCTGCCAGACGAATCCGTAGATCTCGCGAATCTCACAATGTATCCGATGATCTATTGGACGGTTTCTGGGTCGACAGGGGACCGGCCGACGGAAGAACACCGGCGTGAGCCATCATTGATCCATCGAATAAACTCCGGCTGTGCAGAACTCGCTGGTGATTCGAGTTGAAACCGTCGCGTCGCCCAGGCGATTCTCTCGAATGGGCGCTCTTCCACCCCGTCGAATTCAATACGGCCACGTGGGTCCTGCGCGCATGCATATATTCATGGACGTGGCCGGTACGCGGGGGCACGGCCGGTACTCGTATACATAAGTGTCCGCGTGCACGCGTGCAGATACAGCTCGCGCGATGCGACGCGAATTTATGGTCGCGTGTCAAAATACACGGTCTTAGGGTGAACGCTCGCACACGCCCGCGCCGCGGAGCGTGTGAGCGCGTTTAGCGCGCTTCTCGCGACGGTTGCAGCCTCGCGTCCGATCGATCAACCCTCTATCTCCCCCATCTGCAGCCCCTGTCTCTCGTGGGATACGCGTGTACGTATGTACTATTACCGGGCGAAAAGAAGACTCCTAGCAGGCGGGCTCGGGCTGTGCCGTCCACCGCTGTGACGATTGGTCGAGTCACCTATTTGGGCACACTTTTAAAGACGCGGCACACGTATTTTGGTTATTGGCTGAAGTAGGCACAAACATTGTCGCACCGCGCGACGAAGAGAGCGAACGAAACACATCGAGACCGAGTGGGATAGAGCGATCTGTAGCCTACGCTATTGTTTTGTTTCGACGATCATCGGTCAGATCGCTCTATCTCACTCGGTCTCGATGTGTTTCGTTCGCTCTCTTCGTCGCGCGGTGCGACAATGTTTGTGCCTACTTCAGCCAATAACCAAAATACGTGTGCCGCGTCTTTAAAAGTGTGCCCAAATAGGTGACTCGACCAATCGTCACAGCGGCGGACGGCACAGCCCGAGCCCGCCTGCTAGGAGTCTTCTTTTCGCCCGGTAATAGTACCTGCCGGGACTTCCTTCGCGGCTAAGCCTCTGCTCCACTTCTCTGTCCTACTTCAAGCCACCGGAATAAAGAAGAATCCTTTTTCGATACGCCCACTGTAGCCTGGATCCTTTGTGCCAGTTGTAGTCGACTCTGTAACGTCTCACACGGTCGAGCTGTTTCTCTTTGCTTCTCTCGCGCTGTGCTGTGATCCCTTTTTATCAGCACCCCATTTACTGACCACCAGCTTACCTAATCTGATGCACCTGTGTAACGAGGATCCAGGGAAATCTGTGCGGTATTTAGACTGTAAATTCGTACCAATCCACGTAGTGTAAGCTCGACTGAGCAGCTAGCAGCGAGATATGCGGTAAGTGGAATCCGAAAGACCAGGAAGATCTAGAATGCACTCAGCAGAGTAGAATGAAGCTGCAGTCGAAAGAGCTCGAGCTCCCGTGGGGGATGGTGTAACAACAGCCGCGAGCGAATCGCGAGCGTTTAGCCCCCGTATTTACCGTGCGCGACGCGTAGGTGGACGAACGAAGTCGCTGCACCGTAAATACAAACGTCCGTGATCTGCCTGTTCTGCAGCAGCGTCGCTGCTTCTTCCCTTCTAGTGTCCGGGCTCTTTCGAGGCTTTTAAAGGACGGGGTGGATTGCATTCCGGGCAATAGGACGGACGTAAAGCCGTTGGCCGTAGCGCCCCCGTGTAATAGCAGATAGCTTTGGCGCGGCCACGGTGTATCGCCCTTCGGAGGCCAGAGGGATATCATTTATTGCCTCTCCGTATCGCCGATAACTCAGACGGCTGCTGCCCCTATTCCATTTCGAAACGTCCGGTGGCACAGACAACCCATCTCCCACCCAAGTTTGTTAATTCAATCGTGGTCCGTCTCCTTGTTCGCCTCGAATGCTCCGCACCGGCGAACCTTGCGCCTCCCGTAACATTTATTTCGAACAGCCTGCTGTTTCACACCCCACCCCCGGCCCCGCGCACCTCCGTTCCCCGCGAGTACATGCGGGGATTTCATTAGGCTCGAGATTGGGACATGGATTTCCGATTATGTCCAACCAAATTGCTACCGATTCCGTCGTAATGGGACACTGGGATCTGAGCGATCTTCGATCAGCCACCTGCCGCTACGATTGTCCCCAGATTTACGAATTCCAGTACGGGGGAGTTCGGCGCGGCGTGTTAATAGATGAAAACTGACGTACCCGAGCACCGTCGCGAAGGCGAGTAAAAACCAAGAAAGGCGCGAATCGAAGTTCGAAGGCGAATAAATTCCGACGTGGTTACGAGCCCGGCCGAGCGTTTCCCGGCGGCGGGACGAGTGTTGCGGGGCCTGCACGCGAATCGCCATGATCCCGTTTCGACGCGCATGAACGTCTTACGATGATTTAATGGCGCGAGGCACGGTTCCTGGCCGCCCGTACGAATGCTCGCCGGGGGTGAATTATACACGCGACACGGGCGGACCTGACGCGAAGGACGGGCTCCGATGGCAGCGATGTCTGGGCCGTTAAATATTCCTGGAGGGTGGTTGCCGCCTCGATTGTTTTGCGGAGTCGGAACGGGACGAGTCCTGCCCGCCTCCTCTGTCGCTGCGTAATTTCGGGGCGACCGTGGATCCGGAGTGGGACAAGGGCTCAGAGACGAAATTGAATGCCTTTTGATACACCGTTATTGCGGCTGTTGGTGAGTAACGTTTAAAGCGTTTTAGCGACGGGATGACTAGATACAAGGGAACAGGGGTTCGAGAGGGTGCAGATTGAATGAGAGGTACTCGGGTGCGTGAAATTGATCGTCCAGAAAGGGGTGACTGTGCTTCCCTCGCTTAACGACCACGCTCCGCGGAGGAAAAACTGGATCGTTTGCCCTCCAAGGACCCGTGGCACGACCCTCCAGGCCTTTGTGAATTTTCCAACGCTCGGCGAGCGAAACAACGAGACCAATCTTCAGCCTCCTTTGGATCGGATAAATTGGATGCTGAGCGGGTTCGGGACACGTTAATTATCTTGCCTTTCGGTGAGCACGTACGACGGTGGAGACAGACGTACGTTACGGGCGCGGATACAATCCCCGCGTTCATTATCCCCGTTGCCGCGCGATCTGACAGACAATAAGCATTGCGAGACAACAATGGGTGCGGGAACACCGAGATCCCGCGCTGCTCGGACGCGTAACGAACAAGGAGCCCGAGTGTCCTCGATGGATTTGCTCGTTTTTACGCGAAACGCGAAAATATTTCTGGGGATCGTTGCTGTAACCGTGCTTCCGACAGAATCTAGACACGATTGTGGCAGTTGCTTTCGTACAGGGCGGAGTAAATAGGTCGGCTCGAATGTTGGAACAACGTGGAAGGGAAATGCTATGGGAAATTGTCCTCTATTAAGGAGCGGAGCGATTTAATGCTCGCATCTCCACTTCGATGCTACCTTCGTTTATTTCTTGCTCCCGGCTCTGCTCTTTAAATGGAGAATTTTTAATGGAATTCCACGTAATGCGCCGATCGAAGCGAAATCTCCATGGCCGGCGGGAAAACGGGGGTGGTCTCCAGCGAAATGACAGATTTAATGCCGCGATCACGGTTTGATAGTGGTCCGGTCGCGATTTTTCGCCGTTGAATATTACTCCCCTCTTGTTTTATTCTGAATTTTACACGATCGCCGCGTGAAACATTCATCCCCGCACGCGTTGCAAATTAAACAAAGGATCCATTTACGGATTCCCGTGGCAAATCGCAGATAAAACTGTCACATCGAGAGGGCGGTTCGTGCATTTTATTTAGACCGTCGAATTAACGGTTTCCAGAGCGGCGATGGAAAAATTAACGACCTACATGCGTCCATTTGTATCGTGAAATAACCACGAGAGGAATATACTGCCAGGCGGGGGATGCTCGAACCAAAAAATATTGTTTCGTTCGCCTGAAAGTTTTGCCCCTAACCGGTGCAGATTTTATCGGACCAAAAAACCGTGACCGGTTACATGCATTCTGATGGCCGTGCCGTGGTTCGAATATTCCGGCTCGAAATGTCCACAGCGTTTCAGCGACGATATCCAGTGAAAACAATGGGCGATCGATGCCGATTAACCTGGATGTTTTTATTCACGCGAAATACCGCTCAAAGATTATTAAGCAAGGTGTAATTTCGATGGGCGATAAATTGCACGCCCCCTCAACCCCGCTTAGTCGATTCGTGATTGTTCGTGTCTCCTCGGTGTTCCGTGCGATCGAAACGGTCGACGAGGCTTCCAAGAATCCAAAAGCATTCGTGGCAAACAAACAATTCCCATGGCCGGCTGAGCCCTTTTATCAGATCACCCATAATTACCATACGCGCCTCTATGGCCTGTCATTTAGCTGTACACGAGGCTGTTCCTCAATAGTTTATGCGGTTCGCGGAAGGGAGGCTCGTTTGCGTTACAGCTTCTTTTTTGGGATAACTTCTTTTATACCGAGAATACCTTTTGAATAGGGGAGCTATTCCGAATTGAAGCAGTATCTGAAATTCTCAGCTCCTCAATTTCCCATCCTCCCATCCACGTCGGGGCAAGAGGGGCGGGGGGGGGGGGGAGGGCGAGAAAGCGTTTAACCTGCTCGGGAAAGAAGGATCGCCTTGGAACGTGCCGACAGCTCGGGGCCCATCGATCGACCCGTCTTTATTTCGTCGTAACTGCAAGATATCGTTTCGGTCGCTCATTACCGGTAATTAACGTGTCCAATGCAATTACGAACTTTCGTGGTCAAAATGTGCTCGGCCCGTTTTAACCGCGTCCGCCGCCCGTTAAACGCGTCACCGGCCTGGAATTCCATCAATTTACGGTAATTAACGTCAGGATGCGGCAATAATTTCATTTGTACGCGATTATTGTAACCACCGTGACACCTGGTGCACCGAGGCAGGATAATAAATTTCGTGCCACCTCTTTGCTCTCTCCTAAGGTGATCATAAATCCAGCGAAACCTGATTCATTTTAAACGAATCAATTTCAATCTCCCCCCCAAGCTTCATCCAGCCTCAAAATATCAAAATTGGTCCGCTAAACGTCGAAACTTTATCAAAGAGTGGACTGGACAGAAACGGACTGGACACTCGGGCAATTAGTCCTCCGGCCACATGTTAACATAATAATCCAGATTCGCGGAGCGTGCTCGATCCATTTAATCCGTTCATAAATTCTGCCCGACATTCGACAGGCTTTTCGCCCGTAACGAGCCTCGCGCGTCCGTTTAATGGAAGAATCACGTCTACAAAGGTCCAATAGCAATCGTGCTCGAAGACGTTCACGAATCCCCAGTAAACGGAGGCCGCGACTCGTTTAATTAAGTCCCCGGAAGCTTAGACGGTCGAAGGTTAAGCAAGAGGGACGATGCGTCGTTAAGTACCGAGTCAGCGTGGGGGGTGAGCGCGAGTTTCCTTTCTTATGGGGGGGTATTAAGGGCGAACACCATTCACGAGCGAATCCACGATTACCATTTAGGAATGGGAAGTTAGACGCTTCAACCTTTGCCGGCGGACATGGAGGGACTCGACGGTGTCCGAGAGGCGGAATTACTAGCCCCCACTGAAAGGGGGTGGTTCCACGCGTCCCCATGAAAATTGGATGGCAACGGGGTGAAATTTAACGAGCCATCTCGGGACGTATCGGCGGAATTGCAGTCGGAAATTTCCAAATCCACCATATTGTCCGGGAACAAAGATCGATCCACCCCCTGAAGCCCGGCACGCCTGGACTCCGCCGCGCGGAAAGTGAAACGTCGTCGGGGGTGGAAAAAGATTCTTGACGATCCGGTGCCCCGAGTGTCTAAGGGACCCTTAATTGAACCGTTCGACGTGGCATAACTAAGAACGATAAAGAAAGGGGAGAAGGAGGGTAAAGCAGAGGTCGCGGGTTTGAAAAATCGAAATAGGATCGCATTAATTTCCTCGGTCCGACGTGCCGGGCGCCCCGCGAATCGTCTTTTTCGCTCGCCTCGGCCACCCCCCCCTGGAAAATAGATTAGACGCTCGGTGGACTGGCTGGGTGTATTAAGCGGCGGGAAGTTGGGGAAATTCGGTTAAACTCGATACCCGATACTCCCTATAAAAGGAAGATTAACGACGCGAACGGGGGGGGCAGAAAACCTCGCGATGGACGGCCCGGCCTGTGTGTATTCGTTAACGTTTCCGACGTCTAAAACACGTTAATAAGAAATTCAGGATCGGGGGACTTGGCTGGCTAGCGAGATCCAGCTGCGCTTGTCCTTAACTTCCGGAGCGGAGGGACACGCGCGCGGAACTTTTCGCCCGCCTCGCGAGGGCTGAACTTTCGACACGCATTAGGAGAGATCGCCGCTGCTCTCGAAAACCCGCTCCCACGGAACTTTCTCATTTGTCGATGGCTGTCCCTCGCCCCTTCTGTCGGCCCGCTGCACGAAACACCGGTAATTTGTCGTTAATGTTGCAGACGCTGCTCCGCCCGGGGCCGCGTCGCTGCCGGAGATTGATAGCGGTGCTGGGAAAGAAATTGGAGGGATTAGGTGCAACTGCATGCGCGTAGGTTGCAAGAGGCGCCGGGGATCTCGATGCAGTGTCGCTTCGTGCTGGATGGACGGGGATATACATAGGCTTTGAAGCGGTGAACCGGTCGACATCGATCGCGACAGATTAAATAATTTCCCCAAATTTTTAACTCCTCGGCTATTTAATCGAGGGTACTTCGGATTAAAAATGCATGGGAAAATAATATCGCGAAATGGCTGAACTGTATCGAAGTACCTATTTCTGGCGTAGCCGGGTGGAGTGTAATCGGAGGGTTTAATTGCTCGATGGTAGAATAGTAAAGTTCACTACTAAATTATACGGTGTCGGTGAATAGGTGGAGGGTGGAACAGTGACGATGGTAGTTTATTATTACTCTGTTGTTAAGTCGATTTTATCCAGGATTATTTTACGGATTACGCTCAGAGATTATCGCACAGATCTACGCCCCTTTATTGTGCACCGTCGATTCAAAGGGATCTGGAATTGTTGACGATCAACGGGTTAAAACCCGCCGGCGTAAAACAATAGAGAGCGCTGGAACTTGGTTGCCACGTTGATAAACGGTGACAGCACATTTTTACCCCCTGCGGTCGATGGGGACGGGGCGAGTGTCGGGCGTCCGAGCCCACCGCCATTGAATATCAAGATCGCTAGATAGCAGAACGTGGCAAGGATGGCAGACGTAGCCGCGAAGGGAAACAGATCGTTAGGGCCGTCACAAGGCGTCGTGCGTGAATAATTTGCTGACTCGATTCCGTCGTCGTAATGACAGTCGGACAGGCACGATTCGCGTCAGCGTGGATTATCGCCGCGCGATTGCTGGTCTCTGGAGGAAAAACTGGTCTCGGCGCAGACAAATTGGTCGGAGTGCTGGCTCGAATACGGGGCAACGGTTAATAATGGGCCTCCCAAGTCCCGTTTCGCGCCCCTTTCGTCCCCGAATAGAGGAATTCCAATCGGGCGGCGTTGAATTTTTTAAAATCCCGCGATATTTTTCGAACCAGCGACGAGACTAACCTTCGACGGACCACGGACTTTTTATAGAGGAGTCCAGACAAAGGTCTTAATGAAGATTCCCTCGAAGGCGTTCCGTCCCCGGGAAAATTCTTTTGTCCCTTCGCGTTCGGCGGGAAGTTCCCCTGTAATTAATCCCGAGGCTCGACATCGGCGCGGGCCCGGAGAACGAATCGATGAATCCATTAGGGCTGATTTGAAATTAGTCGGAAATTATGTGGCACAGGAGATACCGTGAATTATGGTATCGCGTGGACGAGCGGGCGGCAGCGAGCGCAAGCACACGGGATAATCGGCAAATGAAATGGTGAAGTAACGTTCGCTGCCTGATCCACCAGTGTCAGTGGTCTGGCAAACAGCGTTGCTGTCGAAAACCGCAAACGTTCTGTAAATTCACGCCGTGGACCCAAAAGGGCAAAGTAATATTTGCTCCGCCCGCGCTGTATGCGTTTAGACAAAGCTGCACTGAAATTGTCGCACAGTTTTTCTCGACCAAGCTTCCCTCGAAACACACACACACACACCCTGGTTTCCCCGAAGACGTGCTCTCTGAAGCCTGAGGCACTCTCCCTTTCGCAGTTCGGCCGCTGAATCAAAGGGCGGGTTGCAGCGCGTAAATTTAAAACAACAACCCCGTGTATCGGCCTCGAATAAATTAACGTGGTTGCTCGAAAACCCCCTGGAGCAGGGGCAGAAGGTCGGCCGAGGGGGGGCAGACAAACGAGAGCGCAGTAATGCGAGCCGTGGCCGCGATTTATGGGTTCGCCGAGGTGGATCGCGAAACACTTGGGGGATCCAAGTTCTAAACCGACTTCGTAGTTGTTTCGGCCGAGGTGCAGCAACAACGGCTCCCAAATGGCATAGGTAGCCGACCTGCCGGCCTCGAACGTCCCTTGCCGCGAAGCAGCGCGCTTAAATCGCGTGCACGGACCCGGGCCAAGATAAGTCGACGATCCGACAGCGTTGTTGAGGACAGATACGGAGGATCTTCCTAATACCGTCAACAAATTTCACATATTCCACTTCGTCCGCAGCCTGAACAGATATCTTCGTCACGTTAGGAGACCCTTTTCCTCTGCTGAATCGCGATTGATGAGTCGTAAACACATCTCGCCCGAAGATTTTACGTAGGGTGACTGTACCTAATATCGCCAGTGTTCCTAATATCGCCACTCGCTATATCTCGCAAAGTAAGCTCTAAAATTTATCGGTTATGCACTGAATTAGTACCTAAACATATGTAGGAAGACATACTGTAATTGCAGCAGCATGTGATCAACAATTACAGAAAGGGAAGGATTTTAGAGAATCTTAATAGCGTAAAAATTTATTGGACTATCACAATTTTACATCACATTCGGAGAAGGTAAGTGTAATAATTCTGTGAATGCAGGAATATCTACTAGAAATACCTAATTAATGATGTACTTAAGAAATGAAATCGATTCAAGCATTTTTCGTAACGAAAATAGCGTTTTTCTTTTAGCAGTATGCGTGTTCTCAATACCGCCTACCGGAGAACAATGGTTTCGATGTAATGTTTGTTACAGGTGAGGTCACGAAATGTGCGGAGCAACCGAAATAAACTTTATTTGTCCAATGTGTACATCGGAACGTAAAAAATAAAATATTTTACAAATCTATATTTTTAAATTTCTATATTATTCTAATAAAAATAAAATCGAAGATGGATAAAAAAAACATTTATAGAGCAAGAAATAATAAAAGCACATGTGAAATTGACTTTAAAAGCTCTTATATACATGAATTAATCAATATTTCTTGAGTAGGCGATATTAGGTACACTTTATTCAGGACCCGATTTTTGCATGTCTTACGTTTTTTGAGTCCTAATTAAAAATTTGTAGGTTTCAACGATTCTAACTTATGCTACATGAAAGATGAATAATTTCCCTTTACTTTGAAACGAACTGCATGCAAAAATATCAATTATTATTCAATTGACAGCGACTTAACTTTTGCCTGGCGATATTAGGTACAGTCACCCTATACCTACCTGGGATTGCGGTAGAGATTTAGACAGCAGGACTGCATGCACGTCGTCCCACGTTGAAGAATTCAGGAGATCACTTAAAATCCCCGTTGGCTATTCGATGTTCCCATCCTACGTTCAGGATTCTCGGAGGATGACTCTGAGGGAGGAATTTAGCTTCCCTCGGGGGATCAGGTCGACCTGCCAGTCCGGAAAGGAGCAGTTCAGGGCGTGCTAGAGCTCGATAATCGAACTTATCAGAATAAGGAGGGTGGGACGCTATAATTGAGTTATACAATTCTCAGCGTTTATTCCGCGCTAATTCTTCTGTATTATACTGTGCTCCGGTTCTCCGTTAATAAGGCGGGTAAGGCCAGCGACATTTGCGCTTTATATCCTCCGACAGTGAGTCCCCAAAGCTGCGTATTGCCTTATCGATTGCCATGCACGTTCGTCGTCTGTCGTTTCTGTTTTACGACGCGCCCGCTGCGTTCCGTTTCAATCTCTGCCCGTTATTGTACCTCGCTCTGTAATATGCCATAGCTGTTTTCAGCTGCTAGCATTATTCCCAGTTCTAAGCTTTACGATCGACCGTAACAAGCTCCCAGTAATTCAGGAATCCACCGTCACGCTCAGACGAGCCGGAGCAGGTACGTGGATTATTCGTTCGTCGTACTTTCACAGAAGATACACTTCCTTCCTTCGTTTCTTTACACAGTACACGTTACACGAGAGAGTCTAAGCTTGCGCTTGCTATAGCATCCGCGTGTGCATAGGTGAGTTGGATCCTGAGGGGTATAAGTGACTTCGACTTTGATAATCTGTCACTCCCCCAAGGCCTGTGGTGCATCAACGGTCGGGTTTAGCGACCCCAGGGAGCCGGAGCTAGCTGATCTGTGCTGAGGCTGTGCTAGGGACTCGACCGAGAGGAATTCTGCGAGTTACAGAGTGTCCACTCGTGGCTCGAAATGTACCTAGGGCACTGGGTTGGCCAATGATTGGCAGGAGCTTATTCGCAGTCTTCTTAAAGAGCTTGTAACCTTGTCCTAGAATTACGTACATCGATGTTAGCTCCAGCTAAAGAAACAGAAACTGAATGGCGAGGAGTGCGCTTAATTGAATCCCCATCGTGATATTTATAGAGTGGGCGGGGGCGAGGATATCGGAAACGACCCGAGGGTATAATAGACAGCGAGTTTGACACATAATTGGGTTAATCGATAGCAATCGCGGCTAAGCGACATACAACTTGCAGACACATATATTTTCCAACTCCTCGCGCATCGGAACTCCGTATGTACGTTCCACTGATCCGCGAGTAGATATAGTTCCACGCTATTTCCCTTGTACATTCCTCGAACATCGGGATAATTCGACGGCCCTCATCCTCGCCTACTTATCGTAAAGTTGTCTCCAAACGATTCCTGAACCGCGATGATCTGAACGCCGGCGGTTATACGATTTCGCCGAAATCGCGAATTCATTATCGACCCGCGGCACTTACCCTCTAATGATGCTTCAGAAGCACATGTTTTATTATTAGAGGAGAACCGGTTCGCTGGGAATGGAGGCTCCTAAAATTTACTGTCGCCGCGAACGACGCTTTTATCGCGGTCTTGTCTCTCATTATCGACGCTCGCTCGTCGCCCCGGCAGGAAGAAAGTGCCTTCGTCAGGAGTTCCAGCCGATCGTGGCCCGAGGATCGTTCTCATCAGTCGAACGTGTCGATGATCGCTGAAGCGAGAAAATAAATGGACCAGGATCCACGTTAACTGCCCGCCGCCTGCGATAGCGGTAAACGAACAAGATCCGCGAAAGATACCTGTCCAGCGGCTCTGGTAGAAGAACTCCGGTGGAAGCGTAAAATAGAAGCGCTCGCTAGATACCCTACATATACAAAAGGCGCGCCAACGATGCTAGCGGTATCAAACTACCCTCGAAGGAACGATAGCGAGCTTCGAAGCTAGGCACGTATTGTTTCGCAGTATTTTTAAACTCGCTGGATGGTGGGGCACGTGTCTTTCCAACGTGGCTTTAGAACAATAAGGTCCTACGGGGACACCCTTGGCCGGGTGAATCGCGAAGATGCAAGGTATTCTGCCCTTTCGCTCTTATACCGAAAAATAGCGCCATTTGGAATGCTTTTAGAGGACGGAATTATTTTTCTAGCGAGGGTGCGGCCATTCGTGGTTCCAGTGAAGTGGTTGCAGAGGGAAGGGGTCAGTTTAAATCAAGTTGAATCAACCGTCAGAAAGTTTGTTTTAAAAATCGTAACGTCAACGGTGGTACGAGAGCGCAGATCGCGCGGAAACCAGAGAGCCGACTTTTTCCAGACGGGAATGAGCGGCTTCATTTAGCAGCATTCCGATCGTAATCATGCTCGGCGCGACGAAATTACATCCCCCTCGTTCGCTACATTCTCGTCGTTCATCGGTCGTCAGCGGTGATATTTTCAGCGTGGCATTCCTTCCTCCGTCGTCGGTTCGCTGGAAACGCAGATAAAATTCACGGCGCACCAAGCGCCGGGGGAGCAACATCAACGGTGCATCATTGTCGCCGCGGCCCTTTGGGGGTTACCTTTAGCGTTTCCTATCTTTGAACTTCGGTGGATTGGACTGGGTTCGTCGCGCTCCTCTCACCGGTTGCCACTGGATTCTCATCGCAATCGTGGAATTTCTGCATCTGCCGCGTTCTACATTGCTATTCGCAGATTGTTCCAAGTCTGTAGATGACCTAATGTTAGGTATCTATATTTTCTCGGACATATCATGTCTTCGACGACCACCTCACTTCGAGCCAACACGCTGACCCACATAATTCTTATTCTACGCGATTTTCGGGAACTAGAATGCTACAGGATTTACCTTCCGCATAGACGAATCGATTGTCCTGGAACACCTCTCCAAGAAACATGGGATCCATGCTCGAACCTCCATTCAACGAACCAATTGACCGAGTCTCGATTTCCCCTGAAATTCACCGACGTCGAACATTCCCCCCCGTGCTTTTGCCGCCATTTCCGTGGTCGGTGCTTCACTCGAGGCTATCGCGGTAGTTCGAGGAGGAAGATGAAACGAAAATGAGCGGCTGGATTGCGATTGCCGCGAGTCGGCGAGCGTGCCTGCGCTCCGAAGCGCGGGAGTGCGCCCCCGACGAGCGTCATACTTCCAGGAGGGAGAGTTTGTCGGCAGGATAAAGGCTGGTGACGGATCGTAACGCGAACTACGGGGGCTCGAACTTCTTTTTCGCGGTAGCAGCGTAGATTTCTTTGGAGAAACTTTGCCCCGCTCCGCCGCATCGCCGGCGAGTATGTGACTGGCTTCGAGAACAGGGCTGCAATGATCGTAAAGACGTCGTCGTCGAGACACGCCGAGGATTTGTTGCCTTCAAACGTTCCCCGATTTGCGTAACAATCATCGATGCTCCCCAGTGGGGGCCACCCCCTCTGCTTCTCTTGTATTCGAGGGGAGTGAATCGACGGTACGGTTCATTGGACCGGAATTGGAGCCCGAGACGTGTTTCTTTCGACGAACCACTGCTCTCGCCGATTTCGGTCGCCATTGACGGCGATTTATAGAAGTGTGAAAGGACTCGATGACCGTCCACTAACGTTCAAGTGCTCGGGGCTGAATGGGCGACGGGATGTGCGTGAAATTTGAGAGAAAATACAGAGGGGCCTAAGAATGGAGGCTGGCGTTCTGCAGGGACCTCCTTGGATTGAAAACGCGCCGGATTTTCGTCTGCCAAGGTTTGTCTTGGCAAGTAGCGGCACGATAACTTCATAGTTTCGCCAGTAATGGATTTCGAGGTGGCCAAATGGTTATGTCGACGAGCTCCTCCCTTTTCCACCCTCGGCTCGCTCGGTACCTTCGATTCCCCGCCACGTCTACCGAATAAATAGCAATTTCACGGCTCGAAATGCCCGCGAAGACTGCCGCGTGACATATTATACGTGGAATTCCATCTTGGCGACAATGGAGAAGCAGGAGGAACGCCGTGCATTCGTCGCGCTTCTGTTCGGCAGATAATATTCAATATTTTCTATGTATTTCCTTTCACTAGTGAAAGCTTTTCAAATTTCCTCTCTCCCCGAATCCCTTCCATGGAAATCCGTGGCAGAGGAGCGCTGTCTTCCTCGAAACTACATTGGAATCATCGTATTTCCAGAAATATCGTGAAAAAAATTTTCCTGGATGCGAGCTGGCGGAACGTTGGCTTCATCGACGCTACGATTCACCGAAGATCGAGGCAAGACCGATAGAAATTTTCTAACCAAATCGACGGGACCGAAAGGTACGCGCGGCAGAGCAAAATTTCGCCCGAAGTGTGCTATCGGATTCATTCGTCGACGAGGGATATCCATCGAACGAACTCGGCCAGTGACTACTTTTACAACTGGGAGTCCATTGTTGGAAGCCACAGCGAACGTCGCAGCTGTCCGTGGCTGTCTATAAAGATCGAATCGACGTTCAAAGGAAAAAGAAAATGAACGCGGCGGGGGAGTATAGAGGGTGATCGACACCGTCGTCTCTATTAAATCGAGAAAGCGTTTCACGTTGTCTCGACCGAAGCGGAAGCCTTAAACTAGGGCTGCGCCTAGTCTAACTGCGACTAGGCGACGCATAAAGTGGATGGAGCGTTGGAAATATGGAAGCTCTTAAGGAATACGCGTCGTTATATGAAAAGCGCTCCATAAAACGGTCTGCCAGCCGAGTCGATTTTAAGATATCGCCCTGACCCGGCGGTATATATTCGAGAACGCTTGTGAAACTAATATTTCGCAGCGGTTATCAACGCTAATTGTTTCCAGAGCTTCCTCGCGGCATTGGCGTGGCTCCCGCGGCCGTTGAAAATTCCGAGGATTCCTTTGAACCGAGGCATTAATTTTTATTTATTTATTTATTTCACTTGTGCGGGTAAAAATCCGTTTGTAACGAAAAAGAATACAAAGAACCCCATAGAGACACATCATTGGTAAAACAAAACAGAGTAAACAGACATGGCGATTGAACTATAAGCTATAAAACTAATGCTCTATACACGCTTTTCTTAAAAGTAGACGGAGAACCGTTGAAAAAATCAACATCACTGCAATACAGATTAGCCAAGTTGCAAATCCTGTTCATGGGGTCAGTGTTGCTAAATCTGGAGGTATAGTCTAAAGGTCTAAATTTTATTCACTTTCCTTCAGACCAGCGAAGCATACTTACACGAATGCACCGTGCCTCGCGCTGACTCGTTCACCCCCCGAGACCAGTGATGAAAAAAGAACTCCCCTCTGGAAGAACTGAAAGAGCTTCCGCGCGTGTTCCTCGATTTTGTTTATCTACGTGGAAACCGCCGTTCCGCTCCTTCACCTGGAATTCTTTGATTCGGAAGCGAAAAGGGAGCAGGAATTTGCAAAGAGCAAGTAGAAAATTTCCGGGGTGATTAATAGCGAGGAAAAAGTCAGCAATCACGCCAAAAATTATCGTTGATAATCCTTTGGTGCTGGTAGAAGTTTAGCAATGCGATAACCTCGGTCGAAAGCTCGGTCTATCCGAGCGAATCCGAATTCCCTGCCCCTGTGTATTGACACGTAGTAACTGACGTGTCTCGCCAGACGGGCTGGCGCGTGTTTGCTCGCGTTTGCTCGTGCTTCCGAGCGTTTTCGAGCATTTCCCGGCAGCATGGAGGTACGCGGATCAAAAAGCAGCGCAGACACCCGGAAGGCTCCCAAAGTCCCGTCAAACCTCGGGCAAAACCAGATCGCGTCAACAAGGATAGCCCGAATCCGATTACCTGATGGGCGACGAACCGCAACGGGATGGGCTTCAGCCGAACAATGTCCAGCGAAAAACCGCTTTCGAGATTGCGAATGTAGGAGGGTGTCGCGGCCTTCGATATTTTCCAAAACTTCTGCTCTGTATCCGGGTAGGTATCAGGTTCGCGAATTTCGGTTTCCCCGTGGTACTCCAGCCTTTTTCCCGATTCATCGATTTCACCGGTGAAGTTCGGTGAAGCGGAGAAACGCACCGGCTCTGGGGAGCCCTTCGAAATGGCCGGGGCCTGTTGGCACGGGCGAAGGGATTCAGCGCATTTGCCCGATTATCGGATAAAGTTAAAAAAACGCGGCAGAAAGTGATATTCGAGCGGGTGTTATTCAATTTCGATTAAAAGGCTGACTGTAAAAGAGCACTTGGCACGATGGTACGTGGACGCTGCTTCGCTATTGGTTCTCAGACGCCTTGAGGAGGAAAAAGAAGTGGAGAGTCTCTCGAAGGGTGGCTACTAGATTCCCAGTTAGACGAGCGAAGGATATTGATAAAGCACGCACAGTTGTACGGATGGGGCTGAGAGCCATTTGGGGCTACTTCTGTTCGAGATTACCTGACGACTAATGAGAGTAATGAGAATCTAGAGTGGTCACTCATTCGAACTGCGAGAACGGCGTCGCGCGATCCTGGCGGAGATGGAGAAAGGGAAGAGGACGACGGTGAAGGGAGAGAAATCGAACGGCCACCAGGGAGAATCCTGTACAGCAATTTAAATTGCACCAGATGGGTACCTGCAGGATTTCATTGCTGGCCGGCCCTTTTTCTTGCGACAATTGCGATTGGAAATTGCGCGCCCGGTAGATAAACCGGGCTCCCATCGTCCTCGCTTGCCCCCTACCACTCGCGCTTGTTTCTTCGCTCTTTTTCCTTCTATTTTCAAGGAAATCGCCGTGACTACTAATTGTGCTCTTAACAATAAAGCCGTTATCGAGGCGGCTGATTGGAACGGTGAAAAGCGGGCAAACCACCGCGAAGGTTCGTTTAAGCGTAATGAAACTTTTACCGGATACAACCTAGAGCTTCCCCGCTGCAACGACGCGTAATGCTCCGGACAGATACCACTGAACTTTCTGCGCGTAGCTTACACTCCAAACGAATATTACGGGAGTAGCGAGATAAAAGTTAACCGTACTTGCCGGGCAAACGAACTTTATTTAAAACGGGGACAACGAACGGGGGAATTTGATGGGTTGTTTGGTGCGACTCACGTGCGCTCCCCGTTCGCTGCTAATTACCAGGAAAAATTGACGGCAAAGAACATCCACGGTTGCTTCTTAGAGGTCTGACTAATTATAGGAGTCTCTACTTGCAGCCCTCTAACCGTCCAACTGGCACACTTCGCTTCAGTCGAATGGTGTCGTACCTTCGATCGCGAATCACGATCTCCTGCACGATCGATTGGACGTGTCCGTGGCTGAGATTGCCAGGCCTGGAGGGTTCGTTGAACACCTGGCGAAAGGGCCATACGTCGCGAATTCCACAGGTCTAAGTGGATTAGACCCGATCTCCCCGAGTATTCCGTGAATCGTTGTTAAACTTGATTACCGCGGTAGGTTAATGGGGGAATATAATTATCCTATGAGGGCCGAGGGTTTAATGCGAGTTTAAAATTTCCGTTGCCGCCGAGGTCGCCGCGGTTCATCGGGGAGGCCGCCCGTAAGCCGGCATTCCGTTCAAACTTAATTTCGCTGGCGCTAAAACTTCTGCAACCGGCATTCGGTAACAAGGTATTGAGTTTGCTGGCCACGGTCACTATCGTATTACACCCTCGCGTCAGAAACAATCAGATTATCACGCTAATGCTGGCCGTCACCGTTCGAGCGACGTAGAAGTGCCACCGTTGCCGACCGCTCGACTCTGAACTTGCATCTGCCGGAGAACTTTCCGGGCGACTCCCGGTCACCCAAAAAGCTTTCCTGCGAAATTCAAGCGCTCCTCGCATCGATCGTCCCGTCCCCTCGTGGACTCGATGAAGCGAGGGTTCGTGGCTGAGGGAAGCTTCCGGTCAGATATTTCGGGGTTATTGTAGCAGAGTGATAGGGGAGACGATAAAGACACTTCGTCAAGTTCATCAATTTAAGTTTCTCCATTGATTTAGTACGAATTTTTACGCGACGCACGTGAGACGCTGGAAATCTGCACGCGCTTCTTGCGATTAGAATTCATGCGGCGTACCGCGGTGAATAATCGATTCTCGGGGAAGAAGCACAATGTTATAAACGTGCTCTGACGCGATGGAAGCAGGTGGAGGCGTACCCGCCACCGTTTCCGCTTGCAAGGAGTGCACAGGACGTGGGCCAAGTTCCAGCCAAGTTTCAGTTGTCCGGTCTTGATCTGTTGCGATCGACTTGGGGGCGACCGTGCACCACCCGGGGGGGGGGGGGATCGAGGGTGCAACGAAACTCGAACGTCAGGAGCATTCCCCCGCGTCTTCTTGGCAACTTAGCCACGAGACTCGAAAGAGGCGAGCCCCGTGGACCCCGGAATATGGTGGAGCGCGGGAGAGATCCTGGACGCCCCGAATCGACGATTCACGTCGCCCGACACCGCCCTCGGAGGGGTATATAAATGGACGTGGAGCGCGGCGTCGCGGGGCGGACTTGAGACGTCTCCGTGGAACGTGTTATTATCGTGTCGCTCGCGAAGGACGCTGTCCTGTTTTTCGTACAACTCTTCCGGCCGTTCTTCCGCATTCCCCTCGACTGTCGCGGTGCACCAGCCCCGGGGGCGCGCGCAAGAACAGCCCGGCGAGCGATACCGGTAACAAATAGCCGTTGCAGCGAACTGACAGCCCCAAAGATTTTTATGACGTTTGTAATTTCGCTGGGGAGCCGTTCCTTCGAGCGATCTCTCCGGGAAGCGACGCTCGCGGCCACCGAGCATCGTTTCATTTGCATCCACGAAAATATATCCCTCGCAGGGTGTTCGGAGAATTTCTCCAGCCACCTCTGGACACATAAGTCACGCGGACGGTAAACGCTCGTAAAGCTTCGCCTCTAATCGTTCGCGAGACCTCGACGATACTCGCCGCCTCGGCGCCCTTATCGTTCGGGGGGGGGGGAGGGGTGGGTTGTCCCAAGGAAGAGAGGGAGAAACAGTAAGGCGGATAACACGATGTCTTTTTACGTCTTGGCGGGACGGGTGGGGTGGCAGCCATAAATTATTCTAATGTACTCCCAGGGCAGGTCACCGATTACACTGATTTACAGGTGCCGCCCTCCTTTTTCGACGATACCTCATCCGCGGCCCAGGGGATGCATACAAGACGTGGCCTGACGCTTTAATGCCCGCCTTTTCACTAACCCCACCGCCAACTTAAACTGCCGCCTCTTCATCTCCCTCTCGCCCAGCGGCCCTTCTTTCGTCCTTGCCAGCCACCCTCTGTTCACCATATTTCTATCTTCCTCCCTCTGTCACACATTTCCTTTTATCTCCCACCGACGACTCCTTCTTTCTTCCACCTCGTCGATTCTTCTGCTTTCCCATTACCATCCACCCGCCCCCTCTCTCCTTCACCCCCTATTTTTCTCACCCCCGCACAGACACACGCGGCACGTACACTCTCGGACTGTTTCCTACCCCCCCCCGAACTACGCCCAGCGACGCTCCTGCGGGAAAAGTTACGTTCGGCTGAGTTATAACGGACAATTAAAGCGAGCTGGTATCTGCCCGGAGCATTAATGGACCACCTAGCCGCTGGTTGTAACGAGCGTGGTACGCGTGAAAGATCAACGATGGCGGGGAACAAAGGAAACCCCCTTCTTCCGCCGGACGGTTTAAAAAGACGGCGAACGGCTGGTCCGATGATGTACTTGGGAATTATACATCGTGCTATTACTCCGCGTGGATAGACGGCGAGCTACGTCCTCGAGCGATAGTCTCTATTAGGCGGATCCCGGCCGCACTGCGAGCCTTTGTGCCACTGACCATGGGGGATAATTTGAGTCTTGTAAGTGCAATGGTGCGGAAGGTAGGCTTCGTGCAAATGGAGACTCTTAGTTCAGCAAGTAATATATTTAGAAGTAAGATTGGGAACAGATCTCCTGTACGCAGGGACTTAAAGTAGGCTGAAAGCTTAACTAATGTGAATCGTCTTTGGTGGAGAGTTCGGAGTCCAACCGACTCAGAAGTCCTCGATTCAACTCTGAGCTGTATTACAGCGTCTTCTCTGACTTCCACACACCACAGTATAGCAAGACGGTTTCTAAATCAAATTGGGGTTTTAAGGGGAGGGTGAAATCCAATTTTGATTTTGTAGCATAGCAAGGCGATTTCAAACCAAATTTGAATTTTGAGGCAGGGGGAAAATCAAATTTGATTTAGTAGTAGTATAGCAAGACGGTTTCTAAATCAAATTTGAGTTTCGAGGAAGTGGGAAATCCAAATTTAATTTAGAAACCGCCTTGCTATACTACATCGCACTTTATATTGACTTATACTACTGGCTCCGCGCGTTCCACTTCAACATACCCTTTAAGCATTCAAACGGCGGATGTTTAGCGGTCCATTTGATCCCGCGGAAAGTATAAATTCATGAATTTCAATTCCCTAGTCCTTGGCCCCGATCGAACGCGATAGCCCCGGTCGATTGCTCATCGCGCAACATGTTGCAACTTCCATTTGATAGAATCGCGGAACATGATCAGAAAATTCAGTGATGCTTACTCGTTCAGCCGGGCTCGGTTAAACGGTATCCAGGCCAATTAATCGGGGATCATTTTTCCACTGATTTTTGCACCGCCCAGTCGGACATTATGCAGCTCGCCGGGATTAAAATTGCGCTGGTCCCGAAAATCCTGGACCCGTCGGCGAGCTCACCCATCTCGTCTCTCCCCCCGATGCCTCACCCACACCACTGGAATCGTGGTATCGCGATGCATTTCCGGCGTATCGCCTCGATTGACCATCGAGAAATAAAATTAAACTGTTCGACGGTCGATCGTGTAACAAAGCTAATGCGAAAATGATACCCGTCGATGTTTCGTACTAAATTACTGTACGCCGGTTCCAATAAAAACGTTGAAAATCGTTCGATCTTCGTCGACGTGGGGTGGAAAGGGGCGGCGGCTGTGTTTCCATCGTGTCGCTCCGTCGAAACAACGAGCGAGTTTCGCGCGCACGGGCATTAATGAACGATCGAACCAATTACGGCATTAACGCGGACGCTATTTGCACGCTGCGAGTCGCGTCAGAAAACCCGGGATCCCCTCGATTCTCTACCCCCCTCACGCCCCTATCACTCACCCCATTTTTGTCGACCAAGGATCGTTCACAGCAATGTGGACGCGCGAAACGCGTTGCATATTCGCCCGGAATTATCGCCGTCCATCGCGTTGTACGCGTACGCACGACGGAGGGAAAAATTCGTGGATAGGTAAAACTGGGCGAGAAAGAGCTGGCTTTTCCATTTAAATCTCGGAAACAGTCGGTTAAATCGTGGCGGAACGAGATCGACCACTTTGGAGCGAAGAAAACGTTGCGGGGAAACGAAAATATCCCATAGCGAGAATAAATTCCGGGTGGAAAAACGGGCGCAAGGGAAACGCGTGGGATAGAATAAATACAAGAGGGAAAAGGTCGAAGTATAATGTTTAATTATTGTGCAATCGGTGTGGATACCGACTCTACTTCGATTCCCAGGGTGGACATCCCTGTATCTTTCTAATTTCCTCCCTTCGCCTTCTTCTTCTCTAGATATCGGTGTTGCCACTTCATCTTGCCACACATCCTTCAATTTCTACGCAATTTCCTACAAACGTTCGCGAGGCGACCGGATCATTAGACCTCGAGCTATTTCCAGATGTTCTCCCTTTCTCCACCCCGACAGTACCAATCCCTTCTCCTCCCCAAACCGGGGTTTTAATGAGAAAAAGATAATGAACCGCGTATGAAATATCCACGGGCTGCTTGATCGCCGAGAAGTAATTCGGTTCCGTTCGTGCGGAAATTATGAAGGAATAAACAGTTCGCTCGGCGTCACGCGATAAGCCTTCTCGACCACGAGGCATGACAGTTTTTCGTTGAACCTCGATCTAGGTTTCCCAGCCTTCCACTTTGAAGTCGATCGGTCCATTGCTTGAAGTCACCTTTCCGCTGCGGTGTCATTGAAGCCGCCAACTTTCTTCGAAAGCTCTGGGACTTTTCCAACTTCTGTGCCTCGTCTCACAGAGGAAACTTTTTGAAATGGGGCATTACCATCCTTTCGCTGTAAGACACTTAATTCATACTTAGGGATTTTATGAAACAAAATTACATTTAGACGGTGTGATTTCATCGACGGAAATTTGCCAAGACCTTATCAGAAACGAAGCTCTACGCCTGTCATAATTACGAAACGCGTTCAGCCGGTGGACACGCAAGGAATTTTATCCACCGTGAAATTGGATGATCCCGTTGGCGCACCCTCGGCTCCTCCGAAAACGCGGCAAGCTCCGTGGCCATCGACGCTCGCACCAAATACATTACAGTCCGATAAATCAGCTACGCCATCGCGTCCCGCGTTCCCTATCCAGTCTCCAGCCTTTTCTTCGCGACCGACTGTAGCTTTTACGCCTTTTTACCGCGGATTTCGGCGTCAAAACTCAATTTGGTACCGCCGCGAAAGTCTCGCCTTTGATACGACAAGAAACCCGCGACGCGTACGCTGAGATGAAATCGCGAGGCGATAAAACGCGTGCATGACTCTTATTTGATCGCCAGGCGGATATGGGAAGCGGGTGACGCGTTTAGGCGACGCTCGTATCGTCGTGTCACACGGGGTGAAATAAGAGAGGCGCGAGTTCGTGGAAGACTATGACGTCGTTGGAAAGCGGAAAATACAACGTTAAAGTCTGCGTCTGACTGTTTTCCCCGCTTTCTACTGGATAATTGAAAGCACCGAGTTTTTCTGGTACACTTTGCGATAAAACGGTGAACCAACCACCTCGCAAGATTTTGATGAGTGATGAAAAATATTTTCGAAAAAAAAGTATTCGAAATACAGTGATCCAGATCGCGCTGAACTTTCGAGGGAAGCCGAGGGCTAACGTTCCCCTGCCAAGAACTTCCGTCCAAGTCAGATTGCCCATAGCGCGTAACTGTTACGATTTATGAAAGCTCAGGTCTGAACAAATATTGAACCGACTTTCCCCCGTATTCCATGGCGCAAGTACGCTTCCCTCGTAGAAGCGCGCCGGAAGTTATTTGGAGGTGAGCCCGTCGTGCAGCGAAATTCGGCTCCTTCACCGTACACACTATAAAGCCAAGGATTTAAGTGTCCCCGATAAAATCGTGTCTCAAGGAACAAGCCGCTCCCGAAGTTCCGTGGCAATGTTTCGCGTAACTCAGCGGCCCACCAGGAGTTTTCTCGCGCCCGCCATTATTACTTCCCCGGCCGATTCCCGATTTCCTTCGTCGATTCTCGGCCAGACAGGGGAAACGCGCGCGGGCATTTCGCCGCGAAGATACGAGGCACTTATTATCAAAATTAAATTTTCCGCGGCCCGAAGGTGGTCTTATGTGGCCGCAGCGCGCAGGTGTGGGTACGTGTGTGCATGTGGCCGCGCGTATGTACCGAGAGAGGAAAGAGAAGCGAACGGTACCTTCCTCTATGTATACATACGCGGAGGACACGTATGTAATTCCTACAAGGGCAAAAGGTTCAGAACGATAACAAGCTCGGATAAAGGAGGGTGAGCACTGTTCATGGCGATCCAAGCTGTGACCCCGCCATAAATTTCCCGAGGAAGCCTGACGCCTGAAAATTCCCGCCCGTAAGAACGAGCCGCTGCGCTCGCGAGGCTTTAGGTCCTCCGACGTCGTTCGCCTTTCTCTACGGGCTGTAATCCCGCCCCGAGGACTATCATCGATCCGAAAAAAGGGCTCATTTGCTCCCGGCGACGTTATCCCGTCACCGCTGACAGCCCCGCCGCAATATCCCAGCCGGCTTAATAGTCACGTACCTCCGACCCGACAAATTTTTACTCGATGACTCGAGAACCTTCGCGAGCACCGCCGTCTATCGTCCTACCCTTCTCGTTCAACGCGTCCCCTCGTCACTGCAGCGACTCTATTAAAGTCGTTCCGACTGAAAATTGATAGTCACGATCCGCGGACGAAAAATCGACGCCCGTTTCCCGGCAGCCAGCTTGGAGTCTCGCGCCTTGAACGGCACACGTGCCGACGTCCGCACCGATAAAACCCCAAATATTTCCCCGAAATTCCGATCTTTCAGATGTTCCTCGGTATTCGAATTTCGCCAGCGGCGGCGGACACGTTGGTTTGCTCTCACTACTCGTTTACTCTCCCTTTGGCAAACATAGGGACTTTGGAGCTGCTCGAGTTTTGATTGCGGATCTCCAAAATTCTGGGTTCCCTCGGAAACACCCTTCGAGAGCTACACAGAATCCCCGAGGGGAGTATGGGAAACCCTTGGAGGCGATTACCAGCGCGCCACGGCTGCCCGATGGGTCATTTCGTGCGGCTAATTAAATCCGACGACTGAAAAGACCGTGCTGGATGGACGTTCCCTCGCCAGAAACGGGTCTGCAGTTGCGCGTTTAATCACAAATCGTTGATTGCAGCGGATACGCTCTCGGAACGTGCCGCGTCGATCTGCCCCGCGTTCTTTGCCATTTTGTCAGCCGCCCCCTCGAGCATTGTCGTTTGACTTCGACACTGTTGAGCGCGTTCAAGAAGAAGCAGAAGAACATTCGCAGCCCTTTCATGACTACTGAAACGTTTCTTCCGGGCGACCAAGAAGATCGATGGACTCGTTGAATATTTATTAATTCTCCCCTTTGATCTAGTCAGGGAACAGCAATCGGATGGTCCGTGATGGGCTGTCTTCCCCGAATCCACGGGCCATTCCGCGCGCCAAATCCTCTCCGGAGAGCATTTCGCGGGCAATTTCGATTCGCTCTAAGCGTCCATCTCCGCCATTTGCCGAATAATTGCGGGATACGGCAGGGTTCGTTACTTCCTTGGCGGTATATGCGCGGACTTGGCGCGTTCATTAGTTGGCCGTGCCTGCAACACGGACACGCGTGACGGCGTTTCGCATGCAGGGAATTGACTGGCCGGCCGGCTCTTGTAATTGGCAAAGTAGTTGTGTTTGCGCGACGAAACGGTTTATTGGCAGGGTCTGATTACCAGCGGCCCGAAATACGTTGCTACAGGACCAAGTTACGATTCTCCGGTTATTCGTTCGTGGAGTAAAGTAGCAAGATAATCGGTGTCTGGTTACTAGATTTAAAATCTTATCACTGCGAACTTGGCGTCAAGGAGCTCCAGTGAAGGAGCCTGAAAATTCTTCCTCTCGTGTCTGTTTAATCCAACTTCTCGTTGCTCAATGCTTCAAATCTATCTGAAAGGGACGCGGGCTCAATGGCCACCAGCCATTTCGACCTTGGCGCCGTTTCTTCCAGAAAGAAGGGCGACCTTCCTGCGGCAGCGGTGGCTATTTCCTTGCCGGGCGACGTGCACAGGAAAACCGCCTGATTGCGGCCACGAAAATTCGATAATAAAACGAGGGCTGGGTCGAGGACGGTCGGCCGATACCGTCCTAGGACGCGGACAGGCCACGAAGGGACATCCAATTTTGAGAGGAAGCGAGTCGGACGTAGCAAGAATTGTCCGAGAATAATGGTTTCCCGGCATCGGGTTTCTTTTGTGACATAGCAGAGCGACATTTTTCTGGCGGCATGGATATTGAGTTTCCCTCCCCCCTGCCGAACCGGCGACGCGGGGGCCTTTGTGCCGTCGCGCGAGAATCGATCGTTACGGCGCGATGTATCACGCCCGTTGACACGTTGATTTTCGGCAATAATTTATGGCCCCCGGAGGTGAAAACCTCCTTAAGGAGAAGCTTCCTCGTCTGAGTGGCGTGCTTGACACCGAACCTGCTGCATTTTCGAATCATTCATGTTGGGCTGAGCGGGGCGGACAGTGTTTCCATCAAGATTTGATGGCTATGACGGTGGTTATCGCCAAGGAGCGAGGAGACAAGCAGGCATCTTTCTTGGAGCCCGATTCGACCAGACGGAAAGCGTGCACGTTCCCTTCTGCATCCCCCGAAGAAGGGGGCGCCTCTGACGGGCAGGAAATATACGGAAGAATGAAATTCCCCCATAAATCGCGACGAAGGTGGGCCCGTCAAGAGGGATTCGCGCGTTCGCGCCGAAAGTATCCACGTAGAACGCGGCTGGAACAATCGCGCGCGCGGCAGAAGAGATGTTTGTGTATCCGCAACTTCCGTGGCCGGGTATAAATCAAACGTGGGACATTCTTTAGCCGAGGCCGAGCCCCGACACCAGAAATAAGCCACTTCTGTCTGCGTGGCCGAGCCACCGCGAAACGTCTCGATATATATTATCTTTCGTATGAATTCCACGCACCACCCCTCTCACCCTCGTCCCTTCTGCTGCTGCTCAGGAACCTCTTACGGGGCTTCCCGTCCCATACAGGGACGAGTTCCTTTCGGTTACACTCAAACGGGCTGCTTCCACCGCGGGGAATCGAAGGCGCCTCGCGTTCCTCGTCCACGTCCGCCCGGAAGAACGCAAAGTGCTCTCGTGCGAACGCAGCCAGTCCGTTGCACACCGCAGTATCGTCGGTCAAAGCGACATGATCCGTAACGCAGATCCGACTGGAACGCAACTCCGTCGAACCTGCCTGAAACGATTGCATTTCGTGTTAATGATTCGGTTAGCTGGTCGTTTGTGGTCCAGTGATTTTATTAATACTTTGTGACGATACTTGTGCTCACGGGGATGTAGGGAATGGGGGTTGTGCAGAGATTCTACCCGAGATATAGAAATGTCGAGTGGTGGAGTTAAAACGAAGGGTAAGGGGAAAGACCGGGAATGACCACAGAACTGTCGAATTACCAAGGGTTATAAAATTCAAATACCCTCGCAGGATAACGTTAAAGATTTGGTATAGGGGAGACCGGGGCAAGTTGATACGTTGTTCAGTTTTCATTGTTTTTCATTTTTGTTTGAATCAATTACTTAATAACAAATATGCTAAAATATACTTTGGTCCTTCCTCTTTAATATATAGTAAGCGAAAACTTGAGAAAGTACATACAAAATGAATGAAAAAATGTTATTTGGACGAAGGCAAAGTGTATCAATTTACCCCACTGCGGGGCAAGTTGGTACATTTTTAAAATATCTGTTTAATGAGTAACTAATAAATTTGAAAAATATAATTTCAATCTAAATACCTTTCCAACAGTCAAAAGTTCAAAGATCAAACAGATTTTTAAACAAACATACCTAGAAAAACATTTTTATTTTCATTTTTTTTTTATGTCTGGAATATCCCACTTTAACACGAGGTGTCTTCTTCTTTTTGTTACTATATCTTAATAAACTCATTGTGTCATGATTGTATATTTTTGTGCATGGCCTTAATAATATTGAGTCTTTTTCTATTTCGGCACACGCATTTTCCAAAACATCCTACGATATTTCGCCACGATTTGTCTTTTTGATATAATTTCAAACCATTTTCCAAGAAATATAAAGAAAAAATTCAATTAAAAGTAGTCGGGGGAAATTAATATACTGTATCAATATGCCCCAGAGAAACCGTATCAACTTACCCCACAGGAAGTCATTATGTATAAACATGTCCATAAAAAAATGTACAGCATATAAACATAATTACAAAACGTAATTACCTCACCTTCAAAAGACTCGATATGATGCCAAATTACTTCGGGTTATAAAATTCTTTATATCGTCTCAAGACGGATTGGAAAGTGAACATAACTATTTACTTTTTCTTTATATAAACGAAAACAGTTAAAAAACGATTGCTAACGTCAAGGTACACCCACGTACGCTGGATCGTAGGAAAGAATTTATCAACAATTTTCACATATCCCATTGAAATGAAGCTACATATATACGGTGTCGAGATAATTCGTCTGTATCAACCTGCCTCTGTATCAACTAGCCCCGGTCTCCCCTACTGGTTAAAAAAAGGACATGTCCACTCTGCGCTGGAACAAAATTCGGAATGTCTCCACTCTTTGCCTAAGCATAAGCTTCTGTCGTCAAGGTAAAACAAGAAATTATTTAAGATGAAAATTATATAAGAAAATTAAATTCATTGATCCTTGTTTCTATACTGGTGGACTAAAGTCGGTACCAAAGTAGGTTCTAAAACTATATTTTCTCGATAAAGCTGTTTCGTGACATTCCCTGTTTTCCCCTTACCAATTTGATCGCGCTATTTAAATCGTCGACAGATTTCTTCCCCCATGAATCTGATATTTGGAAATAGCCGCCATCCGCACACGTTTGCCAGCTGAGGCGCGGGAACACTGGCGTTAAAAGTGCCCTCGACCAACGCGGGAATTATTAGCTCGCTAGAGCGCCGTAAAAGGTTTATGGATTGTTAATGACTCCAACTTTTCGCGGGTAATGGAAATTGTATAACTGTCGCGCTCGCGGCGAGTTAAATGGTAATGCGTTACATTATCATGAATGACTATTGTTCGTTAGCTATTTTTTTCCCCTCTGTCTTTTTTCCCCCATTCGCGGTGCCTTTTATTATTTCATTACACCGCGCTGCCAGCGGCTGGAAATTGAAGTCTCCATCGCCCACCGCGACATTCGTTTCGAAATTTCGGGCGAAATCACGCGTCAGATTACTTGGCGCACATGATATTACGTCGCGGCGCGGGACACAAATCAAAATTGATTGCGCTGTTATCGCCGCTGCGTGCCGGCGACACATCGAGCCCCTGCGCGAACAGAGAAAGATGTCGCGATTATTGTTGGGATATTATTGGGACCGTTATAACGGATAGATGGTGTGGATTTCAACGAAAACATCGATCATTACGGTGAGCTAATTACTTTCTATACTACAAACATCGAAATCTCCCATCGGTGCAACCCCTGATTTTTAACTCTCCCGATACGAACGAATTGGTAATCAAGATAATAAACCTCTCGTCTCCTACCCTCCAAATTCCAAATTCTGAAAGGAGCATTGGGCGCAATAACAACAAGTCGAATAGCAATCCACTTGCAAGCATATGTCCCAAACGACAAGCACGATACGGGGCTAAAAGTTAGCTACATGAAATTGACTCCGGCACGATCCTCCTCGTGCTCAATTTCCCGTCAAATAAACGCAGCCGATAACGGGCGCGAGGAGTAGTTTTGCGGGGCGAGAAAGTTTGCCGCGACAAGAGGCGATGCCTCCCCGTTCTCCGCGAGTGTATTAGACGGTAAACGGAGGGAGCGAATGGCACCCCGATGGGCCACGAAGGAGCATCGTGGCTGCGCGAGCAGACTTGACACTTTTGGCAAATTTCCACGGCCGGGCTACGCGTTATCTTTTGTCTCGGAGTAATTGTTTCCCCGCTACCGGGGGTGCGCCAGCGCCGACAACGATGACGACGGCTACGTCGACTACGACCACGACCACGGCGACGGGAAACACGGCGCAGGACTATCTCAGATATGGACGCGGACATTTATGTCGTAATGAAACGTCAGCCAGTTCCGCCCAACCGAATTTTGGGAACTCTCTGTCCCCGCTTGTAGATGCTAATTCGTATCCGCTCGTATTTCCAGCTGGAAATCTCGCCCGGCCCGTATCTCCTGGCAAATTTCTGCGCCCCCACGCTTCGTTATCGCTCGTTTGCTTAACGGACGATTCCTCTGGCATTGATTCCCACCGGTCGTCGCTGTTTCACGTTAGGCCGCGTCCAGATCTGAACCGACCGCCGAACCGAACGCCACTTCAGTAGTTAGACGGAGCAAGACAAGTAGATCACTCGTATTACTCCATCTAACTACTCAAGTGCGTTCGGTTCGGCATTCGGTTCAGATGTGGACCGAGCCTTAGGCCGCGTCCAGATCTGAACCGAACGTCGCACAGTGTTACGCGTGTATGGGCGTTCGGGACAAAACTCATAACTTCTGAACTAATCAGTTTTCGTCCTAAGTACCCTAATACTTTTTTAAAGAGAATATAAAAATGCATCGATTGGTGTATAAAAAATATACAGTTCCATTAAAAAAATTAAGCCGATCTTGATTTTTCAGTGAATAAAAAGTTTTTTATTAATATTTACTTTTGCAATTTGTTGTCAACTGAATACTGACTAACTTTTGTTGGAAACATTTTTTTATCAAATTATTTTTAACACGTGTATCGCGTTTGACTGCTATTTTAAAACTGAAGACAGCATCCAGGATGGAAAAGTCAACAATTGGAAAAAGCATATCGGATGTGTAGATTCACATAAGGGTCTTATGCACGCGGAGACCTAGAGACTACGCTAAGGGCCGGAGCGGTTAACGTCTTAATAATGATTTTGGCTATTTTTTCTGTTTCGTGCAAATTCGTGCAGTTGAAATTGACGATAATATAAAGTTTAATGATCCCTAAATTTAATATACAAAAAATCAGGGAGGTATTTTTTGGTGTTTTTTTTTTTAAAGTCCCATCGAAGTTGATAAACATTTAACATAAAGAATTAGTACAAATTGTTAGTATTGTAAAAAACTGACTCGGCAGTTTTGAAGGTATGACAGTATTAAACACAACTTATAAAAAGCAAATGAAAAGCATCAACATTCTGCCAATGGCACGTGTTTGAAAAAATGCACCGAAATTTGTAATGAATTTCTAGTATCACTTTTGACAACAAATTAGTAAATTCAGCAGAAGTTATGGGTAACATTGAAACCTACGTTCCTTTATTAACATTATAAGATACAAGAATTTGTGGATCAAACACTTCGGATTCTTGACTGTTGTCCATTACGCGTAACACTGTGCGCCGAACCGAACGCCACTTGAGTAGTTAGACGGAGCAAGACAAGTAGATCACTCGTCTTACTCCATCTAACTACTCAAGTGCGTTCGGTTCGGCGATCGGTTCAGATCTGGACCGGGCCTTACCCAAAACGTGGATCGCGTTTAGATCGACCGCACGAAGACAAACACGCGGATGGGCGTCCCGTTTCCGCGTCCCGATAAATGAATCTGAAATAATAAGCAAAGAAGAAGATCTCTCGCCGCGGAAGAGCATAAATCCGCGAGCAAACTGCGCGCCGCGCAGCGGGCCACCGAGCTCGAATCAAGCTAGGTCTCGGCGACAGCAGACGCACGATTTATACGAAAGTTATTATCTCGGTTTAATAATAAATCTCGCGACTGGGTATAAAAAGCCGCGGGGCGGTAACATATTTTAAGCAGCAGTTCGCGCGAAAATAACGGAAGCCCGCGTCATAATTCACGGACCTCTGAATTTATGAATATCGGTACGAGTTGAATGCTAATTACCTCGATAAAGATTACAGAGAAACGCTCGCTGGGGGGCGATCCTCGCGGCTTTCAGCAGCACTTGTCACCAGGAGCGGGCGGCGGGGGGAAATATGAATGGAAACGAATAAAAACGCTCGACGATCTTTCGCCCACCCTGCCGTGAAAAATAAATACCAAACCGCGACGCAGCGTTGGGGCATCGACCCTGCTCCTTCGAAATTCACTGTTGCGGTCCGATCGCCGCAGGTACCCGCGGCGTTTTTCCGGCGACACGCTCCCGCAACGCGAGGGTGTGGGGATAGAAGGTAAACAAATTGAACGACGCGCGGGATAACTATCGCTTGGTACGCTGCGGACGGCGGCGGTCGGGCATCGCGCGGGCGTAACATCGATTTCGGGTTTGTTAGCACGCAGTATTTAAAACCGCGGAAAATCGAGCGCCAAACGTTTTCGACGGGCCGTCAACCGGCGATCCGCGAAAAAACCACGACGCGTGACTGTGGCATAGAGAGACAGCGGGGACGCGGGAGCGAGTGGAACGTGGGAGGGTGGAAAACAGACTCCAAATCAAAGAGTCGCGGCGATGGCAAACGTTTCGCGGTAATGCCGGCAATTACCGCGTCACAATTAAAATCCCCCAGTTATTTCCACGCGCGACTCTCTGCCACCCCCCCGTTCATTCTTGGTGAAACGCTAATTAAACCTCATCCTCGGGACGTTTTTATTCGGCTGCTCCTTTGTCAGCTCGCGTTCCGTTCCGCCTGTATCGCGTTTCAGTTAGCGAGCACGGATCCCACCCGACACCACCGACAAACAGTAACCGAGTATGTTTTTCTAACAATCTCGACAAATGTTTGTTGCGCCCGGCGTATCCGAATGTTTTTCCAGGGATGTCTCTGCTATCTCGCGCACCGTACGCGACGGGGGAGCTGCAGCTGTTACCCGAATTCTGTGTTTTACAAGCAGGGACTTAATACCGGTATAATGCTCATACCGGTATTTCGCCAATACAGCTATACCGAAACCGATATCATACCGAAAAAGATAAATACCGAAACCGATATCATACCGAAAAAGATAAATACCGAAAACAATCGGTTTTCGGAATTACCGGTAACCGAAATAAATACCGGTATTTTTTCGGTATTCTTCTCGGTGAACACCGAAACCTACCATGTTACTGAAAAGAATACCGAAAAAATACCGGTAACCTTTTGTTTTCGGTATTTATCTATTTCGGTATGATATCGGTTTCGGTATAGCGAAATACCGGTATGAGCGTTATACCGGTATTGAGTCTCAGACGAAGATACAACCGAAAAATACCGGTATAATACCGGTATTTTACGTACCGGTAGGAGTCCCTGTTTACAAGACGCCTCAGAATGGGAGAATACTTCTTGCAACGAAACAAGTTCAAATTGTGCCCCGTTGCATAAAATTCAGTGTAATCCTACATGCCTTCCAATCGAATCGCGAGCCCAGCCCCTGACTGTTGCTTCGGGTTCCTTCGGGTTCGTTTGAAAGCATGATTCCTGGAAAGATCTACCAAGAAACTGTATCCCGATATCTTCCCTCCGCGGACGGTCGGGTGGAAAAAGGTTAATGGCATGTATCGCGATGCTCGTCGCGGCGTTTCGCTCTGTAACGCGTGTAAAAACCTCGACCGCCGCGGAATCACATTAGAGGAGGAGCGACGAGAGTGGAGGCTGCGGGGAAACCCGTCGGGTCCAGGAAAATTTCGTCGTTCGTGCGCGGTTTTTGTGAGCGTCGCCGCGGAGGAATCAAGGTTCAGCGTAAGCTTCATTTACGGGGACGACGGAGCGGATACGGACGCCGCTGTTTGCCGAGCGGATCCGAGAATAAATAGCGGGCCGCGGGCTTTCTTTCTCGGCTGGAATCAGCGCGGATGGGAAGAGCGTTACGGGGGACGCTCGAACGAATCTTTAATCGCGTGCTGTGAGAAATCGCGTTGTCTCGCTGTCGTGAGTGGAGCTCGGCTTTCTAGTGGTGGTACTAGTTACCCTTTCTGTCGCTGTGGCGTCGCAACTTTGGCCCAGTTTCCAGTATAATCGAAAGCTCGTAAATACTGTTTATCATGCCGAAATTTCCCTCAAAGCGAAAGGGCACTCTGTTATTCGCAACATGCTTGCGCGGTTCCCCAGACTTTCGCCGAAGCCACGGCGCAGCCTCGATCGCGGGGGCAAGCGCTCGCTACTTATTTGCCAGGGTTATTCCCCGTCGTTGGCCGCGTCTACGCGGCGCGCCATTATTTCGCCGAAACTTTTTCGCCCCACCCTGTGGCCGCAAGTATTACGTCGCTCTAAACAAATGGCTTATTCGCCCCGACATTTGTCTTTGTACTTCAGCCGGGCGTACTTAAAGCATCCGAGACGCAAGTAAAATATTTGCCCGCGCGGCACCCCCGCGATTCCTCTTTTTCTCGGCCACCCTCCGGACCGCCGTTGACTGTTCCCGTCGTCTTACCCCGCCCACGGCCACGGTAAACCCTCCAGCATGTATTCTCCACGGGGGAGCGCAAATCCTATCGGTAATTCTGTCCAAACTATTTACAGCGGGGATGTGTCTCGTGGCGCGGGCGCAAACAAACAATTGGCGAAAACGAACGACCCCTAATTCTCTCCCCCATTTCCTTCTTCTTTTCCCGCGGTGGAATTAATTCAACGCGGTGGAATTAAAAATGCCGGACGAGATAATTCATGGGTACGCTGACTGGCTCGCCTGTGCAGTCATTCGCGCCGAGAAGAGCCCCATCACGTGGGCCACCCCCTCTGGTCGGATCAGAGCAAGTCGACAGAGCAGCGTTGAAAATTAATCGCCGTCAGCCAGGTCGACGTTCCAAAATTCATCCGCCATCTCGAACAATGAAATATTCAGGATCGATCTCCGCCGGTGGTCCGAGCTTCGCCCTCTTCTAATACGCTGTTTTATATTCGATTAATTCCGTCCGGTTTCACGCCAGAACCCCTCGAGGGCAGGAAGGGGCGGCGATCCAAAAATTTCGAATTCAGACGGAGTCGAATATCCCGCCGTACCTGCCGTACACCCTCTACCTACCCCATACGTATCGCCGTCTGCAGGTAGGGAACGACCTATCCCACGGCCCTCGCGGAGCGGGGGTACGATTTCTCGGCGCGACAGCCCCGACCCGTGCCAGTACCCCCGCGCGTATACGTGTAAATGGAACATCAACACGGATAGGCAACGTCAAACACGCGCACGATCGAGCCGGGGCAACATCGTAAATAGACCGACAAAATCATATACGCGCAAACATGCGAGCGGGGACGCGACATTGCAAACAGCTCGCGACGTTGCGAACAGACTCACGGGCAGGTGAACAAATATTACGCACGTACGCGAGTGTCAATACGGCGCGGAATGGAGGAGCAGGAACAGTGGGAGCACCTTTAAGGGATTTGCTGCACGGGGGTGAATTTCAACGCGCGCCCCCCCCCCCCGCCCCCGGGCAAAGGGCGAACGGCGAAGTGGGTCTTCCTTTGCTTCAGAACGGTGAGCCTAGATTCCATTCTCTTGGCAGTGTTATTTCCTCGGAACGTCTATATGTACAGCGCGGTAAGGATATATATTTAGGACCGTATTAGAATATATTGGAGACAGGGGAAAGTAGGGTGTATGAAAGTTGGCTGGCTTGAAGTGAATCGTGTAATATGTAAGGATTACATTTAGGGTAAATCCGGGAGACGCGGTCGGGCCGGAGAGTTGGTCGTGTCGCTATATTTCAGAGTCTATACATAAAAATGCATTAAAGTGCAGACCAATTACTTCTCTAGAAGCCAAATAGTTGTATGAATAGCGTTATTTCGCTTCCTTCTGTGTTTTTCTGGATTTATAGGCTATAAAAGGTAAATTGATGTTACATTTAACCTCTTTTGTCAAACAGCGGTTGTACAGAATCGTATTTAAAATATACTTCTAAGTTTATTTTCCTTTAATGTTTGGAATAATAAGATAGTAGAGATATTGAGGGACAATACAGCCAAAGTATTTGGCCATATTAACTCTTCCTCTCAAAGCTAACGAAAAGACCATGTCTCGCTGCAGAAAGGTGAGATGGTCGAGTTATGATTTTTTTATTATTTTTGTTTATTTTTTAATTTTTTATTATTATTTTATTATTATTTTTGTTTATTCAGTTTATTTATTCACTTTTGTATTCATTTGCCTTGCTAATCGCCAGTAGGTAATTCACTTTTTTTTTTATGTGTTCTTTACTTGTTTAGCGTAAACAAATTAAATATCAATGAATCCGTAGTTGTATTCACTCATAAATAATTTTGCTTTATCCTTTGTTAATTTTCCATGAATAATTATGTGAGTGGTCTCTGTCAACGACGAAAACCATTTCTCCCGGCACCTCGGGGGAGGTGGTCAGATGTCATGACTTCAGTTTTCAACCCGATTTACAGTAAATATTGTCTTAAAGCAAATATCGACCAGTTTTTCTGAATCGGCATAAAATTCTGAACATATTAGGTTTGTTCTGATAAAATAAGTAATATCTATATTAGTTTTAATAGCCATTTTATATTAGGTCGACCGCGTCTCCCGGATTTACCCTATCTTATTCCATGTTTTTTATTTTGCATTCGAATTTTGTTATATGCAAACGATTTCCCTGTTCCATGCGTCGCGTATGAGTTCGCGCTTCTGTGTACGGTCCCCTCGCGGAGGTCCTCGAACGGTCTCGGGGCTTTTACACTCGTCGATCGACCGGTCTTGCTCGTCCTGTGTCACCTCCTGCTATCACTGCATCAATATTATATCTCTTTATATCTCTCTTCGCGTAGAGCGGATATTTGCCCACCGCTACGCAGATATTGCATTCTTCACGAGACCCTCGAACCTTCTTTCGCAATTCTCGCCCTCTACCCCCCCCCCCCCCCCCGCCCCGCCGTCGCCGCTCGGAACGAAATACAGCCTGTCCCATAATGGAATCAGGGACATGGCGATTCCGTGTGAAAAAATAAATGGAAATTGCGGAATGAAATCTTTCCCTACGGGATCTCGTTCTCGGGGAAGTCGATTTTGAAAAGTCGTGGGATATTGGCGCGCGCGACTACGCTTCTGCTTCGCGGACCTTCTCCGTAGTCTTCTATTTCCTTCTTCGAAAACCGTGCCACGATCGAACGTACAGGTATTCCCCGTGAAAACATAAGTCTACCGTGTAGAGCAAGCTTTACACGATCGAAGCTTTTGACTTCTCAAAGAGACGATCCTCTGATCCCGTACGCTTTTCGCAAGGTTGTAGCGTGCGAGAACGTGAAATGGCCTGATGACGTCATTGATTTGGAGAGTTCTGGAAAGAATTGCCTTTCCGTTGGACGGACCTTGTCCATCGAGAGGTCGCGAGGCGGTTAGCGATACGAGGGCACATTCTACGCTGACTACGCGACCGAGCGCCATGTGCGATAAGACACTGTCGCGCCTTAAAGTACAACTTCTTTGTTATATTCGTGAATAAACTGTTTGTTAAGCTCATTGCTAATCACCCGCTTCTGCTTCATTTATTTCTCCACGACCCAATCACTTCAAGGTGAACGTCCTCTCAGCGTTTACTCAGCAATAGCTTCCACTTTTCCTCTGAAAACAGCGTAGGGTAGACCGGGGGCGGTAGTAACACTTTGACTTTGGAATACGATTACGCAAAAACTATTGCAGTTACAACAAAAGTATTTTTACGAAAATGTTACTTATTTATCTGACATTATTTGAGCGACAACAGTTTCGCTGTATGTCAAGTAATATTCCGGTTATTAATAAAAAATGAGAAGCGGAGAAAGTGTTACAACCGTCCCTGACCCCGGGTCGGTTGTAACACTGCATGGAGTCGATAGTAGCACAAATATAACTTTACAAAATTAAAATATTTTTTTATTTAAATTATAATAATAAATGAAAAATAGTAAAATCTATAATAAATTATGTGGTATCGCAATTGTGGCAGAAATAAAAGGCGTTTTGGCTGGTGCATTCTTCATCTGCTCAATCCTTACATTCAGTATATTGCGCCCATTTTTCATTTGGTTTGCTTGTGCTATGCTATATGATTTCATGCAAATAAGACAATATTATTCGCCTTCTTTGTCCCTATTCGGTTCTGTTGCGGTAAAACCGACCCCGACTGCCGATGTTACAATCGCCCCCCACCATGCTTTTGAACTTAAATTATAAATTTTGACTAACGAGACGCTTAAAAGTGCCAAGTAACGATCAATATTAGTTTAAAAAAAGGTCGAATTACAGATTAAAAAATCGAACAAGCACATACTTGCAAAGGGAGTGTTTATATTACAATTTTAAGTCAGTAAGGAAAAGTTACTTGAGGGTATCGAAAAGTTGTTTTCTTCACTATCTATGTCTATTGCGTATCTGTACACTTAGGGCATGGATGTGTATATTCCAAATGTCATTCTTCATCATATATCCAAAATTGGTGTTAATATCTATTATATGTTTTGAGATATTTAGCGTGTTACATTCGCCTCCCTGTTACTACCGCCCCCGGTCTACCCTATCTAAAAATTCATACGCTAACGCGTGGGATGCATGTTTCACGAATCAGCCAATGTGCGCGCAAATCCCGCGAATACTCAGAGCCGAATTTTCCCGCAAGCTGATTGCCGGGTAGAGCGAGCTCTTTTCATTCATAATTCCATACAGAATCGGCCCTTTGACTATTGCGCGTACCGTGTATCGGGACTTGGCAGAAACCGCCCCGAAAAACAAGGCCACCCAGGCAAAGAAATTCCGCGACCGGTTGCGCTAGAAAAGGGTCGCCGGCATAAAGGTACGCGACGCGCTAATTTCGCGACGGTGTTTTTGATGGGACGTATTCCGTGTCCCTGGCCAGAGCCAGTGGAGCTGGACAACCGAGAGCCAGCCTTTTCCGTTTTATGTTTTATCCGGTTGCACGACTCGCGCGTCCGTACAGCTCGGAAGCTTCCGTGGGTGGGCAGTTAGGAAAAGCCACGAATAGAAAGAGGGAGAGAGAGAGAGAGAGAGAGAGAGAGAGAGATCTCGTATTTCCGCGTTGCGCGATCCGCTCGCCGCAAAAATTCGAACAGAGGGCTCTCTGCCGGTTTCCTCTCCTCATCCCGGGAGACCGACGACCCTCTTCCGCGCGCCTTTTCGAGGGATTTCTAGTGTAAAATACAACGGCCCCCGGGCGAGGCGAATTTGAGGGAAATTTCAGTAATATCGCGGTCACTTGCTATGCGCGCGAGAGACGTCGGAACTGAAGGGCGTTCTACCCAGGGATCCTTGTGTAATCTTAATATTAAATCGTTCCCGTAGATCCTCTTCATGGGGAGAAAATTATCGAGGATCATCGGGCTTTAGCGCGCGCAACGTTTATAACGAAGGGATTCCATAACCGGAGTGTTTCCAAGCGAAATCCGCTGGCGGCTCCTGTTTGCCACGCAATTATCCGGCGATTGTTTGTTTTCAATGAACGTAATTAAGGTATCGCGGGACTTTTCGGCCGATCAGACTGTGTGCTCTTAATTCGCCGAGCTGTAAAATCGTGCGCGCCGTTGATCGCGTAAACCTCTGGACAGGGCGTTGCGATTTTGCGGCCGCCTCCGAGCGTCAAACCTCACGCATGCAAATATGCGAGTCGAAATGTTGCCCGGTGTTCGCGTATTATCCTCCAGCGACGGGCAAATGTGAAAATATTTTCGTTGTTGTAACGGTTAACGAGGCGGAATCGATGCGCGCCGAGCGAATTATCGGGAGGAAAATAACACGGGAAATCCCGATTGGAGAAGTACAGTGCAGTGCTGCTTTAGCAGAGTATTGAAATTATGATCGCGAAGCTGCCAACCGCGTTTCCATGACAAACGGACCAACGCCTCTCCTGGAATCGCGATCGGGGCCGTTCGGGCGGTTTTACGTTTAAGGATGCAGGTCGCCGCGGAGAAGAAAATGTAAGACAGGGCAGGATGGAGGGGAAAAAAAAACGACGGCGGAATGAATGAGAAATGCGAGGAGAGGGGCGAAGGGATGGAACCCTTTCACCTTCGAAGTGTTTCTGAACGCACTTGGCGGAAACTGCCTTCTATTACCGGGGCTCGCTCGACACCTGGGTACCGGCTCCTCCCAGGACGTGGATCCACGCAAATCCTGGAAGAATCGAATCGATATCCCGGCGGAAACAACGGCCAAGAATGGACCACGGGCCAATCTCCTCGGGACACTTTGCGATTTTTCACTTTGCACGTCGACCAGCGTAATCCCGTTCCCTACCCTCCCATTCGAACGATAGCCGTAGGGCCGCGCAAAGGGGAAAATGTCAGCTTATATCCCGACAGAAGGAAAATACCGTCGCACGTCCGGGCCACGTTCGCCCAGGAACGACGCAAACGCGACGGGAAGCATGGCTGTATTTATCAATTGGAAATATTGCCGGATAGAAGAACGTTATCGTTTGTACATCCAGCTTGTCGCGTTTATTCGATACGTGTACTTGTGCCGGTTCAGCCAGCACGCTTGTCGTTCTCGTTCTTCTTCCCGATTTTAAGATGCAACGCGGGGCGTGTAGCGAATAACCTTGTGATATTCGTCAGGGTTCTAATAATCTTCTGGTACGAATAATATTTAGCCGCCTCTTACCCGAAGCGAGTGTTTCCAATATATCCGACCTCAGCGTCGAATGGATGGAACCTTGCGAGGCAGTTCATCCCTTAAACTTTATCCTCCGCGAGTCTTCCAATAGGAAATGATACTTCTCCTTCAATCTTTCTTCGAGGGCTCTGAATCGATTCGGAACACTGCATCGCCGTGCCAAGGTAGTTTCTGTGGTGATTTCGTTCCCATCCTCGCGATCCCATGGTCTTATTTATGTCAACGTTACGGCGAAGATGAATTTCACGAGCTGGACGTCGCTGGCGAAATTGCAGAGGCGATCTTGCAGGAATTCTGCATAAAATAATTGTAGTAGGACCTTCAGCGAAGTCGTTGCGTGTAAGTTGAGAGAATTACACCAGCTAACGCTACGCGTTATCGCGCTCAGTTAAATGTAAACATTAGGGGAAACGGTGCGGGACGCGGGGGTGGCGCGTGCAAACAATTTCCCGGGAATATGTCATGCGGAAACGGGGAATGTAACGGGGGAGGACTCAGATGGCACGGTAACGTTTTCAATAAGGCTCGACTGAACGCTCGAGATGCACGTTACTTTATCCGATCAAGTATTTGCTTGAGGAGACGTCCGCCGCGTGTGTTGGAGGGAAAGGAAAACTAACGCTAAGGGACGCGGCACAGAGGCAGGAATACCTGCAACGGGGATAGGATCGATGCTCCTAAGATCCAATATCGAATAAGATACTCCTGTACGAGCGTATTCGTATCGATGTGTTTACAACTGTAATCAGAGGTTGCTTGGGAAACGAGATGCATACCGCCGATGGGCGTCAAACTTCCCCAATTAGCTCGCTTAATTACCTAATTGTCATCGGGGTATCGCGCGAACTGGCGGGAAAAGCCACGTGAATAACTGCGCGAAAGATGACTGGCGGGGATATACGGGGATGTTCCGGGGAAGCGGGGGAGAAGGGTGAAGAAGCAGCTAGTGTACGGTTAATGGTTAAACGCTGAGCTTTAACGACAAAGCGTAGTGAGAGATATTTACGTGGGAGCCATATGGTTGAGCAAGGCAAAACAGTTCTTAAAATGACGCTCATAAATTTCGGTAAACGGCCCCGCTGGAATTTATATTCCGCGTACAGTAAAGGACGGCGCACAGGCTTCGTCCCTTCGTGTGCAGTTTACGTCGGTATGCAGCGTAACCTACACAACTTCCGGTATCAAGCATCCGTGGATGCTCGTTACCCGTGCAGAAGACACATCTCGCCCCGTGTTATCGGTAACCGTGGTTCCCTCACTAATTGAGAAAAATTGTTGCAAAATTGAGCGGACAAAGATCTCGACGACGACGAGAGCTCCGTTCACAAGCTCCGCAAACAATGCGCACTTGCAATTACACGAGCTTCAGTCTGAATTAATTCCGCCTTGGGTTCGCCGCGTGTCTTTCATTTTACAAAGCTTAATTCAATCCACCCCTCGCTTGATATTTATGAATCGCATTGCTTCGCCAAAGACGTGCATTGTTTCGCAAATTTAACGATCTATCGTGCAGGCTACTTCATCCAGCAAAGGATCGTTTGACAATACAAGCGACCCAGATTCCTCGATGTAGACGTTGAAAATTCATCTGGGCCCTTCAGAAATGTTTCATAGAAACGTTACACTCGCGTTCAGCTGAATGATCCTTTTAAACACGATTGGCCGGGGTCGCAGGACTAAGCAATAAGTCTCGGAGGATTCGATCACGCCCCTGCTCGATAAGATTGCGCAAACGAGCCCGCATCGTTTCTTTTTTTCGATCCCCGTCGTTCGTCTCCCAAGCGGCGACAGACGATTACTCAGCCGTCAAGGGAGATTCGTTAAACGACGACGACACGCTTTATTTCGACTTTCTTCTCGCCGTTTCGCGTCCGTCTTGGCAGCGCGGGCCGAAGAAACGCCAGCTGTTGACCCTTTAAAGCGGACCGGGCATGAATTATTAATGAGAGATGGAAATTCCGGGCGGTGCGGCGATGTAAGGCTGCGTTTCAACCAGCCTGCGAAATTAACGGCGGGAACGAGGCGTAAACCCGACCGCTTTTTCGGCGAAAGTCTCTTCCCTTCTCTCTTAGCCGATTCGATCTAATTGTTCCAGAGGACGGCGTGTGCACGCCGCCGCAGAAATCAATGAACGGGCAAAAACTTGGGTACGTTAACTGCTTCGTAAATAAACCTCGGTGTTTATCTGGCTGGCCGCCTACGCTCCGCCGTGCACCGCCCCCCCGATTATTGCAAGAAAGCGTCAAGTGGCTGGGGTATCGTCTCGGAGTAGATAGGGGCGAGGGGCGAGGGCCGTGATCAAGAAAGAAAGTCTAGCCCCGGTGTCGGCCGGATAATTTAATGGCATTTTTATTGATTTCCCGCGGGCCAGCGAGAAGAAGAGCAACGACGAGCCGCGTGCCCAACTTTCCTTCTCCGATTCACGATATTCTGGTGTCTCTGGGGTGCCGATACACACCAGGGGCTCGAATTAGGGTGGATATCCACTACCAGCGATTCACTTCGCGCCTCCCACGATGACTTAACAAAATCTCACAGCCGGTCGAGCGACGAGGTAGACCGAAAAGTGGGTCTTAACATATTTGCAGGCAGAAGTGAAACGTGCCCGCACTATGGCTGACCTATACTACTGGCGCGAGGGACCGAGCGCCTACGTCCATCGTGTTGCGCTAAATAATTCCCGAGGCACGTGTGGTCTGGAGAAACGAGGTAGTCATCGATGCACACGGGGTGGAGACAAGCCGGAAGCATTCTAATCGGTGCGCGGGGTTAAAGATGGAAGGGAATATGGTATACGCGAATAAGAAATAGCGAAGCATGCGGCAACAGGCTGCGTCTGCGATGGACGATTAATTGTTGGGTGCTAACTGCGACCAGCTTCTCCTCGCGTCGCGGGGAGCTTTGTGGAAAATGTTACGGCGCCGATAGGGTGGTGTACAAGAGGAACAACTGGAGGCAACGGGGGTCAAAGAAGGATGACGACTCCATCCAGGAGGGTTGGAGGTCCCTGTTCTCATTTATGATCTTATGCAACGTGCGCGCAATGTTATATCTCTCTGGTCGTATGGCGGTGCATATTAAACGGTCGACTCTTATCCGATGTAGCCAAGCTAGAGGGCGTGATCGGTGTTACTGTTTGCCACTGCTTCGAAGCTCGTCCTCTTTGAACTTTACTGTGCAATGCAATTAATTGGTCGGGGGTTAAAGAGGGAAGATCGATGCTGTCGCTCGCGAATTATCTTTGAACACTATCAGTAACAGCCCTTAAAACGAACTGACACATTAAAATGTTCTTTCAACTTGCTACCGTATTCGATTGAGAGATTAATGGAAATGGTGCAGGCAAAAAGCGAATTTTGGCAAGAAATGTAGGCAGCTGTCGATATATATATACATATAAGTAACTACCTAGCAACTACTATGCCAGGCGAACTATCGACCTACCTGTTTCAAAGGACCAATCAATTTCCTGGCCTAGTACATCCGGAGGCTCTCCGTGTAACTCGCACAATATCGTTACGTTTATTGAAAAGCGTGTCCAATTTCGAGTTTGACTGCCACCGACTCTATTTGACCAAGCTTTAATTAACTTCCACTTGTAATCTTTAAAAGCTGCAGTGAAACAACGATAAACTAAATAATAGGAGGGAACTATCGAAATGGAGAAACCCTTTTAAACGTATTCGCTTGGAAAAGTGTACCAATTACCTGAATGTAATCCGAACATGTGTTATAGGTCGTTCGAACTATTCCTTTTCAGAAAGTACACTACGTTCCGGTTTCCAAACACCGTGGATTACGTGCGGTTATACGATTTTGGAGCGCTTAATCGAACGGTGATGCTTTGGAGACGTCCCATGCGAACCGTTTACGGTTCTCATTAAAAACAAACGAGCAGGAGTTTCGGGAACCTTTTAGACACCGCCCTGAAACTTGGACAATTTGCTTTCAGATGTGCCCGATCCGCCGGATCGTCCTCTGGTAACAAGCTTCACATCCAAATCTGTGAATCTGTCCTGGGCGCCGAGCGCAAATTCTCATAACAACCCGATCTCGCACTACGTCATCGAAACTCGGTAAGTCCTTTAAATATTGATTTTACCCTTTCCGCTCGATGTAAGCCCGGTTTCCAATTACAGTCGCTCTTTGTGATGAAAATTCGACTCCCGGGGGCTGAGGATCGGAACCCGCCTCCCCTCCCCGCCCCTAACGAGAATCAATCTAGCGCGATCGGGGAGGATTAAAACGACCGACGCGCGGTCCACGGCTCCTCGAGCGCAAAATTCCCCGGGATTCGTCGGATAACTTTTAGATGAAAAATCGGGACGCGGGGCGCGGCCCCGAAAAATAGCCGTCCGCGTTCGAGTGCGCCTCGCTCTGATTATCTTTCAGATACAAGGTACGAGTCGGAGGCTTTAGCCACCGAAGACCGTGGAACGGAAACGGGTAAAATAAAAGGAGTTACTAGGGATAAGAACTGCGGTGTCGATAAGCACCCTTTGTTCTCCCTCGCTTCGCCGGTGCCTGTTATCTTCCGCCGTCCTTCCTTCGTTTCTGCACCCCTCTTTTTCCCTCCCCGCGCTTTCCTTCGGCCCGTACGAAAGCGAGCCTCGCGTGTGCTCGCACGCGCGCCAGCCAGCCAGCCAGCCAGCCAGCCAGCCAGCCAGGCGAGCTTGCACTTATCCCTGGTTCACCTCGTTCCTCCGAATTTCCACGGGCGAAATTCGCTATCGACATTTCCGAGTGGCACGTATATCGAATGACCACTCGCAGAGGTTGCAGGGATGCAGGAAAATGTGCAGAAGGAAGTTTGGACCCAGCGGCGGAGCACTGCGGCGAGCTGGTAGGAAAAGGCGTGGAAAAGTCTCTCTCTCCCGCGTAGTCTGTCCCTCTCCACTAACTCATTCGGTTTTGTCGATAGCTTTTGTCGTGCCAACTGTTAGAAGGGAATTTCGGTCGTTACCATAACTTTTATCGCGTCGCGCGTAAATCGAGACGACTCGGGGAGCGCATTGTAAATAACATCGGTTTAATTCAATTTGCTGCGCGCGTCCGTGCTCCGCTCTGCACGCGGCGCTCTGATTGCCAGCGCGGGAGCTTGCGCCGCGAAAAAAAATTACGATCAACGTGTACGCTATCGGGCCGATCGAGCAAGCTTCTTCCCACCAACGAGATAATCGTCGCTCTACCGTCAAGGACCCAGTTCCTGAGCAGTACCCAATTCCTGATCAATTTAGTATATAAATACCAAATAATAAGCTTATTACGATACAAATTTATTCCCAAAAATTACTAAATAATTATGAAGTATTTTGAAATTTATACGCAAAATTTGATGCCTCATATTAAAATTTGTTTTGATAAAAAAAATATCAAAGTAAGACGCTTGTAGCTACGCCTGGTTTGACGCCATTTTACTGTTGTTCAGTATAAGAGAGCACGTCGTCAATTTCAGTTCTTTTCTGTGATACTTTTGAAAATTCTTAGGTAATATATACTTAGATAACTTCTTTGATACTTTAATAATATTAAATAACTAAATTATGAATGTTTTGTATTCTTTTTAATGCAAAAAAGTGGTGATTAGTTATTGGGTACAGTTTTTATATGCTTCCGCAATTCCTGATCACCTGATCAGCAAATAGGTTATTGAAGCAAGAATTTTGAAAACCGAAAATTTAATTATACAGTTGAAATTTACTAATAGCTAATGTTTTGTTATTTTCCAAATAATATGTAATACTCTAAATTGAGTAATTTCTAATCAGGGTTTTGTGTTAAAAAATAAAGGGTATGTTTATTAAATCATCCAAAACATTTAGGTCAGCAATACGCACATAAATGATCAACTATTAAAATTTTGCATTGAAAAAATTTCAAATACCAGCTAAAAGATTGTAAAAATATTTAGTATATTTATATTCTGTTAATAAAGATGCCATAAAAATGTGCTATTTTAATGATTTTTTATGCAATTTATACATTTCAATCTATTTGATCAGGAATTGGGTATTGATCTGATCAGGAAATACTCCCAGACATGATTTAGGTGATCAGAAACTGCTCCCTTTGCATTTTTCACTTTCAAAGTTAAATTATAAAATAATTATTATTATGTTTGCATTTTTTTTTTAATACCAAATTAAATATTAAACATAGATCTACTGAAATAACAAAACATCTTATATTTGGTTACATTTTCCATTTACACGTTTAAAAACCCGCGATGGTTACTCTTAAGTGATCAAGAACTGGATCCTTGACGGTATTACGACTGCTCCTCGTGTGACGTTCAGCCACCTCCGCATTATTGAGGCTCGTTCCGGCTGGAGCCCAGAGCGTGCTTAACAACCGCGTTTTTTTTTTTATTGCGCACCGTGGCGCCGAATGAAAACAGCGAATGGAAGCGACGAGCGAAAGGACGGGGGAGGTCGAGTGGAAGGAGACAACGAACTGCAGAAGCACGACGGGTGGGACGAGGGGAAGTAAAATTAGTTTGAGTCTTTGAGACGGCAAGACAATGGGAGCTCCTCGGCTAGAGCGGAAAGTAGATCTTCAATTTTCATTTCTGGCTATTTTACGAGCCCCGCTGTCGATGTAATGCCCGTCGGTATCGCGGTAACGCTTCATAAATAGTTTTAAATTACACCGGCTCGTAAATCAGACTTCTAATAAGATTCCCCGCCCAGCCGCCTCCTCCACGGTTAAATCCTCTTTTCGTGCAGTTTCGCCGCCCACCGTTCCGCGGAAACGCCACCAATGGCCCCGCCATTTTTTCCCCTTTTTACCTTTTCCTCTGTGATCGATGCTATTAATAATATCGTTCGATTCAGCCCGGAATCGATTCCACGAAATTCCCGATGTCATGAGGCCGGGCGACGTTCCCCGGGCCGACGGCGATTTAATTATTAAGCCGGGAATCAAGGGATCCCCGGCTTCGCACGTACGACGACGATTCGTTCCGCCAAGAAACTGAACGACAGTCCCGGGGAAGAAAAGAGTCGCGTGGGGGAGGGGCAGAGGGTGGAACCGGAATTCTTAATCAAGTTTCTTTTCCGATCTTCTTACTCCCGTACCGAGAGGCCAGACAAAGCCGTAAGGAACGAAGAAGGTTATAGGAAATAATATATCAGCCGGTGTCGTTATGGTCGCCGAATATTGAAGTTTCGCCCCGCGAACCATTCCGCCTTGCCGCTCGGCTGGCAGGCCCTTTCAGAAAACTATCGTAATACCTCATAGAACTTGGAAAATATTAGTTTTATAATAAAGTTCGGACAAACTTCCTTTTCCAGCCACCCCGGCCGCCCGTCCGCTTCCACGAAGGGCTTCCGCAGTCATTCCGCTCGTGGATTATTAATCTTCGTGGAAATCAAGCGGCGTTTTGACGAGGAACTCCTCACAATGCCGTCTACCAGACGATCCGCCGACCGAGCGGCCAGCAACGTCGAAACTTTCCGCCGCGAGAACGATAAACGACTCGTTCCTGGCAACTTCCTCTGGGTCGAAATTAAAAATTCAATGTCCCCGCGGATGATTACGGGCGTCCCTCTTCTTCTCCGGAGCGAGCGGATCGGTGTTCTTGGAAATATTCTAACCGATGAAGAGCATCGGGTCTTGTTCGCCCAGAGGCCATTTTTTAATCCAGCGAACTGATCTTCCCTCGCAGTCCTTGTAATTCGAGCTCCGCTCGAATTCAATTACGTTGACCCACTTACCCGGAATTAGTATCGGTATTTATTGCGCTGGCTGCTCCGTCAGGAATAGAATAGAATAGAATACCGGAGCGTGACGTTTAATTGGTGTAATTTCATGGGGCACGAGTAGAGTGGTCCCTGCTTTAATCCTTCATGGCCACACGAGGTATATCTATTTGCCAATATTTCGGTGAATTTTCAGACCTCAATAATAAAATTGAAAAATGTTGGTGAAGTTTAACAACAAAAGAAGTCGCTGTTATCTACAACTATTTTTCCAAATACAAATTTCAACAGTTTCACAATTCAGCTAGGGGAGACCGGGGCAGATTGTAACAAAAAAAGTTTCCACAGTTTTTTCTCCAAAGTGTTTTCCTCAACCAGGAAATAATTTTCGTGATTTACTACTTACATATGTGGTGAACTAATTGCGTGAAAGTGCGTGACAAAATCTTGGACACATAGACATCTAGCTTCATCTTAAACAAATCTGAACCTTTGTTACAATCTGCCCCAGTCCGGGGTAAATTGTAACACATCTCTTTTACTTATTGAAATACAAATATGAACACAAATAAACATTTCTAAAAAATATAAATGGAAACACAGATCATTATTAAACATTTGATATACATTAGTTAAGCAATCATTTCTTTTTCATCTGATTCTCTCAAAATCTTCTTCTGTGCTTTTTTTACTTTTGCCTACATACTTTTTTTCTATTTTTTGGATTCTCGATTGTTCTGTTGTTCGTCTAGAGCAGCGCTGCACAAGGAGCTGTTTTCGGCGCCTAGCGGCGAGCAACCCACCTATCTCGTTGCTAAGGTTAGAATCGGTGAGGAGAACTGCAGTAGTGTATGTGCGTGAACGTAGGCTCGTAGCATCAGTAAATATGGCTGGGTTCAAGTCATACCAAATGCACGTACACTACTGCAGTTCTCCTCACCGATTCTCACCTTAGCAACGAGATAGGTGGGTTGCTCGCCGCTAGGCGCCGAAAACAGCTCCTTGTGCAGCGCTGGTCTAGAGCATCTTTTCCCGGTGTGTCAGCAAATAGCTTGCTTTATCACCATTTGGAGCGGAGTAAGTATAGTAACATGTTACAATTTACCCCGAGGTCGAATTTTTGCGTTTTATCTCAGCAAACGAGAACCTAAACATCAAATTACTAAAATGCGTACACATAATAATAAACCGATGTGGACTGATTCGTTTGCGACAAAGAAACAAAAATTCAAACGGTCCCTAACGACGGTTAATTGAAATAAAAGTGCTAAGACAAGATTTACTTACGTGCTCTAAATACTAAAATTCTGGGCTATTACCACAAAATGAATACATAACGCTCGTTTGTGTCACTAAAACCGACGGTGCTGATATCGTCGAGCAGCTGTCGCATGCTGTGGGTTACCAGATTTGTCGTTCAAAAGATTTTACTTATGTTGCAATTTACCCCGTGTTACAACCTGCCCCGGTCTCCCCTACTTACGTTCATCTGAATGCTCGTGCGTGGCTTGCCGCGAAGTTGCGAGCTTTGCGTTCGCGGGGGTAACGAAGTCACGGAGCAGGTCTGTCTCCGATTGAAGTGAATAAGCTGAGACATCGATTAGACTTAAGTTGGTTCTGGGTCGAGCTCTATCCCCGTGGTATTCGATTACGGGGTACATGTGCGCAGCGTCCTTTGTGCTCGCAATCGAAGGATTCCCCGGGTTTGTTTTCACTCGCTGCACACAGCGTTTAAGCTCGATCGAATTGTCTCGGGGAATGGGTCGTGTTATCAGACTGCTTCCTCCCCGTTCCCGCAAAAAGACGTACCTGAGAACGATAAACACCTTGCTCCACGGGGAGACGATTGGATACACTGGCTCTGTCACTCTGTTGTTCGATAATCGTTAGCAATCGCAGTGACCCTAGTAAGACTCCAGCTGAAGCACAGACGACATTTCTTACGCCGTTTCACCTGCGAGATGTACAGAATCCGACGTGTTCATTCATCCAGATTACGCGCGCAGTTTCGGGGTTTTGTAGCGGAGTTGAAGGAATTACATAGGTAGACAGGAAAAGTGGACGCGCCGGGGAGAAGAGGGCAAAAAGCAGCACGGCAGTGTCCGCCATTAGTTAGTCTTTTGAATTTACGAGGTCCGTCGCTTGTCGCAAGCGAAGCAGGTGTGCCGATCCGCGAGGCCAATTAAGCCTAACGCGAACGGAGCCTGACGTAATCCTTTAACTCAACCCCTTTAGCTCCAAGAACGTAAACACTTCTTTGACGTAGCGTACAGCAGCCCGGCGCCGTTGGTCACACTTGAAGCATCGCGGATCCTCCGTCTCGCCCTCCGCGTTTCTTTCGGCCCGCGTTTGAGCCAGTTTCGCTGCTGGCGCTCGGGCAAAGGGCCGCATGAAAAATTCCTCGCACTTCATGGGTAGGTATAATTCCAGGCCGTCGAGCCAGCCACGTTCTCCGCGATCCCCCGTTTGAATAATGAATTAATTTCCCGTTGGTTCGTTGCCGTCGAGGGGACAAAGGAGCCGGGGCTCTGTATTCCGCGCGACACATAATTCAATCACGGCGCGATGGACTGATTTCAATCCGGTTGCCGCTTATTAAGTGGCAACGCAGCGGATCGCTCGCCTCGAAAACATCTCGGTAATTTCATTCCGTCGGGGTGAACGCGATTCAAGAGTTTGCGTGAAAAACCATTGACCGGTTCCACCGGGGCTATCTATTATTTATCGAACAATGCATCAAGGGGGTTTGAAACACAGGGGAGCCTCGAATGTCGCTCGTGAGTGTAACATCGAGGATTTTCACAGGCAAGGAGCCTCCTATCGGAGCGAATCGCGTCGAGTGGCCGTTCTCGTTCGTCGAAAACATTTGGAAGCCGTGTTATTGATATCGGGGCGCTGTAATATCGCGTTCTACGGTATTATTTCCGAATCGGGGACAGTGAGTTCCTTCGGGACCGACGATGAGAAGGTGCCGGCGTCAGCTTCCACGATACCGTCGAAGCTGCGCTGAACGACGTCCGAGGAGGATGGATGATCGCCGTTGCTATTACCGCAAACTTCGTCAGCCGGCTCTACCGGCGTAATTCCGGGTATAAAGGAAGGATGATTCGAAGTTGCGGAAACAGGTGAGGCAGAAGTAATTCCGTGGGACGACACCGATCTCGAGGGACGGAAGGGACGGGCGCGATTATCGAAAATACCCCCTCGGCGCTTCCCACAGGACGGATTCCCTCTCGAAAAAACGAAGACGTATCGGAACGGGGGAGCGGCGGACACGCGGATAAAGGCCGAATGCAAAGAAAAGGAAACGCTGGATGGAAGAACAGGGAAACAGGCGAACGGTCCCTGATCCTTGTCGGAAATCCCTGGGAGATTTGCTGGTTCCATCAGCGTGGCCTCGCCTCCTGCGCGGCGCCTCGGTCAGCCGGGCTTAATTCCAGAAATTGTACTATTGCCATGTTTATGGGCGCGGCGCGTTGCGGGCGTTTCGTGCGATGCCCGGTTAATCGGCCATCGCGAAGATTAGACGGAAAACTTAATTATAAAGATCCTGATTGGCTGGATCCTCTGGAGGCCCACTGCCAGCGGAAATACAGAGCCATTCCGCCAGGCCATCTTCGCGCTAACAAGTTCTGGAATTGCATACGTACTGGGACGGCACCATGAATCTTTCTGTCCTCCGCTGGCCAGTCTCAGGGTGTTGGGGTGCCCGACGAGCCTCCGTCGGCCCTCGTCTACCCGCTGGAAGCGGCCAACAAGCATTCGACAGGCTTCCCTAATTGCCAACTGTGGCTGAAGTGTAATTCAAGTGTCCGAACGACAGTCGAAGGAAGCAAGTCGTACGGGTCTCCGAGAGTCGACCACTCGTCTCGCGTTTGCGACGTTTCTCGCGGAGCAAACAACCGGGCGTATCTCGATAATTTCCACCCGTAAGTACACAATCTAAAACACCGTAATTGAATCCCCGACGCCCGGGAACGGTGCTCGCGGCCCGGACGCCGACCCAGCCGAGAAATTTAAATAAGAAGCCGTCCCATTGTGCCGCCGGAACTTCGAGAGTCGCACAAATCATCGCGACCTCTCATAAATTTATTAATACGAAATTTATAATCCGGCCCTCCCCCATGGACGGCAACCTGCCTCTCTAGCGAGTCTCCGCGAGCTGTTGAGTAAACGAGAACTTTTAATTACGCGCCCTGTCCCCGGCTCTCTTGCGCGCGTCTCGGCTTCGGGGATGATTTAAAAGACCGGCGGCCACGCGAAGAAACGGGGGCTGGCGAAAGGCGGCGGCGAGAGGGGCGCGCTGGTGAGCGGTGTAGGACAAGCAATTTCACGGTCGACGGGAATAAGAGAAAAAAAGAAAGGGTGTGAAGGAGGCCGAGGAACAGAATATATTCGCGGGATGTGGGAAAAGGTAGCGGCCGGTCTTGGCGGTGAAACAGGTGGAGGTGAACGCGGCAGTCGAGGGGGCAGGAGGGGGTGTGATCGACCAGGCTGACGTCCCGAAGATTTATCGGCCCGGGCACGATTTATTCGACGCGTTTAAATGCCTTCTTTATCGACGCGCCTAGCACAGGCCACTCTGTTTAAAGCGGCCACCCCCATCTCTGCCCTTCGCCCGAATCAATTTTCCACGGCGGTGAAAATGTAATCTTACGAGCTGCTTGAAAAATTCGCCGGCAGGATATAAATTCGGCGATTTAATAAATTCCTCTGGCCCGGCGGAATCGAACGGTGCGTGAAATACGACGCGTCGTACCGCCCGGCAGCAATTGTTTGGCGATTTTTATTGGCAAGACAGCGCCGCGTTCCGCCCAAGGAAAAGGATCAAACGTCACGTCGCTATCATTGATATCGGACGGGATCTTGACGGCCTCGATAGCCCCTGCGAACTTTGCGAGCGTGTGGCACTTGTCGAAGGGAACGGAGAATGCTGGCAGGGACCGTTTTTATTGTGCACGTTGAAGAGTAGAGGATTCATTTCGTGCGATGCTGAAACGGATATTACGGATAGATATAGAGATCGCGGGAGCGAGTCAGATCTGAAATTCTGTAACGGAACGGGGTAACGCGATCCCCATAATCAGCTGCTTATCGATACTCTTCGATGGCGGGACTCGACCCGTCGGCCTGTGCCAGCGCGGAAATAAAGATTTAATTCGATCCCCGGTAATTAGTTATACGGCGTTCCAAAGGCCCACTAATAACTGGATCTCGGATTGAGAGCCGCCGCTGCGAATTACCGATTCATCGAAAAGCCGTAATTACCGTCGACGATAATGCTGGCGGAAAGCAGGATTTCAAATACGCCCCATGGCTACAAATCTGTAAATTACAGTGCGAACGCCCTGTCCACTCCGCCCCCGCCTCGCTGCCCGCCGCCTGCCGTCGTGTCAAAATTTCGCGTGTTAGAAGGATGATCCGACGCAGCGCGCCACGTTTCCCATAACTTTCAGCGCTGGCGACATTTTAAAGCGCAAAGCTCCCTCGACAGAGGCTGGAGGGGGGGGCGAGGGAGAGGGGGAGGGTGGACGAGAAGGGCGAGAAGGAAACCGGGAGGGGGTCGTGGATTTAAAAGCTGAAATCTGGGAAAGTGTCGTTAAGCCGAGGATTAATCTATCCATAAAGGCTCGGGCCGCGAGCGGACGCGTTACCGTGCCGTAATGCAGATATGCAAACGAGCCCGCGGCCCGCTTATCACCGTGCTTATCGATTTTCGGCACGTGTTTAGCGGTGCCCCGGTTGTCGGTAATAAAGTCGGCAGATCGGCGCGGGGAAAAGCGACTCTCGGCCACCGTCACCGTGTTCATTCTAATAAATATGATTTTCCCGTGCCAGCTGTGGTCTGGAATAACCGCGGCACGAATTCGCCGTTCGTGTAACGAGACGAATCTGTGCGATGCTTTTAGCTAGCTCCCACAACGCGGGCAGGTAATGATTTTATTTATGCAACACTCCATGTCCTTCGTTCTTGACATTCCGGTGCATTGATCAGGCTATTTCCAAGCGTAGATCAATCTCACCTAGACTTTTCACACAGAACGCACAGCTATAGACTACGCTCTGTCCTTTCCTCGCGCAACGGAAAAATGTCCCGCTTCGATCGTCACACCGGGGACTTGAATTTCCGAGGCCACGAGTCCACAGAGAAATTTCCCCACCGCTCGGTCCGCGGATTCTAATCTCTCGCCGGGGCTGAATAGGAAACGGAAACGGAGGGAGGAAAAAGGGGAAAAGCCGGCGAACCCTCTCGTCGAGGAATCCCGGGTAAGCGTCTGACGAATCTTTATTGCGGCCTCGTTGAAATTCGAGACGATCGTCGACGTCGATACCGTTTTACGTGGATATAGAGGTGCCTTACGGTGATTATCCCTGACTGGTTAAGCTTCGTGGCAGGAGCCTCTCCGGGGGATTATCTCTCTGTCTCGACCTCTATACACCCTTCAGCCGCGCTGTCGATATTTCAAAGGTCTTATCTTCTCCTTCGGGATATATCCATTGGAGTCGTGCGCGCGCGCGCGCTCTCCGCCCCCGCACGGCCCCTGGTTCGGTTATCTATTGTTGGCTTAATTAGGTTACATTACACCGGGTGGACGGAGTCGATGCCTCTGCACATTGTCTGCGAAGTGTTTAATGAAAAGGGGCCACGCGATCGGGCCACATAATTGTTTCCCGTAATCGCTGGCTAGATACACGCTCGGCGAAATATTCGCCGGCGTGAATGCTCTCATAAACGGGCTGGAATTCTGCTCTTTTCAAATTAGGATCCTCGCTGGAGATTGCCCCCCCGTACTTGTTGACGATTTCACGACGATGAAGTTTCCATGGTATTCAGAAGCGATGGGTTGCTTCAGTACGGGGTTGATTGACTTCTAAGAGGAGCCGTAGAGTCTTTACACATTAGTTCACGCTAAATTAAGTCTCGCGGAGTTTGTAGAAGCACGCCGAACACGAGAAAGTTACGGCCCAGAATCAGAAAGTCAGTTCCATTCATCTCGAGCAGTCGAGGCACAGCGAGCTTCCTTTCCACTCGATAAAACGTTGACCAACGAGATTTCACACGCCGAGGATTATCTTCCATCGTGGCGGGGAAACGGTTAAACAACGGTGGTTTCGCGCGTTACCCGAGGGGATTAAGCAAACAACCGCCCCAGAATCGGGTAATGTTATTTCTTCTCACGGCTGGCCAGGAAAGAATAATAAATCAGTAACCCACGACTAAGATTTCGACCGTCGTCCCTCGAAAGCTGTTCGTCTCAGGAGCCATCGAACGACCGTTGTACAATCGCGAACGTTTCGCGTGATTTCGACGAGAAAGCTGGCGTTTTCTGAAACGAGGGACCTCGGTCGAGCTGGCCTCGCCCCCGCGCCCCATAACCATATAAATAATGCAATTATCTGGGAGGGCTGCGGCGGCCAGACAGCGGCCCGTGTCCAGCCCGGATAATAATTGTCATTAACTTGAAAATATGTGCTGGAAGTAACCCGTGGAATTGCGGCCGACCAAATTCTCCCTTTCTCTCTCCGTTCTGCTCCCCAGTCTACGTCTACCTCTACTTCTCCACGGTCCGCGGCTTCCGGCTCGCTTTTTTCGCCCGCCGTTTCCTCGCAGCCTCGCCTATCTCCCTTCCCCGGCCGCCCACGAAATTCACGCCCCCTTGGCTTCCTCTCCCGCGGAGTTATGCGTTTTTAACGAGGCTCCGTCGACCCGCGATTCGCACCCCCTTTGATCTACCACGTCGATCGACGTTGGCGCCGCAGCCCGTGAAAAGATCACACACTCCCGGCGGTCGGTGGCCGCGAACGGGAATAACGCGATAGTCGGGAAGAGGTAGAGGATTATTGCTGGCAGTAAGCTCGATGGTTATTCTCAGTGTCGCCGCGCTAATTGTGGCGCCAACCTCCAGGAAGATGCAATTAGAAACTATCAAGGGTGGTTTCCACAGATCTCACGAAAGGATACGAGTTCTTCTATGCAACTTCTCCTGACCCCCTCGTGGCGAGACACCAGTGAATTACAATCTGAGAAACGGGAAAGAAATAGTACCCCTTGTTACGCGCTACAATCGTGTAGATATAGGAGAGCTTCCATCAGCACCGTAATCGGCCGAAGGCCGTATCTTGGTTCTTTGTAAATAGCTCGGGAAAGGTTCCGAGGGAAAGCAGTCCTCTAATTTATGAGGCTGCCTGGCAACGTTGGGTCTGTCGCGCGTCCTGCCTGACACTTGGGACCGTTGGAGGGTGGCGAGGGACGTGGGGCATCAATGACCCTCTGTGTACTCGACTCTGGCGGTCCCGAGGTTCGGTGATATTGGCCAGACGTCCTGTTTCACCTTTAGGGCGCCTTGGACGACGTTTCGGAGACGGGCTGTTTACCCGTATATCATGCAATAGACGGAACTACGGTTTCCAGAGGTTTCCCTCTCTATGGGGCTGGGTGGGCCGTTCCTTTGGCGATGTGACGACCAATAGGAAGTGCATTAATCGTGGGGCCCACCAAGGTATCAGTCTGGGAGGGAGGATTTCTGGTTGCTAGCAGGAATGACTTCGTTGGGGAGTCAGACACTGTAAGACACCCAAATACTTCGGACACGTTCGGTTACGGGAACTGTACAGATTCGGCTGTCAGTTATACATACATACACTCACCATTCTTGTTGTTATCTGTTAATTGATCTGGTTATTTAATATACAATCCACTGGTACTCCGTTACATGCAGTCTTTCAATTATTCACCCTTTACCATGCTAAACCGTCGTAGAGGGTACCGCGTAATTCCCGGTGTCGGCGGAGATCCGTTGCGGGGCCTTACAACCCCCGTTGACCCGCTTCAGTTTAAGGTGGGTCTCATCGAGGTTGCGCGAGAAACACCCCTATCGCGAGCCCAGCTCCTGAAACACTATATTCCACCCCGTCGTCGTCTGCGAAAAAAGTAACCACAGATTTCCAGAGGGCAGCCAGGCTGAACGGCCAGGCTGCGAGGTTTTTGAGGGACCACTGGCAGATACCGTGAACGGCGGTACCCCGTCACCAGGATATTCATTCTTCAGGTTTTTCTCGCGTCAGGAATGGGGGTGATCGATCGAGGCCAAGCGGGGGCCTCGGCAAAAACGCGCCGCCGGGAAACACGTGGAGGAACGTTTAATCACCAGGGACAAGTCAGAAGTGCCGTTCAGATTAGCCGGCTTAGAATTAGAGGAGAAACCCCTTAGACGTCGGCCAGGCCGAGCCAGGGTGCTACCGGCGTTCACGAGACCGGTCTCCGAGTTGTCGCCTAGCAACCGGAAGCGGATCCAGCAGCCGCCTGTCCCCACTCTCCCTCCCGATTAATTCATTCGCGGCGCAGATTAAACCGTCGGGTTACTTTCCATTGTTCGAGGCCCGCGATTAATTGTCAACGTCGCGGTTGTCCTTCCGAGGCGAAGATAAACCGCGCGGGGTCTCCCCATTGAGGCGGCGATCAGGATGCAACCGGCATATCTGGCTGTGCTGGACAGATCCTGGGGAAATTAATCTCGCAGCCTCTCGAGTCGCCTCGGGATCGGCTTCCGGGAAGATCTTGGCGACCCTCGCCTCGAGAAGTTACGATATTTGCCACGCTCGCTCAGGGAACGTAGAGCGGTGATTGTAGTTCCATAGTTTGATATTAGATTGTTCGCTTGATACGAATCTGCTGCAGTTCTTTGTGGCTGGCTTTGTGCCTTTCGGGGAATTCCGTGCTTCTTTATTTGATTCTTGTTTGAAGGTATTGGTATACTAGAAAGTATTGTTCTGATATGGACGCTGTGGTGTAGAGAGCCTGCGAATGCCGTGGAGGAGGGATTAAAGGGTATAGCCCGCTAAGCACTCCCTATAAATCTATCATGTTTGCTCGAACCCCGAAGTTTGTGTATGGTCTTGATACTAAACCCAGCTTTGCTTGGTTATTTATAACCTTCCGTAATTTTACTTTGGAACAGTCGTCAATATCCCGCTGCCCTACAGAGGTAAAGGTGAGGCTCTCGAGGGCTCCGTCAAGGAACCGATCAAAACGCCAGGATCCGACTGACTACTTTGGACGGATTCGGGGGAAATTAATCTCCGCCCCTGGTCGAAGTCGGCTCGAGAGCGGTCGCGGTGAGAATTTTCGCGGTTTCTTCGAGGTTCTGTAATATTCCAGGATGCGGCTGCTGGGAGGCGATCGATGAAACGCCGGCTGGCTCGGCTACTGCGGCGCATCAGCCGTAATTAAAAAATACCGTGCACTGTTTAAGTATTCCTAGCGTAATCAGCGCTAGAATTAAAAATAATGAAAAGGTGCCCGGGCGAATATGTCAACCGGACGGTAATACCTCTGCACTTGAAAAACATCTCACCCTGGGGTGCGGTATTATTCGGCGCCGAAAATCCTCGAGCTCCTCCTCATCACTGTGAAAACCTTGGAACATCAAGGCTCTTTCTCTCACCAGTTGCAGGAGAAGTAGGTACGGCAGGCATCTTTCGTGTTATTTCCTTCAAGGAGAGAAGCTGAGATAAATTTTGGGAAACATAGGAGTGAAGTTTGATTCGAAGCTCGACGAGCAAGAAGCTTCCTTCCTTACATTAATCGAACCAGGGATAGATTTAATCGAAATCATCGCATTCATTCGATCTGCCTCGATGAACGCACGCGGTTCGTTTCGAGAGTTCGATTAAGGGGACTAGGCAGTCAGAAACTCGATTTTCTTTTTGTTGCATTTTTCGAAAGTACCACCCTTCCCGATTAAAATGCCGTTTGGTTTATGTTAAAATTCGCCAAATTGAGGATTTTACAGCCGAAACGGTCGAGCGCGCCATAAACTGTTTCTGCGCGCACGCAGGTAGACTAGATTCCTCTTTCGAAACTTTAAGCGCGTTTTTCTCGGAGTCATATTTCCTCTTCGTTTTGCAGTGACTGGGAAAAAACGGAGGTATCAGTCGATTTGAAAAAAATTCAGCATATATGAAACACTAGCTGACCCGTTACCCGGTTTCACCCGGGAATTATTTATGACGTTTGAAAAATAAAAAAGTCTAAACCAAAAAAATAAATAGCCTATAATCTAATCTAGGACGTGTATAATGTGTATTCAGAATTTCAATGAAATCCGCTCAGCCGTTTAGGCGTGAAAGAAGGACAAACAAACAGACAACGTTTCACTTTTATATATTAGTAAGGATGTCTAGTTACGACCTGGACCTACGCATAAGTCTGTAAAAACTCCTGGTTTGTAAAAAAAAATATAGTATGGCTCTTTTCCCTGGCGAAAAGTGACGTTTCTTTAAAATTTTCCTTTTGCAGCCACCATTTTTATAATTTTGATTTTTTTTCTTTTTCAATAGGTTCAGGGCAGAATAGGGACCAGGGCAAAGTATAAATTTCAGAGGATAATTCACAATTAAATTTCTTACGACCAGAATCACTGCAAAATTACAGCGGCTCCAAAAAAAAACGCCTACATATCAGACGACTGTAGCGCTGTCATACATATGTATATAATATTCAAATCATTTCTTTTTTACTGGTCATAGGATTAATAAACATTACCCAAACGTACTAGTCACAATTTGTGTTCATCTCCTTGTAATTAATTCGCAAAAAATACTTGATTTTCGAACGATCTGACTGCCTAGTCCCCTTAAGTGTAACTCTTTTCCCCTTCTATCTATCAAGCAAAGAATCAATAGACGGGAGAAGAGGGGCCACGCTGAATGCCGATTGAAATTTTTAATCGCGCTAAATGCAACTCGATGCAACGTTTCCTTTTTTCTCCCTCTGGGACCCTTTTTCCGATCTCCTGACGGGCGAACACGCCGATTGCCGCTTGGCTGGCGACCATCGAATATATATATATATATACATATATATATATGTATCGATTATAGGCTGGGAGGTCCGAGCAGCGCGGGTATTCCTCGCTCGAATTTGAATTTCAAGCCCCGCTGCGCAAATAGATTCAATTTTTAACGAGCCGCGTTGTCCGTCGCGCGCGCTCGCTCCGGCCTTCCCCAGGCTGAATAATGTTACGGCTCGCCATCCGTATCCCCCATAAATATAAATGGCCGCTGTCCGGGATTTATCGATCGCGGTGGCGGATTAGAGCGGAAGATCCTACGAAAACGATCGTCCTCCGACGGGGGAGAGGCAGGGAAAAAAGGCGGCCGGAAATCGAATGGCAAATCGCGCGGGGAAATTGCCGCGAATTGGCGAGAAGGTAGCCAGGCGGCCAGGGGGCCGCGGATCGCACAATGTATGCGTGATTTTCGATCGGTTCAGAGAAAAATTCTCGCGGCTCGCGGATTTCGTTTCGCGGGGGTTGAAATCGCCGAGCGAATCCAATCGTCGCGGTTCGATTCCTGCGCGCCGCCCTGTTCCCTGTGCTCTCGCCGCGAGCGTATATAGCGTCGAGCACGATACAGAGCATTCCGGGGAATCCATAATACAGATTACTCAGCGCGTTCACGGAACAGTGAGCACCGGGAGTCACCGAGTCCCGCCCGCTGCCCACTATTCCGCGAGAATCGCGGGGAAAGATCTCCGTGAAATTGCGAGACGGAGGAAGAAGAAACAGAGAGATTGAAGAGGAAAGGGATGGCAATATGGCGATGGCCAGTGGCAAGGAACAGGGACCGTGGCTGGAAAGAATGAACAGGATCTGGGAGACGAGATACATGCCGAGATAGAAGAACGTTAAGATGGTGGGATTGTCGAGATATACGGGGATGCAGGGCTGAAATAACGACAAGGTTTAGACGCGGAAGTAAATAATAAAGAACGCGGAGAAAGAGGATATGCCTAAGGTGGAAGGACGGGGGAAAATTGGGGAAAAAGGAAGCCCAAGCAGTCGGCGCTTTGCACAGGACCTCGATGCAACTGTACTCGAGTTATTATTCAAGATCGATAATGGCGGTCAGGTTAAATTCTATTGTTCGTCGGCGGGGGACTTAATGCGAAACGGAAATGAAAAAGGGCGGCGAGGCTGGAGGGCCGGGGCGAGTGGGAAATGGAAAAATGCCGTTGGAATTCGCGGCAGAACGGAATGAGCGGCTGTGGGTTAGAATTAAGGTAAAAAGGAAGGCGGGAACATTATCGGGCAGGTCCATAAATTCAAGAAGATTAGTCCGTAGCGAATCTTCCTGGTCGAGGCGGCCTCGACCGGGTATTATAAGCCTTTGGATACTTAAAACCTTTTAAACCACCGCCCCAGGGTATAATGGCCTGGCCTGGGACCACCGTCGATTTAGATTTTATTTTCCCCTACGCGTGGCGGCCAAATTTCGTTTTTTTTTCTCTAGCCCCTTCGTTCTTTACTCTTTTGTTTCGTCTCCGTTTTACACGTCGTGATCGCGAGCGGCGCGCTCAAGGGAACCGACGTAAGTTAATTAAAACGAAGCTCCCTGGAAATTGTTCGCCCGGCACGTTCGCAAGGGGTGCGCGAACGCGTGTATCCCGGCTGGAAATTAATTAGCAATTAATTCGACGTAAATATCGTTCTCTCATTATAACGGGGTTTCGAGCTGGTTCACTGAAGAAAACCATGATTGGACGATCCGTGGGAGGCATTATCGAAGTGGGTTAATTTTTTAATCAGCCCCCTCCCCCTGAACGATAATAGGATCCAGCGTAATAGAAGAATCCCACCCTTTCGTCTTGCTAATCCCGACCGCATTCTTATTAATTATTATTAACGCCCATAATCGCGGCCGGCGATTGGGTAATTTCGAGTGCCATTTGCGCGGCTTGTAATCTGCTCGGTTCTTTCCTGTATGTGCTTGCGGGATATTTACGCGATAAACATCGTTGCGGTAAAGAAGTAGGTATGCATTAACGAGCAATATTGAAAAAGAAGTTGTTTAGGATTCGCCTAGCAGACAGCTTGCTCCATCTTTAAGACATAGTGGTAATAAGCAGGCGAAGCGATGGTAATAAGTTAGGAATATTCTTGGTACAAGGTGGACGCTTGCTAGAGGGGAATAAAATATCGAGGCTGGAAGTTCGACGGAAAATCTCCGTGAAAGCTCGCGCCAGTACGTCGAGCCGCGTAAGCCATTAAGCGTCAAGTGTGAGAGAGACGGGAAGGAAATGCCGGGACAGGGGCACGGGGAAAGAGAGGGGCCAGTCGCACGAGTAGATAACCAGATAATCCACCGAATCAGCAATTAGTACACATTGGAATAATTAACGCCGATCTCCCTATAAACCTCGGGCAAGACACCTCCGCAACGCTTCTCAATTACACGGAGCAATTGTTTGCTCGCCCCGACAGCCGCTGGCCCCTCCTTAAGAATAAAACCGTCCTGGGGATTACATGCAACGAGCTACGTAATTGGGTTACCCGGGAACTTTCTTATAGCAGCGTCAAAGTCACGCGATTAACTGAACGATTTAATCAAACGGCATTTTGCCAATAAAAGCTTCAGCCTGGATTCTATAATCTCTATTTCGAGAAGGCTTCTCTTACGAACCTTGAACTACTTGGATGAAGGAACATGTAGTAATCAGCGGAGAAGTGTGACTACAGAGCTGAAGAAATGCCAGAGGTCCACGGGAACACTAGCGAAACCGCGACCGGGAGTTTTACGTTTGTTCGAATCGGTGGAAAGGCTTTATCACGAGTATTCTTCACGAGTGTCGGGCAAAGGGTTTCGAAAGTTTCTGGTGGAGTACGTGGCGACACTCGTCGTCGGGAGACCATTCTTTCGGTCACGGCTCATTCGTCCGTCGATAGCCCGACACGTCGCGGCGCATTGTTTGGCGAACAGCTATTTATTAGGAAATGGCCGGCGTACATAGACGAACGAGGATGTGTAGGTCCCACGATTGGATCAGCCGTAACCCGCTCGAGGACCGTTCCTTTTCCACCCCCCGTTGAATTTTCGCGTTATGGAAGTTGGGGCGCAACTTCGCGCCGCTGCACGCTTTTCGAACACAACGGGCCGCGTTTAACGTTCCGTCGAGCACACTTGACACATCCCCAAATGCCCTCAGAACTGGAGCAGCAGTGGAGAAGTCTTGAAACGATGGCTTTTTGAATTTTCTCCGTGTCGAAGATAACGACAGTTTCATAGAATATTCATGTGAGATCTGATGGAGAAGCTGGTGTTTATAAAGAGTTTCGTAATGCATGTGATATAATGTTGGTGAAGATAGAAATTCTTAGGCACTGTATTGAAGTAAAGAGACTCACTTCAGTCATAGTGTGTCTAGAATGCATAGGCAAGCAAGTGGAGTAGGATTGCGACTAGTCAGACAAGTGACATACGGCGGTGCGTGTTTAGACGACTAGAGTAGATCAGTATCCTGGCAGACAAAGCATACCGGGATGCTGTCTAGCTCGACGCGCAGTTGCCCGTGACGTTTAAGTAGAACGGGTCGGCGCCTAGTCGGACAAGTAGAACCGTACCTCTGCGGTATGGTTCAGCAGTCAGTTAAACGAGTAGGATAGCTCGGTGCATGGCGCGAACGCAAAGTAGAATAGAGTGTACATAGTCAGTCACGGGGAACCGCGTGTGTTCAGACAAGTAGAACAAACTGCCTGGTAAACGAAGTATGTATGTACATAAATACTGTTGAGTGGCACCTAGACTACGCGAGTAGAAGAAGATCGTGCCTACTCAGGCAACTAAACCGGCACGAGGATCGCTCGATCCAATTGCCTTAATCCCGAATTAATAAGAGACGATCGAGAAACACGGGCAGCATCAAACATTCATTCCGTCCTCTATAAAAAAAAAAGCATTCCATCCGGATGAAAGTTCTCTAAATATGTACTCTAATTGTCCTCGATATCGGAGAGAGGTTAATTCTTTCGACAGGCAAACGCTCGCAAACCCAGGTAATAATTCCATTACATCGCATCTCTATCCCGCCCCGCCATTCCTCTCAGCTTCCAGCATTGTTTTTGCGAGTTAATACGCATTAGCTTATACGACCGCGCCTCGTAATTTTCAACTTACTGCCGCCGGGACTCTTTCAACGTTTCTTCTACTTGGACGGTCGCCAGGACTACTTCTCCGTAGTTGCTGGCACCGCGAGACACAGCGAGTTTCCTTAATTACGGTGAAATTAGCCGGGGCCAATTAATGCGAATACATCATCCGGTTGAATTAACGCTAATGTCCGGCGACTTTCTTGCCAGCGATAACGCCAATCCGAGGGGATGGATTCCCGTGAAACGCGGAGGAAATTCCTAGACAAGGGGAACCCGATACGAACCGCGCTCGCGTGTCGCAGAGAGAGAGAGAGAGAGAGAGAGAGAAATGTTCGATGTTTAATCGATCGCCTCGCCACAACCGAGCATCAAACGAATATTGCGTTTCGTTGACGTGATTTTTCCAATATGCCACGGCCCTCATGCACCAGTTAATATCCGTTAATGCAATTATTCCGAGCGTTCCCAGCGTCGAATGCAAACAGCGTGCTCGGATCGATTGATACTTACCGGTGTATTTTATTCTTCTATCGGGAGCAACGCGGTTCCCGTGCAAGCTCGTCGATCATGCGCATTGCCGCGCGGGTGTCTGGCTGCAGCAGATTGATAATCGTAATATACACAAAGCGGGGAAGAATCATGCTATTATTCCACGATAATCGCGCGAGTATTCCGCGGCAAAATCTCCGTCCAGGGATTTTGTCAGTGGAAAGCGGCAATTTGCTAGACCTGGGTAGGGTCTGTGCCTCAAGTCGCTTCTAAATGTAAAACAGCTGTCTGTGGGAAAATACGCCTTGTTTTAACAGCGTCGGATTATACGCGATTCGTTCGCGAGTATGTAACCGTTGGCAAAAGCTTCCCCCGAAAATTATACGCCGCTGGAAAACGGGCCAGCTGACAGGCGTCACCATCGCCGAATTAATACACGGCAAACTATTCGCATTGATAACAAGTGGTCCCGGATGATATCTGCTCTCTCGTTTCCATCTCGAAAGGAGCTAGTGGGGGAAGTTCGTCGGCCTCGAAGGAAAAAGGAGAGGAACGCGGAGAACAGTTGCGCTACCTCCGACGATGTGTTTCTTGAAAGGAAATTCAATTGGGAGTCCGCCTATAAGTCGAGATCAAGCTGGATACAAACTCCAAACGTTTCCCTACCGCTCCTCCCCTTGTATACTTTTGCATTAGTTTAATTAACCTCTTCTCCGCGAGCTTTTTCCACGGTTAGCGACCGAAAAGTTGGACGACCTCTTCCGAGGGGAGCTGAGCGCGCTTCCCCGCCTGATGATCTCCTTAATGAAATGAGTTTGAAATTGATCGAGCTCGATCTCCGTAAATGGCGGGCCCTGCGCGAGGAGCCCGACCGGCTGGAGTCCTGCAACCTTGATGTTTCCACGGGCTTGGATTCACGGCTGTTTAATGCACCGTCACGGTGGCACGCGTCAAAAGTTCCGCTTTAAAGAGCTGTCTCGCTGTTTCTCCCGTTCCTTTTCCAGCCGACGAGCCCTTTCCACCTTCCTCCCCGACTCTCCCCACTCGCTTCTCGAGCTACCTTTTGTGGCACGACCTCATTTTCAAATTCCGCATCATCGTGCAACAACGTGTAGTGGGTTCTTTAGCCGACGGGGCCGTCTGTGCAGTCCGATTCCTTTCAGCGCGAACAATTGCATCTGCTCGCGCGCCGCTTAGAAATTTTTCCATTCTCGTGAACCGCGTCAAACGCGATTAGCCCACCGGCAATTGCCAGCCTGGAAGTCTTGCCTGGCCCAATCGCGGACTCTGCTGCCTACGACGTGAGCACCGGCGACCTTTTTTTCAAACCAAAAGGACTCCACCCCTCTCTGTTCCAAACTGGGGACATTACGGGATCAAGTGACTTTCCTTTCTCGATGGGGCATTGTGAAATCATCAGATCGATTCTATGGTAGTCTGCTCATTGATAGTACACCTTTCCTTCGATTTAAAGCGATATTACACTCGGAAGCGCCCCCGCTGCGCGGACCAATCCTTTACGCCTGGCCACATATCGAGCGCTACTACTTGGCCGTCTACACTGCAGTGTCTAAAAGTAGATTTTTCCATTGCCCCGTAGCTACAACTTTTTCATTATGCCTTCACAATTTAAATGCAGTAATAATCCCCCAATCTGACCCACATATCTTTACCGAGAGAAAGATTAGCAACATCGTATAACTTTCCCTGGAAGCGAAACGGTCTGTAAACAAAAAGCTTTCACGTTTCCCTAAATTCCAGATATACGGGCCAGTAAATGTCTTTATTTTACGTTACTCCAAGCACGCTGTTCGTGACCACCCTTGCCAGCCCTCTCGTGCACGAGGAGTCGCGGCGACCGGCGATGGTGCATTATCATAAATCAATCACGCCCCGGCGTCACTCGACACCGCGACTCCCTACGGACGAAATGCTAATTGCCAAGGCCCGCCACGGGAAGTATCAAGAGCGAGCGCCCGCCCCGGCCCCATTTAAATCGGAGATTTTTCCGTTTCGCCGTTAATTCGCACGCGTCACCGCGGCACACTGCAAAAGCATTAACATATGAAAGGGACGGCCGGCGTGACGCGCATTAACGCGCAATATTCATATGGAGATTCCCACGCCTTGAAGAGTATTCTGTGTCTAACAAGCCGTGGAGAAGCCATTTACATAAATGCCGGCGTCCGTTCGATTTCGTTCGCCCCCTATTTCCGCCAACCGGCGCGCTGTACACGCTAAAACGATTCCAATGCCTATCAGATCCTCGTCATTTCCCTCCCGCCGTGCTTCCTATACCATTTCGTTCCTCCTTTCTTTTTAATTCCTCTTCCTCGCTTACTCACGGCCCATCCGTCCCGCGTCCCAGATTACAGATTACACCCGAGGACGTGACCGAATTCGTCGCTTATGCAGAAATGCGCCGCTTTCGGGGCGATTATCCTTTGATGTCGTTGTCACTAATGCAAGAGACGGATCTCCTGCAAGTAGGTCGTCGAAAAAGCGCCAGCCCCGTTTCCAAGCCCGTCCGCTGTCCAATCGGGGGAACCGTCAGCTGTCGATTCCCCGGAGCTGTGGCGTCTATCTACGCTAAATGACCGTTCGATTATCACCGGAGTCGCGAAGAAGCGTTCCGCGCTTGTATCCACCTTGCCGCCCGTAACACTTCTCGCTTCATTTCCCTCGCAGCTTCCGCCTTCGGAGGCGCGAAAATCCCGAGGAACGGCTTCCGGAGCGACCCTGCACTCTCAGCTCCCAGTCATCAGGGAGTAATTGTACCGCCGACGCCCTCCACCCCCGTTCCCCTCGTTGTTAAATAATGCCGCCTAGGGTCTGCCAAGCGCCTCGACGCCGATATCAAACCGATCTCGCGACGATCGATTTCCCTGCCACGCGCTTTCCCTCCCCCGGAGCGGCGAGGGCGCTCGAGGATTGATCCGTGGACAAAGTTTTCTCACTTAGAGGCCTTGAATGTGTTACTTGACTGCAGCGGAATTGTTCGAGTCGCTTTTGAAGGTACACATGGGGTGTTTCAATCTCACGGCAATCGAGTGCTTTTATCACGGATGTCGTTAAGAGGTGCTCGTTGTGTTAGCTGTCTAGTGGGCGTAACGCAGTCACGTTTGAAAGCTACGCGACATACGCAAGAAATGTTGAGCTGCGTTTTTGACGGAAGGCATGGCGTCAGTTGTAACGGAACGCCCGATAACCCGTCGGCGGCTAACAAACCGACGCGTAACAATTAAATAACGAGGTATTGCGGCCGGCGGCGGTGTTTATTTTCCGCTAGCCGACCGCTCGGCCGGCCTGTCGAAACGCCAATAATATTTTTCAGCCGCGCGACCCGTAAAGCGTCAAAATCGTCGCCCGTGTGACAGCAATTACGCCAATTAACTTTCGCGGCACGGTGAAACGTGAAATCGAAGCGTAACGCGCTGGCGGCCGACCCCCAAAGCCTCGATCACCCTTTGTAATTCTATTATTCTTCGCTCAAGTTTGACAGCGTTTCGAATAACGGAGTTGCATTGGTTTCGCGCGTTGCAGGCGGCAAAGAGAACCGAGTGAATTTGAAATTGAAAAAAAGGACAAAAAGAAATGAGAAGGCGGGAGGACGCGAGGATCATTGATCTCGTGGATCAATTTCCACTGTCGCGGAATTGCATTTCATCATTGCCAAATCGAGGAGGTAACCCTTCCTCGACCCTCGCGCTGCGCCAATAGAACCTTCACCCTTTTTGGAGGAGGAATTTTTCATCCGCCAACCCCTCTTTCGCGACGGTGGCCCTTTTCCGGCGGCTGTAACAATATCACGGAATGGCCTGGGTGTTATTAAGAGCCGAGGCCCGTTTATCGACGCGGCAAAAATGAAGTCGTAAAAAGTTTTCGGGATCGGGAAACTTTTATTCGTTTTCCAGCCGCGAGCCCCAAACCGCGTCTCCCTGTCGATTCTTCTCTCTCCGAATTACAGCCAGCCTCGTCGACGAACGAACGGGAGGAGGAAAGTCTGTCCTCCCCTTTCTCACCGATCTTCTCTGATCTCGATTCCGATTCGCCAGAATATCATACCTGATACTGGCAAATTGGGAATCATCCTCCGCTCTTAAACGCGAACGAGCCGCGCGCGGCGTCCCTTTTTTTCTAAACCACAAAAGGGAAACGGGGAGTCGCGGATGCCTTTAGTTTTACACCCCTGGCTCGTCGGAATTTCCTTTCGCGTAGGGAGTCGTGACGTTGATTCTCTCCGTTTAATAAAAGGGAAACGGGTCGTTTCCTCTTTAATTCTACACCTCAGCACGCGGATCCTCGCGTCTGCGGCGGCGAGGAAAGTCGCGAGCCAATTTCTCCCCTTTGATCCTCGTCGCCGCCGAGTTGCACGCTCCGGGCTTTGACTTTCTCACGGATCATTTTCGACAGCCGGAGGAAGAGGTTCGATCAACTTCCCCGAAGGTCCTTAATATATCTCGGGGAGCTACTTCCACTCTCGGAAGCCACTTGGAATTGAATCGGCTGCATTCTGCAGTTGGGGCGCGCGCTAGGTGGCATGGGAAATGGGGGGCGAGAAAGGGCAGGGCCGTGAAATGGGAAGAAAGAAAGATATAGGGTCGGCGATTCGCGGGGAAACGACGCCGATTTATTCAGGCACGGGCAATGGGATTGAATAAGAGCCGAATAATAGGCTCGTGACCAAATTGTCCGGCGGGACACACCTGACACCTCTTCCACGCCCTCCGAGCGAAAGAATTGGAAGAGGGCGCCGCTTGTAATAACGTAGTATTTCTTTGTGACGTTGTTGGCTGGCTCCGGGGAACCGTGGCTGAAATTTATGGAACGAAAGTGTGCAGGTTTCCATCTCGAGTATGGAATGCACGAAGACCCGTGAACGGCTTTTTCAATCGACAAGCATGTTATTCCATGAAATTCCCATGATATTCAGAATTATGCTTACAATTTCCCTCTGTCCAGAGGTCCGATAGAACGCGCGGCAGTGTGATCGATCGGCCGGACGTCGAACAACGAAAAGTGAAATAATGAAAACTCCTCTCAAGGCAATTGTAATTATGCTTTTGTTCCCGATACCTTTGAGCCTGGTGAGTCAACGTACGATAAACAGGCAGGGGGAAATGTTGCGCGAGAAATTAAAAATTCAAGCGGCGCGACGTGCTGGCAGCAGACGCTTACGCGCGTTCCGCCGCGGACACGTTGAATATTAAATAATTATTTCCACTTCGAACGTAACGCTTCTGTATTTAACAGAACGGATATTTCCAGCCTGCGCTGGACGCGACACAGGTTACGTTCCATTTTCATTCCATTTTCATTCCATTTTCATTCCATTATATCGGCCTGGTAACGCTTTGTTAACCGCTGCCCGCTCTGCAAAAAGGAAAGACGTGTTTTCGACACGCCCGCGATACTTCCAATCATTTAGAAGTTACAGACAGTCAACGATTTCCACAATATAGAATTCCTCACTCTTCCCACACGTGGCATCCATGTACCAGCTATTTCTCCTCGTCACCCCCTAACCGATCGCGGCAGCAATCGCATTAAACGAGCAAATGAAACGCCCCGAAAAACGAAATCGCCTGGCCAGCCGTGCGTTACACGCTCCGCTGTGCATCGTCTGTCGTTCTTCCGTGTCAGCCATCGATATGACAGGAAAAATGTGTGGCCCGTTGCATCGTCGCTGCCATTCCCTGACGTATTGCCACGGGGAGGGCGTAAATCATGGCGCGGACGAGCGCGCGGCCGCGTAAATGCGCGCGAACGGAAGACGTAGCTGTGTACACAGTAGGGGGACAGCTGCACACGGGCGGAGCACTTGGCCAGTACGTTATTAGGGCAGATGCGAAACGGCGGTCCTGATAGCGGCGACCTAACCCAGATCCCCGTGTTTCGAGTAGTTACACAGCCCAGTCACAGATCCGATATCGCGCCGCGCTGGTTTCCGTGTGGGGCCAAGAACAACGAGGGACGCGTAGCGTCGCGACGCGCACACCAGGCGGCGTAACGAGGCGTGCGTAATCGCTGCCCGGCGTCCCTCCGGAGATTTTACACGGCGGATTCGAATTGGATCGTTCGTGCCGGCCGTTTTAGGGTGGCTCCGGGTGGACGGGAAAAAGAGGACACGGCGCTGGTACCAACTTCCACCGGACGACGGACGAATTTGTTCCGCGCGAATTCATAGCTTTCCATTATCTTTACCGAGCTCGCCGGTATTTATTAACGGTGCATGGGAACAAATTTCTGCGGATATTTCCGAGCTGCGGGGCGGGACCGTTGCGCCACGGGAACGCGGGAGCATCCCCTGTTCATTTTAATCGCGGAATGTAATTCATTGTTCAACTGTAAATATTGTAAAAGCCGGTCCCTCTTGAATCGCGATAATTCTCGGGAGCTGAGCTCCGCGCTTGGTAATAATGCAGCGAGCGCGCTAGTTATTCGAGTTATGCAGAGCTGAGTAATTCGACGCCCTACCCCCGGCGCGAGGTGGATCTCGTCAAAGTTTCGCTGATAGAATTCGATACCGTTTTAGGGAGCAAGCCGTCTCTTACTGACTGCGGCAATCCCGTGTTCTCTAGGCGACCGTATTTACGTTTCACGATGCCTATACAGCCGCTCCGCTTCTGCCAGCCGAAACGACCGGGTCGCGACATTCCCGCGGAACTTTCAGCGCGGTATTGCCACACGTACGAGCGCGACAGCGAGTGTTAGAAAAACTGCCGTAGGAACCGTCCACCGAGAAGGATGCGCGGCAGAATTATTTCGCCGGGGATGCAACAACCAACGGAACAACTTCGGGGAACGCCGGAGGGCTGCCTTGGCCGTAGAAGTGACGGTCGAAACGAAGGCATCGGTTATCCGCAACGATCCTCGTTAACGAATTCCACGTCGGCCGGGAACGGAGCGCGCAGTTTGCTTAACGGGAAACACCACAGGCGTGCTGGATATATTCCCCTGTCTCGATTGGATTTTCCTACCGATTTTTCGTCCGTCCCTTCCTCCCTCCCTCCTCCGTCTCCACCCCCTCGGGGTCGTGTATCGCAGAGGGGAGGTTCGTTTCGCGGGCGTGAATGGTTTCGAGCGGGCCGGCAGCCAGAAGCGAAACACGTTCGGTTCAACAACTCGACGCGTCCATGGACACGGACAATTATCGCGTCCGCGGTGGCCCGTGAAAAGAATCAATCGCCAACAGTGCGGCGGAAGGGGCTCATGGAAAGGGGTTACAAAATGGGGGGGAAAAACACAGCCGATGTACGGGGAGCTCGCATCGATGATTCTCCTTTTTACGCCGGCTGAATAAGCGCGCGAGACCCGCGTCGCGTCTACAAAAGCGACAAACTCGGGGCCGAAGTACTATGAAACGCGCAACGTTATATCCCGCCGTGCAGCGATCCTTTTCCTCGACGAGCAAACGAAGCTGGTGCCGCAGAAAAATAGTTGCACGCGTCACTGCAGAATTTACTCCGCGACTGCCACCGCCACTCCGCCTCGTAGGTGCCCTTCTAGGAAACTCCGTTGGGAAACGGGAGAGGAAATTTCAAGTTCACGTTCATTTTCCGCTCCTTCTGTCCATCATCTCTGGTAGCGCGGCCGGACCGATTTCATCGGCGGGCGCATCGACGAGCACGGTTTATCGAGGACGGCCTCCCCCGACACGTTGATTTACACGACCCGCTGTCGACCATCGCAGCGACGAGCAACATTATTTTTAATTCGATCCGAGCGACGGGGGGTTGTCGGCGCGCGTATGATTCGTGGCCGCGCGCCGGATCCACCCGTGGAAATTTATGCTGATGGCCACGCGCGGGGACGGAAAAAATGGGAAATAAATTCGCGACCCTTCGGTATTTCCGCGCCGCTGGATCCGTCGAACAAATCTTTCGCGATAAAGCCCCTGGCGTAACGTCTTCCCGAATCCCACCGGTGGTCGGTTTTTCATCCCGTCGCGGGGAGATTCGTCCTGGAGCTGGACGAGACACACGTTCGAACACGTTCCGACAACAACGGTTGGGGGAGCGTTTCTAGGGGGTGGTGTGCTGATCGCAAACTCGGCCAGCAGATTCGGTGGCAGCTGGACAGGTATAAACGTGGTCGGTGTTCATCACTCAAAATTAGAACGAGCCGCCGGATTATCATTGACGTTCCGGCGATTCGTTCGGAGCGGAGGAGCTGCGCGCGATACGCGGCCCGAGCAGATAATACGGTCCAATTTACCATTCCGACCCCAGCATAAACAGCGTGTCCGTGCTCGAGCAGCGGATACAAGCTATCTCTCGTGCACGCTGCCGGCCCGACAAGATCCACAAATCCCTGACGGGCATCGCGGGCCACCACGGATCGAGAGCTGTGCCCGAGGATTCCAGCGGCGCCACCCACGCCCCGTCCTCCCGGACGCGGATAATTCTTGCGTCAACAAGGACGGACGCGCGGAGGCGTCGACGGCCCATGTCGTTGTTGGGACAACGATGGAAAAACGCCCCTTGTTACCGGGGTATTAAGGTGAAACGTATTTAATTAGAGGAGAGGGACGAGAGTGGCAGCCGCGAGTGAAAAACCGTGAGCCGAAAGAGGGCAACCGTGGGGGCCACCGGTCCCTATGGAGAAGGGAAAAAGCCGCGCGCAACTTTCCGCCCTGATATTTCCCTCCACTTTCTGTTGTTCGCCTGACGCCTGGCAATTTTAATACAACGCGTTACGTACGCTGTAATTAATGAGATGTCACCCGTTTTTAAATGGTCTTGCCCGCCCGAGCCGACGCCCCCTTCCTCTCACCCCCTACTTTGGAAATAATTATTCGACGTGGCTGTTGCACGGCCGTGGCCGTAAAATCGCGCGGGAAAGACCCGGCTAGGCAGCAAACGGCCCTTCTCGGCGTTTCACTGCACCCTGGATGGTTTGATAAAGCGTTAAGAAACCGAGAGCCACGACGCGGTGAATGTATTCTTGATCAAAGTCGTAGAAGAACAAAGCTTCACGCACACATGTCAGTTCCGTGGCGGTTGAGTGCTGTCAGCGTTAACGTCTCTTTGTTACGGTGGCAGCAACTAACACGGATAAGTGTGAACTGCTCCAACACAGGGTAAGGATACTTTTTACTATATAGCCACACTGACGTCGCTTTAGCGTCGCGGAACTGGTAGGTATGTATACGTGAATCGTTAAGGAGTCGTCTGACGGTACCCAGATCGCCGGAGTCGAAGATTAAGCGACTGTGGATCGATGGAGAAGCGTTGCTCTCGATAACAAAGGATCCTCCTTCCGCGAGGACTGCCGTGAGAAACGCCCCCCGGAGCACAGCCGGAAGTACAGCCAGCGGCCCGCGCGGAAGCTCGTTCCCCCGGTTAACTAAGAATATAATTGAGATCATTTAGGGTGCTCTCTATCTCACGGGCGACCCAGTTTCCCGGTGCGGTCTCTTTGTTTCACGGAGTCGCTGGATACCGTGGCGGAGCGAGGCGGGAAGGTGGATCGAGTGGTAGAAGCCGGAAATAAGTGCGGGGGAGAGGAATTCGGCGCAGCCAGGAGCAGCGGGCCAATCAAAGAGATAACTAGATCCCCATTAAACCGCTTGTAACTTAATTAATTGCGGGACGCGGGCTAATGTAGCACGGCTAACGCCGTAGATAGTGTTCTCAGAACGCGATATCACGTGTAACGTGATTTGCTCGTTAACCAAAGTTCGGCAAGTGGAATACGTTCACCACGGCGGTTGGTCCGCTCCCGCGTCGGTAGCTTCGAATTTTAAACGTCCCTGGACACTTATCGCTTCGTCTGCTCCCGACCATCTTCTCGCTCACTGTCCACGGTTCGATGAATAAATTAACGTCGCGAGGGGTGGTTTTATTCGGAAGCGTAAAAGCTGATGCCCCGCGAATCAAGAAGCCCGCGAGCCACTTGGCAATCAAGTGTCCCGCGAACTCAGTTTGAAGCAGGATACTACGATAAAGTGGCCAGCTCGGCGTAGTTAAACTCGAAACACCGGTGCGAAAATTTCAGTCGCGCGCGGGATTGACGAGAGGACAGACGGCCGGCGTCAACGCGTTTGCCCGATGAATTACGCGCCGCAGCTCGGTTGGGACAGTTTATTTTTACAAGACGGTTGTCAATGATGATGCAGTGCTCGTAACCGTGCCCCCGTTGTATCTGGATGTATCGAGTTTTATTTTTATGGATCGTTTCGCCCGTGGAATGATTTAATAACGGCGGGTATTACGCTGGCCCTCCACGCGAGGGTAGGCAGCCCGAGTAGGTGGGGATCGATCGATGATTTGGATATAATCTATAGAGATGGACGAGGGTTTGAATTGCGGGAGAGAGAGAGATTGCGAATCTTCTTTTTCATTATTTCCTGTCTCTTAGTTCCCTTTGCGTGGGTGGACGAGAGTGGGAGGCTCGGGGATGAAGAGAACGATCCGCATTATCCAATATTATAACGACTCGACACCATGGCGAAGTTCTATCGAACGGCAAACATTGGTCGCGCTCAACATCGACCACCTCTACCGAAAGGTTTCCCCGCAGTCGATCGCGGCCAACGAGCCGATACGATCTCGCCAAGCAACGGGGGAAAAACACCCCTGTACGATGGAATCAAACAGGTTGCAGGGGCTGTCGTTATGATAATCACGGTCAAAGCCCGGTCGCTGTGTTATTTTCGCCGTTCCGGGGAACGAACCACGTTGCACGGAAGTGCTGCACACGCAACGAGCCGCTGGGTAAGACCCCTGAAGAGAGGGTGCTCGATAGCACGACTGGTTACGCGGGATGAGCCAGCCACGGAGGCTGATATCGAGGGGGTGGAAGCGTATTAAATTACGTGGCGTGGGGAAATAACGCAGCAGTATCGGTTCCCCGGTATGGCGACGGGAAATGTGGATCTCTACGGGTAATTAAAACGAAACGGTTCTCTGTTTTTATGATGTGATATCGACCAACTGATTCGCCGATCCAGATCAAAGCACTGAGAGCGAGCGGGAAAAATCTGTCGACGAAAACGGTGCGCGAGTGGTTTTCGGACGAGGTGCGAGTATTTTGTGGCAATCGGTGTTTAATGGGAGGCAGCGATGTCGGTGACGTTGAAATCGACTCGAATGAGTATATAGTACGTACTTGGAGCTTAATTCGTCTGGCCACGGTCGAACGGAAACGGAGCTGTCCCCTTCTCGAAGACGAATGCCTCTCTGTTTCCTTCGGCGACGGTTTCCTTACGGGCGACGCCGGTTGATCGAAAAGTTAGGGACGACGATTTATCTCGACGGAGTTTGGGAAACATTGGGAATCAAAATATCTGATACGCCGCGCCGGCTCCTTGGACCCGGCGCTCCCATTGCAAACTTTTCCTCGGACGACGGAGTTCCAAACACCTGCGTGATTGACTACCGTATGCTGCATGCGAAACGAGCAACCACCAGCCGTTCCCAGGCTAACACTTTTATGGTTTCTGGGAATAATCAAACCAGAGGGTGCAAGGGTGCGCATCGATGCGCGTTTCTTTTGCAATACAACGAACTACATAAGGTGAAAGGCCCTATTATGATGGGACAGATGCTAGAGAGGGATATGATATTTTCAATGATTTTAAATAATTAAGAACCTAAATTTTGCAAATTTGTGCGTTATTCAATTATTTCGTGTTTTCTGAAGTAGAAATAATCGTTGTTCTGTAAGTATAGCGTTAAAAAATAATTATATGATTGAAAAATAGGAGTGATGTACACGTCCGTATTTATGGCACAGTTTTGGAGCCCGTGTCCCTGGTGTTCCATACTGTATGTTCCTATTTATGGTACAGATAAAAACATAAAAACCACTACTTATCTTTTCTCATATTTTAGTTGGTGTTTTCTTGTTTTTTATAAAAATAATATATATATATATATATATATATATATTTATGTACGTTAGTTTTTAAGAAGAACAGGGTTGACAAAATATTAAACAAACATAAAAAAAATATTTTTTATACGTGAAACTATTTTATTTTACACATTTTATTATATAAGTATTTATTTTGTTTGATTAATTTTTTCTGAATTTCTTTCATTTTCTCATGCAAGTTTTTCTTCTCTGCCGCTAATTGTTTTTTCCTGCTGCAGATTTTTCATTTTTGAAATTTCTTCCTGCATGTAATGTAAATTTCAATCTACTCTATTCAGGCATGCAATATTTTATAGGTTAGTTCTACAATTTTCAAGCCAAATTTTGTAATACACTTACTTACACGTATGTTTGATAAAAATAAAGGTTAAATATGATAATTATTTCAAGATAACACCAAAAAAACTTAGAAGTAAGACCTTTTTTAAATAAATATCACACTATTTACGCTTCAACTTTGCTGTACCATAAATCGGGACTAGGCGTGACTCAACAGGTCCATGGCACATGGAACAAGTGAATTATCGTCCCATAAATACGGACTTCTAGAAAGTCAATGTGCATATTATGAAACAGCTTTATAATTAATAAAATCACACCGGAATTCGATTTTTTTTTTAATTAACTACAATCTACGACTTTTCAGCTTTCGAATAAGTTATTAAACATCTTTTAAAATCATTGAAATTTGTAAATATGCTTGAAACAAAGAAGTCTGTGTATCTGTATTTCAACTCGAATAGCAGCAAATTTTGTACCAACTTAGAGACATGGACACTTAAACATTTTTTTTTTATGTTAAATTCATTGACGCAACATTTATATTCATACACATACAAATATTTAGATAGTAATGTATGTATATTAGATAGTAATGTTTATAAATATAATTTTATTTAAATTATTATATATACATATATATAATATTATTCACTTTTTCTTGTAGTGTTTCATAAATTGGGACACTGTCCCATAATAGGGCCTTTTAGCTCACTGTTCTGCAAAAAAACAATGCCACAACTTTCAAGTCCGAGTGCTCGAAACGCGGCACCCTCTGGAGGTTCGCGTCCGCCCCCACTGCTTCATAAATACGAGCGTAACGAAGCGATTTCCAACCATCTCCACGATGGAACAGCCCCGATTCCCCCGGTTCGATTCTTCGTTCGCGGCGAGAGGGGACGACGATAGATCCGGGATCGATAGAGTTAAGCCCTGTAACAGGGACGTAATAACGACGGGGTCGCGTGAACGGAGTCGAAGGGAAAAATGGTCCCGTTGAATTCAGAACGACCGGGAGCAGCGGCGATATCGATTTCGTTACGCGAGGGAAAAGCCAGCGAATGACCGTGTAGCCGGGCGTGACCGAACTTGAAATGATCTGCTTGTACGAACGATAAGCAAATCGAAGCTGCCGCGCAAACGGCGGCCGAGTGACGTTAATTGGAAACGAGTTATCGGCTTTATATTTGCCTCGGCTCCCACGAGGATGGGTGGCCGAATATCGCGAAAGCGCGGCGTCGAGAATCATTTTCGATGCCCGATTTTTTTCGCCCGCCCTCCGCGCGTTGCGTCGATCCGACTCTTCCGGTGGCTCGAGTGCCGCGAGGTGGGTGGGAATTAAAAAAATACTCGACTCGTATAATCCCATCCCCTCGGCGGGTACCCATTGTTTCGTGGAAACAAGTTTGCTGCGTAACAGATAGTTGAGCGCATTGTTATTAAATCTGCTGTGAAAACAGTTGGTCGCCGCGAGCCGTTTAAACAATTTGTCCCGGAGGCGCGACCGGAAAAATCGTCCGGTATTTTTCTTGGCAACAATGATAGATTCGCCGCGCGAATTTGCACGATTTAGAAGCTGTGCAAACGGTCGGAACGATTCGCCAAACTGGGCGTGATCTATGCGCCGCGTTTTATCGCTTTTTAATTCTTCCACCACCCCATCCCCCTTCTTGTTTGCCTCGCACGACTTTTAATCGATACGAGTTCCACGTGCCTCCGCGGCGACCCCGGCCGTGTAATCCTCCCCCGATGGACCGAGCCCGGGAACATAATATCCGTCCGCGTGCAACGGCGCTGCGCGTGTTTTCATTTATACGGAATCGAAGGCTCGTGTTTCCGAATTGGGCGGAGGTTCCAATTACCATTATTACGGTCTAAGTTGCGACGATATATCGCGTTACACGTCCCGCAGAAACGAGCCTGTTAAATTCTGCAAGTGGAGCGTAATTTCCCGCCGCGGCAGGCTTCGCGTCGCGAATGCGAAACGCGGCGAGGGAGGGCAGGTGAACAATAAAATATTTTTCGGCGCCTTGAAAATCCCCGTTCGACATCGTAGCTCGAACGAGGGTGGATATGAATTCCCGAGCGGGGGGGCCTCGCTTTTAAAAATTCTCGGAACTCCGAAAGCTATGTGCGCTGCAACATTTGCTGGAAATAAACGAAACGGTGCACGGCGCGGTGGCGCGTGTTTGAAAATTCTGTAATTTCCAACGTTCCGGTCGAACTGGCTGCCTGTTTGGGAGGGATGGAAGACACAGAGGTGGTGAAATACGAGGCTTGCAATGAAATTTTGCGGAGCGAAGGAGAATTCTGTTTCGGTGGCGGAACTTAGCGTTTGCAGATTGTTAAGAATTCACGCGTGACCCTGCGCTGCTGTAAGTGAAGGGAAACGGAGAGAGATTAATTCCCGACCTATATGTGCCAAGCAAGCAGCGTTATAAAAAGAAAGAGTTTTATGAAAAGAACACAAGATTTTATTCCTTAAATAAATTTTTATAATCACCTAAAGAATTCTATTAAAATTGCAATAAATGAAATTGCATTAAATAAATATTTCGTAGAAATACTTTTATCCGTTCAACTCAGCTCCCTCCAAGTCGAGGCCACATTAAACATCTACTCACTTGTTAATTTTTCTGGATCGTCCATTTAGCCACTCAGATACCATCGCAGGGTGAGTTGCAATAATGTTACAAATCATGCTAGTCGTGTACCCTCAATGTGGTTTCGACAAATTCGCAAAGTAGCACTTCCCGCGTACTGCCCCTATCTGAAGGATCTATACAAACACCAAAGTACACGTGCACACGCGTAAGCACCCGCGCATAGCGCAGGGTAAATCAACCGAGCGCAAACTGTAGCGATTATCCGAACCGCAGCTGCGCAAGAACTTTCCGTAACGGATCGCCCGGCGATTAATAACCCTGTATTAATTAGGGCGAAACGGGGTCCCGTATAATTTGCAAGACGGTAAAACCTTCCTCTCTCCCACGTAGACCGATGTCTTCTACCACTCATTATTCCACGTCGCGCGACGATAACGTCGCCGGAGCTTAGACAGCGTTGAGGGTAAAACGCTGTTGTTTACCAGGTCGATGGCGGTCAGGAGTTTAATTAATCGCGCGTGTCGAGTCCCAGCACGGCGCGCCGGAGTCGTCAATGATCTGTCGCTGGCATTAATGTCTAAACACAGTCGTCGATCGGCCATTGACGAGCCATTGTTTCCTACACCAGTCAACCGCGGGACACGAGTCGCGAGCAGACGTGTTGCATTATTTCCTCGACGACGCGGTCGCGGTGTGCATGTGTCTCGATAATCGACTTGTCGATAGAATGCCTCCACTCTTTGAGTAAGCTATAGCTCGAGGATACCGCGGGCGTTAATGAAACCTTCTCCGTACGGCTAGCTATTTTTGCACGGCGCGGAGCTGCCAGCGCAAGGTGAAAGCTTCTTTAGCGAATCAACGTTCTCCCTCGCCCGGATCCGTACTAACGGCTACCCTATTGGCTTTTCAGGATCCAGGAAAACGGGCCATGGAACGCGACAAAGGAAATCGTGACTCCGAACAACGATACCAACTACACCATCGAGAACCTGCGGCCGTTCACCGTCTACAGCTTCCGTGTATCGGCCGTGAACGCGATGGGACGCAGCAGACCCAGCCCCGAGTCCTACTACATCGTCACGCTCCGAGAAAGTATGTTCCTCCAATTGTGATTACGCCGTTATTGCTTCCATCGAGCGCCCGCGTCGGATCACGAATCGGTTACGAGGCAGCTCAACTACCGCAACGCGCCCCTCGAACGCTTCCACTCCAACTTCCCTTAACCGTCTCCACGAGCTTTCCGAAGGATTTTCCTGAAACTGCTATCCTTTCAAATGCTCTTTGACCATCTAATCGAGAATCCAACAAAAACGCTACCCACGTCCCGACCGTCGTTCCCGAATCGCGCGCGCTTATCCTCGACTCGTACTACTTAAAGTCAGCCGAGCACCACGCTAAAAATTCTCGCTCATCACCACCCACACTACAAGCTTCCTGTACTTCGATTGACCCGAAAGATCCCCGTGACAATTGCCCACGCCGGGGTCCCATAACTCGCCAGGGAACAACCCCCGCGTGCGCATCGAGCGCCAGTGAATGAAGCCACCGTGGGGGATGATAATCGACGCGGAATCGGGTCAGAGGTGTCCAACGAGTCCCTTCGGGGCGATATCCTCGGGCCCGCAGAAACAAACGCTTTGGAATCGGCGAGAAGAGCCGGAAGCACCCGGCGGTGGAAGGTTGCGCGGCACCGAGGAGGGGTTAGGTCGAGAAGAATGGCTGGCACGGCCGGTTTTCCGCGGCCGAGGTGCCTCGCGAGAGGGTGCAGGGTAACTAAAGAGGCGCTAATTGCAGCGCAGGAACGAGCAATGTACAGGCCACGCTTAACTCGAGCGGTCCGGCTGGCTTTCACCCTCCGGTTTGTCTTTCTCGCTCGGCCAGCCTGAAAAATAGGTTGAGCAGGCGCGGGCTCTATAAATTCTGTCAACTTCGCCGGGATTGGCCGACGCCCCATGTGTACCTTAGGCTCTCGGCAAACTTTGCGCCGCGACGTCCACGGTGACGACAAAGACGCCGATGGGTACCTGCGAGGAACTCGCTCGACCTGGATTCCCACGCGTATCGCGCAAACAATTAACACGTCGCTACGTGGATAGCCCTCCGGATAGGATTACCCGCTGCGAATTCTCGCGAGTGAATGTTTAATCACGGGGTGGTAAGAAGGCCAGTTCGGTTTACTGCACGAGGGATTCGTTAGTCAGGGGTATCTGGTCAGTGAAAAGTCAGACTTGCTGCAGTTGAGCGTGCGTGCCGGTAGGGTTGCAGTCCCTGAACGGGCTCGGATCGCGCTGCGGATTCAAGCGTAATTGTGCAGCAGAGAAAGAAGGACAATTAAGCCTGTGGCCAGGATCTTGCGAGGGTAGTGACGACGTATCGACTGTGTCAACCCTCCGAGGGAACTGTCAACCCCTAGTTGCACCGTCGCCCTGCGGCGCTTTTGTAATTGAGGACGGGGAGGGGATAGTTTGCTGGATCGCTGCCTGAAAAATTGTAATTGCGAGGGGTATGTACAATCCTATCGTAAACATTTGCCGGAGAAATCATAACCGGGAGGCATCTGAATAACAGTGGCTACGATGCGAGTCGGGGCGTGCACTTGTTTTGTTTTTTGGGGAATTAAAATCGCCGGAGCGGATTTACACGTGTAATCGGCGTTTCATCGATATTTATTCTGCGCGAGCGAAATAAATTTCTTGTAAATATTATGTTTCCGCGATCCATTGTCTACCGTTCGCTTTTGTCTGCTGGAAAACGAAACACGTATTCATAATAATCCCCGATAATTAATGCGGGAAATGAATTTAACGCATCGCCGAGAACTGCGCGCGGAAAGAATCGCCGAATCCTTGCTCCCGCGGCGGGAAGTCTCGTTTAACTACGTCAATATTACGTTAATCATTGATATTACATTTCTCCGCTAACAATCACCTAAACATGGAAATTCCCGAAACCACGATCGCTGCGGGTGGAAAATTTAATGCGTGAAAACCGATGTATTTAAACAACGCCCCCCGCCCTCTGCAAATATCCTGTTACATCGCCGCTACCGAATCGATGATTGATATCGTATTACCCGATTAGTTCGTCCACCGGGGCACGAATAATCCCGATAGAATCAAGAAAAAAGACACATTGAAATAGCATCGAGATACACGACTACGCGAAATCGCCGAAATTTGCATTCCCCGCACTGTTTTTCTCTCATCTCGCAGCCATATCGATTTATCCTTTATTATTTTCCCAAAAATACGAACCGTTGAAAAACAAGATCCCAGATTCGCGGCGCGCAATGTATAGCGCTGAAGTGTAAAAATATGGAATAGATAACCACGCCGGGCTTTTCAACAGCGTAAGCGACTTGCCCCGCATTTCCTACGCATTGTCCCGTATTTATACGCGAGGCGCGCATCCCCCATTTCCATATTAGAATGATAATAAGCTAGCATTGATAATAAACTCGCGGCCCAAGCTCTGTAATTAGCGAACCGACGATTGCATTTATTAAGCCCGCAACGAATGGCTATCGCGGGCTGAAACGCGTAATCATCTCTGCACACCGCTGGCTTCAAGGTACCCTCCGAAACGTTACACTATTCATCGTGAAACAATATCTGTGTATTTCTAAATTATACACAAAAACAAGCTCCTTATTTCCAACCCCTGTTCTCCTCCATGCAACTACTCCTTCATACCTGCACAGCGGATCCTAAAAGAAGAAAAGAAACACGACACTTTATTCGTTTTTACGTCACTCTTCTATGAACACCCCCATGAATTACTGTAAATTACTCCATAACCCGCGTTAAATCCAATACACCGAAGGTCAGCTAAACGGGCGAAATTAATTGAACGCCGGCCGCGAAACAAGCGTCCAATTTGAAGGGGAAAAATCGAGGCGCGTTTGACACGCCGCCAAATGCGGGCGCGAATGGCCACGACTCGAAATCTCGTCCCGTGTTTCGGGAGGAGGGCGGGGGGTGAATAGGGGGCCCCGTGGAATCGGTACAAGCTGATCGCAGGGGATCGTTGTCGAAGGGAACCGTGTGGAATTAGCGCTATTAAATACATAAACTCGGACGCTGGCAGGTTCATTATGGTAGCACGTGAGATAGGAGTAATTATCTAGTTATCAAGACTGGCCCGCATGAGGGGCGGTAGGCGATTGGCCCCTCGCGAGCCCGTGTCAATAACTAATTTAAATACCATCGAACGTCAGCCGCCGCGATCCGTGCCGGCCACCGTTCGAGCGGAGGAAAAAAGCGGGCGGCAAACGTTACGAGTTGTTAAACCGAACGCGATTATATTCGTTCCGCTGATATTGTTACCGCGCGGCTCGCTTTTTTTCACCCTACAGCCCCCTTCTCGCAATCGTATTTTCCGATACTCGCGATCGGAAGCGACGTTTAAACGCCGTTTTTTGCGGGCGACCATCAACAATAACGTCGCGCCGCCCAGCGAAACATCGACGGGATGGCAATTCGGTTGTTAAAAAATATCGCCCGGGAATATGGGGGTTCGATGGAATGCGCGTGTGCCCGGGAACCCCTACACTCTTCCGGAACATCGGGGACAATGTATTTAGAATCTATAGTGAGGGAAGGAAAGCCAGGTGCTGATGAAGTAGGGCAAGACTATGGGAAAATTCTTTTGGTCTTTCTATTAATTTATTGTGGTCCATGATGTATTTTATTACGATTAATCCAGGGTCGCGTTTAGCATTAGGCGCTAGCTGGGACCTCACTCTCTATAGGGCCACATTTTCAAACCTTACTCTTCATAAACAACGATATAAAAACAGCCTAGTTATAGTTGCAAAATAAAATACCTCTTTTTAATTATAAAATTCATAATATAAAAACTAGAGGCAAAAGTATAAATGCAGCCCTGGATTAATCTACCCCTGACTCAACCCTGCTCGTAGGTAAGTATGCAAACTGTTAGTGCACATACAATTGAGCGGTTCCTGATCTTATAGCTACGATCAACGGGATCTTTCCCTTTATATTTCATGTCGAAACGCCCACCGTCTACGCCAGTAGCATAATTGTAATTCAATGGCCCGCATCGTGGGCTTGAATCGTCGCGACAGGTATGACATCCCCATCCAGAGATCGATGAAGTCTTTCTCGGGCGCATTAAACCAGCACTTGAAGCGGGATGACAAACCTTCGCCCGACAGCAGGCGACTAGTAATACGTCAACGGTGACAGGGCGCGTTCCAAGCGACACGGTCGAATGAATTTTTCAAAAACGAGCCGCTGCAACAAAAATCCGTGGCATTGCGCTCGTCGTCGCGGGGGGGCGCGAACCGCGCGACGCGACGGCATTCATGGTGCACTGCCGATTGAGTGATAAATAAGTAAACAAATGGAATACCGCGCGAGAGTCTCACATGAGAGGAATTTTATCTACAGGTTGTGTTTCAGGCTCGATAAAAGGGTGTTAATGGAATATTCGCGAGCACAGCTACCCTTGTGAGATGATTTACCCGAGGTCGCGCAGAAAATTAGCGAGTATTCTTTGGATGTTAATTATTCAAAGCATCGACGGTTCCCTCCTCCCTAAGCGAAAGATTCAGATCGATACAGGGCTCGGATGGGGGTTGACGAGATAATGCATCGGGCTGACGAAAAACACCCCTCGTCGAGGAGGATGAATATTTTATTTGCTAAGCAACGATTAGGAGAATCCTGGTGAACAAGAGGGAATAGGGGACCGGCAACGATAATTCTGCCCTAATAACGAGATAATGACAGCTATCGGGGTAATACACAGGCAATTAATAGACGGACGTGTGTGGGTGTGTGTTTAATATTGTCAATACGAGCCGTCCGTCCGTCGACGAACGCTAAAAGGTTAAATACAGAGGGAGAGACGGATGACACGGAGAGTGAGCGATTTAATAGAAACACGAAACAGGACACGCGGAACAACGAAGTTAATGTGATCCTTGTTGAGGTTCGTTATTTCGGCAGGGTTTTTTTTAATGGCTCCCAGACGCGCGTATTTTTTTATACGTTCCCCTTTTCTTTCTAATAACATTCCTGCGAGCTTGCCCGTAGACTCTTTGATCTTCGCCAGCGGGGGGATCTTCAATCTCTCCGCGCAAATAGATACACCTTTAGAGAATAATTAATTTTGCAGCCGGTAAACGTTCCACCCCTTTGCAGTCGTTAATGAGATGCTGCGAAACCTTTTTTCCCCCCTCTCCGCTTAACTTAGCGCACAACAGCGTCACGGGGGTACTTTTAATCGGCTCAGAGGCTCCCGTAGCTTTCATCGTCCAACAACAAACAACTCTGAATCAAAGAACTTCGGTACGCCTATCGAGACTCTTGTTTGCAGTCGCAGTTGCAAACAATAATGCATGCCAAATCTGCAGCTTTGGTTCACCTTTAGAACTCTGAATTGGACTCTAAGCCTCTTAAGGTAATAATAAAAGGACTAATTCGACGCTATTATCCCTGTAGCGTTCGAGACATTCGTGCGGAAAGGAGATGAACTCAACTAGGGCAATGGTAACTTAGTAACGAGGCTCAGAAATGGAAGCGCAGACCAATCGTCGATAATTCATCAGCATTGGAAAGCGGATAGATCACCGGCCCTTGGTTTGCCCGATTTAGCGCCGCTATATTTTGACTCGTGTCGCTGATTCCCCGATGTCTCTACAACTACTCATGAAGAGTGGTCGAAGCCGCGCGTTAAGTGCGAGCCTGCTGTGTAGGAATTCACGATGGCTTAAATGAAACGCTGGCTCTTCTGTCTTCCTGCCTGCTCCCCGCTTCTCTTTTCTCTGTCTCCACCAGATCAATAGGGCACCAACGAAACATCTCCTACCACTTTGGCCCAGACCAATACGTACCACGGCTCTAGTTCCCGTTTCCGGAGGTCGTTCGCCTGTCCCCCCATAAATATATGGCGTAACAGAGCCACCAATTAGCCATCGGGGCAGCCGTGTCGGCGTATACTATAGTGAGCAGAACTGACGGTGGCGGGCGATAGGAAAGTGGGAAAGCGAGTGGAGTTAAGTAAACTGCGACAGTCGATTTCGATTTCGTTTCTTGAGTTATATTTCATTGTTAACATACATCGCGTATCTAAATTGTAAAACGTATTATACATTTACACATATCCCATGTTTCTATGCATCCTAGGTATCCTACATTACCTACACATTTTTCTCATTTAACACACTTTCAAGGCTTCCCACATTGCGCACATATTTCTCACACTTTCGCACGATTCCCACAATTCCAATGCATGATAACTCTTTTCGCAACAATGTGAAGAATTAGAGCTGATAATTTAGCGATCTTCAAATGATGTAGTCGCATTTACCGACGCGGAAGGAGTACCACCATCTCACGGTAGCACCAATGAACTAAACTGTCCCTGGGGGCATGGCACCTAGAGGTGTCTTGTTCGTCGGTCGTATAGTGGGTTGTATACATCCGGGGGCAACATAGCTTCCCAGACCTTGCACATATCCTACGTTATCCACGCATATTAGTCACTTGTCACACCCCCACACATCACACTACTCAGTTTATTCGTACAACACAGTTCTCACTTTATACTCCACACATTATGGCTCACAAGGTTGCAAATAAGTTTTAACGCCTGAATTTCGTTTGCAACATTGTTGAGGGAAAAAAATTAGTCCTTTGCAACTTTGTTAGGTGTTCGTGAGAGGCCTAATTTCGGTTTGCAACTTTGTTACGTTTTCGTGAGAAGCCTGATTTCGGTTTGCTACTTTGCTGCTTTGTTGTGGGAAGCTTAAAACCTGTTTGCATTCTTATAAATGTTGGTGTGCGTTGTGTGTTGTGTGTAGGGAAGGGGGTCCGTGTGAGGTGTGTGATGTGTCGTGTTTGTGTTACAGCACTAGAGCTGTGGCCAGCTTTTATTTCCTTTCAGAACTGATAAGTGATAGCAGAAATTCTTACCTCTGGTTCTTCTTCTTCTTCAACTTCCACTCCTTCCTTTCACATCAGGAGCGGTCGCGGAAAAGCATAATTCCTAAAATGGCGGCGTTTTTTTCGGGAGGATACACTGCGTCTATTTAGTTTATAGGGTAAACGCACCAATAAATGAACACTTAAGGCTAATGAATGAACACTTTTATAAAATTATGTTTGCAGCATAATTGATTCCACGTGCTGGAAAAATTGTTTGGATATGAAGCCAAGAAGTTGAAAGAAGTCTTTAATTAATTAGTTACTTATTTTAATAACTTATTTCACTCGTTTTAATAAAAAATATCCATTCACTGGTAGGTGTTCATTTACTGGTACATCTACCCTAGCATTCCTGGAAAGCACGCAATGGTTTTTACAGTTCAGAGTGTATTAAATTAGATTTTTTTCCTTCTCACTGAATCGTGTACCTACATTAAATTGGGTTTTCCACTATGAAAGAGGCGGCCTCTCACAATCGAAATCGAAAGAAAAATCGATGCTGGCGTAATTCAGCCCCGCGACAGTAAAACCAGAACCGGTGGCCATCATAAACGCGCGCCCGCCAGGATCATAATAACTTAACGCAGATTTAGCGTCGGTAAAAAAGCACCGGCTCGCATTTATTACGGCGCTAAATTGCCGGACGGAGTAGCTGGCCGGAAGCGCGTGAAAGACTTATCGCAGCCCGCGTATCCTCGTAATGCCTGACCCGCCACAATGTCTCCAGCCGCGTGTTAATAATTCCAGTTGTTTCGTTAATTGGCTGTCGCCGCGGGGAAGTAATGACTTTAGGAGAGCGATGAAAACCGGTCGAGGATCGAGTGATAAACGAAGCCAATTTCCATTTAACCTTCAACCTTTGTGCCAGACGTTACAGCAGCTGTCACACTACCTGCTGGCTTTTATGCTTTCTTTTCTCAATTACAGTATTTTCTACAAGACCAGTTGAGTTCTGCCCCTTGTTTCTATGAAACCACTGAGCCCGCTTGTTGCAAACGACCAAGCGAGCAAGCAAATAATGCCACGATACAATTCGAATGCGGTTGATACCTTACATACCGAAATACGAATATCTACCGAGCTTCTTGGAAGCGACGCGACGAACGGAAGTATAGCGGCGGGCGTAATTAATATCCGTCGCGAGACTCTGAAACGGAACATTGTCCAGAGGCTTATGAATAATTGCGCGACAGAGGGACATCGAAATTAAACCGGACAGCGGCGGAGTAGCAGGAAAAATTACTTGTGCTTTGCACACAGCTCGCGTGTAAATAGAAGGGAAACCGGCCGCGCTTTAGAAGGTTTGTTCGCCGACCAAATTAAGTGGCGGAAAATAATCGTAAACACCGTGCCTTTCATTACGACTCCGCCCGCTTCCCTTTGTATAATTTGCCCCGCAATTAATGCCTCCGCGAAGGCGTGCTTTCATACTATAGCCGCCCAATCTAAAAACTTAAAATCGCTGGCGACCGCACGTTTTGCTTTAAGGGGACATTCTACTCTCTCGGCCTCAAAAATTTCGATTTTTTTTTTGCTGAGTTAGGAAGAATGCACCTTCTACAATATCCTCCTAAATTTTTGGAGCGAAATTCGATGTATTTTCAATGTTATAGGTATTTGTAGCGTCAGCGGCCTGGTTCTCAAAACTTTAAACGCGTTTTTCTCGAAACACCATTTTCTTGGTTGGCGGATGTGATAAAAATAAAACTCCATGACCAATTAATCCAAAATTTAAATATGTTATTCTACACATTAGTGGCTTTCCCGCTATAAGCACAAATATCTAAAAAAAATTAATATTTTCTCACATTTTATATCTATTAAACAGAAAAGAAATGCCCTTTTCGGTACTTTCAACTTTGATTGACCGCCATTTTAATAATTTTGGTCCAAAATTGTTCTTTCGTGGTAAGCGCGATAACCATACTCCTGCGCATTAAAAATACGTTTGGTTTTTTTATTTCCGATGATCCAGTCGTCCGAAATTTCAACCGCCAGCAATTCTGATGCCGCCAACTTAACTGCGACATATTTGTGTAAACAAATGAAATAAACAAAGAACAATGATTTTTTCTTGTATTTCAAGAGTGGTAAAATATACCCCCAGAAATTCGAAAACATTAAGTGTTTACCTCATTATAAAAACCATCACCGAAAAGTGGCCGATTTTTCGCCCGAGAGAGTAGAATGTCCCCTTAATAGATATAAAATGTGAGAAAATATTAAAAAATCTTAAGATATTTGTGCTAAGCGGGAAAGCCACTAATGTGTAGAATAACATATTAAAATTTTGGATTAATTGGTCATGGAGTTTTTTTTTTATCACATCCGCCAACCAAGAAAATGGGGTTTCGAGAAAAACGCGTTTAAAGTTTTGAGAACCAGGCCGCTGACGCTACAAATACCTATAACATTGAGAATACATCGAATTTCGCTCAAAAAATTTAGGAGGATATTGTAGAAGGTGCATTCTTCCTAATTCAGCAAAAAAAAATCGAAATTTTTGAGGCCGAGAGAGTAGAATGTCCCCTTCAAGTTTTGAGAACCAGGCCGCTGACGCTACAAATACCTATAACATTGAAAATACATCGAATTTCGCTCCAAAAATTTAGGAGGATATTGTAGAAGGTGCATTCTTCCTAATTCAGCAAAAAAAAATCGAAATTTTTGAGGCCGAGAGAGTAGAATGTCCCCTTAACTCGCTATAAATTCTCCAAGCAGACTATAATAAGACCTTCGATCTATCCAATCGATCTTACAAAATATATTTTACGATCTCCACAGCTGCAATCAGCAATTCATCCTCTTCTCCCCGTCAACTTGGTACCTAATCGTTGTCGCGCGCCCCGTACATTAATTACCCGTCGACTTTCATTTCGCGACACTGTCCACGCTTGCTGGTGAATTATCACGACAGTCATGGTCGCGCCTCGATGAATACGCTTCGCGGGGCCATTAACGAGCAGCCGAAAATTCGCGTCGACCCTACCGTCGCGCGTGACGCGCAATAAACGTCTTGAAATTATTTCCAAGACGATCCCCCGTTCCCATTACTCTGTCGGGAGTTTGCCAAGTTTCCGCGGGAATATCGGCGCGCGATAACGCGGAGTTTCGCGGACGCTAATTATTTGGGACAGAAGTCGAGCCCTTCGTCTTCGTTGGCCGCGATAAGGGAGCGTGAGACAGACCCCTAGGGGACGGAGTTGAGGGTCTGAGTAACCTCTGCAGGGTGTAACTAAATTGCAGATACAAATATTAAAACGGGGAGATTGAAAAATGATTGTTGGGAGACAAAGAATCGCAAGGGGAATTAAAGATTGAACTGACTTGGGCACTCAGAGTGTTAGTTGCAGGTGTACGCCACGTGATGTATGCTTCCGAAAAGGCAATTGTTCTTATAAATGATTCTAGCGTATTTTACAAACAGGATCGCGCTCCTTCGCGGCGATTGTTATTACCTGTCGGCGAATTCACAGCGTCGTCCATAACTCGAATACCGATTCATTTGCGCGATGGGGAAAAAAACAGAATTGAATTACCAGGCGTGCGCGCTTGAAACGGTTCGAGAGCTATCAATTGTCGAAAATATTGCGCTGAGGGGTCTACTGGAACGCGCGTAGCCTGGATCGGCGATGGGAACAATGTGAACGCGATTAAGCATGCTCGTCTGATCCGTGAATTTCATTCGCCGATCTCCACCCCGAAACGGTGTAAAACAAATGCGATCAAGACGATATTTATTGCGAGCGGATCGTCAAACAGTCCTCACAAATATATTTTTCACCACCCCCCATTTGAAATGAAACTTCAATAGCACTCGTGTTAATCCGCTCGTTTCGACTGTTTTCCGCGTTGGTATTTATTCGTAGCGAGCTACCCGCCCGTAGCTTCGAGAGCTTCGAGAATCGATAATCGCTTACCCTTCGAGCAGATTCGCCTGCCCTTTCAGGATTTCGATTCTCCCTTGGCGTCGACCTTTAATCCCTAGCGACAAGGCATTTTGCCGAATTAATACCTTCCCTGTCGACAACTGACGAGAAAAGAGCGCAGCAGGGCGTGAAAGAGGGGAAAAGTACTCGTTGCTGTTTATTCGTTCCGAAGGCACGTTGCTCGGGTGATCCTTGACGCGAAAGAGAAGATTGAATCGATGAAAGATCGCTTAAAGGAAACCAATTAATAATAATAATAATTTTATTTACGGGACAAGCCCATTAAGCACAATAAGAAGGGATAATAACAATAGATTACAATAAAAACAATAAAAACAATACAAACAAAAGAGAAAAGGATAAGAAAAAAAAGATAAGAGATGGCCGTAGAGTGACAAGTAGGTGCATGGGGAACCTCTATGGAATGCCTTCCGCAATAAGGGCTCTGCAAGTACTAATTTTGAAGCCGGAAAGAGTATCAGCAAAGAAATCGATGCCCTCGTGGAGTTGATTGGCGATACCACAGATCCTATGAAAGGGGTCAGCATGACCAACCCAGGAGGAGTAGTCCGGTGACCTGAACAGAGGTGTTTGCCTAGTACAGCGAGCGGGGACGTTGAAGTTAACAAGCGCAATAACATCAGGGTTATCAATCAAGCCGTTCAGGATCCTATAAAGAAAGGATAGGTCTGAGATTCTCCTCCTGTGTTCAAGGGACCATACCCCGAATCTGTTCATGATCGGTACATAGTCATGGTCGAACCACGCCAGGGGTTGGCCAGCTTTGAACGCCAGATAGCGTAGAAAACGATGCTGAACTCTTTCGAGTTGACTCCTGTACTTCGACCACCGCGGCGCCCAGATAACCGACGCGTACTCGAGATGCGGCAGCACTAAGCTGTTATATAAGTAGCGTATCGTACTAGGGCTGACGAAATCGGAGCTATTCCTAGTAATAAAACCTAGAGCTCTGCTCGAGGCCGCAACGACATGTTGAATGTGGTCCACGAAGGAGAATGAAGAGTCGATTAGGACTCCAAGGTCTCGCGAGACCTCAACGGTTGACAATTGGGAGCCTGCGATTGTATAGCTAAAGAGCATCGGACTTTTGCTACGCGACAATCTTAGAATATGGCATTTACTAATGTTAAGCTCCATGCGGTTGGAAAGACACCACTCCGAGATTCTATCCAAGTCCGATTGAAGATCCAAGGAGTCCGAGAGGCACGAGATGCAATTGAATATCTTAAGATCGTCAGCGAACATAAAAAATTTGCTGTTACGGATCACCTCGCGAATGTCATCGACAAACAAAAGAAATAGAATGGGACCCAGATGGGAATTAAGCAATTATCAAACCGTTATACAATTTCGATGCGACATATCACTTATGTTAACACAAATTTATTATGACATAGGGGATGTTAAAATAAACATTTCTCCCCTCAAACAGTTTCCCGTACGACGTCATTTAAACAAAGTTACAGGCCACTGAAAGTTGTTACCGGCGAGCGCCTGGCAGTAGGCAATTCGCCAAACATCACCAGGCTAGGCTCGCGGATTCAAAGGCCTGTAACTTTATCCAATGACGTCGTATGGGAAAATGGCACTAAGAAAAAATACTCGTTTTATCGTTCCCTACAGCCCCGTAAAGTTTCATCGGGACATTTCGGTGTGTGACAAGAGCCGCCACGAATTCCCACATATTTAACACGCGGATAAAATCTGAAAAGCTCTCGGAGCGTGCCGACGTGTTTACATCGCACATTTTTTGTTTGTCAGTTCCGGAGGGGAAGCCCATAATTACAAGCGCTTACAACACATCGGCCACGTCGATATTTCTGGCATGGAAGGCACCGAGCAGGGACACTATACATGGTGAATTTCTGGGATATCGAATCGGATATAGACCGAGGGACAAAACACACATGGAAGTAAAAACCATATATATACGTGACTCGGCCGTTGACGTAAGTTACGTAAGAATGCGTTTCAATCTTACTTTTCTGTGTCGTATTCGGTGTTCCGCCTCCGTTTCCCCATTGTAATATCGCCTATTCCCTTACATTGCAGAATCACAGTATCCACAATCTGGTGGCGTACACCCAGTACCTGGTGTCCCTTCAAGTGTTCAATCCGGCTGGCCACGGACCCGCAACAACTGTCTCAGTAATGACTGACGAAGGAGGTGAGTCATTTGCTCGTAAATCTTCCATGAAGAACGATTTAAAACTTGATGCGTTCCGATACTCTGGGTGCGTTCCGTTATTCGCTGCAAGTACTTCTTATATGACGTCACTATTTGGAAATCGTTGTGTGGTCACGTGATCACTGCGACTGCTGTGCCTGGCCGGCTGCAGCAGTTACAACAGGAAGTGACGTCGAAGTTCGTGACGTCATACATCTGTAGCAGTGCTCTCGCAGTGAACTGCTATCCATATCGGAACGCTATTGTCAGCACTGCCAGTACTTGCAGTGAATAACGGAACGCAGCCTCTCTCATCGCACGTTCGTAATTTGGCGCGACGGCCCTCAAGCTATCGATAAAGCAGGGAATCTTGTACGTATTCACTATATCCGCGGTCGATAACCGATATTTGCAGGGTGCCTGTTTTAGCCGAGTTAGGAATAGATATTTCCTACACGGTTTTACAGTTACCCACGGTCGTTAAAACAGCAAGAAAAAAGGCCAAAGATGATTATCTTAAAAAAGTTACCCAAGGAACCTTGAGGCTCGCCAATTGTACAGTTGCGGGGAAAAATGAAGCTAGTTAAGGAACAATCAGCAAGAGATATAAAATAGTAAGCAGCGCGAAAACGAGATGGTTGTTAAATTTGACTGGTCTCTCGCTAGATGTCATCCAGTTCTTGCTTTATAGCCGAGTGATAAGGGTTTATGAACTGCGTTGCACGTGGTTTTTGCGGAATTCGTATCGAGATCACGACTGTTTTTATCTTTGCCGCGTAAAAAGTTACGTTATAGGATGGAACGAGGAAAAGCTGGCCCATCGTGAATCACTTTACGACGCTCTTGAATCATCACACGAAGGTCTGAATAATTTAATTATGCCACTTGAATCAGCGCGTTAATCTTAATCGGCCGTGTGGGGCAAATTCGACGTTTACGCGAGCAGATAGAGCCGAGTAACGTCCATGAGACCACCATACGATCTTTCCATAACCGGCGCAGTGAACGATATCATTTAAATTCGCCGTACGTCAGCGGCGGTGCTCCATTCGCGGAGGACAATAAAACGAGCGCTACACTTCCCAGACTTTACGCAAACCGTCGTTATTTCGGTCACGATCTCGCCTCTTTTCGCCTTTCCCGACGGTTCGCGAATCTCCGTGTCCCTGATTCGACTTCAACTACGCCCCTCTACCCGGCGGTAGACCTACAGTAGGCTACATTTGACCTCAATGATTTCCAAGCTCCCGCCTGAGATTCGCCCCCGTAGTATTCCTAATCCTTTACGACCAACAGTCGCGCCGACGAGTCTTATCAATCCCGACCGCTATCGCGTCCGCTGATACACGTAAAATTATCGGACGCCGTATCGCGATCCCGCTGACTCGCAGCTTCGCTTTGTTCATCGGTCCCCCCCATTGTACGCGCGATCGACGTGAGAACATGGAACAAAGACTGGGCAAGGGACATACCGTTCTCTGATAAGCCCCTAAAATTCGATCGCTCCGGGCTCGGTGGATGCAAAAATCGTTGAGGCATCTCGCTGTCGGCCCATTTGAGAGAGGTGGGCCGAGCGTACAGTAGTGTACTCTGTGCTCTGTGCAGACAGGAGCGACATCTGCGCAGAAATCGAGGTGGTCGATCGCAGCGCCGATGACGCTCTGATGACATCGTTCCACGGCAGATTCTTATCAGCCGCTGTGCAATATCGCAATGAGATACTCTACACTCGAATCACGTTTCTGGGCGATGACAGTTAGGGCCACGTGGTACGGAGATTGAGTCCTACGTCCCTGAAAGCCTCGGTCGCAGGTATCCAGCAATCCAGCTGCCACTACTCCGTCGTCCATGAGCGGCCGCCCGTCATTGTTTGTCATCGTAGGTTTCGCTGCACGGGGCACGCCACGGCCGGGACTTTCATGGCCGTGGGCGCGTTTTTCAGCCGCCAGTCTGTCCCCGTTCGGTGAGTCACGGGCGAGCCGCGTCGCCGTCGATTCTCCTCTGGCGAATCGGCCACGCCGAATTTCCCTTCCCAGGTAGCCGATTGAAAATCCATACGTTGGCACAGGGCAGGGACCGTGGGGAACGCAGACAGCGAACGGGGAACCGGGGGAGCGACGAGGATCGCGTAGACAGCTGCGTGAGAGAGGCAGGGTGAATCTGCCGGGCGGGAGAAAGAAAGAAAAGGGGGGGGGGGGAAATAAAGAGCGAGGGAGGGACAGGCGGATACGGTGGGTAGATAAACAGAGAGACGGAGGCAGAAGGATATGTAGATAGAGGGAAGAAAGGGGGACGAAGATAGGGTCGACCAGGTCGTCGCGTCGGCGAGGGACCGAGACAGACGAGCGCGGAGGGGACAGCCGCGCCATTTCGGTCGTCGCCACTGGCGCGCCTCTTCCTTCCCCCGATCGATTTTCCGCGATTTTTCACTCCGCCGTGGCGGTGCCTCCTCGAGAGAAGAGAGTGTCGCGGTACGTGGTGAACGCGACACGGCAAAAGTCTCTCGCCTCTCGTCCCGGCGTGAAGAAGACGCGATAAGCGGGGGGAACCGCCGAGGGAAACGCGTTACGAGCGCGCGCACTCAACAACTGCAAACATGACACACGTACGCACGCCTTTGTGTGCAACGTGCTTTTCCCCTCTCACGCCAGTCACCCCCCCCCCCCCCCCGCCCCTCCTTCCGCCTTTCTTCTCTCACGCACATTTCCTAGCGCACGTGTGTACGCCGCCGGCTTGTCAGCAGCGTCTATGCGCGTATGTGTGCACTCGTTGCGCGCGCGCGCGCGCCCGTACTCCAATGCACTGTCTGCAGGGCCGGCGCGAGGATGGTTGGCGCCCTTATGCAAGATAATTTTTGGCGCCCTCAAATGTTTGCACCTGTTTTCTATTTAATACGTTTTGCCTTTACGAGGTAGAATTAAAAAAAGAATTACATTTACATTTTGTTTATATGGGAGTTGGGTTCCTTTATTATTATGTCTGCGATATAGTTTTTGGCGCCCCCTTCGGCTGGCGCCCTTATGCGGTGCATTACTCGCATAATGGGTTCCGCCGGCCCTGACTCTCTGTCTCGCTCCATCACTCTCGTGCACACAAGTTACAACTCATGCACACAAACCCATGCGTCCACGTACACGGAGAGAAGCAGCCGGTGCTCGAGCGTGTGCACAGCGTGAGTTTCTCTCCCTCTCTCTCTCTCTCTCTCTCGCGCGCGCCGTGTCCGTCCGTCCGTCCGTCCGTCCGTCTGTCTGCCGGTTCTCTGTTCCCTAGTGGAAGCAAGCCGGAGTAGCGAGCGTGCAGAGGCAGCCGCCGCGCCGGAGTCACGGTTTGCCGTACGCTCGGGAACGTTGTTCGTCGGTGTGCGTGGCGGTCGTGGGAGCGGATCGCGTGCGTGCCAGTGTGTCCGTGCCCCTCGCGGCGGCCAGTGCGTTGTGTCACTTTCGCGGGATCGCAACGCTCCTCCGTTGCTCCGTTGCTTCAGTGTCTCCGCTGGGCGATCGAGTTGCCTCGGTCGGTCCGATTCGTTATTCCAAGGGGGGCCCCCCCCCTGTGACGGTGCCCTCCGCGGTGCCCGGCTCGAAATGGCGTTTGATCCGTCGCGCGAACGACGCCTCTCCATTCCCAGCACCAGTGACGCCTAGTGTGAGAAAGTTTGCCAGTGATTCGCGGCACTCCGCTGTCGCGCGCTATCGGCCGGATCGCTTCTCTCGCTCGCGGGGCACACAGAGGGTAATCGCGTGGGTAATGATCGCGGCCGGCATACGCGCGGCACCCGGTGCACGGAGTCGGACGTGGGCGGAATCCTGGCTCGAGGTTCAAGGGTCGATATGGCGCGAAGGGTTCGCCGCACGGTGCATTTAATCGGCCCCCCCCCCCCCGCGAACTGGTCCTCCGGGTGGATCGAATCGTGGCCCGGACCTTCCATCGCGCTCTTCTCTCCATTACTCGTCGCTCCTCGAACTTGGCCTTTTTCGCTAGTAGCCGTTGCGGGGTTGCGAGGACGTTCACCGTGCTTTCGCTTTCATGGGATACACCGCGCGGCGGACGCTTTTAGATGAATACGGTTAACGAATAGGACCGGAGGGTTCGCGCGCACGGTGCACGCTAAGCGTTTCAATCTCGGCGTTTATTCAGGGGTTATAACCTCGGTTCTTTCTCGCAAAGAAATTCCACGCAAGACGAGACACACCGTGCAGAAAGGGCAACACCCCTTCGCCGTCGAATCTGTCGGCGGGACGAGCGACGTCTCCCAGAAGGAATCGATTAGTCTTCTGCCCGTGGATCGACGCGATCCCACGCGACACGGTGTCAACCGATGCGAGCGACCTATGCAAATTCACCGGTGCATAGTACGAGTCGAATCGAGTTCAGCCCAACCTTTTGCCGACTACTCGTCGCGGAATTGGATATTTCTCGTCGCGAGGGATATTGGAATCGGAAGCAGCCGTCGTCTCTCTCTCTCTCTCTCTCTCTCTCTCTCTCTCTCTCTCGTCTCCCTCTGTCCCTGGCTCGCCCTGTCCAACGTCCTTGTCGTGAAACGGAAGTCGCCAGGAAATCGTCGATAGATAGCCGGTCGTCGGGCGAGAAACGCAACATTTACGAGCAACGTGCTTTTAATGGGTACGCGTACAGGGTGTACCTTAAAGACTCTGTCCAATGGTCAACTAACTTCTCTAAATTTCTTTCCCTTCCACGGACATTTGCTAATGACACTCGGCGATTCACTGTACCCATAGTATCGGATTGTGAGCGAAACGGAATATTAGTCTACGCGGACCTTGCTCCTCGAAACAGTGTTTCCTACGTCGCGGTACACCCTGTATAGATGCACTCGCCGAAGCATCGCGCGGTAGTGAGTCATCCTTCATTGCGGAACTCGAATTTTCATCTCGGTATCGACGGAAGCGTTTTTCCGCGTTCGTCCTCGCAGTCTGCCTGTCGAAAGGCGGCGGTGCACGTCTCGCCGTGCAACTAGGATGCACAACAACTAGCCTAAGAGTTTCTCCGTGACGTATAAATGTCAAGGCTCGCGGCGAGCTCGTGCACGCGTGCAGCGCCGCTGCGGCCGGTTCTCGGTTAACTTGCAATTAATATCGCAATCGTTGAGTCATAATCGCGAGTCCTCCGTCCGTTTGCTCCAACTGTATTCCGAACCCGAGGTAAACAATCCGCCTTTGTTCCGTTCGGCGTCGTTTTTCCCAGTCGGTGAAAATTCAGGTAGGTATCCAACCGGTCCTTTCGCGCGAGACGTCGTCGCTCAACGTTCGCGCGTTAACTTTCGATCGTTACGCGAGAAAGGCTACGATTGGTTCCGAGCCGAGCAAAGGGTTCCCCAAACCTTCCTATGTAAGGCGAATGTCCCAATTTCTACTCATTTAAGGGGCTATGCCTACCTGCAAGGTCTGAAAACGCAAGTATTTTCGGGATTTTTGGGGGGAAAAACTTGAAGAGTTTTTTAAGCAAACCTTTATGTATTAGAAAGTGTACATCTTATATTACTTGCAGTAATTATTCCAATGGAAAATATAAATAAATAAAAGAAATATCAGTGATCTACCGGCAGCGGTTTTTTTTCCAGTAGTTTGCGGTGATCACTCTAACTTTGACCAGATTCATCTGAAATGAAAAATTCGACGGAATTTAGTTAGTATATTAAATTATCTTGTCCTTAATCGTTCATTATCCCGAAAAATTAATTTGCTACAAAATGGCGGCTGTTCAAATTAAAATATCGATTTTCGCCGCAAAAATCGCTCATTTTTCATCTGTAAAACAAAAACTACGCAACAGAAATGAAAAAGCCACGATTAAGGACAAGATAATTTAATATACTAACTAAATTCCGTCGAATTTTTCATTTCAGATGAATCTGGTCAAAGTTAGAGTGATCACCGCAAACTACTAGAAAAAAAATCGCTGCCGGGAGATCACTGATATTACTTTTATTTATTTATATATTCCATTGGGATAATTACTACAAGTAATATAAGATGTACACTTTCTAATACATAAAGGTTTGCTTAGAAAACTCTTCAAGTTTTCCCCCCCAAAAATCCCGAAAATACTTGCGTTTTCAGACCTTGCAGGTAGGCATAACCCCTTAAGAGGTTACTCGTCATGAAGAAGGTGTAAAAAATTTGTTGGTGATCAAAATTTGCAGAGTAATTGATTAATTCTTACAGTTACATTTTTCATGGGGAGATTTTGGTAACACGATAGTAAAGCGTAAAATGATGATAAATAAAAAATAAAATGCCTTCGAAGAAATGCGGACATGACGGTGATTCACTTGACCCTAAACTAACTCACCTGTTTCCGACTTTAAAATTAAAAATAGTAAAATAATGTAAATCCAGAGCACAAGACGCTTTCTGTTATTAAACAAAAACAATTATCTGCCCAATTATCGAATACCAATAGTGTCGCTGTTCCTCAATACACAAACAGTGAATCTCTCGTTTTAAAAGTTTTTCGGTGCTTATGCTGCACGTTGTTGAAAAATACGAAATGAGTAGAAACGGGGACATTTGCCTTCCCCGCGCTTCAAAATTTCACTCGAGTCCTCTGCCCCTCGCTGCGCCGGAACAAGGTTGAGAGAGCCTCCTAACACAATGAAACGTCGAGAGGAGATCGATGGACCGGCTGACAGTACCTAGCAAACGAATTAAACACCATCTGCCCTGAAATTCCTGTGTCGTGGGTCGGCGAAATTTTTCGGCAGCTCTTCCACACGAGAAGCGCGAAAGGAGCGTCTCTCGATCCCCGACCCGCCGTGGCGGCGTACGCCCGCGCGTCCCCTCGGTCCTGGCGTACTAAAAATATAAGGGGAAGCCGCTTTAAAACGTTCCAGAGGGGCCGTGTAATTATTGCTGGCCCGGCGAACGGCGAACCCGACGCGCTGGTGGCCGCCGCCAGCCGTCACCGTTGTTGCTACCGGCGCTGTTGCTGGCCCAGTGTGTGCATGCCCGACGAGAAACAATCGGGGGCATAATTCCGACTAATTGAGGCGCTCGACGAGACGCAATTAGCGCAACGCGGGCGACAACTGCCCTACCGTCGAGCCTGGAGTCCGCTCCTCCACCCGGTCGCTCCCGTTCCGCGGTTACGGAAACAAAGAATAATCAACGTTAGGCCGCGGGGGTGGTGCGCGGCGACGGGAGCGAGGCTATCGCCAGAGATCCGTCGGGAGGAGACCAAATTGGGCTTCGATCTCGAGCCACGTTTAATATTCCGGCCGCGTCGCGCGGACGTGTTCCGAGGTATACGCGCGTGTGCAGTGCGCACCGGGCGGCTAGGATGCAGCGCGAATGCAATCGGCCCGTTCGTTAGGCTTCGATCCTCGCCGCCCGATACGTTGCTCAATTCTTTGTTCCCCTTCAGGCGACCAAGGGGCGCACGGCGGCGACAGGCCCTGGTAAATCGATTATAACCGCTGGGATCGCCGGTACCGCGGCCGCTGTGGCGCAACGATGATCGTTCGTCGGTGAGAAAGGCTCCGGCTCCGACTGCGATCGCGCACCTGCCGGACGACTCGGGGTACAAGCGCGGGTTTAAGGGACTTTTAGCGAGCGCGCGATGAGACGGCGAAGACTGTTGTACCCCGCGGTGCGCGGGGCCGCGATGTAACGCGCGGGAGGAACGCGTGGGCGGTTACGGACGTTCGCGGATCCTCGTGTCGCGCGTTCGCTGCGAGTGCATAGGGGGTGAAAGTAGGGAGCGCGATGAGAACGGCTGCGAGGGTAACGAGGATGGACGAATCCGTGAAATAGCCCGGTGGAGAGCCCAGAGAGCCGCGCCGCGCAGCTTCGCACAGCTGCAGCTGCGAAAACGAAAATGTCGTGGGCCAGGATAGCCAGTGCTGCTCAACTGGCGGCCGCGGTGGCTATCATCCTGAGGATCCTGTTCGCCTCCGCGGACCCGATCACGGTGACCGGCGAGCAGACGTACGAACAGACCACCTACACGGTGCCAATCTCCTCCACGGAGAACGACAGCGACGTGTGTCGAGGTAAATCCAATTCATTAGCGGCTCCCTGATCGTTACGGGATCCTCCCCCGTACGCGAGCGTACAAAGGTAAGTACCGCGCGCCGAAGCCCGCGGCTCGTTTGCCGTCGCCCGTCCTGCAGAAATGGGAACTTCGGTTAAGACCCTTGCGCATCGGTGGTGGTAACAACCCCGAACGGTCGTTACTTCCCTTTACCCGCGTTTCTGTAGGTTCGCGGAGCTTTATGAGTTTGTAACTCGAGGTGGCTTCTATACCTGAGAGCGACCCGTTAGACGAGGAAGGTAGCTTAAGGGGAGGTTCTGGTCTAGAGCCCCAAAAAATAGGTGATATTTAGGAATTAATTAAAGGAAAACTACTATATATAATTTAATGGGACTTGTTGCATTGTATTAAGGATGTCTTATGTTATAGAAATATATTTTTTGTTTTATAATTAATCAGTGCAAACAGCCCTGGGGAGTCGTTAAAGTTAAGGCGTCAAAAAATTGATCCAAATCGGTGGGACCTGTATCTCTAAAAGTTATTATCCGATTCGACTGAAACCTTTTTTATTTTGAAGATTATTCTTTTTTCTAGGGGGGGGGAACTAAAAAAAAATTACAAAAATTACATTTTTTTTTAGAAAATAACGACACTTCACGTTTGAAATCACTTTTCCCTGTATTTTTCGTCCTTTCAACGCCTTTAAAAATTATAAATTTTCAACTTTTTGTAATTTTTTTTAGTTCCCCCCCTAGCCAGAAGTATATTCTTCAAAATAAAAAAAGTTTCAGTCGTATCGGATAATAACTTTTGAAGATACAGGTCCCACCGTTTTGAAAACACTGTTTCGAGAAAAACGCGTTCGAAGTTTTACGTGAGCGCCGAGTGGCCGGTCGTGACCCATGCATTTGCCGCTACTCAAATCCCTATAACTTCGTGAATTTTACGAATTTCAACAAATCCTTTTAAACACGTTTTCCTAAAAGGTTGAACATTCGAAAAATGAAATAAAAAAAAAATCGACATTTAGACCAGAACCTCCCCTTAAGGCAGGATACCACCTTCGCACTTAAAAAATATTGAAAATTTTTTTGTTCTCAAAGGACTCTTTCGAGTGTATAGAATCGAAATTCATTCGTTAGAAAGGTGGCCGGAACCTTTTTCTTGTGTAAAAACCGGATTGGAACAGATATATAAATCTATATAAAACTTTAAACGCGTTTTTCTCGAAACGATGTTTTCCAAATCGGCGTGTCAGATTACTCCTATACTTTTCATCCGATTGACTTGAAACTTTGCACAATTCTTCCCCGTGGTGTAATCTAACGATGTACGTAGGACTTTTGCTGTAGCGTTGTTATTTTTCTTTTGGTGCGCAATTTTATAAACTTCTTTAAACTTTTTTACCCTAAAAAATTGACCTTTTTGTTCAAATGGCCGCCATTTTCTTAAAAATCGAAATTTCGTAAAATCCCTACGTACATCATTGAAAAATATTGTTGTTAATAGGAATATTCTTTGGTTTTTTTTCTAAGAGCCACGTACAAAGCGGAATTTGACACGCCGTCTAACGATGTTCCTCCAAAGGAGTGTATTTTGGCGCCACCTACAAGAGATTATTTTTCACTTTTTCAGTTTCAAAAAATGTGTAATTACAGATTAAAGTTACATTAATGAATGACTGAAACCGATTTTGTTTCTGCGCATTCTTTGTATGCAAAAAAATTCATGAAAAACGCCTCCAAAATCGCAGTCAAAGGTGGTATCCTGCCTTAATCCAGTGGGCCGAGCAAGAAGGGCTTTCGGCTAACCCCGAGGAAATAGTGCACCGATAATTTAATATAAACAATAAGTGGTTTCGGCGCACTGGTTCGGCCAGTTAAATAATTCAAAAGCTAATTTGCAATTTTAAAAATTATAAATTTCCGACGTTTCGGTCTGCGATTTAGACCTTTTTCAAGAAAAGATATTTATAAAGTATACTGCGTTCGCTTTAAAGTCACACGTTTGATACGACGTGTAACACACGAGTCGGTTGTAGCATGACTGAGGTAAACATAACTTGGAGGACCATTTAAAGGTGAAACAAAACTGTGGCTAGAACGGAGTCAAAAGAAAGACCATTAAATATTAAGAACGAATTTAACAATTATTGACCGAACGAACATTTTCAACCTCACAACAACTGTCAAAATACCACTAATTGATGTTCATGTGGTAAAAGCCGAACGTATTAGGATATATGACCAAATGATTACATAATATAATTTAATTATGTATAGATGAACTGATTATACTGGCCAAAATTGAAGTGAAGACTCTATTGGAAGAATTACATCATAAAGCCTTATTGCTTTAATAAAGTTGCGTAGTACTCTTGTATCTTAGGTGTTTCATACCTAAGGTTTACGCTTGGTTGTTTAATCATAATTTAAGCTTTAAGCCATCGATCCTAGAGGCTGTCCCTTTGCAAATGATCAAACTCCTCGCCATCTTCGGAGCGCAACGTTCCATTATTATTATTATTATTATTATTATTATTATTATTGACTCAACGGGAGAACCCTTTAGAATACAAAGTGTAGACAAAATACTAAGATAAAGAAACATACAATAAAATACAATAAAATTAAAAATAAAATAAAACGAAAAACATAGAATATAGGGTAGATGTACCATTTGTGGCCACTTGAAGGATTTCCGTACCACTCACAGATACATAACTTACAAAAGAATACGTACACAAAAGTAAAGAATATATAAGTGTAATCCAAAATATACAGATAATTAAAATATTCTACGTTGAACAATGTTTTAAACATAATTATTTAAAAAATCATTATATTATCGTGCCAGACTGTTTTGCACCATTTGTGGCCACTAGAGTCCCATTTGTGGCCACTAGAGTCCCATTTTTGGCCAGCCGGCTTTCCATTTGTGGCCACTTATAGAATTGGTAATACGAAAGACCCACAGTAAGAATTATAGTTTTTAATTTATTACAAATGTTCACTGCTGAACAAATAATACAATACTTGCTGCACAAAAATAATATTTACTGCCAATATCCTTTTTACTTTTTCTTTTGGTAGCGACAGGTTTTGCTTTTTCTGTTTTTTTTCTTATTCCTTTCTTCGAACTTTATGGCTTTAATCTTTTTATTTTCTTTTATTTTTGCTAGTCTTTTTTCTTTATTAATCTTTCTCTCCTCTTCTTTGTTCTCCTTTTCTTTTTTTTTGGCCAACATGATCTCCATCCATTTGTCTGATGTTATTACAGTAGGTAAATGTTCAACTGCTTTCCGCTTTCGCTATATGATTTGCTTTTCGGGCCATAAAAGAATTTCGTTGAAGACATCATCGAATGACTTTTCACGAATCGTAAAAATCTTCGACTTTAGAAGAATTTTTTCGCTAACTATTGTATAATAATTTTACAATAATTAGGTATTGTACGATAAGTTGCTAATGAGAATGCCTACTGACCAAAAATAGTTGTACCGTGGACTGTTTATGGCCATTACGTGGCCACGAATGGTACAATTCCATTTTCGATGTACCATTTTTGGTCAGTGCCTAATTCCACTAGAGTTTAGGTTATATCGTTGAAATTCATTTTTAAATCTCAAAAATATTTGATTTTTAATATAAATATGTATAAAACTTCATCCATACTCTTGTTAAATACAGTAACTAATTGTTTTCGTACCAGTCGTATGCTAAGCACCATTTGCAAGGATGTAGAAAGTTATCAAAGATTTGCACATTCACGTATGATTATTAAATAAAACGGGACAGTAAAACAGTAGAAAGTAGTAGAAATGGTGCCAACATAACCCACCCTTAGATAGCTTCATTGATTGTAATGAAAGTAAACTAAGAATACTTAATATATCGGAATAAATAAGACAGTGGCCACAAATGGTGCAGTGGCCACAAATGGTGCAGTGGCCACAAATGGTACATCTACCCTAAAGTAAAGTAACAAAACAGTAACAACACAAGAACATGCCAGGCTATACACGGCTATATCGCCGTACCCGGTGAAACGCTAGGTTACAGAGGTGGCACTCTCCTAAGTAACTGATTCCTGAACGACGCGAGGGAGGCTTGAAATAAATCTATGTCCGCGGGGCACTGATTAAGCTCATCCATAGCGCGATTTATGGGATCGGCAGTGTATTCGCCTGCCTTTCGAGGGAGGAAAGGTGGTGTTACGGGTGTACGGGCTATCATAAAGCCGTGGAGACACCGTGTTACGTGGCTTCCACTCTGGTCCAGTTCCAAAGCGTGGCCACGGAACTAGTTGCCGGGAGGAAACGTCTCTCTCGGGCGTTACTCGATCCTCCGCCATGTGCAGGAAGCGAATCCCGTTCCTGGCCGAAGAAATGTCACCCGCCCAGGCGTGGTCGCGGCGCTTTTCTTCGTTCCGTTTTGGGTCCAGTTTCGCAATGGTCCCGGACCAGCCTCGTGACACGCGCGGCACGCCGCCTGCGAAACGCTTCCTTCCCACCCTGCACCGTTGCAACAGCCACGCACTGGATGACCTTACGACGCGTTCTGTTCGCCAGGTATAGAATTATGGAAATACGGCCGTGTCGAGCTTAGACTCGTTTCTCTTCTTCTCTCTCTCTCTCTCTCTCTCTCTCTCTCTCTCTCTCTCTCTCTCTCTCTCTCTCTCTCTCTCTCTCTCTCTCTCTCTCTCTCTCTCTCTTCCCCCCTCTCCCTTGGAAGTCAAAGCACGTTATATTCTTTCACGGTGGCATCCAGACGTTCTATTTTTACGGTATGAGGGAGTAGTGCGCCAAGGTCGCGACTCTAATTCGCATGCTCGAATATGTCTAGCCGCCTTTTTGTCCGTTAGCTAATGTCCCCGCGCGGAGGACGAGCATCTCGAATCAGTGGCGAAACACGGACCCGCGATGTCGAGATCGAATGAGTGGGGAGCGTGCCCCAGCCTTTGTAATCGAACACTGGGGGTATCGCTGGCAGTGGCGTGACTCGATCATCGTTACAATGAAATTGATCGATTCGATAGTATACTCCGCCGCAGAACTGCCAGCGCCGAAGCTGCATGTATCTCTGGCGTTGAGTTTCCTACGGCCTTCGTTTCCTCGTTCGCCTAATCACTCTCGCGCCTAACGGCAGCTCGGATAGATACGTAGGATAGATTTATCGGTCTGCGATGAAGTCGCAATCGCGCGTGGCCGGGTGTAATAACACAGCCGAGCGACGGCCTGCCCGCTGTAAAATGCAAGCGAGTGCATTTCAAGTTCATAAACTTGCCGTCCAGGAAACGAGAGCCACGCGGGAGCAGGTAGCCGGGCGGTCGGTTTCTTATCAACGGGTTCCTTTCACTCGCGCGCCGTCACTCATTCCGCGCCGATCCTAATAAAGCCACTTTCGCCGGTTTCTCGTGTCCTCGGTGCACGCCTCTTTTATCCGCCGCAGAGCCAGACGAAACTCCTGGTATTCACGGTGGAACATATATATTCCCCACTTCTCGTTATCACGCGCACTCAGAGTGCTAGGCGTGGGGATCGAGCGGTGAAATGTATCGGGGATATTTACGAACGTAGTTGTCGCCGCAACAAGAAAAGGGAAGAAACCGTGGGGAGGGCATTCGCGTTTTCCCTCAACCCGGAAAAGTCGAAGGCGAAAAAAGGCGCGAGTCCTCGACGTAATCGTTCTCACCTTTCCCTTACCTTTTCCCGCGTCTCTCGGCCAGCACTTTGCCGCCACGTCGAGAGCGAAGTTGCACACGCTCGACCTTGCCTCTATTCACCGCGGTAATCGTATTCATTTTTCAGCCGGTGCGTGCACGTACGTGCCCGACGCGCGTGTATGCGCACACAGCCATCATCCGGCCGCGAATTCTAAAAGGTTGCGCCCGATTGTCGCGACTCGCCTCTTCGCTTTCATCGCGCCACCACGTGAATACCAAGCGGAACGAGACCGTTCCTCCTCTTCAGCTGCGATTTTTCGCGGCGGAGAGAGGCAATCTATGTACCTCGCGCGTACAGGGCGTTCCATTTAAATCGACCCACGTGGATACTTGGAGCAGAAGTTGAACGGCTTCGAAATGCGCGTGACCGATTCTCGTGCTGCGAATGAGAATCTGATTATCGCGTGCAATTAAAGCGCGCGGTATCGAGGTACACCGTCTCCGTATCTCGACACTTTGTCGTTCACCTAGCGCCTGTTATCGATCTTTTTTCAAACTTCAGATTGACATCCTTCAACCGGGTATTATTGCAAGAGGTAAACTTTAATTAAGATTGAATACCTGGGCTAGCGATAATGTTTAGAAGCCTTAAAGTTAAGAAGTTCAATCGTTCCGCAGATATATACACGAGAAACTACACGCCTTTGAAGTGTAATACATCAAGCTCGGAATTACGATCGTACCTTTTGGCCTCTACCATACAGAAGCCAGTAATTCGGTAGTTAAATGGCAGCGTGGATTAAAAGAGAAAACGCCCGAGCCTGCATTGGATTCCGTGCGTCCTTCAATGGGAATGATGAGAAACTGAATGACAGTCGAGACTCCTTGTTTTCACACGTCGTCTTTTTTCGCCAGGTCGCTGTACCGGCGCTCGAAACATGTTTACTTCAACAGCTGAATGACTTGACCCACTCCCCTATTTCTCCTCCACTCGCGGTACACTCGTGGTCAGCGAAATAGGAGTTGGCGAAATCAGACAGACGTTAGCGGAAACAAGCCTCGAGCGCCGGCGTCGAAAAAAATGTGGGAAAGTAAACACGCGAGCACGGTTAGGATGCTAAGGAGTATGTGTCTCACTTTTCGCACCTCTCACTCGCTTCCCGTTGATCCCATAGATGAATTCGCGGGAACGTAAAGTGGCTCCGTCGATCAGCCTCACTGCGTGTCGATCAAACTACAGACTTTAAGTTCTGCGTCATGGGGGTAGGAATATGGCTACTGTCTGGCACCAACTGAACGTTGCGCTATTTGCTTTCAAAGTATAGTAGATAAAGGTAGAATCGACGAGATCATCTAATCATTTCGCGTCCCAAAGCATTATCGGCGAAGATTTTAACGCGTACAGTTGGAAACTCCACTGTGTCGCATGCTGGGGGTCGATCAATTCAGCTGCGTGATTCGCCAGCAAGCTTCCAAAACATCTAATTGGCCCCTCAACCCTTTTCAGCCTCTTCTGCCATCGGCACAAATTAATTTTCATGATTGAATCACGATTTCACCCCCGACCCTCGCGCTCAAGCTTCGTTTGCGCGGAGGTTATGCGATATCAAAGTGACGCGCTGTCGCAAGGGTACCAGCAAGGGGCGCCGCAGGTTCGAACAAAACGAACTGTCTGCCTGTCCACCCCGCGTAACTTATCACCCTCGCGCGTTCACTCGACCGTTCCGATCTTACCCAGTGCTCAAACGCGCGGCAAACAGATGCACGAGCTCGAATGCTGGCGCACCTGGGAGCCTAAAGTTTCATTCCCGTTCATGGCGTAGGAGTATTGCGTTACACAAGAGCGCCTAGGGTCTGGTGTGCACTATCGAAGTCCGTTTGTCGCGCGGTCGAGTGTCGGTTTGCCTGGCAGCGTACCGTTTGAAATCGAAAACACGGTCCACCGGCGCTCGGTCCAGCGTTCCGATAAATAGGCTTACTCATAGCTTTATCGCAACAGTTTCGAGTCCGACGATAACGGAAAGCCCTGCGCGAACACCCTAAGCACCAGCTACGACGCCCCGTTGCCAAAACGGCAGGAAATTCAATCGCGAAGCCCCACGGGGGGATGATGGAACGTTTCGCGCGTGTCGCTTCGTATCTCCCCTCTGTGGATGCATGGTCGGCAAGGGACACGATGATCGACGCGGCGAGAGGCGTGATCGGATCGATTTCTTTTCAATTATTCGCAGCGACTCGAGTTTTCCCTAAGGAAGCTGGTTCGGCTTGCCGAAGGGCGCGCGCAGTCCTCCGCGTTGGGCGGGAGGGGCGAAAGGGACGAAAAAGCGAGTAGCGGTGTCTATAGGAGTTGTCCGTCGTCGCGAGGGGTCTGAGAAGACACTCGAGGCGAAATTAATTATTCAGACATCGGCCGTCGCGGCCTCGCTCTCGTCTTTGTGCGCGGGAAATTGGAAAGCCGCCTTGGAAGGCGGATGATGAGCGGCCGACGAAAAAAGAAGGAAAAGGGGGCGCGGCCGCCAAGTGCATCGACCGAAAAATAGTTTATACGGAGAGACGGATATCGAGCCGTTCCGTCAGCGCTAAACACGGAAAATTGCCGTCTCGCGACACACCTCGCGTGGTGCCAGCCTCTTCTGTAACGAAGGCTCTCGAAAATGTGAAAATCAGCGCTAACCGAAAGCGCTGGCCAATAGTTGCGCCCTAGAATTTCTCCCCGTATAGGATGTTGATGCTCGATCCTCGAGTCGTTTATCAAACCGCTCAATTGCAATTTTCTTTTTTCCAGTGCCAACGAAACCTTTGAACCTCACGTCCCACGGCATCACCTCCGCCACCGTCGAACTGTCGTGGGCCGAACCTGACTGCGCCAATGGAATCATTGCCGGTTACCGTATCTATTACATGTACTCGAACTGCACCGACGTGCAGATGTACAGAACCGACGACTATGATGGGCCGGTCATCGAATTCGTATTGAAGGAACTGAGTGAGTAGCTTCGAGAAATGTGGAGCAATTTCACGCGGGGCGAGTACCCTCTAGCTCCGTTTTCTCCTTCATTCGCGACTGCCGGCGGTTAGGCTAACAAGGGGACACTAAGGTCGACGGGAAACGGATTTTCCTGAACCTTGCAGTATTTGAAGATGTCGCCTCCGAAGTTAATTTGGCAAAGCAGTAGGGCGCGCTTCTCAAGATTTTCCGAGAAAATTGCATTTGAAAATCGAATTATTTTCGCAATTAGCTTTCTTCGAGTTTCAGTTTATTTTTTTTTTTTTTTTTTTTTTTTTTTTATTTTCCCTTCTTTACTTACATGCTAGTATGACACGAGCCAGGGTGATATTCATCATAAAAGCATGGAAAACAATAATTTTTGCGGCACCTAGCACACACTATAAACGATTTTCAAATGCAATTTTCTCGGAAAATCTTGAGAAGCGCGCCCTACTGCTTTGCCAAATTAACTTCGGAGGCGACATCTTCAAATACTGCAAGGTTCAGGAAAATCCGTTTCCCGTCGACCTTAGTGTCCCCTTGTAAGATTAAGCGAATCGTAATATCCATTTCGAGAATCGCCGTTCGGGTAAAGGAACTAAAGACGCCAGCTCCGTTAGCTCGCCGATAAGCTTGCCGCTCTTATCGACAGAATTGCAATACGCACTCGAGCTCGATGACTGCGGGTGAATCCACTGGCAGATAACGCGCTAGGATCGAGCTTTCGGTTTCGCCTGTAGTCACACCTTCTTATAATCGCAAACTGGTCACGTGGGATTCACTGCACCCCGTCATTTTTGAGTTATACCATTTTCGTATTTTTGAATCTATTAACTTTTCAGCGATAATTATACATTCGTAATACTCGTACAATCGTGCTCTAATAGTCTTTTCCTAGAAATGCAAATTTTGATATGATAAAATTTCTAGTTCAAGAAGAGCGATTTTCCACGCTTGTAGAAAAAAGCGACATTTTTATTATTTTTCGCGATAAATCCCCTTTGGAAGCCATAAAGTCGCGACATTTGAATTCGAAAATTGGTCTTGGGGTTAACGAAGCGGGGGACAAGTCTGTCGTTTCGTTTGGAATTTCGTTTGAAATTTGGTATACATATATCGATTTGCGACATATAAAGTTAAATTCCGATTAACTATCGTGAGTCGTTGATATGCAAGGAGTTGGGCTGTGCTTATCACGGTTGAAGCTTAGACGAGTGCCTATCTAGGAACTGTAAGCTAAGCCCAAAGGTCCAAGGGATCGCCACTATCCGACGCCGACTAACCCCGCCGAGCGAAAGGGGGGGGAGAGGTAGATACGACACGAGGAATGCTCTCCGCAAGGATCAAACGACCTTTTTGTTCCAGAGCCGTATATCGAGTACAAGATATGGGTGAAGGCGTACACGTGGAAGAACGAGGGCGAGCCGTCGGAGCACATCATCCGTCGCACGGACATCTCGGGACCGAGTGCGCCGTTGATCTTGAACGTCACTTGCCAGACCCACGACTCCGTCTACATCCAATGGGCCAGACCGAATATCTTCTGGGGCTCGATCGACTACTACTTCATCAACTACAGGATCGAGAACGGGACGCGTTACGAGGAGATCGAAGTGATCGCCGAGAAGAATCATCTCGAGAGCGCCGTACGTTCCGCTTCCCTCCGCCCCGTGTTCCGTCGTTCTCCTCCGACGCTTTCCGTTACGGTGGCTAAGCGTTGATCACTGCCGCCGCCGAGGCGTTCCTGCGACAGTCGTCTCCACTTTCTCGGTGTTTTCTTTGGGCCGGGTGCTCGCAGAGAGGAATCGACTGTCGGGATTACTAGACCGGAACTCGAGCCTGCAACCTTTCGTTTTCTCGGCAGATCGAGCTTCACCGATCGTAGGCGGTTTCTTTCTCTCGAGTTTAATAGCCAGACAGCCGCTGCCTACGATACCTGCACCGTATCGGCGGATAAAACGATTCTGTATTCCAGCGAACGTCTCGGCAAGGCGGAGAGTTGCATTCGCGCACGGGTGATAAAAATTAAAATGCAAATCTTCGATGACTAAGCGCTCCACCGCCGGTGCGAATCTGTAGCCGCGTAGAATCGGCTGATGCTCCTTTGAAATTTCTAAATGACTCACAGGCAGGAAATATCGTTGGTTCGCAGACGATCATACCCAACTTGACGATGAACACCGTGTACGAGATCGTGGTGCGCGGAGGCACCCGAAGCGCTATCGATAATCGGCTGATCATACACGGAGAAGGATCGGTTCCGCGCAAGGTGCGGGTCACGCGCGATTGCGACAAGATCCCGCTGTTGCCGCCGCACAGCGCCAGAGAGTTCAGCAGCGGAGTGATCGCAGGGATGATCTGCGCCTGTCTGGCTGTCATGCTGATGATTACGTCATTCGCCTTGTGGAAGTGAGGATCAACCATCTGTCTGGTTTTCTTCACCTTCGCTTGCTTCCTCCGTGGATCCTCTTTCTTTCATACGCCTGCCCGTGCTCACAGTTTCGCGCGATCCTGATAACGAGACTGTACACATAGTAATTCGAGGTGTGAATCTATGATCGGCACCGAAACGCAATTCGATGGTTCCAGGGCTGGATTAAGCGGGGCTTCTCGTGTAACAGTCCCCGAAATTTATGAATGTTGTTTTAAAGGTCTATTGTTAATATTGCATTAAACTCGTTTGGGATATAAGGAGGCCTCTTGAAACTTGTAGAATTTTTTTATGACGATCCTTTTTATTATTTATTAATTATTTTGGAATCGTGTTAACCTCTTCGACGACGTTGGCGTCCGGTGTAGCACCCGTCACAGTCGTCTGATTGCAAAAAGAAGCAAATTTTCTTAAAGTTAAATAATTTACGCTGGTACTGGACCTGAAAAGAGTTTAATCTGATATGGCCAACAGTTTTTTTCAAAACAAAATCTTAAATATCAGTTACTTTTGTGGCTGTTAGACGAGAGTAAGCACCTAATAGATTTTGAGGCCTCCTTATACAGGGTGATCACTTCAACGCAATGATTCCTTAGGCACTTCCAATGTAATTCGGCTGAAAAGTGTTTCTATCAAAAGTTATATTTTGAAATCCCCCCTTTCTCCTGATGCCCAAAGCGCGTGCTTGGTTTGCTGATTGGTTAATCCAGCACTGGATGGTTCCTAATTTCGCTGGATCTCAAAGCAGAGGTATCTAATAAAGAGCCTCCGCTCGTCTACTCATTCAGCTTCGAGGATCAAAGCTTCCTCTGCCACCGCACGATAACAGTCATTCGGTCGTCATTGCGTCAATTACAAACGATCCACGTTACAGTCACGAACGCGGCATTAAAAGGCACTCGACCGGTGGATCATTCGCGATAAATCCTCTAGGAAGCCGACGGCTACGTATCTCGCCCGTCTTGTTTCGTGGTATTTAGACGGGCCGGCGGCCGCTCGCCGCTAATGGGTCGAGGAAACAATACCGCGAACGGTAAACGTTCGTTCTGCGTGCTTCGTGGATCCTCGTTCCCTCCGTGCCTCCCCCGGCCCTCGTCGCTGCCCGCGATCTTCCTCCTCCTCAATCGCTAGCTGACCCCTTATCGGCCGCGATAACGGCCAGCGGCGACGGTGAAGTAAGGCTTCCCAGTTGAGGAGCGGCGCTTCGTGAACGAGATCTACTTCGTCGTCGCTCCAAGTACCCGCGAGTGCCGCGTCTATCCGCCCTGCCCCCCCCCCCCCTACTTTAATCTATCAACGGTACGAAGATCCTGGAGGACGTCGATTCGACCGCGGTACCGTCCGACGCGCGACGAAACGAATCGCGAAGAAAGATTTGTGTGTCACGGACGGTGACTCGGTGTCTCCGTTGGCGGCGCACGAAACGTTCCGCTCGACTCTTCGCAGCGACCTTTCGGAAATACTCCGTGCATATAATGGATAGTGGTAGAAGCTCGGCAACGCGATGAAGAAGTACCTCGAATTGTGAGTCGAGGGCGATGGTTTTGTCATCGATTAGAAAATCCGGAATTGCAAGAACACGCTCAGATTTCGTTGCCGCGCGATTGGCTCGTTCGCGGACTGCAGGCACGGTAGCCACGAGCACCCTGGAATTTGTTTATTGCGTTGCGTCCGCCTCGCCGTAAGCACCGAGACGGCGAGGCGGTGATAAGCATATTCGGTGACGAGCGTGTATAGTTTCTACTCGGTGATAAGCCTCCTCCTCCTCCTCCCCCCCCCCCCCTCGCCCTTCCGCCTCCCCTGTTCGTTGCGTTGTCTCGTTCTTGCGTTTACGTTCCTGGATGCACGCTTATGGTGACACTGATCAGGCCTTGCCTGAGGCCAATTTTCAGAAAGTGCTTCCACACCGCGTACTACTTCCTGGACTACCCGCCCCGCAACGTGCCCTCGCTCCAGGAATGGGAGAACACCGAGCAGGACGGGGAACGGACGGCCGTCGCGATCCAGAAGTTCGTGCAGCACGTCACGACTCTGCACGCGGACGGCGACATCGGGTTCAGCAAGGAGTACGAGTTCATTCAGTCGGAGACTGGCAAATTCACCGCTGAGAACTCTCAGTACGTGGAGAACAAGGCGAAGAACCGATACCTCAACATACTGGCATGTGAGTAGCCGCCGCGAGCCGGCTGACTAAACAACGCCTTGCCACTGCTCCGCCCCGACTGTTAAAGCAGCTTCGCGGAAAGATGCGTGCCTCGACGAGTCCGCGTGATTCCACGCAGCCTCTGTTTCCCTTCGCGCCACGCAGGCGGGGGGATTCTATTTCTGACGCCGCGGGCTACCCTTTCATCCTCGCGATACATAAGTTTAATTTTACCCTGCCGACACTCGCGGATGCCTGGCGTTATCTCCCGTGCACTCGGGATTGGGACCGTCCGGATAAATGGGATCGTGCTACAGTTTGTCCCGTTGCATTGGGCCTCGGTTGTTTCGTCATCGACCACTCGAAACGACGGACGGTTCACCTTCGTCACCGACGGAGACGCAAGCCCGGCACAATGGGACAATTGTAATAGCCGCGTATCGGAAGTCTGCAATCGTCGCAACGTCGGCCGACCTCCCGTGGAAACGGCCCTCCAATGGAGCTGAAATTGTGCTCGCGCTCGCTTTCTATCCCGAATGGAACGGCTTTCGTTTCATTCATAAATCTCACCGGCCCTGAGTGACCCCTGCCCCGTGTCTCGACGCCTCGTTAGACGTAAATAGGTTCAGATGTACTCGCGGCTCCGTCAATTGACGGATGGATCGATGGATCGGAATATAGAGTGTGTAGAGCCGAAGGTGCGCGGGCTGAGAATAAGAACGCTATTGCCTTCTGAATTCTGTCGCTAATTGTAAGATATCTGGGCAGCAGAACGTGGGACCTCTGAGGCACTCGATCGAGATATGGGTACTTAGGGGCCGTTGTACTTTGGCACTAAGAAACTTAAGCTGCTTAGATTTTAAATGTGCTAGGTACCTGAAAGCTCAGGCCCTTGGATATTTAGATACTCATGTGCTTAGAGATTCAAGTACTCGGGTAACTAGATACAAAGACACTCTATACAAATTCCTAAGTACTCAGGTGAACGAATCAGTTCTAATTAAAGTTCGTTCACGCGGCAAATGCACTGCCCAAATGTCATCTAAAGACATTACTCCGCGCACGCTACGTACGCGATGCAATTTATCAGCGACTCGCGCAGAAAGGCTAGAAAAGAAAATCCCTCGCGATCTTAAAGCGATAAGGTATCGCGAGCCGTTCCGATAAGACGAATCTCTGGTTGACTTGAAATGCGCGATGCTGCGGGCACTCGCGTCTCGACCATTCGCGATGTTGCGGGATTAACGAGCGGCTCTCGCTCGGTTTTAATGTGAGTGACCGGCCGCGCCGGACAATGAGGTCACAGATGCTCCGAGGCACTGCTCGTTAATGCTTGTCAGCGAAGAAATGAGAAGCAGGAGAAAGAGAGACGCGTGGTCACCTGGTCGGTGGAAATCTCTAACGCGGATCTATGGATTCGGACGATTTAACTGAATCCCCTAACACGGAAGTAGAGTAGTGACTTATGGGATCCGTGACCTAAGCATTTACGACCGAAGGATCAGAAGGAACTGATCAATTCTTTTCAAAAGAGAAGATTAATCTTGAACTGAACACAACTGAACGTTTACCTTCGTTTACAGACGACCATACAAGGGTGCAGTTGCTATCGTGTGGCGGGGGTCCGCCTAAAAAGGGTCACGACTACGTAAACGCGAACTACATCGACGGATGGCAGCGTACGCGCGCCTATATCGGAACGCAGGGTCCACTGCCTCCGACTTTCGATGGATTCTGGCGCATGGTGTGGGAGCAGAGAGTGTCGATCGTCGTGATGATCACCAATCTCGTCGAACGTGGACGCGTAAGTATCAGCAGCGGCTAGCTGCTAATCGAGAGCAGGCGGTCAATTTCAACCAACCATCTTCTCATTTGCAGAAGAAATGTGATATGTACTGGCCTAAGAAGGGATCCGAGACCTACGGCTGCATTCAGGTGACTTTGCTCAGGGAGGATGTCATGGCGACGTACACCATCCGAACTCTTCAAGTTCGTCATCTAAAGGTTGGTGTAGTTCTAGTGACCACTGAGACATCGAGACAGTGAGGATTTTCAACGTCGATTTGAGAACGTTTGCAAGTGATACTAAGGGAAGATCTCCTCTGTATACAAGCAGGTAAAGAAAAGGAAGAATGGAGTCGACATGGGAGAGCGAATCGTTTGGCAGTACCACTACACTGGATGGCCCGATCATGGAGTCCCTGAGCACCCTTTGCCAGTCCTTAGCTTCATCCGGAAATCTTCCAATGCCAATCCACCAGACGCGGGACCAATCGTCGTGCATTGCAGGTTAATAAAGGCAGCAGATGTCACGGGTGTAGTACAGTGGGTCAAGACAGATTCACTGAGATCGCGTTTCATCTTTCAGCGCTGGAGTCGGGCGCACCGGCACCTACATCGTCATCGACGCCATGCTGAAACAGGCCAAATGCAAGAACGAAGTAAACGTGTTCGGCTTCCTGAAACACATCCGCACCCAACGGAATTTATTGGTCCAGACCGAGGAGCAGTACGTGTTTATCCACCACGCTTTGCAAGAGGCTATCGAGAGTGGCGAGACCAATATCGACGCGAACAACCTGCTGGAATATGTTCAAGGCATGCTGAACCCTAACAATACTAACACCGATGCCTGGAACAATATTGAGGCGCAGTACAAGGTACCATATAACATGGAGTCTGTGTTTAGAAGTGGATTACTGCTGGATGATGGGACGATTGGATTTAATTTATAAAATTGCCGCTTCACAGCTGGTGACTTCCTGGAAACCGAAAGAGTTCAACCTGGTGTCGGCGATCAAGCCCTGCAACCTCCACAAGAACCGGAGCCAAGATGTCATCTCGATCGAGACTTCCCGCGTCCACTTGACGCCGAAGGCTGGCATTGATGGAACCGACTATATCAATGCCACGTGGATCGCTGGTAAGTGATGGTTTCCTGTCACTTTGGAAAGGCAATGGGATTAGAAAGCGCAGAAGAGAAATGCACTGCTTCTGGTTTCAGGCTTCCACCGCAACCGTGAGTTCATCACCACCCAGCACCCGATGGAGAATACGATCATGGAGTTCTGGCAGATGATGTGGGATTACAATGCCCAGACTGTGGTCATGCTAACCGAATGCGACGAAGTAAGTGAAGAATGCGAGCTGCAGTGTCTTTTGAGTTCAGAGTTATAAGACTCTAGCTGACAATGAGAAGAATAGGAAGATGGGATTCTAAGTATCGATCGGCTGTCTGCTCTCAGGAATACCCTGAATTTTGGCCAACCGAGGGGAAGGACCTGGAGTCGGAGACCTTCCGCGTGCGATCCTGCGGAATCAAAGAAACCGCGAGCGGAATGGTGCTTCGCGAGGTCGCCGTGCGATCCCTGCAGGACGATTACGAACTGAGTGCCAAAATCGTCCAAGGACCGCGAGCCCAACCTGGTTTCTGGCCACACAACGCTAATCCGCGACCCCTCGTCACTCTCATTCACGACTTGCACCGGGACTATCAAAATGGCCCCATCGTGGTGATGGACAGGTAATCTGAGCGTTCGATTTTAATGGACATACAGGTATCGTTGAATGTTTTGCGACTAGACGCGACGTAAATGGTTGCTGCTTTCAGGTACGGCGGTGTGGAGGCTGCAGTTTTCATCCTCCTCACGACTTTGAACAAGCAAATGGATTTCGAGAAGGTTGCCGACATCTACATGTTCGCCAAACTGTTGTACATGAAGCGACCTGGAGTGTTTCGATCGAAGGTACGACTCGAGATGCCATTTCTGTAGATGTATAACATTCGTAAATCTTGTTACTACTAATATTCAAGCGCGTACGTTTAAACGGTATCTCGCACCGTTCGCAGGAGGATTACGTGCTGCTGTACCAATCCGTGGAAGCTATGCTGTCGTCGAAAGGCCAAGACGAGCCGGATCTGTACTCCATGGCCAACGGCCACGTGTCCACCATGTCGGACACGGCCGAGGTGCCTACCTCGTCGATGCAGCACATGCAAATCGACTACTCCCCGAAGCCCATGGTCCGCGAGTACGCGACCGTGGAGGTGAACAACATGTCCGATTATTCGATCCCGATTCGAGTGGACCACTCGATGGAGCCGTGCAGCAGCAGAAGCAGCGACAGCTGCCTGTCCACCCACGCGGGCAACGAGCAAGAGAAAAGCATCGTGATGACCCATCGGAACGTCAGCTACCACAATCACCCAGCCAGCGTCTCCGTGATCGTTGACGCGAACGGATACGTGACGAACGGCAGCATGCGCGTGCCACCCGAAGGTATGGAGACCAGCTGCAAGATGTTGCCTCAATGATGCCTGCCGATCTTCGGTTGCAGTGTCTCCTCGAGCCGGTCCGAGCCGCTGTAACCGATCGAGCTCCACACTGCCCGAAGTGTAATCCTGATTCTGTGAGTATCTCCGTCGCATCGAGTCTTCCATCGTTCACAGAACCTGGATCGACGAAGTCTTTACCCTCACACCTTCATACACACCCAACAAGAACAAGCTCCCTTACACATACGTTCTCAAAGTTTCACTGCACGCCCAGGACTGTTCCAAGTGTACTACGTGGAAGAAATCTAGCGATATCGCGAAAGTAATAAAGCCGGAGTCCAGGATACTGGCACGGTAGAGTGTCGACAGTGAAAAGACGGTGTCACTCGACATACAAACTTCAACCTGCCTGAAAAAGCTCACTGTGTTTCTTCCACTCTGTATACCCTCAATCTTTGCTGACCACCCTATCCGCGACTCCACGAGACTCGCCTGGCACACACACGAGAAACAAACACTCCACCCTAAGTACACGGATACACGCGACAAGAGGTTCGAGGGCCTCCATCTGCAGGACACTACTTAGCTCCCGGGGGATTTGTATTTAAACCAGAGACCAGAAATAACAGTTATTTTTTAAATTTTTTCGAAAAAAATCATTGAGATAAAGTTAATTTTTATTTAAATAGAAGTCAGTCTTCATCAAATACTGCATAAATTTTCCGAAAAATCAAGTGATTAAAAAATATTAAGATTTATCTCTTTTGGTTACTGATAACCATTATTGTCAACGGAAATATTTTTTGGTCACTAATAACCATTATTGTCGACCGAATTATTTTTTGGTCACTAATAATCATTATTGACGACGGAAATATTTTTTGGTCACTAATAACTGTTATAGACGACGGAAATTGTTTCGGTTACGAATAACCATTATTGACGACGGAAATTGTTTTCGGTTACGAATAACCATTATCGAGGACCAGAATTTTTTTTTGGTTACGAATAACCGTTATCGTTGACGAGAAGTTTTTTTGGTTACGGTATAACCAATATCTATTGTAGGAATTTTTTTTTTGGTTACGGTATAACCAATATATTTTGCGGGAATTTTATTTTGGTTACGGTATAACCAATATCTATTGCGGGAATTTTTTTTGCTTACGGCATAACCAATATATCTTGCGGGAATTTTTTTTTGGTTACGGTATAACCAATATATATTGCGGGAATTTTTTTTCGGTTACGGTATAAGTAATGCACTATAGAATATATTGGAATGCGAACTGTGGGTATTAGGAGCCACGGCGCGCTGTTGAAAAAAGATAGTTGCACAGCGTGGGATGTTGTTTTTAGTGTTGTAAAAATGAGCTTCGAGCCGTGAGCTTCAAGAGCTCGAGTCGCGGCTCAAACCCTAAAGGCTCGAACCCTTAAGGCTCGAAGCTTGTAGCCTTGAAAGCTCGAGCCTTTAAAGCTCGAGTCTTCAAGCTCGAAGGCTCGAACCTCGTAGCAGTCGTAGCCATGACAGCTAGCTCGAGTCGTATAAATTGTATGTAGTGAAGTGATGTACAATTGGTGGAACCATCAAATATTATACCAAGGACTTGGAGTTAACTTCATTACTATTAAACACAAAAGCCTCCAGCTTCGAGGCCCAAGCCTCGAAGCTTGAGTCTCGAGCTTCGAGAGCTCGAGCTTCATATGATATTAGCCTTAAAGGCTGAGTCTTTAAGGTTAAGGTTTAAAGCTTTGAAGACTCGAGCTTTATACAACACTAGTTGTTTTACTCTTACACACACGCCTATACCTGCCTATACTCAAATTTACTACAGGATAGAAGTACATTTACTACAGAATGGTGTATAATACAGGATAGACACCCATTAAATGCCACTATCTCTCTTGGTCTGGCCAGATATTTTATAGTTCAATGAGTATAACCAAACTCGATTGCTGGAATTCTGTTTTGGTTTCCAGTAACCAATACTGATTGCGGGAATTCTGTTTTGGTTACCAGTAACCAATATCGATGGTGGCAGTTTTATTTTGGTCACTCTAGGTCATCATCAATTTTTATTAACATTATTACGAATAATTTGTATTTATGAACGATATACAATGAATTATAGAATGTATATGTCTTAATCAATAAAAAAACGTATGTAATAATTATATATTTAATAACTATTTAGGGCATAATATCGGTCTTGAGTTTAACAAATAATAATTTGTGTAAATTTTCTTCTGATAAATTACACCGTCGATCGTATTCCAAGTTCTGTGGATGTTGCAAAAATATATAACGAAATTGATGGCTATAAAGAAAAACGTGTTAATATAGATCTAGAGATCATGGCATATTGGCAGGATAAAAAATATACAATGCCGTATATATATAAACTGGCAACAATTTGCCATGCTGTTCCGGCTACTCAAGTTAGCGTTGAAAGAGCCTTCTCGGATTTGAAATTGATGCTGGACGATCGGCGGTGTAATTTATTCGAAGAAAATTTACACAAATTATTATTTGTTAAACTCAAGACCGATATTATGCCCTAAATAGTTAATAAAATATATAATTATTACATATGTGTTTTTATTGATTAAGACATATACATTCTATAATTCATTGTATATCGTTCATAAATACAAATTATTCGTAATAATGTTAATAAAAATTGATGATGACATAGACTGACCAAAATAAAACTGCCACCATCGATATTGGTTACTGGTAACCAAAACAGTATTCCCGCAATCAGTATTGGTTACTGGAAACCAAAACAGAATTCCAGCAATTGAGTTTGGTTATACTCATTGAACTATAAAATATCTGGCCAGACCAAGGGAGATAGTGGCATTTAATGGGTGTCTATCCTGTATTATACACCATTCTGTAGTAAATGTACTTCTATCCTGTAGTAAATTTGAGTATAGGCAGGTATAGGCGTGTGTGTAAGAGTGAAACAGCATCCCACGCTGTGCAACTACCTTTCTTCAACAGCGCGCCGCGGCTCCTAATACCCACAGTTCGCATTCCAGATATTCTATACTGCAATACTTATACCGTAACCGAAAAAAAATTCCCGCAATATATATTGGTTATACCGTAACCAAAAAAAAATTCCCGCTAGATATATTGGTTATGCCGTAACCAAAAAAATTCCCGCAATAGATATTGGTTATACCGTAACCAAAATAAAATTCCCGCAAAATATATTGGTTATACCGTAAGCAAAAAAAAATTCCTACAATAGATATTGGTTATACCGTAACCAAAAAAACTTCTCGCCAACGATAACGGTTATTCGTAACCAAAAAAAAATTCTGGTCATCGATAATGGTTATTCGTAACCGAAAACAATTTCCGTCGTCAATAATGGTTATTCGTAACCGAAAACAATTTCCGTCGTCTATAACAGTTATTAGTGACCAAAAAATATTTCCGTCGTCAATAATGATTATTAGTGACCAAAAAATAATTCGGTCGACAATAATGGTTATTAGTGACCAAAATCGATATCCGTCATCGATAATTGTTATTCATAATCAAAATTCATTTAAGAAAAAATATTAATTCTTATGCCATAACTTTTAAAATTTAGGTTATAACAGTTAGGGTCCCTGATTTAAACGCATGGTCGAGTGGTGGGACGCGGGCGGATGCAAGAGAGTGTTTATAAACGTGCGTTTTTTCTCTGTACCCTCTGTGCAGGCCGCAGCAGGCAAGGAGATCCAGATTGGACACGTCTTCGCACAAACGGAAGGACGGCGACTCGGCTCTAAGATCAGCCCGGGAGAGAGAAATAAAGGATTCCCCTCCCTGAGCAGGTTTCAGTGTAAATATTAGACCAGCCGCGTCAGCTGTGTATACGTGCACGCGTACGCTCGCGGTGGGACGCGCGACGAGGGTACGAGTGCACATTTTAGGCAAACGGAGGGGGGCCCCACTCGCGGTGCCGCCGGGTGCCAAAAAACCACTTGCTGAGGCGCGTCGCCCTTGGGGTGCCCCCGTTTTACATTCTATCATCGCGTAAGTGTACACTCCACGTTTCTGTATATACACGCGCAACACACACGTACACGAACGTATCACACACCCGCGCACGGCCATGCATGCATATATAGATGTACGTGTAGTACGTTCACGTAAGTCGGATCATTCGACCACTACTTTACCAAAGAATCGCTTGTGTTCGCTCTCGGTTCGTTGTAAGTCCCTCTCTTTGGTTCTCATCGAAAGCCGAGGATCGATCTATCGAATTCGCAACCGTAGGGCGGTGCCCGTCGTCCGTGGGCATGGACAGCAGCTTGAATCGGAACTCGTCGAAGTGACAGGGCACATCCAGCTCGAAGTGGGCTTCGCCTCGATGCCCGTGCACCCCTTTGGTCACTAATCTTTCCCTCCCGCACGTTGTTACTATGCGATGTCACAAGGAATTGAGGATAAAAAAAATGACGGTCGAATCGGTCTCAACGCGGCTTCGAGGGACGGAGAACGAAATTAGGGATGGACGTGTTTCGGAGTCGTGTAGACGTAATGCTTCAAAGTCGCAACTAACCGTAACGAATTGTAACCGAATGGCTATAAATTAACTCTGTGAGAAATGCTAACCGGTGTGAGCGTAAACGTAACGCGCGCGCGCGCCTGCCCTTTACGGAAACAGCCGCGAGAAAGGGAGAGAGCGTGAGTGAGAGTGAGTGAGACCTGATCGCCCACACTGCCCTTATCCACAACTCTAAGTAATTACTACTATCGTAATCGTTTTAACATATTGTAAGGTCTAATTAAGGGACCCATCGACGTGCTGGCCGCGCGCAACGCGGCTTCTCCGACGTTTCTCACCGATGGCGCGAATTTCGGCCCGTCGATCGACTGCATCGAGACCCGGGGAGAGCAAACGGCGACGACAATCTTAAGCGTTCGATAATTTCTCGCCATCGATCCAAGTGCTCAAGGGCAACGGTGTCCGGAATCGTACTGACCCAGCGGGACGTTTCACCATTGTGATAAATCGAACGGGAGACAGGTTTGAAGGGGCGCACTCGGTGTCGCGTCGATTTTTCTAGCCACGAGTTCCTTTGCCCGCGTGATCGTTTTCTATCGAGACCCATGAAGACTGTTCTCAATCTAGGATTCTTATATACATACATATATAAGTATATACGTACGCTAAGTCACAAATTCCGTGATAACGTAAACGAAAACTGCCTATGAACCTGCACCGCGACACTTTTGTCCCAGCCACCGTAACCCCCACCCGTGTTTTCTACAGAATATCGTGATTCATCGTGATTCATCGTGATTCAATCGACTTTACTGCCACTTACAATCGTCGACGTCGAGAGAAAAAGCTATCCAAAAACAACAAAAAAAAAAAAATATATATATATATGTGTGTGCATGTACGTAACAGTATCCGTGTCGATAAGGTGATTTTAACTTCGTGTCAGTTTTTAACTTCATATCGGTGTAAATCTCTTAAAGTAATCGCGCATCTTCCCGCGGTTTGATCGGCGCCGGGGCGTAAACGGCGAGACGCTGCGTGTCCTGTCATCGAGAAGGGTACCGCGTGCCCATTCAGCGCACCCTCGCCGTGGAACCCGGGTCGAACGATATTTTGCTAGAGCCCTGCGAAATACCCGAGGGAAGACGGGCTTAGAGCTTAAGACCTAAGACGTACATAAGTATGGTTCGCGTGTCGAAAAGATAGAAGGCAACACACCCTGGAGAAATTCGTTGGTCGCGGTTTGATGGGGAACGCGTTACTTGGGGGGGGGGAGGAAGATCGTATTTCTTGCTAACTTTTAGACACGTCGACGAAGCTATGAAACAATGACAACTGGCGAAAGAGGGAGGAATAAGGTGGAAAGGGGTGAGACGATCGAAATGAAGCTAATGGAAGCCACGGAGTGTCCGGATAGTTACAGATCGTACGCCACGGATGAAATTTGATCCATCGATCTTTGACTTCCCTTCCTTATAGATTCCACCGAGCTCATCAACGAAACAGGATCATCCTGCATACCGATTTCACCCCACCTCGGATAGATGTTGCCCCGAAACCTACGTTCGCGTTTTCCGTCGACATAGTCACCAGTTCGATCCATTGTTTCGATGTACGAGTTTGATGTCCGATTCGATAACCAAGCGAACGAAACCGTCTGGGACCGTCTCTGACGAGTCCCAGGCGAATCAGAGAAACCGAGCCGACGTCCAGGCTCGAGCGAAGCGTCCCCTAAGGGCGGTGGACGCGATCGACGATCATTCTCGACGCTTCCCGTCTTCGATCGCCGTCGAGTCTAGGCTCGCGGTGAAGAGGCGACTACGGGAGAATCGACCGACCGATCTGAGGCGCGCCCACTAAGCCAAGTCTGGCGGGATGCTGGAAAGCTCGAACTGGACAGAAACGAGACGGAGCTTCTCTTCTCGTAGCCACGAGGGAGGAGGACGTCTCGGAAGTAGATAATTCCGCTGCACCGATTAAAGCCAGCGAGTCCCTCCCTGCAATGAGATGTTTTCGTGTCGAACGTGTTTCTGTGTACCATAATATACAATAAATTATCGCGCGTGTACTGTATCAGTTCCGCTGTAATTAGGGATAATTAGTCGCGACTCGATGACTCGCGCTAGAGGACGTGCAAAGACGTGTCACATTACACACACACACATACACCCAGGCCCATACACAATACACACACCCTTCGCGCGCAGCTACGCCGTCACAAAAGCCACGAAGAATCGACTACTACGAGCATCTAGGCTCTAGCGTAATTCTAGTACACCGTGAACAGACTGTTGTTATTGCTTAAGGGAAAACGGAAGGTAAGAAAAGAAACGAACGGATAGGATCAGACGACGAAATGCGCATCGTATAGGTATATAAAGAAATGGAAAATTATATATATATATATATATAAATATGAATATAAATATGAATATAAATATATAAATATATAAATATGAATATAAATGCAAATATAAATATATTATATTCAGATATTTATGATATGAACGGTCGGGGAGTAACTATACACTGCGAGAACTGTAATCCGCGTTTCGACAAAAAGCCACGCGAGATATCGTGATCAGGCATGCATTCTGCACGCGCACATACTCGGTTAAGCTTGTGGGCGTTTGTGTGATAGTTTGGTGGACACCACCATTCCAGTAGTCCCTCCTTTCGCGTCGCTTTTTCGAGCGAAACTTCAATGAAACGTTAGATGACGGGGTGAGAAGACGAGGGCGAGGAGGAACGGATAGAAAAAGGAAAGACTTTTATCTGTTGCGTGCCACGGTACCTCGCCGCGCGTGAACGCGATCTGTACTGTATTTTACCATAAGGATACACCGTAAACTCTGAATGTACCTACACGAATATATGAGAATGGGAGTAGAGGGAAGAGTTAAAATATAGGCGTGCGACGCGTGGATGCGCGCGCTCGCGTATCGGGGGGCTGGCTCTCGTCGCGCGAGGCCGGCCCTGAACGTATTGTTTATACATAATATAAATATTATACATAATTAACTCGAAAGGATAAAAACGATAGGTGTGTATAGAATGATAATTTAGAGTCTAGTCAGCATAAGATAATCGTAATCGACGACGCACACGTTTTCTCCCGTTTCGTTCCTCTTTTTCTTTAAATTTTCCACGTTAAAACGGAGGCACGGTCCTCGGTCGTTCATCCCGCTGTTTCTCTGTACTCGACGCGTTCGTGGTTTTCCACGGGCATGAAACGGATCGACTCGTGGCTGCGTTTACGGCGGTTCGATTGCGTTCGAACGGGGATGCGTGTGGCGGCAATGCTCGGAACGGCTCTTGTGTCGTTTTTCGCGATTGTTCGTCACTTTTGGAGAGTTAGCTCGAACAGGGCAAATGGGAACACCATAGCAAACTGGAGAAAATTGTAGGTAACTCTACAAAAATGTCTAAGAATCGCTGCACAATTTCTTTGGTCCCATGCGCCACACGATTTAACATTGCATTTGTCGAGGACCTTTCAACACTCTTTCGTTGCCCATTCTTTATCCGATAGTTTGACGGCGAAGATCGCGAGGCAGAGTTTGCGATGAGATCTCCAGAGTTATGCGACGAATGGTGTGTAAACGCAGCTATCGACAGTGCGTACGGATAAATTCGATAATGTGAACGAATGTGAAGCAGCACGCGTATCGAAGGCCTATACGAATCGCCGGTCCGACGATCATTGAGATCGGAGACCATTCAAGGAGCCTCGAGATTCGATACGAAACGACGAAAGGAGAAAGGAAAAACATCGAACGCCTGATCGTACAGCCCGACCAAGAAAGTCATTAGAGGATTAGTGGGAGGAAATATCGTCGGGGAATCGGTTATAGCGTTAGCGGCGATAGAGTAAGATTTCCTCGGGGAACGTTGCACAACGCCGCGCCATCGTTGAGACTGCCAGAGAACAAACGAGCGAGTTAGAAGGACAAGTCCCCCTAAAAAAAAAGAAAGAGACTAACGCGGCGAAACGATGTTTTTTACGATTATTAAATCCTTCACGACGAATTAGTTCCGTTCACATGGTTTTCCGTGTCTGGCGTGTCGAGTGCAATCGAGCGCGACATTTAAGGGAAAACAAAAACGCAAGTATTCGCACAGGCCTACGATAAGAGAGAACTGTTTATATACGTATCCATGTTTTACGTGTACGCTAAAAATAAACGCTAAAAAATTTCGACTCTGCCGTCGAGCTAAATCGAAACCAGCCGACCGCGTAGCGCTTTAGAAGACGACAGAACCTCGCGGAGAATATTATCGAGATGCTAATCCCCCCCCGAACCCCCGTGAACGGCGGAACCATCTTCTTCCGATGCGTTTCGCTCCTTCAATTGGCCTAACCGACGGATCCTGCGGCGTCTCTGAATTATTACGGACTTGCACGCTAACTTTCCGTCGCAATGGACACTGCCGGATGTCACGCGCGAAGACAACACGCTGGAAGATAGAAGAGAATGCGAAAGGAAAGGTCGATCATCGTTCTCGAAGATCTGCGCACGCCACTTTCCTCTCTCGACTGCCTACACACGCGATCGTTTATCTCGAGATCATGCTACCCCCCGCGTGTACACCTAATTTTAAGCGAATCGACTGAACACCCGAACCACTGTACCTATTTCGTCACTGCTCGCGAACGTCGTCCATACGCGAGCCTGGATTTTTTTAATCGACCGCGACTCTTTGGTTCCGGCGCTGTAGCGTGTCGAAACGTCGCTTAACTGTCCAGCAAGGCGGCGAACTTTTGTAATCGCGAGATCGTAAGTTTCGAGGACGGCGCGCTATGCACCGCGTTCGCCAGCAAGTGTCCCGCTTCGAGGGCATTCGAGAGAAGGGACGTCGCGACGGCGCATCGCGTCGCAGTTCCGTTGCGATCGGTGTCCGACGTATCAATTCGAGATAGTACAAAGAGAAAATTCGCAAGGGAAAGGAGACGGAGAAGAATGCGGCCGCTCTCGAGTGACGCGTCCCCCGAGGGGAACGAGACTCGAGACTCGCCCGGCTGTTGTCGCTTTGGATCCAGTGATGCAACAAAAAAGGAAAGCACAGAATGGAAAATTGCGCGCGTATTGCCCTTTCACCGTAAATCAACACAGTATCTTGACCAATTAAATACTAAGCTAGCATGGATGTATACACACACTGAGATAAATGTTAACCAGTTACCTGCGTAATACTCAATGTTAAGTGTCGAACTGATAATCGTTCAGATTTCTTGGCGAATCGTGCCCTCGCTCGTGAACTATTTTCACGGTGTTTCCTTTCTTCCATTGTTGCCGCGAACGGAACATTGCCAACGACTGTCTGCCAATCGTTTATGCGCGGGAACTTTTAACACGAGAAAATGAAGCAAACGCAAAATCAAAAGGAGGAGAAACGAAGGAGGCGAAGGAAAGGTGATAAAAATGTTAAGTGACATTCCACGTTCTGATTGTTTGTTCCTTTTCTTTGTCGTTCTGATTAAACGATCGACGAAGCATCGCTCGACTGTCGTACGCGCTGTCCTCAGCATGATTTTATGGACGCGGGAACGGGGCGACGCTCGAGGCGCGCGCACCGCGTCCCACCACCAGCAGTTTCCGATTGTTTCATTTTTAAACGAATCTTTGTAATCTATCCTGGCAATACGACTATACGACACGTATTGATACGCGAACAAGCTATTGTCACAGCTGATATGTGTGTGTCTTTTCTTTGTTGTATACGTATCCGCCGTGTAGATGAGTAGCGAACATCCTCAAACCCCTCACCACCCACCCCCAATTTCCGATGCGATCATTGTTGCAATCGATATCCCACAAGTATATTGTAGTAATATACACTTCTTACTATCGAACAAATGTGAGTTTTCATTGCTTTGATCTTCAGGAAACATCCAACTCTCTTTCCAGTCGCTAATCATTGACCCATACTACTGCGCGCGGGGAGCAAAGTTAAGTGCCTCGAGGATGGACACCGAACAACACTAAAGCTAGAGCTTTAGTTTATATTAGAATATTTCTGAATAAATCTATATAAGAAGAACGTTGAAGAAGCTTTCTCTTTCGAAGTAACCGAATTAATGCGCCAGAGGTGAATGAAACCGATCGTTAGCTATGTCAGCGGTGTCAAGGTAAGGAAATCGATAGGAAAATGTGGTCATGACTTACCAACGGTGAGTTACAGCCGCCTGGGGACCTTATCCATGAGGCTGCTTCACCGAGATCCTCCTCTTCGTTCGATTGCCCTCACCATTTGCCGATACTCGCTATCCCGCGCGATTCGCGGCGTCTTTTGCTGTGTGTTCACTGCTAACTACGCAACGACTGGTAATAGCGAGCAGCAAGGGCGAAGGCACCACGCGTGTGACTTATCTAGTGGGGGAAGGCCTGGCGCGATCCCAAACATGCTACCTGGATTTATTAGGTGGTCGAGGCGTGCCTCGAGGCTTCTTTTTCATTCCATATTATTTTCAGGAGGGACACCACTGTAACTAGCCTGCGATGATTGATTCGAATTACCTGAAATACTCCCGCTGTTTCTTTTTTTTTTAATTATTTCGCTAGGATGTTGCATGGAAGTTGCAATCGCGTGTATTTACCTCCTATATGTATATCGACTGCGCAGTAGATTATTTATTAGTTGGTTTTAATAGTCCGTTCATCGACCCACGACGTGAACTCGCGACGTTTCCGTCTCCAGATTCGCCCTGGAATCGTATTTCTGTCCCGCGGATGTGCGACCGACGCGTGGCTGATAAGCGCTGGCAATTAAGCTGATTGACGTCTCGTTTATACCCGTGACTATATGTATATAGATACGAATTGGCATTTTAACGAACGGCCATCTTCGCGGGAATGGAAAATCAATCGATCGGAGTGTATTTAACCCTTTCGGTACCAGCGCCGGATATATCCGGCATCCATCTGATGACCTGTGTGTACCAGTGCCGGATATATCCGGCGTCACGGAACGAGCCGTTCCTAGCGCCGACTTTAGTCGGCATCTCCGATAGTTTAAAAAAAAAAAAATTAGTCAAAAGCACTTTCGCGGAAATGTACGCCGTACTGAAAGGGTTAAAGGGGAGGAACTTTGAAATATCGCTACCAAGCTACAGTGTTCTACACGTTTATGCAGAACTGGTATTATTATGCGATGATTTTTTTATTTTACCTCCGTTCCTTCGGAGCAGCGATTTCTAACGGGCAGCCTCCGAGGAGTTCTTATGCCTTGAACAGAAACAAAAGAAACAAACGAAACGTGAAATGAATGAATGCAAGGAGCAGGATAGACGAACGTGAACGAGCGCAGTCTGCGATTTTCTTGTTATTTTCTTACAAAAATACCTCTTTATTGTAAATGGATCGTCGACGGTAGTTACACGGAAAGACAGTCATCCATCCACAGAGAAGCGTTGGGGGATCCCGACAATCTCAACGGCGAGGAAGTTTTCTCTTTTTCTTATTTTTTTTTTTTTTTTTTGAAGTAACACTCATCATGCTTGGCAGCTTTATATTTCTTTCTTTACTTGTGTACGCGCGCGTGTGTGTGTGTATTTCCTGTGTCAGTGTAGATATCTTTTGTTTTTCCCTTAATATACCTTTCGTTTTTTAGCGCTTCGAATACTTTGATTAACACTTAGACAGTGATAGTGAAGTCTTTAGGCGATTTCGAGAGGGAGTTAGAAGGAAAACCCGTCCTCTTCCTGTGGAGCTTCAGCTTCATGTCGATGTCGCACTCGGCCTCGCTGGTCTCGTGCGCGTCCGTGAAACCAGTCGGCGGCTTCAGTTCCAACGTAGACAGCTCGCTGCCCCAGTCCTCCTCCCTCCTTGTCATCCTGGACGAGCCGGGCTCCTCCAGCAGGCAGAGCGATTCCACGGACTTCCTCGGGCTCGGCTGCTTTACCAGCCTGTCGCAGGAGCCCGGCCTCGTCGGCTGGCTGGGCGATCCTCCCCTCGAGTACGAATGCATCCCGGATTCCGAGAGCTTTATCACGGGCCGCAGGATGCCTGGCACGCGACCGTCGAGCCCCATGTCGGCCGCTGCTCCTTGATTCCTGCAAGTTTCCCAAAGCCAACCTCGCGTTTACCCGCCTGTGCCTTGGCCGCGTTCTTCTTCTACTAAAGTGGAGCCGGGGGACCGGGTCTCGAGAGGAATTGGTGGTTCGTAGCGCCCGAGGGGTGGAGGAAACATAGAGATATGAGAAACATGAAGTATTCCTGTAACTCGACCGCGAAGAGTCGAGGCAGGATAGAGGTGGTTGAAGAAGCTAAGGCGCGAGGAATTAGGAAGGAAGTCGGCGCGAGGAATTCGGAAGGGAGCCGACGCGAGAGGGCGAGTCGCCTCACCTTTGCTTCTCGAGCCTCGGAAAGGTCTTCCTCTCAGAAATTGGTGACGGCTCGGTTGATGTACTTGATTCGTGCGTGTGGTACAGCACATCTGGAAGGTGCACGCGAGACGTTGATGCGAGAAAGGTGAGTGGTTAGTGGCGGCTGGATGCTGTTAAGGCGGTTGCCGGCGTCGACACAGAAAATCGAATACTAACTTACTATGATGAACCGGCCTCGGGACCAGGGCTAGTCGTTGCTCCCTCTGCCCGATCGAGTTCGGGCCCGGCGACCTCGTCATTATCGACGCTGGCCCAGAGTCGTCCAGGTGGTTCGAGGACTCGGTTCGACTGCTAGTACCGACCTCCGTGTCGCTGTCTGAGCCCAGAGTGTCGTACTCCTCCGACTCGGACTTGAAGGACTTGGACTTGCGTCGCGCCCTGCCGCGCACCTTCGTGTACTGGTCCATGTCGCACTGTAACGTTTCCACCCTCAGAACATTTGCGCGCGATAAGGGTGCTCCTACACCGTCTCGCCTTCCCACGGGGTTTGTGCCCGTAGAAAGGGCGGAGCGCGCTTGCAAAAGAACACAGTACTACGGCTAGATTTATCTTGAATTTCCTAGCTTGACCATGACGGAACGACAAAGGAATGGTATCTACGCTGGAAAGCTGTGCTACCCGCCTATTGTGCAGCTGTCTGACAGCAGTCACTTGCATCTGCAAGTGCGTACCTGATTGCCTTGCAGCATCGTTTCGCTGCGTTCGTAGTAAAACGCCTGTCGCATCGGATTCGCCGAGAGGTTTTCCTGCTCGGGCAGATTGAAGGTGGCGTACGGATAAATGTCTTCGGAATATTCAGGGATTCTTTCCAGCGCGCTCACCTCGCGACAGGGTGATTGCTGGCCAGGCTTCCTCACGGTCGCGTAGTACTGTTCCCTCTGCTCCATGTTATGCTTATTCTCCAGAGCCGCCTGCGTTTGCGAATTCGGATCGTTCGCTCTGCCAGACCGCTCTGCGTCTGCAATCATCGACAAACTGATCTCCAAACACCGAAGGTGCGGTTCGGGGCTCGAAAGGAGACGAACAAGGTCGGCGAAGGGAAAAATGTTCTCTTAAGGAAAAAGGTGCAGACACGCCCCGAATTTCCGATTATTGTACCGGGAAGGGTCTGATGGAGCACTCTCTTCAATCCTACTATACGCATTAACGTCTCTCGTAGCAGGCGGCTGGGACAGCCCTTAGAAAGCCCTTCGCGCTGTTCAGACCGCTTTCTACACGCTCAAGACTCGACGTGGCCCCGGATTGCGGTATTGGGGAGAATTTCAACGCGTGGGTCGCCTTTGACAATCCGTTACGAGAACTTCCACGAACAAAGACCGGCGCCTGTCGACTAACGTTATGGGTCATGCCGGGAGAAGCTTAACGCCCAACAGTTTGCTTCGAAAAGGCACGAATCTATGATGTCATCACTACTGCGACAACGAATTATACTTTCCACCGAATTCGAAGTACCATCGTAGCGACAAAAGCAATTCCTAATTAATCAAATCGCCCCCACGCAGACGAGACTGCTTCCCGATGTTGACATTGACGTTAAGAGCTGAATCGAGTAAAGATGCACGCACCCCGCGACGAGAACGAAGAGGAAGAAGAAAAAAGGCGAGCAGCAAGCAGGGGGAGCACTAACAATCAGGAATCAATCGTCGCCAATTAAGGGTGGATATCTAGTGGCTCGCCACCCCTCAAAGGTGCCAGCACGGCGCGGTGTCGTAATTGAAGTACAATCCTGCGACGTTTAGCTACTCAATAACGACGAGTAGCACGAGTACGGCGCCAGCACGCCCTCTTGGCTTAATGCAAATTGCCAGTACCGCTGGAGAAATCCTATCTGCCACGCTCGAAATGGCGACACATCGGTTCGTGGGGCTCGGCCGAGGGACTCGGTCTCGTCGAGCCACCCACCCAGCGATCGATGGCCCGCGAATGTTCGTTGACTGCACCTCCAACGATCGATCCTTCTGACTTGCGAACTTTGATCGCGGTGGCATCGCCGCAACCGATCGACTAAGTAGTTTCGAGTTTACTTTGGATGTATACCCGTGCTCGCGGGCTACGCGTTGCTGGATTAGGGGGGACTTAGGTGTTGAACGACTTAATTGTTCCCGTTCTACCGGCTTAGGTAAAAACGGGGAGTAGGGCTCGAGTAACATCTCCAACAAGCGACAGACAGACAAAATTTAGCAATTCCAATCACCATGGGATCGATACTATTCGATACACGTTCAACGGACGATGTAACGTCGACGAACGAACATTAGGGTTGCAAAAATCGCGCGTGGAATAAGGAACTCGGCTGGCTGAGGCCTGCAGTTCTGTTTCTCGGAAGTAGGTCGGGACTTACGTGTTTTCAGGCAAAAGCAGACGCCAGCCACCGCCAGGAACACGGCCAGAAGCGAGATCACGCTCGGTGCCAGCACGTGCGCGTCGAAAAATAGGGAGGTTTCCTCGGTTTCTGGCGGATGCTCGTCGTGGATTCGATTACTGCCAGTCGGGGACGACGTGGTGAACAAGTACTCGGCCTGCGTGGAGCCTGCGTTGTTGTACGCCGTCACGCGGAGCTCGTATTTGGCGCCGCTCTCCAGGTTTACGATGGGGAATCTCGACTGCGGCGGAACGTTGTTCGATACTGAAAGAAAATTATCACCCATGGATGGGAGGGGACCTCGAAACCTTTCACCCTGAAGGTAGTATTCGGTTGGGAAATTCTACAGGGACTCTTTAGTCCAGTGAAATTAGGATTTGTCTTCGGAATAAATACCAGCAAGCTAAATTTTGGTATGGGCCTTTATTTGGTCGTTTTAAACAATATGTAAAAAGTCCCCATCGATCCGAGTGCCGCTAGAAATTTTACAGAGGGTTGAAAAAAAAAACAGTTTTTCGCGAATGTCTCGTTATCTAGCAGTTTTGCGACAAAAATAGGTCTCACACAATTTATAACCTAGGAAATTCTCTACAAAAAAGGTTGTATGAGTTTTTTTCGTAGGAGTAACCATTTTCATGTGTGCCGGGTTACCAAGTTTCAACCCCCATACTTTTGACAAGGGAAGATCCCGAACCCGGAAATTCAGAAAATTATGAAACTCTGTAAATATGTAGCGGAAGTCCTGCTGAGTACAACGCAATTTCGTTTGCGGCCCAAATTCACTCCAAGAGGGTGCAATTGACCCCTGAAAATTTTTTTATTTTGTATTATTACTCGCGAACTGTAGGAGATGGAAAAAAAAGTGTTCAGGAAAAAGTTACTTCTCTTAATTAGGACTAACATTTGGTAAATTATAGTTCTTACAGTTCTCAGGATTGACCCCTAAAAATTTTTTTATTTTGTATTATTACTCGCGAACTGTAGGAGATAGAAAAAAAGTGGTCAGGAAAAAGTTACTTCTCTTAATTAGGACTAACATTTGGTAAATTATAGTTCTTACAGTTCTTACGGTGCGTGAGTTATAACACAAAATCGGAAAATAGCCGGATTTTCAGGGGTCAATTTCACCCCCTTCGGGGTGAACAAATTTAAACTTTAATCTTTGGGGATAAGTAGAGGATATATAGGTATGTATTACTCAATTTTTGTTGCTGCCCAAATTCACTCTAAGAGGGTGAAATTGACCCCTGAAAATCCGTTTTTTTTAGATTTTGTGTTATAACTCACGCACCGTAAGAACTGTAAGAACTATAATTTACCAAATGTTAGTCCTAATTAAGAGAAGTAACTTTTTCCAGAACACTTTTTTTCTATCTCCTACAGTTCGCGAGTACTAATACAAAATAAAAAAATTTTCAGGGGTCAATTGCACCCTCTTGGAGTGAATTTGGGCGGCAAACGAAATTGCGTTGTACTCAGCAGGACTTCCGCTACATATTTACAGAGTTTCATAATTTTCTGAATTTCCGGGTTCGGGATCTTCCCTTGTCAAAAGTATGGGGGTTGAAACTTGGTAACCCGGCACACATGAAAATGGTTACTCCTACGAAAAAAACTCATACAACCTTTTTTGTAGAGAATTTCCTAGGTTATAAATTGTGTGAGACCTATTTTTGTCGCAAAACTGCTAGATAACGAGATATTCGCGAAAAACTGTTATTTTTTTTTCAACCCTCTGTAAAATTTTTAGCGGCACTCGGATCGATGGGGACTTTCGACATATTGTTTAAAACGACCAAATAAAGGCCCATACCAAAATTTAGCTTGCTGGGATTTATTCCGAAGATCGGGCAGATTTCCGTCTAATTTCACTGGACTACTTGTACATAGCTGGATCACTAGTTTCACTTTATTTCACGAAAGTATAAGATTCCTCTCTCTCTTTTAACCCCTAGAAGACAGATGTTCGACTCGACTGAAGTAGTTATTAAGGGTTTAAAGTGTGTTACTTCGACTTTCCCCGTCATACAAAATACTATACTTACCCAGCAGCCAATCGCCAGGAAGTCTTCTGTACTCGACGACAAAGTACATGAGGGGACATCCACCGTCCTGCCAAGAAGCCAGCTCCAAATTGACCAACGTTTGGTTCACCTTGACGAGCTGGTGCTTGGAGGGAGGCAGAGGCTTCGTGCCGTTGGTTTTCGCCGACTCGATTTTACTCGCGCTCCCGCTACCGATCCTGTTGAACGCCGCCAGGGTGAACTGGTACCTGGTCCCGCACTGCAAGCCTTCCAGGAGGTGTGTGTTCGCCTTCCGATCCAGCATCACCTCCTCCCACTCGGAGAACTCGCGGCGATAAGCCAACAGGAATCCCTTTATGGGGGCGCCCCCATTGTCGCCCTGCTTCCATTGCAGCTGCACCGCGTCGATCGTGGTGCCTGTCGCCAGCAAAGTCGGCGGTGTCGGCGGCACTGCGCAAAGTTTGTCGATTACGGCGGGCGGTTGCAGCGCTTGAAAACGTCTGGCTGGATGTGAATCGCGGGGAACAATGGATAGAGGAGGCATAAACATGGGATCTCGCGAACGACGATGCCTCTCCCGACTATCCCGAAGATAGATGAATCCCTGATACATAGAGCCGCGTACGACTTGTGCTTGGAAACGCTAATCCATACCAACTGCCAATAGTTATATCGCGCCAGGATCCTGACAGTGTTCCCCACATCCTCGCGAAGGCAACACCCCTTGCTTTCCCAGCTCCTCGGATTACTCCCCAGAAGCAAATGCGAGATCCCCCGCAGCTAAAGCGAGACCGCCTCTCGCTAAACATATTTCTCGTATATTTCTCCCAACTACCCACGGCTCGCAGTCACGTACCGCCGCGGTGCATTCGGACCACCGTGAAATTGCATCGATGCAGCAGAAACGTTCGCGGTCGTTCGTCCTTCCCCCGTGACGTTGCAGATAACGAAGTATCTCCGGCGTATAGTATTCACCGGCGCTCCTTACGTGCGTCGCTCGAATTATTCGCGGGCAGAATAATGCGGGCCGGGAAGGCGGCGCCGCGACCTGGCGGGGGAAATAGTTTAGCGTAACTTTTAACGAACCATCCTCGCGGGTGACGAGCTTTTTCCGTCGCTGACCCATTCCGTCGCCATTGTCGCGATAATACTGGCGCGCGGGGGTCCGAGGGGAGGGCTGGAGGAAAGTTCTCGCGCGATACGGAACGTCGAAGCGACGCTTTCGAAAATATGGGCCGTTGACCCGATTCGTTTCGCGCGACGTCGCTCCGCGGTTATCGTCCCGGCATTATCTGCCTGCCGGGAATAATGTTACGACCGATAAACGCCCCGCGAGGTCGAAATGCGAGCCACCGAACGACGATCGTCCGACCCGGGGCCGGGCCGAAAAATGTTGCGCGTCGCGAAGCGGGAATCTCGGCCACATGGGCGAAACAGATCCCGAATGAAAAGGAAATTGCGGGGAACCGAGACGATTCCACACGCGACGAGTTTGCGAATCGGTTGTAGAACATCGCTGGGATGGTTTTCATAGAGGAGGCAACAGCGGAGAGTCGTGTGTCGTTCCCTAACAGCTGCATGAAACCAGCTATCCTGGGTCGGTCTCTCATAGGGATCAGTGTCCGTATAAACACCGTTTATCGATTTACCGTATCGAATCTACTATGAAAGTGATACCTGCGATCCACTCTCATGGGGATTGCGTTCTGGGACAAGCAAAGTAGTCGAATAGGGACCAAGTACGGGAGCTGCAGGGAGGTGTTTCTTAATGACAAGTGTTAGATTCCTTACTCTTCCTATGTACCTTGAACTTGCAGGGTGTAGGCTATCTCGTCCGAGCCGAGGGGATTTTTCACGTGGCAGGAATAGTTGCCCTCGTGGGTTCTCTGCACGTTCCTGAGGGTGAGGGCGTTGTCGGGCCCGATGTCTGAACTATCGTAGGAAAGTTCGCGATTAGGGGGCATATTGGAGGGAATACGCGTCGCGTCACTTACTTCTGCTGCAATTTGACGTCCCCGCGACGCCACTCCACCGTCGGCCGTGGATTACCGACGGCCAGACAGGCCATATTGACGTCCACCCTCCACGGCACCACCAGCGGCACCCCGAACGATATTATGGCTGCTGGAACTAATTAAAAGTCCCGGTTACCCTTGCTCTTCGTTAAACTTCCGCCAGCTAGGATCCGTGTTTGAGTTGAGTTTCGAAAGTTCACGCTGCAGCAGCTCGACGGTTAAGTTAAACCCGGAAATTTTTCCGGCTACTCGAAGACAGCGGGTGAATGTCCACCGACCCCGCACCGACAATTGGCGATACTCGACGACGAGAACGGAAGCGTGCACTGCGGTCGATGGAGATGAATAATTTCAGAGGCGGGTAATATAGAAACTTCGCCTCGATTGGCGCGGCCCCCCCCGACGAGCTTCCCCGAGTCGCTAAGAATCGCAGAGGAGGCATCGATTAACCGCCCCCGCATGCCGAGCCACGAAAATCCACGGGCGCTGTTGGAAAATAAATAAAAACGGGACAGTATCGGGGGTTCGAATCGCGAAGGAATTTCTCCAGGGACCGTCACGAATTTATCATAAAGCTTGCACCCGTTTATTGGCTTGATCTTCGAGCGTGGGTCCGACGACGCAAACCGGTCGAACACGAGTCGATCCCCTCGAGGGGTAGCAGGGCGAAGCTTGCGCTGCGCCCAGGAGCCGTTTCCTCTGGACGAAAGTTCGGAGTGGCTTACCGGTATTGCTGAGCTGCAGTTTGATGACCGGGGTGCTAGGTCCTTGCCCCACTTTGGTCGAGGCCGTAACCCAGGCTTCGTAGGACTCGCGCAGCTTCAAGCCCGTCGCCTCGTGGTGCAGGTTCTGCGCGGGCAGCGAGCTCTTAGTGATCTTCACCTCCTGGCCCTGGTCCAACACACGTATATACACCGTGTACTTGGTGAGGATGCCGTTCGGCCGTCGCGGCGGCAGCCAGGATATCACCACCGCGTCCTCGTTGCTGGTTACGGCCTTCACACGCTCCGGCGCGTCCGGAACTGCGAGCACAAGAGCAACGTGATGGGGGGTGGCCTAACCCCGGATGCTAGAGGGGAAAGAACAGGCCAGACGGGACGGGAACGCTGCTCTGGCCGATATAATCGATCGAAGGAGGGACTCGTTTCGAGCCTCCGTTGGGGGCATCTTGCCGGAAGTTCCTCCATTGTTCGCGGAATTTGGGAAATCGACAGAGGTGGGCAGAGACGCAGAGAGTGCGGATCTGCTTAGAAATCGATGATAGGTCTCGTTGCGTTAGTAAAGCGAGGAGAGATATATTGGGGTGCAGTGGCGCACTCAGGATTTAATCTTTGGGGGAGCCGAGTCGAGCGGATAAAAATATTTGTAATAGGGGAGACCGGGGCTAGTTGACTAACGAGGTTAGTTGACTAATCCCCTTTAATTCTTGTATTATGGAATAAATTATGCTGCGATTCGCAATATTGGAGCATATGAATGACCAGCTTGCCATTTAACGTGTCGCCGTGACAAAAACTTGCGTGGTCTGCCAGTGAGAATGAAATATCTAAAAAGGTCGGCTGGAAGTAAATATTTTCGTTTCGACTATTTATGAATTTTTGCCCACTAAGTACTGCTTGATGTTATTTCATGAATATTTTGTGGAAACGTGATACCTTGACTATAATTTACGGTATTTCATTTCATCCGGTGCGTGGAGGTTTTGTACGTACGACCCTTAACATGTTAACAATGTCGGACGGGGTTACTTGACTAAGCATAGGAATACTACTAATAATTGCATTTTTTATCCTCAAGATGCAGTCGGGGCAAAGAGTTTAGCTGCTCAAGTCCACTTCCCCGCCACAAATCCTTCCAAACTCAACCCTAGCAGTTTTACACCCTATCCTCCCTTCAAACTCTCAGGCCTTCCAAATAGACCATAACAAACCAGTACAAAATAATTACAGTATCTTAGACCGTGATAATTAATAAAAAAAAAAAATAACACTGTGGAGGAGTGAAAAAAAAAAATATATATTGGTCGTAGTATACATATTAGGGTGGAGTGAAAAAAACTTTTTTTCGATGATCAATTTCTAATAGTGCGGAAAAGTTGTCTACTTGGCCCAATAAAACGTGTAAAAAATTTCAGCCCGATCGGATAATTTCTTCTGTGTGCACCAAAGGCCTTAACTTTCAAAATTTTAGTACAAAACTTAAAATTAAAAAAAAAAAAATAATATAAAATACAAAATACATAAAAAACCAATTAAATTATTAAAAAAAACGAAAAAAATATAAAATACAAAAACCAAGGAGCCCGACGTACAGCTACCTCCGCGTGGTTGGTTCTGGGCCACTTGTTCCGTTAGGAAAGTGAGCGAAGAGCTGCATTTTTTTATAGTTTACAGTGCCATTCCTATCGTTCCGAAACCAGCCACGGGTGTTTCTTTGCTTCATTTACGCAACAAATATAGTCTTGGGTATAAAAAAAGGTAGAATCCACCAGCTGAAGGAAGTTGCAGTTTCTTAAGTTTTGTACTAAAATTTTGAAAGTTAAGGCCTTTGGTGCACACAGAAGAAATTATCCGATCGAGCTGAAATTTTTTACACGTTTTATTGGGCCAAGTAGACAACTTTTACGCACTATTAGAATTTGATCATTGAAAAAATGTTTTTTTCACTCCACCCTAATACATATGTACGCATTTCGGATACTATATTGATGGAATTGGCAGCGTATATATATACGTTTTTCACATTATATTGATGTACTGTGACAGCGTATATATACACCTTTCGCATGCAAAGGGTTAAAACTGAAAAGTAAATGTCACGTCAACTGACCCCATCATATTTGTCAACTAACCCCGTAGCCGGGGTCTGTTGACTTATTCGTCTCACTACTCTAAATACAATAAAAACAACAACCTAGACTCGATGAAAACAATTTTCAAAATTATGCCTGTATACCTAATGAAATTTGGAAACTTTTGGCATGCAGTAAGTCAACAAAATACTAATGGTCTATTTATAAAAATTAGGAATGTAAAAAATTAGTCAACTAGCCCCGGTCTCCCCTACACATTCAATAAAATTCATTAGACGATTATAAAAATTTATTTAAAGAATAAATTCCAATCTTCTTTTCGGTTTACAAAGCCCTTTCTTCGGGGGTACCAGAGCCCCTTGCCCCCCTCCCCCCCCTCTGGGTGCGCCATTGTTTGGGTGTCTTTAACTCGTGATAATTCTGCAAACGATCTACGTGCGAGCACAGGATTATCTATAACGGATCCACTCGATTGATAATATTTATTTTCCACTGGCACGCAATATGGAGTTACCGTGCGCACCGCGATTGTAAGTGGCACAAGGCACAAATGAACCGCCACCAACCGAATTTGCGTATAAAAGCAGACCAGTAATCCATGGAATCGCGCGGAGTGGCGGCAGGCGGGGATTCTACAGTTGACAAACTCCCCTGTATCGCTGGCTGCGGGGTTTTCTTTGTGATACACGGAATTTCGATTATAGCCGCGAGTACGAAACTACGCGCGGCCCCCCCCCCCGCCCCCCCCCCCCGTTATATTATGATTCTCGCGATAACGATACAATTATTCGCGACCCATTTCGGAGGGAATTTCGGCCAGCCACCGACTGCCGTTGTCGCGCTGCACGGCTGCAGCTGCGTTTAATGGAAAACCAGCTGCACAGCAGTTCCCCCGTAGCGAGCGCGGAACGTTACTTCAAAGCCGCCCGGCGTTAAAGTTTCTGTCACTGGCTCTCTTTTACTCCCGTTTCACTCGTTAACCAACGACGGCCGATTCTCGGGAATTTGGCAGCAAGTAGCTTCCTCCAACGGGCGGAATGTAAAGCAGCCGCGCCAGTATGTTCGGGCGGAGACTCGTTTCCCACGGTGGAAACGTAAATATTCGCCCTTGCCCCCCGTTGAGAAAGCAATTTCCACTGCAGACGACTGCGTTAAGTTTAGGTAATCTCCTCAGGATCACTTGTCACTCTTATCGCGTACCTACTCGTTGGAATGTTCAGTTACTAAGTAGACGAAGCTATTTCTCTCGCAAGAGCGTAGCTTGTGTATGTAACAGTGATTGGGGCCGTAATTTGTCAGACAGTGGCGCGGCTGACTTATTACTTGCGTTACTACTGATCCCATTGACTCGATTAGTATACAGGTCGTTCTAAGTCAGCGATGCCCCGATGGGCGGCCCGAGAGTACGAGCATCCATCGCATTTTCCAAAGCTCGCGTGGAAGGGGGTCTCGAAACCAATGAAGTTGTAGGCATGTAACGGATGAGGAAAACTCTAGTAGTGTGCGTGTAGGCTCGTACCCGTAGGCTTATATGACTGGGACTCTTGGAGCCCCAGTGTTCTACATTTTAGGAATTAGGAAAATAAACAGTAATTGACTAATGATTACACAATAATATTATGTAATTGGACGAAATAGACTTGAACATTCCCACTTACACCTCTGATTAACAAAAAGTTTGTTATTAAACGATTTTCATTCAGCTTCAATCCTCTGTTTGTGTGTTTGTTTGTATGTATGTTTGTTCAGTTCAAATCTAGAAATTAAATTTTAACCTACTTCCAACTATCCAATAGACTTGAAACGTTGCAGGCATACGTAGTTTGGATGACAATACAAAATTATGAAGAAAAAGAAACCCCCCAGGGTTTTGTGGGAATTATGTATCTGGATTCGGATCCCTACGGCGTCGAGTCGGGCATCGAGGCATAAACACCTCGGGCCCTCCGCGATATGCGTCGCCGTCTTAATGACAGCGTTTGTTTTAGATAAGGACGCCCGGTCCTTAGCGCGTGACTCGCCGTCGAGAGTTCGAGAGTCAGTCCGGCGACGATGCTTAGTGAAGTAACACCGTTCAATATAAAGAATTAAATAGACACTGTGAGTTTTACATTCGGCTTTGCCGGTTCTCAATCCCTATCTCCCACAGTTTAAAAAATTTTCCTGTCATCAAAAAATAGAACCCATAACCGCAAATCCAAACGACTTGAAATCAGCCTACATATAACCAGAAGTCAAATCAATTTAATCGCAATGAAATCAGCATGTAACGGTTACATGCTGATTTCAGGGTACGAGCCTACACGCACACTACTCGAGTTTTCCTCATCCGTTACATGCCTGCAACTTCATTGGTTTCGAGACCCCCTTCCACGCGAGCTTTGGAAAATGCGATGGATGCTCGTACTCTCGGGCTGCCCATCGGGGCATCGCTGTTCTAAGTGATGCGAACGATCTCCAAACCATACCGCATCCCCCTTACAATATTCCCTCTCGCCATTAAAATCCCAATACTACTGCGCGAGAAGTCTACGATCACTTTGGAAGCCCTATTCTTTGCACGTATCCCAGAAACTGCAAACTGCTGGGCAATCGCGGGAAGCTATTGACCTATCGAAACATCAACAGCACGGTACGCCCGTAAAGCACAGGCCAAGCTGGCCAACTCTGCCCCCTCTGTATAGTCGGGACCATCCCGCCCGATGGTAAATTTCCCTCCGTTTGCCAGCGAGCGCGTTCGTCGCAGACACTAGTCGTAGCCAATTTACCAGTTTCTTCCGTGGTGCAGGAGACCGGGCTGCTGGTGACACCCTCGCCCGCCCTGGTGTACGCCAGCACCTGCACCGTGTAATTGGTGTACGGGCTGAGCCCGTGCAGCACCGTGCTCAGCGCATGGCTGATCTTCGTCTCCCTGCCCGCCTGCTGCTCCAGGACGGCGCTGGCCGCCTCGTACAGCAACTTGTAGCCCTGCACGACCCCGTGAACTTTGTCGGATGGCGGCGGTTTCCAGGTCACCTGGATGTTCTGGCCGGTCAGCGCCGCGCAGGCCACGTTCTGCGGCGGGGCGCTTGGAACTGCGTCAAATCGTATCGTAAATCCGAGGGAACCGCGCCTCCTTTCGCGCTCGAGAACCCCGGTTTCCGGTTCCGAGCGCGAGGCGACCGCCAACCCTCGCAAAGGGGAGAGTTAGTCGCGAACGAGGGCGTCGATTAGCTGAGGACCTGGCTGGAAATTCGGGGACGAGATTGGGGATGCTGGGAGTCGAGTTACTGCAGGGAGATGGTTTTAAGGGGTGGTCGTAAGGAATTAGATTGAGTCATCGTCTGTGATATCAGAACTGTAGGTACCCCGTTTGGTCTCGCGACTATCTAAATAAAATAAGTGAATAGATGCCCCTTGATTCTGTACACGAGTAGAGGAGCAGACGAATTTAACTGGAAATGGATTAAAGAGACTGTACCAGCGCCCTAGATCTCCTCTGCACAGTTATTTTGTAGAAGACGGCTCCTCCGACTCGTAGAGCTGTTGCACAGAACGTTCGGACCCTTTGAAAATGGAGCAACGAAATTCTTTTGGAGTGGCCATCGAGAAGCTGTCGACAGCCCAGACAGAGAGATCTAGCCACGAATCGAGACGCTTTCTCCCCCGACGATCGTTTACTTGGTCAAGTATCACAAGCGCGCATCGCGACGTGGAAAAACGCCACGATCCACAAAGGGATCCACTTTCTCCAGCGCGGAAGAGAGGCCTCTTCCGAGGAAGCTCGTTCGATGGATCGCGGCTGGCTGTCTCCGATTCTACGTGGCGAACGGAACAGGATGGAAAATGGAACGCGGTCGGGAGGCATTTCCGGCGTCGTCGAGAGGAGCGCCGTTCAAATGCACTCTCTTTCGTGAACTGGGTAACATGGCGCCACGAGAAGTCTCTTGGCAGAAATATTTTTTAGGAAAGATCATCGTTTACGGGGGATCAAAGGAAATGTGAAAGAGATCGATAGAATCGGGACAATGTATATTCGGAAGTATTCGAAAGTACCACTGCATTTCGACGCCCTCGTTACTTTTTCTGTATATGCTAGCTGAAGCAACAACGTTGTTTCTGCAAAATAATCCCGTCACTTGAGGCAACGCGGACTAAAAGTCTTGCAAAAGGTTTCTGGTATCAAGGGAGGCATCCCGTATGATGAAAGTAATTACGTGGATGTACATGGAGGTGCGCGGAAGAGTTAATTGTTTTAAATGGAACGCTCCGCGCTTTAACCTCGTCGTGATAATGCCCGCCGAGGCGAGTTGGAACAACAGGTTATTTAGAGGAAGACCGTAGCGAGTTAACGATCCTTGTCTTATGAAGTATACATCGAGGTACTCCAACTTGCACATATTTATACTCAGAACACTGTGTCCGGTGGAACGAAGTTTAGGGTAAATCCGGGAGACGCGGTCGACCTAATATAAAATAGCTATTAAAACTAATATAGATATTACTTATTTTATCAGAACAAACCTAATATGTTCAGAATTTTATGCCGATTCAGAAAAACTGGTCGATATTTGCTTTAAGACAATATTTACTGTAAATCGGGTTGAAAACTGAAGTCATGACATCTGACCACCTCTCCCGAGGTGCCGGGAGAAATGGTTTTCGTCGTTGGCAGAGACCACTCACATAATTATTCATGGAAAATTAACAAAGGATAAAGCAAAATTATTTATAAGTGAATACAACTACGGATTCATTGATATTTAATTTGTTTACGCTAAACAAGTAAAGAACACATCAAAGAAAAAGTGAATTACCTACTGGCGATTAGCAAGGCAAATGAATACAAAAGTGAATAAATAAACTAAATAAACAAAAATAATAATAAAATAATAATAAAAAATAAAAAAATAAACAAAAATAATAAAAAAATCATAACTCGACCATCTCACCTTTCTGCAGCGAGACATGGTCTTCTCGTTAGCTTTGAGAGGAAGAGTTAATATGGCCAAATACATTGGCTGCATTTTCCCTCAATATTTCTATTATCTTATTATTCCAAACATTAAAGGAAAATAAACTTAGAAGTATATTTTAAATACAATTCCGTACAACCGCTGTTTGACAAAAGAGGTTAAATGTAACATCAATTTACCTTTTATAGCCTATAAATCCAGAAAAACACAGAAGGAAGCGAAATAACGCTGTTCATTCAACTGTTTGGCTTCTAGAGAAGTTATTGGTCTGCACTTTAATGCATTTTTACGTATAGACTGTGAAATATAGCGACACGACCAACTCTCCGGCCCGACCGCGTCTCCCGGATTTATCCTATATGAGACGGGACAGCGTGCAAAATGGTAATAATAGTGATTTGCTTATGTGGCGTACGCTCACCATCTTCGAGGGTCTGGACAGTGACGGGGTCAGATCCTGGGCCGTCGCCTTTATTATTGAACGCCTTCACCACCACGCTGTACTGTGTGTACTTCCGGAGGCCGGTTAGCCTGTAATCGTACGAACCGTCCCCGTTCCCCGTGATCCCCACTCTGGTGATGTTCCCCGACTGATCATTCCCTCTGAAATAAAGCCACGGTCGATGTTCCTCGGGGCGGAAAGATAAAGCGCGAGAAAGAACGCGCGGGACTCGGCGATACTTAAAGCCATCCCCGGTGAAACTGGAGCGAAAAACGATCCTCCGATTCCCCGAACTTTCCCGGACACCCGTGCCCCGCCCTCCCGCTCCATCATCGATATGAAATTCCCCGTCCCCGGCGAGGAGAACGCCCTCAAAACTTCGCGTCCCGGTCGACCCTGCAGACACGAACCTCCGCGCGTATCCGTGACTCTTCGCCAATTACAATCGAGAAGCTGGATCAAAACAGAGCTCGGAATCGCAGGCATCCAAGATTCCGAAGAATCCCATTGCCTCCCGTGGCAGACGCATTGAAAGTTAACGAAGAAACTAATTTGAAATCGTCGCGACGGGTCCCTTGCGCCGAACATGAGACTTCCCCCGTCGATTGCCATCGACGTGAAACTGTACGTACCGCCGACGCAAAAAGATGAGTGACCGTTCGTGGAATATCGGTTCCGGGAATTCGCGAACAAAGCGCGTCGATTAACCGTGGGTTTTCGCGCGAGCGGAAACGCGAACCGATCGTCCCCACCGGCTGGCGCATTGTCAAGAATCGCCGCGCTAAACGGCGAAGATCCGAGCCCCCTCGACGGGAGGTGCTCCCACGGTGAATTCTACGATCATCCCGAAGTGCGCTAGAAACTATTCTAAACAGCCGTAAGCGGATAACGATACCCGAGATTGGCGTAGCTGATGGTGTATCCGAGAAGTTCCCCGTTCCAGAGGGATCGATCCGGCGGTTGCCAGGTGACCTTCACTTGCTGCGGTCCTAAGGGCTCGGCGATAACGTGCCTCGGCGGCCCGCCAGGGATTTCGCCGTCCGTTTGGGCCTGTTAGTCGCAGTGGTCGTGGACGAACGGGAGGGCCAAGAGGGAGGAAAGAAAACGTGAGTGAGAGACGTGGTGCCGCGATCGGTGGTGGATAGTTAAACGATGAGTAGAACGTGATACAAATGACAAGACTTTGTCGTTTCTTTCAGGCATGCTGATATGTTTGATACTGACATGAAGGATGTCGCTTGGCGCTGATGTTCCAAGGTGATTTTCCGCAAGCACCCGAAAGTGGTAGGAAGTCGCCGGTTTTAGGGGTGATATCAGGGCGACCGTGTTGTCCCCCGCCACCATCTTCTGCGTGTTGTGCTCATGCCACACGTCTTTCCAGCAAAAGGCAACGACAACGCTTAGAGGAGGGTTGTGCGCATCGCTGGTCGGTAGGGTAGTCGACGGGTTTACGAGACGCGGTTCTCGCGTGTCACAACGGGTGGCTCGACTTTTCGCTTCTGCACGGAAACGGTTACTGCTACCTCGGCGGGGTTGTGGATCGCAAGTGATCGTATAAATTTTACGTCTATGTAATTGAATTGTAATTCCCTAATCTGTAACTGGAAACGTTACCTTCTGCCTGTCGATTGATTCGATAGACCCGCGCAATTTCACCCTCAAACGATTCCTCGTTTCGAACGAAATGTTTTGGGGGGTTTAGAAGTGATAAACTTAGGTGAAAGGAGTAGTTGCTCGTTATCGTAGCCTGGCAGTGTAGCAGCAATCCGACTCGAGCTGGTCGAAAAATCGAGTATACGAGTCCAACGACCGTAGTCGACGAAAAACAGGATTGCTCGAAAGCCCCGCTCTAACGGGAGCTACGATCGCTCGGAGAAAGGGCAAAGTTCGTTGGGGGAGGGTAGCTCCGACTTGGGAGCATCGAAGCTCGAAGCTACGTTACGAAAGCGCCCCGAGTTTAATCAAGTATGCTCAGCTCTGATTGAGTGAAAACTCGCGGGCCATGGAGGTTTCTGTTACCTCCCCTCTTAATGCCCGTCCATACCAATGTAGAACTCGCGTCGAGCGATCCCGTTCGCCGCAACTATCGTCGCGACTTAATCTCACGGTGAATTCCGTTCCACGGGGAAACCTCGCGCACGTTCGACGTGGGTCTATTTCAGATGAGACGTTCAGGATGAAAAATTTCAAGAATACGTCGAGGACACCGAAAGTGTCTCTCCGGAAAAGATCCTTCGTCGAGCGCGACGCTAGCAACAGAATCCCGGCAGAGGTGACGAGAAAGAATTCTCGACTCGGTGCTTGCCCTGAAAACTTGTTTCACGCACGTTAGCACCACCACGCCCAGCTGGGCCTCCATGTGTTAAGTTCGATAATTTAGCGCCGGTCGGGCGATGCGAGTCGATTAGGCGTAAATGAGGACATCCGAAGTTAACGAGGGACCGGAACCCGGGTCGGAGGGCGCGGGAACGCGCGAGCGTCCCTTTCAAAGGGAACTTTCCAGCTGGGGAAAATAGGGGGTGAACGGCGAAGAAGCGCGTCGTCGACTTCGTGGCAAACTTCGACTTCCTTGCCCGTTCGTTCGAAGCTTTCATGAAAAGTGACCCAACCCTCCAGCCGCTCGATATAACCTCCCTGCTCCGATGGCGGTCGGAGGCTGCGACGTGGCGAAGAAACGGGTCATTCGAAGGGGCGGTAATTAAATATCGTCGAACATAATGAGAACGGTTCCCTCCCCGGACCTATCCGCCGCGCCAGCCTCCAACAACACGTTTTTGATTCGCCCAGGCAGCTTTCGCGAAAATTGAAAAACTTTCCCCGGCTCGGTATGCAGATACGAAGGCCGTCGAAGGAGGAGACACCACTGGCGCTCCGAGCACCAGAGGCGGGGGAAGGAAAATTAATTTTTCCATTAAAATGTAAAAGCAGAGGGCCACGAATCGACTCCGTCGCCGAGGGATTATTTATTATTTTTCTATCGACCGCGGGTGGTCGATGCGCGAATGCCTCGTGCCCAAAGAACGGGCGATAGGACGCCCAGCAATCAGCGACGAATCCGTGTTCTGGTAAAACAATGACTGCTCCCCCGTTGCGCGATTGTCGGCTGGATTGATTATATATTGTTTGCCATATTGCGCTGTAATTTCATTCCCCTCGATTGCCTCCGCAGCGGAGTATTGATTAAACTGGAGATCGAGCCTGACAGTCCAATAATGGAGTCTTAACGCGGGCCCCCTCGGCCGTCGGAGATGTTACGAATCAAACTCCTTCCGACGGGCTGGTCGCGATGGAACGGCAATTATACTCGGAACGGGGAGTAATTAAAATATGGGGGGAGGTTCTCCTAAACAAAGAACCGCCGCGATACTCCGCGGAGCGATCCTTTTCACCGGCAAACGGGATTAAAGTAAGAAGGGTGAATATTCTTTTCCATCGCTCTGAGAAATGCTCGCAAGAGGGCGTAACGTCCAACGGGAATCGGTGATTTTGCTTCGGTGAAATAGTGAAATATGGAAGGGCCGGAGCAGGCCGAATCTAGGCCTCTACCTCCAAACTGTACGAAATGGCTGGATTTTCCACTCGGCGATATTGCCCTAAATATCCAAAAATCTATAAGAACTTTTTCGTCGCGAGAAGTAGGGATCGATTCGGAGGCAGGCCTGGTCGGTCACGCCGAGCCCAGCGCTTCTCAAATATCTTGTACACCTGGGAATGCTGCTGCACCATGCCCTGGTACCGATTAAGAAGCACTCGTACGTAAGTTTAGTAGAGGGAGAAGAATGTCTGGACGTTTCTCTCGTATATCTTATGAAGTCCCGAGAAGAAGGAAGGCGTATATCATTTTTTAGCAACCGCGGGATACCTTGGCGGGATGATATCAGGAGCGTTTCCTTCAGAAATGATTAGGAACGAGTCAAAAGGGACACCAGGGGACTCCTCGGCGCCGAGATGGATAACGTCCTCGCGATGGAACAGGTCGCAATTTGAATTCCAAAGCAGCTCCCGGAGAGTCTTCCTCCTTGCGCGGATGTCAAAGCGATAAATCACCTATCCCAGGTTATCTATAGCGACTCCGAGAAGTATACTCCCCTGCGATCCCTCATAATTCGTTTTTTTCTTCTTCTTCCGATTAATCTCGAGCTCGTTGCGATTCTCAACGCGCTCCAGAACTCTCTTCTGGCTCCCAGAGCCTCGGAGATGCCCGAAGGTACGCCCGACACGGGCTTGAGAAACGCTGGGCAATGCGAGGAAGATTTCTGCTTCCGGTGTAGCGTTGCCGAGGTTAGGCCAGCTGACTGTAATCCGGGGAAGCTGGCATATCTATTTCCTTTAGCGTATCAGCTTTCGTGCCGTGACGGGTCACGTAGACGGCAGAAGCTGCGCGAAACGAGCGAGGAGCAAGCGGATGGACCTCGAAAGAACGCGAAGCGCGCCGTTGCTCTCGTGGAAGTTTCTGCTACCTACTGTCGCGCACCGCAGCATCAAAATGAACTAACGCCTTGGCAGAGAGAGACTACCCGTGTAATTGCTGGCTCGCGTATGCGAATGCTCGTGGGATTAATGCTGCCGTGCATCTTGAGACTTCACTGGAACGTGTTTAGTGGCTATGGATCTCTAGCTTGCACCACCGAGCCAGTATGGTCGAGAAATATCCTCAGGTGGAGAATTTTGGGGCATTGGTCTTGGGCTGGGTACTAAGGTACTGGGTTAGTGGATCTCGATATCCAATATTGAAAGTATCGGGGTAGTTGAGTGTACTGGAGGCCTGTCTATAAAGAAACGGATGCTAAGGTGTTGGAGTATTGAAGAAATGGGGCATTTAAGTGCCGAGGCACCAAAGCATCGATAGCTTAATTTACAGGGATACCGGATTATTGCGATACTAGGTACCTCGCATATTATGATCTGAAAATCCAAAGGGTACATTCGACTTGGAACACACCCGGCAGGGCAACGCTATTCGCCCTTTTTCCAAAGTACCCCCTAGAAATTTCACCATTTGCTCCACAATCGAGGCGTGATGGTGCGAACGTACCGAGGAACGCCAACGAATGCACTGTGAATAATGCGTGTCTAGTGAAAATGAATCTAACGTTCTCTACTCAGTCCATTTTAACGCGGCGAAATTCCGAACCCCGTTTCCCAATCCCGAAACGAGGCTCACAGACGGGTCTACGATCCGTGGCAACACCATGGAAGCTCGGCGTGCAGGGTACGCGTATCTGACCACGATCAATCGAAGTCACAGCGCGGTACACGCTCCCGAGACACGCCTCTCTGTCTCGAGGCAGGGGGCCAGCCTCGCAGGGAGCTTCCCGGGAGCCTGGCAACGGTTGCAGCTCATTTCCATCGCGTTTACCAAACCGGACCGCTGGACCGTGTCGTGGAAGCACGGATCGCGTTTAAAAAATCGACGCCGCCGAGCAATGCCGCGATCGAACCGCGGACAAAAAACAAGGGGTCCCAGAAGCTTGGGAGGCTGCGACGGGTCCCGGGTGACGGCTGATGGACAGCCGCGCTCCTCGGTCGATAATCGCGCCCGTTAACCGGATATATCGCGGCGGTCGTGTACACTTGGCGCAAAAGCGAGTCTGGGGAACGTACCCTGCGCCTCCTTGTACTGCACGATGTAGCTGGTGATGGGCGAGCTGGCGTGGGCCGGGTCCTGCTCGCTGGACGGCGACGACCAGGCCAACAGCAGCGACCTGCTGCCCTGCTCGGCCACGTGCACGTTCCGCGGGAAGTTCGGCGGCTCCTGGACCAGCAAGTGGATCGTCGCCCTGGCGTGGCCGTAGGCGTTGGTCGCGACGCAAACGTAGTCCCCGCGGTCGATGTGATTCGCCTGGATGATACGCAGCTCGGAGATGACGCGTCCAGATGACTTCGTGTTGTCTATCGTGTACCTGATGCATCGAAGAAGGGCCGTGTAGCCGTGATCGATACCGCGCCACCGGCCGACAGGGAAACGGCGGCGTGGGAATGTGATGGATGGAGGTCCTGGATTCTCTGCTGTTTTTCGATCCATGGCGCGCGAACAACGCGGCGGATCCGCGGGATTTGATAGATATTTGACGAGGCTACGCGAGGAATTATTGATGAACGCCGCCCGCGCGATACTCCAGTAATTTTGCGTGACCGAAAGTTAGCAACGCAGCCGGGGATGAACGGTGTAATTCCGTAATGAAGGGACGCGCAGGTTGATGCTTGCCAGGGGAATGTTTGGGGGAATCTGTGACGTTCAGGCATGTATGTATGTAGGATTCGGAAAAAAGGAAGCCTCGACGCGGGACTCGAACCCGCGATCTTTAGATTCTACGCGCTCTGATCAGCCGCCTTAAGGGGTTATGCCTACCTGCAAGGTCTGAAAATGCAAGTATTTTCGGGATTTTTTGGGGGAAAAACTTGAAGACTTTTTTCAGCAAACCTTTATGTATTAGAAAGTGTACATCTTATATTACTTGTAGTAATTATTCCAATGGAAAATATAAATAAATAAAAGAAATATCAGTGATCTCCCGGCAGCGATTTTTTTTTCAGTAGTTTGCGGTGATCACTCTAACTTTGACCAGATTCGTCTGAAATGAAAAATTCGAAGGAATTTAGTTAGTATATTAAATTATCTTGTCCTTAACCGTTCATTATCCCGAAAAATTAATTTGCTACAAAATGGCGGCTGTTCAAATTAAAATATCGATTTTCGCCGCAAAAATCGCTCATTTTTCATCTGTAAAACAAAAACTACGCAACGGAAATGAAAAAGCCACGATTAAGGACAAGATAATTTAATATACTAACTAAATTCCGTCGAATTTTTCATTTCAGATGAATCTGGTCAAAGTTAGAGTGATCACCGCAAAAAAAATCGCTGCCGGGAGATCACTGATATTTCTTTTATTTATTTATATTTTCCATTGGAATAATTACTACAAGTAATATAAGATGTACACTTTCTAATACATAAAGGTTTGCTTAAAAAACTCTTCAAGTTTTTCCCCCCAAAAATCCCGAAAATACTTGCGTTTTCAGACCTTGCAGATAGGCATAACCCCTTAAGGCGGGATCTCCTACCTGCGACTGGTCGCTGCCGGTCGCAGCGACCCCACTAGTGCAAGGGAGAAGTATGACATCTCTTTCTCCCTTGCACTAGTGCACTAGACCGGCAGCGACCAGTCGCAGGTAGGAGATCCCGCCTTTAGCCTACTCGGCTACCGCCGCACAGTGGGACGAATCGACATTTAAGTAGGCATTCACTTCGTTTTTTACATTTTTCATCATTTTGTGATTACTAGCTTTAGATTACAGAATTTAGATAATGATTTTATAAAAAATTATTTTTTTTATTTTTTGTGAAAATAGCCACATTCATCTGGATTAGCCAGGCATAGTGAGCTGGGGTACATTTCGTGACCCCAGAGTTTACCGCTGGAAAATTTTTAGGCGATAGACAAACACACAATTAAGATTTCTTGTTACAATTTTCGTATTTTTTTAAATTAAAACAATTGTTCGAATTTGTTCGTAAATTCAAGCATACCTCTTAATTCTGGATAGACTTCAATTTCACAAAATTCAATTTTTATATCCGTCCGCATCCGACCCTTTGAAAAATTGATATTTTTTTGCACAAAAGCAGGTGCAAGTCTGGAAAAATGTACTATTTTACTTCAAATTATTATTTTCAATAATAATGGTGCAAAATGTATGTTTTTAACTTCAAAATACTCTAATTGAGTAATTTTCAAATATAAGTAATATATGTTGGAAGTGAAGCACACAGAGGTGTGAAACGTGCAAAAGTATGATTGAAACGCTAGATAAATAAGAATGAATCATGTAATCAGAGAGTGATTGGAATCGACTTTTGGGGAAACAAATAAAAAGGAAGCAAGCAAGTTCTAATAATGACCCATGACAATCCGCTCCTGAATTCAACAATTGACTATCGTTTGCCAACCAATAGCTGAAATCCCTTGCATCTATCACGTTGTTAACATGCGATTAATAAACAAAAATTTGGAGAGTTTGCAATGAACTTGGCAAGACAGTACGTTGAATTGTATGGATGGTATTACATGCCTCCAACTGTACATAAAATATTAATTCATGGCCAACCATGAAAATAATAAATTGAAGCAAAATAGTACATTTTTCCAGACTTGCACCTGCTTTTGTGCAAAAAAATATCAATTTTTCAAAGGGTCGGATGCGGACGGATATAAAAATGGAATTTTGTGAAACTGAAGTCTATCCAGAATTAAGAGGTATGCTTGAATTTACGAACAAATTCGAACAATTGTTTTAATTTAAAAAAATACGAAAATTGTAACAAGAAATCTTAATTGTGTGTTTGTCAATCGCCTAAAATTTTTCCAGCGGTAAACTCTGGTGTCACGAAATGTACCCCAGCTCACTATGCCTGGCTAATCCAGATGAATGTGGCTATTTTCACAAAAAATAAAAAATAATTTTTTTTTATAAAATCATTATCTAAATTCTGTAATCTAAAGCTAGTAATCACAAAATGATGAAAAATGTAAAAAATGAAGTGAATGCCTACTTAAATGTCGATCCGTCCCACTGTGCGCCGACTTCCCTCTCTTGGGTGTTCCGTATCCGCCTCTTATGTTATGGAGGTTCCTGATCCCCACATGTATAATACTTTGTGGTGGGTGTGAGGGTGAGTTGCTGGGGATAGACCATCCGAGTGACACGTTTTTGGTAATAGACTTACTTTCAAGACTTCGCTCGTCTGGCGCAGTTAACAGGTTGTTAGACTATCACTGTAACCTTCTCCCGAAGTGGTTGGCTTGACAATTCTATTGCAAGCGTACCTTCTCGATTATCGAAACTACTTCTGATCCTCGGGAGCGCGATGTGTTACCCGACTAGTCTGTCTCGAGCGACTCGCGCCGTAATTAACATGTAGCTTCGGTGCTCGATAGGAGATCGAGGTGTCAGTCCCATCGATCGTCCGTACCGCCGGTATAAGCTTGGGAGACCAGAAGGGAAGGGGCTTGATTAATTTCGATACAAACCTAACATCGTAGTTGGGATCGACTCTGCTGTCACGCGCACGCCAGCTCAGATCAAGAGGAGCGTCTCCTTCGGCCTCGCAGCGCAGCGTCACGCTCTCTCCTCGTCGCACAGACTCCTGCCGCGTTTTCACCGATACCTGGGGGCCCGCTGTTACACCATTCCGGCATTAATTTCCGTCGCTTTGTTGCTGTTCGAGGAAACGCCCGGCAGTATACGCGAAGAACTATCTTAATTCCAGCGCAAGCACTCTGCCATAGCAACTGTTATTTTTAATAGAAGGCTGGGAACGTATCAACCCTTTAAGAAACTAAGGGGCAAGTCCCTGTGTATTCCCTGTATTATTTAAACCATGCTAGGTCCTTCACAAATCACGAAGAGTATCCATGAGATAGCTCGGGCACCCCGGGGCCGCTAATCCCGTCCCGAGGGTTGGAATTTCCCAAGTACAGCTATTGATATCTTTGAAAATCGATGAATAGTTTAGAAATGTAAAGGAACCAGCAGTAAGAAACCCCAGTTACACTTGCTACAGGCGTTTCCATCGACCTAACAGCCCCAGCTGGCGAGCAGAAATTCGGTCAGGAAACGAAGAATTCCTGACGAGCCAATCGTGGCCAGAATTCCAAGTTCGCGAGCTTGCAAGCCGGCATGGTTGCAGCCGGCAGTAACCCCCGTGTTGAGTGAATATTTTACCGTGAACCGTTAGTCGAATGAGCTTGCTGAGGCCAGGCCCGATACCGTTGCTCGCCTGGCACAGATAGAACCCAGCATGATCCCGGGACACCCGTGGGATCACCAAGGACCCGTTCCCGGCAACCCCTGCGCCCTCCGTGCCGCTGTAGCCCAGTTCTCTGTAGTCGCCTGGTGTCTCACCTGATTGTTCCAAGGGGCGACCATTACTCGTCGAAAGCCACCCGTTACAATTTCACTCATACGTCTACGGTTCGGTTATTAACGCAAGCCAGGGTATAGGTGCCGTCAGCGATAGCCATTTTGGAGCACCAAGCTTGGGATGTAAAAGGTTGGGTCTCTACTGCGAATATGGTGCTACACGATTCAATTACACGTTCCTTGGTCCAATAATTCTCCATTTCTCTATTATTTATTCTACATTGGTACACACGGACGTCTCTTTTTCAAATAACGAAATTCTGGGAATGTACCATCGACCAGCACATCGGAATAATTGTCCTCGTTCGAAGGAAACGAGCCGCGATCGGGGAAAAAGAGGGAAGAATTCCGTTCACGAGCGCCGCAATATAATGTTCACGATCAACGGACCGATGAAACTAATTATACCAGGCGCTTTATCCAGAGAGGGGCTTATTGCAGGCTGAATCAGACTGCTAAAAATGTCCGATCAGCGAAATTTCTGACGGATCCCTCCCTTGCTTCATTCCTGTGTTAAATACGCCCAGTAGGTGTAACTTAATGAAAACTACGAGCGCCGGGATCGACACAGAACTGATCCAAAGTTATTGGACTCCTCGAGCAGAAGGGGACGGATGAAACAAAGATCCGCGGTGAACGATTTCATGGTCCTTTCCCGGAGTCACTGATATCTCGTAATAACTTCAAATCGGCAAACAGATGTTTCGAATTGCGATGCTGCGAGGATAATCCCCCGTCGAGTATTAACGCTTATACATATTCGATCGATCCAACCCCCAGCCAGAATTGAATCCAGCGAATAGAATTTTAAATTTCTTTCTCGATACCGTTGCTTTCTCTTGTAAGTCTTCGGGTTTCTGTCCCGTTTGTATCCGTCGCGACGGCGCTGGGAAGAATTGATGAATCCTGATAAAGTGTTCCTCGAAACACGCTTCGGCCATTAAGAGTCTCAGGCTCCAGTGTCGAGAAAGTACCCGAAGCATACGCTCCGAGACTTTGAATTTTGAAGTTCAGTCGTGACTGCGAAAACTACTGATTCTTCTTAAAAGGGACAAACATCATTTCTGAATGAATGAGATGCCGAGGCTTTCACGTTTCTGAATAAAGGTCGCCTGGGAAGAAACTACGTATTGCTTGCGCAAACGAATATTGACTAACTAATATTAACCCGGGCCTTCCTCAAAAAAGGACGGGGAATCAATGCTTCAATGCTTCCGCTTTGAAGCCTGCTTATTAAACGGCATCAAGCTGCGATCTGGGGAATAGAAACCCGCTTCAAAGGACGACAGATCTTTCGCCCGTCATCTGACAGAACGTCGTGAATTCTTTTATACAGAGGGGATTTCTCGTGGTAGGCGGCTTTGCCGCGGAAGAGGAAACCGTAAGTCAAAAATAATAAGCGCGAGTCTATGGAAATAGCAGATATTTGATTCGAGATAAATATCTGAACTCTCCGACAAATACAAATTCATGGGAGAACCGTGGGAGCTTGGAAAGGGCACCTAAACACCAAAGGAAGAGAAGGAGCCGTACAAGGACTAATTGCGAGTCTCCACACGAAGTCGAGCAGCGGATGGCTGTCGCGTTTCGCGACCCAGACGGCGAAATGGGAGGCGTTTTTCAGGTAGCGGCCAGAGGAAGTTCTGTCGCAGAGGGAGGCTGGCTACGAGGAATCGTGACTTACCGATCGATTGCTTCCAAGTCACGGTCGGAATGGGGAATCCTTCAGCCTGACAGGCGATGGAGACGCCGTGACCTACAACGGCGTTCTGGTCGATAGGTTCCACCGTCCACCGCGGGGGCACTAAAAATACGATCCAATTGGCTTAAGATCTTCCAGCACGCCGGCTCGCGCCTCGGACGAGCGTTTCATCCGGTGCCCGATCCTGGCCCGATCCTCGTCGTCGCGACGATCCGTTCCTCTGTGCCCAGGGACACGAATCCCGCCGTCAATTACGGCACTCGCGCGCCCTTTGTCCGCCTGTTTTGCCGCACTGCTTCGACCGTGATCGAGATCTACCTAGGACGCTTTTCGTCCCACGTCGACAATACCTCGTTCCGCTGCACGAAACTTCTGGGCGTTTTTGCGCGAGACACGGGGAGAATTCGAACCTTCGTTTCTGGGGGTTAAATTGAGCTGAAAGGCAGGTCTGTCGACGGGTGGATCCTTCTGGGACAGATTTGACTCTCCATTAGGCGTGTCAATAGGAATGAACGAGGAAGGGAATGGGATTTGTTGGGTAGATTGTATGGGGTGGTTATTTGGCGCTGTACGGGGTGGAACGTGATTTGTGGCGACGGGGGTTGATAGCTTGGGTAAACATGAATCGGAAATGTAGGATAGAGTTTTCTTGTACGAGGTTTTGTTCCGGAGGAAATCGATTTGCAAGATTTTGGTGGGTATGTCTGACTATTACTGGGTACTACTACTCGGAGGCTAGTGTTTGTAACGGCTGGGAGCTCGCGCTTCGAATAATCGACTATTATGTGCCTAATCCGAAGAATTCTATTGTATTATCTGAACCATAGCACAGTCAAAGCTTACAAAGGCGAGCCTGCGAGTAGAAATATCGAGTATTAGTCAGGCACGTGCACCAAGTTCCGCCCAGTTCCAACGGAACTTTCGAAGCGATTTCCTCGAAAAGAGGGCCTCCTACGAAAAAATTTCGCAACACATTTTCTATTGATATTCCCAGGAGGTTCGACCCCGTTTCCGGCCGCACCACGAATTACGCCCCGTCTCGTCGGTAACGTCACAGTTCCGGGAGCAACGTAAAGAAGCGTGTGTCAGAGTGCGCTGTCCTAAATATCCCGAATGACAGAGCCGCCTTTAAGAGAGATAAAGGGTTGTTCTCCCCCCAGAGGTGAAGTACGAAATGTTTGACGTTGATGACGAACACGCGCCACGAAGATCAATCAATGCGTCCCCTTCATCGTTGGACGCCGACTGACGCGAAAGATCATTTCTTGTCGGACTAATTAGCCATTGTCCCCGTGAACGGCGGCCGTCAGAGGCGGGATATCGAACGACGAGGATCCGAACCAGCTGGGCTCTCTCGATCCACTACTGTTTTTACTGTCGCGTGTTGCTGTTGTATATAGATTACGTATTCGTGTTGTGAAACGCATGCATCTCCAACGGGTTCGATGTACTGCATACTTACGCATCGCTAAGTGTGTAAACAACAACGTGTCTGTGTGTGTCTGTGCGTGTGTCAACAAAAACCGATACACGGTGTCTGTCTCTGTGTGGGCATGGACTTTACTTGAATTGACGATGTCGTATCGAAGGGATGGAAACGCTTACTTGTCCGTTAGTCTCGATGAAAAAAGGAACTAATTACCAGGGGAACTTCGAGCAGCAAATTAAATGAACGAAATAATGGCGACAGTGTGGAGGACCTGTTACAAAAGAGAAAGGAAGGATCGTGCATTCCCGGCGGGGAAGAATGACGTGCTCACTTGCGCGTGGTAACGTAGTCGTAAACGGAATAACGAAACCTGTGTCCGTTAAAAGGAGCGTTAAAGTGGCAGGCGTAATGGAAAATATAACGCCGACGATGAGAAATAAAGGGAACTGATCGATCGTGCTTGTCAAATAAGGGGAGCAGTATTGATCAGAAAAATTGTCTCGGATAAAGTATACGGTGGTTGGGAGTAACGTGTCGCATGCAAGAGATCGTTATTCAAAGAATATAGGAAACACGGCAGGCATCATTCCAAGTAAAAAAGATGTGAAATAGTTAAATATAGTAATGATCTGAAAGGTAGTAATTCGAATAACAACGTACGAACAACGCAAACCTATCTCCAAAAAACGTTACTGGTAGAATCATTACGAAGAGAAAACACGCAGAAACTCGAGGCACACAGCAAAATGTAAATATTACTTTCAACATTCTTCCATCGTCATTCCAAGTTGCTCGCATGTATAATAGACTGAAAATGGAACCAAAGGAAGAAGATAAAATAAATTGTATTACAAATTAAAAATAAACTGTACGAGATACGCACGAACCAGAAACGTTAACTACGCGAACGCATGCTTTACATCTGTCACAGACATATTTGTTGCATTGCACGAGCACAATTAGTATCTCTCGGTACACGAAACCGCTACAGAGAAACAATCAAAGAAGAGTGGATGATACTCTAACTAATATGAACGCGCGGCAACGAACAGAAAACCTAAACCAACGAAACTTAACGCAATATTCGAAAGGAACACAAGAACAGATCATCTAGTCTCTAATCGAAAGGAAAGAAAAAAAGAAGTCAGCTGACGCTCGACTCTCGGGATCTACGTCGAACTTTCTCAATTGGCAAAATGCTGATGATCGTGATGATGTACAGTAAGTAACAATGAACAGAGAAACGTAAATTAAAGGTAAACAACAACGAAGGAACGCTAGCGTCCTTCCTATTCTTCCCTTCGTTTATGCCTTACCGACGCTCGTCGACGTGCTCGACACGGCGATGATCTTAATTCCCCGATCGGCATAGAAAGGCAGTGCTCGCTTTCGGTCTAATTACCACGAACGAAAGAAACGTGTCCTCGAATTCAGTTCTTAGCATGCATTCGGAAAAATCAACGAAAGTGGATCACGCGCTGTGCGGGCCTTTGCCTCCCTAGAACCGAAACTTGTTCGCCTCATTGTCAGTCGCACGTGATAGAGTACCCATGGACTTCCGGATGTGTGCAACGGCCTATCGGGTCGTGTCTTGTCCCTTTCCCATAGCCGTTAATTGCCTCCACGCGAGAGTGCTGCCGCCCCTGAAGAGGATTGGAGTAGCGGTGTCGTGTAACGAACCAGCTCCAACGAGTTCGTCTCGCTCGCGACATTCTGAAAAATTCAACGCCCCTCGAAGACTGGATCGCTTGGACAGGTACGCTTCCCCGCTCGACTATCCAGCTGCTACGCGATCCGGTGGAATAGCAGCGCGGATCTCTCGGCATTCGAGGGAAACGGTCCACCGCAGACCCGGTAACCCGAATTTGGCTACCTGACATCGAGTCTTCCGCAGACCCCGGATGACTGGAATAGTTAGGATCACTTGGGTGGCTGGAGCAATGCTGCTGGAATGATTGTTTCAAGCTCCCGGTGCTTTTTCGCGCGTTCCTCCGCGAAATTGCAACGGGGACGACAGTCCTCGAGACCAGGGAACAACATTTTCGCAGCGTGGCGATATTGCTTGTTCCCCGCTGTTTGCCGTCCATTCTTCCCGGTGAAAGACGTCGACGACAAAAGGGGCTTCGACGCGCCCCGCACCACGAGCAAACACAAAATTCCCGATAAAAGGCGCGTCGCCAACGTTCGTAAACCTGTTGCGTAACGCGACCGCGGCCCGCTGACGAACGCGGCAAGGGCCCAAGGGCGGGGAAAGGAGACTGGGAGTCTCGCAGAGCCGTTTCGCGGTTTGGCTGCAGCGTTTTCGCGCGAAGGGCTCCGGGGTGAAGCCGATTCGTATTCGGGCTGCGTATTGTCGAGGCCTGGAACTTTGAAGCGGAATCGCTCGACTTGCGAAGCTATACGGGGAAACTTGACGCTTAATTATTTACGGGCGCAATGGAGGTGGCGGAAGTTTGGAGGAGCACGATGGGTTCGAGCAACTGTTTTTAAACGTCCAACTTTCAAGAAGCGTCTAAACGCTCGGTCGAGATTAACCGAGCTCGTGGAACGCGCGCAGACCTTTTGGTGGAGTCTGTGTTCCATTCGAGATAGATAAAGTTCCCGAGCTTGGAGGAAACGCGTTAGGAAAGCGATACTACTTAATCTACTAGGCTATTGTGAACTGTGGTAACGCTGGTTCGAAGAATGAAGATTCTATTCTACCAGGCGGGACTTTTCATAAGCCTTTCACCAACGATCAGCAAATAGATTAAGTGAACCTCCTTCAATAGACTACTTTATCCCCACGGTCCTCCGGGGAGGCGAAATATTTCCACTCCCTTTTCCGGGCGACGCTTCCATCTTGAAATGGCTTTCGAATGACGAGCGGTGCGCGTCGTTTTATAGACATTAGGGCACACGTATCCGATAACGGGTAATGCGTGGTTGGTCGCGTGCGCGTTTATCCGAGCACCGCTGCCGTTTCCGTTTCCGTTTCCTTTTCCGTTTCAGCTGCCCCTTCCCCCGATGTTCCAGGTGGCTGGGGACGTAGCCCGATCCCGAGGGGTATCGTCCACCGATTCCAGGACACCCCGGATATACTGCAACGACGAGGCAGAGCCGGCTGCCCCGCTATAATAATGGCAAACAAATGGGAAGTCAGGTGTTTCTTATCGTCCGCGCGATGCTCTGCAAGCTTCTTGCCCGTTATCGTTCTCACCGCGAGGGCCATTGTTGCCGTTATCGTTTCGGACGTTCTGCTGATCGGCGGAAATCGTGCGCCCCATTTTCCGATCGATTGGCCCCTGTTTCGAGAGGCTATCCGCCTATTTCCGAAGTCAAATGGGTTCACCCTGCACGAAGATACCAGATGTGGACGAGTTTTGCCAGTTCCACCGACTTGATTTTCTTTATTTTCACAGAACCATGGAATACGCTGATTTCCAGAAAATACTCCGGTGGGGCCGAGAATTCGCAGTTTCGACCGTTCGCGAAATTATTTCGCGGCTAATGAGCCGCCTACGTGGCATTGTTCCGTTCATGGATCGTATTTTCGAGGGCGGATTGAACGGGAGGGACTGTGAAAATAGTTCGTTAGCGGGACAAAACGTTCCCCGGGCGTTATTTCAGTGCACGGGGAACGGCCGGCAGTCGTCGATCGACAAGAAAAAAAAAAAAACGATATCGAAATCACGACGTACGCGCTCCACGTTTCACGGGGCCGTGTCGATTCGCAAGCTCTAAACGCGTATAACACGAATTTACGGGGGAGTTTTTACGGGCCGCTGACCCGCGGTAAGCCAGATCCTAGTGAATATGAATGGCGGGTAGAACATTATACCGCGAAACCCGAGGACGTGTCACGATCCTAATACACCCGACATTTGCCCGCGTAGTTTGGAGCACCGAGACCGCCCCGCGGCCCGCCTCCCCAGGGGCTTTTTCTCGTTTCCTCCTCTGGCTGCTCTCCCGGATTCATCCACAGGGGGGAGGGGGAGGAGGGGGGGGGGGAAGAAAATCAAGCGTAATGGGTTCTATCGTTATCAGAAGAAGTAGTCTTCGGGTAACGAAGATCAACGCGGCACAGTCCCCGCTTCTATTCTCAGCGATGCACGCCATCCACTCGCTATTATTATTTATTGCCACGCCGCTCCTCCGGGAGCATTACGCGTAAATAGTCCATAATTTAATTGCCAGGATGGCTGAAACGACCCGCTGCAACTCCGCTTTCAACGAGCTTCCTGTTGTCGAGACTTTCGAACGACTCGGCAGGCCCGTCCCCCATTCACGCCAAGATTGCAAGTGATTTAGATTCGATGGCGGTCCGAGGATGTCGCCGGCGACTTTCGGAATCGTCGGACGGCTCGGGAACTTCTTGAAAAGTCGCATTACCGCGCCACCTCGAAACTCGAAACTAATTTCCCTGCGCTCGCAGTATTATGCCCTCGCGGGAGCCCCGATCCCGGACCGACGGGGAAACTTCCACCCCCGCCGGAGGAGGAGCAGGCTCATAGAGCCGTTCGAACGAGGAACAGAGGGAGACGTCGCCGTTCGGAAGGAAATGAGCATTCGAGCCCGGGCGTGTGCTCGTTGGAAAAACCTGTTCATCGTTCCACGCTTAACTCGGGGTAGAGAGGGCAAGCCTCGACGTATGCGCGGGAAGAACTGCAGTTGGAAAACTGTAATTGCGATCCGAGTAGCGCAAGAATATCGTTAAACATCTGCCACGGAAGTTGGCTTGTACAGGCATCTGCTTTTGGAAGCACTCGAGTATTTGAGGAGCAATAACCCGGGGGATTGTTTGGACTTGGAAATGTTCAGGGTTATCGCGGACTCCCTCGACGTGTCGTTAGAAAGACGCTGATTAATGGAAACGAGAATGCACCGCGGTTCAGCGACCTACCCCACTGCCATTCCCCCACATTAATTCGTCAGGGAGGCGGAAGAGTCGCCAGGCCCCCCCCCCCAAGTTTCGCGTCAGCGAGCACAGTGGAACTTGAAAAAGTTTCTCTATCGACGAAAAAGTTTCCTCGAAATGCTATTCTGGACGACAGTCCCCCGCGAGGGTCACACAGCGATTTTCTATAGGATACCGGGACAGATTCTAAGTATACCGCTCCGTCGAACTTAATCCACTCGATGGAACGTCACCGCTGAAGGATCGCGAAAGATCCAAGAGGATGGGCCCGTACTTAGGTAAGGAAGGGAAATAGGTACTGAAAAGAAGCTGGGTCACCGGAAGCGCGTCGCGGAATCGATTTTTATCGAAACTACACCGTACTCCAATCCGTCCCCATGGCTACACGATTTTCTGTATGCCGTATTATGCATTATATACACACCCGTGTATATATGCATTATATAAATACATGAGGGCTCGCGTGTCGCGATCACTCAATGTACTGTCTCGAATAATTGCTTTCTCGAGGAATGACTTTTTTTTATGGATCCTGTTAAAACAGTTAATACAGGGGACGAGGTGATAGAAATGAAAAGATGAGAAGGTCGCATCGGGTGCCCTCGATGCTAAACGAGCCCATAGAATTCATTTCTGGAGGAAGCAATCCGAAGACGCTATTTGAAGTGGCCGCGCCACGCATACCACTCTGTACACGCGCGCACGCACACACACGCAGACAGCAGACGAGTACGTATCGTCGCGCACGGTCTTATGTACACAGGCTCTTACAGCTACCATGTCGATTTTTGTTCTTGCTGGTTTGTGACACCAACCAGCAACGGAGAGGCTGGTCGAGTATTCGGCCAGGCCAGCGACGTTGCTGATCTGGCACGTGTAGTTCCCGCTGTGCCCCGCGCTGACGTTATTTATCGTCAGGATGCTGGAAAACGGCGGATAGTCGCTTATCTGTATGTTGTTGCCCGTGTGGAAGACGACCGACGAGGTGGACGTGGACGACGACGAGGACGACGACGACGACGACGACGATGCACCGTCACCGGGTCTGACCTGAATCGGTTTCTCGTCCATCAACCACGTGATGTTGAACGGCTGGTCACCCTGGCTCGTGGTACACATTAGCTGTGTCCTCATCCCCTCCGTCACACCGTTCTCGAAATAAAACGGCGAGATCCGCGGTGGAACTATAAACGTGACGTGTGATAATAGTTGGTATGTACCTGCATGCCGCCACTAACCGCACTCCTATACGCGTATCTCGGCCATAGATGACACACTCGATTTCGTTTCCTAGTTTTTTTTTTTTTTTTTTTTGTCAGGGGTGGTTATAGGTAGACTGAGGGGGTCAGGAGGATGGTGAGGGTGACGGGGCGAGTCGCGCTCCAATGGGAACGTACAGCGTCGTTCGACGATGAGACTTCTCTACGCGTCACCTTCGTTAGTTTCGAAGTGGGTGCTTTGATCAGCGATCGTGCAAGAAGATTGGGGCCATTCAGTTTAGAAAACTTGCGGATAGGAGCTCAACCGGAATTGCCCCGCGACGTAACCGAACCGGGAAATGGTGGTCGCTGTCAATGGACATACGCCGGAACGGAGCAGCCCGCCGGGATAATTACATCGAAATCGAGGGACTCCGCGGAGGTGCCCCGGGCCAGGGTCAGCGAAACGGAATCAACAGCCCCGCGTCCGAACCGGCGGCGAGTTAATAAATCTTCTTCAACGAACGTCTGAAATTAACATTAAAATACGAGGCGGGGATACAAACTGCTCCGGGTTTAATCCGTTTCCGAGAACGAAGGGAGCGTAATTAATGTTCCCCTGGGCGGCAACAACGCTCCAAAACGATCTGCAAAAAGAAGCGCCGTTTTCCGTAATACAGCTCGTATTGCCGTAACAATGAAACGTGAGTTTCACGTTTTCCTCCGGACGGCGGCAGCGATTCCCCTGCGCTTCTCGAAGTCTCATCGGTGAAACGAGAACGGGAGGTCACGGGGCGTGAAATGCGAGATCTCTTTCACCGTTTAAGCAGCGTCGTTCGATCGCGCCCGTATGCCCTTCGCTAGAATGGGGACGCGAACGTGTGTACGTACGCCGCGCCGTTCCACTGCCCGACCAAGCGCGGGTCTAAGCTACTTGGCGCGGGCAAAACTGTAGCTAGACCGTCCCTCGTTCTGTGGACGAAGGAAACTCGATAGCAGGGCGCCGTTTGACCTTCGTCACCGTGCTTCTCCCTTCGTGACCTCCCGACACGGGCACCAGGACAGGTGCAACTCTCCCTCGCGAAAGCCAGAGCCCGTGAAAAATGGCGGCCAGGCCATAAATAGTCGGTCGCGGGCGTATACACTGCGACTCGCCGCTCGGAAAATGAACATTTATGACCCGTAGTAACTGCTAATGTCGGCCAATGTGTCTTTACGAGGCTGCTGGCCAGGGAAGTTGCTGGTAAAACGACCTCCCCGCGATTATAGGGGCGTTCAGAGACGCTGCTCGGTTTCTAGGCGGACGAAATTTTGCAACCTGTGCCCCGCTGTTCGCTCCCGAATGGTGTCAACGCGTTTTTTTTTTTTTTCTCGATAAAACCAAGCTTCCGGGGAGGTGAGAGTTCAAGTGGAACATTGGTTCTTGCTTCTGTATTTCAAATTGCTTGACGTTGAGCTACTTACCCGGGGCTCTATGAGACGACGTGCGGATTAGAAACCGTAACGGGCGAGAAAACTAGCTGGGACGAAGGGACGCGAGGGATCTTGACTTTAGTTGCGTTGCAGGGAGATAGAACTAGCACCGCCAGGATTCAAATGCAATTGTCTCAACGAGCGCGATAAACTGGCCGCGTCGAGGTCGCTCGCATCGGTTTCGTCCCGTGTACGGATTCACTACAGTCCCAACGAGATTACTTCAGTGACGATGATAATGGTAATGAGAACGATGAATATTACAACAGATCTCGAGCGAAACATAGCATAGTCCTGGTGAAAAAGAAACTGCTCTACAAAAGGTGATAGTGATATAAGAATAATAACTCGGTTCCAGAGTCGGTGAAATAACGTGATCGTACGATACAACACAAATAGAAAATATCGACAGAGCAACAAAAGGTGATACGGTTCATTCGTGACGGGGCAAAAGAGATGGGGCACGACTCCTACTGGATCGTGCGAGCGTGTCTGCTTAAACAGCGATTCCGTACGACGTTGCAAAAGGTTACCATAAGAGATGAATTATATGAGTAAACGGTGGGTGATATATCCAATGAATGATAAAAAATATACATTACGTGTACTTCTCGAATGATACGTTAATGCTGAACGATGCATAATACACGGTGGTTGTGCCAAGTGATTAAAAACCAGTAGTACGAAACGTTAAACGTTCACGGTGGAAGCGATCTCACGCTGTGACATCGAGCCAGGCGACATCCCGCGGCGTGCCCGCTGCAAAATTAAACGAAAAATCCTAATCCGGCACGCTGGATCTCAGTTTAATTTTGCGACGGTCTGCTCGAAACATCCACGGAGAGAGAATTTCAACCGCGCCGTTCTGTATTCTTAAAAAAAAAAACGGGACAGACAGAGAGAGAGAGAGAGAGACAGAGAGGGCGAGAGAGATAGAGACAGAGTGGAATTTTTTGTTTCGACGAGCGAAATTTCCAGCAAGCGCTTCGATGTCACAGATAAATACGATCTACGAACATACTTGGCCGACTTGGTTCGATACACACTAAGACGTTCGTACAAACGATTGTAGGTACGTGAAACACTGGCAAGATGATATCTTACATATACATATATATAGAGAGATATAGATACATATACGTATCAAGAGTATCCGTATAGGTAAATCTGATCGAAGCGTGCAATTAGGCGTGCATATAGAACAGCGTGCAGGATCACAGAGAGTGTACAAAGACAGAGAGAGAGAGAGAGAGAGAGAGAGAGAGAGAGAGTGAGTGTGAGTGAAAGCGAGAGAGAGAGATAGAGTATGGAGGATATCAAAATCGGAAGTAAGAAATTGAAAATTCACAGCACGTCGAAACCCGGGACACCGTTCTCTCGGGCCAAGGGATCGTTTCCGCGATTCTGGCCGACGACAATCTAAATTGAAATCTAATAATCCGCGACCAAGAGCCCCGTGGCACGTTCCGCCGCGATAGGCATCGTCCTTGCGATTGCGAATATTCCAACAGGGGGCAAAGAAAGGCCGTGCAAAACGAAGCCAGTTCACAAATTAAACGTAAAGTCCTCGAGGACTCGGGTGTCCCTGGTCGAACGTGCTGATGGGCGTGCACATTGGACTAGCATGTAGCAGAAACAGGTCGCGTCGAATGACTTCGGACTTGCTCGTGGCGATCTATCCGGTCCGAGATCATCCTCGACGATCATTCAGTGTACTCTTGTGCTTAAGAAACTCGACTCGCGAACGACGACAGAGATGTCACGGTGGAAGGGTCGCAGAATGGACACGGCCCCGCGCCCGTCGCGTGCATTTCCCGGGCGGGCGAATGCTCTTTGAGTCGGCCGCGCAGAAACAAAACTGTCCCTTTTCGCGCGGCGGAGAACGGGAAATTGATCACGCGACGATGCACCCGGTCGAGGCTGGCTGATTGATCGATCGCTGGCCGCCGTTGCACCGCTGTGTGTTTCCTTACCAACCGATCAATCAGCTACTTTCCAGGGCGAGCATACATACTCCCTTCGAGCTGGAAAATCGCCAGTCGGTCTTTATTACGTTCCCGTGAATCAGGAGTCGCGAGGGGTGAACCGGCGGCGCGGATATTCGAGACGTTCCACGCGCCAGCCAGCACCTCCGACGTATTGACTTCAAACTCTACTCGCGGGCACTTCATTCCTCAAATTGTTCTACCGAGATCGAAGGCACGACTGCGTCTACTATTCGCACCATCCGAGAAGAACCATTCCAAGTACCTACCGTAAGACGGCGCAGACAGTCAATACGCCGTGACACTGTGGAACGCGTCGTGTCAATACAGTGACGAGGTAAACGTCAGGTTGCGTGCAATAAACGTCACGACTCGGCGACGTATCGAGGCATGCAGATACGTCGAGATCGATGCAAGGAAAAGGAGAAGATCGAAGGGTAAGAGCCGCGTGAAGGGGAAGAAGGGTCGCGAAAGAAGCACGGGGTTAGGACAGCTCTGTCGCCGTGCAGCGTGAACGAAGAAGTACACCAACGGTGTGCGTTTACCGTTGACGTGAAGGAGTGCAGAATGAGCGACGGTGGCAGCGCCATTGGCCACGCGACAGGTGTACGTGCCATTGTGCGCGGGTGCGATCGTGCTAATGCTCAGGGCGCTGGTAAAAGCGTCATATTGCCGGACGGTAATGGCCTTTCTCGGGGAACGGCCCAGTTCGGCCTGGCCGTCGGCCTTGGGGCCCCGCTTGGGCCCCTTAATCGCGTCCCCAGGACCCGCCTGGCCCTGGACGCGGCCATGGCTCGACGACGGAGCATCCTGCGACGTCCTGATCGTCTCTATCGGCACGTTATCTTTCAGCCACGTGAACGTCAGTGGCAGATCGCCAGTCACGACCACGCACTGTACGCTAGTACGGTCCCCTACGTTTAAATCGCGAGCAAAACTGAAAGGCGTGATTTTAGGTGGCACTGAAAGAACAATACAAAGACAAAAGGTGGCATTCCAGTCAAAGCGGTTCAGAACGCTAGAGAAACGCGTCTTTTCTTTTTCAAGAAACGGGGCAACTGGGTGGACGGAGTCTCTGGTGGTCAGTGGAGAAGATAACCAGGGTGGGCGGATAGAACAGGTAGAGCACGCACATCGAACGGACGGTCGTAATCGTCCGACCGGACCCTGTCGGATGCCCACGATCGATAAGCATTTCGCGAGACGTTGATTACGGCGCGGTAAGTATTTCATCGCTGGTCAGATTTCCATGGGGGAAACTTCCCGGCATTAACGTTTAAGCCGCCCCAAAGTTTCAAGTTCCAGCGGACATTCGAGGCACCACGAGACACGGCACAGATCCGAGCATCCGACAAGCGGTGGTCAAGAGAGAGAGGCGAGTTCGCAGGACACTCCACGCGACGCGCGCGATCCGGATTCGCGGAAGAGGGTGTATTGAGAGCGTTTGGGAAACTTTGGGTAGCCCCGATGCGTCGAACGAGAACCGGGGCTTGCTTAATGAAAGCGTGGCCAGGTCTAAAGGTTGCACGTATTGTGCTGCTTGTAATTACAGCAACGTTAATTAAATTTCCATGCGCCGTCCCGCGCGTGACTAAATTAAATCTTTAACATAGGCGCTTTGAGAAAGCTTCAAAGAATATTTTCTTGCCGCCAAGCGAGGCGCGAGGGGGTGGTATTATTAAAATGCCCAGCGGTCGTGCGGAGTGTCCTAATGCGCGGCGTGTAAAGGATATCGTTTTATTGCGGTTGTCTATATATAAACGGACAGCTTGAGAGAAAGAGCGCGCGGGCCACGGACATCGCTGCTTGCACCGTGTTCGTTTCCTATCGGCGAAGTTGCTTTACCGGCAATCTTTGAAATTGTACTCCCCGCGCTTTGTACGCCATTCTGCTTGCCTCGCGCCACCGTTCTCCTCTCGATAGTAGCCGCGTAATGCGCTTCTTTCCATTCAACCACTCAGCGATAAAGCGCTTTCGGGGAGCGAACGATTGATATTTAACCGCGAGTGGAGTGGATAGCTTTCCACTTTGCTCCATGTGGGGAACGCAGAGGGTGCGCGGAAAATTCGTGAAAAATGGCCCCTTCGAGCTAATGAACTCCGCCCGATGCCCGATTTTTCGGTTAAGGACGCCCCTCCAGCGCGATCGGCTCGGGCCGACAAGCTTTCGCAATTAATTCCCAGCGCGGACAAGCCGATCCGCGAGCGTACCTCCTCCAAAGTTCGCCGCGTCGATAAAACGGCGGACGCACGCGAGACTTGCACGGTTACGGGCGTTTTCCCGCGAAAGGGAAAACAATCAATCGAACAAGCACTCCGATTGATTGCTTTCGAGCCCCTGCATAATTCGGCCCGCGGCCGTACAAATACCAGAGCGGTTGCTTTCCACCCCTCAATTACGAAAATTGCCGATAAAATCGCGATGATTCCGGGCAGCTGTAACGCCGATACGAAGAACCGAGGCCCGCGGCCCGCGCGCAAGAAAGAAACGGCGACTGAGTCACGTAATAGAATATCGATGCTTCGACAACAGCGTGTTTATGTACAAGTGCGTGCACGCGTTCTTGGATGCACGGGGCGTACCTTTGTAGAGCTTCGGCGGTATTCAATTTCTGTTGTGGGTGGCGAGGTTCATTCTAAATATAACGCGGCATCCTAACTAGCACAACTAGGCGGATGGTATATATACAGTCCCTCTTTAGGTTCTGCAGCGTGAAAGTGGTAAAAAAGACCTGGTATCGTTTTCACGCAAAGTACCTTGACAGTCAAAGCGTTAGAGGCGTAGCGCGCGCGGAGAACTTTTCTGCAACGCGACCGCGATGTTCGAAAGGCCGATCGATCTCCGTCGCGCGGGACAAAAGTGGCAGCGTACTACAGGAAGCGATACGTCAGAAGTCCGTTTAGCCTCGAGTGACTTGAGCGAATGATTTTAAACTTTCAAAGCAAGACACTTTCAATTAGCGAAAGAAGAGTGTAATGACACACGGTGCCGGTGGGAATCAAATTTCATTCGCCGAGAGGATTCGTTGAACGACTAAAAGATTAACGGCACCTGCACGGGAGTCGATAGTAAGCTGCTCGCCGATATTTCTCGCGTTACCCGTTATTCCTGTCCCGAGGTTAGGGGCGGAAGGAGCCTCTTTTGAGCCGATATAACAGCGGCGAACGTTCTCGGTTGACGCGCGGGGCGATTGAACCGTTGCACACTGCTCTTTCCTGGTCGCCCCGTGCACCCAGTGCACCCTGTGCACACGCACAGCGGCCCCGTACCTACCCAGATAGTGCGTGGTATCGCCGCCCTATGAATTTTTATGTACAAAAGTACACGTACACGGAATATAATATACAGAGCAGTTAGGCGAGCGCGTGCAAGGACAGATGCTTGAGCGATGCAGTGAAGTGCTGTGCTCTGGTGCGTGGGTTCGTTCGCGAGTGTTGTCAAACGCACGGATATCCGGTGACGCACATAGATAGAAGAGAAAGAGAGAGAGTAGAGAGGCAGAGTAGAGAGATAGGTAGACACATACACGCCGCACGTACACATGTGTGTACTATTCTATCTGTACGCGACAAGGGTTGCTCGACAAAGAAATTTATACAGGGTGCCCCGTGGCTGCTGGCGCAACGGGGGTATAGATGGCTCTGTACCCAGGCATAAGTCGAGGCTTCCGTTTCCAGAGAAATTACTTTGGATACTTGTCAAGTTCGCGTGCGGTCCACTGTGCACTCACTCGATACGTCGCACAGTAGGTTGAAATCCCAGAAACATGGTAAAACTATGAAGGTAATCTTTGATATTTACAAAAATGAGTATACAAAAGTTTTCGCGGTCGCTGATTACGAATCTGAACTCAAAATGGCAAAAAAACAAAATGGCGGATCCAATATGGCGGATGCGTATACCCAAAAAATATCAGATGTGGTCTAAACTTGGTATTCTAGAGTTTCCGAGGTCGCTGAATACGAATCTCAAGTCAAAATTGCAAAAAAAAAATATCAGGGAATATCAAGATGGGTCGATTTATGTATTAAAAAATATATGGTTCTATCTGAAAAAAACACCACTGCCGTCGTGGAAACATGTGTTAATGAAATATCTCGTTACAACAATAGTATTAGGATTCACATCTGAAAATAACACCAGATATAAATATTTCAATTAACAGTGTTTGCAAGAAGAAATTATTTTCATGTACTGGGAACCGTTTTGAATAAACTGAAATTTTAGGGATTGGAGGAAAAACGAGCAAAATCTGAAAGTTAATCTCAGTTCTTGAATAATCAGAGATGATAACTGTGCAAATAAAAATGCTTGATCGGACTTGGAAGTTAACTAAATGTTTAATTGTTTCTGTAGATCAGCTATGGTAAATAGAGTTATACGAAGCAATTTTGAATTAAACATTATGAAGGTATTATTGCTTGCCGCAAACGTATACAAAACAAAAAGTAATTAAGGCAGGATACCATCTTCGCACTTAAAAAAAATTGAAAATTTTTTTTGTTCTCGAAGTACTCTTTCAAGTGTATAGAATCGAAATTTATTCATTAGAAAGGTGACCGGAACCTTTTTCTTGTGTAAAAACCGGATTGGAACAGATATATAAATCTATATAAAACTTTAAACGCGTTTTTTTCGAAACGATGTTTTCCAAATCGGCGTGTCAGATTACTCCTATAATTTTCATCCGATTGACTTGAAACTTTGCACAATTCTTCCCCGTGGTGTAATCTAACGATGTACGTAGGACTTTTGCTTTAGCGTTATTATTTTTCTTTTGGTGCGCAATTTTATAAACTTCTTAAAACTTTTTTACCCTAAAAAAATTGACCTTTTTGTTCAAATGGCCGCCATTTTCTTAAAAATCGAAATTTCGTAAAATCCCTACGTACAGCATTAAAAAATATTGTTGCCAATAGGAACATTCTTTGGTTTTTTTCTAAGAGCCACGTACAAAGCGGAATTTGACACGCCGTCTAACGATGTTCCTCCAAAGGAGTGTATTTTGGCGCCACCTACAAGAGATTATTTTTCATTTTTTCAGTTTCAAAAAATGTGTAATTACAGATTAAAGTTACATTAATGAATGACTGAAACCGATTTTGTTTCTGCGCATTCTTTGTATGCAAAAAAAATTCATGAGAAACGCCTCCAAAATCGCAGTCAAAGGTGGTATCCTGCCTTAAATAAACACCTGAAATTGACGTCTTCATCGCGAAACAGAAGTTTAAAACACAGAAAACACAAAAAATAGCTACACAAAATCATTTGATAAATCGCTTGGAATAAACATGTAACGGAGTTCCTACAGCTAACTGTTTTTGACCGACTCGGGTAAGGAAGGAAGAATTGTAGAAGACTGTGGATATACGTTTTATTGTGCGCACATATTTCAACTATACCAGGGATAAAAAATCAGATGTTTAAACATTCTTTTGTATTTCTATTTTTCGCCCAATTTTGGGGTCTCCTACCCCACTGTGCGTCGCGTGCCAAATCGGGTTTGAAAAGAATCCCCCAGAGAACAAGTATTTAGCGTATTCGCCATGAAAATCTGCGTTTTGTGTAATCGAATATTTAAAGTCTGAAAATCACACGCCTGTCATACGAGTAGGATTGACAGGGCCCCATAGGAGACACAGGTGTCATTCGTTTATGCGTGACGATAAATCTTGCTTCGATCTCTGCTTCCCTTCTATCCACACGATTATGTATAGTTAACAAATCAAATGCACAGGTTCGAAACCACTTCCCTGGAAAACAATTCCCACTGCAGAAAAATCCCCCGCCACGTAGCCATACGGACGTCCCCGTTGCGCCGTCAATTACGACGCACCCCTCGCATTTCCTGATCGAAGAAATTTACCAGATCACCGCGAGTGTGACTTCTGAACGGATGATGTCGCATCGCAGAGAAGCATCCCGCGTATACGCGAGTAAGTGTATCGTGTGCTCCCTTTGATTGTCTCCTCCTTTGCTCTCGCAGCGGATCCAGTGGCGTAGGAATAAGGCGGCTCTACCCCGTGCGCGGTAATTAACGGCTCGTAACGCGGTCACGTCGCGGACGGGGTAAATAGAAACCGACGAGGGTGAATAATTGTCTCCCGCCGGTGGATTAATTAGCCTCGCTGCCGCGGAGATTTCCGATTCCTTTCGATCATCGACCCATTGTCTCGTGCGATTCGATTCCCCTTTGTCGGGTTACCGTTTCACCCCCTTGTTCCACTCGTGCAACGGACTCGACGAGGCTCGTGGTAAGGGAAACGATCGAATTAGACACGGAAGATCTGTTCTAAGGGGCTTCCCGCGGCATTCGAAATGGATAGTCGTAGTAGGACTTTCTACCGCGATCGTGGGACGTCGCGAGAATGGCACACCTACTCCACTGGAACGCGCGGTAGAGGATCCTCTGAGGCAACTTACTGCAAGTTCTCGAATTTTTTACAAGTTCCGCCGCACATCCCCAGCTTTAAAGTCATGGACCGGGTGCCCTGGGTTTCCTCGCGAGGCAGCGTCGATTAAACTACGGGGATCGCTCGTGGATTGCTCGCCTGATATCGAATTTACTTTGGAATCGAAAAGTAAGGGGAAAAAAATGTGCGTGGGAGACGAAGAAACAGCTTGACGAATTATCGAAGTTATTTCCAGCGGATGCTTGCTGAAAGGAACGCTAGAGTGACGATGAGTAAAATATTGCTCGTCGTTCGCGGCACGGCTGTCTCCGAAATTTGCACACCGAACGGTAAATCGAGAAACACGAAGCAATGCTGCCTCGCTACGACTAATCCCACCCAGCGATAAACAATGGAGTGCACGGAATGCGCTCCGTAAACCTAATACAGAAACAATTCGTATCAAGGTAAATTTGGCGGCACGCATCAGACGCGCCAGGACATTGCGCATACACGAACCTGTAATTAATATGCGATTGCCAGGGGAATGGAAAATCTCGAGGGAGGGAATGGTGGGACAACGTATTCAACGAAGGAACTATATAACCTCGCGTTCGCCAACGCCGTGAATGATCATTCGCCGGCGCCAATCATCATTCTCAGCGCTGTTTCGAGAGGATTCTATCGGGATGGAAAAGTGTCCGTTAGAGATCTGTGCCTGGCAAGTTTGTGGAGTGAATTTCCGAAAGACGTACTAATTCGTTTCTCTCCCTACCGTTTTATCATACAATGATCATAGACCAATGACAACTCTAAACACGGAATCACTATCGTGGAATATGGAATATTACCGTAACTTGTCGCTCTGTGACTATCGTGATCTGCTATCGATTCCAAAACTTGCCAGACACAGACCGTATAATAAATTCTCGACTAATCCAATCATACGTGAGGGACAGAGTCCAGACGAATCGACTTGGCCCGACCTGTAATTCCTGTAAAACACCAGTATCGCGAAATATTTGCTGTTTGCTCACTCACCTAGGACGCGTACCTCCACCGACCGGTGAGAAGTGAAATTATGCTTGTTCTTGGCGGTGCAGGTGTACGTGCCCTCGTCGGCAGCTCGTTGCACGGTATCGATGAACAGACTGCCGTTAGCCACCCTCTGCCTCATGTTGGTGGGCAGCTTCACTCCGTCTGGCAACAACATCGCGAACCAATATACATGGGTGCACCTCGTCAACGTGGGTGATTGAAATTATAGGGGAAAATTAGCTTCCCCGTGTATACAGTATAGGTAAATCGTTTTTGTGCGTGCAATTATCTCTGGCACTCTTGAAGCTTCGAGAAAGTATTTCGATGTGAAGAGGAAAGTACAAAGGACGTATAGGTATGTAGGTTTTTCATGAAGTAGAATGGATATTTCCTCTTACAAATTATGTACAGGCCATATGGAAACTTTCTCGTATCTTCGACGCGATATAATGTAGCCTGGTGCTTGTACGCTAATTGAACTGCCACAGACGCGGGCCCGGCTGTAATTACTGGACGTATGTAACTGACAATGAGCCACAGACAGGCAGGAGCGGCGTTAAACGGAAATAAAAGACACGTTTACTCACCTTTCTCCCAAATTATCGATTCAATCGGGTAGCCGGCAACCGGGCATTTGATGTGGAACTGTTTCCCAGCGACCGCCGAAACTGTCGACATGGCTCTGACGTATGGCAGGCCTGCGATTGACAAGCAATAAAACATATATTTCCAGTAATTTCCAGCGCGCGTGGGAACGTGGCTAGTGCTTTTTCGTGTTTTCGCAGACTACAGACGAAGATTATTCACGGACCCGTTGCTTTTATCTCTGCCACTGGCTCACTTCGCAAAAGCTCACTTTACACTGAACTCTGTGTTGCTGCACTAAGTTAAAATGTGCGCAACGCGATGCTCGAGCGTATTAAACTAAGCTAAACCAAATAATCTCTACCTATAACATTCCCCGTGATAAATTAACTCCGAGCCCTTTGTAGCCCTCGAAATGCTAACTATAGAAGGCACCGCGAAAGGATCACTGTCACCCGAATTCGCTGAGGAAACAAACCCTTCGCGGCGTTTTTTAATTAGCAGAAGCCAGACTCGCTAATGACAAAAGGTTTCCCATCAAGCCGACATTCCCGGCGATCGATCCTGTGCAAGGGAACGTAATACTCCCCCGGGTTTCCAGTCAATTTCAATCGAGACTGGCCAGCGATTCTTCTCCTTAACAGTCCCTATCTTTCTCCGCCCCCGCGGTACTCACCGTAAATATTGAGCCTGGCCGAGTGTCTGGTCTCTCCTGCACGGCTGCCGGCGATGCACTCGTACTCGCCCCCGTCTTCGGACTTGACCGACGAGATGTTAACGTGCGATATTACGTCCCCGTACACGGTCACGTACTGGCCAATCAGCAGCCTGTCGTTCTGCGGAAGCGGAAATCCATCGAGCAGCCAGGAAATTTGCGGCGTGGGATTACCCGCGGCGCTGCACTTTAGGGAGACCGAGGGGCCGGTCTGCATCGTCTGCTCGATGAATCTGTAGACCAGCTGCGGCGCGATCTCTGTTAACAGACGGGTCACGGTCGAGTAACATATACCTGAACGCACCCAAACACCGGCGGGCGACCCCCCTTTCCATTTCGCTGTCTCCACTCTGAACCCCCGTACTCTGTGTTTCTCCCCTACGCACAGTGGGGTAGAAAACCCAAAAATTTGGCGAAAAATCGAAATACAAAAGAATGTTTAAACATCTGATTTTTTATCCCTGGTATAGTTGAAATATGTGCGCACAATAAAACGTTAAGGTAAATGTACCAATAACGAGCCATGCACCAGTACCTAGCCATCTGTTGAAATATTAATAATTGTTAAACTATGCACGTTAGATAAAATACATATTTGGTGTAATTTGCATTATTTAATTGTTCGGTTTAATATCTGAAGTTATATCGTCTTGTTTTTTTGTCTAGATATTTAGAAATACCATTTATACTCTCGAGGCCAGATATATGACGCGTTTTCAGACATTCGTTATGATATGGCTAAGAAGAGCGTGCTTCTTGTTAAGAGCATAATTATTATAGGATAATAGTTTTTTAGATAGAAAAAAGGGTTTTAGAATCTTGAAAATATTTGTAACACATAGAAAGAAAAAATTTGAATATGAAAACTATTTTTTATTTAAATATTTACATGGCTATTTATCGGTGCAAACAAATCTTGTTAGCCCAGTAACTAACCACGTGTTCAATAAATCGGGTGAAGTGAGTTGCAAATGTTAATCGGCATCGCCAGAGCAAAATTACGAAAAAAGTGTGAATTTCTGACTCGATATTTGGAATAAAGCCGGTAAGTATTTTGATCATAAATCATAATATAAACATTATTTTTCTAGATAATAATGATAGCATTTAATTTAAGTTTATTAAAGTTTATGTATATGTACAGTTTAATGAATTTGGTGGTTGTTTTGACTCTTATATAAAATAACCACAAACTTCTATTGATAGTGTAAGTAAACTTATTGTTTTTTGCATTTATTTTCTAATCTGTTTATTATGGTTATTTATACAATAATTTTATATTTCTATACTTCTTAATTTTCCTTAACAGATGTTTCAATTTAAGGCAAAGAATCAGTTTTTAAAATAATTTTTACACGATTATAAAACCTATGGCTAGGTACTGGGACATGAAAATCGGGCCGCTAGGTCAATCGCGTGAGGTTGGCTATATATTGGTACATTTACACGTACAAATATTCTTGTTTATTTTACGTTAAATATATAAAAAAACAAAATTTTGTTATGTGAGTACTGATGAGAAACAACAAAATCTTTATGAATGAAAAAAAGTTTCACTTAAATTGTTAATTTTATACACAATATTCATTATACTTTGTCACCGTTTCCTTAAACGGCTAGTTATTGGTACATTTACCTTACATGTTTATTCCAAGCGATTTATCAAACGATTTTGTGTAGCTATTTTTTGTGTTTCCTGTGTTTTAAACTTCTGTTTCGCGATGAAGACGTCAATTTCAGGTGTTTATTTAATTACTTTTTGTTGTTATACGTTTGCGACAACCAATAATACCTTCATAATGTTTAATTAAAAATTGCCTCGTGTAACCTTAATTACCATAGCTGATCTACAAAAACAATTAAACATTTAGTTAACTTCCAAGTCCGATCAAGCATTTTTGTTTGCAGAGTTATCATCTCTGATTATTAAAGAACTGAGATTAACTTTCAGATTTTGCTCGTTTTTGCTCCAATCCCTAAAATTTCAGTTTATTCAAAACGGTTCCCAGTACATGAAAATAATTTCTTTTTGCAAACACTGTTAATTGAAATATTTATATCTGTTGTTATTTTCAGATGTGAATCCTAATACTATTGTTGTAACGAGATATTTCATTAACACATGTTTCCACGACGGCAGTGGTGGTTTTTTTAAATGGAACCATATATTTTTTAATACATAAATCGACCCATCTTGATATTCCCTGATATTTTTTTTTTTTGCCAGTTTGACTTGAGATTCGTACTCAGCGACCTCGGAAACTCTAGAATACCATGTTTAGACCAAATCTGATAGTTTTTGGGTATACGCGTCCGCCATATTGGATCCGCCATTTTGTTTTTTGCAATTTTGAGTTCAGATTCGTAATCAGCGACCGCGAAAACTTTAATATACTCATTTTTGTAAATATCAAAGATTACTTTCATATTTTTACCATGTTTCTGGGATTTCAACCCACTGTGCTACGGTCTGACCGATCATCGTGTTGTTCTGCTTTAAGCGACTCACGATTCCCCTTCGCCAATTAACGCGCATGTAAATGCTCTGCCGTTGTTCCATCGCTCAATTTGCTTTTAGGCACCTATATCCAACATTGAATGATACGTAAAGTTCCATCGAAGACAGCTATAAGTTCTATTTCAGAGACAGCTTAGCTGCCGCGACCCAATCGGTGTTCGTCCTCGTTAAGTGGGCGTTAATAACCTCGAGGACTTTGCTCTAAATAATTGGCTGGGGGATTAATGGACACGGGGGATTAAGTGCGCGGCGACGTAACGAAGAAACATTGAAAATATCCGCGCGGCGCGTTCACGGGCATGCGCCCCAGTTCCAGAAGGGCTCTAAATGAACGGGCCGCTTCCCGTAACGAGCCCTGCCGGTAATGAATTCATGAACTTCATAAGCCCGGGCACGCCGCCTACGAAACAACGCTCCGCAACTTTTCGCATGCATACCGTGATTCTTGCACGCCCCGATGCCCGCGCACGCCTGCGGCGCGAGTAGAGTTTCGTTCGATCGGCCGGCGATACGAAAAAGAATTCGAAAGTTCGCCGGCCAAAGAGGAGGCGGCGGCTGCGAGTCAACTTCCGTAATGAAAATCTTAAATCCCGCCGAGGCAGTGTGCGCGTAATTAAAAGACGGGCCGAGGAAGTTATTAGTAAATTAACAATTACGTCTGTCCAATTAGGCTGGCTCGTTATTTCGCCGTCGCAGCTGAGAAGGAGCTTTGCGTACCGGGGATCCTCGAGCGCGCGGAATAATCTTTGAAAGAGGCACGCGCCCTCCAATCTGTTTACTGGAAATATTTAAAAAAAACACGGCTCCACCCTTTTCTCAGTCTCTTCCTCCTCAGTTTCGGTATTTATTCTACAATTACGCAGATTAAAGAGATAGCAGGGGAAGTTTCGTAACTCTTCCTTCTTTCCTCCCTTCCTTCGGGGGACGAAGAAGCATCGTCGATGATACCTCTGGCAGTCGCCTCCAACGAAAGCCAATGCAACTGTAAGAACTCCACCCCCCATGTACCGGAATTCAATCGAATCGACCGCCTTCGATAATTTCCACGGCCAAAGCGTTGCACCGGTGAATGGAATTTACGTTAACGAGAACGTCCACGTAGAAGGGCGGGTTGTTTATCGCGGCCACGAAAGGAAACGAGGGAAAGCGTGTAAATAATAGCCGAGTCTGTCGTCAAATATAATCAGCGCTCGTAAGCGCTCGTCCCTCCGCTCCGCTCGCCGCAATTTAAATTAAAAACCCACGGAAACGCGGGCGGCCCGCGGGCGTCTCGACGGGAAACTTAATTTCGCGTGTCGCTAGGACACAAATTTTTCTTTACCTTTATTTCCCCCATTTTCTGTTTCACTTTTTCCTTGTTTTTTCCTCCCCTGTTTTTTTTCAAAGCGCAATTTCCCTCCCTGCCCCGCCGCGTTTTTTCTTCACGCTGTAATTCACGAGGGCGTCGTAATCGACGCGCGAGCGAGACACATTCGTCGGCCATTAACCGGGTTTCATGTATCGTCCGTTTAATTGCGCGCCGTTCGAAACCGAATCCTGGCGACCCAGTTGCGCACGCCAAAACGGGATATGTATCAATTTTTTGACGTATCCGTGTCCGAGCGATACGTATGACGTTAATAAAGCCTGGCCAATGGAGGGGGAGAGAAAAAAAATAGGGGATGAGAGATGGGCGAGGGACGCGAAAGCGTGCGTTGCTCGTGCTTTGATCGCGGCTCGTCGTTAAACGGACGAGAATCAGCCTCGAACAACGCCAATATCCCGCGAAGTTAAACAAACGCCAAGGGGAACAAAGCTCGCGGATGAATTTTCTGAAGTCGAGGGGTAAATAGAGTGGAGTGTATTCGGGCAGAGTGCATCGCGGCACGTTGAATTCGCGAAAGCGCGTACTGCGACTGGCTCCAGTGACTACTGTGTATAACGCGCGCTGCGACTTCCACTCCGCGCTCTCTCTCTCTCTCTCACTCTCTGTCTCTCAGTCTCTCGGCGCGGTGACGTGGGCTTCTTCCCTGACGTATCTATGACGCATAATAAATAGACGCGGCTGGAGCCGCAGTCTGGGGCGAGATCGTGCCCGGCCGGCATGCAAAGCATCGGCAAAACCACAGGAATCTCGTTAGCGTATGCAAATCCAGGCTGGCGGTACTAACTATCCCATCGTGCTGCGGGCAATCCCCACCTAATGTACACTGTACGCCCCGCAGCTTAGAAATCATGCAGCCGAGAAGAATCCTAATGACAAGGTAATGGGGACGGCGAAACTTCACCGACTCGAGAATCGACCGACGTGACCGGCTAATTGACTGGCGGTGCAGAGGAACTCTGCGCTGTGTTACTCCGTAGAGCTTGACGAAAATGGGAATTGATGGGACGCGAATTGTCCATTTCCAGCGTCCTTGGGCGCACCTCGTTTCCGCGTATGCGACGGAAGATTGATGGAACGAAGAGAAAAACAGAACGAAGTGGTCGTACGTTTATCTGTTGTGCGAACAGATGTTCAAGTAATTATCACGCACGCTGCAGTGACGTTGGTAAAACAGGGTTAATAGACTCCTCCGTTCGACTAACAACAAAAGAGCGTGAGAATCTATAGGAAAAAAGAACTCCTTCTGATGGGAAAGTAACGTCGTTCCCTGCCCTCGCGATCTCACCAAGCCCCAAGCCAAACACGGGGGAGAAATAGCGCGCAATCATCGTGCCGTTTAAACCTAATGAAAAATCGCTTACCGCGGCTAACTTCCAACCCCGTGGCAAGTTATTGCGGCCCGATGCAATTGCGGGTGAAGCGTTCAAAGGTTGAATCCATTACCGTTGTTTGCCCCCGTTCTTGTTTCTATCGCGGTCGAGGCCAGCCGAGGGAAGAACCTTCTTTCCTTCGGGTCTTCAATTACCCCCTGGCCAGCCGGTGTCGGGTAGGGGCGAGAAAGGAAATAGTTTCGCCTCTGTTATCCGCGCCAGGGGTGGAATCGACGGGGTAGGGGAGAAAAGAAAAAAGGGAGCGAAGCGTGTACAGCGTTCCAGGGACCGTTGCTATCCTATCCAACACGGGAGATACAGGGAGCCGGCCGGCGGGGGCTGCTGCTAAACGATCCCGAAAGAAAATTCAAAGTTTCAACGGCCATCAAAGTTGCCGAACGGCCTGGGTTAATGGCCGGGAAAGTACGCAGGAAGTTTCGGGAACGTACGAATCGCTTCGGGAGAGCATTACCCTCTCCCGGCGCGATCCTCCAAGCCATGGGAGCTTGTCGAGGGAACACGACGGGGAGAGAACCGAGTAATTAATTCCCCTCGTAATTGCGGTTTGGTCGAATTTCCTGGTTGTTTCGTAAGAAGGATGAGAAGCTATGGAAATCGCCTTGTCCTCCTTTGGTAATCTTTCGTCGATGGGAACGCACCCCTCGAGCCAACTGTGCCCGTTCATCCACTCCGCTCAGAAGCGTGCCACGCTGAATCGAATTTATTACATTGCCGGTGGAATTCGGGTATTTTGACGTGGTTCCTCGATGGCACGTTGGTAACGCAACGTCGGTTCCGCACACAGCAGGAGACGTAGATGGGGATGAAGAGCGAACGAGGCCATTTTCGCGCAAAAATAGCGCCTGGCCCGGGGCGAAACGACTTCGTGATGGGAAATACGTTACGAGGGAGCCCCGGCGCGTACGCGTTCCGCTACGTCGGCGTACACTTTCGAAGCGCGGTCGAAGGGCTCGTCGAGAGGCGGCGTCCAGGGCGCAGAATCGCCCCGCGGACACTTTATCCTGTAATCGAGGAGGACGCGGGCGGCAATCTGGCACGGTAAAAGTGTTTTAATTGGAATCTTTGGTACCATAACTGGAAACCATCGATCGGGGGCGCCGCGATGTCTGGGTTAATGGGAAAAAGCACCGGAGCTGGTTACCAGAAATATGACGCGCGACTAGCAACAGATACGGATCCGTGGAGATCCAGCTGGAAAAGTAACCAAAACACGGAGAGATGCACGGAGACTGCTGGATGTTACGCGTTCAACTAATGGCCCGCCGTGAAACAATGGGGCATGTATGGAGAATGGAAAAGTACGTGGACCACGGTAGAATTAACGCGCGACACGATGTTCAGTCTACTCTTTGAGGAAAGTATCGAGTAACTGTCCCCATTAGTGACCATATTTCAATGATGAGTTAAGCGAAACAAAATGGAGCCTGTATTTAATACCAAGACCTCTTAGCACCTCTGTGGCTTCAGACTAGAAACATCTAAAAATCGAGTCGCGTCAAAGACGATCAACATCCGAGGTTTGAAAATTAAAAGCACAGAAGGGGGCGCGGAACGAGGGATCCGATTAACGGGCAGCAAACAGTGATTTTCGCGGCGTGGCACGATCAAGGGAAAACCGATGTGGCCATTTTCGCGCAAAAATGGCACGTACATCCCCCGGAGGAGAAGCGGGCGCGGGCTTGCCGTGATGGAAAACGCGTTACGATGGAGTGGCACGCAAACCCGGAATGGATCGTATGGGGAAGAGTTCCACTGCATTAACCACCGGCAACCTATCACCGTGGAACCATTCGCTCGACAAACAAGCCCGCCCCCGCCGTCCTCGTTTCCATCCACGGGTCTGTCTTCCAAACAGCGGCACGGTCGCGTTTCCATCATCGGCCGAGGAGCCTCGAGAGTCGAGCGAGAACCACGGGAAGACGGGAAAGCGAGAGCTGAACGAGGGGGGGGTGGAAGTAGGAAACCGTTCACCGAGGCCACGGAGTTTTCCAATCCCTTTTCTCATCGCTGATCCAATCTCGATCCGGGACGAGGCAAATTCGTCGCGAGAATTTAACGAGCGGGCAAGTTTAACCGGGAAGACGACGGGTCTAGACGTAATTGAAACCTGCGGCTGGGAACCGCGGTATCGTTAGACCCGGCGATCTTCAGTGTCCTCGACGTTCCATTTTAATACGTAGGACTGGCCTTTAGCTTTTTGCCAAGGTAAACGATGTGCGTACGTATGCGTTTAGAAAGCAGATCAAACGAGCTCGCAAATGTACGATTATTATTGCAAGTATGTAAAAGGCAGAACGGAAGACAGTGGCTCTCACCGTCAGTCGTTAGTCGTGGCACCGAATTTACGCGAATAAACCCAAGAGCCACTGTACGGGTCTGACGCGGCAGCCGGCGCGTTAAAATCGTTTAAACGTTATAATGGATATTACACGAGCTGGAGCGGCGAGCCGAGTTCCTGCCAGGGGGAGAAAAAGAATATTATGTAACTGGGGGAACTGAATTAAACGGGCAGCCTTGAATATCCTCTAACGACGTTCAACGACGCTTTAATAAAAACGATCCACCGTTTCGCGGGGTTAGATGGGAAACGGTGTCCCCCCTTCGTGCACTATTTTTCCACTTTTCATTTCCTCCGCCCGATACGTTCCGCGAGGACGCGCCGCGCCGGTAAATGGTAAGCAAACAAAGATAGACTCACCGCCCAGCCGCAATTCCGCAATTCCTTGAGCCATTTCATACTCGTTCCTCACAAAGCACTGGTACATGCCGCGATCCTCCCGTGCAACGGACATCACGGAAATACGCTCCCTGGAAACCGCCCTTATGCGAGCGCCGGTTCTCAATGGCTGCCCGTCCTTCAGCCAGTAGAGCGCCGCCTGCGGAAATCCACTTGCGCTGCACGTCTGAAAAGCAGTTTTAGAGAAAAGGGACTGATGAGAGAACCGGCCAGCTTCTACCCATGCTCGCGCCCGAGCCCCCACCCGGCGGAATGTGCATGCCCTCGAAATATCCTCCGTCGCTCCTTGGAAAAGCAAGATTGCAGCCTTGCCCCTCTAAACAGCGGCGGTGGCAACGCTCGCTCAGCCCTGAAACCTTTCTTTCCGCCTCTGCTTCCACTGGTCTCGTAAAAATCGAATTACCAAGCAAGGCGGCCACGCCACATGGCTGGGGGAAATGAGCAAAGAATTCAGCGGGGATGGATTTTCATTCTGGCACTCGCGATTTACCTGTTCCATGCTTACTCGCTTCCACCGCTTGCGCTGTATTGTTCCGAGGAGCAGTGTTACGTAAATTGTTTTGTGTGTTTCCTGGTAACGGTGGGTGGAGCGCGCGAGGGTACATTCTGTGGCATTGCATTAGGGAATGTCAGTCATCAAAACTACAGGAAAATTGTTAATCATCGAATGACTGGAAGTTGTTGACTACTACAAAGGAAAGGAATCTACAGTGGAGCTGCTCATAGTCGAAATCGAGGGTTCCCGTTCCGATTAAACCCACTGAAGTTTATGTTGGACCATTGAGGCCGAAGCGTATCAATCGCTGGCAACCATGAAAATCGTCAATTACCAAATGAGCGGCTTTCCCAAGATCGACGGTCTGAATCGACGGCTGAACGTGCACGCTCAATGGCGCAGACACCGTTAACCTCACTTCCATGGATTCGCTGCCCTCGGAATTACTGGCGGTGCACATGTACGAGCCGGCGTCGATCTCCTGGGCGCCTTGTACGATCAACGAACCGTCTCGCACCACGTAATGCCCCGACGTGTCCTCGATCGGCTCCTCCCTCTGGTTTCTGTTGTAATACCACCTACGGACAGAAAGCAGGGAAAAGAGAGGATGAAAAAGGGTCGACGTAATCCATGGATTTTTCTGTTTCCACCTCGTTTCCACTGGGTCCCCGCATCGAAATCGCGGGAAATAAAAAAAGGACACTCAGAGCGATGAGCAGCGAGCTTCCCCGTGGACCGTAAAGACGCGGCGTCACGGCGCTACGGGACAATCGGAAGTTCTATTTTAGACCCCGTCGATGGTCGACCAGCGGGCTAACGTAAATATCTGAAAATGTCCCCTTGGACGCTAGTTTATGTCGCATCGAAGAAGCCTCCGCGAACGTGGCAGAAAAATCTTCCTATGCGCGATGAATTCGTTTATATTCCCGCCGGAAGGTAGCTGGAAAACAATATTCTTTCACCCTAGGCAAACCATTGCCATGGTACTCTATCCCTTATGCTTCTCCTCTTAATACCCACAACGATCTCATAGATAAAACCAATCTGAATGGAAATCAACAGACTCGAAAGAACAGAGACAGTGGATACCGTCGGAAGCTCTTACGTCTGACGTAGACCGCGAAACGTGTGTACTACTGTCAACTCGAGCGCGCTGTTGTTCCACTGCGGCTGGCCGTGCCCGATGAATCGTAGCGCTGCATCACTGCGCGGCCCGCGATACCGTGACGCTATATTACGTCCGATCGGCGCTCAAGATTCACCACTGACGGCGGGGCAAAAATACGGGGCGCACCACTGGCGTCGGACAGAGAGCGATATTGCTTGCACCAGCTATCCGAGGCCGTGCCTTTCCATTCCGACGGCGTGTATCTCTCTAGTGCACTCGCCAACCACAAAATAACAACTGTTTCATTGGGAAGACTGAATACACAGCGCCGGCCGTGAATTGTGCTACGCTACCAATACGTTGCCCCCCGTTTTTCCCCGGCAATGCTCTTTTTGTTCCGCTTCGCGTGCACACGCCGCGCTGCATGTACTCAAATGTACTGGCACGCTTTCAAAACACTGCCACTTCAACCAGCAGCCGGATAAACCGCGCCCGTGCCGCGCGGCCGGCGCGGCGAACGTAGGGTCGAAAATCGTTAATACCGCCGCTGGATCTTTAAATAAGGAGCGCAGACCGAGGCGGGCTCGCGGACGGCGGAGATTGTTCGCGCGTTGCCGCCGTTCGATACGGTTCCCGGATCGATGACGGGCGTAGATGTCGCGAAAATCCGCGAGCGTTCCGTGACAGAGGGTACGGCTCGGCGGACGGATTTAAAGCGTCTCGGCAGAGCCAGCGGATAATCGAATCGATCTCTCGCGGGCACGCGCGACCTTTGACCTCGCCGAGGCCGAACCACCGGCGCAGAAACTGAGCCAATTCGGTCCTGAAACCGCGAGACCGAGCACCGCGCTCGTGAATTAACAGGATCGTTTTCGGCGCCCCTTTCGAAACGTTAAACCCGCCCTCGAAAACGTTTTCAGCGTACTCGTCGCTGCCCCGGAGAGTATCCGCCGGACGACTGGCCGCGCGCAAGGCCGCACGAAAGAAAGGATAACATTTGCGTTGCATCGAAACTCCCGAGCAGCATCAATATTTACCGAGAGGGGTGAAACAAAATTTTCGCTCAGGTTTCGGTATCGATTGTAACTTCCACGCGCGATTCATCTTCGTTCTTTTTTTTTTTTTTTTGACGTTCAACTGTAAACGATCTTTAAGAGCGTCGGTGGTCCACCAGCTTCACCGCCGGATTTCTTTGCCCCTGTATTGTCTAAAGTCGATATACCTTTTTACAGCGGCCGCAGACTCATCGGGAAAAGTTTCGTCTGCATTTGCAATCCCGCTCCTGCGACCTCTCCATTTGATCCACCACGCCCACGCCACTCCATCTTCCATTGTGATCGCAGAAAATATTAACCCTAGCGACTGCCTTTTCCCTTGCTCTTTGCAGGAGCGGAGTGAATCGTCGGTCGCGATCGTCGCCTCCTGTCGCCTCCTCCATCGGGGGCAAACGTGACCGCGCACAAATCGGGGATCCAAGCCCCGGCGTCCCGGAAGCGCGCTCAAGAACTCGAAGACTCGCAGCGGTCGTGGCAATCTAGGCCGCGCGGTCTCTCTCCACGGGCTCTCGAGCGTCGAATATTTTCCGCCCGGCAATCTCGGAGCTAAGGCAACCTCCCCAGGGACGTCGGTCCCCCGACACGGTCCAAAAATCATCTTCGTCCTCCGCGCCAGAGGTCCCGGGCTCTCTGTCCTTCTCGCGGTGATTGACCTCCGTCGTGTGGAGTCTCCGGGAGCAGCGTCGGAGGCCCTGCTCGCCGGTTCAGGAGGCTCCGGTGCGCCAGGACGCGGCAGGAGGTGCAGGAGGACCACGCCGATGATGCCGAAGACTCGCAGGACGCGCAGGGGCGTAGAAGGGCGAGGGGACGCGGCCGACGACGAGGAGTATACCTATAGATAATCGAATTTACGGAGGGAAATTGGCGAGGGAAGGAGATGGGATAGGGAACAGGGCGAGTGTGAGGGAGCCTAGAGATGGAAGCTCTGCCACGCTGGCAAACCCTCAGACTCTCTCCTCCCCGCGCTCTACTCTGTCCTCTCATCCCTACTATCCCTTTCCGTCTACCTGCCCCTCTCCCTCGTTCGCCCGGTTATCCTCCGGTCTCGTCTTCCTCTCCCTTGAACGCGAGCGGTTCGCTCTCTTTGCTCGCCTCCGTCAACTCAGCGAAGCCACGGAAGAGGCAGAGGAAGCGAAGAGGAGACCCCGCACGAGAGAGACGGCCGAGAGAGCGAAGGAGATAGGTACGGCCTGCGAGAGGGAGACGATGAACACAGCCACGGAATACTCAGTGACGTCGACGTACACGTAAATGCGGAATATTTGATGGGCTGTCAGAAGCAGTCTCTGTAATCAGCGGTCGGTTTGTTTGCGCTACCCATACACTCCTCGCTTCTATATACCGCTCCGGCCGCCTTCTCGTTTCTACCAGCCGTATCGTCGATGCACAAACGCGTAACGTGCGCCTATTAGCCTAGCTCACGTGATTTTTACATAATCGATCTGCTGGGACATCCGGATTGCCGAAGCTCGTGATAGCGACGCTTGCAACGACGCTATTCTTGAACGCCCGCCGGGGAAGCCAATAACCCGGGATTTCCAGTCCACGTGTTCCTTTGGGGATCTCGGTTTTTTAATCTCGATGACGATTTACGCATCGTGAACCTATGACACACTTCCAGCCGGACTTATGGTGGACAGATATCATTGTAATGTTGCCGGCTCGTGAAAGAGATGATCGAGGGAAAAATGGCAGCCATCCGCTTGCTACCAGGGCCAGCGCTGCTCGAACAAGATCTCAGCTGCCTGATCTAGTGGTATGAACAGTCAGCCATCGGGGTGAACACGACCCAAACACTTTATTCCTTCGCGTTCACGCATCTATCGATCGATCAGACCAGGCGTTGCTCGAGCCAACGAAATTAATTACTGCTGTCAAACATCGGCGACAGGGAATTGTTAATAAACCGGCGAGCGACGATATCGAATTATCCGCAGCTGAGCGTCGGTAAAATTTTGATACCTAGGCGAGGAGCCGATATCAGCCGCGAATAGGGCAGACTATGGTCGTTAACGTCGAGCGATTTTAACGGTGAGTTGCAATCGAAGCTCGATTCGAGCTTGACAGTGGTCGACGATCGCGTGACGTCGAAAGCGAGAGCAACAGTGGGGAGAATAATCGTATCGATAATTCTGCTTCCACTTGCTCCTATAAAAACACGCAGAGAAGTGAAATCGAACTGAACCTTAATCCGACATAATCTCGTTGCGCGCGTATAACAAGCCCCGCCAGAGGTCACGTTTCTGCTCCAGCTTTGGAATCGCCGCTGGGTGGAAGCGGAAAAAGATGGACGAGCTTCGTTTGACGTTTAATCTGTTAACCGGGGGAAAATAAATTATCCCGTCGCGAAAGTTTAATGATTACTACTCGCGCGCGGCGAGTAAGTAGTAATAAAAACAAGTACGCACCGCGATCTTTTTAAGCGCTTATTTTTACATGCACGGGAGGCGCATCTGATCGCGGGATGACCCAGTTAACAGATTAATAGCGACCACTAAAGAGAAGATTCGCCCGTTATCCCCTTTGAGCGGACGCGCGCAATCGGATAATAAATGCATTAAAACTGTAATACGCAATCGCTTTGCCCCGCCGACTTTACAGACCGTCTGCTTTGTCCCGCCCTCCTCGCTTTCGTTAGTGTCTGGCGAAGCACGCGGGAAACAAAACGAGCCACGTCAAAGTTCATTACGACCAGAATTTTCACCTTTATTCACCACGCCACACATTCGCATGTACGCGAGCCTCTCCGTTCCTTCTAGTCTATGCCTCGATTCCTCGAGCTCGTCCGCGCTGGGCTGTTCGATCCCTCGGTCGACTCTATTCCATTGGAGTTTCGAAAAAGGACCTCGCCGCTCCCGGGGAACTCTATAAAAATATCTTCCGCGCAGCGTGGCTTATAGGAGGTCTGATTCATGCAAGGAGAATTCCACTCGTCAAAGACGCCAGTCACCCTTTTTCCCTCCTTTCCCCGTGATACTTCTATCTCTTCTCCCGTATAATGCAACCGGTATGCATCGACGAGCTTCGCGTGTTTCGCCTGTGCTTGCCGCGAAAATACCACGCCGCGCGAGATACCCCGGCCAGACCAATGTTTGAAATTAGCATTAATATAAGAAAAATAGAGAAGCGGCAGCTCGCGAGAGAGCTGGTTTTATCTGGCTGCCAGGACTACTCGGCGCGAGGATCTCGTTTCCTTCGTCATTGTTATCATTCATGACCACCACGACGCCGTCGCCTGTCCAAACGAAATCACGTTCCAAAATACGGGGCTCCGTCGAGAACCGTGTGCTCCGCGGCGAAACAGCGGAACCGACTTACGTCCCGCTAAATCGCGAAAGGAGCGACCAACCGGAAGACGCGGTCCGTCTCCAAGCAACGTTATTCCTGGAGAGTGCTCCACGCTTCAGAATGCAGAAGCTGCAGATCGAATGCGCGGCGTGGATAGTCGCGGGAGATTGAAATTTTTACATTTCAATCAGGCTCCTCTTATAATCCCTGCACCACGCGCTGTTCTTTCAGGATTATCGTCAATAATTCAAGGGAAGCTTGGGCTTGAAGGCGGAAATACGATAATTCCAGGAAACAACGTGGTGTTTCATTAATTTAAAAAAATCCTTTTAATTCGCAACTGTTGTTTTCTAGCGTAGGGATGGATTACTCGTGGCGAAATGTAATCGCTGAATCATATTTTTCGAGGAAAAAGAGGTCCTTACTGATTAATCATACACGAAGCTTATAAATAAGCAGACCTCGTGGCGTAAAGCTATTTAAATCGTCGCCACTGGATACTGGAAACCGTAATAATATTAGAGCGGCGGGCTAGTGGGAGGAAAAGTTTCAGGGGGTAGCGATGAAAATATTTTTCGAGCAGCAAGAAAGCCAGCAGACGGGTCCCATTCCATCGACCGAGCCAATTAAACTTGGCCAATGCATCGTGGCCCCACCGTTGTATCGGGAAACTGTTTGGCAAGTAAGCGAGCCGTGCTCGAGGACCGTTTCGCAAAAGTCGGCAATTACAAAACGTGCCGCGTTTTATGGAGAACTCTTTCCCCCGTTTGTCGCTCTATTGAATGGGGGAGCAGTGTTTTAAAGCGGTCCAAAAGGGACTTTCCCGGGGAAAGTGAACCTCGATCCACACTGTATCACAGCCTTATTGGGACAGCAACGGAAGTCGAAATTAAAGGCGAGTAGGGTGACTGTACCTAATATCGCCAGGCAAAAGTTAAGTCGCTGTCAATTGAATAATAATTGATATTTTTGCATGCAGTTCGTTTCAAAGTAAAGAGAAATTATTCATCTTTCATGTAGCATAAGTTAGAATCGTTGAAACCTACAAATTTTTAATTAGGACTCAAAAAACGCAAGACATGAAAAAATCGGGTCCTGAAAAAAGTGTACCTAATATCGCCTACTCAAGAAATATTGATTAATTCATGTATATATGAGTTTTTAAAGTCATTTTCACATGTGCTTTTATTATTTCTTGCTCTATAAATGTTTTTTTATCGATCTTTGATTTTATTTTTATTAGAATAATATAGAAATTTAAAAATATAGATGTGTAAAATAATTTATTTATTACGTTCCGATGTACATATTGGACAAATAAACTTTATTTCGGTTGCTCCACGCATTTCGTGACCTCACCTGTAACAAACATTACATCGAAACCATTGTTCTCCGGTAGGCGGTATTGAGAACACGCATACTGCTAAAAGAAAAACGCTATTTTCATTACGAAAAATATTTGAATCGATTTCATTTCTTAAGTACATCATTAATTAGGTATTTCTAGTAGATATTCCTGCATTCACAGAATTATTAGACTTACCTTCTCCGAATGTGATGTAAAATTGTGACAGCCCAATAAATTTTTACACTATTAAGATTCTCTAAAATCCTTCCCTTTCTGTAATTGTTGATCACATGCTGCTGCAATTACAGTATGTCTTCCTACATATGTTTAGGTACTAATTCAGTGTATAACTGATAAATTTTAGAGCTTACTTTGCGAGATATAGCGAGTGGCGATATTAGGAACACTGGCGATATTAGGTACAGTCACCCTACACTCGCGATAAACGGCAATCATCGAGCAGTGAAATCTCACGGGGACGTTGAATGGCAACGCGAGCATACAAATTCATACGTAGCCTGGGTACTCTTACCTGTTCGTGGGGGTGGGATTGCCGTATGCAACGCAGGGTATCACAATGGTGTCTTTCAGCCGCGCCGACATGTACACCACCTTCTCGTTTATCATCGGCGGCATGGAGCTCCGTATCTCTGCAGGCAGAAAAAGCGAAAGGATCGCATAAATCCTCCAGCGACAATACGCCATCGGAACGTCGCCGACAAAGAGCCAGGAGACGATTCCTCGATGCGTGAAATAATAAAGAAACCCTCCCTGGCGCCCCACAAGCCAACTTCCTCGCGAGTGGAGAAACTTTCCGCGAAATTTTTTGGACAGCGGAGGGGACGGGGCTTCGCCCTCTAATATCTCGCCCGGCGAGAGAACCCGCGCTCCCCGAGATGAGTTCGCGTAAGTTTTTCCTCGCGACGTACGCCAAATATATTCCCCCAGCCGACGAAGTAGATGCGGGACGAGCGGGCTCCAGGTTTTAATAAAAATACAAGGACAGGATTAAGAAACGGCCGTTGCGAATCGCGAAATGAAATCCAAGCCGACGCGTGCTCCACTCATCGATCCCTACGCTCCAAGGTTATCGAGGGGTACGAGCGAGACGCGGGGAATAATGGAAACACGGTGAACGGTATTGGATTACATTGTTTGGAAAATTGATAGTGACAATATCGCCGGAGATTTAACAAAGGAGGGGAGCAGGAGGACGTGGAAGGAAGGAGCGGAGGAAATACATCCTCCGAGATCCATCGGGGTTCTTTCTTGGCGGAGCAGATACACGCAGGCGCGTGTGTGCAGGGATGTACGTGCAGAGGCAGAGGTTGAGGGTAGTTCACAGCCCCAACGCACCCCTCTCCTCCCTCAGGACGAGTTCATGTAAGTTTGTTCCATGATATACGGGAAATGTTTTCCACGGCGCGTCATAAATAGCCGCCGGCTGAAAAAGGAGCAGGAACAAAGGTTCTCCGTAACGGGGAAGAAGGCCGGGCGTAGAAGAAGTGGAAAGAGGAAGAGTGAAGCGATGGGTGGAGAGAGCAGGGAAGAGGATCGCGCCGGTGCACGCATCAGCCCCGACGTTTAATGGGGAATTATGGCCGCAGATAGCGGCCTCGTCTCACGACGTGGCGTACCATAAAGGGACAGATAGCCGTGTGCTATCGCCTTGCTTCACCGCGGGAATTTCAAATCTCACGGCCTGGCAGGGCACGCCCTTAACTCCTGCTGAGTGCTTCCTGGCCTTTTCTTAACACGCTGCAAAATCGAACTCTTAATGATCTAATAATCTCTAAGAGGAGCGTCTGAGACACGCCGCACGCGGCCATTTTCCGAGAACTAAGAAAGGCCACCCCCTAAAAAGGTCACCACGAGTATCGCAACGATCCATGGAATTTACTCGTTCACCGTCAATGAGACCGCGACTAACCCATCCGTTTCATTAAGATTTCATTAACAGATATTCGCGTAATTAGCGGTGCCCGCAATGAGCCTTTGCGCGCACGGGATGTAGTAATAACGCGGTAATGAATATTACAACAAAAGGGATCGCGTATTTGCGTTGGAAGCGAGGGGTGGGTTGTAATTAAAACAGAGCGTTTTTCGGTTCGCGACTCCCGTCATTAACCCAGTTATCGCCTCCACCATTAAAATCGTGGCGAATTTCGCGGCGCGTCGAATCATTGGCGCAGGGTCAAGGGTTTTCCCGCGATGCATGAATGCTCGCGACTCGGTGACACGCAGAAACGCACGTGGCGCGCCGCTCGACGTACAGGGGGTTTTGAAGCTCCTCCGCGTTGTATTATAGAGTCGGTACGTTGGAAAAGAGACACTCGTTGCCGCCGGAAGGGTGGCTTTTAATCGTCGATGAACGTGAAACGCTTGCTCGTGGAAGTGCATGGAAAGAAGGCAAGCGACGAGGCGCCTGTCGCGTGCAGATTCGCGAGTCAGGCGCCGGTGATGCGCCAGCTTCTCATGTCGGCGCATTCAAGCCGCAGAAGTGCTTCCAGACGACGTGCAAGTGCACCAAATTTCAACGTGTTCTGCACGCGACTGGGGTTCTTGGATATTCGGTGATATTCCCATCTTGGGGTGCAGGGAACACGATGGATCACCGTATTGTCAGAAAGCACTGTCAAGCTTCCTCCTTTCTGTAGTAGAGTTATACCGCGTCGTTGGCAATAGCAATAGCTTTAAGAGGACTAGGCAGTCAGAAACTCGATTTTTTGTTTGTTGCATTTTTCGATAGTACCACCCTTCCCGATTAAAATGCCGTTTGGTTTATGTTAAAATTCGCAAAATTGAGGATTTTACAGCCGAAAAGGTCGAGCGCGCCATAAACCGTTTCTGCGCGCACGCAGGTAGACTAGATTCCTCTTTCGAAACTTTAAGCGCGTTTTTCTCGGAGTCATATTTCCTCTTCGTTTTGCAGTGATTGGGGAAAAACGGAGGTATCAGTCGATTTGAAAAAAAATCAGCATATATGAAACATGTCTAGTTACGACCTGGACCTACGCATTAGTCTGTAAAAACTCCTGGTTTGTCAAAAAAAAAAAAAAAATTGGAATGGCTCTTTTCCCTGGCGAAAAATGACGTTTCTTTAAAATTTGCCGTTTTGCAGCCACCATTTCTATAATTTTGATTTTTTTCCTTTTTCAATAGGTTCAGGCCAGAATAGGGGCCAGGGCAAAGTATAAATTTCAGAGAATATTTCACAATTAAATTTCTTACGGCCAGAATCACTGCAAATTTACAGCGGCTCCAAAAAAAAAACGCCTACATATCAGACGACTGTAGCGCTGTCATACATATGTATATGATATTCAAATCATTTCTTTTTTACTGTTTATAGTATTAATAAACATTACCCGAACGTACTAGTCACAATTTGTGTTCATCTCCTTGTAAAATAATTCGCAAAAAATACTTGATTTTCGAGCGATCTGACTGCCTAGTCCCCTTAAAGGTGTAATCTGGAGTATACATTGCAACTACCGTCCTAGTTGAATCATTTCGCGAGCCTGGAATACGTGACTGTCGGAAGAACCGCCCCCGAACGCATAATCGAGCCCGGTTCGCGAAATGAATCCTAACTTTTCGGGGATTGTAAAATTTCACGCGCACTGGGACACCTCGTGTGGGATAATTCCAAAAAGTTTGCTCGTTACTCGTGAAAACTGCTGTACATCGGGGCTTGCTGTTAATTCGGTGTATTCTGAGCGCGGAGGCTGGGGACGGAGCCGTGCAGGTGAAGGAGTCTCGGAATATGCAAACGATCGAGCACCATCCCCGCCCTCGGCCCCACCAAACTCCGTTATTAAGTTAATAAGTATGTAAGTGCGCTTAGCATAAATTTATATACCGCTAGAAGGTGGCCCCCGCCCTTTATTACGACCGCGGAACGAGTGACCCGAAGAATTGAAAGCAGAATTTCGCGAGCGCGCCGCAGTTTCTGCGAGGCTGCGGGAACGAGGGGAGCGATGTGTGGCGGCTTGAGATTCTCCCTCATGGCGTAACTTCGCGGGTTAACTGGAGTACCTTGCCAGACGAATATATTCGCGTCTTGCCGCGTTTATGGAAACGTTAGGCGAAGAAAATTCAACGACACAAGAAGCAAATCATGTGGGGAGGAAGTTGACGGAAGCCTAAAAGGCGAATAATTCGAGGAACTAATGAAGTCCCAATATTAATGGACCCCGCCATCCAGTTGGAACGCAAAAATGCCTGACTGGATACACCAGTTACCTGTCGACGGTCTTCCAAAAATTACAGCCCCCGCGTAAACGCATTTCGCGTGGATAATTTCAGAAGCACCGAGAACCGCTGCATAACCCGAGGGTTTGAACGCGCTCGGGATCGGGAACAGCAATTATAAAATCTTACCTCCGGTTTCATTTGGCGCGAAATTTCTGCGAAACTTGTGCGCGCCATATATTGCAGCCGCGTAGAGCGGAATTGCTCGGAGGAGGGTGGAAGTTTAACTAGGACCCCGGTTATTGTAAACAAATCTTCGACGGGGCGCAGGCTAAAGCTAACAATTACGCCGTGCTTGCACGCGAAGCATCGTATGTGCGCTCGTGTGCTTCGCACGGGCTAATAATAATTTGCAATCCCGTTAGAGGTAATCTGTATTTAGATAACAACTGCGCGGGACTGCCGTAAACCGGCTGTTCGACCGCCTAGACACGTAGGAATTCGAAACAATTCCTGCGGCACGGATTTTCATAGGGGCGGAGGGTGCCATGATGCCCGACTATCTTCCATTTCCACCAGGTAAATATCACCTAGTTTTGCGTATCTCGTGAAATGTTTCCCTGGCCGCGGTAAACAACCGTCCGCGAATCTATATTCCATTAAAACGGGATCGCTGTTCGAGCTGATGCACCGACTGCAAACAGCCACGGCTGCTACTGCACACCCTACGCGCGTTTAAATTCCCGGCCATCGCGTTGTATCGTTAAATATTCCCGCGCCCCGCGCAATTTCCCGGGTAGTCCGTAACCTGGACTTAGGGAAGATTTTAAACGAGCTGGCTGAAGTCCTAAGTCCTAAGTGTTTATAGCCCCAGGGTAATTTCAAGATGGCCCGTTTAGTTGTTAGTTAGGTCTGTGCTGAGCCGAGTCAGGTGTGGATCAGGGTTGGATTAGGTGCGGTTTAAGCGTGGATCAGGTCAAGATTAGATCGTGTTCCACGGAGATTACGGCGGCAACTAACTTGGTGCGGGAGTCAGTAGCGTAGACCTGGGTCAGAAACGCGTCAGGGCAGGAATTCAGCGACGAATGAGTTAAGTTGTGCCTCGATTAGGTGCAGCTTATGCTCGGATTAGGTTCGAGTACAATCTGCCTGGGAATCCCATTAATTATATTTCTAATTTCCGCTCGCGAATGTAGGTACATTTATTAATAAATCTGCATATCTGCCGTGGCAGTGATCCCTCCTGTGTCCCTCATAACCCTGGGCACGTAATAATCATCAGTGCGCCGCACTAACGCTGATGAAACTTAAATAACCGTTCCTGGCTTGTAACGTAGTCGGGATTAAAAATGCAACGCCCGCCGCATCGCTGGCTGAAGATGAAGCGCGCGCATATATCGCGTATCCAATTTTCAGCGCACTTTCGTTTACCTTCGCCCGTGATTACGCAGAGTTTACGATTAAGCCGACGGTGTATTAATTATTCCCGGGGCAGGCTTGCGCGGACTTATCGACTGGTTGACAGGCGACCGTGCGGGGGCACGATCGGGGAGCCAGCAGAGAGAAAAATAAGGCGATAAAGTAGGGGAATATCGGTAAGACGGGGATAGGTAGCGAACGATGAATTATGACGCTTCCTACATCGAGGATTAGCGCGAGAGGGTAGAGGGGTGGGTGCGCATGGGTGGCGAGGTTGCGGGGGTGGAGAAAAGTGGTAGGGAAGAACGTGCAGAATGTCTTCGGGTTCTTTTTTGTACGCATCTCGTATAGGCACGTCTGAGGCTTCAACGGGAATCTGGAGGGTAGGTGTGGCATGTGAAGAGAAGCATCATTAGTTAGCCGGGCTCGAGTGGAGATTTCTCCCCTTTCCGCTTCTTCGTCGACGTCTTCTTCGTCTTGCCGTGTGCATGCCCCGGACCCCCGTCCCATCTGCTCCGGCATCGCGCGCGCCTAACCCCAAAGCAGACGTTACGAGGCGAAGGCACCGCGCCGGTAACGAGTAGATGCAACCCGACTAAAACGACCACGGGGGTGGAAAAGCTTTTCAGACGGGCCTCTCGATCGCGGGCCTCGTCGCCCGGAGTCTGGCAATTACCGAGCTTAAGAGAATTTTTCCTTTGATCGGGCGCCGATCATCCGACGGCTCATTAACTCGTGCTGCGGTTTAAATCTCGCAACCGTGCGACCCTGGAGGGCGACGCGAAACACCCCGCCAGAAGTACCCGCTCCCCCTGGACTTCGCGTCTAATTAGCTTATCCTCTGCGTTCCTATTTTGGAGATTTCTGTTGGTTCTCCGTATGAAGATACAAAACTGATCATGAAAGAAATGGCTAACGTTTCTTGCTAGACCATCGTCGATTAGCTATGCTCGCGGGTGTAGGACATTTAACGGGGACGACCCTCTGGGACCGCGATTCCCGTTGAAAGGCCAGCCCCTGATTATTCGACGTGCACAATTGCCCGAAAAAACAACGCCGCTATCGGCGATAAGTGGCCCGGCTGCACGTAGCAGGCCCCTCTAATTGCATCGCGTTCGTTAATGAACCGGTCTGGACTTAACCCACCAGGCGGAAGTACTTTTTCCCATTCACCCACGTGAACCACACACACGCAATCATTGGCTGATCGATCGATCGACGGTTAGTCGCGGTAAGCAACGCGTAATATCGAATCGCACGTGTGGCCGTGCGCGCACACGGGGTGGGCGGGAGAAGTGAGTTTATCGTGGATTTCCACGTTCACGGTAATATCCACCGCGATGTTTGCCCACGTTCGACATGACGCGTGCACTTTTGCGCGAAACGCGAGGTAAGCGAGCCCTAAACGACTCGGTATGTGCCGGGGAACGAAGGCGCGGGCCATTATCGATGCATCACCTGACGAAAGCAAGCTGCAGATCTACCTGCCGGTAAACGACAAGCGAGAAACCTCGACTAGCGTAGTAGCAGAATTTCCATGCAGGATATCGACAACGGGACAATTTTTCGCAACTTTTTCGAGGGGAACAATCGCGGGGGATGACAGAAATGAGAGGGTTGGGGTGATTTTCGAAACTTGTTCCCCGTGCTGTTTGTCCCGTTGCGGGGCGTTTTCCCCTGCGCTGGGAACGGTATAATAATTAACGGTCCGTTCGCCGAGAGCAAACATTTAATTGAAATCGAACGTATCCAGGGGGGGAGGCATGGTCGAGGCAAACAGAATTCAGCTTCCTTCCCCGGGAGGGAATATCCCGTGGAGCGAATATCCCGCGGCGTTTTTTCTCCCTTTGCCCGTTTGTTATTGAAAAAATTTAATAACCGCTGGTAGGTACCAGCGTCTTCGCCCGGTACAGCCGGGGTGGAAAAACACGGAGGGCGGAGAGCAGAAAGAACGCGGCAGAGGGAGGATGAAAATAGCGGCCGTTGGTGGAACCGTTCGATTCTTCGATCCTCGAGCCGCGGCACGGGCGAGGAAAAAACTAGAGAAATGCCGCCACGAGCGTCTAGCAGTTGTCCAATTATGGAATCACGCACTCCGAGGCGACCTGAATCCGCTAGAAACGCCTCGATAGAAGCCTCGAGGGCGAGAGAACGAAATCAACCCGATTCGCACCACCTGACGCTCTTATCGGGAAAAGTAGTCTGTGCTCATAAATATTCAACGGTCTTCAGGGGAAATTTGTAAATATCGTATCGGGGTGTAATAACATCCCGCCCCCGTCGAAGCCGCTCTCGCCCGCCTCTCGAGACGCGTCGCGCCGCGCCGCCACGAGAAGAGGAAGCGGAACTTTTCCCGCTGCGAGGGAATTACACGTTGCTCCTAGCGCGACGGGGCCCACAAAGAAGCTTTTATTTCCTCGGCATTCCTATTAACATTGTCGTCGCTTCGCAGGAAAAATCTTGCGCTCCCTATATTAAAAGCTTATTAGGTCCTGTTAAAAGAGAAGCTTCGAGGGAAGGTAGTATTCCGGTTAATTCCTGGACGGCCTTTGTCGACAGGAAACGCGTTAAGATAGCCGAGCTAATGCTATTTCCCGTTCTATCCTAGCCGTTGAGTTTTTGCGAGCGTAGGCGTTTGCCCTGCTAATGACAAGCCGGGGGACCTAATTCGCTGCGAGGGATTATTCTGCGTAATTTGTTTTGGTTGGTAGCACTGTAAATGGCAAACGAGAGAAGCTGCCGAACAACCCCCCTATATACTGGCTGGCGGTGTATAATTAATTAACTCGCATCGCGGGATAAGTGCGCTTCAGTTACGGTATGAATTTTCAATTAAACCGGAGCATCGCGAATCGAGCTGGAAACGTGTTATCTTAGCCTGGCGGCAGCGTGAAGCGGATTTTAACGCACTCACCAGTCAATTGAAGCCTCCCAACGTTGCTGCTGACGACCGTTTCCTGCGTCAGACGATGATGCGTCCTGCACCGATAAGTCTGTTCCGCGTCCTCCCTCGTGATATTCTGTATCATCAGCTCGCCGCTCGATAACATGTGATACTTGCCATCTGAAAATCGAGGAATTTCAATCGCGTCAGGGTGAACGGAACTTTCTTTGCCCCGGGATATCACTTCGAAATGAAACAAGATGGATACGTATTCATAGCGGAATAATCCAATCAATATTCAAACACAGCAAGTTGATTTCGCGCCACCAGTTCTTTCGCGTGGCTCGAGTACATTCAACTTCGAACCCTCAAGTTCGCATTGGCGTAAGTTTGTCCCGCTATCGATCGACTAACTCCAATCGGCGACTGTATTAACAAATCTGTCTGGATTATTAGTGAGCACGTTGGAACCTGTTTGACGATACATACCTTGATCGAACTCTCCTGTAATTAATGAAGTTTGCCTCGTTAACGGGTTTCACGTAGCTCGTGGTGAAAACTTCCCCGTGCAACGCATTCAACAGACGGGACTGCAGCGCGCTCAACGTTAACCCATAACAATACGTTTCTTTTAATCCGCCTCCGTACTATACCCTCCACACTGCCTTGAAAATCAGCGAGAATATTTTCGATTACTCGCGTTCTTAAGTGATCCTCGCGGTCCGGTGAATAGCGGAGCTCTATCCCGCGAAACAGGGTCGCGCGGAAAATCGAGAGACACCATAATCTGCGCAAGACGTATCTCGACCTCGTTCGGATCCACTCTATTATTTGCACGAGTCGCGATCACCGCGATCCTCGAAACCGTCTACGGTTATTCAGCGGCGAATGAAATTCTCGTCAAAAAATTTCTCCGCTCGGCCAGAAGAATACGCGCCCGCTCGCGAGAGCCCCTCGCGGCCGGGATAATTGAATTCGACCAAGGTCCGGGGGTGTGAAAAGTGGCGCGATTAAAATACCGCGCGACAGAAATATCCCTGGCTTCCCAGGCCACGAGGGGGTCGCGTTACACGTTGCTCGTTCCTGTTTACGAACGAGGACAACGTCATTAAGCGATATCCGCGGGGGGCAACGCTACTCACCTCCCATCGTGGACGGATAGATGTTGAACGACGGCTCCTGGAGCCAAGACGTAATGGTGACGTGGTCGCGAACGAAACTGGGAACGTTGCATCGCATAAGTACGTTGTTGCCGAGGAAACCACCGGGATATTGCACTTCCGGATCGTAGCGTTGGTTCACCACTGAAACACACAAACAACAGGCCGCTCGAATACCGTGGGCTAAAGCACCAACCACCCCCTATCACCACCCCCGCATCCAGCCCCGACCGGAGTCTCGTGCCCAGGGTCGGAACCTACGGTCCAGAAAAAAGCTCGAGTTTTTCGCCGCGAGGCAGCGTCGAGTGCGCTGAAACTACGGAAAGTTGGTATGCTAATGACCGAAGGAGGAAATTCGTTTTCGAGTCCGGCCTCGCCGACGTCACCGTCGCCGGAAACGAAAATTATGACGAACCGCCGAGAGTGGGGGACGTTGCCCATCCGACGTATAATTTAGAAATTTCAATGGGCTTCAGTTTAGTGAAGGATTTATCGGTGTTTCGCGGTAATTAATCGCCGGCCGTTTTGTTCCAACATTATTCGAAGCCGGCACGATCAGGCAGCGTTAATAACCCAACTTGGGTAAACGTAATAACGTTAAACGTAGCTTCGTTAACGGGCTTCAGAGGCGCGCGGTTGCGCTGCGATGTATCGCGTAAATTCGACGAGGTATCAATTATATACTACTCGCGAGCTCCGCCGAGTTTCATGTCGTTACCGAAATTCCGCTTCTAGGAAAAGACCCGTCTGCTGTACGAAGGTACAGGTCGCCAGATGGAACCGTGCTCTCGAAAACGGCGTCGACGGGCGACGGTTTTGTTGATTCGTAGCTGGCCCGCTTAGCAGCGCGGTTTTAGCGACGGGGACTAAATTATTTCGTCGAATCGATACGGACCGTTCTCCAACCGGGGAAATACTGGGACACGTACAAACACCCCGCGTCTGAGAGGGTGGACCTCGGGCGCACGTATTTTCTGGTAAACATCGAAGTTTTCAGCTGCGACAACACTTTTCAGGTAGGTGGCATGAAGCTCGATCGATGCAATTATCGTAACGGAATGTTAAACACTCTGCCAACGTGTATTTGCTGTTCCACTCGATCAAACGCGGTAATATCCTCCCTTGATCCCGTTTGCACTGAGAGTATCCAAACATAGAGAGAGAGAGAAAACCGTTCTGCTCTCTGTTTCTTCGATAAATCTCCTTCTCGTTTCGCAAAAATCGTCTGTAATAGCGCGAGCGCGCGAGATTCGAGCTCTCCGAGTCCGTTCCTGGAGGCAGTCCGCGCGACTTAATTGTCTCGCCGCTAGAATGTCGCTGAGGGTACGAGCAAAGGCGAAGAAAAAGGTTGTTAAGTGGCGGTGCGAGGGTGTAAGGGAAAACGAAGGGCGCGCCGCGATACCTCGGGATTAAATCCGCCGTGGCTTTTGTCCCGACCATCGCTACAAGATGTTGATACCGTCGCCGCGGAATCAACCTTTACGGGATAAAAGCCGGACGAGACGCCGAATGAAGCGGCGCTGAGCCCTTAATTAAAAAAATCTCGATAGCGGCGAGGGCGAGGCACCGCGGCTCTGTCTCTGGGTTTCTGCGCGGAATGTCTGCGGTATGAAAGGATCATAATGAAAATTGAGGGCTAAGAGAAACAAAATAGGTGGCGTAATATATCCGCGGTGTGTTTACAAGGCGAGAGAGAGAGAGAGAGAGAGCTCCGTGAGCCTCTGGCTGCGATAATTACCTAACACAAGCGCGGCTGCTGTGCACACGCACAGGTGCCTCGACGAAAAGGGATTTCGAGGGACGCCCGGGCCCCTGGGTGACGTGCAAGTTTCTTTTAAAAAAGATGGCACGCTCCCGAGCACGGTTTCTAATTCTCCGGAGCAAAGAATGAAAGAGAGTTTCGGGAGTTCGCGTAGTCTTGCTTGCTGGCGGATGGTTCCAGGTTGGTGAAGTAAATCGTTGGTGGTGGATAATGATAGAGCGGTAGACGAATTCATTCCCGAAGCGAAAGCATTAAACCCCTTTTCGGTTTACCATCACTTGAACTCTACTTCTCCCCGTGTCACTACAATAAATGGCGCTCCAAGGTGAAAAGCTACCCCCTCGGATGGCGGACCTCAATTTCGTTCAATGATACCGTCGTTATTTAGCCCCTCCGACACCCGCATGACCCCGACGCGTTAATCGACGCGAGAAATATCCCCGAACCGATAGAAACCAGCTGGAAGACGTAGAGAGGTGTGACAGAGCCTTAAAAGGGTCGCGGTATCTTATCGAAAATCTCGAGGCAGTCCCAATCCGGCCATGAACTAGCATTCCGCGTAAGTTGATGGTCTCGGCTGAAAGGTTGGCGAGGGAGCAGCCCTGAAAGAGGGTGAAGCAAGGATGCAGAACGCGAAACCGTGCTGTCTTTCTCTCCGAAGGACGGAGACGGAGTGAGACGGAAGGGCGGCAAGGGGGCGGGTAAAGGAAAATGTGGTAGTGTGTGGGGCCCCGGCTCTGCAACCCGTTTCGAGAGTCAGCGGAGCGAGGCACTCAGACTCCAGAATGGGGTAAAAACTCGGTGAGTTCGCCTCGGCTTCCTCTCCCTCTTTCTCTCTGCTTCCACCCCTTTGCCAGCCTTCCTCTACCACCCCGTATCACACGGCTCTCGGTTACGCGGCAACCAAGCCAAGCATAAACTCGGCAGACGTATCGTGGCAGGTAATATTTACAAACCATGAAACCTACGGGACGAGGAGGAGAGACAGAAACAGAGGCCACGGAGACTCGTCCACCCCATCCATCCCTATACATCCCCCAAGCCTCCTAACCCATCCCTATCCCGTGGCCACCTGCCGGAAGGAGAGCTCGCGTGCTCGAAATTCGCGTCCATTTTCGGCGACTCGAATTTTCCGTGGGGACGGGCCGAGGGCCCTTTGCAGATGCAACGCGTCACGCTGGTAATTATGTTTCCGTTACGCTTGACGTAGGTCGCCAGGCCATTCGCCGTCGCGTCGTCGGGGGAATCGGTCGGGCTGCGACTCGATTGCGAAGAATTCGAATCATACAGACAAGCCTCGAGGACGCGGGCTTTCGTTACGAGCATTCGTCTACAGTCAAAATCAAAAGCGTAGTATTATTGAAGGAGCAGAGGGTGCCACGAAGGGAGATTCCTCATCCAGTCGAACCTCCCACGAGACCCATCTCTCTCTCTCTCTCTCACGTCGTACGCGCGCCATGGATAATTATTCCCGTGGAACTTTCGGCAAATTCGCGTTTCGAATAGAAGTTTGAAGAACGCTCGAACGGCGAGGCACAGGTACGTGGACGCGTTTGACTCGCGGGTTATGTCGGCCGTGAGAATGGAACCCGAAAGAAAGTTGAGCCAGCAACAGAGTCGCTTTCAATTAAAAATAATTGTTCCTCTCGCGACTTGGTTGCGCCGCGCGCGAGGCGAGAGATGTATTTGGGCGATCTCCCCGGCGAGAAATGAAATTTCTCGCGGCAAGTATCCGACGTACGAAAACACGGCGCACGGTTATGATAATAAGATTACTTTAAGCGTCTTGTTTCTAGCATGTCGAATATGGGGGGCTGAGCGCCTTATACGCTGGCGCGTCTGCCAGCGGAACGGAAATTCCGCGGACGCATCCCGTCCAACCGAGAGGGAAGTATTCGCGAGCCAGTAAAACGCCAACATCTTTCTCGCTCCTCCTCACCACGAAATCGCGATCCACAGGCCTCGAGCATGTATATTCAAGCGATTCGATCTCAGGCGGGGGCGGTTGCTGCCTCGGGAAATAATCATTTCAATTGCCAATTGCGGCGGGGTTGTTGTTCAATCAACAGAAGCTTCGCGTAGGGTAAATCCGGGACACGCGGTCGACCTAATATAAAATGGCTGTTAAAACTAATATAGATATTACTTATTTTATCAGAACAAACCTAATATGTTCAGAATTTTATGCCGATTCAGAAAAACTGGTCGATATTTGCTTTAAGACAGTATTTACTGTAAATTGGGTTGAAAACTGAAGTCATGACATCTGACCACCTCCCCCGAGGTGCCGGGAGAAATGGTTTTCGTCGTTGGCAGAGACCACTCACATAATTATTCATGGAAAATTAACAAAGGATAAAGCAAAATTATTTATGAGTGAATACAACTACGGATTCATTGATATTTAATTTGTTTACGCTAAACAAGTAAAGAACACATCAAAGAAAAAGTGAATTACCTACTGGCGATTAGCAAGGCAAATGAATACAAAAGTGAATAAATAAACTAAATAAACAAAAATAATAATAAAATAATAATAAAAAATAAAAAAATAAACAAAAATAATAAAAAAAATCATAACTCGACCATCTCACCTTTCTGCAGCGAGACGTGGTCTTCTCGTTAGCTTTGAGAGGAAGAGTTAATACGGCCAAATACTTTGGCTGCATTGTCCCTCAATGTCTCTACTATCTTATTATTCCAAACATTAAAGGAAAATAAACTTAGAAGTATATTTTAAATACGATTCTGTACAATCGCTGTTTGACAAAAGAGGTTAAATGTAACATCAGTTTACCTTTTATAGCCTATAAATCCAGAAAACCACAGAAGGAAGCAAAATAACGCTATTCATTCAACTATTTGGCTTCTAGAGAAGTAATTGGTCTGCACTTTAATGCATTTTTACGTATAGACTCTGAAATAAAGCGACACGACCAACTCTCCGGCCCGACCGCGTCTCCCGGATTTACCCTAATTGCGTAATTCAAGTGAGCCGCGTCTTTCTCTGCGTATCCACCATCAATGAAATCGATATACCACCACTCTGTACTCTCCGCCGTGGAAAACCTTGGTATATTCCAGCGGTGTGAGCGATTTTTAGAAATCCCAGCCATCCTGCTGATTCGCAAAAGGCGACAACGATTCCGGTGACTTTAGGAAAGGTAGATAAAGGAGAAGTAGAGTCGCGCGAGACTTTTCTTGGGTACTTTTCAGTTTCTATGGGCACGAAGAAACGCGATGTAGATATCGAGATTGAGTTCTAATCGAGTCTCCTCTTGATCCACCACGCCGCACATTGTTACGCATAATGGACAAAAGTCAAGAATCCGAAGTGTTTGATCCACAATTTCTTGTATCTTATAATGTTAATAAAGGAACGTAGGTTTCAATGTTGCCCATAACTTCTGCTGAATTTACTAATTTGTTGTCAAAAGTGATACTAGAAATTCATTACAAATTTCGGTGCATTTTTTCAAACACGTGCCATTGGCAGAATGTTTATGCTTTTCATTTGCTTTTTATAAGTTGTGTTTAATACTGTCATACCTTCAAAACTGCCAAGTCAGTTTTTTACAATACTAACAATTTGTACTAATTCTTTATGTTAAATGTTTATCAACTTCGATGGGACTTTAAAAAAAAAAACACCAAAAAATACCTCCCTGATTTTTTGTATATTAAATTTAGGGATCAATAAACTTTATATTAACGTCAATTTCAACTGCACGAATATGCACGAAACAGAAAAAATAGCCAAAATCATTATTAAGACGTTCACCGCTCCGGCCCTTAGCGTAGTCTCTAGGTCTCCGCGTGCATAAGACCCTTATGTGAATCTACACATCCGATATGCTTTTTCCAATTGTTTATACGATATCTACCATGACTTTTCCATCCTGGATGCTGTCTTCAGTTTTAAAATAGCAGCCAAACGCGACACACGTGTTAAAAATAATTTGATAAAAAAATGTTTCGAACAAAAGTTAGTCAGTATTCAGTTGACAACAAATTGCAAAAGTAAATATTAATAAAAAACTTTTTATTCACTGAAAAATCAAGATCGGCTTAATTTTTTTAATGGAACTGTATATTTTTTTTATACACCAATCGATGCATTTTTATATTCTCTTTAAAAAAGTATTAGAGTACTTAGGACGAAAACTGATTAGTTCAGAAGTTATGAGTTTTGTCCCGAACGCCCATATACGCATAACACTGTGCGCCGGTGTCGATTCTCATTCGACATCTCGCGGCACAAAGGTAACCGGTACCGTCGATCGAGGCTCGCGGTAAGGGACACAATCGTACGAGGGAATGTTCAGCGACAGGAACAAATATTCACTCGGCCCAGCGCTGGTTAACCGAACGCCGATGGCGGTCGTTAAGATTTCTCGTTACACGCACGACGGTGGCGTTGCGAAATTAAATCGGAACAACGTAATTTACAAGGAAGAATAACTCTGTTTATACATTGTGTCCGAGTGAAACAGGTAGAAAAGAAACGTCTGGGGGAGATCGACTAGGAGCGCGAAACAATGCGGCGTGGCCGTTGTTTTTCCACAAACGTCGTTAAACTTTCGACCCGTTTCTTCGAGGCGTTTCTCGCGGCGAGCACCGCCGGAAGCTAGCATTAAATGGTGGTGTCTCGTCAACCAGACGGCCCACTCGTTCGGAGTCTCCTTTTTACTGTCGCCGATATTCATTCGCCTTCGCCGTCTTCCCGGTCCTGTTTCTTACCTCTCCATCCGTTGAATTTCGTCTAAACCCCGTTGGTCGTGCCCCAAAGAAACTATCATTGTCCCGGTAGAATAACGACGCGAGCTTGCCAGAAGGATTAACAATGTCCTGGCTATGGAGTGACTTAAAGGAGGCACAAGTAATTTTTACTTTATTATCGAAAGGCGGGCGCGGTGCTTCTTGCCAGCGTGTAATATCCTCCGCCAAGCACCTTAATTAACTTCTTTGGCCACGGAGTGGACGTACTTTAAATAGTCCGTTAAAGAAGAAAGGAACGAGGAACGCTGGGATGGATTAAACTTCAACCCAAAGGAACCGGGTTCCTGTGTGCGCGTTTAATCTTTGAAAAGCTAGGGGCATTGTTTATCCTCGAGCTGGGTAAAACGGCAATATCCAGCCCTCCGGATTTCATCAACTTAATGGGATATTTAAATTACGCAACGTCGACATTTCGCACAATCTTCCACCCTCTGTGTATGGAGTCTAATGAAGGGAATCGAGTGACCGTAAAGAGCCAAAACCATTCGAATTAAACGGCCGGGTCAAATATCCTCACCCTCGCCATGCACCTCGGCGTATACACTTCAAGCCCTCGGCGGAGGGTAATCGTTAAACACGGGCCTCCCTTCCGACGCGCGCCCCTTTATCAGCCCAGTTACCCTTATTTCCTGCGCGATTCGCTTCGGGGACGCGTATCTCACGGGAGGATACGGAAGTGACGGTCCAACGGGCTCGCTCTACAGCTCGTTCGCCCGGGTGCCCGCGTAAAATCTCGTCACCGTGAAGGCGCGACACGTCCTCCGAATGGTCCAGGCGTACGTGTCTTCGATCACGAGTCGAGATAGCTGGCACCAGTTAGGCGACGGTAGCCGGGAAAGCGGAAACGGAACCCTCCATTGTTGTTATTCGATTCGCATATCCAGCTTAGTCAGCAGCCTAGCCAGGCTGTTCCACTGCATACGTAAGCCTACGGGAGCACGCGCGCGTAATCGTATCCATTTCGCCTCGGAAGGGATACACACGTATCCGCTGGGAGGAGACGGTTCTCTCGCCCTCGGGAAAGAACGGAATCGGCCAAGTCGGGGCGAATCGGTTCGAAGGGACACGTTGCAAAAAGGGACACCGCGAACGCGAAGACACGAACGGTGGATGCAGGAGGAGAAGAGCAGAAGCTGACGCGGCAGAGGTAGCTGGCATGAATCTGAAAAGGTATGGGCTGCGTTCACGCGACGATGATTTACGGGCATATTAGGTCGATAAGATATCTTCCGGTTCGTTGGCCCGGAGGAAGCTCTATTTTTAAGGCGGCTCGCGGAGACACCCAAGCTTTTGCTCCATCCATCGTTGCTGCCTTCGGTATCTTCCCACCCACCCCTCGCTCGCCTCCACACGCCGGATCCTGTCGGGGAGCCGGGTTTTTCAGCAGCGTCCGATAAAACAGCGGGAAGAAACAACGCGCCCGTGAATGTTCTTTCCCCTCCGAAGACGAGCTTATCCGCGGCAGAAAGTACGAGGTCGTTGGAAACCGAGCCCCGATAAGACTGCCTCTCCTCCTTTGTCGTCGCCGTTCCGCGAGGGGAATTTAAATAATTCCGCCGATCGATCTCGGGGTTACAATCGCGCGCCACGAGGAAAGAGTCTCGCGGGCTCGCGGGCGAAGGCGAACTCTCCCCGCTCGGCCGTCGACGAATTCGACCGACAAACTGTCGACAAACTATGAATTACATTCCACTCGTTCGTCCTCGCCCGGAGACGCGTCAGCCCCAGAAACGGAGCGCGACCAGGTGCGCCACGGGGGCCGTGGATGGCACGAAGCAAATCACGGACCCGTTGGGAATAAATATTTCATATCGTCGAAGACGTACTATCCTCCGATCGCGGGGAATGAATTATTCCGTCCGCGGAGGAACTCGCGACCACGGGACCGATGTTTAATGTAAAACGAACCTCCGAGAACCGAGAACTATCCCCTCAACGCGAAACGAGTTTCCTCAACCGTTTCAAACTTGTCCGCCGCACGCAGACCGTGCTCGAACGCATTCTAACGAAAGTGGAGCACAGATGACGAGCGAAGGAAATGATAGATATATCCATATCGACGGGGTTGTACGATTCATCAAAATATCGCGACACGCGACAGCGTGTTCTTACACGAATGCCGGGAATCGAACGGATAGGTGGCTCGGCTCGCGGGATAAGAGGCGTGGGTCCGTGAGTCGCGGGGGCTGGCAGGGAACGGTTGAGAAAGGCGGTGACACAGCGGGGAGACAGCATAATGCAGATAACGAGCAAGAAGTTGGCGTACCTGCTCTGACAGTGACGTCTCTGCTAACGATGGCGCCGACGCTGTTGACGGCGGAACACTTATAAATGGCCCAGTGGACGTCCTGCCGGAACACCTCGGCCTCGAATCCGGGGAAGTGGATGGTCCCGTTGCCAAGGACGTGTCTGATTCCGGGGATACTCGTTATGCTGCCGCCGTCCGCTGCTAGCCAGTCGACGCTGGGCGCCGGATTTCCTCTGACTATGCAGTCCACTCGGCCACCGTTCACGTTCGTGAACTCCACCCGCGACGGTGGCTCGGACACGAAATTCGGCCCCTGCATCTCGTACGAGGCACTGCAATCTGCAACGAAACGGGACAACCATAGTTAGAGTGAGTCCCAGAATGATCCCACTGGTAAGACAGAGATTACCTGTCCAAAAGTACAAAGCGAGCTATGGGGGAAAAAAGGACACTATTAACGAAGGAGAATAGAGAATCCAAAACAGGCTTTCTGTTTGCGTGCCCCAGTTCAAGGGCAACGCTCGAGTCTCCAAGGAGTCATTAAGGGTTCTCCCTACCTTGACGGACGAAAAATGATGCGAACTTTGGGAATTTTTTAAACCAAAACCATTAAATATATTTACTTACAGTTTTGTGGCTTCATTTGTCAATCTTTAGAGAATATGAAAAAAAATGTTTGTTTAAATATGTACAAATATAGGCATAAAGTTTTTAATTCATATAATTTGAGGATTTCTCTTAAACAAAAATCCCCAAGTATCGCATTCTTTTCGGGCCGTCAAGGTAGGGAGAACCCTTAAGGGGACTAGGCAGTCAGATCGCTCGAAAATCAAGTATTTTTTGCGAATTATTTACAAGGAGATGAACACAAATTGTGACTAGTACGTTCGAGTAATGTTTATTAATACTATAAACAGTAAAAAAGAAATGATTTGAATATTATATACATATGTATGACAGCGCTACAGTCGTCTGATATGTAGGCGTTTTTTTTTTGGAGCTGCTGTAATTTTGCAGTGATTCTGGCCGTAAGAAATTTAATTGTGAAATATCCTCTGAAATTTATACTTTGCCCTGGCCCCTATTCTGCCCTGAACCTATTGAAAAAGGAAAAAAATCAAAATTATAGAAATGGTGGCTGCAAAACGGCAAATTTTAAAGAAACGTCATTTTTCGCCAGGGAAAAGAGCCATTCCATTTTTTTTTTTTTTTTGACAAACCAGGAGTTTTTACAGACTAATGCGTAGGTCCAGGTCGTAACTAGACATGTTTCATATATGCTTATTTTTTTTCAAATCGACTGATACCTCCGTTTTTCCCCAATCACTGCAAAACGAAGAGGAAATATGACTCCGAGAAAAACGCGCTTAAAGTTTCGAAAGAGGAATCTAGTCTACCTGCGTGCGCGCAGAAACGGTTTATGGCGCGCTCGACCTTTTCGGCTGTAAAATCCTCAATTTTGCGAAGTTTAACATAAACCAAACGGCATTTTAATCGGGAAGGGTGGTACTTTCGAAAAATGCAACAAAAAAAAATCGAGTTTCTGACTGCCTAGTCCCCTTAAGGGGACCTTCCGGTCTAATGGTCTATTTTTTTTTATTTTATGTTTCGAATGTTCAACCTTTTAGGAATACGTGTTTAAAAGGATTTGTTGAAATTCGTAAAATTCCAGAAGTTATAGGCATTTGAGTAGCGGCAAATGCATGGGCAACAACCGGGCACTCGGCGCTCACGTAAACCTTTAAACGCGTTTTTCTTGAAACAGTGTTCTCAAAACGGTGGGACCTGTATCTCCAAAAGTTATTATCGGATTCGACTGCAACTTTTTTTATTTTGAAGAATATACATCTGGCTAGGGGGGGGGGGGGGCTAGAAAAATTACAAAAAATTGAAAATTTATAATTTTCAAAGGCGTTGAAAGGACGAAAAGTACAGGGAAAAGTGATTTCAAACTTCAAGTGTCGTTATTTTCTAAAAAAAATGTCATTTTTTATTTTTTTTCTAGCCCCCCCCCCCCCTAGCCAGAAGTATAATCTTCAAAATAAAATAAGTTTCAGTCGAATCGGATAATAACTTCTGGAGATACAGGTTCCACCGATTTGGATCAATTTTTTGACGCCTTGACTTTAACGACTCCCCAGGGCCATCTGCAATGATTAATTATAAAACAAAAAATATATTTCTATAACTTAAGACATCCTTAATACAATGCAAAAAGTCCCATTAAATTATATATAGTAGTTTTCCGTTAATTAATTCCTAAAAATCACCTATTTTTTTGGGCTCTAGACCGGAAGGTTCCCTTAAGGGAGGGATGCGGAGACAGATATCATAAACAGACTTCTACGGGCGTCGAATTGAACGCGAGCAGCGACCAGCCCGTGTTTACCTGCTCGACCCCTCCTCATTCCTGGGCTTCCGACCTCGGGTGAGAGTGGAGGGGGAGAAAATAAATTTTCCTTACTGTTTCAATCGGCAGTTAGAAGGACATTAATCATGGTCGCAGCGCGCGGACACCGGTTGATGAATTTTTTCGCCTGGCTTGCCGAGTTCAAAGTAATTTTCAGGAATAGGACCGCGGGGGTGGGTCGCGCAGGTTTGACACGGTCGCCGGGATCGCCACTGGGTGGGAAGGGCGAGGGTGGACTGTATCGTGGACGGGACATGAACGAAGATAATACGGCCGGCCATAAATCACACATTTAACGCTGAAATTCGGCCGTAATAGCTTCCATAAATGGAGCGCATTGCGTCCCCCTCCAGCCCCGTTAACCATTCATCACCCGAGTTATGTTGATTTAAGTAGGAATGCCGGTGCCTACGCGCGGATGTATCCCGCATTCCATCCGACATTGCCCATCTGGAAGCCCGCCCAACGAAGTGCACAGAGGATACACGTAGGAACGTGCAACGAATATAGCCGCCCATCCGCCGCTACTCGTCTCCCGTAACGTTTCAGTTAATAACGTCTGATGGACGCGCGCGTGGCCCCCGAAACTTCCCCGAATAAGCCGCAGCCATCGGCAGAAATTGCGAGCCGGGGGATTCGCGTCGATACGCTGGGCTGCACGGACGCGCGTTAAACGATCGAATCGAATTTACGAGGAGATGGAAGGTCCGTGGGAACCGGAATTGCCGAGGAAGACGTTGCCCAGCGTAACCGCGATCCGAAGCAAAGCAAAAGAAGACGAATCCTTCTTCCCGGTGGCAGCTTCTTTTCACCTAACATTTCCGCCGACGATGAAGTCAGCGTTAATTAACTTCCCTCTCGGTGGCGGAAGCTCGTGTCGCAGACACGACGATCCTCGTCCGCGGGAGACGCGCGCAGACTTGGCAAATAACGAAGAATTTCCACGACGCGACGGTCGGGCAGGGGGCACCAAGAATTCCCTCCTTTCCGCTGGGATTGTTTCCAAGACGCACTTAGAACCGTGACCTGCACTACGATCTCGAAAGTGATCGTTCCACCCTCGCTATACCACGGCTCCGACCAGCGGAAAGGAAATTGTAGCATCTTCCGGCGAGGGCCGTATTATTCGAAGGAGGACTTCACCGTCCGCCATATTCTCTTCCGAGATTCCTCTAGCAGCTAGCCTCCGACTCCCCTTTTACCATGGTATCTCTCGTTCCGCGCGGAGGGTAATACCTTATGCCCCCACGCACCCCTCGGCACCCGCAACAATTTTTCCTCCCGAAGGAAAGAGCAAAGCTCGCGCCATAAACGTAATTTTATATTTCCCCGCCCCGAGGAGTTCATTTCGCATTACAAAGGTAACTTAATTTCCTATAACGTCAGATGCACGTCGGCCAGCCACCCCGCCCTGCCCCTCCACCCTCACCCTCCATTCCCCTTGATTCGATGTTCAATTAAACGCACCGCGGCTGGAACGTCTCGAATCGCAAGTGGCAGCCCCGACGTATAGAAATGGAAAACAATGTCTGGGAGCTTTAGCTATTCACAAGTTGCTGTTAGTGTCTTAAACCAGCCACTGAATAATCCTGACAAGTGTACGGAAAAGCACGACGAAAAATGGAGTTGGGTAAATTGGGAAAGTAAGCGGAGGATGCGAGTTGGTTAGAAGGATCGATTGAAATTCATGTTTACGAGAAATTTCCATATTTCCCGCTTCCCAAACGCGCCTCTTTGAGCTGATAATCCGGATTAACATGGAGGAAATCAAGTATACTGGTAACTGCATTTTGCCAGGGAGAGGAATAAAAGAAAAAATCGAAGAGCCCTCGCGGAGCGGTATTTTTTAATTTCGAATAACGGCGGATAATCGCACGCTAACAGGAGAAAACACGCTTTTGATCGAATAAAACGCGCTTCCTCTATACCTTCTATTCACCGTGTCCGCTCCTAGCGGAATAAAAACAAAGAGCTGGCGGGGAAAGGGAGAAAAAACGCCGCCAACCTTCGTGCCTGCTCCCATCGACAGCATTATTACCGTGGAGCGAACAAAACTATCGAGCCAGCGCACAGAGCGAGATCCCTGTCCGCTTCTCATCGGTTTTCCAGCCTCGTCGAATTTTATACTTTCTTTGTGCGCAAGGTGGAGAGAGCATGGCGAAGATTTAGTGGGAAAAGAGAGGGAAATCAGTGGCGCGATTCATCGTCGGGAGTCAAGAGCCCAGGACAGGTTCAACATAGTCTTTAACCTTTCTTGAATTGCGTCTACCAAGAAATGTAACGAATAAAGTCTCTACGTGAGCTTCGCATGTACGAAAAACCTTCCCAGTGTCTTCCCCAAAATAAGAAGCGTGCCCCGAGCTCGCTGCACCACCACCACAATCCCACTACATTCCTTTCACCCGCCATACCTACCCCTCGCAGTCGTTTATGCTCAAGAATCAACGACGCTCGACAAAGCCTATATACCGATGCAACCCTCTGCATGCATGCCACCCACGCCTTTGATTTATCTCCGGTGGTTCCGTCCAATTAACCGCGTATCAAAATGTCCAGATTCGAGGACCTGTCGCTCTCTCGGAACAGAAGACGCGAGCAGGGGTGGGACGCGTGCACGAGGCCGGCCCGCGAAAGCAAGCGGTGTGTTCCTCGATATAATGGCCCGTCCTCGAGTGTATTTGAAATGCACTGGCTCATCAGAATAACTAAACAATAGACGCCGAGCTGGAGGAGGACAGAATGAACGAGGAACGTCTCCCCTGCGCCCGGTTCCTCTGTACCCCCAGCAAACCGCCACCCTGCCACGGCGCTCGAGGACTCTCTCTCTCCCTCTTCGGGGCGTACTCGGCGATGCGGCTGTAACAGTGGAAAAGGGACCGGGGGTTGTGGAGACGCGCGTGTCCGTGCTACACTCTCAGGCACGCATGTGAATGTTTGCGCGTTCACCATCCCACCCACCCCCCAGCCCCGTTCCCATCCTCCCCCGCCCCCTCCGAGTTGTACACGCGATCCACGTCGAGTGGCCTAACCTTAGTCAACCCTCCACGTCATCGGGAGAGAGCCTCTGAAGCTGTACACTTCTGCTTCTCTGTTGGCTGTTCGAGAGACGAGACACAACCGTCGTCCATCGACCATCTGCGTAATGCTTTGCGTCAACATCCCTTGGAGCCTCAACCCCCGATCCCCGCACCACCCTCTCGCCCTCCCGCCATCGGAGCAGCGAGTCGGCCTCCTCCACGCGATTCTACTTTTAACCGTGCTCGAATGACCACTCCGCTTCCGACCTTTTAGGTCTGGCTGCGATTCACGTTGCCCGCCGCGTTATTAATGGCTCGTGATCAAAGTTTTCGTGCCACTTTCCTCGATGCGTTTTCCTTTCCCCCTTTTTTCCACCGCGCGACTCGCTTTTCCCGGACGCGGCGCGCAGACCAGACGAGGGGGGACGCGGGACGTCAGCCGAAACTACGGGCGACGAATTAAAATTAAACTTTAATCCGGCCCGCCTAAAAAATGAAACGCGACGGCCGCCGGGCCGCCGGTGAAATATGAATGATCGTCGGGCATCGGGCCTGTGATTTGTGGCTTTTTTCCTCCCCTTTTCCTGACCAAATTGCTATCGCTCGGAGTAAATTTCTGCAATCGCGCAGCGCTTTGCCGTGCGCGTCCACCGCACCGTGTAATAATTTCGCGAGCCATTGACGATGGTGAATTCTCTACGACTTCGATGCCAGACTGGCTATTGCGCAAGTACTCGCACGGTTACTCCATGAACGAAATGGACTCGAGCCGAAGAAATCCACCATGAAAATGGTGCGCGAGGATCCTTCGCCGCGCAATGGGTTATAAACATAACATTCGCGTGCACGAGCCCGACAGATTAAACCACCCTGTCCCCGAAATTTATAATTCGCCCCGTGATTTGCTGTGCCACGATTCTTTTATCTCTCGGCCGGGCGGTGCGCACGAGAGCAAGCGGCCATAATTTCGTGGTTATCGCGTCGACGAGGGAAAACATCCCGCCTGATCGAGCATAATGCTCGAAACGGCTCTCGTGTCGTCGATACGGCAACGAACGGTCATGAACGCGAATAGAACACTTAAAAGACCGCGCACGCGAAGTGTTCATTCAGCAGGAAGGGGGAGGATTGAGGAAGGGGAAGATACGCGAGGGTTATTGTGCCGTGGTTATTGTTTCCCTGAGGGGTATTGTCTGAAAAGTATCTCCACTCGAATTCCACCGATAGGGAAACATCTTAAAAATTCCATATTCGCCGCGGATCGGCCTACCCCGGTCCGGCCGAACGGTACGGCGACTGGCATACGGGCAACGACGGGGACCGGGGGAGCCGGCCGACCCGATTAACTTATTAAAATGCTCCGGGAAGAGGGAGATATCTCGCCGACTAATTGCTGATGCGCGCGTTCCGGCCTGGTCGGGGCTCGCGCGCCACGAGAAAACCCTCCCCCTCTGCGTCGAATGGAGCAGTCCCCATTCCGGAATCCGCAGCTCATCCGGCGGTTTACAATCCTTTCTTTCAGCCGGGCGATGGGAAACGAGGCGGGCACGTCTCTTTTCGCGGAGGAAAAAAACGAGAAGGAGGCGTGCACTGGGAAAACGGCGGTGGCAGCGGGGTGCGGGTGCCAGCGGGCGAGAGAAAAAGAGAGAGCAGTAGCAGAATCGAGCCCACGTACGTGGGGATGTAGAAGGCCGACAGAGACAAAGGGTAAAAGGCAGAGGGACGAGAGGGGCGAAACGGGCTCGCGGGACAGAGACGGGGGTTGGTTGAAGGAAGACAGACAGATAGACAGACGCACGCCAGCGTCCCCTGCGCGTCGCCGCAGTTGTCCGACAATGCAAACCAACTTTCTCATTTCAATGTATTGTTTCCATTGTTCGGGCGTGCAGGCCGCGAGGGTTGTAGCCGGTGGTGCTGCCAGAGGAAGCGCGGGGGGAAGCTCGGGAGCACGGCCTCTCTCTCTCTCTCTCTCTCCTTTCCGCGGAGCGATCGTCATCGCGGAAACTTTCTCCTCTCCAGCCCCTGCACCGTGTCTCGTGGACGAGCCACCCTTTCCTCGCCACCCGCCCACCCTGCGCCCGTCTCTTCGAAGATTACGAATAATTTCAGGGACGGGGGAGAGCCTGTGCCTACGAGTTGAGCTCCGGCTGCCACGGTACACCAGCCAGGGAGCCGCCATTGAGGCTCGGTTCTGGTGCACTGGGATTCTTAGCGTAAACTTTTTCCGGCTCGAAGATGAGGAGTTTCTTCGTGGCTCGCGCTGGGAATATTTGGACCACGTTCGGGGATTGTAGTGAGATGCCTTTTCAAGGTGACTCTCTGTGTAAGGGGTGGTAAGAGTCCAAAGAAGCTGGGGACGACAGCATAGGTAAGTGTCGAGACTCCTATTGCATAAGAATGCCGCAGACTGGAGAAGCTAAGAATACACTGATGGAGCAAACTTTAACCTGTAAGAGTTTAGGCATTTAGGCAACGGCCTAGTGTGTGAATTAGCACATAGGTGGCGTCCATTTATGAGGAGTTCGGAAGATAGGAAGCGTGGAGAGTCGGCGTAGCCGGTGTGGCTAACGCTGCTGATCAGCACGCGGGCGGCCCGGGTTCGATTCCCGGCGCCCGTGGCTTTCCTTTTTTCCGTCTCCTACAAACCCCACCATCGCTCGCTCTTCGCCGCAGACTTTACGTTTACGCGGCCCACTCTTTGTAACGGTAGCCGAATTCTAGGTTTAAAGCATGGCCTTAAAGAGCGCACCGCCGAAAAACAGCAGAGTGCTTTTAAAGTTTCACAGCCTGCCCAGAGATAGCCAAAACGGTGTCGAGAATATAGATGTTGATCTACAAAATATTCTGCTCCAGGAACTTTCTACACGGAAAACCTTTCCAAGTCAGAATAATATCCCATTCATCCGTCGATCAGCAAAGATCCTATCACCCCTTCCCATCATTCCTAATGAAAATCCCCAGTCATTCAACCGCCCGGAATCCCAGGCAAACAACATAATCGTAAATCGATTCGATGGACGAAGATAGTAGACGGGGGCTCGCGTGCAGACCGCGCGATAAGTGCGCGAGCACGGGGTACGAGCGGTCAATGGACGATCCCGTCAGTCCTGCAACGACTACATTACTCTAATTATGCTGGCGGGACTTCTTGGCCGTCGGGGCTCGAAGGGAAATCCAGGGATTTGTGACGTGACGCTCGGAGTCACGCGCCACGCGGCGTCCCCCCGTTAATTAGTCGTAATTCGTTGTACTCCATTAGCAGCGGCTTCCATGGCCAGGACGAACGACCGACTCGTCCTGTGCAACGACGCTGCACCGTTTCAGTGCAACGCCGGGGCGTCGCGTCGCTTCCGCTCTTTCGCGTTACCCGGCCGCGTGTTTAATGGCCTGTACGTCGTTCGGCCCGCCCCGATGCTATACGAATTAATTTCATTGCAATTACTCGACCGGCTGAATAATAAAATCTGTGCCAGCGAGATTGAACTCTGGCTTGACGTCCACCCGATTTTTCGCTCGTCGATCCGCTGTATTAAGTTCCTCGTTAATAGACAGAAACACGCGGACTCGATGCCTCCATCATCGATAATGCCGCAATTCCGTTTGCTCGATCGGAAGCTGGCGATACCACTGATTCAAGACACCAGGGAGTAGTTGCTAGGGCAAAGATATCCTCGGAATGCAACGATGAACCGCATATCAAGTTCCGTAGCCATTAATATTCAGGAAAGCAGCGTTTACGAGGTTACCGTGTTCCAGCTGGCCACCGGATTCCGTTACACAAAGTATGCCCGACTTATACGCCGTTTCGATGGTCGTATTACCATCGCGATGCGCCGGCAGCCCCCGCGCTCGGACGGTAAGTATTCAAATTCGTAAAACGGCGGGACCGAATCACGGCAGCGTATAACCGCGCCAGAAATCGGTCGCACGCAACTCGCTGCTCGTAGCCCGGCCAAGGAATTTCAATTGCTAATGAAATTACAGGAACGTACAGGCTTGCGAATCCATCCTCCCCCCGTGACATCGCGTCGCTAGTCCGACGACGAAACACGGAAACGCGTATTGCGCGCCGACGTGACCGTGGTCGCATTGTTTTGCCCTGGGGCAATGGTCCTGATCGCCTTCGCGGCAAGAACCCCTAATGCGCGCATCATTTGCATGGGATCGATGAAAATGTGCTCCCCGGGCCGCAAGATTCACCCAGAATATCGCATCCCCGCGGAAATTAGAGGTTAAAAAAACGGATAAAGTAGCCGTGCGAGGGGAAGCTTCGGGCGATCTAGGAGAATCGCAGGAATGCCAGTGCTACAGTAGCAGAATGAAGAGATATAAAGCTGCTATGGCAAGAATTTATATTGGAATATTTCCTGCTGGGAATATAAATCAGGCAATGACTGAACGAAATATGGAAACTGGTGCAGAGAATAGGATTATATTTTGAATAATCCTCGTGAACCGAGGTGACCGCTGTCTGAGCAACAAATGCTGTCAGAGTGAAAAGACGGACTTATAGACGGACCCTCCCTCTTCTGATAGGTCCTACAAGGGACTACCTCGTATCGGCCTACATTATCCCCATAGATAAACAGCAGTACACCACTCACAAGGAGAGTATTTTAGGTGTCCGCCTCCGATCATTTTGATTTTTGGATATGTTATAGAGGACCAAAAAATAAGAAATACGTGTTTTTTTATTTTTCCCCGTTTTCATATTTGGGGGGGGGGTGAAAACTGCGTTTAATGTTAGGGTTAAAAACTCATTTTTTTTTAATATCTCGAGAACTATTAGAGATAGGGGAATAGTGTCAATGGACGAATTTTGTGTCTTTGAATGCGAAATATGACTGACTCACCAGATTTTCAAAAAGTCCACAAAAATGATTTTTCACCCCTAACTTTGAACGCAGTTTTCACCCCCCAAATATGAAAACGGGGAAAAATAAAAAAACACGTATTTCTTATTTCTCGGTCCTCTATAGAGGAAGTGCAGTATATTTGGAATACCAGTTTGTTTAAGACGAATAAAAAATTACGACAGAGGATGGGATCAAATTAAACTACATAATATCATAGGGAAACTAATAAACTTTCATATTTCTGAGTGTCAGTAAAAATAAAAAACAAAAAGTAACTGAAATTTTGGTTTGAATGAAAAATGACAAGAAGTATCGATTTCGTTAAGGTGCAGGTAATTTGGAATACCGGTATTCCAATTTACCTTCACTTTATAAACTTAAACAAAACATGCCGATAATACAATTAGTTTATGTATACCTGAATATTTATACAAATGCTAAGAACGGTTACATATTGCACTCGCTCTTGGTTCACACGTTTCTACCAATCTTGAAGATGTAGATGTCTATAAGACATTATTTACACAAATGCTCCTAAAAGGTTATACAGGTGACAGATGAAACTGACGCGGTGGTATCCATTACGCGTGAAACAAAAGCATCGGTAGGCTTTGGAATATTCCAAATTACCTTCACCTTCGGTATTCCGAATTAACCACATGGCATCGAAACCGAAAATTTCATGTCACACTTTGTATTCTCGAAATTATCGCAAAACTGGCACGGAACCATAGAAGGAACATGCAAATGAGTCGATTAAGTGTTTAACACTAAAGTTTTGACATATTTTAACCATGATTGGAACGATTGAATACGCGCTGAAAAAGTTTTGCGGATTGACGTTTTCTTCCTCTGCAGATTAAGTCGAAAATGTAAAAATTGCGGTTCATCCACAAATGTCATTAGTTAAGAGGTCATTAGCCCCTATAATCTACGGTGTTACAAATTAAATAGCGTTAGTAGTTTATTAGATACTTCGGTATTCCAAATTACCAACAGTATTCCAAATATGCTGCACTTCTCTAACATATCCAAAAATCAACATGATCGGAGGCGGACACCTAAAATACTCTCCTTGTCAGAGGGGACGCCCTTTACCGAATTTTCATGCACAAGCTGCGCGAATATTTAATCACGCAACAGGGATGCCTCGTTGTAATCACCGGCGCAAGTGTATCCAAACTACAATGACTTGTTCACCGGCAGAGGTTCAACCGCTCCACGCTCGTTTGCACGCTCCACGCAGAGATTTAATCCCCCTTAACAATCGTTGGATCTAATCTGCCTTTCGACGGTGAATTATTAACAGGCCGAAAGTTCACGTCGGTTAGCCAGCTATCGATTCTGACCACGGGGGGTCGTGAACTTGCGATCCTCGCGCCGTCCACGAGTCCGTTCTCGGGGATGTTTCAATTCGCACGCGACGCTCATTGGGTGGCAACTTGTTGAGGGGCGAAACCGAGTGCCTGGCCGCGGAGATCAACGTTCTGGCGACCCCATTCGATGACGAAGACGAGCTTCTTCCCTCGCCTTTGTTTCGGGATTGAATTAAAACCGCCGGCGATTCCACTGCAACGCGTTATTTATCCTCCGGCGAAACAATGCGAGACAAGGGATCCGAGGACGATGGAAAGTATTCATTGTTTCACCTCCTCCCGGAGGCACGGGGGTTACCGTGTATATCGGATCAGCGCGATAAGTACCACGGGGGGCAGTTCTATGGAACTCGGGAAAAAAGGAATCTGTCCAGCATTTCTCTAGCTCGCTGGGAATCCGTTTAGTTGGACGGTGACTCGCCAGCGCAACGCTTGAATCACACGGCGGGCTCGCCCCGCAGAAATATTTAAATGGGATTTAAAGGGAAGCGGGTAGTCCACCCGGGCGATGGATTACGAGGGGTTATTTTATAATTTCTGCCTCCAGTGTGCCGGAGATTATGGGAAATCGCGCGCACTTGAAGGGATTGTTAAAGGATTTTGGGTTTACCGCGGTCAGGAGAGCGCGGGTCCAATTTAACAGCTCGCGGATGATTTTTATCGAAATTTGAAAGGTGGTTATGTGAATCGTCGGGCGGGTTTCCATGGAGTCCATACATGGGGCTTTCGAGTACGGGGGCGGAATCGTTCATGGGAGCAGCGAGGGGAGGAAGGAGCGCGCTTGAAAGGCGGAGTTATCGGTTCTATTATAGTTAACGCTGTTGCGCGATAAATTGATGATCGACCTGTTCAGCAGCGCACTGTTTGCGCGTTCGTGAAAAATTCAGACTGCATAATAAATGGAATCGAATCCACTTCGTGATTACCATCTGCTGCGAAATTCTCCCCCGCGCGATGCATCTAGACTTATTTGCCAAAAGAGCGTGCAATATATTCGGAAAACGACAGCTGTTCCCGCGGCTCCCTGAACTCCTCTCGTTTCCGTCAAGGTTTCCTCATTACCTTTGCTGGAAAGGAACCCCTCTGATCGCTACCACTTCTGATTTCGCAGCGCGCGGCCGTTAATTAGCGAGCTTTCGTCCGACCAATGATGATCGATAGTGCGGCTGCCGTTAAGGTGCAAATTCGTACGGCAGAGTATACAGGCCGCGTCAGCAATTCACATCGATTTAGTTGAGCACGAAGCACGGCGATCCGACGCTAATTATTTCGTATCGCGGAGTGGCTGCGCGTATTAGCCGTTCATTATCTTGTCTCCGCGATCAGCATGATTTCTAGCTGAGCGGCTTATCGTGGCGCTTTCACGTGATCGCGGCCAAATCTGTTTACGATATTAGCTCGATTAGAAATGATGATACCGCGGCCGCTCGTGATTGAAGGAGAATCAGGGCTGAATGTGTTTGTTGTTAAAGCTGGGTTTACATTAGTCCAGTCCAGTGATCCAGTCCAGCACTGGATTAGAACTGGAATAATGTAAACAGTGTGATCATTCCAGTCCAGTGCTGTCATTCCAGCAGATTTCGACTGGATCGAAAGTCTACTTTTCGATCCAGTGTTTACCTCCTCCATCGAGAACACAACATTCCAGCGTTGCTGGACTGGTCTAGACGGCTCAGTCCAGTGCCGCCTGGTGCCGCCTGAAGCGTAGTAGGTACAGCGTACACGTGTTTGCATTTTGAAGAAAATAATGGCAAAGGAATTAAACGAAGACCAAACCTTCAAATGCTAATCTATACTCAGAAGGATCCTCTGATTTCAGTTGTTGCAAAAGTAACGCGGAGCCACCTTCTTCACTTCTTTCCCTTATCCAGTTTCGCATCCAAATTCGCTTTTTCCTCTTCAGTTCTACATCAACTATGTCAATAATTTTTTTACAAATTAATGTTAAAGCAAGTTTCAGATGATTTTTTATCCTTCTTTTGCGTGAATCCATTATTACCTATCGCTTTTAACGGTTCATAAACGACCGGAAGACTGTTTTCCAGTCGATTCACTCGCTGGATCCAGCGACTGGAATAATGTAGACCTCGACCGATTTCCAGTCGAACCACTCGCTGGATCCAGCGACTGGAATAATGTAGACATCGACGCGATTTCCAGTCAAACCACTCACTGGATCCAGCGACTGGACTAATGTAAACCCAGCTTAAAGCGTAGGTATCCGCGATGGCGACAGTGAATCTCTCTCGTCCACTTTCGGCTACGATACACGCGTCGCATTTAGAGACTATTGCCGCCGAAGGATAAAGGGCGAGAGCTAACATGCTGACAACAATTTTTACTATTGGTCAGAGGCAGAGGGGAAGAAGGGGTGATTTTGATTATAGGCTTGGGGTTTCCTTACACCCACGGCTGCTTATTAAAGTCCAGATTCGCCTCCGACAAGTAGCAAGTTACCAACGTGCCCAGCAGTCCCTCCTCGAGGTGGAAAGTGAATTAGCAAGCGCTCACGTGCACAGTTTACAACATCCGCGAGTTTTAGCGTGCCGGGGGCGGATTTCATTTACTAAAACGCGTCGGCGATCAATGACGCGTGAACGCGCGAAATTATGTGGCACGGGAATAACCGTAATCGCATTATTTTCTATCGTATTACAGCGCGCCACGCGAAATCGCAGTGTAACGCATCCACTTGACGGGGCTCGTGTCCCCCAGCTGCTATTTTTCGCTATCCAGCCCGTTGCGCATTAAAGTGGCGTGTTTCACGCATGCTGTTTCGATGCAGCGCAGTTTGATCCGTTTGTTTTGCAGCCCACGCCCACAGCAGCTCGGAAATTCGTTAAGCGGAAACTCGATGAACAAGGGAGCCGCAGTGACTATCGAGTCTAATAGGGAAACGCGGCGAAAAATTACAATAACGCCTTGAAAATTCTGCAGGGAAACGAGCATCTGATACGGCTCACATGCTCGCGTGCACGTGTCCTCTGTAAACGGCAAACAGGCTGCACCACGACGGCCGAGTTCTTTCGCGTTTCTCTCTCGAGAGAACGCTGAACGGTGTTTTAACATCAATTCGAGACAAAACTTACGATATCGCCGATAGCGTTTCCGTATCGCCGAGAAACTCCGCTGCTCCCCTTGTGTTCCACTGCAGCACGTTGCGCTTTCAAAGGGAGCGGAGCTCGAGAAGTAGAGCGAAATAGATGGAAATGAAAAAGCAGAGGAACAGCGCCGGGGTTGTGAAAAAAGAAACGGTCACAGTTCCCCACCGATGAATTTACAACATCCGTGTCGGTGGAGATCTACAAAGCATCTCCAATGTAAGAACGGAAACGGGATAATCCCAAGTCTGAAGTAAAAAAAAAACGCACAATCCACCTACATAATACACAGCAGTTACCGTATACGTCTACCACTGATTCAGCGACTCCGAAAGCTTGCCAACAATCAATAACCTCCAACGTTTCGGCACTTGGCCGAAAGTTCATTGTCAATATTCATCGTCCCGCGGTGCCCGGCACAAAGGGCTCGGGGCACGCCCGCATAAACGACGCTGAAAACTCCGGTGAAAACGGGTTGGACGTCCCACCCGCGGCGAATCAGGGGCGAAAAAAAAAAAACGATGGCGAGAGCGTAATACCGTTCGCGGCCTCGCGGAAAAGCGACCTGGCGAAACGCGGCCGGGGGAGAAGGGACAACCGAACCGGGGGGTGACGGAGATAAGTGAGGGGAGCGTTCGCGGTCGGGTAGACGAATTAGTTTGAGCGGGTGGCCCGCGTCGGGGGTGGCGAGCGCGTTTCAACGCACGGCTCGTAACGAGTGGATTTAAGCTGGCCCGGCCGGCAGAAAGTTCGCGGCCGTTTTCCGCTCTTGACAGCGGCACAGAACCAAAAGGTTCTCGTCAGGGGATCAACCCCCGCCTCCCTGCACCGGGGGGGCTTTTTTACGTCAGCGCTCGCCACGCCTCATCGTTTTAATATTCGCGAGCTGCTGTCCGGCCGCGAGCGTTTTTTCCTCTCTCCCTGCCTGTTCGAAACGTCGTTTAACTCCGATACAAGTGTCAGTGGCGGGCAGAAAATTGGCTGCGCAGGGGTCAGGCAGCGCGCGGTCGCGACCGTATGAAAAGCACCAAACCCGAAAGGGAAATAGCTTTGCAGGGAGGCAGGGGCAGCCCGGAGCTTGGATAGCGCTTCAAGTAGCCCGGGGAAATTTCGTGGGTGCGTATGACGTGACACTGGTCGCTTGTTGAATAAAAAAAAAAAACTTCCGGCGGATTCTCATATTTCTACCCGCCCCCACCCCTGCCGCCTGTTCCGTAGCTCGTGGCGCTTTTCACCACACGTGCCGCTGGGAGATGCAATTAAACTTGGCTCTGAAAAGTCTCACGGTTTCCTCGATTAGCGGCGTACGGATTCTCTCCTCTGGCGTCTATACGACATTTCGAAAAATAAGAGAAGCTCGTGGGCGCTGCGAGAGCACTGGCAAACTCTGAGGACGGAATAGCCACGACGAAATCGTAAAAGAGGCGCGCCCATGTCGTTTCACTCAGCACTGAACACGGGCGCCGCCCCACCATGGCCGCTGAAAAAATCATAAAGTACACTCTGGGAGGCGAGCCGCGACCATGAAGTGAGCGGTCCCGCGCTTGGAACGGGCAAATTATCTCGTAAAATTCGGTGGAGGCCGATCAACGGGGCGAAAAATGTTTCTTTCAAAGCCGAGCACTCTCGCGTCCCTTTGTCAGGGAGAAGGAGGCCCCTTTTAAATTCCAGCCGTTTCTCTTATTAATTCAAGAATAACCGTCCTCCCGAGAAGAATTCCACCGTTGAACCGCGTTGCTGCCCGTTTCGAGCCGTTGGGAAAATTCCGCCACTCGAGCCCTTCCGCGGGCTAATATCAGACTCTGCTGCCCTAACCATGGGCCGAGACTCGGGCGGCTGAGCCGTTATAATTGAGCGAATCGAACGTCGAGCAGAAAAGTTCGCCCGCCCCTCTGTACGGGGCCAGTTTCGATACTTCCCCCCCTTGGGCGAGAAATCGACGTTGGTTTATGACAAGCCAAGTTGGTTAACTGCTTCGGAAACTACTCGAGACAGCGCGGGATCGTAAACTCCTGCCGGTGCTTTAAGGATGATTTAATCCAAAGTTTCGCTGCATCGAATAAGAGTGTGCCTGATGGCCTATGTAGATCCTATGACGGAGATAACGACGGGGCGGAGAGGTGCGGGATGGCTTGCAAAAGGGTGTAAAGGGGAGGCGTGTCTGTCTCGCGTAAAGAGTGAAAATTTTCCACGAAATTACCTGGGACCATTTTGTAGGTCCTGAAAGGAGGAATAGATAAAAGCTGTTCAATCTAAAAGTTTCATACCGCGCCCGCGCCCCTGTCGAGTTTCCCGGGGAATTCTCGCGAGTATTTCGGCGCCAGTTCGGTGATTAATTTAGCAGACTCCCCCGCGGAAAACTGCTAGGAACGTCGTAAGTCCTGAGCCCGAGTGCTTTAACGATGATTTACAGGCCAGTCCCGTGAAATACCGTACGCGCCGCGGCGAGTCTCGCCGCGTCGGAGTAAGAATGACGAGCCAAGGAGCCAGCGGACGCTAATGGGATAGAAAATCTATTATAAAGCGTCCATGGGATTGTCGATGCCTTTGAAGTAGGCATTATCGCGATCGGAACGAAGGCGAAACACCCTGGATAACGAGGCGGTGCCGGAAAGTGGAGGTTGGCAAAGTGCATCACTGCCGTCCGACCAATGCCTGACTCTGACTACTGACAGACTTCTCGCAGAGCGAAAGATCCTTGAATGTAAGTTTCCTCGGGGTCCCGAGAACTTTTCTTCGATCACCGAAGACGCCCTGCAGTTCAAAGAGCTTAATTTCTTGAAATTCAATGGTTCTCTCGCCGGCAAACACCGAGGAACGGAACGAGGAGGAAAGTTCCCGGCTCTGTTTCGTGGAAAGCGAGAACCGGAGTTGTCGAAATGTAGGAGACGCAGGTGGGCGGAACGGGGCGTGCTAAATAAGACGCCCAAGGAATCTCAGAATTCGATAGCTGCCACGGGTTCATACGCTGAAATACAATTTCGCCAGAGTGAACGACCAGTTCAAACGAGACCCGTTTACCATCGAATGCTAATCCCAGACGTGACCAAACGTCGCCTCGAGCCACTAGATCGCCAGAGGCTCGCGGTAGAACCGCAGTGCGGTCTGAAGAACGCGAGTGCGTCCAAAATGCTCGCGTAAAGTACCAAGGGGTCCGTTGAACTCGTCCTCCTCAAAAACAGCAGGGATTTTGAGGCTCTGCGAGCAGCCAGCCCGCCACCATCGCCACTGTTATAACGATACTGCCGTGGAACTCGGGTAGAGGAAGATACAGAGAGATTTCGCAACGGCGAGAACCTCCAGATACCTTTAACGATGATTTAATCCGAAGTTTATAAATACTGACTCACAGGATAGTTGGTGGACTTAGAGAAGGACCGCAGTGCGGTTAACAGGATGCGAGTAGATCCTCTGGTCCGCCCGTATAGAGTCGGGTCAACGTTGAAACTCCGATGAGGGAGGCTGCACACAGTGGAATATAGAAGCACCAAGGAGCAACGTGGACCACGAGATCCAGAGCAAGGAGCGCAGAGGAGGACGAGATGTGGGCTGTGCGACGGTGAGCAGGGAAAGGAGACAGAGAGAGAGAGAGAGAGAGAGAGAGAGAGAGAGAGAGAGAGATGCGAAGGAGAGGGACGAAGAGGTCAGGATGGAAACGTAGAAACAGGGAACAGAGACGGAGACCAGGGTGGAACACTAACAGGGACACACCGGTACAAAGACCGAAATGCAAATACGTATTCTGTGTACTTAGGAAGCTGTAGCGAGCCAGTGAGCCTCATGCATAGAGATTGTACGTTGCCCGTGTAAAATCGACCCTCAACCACGCCGCCGGTTTCCTCCTCGCTGGCCCCTGTGTCTGTCTTTATCCGGCCTCCAGCCCTGTGTTTCGCCCCCGTGCCCATGCCCCTCCGCGCCCCCCTTGGCCCCCTCTGCACGTATATTTTCGTTTGCGCACGAAACCACACGCCGCTGCAGCGAATTCACCGAACTACCATCCTTTATCTGACCTTTGATCCGACTCAAGTTTGAACAACAGACACGTCCCAGCCGTTTTCCCGCGTTACGGTTCGAGAGCCTGCCACCGTTGCCAGCCGTTTTTTTTTTTCGCGGGAGAATCATTCCCCCAGGGCGAAAGGGGCTGACGAAGGCTATCGCGGCGGGAATATTCGTTCCTCCCGAAAGAACAAGTCCAACGACAGGCACTTGCGTTTCATTTCCAATCGCTGCTAATCAGCTGACCGACGATGCGAAACCGCGATCGACTAAGTATCCTGCCTCGTGTTTTTCATGAATTATTCAGCTTCGCTTTCACGTGACGCGCCGTATCGGGAGCCGGAGTTATCGATACCGTTGCCGTAACGTATTTAGTAATTCGACTCGGTTTTTCCTGCTGGAGCAGGAAAACTTTCAATCGCGAGCAACCAGTGCTTAACGATCCACCCACCCCGCGGGCTAACTGGAAAACGCGTCTTGTAATTTGACCGCGATTCAACGAGGAAAATTTTCACTCGCGAGAGCGCTCCTAACGATCCAGCCACGCTACGGCGCCGATAAATGTATTAAATAATTGGACGAGGTAGGAAAACGCGCACGGCAGAAAGCAATTCTACGACTTCCGAGGACAGCACTGTTCCGAAGAATTTTTATAGATTCTTCCATCTCCAGATAGAACAATTCTGTTTCGCGAAGCTTGTCAAGAAATTATGTACCACCGACGTATTTAATAAAATAAAGGAGAGGTAATGCCTACACTGGGGCACCACTGATAAATATAATATGTAATATGTGCGTTACGCGGCGACGTGTTGATTATTTAAGTATATTCACGACCCGGGTAGCATGAATGGCCAGCGGGAAGAAGGTACACAGCGAGGAGGGGCGTATTTTTAAATGCGTCGAGGCCCGTTGACGTTCAATTACTCTTTAAAGTTCGCGAGGCGAAACAGGGGTGGCAGAGAAGAAGGGAGAAAGAAGAAGCGACCGCGAGCTGGCATCGCATCCGCAGCGCGCCTTTTGTAAGCTTCTATCTCGTTTACGCATCTGCTACTGGGGCTGGCTACACTGTAGCGTCGCCATAACGACGGCATTCTTGTCTATCACGAGCAGACACGCTCCTCTCGCAAACAGAAATGTCTATTTACCGTCGAGCGGTCTACTGAAACTCTGTTTCCCCGTGTACATTCCGCCGCTCCACCCTTCTCCGCCCGCGCCGCCGTCCCGTAATTGCGAATAGGGAATACTCCTCGAAAATTAGAAATTTACTTTCGACCGGCTAACGAGTCGCAATGAAACCGTCTGTCAGGTATACTTGCAGTTAATTTCGGGTCTTATCCGTGCCTCTGCTGCCAACAAATGGAAGCTTTGTCTCAGGTGCTCGACGGTCGTTAAAATTAAACAGATGCCTGAGACAGAGGAGTCCTACATAAATGCTAAACGAGTAACGGAGCCACCCCTCTGCAGGTGTAACGTCGAATTTCCGTCCGTTGATTCCCGCGGGAGTGGAGGGATCAATGAGACAGGGGTCGCGTGGAATTCCGTGCCCACAAAAGAACCAAGTGACGCGGCGGTCGCTTTGGCCGTGGACACGGGACGCGCAATTTATTTCGATGCACTCCCGACCGATTGAAACAACCACGGAACGCCTCGTTGTTTTATATTCGTGTCCCGGTGACACGTTACCGCAGCCTGTCGTACCGTTTCCGCGCGCAAGAGCCTCAACCCCTTTCTCGCAACGCCAATACGCGACAACAACCCTCTTCGACGAATTTTCCGGGAAAAATATCGAGGCTAGGTGGCGCGCAACGACAAGTGGGCATCGCCTCTATACTCGTAAACATTCAAATATTCAATATCGCGAGTTGACGACGGCTCGCGCGCTAGATTCCTCTCAGGGCGGCGTTTACTTCTGGCGCTGGCTGTTTGCAGTGGTCGGGCGGGGTTGGAAAAGGACCAGTCGGTGAATTTATATTTGCTCGAATCGCAGGAGAAGACGGGCGAAGCGGGGGATCGTAATTTTCCACAGTGTGTACGGACACACTCGTGCTCCTCGCAGTTTTCATCTAGACAGACCGCGGCACGGCTGCGAGCACCAAGTGTGTGCCCGTGTGCACCGGCAGGTGTGCGGGCGCTCGCGCGCACGGTAAACGGATTTCTGTGTCAAGCACAGAGCAGATAAACTGCTTTGAAAAATTAAACGAATCCCGTGTGTTTACACGGCTACACAACGCGGCCGCGCTTTTCAAACGGCCCCTCGATGGTGCTCGAACGCGGAATTTCCATTTGCCCAGTATTTTTGGTATTTACCGAGCCCCGAGCCGGCAACCTGAGAAGCACAGCGGAAACAGTATTACGTAAAACCGTTTCGCCGCGAGCGAACACTTTCCAATCCGAGTGCCCGTTAATTTCGCGCGAGCGAGGGAAATCAAACACCGTTCTCGTCATCTTTCCTTCGCGTTTCATCGCGTTCCGACACCGGTACTCGCTGTTCGTTTGTTCGTAACAACTATTCCGCGCTTCGCGGAGGTATCCCAACTATCCACCATCACAATGCGAACTCTAATGCTGGTTCTATCGCAATGCACGGTTCCCGGACAGAGCACGCGAGCCTCGAACACGATGAACGCGATCGGCGGCAGTTTTCAATGACGGTTGACAAGCCGGCGACACGGCTGGTCGCAATGGACGACAGTGATTTGCTTTGCGGTCCAGGTCGAACGAATTTGCGGCGCCACGGCCCGGTAGGCGGCTGCGGTTTCGTATAATTACGCACTTAATTGCTGCTATTGCGAAGACCCAATACGATGACGGAACCGTCATCTCTGATTAGCCCCTTTGCGCAGCGCCGCGTTTTCATTTTCGCCATCCGCTCGCCACTCTCCGGCGCCATCCCCCCCGAACGAAGCCCGCGTCCGGGCATCGCGACGACTCGCGATATTCCATCGACAAGTAATTTCGAATAAGGCAACGGAGGCCAAAGGGACAAAGAATTCGCGCCTTCCAAGCGAATCACACGGCCCCGTGGCTCCGAATTCCGCTGCCCTGTGAAAAGTTCTGCTCCCGTGCGGATGCACGCGCCCAGAGGGCCAGGGACGCGAGTTTCTTTCCGACGTTTAATTAAAATCTCATTACACCGGAACGAAATCGATTACGGGGCGCGCGGGGCCCGCGCGAATATTTGCATGAAAGGTGGGAGCGCGAGCGGGCGTTCCAGCCGACAGCTAATAAAGTTGCGAATACGTCGGTTAACAAACGCCACGGGTTGGCGATTATTGAAAATTTTTAATACACCCCCGCCGCCTACGCGCTCCAATCGTCGACGGGGGATTATTCGAAACGGGGCAGCTGTTTTACCCAACGCATATTGACTGTGCACACGCTGTAGAAGGGGAAAGCTCCAGGCGAGAAAATCGTTAAAATTGCATCCGATTGGAATTAAACCGGTGCAAGTGCGTCGAGAAATTCGCAAAGATATAATCATTAAAACATACCGCGCGAGTTTCCATTAATTAATCCGGCACTGCTCGCCCCTTTTGACCATCCACCATCCGCCACTGATAAGCTTTTCGTTCTCCCCGATGGTGGAAATCTGGTAACCAGTTTCCGAAAAATGCCACTGTTTGACCCAGTTTCGACGATCGTTCGATCCATCGAGAGCGAACCGGCCGATCGTTTTCGAAGATACAACCGGTTGATTGTGCTGGGTTGAAGAAGTTCCACTACGGGATGCTTTAGCCTGCATCAAAGGTTGGTCACGCTGACGATTTAATCCGAATAACGTCTACCCCATATCGAACCGGAAATCAGTTTTCGCCAAGTTGCACGGAACGGAGGAAATCGCTGCACAAATCGTTTCCCGTACTTCAAGGGTCCTCTTTATGCGACCTTCACCGTTTGACCTGATTCACCATTACTGTTCGATAGTGTACCGATAATAGACATCCACAGAATACCGAAAGCTCCTGTTTCTTCTGTAAGGTTAGGAATAAATCTGTCGACAGGTTATGCAACGTAGCAACTTAATTCGAAGGTAATTTCGGTTCGACAAGTACAGGTTTTGGTTGCGAATTTTCAATCGAGCAATTCCGTTGGCGAATTACTTTGCTCCCTGCGATAGAACGGAAATTGTTGCGTCAAGGCATCGAGGTGTTCTGAGCTCTGGTGCAAAATGCATAATTACTCGTTACCTCGTTATCGTGTATCGCCCCCAGCAGCCAGGACTAAGTTACCAGAGGTGGAGTTTCAGCGGAGAAGCCTCCGCAAACAGAGAATCGTGTCACCGAGTCCTTTCAGCGGGGACCGCGAGTCTCTCTTAAGCACGAACAAACGAAATCAGATAGCGTCGAGAATACTTTTTAAGTTTTATTTCGCACCAGACACTTGGGTGGATTTCTTTGAGGGCTATGGTCGAGGATGATCGCACAGAAGCGTTTCAGAATCGATGCGAAGAAGCTGTCTAGAAAGAGGAGTTGGTTCCGTTTGCTGCGTAGGAGAGTATCGGGAACATCCTTTTAGACGACAGTAACGGGAAGCAAAGTTATTGTCGAGTTGCAGAGGTATCCTTCCGCGAGCGGATACTTAAGTTGCGCGTGAAAATAACTGGCCAAAAAGTTTCCCCCAGAGTTTCATCTCGACAAGATTGAATCTGGCCGGGGCGAGAGGCTCGGGGTTATTTTTGAAGGGAGGCGAGGCTCGATCAATTCCTCGACGACGACACCCGCTAGTCTTCGGAGCCGGCAGTCGCGGAAGCCTGAATGCTGATTTCACGATGATAGGATCGGATCAGCGGGATGATAAATTTTACGGGATCACCGCGGAGACGAAAGGCAACAGAAGGTTGGGAAAGCAGCGGATTCCCCGATATCCATCAACGTCCTCCATTCGATTAACTTCCATTCTACGCTCGCCCATTCCCGTAAACATCCATTCGCGACCCACCGACGCGAGCAACGATTACAGCAGACGTAATTACGACGCACAGTCGCCGCGGCGCGAGTATAACCAGATTCCCCCAGCAAGTGGATTCGAGGGAGCAGATTTCCTTCCACATCGATTAGGCTCCACTTAGACTTTGCACCAACCGCCGCGCAATCTCGCCACCTCGCAATCTCCGACGCAAACATCCGCCAGCCGAATCCGAGAAAAATTGTCCCCCCAGCATCGACGAGACTCGGCGCAACGGCTCGGCACAATGGCAACGGGATACCGCGATTCTGATCGCGATCAAACTCCGCCCGGGATTTCCTATTTCCCCCGACACGACTTCATTCCCGCTCGCGCCCACCCACCTTCCTCCGGTCAGACTTCCACGTCTCCATCCGCTGGAAGTCGGGGGAGGAAAAATGAAAAACGCGGCGATGAACCAAGGGAGCCGGCGCGCGGAAAGAAAAAGATCCGAGCATCGTTCGTGGAACGAGCGTAATTTCGATTCCCTCGGAACCACCGCCACCCTTTTGCTCATTTCTCCCCCTCTCTTCCTCTCTCTCTCTCTCTCTCTCTCTCTCTCTCTCTCTCTCTCTCTCTCTCTCTTTTTCCATTCCCTAGTCAAAGTTTCTCCGTGGGAGTCGCGGTAAGTGGCCGCCGACAGGTAGATGAAGGCTCCATCCACGGCGCGGCAATCGCCATTGGGTGGAAGTTGTAATTGTTTGTTCGTAGCTTACACTACGTCGAGAGCTAGACGGATACCCGTGGAAGGCTGTTGGGAGGGTTGGGCGCGATACTGGTCCGCTTTCGCCTGGTGGTGATGGCGGTGGTAAGAGTGGCGACGAAGCGGGTGGTTAGGTCGAGGGTAGTGGAGCGGCAGTAAGGTTGATTGTAAAGAGAGACAGAGGCGGGCCAGAGATGGCGGTGGCACGGAACGGAGAAGGGTTGTCGTTCCTTCACCCCTCGACTAATGAGACCGCGCGGTTACATCAGAGGCCGGCGACAAATTGAAACGTACGAGCCTAGAGGGGCCACGGGAACAGAGAGAGAGAGAGAGCAAGTTCCTAATGCGTGACTGTGGACCCTCGCACCCAGCGACATCCGCAACCCTGTTAACACGCTTCCCGCTGCCGCATTACCGCCTGCAATTGTCCATTTTCCAATTTCATTCCGACGATAAGTGTGCCATCGCTGCCCAGCCACCGCCGCCGACTACTAGCTGCGCCCCGCGCGCGCGCGCGCTGCTCAAGGGAGGCGAAAATGGGAGCGGACAATTGGGACGTTCAAAGCAAGCGTGTCTTGCCGTGGGATAGGGAAAGTCAGAGTGACATGTGTATTATCGAGAACGCTGATCCTTTCAGCGAAGAAGCTTGAGGAAACATCGCTTACAGCCGTCATCCAAAGTACCGTCCGTTTATCCGGTGAGTATTTTTGCAGAAATTCCTCTGCCTCGAAGCCAGAGCAAACGGACAAGCAGAGCTCGCGAGCCGTTCCCGGGGAAATTCCGAGATAATATTTTCGAGAAGTAAGAGGAGTTGCGAGACCGAACTCGGGCCACCTTAATCTCGGAACGAAAGTTATCGATAAATAGCGAGACGCGCGCGAGTTCGGAGGAGGAGAGCGAGCCGGCGGTGGAAGCTTTCAAGTAATAAGTTTCCAAAGTGATTTATGTGTAATCTCTCCGCGAAAAGCGTCATTATTCTCGCGAAGGGCTTTCCCGTCGTTCCCTGACATCCTTCGCGGCGCGGCGCGAGAGAGTTCTTTTTATGTGCTCGTAGGAGGCCGCGGCGGAAGAAGACCGGCGGAAAGGATCGCAATGAAATACGCGCGCGCGGTCGGGAGGATTATAGGAGTCAGGGGGCACGTGGAAACGCTGGAAAAGACGTATAAACGCGGGGCCATAAATTAACCGTTCCCGCCGCTGCGTACTCGGCCATCTTAATCTCCTATTCTTATCGTTACGGCCGCGCGGCAATTAAAAGCTGCGTGACGCTAACACCATTAACTAACCCTCCCAGCCCCATTCCCAACCCCGTTCGGTCGGTCAGCCGCGCCGGAACATTGTCACCGGTAATTGTCACCTATTTCCCCCGTCTGCGCGCGGAGGGAAATTATTTTTCCCTGGTCGCTCGCACGCTCGTTCTCACGCCGAACAACGCTCTGTGTTTATTCAGACAGGTTGCTTCCTTTTTCGCGAGTCCCATCGCCCGGTCGCACAGTGTTACGCGTGTATGGGCGTGCGGGACAAAACTCATAACTTCTGAACTAATCAATTTTCGTCCTAAGTACCCTAATACTTTTTTAAAGAGAATATAAAAATGCATCGATTGGTGTATAAAAAGATATACAGTTCCATTAAAAAAATTAAGCCGATCTTGATTTTTCAGTGAATAAAAAGTTTTTTATTAATATTTACTTTTGCAATTTGTTGTCAACTGAATACTGACTAACTTTTGTTCGAAACATTTTTTTATCAAATTATTTTTAACACGTGTATCGCGTTTGACTGCTATTTTAAAACTGAAGACAGCATCCAGGATGGAAAAGTCATGGTAGATATCGTATAAACAATTGGAAAAAGCATATCGGATGTGTAGATTCACATAAGGGTCTTATGCACGAGGAGACCTAGAGACTACGCTGAGGGCCGGAGCGGTGAACGTCTTAATAATGATTTTGGCTATCTTTTCTGTTTCGTGCAAATTCGTGCAGTTGAAATTGACGTTAATATAAAGCTTAATGATCCCTAAATTTAATATACAAAAAATCAGGGAGGTATTTTTTGGTGTTTTTTTTTAAAGTCCCATCGAAGTTGATAAACATTTAACATAAAGAATTAGTACAAATTGTTAGTATTGTAAAAAACTGACTCGGCAGTTTTGAAGGTATGACAGTATTAAACACAACTTATAAAAAGCAAATGAAAAGCATAAACATTCTGCCAATGGCACGTGTTTGAAAAAATGCACCGAAATTTGTAATGAATTTCTAGTATCACTTTTGACAACAAATTAGTAAATTCAGCAGAAGTTATGGGTGACATTGAAACCTACGTTCCTTTATTAACATTATAAGATACAAGAAATTGTGGATCAAACACTTAGGATTCTTGACTTTTGTCCATTACGCGTAACACTGTGGGTCGCAGAGAGGATCGATAGAAACGCGAGCGATGGGAAAAGGAAGATGATTCGAGAAATGGGAAGTATATCTCTATCCGTGTCGCATGGACTCAAGGGAGTCCCCGAAATGAAAATATCCAGCGGACCAATCGACTGATCTAATCCCTTGCTCGCACTCGAGCGATTCCCCCGTGCCCATTGTCCCGGTGACCCATTAAACGCGTTCCACGTTAACGCGTTAAGCAGCCGGCCATTATCCCAAGCCAATCAAAGCCGTGAAGTCCACTTCAGTCGCACGGAATTCATGACCATGCTCCCGCGCTCCACCGAATCGGGTTACCCTCCCGGGCCCGCGGAACAAGTGGCTGGATAGCCGATTACGCGTTTAGGAGATGTCGAAACTCCGTCGGCCCGGAGGTAGACCTATTTCGGGGTTGGGATAAGGACGTATTCCTGACGGCGTAGTTCGGTAATTGATGAGAGTTGCGTCGCCCGCGGGGGAGGACGACGAAAGCCAGCTACTGGATATAGGGTGGAGGGTAAGATGGGTAAGATGGTGTGTCGTTGGACCAGGTAGATTACGTGGTACTGCCACACGTTGTCTGTGGAGCCACGACGGCGCGGCGGCCAGGCGGAACGACAAGGACGAACAGTGGCAAATGGGGGGACGGAATCGGTGGATGGATGCCGCCTAAGGGGGCGAGAGTGAAGAGGGACACACCGCCGATGAGGTTGGCGCAGGGGAGCATCGAGCAGGGAGCCAGAGAGGAGCGAGAGGAGAGAGAGAGAGAGAGAGAGAGAAGAGAGAGAGGACAGGAATGGATGTAGCAGCCCGGCAGTCTAGCATGCAAAATGCTGCGTCGACGTTATCACGCCGCCAGAGATTAAGGGGCTGACGCGGTGGATACGGGGGTGCGGCGGCCTTCAGCCTTCCTATTTTTCGCCGTGCTCTGCTGAGTTTTACTTGGCAAACACCCCGCACGCTACCTTCGGGCTCCTTATTGTTCGACAACGCTCCTCTCTCCCCGCCCTTCGTCTCTGTTACGGCTGCTCCTCGTGCAGCGTCGTTTTTTTCCCTCCCCAAACTGTACAACCCACCCCTGCCGCCTTGTTCATCGCAACCAACCCTCCCCCGGCGCGCCGCGCTGTCTCTTCGAGACGATTTACTCCCGTCCCTGCACAACGGTGCGTATTAGCAGGTTTATGCCAGGAACTCGTTTACCTGCAGCTCGCACACTGCACAAAGGAGCGTCGCTGCCTTTTTGCCGGGCTACACGGGGGATGAAGAGCGCGCTCGGCAGAGGAACGTGATTAGCTAGGGACCGCGCGTCTTCGATCCCTTTCCTTTGATACTCTGCGCTGCCAGGATCGATCGGTAAACCTGGCGTTCTGTTTGCGGAAACGCTCGAGCCTCTACTACGGAGGTTTTTATGAAGCGTCGTTTGTAGAGAGCGCGTAATTAAAAGGCTCGTCGTTAATTGAGCAGAGGGGGATGAATGGGATGGATGCGGGGAAACTGGGTCTCGTTCGGTATCAGTTTTATAAAGACGCAAGTATTGTATTAAAGCGATAGAAGCGGATATCGCCACTGTAATCCCCCGTTCATTCTGTACTTATAATTCTAATTTACATCGTTCCGATGAAAGGACGCGAACGTCTCGGGAAGGAAGCCTGGAGGAGCGACGCGAAGAAAGGCAGACACGTGCAAGTGTGGGATTAGCGAGATTCCGGATCTGCTGGCTGCTGGGCCTCTCACGATCCGTGCTGAGCTTTCATTTGGCAAACGTTCTGCATTAGTTGCGAAGTATTGTTCGGTATCGTTTGAGCGTGTCGAATCGAGCCCCGTTTCACTGCCTCGAATCGCGCACGTCCCCGTCCCAGCTTCCTCTGACGCTCGGCCTCCTCTCGCCGTCTGCCAGGCTTTCCACAGTGATTTAGACTTGCGAGCGCCGACACGAATTACGCCGTTCATGACTGGAATTTATTTATCCCACCCCGCGAATGCGCTATGCGTTCTTACCCGCAACTGCAGTTACTTTAAGAACCCCGGCAGCGTCCCGGGGTCCCAAGGTAAGAGAAAGGAACGAACGTGATTAGTAGAGAGGCGTCTGGAGGGAATCGCCAGAGATCGATAACCTTTGAATCTCGAGCTTTCCATTTCCAATTCCACGCAATCCTATATTTGCCCAGAGTGCATTACAATAACTCGATCTTCTGGAATTTGCTTTCAGACTCCGAGCTCCACGGAGATCTCACTGGAAGTATCGCGATAAACTAATGCCCCGGCAGAGTAATTTGTAAGAATTTCTAGACGAAGGGAATAAGTGATACGAATGTCTCTATAGTCGGGGCACGCGACGTCACGGTGAATTGAGCACCGGTTAAAATTTCCCGTGCGCATTTCTCGCGTTCTCGCAGTCAGCAGTCGGGGCTGCGCATTAATGCCGTTTCTTGGCTGTTAGAGGGAACTGTAACTCCAACGTTGCAGCAAGCCGTGCGCGAATTCGACGCTGAATCAGCGCCACGTCTGGTCATATTATCGGCTCCAACTACTGAAAGAACACGTGCGTCTAGCGCGGCACGTACGCGTGCCAGGGGAGCGAATAATTTCGCGACTAACTACCGTCCCCCGTCGCCGCTCGCCGTTTCGAACCGAGGGAATTTCGCGAAACTTTCATACGCTTTCGCCAGAGGAACATTTCTGACGTAACCAACCGGCAAATGTAACCATTTTTCCTCCCCAACTTCGACATTCTTCCACACTGCTTCGCGAGGAATCCTGTAACAAGATATTGAAAGACAAATCTGTTGCTTCGGTCGAAGGGTTAGTTCCGACTGCGAAACTCGGATGGAAGATCGACGAGCGTGTGCCCATTGGCCCTAAACGAGTCCCTTCTCGAAAAGAAGCGAAAGTCCTTTTATCGAAAGTGTAAGGTCCTCCGCTCTGTGTATTTACCCAACGAGGTATACACGTTAGAGCATTTCGTCTTCGACGAGAGAAGCTTTCAGCAAATATTGCTCGGCGCGGTAAGCCAGAAAAACGAAGGCAGGAAGCCTCGGCGGAAGACGAGGGACAACGACGGTCGGTCCTCAGACCTCCGTACATTTTCCGCGGGTGTTCCCAGAAATTTCTTCTGCGTACGAAGTGGCGCGTTTAGGCCGCGCCAGCTCCTCGACGTACGGTCGCAGCCTCGAGGGCGAATCTCGGCAATCATTAGCGGGCCGCCAGCGAAAAGAAAGAGAGCGAGAGAGGGGAGAGGGAGAATCGTAGGCGAGGCGTACAACGGGCGAAATTCCAAGACGGCTAGCGGCGCAGGCGACGCGAGCGAACGGCCCGAGCAGTAATGATTCGTCCAAGAGCCCTAGACGGATCCACAAAGGACGCCTGATTCTCGGCGAATTTCCACGGGTTCCGGCACGCTACTACTGGTGGGGCCGTGAATTTAACCTCGGCCATGCTCGCGCCCCACGAGCCCCTTCAGTCTGCCGCGGCTGTATTATCGGTTTGAACGGCAGAAAGAGCTTGCACAACCGTGTGCCCGCCTATTGCCGAGGAAAGCGCCTCGTCCTCCTCCATCCGCAGCCCCGGCGACGCGTCACACCGACCGTATATATCCGCGGTTTCACCGAGTCGCACCGGTAAGAAGGAGAACGCGCCAACGCCCGGCGTCGACCCGCGTGCACAGAAAAGGGGTTTCCTTTTTCGCTTTGACGTGTGCTTCTCATTTATTTCCGTGGTGCCGCGTCCGAGGGGCGGCGGGAACAACGCCGACGACGACCGCGACCAGGGCGAGGTGAAAAAAGGGCGAAAGAGAGGGACGGATAGAGAGGGAGAGAGCGAGAAGGGGGTAGAAGAGACGCCAAGGCAAAACGAGAAATAAAAAGAGAAAAAACCGGGGCAGGGGGGGGGTGACCAGCGAGACTGGTGCTAAGGAGCGCCGGAGAAACCCGTGAAGGGGCGAGAAGGGGGCGAAGGAAAAGGGGTGAGTTTCACCTTGGATAGGGTTGCCCGGTGAGTTGTAGGCCGCGCAAGCCACAGAAAAGATGGTGGGACGGGGTGGAAGCTCGGTGGAAACGAGCGTGGAAACGAGCAATGGCGAAGGCGCGGATAGCAGGAAGAACGCTGACGGAGGGATGAACGGGGGGAGGGTTGGTCGCGGCTAAGGGCGATGGGGTTGTATTGTTGTGTGACGGCGGTGACCCGTGGAGCGTTTGCAAGCCCCTCTAAGCTCGCGTTCCTTTTCCTTTCTACCCCCCGGTCTTTTTCTTTCAGCCTCCCCCGCCGCCCCGCAACCTTTCTTTCCCTCTTTCACCTTTCTTCTATCTGCTTCATCTCGCTTCGTTTGAAAGTCGCCTCCCCCCCCCCCCGGTAGATCCACCGTCCCCCTTCAACTAAACGCTGCCACTGACAGCTGCCCGGGCCTCTATCGTCCGCGGAAGAATAAACGAGGGACCCGCCGATATTCCAGCAGCCGTGCGGCACCGATAGACCGTGATTGCATAAAGATCGCCGGCCAAGGAATCGACAATGAAACGGACTGGATCCTGTAATTGCTGCCTACGCTTCCCCTCTGATTGTCCGTGCCAGGGGGCCCGCAAATTGACTTCCGTCCAGACTCGAGAGATCTCCTCGAGACGAGTGTGCGTCCCGACCACTTGGCCGAGCCACTGCCAATCAACCAACCATCCTCGCCGATTTCTTAGATGCTCCCCGACTACCGCGTCATGAAAAATTAAAGTCCCCTTTTTAGAGTTGCCCAGTGGTACATAGCAGTGGCACGCCCTCTGGACGGAATTTGCTCTGCAGACTCAGCGCGCACCTCCGTCAACGGACCAACAACGTCTGCGTCCAGCAGTTAATTCTCTGATCCGTCGCCATCCGTTGCTTCTTATTTCGTGCTTCTCGCCCAGCCGTCTGCTTTTTGCGCCGCCCACCTATTTGTAAGCACCTCCCGCGTCTCTCGAGCAGACTCTCTTTGTGTTTTACCAGCTCGCCGATGCTCTTGCTTAGCTCCAGGAGACGTCGCCGCGGAGTCTCGTCACTTTAGCTAAGCGCTGTCAACGGCATGCACAAATAGGTACCTACGGGGACTTTCGCGGAACGCCCGTTGGAGACGCTGCGCCATGAGCCACCATGATATTGGAACGGAGAGTATTGGTTCCCGATAGTGCCGGACGTAATTACGGCGGGATCTTTGATCGTTCAACCGTGCGAATCTGCAAATTGATTTTTTTTTTTTCGTCCCCGCGACCCACGATTACCGCGCTAACGAATTCGGAGGCGAATAATTGGTTAACGACGGATCGATCGGCGTCTTCTCGATGCCCCTGTCGCTTATAAACCGAGGAACGGGATTTTTAAATGGCGCGTTCAATGGGCTCCTGCTTCTTGCCACCAACAGCGGTAGTAATTAAAGAGCGCCGCGGTTATCTGATTCGCTCCTTGCGCTTTAAATTAACTCTATACTGTTTGAAAGACAATTGCTGCTTACATATTCATGCGTATTATTATCACTCTTTTAATTCAGTCATTAATGAGACGCGGGACTCGTGGTGCAAGTCTTTGGACACCACTATTGAAAATGATTTTTCAGGACCATTAATATGCAAGACGTCGAATCCGTATTTCACAAAAGCACTGCAATGTTGAACCTCTATCGCTGCTCTATTCTTCAAGAGAGAAATACGATATCTGCTGCGTGGGGAGTTCAATCATTTCCAGTTATATGAGAATTGCGACGTTTATTGGACCCTTCCATTAGCTTTAACGTCGTTTCGGTGTAACAATAGCCGTTTACGTTTCGGTTCCGCCGACTACAATAAAACCGACAGAACCGTAAAAACATCTGAAAAACCGCGGTGGAACAATTCCGAAGCTAGCTTTTGTACGCCGCGCTTTTGCGTTTCAAGGGAAAATATTTGCCGTTAATACCATTCAACTGCGATTCAACGTTTCTCAGTCACGAGCCACTGTATGGATACCACAAAAGGTAGATATTCCAAAGGCACTGCGCGAGTAACTAGCTAAATAACTCCAACCGGTAACTAGAGATTGAAATATCTCCTGAAACTAATCGAAAACGTCACATCGATGAATCCCACCGATCGAATAACTCCCCGCTTTCGCGGGAGAAAAAGCTATAAAATTCATTCAACAGCTGCTTGGAGGTACGCCCGAAAAAAAAGTCCACGTCCGTCATTCAACGTCATCGCCTCATCACGGTTGCGCGGCTCTCGTTCGGCCGCGAGAGCCCGAGGGAGGGGGATTAATTAAACGATTCGTATTTTCGAACCAGCGCGAATTTCCGATTGTCAGGAGCTCCGACGGTATCTGCCGAAATCTGATGATTTAACGGTCAATCATCGCCGTTAGAACCACGTGGTGTAAAAAAAGCACGAGAGAGTGGACGAGCGAGCTTACCAACGCGCCAGCGATGGACCGTTTCCACTGGCCGCGCAAGTGGTGCAGCCAGTTTTAGGTCAGACAACCGCTGCGTTGCCGGTGATTTGGCCATTATATCGGGGACATTTTTAAGTCCGCCGAAAAACATAATTATAACCTCGATGTGACGTGTTCAATAAAAGTCACTACGTTCGAACAGCTGAAGGGAAGGGAGAGGGTCGCGTAACTAGCGCGGGGGTGAAACAAGGGAGTCGAAATGAACGTATTTATTAAATACCAGTAACATATCGACATCGACACGAGGCATTTGCACAATAATTAATTGTTCATCAAACGGTGTGCGTATCGGGGCGGCGCGCCGGACGGGTTAATAATTTCGCGATGAATTCGGGCCAATAATGAACTGAAAACTGACTCCGGGCATTCTGCGCGGCGGACGCTTCTATTTTTCCAGCAGCCTGATGAATAATTTCCTGGTGGCTCCCGGCGCTGTATTCAGCGAGAAATTTCGTAACAACAGCCGTGGAAAATTTCGCAACGGGGTGTATAGAAGAAGAGTTGATTCGATCGAAGTCGAGCACGGCGCTGTAATCGAGGGATCCTTGGAGCAACGCGTCTTATACGATAATCAAAGCGTACGGTGGGTCTGACAATGGTACGAAAGGAACTGGGGATTCGTTGATGAGAATTAATTACGCCGCGCGTATTTACGACCTGTTAAATCCCCAATCCGTTGACGAGGAGGGGAGAGATAAGCCGCGGCAGCATCCGGCGCACAATGCCTGGTTGCAGGTGAAAGAACTGTCTTTTGATGGCTGCCACGGAAGAAGCTGGCGGGGAAGCAAAAGTCTGGGGGAGAGTAGAGAAAAGGGAAGGAAATGCCTTGATACGGTGCCCGGGGGTTAAAGTTCTTGGTTTTCTTCGTGCCGGCTCCGCTGGCACGGGATAGCTTGTGGGCGGGTCCAAGGAAAAATAAGAGTTAATGGAACAACGAAAAAGCAGCAACGCCGCCTGGAATGGGCCAAGATGAATGGGCCTCTATAGCATGAAACGTTATATCCATTGTACCGTGTATTTTCCTAGCCGACGAACGAAGCTGGACGGGAAAAAGTCGCGTTTCCAAATCGATGTTAATCGGGTGACACATGGGAGGAAACGTGAAACGGAGCGGGCTGTAGCTTCGTTGCGTTTGGATTTATGAAATAGAATGAAACAGCTGGAAAAACAATTTTCCTTTTCCTCAAGATTATTGCGTCCGACTTTCCACTTTCATTTCTTCGCTCGAACGTACGCACGGCGTACCACGTAACATTCATTTCGCTCAGTAAAGACTTAAGCATTGATACCTATGACTCGAACATCTGAAGCCTGATCTACTTTGTAATTCTACACCAGTCCACGGCAATTCTCCGTGCGCTCGATAGAATTCGATAGAAGGTTTCGCCAGTGGGTCGGTGGTTAATCGCGTTTGAAACGTCTCGAGTAGATCCATGAGCTCTCTGTCTCCGCGTGCTACTTGCACTTCAGCTGTGTAGGGATGCTTTAAATTGTATTTACAACTTGTTTCTCGTGTATCCAACGTGTCGTTCGGACGACCAAGTTCCTGAGGGGACGCGAGTCCTCCATGCCCCTTTCCGCCAGTATATATTTTCCAATTCCCTAACGGGCCTCGCGAAAGTTACGTCCAGGAGAGATCGATGCTGATAGAATTGCTCAAAGATTTCAGGTCGATGGCCCGTCCACCGAGAGGCAAGCTCCTTTCCCTCCCACGGTAATGGAAATACATTTTCCTCGCAGGAACACACGGCACACGGTCCACGGGAGCGTTCCGCTTCTGTTCCACATCGGAAATATGTGGAATAATATTGGCCCGTGGAACTTAACCGAGCGCCGTTCCGCGCCCACCCTTTCTCTCCATTCTTTCCTTGGCAAATTGAATTTTCTGCCCCATTAAGGTGGATCTTAGAGGGCACTTAAATTCCCACGACGATGCCAATATGGCCGAAAATTGGCGCGACCAGGAATCGCAACGCTCCTCCGCGTCCGCCCCCACCCCGCATGCTCGCATTTATATTCGCCACGGAATCTGCATTTCGGTACGAGCAACGCGCCAGGTAATGTAATCCCGCGGAAGTTCACGGCAGGAAAGACAGAGCTTTTTACTTTGAAATTATGTCAGGCGTTTGTCAGGACGTGCGTGAGCGGAATATCTACATAGTCGAGTTAACGTTGCCAGGCCAGCCGCGGAGTTCTCGTCAGGCCAAAGTTACGAGACACGGTCGGAGGGGGCGCGAAAAGAAAGAAGCTGGAACAATACCTGGCAGGCCAGCAACGAAACTATTCCCAGAAGTGGCATGAATAGCATTGTTGCGGTTCGGAGCACGGCCGCGTCTTTCCTCTCGCGGGAAACCCTCTCTCTCTCTCTCTCTCTCTCTCTCTCTCTCTCCCCTATCCAACTCTCTAAACAGCCGTACTCACGGCACCGCGTGCCGCTCATCATTCTTGTCACATTACCGCTAGTGACGCGATGCATGCACCCGGATATTTATGCCGGGCCATAAATCCGCCGTCGGGTTAAAAATTGCCGAGCCCGGCAATGCAAAACGGCGCGCTCATATCGGAAACTTTGCATTTCTCACCCGCCGCGAAGGATACTAAGAAGCTTCTCGCAAACTGTGCTAAGAAACACTACATACTGCCAAGTGCAGCGTAGATACGTCCCTCAGCTACGCTAGCTTTCAATTTCAAGAATCGCTATTCAGTACCTATAACGTGGAACCAACGAAGGTCGCGAAAGTTAGGGTCACAGGCGGCGCTGAAGAAAACTTCACGTCCAGCTGATCCGAACGTTCGATTCCCTTACTTGCCAAAGTTTCCCCAGTCTAGGCAGCTCGGCGCGCCGCGCGGTTACCCGGTAATTTAATCAGAGTAAAGTACGTAAAATGGAAAATCGTACTCGGTGGCCGCGGCTGCACCACGCTCTGTGTTTTTTCTGGCCCGTCAGCCGCCCGTTAATCGCTTACCGCAATCGATAATTCAATCAAAACAGAGCCAGCTCGAGGGATAGCCGAGTTCTTCGTGGTTTGTCAACACGTGTCACGTGCGTCCACCGTGCATAAACGCTTCTAACGCACCGCGAATATAATTTAACCATCGCCCGCCCCCGCCAGCCGCCCTCCCTCTTGATACAACAATAACAGCGTGGCGCCAACGACAACGCGTCGCGTATTTGAGGGCTGCGCGAACGACGACGGGGGCGCGACGCCAGCCAACCTCATAATTGCTTCCCGATTAGATACTGTGTGTCGTTCGATCGGTCGATTTCGGGCCGCGCGCGTAAACCCAACCACCCCAAAACGGCCGCGAGTATCGACAGATATATCGCGAGAAAATCAACAGGCGGCTGTACGCGCCCCCGCCCTTCCTATATTCTTCCGATTAACAGACGTGCGAATGGAGCGGCGCGGCATGCCCACACAGCCTCACCCCTTGCACGCGTGTTATTTAATATCGACAAGCTTGCGCCGCGTCCCTTCGAGCACCGTTTCACCCTCCACCCTTCCCCGGGAGAGGGAGTGCCTTCTGGTTAATTTTAAGCGCCCTGCGAGCGGGACGAGGGACACGGAACGGTAATTCTTGCTCGCTTTGCTGGCGGTAATGCGATGGTGGGAGTTGACGTGTGATGGCAGGAAGAGAATTGAATAGAATCTCTGCGGAGATTCAAATCTGCAGCTGTGAGAGTGACGGTGTGCGTGGATGAGTAAGGGTGCGACCATCGAGCGTTCGTGAAGTGACCACGTAGTGGCCTTTGAATTCTCCCCGAAAAGGGAAACAAATCTCAGGTTAGAGGCGCGATTATGAGAGGAAGAAGGTGCGAAGCTAATTCACTATTTCACGTGCAGCACCTTGCGCAAAATGGCCAAGCGGGGTGTACCATTATCGAGCAGGACTTCTGTTATTGATCGGTCGACTGAAATTTATGCTCCATTATACTCCATCGGAATAACGTATCACCGTGTAAATTAGACGGTAATGAAAATTGACGGTATAATAATTCGCTGAATTTACCCGTGAGCGAACAAGCCGCGGCCGCAACGTCCACGAGCATTACAAGTTGCCCGCCCGCGTTGCCATTCCCAGCCGCTGCCTGAACACGGGCATTGGGGGAGCGTGGATCGAAGGCTGATCGCACGAGTCTCGACGTTCGAGACTCGATTAAAATGCCGGGCCGCGTGGGCCCGTGTCGGGGTAAGGGGTGTCTTTGTTTCGACGCCATAAATTACATTGGAACAAGGCTCGAGTTCGGGGAGATGAAACGCGTCTGTTCCGTCGGGCATCGGCTCGTCGTTCAGGTTGAATCGCGATTGATCGGCATTGCGGCTGCGTGCTCGGTGGAATCGTTAATGGGGCGAGATTGGGGGCAGTCGGTTAACCGAACTTGAACAAACCGACTGTTCCGTATCGCTTTCCAAAGCGTCGCCGCTTCTTCGTCCCCTTGAATTAAAAGTCACACTCGACGGGAAAGCCATTTGCACCGGGCACTTTCCGCTTCGTGCCATCGAAGTTCTAGTTTAGTAGGGACGCGTAGGAAGGGTATCGTAATAAACTTGACGAGAGCTCGTTCGCGCGGGGACGATAGGAAGCGTTCAACTTCGTCTTTCTTTACATCCCCAGGCGAGGCTGATCCGTCGAAGCTTTTTAAGCAGCGAGAATTCGATAAATTAATTCCAGTCAGGGCACCTTTTCAGAAAGGGTTCGCGTTATTAGAAACGGGCTTATTATAACTTGGCGCTCGCTGTCCGACCATTATGGAATTAACGGTGGAAATCCAGCAGCCGCGGCCCCGTTCGAGCCGCTGATACCTATTTGCCGAGGCACGTTTGAACTAAGAAAAACCGATGGATGGTCCAGGGAGAGTTCCTAGTTGAGCCACGTATTATGCGGTTCCATTGCAGTCGAGTGGGTAACTCGCCGAAGAATAGGGGGCCCGGGGCGAGGGCGAAGCTCGCCATTCTCCTTATTAAACTGCCGTTTAAAAATACACCCCGCTGGACTTCGAAAACCGAGGTCAAGCGAAAAAAGTGGGACAGCGAGCGCTTCGGAAATAGCTCGCAACGTTGCTGCCGTCAACATTCGAACACAAAGGAACTGGGGGGAAATATTGGAAAATATTTGCGCACCCTCCCTTCCAGCTGGCCTTTCCACGAAAGACGTCCCTTCGAGCCAACCAAGTCTTTAAGCCTGCCCGAAAGGGGCCTCGAACTTTCTCCATTCCAAACTAAACCTCGATCCCGTGCCGCCCAAGAATCTTCGCGACGTTACACCCTTCTGAATATCCCCCCTCTATCCGCGACCACTTCTCAACGCTTTAAGAACCAGCCTCGCTAGATGGAACGGGCCGAAATGCATGCAAATTTCTAAAAGACAGACGTCGATGAAATTCACCCCCATTCCCTGGCCAGCGTCCCCTCGCGTCCCACCCGCATAATAATGTCGCAAGTGGCGCGGGGCCGAGTCTTAAAATCTTTAAACAGGATTATACTCTCGGCCGGGGACCGTATCCGCGCCACCTTTCTCTCTTAAGCTTTCACAGGGTGTCGCGTCGCGGGGCCATTAACCGCGAATTTAAGGAACCGACGTGCTACTTGGAAACGGCATTTGAAAAGACGTTCTCCGACCAGCCACCCTCTCGCGGGGGTGGCGGTGGCGAGCGCGGAGCCATAGCTTCGCCGGGGAAAAGATAGCTGGGGCGCATTTTACAACGTACTTCCGTAATGGCTGGACCGTGCTACGTGCCGGTGAATGGATCTACGAGAAGGGGGATGAAGCGAGAGGGACGCGAAGGAGCGCGCAGAGGGGTGGCTCTGATCAAGAGGTAAATGAGCACGGCTCGGATTGCTGGCTCTCTCTCTCTCTCTCTCTCTCTCTCTCTCATTATTCGCCGCGAGTTATCATACGCGTTATTCTCCCCTAACGAGACTTTGTCTTCCCCCCATGATCGCTTCGATTCGAGCGTAAGAAAGATCGCGGGAAATATCGAGTGTCGAGCAATGATTGATTGCATCGATTCTCGTGGGGTCTATTAACCCCTCGAGCGAGTCGAGGAGTCCAGCGAGTTGTTTGCTGGGTAGGGAAGTTGGTTGAATGGAATCTTTCCATTTCTAATGCTGCCTGGCTTTTACATGTAAAGAGTACTGGGCCGAACAGCTGAAGATCGTGTTTCGTACTCATGTTACTTAAGTAAGCGACTGATACATCAGCTCTCCCCACTTAAAGGGTTAATTGGCTGGTTCGGATCGCGACGATGGGTCCTTGGGGATCTAACAAGAGAAGGGTCCCAAGAGTGCCCCTTCAATTTCGAGCTGCTGCATACGAGCCTCTGCTGTTATGCGCAAAGTATTAGGCGCAGGAAATTAATAGATTTAACGCGACAAAAGCAGACACTGCAGACATCCCTTACGCAATGCTAATTTCCATTGCACGGACCAATGATACTAATTCTTCGCGGAGTACCCGCAGCGGTGGATTAAAGGCGAAGCAGTCAGGAAACTTTTTCTCCTTAGCTGGTGAATTATTTTGGCGTGTCAGGAAATTTGACGCCGTCGTGAAGTTTGTTCGCAGAACTCATTAACCTGGATCAAGTGCAACCAGCGTCAATATCCACAGAGGACTTTGCCCTCATCATTTACACCGCGCCCCGCTCGTATAATGCTCTTGTTAATTTGCTAATTAACGTATAACTATTATACGCGCGTACGATGCCGGTATTATATCGACGGGCACGATTCAATCCATTTCGGGGGATACAATTACTATTCTATGTACGAGCTGTCCGAACAACCGGCCGGAGAGACAAATAACGCCAACTTCTCTTCGATCATTACTGTAACCAATTTCGCAGTCGCATTCGTCGGGTCGCGTAAGCTTTTTATAGGGTCCGCTAATTGGTCGAGCTAAATGAAATAAAAACGAAAAATTCACAGAAGCTTCAGCGAGCCGAGAACAAATGCCCAGAAGCGTTTCAACGTTTATTAAAGCGGTATTGCAAATTGGCTAGTCATCCTCTTCGTCCGGCCTTCCGAACATCCAATTCCCTGTCTTAATCAAACATTTCCGCGCTCCTAATTGCCAGTAACGCCGCAGAAAATGTAACAACACACCGCCGCGGGATCCTTCGAGTTTACCTAACGCGCCAGATGCAACAGTCTGAAGTATCTTCGCCCTGGTACACCGTGTTTTTCCAGCGAATACCGTGAGAAAAGTTCGCGAGCATCGACTCGCAGGAGGACAAGCAATCCCCCGATGTTTTTCCTTCCGACCAGCTCGAGCGTCCGGCCAGGAATGCTTGGAATCACGGATACGTGGAAACGGCATCTCGAAAGGCGTGTTCTGGCCATCCATCCGAGAGCGAGGGGGGGGGAAGGACGATGGATCGTGCTCGTGTAGGCGATGGTTTAGTGCATTCCATGTCGTAGATCCATTGTGGCCCCAAGGATTACCGAGTGGTTCAATGGACGCTCGCCTGGTCGATTCAGTCTGCGCCGGTCGCGCGCGCGGTATTAAATAGCAACGATAATTAAACACCATCGCTGGTAATCTTTCGTTCCAACAACAGGAAGGGAGGAGGAGCGTCTGTCCCTCGGTCCGGGGGGGGTGAAAGTTACGAGGGTTCCTTCCGCCGAGAAACTCGTTCGACGCTCGTCAATGCCGGGACACTGTGTCTATCCGACAAACAGCGCGTCGCATCCTCCCGCGTCCGCCGCGCGGCTTAAACTTTGTCCGTAAAACCCGTGGGATCGTGTCGCGGCAAAGGGAGGGGAGCCTGAGGGGTGGGTTCTTTGCGGTGTATCAATTTAACGCAGTCCCGAGGAAACGATATACATCAACCGCTCGTTAAGAGGCATTCGACTTACGCGTCGAATTCCACGAGCCTCCCCGCTCATTATAGATTTTACGTCGCCCCGAGTGTTCCGCTCCTGGCGAGATAAAGGGGGTGGCCGTCACAAAGAAGGCGCCCGAACTTGCCAGCGCTGACGAACGTCGTCCTTTGAACCTCTCCGAGCCTCCCCCCGGATGTACCATAGTAAATAACTTAATCACTATCCCGAACGAAAAGATGGGGCGAGTCATTTAATTGCACCCCAGTGAAACCGAGGCAGCGTTCACGGGGCAGGGTGCCCGATAGACCGAAGAATAGACACCCCGATAGGGGGGGAATTAACCGCGCCGGTTCGATCGAGCCACGCTAAATAGCGGTATACACGCCCAGCAACAAGCATCGAAGGCTTTTGAAAGTGCGAACCCTCGGACTAATTCGGTCCTGGGGCGCGGTATCAAAGAAGAACGACGTATCTGACCGTGGAGAAGGATGCGGTCAGCCGTCCGTTCTGCATCGACTTCGGTGAATGGAAGGCTGGCGGGGGTTCAAGGGAGGTCGGGGGTGGTTGCTTTGCCTGAATGGATGGCTCCTGAACGGGTCAGGGAGAAGCGGTCGACGGTGGTACTCATTATTAGCCGTGAGCTTGCGCCGTTTCCATTCCTCCCCTGCGAACCTAGTCGCTGAGTAAACACTTTGATTTATGTGCCACGGCTACCACCGATAAGGATAAACCGGCCCACCTCCCCGGAGGGGAGAGGTGGATGGCACGGCTGGAGGAGGTTGCATCGGTGCACTCAACGCATACAATCCGGCAAACTCTTCCTCCACACCCCCCGCTCACTTGTAGCCGGTTCTCCTGTAAATTTTCCTCGCCCCCTACGCCGCCCCTGTCCCTCCGTGCCTTCCTGTTCCTGCTCTGTGTATCTTGCTTCATCTCTTTGTCCTCGTCTATCCGTGTTTATCCCATTCTTTGCCCTCCTCCCTCCAATCCCCCCGGCACGCTATGTACACCCTGTACATGCACGCTGAATCCTCCCTCTTGATCGCTCTAACTCTCGCTCTCCCACCCTCCTCCCCCCCGCCCTCTCTATCTCCCTGAATGGTATATCGTGGCTCGTGTACGTGGTTATTACACGGTTCCGTTGCAACGGCACGCCTGTGCATCCAGACAACGGATATCCAACGCGCGCCGCCAGCAAACCCGGGAGGAGAGGCCACCAGCAACACTGCTTCCCGGCTTTTAGCGAGCCACGCGGTTCGGGAATCGGGAAATCACTAGTGGAATTGGCCATCTCAGCGGGGCAAGTGTAAACCAACGGCGGACGTGAAGACGATGCTCTAAGCGTCCAAATGATGACGCTCTCGCTGCTGCTTCCAGTGGAAGATTATTTGGCGAAATATATATATCCTGGGAGATATCGAGGCACTGTTAATTAGCCTGCCCTCTGTTTCCCATTCGCGGGCGACCCGCGCGAGGGAAACCAGCCGAGAAAACGCGACCGCGTTAAATGGAATCTGAAAAAAATCGCCCCTGTGAAACGCGCGAAATCCCCGTGTTTCCGCCAGGCAGATTTCGCAGCGCTCGCAGGCCGGTCTCTGCGCCCTGGCCGCGCAACACGGTCGCATTCAATTCCTTGATTTATCGTGTCTCATAAACACGATTACCGTGCGGTTTCGCCGGCCCGGAATGGTGCGCGCAGAGGGTCAACGAGCGTATCCAGCGCGCGGCCCGTTGCAGTCTGGCGGAAAACAGAAGTCCATAAATGGCACAGGCTGATGCTGTTTAACGACTTTCGCGAAGCCAACAACCGAAAAGCAACTTGGCGTCCGCCCGTCAGGGGGCCGCTCTCGCGCGGGATGCATCGCGCGTGATCGTTGGTCCGCGCGGCGCGGAATTCGCCGCGCGTAAAGTAACACTTGTAAATATATTCGAAACTGTCCAGACTCCGCAGCCAGCGGGGCCAACTTTCCCTACCGCTGCAATCTCTATTTTCCGTCTGCTCTCCGAAAATTGGGCAAATAAAATGCTGAATCTCTGTGTACCAGCTCCCCGCTGATTCGGATCATGCCATCGCCACTTTATTTTCTGCCGCCGCGATGTCAACTTTTTTCATCGTGCTCTTTTTAACATCCAGCCACGTTCTCCCGTGCGTCCAGCGATATTGAATTTTCATCATCCCGCATTACCTTTCTTTCTCGCTCCGCCGCTATCCTATATTGATTAATGTATCCATCTGTTTCTTCGTGCTCTCGCTTCCGTTTTATTATTTTCCGGGCGCGCTCGCCTTCCATCCTCCGGCCAGGTATCCCGCGTTCCCATTCGCCACTTTTGCCTTTCGCGTTTTTCCCATTCTACCTGCCCGTAACCGCCGGATACCGTACCGATAATGAATATTCAAATTTCAGACGGGACTCGGACGGAGAACGGCGGGGCCCGGGCACGCCGGGCGACCGTACAAAAATTTAGGAGCGATGGACTTTCCGATACGTGACGTCGTCAAACTCGATGTACAATCGATCCCCCTCGGTTACCAGAAATACCTTAACCTCCCACCCATTCAACTTTTTTCCAATTTGTACACCGCTTGCGTGGCTTTCGTCGCGGTGGGAACGCAGCGCAATCAAATTCTGTACGCAGCCTTCGAACTTTGCCATTTCGTGGAAATGCGATGGATATAACAGTTTCCTTGGTAGAAACTATCTATACAGAATACTATCTATGTGAAAAGAAGATTTATCGAAAGCCTTTGCTTCCAGTATTCCCTCATTTCTCTCCACGTTTCCTATACCCCTCGCGTTTCCCTCGGAAACATTCCAAAGGAAACGGATATACGAGACGGAAGGCTTGATTGCGTATTAACCACCTAACATTCCGCGAAAGACAAAGTTCAACGTCCCCTTCTTAACGTTCGCTTCACCGTTAATACGCATAATGCTCGGCGCTTACCACCCAGGGCAAAGTAGTCGGGGCCGTTATTAGTCTGACGGGCGTCTGACTCCGGGCGACCTTATCTACTGCGTGGCCTGCATGCCTGACATAAGTAGAGCTTATCTACTCCCCGCTCGGGGTAACTTTCGCCGTGATTGATCGCCTTTTTATTACATCTGCCAGCCCCACCTTGCATGATCCGTTAAATGGCAGATTACGTTGACTGCGTATTAATAGATTTTTATGTGACAGCTTTAAATCAGAAGAAAGAAAGAAAGAAGCACCAAACCTCTCTGCCCGGGATGAAAATCAGGAGCGAAATAAATCCTTTGAAAAAATTTGAACCAGGCCGCATGAAACGCTGCATTCAATTAGACGACTAATTAATTGAAATATTTCCCGCGGCGACGGGGCCAACGAGATTGGCATTATGAATTCGATGAAACGTCCAGCTGAGCATCTGACTTTTTCCCACGGCTGGGCCGAGGGTTGCCGGTTTAATAGACCGATTGTCGCAACGCCCGGCGCAGCGGTCGCGTAAATTTCATCGGTTAACCTTGCCCCGTTGATAAAACGGCCGCACGATGGCTTGATCGCGGCAAATCGGAAAACAAGGGGCGCACAGCCGCGTTAAACGCGCGACGGCCACGCGCGATATCCTGAACGGGCAATTTGACACGCGCGCGTACACCTCTCGCTGCCCGTTTCTATTATAATTAAACTAATTGCTCTTCCGTCCGAACGACGGATCGAAAAACAAAACTCGCGCCGATAGACCCATCGAGCGGCTGTATAAACAGCAACGAAAACGCATCGGCTATAATTGTGCCCCCGGTGTTTGCCCGACGGTTCGTATAACGATCATCGTTTCCCTAGCCGTACACGGTCGGTCCAAATATTTGCCTACCTCCATCGAATCATTTCGATGCGTGTAAACATAGAAAAAACATCGTTCCCTGGGCTAAACACCGCCCGCTGTAAATGCACCGGACGAATCGCGAGCAACGACTTTTTGTTTGCTCGTTACGCGTTGCTCCTCCGTTGGCCGCGCTATTTGCGGAAATACTATCATGGGAATATCGTGCGTCAGACGTATGTCCATACGTGGGTGGGTGGTACGAGTGGCGCGCGAGTTCGTAGATTTTTGAAACCTAATGAATTTGGGCACGTTGGGCAGGGAGATTAAAGACTGGGCAGATATTACATGTGAACTTGAAGATCGTGGGATTGTTCGTCCCTTTTCTCGTCTGCTCCTCAAAGGAGCAGGGATTTATTTACCACTCCTCGAGATACATCGAGTGGGGGGCCTTCAAAGGAGCCAGATGACTTTATAATTCCCCCTGTACATCCTGGCTTTAATCCCTTAATCCAATAACGATGAAAGCGGCGTTCGGTGTTCGAACGCACTTGAATTGAAATCGGAATAGGCGGCTCGAGATCCTTTCAGAGCACGAGACCGATAAGGAGCTTCTCAAAGGAGTCGGGGGAAGAGCGGTTGCTCCATTTCAGAACAGCTCCTGAGAGAAGAATATAAATGCTAAGTGTCCACTCTCTTTTTGCGCCTTCTGCCCCTCGCGTCTCCTGACACGCGAAGGAAACTTTTCGAGAGGCTGTGGCCGTGCTTCGCGAGGGAGGGCACAAGATCATTCTATGGGAAATCGGTCTCAGAATCGACAGGTGCACGCGTCAGCAGGCTTCTCCCGCTATTATTCCTCCGCAGCTAATGCAACACCGCATTCTCCATTAGCGACATTCGGCAGCCACCAGTCGAGGCACTTCGGTAATGCTTTACCAGGCTGACTAACTTTCCCCTCTAATCGCCTTTGACGGGAAATCGCTCACACGGTGTCAGGGTCACGGAAACGACAATGTTCTGAGAAAAGCCGGGCCCGCGTCGCGCCCGGATACGTTGCCGTTCGATTTTCCATTAGGAAATTACCGTTCACCAGCAATTTCGTAACCACGCATGAAACATGCGATGGTGGATGATCAAGTTGTTAGGGGATGTTATTAACACGGGCCTTCTGTTCCATTCCGCGCGAGCAGGCTTCGAAGGGTTCCACTCTGAACCTGGCCCCCAGTCGCGATTTGAGAAAACTTGCGCGAGGAATACGAGTCAAGGGGTAGGGAAGCGCCGCGCGACTGACGCGATAATATTTTCATCGAATACCTAACTTATACAGCGCCATTCCCGGAACTGGAACGTGCTGCGGCTGTTTTTTAAGCTGTTGCATATTTATCAGACGCGAAACATTCGTTAGAGGGATCAGCGAACTTTGGTGTAGCGTTAAAGCAGGATAAGGAAGAAGCGAGCGAACGTTTGCCGCTTAAAAGCGAACGCGCATTTGTTTAAAAAAAAAAAAGATACCGCGACCCGTGCTGTTTAGTCGTACGTTAGCAAGACCACCGTGGTCGTGGCATATGTTTAAAGAAAGTTCGTTCCCATCCGTATCTCCAAGAGGGATGCGGACACATAAATTGCAATAGACTAAGAAGTCCTTGACTCGCGCTATCATCCTCGGAGCGCCGAGTCTTGACACACCCCAGACCGTAAAATTGGGCTCTTGACGAACACCATGGTTTCGACCGTTCAACGGTTTCGCCAGCTAGTGGGCCGCCGGTGACGTCAGGGACCGAGGGTTTTTCCCATGCAGTGCCGAGTGAATATAAACAATCGGAGGAGGCCAACGCCAACGCCAGGGCGCAATGGAAGGGTACGACCAAGACGCGGAACACTGATTGGGCAGGGCCCATTTTCCGGACTGGGAACGAGGGATAAGAGATTTGAGGGAAGCTCGACGACGCGCGGATCGCCAGAACTCGAAAAACCTTAGAGAGATAGACTCCTGTTCGTGCGAACGAGGACATTGAAATTATATCATGAACTCTATAGTTCCTTTGGAATTACTCTGTTATCTTCGTCTAAGTTAAGTTTGTTAAATAAACGTTTTGGAAAAGTGATTGAACATTGTTCCCTATTTGAGGGTGGTCCTTCATAGTCGGCACTTAGTTGCAAAATAACAAATCCCGAACGAGTTTCATCTCAACCTGGGGAATTAACACGTGCCAATTCCTAGAATCGCCGAGCACGACATGTTAAAGCAGTCACTGCATCGAAATCGGCCCAAACACGAATTAACCCGTCCCTTAACGACTCCGATCGGAGTATAAACAAACCCGCGATCAAAACCCACCACCTGCAAGAAAATCCCACTGGCACGCGGCACCTGTTTCTGCATTTGCGAACGTTTCGCTGGCCCCGATTCGTTAATGTAAATAACAAGATAAATTACAGAGAGACCCGCCCCCGCGTGGAAACACGAAGCGGGGCGGTTCGAATCGGTGCAAAGAAGACACCGCGATGTATCAGCGTTCGGCAATCGCATTAACTCCTCCCCAAGCTTGATCCACCCCCGTCCCAGCGTTTCACCCCTCGTATTTACGCGCCCTTCGTCGCCCGGCGCAGTCCTGACCCCGTTCTTACTTGCTATTCAAAAGTTACGGTCGGCGAGTGAACTTTACACTCAGGGGTTGGCCACCCCCTTCAGCCGCGGACTAATTCCGCGATATGCAGCCGCGTACGTGAAACCGAACGAGATTCGTCCCAGGTATCCCCACCGGCCGCGGTTCCCTTCGTATTTTATCAAATGATTACGCGGCTGGCGAACGTTATCGTCCCTGCAACGCGCTTCACGGCGCCCAAAGGGAGGCAGAGGTGCTCCCTTGAGCAAACGTCTCTTATTTCCAGAGGCAAATTCGACGTTAATCAAGGAGACGCGACATCTCTGATCGAACGCCCCGCCGCGATCGTATCGCCCTGGCAGGAGGGAAATGGATTTCATTCGTAGGAGATCGATGACGTCCCTATCGCTATTCACGGTGCATTCTGCTCGATAACAGGCATGCACGTCGGGAGAATATTATGGGGAGCAAGTAATGCTACGATATCGGTGATTCGTGGATCCAGCGACAGAGAAGGAGGACGCACAGCTACGTGAAATCAATTTGCCGAAAAAGACAGACGCGTTTCTTATCGCTCCCATATGGAGGCACCCGTTAGTCGTATTATTGTTTTCTTTTTGTATAAAACGAAGCCCGATTCAGCGTTTCTCAAGTGCCCGAGAATTTATCGAGCCTGGTGGATTGTGCCAGTCGGTTTACTGTCGCCTGGAACGGCGCGAACATGCTTACGGGAAACGGAAAGCGAAAGAAGAAAAGCCGATCAGCGGTGACTGTAGTGGCTCCGAGCGGACCAGCAGGATTTTCATTGGCCATTGGCTATTAAACCACCCCTATACGAAACACCTCGTGTCCTTTCTCCGTCGATGCGACCCGAGCCTGACCCCCAGCGATAGAGCCGGCCGTAAGTTGCACGCCGCGCCATAAATCCAGCAACGATTCTCTTGCGAAGGTAGTTTAAATTTTAAAGGAGCGCGGGGCAAACTACGTCAGCGGTATCGCGCGCTTCGTGGCGAGCAAACGTGCAGCGAGAAACTACAGCGGGGTGGCTTTACTGGCGATATCTTTCGACCGTTCGAGGCGAGCCGACGCGGTTGCGTATTGTTTGTGCGATTATTTTTTCAATGGACCGACGCTGAACAGAGGCTAGTTTCGGTGGGACAATTCGCTTGCGAACACTTTGCTACGTCGACTGGCTAATTAAAGGATTCAATTAGCCGCTGTTATGGAAATGCCGAATGAATAGCGGCGACCATGTTTCCAAAGATTTCTGAACGAAGAAAAGGATGCTCGCTCCATCCAATATTCCCCCCCGTATCTCTGATTATTTCAGAATAATGTAAAGCAGAGGGTACCGTCCATTGTCCGCGGTAATAGTGTTCCCTCTTGAAACGAGACGGTTTAACGAGCCGCAAAAATAGCATCGCTACCGCCAACCTGCGTTCGACCCCCTTTTATCGTTCCTACAAAGTTATACTCCGAAATCTACTTGTACCCGAGTCACGGACTCCCTGGACGAGTTCGTTAGCTTTTTGCGGCTGGCTCGCCCGCTTGGGAGCCAACGTGAGTTCGTTTGCCTGCTACCAAGTCTCGCAAAAACTTTCCGCTGCTCTCTGTCCCGTATTTAAAAGCAGCAGGAATCGGTGTACGGACGAGAGGATCGAGGTTACGGTGCTGGTGAGTCGTTTCGCGTCGAGTGGGTACGTCCTCGCGAGATAAGAAGCTTCCAAATCCCATGGATAGAGAAATACGCTCGCGTACAATTAAAACGATGGTGGACTAGCATAATACAGTCCATCTGATACAGCTTATTTGGTAAGTTAAAGATTCTATATCTTGCTACGTATCAGATCCGTTGTACGGCGATCGCGTAGAATCTATGGAATCCCCCAGTGAAAAAGGATCGGGGGATCCCTGAAGAGCTACCGATGCAGTTGTCCAAATTCAAAGGGGACTGTGGGACCTGAAGTCAGCGAATCGAAACGAACCCGTCTCACAAAACCCCTTAACCCCTCGGCTACCACCTCAGTATCTGGTACGGACCCTAAGTTTTCCACTGGTGGCCCGCCTCCGTATCTCGTACGGACCCTAACGTTTTCCACTGGTGACCCGCCTCAGTATCTGGTACGGACCCTTTTTGTAATGCGGCTCCCGCGTCAGTGCCAGATACTCTTAGAGGCTGTCTGTACCGTGATGTTTCAGTGTCGAGGCCTCAGGTAGCAAAGTGTCGTTTTCGTTCCGAGGGCCCGGGCCTCACAGTCAGTTTGTCATTTCAGGGGTCGGTAGCTGAGGGGTTCGTCGCGCTGTCTGCTCCCGCAGCAACATTTGCCCGTCTCAGACAAGAACGCGTCGCGTGCCAACAACCAGTAATACCATGCCACGGCAAGGATACGTAGCTCCGTGTCCTCGAGCCTCGCGTATTCCTCGCTGACAGCCGAGCGACAGAGCAAAGCGTGCACAGAAAGCACGATGGGGTGTTCGACTCACCGCTGAGCAACGACGATACCAAGACCACGGCAATCCACAGGGGCTGGAGGCTTCGACCCACGTGGCGCGGAGGATCGACGGGCAGGCATCGCTGCATCCTGATGCACCGACCGATCGCCCAGCGTTCTCCAGCGTCCATCGGGCCTCCGGGAAATGGGGGTAGAACCTCGAGGATGGCACGTCCACCGTCGTCCGCTCCGACCCCCTCGCAGGGGTGGCTGCCTTTCGATGTCGCTGCTCTCGATGGGTCGAGGGGTACGTGTGCCCTTGGTGTGCGCCCCGATCCAACTACGCCGTGGAACTTTACGTGATCCAGTCTCTCGGGCACTCGCCGCGTCGGGCGCCAGTGAGAGACTGCTCGGTGGCGCGCGACAGGTTCCCGCGGAGATTCGCGGCTCGTGCGCACCCGGTCGTCCTCGAGCAGCCTCGGCACCCCTCTATCCGCGCACTCAGACGTCCTGCGCTTCCGTCAGCCGGCCACAGCCACCCTCTCGCCGTCCGACCCGTGCACGTACACGGGCCCAGGCTTAATGTACGGGTACATCCAAGGGGTTACGAGATGCCCCGACCGCAAGCTCAGGCCGCGCACCAGGGAACCACCGCCTCCTCCGTCGCCCCACCACCCCCGCGCGCTCCTGTCATCCAGGTACAACTCCTCCCTCTCCGCGTCCTTGTCCAGCGTGTACCTCGCCGTACCGACCTCCTCGCCACGGTCCATGTTCCCGTGCAGTTTCCACCGGCGTACACCGTCGGGGATCACCGACGCTGCAGCCGCCGCCGCCGCCGCCGCCGCCGCCGCCCGTCGTCGTCCACCCCCCTCCGAGCAGCGACCATCAAGCAGCCCGACCTCAAAGAGCGAGAGAACCCCGGTGTAACCTTACGCCGCCGCCGCGGACGCAAATTAAATAGCGAGGCGGGTTACGGTGACGATTAGCCGACCTTCCGGGGACACCCTACCCACTCTTTCCCTGGTCCAGCTACAGTTCCAATGAAATCGTGACGCTAAGTCTATTGGAATGAAGTGAAATTGAATGGAATGGGACGGAATGTTCTTTTTTTTTTAAGGAGCTTATCATGCAGAGTCGCGATCGGGTTGGGGAGCAGCGTGTGTTGTGGAGCGGAGTGCGGAGCGAAGAAGAAGCCTCGCGATTCTGTGCAAACTTAATAGACGGGAAATTGAATCGAACAACGATTTCCCCTTTAATTAAAATACATCCCGTTCCCGTTCGCAATTGTATAAACAATTCTTATTAATTCCGGCACGGTATAATCGGGAAATATTATAACCGTGTATTGATAATCGTTCGAGGAGAGGGAGCGTACGCTCGTCGAGGGCGATATGGAATACGCGTTAAATCGAGATGGAAATTCGATTTCACGGCGGCAATTATTTTCCAGGATTTCAGCCCCGCTTTTCAAATGTCAGAGGCGAAGGTGAGCTCTCGATAATCGACAACAAGTGACCCCGCTGCACTGTCAAAGAGCGGTGGGATACTGTTGCCGCGGTCACGCGCGCAAATTAAATGGCAACGGGGCAGAAGAGCCGCTCACCCCCAAGAAGGGCGAACCCACCTCGCAGCGGAAGCGTAACTTTAGCCCCGGAAATTTTTATCGTAGAACATCTCGCGAAACTTTCTAAAATTTCTGCGAATTTTATTCCGTCGAGGAAAACACTCGGATAAATGATACGCGAGAGGCTTCGCTCGCGCACGGAAGCTCGGTAGAAGAGTCCTCTCGATGTGCAGAAACGCGATGCGAATGTGGCTAACGTATTCGCGGTAAGAGGAGTCTGCAAATAATTCAAACGGTGTCGCGAAACCGCGCCTGCTAAAGGTCGAAGCGGAAGAAGCTACGGGAACGAGAAATTGATTCAAAGAAAAATGGCAACCCCCTTTGTGCCATTATAGAAAGTGGTATGCAATTGATTTACTATTCAATGAACGACTTAACACGAACAGCGAAGGACAGAGCGTTGTTAGAGGCTCGTTTATATCGCGGATATCTGGAGCACCGCTGATGATACCGAGTCCCCAAAGATTCCACCCCCTTTATGAGCGAGAGCGCGGTGCCTCGAATATCCGTGGACGATCTTTAATAGAAAGCAAGCCTGCCATGCACGTGCATGATAGCTGGCGCAACTTGACACGACCGGAACGATTAAATAGCCGTGGCATACGCGACAGATTAACTCCTCTTTCCGGCGTTCCGCTTCCGTAAATCCTTTGACGTTTGCGGCTTCCTGGCTCCGTGATTAACTTACCGGGCGCGCTCGACTTTTGACGTTTGCCCGCAAACTCCGCCGTTATCAGGCCATCGTAATCGAGTTTCGCCGCGGGGAATAAACGAAAAATCAAACAGCAGAGCACTAATCGATGAGGATGTTCATTCTTCCAGTACAAAGGGGGACTTGCAAAGTAGGGTGGGATATGCACGTGAAATGGCTGAAACGGCAGGCTAACGCGTACCTAGATCAAATTTTCACTCGCCCATTTACGACAGCCGAGAACTACTTTCGAAATTAGATGGGCTTCCTCAACTTAGCTTCCGTGGAATTTAGATGGCCTCGACACATAGATCTTCTACCTCGCGAAAGAAGCGTTGCAAGTGTTTGGAGACAGGTATCGAAAGCGATCGAGGCGGGAGGTAACAATACGCGCCATTATAGGGACAAATATTGGGGCGCGGTTTTTACCCGAAACTGATAGCGTCGACTTGGTTTTTGCCCTGCGAGATCCATTGTCGCGGGCGGTCATGCAAATTGTTGGGGAACTCCGGGCGCAGCAAGAACACGCATAACAGGGGGATCATTTGTGGCCAACCCCCAGCGCCGCGATCACCTTGTTTCTGCGATTATTTGTTGCGAGGCGATCGCAAGGAGCCCGTTTAACCGCCCGCATCTCTGGCCCCGGCGATCGCGGGCCAACGTTTTGCGGTAAATTAACGTCAGGGAACGCTGGTGATTAATCGATCCGCCTCGGTGATGTATCGTCCGCGTCGCCATAACGAAACATCCAAGTTAAAACCGCGAGGAACGGAGGACCGGCGTGGGAAATTATATTCCAACGATCGTGACCTATTTGCCGCCTAATACGTGACCTACTTGGACGTTTCCTTTTCCCTGACTATAATTACGGCGCATTTGCATGGCAAGGGGAAATGGTATTAACGCGGGGGAAGTAGGAAAATGGAAGTAAATGAATGAAAAAAAAAATGGAGAAACGCACGGAGGGTTGGAAGTTGAAGAGGTCCTGGGGGTTGGAGGGGTTCTGGATCTTCCTCGTCGCATTCTAATTTGTGACTGAACAATGCGCTGGTGGATATTTTGATTCTTAAGGCAGGATACCACCTTTGACTGCGATTTTGGAGGCGTTTTTCATAAATTTTTTTGCATACAAAGAATGCGCAGAAACAAAATCGGTTTCAGTCATTCATTAATGTAACTTTAATCTGTAATTACACATTTTTTGAAACTGAAAAAGTGAAAAATAATCTCTTGTAGGTGGCGCCAAAATACACTCCTTTGGAGGAACATCGTTAGACGGCGTGTCAAATTCCGCTTTGTACGTGGCTCTTAGAAAAAAAACCAAAGAATGTTCCTATTGGCAACAATATTTTTTAATGCTGTACGTAGGGATTTTACGAAATTTCGATTTTTAAGAAAATGGCGGCTATTTGAACAAAAAGGTCAATTTTTTTAGGGTAAAAAAGTTTAAAGAAGTTTATAAAATTGCGCACCAAAAAAAAAATAACAACGCTACAGCAAAAGTCCTACGTACATCGTTAGATTACACCACGGGGAAGAATTGTGCAAAGTTTCAAGTCAATCGGATGAAAATTATAGGAGTAATCTGACACGCCGATTTGGAAAACATCGTTTCGAGAAAAACGCGTTTAAAGTTTTATATAGATTTATATATCTGTTCCAATCCGGTTTTTACACAAGAAAAAGGTTCCGGTCACCTTTCTAATGAATGAATTTCGATTCTATACACTTGATAGAGTACTTTGAGAACAAACAAAATTTTCAATTTTTTTTAAGTGCGAAGGTGGTATCCTGCCTTAATAGCAATATGTTGCAAAACAAACAAAGGTGTAAATGATTGAATGCTTTTAGTATTCTGGTTTCGTGTCTTCTTTACATATATCGTACATCAAAATACAGGTATCCTTCACATCGATTGCAAACATCTTAATCGTACATTATCAGATAACGTTATTAAATATTATATAATGAAAATGTATCACGAACACGCCAGAACATGTATTCCAATGTTATTGGAACTCCTTAAGGGATACCTATATGTATATACATAAACTTTGCGTCCTGCTCTTATAAGATAATTAAATTAAAATTAAAACGTGGCAGTAATGCTTGTACACTCTGGGATTTTACATTAAAGCTAAAAGCGTTCGCACTGCTCCGTACTTTTTACAGTTTACTCAACTTTACTCGCTTTCCTATCCCCCTCTGCACCCTGTCGATACTTCCATCAATTATCTTTGTCTCTGTAACTAACGATTTCAACCCCTTCGATGAACTGAAGGAGCGGTGATCGAAAAATTGTTAAAACTTTCCAAGCAAATGAGATTAAGGTACGCCGCTGTTTTCTCTTTGTTAAAAAGGAGAACTTTAAAGTCCGGCTGCGGGGTTTCCGTGTTTCTTTATTCCCCCGTTTCGCCGCGCGCCGTACAAGTCGTGAATAAACACTTCAATTACGCCGGGTAGAGAACTTTAAGGGCGGATTCGGAGCAGGTGCCCCGTGGAATTTCTATCTTATGATTCTCGCTCGATCCCGACTGAAATACGGTTTCCTTCGCGTAACAATAATCACGGTGACTGCGCGGGCCGAGTAATTCGAAAGATAAACACGGGATACGAATTACACGGCGGGGGGAAAAAAGAGATAATCATGAGTTTAGTCAGAAACATGGATAATGCAATTTAAAAGCAGCGACGAAAAATACGACCGTTACGCGGTGCTTTCACGAGCAAAGATCGCGCCCACCCCCGACTCCCACTGCGACTCGCGTAATTGCAACGCCCTCGCAACGTTAATATTTTTAATTGAAATAGACGGCTATGGAATTTTATAAAAGTTTTATGGGTCCGGCGACGGAATTAATGGGCCCTCGACGTTTTCAATCAAACTCTGTTGCGACTAATGGATGGTATAATGAAACAAGGTACCCATCCTGCGTTGAAAAAACAACAGACAGATGCACAGTAATTCACTATCGCCTGGACGAATTGATTAATGGTACTTTACGCGGAACAAAATGAAATGTTGAATAGGGTGAAAGCACTAGTAGTCGACCACTTAAAGCTAAACTCGAATGAAAAGTACTGAAAAAAAATAAACAATCAATGTTATAAAATATATAAAATGTATTGAAGTAATTCAAATGTATTTAACCCTCTAGGGACGAGTGGGACTCCAGAGTCCCATTCAGATTAACACATTTTTATTTACGTTCCATCAATAAGATCGAGATTTGATAGGTATAGTAACCTTTAGTAGGCAGAGAAGAAACTGTTGTACCATCAGAACCCGAAATTAAACTTTTTTTTGTTATAAACAAATTAAAAAAAAATTAAAAAAAAAATTAACGAGTAGCTTCCAAATCCGAAGTATAAACTAGACTATTTTAACGCTCAAAAAAATTCTACGTTAAGTTTAAAACATCCCCGTCCCTAGAGGGTTAATGTATCACTAAATATTTTGTGTTAGTAGGAAAGTTCGGGGAAAATAAATAATTAGCGTTAAAAATAAAGTGTCCGAATGCCTTAATAATCGACCGCTTAACTCTAAAAGTCGACCGGTCCGATAGCTAGTAGTCGACCACCTTTTTTAATATGAAATTCAAAATAGGTTATGTGCGCATTACAAACTAAAATTTATTCTTAAATATAATGTGCAACATCAGTAAATAATTAATAATGACAGGAATAATGCGTAACTAAAATAAGTTCTTTTAAAAACTTTATCAAAATTTTAATAAGAAATAGAAATTATTTTTTTTTCCAATGTAAATTAAATTTGTCGTTTTTAAGATAGGAAGCAGTAACAAATTTTAAGTTTTTAAAGTAGGTATTTGTATTCTATAAATAAATTATATAAACGTGGTCGACTATTAGCATTCATTGTGAATGCAGTTAGCTTCAGAAGTCGACCGCTGTGGTCGACTATTGAACATTGAAAGGGAATGATGATCCAGTTACCGACCTCCCATAAATAAATAAATTATCCCATTATTTTTAAATTTTTGAAGCGCATATAAAATTGTTGATGCTTTTTCAGTGGTATAGCATAATTTTCCAGTAAAAAATATATAGAACTGAATTACATTTGTCATTTTTATTCAAAGCACACTTATGTTTCTCGGGTTAGGAAACAGCAATGGCGCATGTAGAATCAAAATTAGTTTACAAATCACTTTAAAAGCATTTATTTTTTTTACCTATGAAGGGCCCTTTTTGTCGTATTGTAAAGTTAGAAATTCAAAATATAATATAAAATTGTCAGTTAATAAATTCTTTATTTCAGTACTTATTTCTTTAAGCTAAATAAAAAAGTGGTCGACTACTAGAGGGTGGCCGACTACTAGTGCTTTCACCCTATAGGGGGAGTTCCTCTAGTGCCGTCCCTAGTAGCATTTATTTGTTGGGAGTTTGTTGGGCCAATGACGTGTTATCCGTTGGCCAACTGTTGAAGTGTCGCGCTATTTTTAAATGGGCCAACGATTGTAACCAACGTAGGCCCAACGTCACTTAACATGAAGGCCCAACCGAAGGTTTCTGTCCATAGGCCCAACTGGGCCCAACTGAAGGCTTCTTTCCAAAAGACGTCTTAAAAACGTCCAGAAGGCGTCTTAAAGAACTTCAAAAGACGTCGTAAATACGTCTTCTTCAGGTCTGGTTTAGGAAAAAAAAAATTCGCGGTGAGGAGAATCGAACCCAAGCTTTCCGCTTACAAAGCAATCGCTGTTCGCAGCTGACCAACACACTTCCTTGTAAACACTTATAATTTCTAGTTACATAACTAGTATTAATTGTTTATGAAAACTGTGCAGTGACGCGAAATATTCTACAAAATATCATCATCCGACCTTTAGACTCATTCCTTAAAATTTCACATTTGTCTTAAGACAGACGTCCTCATTACGTATTTATAAATAAGAAAAGAAAAATCGCAACAGGTTTTTTGATGTAGCAAATTTTCTGACGTTTGTAAGACGACATTTAATCATCGTTGTAAATTTTTTGTTAATTAACCAACCATAACAATTGTAGGCCCAACATTGAATATGCGTTGGCAAACTGTCGTAACTTTTTGTTAATTAACCAACCATAACAATTGTAGGCTCAACATTGAATATTCGTTGGCAAACTGTCGTAACTTTTTTGCCGTAGGCCCTGTGTTGGGAATTTGTAGGCACAAATACTAACTATATCCCAACTAATTCCCAACTGTTGGCAACCGTTGGCCAACCAAAAATGCTACTAGGGGTACGTTTAGGGTTTTTCCCAAGTAAGTTATATTTATTATTAAAAAATAATAAAGGAAAACTGCAACTTCGAGGATGCATAAAAACATGGTCCAAATTTCATAAAAATTGAATCGCTAGTTTCTTGAAAAAAAATCCCAAATTTTACTATGTTTTTAGTTAAAAAAATAGGATTTCCCCGTATAGGGGCAACGTTCGCCTACGATCGGCACGTTGCTTTATCCAGGATCATTTGCCTCGATATCTCCAGATCATCGATATTGGAGACGAAAGGAATGATCTCCCAATCGGAAAGTTTACCACCATCCCCCATCGAGCCCCAACAAGTGCGCTCTACTTTCGTCGTATAACTGAGAACCCTTCCACTCGGTTCACCCTGTAGTCTCGCGGCTCAGGTTCTGAATTCAAGCTGAATTACTAATGGGACCGACAAATATGGATGCCTCGATACTATTGAAACGCGTAAACGAATTGGCCCAGTGTTTCCAATTGAAATCAGATCGATGCCGCGGCACCGTCGATTCGCAACGAAAGCAATTTGTCGGCCAGATACGAGCACACGTGTCTTCAATGGCGAAAGGGCCAAGCGTCTTGTGTGGTCGCGAGCTGCACACGTACAGACACACGCGCACGTGTCGTCCTGCAGCAATCAACGTGCTAATCAAGCTTTTGAATCAATTCAAAGGATTCAGTTTCCTGCCAGGCGGAAGTTAAGGCGAACTTCCACTTCCATCGAACGGGTTATTATAGCGCCGAGTCATACGCGCGATCGCTTTTCGCGAAAGCGATCGTATCTTCAAAACGATCGTGCTAGAGCGTACGATTCGAAACAGGAAATAAAAAACTTCCGTGGAAATACACGGGCCGATTCGCGGAGAGCAATTAACGGGACAGTGGCCAATTATGTTATCTTATATGATAGTATCACATTGATGGAATACACGGGTGAATATCTATAATTCGGTTAACACGTTTCACTTCGCCGCGGAAGTGGAACGCCTCGGACTGACGCTCCGCGTTGATACACGTGACGTTGGAAAATACGAAAATGGGAGGTAACATAAATGCGAGGGGACGTAATTTGCCCGGGAAGCTTTCGCTGGCTGAGCATTTGCACAACTTACGTAAGGCATTTACGCACTTTCCCATTTTCGTCTTTTAATTCGTTAAAATTCTCTTCTATATTAATTATCCTGTATAATTAATCGAACGAGGAATTGCTCAACATTCCTCTGTTCGGGACCCTCTGCCGGAAAAACGAAGCAGTACATATTTCAAATTGGTACGGGATGCAAGGCGGGAACGGAAAATCCTGATCCGCCATGACACTCTATTTGTTATTGTAACCTACGAATGGACTGATTGATCTCGAGAAATTTGAACTATATTGTTATTTGTACTATATAGTACTATATAGTTATTTGTACAATGCTCGAGTCATAGATATGTCAAATTTCACGAATACCTAAATATTCAAATTACCTTTTGAAGTAGTCGGCAAGATAGCCACTGGCGTCGATTCGGTTCGTTTCCCAGCTTGGCGTTGATTGGTTTGACGTCACAGCTCGTCGCGGGCATGCGCAACAGAGGGTAGCCGAGAGCTATCAGGCCTTTTCCCGTGAACACTGACCTCTAGTACAAAACTAACTCCGGGAATGCGGGAGTTTCAAATTACTTTAGGGGCGCACTCTATCGACGGCGTGCTCAACTGCTGATCGACAGATCGATCCTGCGCGTACGAACCCACTGTATGTAATCAGGAAATCTACTGTTAGCCTTTCTTACATACAGAAATTAATTTCATTGCGATTAAATTCTGATATATACATCAATGTTATACTATCTATAATGGTAGGAACTGCGCCGTCCAGTACTCGTTTCATGATTACCTTCCGTCTTTCCTTCTTTGCTGAATTTATTTATTTATTTATTTGTTCATTTAACGGGACAAGCCCATAGAAACATAACAAAAATGTATACAATAGTATACTATAACATTTGTGTACAGACAGTCTAAAACAAAAGAAAAAAAAAAAAAAAAATGAACATCTATGCCATGGGTAAACTGAAAAGCGAGATAACTATTTCTTTTAATCGGGTGATTGCTCGGCAGTTCCCTAGATTCTGTATCTAAACTAGAGCACTAAAGAGGTGAGTATGCGCATCCGCCATCTTGGGTCCTCTGGAGAGAGAATATTATTGAGTACCCGCCTTTTTACGTATTGTCAAATTCGATTTATAAACCAAATATAAACTAAAATGTAATAAAATACTCTAATAATGTGTCGCGCTACCATGTATCAATATCAACAACGCATATTTTGTTTATAAAGTGAATCTGACAATACTCAAAAAGGCGGGTACTCAATAATCTTCTCTCTCCAGTGGACCCAATATGGCGGATGCGCATACTCACCTCTTTAGTGCTCTATCTAAACCGAAGAGATCGATGGAACTTTGTTTCTATCCATCTCCTTGGTTTAGTAGGCTAAGGGTTTGTAAATCGCGGGTTTCGAATGACCTAGTTTTACACGTGTTGAATTCTAATTCCTACCATGCGTAGCGTTACAATCTGTTTCGAGACTTCACCGGTAACGTTGTATGCGACACTAAAATGGAATGGAGTCCCAGGACCCCCCAAACCGGTGACAGAAAAATGCATTGGTCGATAGGTCTATCCTATACCTCGTCTGTGGTAAAACTTAGGACTTCCACGAAAAGTTTGAGACAAGAGGACATAGATGACAGCACTATTTCACCGATACATACAAGATGGCCGAGAGTATACCGTCCCTCCCCGCGGAGAGTGGCGGACAGGGTTTGGAGGACTCAAGCCGCTAGCGTGGCACTACACCTACAGGAGCGGTGGTAATGTGTGCGTGAATTGACACCAGCGCGAAGGCAGCCAAGTGGCGACAACGCGAAGCGAATGTGACGTCACGAATGTATAGACGCCAACGCCAAAGACGCCACGTGCGATTGTGAATCGAACATTTTTAGTAGTTTTTCCAAGTTTTTCATTCAATTGAAATTACACTTCATTACGACATGAATAAGGAATCAGGTAAGACAAATACTTAATACTTTTGCATCATCAGAATTATAGAAATGATATTTTTTATATATACCAACGCCAAGCGAGTGACGCCGCGGCCAACCAGCGTCGACAACATATTTCCCGGTGACGCTGGTTGGCCGTGGTTCGGCGGCTCCCATCGTGGCGTCTCACGCATACATTACCACCGCTCCCTGTAGGTGTTTCCCCCTCCAATAGCTTCGATTGCCCAGAGTGAGCCGCGGCTACCGCAGCCACGCCGTGCCGAAGCTAAGCCGGCTACCGGCTCATCCTGCTTAGTGACGTAAAAGCATGTGACGTCACATTCGCTTCGCGTTGTCGCCACTTGGCTGCCTTCGCGCTGGCGTCAATTCACGCACACATTACCACCGCTCTACGTGTGCGGTAGCCGAGTGGATAGCCACGGCTCGCCGATCCCTGCGTACACATTACCACCGCTCCTGTAGGTGTGGTGCCACGCTAGAGTCCTCCAAACCCTGGTGGCGGAGAGCTTCACCCCCTCACCGTCCTTTAGGTCCATGGTTTTGTTTATACGTTTCAAACAGTGTTCACTTCAAATGTATTTCAAATATTGTAGCACGATGCGTTAGTTTCCGCCCTAACTGATGCAGAAATAGCGTAGTAATGTAAAATAAATCTCTCGATAACTGTAAGTAAACTCGAATTCGGAAATAATACCGAGACCGGTAAAAAGATACACACTGTAGTTGACGCTAGTTTTGTACATATTTATCCAAAATGTCGGAACTTAAAAGACTGAAAGATGCTGCCACAAGGTTGGGCGAAAGCGTTTCCAATTTTCCTATTGGGGCAATCTCCCTGGACGATTTTAAGCCTATCGAGGAAAGAATCAGGAACACAAGGGAGACACTGAAGCACTTAAATGCCAGGTCGCTAATACTTAAAGCCCAGCACGAATACCGTACGTTACGAAGCCGTTGCGCACGAAAGGATTATTCGATTGTACGAGAATAATTTGGAGGCTATTGCTTTCAGAAACGACCAGAGACGAACCAGAGGGAGATGCGGGGACTACGGTAAGAAATTTGCGCAAGGCAACAGCAAATTCTCTTATAAACAATCAAGCTATAAAACTATGTCTCCATTCTTACGGTATTCAAGCCATTCTATCAGGCAAAGAAGGCGATCAAGAGATGCAGAAGTAAGCAGAATCTCAGTGAAACGGAGAATACCCAACATCGTTAAAGCATCTAATACCGAATAACTGCGACGTTCTGTTCCAGAAAGATTTACGCCTGTATGAGTAAATTATTTTGTCTGAATGACAATATTTTATCCTTACAAAAGTCCATAGACGAGGCGACGAGAAAGCAGCTGGACTTGAAGATTCAGTGTCAGAATTCGCTGTTCGAGTACAGAAACTTCTTGAAGGAGCAAGAAGAGATGCGCAGCAAAAAGTTAGAAGAAACACATCCCGATATAGCGAGGTGAGTCCGCTCGTGTAACAATTTGCTACCGACGTTTCGACGTTAATTTTTTATTCAATCGTTTTTCTTTTAGAGACAAAGATAAGACAAACAAAACTTTAGAGCAGATAAATATGTTGAAAAAGCTTGTTATCAATTTTACTGCCGCTTCCAACTACATGCTATTAATACAACCAAGGTTTATAAAAATGCTAGAGAGTCATAGAGAATTAGTTAACATAGAAACGATTTTGAAAATGTCTCGGAGCAACGTGGAGGCTGAAGATGAAAACGGAAGCGAACGCGGCTAAATAAGATTTAGATATTAAAATCCTGTACAGTATGTTCTATCCTTGTATTTATAATATCGCGAATGCAGTAATGTCTGTGGAGAATCGAAATGAAACGTGGTCAACGACCTTTAGAGCGTAAAATTAAGTTAAAGTTAAAAGTTGTCTTTTCTTCTTGGAATTGCTGTGCTACAGAAGTTTTTCAATGTAATCTCACAACAGTATTTTTTTAATAATTTTATATTAAATCAATAGTTTTACATAATGAAAGTCTCGGACTTCCGTTCATTTCATTCCTTCTTTCTAAATATGCTGTTTCTACTATCTTCATTCCTCTGTCGACAAAGACCGAAGAAAAAAGAAAAGTAACTGTAGATCGCATTCGTGTAGAATTTCATTTTATGGAGAAACTGTATATAAAGAAGTAGCTCTAAACAGAATAAAAGGCTTGAAAATCAGACTTTTTGTACGTTTTTTTTCTATTTACCGCAATCGAATGCAACTGGAAATCTTTTTCAAACGAACTTTTCTACAAATACACGTAGATAAACAGAAAGGCAAAGCAAGCTCGACGAGTACCGCCCGAATTGCGTAAATCAAAATGTAAACGTAAAAGAAATTCAGTTAAGGACTCTTCTCTGGTTTTCCTAAGTGCGCAGGCACAACACATATTTACATGGAAAAGAATTTCCGCGGATTCTCAATGTCTTTTTCAGTTCTATTAAAGCAGCTTTATCAGACGGTTTTCTTTTCATTTTTCATATATATATATATATGTATAGTAGTCGTTAAATAACAGTTTGTAAGCCAGTGATTACGAGTTAAAAGATAGGATTTCAATCACAGCTTACAAGTATGATAAAAATGTAGTATATATGTATAGGGGAGGAGAGAGGTGCACATTTGTTTGACAAAACTAACGTAAACATGTTTCTCTGTCTCAATAAGTCGTATTTACGTTGTCGTTTATATTACGCGAATTGAACGCATTAAATTTCTTCTTTTTTTCCTTTTTTTTTTTTGTGTGTGGTCCGGTGTGTCTCTCAGTCTCGTGTTTTCACACATCGTCGGCATGCAAACCGCTCCCCGCCATCGCACCCTCAACGCTTATCGTCGCAAAACAGAGAATTCCAACGGAATAGTACTCAAACAATTTAATTTCTATGTACATTAATTTCCTCGTCCTTCAATCGGTTATTTTAGATGACGGGCTCCACAAGTGGAAAGAAAACGAATCCCACTAAGTAGTACAGTAACAGGGAAAACAAAAGAAGCACGTTAAAAGTGAACAGTTTTCGTTTCGTTAATATAGTATAGAATATCCTCGCAAAAAACGTCGGGCACGTAGTTCGTGCCACCTTTTTGTGTTTGTAGACATGTACGAAATGGACAAAATTCGCTTCGAAGCATTTAATCCTATACCCTCGAATCGCCTCTATAAATTACCGACGTAGAATCTGTATTAAGACCTTCCTTTCTCGTCCCCCGTTTGCTTCGTCCAAGTCCGATTCCGCCGTAAAGAACACATCCCGCTTCTCCGTTGCTCCGTTTCTCCCTCACTGGCGTCGATAAGATTGCGCGGTGGTAATAAAATTAGTCGATCGCGCGACAGTAACGATCACTGTATTAATGGTACAGCTTATTAATCACCATTATTGATATAGCTTTTATGTAATATGTATATGTGTATATAATTTGAAGCTGATACATCTCTCCCCGACATGTCCGACATCTCGTGTTTCGTACCCCCCCCTTAACATCTCGTGTCACCGTGTGCGTACTGCTCTGTCCATTCCGACAATCTCTATTTACAAAATAAAGCCGATACATCCGATGTTTGTTGCCCTCGTTCGCGTAGCGCAACGTCTCGCCGACTATATCGATAAACACCACGAAAACGTCTCCGACGTCATCGAACACACTCATATACATGGGGCACACGCTATTCGGTAATGAACGTCAGCTGCCAATTCCATGGACGCGGCGAATACAATCATAGAACACAAGCTACATACGTAATCCTTCAGCAACGAATACATGCTAGAGAAACAATAGTAACGATAATAGTAATAATATACGTAACGCACGTTAATCACATATGTATTATCTAAATCACGATTTGAGAGAGTAGCGTATCGCGTGAAAGATTCACTACGTAAAAGCACGACACAGCGGTTACAGGCTTCGATGCGGTTTTGCATTAAGTGTCGCTGACATTTAAACGCGAACACATTTTAAAAAAAAAAAAAAAAAAAAAAAGGAAAATGAATCAAAATTAGACGACAGTTTCCTTGCTTCGCAATAAAAGCGACCGAGAAATACACAACGATACAACTAGGAGAGATCACAGTTCCATGCATAGGATGCGCGCGGACGATGGGCCAAGATAAAATAAAAGAAATGCGATCGAGAGTACAAGTATCGCACATCGATACATGCAGGTGAGAAAGATACATCGGGTCCCCATTTTCGCGCATCCTCTATGCATCTCATTGCGATCGATTCCTGCCCTCCATTCTCACAACTTATCTAGAGCAAGGAAATGAAAGACACATCGCATACGTCGAACCTGGTCCGATCTATTCGCACCATTATACAAATAATCGTTTCCGTCGAAACGAGTCACTGTCTCGTCGATAGGACGAGCGTGTAACAGCCATCCTGCACGGAGTAAAAGAGTGAATAAGAGAAAAGAAACGAAACTAAAATCGATGATCTGAAAAGAAAGAGAGGCATCCTGGATCGGACAAGGGGAGTGTTCTCATCTCCTGCGTGTACCGCTTCTTCCCTTTCTTTTTCCTTTGTTCACTCACAACCATGCTTAACCAACAGTCAGTCGTGTTGTGTCTTAAAAGTCGGTGACGCTTGAAAAGTCGACTAAAAAACTACAAGCTAAATCGCAACATAGTCGCAGCAGTAATCGCGGCAACGATCTGCGCCGGGGTAGCGATATAAATACGGAGGGCTCTCGTCTTTTCATAAGGCTCACTGGCTCGCCTCGCCCTTTCTCTCATCGACACATTCACTCGCTCTTTCTCTCTCCACGGAGATGCCGTTCCTTCAGTTTGGAAACCAACGGCTGACATGCATACATACGCTAGTCACGGAATTACGGTGTGTTTACGCGCGTCGCGTGTGGCGTGTACGTGTGCGCGTGTTATCCGCCAAGAGATCATGCTTACAGACGAGATACCGCCGACGAAAGTAAGAGAACTTAACAGGCATTAGCTTAAGCCATCCTGAATAACGCAAAGATTCGTTCTCTTTCCGCGCGAGTGTACAACGCGCTCCGCGCAGCTGGAGGACAACGGTCTTTCCGCTTTCCATCCTCCCTGTCCCTTATCATTCCGTTCATCCCCCCTCTCCCACCGAGCTTTCTCTATTTTCTCTACCGCGGACCATTCTCTCCTCCACACTTTCACGCCTCTATTCTCCCTTCCTTTCCCTTCTTCCTCCCCTCGCCGCTGTAAATATAAATCGCGAGCACACGCGTCCGATTGTTCGACGATCGCTTGCGCCGGCAAGCTTACAAAAGGAACAATACTCTCGGTGCGTATCCAGTGGGAAGATGCAGATATATACATACGTATAATAACGAGAGAGGAAATCCACAAGTGTTTAATGGTATTTTTGTCCTTTTTTTTTTGTCTTCTTTTTCTCTTTTAGCTCTTATCTCCATTTAAGCGTATTTACCACAAGACACCCGACGGCCGGTATAATTTTGCTCGCGTGTCGCAAGGGTGCAGAAACGCGACCCCCATAGAGGCGAGCAACGCGTCGACGCTCGGCTTGCTGCTCGTATCCAGAAGCCCCGACACGCTCTCTAAGTACATCGTAGTGATCGTTTCGTCGACGGATGCGCTTGGCCATTAAATATTTCATACAACGTGTACAGGCACTCGCGGCACGCTCTAACACGTTACATTGGTATGGCTCGGGAGTGGTGCGCAATCGTCGGCCAGGCTATACTTTCACGCAAACTCAATTGGTACCTAGACCGCCTCCGTCGAAGGGGTAAAAAAAACCCCTTTAGCTACTCTGCTTCTCTATCTCTCGACCCATCGCTCTTTTAGGGGTGGCTACTGCTGGAGGCTTCGGGGCACGTGCCCTTTTGGAAGAACACTTCGACCACACGATAGCGCTGCGGCTGACTTTCTTGGGATCTGAAAACACGCTGATGGAAGCTTGATGGAACACTGTCGAGACGTCGGTGTATTCTTCCAAAGAGGCACGCGTTACAACCCCGAGCCTCTGGTAGTACGTAACTCCATTCGATCGGAAGGAAGCGCAATACGTGAGAAACAGAGATGCCAGGTCATAGAGCCTCGGGGTAGAATGTGGACACGAGGGTGAAAATGAAAGGCAAATAGGTTTGGTCGGTGGTACGAACCGGCAAAAGTGGATTCGCAGTGAAAGACGCCCTTACGAGGTCAAAGACATCCTCTTATGTCTAAAGAGCTTTATGACGTTAGCTAGCCAGGCAACTGGCCTTCGTCGGCCGGCTGAATTTGCGTCAAGTATAGCGAAAAGTTTGGACCTTCGAACACGATAAAGCTCGACGCTCGTCGTTTCCGCGCGCAGACACGAGGTGTTGGTCTGTCACTTGTACACCGTCCCTAGTGCACTCCCGAGTACTCCTGAGAGAAGAAAAACATCTATGCTCACTATGGCCGATTAAACAGACTGATTCTACTCCGTTGATCGTCCGTTTTGTTACAAATTCGTAGACCCTGCCGAGATGTATCTTCCTCTTTCTCTCTGCGAGTGGACGTGATTTTATTCTAGAGTGATAAGAACTGCGACACCGTCGACTAGTGCTTTCCCTAATCTGCTTCGATTTCTTCATATTCCCTTTATTTTTATCGGTCAACGATTATCTAACCAGACGCAACGCTCTTGGCTCGTTATCGTTATTGCTCTTTTTATCGATTAACGACGATAGGATACTTACTCCTGCAACTACTGATACACTTACGGCGATACATGTGTTTACTTTCGAGCAGTAACTTTCTTGTTGCACCTACGCGTAATACAATGTTACTCGGTAATATTTAGAGATATGGACATTTTTCTTTATCTTAGAAAATCTATCTCTCTCTCTCTCTCTCCTCTCTCCCTGGCTATTGTATCTTCCTTCCCGGTGGGAGCGGTTAAGAAGGAACGACGGCTTGCGGGAACACGGCACAGTTTGCGATAACTTCTTTTTATCTTAACATCTATTAATCGTGTATGTACACTCCATATCTAATTTCGAAATACGAAGAAACTTAAGATCGAGGTGCACACAAATCGTTTTATCGTTAATCAGTCTGCAAATGAACGTTACGACACAGGGTCTCGCGAGTAGCGACAAAAGTCTCCTACCGCTTCGCGTGAAAATCATGGAAAATCACCGAATAAAACGATTCATCTGAAAGAGTGACTTTCTTCGTCTGGGGAGGGTGGGGGTGTCGGGCAGTGTCGGGAAATTTGTAACAAAACGTCCCGCTGGCCAACGACTCGAACACTTACTTGCTCGTTCAATCGGCAGAACGGACAAGATCCTTTCCTTCCTTCCTCCTGAACATCAACAGCGCGCAGATTCGCGTTAAGTATCTTCTCGTCACGCCTGCAGTCCACAGAGATCTCTATGTATCACTTTGTAACGCTCCGCTTCTCGTAACTTCGTGGAAATAATGTATTAAACGAGTCCTCGACCATGGTCACCAGAAAGTATAAGTTCACTGCATCACGTCCGTGTTTACATCTTTTTCTATCTCATTTTTTTTCCTGGCTCGAATCCAATGGTACATATTTTACGCTTGGAGGAAATTCCGTGCCGCCTGTTTCGTTCTTAGCGTTACAAACGCATTGCCGGGGCGATAAAAAGTTCTCACTGTTTCGAGATCGGACCTACGTTGATGCAGGATCGATCGCGAGCGTACTTTGGTTCTCTCCTTGTCTTCGTTACGCCCCTATACGTATATACAGCAGTTAGCTTCGTTAACGCGCTTGACCCAGGAATAAAAAAAGCAAAGGAAACTTCTTGGAAATCAGCGGCCCCGCTCGTGGACGAACGATCCTCTCCCTCGAATCCTCGCGTTTGGTGGAGCACGGATCTCAACTGCATCGACACATACGTATACATAATTCGCTGACCTACGTCCTACGAAATTTTGCACGGCAGACAATTAGTATCTACGGACACAAGGTTCTCACGTGCTCGTGCACTTTTTCTTTATTTTTTTCCCCCGCCTTTCGATATGTTACGTGAAGTGTGTAGTTTGAATTAATTCTGCGGCGTGTCGCGCTCTTCAACGCGACGATTCCCGCGGAGGGCATGAAACCGAGATCCGATCGGACGCCACAGTCGCGAGTGGGGCTTCGTACCTCTTCCCCGGTTACAGATCGCAAAATTCGAGTGCCCGCGTTATTCAAGGTCGTTAGAAGATACGCGACAAACTGATACGTCACACGTTGGATACAAAGTACGCGCAGCTTCGTACGCGCGTGTAGACAAACGGCAGGCAGTGTAGGCGTAAAAAAAAATAGTCGTTGCGAGAAATAATATTATTCAACTAAAGTTACCATCAGCACGATACAGCGCGACCTTCGCGGCTACTTATTGATAGCGTTAATACTGTTGCACACGTTCGCCTCGTGTACCCCTACGACAGGAAATTAAGAGGATAATCTTCCCGATGAAAGGACTCGTCAGATAATTGCTTCTACAGGGTGTTGCACAGCTGTAGCTACAAATTAAATTGCTCAATAGAACTCGTGAAGGGGAGCAATAGAAAATGTTGAACTGAACCTCCTTCGCTTCCTCTCGCGAGTTCGATTCACCAGCTAAGCTTGCGTCCGCCATCCTCTAACACTCTATACGATTCCCCCAAAAAAAACGGAACAGAAAACGAGATAGCGGGATCCTCAACGAAAATGACCAGATACCACAAAAGTCAGGAGACGATCGATCGTCTCACGGTCGCCAAAGAGAACGAAAAGAACTCCGACTTACTTGATCACGAACTTTCCGACGCTTCTTTGACTGCGTGGTCCTTTGCTCGATGCGCCGCGTACCGATCGAAGCGAGCCCTACGCGAACGATGGCCGTCGATGTCCTTTCCGTTTCATGCCCGATACAAGCAGGAGAGTACGCGCTACGCTCGTTAACATCTATCCGGGGACTTTCGTGCGAAATGAGATCTCAGCATCGATTCGTTTTTTTTTTTGTTTTTTTTTTGGTTTTTTTTTTTGCGATTTTAATACACGTATCGTAACACATATTCGCCGCGAGGTATATAGCGATCGGCGCGTGTCCATTCGAACAGGGGCCAACGGCGGTCCGCGAAAGACGAGTGTCGTAGGCACAAAACGCGTTTTCTCTTTCACCATCGGGGCACGTCAATTCCTTTACTCTTCTTGCACACGCTTGGGCGGGGACCACCGGCTCGCCGAGCAGCGGAACGATCCCAAGCCGACGATGGGGGTCTCCGTCGTCTTCGCCCGGCTACCCTCGGTCAACGCGATGACGAGCTTACAGCAAGTGTATGTGTATGTGTATGTGTGTATGCACGCGTGTGTATGGTTAACATCGACATTGACAACGATGTTGGCTCCGTAAACGATGATCGTAGACGAGATGACGATGATAATCAGTGGACGATAATGACAATAATAAAATAATAATAAAATAATAATACAGTAATTGTGAGATAGTGGTAGCAGTAATAATTATAATAATAATCGTAAGGAGAGAAAAGAAAGGAAGAAGGGCAAAGTTAATCGTGATGATAATCATTGATATGATAATAATAGCAGCAGTAATAAGCGTGTCATCGTGACGGTGGTGTGCAGCACCGAATCCTGAGAGCCGGACCGGCTTCCGGCAGCCGGCAACCTGACGGGCTTCTCTGTTTCCGGATCGGCCGCAGCTTCCCCGTCCTCCCCGTCGCCGATCCTCTCGCGCTTGGAGAACGCGACGGCGACGATGACACCTTCCTCCCCACCTTCGTCTGCACTGTTACACGCGCACTCTACTGCCCCCCCACTTTTGTCTTCTTCCAACAGTCACTTTTGTCTGCCACTTTTCTTCTTCTTTCGCTTGAAGAAGCAACAGCATCTGCAAATAAAGCAAAGACTAATAGGACTTAGAGTCGTCTTCTTTCGATCGTCTTACGCTATGACACCAACATGCAAGAGGCACGACAACAGAGGACAACCGGGTGGGGACATTCCAAAAGCGGCGCGGGGGGGGAGAGAATTCGAGCGCATCTCGCTGGGCCCGTCCCTCGGAACCAAGTGTGCTCCAGGCGCGGGGCTCGCGGCGTCGAAAGGGACTCGAGAGGAAAGGCGGAGGATGATCCCTACGGCCTGGTACAGTTGGAACAAAATCAACTGGCCGCTCAAGGCCGCGTCCCCGACACTGAATCGCGCCAAACTAGACTCCCTATTTTTACACCACGCCGACTTGTCTCTTTTGTCTCGCGCTCCCCGCCTTCTAAGCGCGACGCGTGCGGCGGGTACCTAAACGGCCGCGTGTGAGAATAACCAGCCCCTGCCCCGCGCTCCGAATCAAATTCACTGTGCCCCGGCTATACGTAAGGCAGTCGAACATTGTATTTTGCCCCTATGTTGCGCAAAAGGAAGTTCTGTAACGGCCACTTGTACTGAGAGATCGAGCCTAGTTCGGGGATCGGGTCGTGGTGAACGGTAGACGCAGGAAGGTTGGAACTTCGGTGTAGGGTCTTTCCACATCCACAACACTTTTTTCTCGGCAAACATTTGCTTCTGAAATAGGATAGACAGGAGAATTTTTAACGTGTATCATGCGCGGGGGGGGGAGGCGGCAGAAGTAAAGAGTGAGAGGTAGTATTGTTAAGAGCGTGACCCTGCTACCGATTACCGCTAACTTTCTACCAGATTAGTGTACGCCGCCTCGGAACGATTCGTAGCAGAGATGTTCAACGAATCATCCAAAGAAGGGAGCACGCGTGCATGCAGTGTTCAAAGACTACGTGTCAGAGGTGTTACTCCTCGCCCATCGAAACGAGGATGTACGGGGACAACGTGTGTACAGAACCTGTAATCTACTGATCGTAATGCAGGAAGAGCAGATCGATTGCAATACTAACTTGGTTTCGTCGACCATGTCCACTTCTTGAGGCGCTGTAATCGGCGTGTTGGAGTGTCCAGCAGTCGGGTCGTCGTTGGCTAATTCCCCGTTCGTCGAAGACACCACCTACATGTACAACCAATCATCGTGAGAGATATTGCGAGCGAGCAGGGCGGCGGGGACGTACGATTGCGTGAAAAGGGACACGTTTGATTACTGGACGATGTAACGATCGGCGGGACTTTGTACACCGTGAGTTTACGATATCATGTGTCCTACGGATCTAACGGCACGAGATACACGACAGATGCATGTAACACGTGTGTACACGTGCGCTGGTCTCTATCTCGGAGGATGAAGAGCGGAGTTTACGTGGAGCAAGCGGCGCTTCGTATTCATGGGACGCGGCTAATACAAATCAAGTGAAACTCTAGCGCGTGATGCAACTGATCAACTTGGTTAACGAAGTCGCACTTGAAGAACACAGCTCGCGATTCTCAAAGTGTCCTCGGACGGCAAACAAGCGGATTAGTGTGTTGGAAAAAAAGAAACCGATCAACTGAACAAAGACAGCATGCAGCAACAAACCAATTCGCGTAGACATCGACCTGGCCATAATCCACTGGCGCCTTTGTCTAGACGCAGAAGAAACGGGGGTTCAAGGGTGGAGCAGACAGATGGTGAGAACGGATAAGGACGCTCTGTTTCTCTATACACGGACGTAACGTTTGGCAAATTCCACTCACGATCTACGCTCGGAGAGCTCTCTAAAACATTTCCGTGGGCACCGCATTCGGATGGAAGGAGTTACGGCGGAGATAGCCGGGCGGCGCGGTGCGCGCCGCGTCTCGAATTTCCGTTTCAAGCGAATGGGATCCGCGATCCGATACGACAAGGACGTGTAACATTAGGAAAATGGAAAGGTCGACGGGCGGACACAAATGTCACGGAAACAATGGACGGCACAAAGGATCGCAAGGGCCACTCACCTGTACTGAACCGTGCCTATCGGCAGGCGTCAATGTACCACCAGCTCCTGATTGCTTCACGGTATCTGGCCATGTGGTCCCCACCCCCTTACCGCCCCCGCTTCCCACCCCTGGACCTGTCACATCCTGAAGGAACAAGCACGAGAGTGTCGAGATTCAAACGCGTTAGTCAGTAAAATTAGAGAAGACAAAATGTTAGAAAACAGCACTCGAGCGAATACATTGAACCTTGCAAGTTTGCCCGGTGCATGATTTCGCGATTTGGACTGTCTTGTGTCGTGAGTGACGTTTGTTTTACAAGAGAAGATAGGCAACCCGGAAATTCAGAAAAGTATGCAACTTTGTGTGCATAGTAGAGTAGTTGATCTGCTACGCAAACCTATGTTTTTATGATGCCATAATGCGGTTTTAGGGGGGCGAAGAAAACAACCCCTTGAAAAAAAGGGCAGAATTTTATTTTTCGTGGAATAATTCGAAAACGGTGAGAGGTATCGAAAGAAGTTTAAACAAAAGTTGCATCTTTTTTTATACCTACAAAATTGCGTAAAAATAATTATCGAATTAACGATTGGTGATGGGGGTAACTTGAAAAGTATGGATCTTTCGCTAATTACTTTTACACAGTTTTGTAGATATAAAAAAAAGATGCAATTTTTGTTCAAACTTCTTTTTAATATCTCTTATCGTTCTCTAGATATTCCACGAAAAAGAAAATTTTGCATTTTTTCAAGGGGTGACTTCACCCTCTAAAACCACTATGCGTACTATGCGTTACGGATGAAATACTCTATTTGCACATAAAGTTGCATAATTTTCTGAATTTCCGGGTTGCCCAACTTCCCTTGTTAGTCCCTAAATTTACAGTCTAGTTCTTTGATGGATAAGATACATATATATATGCAGATATGTACTGATGATTTTATTCTTAATGAAATCTCTACTGCTTAGGTACTATGAGACTAGCTACATTAAGATATAATACCGATACGATGAAAGATACTAGAGGATTGCCAACAGGGATTTTTAAATACAGCGTGTCTTAGCTCGCTTCTTCGTACAAGCGTTCCATCTCGAAGCGTAAAGTTTATGGAGCTTGTTCGTCCGAAAGTTTCGCTGCACGTTATTGTGCCCCCGTTGAGATTCTAGCCTTAGACGAAGTCTTTTTCACGAAAGTCGCAGGTATTCACTGCATTTCAGAGGATCGTTTTATCTACGCGGTGACCGACGATCGCGCGCATTCCACATAACTACCCAAACTTCCAGGCACCGTGCCGGTTACCCTCGATAAGATAAGACGCCTGCACGAAGAAGCTAGGGCGGAGCAATTACAAAATTTTCATGGCTTACATAGTTGCCCTGCATTTCGACGTGCACCTCGTCCAACACGAGGACAACATCCTCCTCAAAATCATCGCATTCCTATATGTACACCGACGATTCCCGTGTTTCGCAAAGAAACAGAATCGTTCGTTTAATAATTTACAGAAGGTGCACGCATCCGCGTCGTACATTCCGGGCAAATCTCCCGTTCGAAACCGAAGCTATTAAGGACTGTACTCGAAGTCGCTGAGCAATCTATCCCGTTACCGTGGACGCGTATTATTCATGCGGTTATTCGAGGGGGAAAAAAATAGTTAAGCATATCACTTCGCACATCCATAACCATGCTGTGTCGTAAAATAGAGATTAGTGTGATTATAGGCGGGGCATACCTTGTACGGATATCGTTCGCGATTCGACGTTCCGAACATCTCCTGCCTGGTCTGCACGGATCCAACGAGCGTGGACTGAAAACGAAACACAAACGTCATATTGAAACGATGGTCCCGTGGCTCCCTGGTGCTTTTACAAGTGGACAATGGTTTCGTATAACATACTTGGAATCAAGAATGAAAGAATACTCGGCAGTGACATTATTATTTCGTTCACTGCTCTTCGAACCGTAGATGATAGAATTCTATGTTCTCGTTAAAGATATGAAATTACACAACATTGCAGATTACGATCAATATCGTCTGCAAAAAGAAAGCATCGAATTAAGTAATGGAGAACGAGTGCGTGAGAAGTGTGGCGGGTGGAAGAGAGGCTACGCGAGATGTGATTGGTAGCGTCTGAGGCCCCGACGCCGACGGTACCTCGCGGAAAGAAAAATAACGCTATTCTTGGGCGGAAAAGGGAAAAGCTGTTATCGATCGGCGCACGCTGGCAAGGCTACCGTAAGCACCGCGGAACGGTGTTACGGAGAGCGTAAATTAAACAGTTTAACGTTAAGAGGAAGCGGGAAGAGGGATGCGCGAGAAGCGGTGAGCGGGGAAGATGTTCCGTGCAATATTCAGGCGGGCGTAGATGAGAATCTCGGCTTAGGGAGGATATCGTGCTTGAAAAGAGAAGTAAGAGTTTCACGCACGGCCGAATAAAAGTCGATAAGCTTCCAGTATCGTTTCGGCGAGCATTTTACGAGCGGCTCGCTTTGGAGCGTGGGTTACGCATCAGCCTTGGGCAAACTATGGACACACAGAGCACGCGCAAACACGCGTATCGGGGCGCAGGCATCGTCCCTTTGCTATTGGAGCCGAAAGTCTGATTCTTGTAACAGCTTCGATCCAAGCTATCTGGTGTACAGGTAAAGATAAAGCGCGATCCTCCGTGTGTAACGCCACCCACCTTATCCGATCTCGTTTTCCCGATGTGCGACGGAGGAGCCGTCCTCAGCGCTCTAAGCTGGTCGAAGTTTGTTGGCTAGATATAGATTTGGGGGCAGCATGCAAACGTGAAAAATCAGTGAAACACGGATTTCACCAGAGTGACGGGCGGGACGGCGCAGACGGACGCGACTCAGGGCGTCTTACTTACCCCGAGAAGAGACGATACCTCGGAGTTTGCTAACGATTAGACGCTACGTAATCGGCTTGCTGAGTCGCTGGGCGACTTAAACACAATCTCAGTTCTGATAGTGATAAAAGATTCTTTTAATTTGCTCGTGATCGAATGATAGCTGCGACAGCTCGTACAGTTGCTGACGCGAGAACGGAAATGGTTTGATAACTCATCAAGATGAAACTCCGAGTTAGATCGGCTCGATATCGACTCTTGCGACGTGTGCTTCTCGTCCCTGGGCACAATCGGCCATCAATGAAATTTCCCCCTATCATTCTGTCTTCCTTTCTTGGCATGCATTGCGAATAGATAAAAGAGAAAGTGGACCGCTTGCACGGCGGGTCACCCGAACAGGGGATCACGCACCAACGTCTTGCCGATCCAGTCGAACTCCTCGTCGTCGGCGAAGCCCCGCTTCTCGTACAGATCGTAGAACAGGTTCCTCAGGTACTCGTAGTCCGGCGTCTCGAAAAAGTCCAGCCGACGGACGTACCGCAGGTACGTGGCCATCTCCTCGGGATGGCCCTCGCAGAGCACCTCGATCGGCGTGTTCCGTTTCGTCTCGCCGATCTTCTGGTACCGTTCCTTCAGCGTGTCCGCCTTCAGACCCTGCCAGGGCAGGCTGCCGCGCAGGAAGTACATGAACATGTGCCCCAGCGCTTCCAGGTCGTCTCTTCTGCTCTGCTCTGATTGGCAGAAAGAATACGTTTGCTCGCTGTCTCCACGCACACTTAGCCGCCGCGGCGGTCTAACATCTACCTTTGCACCCTTTAAAGGTTAACGCCACGTTGCTAGGCCAAAAATGGTAGGATAACTTTCGAGGCGATTTTAAAGAAATTCATGAACTTTATTAAAAATGTAGCATAAGGTTCTTATGATATGTATAAAGAATTAAATTTTTTTTTTAGATTTTTTTAACAAAAATTACGGCACAATAGCCGCACAGCCGATACGTATTTTCCATTCGAGTCATTTCGCGGGGGAATTTTTCACGTCCAACATTTGAATTTTCTAGCAAAAAAGGATTGTTTTCAAATGTTCGCTATTCCTTAGAAAAATCAATTTTTTTTCGAAATCTTGGGTACTTCTCTAGTATTTAGTGTGTAGATTACAAAACTTTTTGTCGGTTTGTTCTAAGTCCGACCGCGTGGACGTGAAAAATTCCACCGCGAAATGACTCAAATGAAAAATACGTGCGGCTGTTGTGCCGCCATTTTTTGTTAAAAAAACTGAAAAAATATTATTTTCTTCTTCTCTATACACGTCATAAGAACCTTATGTTACGTTTCTAATAATATTCATAAATGTCGTTAAAATCGCCTCCAAAGTTATCCTACCATTTGTTTGCCTATCATCGTGTCGTTACCCCTTAATCCAATAACGATCACTCGCCAGATACAATAGCTAGCCCCGGGGCAACTTTTAATTCCCGAATTGTTAAGCTTCCCTTCGATCATCGCCTATCACACCCATCTCCCGTTCTAATTTCTCCCGCTGTCGCAATAATTCGCCGGCGATCGAATTACCGTGCAGAAATCCTAGCTGGATAGAGCATCGACGGACGACCGGCAGCACGGATTTAGAATGGCGTGTCAGGGCGCGTGGCTCGCTTACAACTTTCTCCGTCGCGTAGATCGCGGGCGCGGTAAAGTTTCAAGAGTTTTTGCGGACGGTTTCTGGGGGCGGGGGCGGCTAGCGGGCGGTATCAAACGCGGCGAAGTAAAAGTTACCTTTTCCAAGGTGCGTGTTGATGCTCATGTAACGCGCCGTGCCCGTGAGGCTTTTGTGTTCCCGATACGGTATGTGCTTGTTCGTCTCCAGGTCTATGTACTCCTTGGCCAGCCCGAAGTCGATGATGTGAATGATCTTCTCCCGCTTGGCTGTGTACCGTCCTATCAGGAAGTTCTCCGGCTTGATGTCGCGGTAGATCAGGTGCCGACTGTGAACGTACTCTATCCTATGGAGCTGCGCAAAGTAGTGACGTTCAACTTTTACACAAGTATTCCCAACAGCAGATTCCTGGATCCTCGCGCCCTCCATCCTTCGAAGGTCCTTCAACCTTCGTCTATTCTCGCGAAACGTTACTTCCGAGGCGCACAGCGGCCCGAGTTGGGCGTAATTTGATAAATTTTCATTCGACCAAAAAATTATTTGTTACTCTCGAATAACTTCGTTTCATTCGCAATTCTTATTCGAGATCGTTCGAGTAAAAATTTGTTCGAATAATACCCAACTCTGAGAGTGGTTTACATATACGTAACAAGGCTGGCAAGTAAGGTAAATGTCCCAGTCCTTAAACATGGCCCAATAATTAAAAATTGAGAAGAAATTTTATTAATAATAATAGTTTTACTAATTTGCAACGTTTAAACTGTTCGAAATATAATTGCAAAATGTATTAGCTTTATATAGATACAATTATAAGCTTACATAACTGAATAGTTATATCATACAAAAATATTATTGTACAGTAAAGCTTCAACAGTTTCAATCTCGCTTCTTACCTAATGGGCTCAAGCAAGCGCGAGAATATTTTTGTTAAGGTTGTAATTAATTATTATTTTATAATTTTTGAAATTATACAGTTGTTTTGGATTTATTATACATTGAAGAATTTAAAATTAATTGGATCTTTTAATAATTTTTTGTTTTTAATATTGAAATTGTTGCGTTTATCCACTAGTACACGGTAACATGACACGTACCAATCATTAAACGTGTGTTCAATGGTTGTTTAACCGCGGTGTTACAGACGTCAGTGTTCAGTAGTTATAAAATTATAAATATTTATTGTACCAAAGTAAGTATTTTTTGTATCCTATATATTTACGTTAATAATAACTAGACAAAAATATAATACTGTTTAAGAATTATTAGGATAATTAATCTTATACTCGTTATAATATTAACATAACCTAAACTTTTATAATATACTTTTAATCATTTTTTAACTTTTTCAGACATAAAGTCGTGCCGAAGGTAAAAAAGATAAAGAAGAAGAACTACAGTCAGTTGATTTCTTTTCATTAACTGATAGAAATAGTTAAATTAAATACATATTCAATAATTGGGACACTGTTAATTAATGACTGGGGCACGCTATGAATTTTATTTAATTACTGGGCCATATGAACAGTTTCATGTTTTAATTAATTTAAAACTTTTGCTTTAACAAATGTAGATTCTTGTTACGTTATGTGAAAGTAGAAATTTTACGCATTCGAATAATTATATTTAGTTGTAATTTTATACTATTTAAATATAAAAAAAATTGCAATCATCTCAACTGCTTCCTTAACTGTTTCGCCATTGGGACATTTACCTTACTCAAACATCAAGCCCCGAGATAAAAATTAATCAGTGGACAGCACTCGTACACCGAGCAACAAGTTTGATCGAACGTTCCACCACTTCCTAGATCTCTGCGCGCTCGAACTATACACCGATCCGAGCGTGCAATCGAAATGATTCCCAGGCGACACGCGCCTCGTCCACGTTAAAATTAGTAGGCTAACTGCACTTACGAGTTGTGTGGCGATTCTGAGAACGGTCTGCAGGGTAAACCTCCTGCCGCAGAGGTCGAACAGGTCCTCCAGGCTCGGGCCGAGAAGCTCCATCACCAGGGCGTTGTACTTCCCGCACGGGCCGAAATAGTATATCTCCGGTACACCCTCTGAGTGCATTAACGAAATACGGGAGTCAGTGCATGGTGCCGCCCGCGCGGCATCTATCTCGCTACGATCGCGAAGCCGACACTCACCGTGTGTACCTAATAATTTGTAAAACCTATATTCTAAGTGTAGCTGCGGCGCCTTCGTCCTCATTGGTTCCTGCGGGGACAGAGACAGAGATCGCTTCAGAATTGAATTCATAATTGGCCGTCAACGCCAATCAAACAACGGCCTTGTAACCTTTCTCTTTATTTCTCCAGCGTATCCGATAAGTACGCGACTGGAAAAATGTCGCTCGTTAATCGCGGCACACTCACCATTTTAACTGCTACATGCTCGTTATTGTAGAGGTTCTTCCCTAGAACAGAAACAGAAGTCGAAAGGTCAGCACTCGTTCCGTTATTGCGCCAATTACACGTATATCTCGCGCCCCAACGAACTTATCGATACTTTTTCTTTTTCGCACGTCCCGTGCAGCGCTACCGGTCTTTAATCTCTACCCCGCGCGGCTTATTTATACCCGTCGCCACTGTTTTACGCAATCGCGGATATCGGTCTGGGTGTGCCCTCCATCTGTGCCGATCCGCTCCCTCACCCTCCCCCGTCTCTCTCTCGTTAGCATAAATATCAATAAACGCGCACTGCCTGACCGTCGCAATTAATGCACCGCCGCTGTCGATATTAACGCGCGCGTTTCCCTCCGTGCAATATAAAAAGCCTGTATCGCTGTTAATTGCTTTACGCTCGCCTACGCTTCCCATTTCGACGACATCGTAATCCCGCGATAATTCCGCGCCGAGGGGCTAACTTCCTCCGTTCGATTGCTCTTGCCGGAAGTAAATTGGATTGGCCAGATTTGTGGGCCAACATATGCGGTGGTTGCGGTTGTGGTTACCGAGCAATGCCCCGCGCAGCCCCGTTGCAGACTTTAAATTTATCAATAATTCAATTCCCCCGCACCAATCGATCGAATTCGAATCGAGACTTGAGGGAACGCCACCCAGAGGATCCCGCGATGCAGAGCTGCGACACGAAACGCTTTTGGCGACTCTGTACCCGGTAGAGGACAAAGGTACTATCGGCGACCTCGCGGGCGTCAAGTTTTGAACAAGAATGTCACCGCGTCGCGATGCATCGCGACCAACTTTGGCTGGCGAGTTTGCGAAGACTCTGACTGTGCTAGGGGCTCTCGAAAACGAAAGTGCTCCCCGGTACTTTTCAGCGACGAGCTTGAGACTTCGGTGTTAATTAGATAACTGTGCGAGCAACGCGGGGGCAGAGTTCGTTCTGGGCACGCAATCGCGGGCACGGCAAAAACCTCCCTTGCAAGTGGATGGAAGGACTTTGGAAGAAGACGATGGATTAGGGGTTTGGTAAAAGGTGTCCTCTCTCTTTCTCCCTCTTTGTTCCTAGAGAGGGTCAATGGTCCCTTGTTTGGGTTAATCTGTGTTCGCTGTCATGATGACTTAAGGGGACCTTCCGGTCTAGAGCCCAAAAAAATAGGTGATTTTTAGGAATTAATTAAAGGAAAACTACTATATATACTTTAATGGGACTTTTTGCATTGTATTAAGGATGTCTTAAGTTCTAGAAATATATTTTTTGTTTTATAATTAATCATTGCAGACGGCCCTGGGGAGTCGTTAAAGTCAAGGCGTCAAAAAATTGATCCAAATCGGTGGGACCTGTATCTCCAAAAGTTATTATCCGATTCGACTGAAACTTATTTTATTTTGAAGATTATACTTCTGGCTAGGGGGGAACTAGAAAAAATTAAAAAAATGACATTTTTTTTTAGAAAATAACGACACTTGAAGTTTGAAATCACTTTTCCCTGTACTTTTCGTCCTTTCAACGCCTTTGAAAATTATAAATTTTCAATTTTTTGTAATTTTTCTAGTTCCCCCCCTAGCCAGAAGTATATTCTTCAAAATAAAAAAGTTTCGGTCGAATCCGATAATAACTTTTGGAGATACAGGTCCCACCGTTTTGAGAACACTGTTTCGAGAAAAACGCGTTTAAAGTTTTACGTGAGCGCCGAGTGGCTGGTTGTTGCCCATGCATTTGCCGCTACTCAAATGCCTATAACTTCGGGAATTTTACGAATTTCAACAAATCCTTTTAAACACGTATTCCTAAAAGGTTGAACATTCGAAAAATGAAATAAAAAAAATCGACTTTTAGACCGGAAGGTCCCCCTAAGGGGACTAGGCAGTCAGAAACTCGATTTTTTTTTGTTGCATTTTTCGAAAGCACCACCCTTCCCGATTAAAATGCCGTTTGGTTTATGTTAAAATTCGCAACATTGAGGATTTTACAGCCGAAAAGGTCGAGCGCGCCATAAACCGTTTCTGCGCGCACGCAGGTAGACTAGATTCCTCTTTCGAAACTTTAAGCGCGTTTTTCTCGGAAACATATTTCCTCTTCGTTTTGCAGTGATTGGGAAAAAACGGAGGTATCAGTCGATTTGAAAAAAATTCAGCATATATGAAACATGTCTACTTACGACCTGGACCTACACATAAGTCTGTAAAAACTCCTGGTTTGTCAAAAAAAAAAATAGAATGGCTCTTTTCCCTGGCAAAAAATGACGTTTCTTTAAAATTTGCCGTTTTGCAGCCACCATTTCTATAATTTTGATTTTTTTCCTTTTTCAATAGGTTCAGGGCAGAATAGGGGCCAGGGCAAAGTATAAATTTCAGAGGATATTTCACAATTAAATTTCTTACGGCCAGAATCACTGCAAAATTACAGCGGCTCCAAAAAAAACGCCTACATATCAGACGACTGTAGCGCTGTCATACATATGTATATAATATTCAAATCATTTCTTCTTTACTGTTTATAGTATTAATAAACATTACCCGAACGTACTAGTCACAATTTGTGTTCATCTCCTTGTAAATAATTCGCAAAAAATACTTGATTTTCGAGCGATCTGACTGCCTAGTCCCCTTAATTGCCTGGATTTACAGATTTAGGGGAGGCCTAAGCTACCAGTGTCGACTGGCAATGCTGTGTCTAGTACAGCCGAATTTCGGTGTACGAACTAGGATAGCTATCTACTCTGAGGTTCGATAATATTTAAGGAGGATCGGTGGCAGCCGCGCGCCAGAGTCAGCTCGCGTGAACTCGCGCGATTAAGGACAACAATTGGAATCGCGGATCGCGAATTGATTAATCACGAGCGTAATTGACGAGCGCGCGACAGCGATGAATCAGTGCCGGAACTCACGTGCCGAATCGGACGAGCGTAATGCGTGCGCTTGTACGTACACGAAAGAACAGGCGGTGCGGCACGTGACAGCGTAATGCAAACGCATTAGCGAAAGCAGATTCATTTCCATCGATCATTTTATGGAGTTGAAAGATGTGTACTGGACTTATTCTACTTTCATTCTGTGCCTACTACAGTCTCCAACTTTTCCCCACTTACTTTCTTTACTCTACCCCGCCTATTCTACCCTTCTTTCTCTCCGCACTCGGTTCGATGCTTGAGATCCTTCCACTCGCCCCGGCCGCGTCGATCGTGCCGGCACAATCGGCGACTAATGCCATCGGAAATTTACCCGTCGCTGCAGACGTTTTATAACGCGAATCCGTCCGCTCGTGCTTCCGTTCTGGTTCGTGTCGCGCATTAAATCCCCCGGCTGGGATGGCAAGTACGCGCGCTCGAGATCTCCCCCGGTTGCGAAAACGCTCGATCGTAGAATCGAAGGGAAAGAAACCGGACGCGAGCGAACGGTCACGTATGCTTAATTAAACGATTAATCGAACCGAGACGTTATCTCGGGATCATCACGCGAAATGAATAGAGTCGGATGGGATTACCAACGGACGATTAAATTCCAGCTGGGAGAGAATTCGATTAACGATTCTCGACGGGCCGCGATAGCCGTCTGATAAAATTTCACCGACCGTGTAGAGGGGAACCGAGGAAGCTATTAGTTTCTTTACAGACTGTATGTAAATGATTGGCTGGCGGAAGGGAATAGGGATGAACTAGATTCGAGGTTTGGCACGCGATGCACAACAGTAACTCGGGAACCCCTTTCATTCCCAGCACGTCCTATATTTATTGCTACACCTATCTGTTCCACTACACATTCGGAAGATTCGCGCTGTCTTAAGACAGCGTACTTTTCGCATCGCGGTCAATCGAGTCGCCATCTCTCACGGGATCCACAACTTTTCTCCCGATTAAACGGCGCAATTGAATCACTCGCGGCGACAATTAGGCGGCCAGCAAAGTACAGCCGCGTCGATAATATCTGAGCATTAATTTACAATTAGCGAGCGCGCGACGTGCTCGTTAATCGCAGGTATGTAAAGCGGCAGCTGATCGTCGAATTTCAAGCGAGTTTCGCGCGTCACGCGCCGCCGGTCTGCAGACCGTGCGAGAAAGAACGCCGGACGGGATGGGATCGTTTCGTAATTTCTGCTTTATGTAATTGGCGCCGATGGTGGAAGCTCGCGACGAAAGCGGGAGAAAGCGACGGGAGCTGGATTCTCAGCTTTCAAACGCGCGGGCGCCGTATCTTTCACGGCTCCCAGCTCTGCAGCAGCCATTAGAGGGTTGAAATTGTTGGGATTCGAATAGCATTCGAGGCGATCCGGGCCGCATCGCTAATGGAAATCGGCAACATCGGTCGTCTAAAGAGCTACAAAGCCACCGGTGGTAGCTCGCGATGCGTGACACGTTACCGTTCGCACGAATGTCGATAAGCATCGAGTTTCCCTCTCGAAGCGAATAATCGTACAGAGGAGCCTTTTCCGCAAGAGGGTCCTTTATTCCAAAGGCGCCGAGGGATATTCCCGTGTGTCGGCGCGGCGCCTCCAGACGCGTATTCAGTTATTTACGAGGAGGCCTTGATCGATCAGCCTCTCGAACGAGGAGCCGAGCACGTAAGGAATTTTTCTCGCCCGCTGCATTTTATCCGCCGCTTCGCTGGCCTTTTTATATCGGCTCTTATCAGCGAGCTGAAGCAAGAACAGCGTCAAAGGCGCGGGGTCCGCCGCGAGCCTCGACGACGCTCCCATGCAGATTTTGATTCGCTCGCATTTCCCAGCTTGCCGCGAGCTTGTCGCGAGCGATCAGCCCCGTTCCAACGATACAGCGAATCATACCCGAGCAGGCTCGATTTTTCCAACGAGTCGTTTCTTTCCGCGACGCTACCTCCTCTAATTGGATTTCCAGATTGCAACGCAACCAGCTCCGCTGACCATTGCTCGGCCGAGAAAGCAGATTAATCGAAAAAAAAAAAAAAAAAAAAAAAACAAGCCAGGCATCGTGGGAAACGAGATTAACGCGCGAACGTTCGCTCGATGGTAAACAAATTTAATTTAGCCTGCCTAGTCACTTCGATTCCGTATCGAGGACAGTTTGTACGCGAATTTTAATTCCCGATATACGAATGGTGCTTCCACTAGGGCACGTGATCCCGTCGTTCTAGGTTTTCCCTCCGAGGGAAACAAAGTTGAAGCTCCGGGGTGATTAGAATACTTTCTTCCGCGAACAGAGCCAAATCGCGTTCTTATCGGATCACAGTTCCGTTTACCGCGCCGCCGTTGAAGCTCGCGAGCAATTGCCGCTCGGTATGCTAGCGACACTCGAGGCACCGCGTAATGGGTTACTCCAGCTCTAATTATCAGGCGCGTACACTTTAGCCTGACTCTAATTATCGGCCTTGTCACAAAGGCTTAGCTGTGTACACACGCATTTCTATCCTCAGCCTCTGGCTACCTCTGTGCTAGGTCAAAGACGTCAAGCACAGCCCGAACAAATCCGCAGCCCCTGGCAATTCCGATATAGGTGCGCGGCAACGGTTTTGCACAATTGCCTTCGCCGAGCATCGCGCTCTCTGGGGCGAGGTGTCCCTGATTCTCAGTGGGAATGCTGTTCTCGTTACTAAAACGTTACTGGAGATAATAGGTCCCGGAGCATTATTGCCTGACCTCGACCCCTTGCGCAAACGCCTATTTAACCGTGAATCGACGCCTCGACACACCACCCCCGACTAGTCCCTCTTGTTTGTTACCACGGATTAGTCGTCCTTGATGGCTCCACCGTCCGTGCACCTGTTACTTAAGTTATAATCCCGCTGCTCATCGGGAACCCCTAGGAACTCTGCCCCGATCGGTGACTTACGACCGCGGCCAGCCGCTTAATTGGCACTGCCAGGTCTGCGTCAAGTTTAGCAAGTGGAACGATGCAGTCGACTGCGGGGTAGATGTCACCAACCGAAACCATCGATTAACCTTGAATCTGCTTAAAGCATCTACCTCTAAGCTTCGATTTCTTCCAGAGTAATCAAGCGAATTCAGCAAAGCCCCCTTCGCCTCTCTGACAAAGCTACTTCGTCAGTAACGTGTCCAAGTTCGCGTGTTCCCGACTCCATCGAAATTTATTTTCCCTGCCGTTCCAAATGCGTTTCCTCGAGCAGTGTTTGGCGTGCCCGTAGTCCGCCGACGTTCCCGGCATGCCGGGCACGTGAGTTTCGACGAAACGTCTGACAAAATGGACCACCGAGCAACACCGAAGCCCGGGTAAGCCGCAAAGCCGAGTGTTTAGAAGGGTTTCGCCTGGAAAATCTAATAAATCGAACGGCAGAAACGCTCGGCGAACGAGATCGCTGTTTTCGTAGCCTGTTGATTGCTATGCTACGGGGAGCGAAATGCAGATGAAGAGCCCGATACTTGCGCGACACCGCGCGCCGACGTATTAGTTTAACGAGACGCCCCGCGGCAACGGGGGGACGCGCCGACGTTTGAGCCTCGCCGGAGCGTTTCATTGCCGCATTGATAATAATAAACAGTATCCCCGGGAAGCAACAATAAACGGAGCATCGGTTTCGACGGACAAGCCGAGCGCCGAGGCCGAGGTAATTAATTCAGTATCCCCTTTCGAGGATGATATTTTTTACCGGCGGCAACGCTCTCTGTTTATTCGGAGAAAATTGAAACCGTGCTCAGCCGGGTTTCAATAACAACTTTCGCAATTATTCTCATCGGTGGTTTTTTTTTTCTCCCTCATCCGTCTCTGTTTTTCCCCGGTGGCGAGCTTCGCAGGATGCAATAATCATCCTGCCAGCCGGTGGCCGTGGATGGTTGGCTCATCTGCGTCTGCCTGGCATGTCGAAATCGGGGACACTCGGGGATCGCTCGATGAATCAGTTATTAACAGTTCCGCGGATACGCGGGGGCCATACTCGAGTGCAACGGTAAACGAACGAAAGTGAACGGCGTCGCAGGAAGTTGGAAAGAAATGCCTGGCGGCCGGCCAGCAGCTTCTGAATAAGATATCTGCCATAATCGATGTCGTTATTCGGACAGCCGCTCGGCCGCGACCGAGGGAATCGTTCCGCGGGGGGTAATGGAAAAAACTGCTGGGCCGAGCGACGAGGAAAGCGTTTAGAGCGAGACGGGTAGGTGGAAGCCGGAGTGGAAGATATTAGAATCAGAAATGACGAGGGGGAATCGCGTGAACTGTGAAATTTCCAGCGGCTCGCGATGTGGAGCGCGATACGGCACGAAACGGCCCCAGGCCCTGCTGCTCCATTTCGTCAACTTCGAGAGACACGGTTCTCTTCTCTATCCCCCTATACCGAATCACGGACTCCGCCGTTCTTTCCGATGCTCCTAGGCAGCGCCGCTTTAACCGGCGAGTTCGTCCGAGCCGAAATGAATCGGCCGCTAACGAAGACGAATGCGCTCGAGCTCCAGCTCGAAGACGGATGCGCGCGGTCCCCCGTCTGCAGGCTTCTTTTGTGCACGCGAGTATCTGGAACGCCTCGGAGCTCCGAGCGCACGTTTCGTAATTCCGCGTGCACAATGGAAGGCCACCGCGAGGTCAACGATATGCAGCGCGCAGGGCAAGGATAATTTGCAATATTGGGGAGCGGGGATTCATTCCCATGCCTAGCGGGGCGACCTAGCCCTCGAGGTATTTCGAGGGGCGTAGGACGCGTGACCGGTCGCGAAATGCGGCTCGCGGAGCGGAGCGAGCAAGTTATATTTCCCTCGGAAGATTGTATCGATCGTAACTCTTCCGCCCGCATAGATCCCCATCAGCGGGGATATCGTACGGTACGGTACGGTTCTCTCACGCGATCACCGCCACCGCTGCCGCGCTCCACAAATCGCCTGTGTAATTCCGTGTAATTTCCTCGCGACGATTACCAATATTCCATTCCCGCTCGCGGCGCCATTGGAAAAGTGTGCTTTCAATATGTTGAATCTCGCGCGAGTGTTATCCCTGCCTGATTCTTCTTCCCCACCGGACTTTAAACGTCCAGAAAAATATCCACCGAAACCGGCTATCGTCGCTATCCATCGATGAATCAGGGGTTGATGAGCAATAGGAATGGTCGGGTGTTACGGCCCCACGGAGTCGCGCAGCGTACGCTTTATGTAAACGCTTGTAGGTCGGTAAGTCGCGCATCAGCGAAAAAATGAGGGTATCCTTTTCGCGGTTCTGGGAACGCGACCAACGCGCGACGCAACGTCCGTGTGTCGCGATTACGTAAAGCGGCGGCGGGCGGCGGCTCTGGTTCGCCGAAAGTCTTGATCCGCCGAGGCGCGCGCGAAGGAAGAAGCGCGCATTCCTGCATTGCTCGACCGTGCTGAGGTAATCGCGGCGCGAAAGACACAGCTGAGCAAGCCTGAGCCAGATCCGCGGATCACTCGGACCTCTTGCACGCGCGAGGGTCGTTGACTCCCGCCGCGCAATTATAGTCAGTGCTTTCGCGTAATTAATGTTGCGTTTCGCGTCCAGCCTGATTCGTGGCCGCGCGATGATTTCCGATACGAACGCCACGCCCCCGCAGCTCGATCGGCTATTATTCTAAAGGTCCTTCGTGACCTCGAAGATTGCCCCCGATCGCTCGCGAGCTCGCTGGCAGGAAAGAAATTCGATCTCCGCTCCGTTCGGTAATGAATGCCGAGTTTGCTGAGTCCGCCGAGCCTGTTGATGACGACTGAAACCGAGACAGGCGGTGTGTCTTACATTATTATACCGGGAAATCCGTAAAAGCTTTGTACGTTGGTGTAGGCTTTCAGAGAGCTTTGAAAATTCTACCGTAAAAGCTGCTTCGAGAGATCCATTGTTCCAGTTTCAGTTCGAGGAAGAGGAAAATCTTCCCTGGAGACGGATCGCGGGATCCTGAAGATGTGGGCACGGGGATCCCCTTTTTCATGTTTGATTCAGCATAGGAGATTTCAGTGAGCTAGAATAGGAAGCTCCTATTTTCAAGCACGAGCTTTAGGCACCTTTAACGCTACGGCATTTCTAACCTTCGTGAAATTAGAGTAACGAAGCAGATTAATCGTTCGGATAGACGTGTAGAAACAAGTGTCTGAAGTTGCATGGACGTGTGCACGTAAATACAATTAAATTGCGGCTCGACGACTGGTCACAGAGTGGCGCGTTTGAAAGGGAGGCATGCAAGGGAAGCCTCGACAAATTGAATCGCGCGTTTCTTGAGCCAGCAGGGTTAATTGCTCCGCCAACGATGGACGGTCGCCGAGCTACAAGCGCAACATCCACTCGCGGCGAAGTCAACCGTGATACAGCGTACGAGGGAGTTGCGGAGAAAGAAGCTCGCGATCAATGGGCCAAACGGCGGAGAAAGTTCAAGCACAGTAATAGGTAAAATCGAAAGCCGCGGCTCGCCAGGCATTGGAGGATTCGATTTACAATGTCACCCTCTTAACCACTTGTTGGCCTCCGACTCTAATCATAACGTAACTTCCAAACGACGCGCATTACCGGGCCGACGAAAGTGTCGGAACGGGATTGCAGGCGTAACGAATCCTGCGCAAACGTTGCTCGATTCGCATCGAAGGAAACGAGCGATCCAACGAACCTGCCCGCAGAAAGCTACCGGCAAGGATTTTATCTCTCTCCCGGGCGGATATAACCTGTCCTACCGGTGCAAACGAGACTCTGCCCAGACAAAAATCGCCGCGACGACAAGCTGGAAGAGAATCGAGCTGACGTTGCACCGGCCTCCTGCCCGTCCTGGAGGAAATGCGAGAGCGACGACGAAGGCGACGCCCGGCTTCGGTTAAGTATTCAGAACGGGGCTCCCACTTATTTACCTGTTTCGCGCGGAAAAAAGAACACGGTCGCGATGCAATAACAATGACGTTGCGCCGGCAGGTATCGAGAGATTATATAAAAGAAAACGGCGCCTCGCGGAGTAAAAGTGGGTCAGTCGAGAGCCTAATACTCGGCCGCGAGCGCACGAATCCCATTTTAACGGCGCGCCTGACGGCCCCGTTAGGAAACGAAGGGTTTCGCGTTTTGACGAAGAAGTAATCCCGGGGGGAAAAGACTCGCGGATCGACTGGCGGGTTCGGGATTACGATCGCTAGTGATGGGACTGATACCAATACTATTGATGATATTCAATCAATTCGATACCAAAGTACTCAATAGGAAATATCGATACGCATCGAAATGTTATGTACTTGGTATCAATCATCGATACCAATTCTTCTTCAACCGACACCATATCAATACTATACCGAATCAAAACCGGTTTGATACTTTACGATATTATCGATACTTATTTGATACTTACGAAATTATCGATACTTGTCTGATACTGTACGAAATTATCGTTTTTTATTTGATAATTCTGTGATCAGATGGCAAACCTGTTATGATATCTATTTGATACGAAAGTATCGGTTTCGATTTGCAATTTACTAATTCACGAAAATAGTATTTATTACCAATCATGATTTGATAATATAACTAATGAAGTAGGAGTTGGAATCAGTATCATGAACTACGTATATAATTGAATTTTAATTAATAAATGATGTACATATACATTATTCTAGAATGAAATATTTTGTTGCATTTTGCTTCCAATAAATAAGACGATTTTTTATGGGTAAACAACTTTCTTTAAAAAAGTTATCTAACTATAATTGTACATCATTACCATCTAATGAGTTTCTATTTCTGCCTTGGATATAATTATCAAATGAAGCCCAAAAATTAGATTCATCCTCTGTCAGTGGTGACATTGATGTTTTGTGGTTATATTGCATTTTGATTGAATTGATTTGATTTGTGGTTACAGGCTGATTTCAAGTCGTTTGGATTTGTGGTTATGGGTTATATTGATGGATGACAGGTTAATTCTATCTCCCTTTCCGTTTTTTTTTTCATAATTTTGTATTATCATCATAACTACGCGCGTCTGCAAAGTTTCAAGACAATTGGATTGGTGGAACTGGGTTAAATAGGTTTTCCGTTTTACCCCACGAAAAGTGTTGCGTTTTGCCCCACGTGCAGTTATTTGGTAAACATTTAATATTTACACTTCAGCGTGAGGTAAAGATATTGCAGGTATCGATATTTTCGTATAGGTATCAAGTAGGTATCGATATTTTTGTGTAGGTATCAAACAGCTATCGATACATTCTGATATGTAAGTATCAAAGAAGCATCGATTCCTTTTGATGCCTTTGACTTTGGATATGTATCAATACCAGATTGAAATTTGTAGAAGGGCATCGATATGTATCGATACGGTATCAGTCCCATCACTAACGTTCGCCAAGAACTGGGTCTGCGCGGGTTGCGAAACAAGTGACGGAAAAGGGGGAGGATCTCTGTGTACTTCAATTAGCCCGACGAATCTCCCGATTGAAGCTCGTGGGGGTAAGCTCGACGAGGTACGTGTCCGTTGACTTGCTCGAGGCCCTGCAGGGCGACAGAGCGCCTGTGCCTGATTTCGAATTTCTGCCCAGCGACCGTGTTGCAGAAAATCGATAGGCAGCTCCCTTGCAGCGGCGCGACAACGCGCCGCGGGGGTAATGCTATTTTAAAGCGCGACAGGAAAGTGTAATAATAACGGCGGCGGGCCGATAGCAACGGCTAGCCGATCGACGGATAATCGAGGGAAGCCGAACGACACGGAGGACATCGAGAAACCGGAACGGGCGCGACTGCGTCTAGTCGCCTGACGACCGAACAGTGGCGCGGGGTGGGCAGGGGGTGGAAACGGGCAAGTAGGCGGTGAAAGGGAAAATTATGCTCTAGCGTGACTGGAGGCGGCCGAGGCAGAGATGCACGTGTTGCAGCCGACTTTCCAGCCGCCGATAACCTCGGCGTGGCGAGCGAACGAGCCAGCGAACCGAACGAACGACGAGGAGGATCGTGTGTCGGGCGATACCGAGGCGAGGGGGCCCTGAAGGTGGTAGGCAGTCGACGGCAGTGAGCTTTAGGTGGGTGGGTAGGTAGGCAGTAGGTAGAACAGGGAGGCGGCGGCGATGCCGGAGAGAGGGTGGCGGGGGATAAAAAGTGGGCCGCGTTGATCGTGTTCACTGCGTTCGCCGCGCGGAGGAAAGGAAAAGCGTGGTGTCTCGGGGTCCACGTGTTGGGGAAGCGGTGCGCAGACACTTTTAACCCTCTAACCTAGTGGTGGCAGGCTGGCGGAGAAACCATCAGCCAACCAGCGCACCCCGACCGGTCGACCGAGCAACCGAGTCGGCCCAGCCTTCCAACGGCCACCAGAAAATCGAAGCGGAACGTACGAGCAAGCTGAGGCAACATCGCTCCCATCGATCGCGGGCTACCGGAGCCTATTCCACCCTCCCCGCCTCCCCCTCGCTCTATCCTCCTCCCCCCCCCCCACTCGCCCTGCTACACTTCTCGATCCTTACCCCCTTTTTCCTCCGCCCTTCTTTTGATCTCATCTTCTTGCCCTCCCGCGCGAGCCTCTGTCCCCCTCATTTCCCCGAAGCCCGCCGATCCATCGCGTCCCTTTGTTTCCGCGCCTCTTTTCAGGCGGCCTTCGCGCGCACTCCGCGGCTCGATGGACCCCTCTGTTTCGAGTCGCCTACCCATACTCTCCGTATGCATTAGTCTCCATCGGGCTGCTCCCGCAATAACGACGCACGCGTGCCACTCCACATCGGACGTTGGTCACACTTCGCCCGTTGTCCGTGTCCCTCTGACCACCATCGCCGCCGTTGCCCCCACCATCCAGCTTTCGGCCCCTTTCTGCGCTTTTCCGCCGGACGACGCGCGCGTGCCGTTTATTTCGAGCCGTTCGCGAACCTCTCCGCCACACGGAAATCGAATTCCCATTCGAGGGGCGCCCCCGTATAACGGTCTAACCCCTTCGCTGCTTAACCCCTCGACCACCACCTTTTGTCTCGCGTACCCTACGAACCCAGTGCCTTTTTTTAGGCGGGTCGCGCGAGGCATAGGTTTCAAACTCACGCGTGCTTTATACATCCCGCGGCTCATTCTGCTATTATCACGACAGAGACACGCATAATGCGCTGGAAATATTGATTGCATCACCTTCGAACCCACGTGCTATGAAACAATCTTCGTATCTCCGTGGCTGATAAAGCATGCCTACTTAGCCGACAATCGCGCGAAAATACTTTCCTGCCACTAGTGGCAAATGTGGCGGAAGTGAATGCATGCTAAATATTCGAGTGATGTAATCGATATTTCCTCTACCGTGTTCCTTAAAATACAGCTCGTCGATCGATCGACGGCATAGCGGAGCCGAAACTTTTCCTTCCATCGTCCGAATCCAGCGTCACCCTAGGCTTCCCACGGGCGAAATTGCATTTCCCTAAACCCGACCCTACTGCTATCACCCCCGTCGCTACCGTAACCCCTTCAACAGACCCCGTACAATGCCCTCGGCCCAACTCTGATTCTTATTACACCGAATTCCCGCTCGGGATCTTGTTACGTTGCTCGAACGAGCGTGATGCAACGCGATTACAAATGGCCGATAGGCCTCGGACACGGGGAATCGGCGTCAGAGACCGCCGCGTTATCAGGCATCGATAGCGGTGCTCAGCCCAGAGTAATCGGAGCTGAGAGAGACTGGCCACTAAGCAGCGGCGCGTAGCTCGTTACAAAATGCAAGCCGCTCGTCCCCGTTCAAAGGAGTGACATATCACGCGTTCCTTACGAGAGTAACGCGACTCCGTTCTCACCTTCAGCCGCCAATTTTTTTCCCCCAACGAGATAAGAATTCGCGAGACCTTGCCACCGGATCCAGTAGCAATCGAAAACTTCCAGCACACTCTGCCCGCCAGCTCGTGTATTTCGCGGAGAATACAGTTCCGGGACGCGGGTCGATCGAAATATTGCGTCGCAAGGGTGGCTCCTCCGTCCTCCCTCCAGCATAATAACATACGAATACACGGCTGGGAAACAGGGGCTGCTGGTGGAAACCTAAGGGCCATGGACTCCACTGCACTGTTCGGCGACGCAGAAAAATCGCGACGATGGAAACTCGGCCAATAACTGGATTTCGGTATCGCCCGTTCGTGTTCCCAGTGACTGGCAAATCCAGAAAAACAAATAGCCTGGGTAATCCTATTACAGCGTGCGCTGTGAATGCTCGCGAAATTCGATAGACCAGCGATGCGTTTTCCTGTCGAGATGGGGACACATATTTGGCCGATTATGGGTGCGGGGAGATTAGAGGATTCGTCCAGGACCGCGCTTACACGATTCCTCGCTGAGGACGTGCGGCGTAATTGCTTTATGGATATCATACGTAATTTCGATAATTGTTGAAATAGTAATTCTTCAAATACATCGGCTGGCTATCCGGAGCTGCCGTTGGTAAACAGTGTTACATTGTTTTCGTGTCACTGCCACAGTCGCGCCGTGCCTGGCCTAGAATTTACCAGGATCGGAGCGCCCGATCGCAGAGCACTGGCTGCTTTAACGCCCGATGCTGCGTTTGTCGACAGGCAAGAGAGAACGCGTGAAATAATTCGACAGTCGATGCGATTCAGCTCGAACAGAACGCGTAATGTTCGTAGAGCTTCTTCTTCTTCTTCTTCAAAGACCTCGGCTAGGAATCGCGGCCGACCGAATTTATCATCTGCGACTGGCGGGCGAAACACGATCGCTCCAAGTCATCGCGAAATCCCCGACATTGCATCATCGTTGCGTCGACAAGGAACGCCGCGATTCACGGTTTATTTTAAAGCGGCGGCGGCTCGAAACTGGAAACAGCTTCGAGCTTCTCTGTCCCGCGTCGACCTCGTTACACGTCGGGATCGAACAGGCTCGACGGGCGGCGGCAGAAAAACCGTTCCCAGAAGCAGCCGTTGCCCCGTCCCGAACGAAAATTTCCGCTCAGCGATCCGATCCTCTTTGGGTCTTTTAAATTCGAACGGCCCGAGCGACCGGAGCTCTTTCGTCGCGTGTTCGAAGCGATTGGAAGCGGCTCGGGGCCCGGTCGCTGCCTAGCCGTCGGTTAGAGGGGAAACGGAGGCGAAGAATTTCGAAAGCGTGGCAACCGTAGGAGGACCTTGAGGATCCCTCGACCAGGATCCCTTCGACCGTTACCAGGGACAGCTGTGTCTGCGGTGCAATGCCGCGAGCCAGCATAAGAGTGCGGCTGACTGGCGATGCCTTGGAAAGGAAGGCGGCGAATGGACGGGACAAGGAGCGAGCAACCCGCTGCAAGGAGAGAAAAGGCGCAGGTGTCACGTTCGAGACGAGTCTCCCGTGCACGCTGCACACGCTGCAGGCCGAGTTGCACTTCTCCTTTCTCCCTACCACACCTCGCCTCTTTCTCCCCCTGCTCGTCTTTCTTTTTCCATCGCCGCCACCCTCCCACCCACCCCCCCTGCCCATTTCGTTCTAGCGTTTCTTCCTACACCACATGAAGCCCCGTTCACACGGTACCTCGACCTCCAGGCTTCCCGAGCATCCTGCGCGGACCAACTGGCACCGGGTCACGGATCAAAAGAACATTTTTACGAGCCGAAGAACGGTAGCCTTTAAATTCTTACCTCTGTTGGGGCTACCGTGGATCTTGCCAACACCGACGCGAGGGCTACGATTCAGACAGACGAAGACTTTGGTGTAGAGATTTAGGACGACGACTCGAGGTTCGAATGGTAGGCGCGCGCGAGATACAGGAAGGTGCAAAGTGTAGGGAAATCAGGTGGGAGTTGAACGAGTTCGCGAGGTGCACGTGGAGAGCTTAAACGCGAGCGGCGTGCAAAGAATACGTGTGATCTTCAGAAGCCCGTGGAGGTGTAGAGTATATCAGAGTCGAGAATTTAGTCGTTGAGAAGCTCGGAGTCGTTTTGTCATCAGCGTCGTAGCAGTGATTTGTCTTGTAGCGTAATATACTGCTCCATAGAATTAGGGTCGTAGCCTCTAAGCGTAATATCGCGTTCTATCCTCTCAGACAGAAGCAGTCCATCGAAGGGGTCTCTGCAGCGAAACGTTGCCCCTTCTAGCCCTGCTCCCTCGTCAGACTAGGTCACAATCGCACATACTCGGTTTGCTGCACAGAATGTCGCGACTTCGCGAAGGAAACAGGAATTGCTCGATGGTAGGACCATTGAACGGTCCCCGGTCTGCTGAACGAGATGCCAGAACATGTGTTGGCGAAGCCCCAGAACATCTTCGCACTGAATCCTTAGGATCTTACGGTTCAATGCGCCCGCGGCGTGAAAACTTGGTCGACCATGGCTGCTGGCCTGTCGTAGAATCGACGCAAATCGCTGGAGCCCCAGCTCGAGCGAAAAATGCAGGCCAATCCTTCGCGCTCGATAGCTCGTCCATCCGCGAACGATGCCTGAATTCGACCGACCAACTGCATACTCCGAAATTACTCTCCCTCGTAGTGGAAACTACTTAGTTTCAATCAACATGGAATCAACGTGGAATCAACATGGAATCAACGTCTCCTGAAACCTCCCGCATACACGCGGGTGCAGCTGTAACGAACTTACAAATTTGTTTACCATCCTTCCCTTTAAATCTTGTCGCGCATCGGACTGGTAATAAGATTTACAGAAGCGAGCGCAGACTTTTCGTGCACAGTACCTAATCCCATTGATGACGAAGCACCTGCTAGAGTGCCGTTACGATCGCGCCCGTGTACACGTATTCGATAATTGTCGAGATTCTCGGCCAGCTCACCGCGCATCGCTGATAGCCGAGGGAATACGCGGGAGTCGTCGGAGAAGCGGGGCCAGCAGGCTGGAGCCTCGTTACTCGACGCGCTGGCGACGAAGCAGCCAGTGTACTTTGAGAACGAGCAAGCACCGAATCGGTGTAGTGATACTTGTAAGGGTCGAGTTGCAGGGTGTCCCGTAATGGCGTCATTTGATCCAACAACAGCCGAATCAACCGGCGACGGATGAGGGCAAGACGCTCGGCCACGTAACTCGCGAAGCTGCGCAGGACTTTGCTCATTAACCAGATATCGACGCGTACGTACACGGCAATTGAGGAGCTTCGCGGGGAGTTACGTGTGCATCGCGGGCTTACGAAGCCCATTACGAAGATCAAACTACAAAGCGCGTATTGTGGAACGCTCGCGCGGGCCCGCTGACGCGCGCTCGGTTAATTAAGCCGATCTAATTAGCGGCACTGGTAACTGATTTAGACTAAAGCAATTAGTCGTTGATACCGATGCAAATCGTACACGCGGATGCAGCCAGGATGCATCGCCTAGGTAATTGGCATCTCCACCAGAAATCCGAGGTCCTTGAATTTTGCAGGAAATTAGAGCGAGCCACTTTTTCTAGCGCACTGTGACCCGCGCCCGAACCGGTAAGCCCGTTTGCGGAGTTAGATGACCCAGCAGAGACGAGACACGTCCGTGTTTCGTTTCTAACGAGATCCGGTCCACCGCGCGAAACTTTCCCGCAAAGTTTTCCCGGAAACCGCTGCTCCTGGGTAATTCACGCGTAACTAGGCAAACTCCTTAAACCAATCCGCGACGGAAGTTGGCCAAGTGGCAGCCATCGATGCGCATCCAGCGATAATTAACGAAACTCCCAGTGCACCTACGCCGGTGAAAGGGGTTCGAACGCTTCTTTGCCGCCCCTCGAGATACACCGCGCGATCGGGGGGTGTTCGACTGCGAGCGCCGCACCCTGTGAAACGCAGCTCCATGCTAATGCACGCGCGCAAAGGCTGAGTGCTAATTACGCGGGAACTGCAGTTCCTATCGATGCTGCTGATGCTACGAGACCATCTGAAGAGCGTCTGGCGACATCGTCGGAGCTACTACCTTCGGTGTCGGGCTTCCTGTATCTCCGCCATCGAATCTCCCACCCGAACCCAACGAAATCTGTTTTCCTCTTCCTTCTTGTTTGCACGTTTCGGGCTGGGAGAAGAATTTATTGGCCGAATAAACAGCAGGATAAATTCGGGTGCAACCGACGCAGAACTCTGCTTGGTATATATAGCCTGAGGGGCATTCCTGTTGCTCCGTCTGTTTTCCACAATTTGGCATTCATTCGCGGGTGGACACAAATATTCGGCGAGGAGATATTGTTTTAGCTTTTCACGGTCACGTGTTTTCGTTGGACTTTCAACTTTAAGGTCGCCTCGCATTTCGGCGAAGCGCGGCGCTACGAAGGGAAACGTTTATAAACAATTGATGACCGAAGCGCAGCGACAATTAATTAATTATTATTAATTTCTTCGGCAAAATGCGCGGCGGCCTTTACTTGTGGAGTCACAGGTGGTGGCGCGAAGTAGTAGGAATTAGTGGAAGTGAAGTTACAAGGGGACCGTGCCAAGTGTTATTGATTTCAACGAAAGTTTTTGAGTAGATAGGGAAGTGGAAGATAATCCCTAGAAAGGATATTAACTAGAATAATAATTAGTACGGGATGAAGCACCCATGAATTAGGGGAGGGTTGCGTATATCGTACCACTTAAGACATTTTAAGGTATATTTCATATTTGGTACTAATTTGGACGCAAATGACTATTGGATATTGTAGCTTGATCTTTTAGGCATCTACTTATATACGCTGAACCGTTTGTTCAGAACAAATCAATTTGTTATTAATCTTTTTGTCACATACTGTAAAAGGTACGATTTGGGCAACCGGTCTCCTAAATCGTACCTCCGCTAAAAATAGTGTCAATAACAAATAGAGAAGAAACTATTCAACATAAAGTAATGATTATTATATAGTTACATATACATATGTATATGAATCACACACAGGCCGCAATAAACTATGTATATGATATATGTACGTAACCTATATAACACACGAGTTGTCAAATCCTACTGGTACGATTGTAGTGGTACGATTTAGGAAACATGATCAATTTATTTATAAATATCAATTTAAACTTTATAATGAATGTAACATATTCTACACTAAACCCGCTTTTAGAGAAATACAAAAATACAGGAGAAAATTGCGTTGTTTGATTATTATCAGCTAAAATAAACTGGTAAAAAGTTACACCAATCATACCTGATTTTTTTAAATGTTTCTCGCACGCACAAAATAGGGTGTAAGCTCGGAAGGTTTTGTTTCTATTTTTTATTTCGCATTTACTTGATATTTTTATCATCAGACGTCGTTTATATTCATTAATTTTTGAGAAATTGATGAGGTACGATTTAGGTGACCGGTACGATATTGGCAACTCTCCCCTACAATCCAGTCGAACAAATGCGCGGTTCGCGGTACACGGTCCGTTTCGACCGAAGAGCACGGAGAAAGTAAGAGATTGAGTCACTGCTTGTTGCCAGGAGGATAATCGATGCCACGGAGCGGGGCACATGCTCCGTGGGGAGCAGCCGAGCAGAAATTTGATTTTCGAGAGGGTGCCCGCCTTAATGCGTATAGCGTTACTTTAATTACCGGCCCTATCAACAAAGCCTGTATAACCCGGCCGAACGATAGACGAGGACCTCCCCCAGCTTCGATTTATCGACCCTCCGTGGCCTCTTTTCGCGTTGCTCAAAAGTCAATTTCAATGTCGCCACGTCCACGTCGCCCGGGATGACGAATGCGACTTTCACGAGCAGCCTCTGTCCACGCGAGCGTTTTCGTCCGAGGAAAAGTCGATACGCCTCGAAGGAAATGCATAATTCCCGAGCGACGGGAGCGCTTCGATCCAGATCGGGAGATTACAAAGAACGTTAAGAAGTATATCGTCAACGGTACGTCGTGATTATCGGGGACGCGATCGCAGAGGGGTTTGTAATTACAGTACGGCACGATTACGCTCGTGAAATTTTCAATCCAACGTCTGAATACGAGAGCTTCGCTGTACAGCGATGCGATGCGCGACTGCACAGAGCAATGGGCAAAGCGGAGTGAATGGTCCTCGCTTTGCAATGCCCGCAAAGCTTATTAATCGAAACACGCGCCTGGATGTGGTTTAACGGGCGTTGTTATCGTGCTACGGGAACGAAGATAAATGCCGACGAACGAGGAGCGAGGAGGCGCATCATCGATTTACCTGCTCTCCCCCTTTTCTTTGCGGGCACTATTCTTTGCTCCGCGCCGGGGCTTTGATCTAACTCAAGGCTGCGATAGCTCCGCGCAATCAATAAAAATAACGCCAGGAAAATTGGCGTGAAAATGCTTTCGCATCTGGCTGGAGCAACTGCTCACAATTACCGAGCATTTCCCTGCGTGCAGTGACGCGATACAAAAGGACTATTGCCTCCATCTTTGTGGCAGTATCGACTGCTTTCTTCTGCTCTCGTGAATCGAAGAGTCAGCGTATCCCGGAGTCGCCCGTACGGTGGCGATGAACAACACCGCGAGCGAACGACCTGGATATAGGCTCAACTGTGAAAGATCCTCGTCCCATAAATAGATAATGAAATCATTAATTAAAGAGGATTGAGCGTGCAACCGCGAATTAACAGCTACGCCAAGTAGCAATGCATTACTGAGCCTCGTGGAGCAGCGGAGTTCGAGGGACATTAAATAGGAAGACCGAAGAAAATCGCCAAGTCCGTGCAACTTCTACTCCAGAAATTAAAACGTAGCTTCTTCTGGTACCTAAAGCCAATGTTTCACGATTCTATCCATCCCTCCACCTTCCCATCCACGATGAAAGCCTGCTGGAGGCAGAGGACCTCTACGGACGTTACCCGCGATGTACTTACTTATCTAAGACTCGGTGCGTGGCATTCTAACGCAGAACGGAAGCAACAGGTTCGACGCGCAGAGGCAGGGCATACCGCTGGCCGCCGACGGAAATACTTTTTCCGGAGGGCGGCTGTGCAGAATGTAGGGCAGAGTGGGGCGGTAATTTCGAAAATATTAAATCAGCCCGCCTAGTTGCCAGGCAATCGGCGCCGGGACGGTCAGACGATCGACCGTCGTCGTAGACACAGGCTTAGACGTAGGTGTGAATGTAGGTCAGGGTACCAGCACGTGCAGCCGGCCGACCAGTTGGTCGCGAGGCGAAAGAATACGTGGTCGCGGACAAGGAAGACTTTGTGTCCACCAGAAAGCCACTTCTGGCAAACACCCCGAGGCTCCAGCCAGTCTTTTCCCATCGTCCTCGGCTTTTCACGGCCCCGCCTTTCAAAACCCTCGCGAAATCTAACGTAGACCCAACGTTGAAGAGTCTTGGATTACGGATGTACTCTCGCATGGCGGATGGTGGGTGGGCAGCGAGGCAGATGGGAAAAGCTGTAACTGGTACAGAAGAGTCCACCTTTAATTTCTCCGTCCGAAGCGAAGGAAGCTCAACTAACTACACGCCAGAGTTGGGCATTAACTAGATAGAAAATTATTTAAACAACGGGTCGAATAAAAGTTACTTTAACTTTAGGTTATTTGGCGAATAAAGTTAACTTTTTCGTTCGACAATAATTTTTTTTAACTTTCAGGCGTTATTCGAATTTTTTATTTAAATAAAATTTCTGCCCATCTCTGCTACACATGCAGCTAGCTACTGGTAGCGTCTGTGGAAATTCACTCGACTGCCGAATGATTGATGCGCTCCGCAGAGATGGAATCGAGATTCGAGCGCGTATCAAGATACGAGGGGCGTGGGGACGGGTCCGCGTAGGGGTAGGTCGTTTAGAAGAGAGGGTTGAATCTAATCTTGGCGAGTAATCGAAGGATGACTGGAAGTGCCTCGAAGACGAGGGATGTTTTAGGTAGTAGTTCGCGCTGCTTGTGACATTTCCCCACTGGAAGGCCATTAGCAAAATGTTTCTCCTTTTTAAACGGCCGCGGAGCGTTTAAATTCAAATGTCAGGCGCCAGCGATCCGAATGCCGCGTTCAATTATCAAATAAAATTACGAGGCCGCGAGGTAAACCTTTTTTAACGAGCAATCCGCTCCCGTCAACTCTTTCCCCGTGTAATCTACAATCAAGGGTAATCTGAGCGGCTCGAACTTGGTAATTCGCAATCTCGCCCCGCGCCCGGCGGGAAAACTCGTTGCTTTTTCAGCGGTGCCGCGCCTCGAATTTTCCGCCGAGGGCCCTCCACTGGATGGATCGCCGAGACGATGATAAGTTTCCGAGCATTCCGGCAATTCCGCGCCCGACGCGCTCCCGAAATTAACGATTCGCGAGTAGACAGCGGAATAAAGCGGCGCGCTCGATAATTCACACGGCTCGGGTCGTCAGCCGGCATTATTCATGCACGCGTAGATAATATTGATCAGGCTCCAATTACACCGATCGGGAATAGAATTTTCCCACCCGTCGAAACAAGTTCCATCGAGCGGAAGGGAAAACCGTGGTTTATTTATAATTACCGAGAGAACGATGGATGATGCTCGGTCGCCACGGATTTCGTAAATCCCGTTGATTTATGGAAGTGAAACGGTAACGGCGGAGTGCAAACATCCGCGGCTCTGCAACGCGTTAATAGCACCTCCGTCAATTGTTTGGTAATTTTTCACGCCCGTTCCTCTGAAAATTTTCGACAGCCTCGCGCGCATCGCCTGCGCCAGAAATCTCTGATATAAAGCTGGGATTCGCAACTTTTTGGCAACCGGCAACCGACAACATCGTCGCATCTTTTTTTTTTTTTCGCATGCAACACATGCAATCACTATCGCAATCATCGCACGCGACACGTTGCCTTGCGTTGCCACAATGGAATCCCACCTTAAACGCCGCTGTTCAACGGGACGCACACCTCTTCGCAAGTTCGCGGCGCCAACTTCGCCAACTCCGCGAATTTCGATGGTGAAGCGAGAATCGCGATTATCCCCAATTCCAGGCTCGCTTTGGAGCACTTTTAAAAATTGGAAATAGCTGCTCCCGACAAAGGGGGAGCCGGAGACCTTTGTTCGGGGATCGCGCTCGATATCCACCGTCGTTTGATTGTCGTGGGAACAAAACATGCTTCGTGGTAGCCGGCTGATATACGTGAATCAAATTCCAGGGGCTCCAATGTGCTCTTTGATCCTCGATATTGTAACTGCCACTGGCGAACCGTTAGAATTCCTTTCGTTAGTCGCCTCTCGTTGTGGAACCGACGTGCCAGCGACGATTATGAAAGTATCGGTACCATCAGGCGGAAAATTCAACTCGTCGATTATAATCGATACGTCCGTCGTCAGCAACGGATTCTCTTCTCTGAAAAAGGCGAATTCTCGGACTTCAGGATCGAATAACGATCCGCCAGCGTCCGGAGCCACTATTTTCATTAAAAACCGATAATGGCGCCTAATGGTGTCGTTGGTCGGCCGGTTCGCGCGAGAATCCAAGACCTCTCTGGCTGGTGAATAATCCACGGGTCGAATTTAAGCTGCCTCTCTACCGATCCGTTTAATTATGTTTGCAATGGAGGAGCAGTGACGCTAATTAAATGCAGATTGATAAGGCGGCGGGTGTTCGAATGGCAGGATGAGATCTAATTAGGGAAGGAGACCGTCGATTTAATTACGCGCTAATCTTGAAGAAACAACTCGGCCTATCCCGTGGATAGCCGTGCTTCAGCGTTGTCTAACTGCAGTGTCTCGTATTACGGGCGATCGTTACCGCGAGAAACGATAGTTATCATCGGTTAATCACCTAAAATTCTGTAATTAATCTGTAATTAACACAATTAAAAGGCACGGAGTGGAAGCGCAGAGGGGAGGGGAAGAGACGGGAGGCTGGGACGGAAGGAAGAAGTTTGGAAACTCGACGCTAACCTTTCTCTGCTCTTTTTCCCGTATCGTTTATCGAGGACAGCCTGCGAGGGGGTTTAATATCTCTCGACGCTTTGGTAACACGACTTTGAAAGGGCAGGAAATCGCGGCTACCTCGACCACCTTTATCCGCGATAAATCCCGAGGAAAATCATCGAGAAAGCGGATCTCCCGCGAACGCTTCCGTTTTCTCCCTGATTTCTTCTTTTTTTTTTTTCTCTCTTTTTTTCCCCCGACAAAGCGAGTAGCTCGTACGTACGAGAAATATTTTCCTCCCGTTGACATTTTGATCTCGGATGCACGGTGCACAGGGGCCGACCCCTCTTTTCTCATAAAGCGACGCGAGATAAAATTTCACTGGAAGAACCAGCTCTCGTGGCGAAGGCCCCCCCGGGCCTCGTCGAGTGGCTCTCGAAGTTACGTTTCCAGAGGCCGGGAACGGCCGTGCATTTCGCGGGGACCATTTTCATTAGTCGAAGTGGACCAGTTCAGTAATTAATAAATTTGAAAAAGTGAAGAAAAAGAAGCCGTGGGAGAGAGGGGGCACCTTTTGTGCAAACTTTGTATCGCGAAGCGCCGCCCGCGCCCCTTAATAAATTCCCGTGGAATTTGCTTTCCAAGCTCGGCGAAACTTGCGCAACGTTCCAGTGGCCTTGTTCGGAGGCGCGCGAGATGAAACGCGGGGGAGAGGGAATTATAAGAGCGTGGCTGGAAAACAAATTCGAGGATCCTAACGAAGCCAAAGGCGGCTGGGTTCCACTCGAGTGTGGAAAAAACGCCTGGACGGTGGACGTTAACGATTCAACGATAAAGCGAAAGTGAGAGCAGTGAAAACGGCTGAACCTCGGGACGAGGAATTAACAAGGGAGAAAGTATTAGGTATTAATTTGATAGATAACCCAGCCGCCGCTGTAATTTCATTGAAAGCAGCTAATTAAAACGCCCACCTTCTCTCGGCCGCACCGTGTGTTTCCCATCTTTCCACTTTGCAAGATTGCAATATAGAGTAGGTACCTACTAACGAACGAAACGGTATGTAGACCAGGCTTGAAATATTCAGTTATCACCCCCTCGGCGGAGATACCCGTTTCGCGAGTACGATCGGGTTAATTAAAATGATTTTCGCGGAAAAGCCAGCGGCGGCATTTCCAGAAGCGACGACGACGACGAGGGCAGCGATGGGGCGTGGAAATCGTCGAGGCGTGAGGGCGAGCTAGGAGCAAAATAGAATGCCACATCGTGTCCGTGAACAGCGAGGGGATACAGGCAACGGCAACCTGTCGAAGTGCTGGGGAAATTAGAGGAGCCCCGACGACGAGGGATCGCAAATACAATGGTGTGCTTGACCTTTCGCTATAACGCCCCCGCCACGTCTTTTCTAATGGAGTTCTCGACCTCGGGATTGATACCGCGTAGATTCTAGCCTGGATCCGATAGAAAACGACGATGAACGGAGTGCCATTAGCTGGCGCAATCATTCCTTCTTCGCTCCGTTTATGGAAACAAAGAGGAGTAAACCGAAAGCACCGAATATGTCGGCAAGAGGATCGTTTGATCGACGGTTCGCCGACGGCTTCCCGGAAGGCTTCCACTTCCGTGACAGGCTTCGAAGGTTGCGAGCTGCGTGGAACGGGCCTGAATCAACGAGAGGTACGTCGCGTACACCGCTCTGCATATCCACGTCTCGCATTAAACATCAGCTGGTTAGTGTAAACCACTCGCGTGCCCTGTGCACAGGGTGTCGCGATAGTCCCGTTGCCAGCAGCTGCTCGCGAGTGTAGGGGAGACCGGGGCTAGTTGACTAATTTTTTACATTTCTAATTTTTATAAATAGATCATTAGTATTTTGTTAACTTACTGCATACCAAAAGTTTCCAAATTTCATTAGGTATACAGGCATAATTTTGAAAATCGTTTTAATTGAGTCTAGGTTGTAGTTTTTATTGTATTTAGAGTAGTGAGACGAATAAGTCAACAGACCCCGGCTACGGGGTTAGTTGACAAATATGATGGGGTCAGTTGACTTGACATTTACTTTTCAGTTTTAAACCTTTGCATGCGAAAGGTGTATATATACGCTGTCACAGTACATCAATATAATGTGAAAAACGTATATATACGCTGTCAATTCCATCAATATAGTATACGAAACGCGTACATATGTATACTACGACCAATAAATTTCTTTATATTTTTTTTCACTCCTCCACAGTGTTATTTTTTTTTTTTTATTATCATGGTCTAAGATACTGTAATTTTTTGTACTGGTTTGTTATGGTCTATTTGGAAGGCCTGAAAGTTTGAAGGGAGGATAGGGTGTAAAACTGGTAGGGGTGAGTTTGGAAGGATTTGTGGTGGGGGAAGTGGACTTGAGCAGCTAAACTCTTTGCCTCGACTGCATCTTGAGGATAAAAAATGCAATTATTATTAGTATTCCTATGCTTAGTCAAGTAACCCCGTCCGACATTGTTAACATGTTAAGGGTCGTACCTACGAAACCTCCACGCACCGGATAAAATAAAATACCGTAAATTATAGTCAAGGTATCACGTTTCTACAAAATATTCATGAAATAACATCAAGCAGTACTTAGTGGGCAAAAATTCATAAATAGTCGAAACGAAAATATTTACTTCCAGCCGACCTTTTTAGATTTTTCATTCTCACTGACAGAACACGCAAGTTTTTGTCACGGCGACACGTTAAATGGCAAGCTGGTCATTCATATGCTCCAATATTGCGAATCGCAGCATAATTTATTCCATAATACAAGAATTAAAGGGAATTAGTCAACTAACCTCGTTAGTCAACTAGCCCCGGTCTCCCCTACTATCGCTATCGTCTTTTTGTTCCCGACACTTCATTGTTCGCTCATGCCTGTCGTATTATACGATTGAGAATGCTTCAAGTGTTCCCAACGCTTGTTAAACTAATAAATATCGGCGGAGGAGGATCCATCGATGCGAATGGCACACCCTGTACATGCGATTCGCCACTTGGAAAGCCAGAATTCTATGCGTGCGCGTTCACGTTTAGAAGCCGAGGCCGACTTTGGCTAAAGAGGCCATCGACGAAGAGACCCCGCTATTATGTGCTCTCCGAGGCGTGTGCGTGCGCGCGCAAAAAGCGATTCGCCCGTTGACAACGCGAGCAGCTAGGCTGCTACCAGCGAACCGACGAAAACGGCGGCTTTGTTCGCGGCCTTTCCCTCTGAATCGTCGTTGCAGCGAGTACCAGCGCGTCCGATACGATTGTCTGTCCACGTCCAAGTGTATCGAGACCAGGATTTCAACAATTCGATGCCAGTGATATCTACAGCGTTGCTTAAGCTTCGTTCTCATTAATCAAGTTACTTCACCTCAAGTCGCTTGAATTCAAGTAACTTGAAACTAAGTACTTTACCAATGCGAACTTGTTTATTTGCTTGACTCGAACTATCCTCTCAGGTTTCTTTCAAGTTTCAAATGAAGAATCTCTACCTTTTATTATTATTATTATTATTATTATTATTATTATTAAGCAATAAAGACGTTTAATAATAATAATAAAAAAGTAGAGATGTAAGATTCTTTCAACTCTACTTGAAATACAACTTGACTAATGCGGACGAGGTTTCAGAAGCTAATTACTTCGACCCCACCTCTCTCGCCAAACAAACTTCAGCAAAGCGGCTCTGATACACCGACTCGCGCGACCCTTTCTCCCCGGAAAATTTGAATTTCCTCCGGGGAGCAGCGAAAGGTGTACGCGACTGTGAATACACGATCGGCTTTACGCGCGGGCGCGTAACCAGTAATTAATGTGTTACTCCTACGATTATCTTGGCGAGCGTTGCAATTTCTGACCAATCATCCTGCCTATTTAATCGCGCCGTAGCGACAGCTCATGATTATCGCGACGAAACGATAATAGATGGTACGTATCGACGAGCTACAGGCAAAAAAAAAAAGGGGGGAACAAAGACGGCTCTGTACGATCGAGGGGCTAATAATAGTCGGTTCGCGGTTTCGCGGCTACGAGACACGAAATTATATTCAAATGCCGCACGTATTTTTGGACCGCGGCTAGCTTCTGCATACGCGGGCAGGTGCGTCGCGCGAGTGCAGCAAAAATCCGGTGTAAGCCTCGGCTGACGTGACTCGGGCAACTCTCGCGTTAAAAATACCGCTGCTTTTCGTTCGGAAAACGCCCGTTTGCCTGCCGCGCGGCCGAGCTGGTCGCGTTGGCCAGCGCGATATTAAAAAATAACAGGGAAGTGGGACGCGGGCATTGCGTCCAAAGGGCGTTTAACTTCAGTTTCGAGGATTTTATCCGTGCCCTGGGGGTTCTCCTCGGTGTCCACGCGAGCAGAATGAATGGATTTACGAGAGGCGCTGCAAACAGAGGAAGAAGGGGGACCTCGTTCGGCCCGCTGTTCGCCAAAGGTCGTAAAAAAAATGTATTTCCCTTCCGTGCCTGTTTACGAGCAGTGGAATAAACGTCATCGTTAAATCGTTGATAGCGCAGCGCGGATATTTTAATTCCGCGGATAAGTGAAAAAGTAACGTCCCCCGGTCGCTGGATTTTAAAGCAGTTAAGTCGAGTTGAATGGGAAACACGGAGAAAATGATGGTTTGGAAGTATCGTTGCACAATTGTCCCGCGTAAACGCGAGGGAAGACGTGCATCGACTCTCGATAAACGAGAAAACAGAGAGGCAAGGGCTGTGGGAATCGAAGAGGACAATGGGGGCCAAAACATCGGGGAAAAATGGTGTAACGAACACCGAATACGATCGTCCTTTATTCCTTTCTTTTTATGTACATCGTGTGTACATATTTTTTTCGTTGGAAACACGATAGTCCCGTTAATCAGAGCTCAACGCACCAACGACCCAGTTTTTTTTCTCCCCGCGATCAAAGCCTTTTACCGTAATGCTTGGGTAGAACTTTAAACAATAGGTAGAATATCAGAGCCGTCTGGTGGGCACAGATAACGGAGACAATCGGCCGTGCACACCGCGGCTAGTTAGATCCTGAATTTTCTGGATCGATCGATTTAGAAGCTGATCGATGCCCTATGTAACCCGTCCACGAATCTTTAATTGAAAAAGTTCCCATGTTTGACTGCACCTGGAGGATATCTCCGAATTTCATCGCCCCTGCCTTTAACTGGCGCTCGTTCTCATCAGGGTCCGGCAGCTTCCCCGAGATTATCGCCGATGCGATCGCGGCCGTGCCGTAAAGCGTGCGTCTGCAACGACCTCCACGCGATAAATCTACCTAAGGTACGCGTTCTCCCCCGATTATGTCATAAAGCGGGGAGACGTTGCCGTGCCAAGTGGTCTGCGGCGAATAGCGAGGCTTCTTGGAATGCCTGTCAGACGAGACGGGCTCGGAGAGCGGCAGCGCTTTGGCCAAAAAAAAAAAATTTATATCTTCCTGCGCGCGATTGCCCACGCCGCTAGAAATAGCCGGAAGATCGCCGCTTGAAACGATTCCGTCTAGGCAGCTGACCATCGGCGACGAAACGGGCGATAGATTACACCGGGTGAAATCTTCGAACGACTTTCTTTTGACGCATAAAAAAAATTGGTGCTCCATTTTTCGGCCCCTCGGCACCTCCAATCGCCAGCGTCTCCAGGTGTCGCCTGCATCTCCCAACTATGCATCTCGAGTACGTAATGTTCGCGACGATCAGGAAGGCGACAGATGACTAAATCGTAGGCCAAGTTCGACTGGCGTAGACCAAACGGTCGTCGCATTCCCTTCGGTAGCTACCTGGCTCGGGCGAAACGGCGCGTCTCTGCCAATACGCGTGGCCAGGCGTAAATCATTGTCAGCGGGCATAACTCGATAACGCGGGGCGAGCTAACAAGCGGAACCGCGCGCGAGAATCGGCTGGCCACGCTCGATGCATCGCCTCTGACGCCACCGTCATGTTTGCTGACGCCTTTCGTTTTGCACGTGCACGATAATACGCGCAGCAACAAGGATTCGGAGAAAATGGACGGCCGATAGTTGCGAGGAAAAACGAAAATAACGCGCGCCAATTGTCGGCTGCCTGCACAATGTCGGCTTTTACTATCCCCGCTCCTCCTTTCCTCCTCTCCCCTTGCCCCGTGGCTCAAGACCGCTCCTCCCTCGATCATTGTCAGCCTCGAATAACACGCGGCAAACATTTAACCATCGAGGGTATCATCCCTGTCCCCGCGATGAACCGAGAACTCACCCTTAATCCATCTCTCTTTCGCGTCCCTCTGGCGTCCTTCAATCGACTGCGGCCGTTTTCGAGCCGGCTAATGGGAATTTCCATGAGGCATTAAGGAAGCTCGGAAAGGGCGAGCTTAGTGCGATGGCTCGCGCGAAAAGAGCACGGCTCGTGGACTTGGGTGGAGGAATTTTCTTACAGGAAACTTTTACGGCTAATCAGATGGCTCTCTGATTCGAACTTTAAATATAATAGATATAGTTCGTGGAGGAAATTTCCATGCTCCATCATGGACCATCGCGAAATGAAGAGGAACGAGACAAATTCCGAATGCCCGTCGAGGCATGCCGATCAGTTACGTCACGAGCATATCTCCTGCAACATGTCCTCTACTCTGTACTTTAATTTCTCTCTGCTGCGACATCTATGCTCCTCGCCCCTCATATTTCACCAACCTTCCTCCTGTCACAATGCGCAGCCTTACGAGACGAATGCGTTCAACGTGTCGCGATTCAGCGTTGAGATTGAAATGCGTGCATCGAACTGCCGCAGACATTTGTTGCCGTAATCGTACCGGAGGAGCCCATTCGCTCCACGTTGGCCGAGAATCCGCGGACCTCGCGACGCACAGTGGTTTAAAGGCGGAAAAAACCTAAAAGAATCATGTCACAATTTCGTATTGTTTTTTTAGGTATGTTTTTTTTATCGGTTGTGTATTGGTCATTTCCTGTCACTTAGCCTCTAAAACCGATTACAAGTGCGGAAAAACTCGCACTAAAGAAGTATGGCCAAAATTTCTACATATCACTAAGTGGACCTGTTTTTTCCGGAGTAGTTTTATTACTCATTTTTACATAGTGTAGGACAAAAAGAGGCAGAATTGAAACTGTTGTCAGAATATAGCAATATCTCAAAGAATACCGAGGTGTTTTAGAAATCACCATTTTTTCAGGTACCTCCGTCTACCTCCGCAACGACACTTGAAAGGTTTGAAAGTACATATTTTGAGGTACAATTCCCATTAAAAAAATTTACCGTCCATCACCGTCTATCACCGTCTGTACCGTATGCAAAATGCTTATTGAAGAATTAAAACGATCATTTTACGTACTTTGTTTCGACAACTTTGTCTAAACATTGTACAAGTACAAAATCCGTTCAAAAAACGATTATTGTAAGTTAAAAAATAAATTAAAAATTTAAAAAAAAAAATTTTAAAAAACACATATTTTAATTCTCTACAACTTTTTTAGTGGACAAAATTACATTGAGGCAGAATATGAAACAGAAATAATTAAAAAGTATTGAGAAATGCTGAAGTTATGAGTTTTTTCCAGTTTCTCCTCTATGCGTCGGACCACTGTGCGACGTGGGAAAGAAGAAGAGCAGTGGCGGAGTTAACAGGCGGCCCGATGCGGCACGTCCCTGCCCAGAAGGGCCGCTTTCGAAAAGAAAATATCATTTTATTATGAATTATGATTTATGGTAGTTTTTAGTAAACTACTTCTTCATTTTCCCGAGAAATGGCCGCCGCAGAACGTTTTCCACCTGGGCCTTTTTCCTGCAATCCGCCACTCGAGCGGCCGACGAGACGGAAGGAGACGCGAATGCAACGAAAAACACGTACGCGTTTCCATTTAGATGAGTCGGGCTAATGAAGCAATTGAGGGACGCTCGCGTTTCTTCGATAGCGGCTCGCTTATTAAATGATAAAGCTCGACGCCCGTGTGTCGGTTTGCAGGGACGGTGGTACAAGCAAGGAACCGCCGCACGGATGATAGCATCAGCCGCGATACTTTGATTGTTTCGAAGGCTTTACAGGTGGCGGCTAATTAAGGGAAGTTCGTTTGTCGCGTCGCGCGGTACTCTGGAGCTTTGCCATCAATTATGAGCTGAAATTACGGCGGTAACCGAGGAAGTGCGTGATCGTGAATCAACTACGGGACGAAGTAAGGTAAACGCAAATAGACGAGAAATGTCGCACGGCAAATAAATGTTGCCAGTGGAGAAATATTGAGCTTGTCGACAATTAATGGGTAACCGCAGGATGAACATTTAGTGAACGATAACTCCTGTTTACGTTTAGTACACAGGCAGTACTTTTTCCGCTCATCAGCGTTGCTCGGAGAACATATTCATGGCTTGATACACAAATATTGTATGTCCACTTTTTGTGAAATTTCAGTTTTTATATGCAACAAATAGTTGTTGACTGTTCCTTTATGCTGTATCAAAATCACCTTTATATATCTACTTCATAAATTTGTCGGAAATAATATTTTTCTTCATTATGTGGGGCATTGAGAGCAAAAACGGACTAACTCGCATTTTTTGCGAAATTAAGTCAGCAATAATATATGTAGTTCAATAGGCTGTACTGTAGGGTGTTTCAATTTTCCAAAGGTGCTATTTTCACGAAACTTTGCTCGCCCCCTTGGTTCTATTCATCTAAGTGATCTGTATGCCAAATTTTAGACAAATTTAATAATATTTAGGGGTTGCACAGTTTTATCACTAAGGTAGGCCTGGGGCGGTAGTAACACTTTGACTTTTGAATACGATTGCGCAGGAACTATTACATTTACAACAAAAACTCCTAAGCAGAAATGTTACTTATTTATCTGACATCATTGAGTCACAACAGTCTCACTGTATGTCAAGTAATATCCAAGTTATTAATAAAAATTGAGAAGCGGAGTGTTATAGCCCTAACGTTACAGTGTAAAGTGTTGCAACCGTCTCTGACCCCGGATCGGCCGTAACACTGCATGAATTCTATGCGAACAAGGCAATATTATTCGCCTTCTTTGACACTATTCGGTTCTGTTGCGGTACAACCGACCCCGACTGCCGATGTTACAATCGCCCTCGACCATGCTTTTGAACTTCAATTATAAATTGTGACTAACGAGACAGTTAAAAGTGCTAAGTAACGATCAGTATTACTTTAAAAAAAGGCAAATTACAGATTAGAAAAAGCAGATACTTGCAAAGGGTGTGCTTACATTACAATCATAAGTCAGTAAGGAAAAGTTACTGTAGGGTATCGAAAAGTTATTTTCTTCACTATCCATGTCTGTTGCGTATCTATACTGCTAGGACATGGATTGCAAATGTCATTGTTTATCATATATCTAAAATTGGTGTTAATATCCATTATATGTTTTGAGATATTAGCGTGCTACATTCACACCCTGTTACTACCGACCCCGTTCTACCCTACACATTTTCGCTTTGTCAGGTTTTAAAAATGTGGGTAAAATAATAAGGTACAGAAATTTTATAGATGTGAACAATAATAATAAAACAATGTAAATTTATCTGTGTAAGTCTAAGTCTTCTTTAAAGTTTAGTTTCTTTTTCAAGGACTTGAGAATAAAAATAATTATCATTGGAAATCGTGTTTCCTTAGCCTGCTACATATTATTTAGTGTGCAAAGTGTGCAACCTCTAAATATTACTCAATCTTCCTAAAATTTCTCAGATATTCTTTTTATATTAATAGGAATCAGGGCATGAGCAAAGTAAAAAAAAATTATAATATTTTAATTTTACCCTATAATATGAAACACCCTACTGTACTGGTCACATAAAATCGGAAAAATTATTTTTGTTTTCAACGTGGGTTAGTCCGTGTTTGCTCTCAATGCCCCATATGTCCCTGAAGCTAATGTACCATTGCATGTTTAAACCTGTTTTTCTCGAAAACAGTAAAAGCGGACGCGCAATATTTGTGCACTAAGCAATCGGTATACACCCCAAATTCCCATGTGTATACGTATCGTCACATATACATTCTTCACTATTATGCCTCATTTAAATCAATCCTCCAAGTTCCTTGCACCGCGGACAAAATACCCAGGCTACTTCTCACCAATTCCCTCGATCGACATCGAACCGAATCCCTAGCTTCACCCGGCCGCTCCAACTATCGCGACCAATTCCGCATCTCGCACTTCCATCCGATCGGATTGTGAAGCAATTAACGTCGCGAGCCCGTGGAACAGGTAGACGAGCGAACAAGCGCGCGTGGCACCGTTAATGCCGCGTGGGTCAAGTCCGAGTGGCCGAAGAAGTGGCCGTCTAAAAATATATATCGCCGTTTCCGTTCTCGAGCTGGCGAGCGCACAGGTCCGCCGTGCACCGCAGAAAGAGGAGCGCGCGCGTGTAAGTGAATGGCTGTGTAAATGAGCGAGCAGGCGAGAGAGAGAGAGAGAGAGAGAGAGAGAGAGAGAGAGAGAGAGAGAGAGAGAGAGAGAGAGAGAGAGAGAGAGAGAGAAGGAAGGAGCGGGCGAAGCTGGGCGGCCATCGACGAGGCGGCGTTAAAAGGACGTTACACGGAGCGCGGCTAGTCTAGCCGGATCCGGGGCCGAGTTCATTTCACTTTGCAGTCATCAGCTTCTCCCTGAGTCACTCGAGCCAGCGAGTCGGGCTCAGACAGGTTGCTACCTGCCCTCCAACGTCCGTGCGGCGACGGTGTGCGTGCCCGGGCGCGCCCGAGCGTGCCAGCGACACTGTCCCCCGTGCACGGCTGCGAAATTCGCCAGCGATATTGCCCATCCAGCGGCGAACCAGCGACCGGTCGTTCGATCCGCCGGGGATGCCGGGAAAACCTGCAGCGACGGGGCACGCTGGTTGGCCCCGGCCGTTGGGGGAAATTATTAACAGCCAGCTGGGCAGCTGGTGTGAATCAGCTGACCGAGAACTTGGGGCGCTAGCGTGCTCGGTGAGGGGACCGTAGCTCCTGCGCCACCGAAACGCGGGCGCCGGGCGGCCTCGGTCTACCGAACGGAAGCGGGGTTCCCGCAGAATTTCCTTTGGCCTCCGCTTGCCCGTCGAGGTTTCACCGTTCCCGGAGGATGCGCGGCACACTCGGCCGGCTCCTTATCGTCGATATAAGTGGTTGCGTAATCGGGGAGAGCCGCGCCGAGGAAATTAAAACTGGGTCGCGGAGGGTCAAGGGAATCTCCAACGTGGCGAGTCCAATGGACCACCGAGGAACCTCCTTTCAAACGCGTTTGTAGGTTTCCCCGATTGTTTGCTCGGAATTTTTACAGAGTTCCGCGTGACGGGAAAGAGTAGAGAAGAGGACGGATTTGGAGCACGTCCGCGAAGCTGGCTCGATCAATTTTTCCGGAACGTGACCGTGGGAACGGAGTAGCAGACACGATCGACCCCCTCAGGTACGACCGGATGGTCGGTTTTACAGTACCGCCACTCTGTGGCCTACGGTTTGGAATTTCGTACTTCCTGTCCCCGAACGAGCAGCCACGTTCCGCCCAAATAAAGGACAGCTAAATAGCTGGTGCTAGAAACCTACGCGTAACCTCCTACATTCTACAGTTCTACACTCTGAACTCTATATTAACCGGCTCTACCTCGACGATTAGCGAGCAGAAGAAAAACACGGGTTATCGCGGAGCTTAGGTGAAATGGCTGATAAGAGAGAGTATCGTGGAAGATACTTTTAGTAGACTCGAAACTTTAAAGACTCTCCGCTCGGCCAAGCGCTTTCTAAGCAACTACTTCTGGCGAACTTTCTGCCACCCGCTGTACTAATTAACACCGAGGGCGATAAAATCGATAACAGGCAGAAGAACGGGCAAGAAGGGACCACGCTCCAAGGATATACCATCCACGAAGAATTTAGAAACAGTCGGGCTCTACCGTACCATTCTGGCCGCTTTACACCACAGTGACGTCAGCGTCAGCTGATCGAGTTTTCCGCGTCGCGCGGAGAAGAGACGGCGACTCGGAGCCGCGGCTGAAACTTCACAGCCTGCTAATCATCGATGCGTCGTGGCGTGCAGCTAACGCGTGCACTCGCGTGTGCAACATAGGCGAGGAGGAAATCGATGCGGGGGCCGGCGGAAGGGAATCGCCCACGCGGTTGAAGCGGCAGCGAAAGGCTTTCCAAAGCACAAACAAACGCTTCGAATTGGAAAAAGAAATCTCTGCGCGATTTTCGTGCGGCCCCGTTCGCCTCGGCCACTGAGCCCGCTTCGAATCACTCGGAGCTTGAATGAAACGTTAAAAAGATTTTAGACCGCGGCGGCATTGAACGTGATTCGAAGCGTATCGATAGCCGGCTACCATCGCCAGCCTCGGCACTTGGAATATCGCGGTGTAAAATCGCTATCGCCAAGCTTCGTCGATTGATCGCCGATGGAGATATCTCTCTTCCACGTGCCGTGCATCGCTCTTGAATCAATAAGCGCGTCCTCGAGCCGTGCCGCGCGAACAGCCGACTAAGCGCTCTCGCCGATAGAGGCCAGACCAGGATATATCGCGGAAGACGTCTAGAATCCGCGGTGCGGGGCCCGCGACCACCGCAGAAAGCCAGCCAGTTTTCTCGGGTCGCGGTGCAACCGCCTCTTCTCAGCTCGGTTTCGAAAGCAATTTACCACTTCTCGTCTTCCAGCCTGAGCGTCGAGAAACACGGCGACCGTGTCTCGCCGCGATCGTCTCGGGTAAATGCATTTATGGCCGTGGAAAGCGACCGGGAAGGTGATAAAGTGATAACGCGAGCGATGACGCGCCCGACGACGCTAATGGGACCACGTGGCTCGCGACGATCGCTCCTTTGCATTCCATGTCGAACGAGTCACGACCGCGATGACTGTTCCCCGTTCCATGTTCTCTGGTCCCCGGACGCACGACCGTCTAGTCGCGACCAATCGATCGATAGACAATTATCTGTCTAATCGTGGGAAATCGATCCCGCGAATTACAGATACGACGAGTAATCATTAACCAGCTATTACGTGGACGAAGGTCGACTCGACTTAGTTACGACGAATAAAGGCAGTAGGTACCTGCTTAGGTAGATAATTAAGCGTGTGTCTAAGGTAAACGTACCGATTATGGAACACCTTGCTAACGACGTCCCCCTTTTGAAACAGTACCACAAATAGTAAAGTAAAAAATTCTCACAAAATATAAAAATAAGTATGAAAATTTTATTGATATTTGTAAACATTTCTGTTTGCAAGATTTACAGATATGACGATTTATATGCAATATGTAACTTAAAAAAAAATTAAGTAAGTTACTTCCGATACTCGCAAAAAATATTAGCTTCCGTGTGCACGAAAAACGCTAATATGTGAGCCTGATTCTTTTAAGGATATTTACAATTTTCAATTATTTTCGAATATGCTTATTGGTGTATATGACAATATTAACCTTAGATTTTATTTATTTTTACAAATTTTCCAATTCCGATGTATTTTTTAATAATTAAATGACTGTTTCATATAGCGTACTTGAATTTTTCGAATGTCCGTAGTTATGGAACAGTTGAAATCAGCGAAATTTAATTATTATAATTATATTAGAGCGATGTAAATAATACCTATAACTCCATTTATACGAGTATATCAAGCATATAAGAGTAAGTATACCAAATTAGAAGGTTTTATATGAAACTAAAATTCTAACCTATAAACATGTCATGCACAACTTGTAAGCGCAAATTTTTATTTTTAATTTATTACTATTACAAGCCTTGTAGATACTTGGGTATTTTAAGATTAAAGTTGGTTTAAAGATATTTTCTTAAAAAATTATTGCCTTGAAATAATTTGTCATATTTAAAAACACTAACCAACACTAATGAGTTTTTAAAGTTTTAGTACCTCGCAAAAATACTATTTTCATGATAATTTTGATTTGCGAATATTTTTGATGCTAAAAACTCAATTCAATCTTTGTTTCTACTTAAAGTGGTACATTTGTAACAACTTGAATGACTGTTTCAAAATAGGGACACTGAATCTGGAACACCGGGTCATGGTACGAAAGCGGTGTTTCATAACACGTACAGATCCTTACTTTAGTTTTTTAAACATATTATTTTTTACTCTTAATAAATAACAATTTTATGGCTCATTATGTAATCACAAAACGTTTATCTATCAAATGGTGTACAAGGTTTCCAAGCTAATACGTTTAATTATTTAAATTACATGATAATTGAATATCCCTGCCGAAAAGCGTTCCATAATCGGTACGTTTACCTTATACTCGAGTCACTTATAAGTAGCGCAGCTGAAAATCAATGGACAAGTTGAATCTGCTGTAGTTTAGAGATTCGAAGGGAAAGCCGGCGGAGTTGCGAGGGTCTCAGGTAGAGGATTAGCGTGGCTACAGGAAGGGACAGCTGCGAGCTCTGGGCCACCAGCTGAGAGTTGAATGGCCGCAATAAATGGCGGGCCAAAATATTCCACGTGAACGAACCATCGAACACAGAGAGTTAATCGATTGCCTTCGACGAAACTAACAATCAGATCTGCCGAGAATAGTGGTAGTACTCGCTGCGACGCGCGGAAACGGAGCCGCGAGAGCAGCGCTCCATTCGAAGCGTACATCTGCAATTAGTGTTAATGGAAGCGCTGACAAAGCGATGCCACGGTCTATGCATTAAGATAATGAACGTTGTTATCGTTTGTTGGTTAGATGCGATCGGCGCGATACACAGAATCTTGCAAAGAAGCTCGCGGCGGCGCGGTTCGATCCTAAGCAGGCTCCGCTATGTGCTCATTGATGCGCTGTACGAAAGACAAGCGAGCGGGAATAAAGCTGGAACAGCTGGATTATCCTGTTAATCCAGCCCAGGGGTTTATGGCGTACGCGGAGCTGAATGCTCGTGCTCGGCACAAAGACAGAAGGAGACACGTTCGACGGCATCGATAGTAAGGCTGTTCGAGTACTCGAATATTCAAGTAGCTTGAAGTTCGGACCGAGCCGAGACTCGGTTTCCGAGCCGAGCCGAGTACCCGTAAAAACCGAGTAGCTCGAAAGAATCGATCGGCTCGATAAAACCGAGTAGCTCGAATTTTTTCGAGCGGCTCGATAGAACCGGGCAGCCCAAATGAACCGAGAAGCTCGAATTTTTTCGAGCGGCTCGAATATACTTGGAGCAGATCGAAATTTTCGAGCAGACCGACTGTGTCGTGTAGCTTGAAGCTTGAAGCTTGAACGTTTCGGGCAATACGAATGTTTCGAAAATTTTAGGTTACGTTTGTCTACTGGAATGTAAATAATGGTTCTCAATAGGTAATGTGAATTATTAAAATGTAAGCTGTAAATGGAAATATTCTGTAACTTTTGAAAATAAGTACTAAATTCAAATCTTTCTTTTTTTTATCTTCTTCGTGTATTTATAAACGTATTCATACACTTCTCTTTATGTTATCTTTCTTTTCTTCTAACTTTTTTCTTTTTTCTTACTTTTTTACCTTCTTCGTATGGGTTTTACTTCTGTCGCGCCATTGTTAACACAGGGCGTTACCCGCTCATAAATAAATAAATGAATAAATAATTAAATAAATATAAATAAGCGTAATTACAAAGAATCGTGAAGTACTTGTAAACATTTGAGTATGTAAACCTTGCATTATTAATTTTTCAATTTCTCATTTTTTATTTAATTTTATTTAATCGGCTCGAAGAACCGAGCCTAGCTCGGCTCGCTTTTTTCGAGTACTCGAACAGCCTTAATCGATAGGCAGGTCCGGTCGAGCGACGAGAGTGCACCGGGTAGCAGAACGACAGTAATTAACGCTCCTATATCGCGACCCATGGAATCGCGCGGATGTAAAGCGACCGCAACACCAGACACTGAATCGATCAATGCGCACCGGCGATATCGCGATACGCCGTGGCGATTCTTAAAACAGAGTTACCTAACCGTCCAAGGGGGACTTTCAATCTTCGCGATATCTTTTCCGATGGGAGGCTTAGGGGACACTTTCCTCGAGATACCCGCGGTGCTCGAGCGTGGGATTATAGATAATCGAAGGCCGAAATCGTGGGGTACTGCTGTTTGAGCTCGGGGATATCTGGATCCACTCAAATATCTAAGTAGCAAGAGCTGCGATAAGTGTGCGGGTTCTTTCCCTCCTCCGCTTCGCCAGACAGATCTACAACTTTCCGTAGTTCGGCTACTCAAACAAGCAGATAGCGAGGGCTCTATATTCAACCGATCGGGGACGAGCTTGCCGACCGGTAGGTATACACCCGAGCGCTCGTAACCCGATTTAGAAACCGGGCCCGAGTGCTGCGAGTGCTTCGGACAACCCGGTTATCTAGATAGGAGAAGCTTTAATTTATATATAGGGTCGTGTCGGCCAGTCCGCGAATCGATACAAAGTTTCGACGGTGAACGGGGAACGAATCGCTCGGAACGTCCGTCGTTGATGCACCCGTATTGCCAGCGCATACGCGAACGACAACCGTGATCCGTGCGACCAGCGCTTTAATATTAAGAATGACTCATCAGCGTTCACAACGCCGCTCGCTCTAAACGCGGCCGAACTCGCCCCGCGTTAACGTTCACTTATCAACCAGCGATGCCGCTGAATCGTTGACACCGGCGCGGCGGCGTTATTGTCGCCCGTAAATTAACAGCGGTAATTATACGGAGGCACGCGCGCCACGTGCACGCAGTGATTATTAACAACGAGGCGAGAACTTCTTTCGCGGGGATAAATATCGTGCGCGGGCAACGATGCGAGCGTTCGACGCCGCCCGTTAATTTACGAGCTCGCGGATACACGCGAGGGCTTTGTTCGACGCTTCGACGACCATTCATAAATCAACGCGGATATTCGGCCGGGCTGGAAATCGCCTACACCCGCTGCCATCCAGCAAATCCGTGGATACCGGGGATCCTCGTGGCTGCCGCGATTTCAGAGCTATCGGTGCCTTTGTCCTTTTGCATATTCTAATAGTGTATTTCCATCAACTGGGGGATCGGAAGTGGGATGTTAACGTTGCAAATATCATTTCGCCTTCTGCAGTCAGAGCAGCTTCTTTTCCTTAGAATTTGCAGCTCTGGGTACTTGAGGGAAAATTCTCGTGTAACAGCCCCCGAAAGTAACAGATATTTATGATTTTTTTTTTTTTAAACTGTTGTTAATATTGGATTAAACTTTCTGGGCAATCTTGTCGCCGAAGAGGTTGACAAGATTCCGCAATAATTAATGAATAATGAGAAGCATCGACATAAAATATTTTCTGCAAGTTTAAAGGTGCCTCTTTATATCGCAAAACAGTTTAATCCAAGGTTAATAATAGTTTTTTTTTTTTTTTTTTTTTTTTTTTTTTTTTTTTTTTTTTTTTTTTTAAATCGTAAATATCAGTTAGTTTTGAGGCTGTTACACGAGAATCGGCCCCTAGGCACAGAGCTTGTGCCTGGTGGTTTCCAAGAAGAAACGAGAGTGGAAGCGGTGGATGGCCCCTCGATGGCCTTCAGCGGTCAATTCCTTCTGGCCCAGGCTATAGCGCTCGCAACAAAAGAACCCTGCCCGTGCCCAAAAGCCTCGTGCAGCACGAACTGCAACGAGAGACGACTTCGTTCGAAGGGCAGAACGAGGTAGGGTCTCAATTTGTCCGAGGGATTTTAAGGAGCCGTCGAGGCAGAAGAACTAAATGGGGATTCACACGCGACTGGTCTTTCGGGGATGAATCACTGGAGGAGGCTAGAATTTTTCAGCGCGACCAGCTGCTCGCCGAGAAAACCAGGCCATCTAATAGCCCTTATTCGAAAAACGAGCGATAATAAGAAACCCATCGAGTTCCACTATTTTATAAAAAAAAAAAAAAATATCTTCGAATGCAACTACCTGCTAATTCGCCGCGTTCGCTTTAAACGTCCCCACCCGTTCTGCGATATTATAATTGATATCCACGGCGCGGACTTTCACGATTTAACTCGATTACGCGGTTCCGTGGCATTACACTTGGCAATGCTCGGTCACGGCGAGCCCGAATAATTGCACGAAGCAATTTCAAGGATTTGCGGTGGACGTTTCCTATAAGAAATCGCCGATCTGGGATCGATTACATAAATCACCCGCGTTGCCAATATGCTTGAACGGAGAAACAGAATGCCTCCTACGCTCCGGAGGAAACCACGAGCCACCGAAACGAGGGAAGTGCAGCCTCCAAGAATGAAGGACAAAGAGGAAAGACGCTTCCTTTCAAGACACCCAAAGTCGTGGTGATTTACAAAATGAACAGCTCCCCCCGACTCGTTTGAAGTAGGGATTGCAAATTTACCGACATTTTCAATTACCGGTAATTCGGTAAAATTGTCAATCAAAACCGGTTTACCGATAATTTACCGGTATTTTTTAAGGTATTGAAAATATAAGAGTAAACATAACAAAAAAAGCTTTTTTTAACTCTAATCGAGCATTATAATAAATATATGCAAATAAAACTATTCTGCATATAAAATATGAAATGAGATAAAACAAAATAGATATATTTGTGTAACTATTGACAATACTGATTAATATGGATCTTCACCACGAAAACAATGAAAAGAATCTTATCCTACATACAAAATTAAATATTTTTTATTTAACAATTTTTTTTAACAAATAAGCACGCAAAATACATAATTTGTCTAAACTTTGGTCTCCTGATCGCGATCTAATTTTTGTACAAAATAATCCAGCCACGAATAAAGCACTCTCAGATTCTACACTCGTTGGTCGGATAGTCATTAAGAAATCATATGCCATTTGTACCTATATATTTTCTCCATACTTTTTCTACTTGAAAATACGTCCATTGTTTCGATGACTTGATTTAGATTTTTAGTTCCCTTTTGGCTTAGAGTTGATTCTTCATGAGATACTTCGGCTTTCGTCATTATTGGTAATTTAAGTTTTTTTCACTGATAACGATGTAGACCGAAATAACGAACGCATATATGCGCTATATTGATATACGTAAATTTATCGAATTACCGGTAAAAATTGAACGAATTACCGGTAAAAATTTTAGGGTGTTTCTCGCGATTTACCGGGAAACCGGTAAACCGGGTTACCGGCATTGCAATCCCTAGTTTGAAGGCGTGAAACAGAAGCCGCAGGCCGTCCGAATAACAGAATCTTAACTTCAAAATATCATGAGCCAACTGTGCCGCGATACAGCGATAAGCAGCACGAGGGGCCACTCGCGGCCGGGTAATAATTCAGCTGATAACGCGTAAACATGCACTAATGCAGCGACGCAAGGACGATCTCGGTCTACCGACGTGATTTCAGACTGGCAGCGAAGCAACGCGCCCCGTCGCGGCTCACTTTACGCTTTCCCTCGCGCGGCTTTATGATTCACGCACCGCAAACTCCATTAACCCCTTTCCTTTTTCTAATATTTACGTAGGCAACGTCACGGCGATACCGATGACACGGCCGACACACGCCGCCTGGCTGACAGAACGGTAATCCGTTCCGTTGTTTACTAATGCAGAAGGAACTAGACGGGCAGAAAAGTTTTCTGCGAGTTGTTACCAAGTGGCGGGCATTGTAACGGGCCGGTTATCGCCTCGCGCTTATGCATAAAACATCGGCGCTCGGTAAAAGTTAAGCAACGTTCATCAAGGAGACCCGAGCTTGGGCCTGTGTCGCGTGGCGGGGCCACGGGCGAGCACGGCGGAGCAAAATATTTCGATACCTATCCCCGATTGTTTACGAGTCGGCTGGATTTTGTTGATCCCCGCGAATCCAAAGCAGAGGCCGTGTTTACGGAAAGCCCGGGCCCCGCGTAATAAAACGGTGCAACGCGACGCTAATAATCGCGTGGCGAGTGTAAACACTTCTATATTCGGACTGCTCTTAGCACAGATAAACGATACAACGAATTTATCGCGCCTGATTACGTCAACGGGGTAAGACGCTAACTTTGACGATGATAGGGCCACTCCGGGCGCGTGCGAAACTCGAGAGCAGATTGCGCGAGCTCCGAGTCACAGATTTGGGTGGAAATTTTGCGCGCAGCGTAGGGTATAGGGGGAGTTCCCTTAAGGCAGGATACCACTTTTGCACTTAAAAAAAATTGAAATTTTTTTTTGTTCTTTAAGTACTCTTTTAAGTGTATAGAATCGAAATTCATTCATTAGAAAAGTGGCCGAAACCTCTTTCTTGTGTAAAAACCGGTTTGGAGCAGATATATAAATCTATATAAAACTTTAAACGCGTTTTTCTCGAAACGATGTTTTTCAAATCGGCGTGTCAGATTACTCTTACAATTTTCATCGGATTGACTTGAAACTTTGCACAATTCTTCCCCGTGGTATAATCTAATGGTGTGCGTAGAAATTTTGCTGTAGCGTTGTTATTTTATTTTTGGTGCACAATTTTATAAACTTTTTTAAACTTTTTTACCCTAAAAAATTGACGTTTTTGTTCAAATGAGCGCCATTTGCTTAAAAATCGAAATTTCGTAAAATCCCTACGTACAACATTAAAAAATATTGTTGTTAATAGGAACATTGTTTGGTTTTTTTTCTAGGAGCCACGTACAGAGCGGAATTTGACACGCCGTCTAACGGTGTTCCTCCAAAGGAATGTATTTTGGCGCCACCTACAAGAGACTATTTTTTACTTTTTCAGTTTCAAAAAATGTGTAATTACAGATTAAAGTTACATTAATAAATGACTGAAACCGATTTTGTTTCTGCGCATTCTTTGTATGCAAAAAAAATTCATGAAAAACGCCTCCAAAATCGCAGTCAAAGGTGGTATCCTGCCTTAACGCCGGACGGCACCTAATACCGGACATTAGCTATATCTGTGACAGTTCAAACGCTATTTAGCTATTCTTTCGCGTAAACCGTAGAGGGGATAAAACAAACAACGATCACGTGTCGACATGGTCCAGTTCCTAAATAAATCCTAAATAAATTAATTGATTGTTTGGTGTGACGGGAATCCGGTGAATCGTGCAAAGTTTAGATTATTATATATACCAATATTCCTGGCTAGAAGACGCGTGAGTTGCGTTATTGTATCTTTTGGTAAGTATTTTTTTAATTACCTTTGTGTTTTGTGTAAACAGTGCACTGGTTTCCACAAAAAAAAAAATTTTTTCAAACTGTTCACTGTCCCCTGGTTCCGGACAGAACGTTGTCCCCTATTACCGGTGAGTATAAACCTGAATATTGTGTGTTCCTATTTGTATTACTGTTTATTATTTCGGTTTCAGTGTTTAAAAGATACACGTAACCATCATGGATAGCAAGAAAAAAAGGTTCTTGGGATGAAAGTAATTTGAAACCTGCACTTCAGAAAATTCTGGCAAAAGAAATTAGCCTAAGAGAGGCATGTTCAAGATATGGTATTCCAAAAAGTACTTTGTTTGATAAAATGAAATGTATAAAATCTGGTAAAGAAATTACTTTACAATGTAAATTAGGTAGATTTGCCAAAACAATTCAGTGTTCAAGCTGCCAAAAATGGGCACACGAGGCTTGTGCTGATATTTCCGAATGTTCGGAGGATTATATTTGTGATCGCTGTAAACTATATTGAGACTGTGTTGAGTTGCGTCAGTAATTTTTACTGTGTCCGGTACTAGGTGCCACTTAATGATTTCTCCAAATCGCATAATCAAGTTTAACCGTAATTTAAGTTAACTATAATGATAATATTGAATGTTTTGTTGTGTAATTTTGATTTCTCATATTGTTATCTTATAAATAACGTAGAATATAAAGATTAAAATATTATTTTTTTCTTCTTGTTTAAGGAAAACCTTAAGCGTCCGGCACTAGGGGAACTCCCCCTACTGTGTGCAATAATGTGTCGAACTTCTGGGATCTATTGAGTAATTGAAATTTGTTGGGAAAATGCAGTTGAAAGTTCAACGACATCAATGAAAATTGGAACGGCATTAGAGCATTAGTTATTGAAGAATATAATGGATTGGTGTTTCGTTTTGAATTTCAAGTGACCATTAATTCTGTGAAAATGATGAAGAATAGATCGATAATTTGGAGCAGGTTTGATTAACTTAAAACGCGTTCGATGTTGTGTTTTCAATGTTCGAGGAATATTTCAGCACAGATGTACCGTTGAAAATTTAACCACCCGGGAGATTGTGAACAATGCAATTTTGAGGTAGATCGCTGTAAAGAACCGTTCGGCAGCTGGCAAAAATTGGCGGAACAAACAAGATGAATAAGTGTGTTCCACGTGGGTGGAACGATATTCGAAAAATAGCTAGACGAGCAAACCAAATGCACTTTTGTTGGGAGCTGTCGCTTGGAATGTAGAATGGGCCGTAGTGTTCAGAAACCAGCAGGACAATGGATGGATTAAAGAGAATGCTGGGAAAATACACATCGAAACCGACGGTTTAGTTGAAAAAAATATTAGGTACCGTTTGCCAGCCATCAGCTAAAGAACAGCTACTACCGGACATCAAAGAACATAATCGGCCAGAAATAACCATTATGCATTCGTACGTCAGGCAAGTTCATACAAAGTGTGTTTCGTCAGGGATATTGACCTTCTTATTTAGTTTTTAAAGTAAATTGATTTTGCGCTTCGAAAGTGCAACCAGGCGCTTCTTCCTTTTATCGACCTGCCTATATATACCAACGATTATCTTACATGCTCATTAAGTAATCCCCGACTTGCATTGTTTCCATAAATCTTAATAAGTTGCTACGTAAACTCCAGCGCAACAATTCCACCAACCACAACCGAGCCCTGCTACAGCAATAAATTTCAATTTCTTTTAACCCACTAACTGGGCCCACTTCTCAGCCACAAACTCCCCCTGCGTATTTAAAAATGACAAATGGCGAGCGCCGGCCGCTTTACCCCGGAGCAAATTTCCGCCATTCAAATGCTTTCTTACGGACACAAAGGGAACCTATAAAGCCAGCGGTTCGAGCAGCCTCTAATCACCGGGAATTCCGGTCCCCGAGCTGGAATAACGAACCTAATCAATCGTTCAAACTATAATTGCTTCGTCGGAGCGTATGATGTTTCTCTCAGAAAACAGGCCCTCGTTGCGACAAATCGAAACGACGTTTCGCGTGTCCCGGCTCGATATAAAATCACGATCGATCAACTGCGAGGTCTCGCCGTCGCGGCGACGCGACCGCTGAAAGAGAGGTTAGGGAATAGGGACCACTTGCAGGTCGCGAGAAACGCGGTCACAGACGCGAGGCTTGTGCCCTTTCCCGTGGCTCCATTTTGTTTGATGTGCCATTAAACAAGCCACTTTCACGCGGTGCTGTCGCCGTCGACGGGGGCGCGGTGACGCGACGCAACGGGACGTGCACGAGAAGGTAAACGACGGGCATTCTGGCCGGTGTACCACCCCCCCCCCCCCCCCCCGGCAAATTCGAACGAGGTAACTGTGCGCGGCGGGCAAGAAGTAAGAATAAGGAAAAGAAGACAATCGACTCACCAAGTCGAAGTTCCCCGAAGTTGCCGGAGCCGATCTTCTTGCCGACGCGAAAGTTTGGGCCGACCATCAGCACGTTCGACGACGACGTGACACTGTACCTGGAGGGATGCGCGTTGGATCTCGCCGCGTTACCGCTGCCATGAGAGACCCTCTTGGCAGCTTCCTGGTCGCGCTCGGAACGGGCGAGCTCCTTCTCGCGGGTCTCTCTACCGTCTCTTTTCTGCATTTTGCCACCGAGTGTCCCTCTGCCCTTTCGCGGGCAGTCCGTTTCAATCGTCTCTCCCTTTCTTACAGCTCTTTTTAAATTAACGTAAAAAACGCGCGAATGAGAACGGTCGAGTGTGCCCCCCTCCCTCCCCGCTCCTCCTCCCCCTCCGCGATACGTCGGACGTACAACGCAACCGGGCGAATTTTAATAGTTGCGACAATGTATGTTGCCGTATCGGGGATCGATCCCCATTCTTGACATATTATCCTTTTCTCGTCGTCCTTCCCTCGGACGGCCGCCGATGGGAATGATACTCCGGCGGCTTCCTGCGTGGATACACGTACGTAGAAAGAGGGAGAAAGATGATTTGTGTGTGTGTGTGTGTGTGTGTGTGTGTGTGTGTGTGTGTGTGTGTGTGTGAGAGAGAGAAAGAGAGAGACGGGGGACACCGTACGCGGCGAGTCGCAGGTGTCACGGTTCGTCGGTCGATGCCTTCAGGGGATCAATCCCCATGCTATCCTAACCTCCAAGCAGATATCGGGGAAAACTGTTTACACTTGATATACGCGGGCGAAGGAGAGGGCAAAGAACTTGGGAGGAACACGCGCGAAAAACACACACATATACACACACACGCACAGCTGTATATCTATTTCCCTTCTTTCTTCTTCTTCTTCGCCTTCTTCTTCTACTCCTTCCTCCTCCTCCTCCTCCTCCTCCTCCTCCTCCTCCTCTTCCTCCTGCTTCTTCTGCTAGTGGCTCTTCTATCTGTTTCTAAGCGGCTAGTGGTTATCAGAGACGGGAGCGAGTGTTCGTGGTGTGGAGGGCCCTGGACGATTCCATACCAATTTCGACCTGGCTCTGCTCTGACACGGCCGGCCGGGGGGACTAGTCAACGATAAATAATATCGCGTCTCAGTCAATACAGCGTGCATCGCCGTGACCTGTTCTCGCGCACGGGAACACACTCCGGAACCACCTCCATTACAAACGGCCCCGCCGCGTGCGATCGCGATCGTAGTGCTGAATCTCGTGGCCCGATAGGCCCGCGACAGGCCTGCCTCACCACCGCGGCCACTCGATTATGCGGCTCGGGATTCGGGGAGCGCCGCCGAAGCGGCTCTGAACTCTATCCACCACCACCACACCACCACCCCCCCCCCCCGCCGCACACGCCGTTGACACGCACGCACACAGGGCGCACGGGCACATGCACTTCGCGAGCTTCGTATGTTCCTCTTTCTCTGGCCGGGGGAGAATACCGCAGCCGTGTCACCTCTTGCAGTAGGAGCGACCGATCCGGCTATTGTGTATGCCCAGTGCCCACACTGCAGCCCGGATCAACCGACCAGTCACTTCCAACCTTCCAACTTCTCTCTGTTCCCTGTTCGCTGCCCCGCCGAGTCCCTCTCACGGAACCTCGCTCCAGCGGGCCCAACTATCCAACTTTTCTCGGCCGCGCCGTCCACCGATCGCACGCACGCTACTCGAAACAGCCGTCGAACGCGGACAAGCTTACGCTCCAGTCTCTCGCGCTTGACTCGACATGGGTGAGATTTGTTACGAGGCCGACAATGCTGCCAACTTGACACGGGCTCAAGCCGCCCTCGCAACGCCAACTGCCGCGACGCTGGCGCCCTCTCGTCGCGGCGCACTCTAGTATATCTTGCGAACGCTGTTTTCATTAATAAAAACAATTTCTCGCCTTTTTGGAGACAGATTTTTTAAATAAGTGTCACAACTATTCCAAGCTGTGTGCCAGTGTCTATTGCTATTACTCGATGCGTTAAGAATACGCTTGTTAGCGAGTAGGGACATTTAGGTGCATAATTGTCTATCTAGGGACGGAAGGTATGGCGGTGAATTGAATTTTTAAACAGAACGCGAAGCGAAGAATATTGTAATTCGAGTTACAATCACGAGATTTGGGGCATTTGTCAGGCTACAAAATGTTACTTGCCAAAGGACTTTGTGTCCGAAACGGTACCGTTCCTGTGAGAATAGTACGTGACATTTTGAAATGATAATGTTGTGCGCAACGCTAAGTGCCCGCGTTCCCATGGAAACCGATTTGAATTTTACCGATTTCTTTGATATTCATTAAATATTTGCGAAGTTTATTTTTACCATTTTTGTGCGATATATCGGGACACGATGGAGGAAATAGCAAGTTCTGACGTTCGAATTGTGTTGAGCATAAAAGAAGGTAAAGCTCGTCATCTTTTACTTATTAACCTTTACTTGCCAACTTGCGCTTCAACAAATTGGCACGAAACGAACGATCGTAACATTATTCCCTGATCAAGCACGTTTTGTTCTATCCCTTGTAAAATAATGTACCGCAACGAATGGAATTATACATTTCCGAATTCAGTAAACATATCCATTAACACTGTTCCATCTAAGTTCAAAGAGAAATTGCCACCGGGGAGGCCCGAATATTACATGTTGGTTACTTTAGGGAACGGTTTCGATCAAATCTTGATACCCACGTTAGTGGTCGCCACTTTAAATGGACATTCGTTGGAAACCGAAGCGATAGAACCGAGCGCCAATCCCCGATACGATCACGATTTGGTTTGGGAGGTAGACAAGAGTAGGATACGGAAGTACGTATCGAATGGAAATTAAACTACTAACAAAGCAGCGGTTATTTCGTTAAGATAATCTTTAACTTTGTAGAATGAGGTCGGGACAAGTACCACTGAAATTAGAATGTTTCGCTATTAAGGGGAACGATAGTAAAGAGAAGCTGGGATACCTTCTACTTAGTCTGAGGTCCGCCCAAGTCCTTTCTAGAAACACCGATGCTAACGTGAAAGCTAATTGGCATAAACTATTAGGACTGAAAGGTGATCTTAAGATACATAAACCCGAACTGCTTATTGCTTTGAGCATACACGACCAAGAACCTGCAACATTAAACTCTCGATCGGAGGTAAACGACTTAGTCGCCGTAGTTAAAATTCTGTTGAATATGTACAGATGAAAATGTTACCTTGTACGATGAAATTACAGTCGAGAAATTCACAGGAGCAGACGGACCTCCAGTCTAACGAGCTATCTCCGATTTTACTGCACGACGAAAGACTTATACAATTGGGCCCGCTAAGCACTTGCCACGAATTATTCTTAATGAACGTCACGGCCATATCTGCGGCGAACGTAGATTCTTTATTACCCGCGAAATGTTACACGGACATGAGAAATAATTTACGCTTCTGGTGCAAGATATTAGAAAACGACGTGTGCTTCAATCAGTCTAAAAGGGAATACGGAGATGTTTGGACGCTGAACGAGAAAATTGTGATAAGGATCAGAAGCTCGTTGAGAGTTCTGAAAGAGTACTTGCAGCTGAGGCCGCACTTGCTTATATACTTGAGATACAAAGACGATCTGATAGGACAGTCGGAAGTTAATTTGCAACCACTGGTCCCTACTGCTAATGCCGACGAATTTCTCAGAACTGCCGAGAATAACAGCCGCGCTTTAGACCAGAGGTGTTATTTGTACAAAAAGGATCTGACCGAAAACGACGAGACGAAATGTAGAAATTCATATCTGGATTTACAGTTAAAATTACAATATATAGGAAGCAAAACGGACGGTGCGACGGAGACTCCGAACGCACTGATCGGCGAACAGCAAAATAATTCGAAACAAACGGTAAGTTTCTGTATCGCGGAATCGTAATTTCCAGAAGGACGAAAGGGTTTCAGAACAGATATCTTCACTTTCATTTAAATGTGGCTTCCAGAATTATAACGAGATAGACTATCACAGAAATCCTGCTGGTGATTTCGGAAAGCATTCGAGCGAAGCTCGGGCATTGAATTGGATGCAATTCGCAAATGGTTACCATCGTTTAAATAAGCAGTCCTTAAGTTGCGAAGTTATTAAGAATCCGACAATTCCAGCCGTCTGCTCGCAATCGGTCGACGCGTTACTCTGGCAATGCAGCGACAATGAGTACTCCAAAAGTGTAGAAGCTTATCGCTGTTATTGCTTGAACATCTCATTGATAGCCATTAAATCAACGTCCCCTAAGTTAACAGTACAAAATAGTGAAATTCGGTATATACTACTTCGCAAGCTAAAACTCTGTCTTCTTATATCATCGAACCTTTTTAAACTGAACGCAATTTCGTTGTGAATTCAGGTTGCATCATCCGAAAACTGAACTTGTTTCGACATTTTATCCGAAACTACCACTTTCAGTAGGAGAAAAAATTAAATTGCACGATGTAGGATGTAAATTGCATTTTATATCAGCAACAGATGAAATTAAACATTTACTGTTATCTTTCCCACCGAAAATCAGTGTATATAAGGTGGAAGGGAGTGCCACAACTTGTATAGCTCAAAGCAAGGTTGATGTAAAAAAATTATTTCATCAAAATAAGGTAATACAACAGAGATAAATAATAGTTCACAATAAACGTGTATATCTGCTTGAATGTGATAAACTCTTCGCAGTCTGAATGTCAGTGCGACGTGCCGTTATATGATATGGAAGAAAATACTGTTGGCAATTTAGATATTCTATTAAACTTGGAGGATCATGGTCCATACTATAAAGTCAAAAGAAAAACGCCTAGTAAGTTTCTCTTATACAGCCTGACCTTTCGTTAAAGCAATGTATCATACAGCACTGATTACATCCTATTACATGCCCCTTTGAAATTAGGTGAAAATTTAGGCCCTCCAATCTTAGACGATAGTTTAGCATATAAAATAGTTGACGAATTGGAGACGTGGAAAGAAAGACAAACAGAAATATTTAAAGTTGAGGTAAAACTGTGTACTGATATAAAATCTGTACAGACACGTTTGCTTAAAATACGTGACAAGAAATTCGTTTTCATGATTTAGCTGAAAAGAAAAGAGGATCGTCATTTAAACTTGCTAAGTCAGGAATGGCAGAGGCACAGAGAAAGCTTAGAAGCAAAACTTGCGTGTAGCGTTGATCAATGTAAAATGTTAGCAAAAAGTTTAAACCATGCTACCGAAGACTTAAGGACGCGGAGATTGAAAAGTCTCGAGAAGGAGACTAGATTAATTAAAGCGAACGAAGATTTACAATGGAGGTATGAAGTGAAACTACGAGATCTCAGAGAGTCGTCGCAAACGGCGCAAGATGGACTTACGTCGAAGGTCAGTAAAACTGTTTGGCTTCTGCGATGCGTACAGAATTATGCATCTCTTCGAATGTTATAGATTAGTGCTCTCGAAAAAAGGAAGACTGCTCTAGAAACACAAGTTGAGCAACTGAGTACCGAAAACGAACGATTGCAGTTGCTTGTGAGAAAGCAGTCGGAAGAATTAGATGTTCATCAAAGAGGATCCTTAACGCAGGATCAAACGGCAAGCTTATTACAGGAAGTGAAAACCCTTGAGGAAAAGTTACAAAACACGCAGGAGAGTAAATCGCTGTTTAAAGAACGATGGGCGAAAGCGGTTCGCGAAATACATCGTATGAAAATGGAGCATCAGCAAGCTATACAAGTTCAAATAAAGAACAGCAAGGAAGAATTGCAAAATTTGGAGTACGTATGATTTATAAATAATGCACGTTAATAGTTGTTATGTAAGAGTATACTAGAGTAGAAAAACATATTATATATACCGTTTTTTACATAGTCTAGAAGAAATACTGTGCGCGGATTCCACTGCCCTGACGAGTGATCAAATTTTATTGAACGAGATCCAAAAGGAAATCGATGTGATTAAACCGAAACCATCGTTTATAGACACACATGCTTACTCTCAAGTATTTACACCGACCACTATAGACCCCAAAATTTTACACAGCAGTAACAGGAGTACGATGAAAAAGTCAGAGGAATATAACGAACGGTTACAAGCACTACTTGAAGAACGCGATTCCCTTTTGAAAACTGGCAGCTACACAATTGATGATCCAGTTATTATGAAATTGAACGCTGAACTAAGATCTTTAATGATGAAATGAGTAAGAGTATGCTATAAATAATACGGATTCGTAGAAGTAAACTTATCAGATTCTAAACTATTTTTGGGCCTGTATTTTAAAACAATACCGATATAATATTATAGAATATTTTATAAATCTTCCTTTTTACGTGTACATATATATTTATTGAAATAAATATATTACCATTGGCGATAGAAAAAAAGCATTTATTGTATCATGTACATTTTGTACATTCTTTGTACAATACAAAAATGATTTTTATATACTTAGATTACAGTTTATATATCTAAGTTCCGATATATCATCCTTAAGATCGTCAAGTTAGAGAAACCCTTTTTGATCGAACATCGATTGCTTCTATGATACCCTTGCCAAGTACGTAAAAGTCTTGAATCATTGCCGAAACATTTAAAACTAATTGACCGTTATCGTTCAGCTTCCTACAGTTAATATTTGTTACCTTGAAGTGTTTAACTTCTACAGCAGAAGGTTTCAGTACCACTCCTATCACTGTTCCGCCATAGGTGTCGTAAAAAAATAGAGCAAATTCATCGTAACCATCCTAGAAATAAAATTCAAGAGTCACGAAAACATTCGTATGTACGCGTACAGTATCGTATAGAACAATTAGTATTTAAACTTACCCTCAGCTCCTTTAAGAAGCATTGTACCGGATCAAAATCCACAATTGGTATCTTCTGCCTCGAGTGTTTCTTATAAGGATGCCAGTCAAGAACTGGATAATTTTCACTGGCATCGCTGTTCTGCATTCGCCTAGGCACCATAAGCGGCTTCAAATGAATCAAACAATCATATTCGATGAGTGGTGGCCGGAATAAGGCCTTGAAGTCCAATACGGATTTTACGAACAGCTGATCCTCGAACAGTTTTAAAGATTGCTTTGCCAGTGCCGTAATACGGTTTAGAATTAAAGTAGTCGGCGCTTTCCTAGTCCATATCGATCTCTGCTGATCGTAAGGAGTCGATATAAATAATGGTGGCAGAGTATCGCGAGATGATCCAAAATGTGTTTCCACAGCCACGATTTCTTCTCCTGCGATTATACGTATGTTAGCAGCAGAAAGAGAAAGAATTCCCAATACCTATCGTGGACACTTACTGGACATTTCATCGTTGAAATTAACGATAACGGGATCTGTATTCCAATGACCTCTTGCGAGAACTTCTAACATTCTCAAGAATGCGACTTGCGGCATCTGAGTAGGTCTGTATGGAGCTGGTGTTAAATATATGGAAGCCATGAGTAGCTCAACTGCCACGTCTGGTATATGGGAATCATCCAGTAACTGAGCGGAAAGCCAACGTTTCGTTAAGCAACAAGCAGCTCCGTAGGATGGTTGTTGAGCATGCAGTCTACAACGTGAATATCTTATTAATTTCAAATCTTATAAAGGAGTCTACATTCTTTTCGTAAATTATCCTTACCCGTGCAAGGCACCAGTTAACTTCGGCAATTCGAACAATTTATTCTCCAATTCAATCGATTCTTCGTTATCTTTGTATTGTATGACTCCATCCTCGGTTACCTGTTGCTTCAGGCAACCAACTTCTTTTTGATGCGCTACTCTTAAGCGAAACACAAATCCCTCCTAATGACGTATTATTACTTATTAGTAAATGGCCCATATCTAACGTCACTTTGATGTTAAGAATAGCAAAAATTCAATGCAACTACCTTGTACACATCAACGTGCGAGGAACTCGCCTTCGCCGTTAACATATATTGCTTTCTGAGGCATTCTGCAATTTGTATATGAAAGGCAGCTTTTGTTTTTCTAAGAGCCTCCAATTCATCGGGCCACTTTCCACTAGTCGATAATTGCAAACTTACTTCAAGTGGGCAAATATATTTAGGAGCTGCATTAAGGTGTTCCGATAGTACCAAGCAGTCTTTCCTTCCCCTGATAAGTTTATTATCAGGACGATAAGTCGTCGCTAGGGGCGGGAAGACATCTGTATATCGAAAAACTGGGCTGGATCCTTGAACTCCGTGTATCGACAAGGGGATGTCCGTGAGGGACATCAAATCCGTTTCAAGTTGATTAAATACGTTCGTCACTTTCAGGACAGCTTCTTCGCCGGTGCCGTAAGCGAAATGCGTTATTTTCACCTGTTCGTTATAGACAGAGTTATTTATTTGGACAAGTGTATATTATAACTATTAAGTACACTTGCCCTCGGTAATTTTAGTAACTCCTCCATTTCATCGGCGACATATATAAACTGGTTATTACGGAGACCCAACTTTTTTGTCAATAAGAAAGTTACGATTCTTTTACATATCAGCCTTTTCCCTGATAACGTTTTGCCTTTTGACCAAATTACAGCCTCTCGGGTAGATGTATCTTGAAATCGACGTAACTGCGACTTTTTACCCCAGAATTTTCTAAATCCAATTGCCTGAAACACAACACTCGTTGCATTTAACAGATCTGATACTTCTTAATGCCCTACTTAAACAGTGTACACACTTTTGGCAAATTCGCTTCCGGCCCTTTATCAACAATGTTAAAGCAAAACTCGGGATTTAATTCTAGTCCGATAAGAATTTCTCCAATGTCGTCATAATCGTCTTCTGTACATTCCCACTCGGCAACTTCCTTCGGTGACACACAGATTTGCTTTACTCTATTTGTGAGTCCCCCTTCCAGCATTTTATGAAGGATTTTTATCGCTTGATTTCGGTAATCAGAACCATAGTCTAATTTGTCATTTCTGCTTGATCGAGTACCCACCAGCTTCTTCAGCGCCTGAGTATTCTTTAAACTACACATTTCATTAGCTTCGCAGTCTCGCAAATCTATTTGAAAAAATACTATCATAGAGTATATTAAAATAACTACCATATAAGATGATCAAATGCCCTACAAAATGGCACTTTTCTCATAAAAAGGGACTGAAAGCTATCGGCGTGCGCGCTGTCCAAGTGATTCAAAGAAAGTTCTGCCTCTGTTTGTACCCAAGAGAAAGTAGCTTTGGTCACATGCGCTGCGATATTATGATAACCAGTACTGTCCAGGAATACACAGTCATAATACTTTTTATAACTGAAAACCCTGTCTTGGCTATCTTTTTCTTGATTCATTGTTATCCCAGTTTTGCACAAATTAAGTTGCACTAGCGAAGCACAAAATGTTAATCATCATTACCAACGAAATGTCCATCTTTACAGATTGTCTGGAAAGTACCTTACCTAAATAACTCCATACGTTCCTGACTATTTGATAACTGCTCATAAATGTATTCAGCTTCTTAATGGATAATAAGTATAAAACAAACATCGTTATAACGTATCCATTAAAAGATTCGAAACCCTTCGTCAAATCGCGCTGTGCCAACCATATTTTCAGTAAAATGATACCATCCCTCAAGTTTGGATATTCTTTTATTATCTTCACATTTTCCAAATTCGATCGCGACATCGTTAAGTCGCGAAGGATCACAGAATTGTAATGCGGCGTCGGCGGTAAATCTTCTGCAAGTATAATTCTGTTTAACAAAAAATAGTAATATAATCGCGAAAGGAAGAAGAAACAGACCATCCAAGGTGTTCCGTACCATTTTCCGCGTTCGTTAGAAACCATCCGGGTCTAATGCTATTCTTCTCTGGTAGGAATCTATTCAGTTTAAAGCTTCCGTCTTCCAGCGTCACGTGTACCAATACAGTAACTTTTCTGCCCAACTTTCCGTTTGGTACAAGCTTCAAAATTGGCCTCGCGTTATCTCCAACAAACTTTTTGCTCTCTGCGATATTGTCGGTGATACTGGACGCTACGTACGCCAGATACAACGCTTTCTTTTTCATGTACCTATAATTTTGATAGTCCACTTTTTGAAACATTTCAGCAGGCATTTCGATCGTTACATCTACAGCGATATTTGGACCGACCGCAGCGTCGAACGCGTAAGATCCTACGACGGCGATATTGGACGGTCTAAGAAATTTGAACGTGCCTTTCGTTTCTTTCGGCACATTAGGCATCGGAGCGATCACGTTCAGTTCCTTCCCTAATGCCGTATCTGAAAGCTAAGATCGGAATTTGAAATATACGTTGTTCCAATACAGGCTTGGGAATTAAGTGATCTTTTCGGCCGAGTTTCAGAAGCAACGCCCTCTTTCTCCCGCCTAGCGTCTTGGCCCCCGCGACTGCCGTAAAGCTCGAGCCTCCTCCAGGCGCGTACCACGTGAATCGCGCGTGGCGCGTTGACCAAACAAAAACGCATCGGCAATCGTGCTCTCTGGGACGTGTGGAAACCTATTGATACAATGTCGGCCTAATGCGCCCCGCGCGGTTCACGTGGTACAGGCCTGAGACGCTCCAAGCAGCTGGATCGCCGCGGGGGCCAAGACGCGCGGTGGGAGAAAGAGGGCGTTGCTTCTGAAACTCGGCCGAAAAGATCGCTTAATTCCCAAGCCTGTTCCAATATATTACGCTGTTCTCCGATAAAACCACAAACCTCGAACTCCTCTGTTTCGTTAATCGATCGTATAGTAGTCTCTAGTTTGTCGAACCAACTATCGAACAGGCGTTTGTATTTGTCTTTAATTTGAATTTCGCTTAACATCTCTTCTATCTGTAGCCTGAACAAGTTGGAGTGAAATAGATTCTCCGTCTCCCTGAGTTGATTCAGCTCTTCAACGGTGGGTGGTTTATACAGATCGCTCTTTAACTTTTTCCGTTTATTCGGCATGATATTTGTAGTATCGTCGGTAACTTTTCTCCTCTTCTTATCGGGTAGCGCCTTCTCTTCTTTCATTTCCTCCGGTTTTTTCCTCTTCTTATTCGGTATCACCTTCTCTCCTTTCATTTCCTTCTCTTCCTCTTCTTCGTCCTCGTGCTCGTCGATGCCATTACCAGAAACGTAATCGCTATCAGGTGCCGAATCATCGGGATTCATAAAATTATTCACGTTCGCCTGTAATCACACAAATACACGATGTATGACTCGATCGCACCGGATGCATAGATGCTTAAGGTTATATCGGTATTGTAAAACATCTATTTCCCATTAAAGTCAACGTACCTTGTACGGCTTTCTCACTTTCGTCTTCATCTTTTAATTTGTCAATTAAAGTTACTTAAACTCTTCAATACGTCTGTAAAGATTATGTTAAAACGGGTAATAGAAAATATCAACATGCGACAGGCCCGGTCAGTCTCGGTAACCACGTGCTCGACTTTCGCACGCGCGCTGATCCACGCTGATACACGCTGACCCGCGTCGCATTTAACGTTAGCGCCATTAAGGATTTCGTATTATCGTGCACATTCAAATTGTTGCGGTGTTATTGTGCCTCTCTCTCGAACTAATAATGGATCAGTTTATTCGTGAAGGTAAGGATACGCGTTGAAAATTACCTATATTTGCGGGGAAGTAAATTCACAAAAGTCTTTTTTTATGAAGAGAACAGATACATCACTCTTCTGTCATTTATTTATCATACCCTTATCAAACATGTCAAGGTGTTTTACAACATATTTTAAGATACCGATTACTATTCATTTTACATCGCAGGCAACATGTATACGATGAAAATAAATCACATTCTAGAAATGATCATACAAAACCATTAACAATCGGATCGAACTTATTACGTCTAATCGCTAGGCGTTGCAGATAGAAAAATATATATTGCGCTTCCTATATTGGGTGACCAAAGTTGCCTATGGCCGTTCGCGCCAAAATGTGTTGGAAAAGTCGTATGGTATATCGCATTTTAATAAAGCAATGTAACTTGTCTATTGAAACTGGTAAAATGCTCAACATTACGCGTGTAAATGACTTTTACAGTTTTATACAGAAATGTATAACATGATACCGCCATTGCAGAAGAGACGACTTTTGTAATAATTTCATTTCACCGGTTATCTTTTACTATTACAAAAACAATGAATCGTTAAATTTCGAATTTTTTGTAATTATATCGTATCGAAAAAGTAACGAAAATAACCGATCATTGAATAATAAATGGCAGACATATTATTTTCGCTTTTGCAATTGTAAAGCAGGACGATAGAAGAGCGATTATCAATTTCACGTAAACGATAATATATGTAATAATAGTTTTGCAATCACAATAATCTTCACAATGGAAGCCCATTTTCATTGGAAGGACGAACGCGAAACGAATACCCATATTAAAACAAGATGCAGCAACGCTATGCATATGCATCGTTATAAATATCTTTAACATGACATTAGAAATCTGTATAGTATAAACGTATCCTCCTATAACGTAAAACTTATTTCGCACCATTTGCAGAAGAATTATTCGCGCACGGAGAAGGCTCTATAGCCCTCAACACGTAAACGTGAAATTTATCGAGCTAAACTAATTTATAGTCGATTAACGTTTAAATGTTAAAGCTAATAAGAAATTATATCTGCATTCATTACGAATTAATTAACGTTCTATGACTGAATGGAAAGGTGGGATATGGAAAACTTAATTAAACAAAATTTACAATTAGCACCTCCTTAGGTTATTTAAAACGGAAGATACAGTAAGCAAAGTGCATTTTCACAATAATAATAATGTGCAGAACATACAATTCTTCTTGGTAAATGAAATTTCTCGAAATAAACTTTTAATAAAACACGTTACAATTTCATTGACCAATATTTCTTCTTTTTATACGTATCGTACGATATGCCGTGTTTTTTTTACTGCATAACTTTTAACAAAATGATATGCAATTCTTCAATTTCCAAAGTGTTACCAAGTATAATGGTAACATTTTACGGAGGATCATTCGTCTTTAGAATCACGGACGAAATAAATAACATTTATTTAAAAAATTATGCAGTAAAACTGGAATATGTTTGAATAGAACCAGGACAAGCACATACAAATAGTTGATCTGCCTGAATTTCGCAGAATTTGAAGTGATGAATAAATTTGTAATAGAGTAACAAGCAGCACAACCAAACGATATAAACCCTTTGAACAAGTACATATCAAGTTTCTTCATCGCAATCATACATTAACAAGCTTAGTATCGTTTCTAAATTATGCAGATCAATATCGATCTATTGATCACCTTAATAAATCTTATCGAGCAAGTACACAAGATGGATTCCGTTTGTATAATCAATTGAAAAACTCCTAATATTTACATAATTTGCAGCGAACGGAAAGATGTACAATTGGTCAATAATAGAATATAATACTTTAATACGTACTAACATCTTAAAGCATAGTATGATCACAATAACTATTAAATTATTGGATGTGAAAAGTAATTACAATAATTCATTGCACATCTCAAGAGCAAGCAGCATTGCTTCTTTGCGTACATCAATGATTATATCGAAATGCAGAGTAGCTCATATGCAAGTTAATGGTGTATGGAAATCTTTCCTAATTTATTATCAAGCAATATGTATAGGTCTGTATTTATTACAAACTAACAATTTTTTGGTACTGTTATCGATATATATTGATATTAATGCTATTGTATAAAGAAACGGTAGAGTTTGATTGAAGTAAATTAGAGAGCACGCGATACTCTATAGACTTACTTTTATAAATCACTGTAACGATTAATGCGATGTATAATAGCGCTATGTAGATTGAGAAACGAATGACAGTCATACTGAAAACAATAACGCGAAGATATCGATGCCTCTATACCACTACATGATTGGTCCAATCGCAATTAAACCAATAACACATGATTCTGTGTATTTAGTATTCACTAGCTTTAGGCCCTAACATTGGAACTATGATCGATCGTTTCTTTACCACAAGTTTCGGAGGACTCTGGCGCCTTCATTTCCTATTTACAGAGCATTTCATACTAGACACAACGCATTGTAATATGCAGTATCAGAATTCAGATCGTGAGAAAAAAAGGAATTAACATACGAAAACATCTGGTTACTAATATTACAAAGGTATGCATCGATTTTGTTGAACAGTGATACTTGAACTTAAAACAGTACTGACAGCCATATAGATCTATAGTTTCTTAATGTTAAAAGTTGCAAAAAATAGAATCTTTTAATATAGAAAAGATTTTTTAACACTCTTCTCCATTTAATATAATTCTAAATGTATAGAACTATTTATAGAGCAATTCTGTAAGAACCGAGTTCCTTATCCTTTATGTACATTTAATCACTATAGTCGATTCATTCATTCAATATTATCGATAGCTTGATCTATTAATAAAGAGCAGTTTCGTCCGCGGATATAGCCAACTCTTCGTCGCTCCAATCGCTAACTCCGAATCCTGACGAGCCATGGAAACTGCGTGATCTTGCAACATGGCTAAAACCAAAGCGGATAATATTTTTCTTAGGCTACAACTATAAAGAAAGAACCATTTATTAAATCAAACTTATCGCAATATTTCGGAATGTTAGAACTTTGGATCTATACACTATAAGAGGTCTGTTGAAACTTTGGTAACTGCGTTCATTAAATTTCTATAATAATCTCTAAGTGAACAGCTTGAAAAATATTCTTTTATTTACATTAATCGCGAATTGTTGAATAAATTGTTCGAACTAGTGCAAAAACGGAAACACTTTAATATGCTTGGTTCTTTCTTGAATCATGCAAACAAAAACAATGGATAAACGAGGCTTAAAAAATTAATCTAGCTGTGTATCACAATAATAAGCCACAACAAACTAGGCTGAAGTTTCTGCTTCACACGCTTATAAAGAAGTGTGTATATAACGAGTAAAGAGTTTTAGAGCTGAATCCGCTAAAACACAATTCAGTTGAAAATTCTTTCGTGAAGTAAAGAATGAATACGGACATTGAACAGAAAGGGATGAATATATTCAACGTAATTTTCTATATGAAATAGTGACGGATCCATAGTACTTATGGATTAATAGTGCATTGTAATAAGCAATGGATTAATGTAAACAGTAAATAAAACGAAAAAGCAGCAGCGTTGCAATATGATTTTCTGAAGAGGCCAGAACTAGCAACGACATTGAAAGTTACGTTTATTCGGGGTACCTCTTAAAAAAATCTACATCGCAAAATCAAACAAGTCTGTTTCGTACCACTTGCTTGTATCGATGGTCTCTATCATTAGATTATCGATCGCTATCAGTCCTAACAACACAGTGAAATAATTACTTTTCATATTAATAAGAAATCGAAATGCTTTTACATTATTTCCTGAATCGGCAGATACAAACAGCTGCTTACCTCGGAGAAAGGCTTGAGTTCGCGGTTTTCTTTGCCAAACCTGCTTTCTTTTTCCCTTCCATCGCTGCTTTCATGGGATCATAACTTTTGCGACGCTTCCAATTTTGCATTTCAATATCCTTTGCATTGGGCGCCATTGATTTTTTCGCTTCTTTTGGCTTTGCTTTGGGTCCCTAATAGTGAAACAAGTGATTTGAAAATGCGCTTCGTGGAAGCTTATATATTTTACGTGGAAAGAAATACGTACAGCGTTTGAAGTTCTGTTCGAGCGCATGCTAAAGCGCCCAGAATCGGTTCTACTAATGCTTGTAACAGTTTCTGACTTCCCCCGAGTATCGTGCGTGACCGATTTACTTTTATTTACATTTGTTGGTAGTTTCGTTGGCTGTAGATCTAATCTTGCTCTGCGTAAGCTGAAAAGAAATTCTTAGAACACGGGTATCGATAGCATCGGTTAGTTTGATATTGCAAGCTTTTACCTAAATGCTCTGTTATATTTGGTGTTTGAAATAGCAGTCTGTGTGTTAGGCTGGCGATCGTCACTACTCTCCGTATCGCTAGGCTGGTGCAATGTTTTTGATATATTTTTATGTAGGCTATGACTAGTGTCTTCGTCGCTTTCGTTATCTGAATCCACTAAAGGTGAACGACAGACTGTAATTCGAGCCGACATAGCTGTTACAACATTCTGCGTTGCTTGTAAATAATAAGATGTTTCGAGATCACTGTCGCTTTCCTGCTTATCAAAAGTTTAACAATTATTTATGGCAATGGGCATGCTTTCTTCCGAGAAGAATGCGTGTATATATCTACCAATTGCGGACTACACGGTGGAGGTACTTGATTATCGTTCTGAGCAAAGTTTAATTCGTTGTCAGACCATTCATTGGCTAATGAAAGAGCGCCCCCGGTTCCATGAAAACTTGCTGACCGTAATACAGAACTATCGTGACTGGAAACACATTAACAATTTCGAAAGTTAATTTAACTGTTTCCGAATGCTCGTTCGTAAATGAATACTTACTTTCCCGAACTATCTTCCGTGCTGTGATGTTTCTTCGAGTTATCAACTAATTTCTTCCTGCCCTCGGCAGCTGCTTTCATTGGATCATAACTCTTTCTCCTTTTCCAATTTTGAAACTCTACTTCCTTCGATGTTAATGTCGAGTTACTTCTGCCGGACTTCTGATCCTTATTTCCTTTCTGATTGGGCCGCTGTGTAATAGGAGCATACTAAAAGTATTGCGATGTATCATGAATGACGAAATACCGTGATACGTATCATAAATTAGTCCGCAGGTATGAAAGTCACTTACGTGAGATGATTTTGGCGCTCGCATGCTAATTCTAGTACTGTCGGTCCTTGATATAGATACAGCCCTGGGTTTTATAGGCTCGGCCTTTTTTAAAGGTTCTTTGCCATGCGTATTCGCGTTACCTGCGCGACTTCGATGATAACTTTGTTTACTTGCGGATGCTGTCTTCACTTCGCTTTGAGCTCTTCTGCGTCTTTCCTCGGGAGTTGTATTTGGCGTTGTATCGGATTCACAGTTCAATCTATGCACATCGTAAAACATAATTTTAAACAGACAATAGAATACGAACTACTTCTGGCGTACTGTCTGCTTTTATAAGTACCTAGCTCTTCTTATGCTAAAAGCTCGATTTAACTTAATCCCAGAAGACATCGCGGATACCGATGATTTCACCTGCTGTTCACCAGTTTCGCTGCTGCTGTCAGACGCGACAGGGCATCTTCCTCCCGGAGATGTTCTGTCGATGTCACTACTGTTAAAGCTACTGCGGCGAGATGAATGACTTTGAGGCTTCACGTTTCTAATATTTGCGTTGCTGCACGATCTTTGGATATTTAGATTACGTTGGAGATTTGGACTATTCTGCAGGACACTGTTCGTTTTCGTCAGTGTCTCTTTGCTATTAAAGCTAATGCTTCCTTCGTCGTAACTTGCAGTGCTATTGGATTTCCTTAGCATGTACGGACTTGAAGAAGTGAAATCGTTTAGTATCGTATATATATATATATGAGATATTCCTGGCTTCTCGTCAACATGCATACCTGTTTTCGACACAAGTAAAGTACCCAATGTTTTTAGCTTGCGGAGAAGATTTTGCCAAATGCTTAGTCCTTTCCAACACTGGCGAATTCACGATCTTTGTAACTGCCTTACGGGCTACAATTGGACTGTTGGTTAATTTCGGAGTAGATGGTCTTAAGCGACTGAAAACCGGACTATTTGTATATTTAGCATCATCGTCTTGATAATACTTCACGCTACTTCTCCTGGACGTATTCGATTCAGTTGTATCGGATGTACATTCTCTCCTGCATCATGAGAAATCGAATGTTTCTGTATAATCCGTAACCACGAAGCCTGCACTATCTATACGTTCGTAAAAATCACATCTCTCACCTGTCCAAGGAACTACTTCGTCTTCCTAGATGAAGCGAAGCCATATCTTTGGACGGACTACTGGGCTCAGCGCTTGCGTCTTCAGTCTTCGATTTGTTTGAACTCAAATACTTACGAATACTTCTCCTGTTCTCGCTGGTGTTAATCCTTCTAAAAAGAGATTCGGATAAGCTTCCCCGTCTCGCCAAAGTACCGTGTACTGGCGTCCGTTGCGAACTATGCGGAGGCGTATGATAACTGTTACTGGTATCGTCGTCCGACTCTCCGCCAGAATCAATGAGTATTTGTTGGTTCGACATTAAACCAATCCTTTCTTTTATGCGCAAGTACGATTCTGCATCTAAGCTGCTGTCGCTTTGTTCCTAGAAATGTTCGTTGTCATATAAGTCTGATAAACACGCGTAATAGCATTACGCCGATCACGAGTCTTTCATACATTGCGACCGCGAGCCAGTCTTTGAGATCTAGTATGAATAGGAGACGGTATCTTGGAAGGACTCAGTGGAGGAGTACGCGCGGTCGGCCCACCGATCGCCGGTGGAAGAGAATTGTGTTCCGCTACTTGAGTAGCCCATTCCGATATCCAGGTGTTGTTGTCCCTTGAAACACACATCTTCGAAACAAACACATTTCAACTGTTAATAAAGAGAGATTATTATGCACCGCATAATAAAGACGCGACGTACAGTTAGTTTACCTTAAAGCTATGAATACATGATTCGTTGTTTTCATCTTCAGTTAAAACACCGACGCTGAATACTTTGTCGATATCCATCCTTGCCTTCTCTTCGTCGGTATAATCTTTGTGTACCGTATATGTGCCCGCTTCGCTAACCGCGCCATCCGAACCTCCGTCGACGTTACTAACATTGAAAGTATCTATATCGGTGTCAGCCGGTTCGTCCGGATTTACTTCCACCATGTAACTAACTCTAGACAAATTGCGTTCTTTCGTATTAATATTTTTATTCCTAGCGTAATTGATGTTGGAAACCTTATCAGAGGTATTATCAGACGAATGCCCGTAATCATCTTCGGGCTCAATGTTTTTTGTGTATAATTTCTCGCCGCCATCGTCGTCGTAATTATTCGTTTGAATTCGACTTAAATCGTTTATAGTGGCAGACTTCTGGGGCACCCAGTACGACGCGTGCGTCCTTTCTGCGTAACCGAGCTCTAAAGAGAGATTCTTATGCGGACGTTTACTTTGCTTCGCCTGCTCGAAAGATCTAGTCATAGAATCCTGTTTATTCTGGAAATTCGATACTTTCACAGCGGAGGCAGACTTTTTTACACCTTGAGATGGTTTAGAAAATACTTTTGAACCTAAAAAGGCGCAAAAGTTGCCACGATTATAAGACGCACAAAATGCCACGATGAAATAGTACAATATATAATGAAGATAGTTGAACAATCTTCGAATCTAATTTAGCTTAAAGTTTTAATGTCAATCTGATATTAAAATCATTAATGTCTGCAGCCTACATACTGCGAGCGTATCGAAGTGCTTGAGTGGAATATTAAAAAGCATAGTAAAGGTGACTTCATCATGACTCATACTTTACAGATATAGTCTTCCATTATACAGAATTTGTTCTTCGAAAGGAAGCGGTCTTCGATGGTTACAAAAGAATCGAGGATTATTCCGAGCATTGCGAGTTAAATATATTACACAAGATTATTAACTTGCGCTAAAAGTTAGAAGTGTCTTACTAGCGAATGTTAGGGAGGATCCTTATGACAAAAAAATTAATTTCCCATCTGTGTAACAAATGCATCCCATGTTAAAGAATATAATAGTCGAAGCCAACTATTTACAGCTTTAAAAGAAACAAAATTCCATAATATCTACATCCACGAATAAACGAGTAATTACTTAATTGTTTCAGCTTCTCCGATAACTGATCAGTTTTCCTTTTGGTGTCATCCTCGCTACTAAAGTACCCCTCGGAATGTGTACTAGAAACCTTCTGCTTCTGCGTTAAATTGGAAGAGAACGACGTGCCACTTTTCTTGGAATTTATTTCTACCTGAAAAGTTTATCCGACTCTTAGCACATTCCCTTTAAATCAGGCATCGGAATTAAGTGAACGCGGCGGCCCAGCAGCTTGGAGCGCCTCAGGCCCGTACCACGTGAAACGCGCGTGGCGTATTAGGACGACATTGTATCGATAGGTTTCCACATCGGCCCAGAGAGCACGATTGTCGATGCGTTTTTGTTTTGTCAACGCGCCACGCGCGGTTCATACGGTACGTGCCTGAGGCGCTCCAAGCACTTAGGCCGCCGCGGGGGCCAAGACGAGCGGCGGGAGAAAGGAGGCGTTGCTTCTGAAAATCGGCCGCCGCGTTCCCTTAATTCCGATGCCTGCTTTAAATCATACATAAAATCATCCAGAAAACAATGAATTCCGTTTGCGTCGTAAGATATCCGCTTAATTCTATGCGCTCCCCGTTTGAAAGAAATAAAGGTGTCTACCTTCGACATAGAAAGATTTCGTTTATGCCTGGCGTTGTATCTTTCGAATAAATTCTGATACTTGGTCGTATCCATCTCCTTGTTGCCGAAGTCAATTGTAAAAGCTAACGGAGCTTGAGATACACAGCCGTCGGTGGAGTTTTCTGGCGTTACCTCTGATCGTTGGATGTTGCAGTCATTCTTGGAAACTTTCCTGATGTTCGACGATTCCTTCCCTCTCTCTTTGCTTCCGATACATTCCTCTTCTTTCTCATTGTTCGATAACCGATTATCGTCCAGACCCTTCGCGTAAATGTCAGGAGCTTCGAGTCGCCTGTATATAACGGCGCGGCCGCATTTCTCGCTATCGATCGTTTTATTCCCGAGAGATGAAAATTGATCCCCGTGATCCCGGACGTTTTCGTCGCCGTTCCGAATGTCATCATTAAATTGCATCGAATTGCTCGCCAAAAGCTGAGTGTCAACCTCTTTGGACGTGCTCTTTTCTACTTCCATATTCACAGCCATTGAGCATTCTAATTTTAAACATCCGTAATTAGAATGCTCAGCTTCTCTACGACACTACTATCTATTACAATTAATTCGTAAATGCCACTCCTATAATTACATCTCACTGCTAGACGGTAACGTCATACAAAATCGAATATAGTAGAAAATTTCTCTGACACATCGACACAGGTGCGTCTAACGTACGCCATTGACGGCAAAAAGTGTCAACATTCAACATCCACGGTTGCCAATGCGCGAAGGAGAATGTCCCTGCCCCCGGGTATACTCGACATCCGCGAATTCGTCGCGGGAATTAGAACGAGGATTCGTTAATTATGACAGAGAAACGGAATATCGCGATAGCAGCGTGTTCTGTACCGCTCATTACCGATTCATATGCGGAATAATTATATATAACGGAAAGTAAAACGAATAGTTGGAGTTTAAAACTAGGACTAGGTTGATGAAACCGGAATGGCGCGCGGTACCGCTACTGTGTCGGCGTTGATGTTTAACGCCTTGGGTTCTACGCGGTCTTCCTAGTTTATTGTATATCTTGCATGACGTTAGATTTGTCTTTGTTAGGAGGGCGTGCAATTTTCACGATCTCCGTGTGCAAACTTTCGTGACGATGCCAAAGAGAAAGAATCAGGCCCTTATAGATTCTGATAGTAGCGGCAGTGCGTCGGAAAGTGGTTCGGATTTGGATAATGTAAATGATATAACCTTACCATAAAAATCTCATGTTGTATACCCTTTCTGCTTTCCGTTCTCTCCCACTCGTTTTTCACGCTTTGAAAATCGAGTGAGCTGATTTCAATAATAATGCTGCATTTACCGAATCGTACAGCGAGGAACGATGTACGCGCGAAGATTATTTTACATAACCTGTTCGCGCTGCTAGATGATGCACGTTCAAGTTTCCAGTGCATGTATACTTCGTTTCTGAGAGTAGTCGTTCCACGCTCGAATACGCGGGAAACTATAAAACATTTACGTTTGTGGCGATCTCATCTGGCTTGTTGTATGTTTCGATAAATTTTTCAACGGATGGGAAGCATCCGATGTTTAATCGCATGGTTCTCCTTCGCGTTAGGACTTATTATCGCTTGCTAAGAAGAAGAAAGGCAAGACTCAGGATGACTCCCAATCCAACGAAGACAATGGAACCGCTAAAAAGGACGGCAAACATGATTCAGATACATCAGATTCGGACGATGATTGGGGCACAAAGGCTGGTAAAAATAAGAAAAAGAAAGTGCCAACTAAACGAAATAAACGAAAGATGACAAAGTCTAGCAGCGAGGAAAGCGCCAGTGAAAAGGAACCCGAGAAGGTCTCTGAACCAGAAGAAGGTAATTGTTTGCGCTGAAATGCGAAATCGATATGATAATGCTACATGTACTTTGCAATCCTACGAAGCTAAGAATCAATTTGTATTTGCAGGCGAGGTTTCAGATTCGGACGCCAGCGTTTCTGATTTCAGCCAAGAGGAGTTTAACGACGGCTACGATGATAAGTTAATGGGGGATGCCGAGGATCAGGCGAGGCTTGCTCAAATGACGGAGAAAGAACGCGAACAGGAAATCTTTAAACGCATCGAACAGCGCGAGATCATGAAAACAAGATTCGAGATCGAGAAGAAATTGAGAATGGCGAGGAAGCAGGAAATGAAGAAGCAAAAGGAATCGAGGAAGAAAGAGAAGAGCGCCGAAGAAAGGAAAGTCGATAGAGCGCCGGATCCTAAAGAACGTAGCAAAGATCGTAAGAAGACAATAGAGGAAAAGCAAGATAAGAAATTCCATGCGATGTCTCTCCTGAAGGCCAGAAGGGAAGAGAAAAAAGAAAGAGGTAAAGTATCGAAGAGATTGTACTCTCACACTTTCATTTAAAGATTATCCATCTCCATAAATACGTTATACCCCTTTTATCAGAGGAGAAAGAGAAACAGAGGATAGAGCAACAGCAACAACAATCAAAAGACATCGAAGAGGAAGAATTAGAAGATGATCATAAAGGGGGTGCGAATAAAACAAAGCTTAAAGCATCCGATATCTATTCCGACGATAGCGGCTCATCGGACAGTGGCGAAGATGAAGAAACTGCAAAGCCATCGTCTCATCGTAGATCGTCTTCGAGTGACAGCAGGGATTCAGATTCCGACAATGATAAGAAGTGAGTGTCTATTATTTTTTTAATAGAAAATAGCAGTTTGGCAATAATCAAATGAACATCTCTCTAGATCCGTCACTAGTAATAAGACCAAACCCAAGAAACCAGTATACGTCAGTAACAAGGAGGATCTCAATAAAGTTCGATTATCTCGCCATAAAATGGAGAGATTCGTGCATCTACCTTTCTTCGATAGAGTAGTACAAGGTTGTTTCGTTAGGATTGGCATTGGAAACAACAATGGGAAACCGGTCTATAGAGTAGCTGAAATAAGTGGTGTCTGCGAAACCGGAAAGATTTATCAGCTTGGCGGGACGAGGACGAACAAAGGGTTGAAGCTAAGGCACGGAGCCCAGGAGCGCGTGTTTAGATTAGAGTTCGTATCAAATCAAGAATTCACCGAATCCGAGTTTTTCAAATGGAAGGAAACCTGCGCTTTGCAAGGGATATCCATGCCTACGTTTGAAGAAGTTGAGCATAAACTAAAAGACATTAAAGAAGCTTTAGTGTACGAGTTCAAAGAGGAAGATATAGAGAAGATCGTGCGAGAGAAGGAAAGGTTCAAACAAAATCCATATAATTATGCAATGAAAAAGGCGCAGCTTATGCGGGAAAGGGACGCAGCTAACTGTAGAGGGGACGATGAAACCGCTACTCGATTGAATCAAGAATTGGGCGAGCTTGAAGAACGAGCTTCCGAACTTGATAAAATGCGCACTGCAACGATATCCAGCATATCTTACATTAATGACCGTAACCGGAAAAAGAATGTCGAGGAGGCGGAGAAAGCTATTATGGTAATTGAATAATACGGATTTCACGGTATTCTAAAGGTATTGATTAATTTTATACAATTTAATATGTATGTTTCATATCGCAGGAAGAGATTAAAGCTAATAAAGGTAAAAAGGTAGATGATCCATTTACCAGACGAAGCACGAAACCAAGAATGGTTTACAAACCAGAGGATGAGGAAGTCACATCTACCGCTCCAGCGAATGAGAAAGCAACTCTCCAACAAGCTGATGCAGTAGCGGCGAACAATGAAAAAGAAAATGGACAAGAAGCAAAGAAGAAGCAAAGCACTGAAGATCTATTTAACGCTCATGATTTCGATATCACAATAGATTTGGAAGTACCAATTCCGAGTAAGTCTTGTAGAAAAAGCATCGGTATTCAATCTTTTCTAACATCTATTCGTTACAAAATATATGGGACGTAATGTATCTTCTTTTTCTTTTACAGACAATCCCGTCAGTGTATTGCCGAAGCCAATTAGTAATATTAAAGATACAGGACCTCGGCGATCACTGAACTTAGAAGATTATAAGAAAAAACGGGGGCTCATCTAACGTTCTGTTAGCTTTAATAATCAGGAAAATATTGCAAGGCTAAGTTGCAAACATTATCGTGTAGTTACGAAGACACATATTAGTCCTTGAACAAATCTGGTTAATTGTAAAAGCAAGAAAAAAATCTTGTAACAGTTGACTGAGAAACTAGCTTATGTATAGTTCTCACATAACAATAGGTTTTTTTTTTTCTTGTCATAAATGATGACTCCTCTTTTTAGAGAAGATATAGGTGGTTCCTACCATATAGTTGTATTCACAAGATCACAATTACTGCATTCTGTACAAAGGAATGTAACTTCAATGTTCGTTAAAAGATTTTTTGTTCTTCGAAAAACACCGTTAAGGAGTACTTAAGGAAAAAGTATTACGATTTGAATTATTTATGAACTTTGTAATTGCATTTGTCTTTCTGCTTCAGTAATGTGGTTTTCTATCTTCTATCAGAGGTACATTTACATTTTCATCCTCCACCATCAAGATAATAAACTTATATAGCAAAAAGTATTTATTTCTCAACGGAAATTGATGTCGAGTAGATGATTTCATTAACAACAATCGGTATAGACCATAAATATACTAATCATGATTTTACGTACGTTGCTACGCGACACTTTCCCGTGTCCCGTATGTTAATTGCCAATAAAGTGGCCGCCACATGACAAAAAAGAAAAGGAAAAAAAAGCAAAGGTTATAGAAATTTGAATTGTGCGACGATATTAGTTAGAATGCTAATGGCTCATTGCTTCGTGCGAAAACCTTGTAAGAACATTATACCTATCGATATTTTTTTATTCGTCTGCAGTGTTTTACAAGCGTTGCATACATTGCAAACTACCGCCAATATAATTTGGCCATTGAAGCTTCGAAGTATGTTTCCCAAGCGAAAATTTGTACATACTCCCTAAACAATTCAAATAATTTAAATGGCTAAATTCTTATACATACACATATATATATATTTATATATATAATATACATATATATATATTACTGTATGAAACAATGACAAACACGATATTTTTAGATGTATACTTTTCTTTCGTCTAGTTAATCCGATAATTATTGTTAAGTTCACTCTGTAGCAAGTTGAATAGATATTTAATAATTATATCGTGGTAATATGATTTTTACTAATATCTAAAGAGAATTAGGTATTCTTTTCTGTGTACTGTATCCGTGTACTAGATCGTTCTTTTTATTATGTGATCATAAATATGATATCTTGAATAAATAGAATTTTATACTCTAAAATAAAAGGATATGGATTTCTTTATACTTATACGAAGTTAATTTAGGTGATCTAATGACGGCAGAATAAACAAATGATTATTGGATAATATAGAATTTCAGTGTGAAATTTTATTTATCCAAGATGTCGATACTTATTAGATACGATAATTCATAAATATAATCGATGCTTACTCATATATTTATACAGAATGCTAATTAGAATATATGGTCAGAATGAAGCATGTGTTTGCAATTATCTACAAATTTGCCAAAATTGTACATATATGTATTTAGACGGTATATCATTAAAAAGCTGTAGAGAAATTCATATTTTTATTTACGCAATGGAAATCTTAAACGTTATATTTTTTAGGAGATAAGAGCTTCATTGTTTTGAATTCCATAAAAGTACATCATCTTTCTCGTTAATCGATCCTTGTATTTCTTAATGTATAGTTCGTTAGACGACTGTAACATTGTTCACTATTTTAGTTGTATCGCGTATAGAGCAGCAATCTGACTATTAATTTTATTTAAAGAATGTATAAGAAAGCAACTAGTTATATAGAAGAATAATCTTTGAATGTATTAGATATACTTTTAAGCTGTATAAGTGATAACAGTATTACAATGACATTCTACTTGTACTCCATAACACTTCGAACTCAACATTTAACTGTATCTCGTATTTCATGCCTATACCAAATTGTGTTTAATCATATTTTGTCATATTCGAGGTAAAATATATTTATGCGAATATTTCAATGTGATTTATAAATTCTTCGATTCTATAATACTGAAAAAGCTAAAGTACATCGATGACAGATTGTACCTCTACCACTCGGCATCGAGTTAAATCTCATTCCTATCTGAATAAGATAGAAATCCTTAAATGGTGCAAGTAGAAAGGAAAGTATACGCGTCAGAGATATTTTAAATCATTTACCGATAGAGTGTTCTCGCAATTACCATCCATCCAATATTGTGCTATCGCAGTTCGGTGTGTTTTAAAACTGTCAACTAAGTGCGCGTCGTGCGCACGCAAAATATGCAGCATGCGCACGGAACGACGCGCGACGTCTGTATGCGGTCGCTTGCATGCCGCTGCCCATATAAGGTAATTTCCCCACGTCCTTTGCGATGATTGGCTAGCGTGACCGGCAGGTCGCATCGATGATTAATTCCCGTAAATTACATGTCATTGCTGGTGAAATCCGTCGAAAAACTGTTCCAACTTATCAAACATCCCACCTATCGACCTGTCCCTTAAGGTAATCCATAAGGGAATCGTATTCTAGCCGAAATTGAAAGTATTACAAACGGCCGGCGTGACCGCATCGCACAACGCTTGCGCACTACAACCGATGCTACCGGCTTGGAAATAAAATTCACGCTGACGCAAACTAAATCCATCGATTTACCGTGAAAAAGAATGAGACGGCCGCGATGCGCGATTAGTTAACGATATTTTTTCGTGAAATACGCACATAAATTGAATCGCGGAGTTCTCGTTAGCCACAGACCGGCCAATCAAGGCAGAGTTAATCAGAAGTGCGCGCGCGCGCGCAGGCGTAGGGATACAGGATTCGCAGAAAGCTGGCTGAGAGGGAGCCTCCCTTCCCGTTCGTTCTGTTCGCTCGTTTGTTCGTTCGTGAGCCGCGACCCCCGCGACTGGACACTGCGCCTATTCAGTTCCACCAGAACCGAGGCTCCCGTGAAAGTGTAGGTTAAAAGTGCTTGTTTACGTGATTCTTCTCACCGGCTACGGCATCACGAAATGGTAAATATCATACTGTGCATGTATCCGCCCTCCGAAAAATGTCAACGAACCTCCGGGAACCGGTACGGGATGGGACGGGTTACTTTGTGGTTATGGCCGAAGCAGACGCGCCGGTCGCCATTTCTGTCCCGGCAATACGCCGCGAGAACGATCGCTTTCTACTTTCGCCAAGCTGATCCATCGATTTCCTTATTCCGAACCGTACCATTCGGGATCGTCTGTGTTCATTGATTTTCATGCTCTTTTAGCAGCGAGCCGAGGAGAGGACTACCTCGCCACTGCTCGCACGTAGGCGCACTTTTACGTGCCAATCGCGGTTCCTTTGCTTCCAGGAAGCGGATGATTCATTCCCAGTTTCGCGATACGACAGCCAGAGACTGGAGAGAACAACTGTGATCGGTGACGGGAGATAAAAATTCGCTCCGTCGTCGAACAGTTGAAGCTCCCTGTTGTGTTGTAACTTATCGCGTCGCATGGCAATCATCTCTGTGAATTCTCTCTCCCAGTGTCGTGGTATTTAATTACACAAGGATCGAAGGGGTCCTTCGTTTCTTGCATAGGGGAGCAACGTCCCCCCCCCCCCCCCTCCCCCCCTGATCGTAATACTTTCGACAATTAATCATCTCATTTCTTCGTATCGCATATGTACAGCTCAGTGCTGACTGTTCAATTCAATTCGAACTTCGCAATCTGCTGTCGCGAAAGCAGAAATATAAGCGCAGCGAACTCTTCTCGCACGATTTTTCTTACCGGTCGAGCGAATTAAGGAAACCTGTCCCCTTTTGTTCCATGTATTTGACGTTAATCTCGTTGCACGCTGCGAGATACGTTCGAGTACTGTTATCGTTGTGCAATTTTGTCGTGAACTCGAGCATTCTCTCGAATTTGAGCCGTAATTGCCAAAAATTTACATAACTGACGTAAGTTACGCCAGATCGAAACTGCCTTCCAATCTTCGCGCAAGATGTCGAAATATTGAACTTCATTATCGATCGCACTGTCCCCCTTCCCGTATAAATTTTATCTCTTCGAATACCATTTTACCTAATTACCACCTTTAACCGCCTGCCCCTCGTTTACTTTTTTTGTTAAAAAATTCTGGAATTGTGTGCCGCGTATACAAGTGCGAAATGAACTCGCGTATATGCGAAGAGTACGTAATTCTAGTGGTTTATTTGAACATAAATCTATTGCGCTGCGGAACAGTTTACTTCTGCCATTTTCGTTTATCAGTGTTATCTATTGGCTGCAATTATCTCCAAGTCGGGGACGTTGGTATTTTATAGGTCGTTAATTGCTCGGAATTATCGGTGCTCTTTAAATTGAATCGCGCGAGCAAAGGATTTCCCTCGAAAGTATTTATTGGGCGATCGGTGACTCGCAGTGATTCATATGTACACGTCACGCATCTATCGAAATTCCGGAAGGATTAATTAAGCATAGTCGCGTTCCGTTTGCGGCAAATTGGCGACATAGACTTAACCATGTGAAACTGGCGCAAGCACTTAACTACGGTTCTTTGAATAAATTTGGAATATTTATGCTAGTTACCGATACAGATGCTGTATCCTTGGTAATGAAGAGCGCAGTTTCCATACGAAACTAACCCTCCCTCCCCGCCTCTTTCTCTCTCTTACTTACTATAGCCTCGAGGATGACAGTGAACTACAAGAGGAGTTCTGGTAGAGAGGGAAAAATTCAATGAGCCCGTAAGGAGGTCGGTTCTTGCAGGCCAGTGACTCTCAAAGTTCACTGACGCCTCCGTAAACGTGGTGAATAAGCTGATTATCCTCGACATTGCGACGGTCAATCTCATTCGCTCTTTCTTATTCGCACTGTCGCGCATATTTCTCTACTCCACGTTACCCGTTAAAAAAGATACAGCGTTCCAACTGTTCCACAGGATTACGCATATTTCCTACGTGTAGTATTCCTTCTCCAGTAATTTTAGAAAATAAAGTTAGCACAATTAAGAGGTACCCGAAGTCAGGAAGTTATAAAATCTGATATTTCACACGCCGCGTTTATCTACAAACTGTAGACGGATTCCTATAATTATGGTTATCTTTCGAAAGGTATTTCCATGGTTGCGAGGCAAAGGTCGTACGCGTCCCGTCGCTCTCTTTTTATTAACCGACCAGGCGATTGCGCGTAAAGCCATACATGTAAACGACCAGTTTACTTGCCAGTCAAACGACCGACCATGTCGCTCCTCGTCGGTGAATCATCTTCCGTTTGACCTTGTGCCACACACAAGAGACGTTTACAACAACGCCCTAGAGGGAGCCAAGTCTGGCCCTAACCGGCATCCCCCGTCGTGCCAGAATATCGACCGAGGAATTGCATCCTCCATCCACTGGCTATCCTCCAACCACGTTACACTTTTCGTCCGGACCCTTTTGCACCCCGATCGACCCTTACACGTTCATTATGCTCGAGTGTAGACAAAGCTCCGACCGTTTGCTCAAACGCATTCACAATGAAACACGATTACCAACCGGTAGAAATGCTCCCTCAGCCGTCACTTCTTTCGGTCGAAATTTTAATTTATAGATACTCGACTCAACGATTACCTAACACTACCTAATTGTAATTCCATATTTCTATTTCAATTTAGAAGAGGAGCCGCGCAACCCTCCCAGTCCCCTCAACCACCCTACATACGTAGAATCGTGTATTTCAATGAATGACAGAATTTAGAGCGTTCGGAGGCGCGTGTGCTGGCAAACGGTCCGCTTTAAACTTTAAATATCGAATTACGTTTTATACGACTAATTTTAGCGGTTTTGCAGTTTCTTGTTTATACCCTGGCACCTCTATCTTTCCCACGACATCGCTGCTTGCGTTCATCGGTATGCAGAGGGGCTTTTATTGGTATCCGAATAGAGAATAGACGCTTTCTATCCGAAAGCGTTGTTCCTAGACGAAAGCTGTTTCAAAAATAACCACTATCCCACTTGGAACTTTTCACTCCGTGCGTGCCGTGTCGCGCGTCTGTAGCATTACCCCTCCCTTCGAGACTGTCTTCCTTCCTCTTTGGCGTGCGCGCACGCGTCCTCTCCCTCCATCCCCGCAGAATAATCGCGCGGCGCGTCCTGGTGTCATGGTCGTATTTCACAAATTTCCACAGAGTGGAAGAAACGCACGCCGGCGAACGGGGGATCCCTTTTTCGTGTACCGTACGGCACGTGCCCGCGGGCAGGGGGATAACTTTAGAAATGGACGTCGGGTATCTCTTTTAGCGTCGGATACGTGCGTGGGAAGACTTTATTTCGGTACGCGTCCCCCACGATTGCCCGCGAAATAAGCTTAAACGGTCAGACTAACACGCCGCGTAATACCGATAGCGGCCGATATTAGCAGGGCCGGCCCTCCTTCCTCGCCTCCCCCCCCCCCCTTTCCATCGGTCAACAACTATTTTATTGCAATGCAGAAAGATGACCGACGCTCGATAATCTTACCCCGCGCGGCGGTAGAACGAAGGATCGGTGGATCGATGACTGGTATTGGGCGGGGGCGGGAAGGGTACGAGCTGATTACCGATACCTTGTAAATCTTTGCAAAGCTGCAAATGCTACTTACCCGTTACCAATGGACGCATTTAGCGAATTAATTTACTTTAATTACCTTCAATTGCGCTTATTCTGATTAATTTTGTGGCTTTTCGCCACCGAGTTTAATAATATTATAGCGGCATGTTAGAATTAATGCGGTAGAGATTAGAAATACGCCTTCTATGAATCGTGCTGAGTTGCGAGTCTCTTGTCACCGATATCGGTTTCAACAGGTGCGATTAAGTTTTATAAACAAAGTTTTTATCCAATCGTTATGCAACATTGTGACGCAGTGTTGGGCTTGATTTATCTTCACGGTATCGGCAAGGATCGTTTGTCGCTTGAAATCTTCTATTACTTCTGCGCCCACTAGAAGTTGTTTGCTGTATGCGCGATCTTATTAATAACCAAAGTGAATAAAATTTTATTAATAACCGTCGCCCGGTTCTGTTTGTTTAGGCATCTGGAGTAACAGTGGCCGACGTTTGTAAGACGACGTACGAGGAGATTAAAAAAGACAAAAAGCATCGATATGTAATCTTCTACATTAAGGACGAGAAGCAAATCGACGTTGAAGTGATCGGACCTCGCGACGCGGCTTACGACAACTTCCTCGAAGATCTGCAGAAAGGCGGTACCGGGGAGTGTCGCTACGGCCTCTACGATTTCGAGTACACTCATCAGTGTCAGGGTACTTCTGAGGTAACGCATCCACTATTTTCGATACAGCGTTATGTAAAGATCGTATTTCTACCACTGGCATGGATATTCACATAGTGCTCGTTTATGTTCCAGGCTTCCAAGAAACAGAAATTGTTCTTGATGTCGTGGTGTCCTGACACGGCCAAAGTCAAGAAGAAGATGTTGTACTCGAGTTCTTTCGACGCTCTGAAAAAGTCTTTGGTCGGCGTGCAAAAGTACATACAGGCAACAGACCTATCAGAGGCTTCCGAGGAAGCTGTTGAAGAGAAGCTCCGAGCCACCGACAGGAATTAGGAGTATTTCAGCGAATCCAAAATTTATTAATATTAATGAGAAAAAAATTAAGTGAAAAACAATACGCAAATTCCCTTCCCCAGAATAATGCTCTATACCGTCGTCGCATCGAAGGTTCACGTTTTTACACATTTTTTCACTTTTAAACGGAAACGATTTACCAAGTATTTGCGCTACATGTATTAGTCATTGGGGAGCGTAAGCATTAGCAGAAAAGAACGTAAAAGAAGCAAAAAAATATATATAAAGAAAAAAAAATCACTTTTCATACTGCGAACGTTGTGTGAATCTGTCTGATATAATATTAATATTATACTATTATTATAATTATAAGATACTTGTAAAAGAATAACAGTTTACAACCAGTCAGGCAGTAAGAATGGAAGCATTACACTTTTGTCATCGGCTGTATAATGTTTAAATTAAATTCATTTCATAATGATTTCACGTGCGATCCCGTTAGTAAGTCCCACATTCTCCTAATGATGTACGAAAGTCAAGTGTTTGGGTTTTGTTATGGAAGAAAGATGATAGCGATATCGTTTGTACAGGTCGTCAATTAATCGTTTTATATATGAAACAAATTTCCCTTAAATTATTCTCTACGATTCCTTACATAGAAGTTAAATGTAGCAAATTACGTTTCGAACGTCTTAATATAGAATCCACTGTTAGTACTCCGATCCCTATGGTTAAAAATCGCTATTTTTTTTTTTTGTTGATTATTGAAGTCGTGTGTATAGCATTAAAAGTAATATAAATTTGATTGTTACTGCCACGCGTAATAGATACTTAAAGCAAGAAACTAAACTTGTATTGGATGATTATGTTTTGTACGAATGCTGCACATTATATAATTTTACGAAGTTACAAGAAAATTTTCATTTTGAAATATCAAAATATCTGCGCAGATAATATTTCGATATTATACTGGTAATGTTGGAGTATCATTACGAACATGGTAACAGAATCTGATTGTTCTTGGGCTCAGAAATAATGTTTGCCCTTTAAGTAAGTGCAACAAACCCCCGAAAGGTATAAATTAAAAATCGTTCCTTTGCCGCTAAACTTGTTCAAATGTTTCATTTTAATCCCACCTATTTTCTTGATTTTGAATTTACTTTCACAGAATAACAACAGAAATCGCAAGAGTAAGCGGTTTGCTGATTGCTCGTACACGGAAAAATGTTTTCACCCTTGAAAACAGTGGTTGTCGTACACTGTTCAGATGAGTGATCGGTCATCATGCGGTGGTGTTCAGCACCATCGCTCTCGATGCGCGAGCACCGATATTTTCGGTGCTCGCCGTTCGTCGTCTGAACAGTGTAAGGCCGGTATTCACAAACGTGTCTTAAGATTAAGCAAATGCTTAAGCATGCGGCATCCTCTACTAACCCTAGTAGCTAGTAAAGGATGCCGAATGCTTAAGCATTTGCTTAATCTTAAGACACGTTTGTGAATACCGGCCTACGACAACCACTGTTGTCAAGGGTGAAAACATTCTTCCGTGCAGTCAGCGACGGTGCGTGCACGTGATTATACGATGCCTATTATTTAAGCACCGTTCCCAACTGTGAAAACATTTTTCCGTGTAGCTCGTAGCATCCGTTGGTGACGCTTGGTGACGCTTTAATGGCGCTCTAGCCGCGCCTCCATTACAGCGCGCACTAAACTGTAGTTGCTTTTCTGGTATTTTTCTCAATCGGAAACATTTATACGCGAACGCACAGTATTAAACAATGAATTAAACTTTATCTCCTAATTATACAAAAAGATAGTGGACAAAAGTTTTCGACGTTTTCGTATACATTTCCTGAAATCTTGGATCCGGAGCAAAATATTCTCTTTTAATTCATGGAATATCAGTACAGTATATTTTTGGCTCTGCACTGCAATGAACCAATTTATATTACACATTCGTCGTGTAAAAGGTGAACTGTAGAAATAATAAAATCTATAAAGTGCAACGAGGTGCAAGGTGCAACGACAACATTCTATACATGACGTGGTTTATGGTTACCGAAGGCGTGCACATACACATATCGCGAATGCAGATTGCTGAAGTGTCAAACGATATTGGATAAACTATTGCAATGTTTATTCGAAGAATATTATTTTACGCAGCCTGACGGGAAAGATGTAATTCGATGATATTGTAACACTTCCTACGAATCGCGTTCCGTCAATAACAAGGTAATTTCATATACTTCGTGATATATTTGTTTTGATGACTGTATCGTAAATAACTGTTCCGTCTCTCTGCGAGTATCATTATACTACAGTGCAGTTTGCCACTGACAAATCGCAAAGTGCGATGCAATTCGACAGAACAGGAGATCCACCAACAATTTATTTACGAATTATTCGCGTATAGTACGAGTATTCTTAAGTTGCACGTTAACTGTACACCGCATTTCGTGTAATTTCTGAAGCACAATTAACACAGAATATGGAATTTCAATATTCTCAATATAGCACTTACAATGACAACACCTATGTGCGAAGATGGTGGCCCTTTAAGAGAATGGGCTCCCCTTGCGATGCTACTGCAGCAGATACCTGCTAAAATTCAGAATGGTCTGTTCACGCATAATATCAACTTCACCTGCATCGACGCTGTGCCTGAATTTATAGCCATTGGAACTAACCATGGATTAGTGTATTGGTTTAACAGAGAGAAGCAGGATTTACAGAGGCTTAGATGCGAGGTAATTTTTAAAACGATCGTTGGATCCATTGGTCATTCTGCATTAATACACGACGATGCTTTATTCCTCCAGAACGTTAATTCAAAAATCACGTGCATCCAAGTAATATCGACTGTGGATTATATGGTTGCTGCTGGTAACGAACATGGTGTTGTAACTGTGTTTCAAATACCCAAGAATCCACCAGATTCCTTACCAGATAGCTTGAAACCAAAACAGAAGAAACAGGTAGAAAGATACAGTATTAGTGGTTTGCACAACAGCGCCGTAACAACAGTCGAATGGTCTAAAAACGGTATGAAATTATTTAGCGGGGATCAGGATGGTTTAGTAGTACTGACTGAAATTGATTTCTACATGGTATGTAACAGAGAATAAGCGTAGTTCTTTACAAGTTTTCGTAATAAACTTCTATGGCAATCTTTCGATAGCACTTGTCAAAGTCGTCGGAACTGCTAAACGAGAAGTATGCTGTAGTGCAGCTTAGTTATCAGCAAGGATCGTTGTTAGTTTCGACAATATTGCGTACGATACTAGTAAATAGGAACGAGAACGGAAAAGTGACGCAAGTCGGTCAGAAAGAACGTAAAATGTTAGTATCGAAGTTTTAAGGAATAATTTGTAACGGCAGAATCATAGCATTCCTCTAACGTTTAAACATTTCAGATTGGGAAAGCTGGGAGCTGTATTCGGTGCTCGGCAAAACTGTGGACAGGATTTAGTAATCTATGCCAGCAGGCCTGGGCTACGTTTGTGGCAAGCTGATAAAATTGGAACTGTGTTGAAAACACTTATCTTTAAGGTTTGTGTGAAAGCGTATTATTTTAAATTCAGTTTCATCAGTTATCACCATTAAACGTATTATTCAGGATGCTATCCGATCCGGTCATACAGAAGTTGAACTTCTAAATCCAGCACCAGAGAGTTCGAAGAAAAATCGAGGGGAGCCCACGTTTGGTGTTATTTTACCGTTCTGTGATGATTTATTAGTAACATACAGCGACGATATTATATATGTAGTAAATCCCCAAACTATTGCTATAACGTCTATTATAACAGACTTACGCCGCGTTACTGATGTTGCTTGCACTAAGGATGAAATATTCGTTTTGGAAGGAGAGAGGAACATCATACGTATCGCGTATTATCCCGAAACTGATATGTTCTTGCCAGGTAGATATTTTCTCTGCAAATCGTTTCCTGTATCTTCTCTCCAAGTTTTAAGAATGATTAAACTTTTAGAAATAAATAATACACCGGATCCACTATCATCGTTTGCTGAAATGAGCAAACCTGTTACCAATGGTATACTGGAATTAACTTCCAAACTGAAAGACAGCGCGATAGTGCCAGCTATGTCTTTTCACAAGATTAACCCAACTAACATCATTCAATCTGTAGGGTAAGATGTAAAAATGAGAATGTTTCACTTTTTATCAGCACGTACACAGCCCATTCTAAATTGAATATTACTTTTCAGCATTGTACCAATTGTCACAGCTGACGCTGATGCGACCTCGATTGTGCATGCCGAAGAAGCTGTGGAAATACCATCTACAACGACAATAAATCTAAATACTTCGTTAACAGTGGATACTAGTAGGGCAACAGAACAGAATGATGCCTGCAAAACAAACGGTATCGACCAAAACGAAAAATACAACGAAAGGAGGCAAATATTCCAAAAAATTGGTCAACAAGAATTCGAAGACGTAGTCTTCACTCCGGAAAGGAAGATTAGAAAGTCGCGTAATAGAGTAACAAATGGGAATGAGAATTGTTCGTCGGTGCCTGATGTCGATGACTTGCCTGCCCTGAACAGGGATCAGATCAACGCCAATGATGCAAAAACCACCCATTCATCTTTACTAACATTAAGTATCGATGACGATTTCATATTGAAGACTGATAGGAATCTGGAATCGATTCAACGCGACGTTGAAAACAAAGAAAAGCTTTTAGCTGACGTCTTGGACTTCGATTTATCGAAGTACATGACAAGCAGTCAAATTACTGCTACTAATTCCAACGTGTCTCAGTGTATCGATACAATTACGTATATTAGTTGTAAGACACATTCCAATGATACCTCGAGAGAGGAAAAAGATGATGATCAGGAGGAATACAACGAGCATAGCGATCATACGGAAACTGAGTCCGGGGACGACGATGTTAGTTATCGAACGGAGTTGAAAAAGTTGGAAGATTTAGGTGAATGCAGAAAGAAGATTCTGCGAGATAAATTGAACTACCCTTCGTTGCAGAGTAATTATGTAGATGCGAGGATGCCATACACAGCAGATATGGATAGGCATGAATTAGAAGTCCAATTTCATAGTAAGTGTAAGTTAATTGGCGTGCCTAATTATTCGTATACGTTTGGAGTTACATAAATGTTGGCCGTTTCAGTTTTATCGAAAGAATCTATAATGCCGCCCACGATTGAGGAGGAAGATTGGGTCCTAGTGGAAAATGACATACCTTCGGTTGAAATGTAAGATCACATTGAAAAAGCAAACTATTTCGTGTATGAGTTACTTCAATTTTAATTGATAGCTTATAGGTAGTAAGTTCTATAAAGATGTGCCGTCACTTTCTTTGCACATCTGGGTAATGAGTATAGTTTACTTCGCGACTGGAGCAAAGGTCTTTTATGTGTGCATTTTTATACACGAAACGAAAAGTTTATTTATACAACATACCTTCTAGTCCAATTTTAATGTAACGATTAAACTTTTCGTATTACAGTAAAGATCCGCTATGGGCTCATCTCAACTGTTTCCGTTAAGCGCTCGTCGCTATCCTCACCACTTCTTGGAACCATTTGGTTGAGAGCGAGCGAGAAGGGACGAAAGAGTCGTTCTGTCTGCTCCGAAAGAGGGAAAGTATGATACTCTGTCTCGCTTCGCCTTTCACGTGCCTACGCTCTCTCGCTCTCTCTCTCTCTCTCTCTCTCACGCGCGCGATCGGCGGCTCGGAATCGTCGACGCTAATCGTTAAGCGCTCGTCGCGAGCCCATAGCGAGAGTTTACTGTATTCCGATTATAATCGAGAAGAAAGTTACAAAATGTTCAATGAGTACTACTTGTTAGTATGGACATGTATAATATTCTTTCGTAATTATTAATTGCAAAGTCAATTTTTATTTAGATCATATATCATATGGTGTCATTGTCCTTTTTTGTAGTATTTTAAACAATGCAAGTGCTCTTGCAGGAAACAAATTGTGATCATGTATTTAAATCTTTTCTTTTTTAAGATTTATTGTGGTGAAGTATTATATGTGTATTGTTATATATTTTAAAACGACATACAACTGCATTGTTTTTATGAATTCATCGTCATTCACGGCATTCCATTAAGTAGGCCATTTTTTAACCGTTGTAACGAAAGCAACAGCAATATGTATTTTGATTATAATATAAATGTTAATAGAAATTCTCGCAAACGTGTGTTTAATTTATAACTGTAATAGCTTATACGTAACGTAATCGCTAATAAACTCTCTGTTCTATTAATGTTAATAGAAGTTTTCGGGTAACAGAACAGTAAGGCTTCACTTTTCATTTTTATTAGACATCCATAGAAAGAACAAAATAAATGTATCTTACGTGTAATAGGGATGAATGGAAAGAGAAACGACAGTTTAATGAGCGTAATTGAATTTGGAATAATTTATTGTTCAATGATGTACATTGTACTCGTGAATGCCTATACGAGTACTTCATTCTTTACTGTACTGAATGTTATAAAAAGTGATCATGCTGCAGCTTTAATGACCTCGCTATACTTTTTAATTTTACTGGCAACACTCATGTCTACGTATTTATCACCTATCGATACAATCATGCCTCCGATGAGTGAAGGATCAACCTTTGTGCTAAGCTGAATACTCTGGCCTTTACTTAAGAATCCCTTTAAGGCTCCTTCGAGCTTAGACTTCATATCAGCATCGAGCGGTTTCGCGCTAATTACCTCGCAAACAACCTCGCCTCTACTAGCAGCCAGTAATAATTTGAACGTATTGATCACAGTGTTCAATTTCCCGAGTCGACCATTTTCTGCCAGCAGGCCCAACAGATTCGATGTTTCTTTACACAAACTGATCTTACCGCAGATCGACTTAAGCGCCTCCACCTTCACCTTCCGTTTTGTCGATGGGTCCTTCACGAACTCTTTCAGCTTTTGATCTTTCTTCATGAGATCCTAACGCGACGAACAGACCTCGATTTATCACAGGCGCAGTTAATTTTAAAGCGTCGAAATTCATTCGGTAGTAAACGCGGAATTACGTACTTGGAATTTGACTAGATCCTTCTCAACATTTTGCAGTGACTTCTGCTTGGTCGCTGCTGAGTAAAGCGCCACGGCGTATCGTCCTTCTAATCCAAAGACTTGGATCGGGGGCTATTAAAAAATATTCCGTGAATCGAAGAACATGGTTTTACTTTGAGTTATATAATTTTGTATTAAATATATATTGAAAAGGCGCACCTTGACCATCTGCTGTACAGCAGAGCTGGATGAGAATGATCGCACCTAGAAAAACGAGCGAGATCTATTACTTTCATGCAATACTCCGCAGATCGAGGCGTGAATGTTTTCGTTCTATCAATTCAGCAAGTAGGTTGTCACACGATTAAACTCTACGATTATCGAATCAATACTATTAAGTCAGGCAACGTAATATAACTCGTTGGAGGTAGAAGACGGTGATAAATGGCCAGGCGGCATTACTTACAATGATTCTACTAACAGACATCGTTACAGGCATTCAACGATGCTTAATCCAAAACCAAGAACGACAAATGTGGCTCTATACGTCCACCATTATATAACGTGAGCTGTTCGTAAATATGTGGTAGTGAATGCACACATGCACGCCAGCTCGTGCTTTCGATTTCAAAAGCGACATCTCTAGAGGGAGCTGCATGCTTCGAGTATAATTCAGTGCAGGTGGTTTGATTTGCCGGATCGTGTTAAGTGAAATGTTGTTTATATTCGGTGCGTTTTAGTTGTATAGCGTTGCAGGTAATTGTATGGAATATTGAAGCTTTAATTTACTTCGCTAGCAGAAGGAAAGGAATCAATTAGTTTCCTGCGCTGTATGAAAGGTAACGGAAATAGGAGAATATCGATTCTTGCCGTAGGCTGTGCAGTTTGGCGGTTTTAGATTTATCTTTTGAAAACGAACACGAATATTTAGATACGTTATCCATTTATTATTCTCCAAATATAATATAATATACAATAATAATTTTTCGTCGATAGAGAATCCAGTTGGAGTAATCGTAGTTTCTTTGCACCGCCAAATAAATGAAACGTGCGGGGTTTGATTGGTTAGGCGAGATCCTTACAAGTAGACACATCGGTAACATAGATGTCTTTCTGTGCAGTGTGATGGAGTGTTGCAGTCAAACCGGGCCAGATTTTCCAATTAAATCGACAATTGGTATGTGTTACCTATTTTCGTACGTCCTTGCTCAGGTTCCTATTCAATTTGCGGTTCCGAAATCCAATATAACGCATTCGGCGATTCGCTGGAATTCTGGGAGCGTGGATGCATGTGTATAACAGCTGGTAAAACTGAACTCGATTACCCGCGTAGCACGCGAACACATTTCACGCGGCAGTTAAATTAATTATTATGCATTGTCGTTGATTTTCCAATTTGCAATTTTGATATATTATAATGATTGCCCTACTTCAATCACCATATTTTCGAGTTCCTTGAATATTTGGCATGGAATTATGTTTCCATCGTGCGTAATCGATACGCGAATCGTGCCTTGTTAGATTTAATTTGACGTGTAAAATGCAATGAATTCCAAAACAGTAGTATTTCTAGTGCGTACTATGTCTGTGTAACGTTTAATATCGCGAACAATGGAATGGAAATAGATTATTATTTTTCACCGATAATTGGAATACGAGTAATACATACATGCATTGTAATCTCCCATGAAGTGTCACGAACTGTTTTTTTTTCACAAATTGAGAAAATTTTGGAATAATACCCTGATACCCCACGTCTCAACTTTGTTCCCATCAGCTGACCCCAATTCCCCTATCACCCACGATCTACCCATACATTTATCCAACACCCATTTGTTCCCCATTTCTACCCTTATCCTTCAATTTCCAAAAAAAACAGTGCAACACCTAATCTGATACTTTTAACATGTATACATATAGATGTCTGTACGTGTATATATATATGATATATATATGTATATAGATTTCGTATATACATTTTTCTTTCTTGTAACATTCATACAGTAATATATTTATTCTTAACATAAACCGTGTGTAGAATTATATCCGTCGGTCATTTGCTGTAAGAGTGAAGCAACCGAAGTGTCAAAATCCAAAATTTACATCTGTAAACTATTAAATAATGATATCATAGTATGTTCGAAAGTAACGAAATTACGAATTCGACAGTTTATCACAAAACCACACGACTTTTGATATATGTGGTAGCTCTAAGTCTCGAACATGAGATATACACACGTAGTTGCGTCATTCTTATTGTAAACGAGCGATATGTGGTTGTACGTTGGTCCATTTACGACTATATTGGAATCGTTAACATTTAATTGGATTGGCATTTATAGTTTACTACTTTCCGATGCAATATGTTCCCGTCGCTTTGTTTTTTATTCCGAACGGCGCGCAATCAGCGAGAAGTTTGAGCTGGTTTGCACTCACCTGTACCGTGTATCCTCGACATTAGTTATCTACAAAGTTTGAGTTTCGAAATTACGCTTCGCCGGTTACCAGTTACGAATCAGTTACGGCTATAAAGTTTAACCATATGGATATACGAGTGCTCGGGTTTCGAATACAATTAGGGGAACGAATGAGGACGTCACATCTATAATTTCCATAAATATGAATATCTATTTGCGATTCGAAACTTGGGGAACACATAATAATTCATTAAACGGCCGATCTGTTCACGGAGGTAATTGGTCGATCGCCGATACGAAAGTTTAACGCGGTTGCATCGAAGTCGGATAAAATTCAACCCTGAACGATTCCGTCGTAAATTAATTCTCTATAAATTTAAATCTTTTTTAAAAAAATATGTCCACTTTACAGAAACGCGTCTGCGCGTGTTTTGTACATTATTTATAGATCCGTACTTATCAACTAAATAAAGCTTGCGTCAGGCTCTCACCGATTAATCGACTAAGTACTTAGTTGATTTCGCGCGCTTCACGATGGTGAAACGCAGAATCCATTAACGTTGACGCGCTTTTTTGTATGGTTTCTATCGCATGCCTCTGAGCGTCGACAATAATTCTGCCGAGCGTAACGAATATTTCACAGAGATGGGCGAATTTTGTAATTAAATAAATTTCGAATATAGTTAAAGTGAAAGTAGAAAAATTTATTCGACGCTCAAGTTGAAACGCTCGACGAATAAAAAAGGTAACTTTATTCGTCAGATAATCTAAAGTTAAACTAACTCTTATTTGATCCGTTATTTAAATAATTTTTCATTTAGTTAATGCCCAACTCTGCTGAGAGATCAGACGTTGCGCAGTCTCGCGTCGGGGGTGTCCACGAAACGAATGTTACGTTCTTTTGGCGGGCAAGTGTAGGGCGTTTGACTAGTTTAAACGTAGTTTGCTCTGGCCGCGCAACAGAAGAGGTTCAGAGCTCCGCGAAAGTAGGACGATTGTCTGGCGGTTCTGTCGTTGCTTTGATTCCATCGATGAGCTCGCCTGCCATTGATACGGGTCCCTCTATTTCCGGGGTTCTGCAGCGCCGTGTACTTCTCTGCGAACGCGCAAACAGAATCTCTCTTAGCTCCGTTCCGCTGCCAGCCTTTCACAGAGCACGGTTCGCCGTTTTAATGGTTAAGTAACATATCGTCGATCAAAGGGGATCTCATCGATGCTAGATACTTTTGAGAGAAAACGCTTGCGGATGCTCCTTGAAACTTCTAAACAGATTTCGGCGAAACGCTGCTAGAGCTCCTCCCTTACGACTGCCGCAGAATGACCGGCTTAACTGTTAAAAATCGTTGCTCAAAAAGGGGGTAGGGTAAATCCGGGAGACGCGGTCGGGCCGGAGAGTTGGTCGTGTCGCTATATTTCAGAGTCTATACGTAAAAATGCATTAAAGTGCAGACCAATTACTTCTCTAGAAGCCAAATAGTTGAATGAATAGCGTTATTTCGCTTCCTTCTGTGGTTTTCTGGATTTATAGGCTATAAAAGGTAAATTGATGTTACATTTAACCTCTTTTGTCAAACAGCGGTTGTACAGAATCGTATTTAAAATATACTTCTAAGTTTATTTTCCTTTAATGTTTGGAATAATAAGATAATAGAAATATTGAGGGACAATGCAGCCAAAGTATTTGGCCATATTAACTCTTCCTCTCAAAGCTAACGAGAAGACCATGTCTCGCTGCAGAAAGGTGAGATGGTCGAGTTATGATTTTTGTTTATTTTTTTATTTTTTATTATTATTTTAATATTATTTTTGTTTATTTAGTTTATTTATTCACTTTTGTATTCATTTGCCTTGCTAATCGCCAGTAGGTAATTCACTTTTTCTTTGATGTGTTCTTTACTTGTTTAGCGTAAACAAATTAAATATCAATGAATCCGTAGTTGTATTCACTCATAAATAATTTTCCTTTAACCTTTGTTAATTTTCCATGAATAATTATGTGAGTGGTCTCTGCCAACGACGAAAACCATTTCTCCCGGCACCTCGGGAGAGGTGGTCAGATGTCATGACTTCAGTTTTCAACCCGATTTACAGTAAATACTGTCTTAAAGCAAATATCGACCGGTTTTTCTGAATCGGCATAAAATTCTGAACATATTAGGTTTGTTCTGATAAAATAAGTAATATCTATATTAGTTTTAATAGCCATTTTATATTAGGTCGACCGCGTGTCCCGGATTTACCCTAGTAGTATTTTCCCCGTTTGTTGAATATTAGCCCGCTAAACTACGGGTAAATAGACGGCTCTCCGGCTCGTAATTAGTTAATGGAGGGTAATTTTGTTCCACGGAAGCTCGAGGGCAAACGCATTCTTAATTGAAGGGCCGCTTTCAAGTTTCCGTGGAGGCTTAAAAAAACGAGTCGCGCCGTGATCGATAACGACTTCTTTCGCGGGACGACGCGATACGTTTTTCCTTACAGCTCAACTGGATTCTTTTTGCGATAGGTGCTCGATGAACAGCCCTGAATCGATGCCGGGCGTTTCCCGAGATTCGTCGAAGGAGGTCTCCGCCGAGGAGGGCGACTTCCATTGGAACAGCGTAAGGTAAGAAACTTCTTCTCATTCTTGGCATTTATCAAGAAATTATCAAAGAAAATTTGAAATATCCTCGTTAGTAGCTTCCCAAGGAATTAATGCCACTCGCATGGAAAGCAATACCGAAAACAGAAGCCACAATGCCCACGCGAGTGCCTGTCATTCAATTTCGAGGGTCGCGTGGGTGCTCGATATCTCGGCGATGCACGCTCCTTTTGCACGCTCTGTGATCCAAAAATAACGAAGGGGTAAAAAAAATCACGCTAATGCCCGGCTCCTTTGTTCCCGAAGCCGTGGGTGGCCCAACTTCGCTTTACCCTGGTCACCCGCTATTTCTATGCCCCTCTATTTAAGGTAAATGTCCCAATACCTGGACATTTAAGGTACGGCGGAAACACGTTTGAGAATTGTTCAGTTATACAAGTCGATATATATATAAACGATTTTACAATTGCATGGGGCACCGTGTGTACTTTATCATTAAAAAAAAAAACATTATTGGATTGAATAATTTTGTAAAATATTGAAAATTCGTAGTCCTTACAATGGCCCAAAACCTGGACAGCTGAACTAGTATGTCCCGGTGTCCCGATTTTACGGTCCCAAAACCTGGACAGCTTAACTAATATGTCCCGGTGTCCCAATTTAACTATCCCATTACATAGACACGTGATAAAAGATCAGCAATTTCTTCTATATAAGTAATTTATGGAAATCAGTAAATGAAATTGTGTAAAAAAGAATAGATTATCGAATGACTAATTTTAAGGTTATATGTAAAAAAAATCTTTCAAATTAAATATTATCGTTAAAACAAGATAAAAAAGGGGAAGTATACTTACTGAAGGATAAGTACAAAACAAAGTAATAAGTACTACAGTCCTAAATAACTATTGTATTATTCCGTCAACAATAACGCGTGAGATAAGTCGCAGTTTGCATAGATGGTCTGCGTGGTCAGGTTTCGGGCCGTTCCGGGATTTCACTGTACCGATAGATAGACACGCGAATAAAAAACTAATACGACCATAAATTTTAATAATTCAATCAGAAAATAATACTACAAAGCAACATTTTCCTAAAAATGTATTAGTTGTACCAATATACTAACCATTATTAATAATATTCGCTTAAGAAAAAGTAGAGACTGTTTAGCAAATCAGCTAACGGCAATACTAAAATGGTGTAAACCGGTCAGTTCAAGAAAATTTATTTTTATTACGAGTGTTACGAGTTTACTAAGAAAAATATGTATATGAATATATTTAATTAAATATTTGTGTAATTGAATAAAATAGTTCTTTTATGGGTAAAGCATATATTAAATGTAATAATCAGCATTATTTACACTAGTGTCCAGGTATTGGGACGTGTCCAGAGATTGGGACATTTACCTTACCCCTTTGTGCGTCTCCATTCTTCCACTCGACGCGGTGCAAACCCTTTTTCGGTCGCCGCGGTTTGTTTTCCTGCGTTGCGAGGGCAGGAATGAAATGCCACGCGCCCTTGACCCCCCGACACCACCCTCGACGCAGATAACATATCGCGGGTACTCGAACATGTTAATTCCATCGCGGCAAACAGAGGTATCTGGGAATGGAATCGAGCAACAGCTTAACCACGGCGTTTGAGGTAACCGAACCCCAGCCGATTTATACGAAACGCGTTCGTTTAGCCTCGCCCGTCGCGTTTGTTTCGCGGATCGTGGCTCGAATTGCTTTATCGGCTCGCGGTCAAGCCACGCTCCTCCCCCCGTCCCGCCAACGCTCTCAATGTTCCCGGCAGAATTCCCGTTTTCGGGGCGAGCAGAGGGAAAACGCGAGCACACATGGGTTCCCGCGTTTCCATCCGTCCTTGACCCCGATCTCTAACGTTAAATAATGGCCCGGCGTTTCCCCGTCGCGCACCTATGCCGCTATCGCCTCCCGCGTTAAATCGTGCGTCAAAGCGGAACGACACGGCTTTCCACGAATTTTAAAACTTTCCTCGGTTCTCCGGCTTCTAAGCTTTTTTTCCCTCTCGACCACTCGGCGAGTCAACCGAGCGTCCCCTTTTTGCTCGCGCCTCGTTCGAGCCGCCCGGTTCCCTGCGCCGAATTCCCTGCGACGAGCACTCCCTTTCGAAAATTCCGCCGAGAAGCTCCTTGCTTTCTTATTTCCCTCTTGCAGCCCCGCGGCCTCTCTCGAGCGTGAATTTCGCGCCCCAGGAACGATGCTGGAGGAAGTCCCTGCTTCCGCTCAACCTTGACCCGGTTCCTCTTCAATGTCGAAGCCTGTTCCGCTCCACCCACGCTCTCTCTCCCTCTCTCTCCCTCTCCACGCCTAACTCGCAACTCCTTCGATGGGCGCATAAAGTTTCGAATTTATCGCCCGCGCGATCGAAGCTCACGCGACGCCCCGTGATTTCCGCGACGTTCTATTTTATTCGGCCCGCGGAGCAGCACGGTGGTGCTTTCATCTTTATATCGACGGACAATTAAGGTCGACGTGCAGCATCCGGCCGGGAATTGCCACGGATCGACTCTATAGCGAAGCTTCAGCCTGTCGGAAGGTAATACGTTTGTTCCGCGAGATCAATGGGAACGTGGGCGCGAGGGAGCAAGACAATGCTCGCGAGAGGCGGACGGAGAACGCGCTCTCCTTTGAAATCCAGACCTTGGCCTCTGGAGTAACCCGATTAGAGATGGGTGAATAGGGGGCAGGGGCCGGAAGAGGAATAGGGTGACGGAGGAGCAGGGATGTCGAGGGAGAATGAGATATTAGGGTATAAATAGGCCGATGCCTTCGCGGGCACGCGTAATCGAATTAACGGCGCCTAAGGGTTGCGGAAGGGGTATACCTTCTGCCTGGAAAACTTTTTGCGTAGAATCGCGCAGAAGTAGGTGGTCGAACATTGGTGGCGTATTCTACTCGCAAAGCTCAAAGATAAGAAGGATCATCCTTTCTCGGAATAGCCTCTGGCATAACCTGAGAAGGGAGCACTTCAAGCTCTGTGTTTGTATGCATCGACTTTCGTCTGCAGGGCTTTCCCAATTTCGCCAGCTAGTTTCGAATCGACCTGTATTCACGCTTTGATAACCAACGATGTCCGCATCACCATCCCCCCGAAACGAGCGGGTGGATAAATTCGACCAACCGGGCGAGAATAGGGGATCGGGGGAAACAAGAGGCGTTCTCGGCGTGGCGAAATAAAATTCCGCGAAAATAAGGGACGATGGGCGTGAACGGCGAGGGAGAAATACGACATTACCTATATCGCCGTCGGACTGGGGCATAAACTCCTGCAGTTCGGCTATCAGATGGCGAATTTCCTCGGAGTCTTTTCTGATGCTGCACAGCTCTTCCTCGTAGAAGTCCGGCCGGATTTGCTTGCACAGAAGAATCTGCGACATCACGTTGCCGATGTTCGACGGACCTGGCCGAGAGTCTGGAGCCCATTAATAAAAACTTCGGTTTAGTTCTGGCTGCGCATTGTCGGAATTAAAAATGGATGAGTCGGGAAATGCATCCGCTCGATGGAGCTTCTCGGAAGTTTCTATTATCCTCGCGTGTGACGCGTGTATATGGTACAGGAGTTTGCAGGCAATTTGCAGGAAGAATAATAAAAAAAAAAATGTGAGATGAACATGGGAAGATAGTTGGCTCAGCTCGTTTTTCTTCGGCTCTTCAACCAGTAAAAGTATTGTATAGTGATATGTAAGATGCTTGAATTTAAAGTAGCTTTCTAGACAAAATCGATAGGATTCTTCTTTTTAACAAAGTCCTGTAATCATAGAGCTAGGAACTTCGAGCCAATGTTGCCAGAGGACCGAGCTCGCCATACCGTTACCGGGAACTGGGTCCAATAGGACGCGATGTTACATTCATGAACGGTGTCCCGGGTCTCGTTGTCAATTTATTTAAACGTCTCAACGCGACCCTGACCCGACATGCTTCTGCTAGTGGAACAGGGGTAGGCCGTCGTACTTACTGTAATAATCCGCCATATCCATGGGCACGATGCGGATGAGGTTCCTGCTTTTGCACAGCTCGCGTAAGAATAGCTGAACCACATAGAACAGCAGCATCAGATTCGGACTGTCCACGGGGATCCCGATGTCAGTGGTCCTGAAAGCATATTATTCGCCCGGCATATTATTTTCGCTGCGGTGAAAAAAGAAAAGTTCCCTCGTTAAGGATTCTCCCCGTCGCGGAACTGCCCAATCTTGTCTCCCCTCCCTCGCAATTATTACTCTACCCTGTTGTCCTGCTTTGTGCTGACTGCGATTCGTCCCGTGACCAGCAACTTGGCGAACTCCCGCTTATCGAGTTAATTACACGAAAAAATGCGGTTATTAACATCCACGGGAAATCGAAGGAACCGCCGCGGGTCCAATTAGAGCCGCCCTCTCACTCGGCTCGCGCACCATTTCTTTAAATTCCTCCGGTGGAACGCGAAACACGAATAGGGGCTGCGAATTTCGACGGAAAAATATGTGAGGAATAATATGGAGTACTCTGACCAATTCCAGTACGTGAGTTCCGTTCGTTCTCGGTAGAAGTATCTAGATATGCCTGCACTTCATTCGACTTTCTCTCCAAATCACAGACTAAAAATAACAAATCAATTTATATCCGATTGGCTTAGCCTAGACTCTATAGTTTACGATGCACTGGTAGATAACGCTGACACACTTCGCCAGCGTATCGAGGCTTTCCAGAACCGAACTCAAAACTTTAGAAAGCAATTGAAAATCAATTGAGAAGAAGTTTGGAGGAGCTGAATGTGGTCACTTTCAGTATCTACTCCCATCTGTAACCCAGAAACAAGGTCTCGCTATACAAACGGCCACCCGAGCCTTTTTTATGAGTTTGCTATGGCGAACATCCCCGGAATCGGGCTCACATAAATACGCAACCCTCTGTGTCTACCCCGTGCGTCTTCAATTCTCGCGCCTGCTAGCGCGTCTGAATCTTTCAGCCTGGTCCTTGTAAAGGCGGGGCAAAATCAAAGCGTTTCATTGGTAACGAGGTCGAAGGTTCGCGGTGCGCGTTTCTTTCTTTCTCGCGGGGGCGGAAAATCGCGGAATTAACGAGCAGCGCGGAGGTTCGCTAAAGACAGGCATCCGCGTTTGGCTGAGTCGACGACACGGCTCGAAGCTTTCCCTTAACCATTCCCCAGCATAGTAATTCGCACGACGGTGGGGTGAAAACAACAATACGACAAGTATCTTTAGAAAAGCGGGTCGCGTGACAGAATGTTTCATTTCCCTAGTTGCACCCCCGAGGTCCATAGTTTCACAGAACGAAGGCTTCGGAGGGCTATCATTCACGAATCGTAAAGATACAATAAAACTTTTCCCGGGGACCGGGCATTAATTTTGCCCCGTTTAACGCCAGCTCGCTCACCGGGGGTGGCAAAACGTGCTTAGCGTTCAGTTTCACTTGGAGTCGCGGTTTGGAAACTTGAATTCGAACCCACCCACGCTCGTCCCTTACATACCCCGTCCTCGGTTACGCCGGCAATTAGCTGGAATAAAGTCGGGAACAGGCGGTAAGAAAGTTTCGAGCTTCCGATACGTGTTGCGCGTCGAGGTCGTGTTTCAGGTCGCAGGTGGCTGTGCTTTATGCAAGAAGCACGTAGCCGGTTGATCTAGGGCTCGTGCGGGAGCGTTTCGATGGGGAACGGTCAGCGATCGCGAGATCGAAGCGTTGATCGCGCGACGGGGTAGTTGGCGCGAAACGCGAGGTCAATTTTCATAGAAACGCGGGAAGAAAGCGAGGGTTCCGTGGCGTGTGTCGCGTGGTCGATACAAAAGTGGCGTGATTTTGTGAGATAGGTTGCACGAGGCGCGATTATTGCGCCGCGCGGTAATATTGGAAAAACTGTTGGCAAGATGAGTCAAACGCGGAACGATTCTCAGCGGTTCTCGCGATACGGTCTGGCTTTCTGTCGGCCTCCCCGCCAGCTCTCCTTATTGCACGTAGAACTTGGATACTTGTTTGTCGGTTTCCGAAGAAAAACGGGGCGCGTTTACGACGATCGTGTACACAATCCAGGCGGGATAAATGTTTGAACGGATTTTAAATCGCAATTAGCGTGCGTCTGACGTTTGAGGCGTAGCAGAAATTACGCAGGAGCGTTACGTGAATCGGGAGGGTTGCGGGGAGGGTGGACGGGAAACGTGTGCACGCAACACGGCGCTGCTCGACGTGCACGTTATAATTAAGCAATTATATATCCAATATTATGTCCAATCATTGGGCTCGAGGCAAAACCATGGTCAGGTCGAAATAATTAATTACGAGGCCTCGAGGGAGCGGCCTCCCCACAGTTTCCTTTTAATTAACCATTTCTCGAGCGATCTTCGACTTGGAGGCACCGAAAGGTCTTCCAGAGCTGCCCTCTCCAATGATCCGCCACTGGACTTTCAATTTTAATTCGTCTCTCCTGTTGCAAATCAGCGAGGAGGAGGGAATTAACGCGGCAAGAGAAAGGGGCTCGTGGAACATTTAGATTTTCATTAGAACAGGCAATCTCCTTGAAGATAATTTTTTAATGGGCGGAGGATATGTACTTGGACCCCGCAGGCACTGTTATCTGGGAAACAAATCCCCGAATCCATAAGATTCTTTATTACAACCTCCAAAGCACACAACCCCCGCGATGTTTTGTGTCAGAATTCTTTTATCCCCTAAGACGCGCGATAAGACTGTTACGGTAATTTGCGAGAATACGAGCAATTGTGGGTCTGGCAAATCGCTCCGCGTCATGTCCGAAGGGTTGATCCTTTTTTCCGCCCCCCCCCCCCCCCCGAGGGAATTAAATGTAATTCGGTGGGGAAGAAACGCGGCCATAATAAGCCCGATAAATCCTGCGGGCACAATAGGAGCGGACAATGCCTCGTACTTGAGGATTTCCGGCTCACGGTGGCGGATTTTCGAGTATCATCGAGGCGGGGGTGATATACGTGGGTGATCCACGCGGCTGGAACGGAAGCTGGTCACGAACGTGTTTCACGGTTGCGGCCCGGCCGGCTTCTATCATAGCAATCTATTTACCCAGTTAATTGGAATCTCATTAGCCGGAAGCAATTCGAATTCGTTCCGCGCGACGTCTTCGTTTAACGTTCGATCAGCGCAATTGACGTAAACTGGTTAATCAATCACCACCGTTTCTCCGCCGTTTCTTTCCCGCTTTAACCCTGCCAAGCTCCGACCTCCCTGATCGCTGATTAACTACAAAGTCGATACGGCAACGGTTATCCAGAGGAAAGCTGGCGCGATTTAACCCTTTTGTCGGTTAGGACAGGGGAACTGCGCCGGGAGACGTGTGCGTCGGCATTGTTTCCAAGTTTCATACATCGCACTCGAAGCGATAGACGTTCTGTTTCATTCCCGCGATTTTTAATCGCACCTCTGGCTACCGTCAGCAGAGTTTCGTTCTCAAGAATACGTTACTTGGTTTACCGTATCGCTGCAGTATCGCTTCATTAGCGTGTTCGCTAGCGGTGCACTTCTGGATTGACTCACTCGGAATGCCAGATATTTGCTGACACCCACGCATAAGCACACCACTTCTTCTCACCTACCTTTGTACTTCTGGCAGTATAAGCTGAGACGTGGCTTTACACGCTTCTACGCAGTTTCGACGCAGTTTCCGGATTTTCTCGCGAAGCTCTGGGCAGTCTCGCGATTGCCCGATGTTTATCAGTAGATCTCGGAACTGGGCCACTTGGCTGTTGATCTCCTGTATGTGCTGCGAAGTAAAGTCGACGGGAGCGATTAATCCTCCGGCCGCCGTGTTCATTGACGGGCGATCCCGCTCCGATATCCACATATCCGGGGATTAAACCGGCACCGAGTGCATAAATCGAGAGTAGTTTGTTACGTGACCGACGATCGTGGGACGATAATAATTTATCTCGGTGATCGACAAAACGCGGAACAACAGCATGGAAGTCGCGGCCGTTAAGTTACGAAGGCATGCTAATGAAAATGGCATTGATTTACCTGGAGGACTGCTTTCTCCGACTTCTCGCCTCTGTCATCTGGTGTCTCCGTCATTGTTTCGTTTCAGCGAGGACTGTCTGATTGCTAATTGCCACAGGGCAATTAACAATAGGGCCCGCCTGTACTTGCAAATATTGCGAGCCGTTCGGTACACGGACGCCGGAGCGCGGGCCGCTAATACCGCGTCCAATCGCGACTCTACACACCGATATTAATGCACGGGCACGGGCTATTGTTTGTTTTCAATCCACAGCTAAAATAAACGCGGCGATGATTTATCAACGTTCGACGTTTGCCAGTGCCTTACGAAGAAGACATCCGTCCGGCCAAGAAACGTTGTATCTCCGATAGAAATACAGCCTTCTCGGTTCCGCCTCCTTCCGCGAGCTTTCTTACGGCGACGCTGCTCCCGAAAACGACTGGAGGTACCAACGACATTTTACACTGACAACTGGAACCTCGCGACGATTAAACAAACGTCGCCTCCGTCCCGGCGTGTAATTGGAAGCTATCGAACGACCAGCATTCACGTTCACCGTGCTATGGAGATTCAATCACAGGTGCTCTCAAAACGCAAATACAGTGACTCTATTAGCTGGTACCTGGGGAACTATCGCAATCACTGATTCTCGTCCTCACTGCGGCACGGCAAGAAGGTAGAAGCCGCCAGCGAATGGGTCGCCCGTGGTTAAACGAGATCCCGCGCGTTTAATGCTTGTGGCGGCGGGGCCGGGGCAAAATTCGCCAATTAATTGACCGAAGGATTCGCAGGATGAACCTCGTGAGGGTGAACGTCGCGTCGCACTTCCTCCCGTTCGACGTCGTTTTCCTCGACGTTGGCTTCATCCTTCGCGATAATACGCCAGATCCGTTCAACTGTCCGCGCTAGCTCTCGGGGAAGCTGTCGTGCCACCACACGACATCCTTCGACAACTTTCCCGCCAGGACAATGTGCGCGTCGGGCTGGCACACGCGACAAACTGAAACGTGGGTTTTGCTCCGGACCTCTTTCACTGCCCCGAGTCCCTCTTAGCGCATGTCTGACTTGGTCTGTCTGTCTACTACTGTCGCGTACCTACCGCCTACCATCCACTCTCTCTCTCTCTCTCTCTTTCTCTCCCTCCCTATACACGGACACACGTGTGTATCTACAGGGTACTGATCACAATTATTCGAACGAGTGTTCCATCTTCTACAATCGTCCCCTAAATTATTATAGTAAGTTTGTTCTTGAGGTTTTCCTATCGTTTACGTGCTACAAAAACACAGAGCAGGGTGGAATCTATTCAGGACTTAGTTAAGGGTTCTTCCCCCGAGCTCACGTGTCGATCCTGGTTATTATTAAGTTACTAGAAATATCGAATTTCGTTCAGAGTCTTATTCAGCTGCTACCTCTCGATAAGAGAACAACCTTCTTTCATTTGCTTCGACTAGATGGGCAATCGAGAATCCGTAAGCCTGCATCGTACCTCGCCGTGCTATTTCTCGCGCCGGGGCACGGACCTTGCAGCGGGAGGTAATAAAAATTAATAAGCACAGTATGCGCGCGCGTACGTTTCGCGTAGGATTCCAGGCCACTTAATGCGAAACATTTGCTATGTGCATGCGCCGCGTAATGTAGTTTACGGACACGGTTAATAAGACTCGTTCTCGCACTTGTCCTCCATATTAACGACAGTTCGGCAGCGAACCCGTGAGTTCGAAGCAACAGGGAAGGACAACGCGAAGCGAGAAAGTAACCGTAGGCCCTTTCGTAGTTAACGAAAGGACTTTCGCGACCTAGTCGCGTGAGAGGAAAAAATATCGCGCGCTCAGTGCTCGATCAAATCGATAAAATACAATCGTATAACAGTAATAAATATTCGCTCCTCTGGCTCATCCTGCGATTCGATTGCGTGGGAGAATAAGATGAATTTCCAGCAGGAATTGCGTTTTAATGAGCAGAAATGTGAAATGCTGAAACTACCCTGTTATTTGTTAGTTAAACAACCTCGCTCCGGCGCCGTCTCGCGAGGCAATTTTAATTTAAAACGAGCCGTGAATCGTCAAGTGAGACGTTGTTCTACGCGGAAAGTAATTGCCAAGGGAATCTGTATCTCATCAGGTAAGAGTCGCTAGCTGGCATAGCAATTGCAACAATAGGGAGCATCGAAATAAATACCTTCCCAGCCACTTGCCAATCATTACGACAGAACTCTCGATACAAGGATATCAGGGAGGTTTAGAAGGGCCTACCGTTTCACTCTGCCTCGAAACTTCGCACTGATTCGTCCTCACGACAGCGCGAAAATGCAATCAAGTGTTACCAAATACTCGAAGCGAGAGGCACTGTATGCCGAGCAGGGAACAAGAGCGAAGTCTCGGCCCCTTTGTCGTCGATCGCTTCCCCTTGGCTGACTTGCTCGGCACTATACTACTTGCGGCTTCTATCTTCGTTAGCTACAGGTATACCTTACGATGAAATTCTGAATGTGGAATGCCTGTCGGGGATCGACTCGTTCCATCCTCGAGCCCCTGAACCCCTTGGACCGAGACGTTCGCGGCGGATTAGGCGGGACTCGCGACCTCTACCATCTCTTTCCCCATTGTCTTCCATGCAGCCTTCGCGCCGGTCGGATCAGACTACTCGGGACGAGTGCCTCGGGTACTCAGAATCGATATCTAGGGGAGGATAAATACCAAGCGAAGTGCGGATGGAGTAGCGTTGACACTCTGCCCACGGTAGGAGGATCCTACGCGCGTCCTTTTACGCGATCGCGAAACGGATCAGAACGTAGATGCGGTAGACGACATATATCAGGTAGAACAGTAGAAGGTAGACGCTGTACATGTTAGACGTTAGACCGTGGGGATATTCACTTGCGGCCGTGGTGTTCGATGCGATGGCACTGTCTCCCCTTCCGATCCAAGACGCTGATCGAACGCAACTAAACGGTTGCTCTTCCGAGTAACAGGTACACCTGCGTTTAGAATGGAGGGGATGAAACCGTGTCGTAGCAACAGGCGCGATCAACTGGCAGATCAATTTCACGTTAGAGCTGCATCACCGGGTGCATGCGCGATTAAGAACGCATGCCGAACCCACCGTTTCCCCGATTCTAAGACACTCCCTCGATCGGTCGTCCGCCATCGATCCGCAATCATCGGGGACCCGGTGATATAATTTTGTAGGGCGACTTTGTGCCAACGCGCACTCGCGAGCGATTTCTCCTCTCGCGTCAGCGCGCCGACCGTGCCACAGCGATGGCTCCACTGGAGACCTAGATTTTTTTTTAGCGAATTTCAGAGGTAGCCTGGTAGATTTTAGAACGAGGTCTGCTGGACAATCTGGGGGTGATTTCACCGAAATTTCTTTGCTTAAAGAGAGGGATGTTGTCTTGGAGCATCTGGTTTTCAGATTGAGTTAATAGAAACTTTCGAACACTCAAGACTCTGGTCCTGTTGATCCGGGAAGGGTGCAGATTCCAAGCATTTTAGAATCGCCTTGAAGGAATACTCAGTAGGGTAGATGTCCCAATTACTGCCAGTGTCCCAATTACTGCCAGTGTCCCAATTACTGCCACTTGATTAATTATACGTAATAAAAATGTAACGTATAAAAAGAAATGTACAAAAAATAGTTGTTATTAAATGGAGATTCTGATATACATTAAAATAAAAAAATATATGTACTCATATGTACCTAGGACAAGTTGATTTTTGAGGTGACAGTTATAGGTACACTAGGATCGGTCGCGAATTTTAATTAATTATTAATAAATTCTTCATATTTAATTCATAAAACTATGTATTAGTATTATTTTATTTTACTTTACTTTATTTTATGTATTATTTTATGTAAATATTTTTATTTCTATCTCTTATATTAATTTTCTATGTTATAATGGTAATAATTTTGTATCTCTGTACACTAAAGGGTTTCCCGTTAATAAATAATAATAATAAATAATAATAATTTTTTTTTAATGGAGGAGATGTTAAATAATATTATGTTTCAAACTGAAACAATTTTTAGGTTACACAACACGCGAAATAATTAAATGAAGTGCGGTTATAATCTTAAGGTGGCAGTAATTGGGACATCTACCCTAGCACGGGAAGCAGAGAATCTTGTGTCATCACGTTATTCACGTATCATTTCCCTCCTTCCACTGTTCTTCCATTAAACATGATGCGTGAACTGCATCGAGTTTTTCAGGTGTATCGATCGTTCGTCAATTAAAACTATTACACCAATAAACCGGGTCTCCCTTTCACGCGGAGATCATTTCGAAATCGTTTAATCAATTTACCAAAGTGGAACAATTAACTGCGAACCAGGACAATCCCGTCAGAGTTCGAATTGATCCGGTAATGATTATTTTCCGACGTTCATCCATCCTCTCTCATTTCAATGCTACGTACGAACATATCCCTATTTTTCTTTCGCCTGGCGATAAATCAGTCGTTCTCCCAGTTGTCAGGGCCCCCTTGTAACGAGGGAAATTTGTAACGCGGGCCTAGGATTCGCGAGCGAGGGCTCCCCGCATCAATCATTGCCAGGTTCTGCGGGCAAAACTCCGTGAAGCAAAGATTCTCTTCTTTGCTTCTTTCGGGGCCATCGAGCCTTTTTGCCCTAGCCTCTGCGACCGAGGAGAAATCATTGCTTTTACGAGATTTAGCGAGTTACAGTCGTATCCTGCTTTATATATGAAACATTCAGGCTCCCCCAGCCTGGGAGCGAAACAGGAAACATAAAGCTAGTCGCCTGAAATAAAACGAATCACCAACACCGCTCCTCTGAATTTACTTAGCGAACTTGCACGTTGCAATCAGAATAACCGACGTCAGAATTTACTTTCGCGTACTGGGTAAAAGGGACACGCTCCCTTCGTTCATCGCTAAAACGTCACCATCCGCGCCCTAGCGGTTTTTAATCTGCGAAAGCAGGAAAATATAGGCAACCGAACTGAATTCCTCCAGTGGGACTCGCGGAAGGAGCAGCCCGCGCGTCTGGCCTATGCCAGGTTAGACTACTTGATCTCGACGGTAATTCGATTTACGGGACAGTGAGAGAGAGGAACACGGAAACCGCCATATCGCATGATGCAGATGCGTTAAAACACTTTCGATTATCATTTCGAGTTTTATCTGACCTTAGGCTTGACAGTGTTTCGTTGCAGGGGCGTTTGTCAGACAGAGACGGAAGTTTTGAGACAAGTACCAGCAGCAGGGATTCTGTGCTCCGAGGAGATCGGGTACCTGCAGCAAATTTCATGTCATAAACGTCCGGCACAGAAGCAGAGACCCTCAACCGAGACCGCGGTGTATGGGTCCTTCAAATATTAATCTGGCCACCGTATTAAGGGTGCAGCGCACATTTCTTGCGCCGCTTCTTTCTCCCGACCCCCTGTCTCTCAATAACGGGCTGCAGCCTTTCCGAGCTTCGGTCACCAGCCTCCACGTACAATATCGAAACGCTAGTTTATCGCAGCAAAGCGGGGAAAAACGGTCTCCCGGCGAATAAAGCGTAAAATATGAATCGATAGAAAAGTGAAGCGTTAAACGTCGCGCACAATCGCTCCGAAATTCGAGGGTTTAGTTGGTAAATGCTGTCAGCTGAAATTGAAACGATACAATTGTACACGTTTTATTGACGGGGCAACTAAAAATCGATTCGCGTGGAATTCGCGGACGGTACAGGGTGGCATCGGAATGAGCACGGCACGGTGTCCCTGGATAATATCCACGGTAAGAACACACCAGCCCGTAATAACTCACATCGGGTCTCCTATTAATATCAGCCACCGATTTTCACCGGCGGCGTTTCGTTGACGCACGATACATCGCCGCCAGATGCGAATTTACATTTACATCGGCCACTGGGATTGCCACGTTTTACCGCCTCTATTGTTCACTGGCCGGCACATTACTCGCTGAAAGTGCGACCGGCCGGAAAATTTACCTTCGATCGATTCCGCCTAACGGACACATCGATCCAATATTACTTGTAATATTCGGCTTCTCGATTCTCCTGCACACGGTTCCCGTCCCTATCGGCGCGCACACGTTCGTCGAAACGCGACGAATCCGTTGCGCTCCCGCGATTTGCATGCCGCTATGCATGTATGCATTCGTTTTGCATGCATTAAAAATCAGAACGGTGGTCACACGATAATCGAGGCGCAGGGGCCACGGTGCGGACGCGAATCTAGAAAACGCCACGGTTCGCCGTTTCCAGTGCTCGATCTTATTTACCCTGGACTAGTTTCGCGTTCGACACGGCGCGTTCTCGTGATCGTGGCCATTTGTAAACGGGACAGACGCCTCGGATCAGGGACAATGGAATCTGATTTGTGAGGCAGAACTTCTCTATTCTTTAGATCTTCACTGCGAGGCACAAAGTATTATAATAATTCTACAGCTATTTCCACACCGTGCAACGATCATTTCGAAGCAACGGAATGAAGACGGAGAACTACAGGTCTCCTCCGTATTTAAATTCAAATTCACCGGCTGCCGTGCGTGCTCGCGCGATACGACCGCGCCAAATGAGATTTTTAATTAATCCGTGGCCACTGGAAACGAGGCACGCGAGGGAACTTTTGTCGCTTCGGATTTACATCCCCCCACGCGTCACCCAAGCCGCGACCGAAAGCGTGTTTGCTCGCGCTTAAAACGTACCTACCTTTGTGCATCGACAAACGTTTCGCGCGGCGAGTTTCTTCTCCCGTCGATATTCTGAAACAAAGACGCGCCGGGTTTTTTAATCGTCCCCATCCGTCTGCTGATAACGCTTCCCACCGGCCGACTAATTACGCGCGAATCCGTTTGACTGTCCTCCGCAGGGACGGTGTCTCTGGAATTTTTCAAACTCCTGCTCCTCCGCGCCCATTTGCATATTTCATGATCGATCCTGGCGGGCGCAGACGAACTCGCGCCCCGCCTCTCTTCAACTATTTACCATCGCAGAGGGACGAGATTCGGCGCGAGAACGCGCGGAACTGTGGGAAACTGCACAGATAATAATTGCTGGAGAGTTTCGGGAAAATCGCTGGCTGCTCCGGCGTTTCGAACTCCCCTTCACTCCTACTACTGAGGAGAAACTGTCTGGCGTTCGTGAACTACAATGAAGAATGATACAGACTAAAGACGATCGAGTAGGGGAAGAAAAACGCAGTGGAGCTGAGGGGTTGATAGTGTGAGTGGACAAAGGGTGGAAGCATTGTGGTGGCTGAAAGGTTCTTGCCTAAAAACGATAACGCTAGGAGGTTTACGGTTAAGTTATAGGGCTGTTGGAAGGAAGGGAAAAAGTGGGTTGCAAGTGGGTTATAGTGTTATGAGAACGAGGCTGCGTGGAAGTTGGGAAATGGCGTGTTAAAGTTGGCCTGGAGCGGATGAGGGACGCGTTGACAACTTGGCGTTCGATGTTTAAAAAAAGTAATCGGTTCGTAGAATTAAGGGTAGACGCACGTTGAACGCAGGGTGGCGCAGCGCAGTCGCGGGAAATTATCTTTCTCTACGCTAACAGTATGCTCGAAGCAGCGTGCACAGTCACGTGTGATTCTAAAGATGATCGGCAAGAAAGGAGACCATTTAGCTTCGAGAGGTCCCCACGAACAAAAGAATGACGCGGCCAGGGAAAAGTAATTAGGTCGATGGAAATCAATCGGCCACGGTCACCATGGCCGACAGGGATCCTCGAGGGGGAAGGAGAAAGAACTAGTCGCTCATAAAATACAGCTTCCGCGGAACGGGGAGTGTGAAACTGGCCGGATGATTCAAAGGGAAACGGCGAAGTTGAAATTTGTGTGTCAGTGGGTCAATAGAGAAGCGACGGGTGGGGGAGAAGTCATCCCCGACCGCAGAGAGAGGATCTGGAAACTGAAAGTCGACGGATGCGAGAGGGACAGAGGGGGCTCGCTTGGTGAAAGTAACAGGAAATCGTGGTGTAACGGTGGGAGAAACGGGGGTTGAGACGGGTGGAAGTGGTGGACGTGGACGAATGGAGAGCCGGATAATACTGAAACGACACCCCATACCGAATGGCATAGGCGTAGAGTCAGGAAGAAAAGAACCTATCGAGAAACTGTCTGATGCCTTTGGGCCACGTATCGGCTGTCGAAAATCGAGTAAGCTCGAAAAGCGAGCAGCACAGGCAAGCCTCAAACCTATCGCGTCGAGCTTCTCCCTCGGGCGTATATCGAAACCACTCCACTTTTCCATCTCCCCGAGAACTTTCATTCTCTAGCGCCATCAACGTCACAAAGTTATCCCAAACTTCCAACACCACCCTCTGTTCACCCCTTTCTACTCATGTTCCTTCCCCGTCTCAAGCTTTCTCGCATCCGACTCGTTCCCCAACTTCCTGCCCTCCAACCCTCGTGTCTCTCGTTGTCAAAATACGCACGTACGAGCGTATACTATTTCTCGCGAACGTGTCGAGCGTACGACGCATACAGATGCAATTTCGAGGACCGTGCGAAGAGGGTGCACAGCCCTCGAACGAGAGGCAACGAGATTACACGCAGACCCTGTGAGAAAAACAGGGAACTGTGTCAACGCCAAATCAGCCCGAAATTTGTGCAATTTCCATAGTTATTTCGTATTTTCTCCGTTACCAATACTGATTGGTAATTACGTAGGTATTGTGGGAGTGCGAAGGCTCTTCGGTTGATAAAGTATGTTTGGAACAGAGCGATTGGGACCGAGAGAGGATGTTTATGATAGAATATCGAATGTACCGGAGGTGTGAGGTTCGACTGGTTTCTCTGAATGCACGTGGAGGATTCGGGTGACCGGAGCGCGTGTCAAGAGTGTGTGCTCTGAGTGTGAATCTCGAGATAAGAATGCACGAGGGCAGTCCTGCAGAGGCATCTATAATAAATACTCATTTAACTGTTTACGCGTGTCCATTTAGTGAATTCTGCCTAATCAGTCTAATCGCCCGACATCCCTACAGTACATCGAACAATCTCGAAGCTATCTTCATCGCCGGAGAGCACGTCGGATATTTAATTAATAATCAGTTTCTCCTCCGTGGTAGTCAAGTGGATGTTTACCAGCGAGCACGCTTCGAGCTTGGTAAATCGTGGAAAAACAGGCGACTAATTAACACCTGCCAGCTCACGTACGAAATTACCGAAGCGAGAGCGTATCCGTAGCCGAGTGGAGTCGCTTCTTCCGGCGCACGTCGAGGAGGAGATCCGCCTGACGTTAAGTTTATTCCCCGTCATCGCGCGACTCCGTTTCCACGGATTTGTTTCAACGACCCGAGACAAATTCGTTAGAGAGACCTCTCGTTACCGGATTAGCTGCACAAAGAGTATCCTCGCCTGTCCCTCACCCACCCGCTCCTCTTCCACAACGCGTAAACTTTGTTCAGCGATTTGTTTCGCCGTTGGAATTACTGATGTAGACGTCGGATGCAATAAGGAGACTTATTTCCCTTCGCATCGTATCTCCTTCGTCGACGATAACTGTCTTTCCCGCCCTTTGTCTCCTTAAATCCCTAATTTTAATTTTATCCATCGACTTCCTTTGAAACACGACCTCGGTAGACCACGCAGGCGGTTGTTTAGTCGCGAAGTCGTCGTTCGCTTCCCAATCGGTTAATCCACTCCCTCGCGAGCATAAATATTCGAAAGGACGAATAAAACATGCAATTCCCTGGAGAATCCAGCTCCTCCACCAAAAGGATAGCTTGGACGGTGAAAAAGACACGTCTCTCGCGAGGATTCCCACGATTGTTCGCCCTTGTCCTCCTCAGCGCGATCGATAGCTCCTTTTCGAGTGACTTTCTGACAGCGGCACTTAGCTTGGCACGATCATCGCCACGATTCAATTTGTCGCGATGTCCGCGGTGGAATCGCCCGATGAAAGCCAACGCACAGTGGGACGAATCGCTAATTTAGGTGGAAAAAATTCAAGTCGTCAATATTTATAAGAATCGATATGTTGGCTCAAAAATGTCTAATTAGAGCAAATCCAGCATATTATCTTTTTAATGTACACCGTTTTCGAAACTCGGTTCGTTCAAGTTCATATGTTTGAAGGCAAAAGTCAATCCTGAGGAAATTGCTTCGGAATTAGAGCTTTTTTCGCATTAAGGTAAGTATAATATTTAAAAACCTTTTTATATTATAAAAATTTAATATATATTCTTAATTTAGCATATTTTGGTTACTTGGAAATACCTCTATTAATGGTAGATATGGGGCATTGACTATGCAAAATTTACAAGGTCTTTTCTTTTTTAAAACTTAATTACTAACCAATGCCACAAAATGCCACTGTAATTCCATTATAATTTTTAAGGTTACTACGGATAGTTTCGATTTATGCTAATTTGAACTGCTAATATGTGCTAATGGATTGAAAATATAATTATATGCAGAAGTATCACAAGCTCAAGTTAATTCGCGCAGCGCTTCTTTTTAATATTACCATGTTTACAATAAAGGTAAAGAAACCAAAACGACAGTATTATAGATAGTTTAACCGTGACTATAAGTATGCCTTATAACTATTAATATCTTGTTCATTACAATATGTACACGCTAATCTGATTCACTACTTGAATCATCAGTACCCGATGAACATTCAGTAGATTGTGATGCTGATGATATCTCATCTTCATCAAACGGAATGGTGCTGGCAACTTCTCTTTGCAAAGTAGTTTCAGTGTTATTATTTGTTAATTATTATTATTAGTGACAAAATACACTGTGATATGAATCAGGTTTGTTTTCTAAAAATTTGAACCCCATATAAACCCAATACCGCGAAAAAATATAACAACTGTGCTATCTCTCCTGCCGAGCGCCGCGCTCGAAAACAATTAAAAAAATATAGTTTTGCAAATTACTGCAGATCGACCGTTTGATTAAAATAAACTAGAAAGTCTCTACTTTCCGTACATTCAACGCTTGTCGCGTGGATCGACGTGGAACATATAGTAAAACACTATTTTAATAGCGATGCAGAGAAAACTGATTTCAAAAACCAGGTTTTAAACTTAAAAACTCAGAAATTACGGGAATAGACATAATGTTATAATTGATAATTATAGTTAAAGTACAATACTGTCCTTTTGTTCTTTTTCCTTTATTGAATTAGTCATATTTTTATTTTATTGATATTTTTAGTGAAATAATAAACTGTAATACGAATCAGGTTTGTTTTCTAACAATTTGAACCCCATATAAACCCAAACCCGCGAAAAAATAATTTTGTCCAGCTAGCATGTAGTATACTCGAACCACTGTGCAACGTCGCGGCGGTGTATCCTCTTTGCTGGATCCAGCGGTATCAAAGCGGTATCACCTCTGCCAATGAAATCAACGACTCCTTGGAACAAGGTAGCGTGGCAATGTTTTTCTCCACTCCCTCGTGATTAACCGAGATAATTTCCCAATCGAGGATAACCCGATTCTGCACGCAAAATATAAGCCTTTCAGTGGAATCAGTTATGGCAGTGTAGGCATGTAGAAATGTTTCAGCAGAGGTGGTCCAATTAAGCAGTGTCTTATAGCGCTCCAGACGGTCTGGAGATGCGTACGGCATGTTTACGCTGTTCTTTAACAACGACAACGAGCTGGTCTGCGTTTGCCATGGTAATCTCGCTTTTATTATGTCATAAGCCTCTTGGCCGGCGAGCGTGGCCACCGCAAAGCGTCGGATTAATCATCCGGCCGCCATCACTTGAATGGACTCTGTTGAGTTATTCAGCAGCTCGGACAAGTAGCTTCGGGGCCTTTAGGACCGTCCGCTGTGCTACGATCTGCTGTGCCCTGCGATAAAACGCATTTCGAGCATAACTCTTGTAATTCGGCTGCGGTAACTTTCTAATTTTCTAACTTCACCCTTTAACTCGGTGCCTCTGGCTGGAAGTTAGACGAGTGGTCAGCGTGAATACGTGGTAGTCAACATCGGTCGCGAGGCTGCGGCTGCGTATAAAATCGAATGAGAGTTCGGAACTTTCGTGAACGGGGGTGGCCCAGGCTCTGTTCGAAAGCTGCAACAGTTTATCCACGAACCGGGGGACGTTCCCCTCGCTCTGTATCGTAAACGTATCCTATGTCGATACCTACTCATTAGTCGAGTGGCTCCTGAGGTGAGTTCACAGTCCACGGTATCGCAGTACCCTTTGCTAGGCAACTCGAAACGATCTCGATCTGTCTCACTCTTGCTCCCTCCATTCGCCTTTGAGTAATTAACAGCGAAGGCACTCAGGGACAAATATTTCGAAGTTGAAGCGAAGAGGAAGACTTAACGGAGCAGCTGAAAAATATTGAATTGTCCGAAGGACGAGGGAGAAGACGACGAGGAGGAGCACCTATTTAAAGGTTTTGTCAGAGATGGTAAATGGGCAGAAAGATTTTCCTACGATTGTCCTTGAGTATGATCTACATCTTCCTGTGGTGTCTAGAAGGCTGAATAGTGACCAGCCAATTGTTTCTAGCAACGCTATACCTCCGTCTCCCTTTCGTGTCGGTATAGCGAGGCTTCTCATGCATAAAACATCGCGCTTTATAAAAGTGAAATTATGAAGATTTCAGCTGGGCAGCCCCGCGAAAACAGTAACTTGTATTTCATACGGCGCGTATGAATATGCAAGGCGCTTAAATTTACATTAATCGCCGGCGACATGGAAAGACTGACGCGGCCCTAAGAATCAACGAACTCTTTTTCAGTCGACGTACCGAGGAGAAGCCAAACAAGCCCCTTGAAAGCACAGTGGAAATTATTCTACAAACGAGCCAATTACGAGTGCAGCTACAGAACGGTGTTTAACCGAATCGTGTCTCATTCGTGTGACCAAAGCCACTTACCATAGCGATTTCACAAAATAACATTATCCTCTGATGAAATTGATATGCCGTTCCGAGAAACCAGACTGCTAACGAATTAATTGCCGCCCCGTCTTTAAGGCGACGTTCATTAATATTTGCTCCGGCCCTCCAAATGAAAATTCACTTTGTCCACGGGGTCGAGCAATTATTTCGTCGCTCGTGATCCCCTCCCCATTTCTTATTGTTCTTCGAATCGCGCGCGGCTTTCGCTGTAGAAGCTCCTTTGTATAGTGACCTTTCCGCCCCGAGTTTCGCTCTTCTGCATGGAAAAGTGGGCCGTGTACCTCCTCGTCCCGTCTTCGCCACCCCATTTCCCGCCGTGTTTATTCCCCGCGACCAGGTAAATCGCCGGGCACGCTCCACTCGCGGAAAGTGCATGGCCGAGCGGCGTGTACGCGCGGTTATGAAGAATTTGATCTCGTTGGATGAAACTTTTATCCGCAAGCACTCTTCTGAGATACACCGGGAAAGTGGGTACAAGTAAAATTGCGGCGGAAAAGCTGAAAGTTGGAAGATTTCCAGCGACGTGCAGGGTAATCGCGGGGTAGTGGATGGAAAGTTGCGGGAGCGTCGGTTTGTCTTAATTTATCATGAATTACCCTGAGTTATGCGAGCTTCTCTATTTATCTCTATTCTCCCTCTCGAAGTTTCCACCACGCTTTATTAGGCACCCAGCGTTATATTCCGTGCGTGCGTGCAAAAATATTGTCCGTTTCACAGTTCGTTGCAAACGGACCGTTTAGCCCAGGACACTGATAAAATCTGGCAATCCGTCGGATTGCGTTAATTCACAGGCGAGAATTAATCGACCCGTTTTCCCCAAATATGTCACGCGAACCACCAGAGGGACCCTCGTTCTTCCCACGCAGTTTTACATTCCTCTCTTCTCCTCTTTTTTTTTTATTATTCCAGCCCCTGTCCCTCGAGTCCTGTTGATATTATTTAGGGGGCGCGAGGCGCAATTCGCAGTCGCGCAGATTGCGCTCGTTTTTCACGGAATAATCGCCCCGTTGAGTTAGCGCCGCGTTACTCTGGCCGACGAAGTTCTCAAAAAAGCAGAACGGTGGCCACGCGGGATGAAAAACGTGTTTCATTTGGGCGCGCTTAATTAGTGGCCCCCGATCGGCCGTGTTCGCTTATGAATCGGTGCGTAAAGGGTTTCCGGTGCTGCAGCGTGACCTATGCAATTAATCCCATTTCCGACCCCAACCGGCAGATATTCCTTTGAGCACACCGTGAGCACACTTCAGCCAGCGATGTCTCGCTTGGGGCTAGTGCTTCGGCAAATTACCGCTAATTAAACCATGAGTTTTTAGCCACTGTCTGCCGCTGCTCGAATTACCGATGGTAACGGGCAGTGCTCCGCGCTGGTGTTAGTCGGGGGACGAACTTCTTGGGTATCAGTGAAACGTCAGTTATTTCTAATAACACTTTGCAAGTATTAAACAATTTCAAGCTCGGGCAGATTAGCTCCTAAAGAACAAAGACTCCACAATTATCTCCGTTTCCCCCAAAGTTTCATATACGAATTAACATTCCATCTATCCATAATCGCAAAGCCAAGCGCGCTAATCTAATCAAACCCCCGACAATTTTTCGATAAACTGTAAACGAGCAGGCGTTCAGCCCTCGTTCGTCTGCCTGCCTGATTCACTGGGCAAACAGATTTTGTAATCAGCTTAACAGGCCCTCTATGCCGCCTCGCTGGGTGTATCAGATAATTGAGAACCGCTCTAAAGTGTCTTCTTCGCGTTGGATTAAGTATATTCACACGGATTCGCACGACCACGCGCACGCCCGTCTCGAAACCGAGGGGGCGAAGGATTACCCCAGCCCTCCTTTGGGCTTCTCGTCCCCTTTCGTTTTTCTTCTCGCCAGCGACTGAGCGGCTCTGGCGAAAGTGACTGTGGCACCGGGTATCTCCTTACCGCGTCCTTTCCGCCGGAAATATCGCGCGTAAGCCGCGGATTATTCAGGGGGCCGGTGCATAAGTAATCGGCGGGGGGTGGCCCCTGAAAGTTGCGCAGCGCTCGAAAACGAAGGCTGATCCTCCCCCGGGGTAGCCGCTCCGAAATTCTGCCCGCGTATCGCGGCGAATTTCCCAGCGTATCGAATTATATATTAAAAACCGTGAAGCGCGTATTATCGAGCGGGGCGGCTGCGGGCTCCGCGCAATTATTTATAGCCGGGGGATCGCGGGGCGCTTATTACGCGAAAGTACTTGGCCGAGCTTTTAATGCAGCCGCGGTACGTGCAAAGCTCCTTCGAGTGGCGAGTTATTTCGATTATCCGAATGATAAGCGCGGCATAATGAAGCGGTCGAAGCGCGAGCTGCACGTAATTCTCTCAACGGCATACCTATAATTAAATCGCGAGTACGCGTTTCACTGGGAACGAAACGAAAGGAATCGGAGCGCACGGAAAGCTGTATGCAAAGAGGGGGATGCTCTTCGGAATTTTCTACGTCGATGTCGCGGAGGAATGACGCGAAATGTTACAATTACGTCCACAATTGCGAAATGGTCAAATCCATACAACAGTGACGGATTAAGACCTTTAGAGGCCTTAAGTACTTGAAAGATTTTGAGTCCCCCTTATACACGGTGATCACTTCAACGCAACGTACGATTTCTTAGGCATTTCCGATGATTTGACTAAAAAGTGGTTCTAACAAAAGATAGATTTTAAAGTTCAGAAAATTTCTGTGGTGTACTTCCTTGCGGGCCATGGACGCCATTGCCATGTGGAGTAGGGCTGGGACTATTCGAATAATTTACTATTCGAATATTTTACAAGTATTCGAATGCTACGAATAAACTTCGAATATTTGAGTATTCGAATGTTATTATTCGAATACTATTCGAATACTGATGTATTCGAATACCGATGTATTCGAATATTATGGTGTGAATTATAAATCAAGTTCTTTAGGTTCCTTTTTTTAGAAGCATTTATTTAGTTTCAGTTGTGAGTTCGTTAATTTGTCAGGGTGATTTGTCTAGGTGCGTTTACCCTATAACTAATTATAAAATAATAAAAATAAAAAAAACACTTAAGGCTAATGAATGAACACTTTTATAAAATTATGTTTGCAGCGCGATTGATTCCACGTGCTGCAAAAATTGTTTGGATATGAAGCAAGAAATTGAAAGAAGTCTCTAATTAATTAGTTGCTTATTTTAATAACTTATTTTACTCATTTTAATATAAAATGTCCATTCACTGGTACGTGTTCATTTACTGGTACATCCATCCTATGAGGGAATTCTTCTCAGGCAGTCAGATCGGCCGGTATCAAAATTATTGGTTCCTTTTTAGTACATTTTAATAAAAGCATGTTTTTAAAAAAAAAATTTCTCCATAAAGTATTTCATGCTTTTTAGTGAAAATATTGTATTGTCATCGGAATTACACATGTGTGCAAAGTTTCAAGCCGATCGGATATGTTGAAGTGGGTCAAAATTAGCTTACAATATTTCACCCTGACAAACTAACGAACTGACAACTGAAACTAAATAAAAGCTTGTAAAAAAATGAACCTAAAGAACTTGATTTATAATTCACACCATACTATTCGAATACGTCAGTATTCGAATACTTAAATATTCGCCAAATAATTGCGCAACTGAAGTATTCGAATATTCGAATACCGAAAATTCGACAAATAGTCCCAGCCCTAATGTGGAGCTTGCATGGTACATTCCATACATCGTACCGTATCATAGAACATGTACCTTGTACTCGAATGTGCAAGTTGTCCGCGCTTACATCTTGCGGCCGCCTCGTCAAAGAAGGGCGAGGACCGCTGAAGCTTACCGCGTCCATAGAATTAGAAACCACTTCAGAGGACCGAAATGCGGTCGTAAGTCACGGGAATTTCCGAAATGCTTGAAAAGCGTGCCACAAAGCGGGAAACTCGCGAGCAAACACCGTCCTCATCGCCGTTGGATCGCGGCTGCGGCGAGCCAGCCCGTTTTCGAGGAGGGGTGAGAAAGAAGCGGAAACGCCCGCGTCGCCGTCGGCGGTTTGCACAATTTGTCAGCGGCAGCTGAACGGCGGCCGAACGGGGAGGAAAGGGGGCGATATTTGTCTGACTATGCCCCGCTTCTCTGTAGCCGAATTTCATCGTGGTCATGAATATTTACGGTAGCGACAATCCCCGAGTGGAAAAAGTAGTGACGTTCGGGGAACGTGAGGGAATTCAGTTCAGATAGGGGGCTTTTCATAAAACAGAGCCTCCTCGTGGGGCGGAATTAATGCAGGTACGATGAAGGGGCAGGCTCGATCAACCCCCTGTAATTCCATGAGGACACGGGGAACCGTTCGACACAGCTTCGACGTAGATTCGCTTCAAAGCTGCTTCGCGTTACGCGCATTTATATCGAGTAAAAAACGATCCGTACTAAGTCCGAGATACCGGAGAAGGTGGCCGTGAAAGGTTTCCAGAGTACCTACGTCCGAGCGCGGGGATCCTTCATGTCGGCGCATAAAATATCGCGGGAGAGCTTTGAATTGTAAATAAAGATCGACGTCTGACCAGCCCCTCAATGGGGTGCGATAAAATGGTACTTATTGTTGGAAATCGTCAGGCTTAAGGAGCAGATGCCACTGTGAGAGCAGATATTTATAGAATAAGGAGAGAGTCACGATTCCCCAGACATCTTGACAAATTCTAGAAGGGATGATTGTCGACAAGGGCGTCCGTAGACTTTTTTCCAGGCGGGAGGAGGGCGGCAACTTTGGGGTAGCGGTAAAGAAAAATATCCTTAGTCATGAAAAAACAACCCTAGCGATGACATCGACGAATCGGATCATGAAACACGCGGTGCGAGTGGAGCAGTCCTCTTGCTTTTTTGAACCGATTTTGTAGTGTCAATTTTATTAAAAATTTAAAACCGAAATTTAAAAATTACGTCCCTCTGCGTTCCTCGCCCATTGTCGTCGCAGTTTTATTTTACAAGAGAAGGACCAGTGACACGTTATTCGTTTGCTGCAAAATTTTCCAGGGCCAATTAGAATACGTCAGGCGCGTCCCGTGGATCTGCTGTCCACGCGCGCAGGCTTTGAGTGACGTTTATCAAAGCCTCCCCCGTTGATTTCACGTTATATTTATAAATCCCGAGCAGGTTGCCCCTGTGCCTGCTGCCGTCCATACCTGATTCGACTTCATTCAGGCTGGAATAACGTTATCAATACATCCAGTCGCTGAGCCTCTGCGTGCATAATGCGCGAACAATGTGGCTCAATGGCGCGGCCTGCGTCCACAATGCCCACTAACGAGTACTTGTAAGTAGCCCGTAATATAGAGATAAGAGTATCAGCTCCCGGCCATTCCTTCTGCCTCGACATTACGACTCTCCGTGTTTGTCTCCGATTTGAATTTCACTCTGCCACAGCATTACTCCACGACAAACTGCACCTCTGTGATAGAAGGACATTACAGAGGCTCCGTCAATTCTGGTCCCACCTGTGGGGGTACGAATTAAGAAGGGAATCCTATTTTTGGGGGCTAAAACATAGCAAAAATTTGATTTTTTTAAGAAACTGCAGTTGTCTTTGTATTAATTTTTAATAATAAATATTGGAGTTATGCATGATATTTCTTAAAAAAAAATCCCAAATTTTGCCATGTTTTATCCCCAAAAATAGAATATTCCCTCTTAAGGCAGGATACCACCTTTGACTGCGATTTTGGAGGCGTTTTTCATGAATTTTTTTTGCATACAAAGAATGCGCAGAAACAAAATCGGTTTCAGTCATTCATTAATGTAACTTTAATCTGTAATTACACATTTTTTGAAACTGAAAAAGTGAAAAATAATCTCTTGTAGGTGGCGCCAAAATACACTCCTTTGGAGGAACATCGTTAGACGGCGTGTCAAATTCCGCTTTGTACGTGGCTCTTAGAAAAAAAACCAAAGAATGCTCCTATTGGCAACAATATTTTTTAATGCTGTACGTAGGGATTTTACGAAATTTCGATTTTTAAGAAAATGGCGGCCATTTGAACAAAAAGGTCAATTTTTTTTAGGGTAAAAAAGTTTAAAGAAATTTATAAAATTGCGCACCAAAAGAAAAATAACAACGCTACAGCAAAAGTCCTACGTACATCGTTAGATTACACCACGGGGAAGAATTGTGCAAAGTTTCAAGTCAATCGGATGAAAATTATAGGAGTAATCTGACACGCCGATTTGGAAAACATCGTTTCGAGAAAAACGCGTTTAAAGTTTTATATAGATTTATATATCTGTTCCAATCCGGTTTTTACACAAGAAAAAGGTTCCGGTCACCTTTCTAATGAATGAATTTCGATTCTATACACTTGAAACAGTACTTTGAGAACAAAAAAAATTTTCAATTTTTTTTAAGTGCGAAGGTGGTATCCTGCCTTAAGGGAGGCACAGTGTAAAGACGCAAGAGATGCGAAGGGGACGGATTTTAGAATTTCTGGCAGAGGGAGAAGGGATGTCGGACTGTTCAGGTTTTCCCGAGAAAGAAGCCGCGCAGACAATGATCCGCTTAGTACGATTTTCGTGGAAATTGTATTCGGGCCTGTTACCCGAACAGAAGTATAAAACGGTTTGCCCGTGGATGAGGGTCAAGCTGCCACTCACGGCCGATTCTGAAAACGAACGCCGCTTGGGGCGCAACTCCGTGGTTCGCAGGCTCCTGAGGGACGAGCAGGGTATCGTCTTCGCTCGACGAGCGGCTGAATTTTTTGCTCCCGCGTCGCTGGTACAGATGGAAGTTTCCCGCAGTGAAAAATCGCGTTAAACAATTAAGGAGCCTTCTGTCCAACCCGCGGTGGAGCGATAAGAACCGCGGAGAGGTTCCAGGGAAATTAAAACGCGATACTGTAAAAGTTTCGAGTAACCAGCTCCCCGCCGTTCCCGTCACTCCGACGAGCTTAGCTCTTGTCGTTCCTTTCGTTTAATCAAGCCCAGCGCTGTCGGTGCACCGGATTATCGAGTAATTCAGAGTGAACTCGTGGAATACTTGGGAGATACTGCTGAGCATCGTCGAGGTCCTGTAGAAGAGGAACAAGAATCAATGACTGCCTGCTTAAAGTCTTTTGAAACGCGTAAACGTAGCGGTGACAGTGACATTTCCATTTGTTTACTACCGCCGAGGAGGGCGCACGGTTTATCGCCTCCTTTTAAAACCGCGCCGTCGATTCATATATTAGATTAACGATTTAATGGATAACTCGATGAATGACTCTATGTATGGTACGTGTCGTTGCGTAAATTGAACAAATTATAGAAGAATGCCTCCGGTGTTGGTAGATGGACACCCTGCGCGCGTATACACAGTGACAGCGTGCAGTAGGGTGCGACGGTTCTCAGCTAGAGCCAGGCCCATCCCTCGTCAAATCTTTTTCTAAAAACTACCAAAGGAAATCATCCTCCACACTCAATCTTCTAAATCGAACGATATCGATATCACCCACTATCAATTCGCAGGAATGACTTTATATTCACACTTCCCTTATTCCCCATCTTTTATCCCTTTTCATTTACTCAATCGCAACTCCACAATAGTCGCAAGAAACTGCGCAAGCCAGATTACAATGAAAACCTTCTTCAGTCAATAAGAAAATTGCAGAAAATTCCTCTAGAACTACCCGTAAGTACTTGCGTGTTCTTGCTTAAGAAGACAGAGGCGCTGTTAACGAAACAATTGCGCTTTCGAAAAGACAGTCGTAGGTCCCCCACGAGAGGCATTGGCAGCGTTTAAAATGCTTCCGCGGGTCACATGAGCATCCCTGAACCCCACAATGGGCAACTGGTCATAATTACACGCGACGACAAGCGTGCGTGAGCAGGCGCGCGCGCGCCCGTGTGTGCGTTCAGATCGCAGGAACACGATCACCATCTTAGCCCGAGATCAGTGTCTCGTGAAAAGTCGAAGAGTCCACGCGTGCGACAGCACGATTCCAAGTAGTCTCTTCCTCTCGGTGTGTTTCGCGACTAGAGGGTGGTGCGGCGTGCATACATGCTTCTGTAACATGGTGCTACTCTGCTGGACTTTTCTCATTTTCCTCGCGGGTGAGTGCGAAAACACGTATTTTCCGCTGACGCGCATCCCTCCCGCGTCTCACTTTTCATTCAGGAGCACAGGTATTTCGACCCCCTTTGAGCGATTGACGATGCCTGTGCTGTTCAAAAAAAAAATATGTGTGCCAGAGATATCGAAACACGATCGCGAAAAAAATCGAACCGTAGTCTCTGTTCCTCCCCGCTGCCAGTGCCCCCGTCGCCGCTTGACAATCGAGATCAAGCGACACGTCCGCCTGAGAAAATCTTTGACACGACACGCGACGTGACACGGCTCCACTTTTTCATCGTTTCGAACTGCTGGATGCGCACGCGGTCGTTGAGTCATTGGAAAACATCCGAACCGTCGATGTTTCGCGCTAGCACTGGCTTCCGATGACGGTTTTCTCTTCTGAAATCGTTTGACCGAATCGGCGAATGTCTAGGAAAGCCGCGTCGTTTCGCTGGCAACCCACTGGCAATTCGAATTCGATTCAATTCTCGCGGCAACTTTCCCAACCTCCAGCTCCGTCGAAATTAATTAGGGTAACGCATACAGTTGTTCACCCCTATACAATGATTGACCCTCTTCCCCAAAAAGTAGGAAATATAATATAGTGCTTTGTTTATACAATAAAATATATCTATATTTCAGTAGCCCAGATATTTTTGTTCCGAATACAATTATATTTTATTATGATCCACATCTTGTAAATGTATAGATAAATCGGAAATATCACGCGGCTACCATTCTTATGAAATCGATGGAATTTGATTTAAAAATCGTAACGTTGTAGCCAATGATTTTTTCATATTTTCAATTAATAATGACAGTAACTGTATATATAATCATTACATATGTATAAAATATGGTCCAAAGTTTGCGAGAAAAAGTTATTTCACTCAAAAATGTCTATATTTTCAAATATACAAGAGGTGTCAAGAACTGTCACAAAGTCTTCCTACTTTATAGTGATTGACCAGGGGGGGGGGGGGCAATAACTAATTGAAGGTTGTGGGAGTACTTTTATAGTGATTGACGTGCAATTTGTTATTAGTTAGTGTTATTGGTAAGTATTACTATAATTACATAATCTGTCATGATAAAATAAATCGATAAATAATTTAAATAGAATTATTGCAAATTAAATAATATTTACTCTGAAATAAGTTGGATTTTGTAAAATATTTTCCCAAAATGTATGATTTTTAGGTTACTTGCAATTATCATCCTAGTCACAGATGCCAAATTAATTACATCTAGCAGCGATAAGATATTATAACCATTTAAGACGACTACCTATTTTATATTCTTAGTGGATTATTAATTATAAGTATGTATTAGAATTGTTTAACATTTCAAAAAATACAGTACAAATACAATTTTGTATGTTTGAAATGATTCATCAGTGTTTTTATGCCTGTCCTAAAACAAGGGTCAATCACTGTTACAGAGCCTGCCAATTACTATGTAAAACCCGGTCAATCATTATAATTTTAGGATCATCTTAATACTTAATGATTTTTTTAAGTTATTTTTGTGTGCAGTTGTATGAAGTAATTTTTTTTATTCTTTCGAAACTCTTTTAATGTGATAACAACAGATTTTACTCTCCGATTTTAGCGATAAACTCTTTCTTTCTTTGAATAATGTAGCACTCATTCTTAAACTGTCAATCACTGTACATGTTACCCTATGCCTCGATTGTTTCCCTCCGTTTTTTTGCGATTTGCACTGACTCAACCGTTCGTCGCCAATATCGCGTTCCCGGGGGCCAACCACGTGACGGGCGCGGGAACGAGTTCGCGATGCGCGCCACAAATTTGGCGAAATTGCTCCAAACATCTTCAAGCCCCGAATTCGTTTGCCTCGATGCACTCGGAATCAAGCCTGTCCCGCTGCTTTTATCTGCTCGCGACGAGCCAGTTTTCCCTGACCCCAGCGAAAACTTGAAACCGCCCTGCGACAGAGCAAACTGCGGCGGCCTGCGGTTTCGTCGCACGCAGCTCGAAAATTGCGCATACATAATGCATGGCGAATCTGCATTCAGCTTTTCGCGAGCGCGCGGATCGTCACGCAGGTTCCGCGGGGACCAGAAAGCGAGTATTATCGTGTAACTTTAGAATTAGATTGGGGCGGAAATATATTTCCGCGACACAGATGGACCTCTGATGGGGAAAAGGACGGATTAGCGTTCGACTGGGCGCTTGATTGTGGGATTGTTAATATCGAGGCTGGGCATTGTTGCAGGATGCCGGGCGGCGGTAAACAACGGCTTCAAGAGCTACCCGACCACGGTGAAGACGTTCGAGAACGACACTGTTCTACTCCCGTGTTACGTCGAGGACCTCGGTAAGTTTCTGCGCAAACTTGTCGCCTTTATCGTGGCCAGCGTGAGTGCAGTGAAACGGTAACTCGTGGGCTGTGAGTGGCATCGATTGCCTCTTAATTGGCATCCTGGAAAGGTACAAAGAGGTAAATATCGGTGAACCAATAACGCGGGTCATCGGCGAGCACGCGATCGGGAAAAGGCTCGGAGGGTGACTTGTACAGAACAAGGAATCTGCAAACAAATATCACCTGTTGCACCTCGTAAACTGCAACAACGGTGTAACTCCTGGCTCGTTATACCGTGATCTTCCTCCCAGAAGGACGATCCTTCTTGTCTCGCGCTCGAGGAAGTTCTCAGATCAGAATTGTAAATAGCTTCTCTATTTCCTGCTTCTTGCATATTTGCAAATGCTTCTTGGACCACTTCTGAACGACGATCGAAAGTGTCGTCGACTCGTCCTCTTTACACACTGCTGGATTAAGCAATAAGCAAAATAATTTCTGAATTTTAAAATCTAACTTTTGTTAGAAACACTTCTTCGTGAAGTTATCGGAAATGCCTAAGAAATATTTAGTACATTGCGTTGAAGTGATCACTCTGTATAAGGGGGCTTCAAAATCTTTTAAGTGCTTAGGACCTTTATACATCGTATCGAGACTTTATATAGGGTAAATCCGGGAGACGCGGTCGACCTAATATAAAATGGCTATTAAAACTAATGTAGATATTACTTATTTTATCAGAACTAACCTAATATGTTCAGAATTTTATGCCGATTCGGAAAAACTGGTCAATATTTGCTTTAAGACAATATTTACTGTAAATCGGGTTGAAATCTGAAGTCATGACATCTGACCACCTCTCCCGAGGTGCCGGGAGAAATGGTTTTCGTCGTTGGCAGAGACCACTCACATAATTATTCATGGAAAATTAACAAAGGATAAAGCAAAATTATTTATGAGTGAATACAATTACGGATTCATTGATATTTAATTTGTTTACGCTAAACAAGTAAAGAACACATCAAAGAAAAAGTGAATTTCCTACTGGCGATTAGCAAGGCAAATGAATACAAAAGTGAATAAATAAACTAAATAAACAAAAATAATAATAAAATAATAATGAAAAATAAAAAAATAAACAAAAATAATAAAAAAATCATAACTCGACCATCTCACCTTTCTGCAGCGAGACATGGTCTTCTCGTTAGCTTTGAGAGGAAGAGTTAATATGGCCAAATACTTTGGCTGCATTGTCCCTCAATAACTCTACTATCTTATTATTCCAAACATTAATGGAAAGTAAACTTAGAAGTATAGGGGAGACCGGGGATAGTTTGGACACGGGGATACATTGGACAGTTTGAAAATTGCCTGCATAGTGTCATGATGATTGCAATTTTTTTTGTAGTTTGCGCCTATATGCCCACCAAATCAACTGATATTCAATATGGCGTGTTGCATTCACGAATGACAAGGTATGTCACACTTTTCAATTCTTGTATGTTACTGTATAATATTTTCATCTACTTTTTGTTGTGATTCGGATACTTCATTATGGAAAAATTTTATTGTAACTTTTTTGAGGCATTGCTGAATGTGTTTAGAATAAAGTAATGCTATGGAAAAATCAAAGTATCTTTTTTGAGGAAAGGCACGAATAATTTTGTTTGGATATGATATGAGGGGTTACATTGGACAGATAACACTTGAATAGGCGAGGCTTGAATGACTGGGATTCTTAGGGGCCCCAGTGCTGCCACTGGCCCAAAAGGCCACTTATTTCGGCCTATGAATACGAGCTTGCACCGCACACTACTACATACACTCTTACAGTTTTTCTTATCCGATGTACACCCGCGGTATCATTGGCTTCGAGTTCCCCTTTCGGGCGGCTCTGGAAAACACCATGGAGGTCGGGCTCCTTAATGGCCCAACAGGCTATTTGTCATTTTAAATAAATTATATATTCATTGGATTATTCATTATCATTTCTTTCCATCTGTCCAAACTATCCCCGTGCTATGTCCAATGTAACCCCACCAATGGGGATACTTTGGACAATATGCATCTCTGAACTTTTTTCATCTCAAGGTAATACTAGGGAATGTAAGGCCCGTTTCTCAGGTTCAAATGAATAGCGCACATTCTGAGCTACCGAATGGTGTACAATTTATAGCCGTAAGGCATCTTACAGGCCCGCTAAAGACTATTAATAAAAAATTGTCCAAACTATCCCCGGTCTCCCCTATTTTAAATACGATTCTGTACAACCGCTGTTTGACAAAAGAGGTTAAATGTAACATCAATTTACCTTTTATAGCCTATAAATCCAGAAAAACAGAGAAGGAAGCGAAATAACGCTATTCATTCAACTATTTGGCTTCTAGAGAAGTAATTGGTCTGCACTTTAATGCATTTTTACGTATACACTCTGAAATATAGCGACACGACCAACTCTCCGGCCCGACCGCGTCTCCCGGATTTACCCTAAGAGATGTCCCCGAACCAATGTCTCTGTTATTTCGTACCCAATTTGAAAATGAAAGCAAGCTTCTGCGTTTAGTATTCAGGCGATCGTTAAAGCTGGAGCAGCGTCGCAATTTCGGGCGGCGATCGATGCTAATTTCCTTAAGCAGGGGCACGCGGCCACAGAGACACTTGTATGCGCACAGACACGAACGGCAAACAATTTGCCGTGGAATCGATCGACCTGTCATCGGCGGTTTCGCTAAACGGGATTGCCTGTCGAGCATTCGCTTTACCTTGTCTCGGCTTCGGCGGGAGGTCGTGCACGCTAAGACGATCAACGACTCCTAAGACCGCCGCGGATTAAGGACTTGTTTCGGATTAAAGTACCCGGCCCTTTACTGTCTCCGCCTCGGACGCGAAACTTTGTGGGACGAGCCACGGCCTCGGTGTTCCATCGAGTCAAGATTAAAATGGAATCAGGTCGAACGGAGGGTACTTAGCCGGCTTGCAGCTTATCGTTTCAATAAATGTTGTCTTTATCCGGGGGTCTTGGCACCTTGCAAACGGTTGCCAATATCAATTCGTCGAATCTGTGGAGAAATGATTTCTGGCCGTGTTTATTCGTGTCTTCGTGACTTACTAGAACAATATAGATAGTCTCGAGAGAAAGTGTTCAGCGCAGTGGCGCACTCAGGATTTAATATTGGAGGGAGCCGAGTTGAACGGATAAAAATATTTGTAATGCAAATCCAATAAAATTCATTAGGATTATGAAAATTTATTCAAAGAATAAAATCCAGTTTTCTTTTCTGCTTGGAAATTTATTTAAAGAATAAAATCTAGTTTTCTTTTCATCTTGGAAATTTATTTAAAGAATAAAATCTAGTTTTCTTTTCTTTTTGGAAATTTATTTAAAGAATAAAATCCAATTTTATTTTCTTTTTACAAAGCCCCTCCTTTGGGGGTGCCAGAGCCCCTTGCGCCACAGGCCACAGCTTCAGGGAGTTCTTATACAAATAATTTAGAATTCCCTGATTCGAGACTTTTCATCTAGAAATTATCAAAAGAATCTTTCTCGGTGGTATCTACATCTTTTCACGCGAACGGAGTCCAGAGGAGATTGAAAAGTTTCGCATTGGTGTTTCGTGCCCAGAAAACGTGCAAACTAGGGTGAGATGGTGGAGGGACGGCATCCTTCTAGCAGACAGCGGCGAACCGCGACACGTACCGCCCGAAAGAGTTAGAATGTACTCAAACAGGAGCTTGGAGGTCTCCCACGTGAAACGGAACGATACCGGAGAATATGTGTGCCAGGCGTCTCGGCCAGCGCCCTGGGGACACGCCACGCAAGTCCACGAGATCGAAGTGATGTGTAAGTATAACATTATCCTGCCAAGTAAATATCCACATGATCGCACAGGATTCTCAAGCACATCGAATCGCCCGCGAATCAACATCACGGGCATCGATCTCCTCGATCTCCAGACCCCGATGACCCATTTCGTTCGATCCCTGGGCACTTTGCCATTTCCGGCGAGCCCTCGATAATTGTTTGGCTACTCCCCTGCGGTGCCGCTGCTAATTGGTACACAGCGGTGAGCGGAACACCGATGCACGGCAATTAATTGCAATCGATAATTTAAAACCACCGTCGGTCGCGGGCAGGGGGCAGGGAAAGAACGCGAGTCTAAACACGAGTATCGATCCCGTCCGATCGCCGTGAAATTATGGACGGCCCGAGGGTGCCTTTGAGTTTCACGTCGCTCCGCAAACAAATTCAGGAAACTTTCCTCCGCCGCGGAATCCCCCGTGGAGGCTCGCAAGCCGCCAGGATTTCGGTTCGATTCGGTGACGCGCGGCTGCCGCCTCTGAAAATAAGGGGAAATAGTGTCGCTCCCTCCGTGGAGTCCAAGTCTGCGGTTTCTTTCGTGTCGCTTGGGATTAGGTACGATCTGAGTTGAAGCTAATTAATATCACCGGGATTATCGATAGTCTTACAGTGCCTTCGCGTTGATTCTATTGGGTTCAGAGGACTATGAATGTACACGAGTAGGGTGACTGTACCTAATATCGCCAGGCAAAAGATAAATCGCTGTCAATTGAATAATAATTGATATTTTTGCATGCAGTTCGTTTTAAAGTAAAGAGAAATTATTCATCTTTCATGTAGCATAAGTTAGAATCGTTGAAACCTACAGATTTTTAATTGGGACTCAAAAAACGTAAGACATGCAAAAATCGGGTCCTGAAAAAAGTGTACCTAATATCGCCTACTCAAGAAATATTGATTAATTCATGTATATATGAGTTTTTAAAGTCATTTTCACATGTGCTTTTATTATTTCTTGCTGAATAAATGTTTTTTTTATCCATCTTTGATTTTATTTTTAGTAGAATAATATGGAAATTTAAAAATATAGATTTTTAAAATATTTTATTTTTTACGTTCCGATGTACATATTGGACAAATATAGTTTATTTCGGTTGCTCCGCACATTTCGTGACCTCACCTGTAACAAACATTACATCGAAAGCATTGTTCTCCGGTAGGCGGTATTGAGAACACGCATACTGCTAAAAGAAAAACGCTATTTTCATTACGAAAAATATTTGAATCGATTTCATTTCTTAAGCACATCATTAATTAGGTATTTCTAGTAGATATTCTTGCATTCACAGAATTATTAGACTTACATTCTCCGAATGCGATGTAAAATTGTGATAGTCCAATAAATTTTTACACTATTAAGATTCTCTAAAATCCTTCCCTTTCTGTAATTGTTGATCACATGATGCTGCAATTACAGTATGTCTGCCTACATATGTTTAGGTACTAATTCAGTGCATAACCGATAAATTTTAGAGCTTACTTTGCGAGATATAGCGAGTGGCGATATTAGGAACACTGGCGATATTAGGTGCAGTCACCCTATAATGGTCACCAAATGACGATTGTTCTCCAGATCCTCCGAGCGTTGAACCAGTGCCGGAGTCGGGCAAGCTGGAAGTGAATTTAGGGGAGGAGGTGGACATGGCGTGTGTGGCCAAAGGTGTTCCTGTTCCCGTTGTAACCTGGAGGAACAAGGTGATTAATATCCTTCTTGTAGCCCTGGACCGTGACTAGCCAAGAATGTCAATTGCACGCGAATATTCGACGCTTGGAGCAGTGGCAAGTTAAAAACCGTTTGTCCATCCACAGGATGGGGAGATACCGTTCGTGTACGACAGATCCCGTCTGAGATTTCACGCTGAGGATCCCAGCCACGCTGGCCGCTACACCTGCGTCGCGAAGAACGACGTTGGAGAATCCGCCATGGCGACTATAGACCTGTACGTCAAATGTAAGTTGCAATTTTGTACTGAGAACACTTTCGAAATTACAAGAGATCGTCTAGTCATCTCGGTGATGATGTTTAATTGCCGCTCGACTCTCTCTCGTTTCATTACACCTCATCAACGCGGCAGTTCAGCTTCTGACGTTTTTAGTATATAATTAACGAACGGACCACGTTCAGCTCTGCTCGATCCTCTCCTTATCACGAGACACCCTTCTCCGATAACGTTTTACAATTTCCTATAAACATCTCGCGACCCTGCTGCTACTGCTCTAACACTCTAATCTTTACTCGTTTTCACGGGGAGCGTGTTTGCGCCGAGGTATCTCCAGCACCTTGCACGTCCCCGGCTACGTTGGCCCCTTGAATACAAGCGTGTCGCGATAACGGCAGCGTATTCACATTACGGGATGCAAAGTAAGCGCGGATTCTTCGTGGTGCACCTACGTTCGAGTTAATCGAGTCCACGTACATATGCCCGTTTATACGCGCGGAAGTAATCGCGTGCGCCATCCTGGACGCGCTCTTAAACGGCCCTAATTAAATTAGGAAATCGCCGTGCACTCGTCTGTTTAGTATTCCGATCAGAAGGCTGCAGAATCTAATTGCAGCCACGCGACGTTCGAGTACGTCAAATCGTTCGCCGACGATAAATGAAGGGTAAGGAGAATTCACGTGTAGCCGACAGGTCGCGCCGAATAATTCGATAATCGACAGTGTCGTAATATTAATCATTGCCGGGGCTGGCTAATTAAACGTGCCAGTGACGCGAGCACGACTGATGGCGATGGCGTATCTCGTTAAGTTCAACGATCTATATTCCAAGAACTTCGCGAGAACAGTTTAGCGCGCTTAATGTATCGCGCCATGATCATCACTCTATATCCCGCTTTCCTCTGTTGCATCTATCGATCCTGCTTAACGATCGACGATTGGGGACCAAGCAGACAAGCCCAGGATGGAGATGACGAAGACCTGGATGCACGCACCGCCTGGGATACGGGTGCAATTGCATTGCGGGGTGACTGCCTGGCCCGAGGCGACGGTGAGCAGTCTTGCAACACTACGTGTAATTGCTACGCCAGTAATTAACAGTTCGAACAACAATGGGCGCAGCTCGCGCGGAATCAAGCCGGTTTCTTCGTAATAGGGATTCCACTGGTTGTCGGACTTTTAATTGCTTCCTGGGACGGCAGTTCCGCTTTTAGATTTGAAGCCTCCACTGGCTGCCTCCCAGCACCCTAGCCTTTGTCTTTGAGCCCCTTCTTAACGCCGTCGAGTTATTTAAATAAGGGCCTCGAGGCTGATGGCCTTAGTGAACGGCCAGACCAATCCAATGAAGCGATCAGCCTTCCTTTAACTTCTGACGAATGCATCGAGCCATAGAGTCTTTCTCCCGTGCATCCCGAAGCAGCTTCTCGGAGGTGTTATCCGTTCGTGGCGGTAACACGTGACGAATCGATTCGCGGGAAGCGTGACTCGCGGCACTGGTCGCGGAAAGTAGCCCGCGAGGGTTGAGCTCGTCGCTGACACCGCGTTTCTTCGTACTTCTCTCAGTGGAGAAAGGTACTAGGGTGTACTTTCCTCTCAGCCGCGTCATCGATGATCCCTCCTTAATCGATCTCTAGCAATTGCGACTTTAAACGGCTCTGGCTGCAGGTGGAGTGGTACTTCAACAACAGGAGCGTGAAATATTCGTCGAGGATAGTGAAGCACAACGCGGGCAGCGATCACAGTTTAGTGATAAGGAACGTCAGGACGACGGATTACGGCTTCTACCTGTGCAGGGCTTCTAATTCCTTGGGAATCACCGAGTCGGCGGTCGAGATATCGGGCATCGCCAATCCCGCCACCTTCAAGAAGATCTCGCACAGCCTCTCCAAGACCTCGTACTATTTCGTCTGGGAGGTCTACAGTTACAGCCCCATCGTCCAATACGAGTTCAGATTTAGTAAATACAGGGTAAGAGCGGTGAGACCCTAATGCCTGGGATATCGCTCCGCCTAACTTTCGCGCCAGATAATCGTTTCAATCCCAGTAACTCTAATGGCCCCCTCTGTTCTCTGTTCTCCTTGCGCTTTCCACAGAACGGCATCCCTGGTGAGTGGCACACGTTGTACATACCCAGCGGCAACGGCGGCAATAGTTTCATTCACACGTTATCGTTCAACTTGACGGGGCTGGAGGAAGCGACCCACTACGAGGCCCTCGTTCTGTCGAAAAATCGTTACGGCTGGAGCAAGCCCTCGGAAGTAATGCGATTCGCCACGGAAGGTGCCCGTAAGTAATAATGACAACTGACCCTTTTCTGGTCTCGGACATGTCTAGCCACTGCTTGCGCGTTACCACGACCCGTTCGACTTGTTTCAGCCGCCAGGAACAGCTACGTAACGAACGCGATAGAGAATAACAAGATCGTGCCAGGTGAGCTGTCGCGTAGTCGTCTCTCTTGGCAATTGCAAGTAATATTGATAGAGTACGTGTGAAAATACTGTGCTCTGTTCGCAGCGGAGCAGCTTGCTTCGATGTCGCAGCACTCTCCTCTGGGGGATGACAGAAGTGGCTCGGCTTTTAATCGACCAGGGATGCTACTGATGATGATACCTGTATTACGTATTTCGCACGCGAATTTTTGGAACTGCAAGACGTCTGTGTAAAATATTCACGGCTATGCGAGCACTGGGTTAAGCTAGTTTCGTAGAGATAGTTGTTATTATACATCAAGTAGACGAGTAAGAAAACAATATTAGAAGGGAAGTCCTATATTAGGATAAAATTTCGCGCCGTGGAGTCCATAGGTGTTAAGGTTGTAAATAAATTCGGACCCATGAGTTCTTAGATTAGATACTTTCGTGGGAGTATTCGCTGATTATAACGTTCTCGAGATAACGCGAGATATAACAAGCCATGTTGTAAAAATACGGAGAATATATACACTATGAATTTTGCTTTACTTAGATATCTATGCGTATGTATTGATAAAGCATATTGAAAACCATTTAAATGTGATTGGTCAATTAAATAAAGTTTATTTCAAACGATAAGCGGTGCAGTACTTTATTGTTATTTATTGGGGACCTCGTTAAGTTATCCACTCTTGCGGTTGCAGTTGTAAATATACAACTTTAAACGATCTTGAGCAATACTTCTTGCTCCCCTTTTACGTATAATAAGCGGTTATTAAAGGCTTAAAAGCCTTCTAAAGAAGTGTTAATAATTGTTTTCTGGAGTATTTTGAATTAATATCCCGCCAAATGAACACCTCTTTTATCGACCATGGAAATCAGCGCCGTCTAGCGGCGTGCCAAATGTTTGTGTTTGGCGGCCATATTTTGGCTCCTGGTAGCAGGATTACATAACGGCAGAGGAGATATCCGACAAGGACAGAAAATGGTTAGAGCGAGTGGGGTATACTCTCTCGCATCAAAATCACATCCGTTTAAATAAGCGCGGCTACCCGCGAGATATACTAAATTGCAGCTTTTCTGCAAGTAATTTTCGTACATTTGCTATTGCATATGAAAGTTCAGTCCATTAACAATGTCCAGTAGCAATCTTTACATAAGCTTCACTTATAAGTAATTAGTTATGAAGAATTCCTTGGCGACGACTACTACACGTGATACTACTTAATCTTTATGGAATAATCGCCTTTAATTTCTGTACTTCTGTAGTCCCATCAAAAAGTTTAAACGCATAGGAACATTCAGTAATCAATTTCGCATTGATTTTGTTTACAACAATTTACTTAGTTATTAACAATCTGTCTGGAGATGAATTGATCGGAGGATACTGCTATTATTTTAAGTGTTTTCTGCTGCTCTTGCTTTTATTCTTGATCAATGGTAATCAATTAGACGTCGCACAGCCAGATGTGCCTTTATTCAGTACAATCTTGTAAGAATAGACAATATAATTGACAAGTATTGCACGTGGTAATGTGCAGGAAGATGATACATGTGCTCTCCGTCTTTATCGGCTGTCTTCCACCGCCCGATTTTGGCTCCTAATATCGGGATCACAGGATGACGAAGGATGTATCCGACAAGGACAGAATATGGTTAGAGCGAGGGAGAGATGTTGCGGACCAATGTCGGTAAAGAAACGGCACGTTAATATCTTCTGTCGTTACGTACATTACTACACAGCCAGGTATAGGATAGACCTATCACATTATGGGACTTCGTGTCACCGCCCAAACTGTGTTACCGACCCATAATTTCAGGACTGAATTCAGCGGCCTCTGTTCATGAACTATACGTGTGACTTGTTTAGAGTGATATTCGACTCGCGGACAGATATTCGACTCGCGAAATGAGCAATTCGACGCGCGAAAAGAGCAATTCGACGCGCGAAAAGAGGCATTCAACGCGCGAAAAGAGATATTCGACTCACGAAAAATGTAAGAATAAAATATGTAACTTGAAATGTTGCTGGATTGTTTTTACCCGACCCCAGATCACGAGTATAGTGTTAATAGAGAAGGATAAGTGCAAGTTGGAATATTTCAGCAAGATACTGGAACTGATGGGTTTTTCACAATTTTTAAAGTACTCTCTGCTTCAGCACCTTATTGAGATATACTAAGTTACAATTGAGGCATTTGATGGAAAAAGGGCACATAAGCCTATGTGCCCTTTTTCCTTAAATCGTTTAAATCAACTCAGGTACCTGTTATATATATATATATATAATATATCAAGGACATTACTTCTCTCGCATTCAGATTATCTAAATGCTGCTTTATTATACAGCATGATCGACACGCAGCTACATAGTCGCTGAGCTGTCGCGCTACCGTGCTGTCGTGCAATAAGTACTTTTGTTTCATAGAGGATTTTCTGCAAGCGAGGAAATATGGAAAGTGAGGCGAGTATCGAATCCGCAAGGAAAGAAGCTAATTTAGGAAAGAAAAAATTGATTAATAAGACAGCTTGCTTTAAAAAATCGAAGAAACTAATACTTACGTAAAACATAACAAATTTTTTGTTTACTTTTGTGCTTCATTTTGTATTTTTTATTTAAGCCATGTATACAAAATGTGCAACGAAGTAAGCAAACAAAATTACATTTAAATAACTAAACAAAGAAGCAATTTTGTTAGGACTTTACCACATTTACGGAAAAAGGGCACATAAACCATTTGTGTAAAACTTATAAATAAAGACACATATAATTTTTAAATCATGACTTCTGTATTCAGATCGCTTGAAGGACACGGTAACTACATCCTTAAAAAAAATTGATTTAATTGCTTTACTTTTTATTAAGTTATACTATAATGAAAACTTTGAAATCGATTTTCTTGAAATGGCATTTTGGCGTATGTGCCCTTTTTCCATCAAATGCCTCAATTCCTTGCTGAGGTATTCCTACTTAGTTATAAACGTACTGTATTTTTTAAACAAATTCTATCCTATACCTGGTCTGTGCTATCACGCAATGTAATTTTGTGTCACACGCTCGGGGGGCTCGCGAGCCCCCTTTCCATTTTCGTGTCACACACAACGTTATCGATTCAGAGTAGAATTGGATCGCAATCCTACAAGCGGTTAGAATTGAAACTAAATATGATGAAAATTGCTACGAAAAATGCAAACGTCCGAAATTTGTTCCGAATTTGTTTAAAAAATACAGTACGTTTGTAACTAAGTAGGAATACCTCAGTAAGGAATTGGAACTGGGGGCACCAAGTATGCTAAAGCCGGCCCTGCTTGGTGTAAATGAATAGTTGCAAGAATATTTGGAGAAATATGAGTGACGTAGGTACTTCCCCCACAGCACTAAAACGTATCTTGTACGTAACTGCTACGTAACCATCATTTTTTGGTTACGTCACATGGGGGTCACATGAAGGTATCATCAGGGTGAAAATGTCCGCCTCATTTACATAACAGTACGCGTCACATTAAGGTCATACTTTTATATAAATTTTACCTTTCTCTGTTATCTGTCTGTTACGTAGCAGCAGGATAACAGCAATAACTTTATTGTTACCTTATGGATAATTACACTATTGGTATTTGGAAGGATTATTTTAATTAAAAAAAAGTTAAATATTTGTTAGAATTTTTTGGTATAAACTTTATATTATATATAACGGGTCACATATATATATGTGAAAATAAAAAAATATTTTAAAAACTAGTATTAATATTTTTTCTTCTCCCTACACTTTCTTTGCAATCCCAGTCGAAACCATTCTGCTCCTTCCTTATTAAAATCGACTTCGCGGAAGTCCGGATTACTATCTATTATTTTATCTGAATAAAAAAATAATATTGTATACATTAGCTCGCAGTTTTAATATAAAGGGTTCATAAAATAAGTGTGTAAATACCTTTTATTATTCGCACCATTTGTAATTGCGAAATGTTAATATTATTCCTCCTCCCTTTCCACGTGTATAACGCGGCAAATTCTGAACTAAATAGGTTGCTCAATATTTGCCGAACATTATCTGCTGGCGTTTTTCCCCCGAATCTATCAATATAAATAAACTGCAAAAGGAAATACAAAAACTAATGTAATAATTGTTTATTGCAACACGCCACGTTTAATCCTCGCGTAAACGTTAGATTTTGCATTCTAAACATACCGATGCTAAACGCAGTCCTTATTGTAACACGTTTCGTGCAGGAGTTTAGCAGCAGGAAACGTTACCACCGTTACCACGTTTCGAAGGTCACGACACAGTCACGTCGAGCAACCGATAAATTATATTTATCGTTTATGTCGCTGTTATGTTCTATTTATGAAACAAAAATTACGGAATACTTGTGACACCTACGTTCCATGACATTTACATCTGGATTAATATGTAGTCTATACGTAAGAAGAGTTACATAAAAATTATATGTTTTGTGTGACTTTTCAGTTATGTTCATAGGTTATGTTGCTGCTATGTTCTATCTATGTAACAAAAGTTACAGAACATTGTGACACCTGTATTACGTAGCGGTTATATTTTGTACATGTAACAGAAGTTACAGAATTTGTGACTTCCATGTTACGTAGTATTTACAAGTTGTGCTGTGGGGGTTATTACTAACCCCCTTAGTTACTAACATCGACGAAGTATAGATTTTAGGAATTTTAAGAATTAGATTTTACTGTAAATCTCAGTATTGGCTGTAAACTAATACTCTGGGTAAATAGAATTCAATTACTTCACTAGAATGATTAATCAGTGCATTAGAAACTTGTGGGAATGTCAGTAACAGCGTGAATTTTTAATACTTCTCGGCGTACGATACGTGAAAGGTTTCTACTACACGCAAAGTACCAATAAACAATGTCATCTTGCAACTTATAGCTTGCACGGGCTTTGAAGAAATATCATTTTTGAACGGCATAGTGTCTTGATCCCCGAAATGGATTTTCGGAGAAAAGTCCGCGTGAGTCGTTGACAAACCGAGCCAAAGCATAGCGTAGCAAAAGCCTGCCGTCCATGTCAAACTCTCCCTCTAAACAAGTCACCCGTATACAAGCACGCACACACCTTTCAGCATTTCAAACTGTGTTACCGACCGACAATTCGAGGACTAAATTCAGCGGCCTCTGTGCTTGAACAGCGTCCAACTCTTCGATATCGAAAATAAGAGCCACCCTACCCAGGCCTAATAGTAGATAAAGGAGAGACCTGCCTTATGAGAACATCGACTCGTGAAATTCAATGGTTTTGTTGCATATATTCCTAATAGGAGCAGCAGTGCTCCGAGTTAATAGGAACACGGAAAAGCGCGGAGGTCGTTCGAGGATGGGATCTAATGAGAGAGACGGGTAATAGGCGGCGTGTAGGAAGCCAAGAAGGACAGAGATAGTCGGCGTGCCGCTAACTTTGGCTACGCACATACCAAGCTCCGTCTGCATCAGGTCTCCGCTCTGAGACTCCATTTTGTACTTACTATGTGCAATTCTGTAGTCGTGTAGCTTGGTCACGTCACTGGAAGAATACCGTTTAACATGTTTTCGAGATTCTTAAAAAGGTTACTGCTCGTAAACCTCGATCCTTCTAAGTGCAATGTTCACACTATGTCGCAAATATCCGATGCTAATTTCAAAGAAGCGGTTGGAAAGTGTATGAAAGTGCAGGTTAGCCGTGCTCCATTATTTTTTCATTCATTAGTAGTTCACGCCGTGCATTTGTCTGTCCAGTCTCTTAGTACCGATGACGACTATTCGCGGTACGCACAGAATTCTCCTTCACCCATATCTCGCCACTTGTAAGCGTAGCTCGCTATCCGTCACATTAGTCGAATGATTTATTTAATCCAGGGCTGGGTATGGGCCGTCAGGAAGATGAAAGATAATATCTTCATCGACATCTGCGACGGATCATCGCCGAAACCGTTGCAGGTCGTCGTGCCGAAGAGCGACAAGCCGGATCAGTTAAGTTACGGTAGTAGTATCACCGCGGAGGGGAAGCTAGCTTTGGCCCCTAACGGTAGGATCGAATTGCACGCGAATGACGTCGCCGTGATTGGTACGTGCGACGTTACGGACGGATATCCTTTCGCTCCCAGGAAAGAGTATTCCGAGGAGTACGTTAGACAGTATTTGCATTTAAGACCGAGGATTAGAAGCTTCTCTAGTCTGCTAAGGCTGCGCGATTTAGCATCCGCAGCTGTTGGCAATTACTTCAGAGAGAGAGGATTCGTTAACGTGCACCCGCCGATTCTGACCTCCAACGACTGCGAAGGGGCTGGCGAACTGTTTTTAGTGAAGCCACATTCCGAGAAGATATTAAAGGCTATGGAAAGGGAGGGTGTGTCGGAAGATGAATCCTATTTCAATACTAAGACTTTCTTAACAGTTTCTGGGCAGTTACATTTAGAAATCGCCGCGAGGTGATTAAACTTAACTTAGCCGAGAAGAAGTAGAGCCTTCGATGATACGTGTGAATTATTAAATTCTTTCAGGGCACTCACAAAGGTATATTGTTTCGGACCGACATTCAGAGCGGAAAATTCTAAGTCAAGATTACATTTATCAGAATTCTACATGTTAGAAGCTGAATTAGCGTTCGTCGATAGCATCGAACACATAGCGGGCGAAGTTGAACTATTGATAAAGTACATCGCTACAGACATCATGAACAAAGGTGCTTCTGACGTACATTCGATCGGGGGCGGTGAACCTGAGTGGTTGAATGAAAAGTTCACGTGTATAACGTACGACGAAGCGGTTAATGTTTTAGAGAGCAATAGTAACCGATTGAAACAGCCTGTTAAATATGGAGATGCATTCTCTAAAGACCATGAATTATTTCTAGTACAGTATAATAACAATATTCCTCTATTTGTTATAAATTGGCCGAAAGAGAAGAAACCTTTTTATATGAAAGAATGTAGAGACGATACTTCAAAGGTGAGGGAATTGAGATAAGAAACAAAAGCCTGGGAGAAATAGGCACATAAGCATGTATACTTTGCTTTTCTTTAAAGGTCGCTGCAATGGATCTCTTAGCACCTAATGTAGGGGAGTTAGTAGGAGGGAGTATGCGCGAAGACGATTACGAGAAATTAAAATCGAAGTTACCCTTAACGTCCGATCTTTCTTGGTATTTAGACCTTCGTAAATATGGCAATGTCCCAACTGGTGGTTTCGGAATGGGGTTCGAAAGATTCTTACAATGCGTCCTGGGAATATCGAACATTAAAGATACTCTCCCCTTTCCCAGATGGCCGCACAATTGCAACTTATGAATAAAGATTCCAAGACTTTTCTGTACTCGATTCTTCCCGAAAGAAACTAGCTACTATATGTCATTGAAACGCTAGAATAAAAGAAATGTCGGGGAAAGATTCGAGTAGTTTTGTACAAAGTAATTAATATAAAAAGATGTTTCACAGAAAGATGTTTGAGTAATTTATGTTCTCTGTTATTATAGTCTTCTTGAGGTGTGGATATTAAAGGAAAGCTGACGCTTAGGTGCACAGAAAACACAATTTTATTAAGTTTCTTTCAATATTACAAAGCTTTGCTATGCTAAGGACAAGGAGTGAATAGTGAACTTTAATACATATCTCTTCTTCTTTTTTTTTTCTAAAAATAAGTTTTATTGAATATCGAGACAAATCTCAACTAAAGAGTAACTTCTTCTTCTTCTTCTTATCAATACCTCTTTATTTGCTCAAATATTTGTATAGTTAAAAATTTAAACTTCTAAAATTTTCTCAGCAATGGCGATTATCGTAAGGGATATTTTAAGAAAGGTAAATTTAGGATCATAAATAAGCAATCAAAGGAAGCCAGACCCCGAATAATCAACAAGATTTTTTTATACAACAAAATAATCCTTCTCTAGTAGTAACTGTTTCGTCCTCCTTACCCAATATCGTCGCGATTATTTTTAATGTTGGTATTTATGTACATCATAGTCAACAATTTTATATCACACAATTTGTACATCTAACTGAAATTGGGTAATCTCTCGTTACTTCTTACCGGACCTCGTTTTCGTGTTTAGTAAAATCAAGACAAGGGACGACGATACCTCTAGAAAACGATGCATAACCAGTATCTTTCGAATGTTTTTACAAAGTACAAACGGTATGAAATTCTTAGTCTCTCGCGTGCATATCATCAGTGTTGCATTTCTGACAATCTCCTGCCACGAAATGCGATTGCACTTTTCATGTTGGGAATGCTACTACACCATTTCGCTCTAATTAAATCGTCTCGGTTACATTGTATGTACAGTTCTCGTTCTCTTCTCGCCTTAATTAGAATTACAAAAAAGAGCTAAACGCATACTCACGCGCCACCAAACATACGCTCGCGCACGTCACACACAGCATACCTTTAACTTATACGGCGTGATGCGTGAATGTAAACAGATAGCAGGCGATCGATTTCTTTTTACCATACTTGGCAGTTGAAAGATAGAAATACCTTCGTTAATAAACAGGCATACGAAATGCGAAAGAAAGTACGTGTGGAAAAGTTAATCATACGATAAAAAAAATTCGTAAGGCAAAGAAGTCTGTAGCAGGCATGCCACATCAGGTCGTATAAGCTGCACAAAATGTGATGTACAATGCAATTGATACTTAATATTAAGTAACGCTAAACACAAAAATCACATTCGTATCGCACACAACTCTCACGCAGACGCACCTCGAATATATTACAAGTACTATTTACATAATCGAGCAGAGTCCTGACAACTCTTGCCCTCTCTCCACAGGGGGTAAATTAGACAGTTTTCTACCTTGCAAAGCAGGTTTGATAGAGGCAGGCACCAAAGGTTCCGTTATCTCTTCGGCAGGCGTCTCGGCCACTGCTTTCTCCTTCTCCTTTGATTCCTCCGGTTCTTTGTTGATGCACAACGGCTTCGTGATGTTAATCTTAATTCGAGACGGGGCCGATGGAATCGTCGCTGGCGTAGACTCCAATTCTACGTTCCCATCTATTGAACTCTTCACGGCAGCAGACGTCGTGTCAACCGTTGCGGCTTCAGCGATCACGCTCTCTTCGGGGTCTGATCACAAAATTGTTTTAGAGATTTCTCAAGAATTCTTACGCACAATAAATTCGCCACGCTTTAATAGATTAAAATATTACGTTTGTAATATTAATTACGCAGAATGTACAATACATACCTGGTTCCGGTTCAACAGGTTCTGCTTTAATTTCCACCTTACTAAAATCGAATTGTTCCTCTTCTAATTGCTCCTCGGGTTCGTCGATTGGCTCTTCTTTAATTTTAATATTTTCGAAAGACTTCTCTATAATTTCTGGATCAGTCGTTTCTGTTTCTTTCGCCTCATCTTTCTCTACGTTTTCAACACCATTGGTCTCCTCATTAGTGGTTTCTAATTCTTGTTCTCCATCTACCGTAACGTTTCTCTCATTATCTGCATCGTCTACAGCCATACCTTCGCCTTCTTTATTCCCGACTTCCGAAGTCTCTTCCTGCGCCTTATCTTTCGCCGCGTCGCCCGACGCTTCTGCAGCTCCGACCTCGGCATTCAACGTTCCCACGCTCAATTCCTCAGTCTTATTTTCCTCCGCAAACGTTTCGTCGGAGCTCTCCTTCTTTTCGTCTTCCATTTCCTCGATCGTTTCCTCGAGCGCTAATGCGGATTTTTCCAATGCTCTCTAATGGCGTGAGAAAGCAGAACGGTATTAGTAATTTAGATTTTGGCGTTGCAGAATCGAAATAAAGGGTACATGTTACTGATAACTATGAACGTGCAAAAGAATGTTACAGAAACAAAAGACTCACTGTTACCTTAACTCTCTAAAATCATCTCGAAATTGTATGGACATATATATAAATAACTCTGATATCTCAGAGTTGCTTATACTTCACTATAATCTGTATTTAATAGACGCGAAAGTAATGCGATATCTTCTACAGATACGCATTTACCAGTTATTACACTTGCTTCTACTTGTCTACAATATCTGCTAAAAGTCGACATTTAACGAAAGAGAAGGGAACTAAACTTCACATGTATTTCTATTAAAATCTTCTATGAGAACCAAAAGGGAGAAAGGAAACAAAAATATATTGCAGCTTTTACATTACGTTCTTCAGTGCCTAATTTACTTCCACTATATATCTATAAGTGAAGAAATTGTCTGCAAGTGCAATATACGAGTATTAATTATTAAGAAGCACATACCACAAGACTCTTTTCCTATTTATTTGCAGGAATGCAACAAATGGAAAATTGGTTAATAAACTTATAGCGATAGTTTCTTAATCCATTGAAACTATGACGGAGGATACTTAACGTAAAGCATAACCGAGAAGAAGAAAGTGGGTCTAACCTTATAGTCATCGAGACACAGCGGGTGGTAATTCTTTTCCTCGAAATTAATCGCAGGCCTCAAGTGCCACTCCTCCTTCTCTTCGTTGTAAAACTGTTCAAACGAATCGTGGCACACCTGGCACCTGGAATCTTCGTCGGATCCAGTAGGGACGCTAGGCTGTAACGCTTCTTGAGGAGTATCTTCCGCGGTGATACCTTCTGTATCTGCTGTTTGCTTCTCTGTCTCAAACCAGCTTTGTGCTGAAGAGGAAAGAACAGACAATGATTACTTATTATCTATCTGGCACAAGTAACGACGATGTACAGAAATATTGGAGAACTATTTACCTCTATCCTCCAGGTCCTCGATCTCTTCAAACTGTATCCAATCGCTAACATCGTAATACCATGGACGCGAATGAGCCTTCCTCGCAGAATCCCGTTCACGCCTGTTCTGTCTGAAGTGCCAATCCAAATGATGGCTGTATCTAGTGGCCAATTCAGGCGCGAATCTAGCACCGCACGAGCTACACTGCATGCCACTGTATAATGCGGCTGCGATAGCTGGTTGTTTGCTACAAAAAGAGAACGAGAAACATTATACTCGAATCCAACACTAGGAAATAGGAATTACTACGTTTCCCATTTGCTCAATTATACTTACACTTTAAGTGTCTCTGGTTTGTCGAACGAAACAGGAATGATCTCTGGTTCCTTCTTTTCTTCCTCTTCTGGCTTCTTTTGCTCGGGAATATTTGGTACGATACCAGTTTCGACTAATCTCTGGAACAACTCGTTCATGTTCAGTGGCAACGACAACGCAGGGGCGGCTGCAGGTGGATTTTCCACTGGCTCAGCTTGATACGATAGTCCGGACGCTGGTGCCATTGCCGATGGTAGTACCGATGATAACATGTCCAATTGCAAATCTGAAACGAAGCCAATTTTCGCTAAAAGACTAATGAAATATCGCACAGGAAAGTATACGTTAAACCTCCGCGACGAAGCGTCGTCGCGTGGTATATTACGCGTGATATATTTCTCGGAACGCAATATTTACCCGGTTTGGGAGTAGACCTGAGATCAGAACCGTCCTGCGAGGTTGATTCATGCTCGACGGCCGAGAATTGCGTCGGTGCGGAGGATGTATCCACTTTCGGCTTTTGTGTCAAGAGAGGCGGGGTAGGCGGTGACTCGATGGGTTCTTCGCCTCGCATACCTGCGATCTTGACGTACCCAGGGCGAACTCCCCTTGGCAATACTGAGAATCTTATGAAATGTTTCTTGTCCCTGACAATAATCGGTTTGGGCAGTCCCCCGAATTCAACTTTGAACGGACGTCCGTTTAAAAGAACCGTTTGCAACGAGTCTATGAACTCAAGCGTGTGAGGCTTCCCTTCGATTTCAAATCTACAAAAAAAAATAGAAACGTTAATCATAGCATTGCTTGAAATACCGACTCGAATATTCTCGTACTAAAGTCTGCAATTGTATGATGTTAACTTACATTTGTGGTTTCGCGTCCAAGAACACAGGGACCATGTTTCGAGCATTTATAATGAGATTAATTTTGGCAACTACCAAGTCTGTCCTCTTTACAGTGCCGATCTTCACTTGGGGCGGAGGTCCTTCCAACTTAACGCTAACTTTTTTACCACCAAGATCTATCGTTACAGGCATACCACCGAAATAGCACTCGTACCATCGATCGTCTACGTACAATTCTCTCGTGGGCGCACCTAATTTAATCCTGGAAAAATTAACGAACCATTAAATAGTGTACTCAATGGATTCTAGAAATTTCGAAGGAATGCCTGAATACATACCTATGAACTTCCCCTTCGTATATAAATTCCTTATATGGATCGTTAAATGCGCAAGTAATAGTGTCCTTGTCATCGATTAAAATTCGCCTGATACCATCCTGGAATCCAATTTCTCTTGGATCGTCCCAGTTCATGAACACCACTCCGGTCTGTCCATAATATCTGATTTCCCGCGGTATATTGTCTATGTTTATAGATTTCATAGTGTCCCTGGCGATATCGTCTAATAATTTCGGGTCCGGCGGTGGTAATTCGCGGCTGTTAGGATTCTGATTCTTCATCATAGCCGTGGAGTAAGTCTGATCGCCGTCCTCCAGATCGTACTTGGAGGACGAATTTGGCGACACGTTCCTCGAAGTGCTCAAAGATGGTATGTTCGGATTGGATATAAGAGTGGACAATGGCCCATTGTTGATCATCATCCCGGGCCCATTCATTCCTGGTAGAGATATAGGTGGATTAGACATGCTTATAGGTCCTATCGGACCGTTAGACAAAAGATTGGACATAAGCGGTCCGTTCGGTCCCATAGGTCCCATCAGCCCAGGCCCCAGACGAGGATTGGGACCAAGATTATGGTTGAAGCCACCGTGATACTGATAATCAGGTCGCATCGGTCCAAAGTGCCTTGGGTTCTGCCACGGACCAACTGGCCTGAAGTCCGAATTGAAATGACCTTGCGGGCCGTATGGCGGCCCTGGTGGATGGGCCCAGGGCCCTGGCTGCTGCCACGGCTGGCTCTGCCACCTTGGACCGTTCGGATTTCTTGGAATGGGATGATCCTTGGTTCTCATTACTTCTTTGTCACTCGACGGACTGAAGGTTGGCGTACGGTCACCCGCGCCAGCCATATCTAGATTCACGCCTTTCTCCCAAACGATGGAACCTACTTCCTTCTCCTTTCGTTGCGCGGCTCTCAACTTGCGATCCTCGCTCATATGCAAAACCTCTTGAATTAGAGTATTGTATTGGGTTTTCGTAATGGAACCTTGGTTCAATTGCTCGGCAGCCTGCTTCATTATTATCTCAATATTTCTATCCTCGTTTCTGTCGGGTTTATCATTCTCTCGGCCCCTCCGACCCGGTCTATTATCTTGATCCTCATTCGACAGTGTCCTTCTCCTTTCCTTAGGGTCATCAGGAAGTTTATTGTAAAGCCTGAGTCTACCCAATCTGTCCCTGTTACGATCTCTACTGTCCCTCTTATCCTCAGTGTTATTAATTTGCTTTTCCCTGTCGTTCTTTGACGGTGTCTTTAACTTTGCCCAACCATCTTTGCCATCTTCGCCCGATATCACTGGCGGGGGAGGTGTCGGCGGTCGTCCGGCTTTGGGATGAGTCAATGTTCGCAGATCAACATCTTCGTTTCCAAATAATCTATAAAGTCAAAGGGATTAGAGTATGAACGATGTTTGCGCGAGCTGCGTGCAGAAAGTGTTGTGCGATCGAAAGAGAAGATACATACGCGTCAAACCTTTCGGCCTTGGTCTTCTTAGCCATAGCCGATTCCATGTGCTCCGAGCTTTGTCTCTTATTGACGTTAACTGGTTGAGGCAATACACGCAAATCTAAGTCCTCTTCTGAAAAAATTCCAAAATACAGTGAAATAACTTATCTATCACGCACGAATCACTGTACGCATACTTAATTCTTTCTCTTTGAGATAGAGAAACTTGGGCTTTGCTCAAGATAAGAGCAAAGAGTTACATGTTACTTAGAAATAAAGCATGTTTACATTTTACCCATTACAATGTTATTATTGATATTAGTGCTGAAAGGAGCAAGGGTAACTAGGAAGATCCAAGGTCCACTATGATTAAATATCTTATAAGTTAACTAACTCACCGTCAAGTAACGCAAATTAGCCAATAAATTCTACCTGCAAGTGACTTATAAGATATGTATGCAAGAATGTAAGTTATTAACTCACTCTTTTCCGGTACAGAAGCAGTTGCACCTGGAAGAGGTAGGGTCGCTCTCAAGTCTTCGTCTTTGCTGGATGACTCCAGGGTGGGCTCCAGAGAAGCTTGAGCGTTTCCAGCGTTCGCTGGAGAACGCTCCGGGCTAAGACTGCCATCCTTATTTCGCCTTACGTAATTTCTTTGTCTAGCATTCGGCCGAATTTCTTTAAACGTGGGTGGATGAGGAGGAGAGACTATCAATGAACCGGACTGTTCCTCCTCGGTAACACCGCCGGAGCTGCTTAGACTTGAATTGGATTTCGCATCGTTACGTCTGGGAATTCTATATGGAGGGCTTGGACTGCGCTTTCTCGATTTCGTGTTCTTCTTTCGGTTCTTAGAGGTTTGAAAGGATTGAGGAGAGGTACGCGAGGATGGTGAACTGTCTCCACTGTCTTTTTCACGAGATTTCGACCTAACAGGACTGACGTCTCTGTCGACTTTCGGTATCTTACTCGGAGATGTCTGAGGTTGCTTAGATCGCGACTTGTTACCTATCTTCCTATGCGAGGATTTCGAGGAAGTGGAAGACTTCTCTATAGTCGAAGACGAAGAGCTCCGTGAGTTCGAGCTCTTTGTATCTTTCGACTTGGGATCGTTACTCCCACCTCCCCTGTTGCCCACAGATAATGTTAAAGAACTATTACTACCCACAGACAGACTTTGAGAACCTTTGGAGCTATTACTGTTTAGGTTACCACTACTATTACTAGACAATCGAGGGTCTTTCTTTTGACTTGTTCGATGCGACACAGCATCTTTATTTGCGTTACCACTGAAATTTTTATTGTTATTATTATTGTTGAGGTTCGTATTAGCATTATTGTTATTACTAGCGTTTATCGTCGCAGTATCGGAGCCGGCAAGATTTGTCGGAGACTTGTTGATAGTGCTAGTCACAGCCTGTTTCGAAAGTAACTGCTGTTTTAATTGATCTGAAAGTACAGTGTTTGTATTTGCCGCTAGCTGCGTTTGCCCTTCAGCCCGGATATCCTTCTGATTTGGTGTATTTATCCGCTGCCGAGGATCCACACTTGTAACTGGTACATCTTGAGCCGAAGTAGTTTTTAATCTTGGATCACGCGACACAGGCTTAGCTGATGCTACTGCTATACTACTAGCTGGCGCGATTCGTGGACCATTGTTCGTTCCCGCACTTTTCAGAAGCGAAGCAGTGGCTGCCGGAAACTTTAAACAGAAAGACAAGAATTTCCAATCAAGCGTCTTTACACAGTTCGATTTAATAACGCAAACACAAAGATTCGCAAGTCAGACAATTACCTGTTTTGTTACTTGCTTTGATGCTTGACTTGGCACGGTAGGTGTAACAGGTTTCCCTTGTGTAACAGTGTCTGTATTTGGTGTAGCTTGTGCTGACGCTGCAATCTGTTCAAACGGACCGTAAATGTAACGTTCCGCAACGTTTCAACTGCATGACCAGAAACTATGTTCCCTTACCAATTCTGCCTTCAAATTTCCAGCTTGCTTGTCAAGCTGCCGTTGTTGCTGTTCCAAGTTAGCCTTAGCTTGAAGTAGCTCCAATTCTATCTTCTTCTTCTGTAACTCTATCAACTCTCGTTGCTTCTTTAACAGCTGCTCCCGCATCGCTGCTTCTGTGGGTGTTACGGGATCACCTGGAGGCAGCTTAACGGGCGCAACGATTGGCTGTGCAACGACCGATGTCGCCGATTGTTGGGGCTGCAAGTAATCACCATTATTTTAAAAAACCGTCTTTTCGAAACCGCATCAGCGGAGTGTGCAAATCGAGTGGTCCTACCATAGAGAAGAAACGAGGATTAACGTGAATAGAACCCGAAGAAACACTAGTGGGAGAGGCAGTGATCGGCCAGGCAGGATCGATACTTTGCACCCGTACGTCCAAAGAGAATAACTTCTTCGCGGGAAACACATCGTTCCACGTTTGCCTCAACTTCCACATGCTGGCTCTGGTATTCTCATCCACCTGTTCATTAATGCAAACATTACTATTTCCAGATCTTAGGCTCGTACACTTTTCATGAACAGAAGTATCTATCTACAATGCCGAAGGCAAGGAAGCGAGAGTACAGCGACATGGGTATTGACTAAATGATTATCTTATAGCATTACCCCGGGTAATACGGGCGTACGGTTGGAGCGCGTGCTTCCGCTACACGACTATATACTCTGCGTAAAGTAAGTTACTTTTCAAACAGATCGGAATCCTTGTGTTCAGACGGTATACAGAAAGCCTATGTAAATCTACGAATGTAATTATATCTCTTTACGTTAAAATTGAGGGACATACCTTTTCAAACACTCCGCAGAAAGTGTTAACAATATTTTGCGTGAAGAGATTTAAATATGCTCCGTTAACGTTCTTCACGATCGAGTCGATCAAATAAAGAACGGGTAATTTGATGTCACTTCTCACCTATTGAAACAGAACATTCGATTTATACTTCGACCCAAAACATTAACGAATTCGATCCATCGTTTCATACCATGATACATAAGCACAAAATCTTTCATAGGTGAACTTAAATGAAAACAGAAAGAAAGAAAGAAACAATTAGATCATGGGGGCGATGATGCGGAAGAAGAATTTTATTTAGTATCTTAAAAGTTAAATTGCTACAACATTTCCTTCTTATATTGTTTATTGGTAAGTTTTTCAGAGGATCTTAAATATTATCCATACAAATAAGTACAGCATTCTTGCGACAAAAAGTAGCGCCGATGCGTACGCATTTCCTGTAATACCTTGCGTCGTACAGTTTATTACGGTACGCTCAAACGAGTTTCTTTTGCTTTGCTTCCGCGACTACGCTATACTTAAAGCGAAACAAAGGCCGTGAAACGTAGCGCCGCCGTGAGCGGCAATAAAAAGCACGTTAAAACAAATATTCATGGAAGAAGAGAAATTGAACTTTCAGTCTTATCAACTATAAACAATAATAAACAATTAAACGAATGTGCAATGACACCGTGTATACGTATAGAAATATATTTCTTAACATACAACATCGATTTATATTATTCTGAGAAAGCTACAGTAGATAAATAACCTTTTGCAGATGATTCTCAACGGCTTGAACAATCGCCGGCGCGTGTTCAATGTTGTCCTCTGCCAGCATAGTCAGCATATTAATCAGCGGCTTGCTGTTGATTGTCAAGTCGGATAGAGACGAGATGTACTCATCCGCTATCTCCTTAGACTTCGCCGATGTCATGGTATCGCGCTGCCAGTTGACAAATGCAACGAATCTTCGTCGAATTGACAATGGTAATTACACTGCGACACACAACAAACGGGCATTAAACAGACGGGCGTGTTTTGCGTTACGGGAAGGCAAGAAAACGAACACACATCTCTTATTGATCTTTTATTCAGATAACATATCGAATCGAGCGACAAGAATTCATCGGTCCGTTTGGCGATGCAATCTCGAACGGCGCTTGCGAGATCAATCACGCAGGATTAGACGTACTTTAAGAATTGCCGGAACGCAGAAGCTACGCGAGATTTCGCATTCCTCGAGATTGTAATCGAAATAAATAACTGAACAGACGTTTGTTATTCGTATCGCATACACACAGCGTTACAAGGAAATCGGGGGAAACCCTTGGCCAAGAATCAAAGGGGCCCGGTTGCGCGAAATCTTTGAACGCTGCCTGTTGGCTTTCTATGGTTAGACTATTCCACTTTTACTGAGGCTCGAATATGTAGGGCAGAAATGATTAGACACGTTCGCGATTTCCCAAGATTTTGCGCCCACTGAGACCGAGGCGGCCGGGATCGTTGACCTTAAGAGAGCCCAAGTCGATAAGAAGAAAATTAGCACGTTACTGTTTCTATTTATGTAATATTATCTGCAACCTTTTTACAAATGCTTGATAGACCGACGACACATATTGATTTTTTTTTCTCATTCGTTCGATCGTTTCACGCTCCCGACAATTGCTTCCCGTCGCACCGTCGTTCAGCCATCCACGCACGTTCTAGAACCTCAGCACAAATACCTAAATGTACACGAATAGCTAGCACGCATCTGGATTTCCTTAACGCCCGAGCAACGGACTCAAACGACATTCGGTGCTACGCGTCCTCGCGCGCCACAATCGCCGTTACCGCGTACACTAGGGCCGACACTGAACAACATTTACCTTTTTTAACGCATTTCGGAAAACAGCAATATCCCGTACCACGATTATTTTGACTTTTCGCGATAATCACGCGGATACCACTGCTTACGCCGAACGGGATATCCACGTAAAATGGCTACCATTCCTTTGTACCTTCTAACGGGATTACAGGTATACAACGCCGCTCGGGATTCGTCCGATTTATTACTCCGTCGGTTGAATTTCAGTAAAGGGCCAATCACGAGCTCGCTTGTAAATCGCGACCGCACGCAACCAGTTTGCTTGGTGCAGCAAACTTCCACTGTTTCCCGCGCGTGGCGCTAGCGAGCAAGATGGACGTGTTTAGGCGCCTTTTCATTATTGCGATTTAATTCGGTATGTGTAATTTCGATTGAGCGATATAACAGTAAAATTCGAACTGCTATTGAAATTGTAAGAATTAGATACATTATGTTACCTTGATATCTTTCGAAACGTTCCTCTTACATTGCCGAGCACTTTTAATAAAACTGTACAACCTGTTCCATCACTGTTCATCACTATTCTCTTCTATCCTTAAATAAAACAACGCGATGTTGCTTTCGTACATACAAATCAATGGTTCCACCTTTCAAAGCACGAGCTCTCTTTACGCTCAGGCTTCGAATTCAAAGCGTGCCATTCATAAATGCGCTTGCCAACGTCCGAAACATAACGCACCGTAATATCGCAGATTGTAAGTAGCCACTGTATGTACACTGCACCTATTAAACACCGAATCTTTAAATGAAACGCGTGAATGATTGCCAGACGTAGTAAGTAATTGCCATAAGCGGCAGTAAGTTCGTACGTAGCTTCCAGTGGCGCGTAATTATCTCCAAAAGATAACGGATCGCCGAATTTCTGTATCGGTTTAATCACGCGCGAACTTACAGAACAAGTAGTATACGATTTCTAAATAGAGGCGACGTCATGATTCAATGGCGGGGACGAGAGAAAACGTCATTTTGACAGAATGGCAGAGAGTATGGAAAGTCAGTCGCGATTCCCGTCGAGCGTGCGTTCCTTTCGGCTTCGGAAAAATGGAATGCACTTGTGCCCAGTGAACCGCGGCGGGACAACGAACGAAGAATAATGCCGTGAGCAGCTCCCCATCCGCCCGTACGAAAAGAAAAGTGCATCCCGTTTCGGGGAAGTGTGCGTTACGAGTGTCCGAGGCGCCGTCAAGGTGAACGGTCGTGAAAATTATACGCGCGGTGCTCACAAATGCATCGTTAGTTTTATGCAGGACTCCTGACCGTAACACGGTACAGATGTGATGGAGGATTACAAATTTCTCTTCAAAGTTGTGCTCGTGGGAAATGCGGGCGTCGGCAAGACCTGCCTCGTGCGCAGATTTACCCAGGTACGTGTACCCTTCATTACCCCGTCGTGTTATTTACTCTAAAAAGACCGTTTAAACAGTTACGCGGCGATCGGTTTCAGGACTATCCCTACGAGACAGCACCATCTGTTCTGACATTATTTTCGCTGCTTCGTTTAAACGGATTATTTAAATAATTTCGCGCACTCCTTCGCTACATATTGCCAGTTATTCGAGAAACGTGTTTCATTTATAGGGGCTATTTCCGCCTGGCCAAGGAGCGACGATAGGTGTCGATTTTATGATCAAGACTGTGGAAGTAGAAAATGAGAAAGTTAAGGTATGCGTGTGATGTAATGCATTATGATTCATCCGACATATTAGGATATACTTTTTCGCTGGCGATTTTATATTACGCATAATCGACGCGAACTTTCTTTTCAGCTTCAAATCTGGGACACCGCCGGGCAGGAAAGATTTCGCTCGATAACTCAAAGCTATTACAGGTCGGCTCACGCTTTAATTTTAGTGTACGATATCTCGTGTCAACCCACGTTCGACTGTTTGCCGGACTGGCTAAGAGAAATCGAGGAATACGCGAGTAATAAAGTTCTTAGGATATTAGTAGGTAAGTATCGTGCGCCGTCCCGACGATAGGCCCTGTATTAATCGCGTGCTATTAATAGGTAATAAAATTGATCGGGAAGATAGAGAAATACCAACGCACGTGGGAGAAGATTTTGCCCAGAGGCATGGAATGTACTTTCTGGAAACATCCGCCAAAGAAGCGGAGAACGTAGAACGCCTGTTTATGGAAATAGCGGCTGATCTCATGGAGGTAATCGACCGATATATCGTTTGTCGGGATACCCTTGCTTCTACCCTTGGTTTGGTTGTGGTTATATCGGTATATCGTTTCAGCAAGCGCGCAGTAAGGAGCTACCTAGATACGAAACGAACGCAACCTCGATAAATGGGAAAACAACATCGATCGGCGATACGAGTAACTGCGGTTGTAGTCGACTTTCTTAAGTAGCTTTTGTATGTAATATTAAGTCATTGGGAAAGAAACACATAATTTCAGTTGCTAAATATGTACGTAGAACATTCATACGGTTTTTATAGAGTGTGGAGATTGAATACGATACTAGTCAATCTTCCCTTACTAAAGAAAAAGTGGACTCTAATACTAGCACATCTTTGATATTATATGTTAGCGTCTAGTGTTATATCGTACAGATTATATCGACAGTTTTGTTGCGAAAGGTATTTATTACTTGAAATTAGAACGAACTCTAAGTATGTTGACAAATATTTGTTCGTGCAATAGCATGTTTTCGTAGATATCGACTAAAGAAATTCGGTTCGTTATGATTTGATATAATTGCACTATGCGGATGATAAATACGTTGGGGGGAGCCTGTGTCTGGGCATTTAAGAACGTTTCCATACATGGAATTATGCTATATTTTTTATAGTATTTTTTTGTTATGTCAGAAAGTACAAATAGGTATTTCATATTTGGTGACTGAATCGGAGGTCGCCGCGGTGAATGTAAGGTTTTTACTGAAAATTCTATGCCTAATATTGCCCAGAATTTTTTCAAATGTGCAATATACATATTACTATAAGTATTCATCACAGCTTCATCATGCTGTAAACGTCAACAGAAGCTTGATGTTAAAAAGAAGCCAGACATTTCTATCTGTTTTTACTGTGTAATAATTAACGAGAACTACTACTAAACATTTTCCACTTCAATTACTATAGCGAATTACGATAGGTGCACACACAATTTTGAAATTCTCTTAGCAGCATTTCTACAACCAAAGTTTTGTTGTATTTGTTTAAGATTTTATCTGTGGATTTTAAGTAGCAGATAATTATTGCTCGTTCCGCCTGTGTTGGATGTTATAATTTATAGATCTTTTATCATTATTTATATTTTACGTAATAAGATCATTGTTGCTCGTTCTATTGTACCAATAACACAATTTTATTAGCACACTGCTCTAGTCTTTATATCTTTTTGTATTTCGAATATACAGAATTGTACGTAAGTTACATAGTTTCATACTTTCTATGATTCTGCTGCTTTATCGAAATAATTGGGAGCACATTAGGCATTTATTTTTTTACACCAATACTTGTGCATTCTCTATAATTAGTAACTGTGAAAGAAATTTAAAATTTGCAACGTAAGATCGTACACCAATATTCTTCTCAAGAATATTCTTCGTAATTGAAAATAATATATTTATCTGTAGTTGAAACAGTTCATAGTAGTGTTAAACTACAATTATATGTGTGAGTAATGATAAAATGTTTCTTGTAACTTTTCCATGTAACGCGAACGATTACAGTGTATTTGCCTTATTTTAAATACGTTACATCACGATACACTTTAATCATTAATGCATTAAAATCATTGTGATTTATATAGAATTAAACTGTTCCGACGGAAGAGCGGAACTTCAAGTTGCAGTCAATGTGCAATAATATTTCATTGTTACTAACACGTACTATAAGTTTTAACGAATATAAAACATGAACAAAGATTTGTAATAAAATTATACTGATAAAAACATATCAGTTCATGTACGAATAACAAAGGAGAACTGTAAAACGAAGGATTTCCAATTTTTCGCCAAGAAAAAACTTATGATAAAAATCGTAACTATAGCAACATGATATATACGAATTTTAAAACGAATAGTTCTAATAATCGCAATTCTAAACGTATACCTACATGCTATCGTAAGTAGTGATTGATTTCATTCAGATTCAAAATGTTTACTACAATCTCCTGAAACTACGCCGAGTAAACACTTTTACGCGTTACCTCTGCTTCGCTGAATTATTTCGTGTGTTCATCTTACACCTTAACGTACACATTAAGTACTTAAGCCACAGTAACCAAATGCGGAGAATGGAAGCTCGACGAATGTGTCGCAGATCTTTGGAATTGGCAGGCTTTTTGGCATTCTCGTAGCGTGTAAGTTTATTGTAAATCTTAATCGATTTCCTTAGCACTATTCGGGCTAAGTAAATAAATTGCAGAATAATATATGTATATTTGTGTATAAGATTATTTCTCGTGAGACGAGACGACTTTATTGAAGTATAAAATTATAAAGTTTTTAGTTCGTAATAAATAGTGATCCGCTTAAATATAAAATGTTTAATTAAGGATAATTCACAAATCATTAATACCTTCACTCTGTGAACTGGAAAAAGTCCTTCAACTGCGCTTGTTGAAGAGATAGTTGATATAATTGGTCTTGAATAGATGGATCCAGTGCATCAGGATTAACAGAAGTAGGACGGCAATTAGTAATATACGCGCCACCGGAGTTCTCGATTGCTTTGTTTACAGCAGCATACACGATAGAAACCGCTCCATCTTTAGGAGCCTAAAAATCGCATACATCGCTGTTACAGCCTATGAATACCCTAATTATTGTTCATCACAAAAGACATTATACCTTAAGGAAAAACTTGAGGATTGGCATTACCCTCCATAAGTAGGAATGCATAAAAAGTTCCGTAAATATTACGCCCGGATGTACGGAATAAGTTTGCACGTTATATTTGTGCTCCTTTAAGAGATTCTGCAATTTCTTCGTAAATAGTTGTAGCGCCAGTTTGCTTTGCGCATATGCGTATCCGCTAAAGAAGTTCTTTTGCTTACTGGAAAGAACGGATTCTTACTAAGCAAAGTGCTGATTACAACGCGATAAACAGTAGCTATAAAACGATGATACAGTACTTGTAGTTAATGTCACCGAAATTAATTTTACCCAGAAGGTGAGCACAAGAGCTAATATTAACAACTCTGCTGCATTGGTCTGGAAGACCACCAGCCTTCAGCAATGGTAACAGAAGAGCTGTTAATAAAAAGTGCGACAAATAATTTACTTCCCATTGTTGCTCGAAACCATCCACTGTCTCTTCGTACGGGCAGAACATGACACCAGCTACGAATCGAAGAGTAACATTAGTCGATATATTTTTAAATAAAAACTGTGAAGCCAAACCATGCCTTACCGTTATTGATCAAAACATGAATTTCTTTGTAATCTCTTTTGATCTCTGCTGCAAATCGTTTCACCGACTCCAAAGAGGCATTGTCCATTTTATATACTTTCACTTTTCCAGTAGTGATACCAGACTCTCTAATCTGGAGAATGGTTTTCTCACCAGCAGCGGGTCTTCTACAAGCTGAGAAATACATCTCGATATTAGTAAACGTATTCTCCTGTTATTCTACGAGTCCTTATTAATATGTCCTGTCGCCGACCACGTCAGATCGGTTTCCATAACTTAAAACATTACGTGGCCATACCTATTATCACTTCCATATCGTGTTCTAAAAGCATTTTAACCACTTCGACGGCAATTCCTCTGGAACCTCCAGTTATAATCGCAACTCTGCCTGCTTGTGACGAATGATCTTTAAACAAAAAAAAAAAGGCTCAATGGCTATTGCATCTCATTAGCTATTTATACCTCTACATTCTGTTTCCGCGACATTCGTTTTGCTCGTCGTTTACTGCTCAATTACATTGATGCATAAACATTAAAGAGCTCGGTTGGAGTGTAAAGATGTCACTACCTAGGTATGAATATTTCATTAGCCATTATTTAAATGGTATTGATTACTATTATCACACATCGGTTATTCATTGATTCCGAAAAAGTACACAAAGTATTCGATAGGTGTATATAAATTCACGGTAAATAGTAATTTACCGTGCAGCGTAAATTTGAATAGAAACGAACAGGTATTGTCGAAGACTGGGAGGGAGTGGACGACGCAACAATAGCGCGCGGCACAGTTTTAAAATCTGGGATACAGGATAAAAATACAAGGCTTACCATTTTTGTTATTCCTCGCGTGTATCCAGTCAAATATTAAGTCTGTGACAGCGACTACGGTATACTTCACTTCGCAAACGATTTGTTCGATTACGAAAGGCCAAGTTTCTCGGCGTGCGAGACGATACATTATAGCGCCTGCGATTAGAGCGCAGATCGAGCCGATGAACAGCATCTTCCCGAAGTTACTGGTATAACTGTGAAGAATGTCCCCGTATGCTATTGAGGGAGCAGGTAAACCGCCATGCTACATCCACGGTTGCAAGCGAAGCACTGATTTAAACGGACACGTCGAGAATTTTTCTCTACCTCCACAGCCACGTTGAGCTACTTTTCCTTGTGTCTCGGGCAGTCTTGAGCCCGAGCGGAAGTCTTCTACCGTTATATAGTGTACTACACACGTATTTTTCTTGCCATCTCCCAAAATGTATTCGTATCTTATAATTGTTGTATTCCGTTTGATCTCGTTTCTGAATTTACGGCAGGTGATAAGTTGCATTCTCGGTATTTTAAAAATTACCATACAGTTAAATATGTATATCACTATAGTGATATACTTGCACCTTCACATTATTTAAATATCTAGATAAAACTTTTTGCGATATGTGTCGAGTCGATCTAGCCGTATAAACGGGTTCTTTACTTCTTTGTGTAAAACGACAGTATATACATATTAATCCCAGCATCACCTAATGTGCGCACGTATATAAAGTATATATGACTGCGTGTAGGCATTCTATAAATTATATTGACATTTATGGGCTACAGCGATTTTGGCAAGGCGAATAAATTAATGACCTTCTTTTTCGCTACATGTTTCTTTTATGTCTCACGCGCATCCGGGAGAAAAAGGATTCACAAGTAAATTATAATGCGTCATATAAAATAAGTTGATGTGACCTTTCCTCGATTGAAACATTAATTTGTAGTAACCTTAATATTATTCAACACTTCATAAATATTGCTCTGGATCTGTTACGTGTATCTATTAGTAATGACTATTGATGGACTAATAGGTAACGCATCCTTATATAATTACATACGACGACTGATTCCTTCTTATCATCCAATCTATATGAAACGTTTTCATTATCGACGGCATCGAGAAGTTTCGTAACAAATGATTCAAAATATGAAAGAAAATTTGTCAAAAATATGTGTTGGGTATAATATACGCGTCAGGTTTAACAGCTTAATTTAATACCTGCATGAAAAATGGTAATACACCTGTAACCGAATTCCCGGTATTCCCTTTCTCCGAAGAGCCTGATTACGTAGTTTGGCAAAATGTCGACAGAGCGTGTGACGTAACGACTAAAGTTATTGAAGGAAAAAGAATTTTGTTATTTCGTAATGGTAGGTACTCGATGGTAATCATCGGTAATATTTGATTGGATTTGCAAAACTTCAACGCAAGGCCGTGCAAATTGGCACGCATCTCTTGACTTAATAAAATACGAAGTCGGTAAATTCTATATACCCTATAAAATTTATTTTCCACGAGTAACTCAACTGACGAACATAAAAGGATACCCCAGCATATTAAACATACAAAATTCTGAAAACTTTCATTGTTATAAAAGCGACAGAAGGAAGATATTCGCTACACAAATAGACACGAGTTAGACTGTAAGAAGATGATACTATCTCGTGGTTTCTATGACTTATTAAATGTATAATAAAAACTACATAGGTAATGGACTTTGCTTTGAACGTAGAAATACGTGAGCTTGGAAGGATTTCACTTTTCGAAAGTATTTGGGACAGTTGAAAGGCTTGCGAGAGCCGGCCGCTGTTCAGACCCATCTAGCGTACAAATCGAGAAGATGTTACCTACGAAGAATCATTCGCACCATCTATCAGAGGAATTAGAAATCTTAAAAACGAAACTCAAGGCAATTATTAAGGTACCTGGAGAAGTATACGTGGTCAGTGGATTTGCGTGGATGTCAGCCGATTAATTTCCTTACGATTTACGTATATACGTGTTTCTCTAGACACACAGATTTGCGTTAAGGAAGCGAGCGTTTAATTCAACGTCGTACAAAGTAAGTTGATTTCCAGTCATATACAGATGTAAAAATAAATCGACTCCAGTTGACTTGCAAACATGATCTTAGAAATATGAAGTTTTAACGATATTCAGCGCACAATATTATCCGCAGTTTGCCACCGTGCAAGATTTCCTTCAAGTTATTCCGAAGATACTCGCTTTAAAGTATTTCCAAGCTGTTATACATTTAATATTTCGTCTTTAAAGTGCCCGCTTTCACTTTAGAAAACAGGACGCAATTTGCATTTCTGTTCATGTTTACAAGAAGCAGTTCAAATATATTCCATGGAAATATACGCCTCGCGTACTTTCCGAGTGTGCTTTTCAAATTGAACGCGTAATGCTCCATGATTCTGCATAATAGCGTCTTTTGTGAATGTACAGAATGGCTGATACAGCGAACACAGATTCGAATGATACTTTTCAACAAGAGGAGAAAGGCTGGCAGGTTTTGAAGCAACACGTTATCGACAATAAGATTTCCGTTGGATTATGGATTACAAGACTTTTCACAATCATATTCACAATTGGTTATATCATTCTTATATTCGAGTACGTAATCTTATATGTCTTTTCATTATAAGAACCGAGGATCGTAACTCTGTGGCTGTTAATTTTATATTTCGCCTATTCCAGCAATTCCTATAACATTTATTACAAAGTAATAATGAGCAGTGCAGCTACTAGTGCGCTACGGCTTCACCAAAGGGTGCCACGTGTTCAACTTAGCAGGCAATCTTTGGAACAGTTATTCCTCGAAGATTCGTTCCATTATTTGTTTTACTCTCTAATATTCCTATACGTAGCCCCTGTTACACGTATCCTTTTTATTTCGAATAATATACTAAACTAATATAGGCTTTACATCGGACACGTCCGTACAGGTGCATTCCCGAACTATTGTTCCTTAACAAATGATTAGTGGTGTTAATTCCCATATTTTTATTCGCATTAATTCATTTCGCTAGTTATTCCGTGACACTGCTTAATGTAAGTAACAATGTTTCGACTCGTACGGTCCAATTATGTAATATATAATACGAACGTAGCGCGCGCGAAATGCGTGCAGTCATCCTTACGACGGCTGACATTTGTTCTGTTATTATTTTCAGTGTCTAGGACAAAACAGCTGGTGGGGAGCACGCCTTTTCATATCCTTAGTCGAGTTTAAATCTCGGAAAATTCTACGTCTGTGCGCATTATCGGAGATAATTATTCTACCTTTTACAGTCCTCCTTGTGTTTACGTACGTATTAACATATTAATTGCCGGAGGATAAGCGACCGATTGCTGATCTGCAGGATTCATTTGTTGCAGGGGTCACGCTGGTTTATTGACGCCGTTTATTTATTTCCAATTCCTGAAACTGCGCCTCGCGTCGCAAAGGAACCCATCGACCCGTAATGTGTTTTACGAATTTAGAAACGAACTAACTATAATCTCGAGGAATCAATCTGTGCCACATATAATTCGACGGATGATCGACGGCTTACTCTCGCTTACACAACAGATGGCTCCAGTTCGTCAATAATTCTCGATTTTCAAACGCTCAATCGGTCTTTGAAAGCAGATCTCCTAGGGTTCTAGGGTCCATGCAATAATACTTTCGTATAATTGAACGACAAGATGAGTGCAAAATATCAAAAGCAGCGACAAGCCCTATGGTTTATCAATTGAAGAACGTACGAGGAAGCAATCAAATTATAACCATTCGAAATGTTCATTAATATCTGTACTCATTTCTTACTTATAAATGAAAGCAACAATCTTGCAAACACTTGGTACAAATGATTGTCAGATTAGATCGAGAATTTCGCTGAACAATACCAAAAATACTTGTACGATCAATAGGTCCAAATTACTGAGAACGAGTGCATAACGCAATCTTAATATAACAAGTATCATTAGAGTTTATTCATGTTTTGCATGTATGTTTTATTTATTGTAACACAATTATGCACTTACTGGACGATTGTATACCTCTAACATAAATTCACGTCGTATGTGCAAGGGGAAATATGGAAATGTTAATTAATTAATGTATGCTGTGTCTCACATTATCGGATATATTTTTTATATTTTCTGGGAACGTGTTGATTTAGGGTTTATACCGATGCACTCCACTTTTTTCAAGAAATATCCAATACGTGCTAAGGATAGGTAGCATGTGATGGTAGATAAGTCGGTTTCTTTTACCATATGATGTAGATATGGGTTATTTTATGGACTTTATAATAAAACAGTATTTCGTTAATTGTATTTAGCTCATGTTGGAAGATCAAGGCTCTTAGGTTTAGTTGCCTTACAGATGTGTTAGGTCGAATCTATTACAACTGAATCCTATCCACAAAACTGTACGGAGTAATGATTTCAGCATGATCCGTGGATTTCTTATAAATAAAACGAATGCAAACAAATATCCCTTCTCGTACTGTGATTACAAATTAGAATGTTTTTTACTATATTCACATGTTGTTCTTTCATTGTAAATGTTATTGTTATCGTATCGGGTTCTGGTAGCAAACGAACAAATAAAGTTGTGATATTTCTTTCAAAAGTTTACTTTCATTTCTGTATAAATTACACTGCAAGTGGTGTTGGTTGTGGCGCGTCTTTCGATGCTTTCACTTCGGACGTCGGCTGCGATGGGAATATTTCATCCTTTGGTTCCACGATAGAGACAGAGTCTGGGAGAGGTTTCTTAGGACCGATCTTGCCTTGGGGATCGTACGGAAGCATAATTTTGACTTTGATCCCAAGCACACCTGAAACAAAAGAACAATTTAAGTCCAGGGCAAAGAATTGTCTTTCCGCTCTCGGTGTTAGATAGTTATAACATATTTAATGTGACTTTATTGAAAGTACCTTGCCGAAGAAGTACGTGGCGAATTGCAGTGTTGACATATTCATTGGTGGGCTCTCCAGAGTGAATCATCAAACCATCAACGAATTTCATCGACTTGGCTCTTTGACCGCGCAGCTTTCCGCTGACGACGACTTCGCAACCTTTAGCTCCCGATTCCATAATGAAACGGAGAACTCCGTAGCAAGCTCTAAAAAATGTATGTACGGGTGTTAGAATTGACGAACGGAAAACCGCCCGAGTAATGTAAGCAAAGTTAAAAGTAAATTATCCTCTACCTTCGAACAGCGAGACCTTCGATCAGTTTGAAACGAAGGGATTCTGCCTGAGCAATAGCGCAAAGACCACGGGTTGCAACTTTCTCGGCATACAACTCGATGTTTTGTGTCTCTTTAAAGTTAAACCGTTTCTGCACGACAGAAGTCAGTTCACGGATCCGACGACCTTTTTCGCCAAGAACACTTTGCGTATGGGTTGCCAGCAGAATAATTTCTGTGCGGTGAGGAGTGACGCGTACTTCCACCCCCGAGTACCCATTTTCTGCGAGTTCACGAGTCAGGAACTCGTTCAACTCGGCTTTGAACACTCCATCTCCGACAAACTGAAAGCAAAGCGCGATTTATTAATCCGTGTATCGCGAGCTAACCTAAAAGTATATAGTTCTTCGAATATTATTGCGAGTCTTCCCAGCACGTTCACTTTAATTTACCACTGAATGAAAATTACTTCGATGCAAATAAGTAACATATGTGCGACACACGTAACGTACGGTGTACAAGCATATCAACGAAACGTAAGATAGCTGAAAGCATCCGTGTCATCCGCAACATTCACGTGGCATATATTCTTATTTTCCGGCAAAATATTCCCTCTTTTACTATCATTGTTACAGGGAACGCTGTATTTTTATCAATCTTTTACTATAAACTCCAAAAATCCACCAACCTTCCTCTTCTTTGAGATAGAACGATTGTCCATGTTTTACGGTGGCGCGAGAAAGGAATCGAAGGCCCAAAAGACTCGACTGGAAGCGGAAGTGGGGCAACTTGCTTGTAGCGCTGCATCAGAGTCAAAACAACATTTATACCAAAAAACAGTGCTGTAATATATTTTATTAAATATAACAGTTTTGCAAGAACATTATTACTATGTTTCCCCGAAGGGAAATAATAAAAATTGGAATGTCTTAACGTTAATGAACTACTCACATTTATACGTGTAAATAGAGGTTAGGAGAAATACTACTTGTCAATGAAAGCGTACGCTCGAAATGTGCATCTATTTAGAGTTTACGAACTACCTAAATATACTCATTCCAATTTCTTAACTTCCTACGTATAAAGCATGAAGCTTTAAATTCACCTGACACGTGTTTAATGCATTATTATCTACTAAATGAAATATACGATATTAAAACACTAAATGATGTATTATATTAATTCTCATCGCGCAGATATGGAAGAATATTTGAATTTCAGCAGAAAAGAATTCTGCAATGATTGGAAATATAAATAGAAACCCTAAAGTTGTATAGACTGTCGTATTCTGTATTATTTTCTCGCGAAGTCCGTAAAGAATCATAGAGAATGTAGAGATCGACCGGTGTCGTAATGTTAATTAGATTTCCTTCTTACGGCCCTGGTGTTATCGAAACACATATGCACGTAGTGATACGTTCTGTACGCAAGTTACACGCATATATCTCATTGAGTCATGCAACCGGGATTCATTTGTGTATGCGTTTGTCACGTTGCCGTGAAATGTACCGTGTTTCGGAATCATGTTTTGCTCTCGACATGGAGTGGAGGACAGTAGCGTTCACGGTGCTAGCAGTGAGTTTATGTTTTCTGGCAATACCAGTGAAAGTGGGGCCTGATCCGCCCGATAGTACCGGCGAGGATATCAAGCTTTTCGAGGGCTATGTCACGCGCTACAATAAATCTTACAGACACGACGCCGCTGAATACGAGGAGCGGTTTAAGAGATTTCAAGTAAGCAGAACAACAGAGTGTGATCTGCGAAAACACTAGATAACGGCCTGTAAACACTCCACGCGATACAGTTCAAATGTCACGAGGATTCGATCTCGTTAACGGGCGTTAATTTTGAAAATTTCCCGCGCTCCCGTTTACGATCGTCTTTCGTCTCTGCTCTTATCTGTTTTTTTTTTGTTTTCTGTTTTTCCCGTGATTAGCAGGATGGCATTTCAAGCATTATTATCGCTTATATAGCCCAACGAACTATAGTCTCTTATCTTTTCCTCTCCTCTCCCTCCGGTCCCAGCAGTGAGCGTCGTACCGGGAGGAAGGTGGTGGTCCTGCTCTTATCTGATCTCCTCGTTTTGAAAAATCACGGACATTCGCATCTACTCAGATAAAAAAAATTTGGCTGATTAAAGGCAGATTTGGTATTACAAACGATTGCGAAACGAACTTACGCGCTCGATAATTGATTACAGAGCCTAATATAATTTCCAACATTTAAGAGTAATACTGTTCGCGAGAGCTTTATAAATTCTATAGTATACGTGTTTTATAATAACAAGTTGCATGTTCACTAAAAAATAATGATACGTCGATGGTTTCTGCGAGACGAAGTATGCTCGATCAGGCTTTTTATATAATGGAAAGCGTTACGTGTACAAATACAGCTGCCTTTATTGCAGAGGTCGTTGCGGCACATTGAAAAAATGAACGGCCTTCGATCGTCGCAGGAGAGCGCCTACTACGGCCTTACCAAGTTCTCCGATTTGTCGAAAGAAGAATTCGTGGCGGAGACGCTTCTGCCAGATCTGCCTGCACGAGGTGAGAAGCTTTCATCCGACCTGTATGCAAATCCACGTGGATACACAGTCAAGCAAAAGCGTTTGACTTCGTACAATTAGCGCAAACAGACCGACGATAACAAATACCTCTTATTTGGTCATGAATAATGCATCAGGGGAGAAACACGAGAACGCACCCTATCATCGGCGGCATCGCTCGCACCAGACGACCGATCGAGCCAGGAGGTCGACCAGCATACCCTTGCGATTCGACTGGAGGGCGAGGGGGGTAGTCACCCCGGTGAGGAGTCAAGGATCCTGCGGCGCTTGCTGGGCCTTCAGCACCGTCGAGGTCGTTGAGTCGATGTACGCGATAAAAAATGGCACACTGTATTCTCTGAGCGTACAAGAAGTAGGTCATCAGACCTTTAGGCGAATCTTTACATTGGGCGATGATTGGCGAGGATAAGTATAATTCGTTTGGTAGATGATCGACTGCGCGGAGAACAGTAATTTCGGTTGCGAGGGAGGGGACATATGCAGCTTGCTTTCGTGGCTATTAATCTCGAAGGTAAAAATATTCCAAGAATCCATTTACCCGCTCACACGAAAGACGGGCGAGTGTAAGCTGGCGAAGTAAGTACATCGGAAGGGTGAGATATATTTCAGCGACGTATGTACCTGGGACGAGTAACGTTAACGTTCGCCTTCTTCCAGGACGCTGGGAAAGGAGGCTGGTATAAGAGTGAAAGACTTCGCGTGCGATAGGTAAGGAAGTATAAATGCGAGTCACGAGTAGGTACGTGTAAACATATTGATTTCATTGCGTTCGCAAAATAAGAAGAAGTCGAGGTAAAGCATGCGCTTAGAAATTAATAGTTTCGATCGAGGGGTACTGTATATCAGGCATATCATAGGCGTGGGATACCTAGCGTATCATATTATCGAGCAGCATCGTGTATAATTAACTGGAGGTTTCCTTACGTAAGCTAGCCGGTTACTGTTATCCTTGCTAATGGAAAGGTGACGCACGTGCGACATAATCATCGCGTCTATTTGTTAATTATATCAGTAGAGCGGTGGCGTAAAAACAAAATCGTCCGAGTTAATTGCTACGATATAGGGAGGCAAAGAATCGATCCCAAGTGGACAGAGGATTTGAATTTCCAACAGTTTGCTCGTGAAACAGCTGCTCTATGAGTTCAGCTATCGCGGACTGATTCTTTCCCCCTGAGCTTAACGCTCGAGGCCTGGGCCGCAGTCCCCGCGAGGAGTGATAATCACTTGCAGCGTTTGTCGTTAAGACGATTAAAGGTTTAACGAACGTTAGTTTCGTAGATGCGGAGGATGAGCTGCTGGTAACGGTGGCCACTCATGGACCGGTGGCGGCCGCTGTGAACGCTTTATCCTGGCAGAACTATTTAGGTGGCGTGATACAGTACCACTGCGACGGCTCTTTCGAGAGCTTGAACCACGCTGTACAAATAGTAGGGTACGACAAATCGGCCGCTATACCTCATTACATCGTCAAGAATTCGTGGGGACCGACGTTCGGCGACGACGGCTATATGTACATAGCGATTGGCAGTAATCTATGCGGTAAGATGTCACGTTACGGTGCTTAGAGGTTTCAGAGTACAAGAAATTAGCATGGAGAACATTTGTCAATAGGTATAGCGAATCAGGTGTCATCGTTGGACGTTCTTTAAGATGACGCGCTAGTGCAAGCGATGTTGCCTCGAGCCGAGTGTTTATATCAACCCCTAAATGTAGATAAAGTTTGTACAAGTACCTCCGAGAGTGACAATAATTACCGACATCGCCTTCGATCATCGTTACGACATAGATTTTACATTAGCGTTATACCGTTACGATTACCTATGCGACCATTTGTATACCCTTTTTTTTTTACAAACGTTCTAACATGTGCTAAGCGGCAGATTATAGTAAAGTTTTTAAGTCATCAACTCTGTACTTACTTCGTAGTGTCTATGTTTTTTTTTTTTTTTTCTAAAAGTAACATGTTAGGTGCCTTATCGTTATGGAGTTTATCATCATCCTCGAGTTTACCTACGTCTCCTCCAGCGGGCATTCGGAATTGTTTTGATTGTCATCCGGGTTCCATCCGTTGCAGGCGATTGACAACTTCGTCTTCATTTGCTTCGTCAATGGCGGGATCATGTGGCGCGGTATCAGAAACGTGGAGAGGTTGAATAAATCCAAGAATACCTTGTATCTGTCGCTGTTATCGAAACATAAAGTGGGTCATGCGTGCCATTAATGGCAATTTATATAATCAGTAACTTGGCAGATAGGAACAACAAAAAGACGTCCAAATATAAATCTGATATCTCTTGAAGCGCAGGACATTGATAAAACGATAAACACCAGAATCCCTCGAAAACAATTCGCAGTGAAACAGAGTGTGCACCATCTGTTTCGTAATATCTATCGCGATACTTTACCTCAAAGTGGACTTTAAGTACTGATAGCCAGAGGACCCTCCTGTTCCGAGCTGCTGCGAACCGATCATCCGTTGAACCATAAGGACGTGGTTATCTGAAAGGCAAGAAGAAAAATGCAGATAGATCGTACACTTGGGAATGATGAATGAGAGGAGTAAATGCTTCTTCTTACACCTCCATTTGGTGATAAGGGAATCAATGTCCATGAGAGCAGCGAGAATCTGATGGGGCTGGCTGAATCTTGGCTCGTCGCGGTACAACGTGATCATCACTGCTCCTTGAAGAGCCGCGTAAACGAATTTTCGTTCCCCGCGCGATACTAGGGCGTTGTGAAGGGACTCGTTGAAGATCGTCTCGAAGGCTGCTTGCCGAGACCGCGCGTTAGACAGGTGATAATTCCTGAGCTGCTCCTTGGTCTGTTTCTTGGGAGAACAGTGGCGAGCATTAGGACTCCTTCAGTGCGAAGTTGGCTTACGTTTGAATAAAAGGATTACTCGAGCAAGCTGCTCCTGCTCGGCCATCAGGTTCTCCACGGATCTCTTGTACTTGCCCCAGAAGTCGAAGTCGTGGGTCTCGAGGCCAGGCGTCCTGGCCAGCCATCTTTGGACGAGGCAGCTGAGGCTGGGCTCCTCCTCCGATCGTTTGATCGCTTCGATGGCTTTCGGGTCTCTACCGAACACCCTGGTGTAACTCTGATTATACTTGACTCTGTGCTCCTGCTTCACGCCCAGCTTATTCTCCAGCAGACGGAACTGCAGCGACTGGAAGCCCGAGGCTGGGCACAGGTAGTCTCGAAACGCCATGAAGTCCAGCGGGGTCATCGTCTCCAGGATCGTCACTTGGTCCACTAGCAGCTTGAACAAGTGAAAAGAACAATCATCTCCACTTAATCCAAATTTGAATTCGATTTATACACTGAAAGGAATTTCATAAACCGTGCCATCCCTTGTCACCCATTGTTCCTACTTTAAAAAACCCTCAAATACCATTTACAATTTTAGTTGAAACTTAAACTTCTTTACACTAAAGTCGTACGAATTAACTCCAACTCCTTCAAGTCCCCCACGCTACCGAAGTTCCTTTTCCCGCGACTTTGTATAGAGACGGCCAATCGATTAGACCGGAGCCTATGCGTAAGACATCCGCACTTGCATTTCTATGGTTGCCACGCTTACGCTTCCACCGCATGGGAAAGAAGAAATCTTAAACGCATCCGACAGATTACAGTTATGATGCGCTCCTTTCCGATGCCCGTTGCGTTATCGAATTAAGCAGAGGAGAGAACTCGGGGGTTCCGGATCGCTTTCTAATCAGCCGTTCGTGCAAGTAGAACGCTCGCCTCGCGATGGTTTCAAGGAGAAACGTCGTTTCCCGATCGGGCATTAAGTCCAGCTTACTAGAACCTTCGGACCTGATTTTTCAGCGGTAGGAGACGTCGATAAAACGCCGACGACCACACCTGCATTCTGTGGTAGGGAAAGAGCGCCAACTAGCTTGTTACCTAACTCATCTATGCGTGTCAGGACGGGGTGTCGCATATCATCTAGCGGTATTAACTTACATAGATCCCACTGTTATTTCTGCAGTTCCCACAATCTTTCGTATTCCGGCGCGAAAGGCGGGGGAGGGTGCAGGAAGGTAGCAAAGTGACGGTAACGAAAAAGTGTCGCATTGCTAGGGACCTTGACCCGTTTGTCAGCTCTCCGTGGATGATCAACGTGAGAACAGTTTCTCTAACTCGTCTTGTGAACGGATCACAGGTATCGTGCGCAGCGTTCGAAAGATATCTACGGCTCGGAGACTTTGGAGCAGACGTACTCCATCACGGAGTTCCGATACCCCCTTCTTTAAAACACCCTGTACTTTTGATACGCAAGCCGAGACGTCGGCAATCTCTCAAATTCGATTAAAGTCACCGCGTCGGAGCAACACCCTTGTCATAAATCGCGATGCTCTAATTGGCTTGCGATTAAGGGTCGTTCACGTTCCACCCATCACTGTCATTGTCAACGTATCGCCACTGGCCTGGTTTTCCATTCTCTATAGGATTACCAACGGCGATTCGTTTTGCCGAGAGAGCGCTGCTCGCCGCGCCTCTTCTCCCTTTCGCGACGAGCCACGGAAATACGCTCGTCTCGCCGGGGCACCTTCGATCTCGCTTACTTTCAGGATCAGGACGATGCGGTTTAATCTCCTCAGGATTTCCAGGGTCCTCGACTCGTTCAGGACCTGGCAGAGTCGGCTCTTCTGAACGGCTGAGCGATTGTTGGCGGTGCCATTCATGGAGTCGTAGCTGCTTTGTTCGGGGTTGAAGAGCGCCCTGACCGAGTCCAGCTCGTAGATGATCTGCTTAAACCAAAGTTCGTAGGCTACGGGGCAACGAACAAAACATAGTCGCTTTAACGATCGGTACTCATTAACGAGTTTGCGGGGTTCAGACGTTCGGAGTAACATCTTCTAATCGTCGTTAGTGTGATAATTATATATCGAGATTAAAGGGAAGCGATTTACATGTCTCGTAGAAAATGTCGGCAGAAAAATTTAAACGGAAAGATCGCAGTTGACGATGTTATCAGAAATGTTATCTTGGTTCAAGTAAAGAAAACGTAAGGAATAAAATCTCTACCCTGGTGTGTGACGATAAAAAGATGCTCGTCGTGCACTTCTTTGTTGAACTCCGCACTCAGTAATCTCTGCGCGGTCAAGATTTTATCCAATCGAAGATATTCGCCGTAAAGCATGCCGGAGCCCTCGGTCGGTTGATCATTCTCTGGATCGTGATCCTCCCTGAAATCGAATTATCAGGCCTCGTCGATGGATCGTTCATATTTTCAAAGCACTTCAGACTCAAGCTTATTAACATACTGCAATCAATATTACACAACGGCAATTAAGTGTGTCCATTAATAAGCTTAATATCCTTTCGTTTCCGCCGAATGGGAAGCGACAGACTGGCAGTTGTGTAAACAAGAAAATCAATGGAATTGATCTACGATTTATAATTTGCGAATAATGATGGTTACTTACGGAATGCTATTCGACAATGGGCAAGCCATATTTTCGACGAATTAACAGTGCGGATAACTTCGAAGCGCAGTTTGAGAACCGTCCCGTAGGCGAAGTTACATATGCACGCGACGATTTGTCACTTTGCTTCCCGATTTCACGACGACCAGCGTTACTCTATTCGTTTTTAGGCCGAGCTGTAGTTGTAGGTCGGAGCTGCGAGCGAATGTCTGCCGATGGTACAGTTGCGATAAGACTTCCTTTAAATTGACATTTCGTCGGGTTTCAATGAGCAGCACTCGGTTTGGAGAAGGACGACAGGCGACACATGCTGTCGACGAGGTGGTTGAGCAGCGACTAAAAACTGAATGGCCAACGGGATCGCGAAACTATCCCTCTTATATTTCTACGAGCGAGGGCATGTGAATGAACGATCGAAGATCATGGCTACTTTAACTGTTGGTTCATAAAAATTTCAATATAAATATGTCTAGTATCTACGAGTGTGTTTATTATTGCACAATTCCACATCGTGCGCAACATTTTCTGTCGTTACGCCATCGTTGCGGAAAACACAGTAAAAAAACTGCATACGTACGATAGTTCAATCTGTACGCTTTCTGTACAGTGTCGAACTACCTCAATTACGGAATGTTAAATATCTATGCAAAGAGTTAATAGAAACGTAAGCTTCTATCTTCTAAGCGTCGATATTTTGTACCTCGTGACACGTGCCTAAAAACACAAGCGGGATATGGAATATAGTTTACGACCAATGTCAATTTTTATCAGATGCTTGGGGTCTCTAGACCTCTAGACTTTAGACCCTAGAGCCCCCTTATCATTTTCATGCCGCGAGCAACGTTAGCGATTCAGAGTGGAATTCGATCGCAATCCCTCTAGCGGTTAGAATTGGAACTACATTTTATTTTTCTTTGCCTAACTTTCACCGATTTCGTTCGGTAGTATTTACTTGATTCGAATTGGAGTTCTGAGAATTTGTTTCTGAAAAGTGTTTGCCTGCGCGGTTTATATTCGACATTCTTTAAACTGTAGTTCATACGGTCGCTGACAGGTGTCGTCAGTAGGATAGTTTCGAGTAATAGTTAATTGCCTGACTGGGTCATTATGTGTCGCCAGGGGTACTGCAAGTGTCTCTCGATTACATTTAATCTCAGATAAATGGCATTTGCGAAACATAATCTCTCCAGACAGTTATGTATTATCGATAGACGTACTCTTTAGACTGTACGATTAAGTATTATGTACGAGCGATAACTCCTCTCTTACGTATCTGTGATAACCACACTCTTATCCGTTTATCTGACCTGTGTCTCTCCAAACCACTATTTATCCCAAAATTCTGTTAACCTCATCGGTGGATACGACTATGAACATACGCAATTTACATTCTCACGCACGTTCATGAAGAATAGTGAAGTGTTGCGCAACATGCAACGCTATTACCACTGACAATGTTATTTTCATCTGCGGGCAAGCGGTGCCCCTGAAATCACGTACAATTATACCCCCTGTCGATACGTACTCTATGTAGTGCCGTAGCAACAGCGACGCAACAGGTGTGACCATCGGTGTAGAACGTTCGACACGTTTCCCGCGCAAAAGTCATTTGACAAACAGTCCATGAAATTTTAATCGACCGGCCTTTAAACGATCATTCAAACCTATTACAAACGGCGACTATTAACCTCATACGTTCCTAATTCTCTGCTGGTCCCGCACAATCAACCTATACCCTGACCATCATTATTATTTTTGTTTACCTCTCTTTTCCTAATGTTATGCTCCGACACTGATACAGAGGTTAGGGTACCTATAGCAGATATAGCAGGGCTCGCCTTTTCGCCATCCCATGTACTGAATTGGTGTAATAAAGACGGGAAATAAAAGAGATAAAAACTAAAATATCGTCTAAGACTTCGAGGCAGTCTAAAGTATCGATGCGTCGGCTTTATAACCTATCGCGCTATGGGGATTTTTAATATCAAGCTACGGCACTGATCGCGTGCGTGTATCATCCGCGAAAGTTTCGCCTGGGTATTAGTGCGTTCCATAAAAAGGAGAGCCGACCGGTTTATTGACTACTCGATTTACAGACAAGCCGGTGGTACTATCCGTCTGATAAGACACGGCCAATCCAGATCGCTAAAATCGCTGTGGGCTTCGACTGACGTGGCACGGAGCGGAATAAGTTGGACCAGAGCATTCGTAGCATTCGACAGTATCGATCGCATTGTGCCCGACAGGTATGTACCCATTTATACGCGCACGCATGAACGGAGGAGGCCGGATGAGTGAGTAGGACGCTACATAAGATCTTCTAGTGAATTAATTTATCCGTTGCTTTTCTAATTGCTCGCGATTAGCATGCTTGGTGCTACGATTGGGAAGTTCTCGCGTGGACGTTCTACAGAAGTAGGGGAGACCGGGGCAGATTGTAACAAAAAAAGTTTTCACAGTTTTTTCCCGAAAGTGTTTTCCTCAATCAGGAAATAATTTGCGTGATTTACTACATACATATGTGGTGAACTAATTGCGTGAAAGTACGTGACAAAATCTTGGACACTTAGACATCTAGCTTCATCTTGAGGCAGGATACCACCTTCGCACTTAAAAAAAATTAAAAATTTTTTTTTGTTCTCAAAGTACTCTTTCAAGTGTATAGAATCGAAATTCATTCATTAGAAAGGTGACCGGAACCTTTTTCTTGTGTAAAAACCGGATTGGAACAGATATATAAATCTATATAAAACTTTAAACGCGTTTTTCTCGAAACGATGTTTTCCAAATCGGCGTGTCAGATTACTCCTATAATTTTCATCCGATTGACTTGAAACTTTGCACAATTCTTCCCCGTGGTGTAATCTAACGATGTACGTAGGACTTTTGCTGTAGCGTTGTTATTTTTCTTTTGGTGCGCAATTTTATAAACTTCTTTAAACTTTTTTACCCTAAAAAAATTGACCTTTTTGTTCAAATGGCCGCCATTTTCTTAAAAATCGAAATTTCGTAAAATCCCTACGTACAGCATTAAAAAATATTGTTGCCAATAGGAACATTCTTTGGTTTTTTTTCTAAGAGCCACGTACAAAGCGGAATTTGACACGCCGTCTAACGATGTTCCTCCAAAGGAGTGTATTTTGGCGCCACCTACAAGAGATTATTTTTCACTTTTTCAGTTTCAAAAAATGTGTAATTTCAGATTAAAGTTACATTAATGAATGACTGAAACCGATTTTGTTTCTGCGCATTCTTTGTATGCAAAAAAAATTCATGAAAAACGCCTCCAAAATCGCAGTCAAAGGTGGTATCCTGCCTTAAACAAATCTGAACCTTTGTTACAATCTGCCCCAGTCCGGGGTAAATTGTAACACATCTGTTTTACTTATTTAAATACAAATATGAACACAAATAAACATTTCTAAAAAATATAAATGAAAACACAGATCATTATTAAACATTTGATATACATGAGTTAAGCAATCATTGCTTATTCATCTGATTCTATCAAAGTCTTCTTCTGTGCTTTCTTTATTTTTGCCTTCATACTTTTTTTCTATTTTTTTTTGGATTCTCGATTGTTCTGTTGTTCGTCTAGAGCATCTTTTTCTGGTTTGTCAGCAAATAGCTTGCTTTATCACCATTTGGAGCGGAGTAAGTATAGTAGCATGTTACAATTTACCCCGAGGTTGAATTTTTGCGTTTTATCTCAGCAAACGAGAACCTAAACATCAAATTACTAAAATGCGTACACATAATAATAAACCAATGTGTACTGATTCGTTTGCGACAAAGAAACAAAAATTCAAACGGTTCCTAATGACGGGTAATTGAAATAAAAGTGCCAAGACAACATTTACTTACGTGCTCTAAGTACTAAAATTCTGGCCTATTACCACAAAATGAATACATAACGCTCGTTTGTGTCGCTAAACCTGACGGTGCTAATATTGCCAAGCAGCTCTCGCATGCTGTGGGTTACCAGATTTGTCGTTCAAAAGATTTTACTTATGTTACAATTTACCCCGTGTTACAACCTGCCCCGGTCTCCCCTACTACAGATTAAAACCTGTCAGTTATTTCGCGGTAATTTTTAAATGGACTTCGAACTCGAGGTACCGAGCGTTGAATATATTTGATAGAATAATGAAGTGGCTGATAGGGTATTCGGATAACAACTAATGTCGGTACAGTTCTTAACTCTACATAACTCGAATATCAGTACAGTGCTGTCGGCTTAAGTGATCGGGTCTTCTGTCCCCCAAGAGTGATCATCGCTGTCCTCACCATTCCTTTCGTAGTTGCCGTGGTGAGTGAAAGGGACTGACAAGGGAAGATAGGCATCCCGAAAATTCATAAAATTTTGAAACTTTATGTGCAAACAGAGTAGTAGTCATGCGTTATTCAAACCTATTTTTTGTTGGTGCCATAGTGCGGTTTTGGGGGGAGGGGAGGGGGGGGTGATTCAAATAACTCCTTGAAAAATTCAAAATTTTCTTTTTCGTGGAATATCTCGAGAATAGTGAAAGATATCGAAAAGAAGTTCAAACAAAAGTTGCATCTTTCTTTTGTATCTAAAAAAACTACGTAAAAATAATTATCGAAATAAGGATTTGTGGTGGGGGTAACTTGTAAACTATGGATTTTTCGATAATTATTTTATTAAAAAAAATGCAATTTTTGTTTAAACTTCTTTGCCTAACTTCTCTTGTTAGAATGGGTAAGATGACGCCGTAATTTCTGTCCCGTCGCTATTGCGTGCGTCCTCACTCATTCTCGCAATTAAGAGAGCAGAGGCAAGCGGCGTAGATCGCTCACCTCTAAGATTGATCACAGTCGGTCCCAGACGGAACTGTATACCGATAGTTAAGCTTAAACTATTACTAATATTGACAGACGTTCGCCAAGACAAGATGCCAAAGGTCGTACTATATGCCCAAGAAGTCAGCCCGCCATGCCGAGCTGTTCTTTTAGCGGCACACGCGATTGGGCTGGACTTGGAAGTTCGAGTGGTCGATCTGGGGAAGCAGGAACAGCTGAGCGATGAGTTTGTAAAGGTAAGGAGTTCTGTTCGTTCAGCTCGATATTATAGGATCCACTGTGTTGCATTCGATTCTAACTTCCCCGTTTCTCTGTTAGTTGAATCCCCAGCACACGGTTCCAACGATCGACGATAACGGCTTCATACTCACTGACAGGTAACCATGTTCCGACTTTTCATAAATTCCCCGCATAAATTTTCTTACTCTACTGAATTACCGATTGCTCGTTCGTTCCTCGCAGCCACGCCATTATATGCTATCTGGTGGACAAGTACGCCAAAGACGACAGTTTATATCCGAAGGATGTGAAGAAACGCGCCCTCGTCAACCAATATCTCTACTTCGACACGGGCGAACATTTCAGCGCTTTCAAGATTGCGTTCGTAAGTGATCGTGAATGATTAGTCGATGCTCGTGTAGGAATAACCAAGGTAGAAATGTAGAAACTGTAGAGGCACTCTTAAGGGTGCGCGTGTTTGCCAAGGACAAACGTTACAAGACCCCTAGAAGTGGTCCCTGCTAATCAGTATCAAGGTCCACCGAAAGTGACGTACTACTGACTGCCGACCGCGACACTTGGCCGCTTACTCCGCGAATTCCTATCGATGCGATTTTCACAAAAGCCCGTCCATTCTGGCTGCCGATTAAGTGGCGCGAAAGGAGGTTAATGCGATTCGCTCTTCCGCGGGTATGTACGCGCAGGGGCATTATGTGATGCCCGGCAGGAAGTTCTCGGGCATCCTATGTACCTTTTACGGCGCCTAATAAAGTCGGTTAACTGCGCATTTTTACCCGTGATGGGCCAACTACCAAGGACTTGTTCCCCGACCTGTACGTGTACGTACACTTATAAGTAACAGCCTGGCTCGAACTAATTTTACGGGGAAAGTGGCCGGGCGTCGTGAAATTTTTAAACAACCCTTGTCCAGTCCCTCCATCTGGGGGGTGTTCGAAGCTGCTTCTGTGTAAACCGGATGAAAGGTTTTATTTCGAAATCAAGTGCCAGCCGTAAAGCTTTTACGGCCACGAATCGGCACGATGATCCTCTTTTCTTCCCCTGTCGTACTTTTTCCACCGTTACTGCGTAATTGCGCCCCTCTAACTTAACCCTTTGCTTCGTCGTATTTGCACCATCTTGTTTGCTTGCCACAGAGACCGGTATTCCTCGGCCAAGTGAATAAGGTCGCCGAAGAGAAGATGAAGCTGTTGAACGGCGCCTACGGAACCTTGAACAAGTACCTGGAGGGCAAGAAGTGGCTGCTCGGCGACTCTTACACCCTCGCGGACATAAGCAGCTGTACCACTGCATCGAGCGGAGCTGTAAGTCCAAGTCTCCATTCACGCCGGCTCGATCGAGTCTCGAACAGGGGTATATACTGGTCTCACTGTTTTCGTAGGTGTCGGTGAACCTGGACGATTATCCGAATGTGAAGGCATGGCTGGTTAGATGCGAGAAGGAGCTGCCAGGCTACAAGGAGCGCAACTTACCGGGGAATGAACAACTGCATACCATTATCCGTTCCAAACTTGGTTAACTGCTACTTATTCGACCAACCTGTACTTCATCTTTGAACGCTTTGTAGCATTTGTTCCAAACTGAAACTTGTTTAACTGTTGCTTCGAGAAGTTCTCTAGTCCCTGTTGTTACTCCATTTACATACCTCGATCTCTGGATTTGACGCGAAGCTCCTCTTTCCTCTCTCCTCTCGACGCCGCGCTCCTAGTCGAGGCAGGAAACTTTCCCTAAAAAAATGCATTGTTGTTCGCTGCGCAGTACGGATCCACCGCTGCGCCCGTTGCACTTTTGTCAGCGTAGTGCATATCATTTGCCGGACACGATGCTTCCCGGAAGGACAGATAACTGCTGCGTTGATTAAGCATCCTCTCCTCTCGTATCATATTCCATTTGTTACTCTCGTTGTACTTTTATTCGCCCCGTCGACGCACAGCACTCGCACTTCCAAGAAGCTCGAATCACGTGCGACGGACCCTGTCGGCTAGCTTCTAGATATCGCCGCGGACAAAGCACCTCTCGATCCACAGGCAGAAATCTGCTTGCCACTCGTTTTACCGATCCCCGCACCGAAACGCTTCGTCTTCCCGACTAATCACCGTCTCGGGTTCTCGATTTCGCGACGGGACGTGCACGGAAGTGGCAGCGTCGCCGGCTTAATTGGCGACCGGGAAGATTCATGGTCTCCGATCGGGCCCGGAGAAATCGAAACGGCGCTAACAACAGCTTCGAACGTTCCACGTAATTCCGCGCGTAATCGTCTGACATTGAACCTGCCGCTGGAGCAGAGCAGTCCACCTTGTCCTCCTCTTTTCCCCTCTCTGTTTCGCGTGCCGCACATTCGACTGCAATTTGCATAAATTAATACCTGCTACCTTCCGGCGATTTTCCTGCTTAGCACCACTTAATACATTTTCTCTGGCCTCGGGTCTGGCACCGTATGTGGAACAACGCACTTGTCGCAACGGTGATAAAATCAACGGCGGGGCGCGGTTTCGACGATCTCTCCTTAAATCCAGGGCGAGACTTTGCCGCAAAGGTTGCCGCACTCGTGAAAACTGACTGGTGGCATCCAGGAGTCCACCTACTCCAAACAACAGAACGCAGCATGTCTCTCGAGCACCCATCTCCAGTCAGGGCCGCGAAAGAAGCACACTGACGACCTCAGCATCGATTCCATAGACATTAACGCGCTATCACCGATCTGTCTAACGAAACATGTTCATTGTTCGTCCAGGTATTGTATGGTAAAAAGCGTGATTGTGGGAAATGCGTGTGGCACGAAAAAGTCGGTTAATTAGCAGGCGATTATTCGAACGAGTCGCTTTTCCTGCTTCCAAGCAGTAGGTACACCTGTTTACCATAACGATGGAAACGATTCTCCGCTCTTCCCTTTCTTCGCGATCCTCGAGCGTCTTGACGCAATCGTTTCTTCTCGTGCGCGTCATCCCAGTCGCATAATGCAGCGCGCGTGCATACGGGCATTCTTGATTTCCACGGCACGAGAGGAGACAGAGAAGCAAAACGTCCGCCAGCCCGTCAGACAGGTTCTCGCTTTTTGGCTCCTTATTTTTTTACCATGCCTCGCTTCGTGTTTTTGGATTCGCCTATGAGTTTCGGTCTCGATTACGCGCAATCGTTCGCCGATAGGATTACCTCCTGTGGTTTCTATGGGAGACACCAGAAAAAAAGGCGCGTTTTCTGCAGACAGGGCCGCGGTTCAGGGAATAGGATTAGGGGAACTCAGTATCCTTTTCTGTGGCCGGCTAACTGCTCCACGGACGCGCGAATATTTACGGACGATCAGGCTCAGCTTCGGGCCATTTATCTCGATTCACGCTGCGGCAACATCCAAGCAGGAACGATCGCTCTTTTTTCCTCTCTTTTTGCGTTCCCCGGAGATGGACGCGTGTACCGCGGCGAATTGGCAGTGGAAAGAGTTTCGACAAAAGGCTCGAGTCCTGTAGAGTGCCAGCAGATTTTGCAGTTGGTGGCCATTTTTTGAACGTTCGATCGCTTTAACGTGAGCTCGCTCTGTCTTCTTGGCGAATTCTGCCGAGAAAGAGGAGCTTCTATTGAAAGAAGTGGCTTCCTCAATTAGTTCGTGGAACTGGTCGGCGGGCTTGTTCATTTGTGGCTGCTGTTAATGAAGACGGGTCCCTTCTTTCTGCCGCGTGCGGTACAATAGACGCCAGTGTGTCTGGGACGCTGGCTCCGAGTGATAACAGCCACTGTGGCAAGATAGGAAGAGAATATTCCCCCGAAGGACCTCTGTATCGTGATGGAACCTGGGAGAAAAGATGAGGCTGGTAGTGACGAAAGTTTTTGAATTCCAAATCAGCGACAGTAGAAATCTCAGTAGCTTCTTACTTATTCCCTGGATAGAATTTGCACGATAATTTCGTAATTACGTGTCTGCTGATCTGTAATTAATATCTCGAACAATCGTGGCACGATCAATCGGTGCTGATTGGCTCGAATAACGTGGCCGAGGAATTGCCAACGGCAACAAGTCGTGGACGATTGGTTTCTCACAACATTTGAATGGTGCGAGAGGTCAGTCGTACGACCCCCTTGTCTCAAGTCGCGATCGCGTCTATTTGCTAAACAAACCGGAGTATCGAGCGTCGTCAACGGCTTCTCTGTGTATAAATACATATAATAATTTATAGCGAATCTAACGATAAAGAGCGTCTAGTTCGATCTGCTCTACAACTAATTCAGCAAGCTGCGCAGTGGAGGAGAGACTTCGGTGCACGAATTAAGGTCCTCGGGGCGATGAGACAAATATAATTGGAAACCCTTGGAGATCGTTACGTAAGTTCGGTGGTTGGGCATAAAACCATTTAAATTACAAATCGTGAGAATCTATGCATGCGTTAAGATGCTAATTCCTGGGTTCTTCAAACTTCTACCTTTCACCTTGAAGGTCCGCCAAGCTACGCGCTATTTCTACCTGTCGAAATCGTCCCGATTTCCATCGAGGATCCTTCGAAAGTATCGCTCCACAATGTCACCGGCATCGTCTTGGCTTCCATTTTCTCGCTTTTGTCTCTTTAATAACATTAACTCCAATCTTCAAACTTCCAAACACTCTTCGCCACTTGGAGCTCCCCAGTCCTCGATCCTGGTCACTCAAAAATTCCACAAATGTAGTCGCGCGAATATCAGTTGCTTCGCGAATAATAGTGAATCGAAGAAGTCGAGGCGAAGGAGGCCGTGATAAATCCCAGGCATCCAGGATTTAGCTCCCTACCCTCCCCCGTAGGTCGAGGCCCGTGAATGAAGGCAAAAGGAAGGAAATTGAATTATCGGTCCGAGGGGGCCGTTTGGCCGAGGGACGCGGTAGCGCGCGGTTGTGTACGAGCCTATAAATACATATTCACGAGCTGATGTTGAAGCACTGCTAAGGTCCACGTGGTTGTGGATCTCGGTGGTGGCAACAGTCGGCCTCCGACCGTCGTCCAAGTGTGCATAAAACGTGAGCCGGTGTTGTTCCTCAGCCGCGGGGCGAAAAGCAGCGACGAGGAAGATCGAGAGGCGAGGAAACCTGGGTGGTGGGCCCTGGTGGAGCGCAGCGGGCCCCCTTTCTCCTGCAATTCCCTCGGACGCGCCTCGTGGAAGCAGCCCTTTACTGGAACGCTTGCCAAAAAAACCCAGAGGATCTCATCAAGCTCCAGCTGGCTTTGGCCAGTCGTGACTTCGTACCCCTGGATGCAACTATTGAAAGTGACCCACCCGAGGCGACAGTGAGATTTACCGCGTTCGCGGTTGGTGCAACGAAACGTTCCATCGGCTCGGTGGCCGCGGTTCCACGAAGCTCGCGATCCGTCAGCTCGATGAGGCCCGAGTGATATTACACTCAGGCTTTTGTTCGCCGATAAGGCGGAAGCCGATCCATCGATCAGCAAGCGATTCGTCGCGGAATTCAGCGAGCGGAGACAAGTAAGTGATCGCGATTACACGGATACGCGAAATGGTCCCCGGTGTGCTTATCGATCAGCCGCTCTCTCGATCGGCGCAAGGATGCCTCCGTTGCCGCGCATTGCTCGCCTCCGACGGTCAATTAAAGGCCAACGCGAAGTGTCTCGCGATCGAGGATGATCATCCATCGATCAAGAAACGTTCCTCGCGTTCACTGTGCCCACCGCGTAGAATATATTCTTTTCCCTGCTAGCGTCTCGTTCCCGTATTCGCCGGCTTCCTGTTTACAATTCAATCGTGGCCGACTCCGTGCCGTTGGATATGTATTAGCGACGCCTCTATTTTTCACACTCTTTCCCTTCGTAACGGGCAACGAACTCCTAATCGAGAAAGATCTTTGCATCGTCCGGGGTACCCCAGGGTTCCCACCTTGGGCCCATTCTATTTCTACTATTCATCGACGACATTCGCGAGATGATCCGCAATAGTAAATTTTTGATGTTCGCGAAGACCTCAAATTATTTAAATGCATCTCGAGCCACGCCGACTCCTTTGATCTACAAGATGACCTTAACAGACTCACGGAGTGGTGTCTCCTCAACCGTATGGAGCTTAACACCAGCAAGTGCCATATTTCGAGGATTTCGCGAAGTAAGAATCCGATGCACTACTGTTATGAAATTGCGGGCTCTCAGTTATCAAGCGTTGCGGTCGCGCGTGACATTGGCGTTCCGATCGGCTCTTCGTTCTCCTTCGTGGAGCAGATACAACATGTTGTTGCGGCCTCGAGCAGGGCTCTAGGTTTTATAATTAGGAGTAGTACCGATTTTGTTAGCCCCAGTACGCTGCGCTACTTATATAACAGCTTGGTGCTGCCGCATCTCGAGTACGCGTCAGTCAGCTGGACATCGCGATGGACTAAGTATAGTCTACAACTTGAAAGGGTCCAGCATCGTTTCTTACGCCATCTTCCGTACAAAGCGGGCCGGCCTATGGCTCGGTTTAACCACGATTATGGGCCGATCATGAGTAGATTTGGGGTGCGGACTCTAGAACACAGGAGGAGGATCTCAGACCTATCCTTTCTACATAGGATTCTGAACGGGAAAGTGGATAACCCTAATGTTATTGAGCTAATCAACTTCAACGTCCCCACTCGCTGTACCAGGCAAACACCTCTGTTTAGGCCTCTGAGCTACTCCTCCTGGGTCGGTCACACCGACCCTTTCCACAGAATCTGCGGCATCGCCAATCTGCTTTACGAGGGCATTGATTTCTTTGCAGGTACTCTTTCTAGCTTCAGGCCTAGTGCTCGGAGAGTCCTTATTGCGGAAGGCATTTCTTGAAATCGTAGTTTAATCCCAATCTACCTACCTGGAAATCTTTGTTCACGACTAGCGCTTCTTTCTTTTTTTTTCATTTTATCATATTTTCTTTATTTTTTTTATTATTTTCTAATAATTTTTTTAATTTTTTATTTATTTCATTGTTATGTAATTTGTTGTAATTATCCTTTACTATAAGTATCCTTGTTCTTAATGGGCTTGTCCCGTGAATAAATTATTATTATTATTATTATTAATTCACCGTCTCGTGGGGAGGTGCAGGAACGCGGAGGAGATCGCGGGCTCCGCTCCCCTTTTTTCTGGTTTCGACCGTCTACTCCGCTGATGATGTCGGGAAACTTGCTCGACCAGCTGCAGGTCCGGTGCAATCTGTTTCGGCTTCCGAGAAAATCGTTCTCCCTGCTCCTCGTGATCGTCGCCCGTTGTTGGGCGACCAGCGAGGGGACGCCCTTCGGCCGCAGGTTGGCAACGATGGGAACACGACGAGGATCTATCGCGCGCCGAGGATCCGCCGTGTGTCCGTCAACTTTGTAAGCAAATTACCGGACAAGGCTTCCGAGGCATCGAGAGAACCGTTAATTACTGTATTCTCGCTTGTCTCGGCCGCTACCAGCCGACTTTGAACTATAACCCGAATCCTCCGCGGCAATAAGAAAAGGTTCGTCCTCTCTGGTTCGTTGAGTCACGGCTCGATTTCGATGGTAAAAGCCCGGCGATCCGTTGAGGCGATTCACGGATTGATCGGAGCGGAGGAGGAAGTAGCCCGATTTGTGTGGCAGTGACTTAACGATGATCGCAGCAGCGCGGCGACTGATATAATCGACGAGCACGGTGAAAGTGCACGCGATCCATCGATGAATGAAAGCATCATTCGCGCGCAGCGTCTATTCTACAGCGGTGTTTCCTGGTAGCCGAGGTTTCAATAATTAATGAGGCTGGATGACGGTAATTAGATGGTGGTTCAAGGTCACTCGTCAGATGCAGCGTATCGTCGTAACTTGTGCTGCCACTTCCCAGCGGCTTTTCTTATATGGCATTATCTACATTCCCGGAGCTGCGGGAAAAACCTTGCGTGCTACGAACTTGAAAATTGAAATTTATGTGCGCCAAAGGAGCTTCTATTACCAGCTAATGATTAGTTGATTCTGAGTTTGGTACTATTCCACTGCGTCGCGATCTAGAATTTTATCAAACATTTTATTTTCCTCCGCGTTTCCGTCGCCGCGATCGAGAGGCACGAAGGTTTTCGCAAACACATCCGCAAATCCCAGCGATTACGCAAATCACAGAGGCGTGGATGTTGTGTCCAAATCAATAATTACTCCGCATCTTCGTAATCTTGTGGCCGAATAATGACGGGTATGCGATTGAACGAGCAGGAACTGGGTACACGTGTGTGCGTGCGTATGTGTTTGTATGCCAGTCGATTTGGAGGCCATCTGGCCTGGGCAGAAAACGTTCCGCGGGGCTTTGATCGAGGCTCTCGCAGGAATCGGTTGACTTTACCCATCAAAGCCCTCCTGACAGACACGCGCTAACAGTTTTATCACTTGCCGCAGAGACGAGTCGCAGCCGTTAGCCTCTTGATTATTTCAGCACCCAGCAGCAATTAGCAACGGCGCGGCGTGCCGCCTGCCTTCGCGATGCATTTCAATTTTGCAATTCGCCACCGTCGCACAGTGGGACGAATCGACATTTAAGTAGGCATTCACTTCATTTTTTACATTTTTCATCATTTTGTGATTACTAGCTTTAGATTACAGAATTTAGATAATGATTTTATAAAAAAAATTATTTTTTTATTTTTTTGTGAAAATAGCCACATTCATCTGGATTAGCCAGGCATAGTGGGCTGGGGTACATTTCGTGACCCCAGAGTTTACCGCTGGAAAATTTTTAGGCGATAGACAAACACACAATTAAGATTTCTTGTTACTATTTTCGTATTTGTTTAAATTAAAACAATTGTTCGAATTTGTTCGTAAATTCAAGCATACCTCTTAATTCTGGATAGACTTCAATTTCACAAAATTCAATTTTTATATCCGTCCGCATCCGACCCTTTGAAAAATTGATATTTTTTTGCACAAAAGCAGGTGCAAGTCTGGAAAAATGTACTATTTTACTTGAAATTATTATTTTCAATAATAATGGTGCAAAATGAATGTTTTTAACTTCAAAATACTCTAATTGAGTAATTCTCAAATATAAGTAATATATGTTGGAAGTGAAGCACACAGAGGTGTGAAACGTGCAAAAGTATGAATGAAACGCTAGATAAATAAGAATGAATCATGTAATCAGAGAGTGATTGGAATCGACTTTTGGGGAAACAAATAAAAAGGAAGCAAGCAAGTTCTAATAATGACCCATGACAATCCGCTCCTGAATTCAACAATTGACTATCGTTTGCCAGCCAATAGCTGAAATCCCTTGCATCTATCACGTTGTTAACATGCGATTAATAAACAAAAATTTGGAGAGTTTGCAATGAACTTGGCAAGACAGTACGTTGAATTGTATGGATGGTATTACATGCCTCCAACTGTACATAAAATATTAATTCATGGCCAACCATGAAAATAATAAATTGAAGCAAAATAGTACATTTTTCCAGACTTGCACCTGCTTTTGTGCAAAAAAATATCAATTTTTCAAAGGGTCGGATGCGGACGGATATAAAAATTGAATTTTGTGAAATTGAAGTCTATCCAGAATTAAGAGGTATGCTTGAATTTACGAACAAATTCGAACAATTGTTTTAATTTAAAAAAATACGAAAATTGTAACAAGAAATCTTAATTGTGTGTTTGTCTATCGCCTAAAAATTTTCCAGCGGTAAACTCTGGTGTCACGAAATATACCCCAGCTCACTATGCCTGGCTAATCCAGATGAATGTGGCTATTTTCACAAAAAAAAAAAAAAAAATTTTTTTTTATAAAATCATTATCCAAATTCTGTAATCTAAAGCTAGTAATCACAAAATGATGAAAAATGTAAAAAATGAAGTGAATGCCTACTTAAATGTCGATCCGTCCCACTGTGCGTCGCCGGGTAATCGGCGGAATAGACGCGGCCGCGTTGCCCCATTGGCGCTTTAATTTCATAATGGAGGCGACTTCATAAATAAATCAGTTATTGCTAGTTTTTGCCAGGTCGTCGCGAGCAGTGCTCTCGAAACGCCGTAGTACTAAATCATTTATATCGCTGCATCAATGATAAACAAACAAGGCAGGATGAACCCGGGGAGCCTGGGTACTTAGTCGCGTGCACTCCCGTTTTCGTTCGGCGCGCATTAAAAAATAATCTGTCGCGACCAGAATTAAACGCAGCTCGTCGACTTACCGCCAGGCCGCACCGCTTCCCCTGGCAAATAAAACGCGAGCCTGCCCCGCCACCCACCTCGCCCTTATACGAAAAAGCAGTCCGCCGGTGGTTCATTGTTCCCGTTCCCGATCCAGGCGCAGCACGCGACAGCGTGAGCCGCGCTTCCGGTTGCTGTTGTGTCGATAGACACGCTTGTTAGGCTCTTCAAATATTTGCTCTGTCCTCCGCGGTCTGCCAGCGGGTAGCTTGACCGTTCGATCGTGATTTATGGATCCCCGGATCCACGCGGAGAATTTTGGAAGGTCGAGCGTTCAAGTGAAATTAATCGATGGACCTTGCTCCATCCTCGCTCGGGGCAGCGGGTAACGCGATAGCTATTTCGTCGCCAGACAGAGAGGGAAGGAATCGAGACTCGGACACGTTGCCTTCCCTCGCGGTTCCCATAAGGACAGAGTGGAGTTTTTGTAACTCGCCGGAGCACGCCTTGGTACACGCTTGTTGCGACGAAAAGCGCGGTTCTTTCCCCTGCCCGGTTCGACTTACTTCTTTCCCCCGAGTTTCTCGGGGTTCCAGCAAGTTTCTAAGGGGGATGAAGCGACCTACAGGGGGCTCCGCGGATTTGGAATCTCCACCGTGGCGCTCGAGTAATCCCTTGCCCCCATACGCCGACCAGAAGCCCAGGAACTTTTTATCGAATCTTACTCTCCCTTTCTTGGGACTCGGTTTCCTCTCGGGGATGCCACACCGAGCGAGATCGAAGAATTCCGTGTCGCACCTCCGATGCAGATTGGAATCGCGCGGTTTGTAAAGGGCGCTCGTAAATTGATTTTGCAGATTCGAAGCCACCTTCGCGAAGATGAGGGTCGACCAGATTGGACTTCTGCTGTGGAAGAATTACATCGTTCGGAAGCGTCAACCGGTAATTGCGTTCATTGAGACGACACTCGTTTCTTTTGGAGTTTGAAGCTACCACTTTCGGGGGGTGCGCGAGGGTTGCTAAAAGCTCGCCAACAAATTTCACTGTTTAGGGGATATTGGCTCTGGTGTTCGTGTGGCCCGTGGTCGTGTTCATGATCCTCTACACGATCCGCGACAACGTGGACCCCAAGTACTACCCAACTTGCCAATTTCCTGCGAGGTCGATGCCGCAGAATGGTCTGCTTCCATTCGTTCAGAGTTTCATCTGCAGCCTCGGCAACCCCTGCGACCCCCTCGCCGAATACGAGGAGGTCCCTTCTTACAGCAATGCCACGTTAGTAACGAGAAATGTCCAACGCTTTCCCTCCATTTCCATAATTTCACTCTACACCATGGTATATTTTCAGTTTCATCTTGCATTCCTAGCATATACATTCATCCACGCAGATGTGTACAGTTTTATTAATAAAAGCACGGTTGCGAATGCTCCTCGCCACAGGCTAGGTCCATTGGTGTTAGAGTTGCAGCCGATGCTCGGCAACCAAACGATCCTCTCCGCTGTGAGAACGTTGCCGAAGAGCATTCAGCTTCTAAAATCCATGGCGCAGATACTCACCCGACCAGAAATCAAGGCGCTGTTCGGTACGCATGCGAGTGCTCCTCGGCCCTTCATTTGCGATCGCGAATTTACGTGGAATTCCTTGGTGTGCAGATCGCGGCATACGATTGGGCGATCTGTTCAACAACCACGAGGAGATCAAGGAGCTTTTAAGACAGCAGATGCCACACGCCAGGAAGGGGCTGATCGACGAACTGTTCGAGTCATCCATAAAACTGCTATACGTTAGTAGCTTCTCACATAAATCCTTCCCTATACCATTGCTTCTAATCTGTGCCCGGCGCGCTTCAGCTTATCGAGGCGTTCGGCACGTCCGACATCAACGGCGTGATCTGCTCGCCGGAGAGCCTGAAGAAATACTTGATTCTTCCGAGGGAGGAAGACTTCGCCGAGGTTTCCGAGATCCTCTGCGGCATCGATTCGGAAATGATCCCCAACATCCTCGAGACTCTGTCCAAGCACCTGGACTTCTCGGGGTTGCTGGAAAGGGTGGACCGCGTGATGGCGAAGTTTCGCGACTACGATTTCTTCGAGGATCTGAGACGCGCGGTCGAGACGATCTTGGACCTGCAGACGGTGAAGAAGTCCGTACCAGAGTACTTAAAATTAAACCAGTGGCTGCCCAAGATGATCATGGCTTTCAAGAACGTCACCTTCAAGGAGATTGATCTCACGTTGTGAGTGCCTGCCTCGATAACCATTCGTTGCGTAATCAGTTTTCCCTATTCAATGATCTCCCACGGAACGTGGAACGTGTTTAAATGTATTTACAGCGTGAACAAAGCGCTGGCGGTGTTGGAGCCTGTGTTCTCCACGGAACGCGATTGGAAGTCGGTGCGCCAGGCATTCACGAACTTGCAGAAATTGCTGGAGCTGGTGAAAGGAATGGGGGAGAATCGAAGCCTCGAAGCTGGCGATGATTTCTTTTACATGGTAGATCGATTGAAGGGCGCAGCGCGATCTCTGTTCACCAGCGCCGAAGACAGCGAGAACCTGACTAAAATGCTGGACCTGATCGTTGCGATTCTGCACAACGGAGCGCAGGTGGTCAGGAGGATCTTGTTCCGTCACAAGGATGAGATGCAGCTGTGAGTTTTCTGGCTTAGAGCGCTGACGTATCAGTGTTAGATGTGTAGAAATTGATTGTTGGTTTGTACAGGTCGGACGAAATTTTTGAGGCGCTGAAGAATTTCTTGTCGGAGAACATTCTGGCTACTTTGAGCTACGCTCTGGCATTCACTCAGAATCTCGTGAGAACGGTGTACCACGGGGCCATTATTCACGAAGACCTTCTGCACCGAATCTATAACGTTTCCATTAATCACAGGGACACGGTGCAAAACTTGCTAACGAACGTCGACCCAAACGTTTATCGGACGGTGGTGGGATCGTTCTCCAGATTGCCCTTCGCGGAGGTTAACGACTCTCGAAACTGATTCACCTTTATTGCTAGCGCGTATAATATTCACAGGCAATCTTCGCGGGTTTTGCAGAAATTCGTGAAGGAAGCGAACGACACGTCGCCGGAGGAGTTCTTCTGCCAGGAGAACACTCTGAACGAGGTGTTCGGCTTCCCGGAGGACACGCACGAATCGAAGCACGTCAGGGAGGTGCTCTGCAGCGATCCTGGGAAAAAGTTCATGGTCGACGTATACGAAACGTTGGAACTCAGGAATTTCCAGCAGATCGTAAGCACCGGACTCTACTTCCATTCATAGACGTATATTTGTAATCAGGGGTCGAATGAAATTAGTTCAGTATTAATCGAACATAAAATAACTGTTAAAACTGACCTCGTACAACAGAGTTAAAGTGTTAATGTACAAAGTTAACTCGAAACCGAAAAAAAATGATTTAAATATTAGAAGTTCGATAAATAACTTTTATCTCTAAAAGTTAACAGTTTCGTTCAACCCCTGTTTATAATACGTATTCGGATATTCTCGAAGTATAACTTTAACAGGTGAAGGAAACGTTGTGGGTCACAGTCTGCATGGTACTGAAGCAGTCGGTGAGCGTCGAAAGAACGAACTTGACATCGGTTGTAAGCGATGTTAAAGGGTTGGTGTCGTTTTTGAGTTCATCAAGACCGTCTCAACCCGACTGGTCTGTGTTCAATTTCGACGACAAGTGGAGGGAAGTTTTCGAAGAGACCAGACCTCAAGCAAGACTGAACGTGTGAGTGTTTACCCACCCGACTTTACGTAACACTTGCAGAGAAGGTGAGAAATGACGTGCCATAAAAAACGTTTCTGCCGTGCTGGTTAGATTGGGAATGCATTTGAGCGCCGCGAAAATGGTCGGTTGCTGCGGTTTGGTTTACACCGTGATCGAGCCCGACTTAAAGAGCCTGGACCTGATCGCCGAGAGGATTCTGCTGGATTTACAAAAGGCCCCCACCAGCTGGATCGACGAAGTCAGGCAACGCAGCTCGCAGCTGGTCGAGTCGTTCTACTTGACCACGATAGACAGAGATAAGGTCGGTGGTAAACGCCGCGGGATTTATAATTGGCACACGGTTACCAGTAACTCGGTTCGTTCGAGGCTCAGCGAACTGCCTTCTGTCACTTAGGTCCTGAGGCTCTTAGAATACGACAATTTCACCAGGACCTACTGCACGGAGCCGAGCCCCCCGGCTTTATTAAACTTTCCAAAGGGCTCGAACGAGACAGCGCTGAAAGCACTGGTCTGCCGTCTCTCGACGTCCGCCCAGGACGAGCTGGAATTAAACATGAAGACGGTGATGGTTCGGGAGCTCCTTCGAGCCAGGAGCTTCAACTGGACGGACTTGAATGGTAGAATGATCGAAATTTATCGGTACATCGATACCTTGGTCCACCAGGAGGTACCAGACCGCGAACTGGTTAATTTGGAGAAGCTGAAGATGCAGTTTAAAGTGTCGTGGACCAGCGAGATCAGCGCGAAGGACGCTTTCGAGATCAGGTAAGCTACTAACGAGCGGAATTTTCTCATCTACTCGGATTGTATCGTTCTAGTAAACGATAGGCGCGCACCGGTGACACGTTTCATCCCTTTGCAGCGTAGGTGCGATCTGCAAGTTGTTCAGCGTGATGGAGAGCCCTCTGTTCAATATCCAGGAGAAGAGCGGATGGGGGAAGATGTACGCGATTGGCTGGGCGACGTCGGTCGTTTTAGACAATATCGAGAGGATCGTCGATCAGATTCAGAAGAACGACCATGTGGCGAAGCTGTCCGAGGTTGTGCAGGACATGCCGCAGACGGAGATCTTCCTGAGCGCTGCCCTAAGGAATCTGTCCCCCTTGATCCTCGATGTCGTAGATATCATCACCATGAAGCCGATCCACCTGGTACGCTCCCCCGAGAAACGTCGCGCAGAGTTCTCCGGCTATTCGAAAGTATGACACGTCCCCTTTATTTTTTCGTCTCGTGCAATGTTCGCTAGATTTCCGTCCTGGACGATTACACATCGCGCGAGGAACAATGGCCCTGCGTGGAAAAGGAGAGCGCCGGATCCGCGATGGAATTGCGGAACGGCACTCGCGAAATCGTACGGGAGATAGAAAGGATCTCTTGCAATCCAGCTTTGTTTATCCGAGAATGGAAGGAGCAACCGGTGTTAACGAGCGCGAGGAGGATGGTAAGTGGCTCTTGCTGCCTCCTGAGAGAGGGCATCGTAACTCGGCGGGGCGAACATCAGTTTCAGAACGGCGAAGGCCAACTGCCGCCCCTTAATTGGACCCTGGGTTACACGAAATTCCGTCGGTTGGTCGGGAAGCTCGACGGTCTGATAAACGACGCGAAAGAAGTCGCCCTGCTGGAGCAACCTAGTTTCTGGGAGCACTTGGAGTCCCTTGCGCCGGAGGTGAGGAGTATCTTCAACGAGAGGTGGCCGGACGTGAGGAATGACGCAAGGTGGGGCCGCGGATAATCAAATGGGAATGGCATAACGTATGTCGTATAGAATAAATGAACGAATCATCGTGTATCTGCAATTTAGGACCATCCTTGATTACGTCGATTTGGAACTCGACAAGACAGTGTCCGCCTTTAAAAGTAATCTCACGGCTAGTGGAATATGGCGGTCAGACGTCTTCATCGACGATCGTATCTTTGTTCTGACGAAATTCATCTCCCAAGCTGTTCACAAGTCGATAAAAGTTGCCACTGACGTCCTGCGCGATGGTGAGCGGCGAATAAATTTTACCATAAACTTTATAGGTAACAGAGATCGTCAAAAGTCGTGCTCTGATTGCAGCAACGCTGTCTAACGAATCTTCGGGGGCCATCAAGATTAATTGGCTGTCCTTACTGGGATTCAGCGAGAGAACACCCGTGTCGATCTTCTATAATCAGCTTCATTACATTCTGGCCACCTTGGCGAACGGGCTAGCGGACCCAGAAGTTGATAAACGTATCGTTGAGTCTTTGGAGAACGACACTGACATCTCCTGCTCGCAGCTCTTCGAGTGGTGGTCCTCGTCCGTCGTGGGTATAACCGTTGACGAGTACAGGACCCTGAAGAACTTCACCTGCGATCTCGACCCCGACAATTTCAACGCCTACACCGACCTGTACATGGCCGAGACGACGATCTGGAGGAAGCCGGCGTACGGGTATCGATCTTATTTGATGACGGTGATCGGTGACGCGTACGACTTCGCGAAGCTTGTCAGCCGCGTGACGGAAGAGGACGTGACGATCGAGGCGCCATTTTCGAAGAGGTACCTGCTGAATCTCCTTCGGAAGCTACGGGACGCTTTGGAGGACTCTGATAGAGGATCTCCTTACAAGGTGAACGGCGCTATCCACAGGAACTTGAAATTATTCCTACATTTATCGATTCCAGAGTGAGGAGGTGAGGGTAACAGGTGTCCGCGCTCCTTTCCAGGAATTAAAACAGCACTACGAGTGGACGAGCTACAGATTCCTCGTGGAGGGTGTGTCCGAAGCACTCATGCACATTTCCAACGCCCTGGAGAGAGTGAACGTCCATGGCAATCGCATCAACATCTGGGACCTAGTCGAAAGCGGCGACGCGCGTCAGCTGTTGAAGATCCTCGATATTCATCCCGAGGAAACGATCGCCTTAGTGGCCAGCCTAACCGGGATCAATTCTACGCAGGGGGGTTTCTTGTCGCACAAGGATGTGAGAAGGATCATGTGTAATTTCTACTTTAATTCGAGCTTCTGGGATACCCCAAACAGAACTCGATTTATAAAAGAAGTCTGCTCCTTCGATCCTCATCAGCTGCTGAAGACGGTCACCAGCGAGGAATATTACGTGAGTAAAAGTGTTCCTTGATACATAAATTACTTTCACCTCTCTATGTTCAATAAATCCTGGACAGCTCGCTGTGACCGGCCAAAGATCGGCCCTAACAAAACTGACGCTCCTGAGTGCGTCCTTCACCAAACTCGTAGACGCAGCGTTGAACGTCACGTCAATCGCGCCGGACTTGGTCGTGACGTCGAAGATTTTCAATTCGACGACCTGGAGCAGCCTGTCCAACGACACCCTGTCCCTGATTCGTGGAAGCATGCGAATCTGGGCGCACCGCGCTATAGTGGGTGCGAGGAATAAATTCGCAGACAGATCTAAATTAGACGAGACATTCGGGGCGCCGGACTCTTTCACCAGCTTCGTCCGGATATGCCAGCTTCTGGACAGCACGACGGACTTGCTGGCCGGCGGGGACGTGTGGCAGAAGCTCAGGGTCATCTACGAGAGCTCGAAGGTGAAGCCGGTACTGACTCTGATAGAGGACATGCCGAATGTGGTCGTCAGCGCTGTCGACACATTCGTGAGGTCCGACAGATTGAACGACTTCGTGGGGATGCTCTCCTCTGGCAAAGCACAGCCCTGCGACATCGACAAATATTTGATCGTGCCCAGTTTCGTGAGGAAGAAGGTCCTCTTGTCTAGCGTCGCCAACTTCTGCCAGAAGTTCGTGCTCGCCGACAGACAGCTGACGCTGATCGATATATTGCCGCTTGACGCCAAGTACGAGGTAACTGTACGACGAATTAGAACAACAGCGGCGACGTCACCGTTGGCAGTTGCAGCGCTCACGTTTCTTTGCAGGAGACCCGAGCGTCGGGGAACCATTCCAGGGCGTTCAACGAAAGTTATCTGGCGGATAGAATGGAGCACATTCAATCGACGATAATTCGAGTCGCGTCGGAGGGGTTCAGGGTGCCTAAAGTACCGACGTGGTGGACGTCGTTTAAGGAAGGAACCTTCAAAGACTTTCGAGCCGAGTACAGGAAGGAGGTAGGGCCTTTGAAATTTCTCGTAGGGAATGCGTGGGGCGTTTTATTAGCGCTTGACGATGGAAATTGTTCCAGGACTCCCGGGCTCTCGCTCATTTGCTGGTGAAAAAGATATCGACAGTCGTAAAGGACATTCTAAATTCCTCTGCGAATACCGAGTAAGTTGCGGGGGCCACGCGTTCGCGGAATTTGTTTATTGCACGGCGCGCTTGCTTATTACTACGAAATTTGCTTGCAGAGGCTGCTCGTGGTGCTCCACGTTCCTCCTCCAACTTCTCAATTCACAGCTGGCGAACCATCAACTCTACTCGAAACTCCTGTGCCAGCTGAATCGATTGAACGTGTCAGAAATTCATGACATTCTGATGCGCGATTTTCGGTGGAATGAAACTGCCAGCATGGTGAGCAACGCCGTCGGTCGCGCCTCGCCGGCGACCCGTTCCATGTCCCTACGTGACTTTCCTCGTTGCAGGTCAAGAATTACAAGGCCCTGAACGTTAACCGGAGTAGAGATGAGTTTGTCGCGGAACTGGAGGGCACTCTCCATTATGTCGTCGATATCATAATCAATTACCAGAACGAGTCATACAGCAACAGGACTACCGAATGCTATCACAAATTCGTTGGAGAACCTGCCTTCTCCAGACCAGGATTGTAAGCACATTATTATTTCGTCCCTTCCTAAAATTAATTAAAGTACAGTGGGTGGAAGAAGTGAAAGCTACTTTTCAAGAACTCATCTTCACTCCTCAATGTGAAGTGAACTCCTCACACCTTCACGCCCAATCCTCAAGGCTCCCCAGAATCCACTGGACCAGCAATCTATCCTCTACCGCCCACACCCTCGTAATACTTCTTCCACCACCCCCGCAAGAATATGAAAGCCATTCGTGGCGAGTCTCCCCAAGCTCCCTCCCTTCCACAATGTAATAGAGCAAAGGCGACGTAGCAAGAGGGAATTCCGTTGAAGGTACGTGTTCCTGGTGCTCGCCGTGCTGGACACCCTGCAGAAGAACGTGTTCATCCTGGACACGGCCAGGAATCACAAAAACATTGGTTCGCTGACCCGAATGGCCGAGCAGCACGTCCCGATCTGGAAGTTGGTCCGCGAGGTGGTGAGGTCGTCGGACGCGGCCGACATGGATGCGTTCTTGCCAGGTGCGATGATTAACGTGAACGCGGTGCTGAACGACAGAAATGGCTCTCTGTGCCGGACGAAGCCGGAGTGCAGGAACGCGACGGTTTTGTACGGCTGTCTGAGCTCGAGGAGGGCGGGAAAGGTGTTCCGGTACGATCCCAAGGCGGCGCCCGGCCGTCGCTCCCTCGTCGATATCGCCGATCGACTGTCGCGCAGCCTCGATCTGGATCGTATAGATCGCGAGCTGAAGCGCTGGCGGATGGACGCCGCGTGGGACTTAACGTGGCTGAGGGAGATCCTGGGGCACTTGTCCGTCGTTATCGGGGAGAGCCGCGATCTGCTCGACGTCGCCAGTAGAATAGACTTCCAGGACGTCTCGAATGTCCTCGGCGCGCCCGATATCGTCGACGGAGTGGTTAATATCCTCAAGGATAAGACGGTGGACAAGCTTTTCGACGGGTAAGGATACGTTCCGTCGGGCGGACGGGATTCCAGGGCGAGGATCCATCGATTCACTCGCTCGGGCGGTTTAATCTTGCAGGATAAAGGAAATCGTGGAGGACGCCAAGCCGTTCATCAAGGACCAAAGTGTATTGGATGATGTGTACAGTATAGTCAACGCGTTCGAGTCGATGGACATCTTTAAGAACTTAGGGCTGCTCGATATGAAATGTAGGGCTCCTAGTTGACTTTCTTCTGGAGCGATCGCTGTGACATTTATGCACGTCATCGAATGGGGTTTTTTTGCTTCCAGACGTTATCAGAGACATGTTCGATAATTGGGACGTGGTGGCCACGTACTTGATGGGGAAGGTCGGAATCGCGAACGATGCCGTTGTGATGTTAAGCCAGGCGAAGATAGACATGATTTCCGTTTTCACGAAGGAAAGGAAAGCGTTGAGTTTGAAGGAGACCATTTGCTCGCCGAAGAAGCTCGGCGATATGCTGAGTTTTAACAACGGCAGCATCACCGCTGAGGAAGTCAGCGCTGCCATTTGCCAATTCGAGGACTCGCAGACTCAGAACGTGACGATAACGCTGATCAAGAACCTGAATTTCGATTACATCTTTAAAACTGTGAGCAGATCATACTAAGAACGCGTGAATTATACGCCACTTTCGAATTGAATTTCAAACCCTACTCTTTTAGCTGATGAGCGCAAATGTGAAGAGCATACTGGCCAACGCGAATTTAACAGAAACCGAAGGGAAGATGGTACTGGATAATCTGGGGGTGGCCGCAGAGCTGTTGCCATTCTTCAAAGACAAACTTTCCTCGAATATGCCAGCAGCAGAGGCCTTGGAATCGAATGTGGATACAGAAGAGGAGGACCAAACAGTCTCCAGTGAGTTGTGGAAAATATTCAAACCGAGTCGGGACAGTGTGAATAATTAATAAATATTCAAACATTCGTAGCTTCGAGGTTCCTTCAAGACTCCAGTGAAATGCTGTGCGGCCAGGCAATGGTCTCAGACAACGGCGATTTGTATAGACTCATCTCCAAGCTCGAGGACAATAGCAAGGAGTTCGACAAAGCGGAACTCGATTCTTTGCCCAGTACGAACCAATCAATCAATCATTTCACTTCGTCGAATTTTATCTAAATCTTTCTTTCCCTCCCAGCTGATTTCTGCAGGGACACTTACAAAGGCGTAGTCGCCATGGGAGGCGGGAAGATCATATGGTCCTACGTGAAACCCTTGATACGGGGTCGGATCCTTTACGCGCCGAATACAGCGGCGATAAATGAGGTGATGACGCTAGCCAACAAAACGTTCGCGGAGATGGAAAGTTTCGGGGTACTGATGGACAGTTTCGAGAAGTCTCTCACGTCTTTGGCGAAGCTCTCCGAGATGGGCGACAGCCTGAAGGAGCTGCAAGACATGATGTCGTCGGACGTGATGAAGATCGCGATCCAGTCTTTCGGCGGTGGCAATTTCCAAGGTGGTGAGTCACCCCCATGAAGCATTACTATGATAGAGATGCGCGTATCAAGGGATTATTCCGGGCCGTTTGATAAGATTGCTCGGCGCGAACGCGGTGCTCTAAACGCGTTGCTCCATTCCAGGCGATTTCTCGGATATGAATCTGAGCGAGGTCTCGTGGCGACTGAAAAGGTCGAAGCGTCTGATCGCGATGGTAGGCATGCTGAATGATTTATTGGAGTGCGTGCTCGTGGATCGGATAAAAGGATTCCCAACCGAGGAGGAAATGGAGACGGAGGCTCGCGTCCTGATGGAGACCCGGCAATTCCTAGCCGGCGTCGTCTTTTCGGACGGGCACTCGGGGATGTCGAAAAGATCCGCGGAGCAAGAGCTGCCTGACCACGTGGTGTACAAGATCCGGATGGACGTTGATTACGTGCAGTCCACGAAGAGGCTGAAGAATCAGTTCTGGGTCCCTGGTCCTGAGAGCAGCTTCATCGAGCACCTCAGGTACCTGAGAGGCTTCGTGCAGCTTCAGGACTCCATCGATCGCGCGATCGTGAGGACCAAGAGTCAGAGGCCCCAGAACTGGAGGACCGTAACGCAACAGATGCCGCATCCTTGTTGGAAGGACGTTCCGTGAGTGTCATCTATTTCTCTCTTCCGGGGCCTGGTCTAGGTAGCTCTTCCGTCGCTCTGGGCAATAATGATTTTTAACGCTCTTCATTGTATTTAATCATAAATAATTATTTTAAAATATAATTTTTTTTTTGACAGTGAGGGGAATTTTTTGTTGGTATTTGTTGAAGAACAAAAGCCTTTTGTAAAGACCTTTAATATAGGTATCCCCTAGTATAATAGTAATTATACCTTATGGGTGATGGAAAAACAATTTATAAATTTTGATATTCAATTCAAACATGTATTACTTACTTTTTTACAGCTTTTCCAAAAAGTCTTACTTTTTCATTGGTTTTCATTGATTTTAATTTTCTCCTTCTATCAATTTTGCCCCCAAACTGCTCTCTTCTACAACCCAAGTTACACGGAACTAAAAAATAGTTAATAAAATTTCAGCTTCCAAACGACTCTGTACGAGTCCCAGGGTATCCAGGTCTGCTTCTTCTTCGCGCTGATGATGTGCGTCGGATCAGCCGTCAGGCACATCGTTTGGGAAAGGGAGTCTCAAAACGCGATGGTAGGAAAAGGATCATCACGCTGTCTATTAAGTCCCAACATCCAAGTTCCCCAAATTGCTTCTGTGTTCAGGTAATGAGCGTGATGGGTTTGAAGCCCTGGAGGAACACCATGGCCTGGTTCATCACCACATTTTTGGAAGTTTTAATCGTCATGTTCTCCATCGCCCTGGTACTCCTGGCTGGGAAGATCCTGCCAAAATCCGATCCATCTTTGGTCTTGATCATGATGATCGATTACGCCTTCTCCATCGTCACATTCTGGTAAGGCTCCTCCGTCAACACCGCCGTTCTTCCATCGGAGGTTCTCTTAACCGAAAGCATGCGAATAAATTTCCAGCTACATGATTTCGACGGTGTGCAGCTCGGCGAGCCTGGCCGCGATCACCACCGTGGTGATGTTTTTGCTGACATTCATGCCGTACGTCATTGTCATTGCTATGGAGGCCGTTATAGGTCTCGGGTATAAGCTCCTCATCGTAAGTTATACGCTATCTAGTGTTTCAAGAGCGCTCCCCCGCGATAAATAACGCATTCGAGCGATTCGTTTCCTTAAACTGCAAGGCCATGATAAAGACAGCCCTATAAAGAACCACGCTAATGCGCTACTTATTCCACGAAAGTGCGATGATTTATCGCCCTTGTCTATTTCCTCTGAGATCCCCTGAATTCGTTATCGAGCGAGGCGAATGAAACTTTCAGTGCCTGAGCATGTCGACGGGCTTCTGTTACGGCTGCTTGTACGCGGCCAGGAAGGAGGTGCAGGGTACCGGCCTGACATGGGCAGGGATATGGGAGGAATCCAGTCCTGGAGATCCGATGTCCTTGGGCCTGGTGCTGCTGATGATCGCCGTCGACGGTTGCCTTTACGCCGTGCTCGGTTACCTGGTGGCCAGATACACGAACTCAGGTAGAAAGACGCCAGCCCTTCTCGAGCGGAGGTCCTTAGAACCCTGTAACATCGATCATTCAACGTCTGGTGGAGGTGTCACGAGCCGTAGAATTCCGTAGAACTGTTTCGCTATTCCGTCATTTTTTTTGTATTCTTTTTTTTTATTACCGCGTCCAAGGATTCATTCGATCCGTGCGAATCATCCACAACGACATTCCGCGCGACGATACCCTAGCACGGAGGTGTCCCGGTAGCGGGTTCGCGGTCACTGGTGCAGACGATACGATACTCGTGCTGTATGTATACTTCACTTGTCGTTAACAATCGCTGCAGTCGCTTAATGGCGCGTGGACGGCGGCGCAAAGAGTCCCGCGTAATCCCACGGCCATTCTCGCTCGGGGAGTTTGACGAGGGGCGCTTTTGAGCGTTCCCGGGGCACTCTCGGTAGAATTTGATCGCACCCCTCCACGCGCTCATGGCGCGAATGAACGCGAAAAAGGCGAAGCGAGGAGGGAGTAACGATAATGCATTCACCGCGCGCGCCCGTGCTCTCTCGCGCACACGCTCGTAAACTCGAAATTTCACGAGACCTACCCCCTCGCCTGAGCGCGATCAGCGCCGCGCAGGGGTGGAGGGCCAGGAGCGGAGGACTGTGTCGAGGCGCGAACACCAGCGTCGACGAACGGCCTTGCGCACGTGATCCCCCGAAAGATGTCGATGACCCGTGGAGTTCTCACTCTGGGAAACGGACGAAGCCATCGGCCAATGACTTTTCCAGGCAGGGGCTTTCACGATTTGAGGTCCCGTAGCTTATGGTGGGCGGACATACGCTACCTCTATGGCAGGCCGAGCTACCACGCCTTCGTCAACAACCTCTATTTCACTAACGACGTTCTCCACCCTTCAGCCACTTACCAAGGTATCGCACTCGCGCGCACTTCCGCTCTCGCACGATATCTGCAAGCCTCTCTGCGCTCTCGCTTTCGGCACTTCTCACGCACGAGTTTCAGTTCCGTGAAAGTTCCAGGGGTGTCAGTGCCAATGGTCTCTTTGTTTCAGTGGCAGCAACTCAGCTTTACCATTGGCGGCACCGAACCGTCGCGGAACTGTGCGCGTAGATCTTTATTCAACCCTCCGCGGTCCAAACCCTTGGAATATTCTCGCCTTTATCTGCTCACTCGTCCCGCCAGTCATTTGCAACCTTTCTTTCCCCCATTTTCCCCGTTGAAACGTTCCCTACCAGCCTGTGAAAACTTTCTGCCGTTTAGGGGGAAGCTTCTGTGGATCGTGGAGCGTCTCGAAGCAACAGAGCTACGGCGAACGCGAAGCGCGATCTAATCTGCATAAAGGTTGCGCGTTCGTCTGTTCCGTGGAATTTCAACGGGGCGGTTCGAACGGTTGGATCGCGCGAGTTCTTGCCAATGCTCCTTTCGCTCCGCGAGAATGAGAATTCGCGAGCAGCCGCTTAATTTATTCAATGTTTCCGTCCGGGCGCGTATCGGTGGTGGGCGTTGCTGGCTGGCCCTTCTGCTTACTGTTTGCACGCACGCGTTTGCTTTATTCCCCTGCATAAACCATTCGAGATGTTCAAGGATTTAAGACGATCCACGTTGTACGTCCACTTACGTAGCTACTTCTCTTTGTATTCCCGGTGCGAATGAGAAGTATAGATTTGCACGCCGATGTTGCACGCGTCGCATGAGTTATGTAGAATCGAGAGAGAAGTTTGTTTATTCCGACGGGGTGTATTTATTCCAAGCATGCGCTATTCCAATGGAACTGTTTTCATAGGCCGCGCAAAAGGTAAGAGCTTGCTGCGCCATTCGAAATCACTTCTTCCCTGAGTTCTTTCGATTCCCAGTCAAAGACAGGGGTGTTTTTCTGCGACGTCGAATACAGACGAGGAGAGCGATATCAGCAGTTTAACGGTGAACGAGAAGCAAACGGGGGTGAGATTCGAGGGCGTGAAGAAGATCTACAACACCGACCAGGACGATGTCGTGGCAGTAGATGACTTCACTTTGAAACTCTGCGAGGGGGAAGTGACTAGCCTTCTGGGACGGAACGGGGCGGGGAAAACCACCATCATGTGCGTATATATTTAGTCCTGTCGTTATATTTTTAATCGAGAAGCTTCGCACACGTGGACGCCGCCAAGACAACCGCGCACGCCGGAATTATTCAGGGAGAAATGAATATCAACGCGTTAAAATTCCCAGCTCGGGCGGCCGGTGTAACTTATTCCCTTTAACGCTGCCAGAGAGGTTGCAGGATTTCCGGCCGCGAGCGCGCCGGGTACGGATTCATTCCCCGTCTCTCTCGAGTGTGTACTTTCGTTTCAGCAAGATGCTGACGGGGATGCTGGCGCCGACCACCGGTGAGATTTGTTTGAACGGCGAAGAGGACTGCAAACCCGACATAGGGGTCTGCCCTCAGGATAACGTGCTCATCGGTACTTTGACACCCAGGGAGCACATGATCTTTTACGCGAAGCTGAAACGGCCCAAGGAGGGCGTTCCAATACAACGAAACGTGAACGAGTGAGTCAATTGATGAATCAATCTCCATCGTTGGCGTCTATCGTTTAACATTCAATTTAACCCTGCTCGCCATGTGTACTCATTGAAATCTCTAACCAGCCACGCTGCCCTGCGATCAGGGGAACTTATCCATTTCGATGGACATTTTGGCCAAGTTATGCAGAATCCTACCAACCCTCAAAATGATTAAAAACTAGTTAAACGCAGTATGGGTCCCAGAATCTTGTGATCTTTATTTTGCAAAAAATTACCAACCCATGGAACGCCTCTTACATTATAGAGTTATTAAAACTACCAAGCCACAGTTCCATTTTAGGTTCAAAAAACAGAAACTATATGTAGAAAAATTAAAATAACATTAATTATACTACTCATTATTAAAAAAATCCATTAAAAAGCATTCCAAACAATAACACGAAATAAAATACATCCAACAGAAATATAGCTACTTTTTTCTAATAATTAAAATCTTCAAACTAAATCTACTCAATTACAAATCATTGAGGGTTCGTAGCTTTTTGCATAACTTAACCCATTTGTCCGTGAATGCGTCACGAGAATTTCCTTTCCTCAGGATGCTAACGTCCATGGAACTAGGCAGACAGGAGCACGAACCAGTCTACCGTTTATCAGGCGGTACAAAGAGGAGGCTCTGCGTGGCTCTGGCATTCCTAGGTTCCCCAAACTTGGTGATCCTCGACGAGCCGGGTGCAGGAGTGGATCCTGCGGCGCGTCGCAGGATCTGGCGACTGATCGACCAGCACAGAATCGGCAGGACCGTCATCCTGTCGACACATCACCTGGACGAGGCAGACATGTTGAGCGACACGGTGGTGGTGATGCACAAGGGTAAGATCCTCTGTACAGGGTCGCCGTTGTCCTTGAAGATGATGCACGGTCGTGGATACAGGCTGCTCGTGTCGTTCCCCAACGATCACGACACGACCGTCGATTCGATCGACAGGAAGAAGCTGGAGACTCTGAAAACCGTGATAGAAGATGTGATACCCAACGCGGTGGCCAATGAAGTTTCTGGCACCGAGGTGGCCGTTACGCTACCTCTCCAGGGGAAGAGCGGTCTGAACAACAAGTAAGTCTAATGCAAATGAAACGACCCTGTGTCTATTTCATTTAGAAAGAAATTGGTGGAAGATCTGTGACGTGCTGGTGGATGAAAGCAAACTCTGTTCCAGCATCGCGCAAGCTGCGAAGGTTCTGGAGGACAGTCGCAAGATGTTGGGTTATTCCCATTTCTCTCTGGAATGCGACACCCTGGAGAGAGTCTTCCTAGACCTGTGTGCCCGTGCAGAGAGTGGGTCGTCCGTTATCAGAGCAAGCCAGGACAGCGTGGCCAGCGTGGCCCACGTTGGTAGGTAGAAGGAACAAATCGAGCAATCCCTTTCGTTAACGTTTGCCCCGTTATCTTGTGGGATCGAAGGTGTAACGATGGCCGACGACGACGCCGATTTGATCGACATCGAGCCCACTCCGAAGCCCGCCGCCGTTAGGCAGGTGAAAGCTCTGCTGAAGAAAAGATTATGGCACTTTAGAAAGGATTGGCTGACGTTCTTGGCTGGCCTCTTATTGCCAACGGTGTTTGTGGCGGCTGCTATGGGATTCTCTTTGATAAGACCTCCGTCCCAAGACGAACCAGCGCTGCCACTCACCCCGAAATTGTACGACACTCGCCCGACTTATTTCTACAGGTAGGAGGTGTCCATTTCACGATTAACTGTCTCCAAGTGTCTCTCTCTTAAGTTCGTTTGAATTTTTCCAAAGCATCGACGGTGGCAACGACCCGTTCTTGCAGCACGTGTCCCTTCAGCTTCACGATCGATTCGGGGACGATTACGCTGGCGCATGGCAAACACTGCCTAACGTACGATCATTATATCTGTCACTAATGAATCTAGGAAGCCTTAGTAAAAGTGACTGGTTAATATTTATTTATTTAATTAGGATACGGGAACTTGCAACTGTGTGGGTGGTCAGCAGATCTGTCACGGAGTGTCTCAGGCTGTCGAAGGGCTCCTGCAGGTCTTACCTGGCAGGCCTACCCTCGATTGGATCGTATCGACCCACCAGGAGTATATAGAGAAAAGGTATCCATAGCAGAGGAGCAAGTCTCAGATCCATTAGGAACGCGAGTCCATTGTTTATAGATACGGTGGCTGGTCGTTGTCACACGACAAGAATGAACCGCTGTTTGTTGTCTGGTACAACAACAAGGGCCACCACGCATTGCCATCCTACTTGAGCGCTCTGAACGAGGCGATTCTACGAGCATCCGGAGTTCAAGGCCATTTAACCACCCTTAATCATCCCTTGAAGCTATCCAGCGACCAGCTGAATCGGACGACCCTGTAAGTCTCCGTATATGCGCTTTTCATTTCAGCATCGCCACCATTCGCGGTAAACCCCCTCGGGGTACGAAACTGAAAGCTGGTTAAATTGTTTTAAGAACAAAACACACAGCTGGGCAGCTGCATGCTTGCCGAGCGCACGAAACACTGAGGAACGGTGTGTGCTCGCTCTGGAGTACACTAATACCTTTACCTTCGGGCTAAATGGTCCCACGGTAGTCACCTAGCTGTTCCTTTTTCTTGAAGTTTGTGTAGCTATTATGCGTAATAGTAAAGCAGACGCGAAAAAAGCAATGGGAGTGGCTTCCGCGCGTGGCGCTGCGTTTTGATAAACGCGATCCAATTAACCCAGCCAGATGTTAACGTTCCGATCTTGCCACGTATGCGGAATGCTCTGGAAAATATGTATAACAAAATCGCCCGCGTTGCGTTTACTTTTAATTAACCCCGTCCTTTGCCATACGATCACGACGCACTCAGCGTTTCAATTGGATTGCCCAGATTCCATTATTCGAATCTCCTTTGCCTTTTAATCCTCTCCAACACCTGCGCGCGCATTTCTCCGTCTGGTTTAATATCAACCGTCCACCGGAATGGAAAAATTGGGTGTCTAGATGAATATGTCTTAGCGAAAGGGACTTTTCTCGATTCAGGTTGCAGCACGTGGCAGACGTTGGGGTGGCTCTGGTCCTCTTAATCGCGTTCAATTTGGTCGCCGCTCAAGGATCGAAGGAATTGGTGCGGGAGAGACTGTCGGAGGAGAAGAGGATCCTGTTCCTGGCAGGAGTCCATCCTGCCACCTACTGGGCCACTGCATTAATCTGGGACTTCTTCGTGAGTGGTTCGACGGAACGGGAACGAGAATAAAGATTCCGCGCCGATTTCAACGCCACCCGTCCATTTTCAGGTGTTTGGCCTGTCGACCGGCTTGGCTGTGATCGTCTTCGAGATATTCGGCCTCCCCGCGTACGTCGCGAGGGACAATTTGCCCGGGATCTGCCTCTTACTCTTTCTCTTCGCGTACGTGTCCATCCTACACAGTTTACCATTTCTTTAACAATCAGATTGCACTTCTTAAGATATTCTGTTACAGATGGGCAGCGTTGCCCTTCTCGCACCTGGTAGAAAAGGTGTTCGACGACTCGAGCCTGTCCAACATGGTCCTCTTCTGCGTGAACACCTTCATAGGCGTGGCATCGTTAGCGACGATCCTTGTTCTCGATATCCTAGGCACGAGCAAAGCCGCGGAAGACGCGAGGGACATTTTACACAACCTTCTACTGATCCTCCCTCAGTACGCTTTGGGCGATGCTCTGGTGCAGATATCGAGGAACGACATCACCGCTGAATTATTAGAAAAGTTCCACATGGACACTTATCTGTCGCCGTTGAGCTGGGACCTGTTGGGTCACCATTACGTTTACCTAGCCGTCGTGGGTACCGTTCTGTTCTCCTTGAATTTGATGATCGAGTGTCGACTGCTCCCCAGCTGGAACAGGCAGACGTGTCCGTACGACGTCGTCGATGAGGACGACGACGTGTCGAAGGAGAGGGCGAGGGTCGAGGGACGCATGGCCGACGACATTCTGCAGACGGTGAAATTACGGAAGGAGTACAGAAGCGTTTACGGGACGAACGTGGCCGTTCAGAATTTGAGCATCGGCGTGCAGGCGGGCAAGTGTTTCGGGCTTCTGGGCACGAACGGGGCTGGGAAGAGCACCACCTTCAAGATGCTGACGACGGAGGTGATACCGACGGCGGGCAGGATCGTCCTGAAGGGCAAAGAGGTCGGCTCGGGCCCGCTGCGCAACGGGGAAGTGGGTTATTGCCCTCAGAGCGACGCTCTGGACGGATTCCTCACCCCGCATCAGTGTCTGACTATTCACGGAGAAGTTTCCGGGCTGTGCAACGTTCCCAAGGTGAGGCTTGATTTACACCGAAACTTCGGGAGCCCCAGAGTCTTACCCAGGGACCTTTAAGTAACTTCCCCATTCGTGCGCCGCCGGGGATTCTGTTTTTAATTATTTGCGCGGGCAGTGCCTTAGGACGGCAAGCAGCTGCGAGGCTCCTCGCGTTCGTTTTTCATAAGAACTTCGGAAGTTCAGGCGGCGATCCGTGATCGACGATACCCGAGCGTTTTTGCCGCTCCACCACGTGAAAGTCGTGAGGAATTGTTGGTTTCAGACAGTCGAGTCGGTGCTGAAGAGGCTTGATCTGCTGAAATACGCTAACAAAAGGGTGAGCAGCCTGAGCGGGGGTAATAAAAGGAAACTATGCGCTGCCTTGAGCGTGATGGCGCCGGTGCCCGTGGTTCTTATGGACGAGCCGACGAGGTACACCATAAAAACCGCTTATTGAAGAGGTAGTTGAGGACAGAGAGACGAGACTCGCGAGAATTTCATTCATAACTTTTACAGCGGCATGGATCCCGCCACCAAGGACCTGGTGGCCAAGACGATTAGGCGCATGACGAAGAACCAAAGCTGCGTGATCCTGACCTCGCACAGCGTGGCGGATTGCGAGAATTTGTGCAACAGAGTCGGTATTCTTGCCAAAGCTGGCCTCAAGTGTATAGGCACGCCGCAGCATCTCAAGCACAAGTGAGTCACTCTTCTTTCCACCATCGTGAAAATCATTCTTCCATCAATGTTATTTCCAATCGTCCAACTCGTTTCGCGTTTCCACGTCGCGGGGGTATCGAAAAAGTCTCCATTCGATATTAATTCGCCATTAGCAGTCGCAACAAAGGGCGATCAATTATTCCGGTCGAATATGCAACCGCTCGATACACGCGGCTCGGGATTAATTTTAGCCGGTGCATTTTAATGATGTTGTCCCAACTGATGGATTGTCCGTGTCGGTCTGATCTCTCGGAAGTTTTCCCGACAAAATCCGTAACGCGACCATTTATTCGACGCTGCAACCCCACGCGCCCCCGCCCGCCGATTGATTTTTCATTCCGGCCATCATTTTCTGAACGCCGCCCTTCCCATTTCCATGGTTCCGTCGGATTTCGGAGCCGCGCGTGGAAATTACGCTCGGCCGTTACAACGGATGCCCATCCGTGTTACCAGCCCTCCTCGGCCCATTGTAACCCCGCGGACGTTTGACTTCCCTTTCGGGAATAACGTACAGCGTCATAAATATTTAGCCGGCGCTGCGACCCTTCGCAGTCGGAAGCAACTCGGGGAGGGTGAATGTCCTCTCTTACATCCCCCTGTCCCGTTTCCTCTCTGCTCTCGGCCATCGAGCACCTCAGGATTTACGGCAGCTCGCGCACGTGCGCCCCCGCCATCTTGCAATCTATCCGTATCCTCCTGAGGACGTTGCACCGGCAAGGAACCGGTCCACCTGTAGGTTTCCCAGTTTCTCCGCTTGTCAAACAAATGCCGGCTATTGTGAAATACTGCCCGCAATCTCGACGTGGCCAAGAACCCTGGGCAACCTTCCTCTACGGCCTGCCGTTCCGCGACATTCGATTCAACCCCTTCGATATTTGCGCGCGAATTCGCTGCCCTTGGAAGATATTAAGTTCGTCCAGTGAAATTATTTGGAATTTTCTATCCTCCGTAAGTGTCGTGGTTTAATAACACCCTCCGTTTCACTGTTTCCATCGGGGGCCTTTGGCCATCGCCAGCTCCTCGTCCCGAATAGCTATGTAAATTAGTGGCGGAGAAGCTGCCGCGCAGCCTGCCGTTTCCCACGGCATAATTTATTGACGCTGATACGCGCGAACCAATGTAAATGTATAGAAATAGATGGTTTTGGTCGGTGAACGCTCGGAACGCGATAATGCTCCGCAACGGTCACTGCGTATGAGAAACCTTTTTGTAACGTGCGTCCCGGATTACCACCACTACACTGCCGATCCCATAAATCGCGCTATGGATGTGCTTAATCAGTGCCCCGCGGACATAGATTTATTTCAAGCCTCCCTCGCGTCTTTCAGAAATCAGCTACTCAGGAGACTGCCATCCTCTGTAACCTAGCGGGTCACCGGGAACGGTGATATAGTCATGTATAGACAGGCATGTTCTTGTGCTGTTACTGTTTTGTTACTTTACTTTATATATCTATGTTGTTCGTTTTTATTTTATTTTTAATTTTATCGTTTTTTATTGTATGTTTTCTTTATCTTAGTATTTTGTTAACACTTTGTATACTAAAGGGTTCTCCCGTTGAGTTCAATAATAATAATAATAATAATAATAATAAATACTTGTTACGAGTCGCGGGTTCCGCCAGCGACTTTCATTTCTGCCAGCGCCGCTTTCTTTCTGTTTATCAAGTCTGCGCCAGTTGAAAGCGTGAATAAAGCAGATTTCGTTGAAGAAACGCAGCTGAGATTCAGTGCCATTCGTCGGCTTATTTTGCTTGCAGGTTCGGCGAAGGCTACGTGGCGTTCCTGCGATTTCGGCAGCCGGTCTCCTCGGCTGATCTGAAGAAAGCTTTAACGAAGTACCTCCCTCAGGCGGTGGTGTCGTCCAGGCAGGCGACGGCGACTCGCCTGCTGCTGCCGAGGAGCCAAGATATGGCGTTGAGCAGCAGCTTTAATAAAGTGAAGCTGTTGGCCGAGGATCTCAAAGCCACGGACTACACGCTGACCCAAAGTTCGCTGGATCAGGTCTGTATCGCACAAGTTTCGCGGCTGCCTAGTGAGCTGCAGCTTCTTGGCAAGCGTCTTCCGCCATTCCCATGTTAAATACTCCAATCCAAGCGATTTACCAACTTCGCCCGTTAACTCCGACGAATCTTCGGGCCACGCGAACTAAGTACCGAAAGAACTCTAGTATCGTAGGCCTGTGATAGTCAGGGTACAGCTTTTCACCGATCGCCTCTAGGGAACTACGAACAACTACATTACGTTTCGAATCGAACGGGAATCGATGAAGTTGCGGGGCGACCGTCGCGCAATATACCATGGTCTTGTCTCCAGCAGATGATGCACTGCCAGTGCACGCTGCCTCCATCCGTTCGACCAAGGACGATCCTCGTTTACGTCCCACCTAGCCTGAGGAATATTAATGGGATCCGCCGTCTTACGGCTCACACTCGCTGGCGTCGTCGCCTCTCCCCGTGGCTTCACGGACGGATAGCAGCCGTCTGCTTCTAAGCTCGCCTAAATGCTTTCTGATTCGCCCTATCGCGCCAGAGTCTGACTGCACGCCTCCGCCATGCCGCGGAAAACTGCGAGTAATTAATTACGCCCCGGGAGCGATTTAATTTACGCCGAACCGAGTAACTTTCCCGCCCTTCGTTCAATCTTCCTTACTAGCCGGCAGAATTTTACACGTCGTCACGGCGATGGCTTTTCTTAAGCTCCAATTGTTTCGAGCCACCCCCGACTCGGGTGATCCTCCCGTCGCAGCCTGGGATAGCCTCTGCTCGATAGCGGCGGACCAGGTGACGTCTAATAATTGCCTGGCATCGATAAACGTTTTCGCTCGTGGCGTGAAAGCCGTCGCTCGTCCTTGGACAGAAATTACACGTTCAATTGTCTCCTCTATTTTCCGCTGGATTACGCAAGCTTGTTGAACGGCGCTCCGCGCGAGATGCAATTGGAAGTCGGGAACGCGTGGTCCGGAAAGAAAGAGAGGAGAAAAAAACAAGAAATTTGCATTCCGCCCGGGTCTCATCCCTCCGCGTCGGATTCTCACAGACAGCGTAGCCCGCGCGGAATCCTCCCGTGCAGAATCACGCGAGGCGCCGCGGATTTGCATGAGTCGGTTAATGAAGCGAGCCCAATTTAACGGTTAATTAAGGGAGTTGCACCTCGCAACTCGCTCGCTGCAGAGTTACTCCTTCTTTTAGCAACGGATGCGTATCGCGCGAAAGCGGCAATAAAACCTTCGCTTCGTTGCTGCGCGGACATCGCGAATTACTACTGACTCGGACTATGGCAGACCTTGATCCCGCGTTTACCAGAAACTCGATTAGAATGGGACAGGAATTTTTGTTTTCGTATTCGCCATAATAAGAGCAAGAGATTTTGCAATAGCTCAGAAGCAAAGTCTTTATGGACGCAAAGGTTGCTGTTGACTAGCAAGAATCGATACACCATACAACCCATGGAAACGTCGCACGTCCTTTTGCTGAGCTGTCAGTGGAACGTGACGCCTAAATAATTCATGGTAGAGCGATTACGAGCTTGGCGTCGGAATAAGCGTGAGATTCCGCGGGTTTGCGTCTGCTCAATGGAATCACGTTCGCATCGTTTGTTCGCGTCTCGCGCGAAGCGTCCCCCGTCTCCTTTAATGGAGATAAGATTCCAGGCAGCGTATATACGCGCGGCTGTCACGGGATTTGTTGATCCGGTTATGTTTACCCCTACACAAAGCCCACCCCCCCATGGATTAACTCTGCTTAGGAGGCTGTTCCTCCTCGGTCTCGATCTTCCTACCCCTACGGCGAGCTCCCTAAAATTCGCCCTTAATAACCGATCCCAAAACACCTCGAGACTTAATTAATCGTCATCGACTCGGTTCCTTCTACGTAGCCGGTGCACATTTTCGAGCTCAGCGAACTCGCTCCCTCGTCACGGGGACTTAATTAACCCCCGTCCAACGCCGGGGGAGGCTGCGCGAATAAAGGGAAACTTCGAATGGATCTTTCGGTTCTGCTCGCTGGTGTAACGTTATCGATGGTAGGCGAGATAACGGCGTCGACGGTGGCGGGGATAATTAAAGGAAAATAGAAAGAGGAGCCGGCGCACCGCGGCCGGAGTCGATCGCGACGGGCGCAGAGTACGGAGAATGATTTAACCGGCCCGAATATTAATTAAGTAAGCGGTCAACGATACAGCGAGCGAATAATAATTCGATATCGCGGGGAAATTGTGAAAACAGCTGAATAACCTGGAACCCGTATTATTCTCCGATCTGCATGAATGGCCCGTGCCACTGTTTACTCTGCAGCGAGGTAAATTGGGCACTGCCAATAACGGTGTGTCGCGATTCCCATTGTACTGTTCCTAGGACTCGCCTATCAAAGCATCCTCTACCCACACCGAAACCGACATTCCCGCCGAACGACAAACTTTTCCATGCAATTCCAATTCCGAAAATCGGCCGGGAATAATTGCGGCGAGGAGTAAGCCTCCAGTGGCACAGGGGCCATAAATCATAGGGTCGATTCTCCAGCGTTAGCGAGATCGCGGTGAACAGATATGTAGATTTCGCGGTGGCGAAACGCGCGAGCCGCCTTCTTCCCGTGCCATTTCTCAATGTCTGAAGTCGAGCTGATCGAACAGGCCAACCGCGCCGACCGAACGAGCACCTCCGGCAGAGGCGCGGAATTGAAAGGGAATCCCTTTCGAGAGAAATAGACCCGAGCCCGAATGGTAGGTAAATTCGTTCCCGCAGGAAGAATCGGCGGCCGATCAAAGGCGATCGAACGGATGCAATTTAATTGCGGGGCGAAAGTAACCGTTGGGCCGCGGGTTCCTACAGCCCCGTTCCGTGGACCGGGTGATAGGCGATAGTTTCCGCCGGCCGCATAATTCGGTTTACGCTCCGAACCGCCGCGAGGGAAATTGTTGGCGCTACCGTTGCCAAAGGCGCTTACGGAGCAGCGGGATTTCTGAGCAGCCTTTAATATAATATCTTGGCGGGCAAAGTTGCCCCGAATTAAGGCCGGCGCCGGGCAACTTCCTGCACGCTGATGATTCAAATGTATCTCGGGACGTGTTCACCAATTAAGCCTGAGTCTCGCGCACGCGCGCCCCCTCCGAGTTTGGCTCGCGCGAGAAGTTTGTAAAGTAGACGATAATCACGGCGCTGCGTTATTGGCGAACTTGCAGTGAGTCACCGGAGGGCGCGGTGAATGGATTGTCTGGGCTGATTAAATTCACCGATAGACAGGTGGAGGTTCTTTGGAAGGGAAACGAAAGAAAATAGGGGAAGGTCAGCCAGAAATTAACAACGAATTGGCTTCGCGAAGGGGAGTTTGTGCGGAGGGTGGAGGGAGACGGCGAGGGGTGACTGACTTACAATTAGACGACAGAGCTTGGCGTATGTCTGGGGTGGAGATGGAATCGGATTGAGATTCAACTAATATTGACTTGGTACTAAATTGAACTGATTCTGAATGGGGAACCGGTGTAATTTGGATATGCCGAGGGTAGTTTCGTCCAAGTAGCGTGGCAATAATGGGTGTACCAGCTATACTAAGAATTCCCGAAGGGAGAAAGTACCTTTTTTTCTAAAGATCCAGCGATACGAGACAAACTCAGCCGCGATGTCCTCGGAATCCCGGTAAACAAGCTCGCCGGCTGGTGGTTTTTGCCCCTCCAGGGTGAGCTTGTATGTAAACCGCGGCAACTCGCCTCGTCGCGAGAGTTTCGAGATTTTTATGGTTCCTCGTCAGAGGGAAACCGTTCCTCGACGTCCCCTATCCCATCCACTCGCTCTTCCTGCTTTATTCCCGTTCGCCCCGAGGGCCGTGTCACCTCGTCGATGCAACGACCGAAAGTTTACGCAACCACCGTCGCGCGGAGGCACCCCCCGCGCAACTTTCGCGGGCCGCATTTGCAATAATTGCCAATTTACCCGTTACGATACATTTGACGCAGCCCGCTGGCCGGGGATCGCCGATAAATTCGCCGAAAAATTCGCGTTCCATAAACATCGCCCGATGATTCACGCGACAAAAGGGAGAATGTCGGAGCGCTCCGGCGAAATTACGCCGTTACTGTGCCCCCTGTATGCTCTGTTTAATACGTTACACGATATCTGGAAATACTAGCTTGTAAAATTGCTGCGAAATTTCGAGCTGGAATTAATTCCCATCCCCTTTACGAACCTCGCCACTCTACTCTAGTTCACAGGCATCTGTCAGCTCCGAGTTGAGAAGTGGAAAATAAAAACAGGGCGGAACACGATTTTTGCTCCAAATGTATAACATTGCCGCAGAAAAATGGGAAACGTAATATGTGTAAGAGTTTAGGGCAAATTAGGGAACGGCCTATGATATGCAAGTTATGACCATAGGTGGCGCCCCGACGAGAGATATGTAGCGACGGAGTATAAGGGACCACGTAGAGTCGGCGTAGCCGGTGTGGTTAACGCTGCTGATCAGCACGCGGGCGCACAGTGGGCCGGATTCACTTATTTGACGCCATTTTGGTGTTTTTTTCAAGATATCGGAATGAAATTGACACCAAAAAATAGGATAAAAATTTTCCTATTTAATGATGTATAATTTAATATTTTTGACATTTATTTATTTATTTATTTTTCATTTTTTTCAACTTAATTGTGAAATTTTTTTTTTTAAACTATTCATTCGGTACTTTATTTAATGCCCTTTTCAGTGGTTTAAATCGAATGTTCGAGAAAATTTTCGTTTCCAAGTTATAAGGAAAAGTCGAAAAATAAAGGAATGCAGCCAAATATCGTTTTGTTTAAATTGAAGGCCAATTTTCTGCGCTAAATATCATCTTTTATTGGTAATTAATGTAAATAATCTATTAAAAAATAATTCTGAAAACAGCCAGGAAAATTGCGACACTATACTATAGAGGAAGGTGCACTGAAAAGATTCCATTTTGCTAAAATACGGGACTTGTTGGGACTTGAAAGATATTCCTTATCCATTTTAAAAAATGTCGCAATTTTCCTGACTGTTTTCAGAATTATTTTTTAATAGATTATTTACATTAATTACCAATAAAAGATGATATTTAGCGCAGAAAATTGGCCTTCAATTTAAACAAAACGATATTTGGCTGCATTCCTTTATTTTTCGACTTTTCCTTATAACTTGGAAACGAAAAGTTTCGCGAACATTCGATTTAAACCACTGAAAAGGGCATTAAATAAAGTACCGAATGAATAGTTTTAAAAAAAAAATTTCACAATTAAGTTAAAAAAATGAAAAATAAATAAATAAATAAATGTCAAATATATTAAATTATACATCATTAGAAAGGAATAATTTTATCCTATTTTTTTGTGTCAATTTCATTCCGATATCTTCAAAAAGAGACCAAAATGGCGTCAAATAAGTGAATCCGGCCCACTGTGGGGCGGCTCGGGTTCGATTCCCGGCGCCGGTGGTTCTCTTTTTCCGTCGCTTACATATGCGTGTAGGACAGGGGTGCACAGGGAGCCTTTTTCAGCGCCTAGCGGCAGACAACCAGCCGTACGCCGTTACTAAGGGTAGAATCGGTGAGGCGAACTGCAGTAGTGTAGGTGCGGGCTCGTAGCCGCGTAGCGTAAGTATATATGCTTGGGTTCCTTACGGGGCCCCAGTGCAGAGCAGGTCCCGTAATATAATTCGGTGGGGTCATGAAATTTCCAAAACATTTGCTACTGCCGGCATTTCGTATGACTTGACGGTTCGATTCTACTCATAATAAAACATTTATTACTAATAATACTTATCTTTTCAGCGACACATAAAATAATTAGAAGGTTAATAATATAGAAATAAATAACTCGGACACAAGGAAGACAAGTAGTTTTCAAGTAACGATATATATCATTTATAAAAGCTAGAGCATGATATATGAATAAATATATATACATATGTACAGTACGCATCTGGTGCTTATCATTGTACATATGTAATAGTCTTATAGGTGTAATATTATATACATAATAGTATGTATATATACTGAACAATACACGCAGTATTCATGAATAATACGAGATGGAGTATGTAAGTCAAATCACACTGACAACATATAATTATAAATAAATTATAATAAAAAAATAATTTTAAAGACAAGCTTTTATTCAAATGTACTAAGAAAGAAAAAATATTTTTGACACTTGTTGCACGGTTTTTCCACTCTATTGCAAGCAGTCTAATTCCTCAATTCAAAGTCTGCCCTGAGATCTAACCAGATTAAAAGTCAATACAAAATTATGTTGTTTAGCAATTAGTTTTTGTATAACCTTTAATATTAAATTTTACGCCCCATGCTGTTTTTGGTTATATGAGAAAATTCTTCTGAGGCAGTCATTTAGGCCGGCATCAAATTTTTTTTTCTTTTTTAGTACATTTTAATAGAAGCTTGTCTTTAAAATTTTTTTTATTATAATTTATTTATAATTATATGTTGTCAGTGTGATTTGACTTACATACTCCATCTCGTATTCTTCATGAATACTGCGTGTATTGTTCAGTATATATACATACTATTATGTATATAATATTACACCTATAAGACTATTACATATGTGCAATGATAAGCACCAGATGCGTACTGTACATATGTATACAATATATTTATTCATATATCATGCTCTAGCTTTTATAAATGATATATATCGTTACTTGAAAACTACTTGTTTTCCTTGTGTCCGAGTTATTTATTTCTATATTATTAACCTTCTAATTATTTTATGTGTCGCTGAAAAGATAAGTATTATTAGTAATAAATGTTTTATTATGAGTAGAATCGAACCGTCAAGTCATACGAAATGCCGGCAGTAGCAAATGTTTTGGAAATTTCATGACCCCACTGAATTATATTACGGGACCTGCTCTGCACTGGGGCCCCGTAAGGAACCCAAGCATATATACTTACGCTACGCGGCTACGAGCCCGCACTTACGCTACTGCAGTTCGCCTCACCGATTCTACCCTTAGTAACGGCGTACGGCTGGTTGCCTGCCGCTAGGCGCTGAAAAAGGCTCCCTGTGCACCCCTGGTGTAGGAGATGGTCACGGAGAAGACAAGAAGGTTAATGAAGAATTATAATGTTACAGGTGCTCGTTAATTTCTCGGAGGAGATGGAAAACGAGATCGATGGCTCGATTTACACGGGGGGATGCAGCAACAACGTCTCGAATGCCTCCAGCAGGGATACCATACACATGGAAACGTTCTGATCGCTCTCGAGTGGTAGATCGTGTTACTCTCGGTCGATCGTTACCGACGCTCAGTTTATAATTAATTCGAGCCCCCCGCAGTTTACAGATCCACCGTTCTTTTTTTTTTAACTGTGATAGCTGTACTTCCTTTGTCAGAGCGCCACGTTAGGCGTCCGATCAGGGCTCGCTGCTGCCTGCCAGTTTAACGTACAGGTTCCCGTTGCTTTTACGAAGCGATACGGTTTTATAGCTCTCGATGCACCGACGCGTCGGGACTGCATATATATTTTTATAAACGTTTGACCTTACGCGGCAAATTTGATTGCGGCGCACAATTCCTTATATGAGCGATGCGCCAGCGTCGCTTTTGTAGATTCTCAATCGAACGCCGGGGATGCCGAAGCCGGGCGATCGTGGCTTCAGAACGTGATCGTTGGTTTCCCTGATTAAAGGCACCTCGTATAACGGTTCATTTCGTGGCAAGATAATGTCAGATACCGTTGCATAAAACGCAAGAATCAGGTCGGCTGTTTGAAAGTTTCCACGTAGCCAGATAACGCGTAACATTCATCCTCGGCCGTTTCCTTCTACCGAGTTGACGAGTGCATCGATTAATCGTTAAGTTATCTTAGTAATTAGCTGCGAATACATTGCGAAGGAAAATTTATCCGTACGATACGGTCGCGGCTCCACGCGCTGCGATGTGTACGAGTTCAGAGTTCCTTATTAAAAGCGCCTTTAAAGATTCATTGATCGAAGAATTTAAACAAGAATTCCAGCGGTTAATGTCGAAGGACAGCGAGATGCACTTGAGCTTATCGGTCTATTAGGTGTCGTAATAGCTGCGTCGCTCGAGTGTTCGCGTTTATCGGTGCAGCCGGTAAAATCCGAGAACGTTCCTCACCACGCGTGACACCAGGCGAAACGAAATTCTCCGCTCGAGATACGCCGCGATTACGCATCCTTATCGAGCGCGTATCAGCTACGTGATTCATCCAGCCGCTGATATCGCCATCCACATGGGGCTGCGGTCATAGAATCCAGCGAAAGTCGAGCATGAAGTCTCGAGCTCGTGAATTCATCGCGAAAAAGCGCGCTCCCAACGGTCGAGCACGATTGATAATCAAAAATGATGAAACATTTGCAAACCAGTGGGTACCTACCTATTCTCCAAGCTCCGCTCACCATTGGTGCCTCTGGAAGCTTGAAAACGCTCCGGGATTTGCGGGAAAGTGAAGGATATTTGCCTTGAAACGCAGCTCCGAACTCGCGACAGCTCGGTATTTCTTCGAGTCGACGAAATTTCCGCGGGAGTCAGCGAAATAATCGAGTCGTCGCACAGAGTAAAGGAAAAAATATACGGTGTACCTCGTGGGCGAGGTTTCCTCAGACGATTTTACGGCAGTAGGGGCTTACTTCCTCCAGATCCTTCTACCTGAATCCTGATAGGAGCTACGATACCAAGGCGGTAGAAAGGTGTTCGTCTGCGCCGAACGATAAAGACGGCGATTAATTGCTGATACACCCACGAACGGGGGAAACGAAGGGGTAGCGGAGTCTAATCGGGGACGAAGTAGATTGAGACGATAGTCAGACGTTCGTTCGACTGTCTTCCACCCACGCGGCTTAAATCGCCGGACTTTAATTCCCGATATCGAGGCGGGAGTGTTTGCCGGCGCACCTGAATCGTAATCGTTTCTAGAATGAACGCAGAAGAAGGGGGTAAATTGTTCGACCCCGCGTCATCTCGATCGTGTCTTCCCACTCGTTTCCTCGTTCAATATTCTCGCGAATGAAAGTCAGATTCGACGGGATACAGACATCGAAATTGCAATTTGATTTAGGCGCAAGTGAGACAGACTACGAAGCCACCCCTTCGAGCGAGCTGCGACAGTTGCCATGGACGGATGGAAGAAAGGGACGAGGACACGGAAGTGATATCCATTGCGAAACAGCCGCGTAGAAAATCGTTCCTCCGCCGTGCTGCTGCTCGTTAAGTACGGAACAGTAATTCCATCGGGCGAGCCGCTGCGTCTCCGTTGGTCCCATTGTTCTTCCCATTATACTTCCCCGTTTTATTTATAACGGCGATTATTCGCGACATCCTCGGCGGCACGTACATCCGCGCTATATTATTGCGGCTTCCTTATGGCCGATATACCTGGAATTAATGCTCTAGAGACGTCTCGGTCGCGCGAAGACGCCGCGGCGTTCGTATTAAAATCGACCCACCCTTGTCTCCTCCCACCCACCCAGCTCTTGCTCCCTTTACCTTCATCCGCGCTGTTCGCGCATTTCCCGCGATCCTCCACGCTGAAAGCACCATTTCTTGCCGGATAATGATGAAAATTGTTCGATCCGCACGTTGCGCGACTAAAAATTAATTTATTCTGAGTGCCTCAGCAGGCAGTCATTCCGGCTTCGTCCGACATTGGTATAATTATTCGCGGAGATACGAACGTGGGTCGCTTCGCTCCCGTAATCGTCCCTCGGATTTCGTAATACTGAATTCCTCATGACCGCGAGGAGATCGGAGGCGAGCGAAGACAGACCACATTGAACGATGGTTACGTATATAGGTACTATGCAAATGATACGTTGAACGCGGCGCGAATATGGCAGGATCACAGAGGAGGCAAGAAGAAATCAGGTTTAAGTATAGTAGAAGACGGTGTCTTGTGTAAGCCCCACGGCGCCCACATTTTCTACTTTGCAATTTACAAGGAACTGGCTATACACTTCGCCCCCGTCTTCTCCCCATCCATTATTAATCGAGTAGCCGTTAAGATCGACATTGACAGCGTCGTCGGACGAATGGCTACTTAAAAGTTCCCCCGGAATTAGCGAGCATGCTAAGGAGCACTCTCCCGTCGAATTGGCTACGTGACAGGACTTCCCCGGTACCTCGACGGCCCAGCCGAAGGGGATCTCGAAAGAAACGGAGACAGGGATTAAGCCCCGTCGATTTCGCCCCGATACAGGAGGCGGGACACGTTACTACCCTCGTCGGCTAGCCGTTTGCGCGAAGAATGGGGAATTAGACGGGCTGATCTTGAATTAATCTCTGGAGAAAAGCGCCGAGCGGAATTTTACGCGACACGTCCCGGGATTTACATACGAACGAGGACGATTCATCGACGCCCGTTTGCAGGGATTTTAATCCCCGCGACACACCAGGAATCGCTAATGACTCTAAGAAACGCGAATCACGGGTTGCGACACGTCGATCAATCTCCTGCGACGTCCATTTGTTCGTCCTTCGTGGTATTTTTCTTTGATGCGCGGAGATTCGATACGCTGGAGCAGCGTGGCGGAACGAAGCGACGGTCGCTTCGAGTATAATCGAAAATAATTTTGCCGGGTGCGCGGAATAATCGTGCCGCCATACACGGCCGCGATAATTAAATTTAAATTGCACGTAGCGGAACAATCGTCATGTTAAATAACGCGCCGGGCAACGTATTATAAACGGGGCGTTATTAATAATTCAATATACTGGTAATTCTGGAAATTACTCGACGGTGAAAATAAAAGAAAACCACGCGAGGGGGTAGCGTTCTAATCAGGTCGTTAATGGATTGTTCAATTCCGACGAGTATCTCGCCGATCCGCTCGTTATATGAAATTCTGCCCGGCTGTCTGCAGCGCGGCTATTAAATCCTCATGTCGGATTGAACCCGCGATGCTTTAAGCGCATTGTTGTCTGGATATGCGCCGCGGTTCTTGCCGGGGCACGCGGAGCAACGGAGCACAGTTGGCAGAAGAATAACCGAGGACGTATTTCCCCCGTCATAATAACTCGCAATTACATTTTCATCGGGGCCCGGCCCGCTTGCGCCTCGTCGTCGTCGGAAAGGAACCGCTGGCCCTGATCAGATTGGATCCCCCTTAATCTTTCAACTTCGCCGAGCCCCTTAATGGCTCTTTAGTTTGAAACTAGTCCTCTAGTGCCCGGAATAGACGAATTATCCGGCGTTCTTAACGACCACAGACAGAATGATGGATCGATGATCGGTGTCGCTTGACTACGTGTCGTAACGATATCAATTTGCCATCAATTTACATGTAATCGATGCAAGGGATATCGGTTGAGGCGCCGCGAAGACGGGGCGCGCGTCCTCGCCAGCGAAACTTGGCGGAAACTCCGCGATGGACGTGCAGCGACGCCTCCGAAACCGATCTATCTTTAACGAGATTTTCGGTAAACGCTATCTGGCTATCTGGAGACAGGTCTCGATTGGCGATTGATCATTGATCGTTCATCCCTACGGGTCTAAGTCACCGAAAAATTTTAACAACCGGTCCGCAGCTGGCTGAAGCGATGGATCGGACGCAGCGCTGTTACCGAAACGCCCATTTCCAACAGGAAGCCGCCGCGAATACAAGTAACCGAGCGAATCGGAAAACCGGGCTACGTAGGTACTTACTGGGGCTTCGGGGAAACTTGGGAACAACTGCTGTCATTCGCAGATGCGCGCAGCCAGCGCGACGTTTCCGGAATATACATCCTCGCTTCGGGGGAAAGGCGAGCAAGCAGGCTGCGTAGGGGCCGTAAGCGGTGTGCGTGCTCCCTTTTGCTGCGAATGAATGCCTTGCGGAAATTTTCGAGGAGTTGGAGGAAGCCTTGAGACCCCGGAGCACAGCATCCTTGGCGCACAGAAGCATTCTTATGCGTTGCAGCGAATATACCTTGAACGCTGATCCGCTCGGCGTTTCAGATCGGCTCCGTTTGACCTTTCGAGGCTTTAACGCGCTCGATCGATCAATTACAACCTTCTGCAAACACATGCTCCTTGAGCCGCGACGGAGGATCCATTACACGGCGAATTGTGGGACAATTTAGCCGGTAAGTGGGTAATGGTGTGTTTGCTTACTCTTTTCAGCGGAAAGGACAAACGCAAGACGGCCTTCCACTGGGAAGAGCGTCGGGGGTAGATCGCAATAGCGACGGGGAAAATGCACAGGGTTTTCAGTGGCGAAGGTTAGACGACCGGGGGGGCCAGTACGACGCAGTATTTGGATAACGCAAGGGTTGTGGTGACGCAGCAAAGGTTTTGTGTTTGACGATAAACATTTGCTCCGGAGGAAAACATTTAGTTAGCGTGGATACGTTACGCGGCCATTAGGCGATACCCGCGGAGCAGCTGATGCATTTGCCGAAGCTACCCGACACCGGGATCTCGTTCCCCTGAACGTTGATCCTCTATCAACGTTCCTCGAGCACCATCTCGAAGATATCCCTCTCCAGCCTGTCGGGGCGAGGGACTCGTGTCGAGAGGGTTAATCTTCCAAGGGTCGTTCCAGTGGACGGCTCGGCGTGGAGATTCGAGATATCACGGGATCCTTGTATGAACACGCATCCCGATCGCCGGGCCAGCTCACTTTTCAGCCCCGTCATGGAAGCATCGATGCAGCGGACACGCTGCCCATGTCGACCTCTGTAATCCGTGTAAACGCCACTCGAGGACTTCTCGACGCGTGGGAATCAGTTCGGCTGTCGGTGTAATTTCCATGGAAAAATGGCTGACACGCGCGACGGGCCCCGGGGCTGGATCGGTCGCACTCACGGTCTATCGATTTTTCTGTCATCGTTCAACGGTTAACCACCGCTGGAAAATCAACGCGAGACGGCTGCGCAAACAACAGCGTGATTTCCCTGTTTATTCACTCGCCTACAGTTTCAACGAGCGATCCCTTTTCTCCCGAAGATTCCATGGAGTCGGGCAACGATTCTCCTCCGCGGCTATCGGGTGGAAACGTATCGGAGCCGATTAGCTGGCGATACGGCGGCGTTATCGGCGAATAGAGACCGTTGAAAGACAACGTTTCAACAGTGTTACCCGCTGTTATCAGATAATTCAGCAGACTCGATGGAGCTGCGCGGCGCGAATCGATTTATCTCGGGGTTGCTCGCGTACGCGACACTGGCAACACGGGTCCTTGCTGACGGGTCGATTATAAACCGCTCCGTGGGCTTCGTTTTTTATTTACTGCTATTGAACGTCCTTTCATCCAGCTCGAAACGTGGCACGCTTTCTTTTTTTTTAATGCAATCGATCCTTCGCCCGGCGAGCACGTCGCGGAGACGAGGCAAAAAGGTCGGCCTCTAATTAAGAGCGATTTCGGCCAATTTACACCCCTTGGAGGGAGAATAAACGTGGCCGGGGCAGCGCGCAAAGATTAGGGGAATTGTGGGCGGCCAGCGGACGACGGTCCTGGAGGAAAATTATGGCGACGAAATCGCTGGCCAAGTGCGAATAATTCATACGAAACGAAACGAGAATAAACGCGGCGTCCCGTGTTATGGGGTGGCGGAGCAAGGGGCGCGGGGGTTGGGCAACGACGGCACCCATTACTATCGGAAATTGAAACGGGTCGAATTTATTCGGCCACCCTCGCCTTCCCCTCGTACGTTCTCGTTCGGCTTTCCGACCTTCCCTCCGTGTAACGAAAATATTATCGTCGAGCCTGAAACACGCCGCCGTCGTTCCGCGATATGGAAAATCTTGGAACTACGCGGTTAAGCTACAACGAGACTATGAAGATCGCCTTGCAGAGAACGCTCGAACGGCTACTAACTTAGATAGCAATCGAGTACCAGGATCCTTCGATGAGTGCATGTATTTCAGTGGTAGCGGTGTTCTAGATTATTTCGGTCTAGGTACCGTTAAGGAACTAGTTCTTGATCAGGCACTAATTTTTTATCAGTTCATGAAATAAATCGTTCTTTTGAGTTTATGTCAATAAATAATTGTTTGAAATAATTACTAACATAAAAATTGATAATTCAAAAATATATGTGTTGTCTGTGAAAGCAGTTAGTATTGTCAGTTTTAGATGATTAAAAACTAATTCCTAGTCACCTTATTATTCCATACCTTATAAGTATTTAAATTATATATTTATTCTCAACTTTTTAAAATTTTTCCTTGAAGTTTAAACATTAATTCAACTTTTAGTATAAAAAAAGTCTATGGTTTAATGTTTCATTAGGTTAAAAATAAATATTAAAGCGGGAAACCTTCTAAACTGATCAGAAACTAGTTCCTTAACGGTATGTCTGATTCTATTTTACTTCGGAACCGTCTGAATTTCTCTGAGTTCAAGTGATCGTTACATTGATTCTATTTATTAATTAAGTAAACTTATCTTCGCGTCTTCGCGATCTATACTAAAGATTTTATAGACAGTCCGCCTATTATAGATAATCAGTGCTTCGTTGTCGATGAGTCGTGGGTAACTATGCAGCGAAGAAGAAGAGATTTGCCGAGAGTTGGCATTTTCAGTTACCAAAATCTCGCTGCCTTCTCGGCGAAACGTTCGATCTTTCGCCGCGAGCCTAGGTCGCGGAAGTCCCTAGATCTCGCGGGATCTTGCCCCGCCGCTCGGGTAATTTGCATACGATTAATCTTGATCAGCGGCGCCCAGCCGCCGTGGCTCGTCTTCGTCGTCGAAGCGACGGGAAGCAGGTTAAACGGCGAATACCTACCGGGCCCCCTATGATGGATCGTTACGTCTGCGTATTCAGGTTACCGCAGGACGAATCCGCCTGCGAGAATCGATCTAATTAGAGAGACACCTTCCCGTCCGTGGCAGCTAGGGCTGTGACTATTTGTCAAGTTTTTCGGTATTCGAATATTCGAATACTTCAGTTGCTCAAGTATTTGACGAATATAATTCGAATACCCAAGTATTCGAATATTTAAGCATTCGAATACTATTCGAATATTTAAGTATTCGAATACTATTCGAATAGTTCTGTATTCGAATACTATTCGAATAGTGCTGTATTCGAATACTATTCGAATACTGCTGTATTCGAATACTGATGTATTCGAATAGTATGGTGTGAAGTATAAATCAGGTTCTTTAGGTTCATTTTTTTACAAGCTTTTATTTAGTTTCAGTTGTGAGTTCGTTAGTTTGTCAGGGTGAAATCTTGTAAGCTAATTTTAACCCACTTCAACATATCCGATGGGCTTGAAACTTTGCACACATACGTAGTTCCGATGACAATACAATATTTTCACTAAAAAGCATGAAATATTTTATAGTGAATTTTTTTTTAAAAACAAGCTTTTATTAAAATGTACTAAAAAGGAACCAATAATTTTGATATCGGCCCACATGACTGTCTGAGAAGAATTCCCTCATAAGGCAAGTGCGGATAAAAAGGCCCAGCAGGTAATAAGGCCCACCTGTCATTTATCCTTGGCAGGTCAATCTACAATACTGGTAGTGCCATTTATTGCTTTTATTACATACGAAATGTCATTCAAAGAGAATTGTACAAAAAGAATTGTACATACTAAATAGGTGGGCCTTATTAACTGCACTACACAAAACAAAGCCCGTTTACAAAGTTTTTAGAAACCTATTAATTTTCGTATTTGTTGTGTTCATATATTGTTACAAATATTACAGTTTATAGTTTAATGTCCATAGATTTCCATAAAAACAAAAGTTTTCAAAAATATGTACAAGTTTTTGTAAATTCAATTATAGATGCTTATTACTCGCACTTACCTTATGACTAAAAATAAACGCGTGGGCCGTAAATATTGAAATGTCCTATTTATATAAATATACAAAATGTACGGAATTAGCATTCACTCCGCAACACTTCCTGACTGGGACGCACTAGTACGCACTCACTCATACTCCAATCTTAAGTTTGTCCTTTACGTAAGAACTTTTCAAGCAGTCATTTGAGCCGGTATCAAAATTATTGGTTCCTTTTTAGTACATTTTAATAAAAGCTTTTTTTTTTAAATTTCACTATAAAATATTTCATGCTTTTTAGTGAAAATATTGTATTGTCATCGGAACTACGTATGTCTGCAAAGTTTCAAGCCCATCGGATATGTTGAAGTGGGTCCAAAATTAGCTTACAAGATTTCACCCTGACAAACTAACGAACTCACAACTGAAACTAAATAAAAGCTTGTAAAAAAATGAACCTAAAGAACCCGATTTATACTTCACACCATACTATTCGAATACATCAGTATTTGAATACAGCAGTATTCGAATAGTATTCGAATACAGCACTATTCGAATAGTATTCGAATACAGAACTATTCGAATAGTATTCGAATACATCACTATTCGAATAGCATTCGAATACATCAGTATTCGAATAGTATTCGAATAATAACATTCGAATACTCAGATATTCGAAGTTTATTCGTAGTATTCGAATACTTGTAAATTATTCGAATAGTAAATTATTCGAATATTCCCAGCCCTAGTGGCAGCGAGACGTTGAGCGCGAATCAGTGGGATTGACACGTGTGGCTTCGTAAGAGCTGAGACCTGCTGCTGAGGGATCGCCCCTGAGTCATGCACGTTAATTACAGGGTAACCGGAGGTCTGAGCAGATCCCACGATCAGAAGGGAGGCTCGAAACGAATACAACCCTTGTGCTCTGAGATACAATTGAAGCCTAAAGTTGCCCTGTCTCTGCCAATATAATCTCAGTCTCGTATAGGGGATAGTTGCTATAAAGGGAACACGTCTTAAATGGGACAAATCGAATTTCCAAAATTCTAAACGCATTACACATGCAAGTTATTTTCCTGTTTATGGCAACACTAATAGTGTATCATCTGATACATAGATGACATTGTTTTAAATTATGAATTATTAGTTGATGGCGTATTGTTTCAAATTTAAGAATTAATAAAGTGACTATTCAAAGCGACAAACTTTATCGTCAAAAAAATGTGTGACAATAAATTAGCCCTCGTTATAAGTTATAAATTTGCTATAGTCAGATTTCAATTCCTGATTTGGATTCTTGTGATGACTGTTCTGACTCGAGGGACATGGGCTTACGAAAACGAGCGCGCCTATTGACAAATGATTAAAAAAACCATCAGTGCCGCGTTTGTAAAGAAGAACTATGTTACCAGTAAGGAAGATTGGTTCCAATGCAAAATTTGCGGTAAATGGGCCAATAAGTCATGCGGAATAAAAGGCACATTCAATTTTTTCTGTTCCACGTGTCATTAATAATAAAATATTGATGATTTATACTACAAAGAGTTAATTTTTTCGTAGATTTCGTTGTTTTGTATCATTAAGATTTAGAATTATAATTGTAATACTTAATTAGTTTATTTTTATTAACGTGTCCCTTTCATGACTTATACTGTCCCGTTTAAAACCACCTAGTCGTAAAAGGGACATTTCCCACTTTTTTGAAAATCGAAGATTTTGTTATTTTCTATTACAATTGATAAGTTTGAAATATACTTTTATTGAAGGGAAATAAACACGCTCTCTTGTGATGTAGTTGTTTTTTAAATACCTATAACGACATTGTCAGAAATGGACGCTAAACAAAAGTGTCCCTTTTATAGCACCTTTCCCCTACCTATGCAAACCGTCGTGAACTTGACTCCCTGACCATCACGCAGTGGCACCTCGAGTTGCTTGCCACGTTCTCATATTTATCACGTTTTAAACAGCCAGTCCTCGGTTATACGATACTATCGAGTCGACGGCTACGCGACGTCGAGTCGCTACACATAATCTAGCATCTAAATACCTATTCTAAAGCGTGACTGCAAAGCGTGCTTTTCCAAGGCTTTTCAACCCCATGGAACATCGAATAGCTCTACCCACCCTCCAAGTATCTCGAAGAATATATCGATGCTAACGCGCGAAACGTCCCACCGAGTCACCATTCCCGCCGATTCAGAAATGCACTCCATTAATGGCACAGCTCACCATTCTGCTGCAATTTTCAACGCGAGAGTCTGGCAAAGATGGTGGACGAAATTAGACTCGGTTTCTGTGTATCGTGGCAGGCGGATCGAACTGGTTCGCGGGTAGATCTCTGTGGAAGTTCGCCGCGCGATCGGAGACACGCGAAAGAAGCGGCAAGTTCTGCCAAGTCCGCCGAAACTCAGCGGTCCCCGATGAAAATTGATCGTTGGCTAAAGGAGGGGTCTGCTCGCTGGTCGGAATTGAATTAGACGCCGACGATCTATTCCTGAGCGGTGTGATGGATCGCTGTGCCTACCCGTTGGGGTTACCCCGAGACACATTCGGCGAATTGATCTAATTAGACAGTCCTGCCCCCTCGGCGTTGCGGGGGCGGTGCATGGGAACTGATTGAATTGCTCTCCGCGGATCGGAGCGGAAACCGACGATGCTGCATAATATTCGAACGGACGCGGGCCTGCTCGTCGAAGACGTGCCTCAATCAAAGCCGAGTCCTTCACGCGGAATTCGCTTTGATCGCTAATTTCTTGGCATACGCGCGCTGATTAGATCCGCGATTCCTCAAGATCGCGGCTGATGGGATGGCAGACATCCAGAGTGGGGAATAACAAACTCGAAACATCTTTTAACGACGAATTCAGGGGAGCAGGCTGCGTAAGCTCGAATGTCTCGGGGGAGAAAGCTGGATACTAAGGGATTCTCTCCCTTCCATTCAATTTATTACGGTACCATTCCCCTGTTTATTTTATTTTTATTTTTTATTTTCCGTCTTTATTTCACCAATTAGTATACAGTAACGTGAAAAGGCGAGGCTCAGCTAAAGCTGTTATTAGGCCTAACTTCGTAATAGCATACAGACCAAGCGCAAACTTGAGAAACTTAAAGGAAAAAAAAAAAAAAAAAAACTAAAAACTAAGACTAAAGACAAAAACAAAACTAATCTAAGGATAGAGCTAAGTAAAGTAGAGGAGGTGAGGAGTAGAGGTAGTACAAGGGAATGTTAAATAAGCGGATGATCTATTAGATAAGCGCTTGCCGCAGCTTTGAAGGATGACAGGGTAGGAAGTGAACAGATACTCGGAGGGAGAAGGTTGAAATAACGAGAAGCAGCATAAGAAAATGAGCCACAGTATTTACATGTGCGATGTATCGGTACGGCAAGCAGAGATTCCGACCGCGTAACACAGCTGCCAGTAGCATAGAAGTCAGAGTTCCTCTTAATTAGCTCACGCAGGTAAGGAGGGGCGTCATCACGAATTATTTTATAGACCAGGCAACACAGATGAAGAATCCACCTTTATCACACATTTGGTGGTGCCGAGAGGTTTTTCCGTAAAAGCAGGAGCGGGGTAAAATCGCGCTATTATTTGCGCGGAAAGTTAAGATCACGAGCGGTCCGTTCGCACGAGGGTGTTTCATTTATCATGCGGAACGGCTAGCCCGGGGCGCATTTAACTTGATTTTCTGTAAATTGGCTTCAGAATGGAATTAAAGTTACTAAATCACCGCGCTTTCCACCCTCCCCCGTTCCGGAAGCGGCTTTCCTCGCTGATAAAATCGACCGAAAACTGTTCCCCGCGAGCACCGTCCCGAGTTCCCTCTCTACCATCGAATTCGCGAAATAATTCCCCGCTGCCCGTTATATTCGCCCGTAAGAATCATAAACGCGCGAGTTACGCGCGAGTTACGCGCGGGCTTTCTTTATTTTTAGTAGCTAGCCCCGCAGTTATCGTTATCGCCGCGTAACTCTCGAAATACCTGCAAGGAGCGGCCGACTAATTTACAACAACGGAATCCGGCCGATCCCCCGATAACCGAGCAATTCTCCGGCTGACAACGGACTGCCGCGGCTGCTTATCACCGCCACGATAAATCTGGGTGAAAAGCGCGGCGCGCGAAGTGGGTTAAGTGGACGGCGCGAGGTTGTCGAACGTGGAAGACGAATAGAGTATCGCAGTAACGAGCGCGAACGTGCGACCTATTAGTGGCCGCGAATCGGCGCTTCGCCCGAGCTTTTGGATAACCGGAGAACCGTTAACGCGACGGAGGAATTAACTGCCGAGATCGTTGCCGGGGTGTCCCGTTAGCGAAATGCACGGAACGTCGCGGGGACTTCGTTTCGCCGTTCATTCCCGCGATTTCGGGTCGTTGAATATTTCGTCGCGATAACATCGTTCGGATTAACGATTTTTTTATCTCCCACACACCCGCATGCTCCCTACGGCTTTTATTACTGCTATCTGAAATCTCGTAGCGCGCGCCACGGTGAGCCTTTTTTTTTTTGTTCCACCCAGTGTCCCCGCGCGCCTACACGCGTTCCGCTTGTAACGCGGCGAAATACGCGTGGCTTTGCATTTAATTACAGCGGTGACGCGATTCGCGCTACGCGGATCGGGGGAACGTTCCGCGACCATCGGTATGGAAAACGCGAGTTTCTGGCCAGCGTAAAGGGAGCAACGAATTCGTGGATGGCCGGGTGAAGTTTAGGGACCGATTCGTCGGAGCAGACGACGTGGCGCACCTCTGCTCGTAGATCGAGTACAATGATTCGCAGCCGCGGTTGAAATACGAATTGGTGATTCGTTACGCAAGCGGTCGACGGTGCTGTATGAGAATTTTACGTAAGTACGGATGGCAGAGATTACAGATAATGCGAGACGTTTGGTCGTAACGTTTCCCGGCGAGCGGTTTCGAAACGGCGAAAAAGTCGCCGCGAATTCTGCGAAACGGCTGGAGTTACAGTGTTCTAAACGTTATCAGCGGTCTAAGCGGATCGCATGCAAATGTTTGCTCGAGCAAACTGTACAGCTTTTGGAGGGGACGGACGGGTTCGAACTCGTTGAAGTCGCTCCTAAGGATCCTAAAGTGATTGACGCCTAGCTTTTTCGAGGAAAAACTGATTTCGTCGACGGAGAATCGACCAAACGTTCGGCAAAAATTCGTCGACCCTACGGCGACTTTCCGCGAGTCTTCTTAATCGCGGAGTCAATTATTTTTTTTTTCCACGGAGATGCAATCTGGTGACGTCAGTAGCGTTATCTAATTGAACGCGTACAGAGGCCGTAAACGACCGAATTCGATCCGCCGTTTACCGCGTGGCGCGCGAATATTCGACGGCACTCTTTGTTACCTGGTAGCGCGGAATCGTCGTAACTGGATTCCGGGAATCGATTACTCCGGGAGGACTTGGTAATAAGGTGTAGAACGAATTCGCGTTCGATCGGCTTTCTCATTCATTAATTTCCCCTCGAGAAGACTGTTTCGTCAGCTACGAGTAAAAAGTGCCCTCGTCGTTATCACAGTTATTTATTAGCCTGATAATTCAATACCAGATTACATAATCGCGTGGAAATTATTAGCTCGACTACCAAGCCTATCGTCAATCTCAAGCGGTTTCATAACGAAACAGCCCAGATATCGCACTTTCCGCGGGGTATATCCTGCTCGATCGTGTCTTCGCTGGCTGGCTTCTCGCGAAACTTCGATTCCTCGTTTACGCGTCCTGCGGGTCAGTAGCGACCTTTTTCGCGGGATATTACGGTGGACTTAACGGTGGATTGCGTAATCACCACCCCAGAAGCAACCTTACTTTCGCGAACTTAGGGGAGAGTTGCCAATATCGTACCGCATCAATTTCTAAAACATTAATGAATACAAACGACGTCTGATGATAAAAATATCAAGTAAATGCGAAATAAGAAATAGAAACAAAACCTTTCGAGCTTACACCCTATTTTGTGCGTGCTACAAGCATTTAAAAAAATCAGGTATGATTGATGTAACTTTTTACCAGTTTATTTTAGCTGACAATAATCAAACAATGCAATTTTCTCCTGTATTTATGTATTTCTCTAAAAGCGGGTTTAATGTGGAATATTTTACATTCATTTTAAGCTACATATTACATTATTATTATTATTATTATTATTAAACGTCTTTATTACTGGAGTAAAAGGCGAGGCGCAGCTAGTATGCTGTTACTATGCCTGACCTTAAATACAAACAACAACAAAAAAATACAACAATATATATAAACAAACAACATGATAAAATAATAAGAAATAAGATAATAAGAATATAATACGAAATACAAAGGAAGAGAAATTAAAGATCATTAAGGATCATTATAGATTATTAAGGATTATTGCCATTAGAATTAGACTTACACGTGGTTTGTGCGAATATAGGAAAGATTCATTATAAAGTTTAAATTTATATTTATAAATAAATTGATCATGTTTCCTAAATCGTACCAGTAGGATTTGACAACTCGTGTGTTATATAGGTTACGTACATATATCATATACATAGTTTATTGCGGCCTGTGTGTGATTCATATACATATGTATATGTAACTATATAATAATCATTACTGCATATTGAATAGTTTCTTCTCTATTTGTTATTGGCACTATTTTTAGTGCAGGTACGATTTAGGAGACCGGTTGCCTAAATCGTAGCTTTTACAGTATGTGACAAAAAGATTAATAACAAATTAATTTGTTCCGAACAAAAGGTTAAGCGTATAATAGTAGGTGCCTAAAAGACCAAGCTCCAATATCCAATAGTCATTTCCGTTCAAATTAGTAGATACCAAATATGAAATATAACTTAGAATGTCTTAAGGGGTTAGCTCCCCTCAGGAGGTAGAAAATGTATCGATTCTTTGGGAATTTATTTCAGAAAGTACATGCATATTTTTATGCAATGCTTTTTTATATTCAAATGAGAGACACTTTAACAGATTATTATATTATGTTTTGGTATAAAAATATTTATTTATTACAACTGGTTTCCCGGAAGCTGTTTTTAGAAACACGTTTTGCGGTGACCAACATTATTCGGAACTGGGCTATCTGAAATCAAAAAACGAAGAAGATTTAGTTAGTACAATAATTTATCTAGTCTTTAATCGTTCCGTTTTATAAAATATTAATCTGGGACAAAATGGCAGATGTTTTTGATGAAAAATCAGTGTTTTTTTCTACGAAAATCGATCATTTAACTTAAAACATCTGCCATTTTGTCCCAGATTAATATTTTATAAAACGGAACGATTAAAGACTAGATAAACTATTGTACTAACTAAATCTTCTTCGTTTTTTGATTTCAGATAGCCCAGTTCCGAATAATGTTGGTCACCGCAAAACGTGTTTCTAAAAACAGCTTCCGGGAAACCAGTTGTAATTGTGCAATAAATAAATATTTTTATACCAAAACGTAATATAATAATCTGTTAAAGTGTCTCTCATTTGAATATAAAAAACATTGCATAAAAATATGCATGTACTTTCAGAAATAAATTCCCAAAGAATCGATACATTATCTACCTCCTGAGGGGAGCTAACCCCTTAAGTGGTACGATATAGGCGACCCTCCCCTATCTATGCAATCATCGCGATCAAACGATTCCCTACGCAACACCTTGGTGCCCGACACCCTCCCGATCTGCCCAACTATTCCGCAAATTCTGCGCTTCTTCTCACAGATGATCCATTCGGTCCAGGCCCCATTGGTCGCACGAGCGCGACTCTCTGGTTCCCTTCCGACTCGCCCTGCGAAGGGTGAAGAAATCAGTGATCGGCTCAAGTGCCGCGGCGGCTGCGAAGGGCCTTCGGTGCTCGCTCGCGGTGCGGGTGCACGAGCCGCGCGCGCTACAGCGCGTCTCTTCACAAGCGGAATCGTTGGAAGGCTCGCGAGCAGACTATAGAACACGCACACACGCTCGTGGCACGCAACATGGCAACCGTGGCAGGACGTAGACGATGGTTATACGTAGAAGTTCCAGAGGCAGGGGGTCAGTGTAAAACGGCCTTCTGTCCGCAACGTGTCGAACGCCGTTCGCCTGTGAAACGAGCCGATTTTTCGCGCTGTCATTCCCGATCGTTTACAAACACGCTTTCGCGGGCCCCGCCGATCCCCTCTGCCCCCCTGCGCCGACAGGAGAGAGTGGATCGCTTCGTGGTTGCGGCCGAAACGGAGCAGTTGTCGCGCACCGGAAAGCAGGGCGACGCGGAGCATCGCTGATAAAAACCGCCCGGCGAACGTCCAGCAATCGTGCAAGGTAAATCGATCGAGAGCCCGCGAGCAAAGATATTTCCTTTGGCCGCGAATGCCTGACCATTTGAAGGGGCACGGCGCGCCTCGGGCTCCTGTCCATTTCGGCTCGTAGGTCGTGTTCGATTAGGCATATCGCGCGTGGAATGTTTGCTGTCTGGGAGGAAGGCAGGGCACCGTTTGCACGGAATTAGACGATCGCTGGCGCTCCGCTCGGCGACACCCACGCCAGACGCGATGCACAGCGGAAGGGTCGTGGGTGGAAATGGGTGTAAGGACACTTAAACAGAGCGGGGTGATACCACCGGGTATGGGGAGTTAGGGGTGATTCTTGACAGTTGCGGGAGATGAAAGGCTTGCCCACCTCGGCATAACGGGTATTCCAAGTCCAAGTTTGAAAATCGCGCAGAGGTCCACCCTGAACTCTAGGCTCTCGATACGCCTCGTTTTATACTGATTTTACCGCATCGCTGTATTTCTTCCACCCCATAATAATAATAATAATAATAATAATAATAATTTTATTTACGGGACAAGCCCATTAAGCACAATAAGAAGGGATGATAACAATAGATTACAATAAAAACAAAAGAGAGGAGGATAAGAGAAAAAGATGAGAGATGGCCGTAGAGTGACAAGTAGGTGCATGGGGAACCTCTATACTCTATGGAATGCCTTCCGCAATAAGGGACGATAATACCGTGGAACGCTCGGTCGCTCGGATTCTCTGCTCCGAATGCCCGAGGATCTTTCTAGAATTAGCTCCCTGGTGTAACAGTCTTCGAGAGCTATACCTAGTTTCTATAGCTTCGGCCTCTAAGACACCACTGTGTACATTTCTCAGCAGGCGCAATCGTCGTTGTCCGTGCTCCTCGTCGGATAGTAAACATCTGCTCCAGAATCGTCCATAGGTGCTGTTAAATAAGAGCGCCGATTATAAATACTGGGAAAGTGAGTCGCGTCGTTGCGTGTTCCGGCGAGTGTGCCTCGCGTGTTTACGTCGCTGCCTGTGCTTCCGAGGAATTTAAATATTTGGCCATGCTGTCTACGGAAACCAGTCGAGCCGGGAGAAAGAGATGGGCTCGGGCCCGCGTGCTTCTGACGGTCGAGCTGTGTGCGCGCATCGTGGCATCGGCTCGAGCCTTACCTGGGCCTTACCTGCCGCCGCAGGGTGTCACAGCGGGTGTTTTAGTGCCCTCGTGCACGCGACGCACCGGTAGCGCGGCGGAATATCGATCCTCCGGGTGTGCTCGTGGTCGAAACCGTCGGGGACTGCCCCGATTCAACCTTCCACCGGCTACGATTCACTCGAGGCTGCCTCGTTCGTTTCGGAACCGGCCTCTGCTTACGTTACAGGCAACGATCGCCGGGTCGAAAGGTAATCAGCGCCGCGGGGCGAAACGAAAATGCAGCTGAGGTCGCTCGAGGCAGAGTGGGGATGGCATTCGTACGTCAGCAGTGTTGTTCCAGGAACGCTGTTGTGCCAACAATAAATTATGACTAACGCGTAAATAAGAATTGCAAAGTGGCAGATAAATGGCTGCGGAAACGGGAAGTCGCTGTGATATTCATTGTATCGTATCGTACTGTATTCTACGGCACGGTCGAAGGAAAGTTTCGCTGGCGAGTTGACGACGGTTTAATTGGAAGAAGCCACGGGGCGTGTACGAACTGCAGGGTCTGACGTTGAAATTGGTCCAGTGGTGTCGGTATGGTAGGTCCAGTATGTATTATGGTAGGTCGAATTTTAAACCTTCCCGTGACGACCACTTACGGCGGCGTACGAGTTTTCAGAGCAACTGTGCCCCGAATATGTAAATCGATTTCTCTGGCGAAAGGACTCCTCGGTTCGGGCACGGCACAGAATGTACGATGGTTTTAAAATATCGGAGCGCTCGCTGAGTGGAACGGTGCCATCAGATCGCGAGAACGGCCCGTTCCATTTGCTTCGGGAATTCGAAATGTGTAAACATCCGTGACCTTTTCGCTGCCACGCCAGTGTTTATGATGCGCCCGGTGTAGAATGAAATTCGCACGACTCTACTTGCGTCGAATACGCTAGCGATATACACGGTGTCTCGGAAGCAGATAGCCTGAACCTTATAAGCATCTGGAAACGCTTCCTTTTGGTCGCTGCAGTTTCCCGAGGTAGTTCATTAAATAACGATTGAATTCTCGAGATATCGATCGTCCCACGGTATATATAGCCGCCTTACTCAACTTACAAAGCTGAATACGAAAAGAACTATAGGCTAGCTTAGAGACCCACGTCCATTCCACCACTTTCGCTCAATTTCCCAAGTTTTACTACTCAAGCAAGTTCGCGCTGAAATTTTCAAGGCGCTGTATACACCTGGCCGTGTACAAGCCGCCAGCACGTTATTCCGTCGACGTTACGTAGCGTATCACGCTCGCGGAGCCGCGTCCGCTCCGAAACACGATCGGCGCGCGATGAAACGCGTCCTTCGCGCGAAAAATAGCCCCGACGTGAATCACGGAGCGCGAGGAGAGCCGATTCTCGGCGTTTGAGAATGGTCTGTACGGTCGAAACAGGAGGCATCGCCTTGGAGCCAGAGCGCCTTTATCTCTGTTCGGTATCACCGGTACAAGGTACCGGTTAGACCGGAGGATGTCGCTATAGGGTAAAGAGTACAGTGGTTGGCCACCTGACAATGATTGGCCATATTTTGAGAAGTAAATGAATATAAAGAAATACCAATGTTATGCCTTTTTTAATGAACATATTCATATTCCTTGTACTTTCTTGCTTCGGATGTAATCAACATTTCTCCACTCACTATATACTGTGATTATATATAAAAGCAAATAGGATGACTCGGCTTTGAAGCTTGGAAATTACAGCCATTTAATCAAAAAACCATAAGAGTACAGTTAAAAGTTTACGAATAGTTTAATGTATTTATGATATGTATATCTCTCATATTCGGTATATATCGATAAATAAAAGTTGAAACTTTATAAAAGAATTATTTATTTGTTAAAATTATACATATATTATGAAAAATACAGGGGGCCAACAACTGTCATATGAATAATGCTGAATGGCAATAATTGGCCGGGCGGCCGGTGATTGTTTTATAACCTTAGTAACGGTAAAACGGTTATTGGCCCCCTATTCATTAGCGGTACTGAAACGGTCATTTGTAAGAAAGATTCAACATTTATATAATTATAGTATAATTAAATAAAAAGAAGAAGTACAATTAGGTATGTTACATTGTATAGTTATATTTTAAGTTTCCTGTGATTTGAATTTTAATTGGTGTATTCAAATTCAATTTGATTATTAAATTTATTTAATTAAATTGGAATTAAAAATGAAATTTGATTGAATTAATTAGATTATTCAAATTTAATTTGATTACAGAATTTATTTAAGTAAATTGAAGTTAAAATTTAAATTGTGCTTTCTTAGTAGATAAATTGTAAAAATTTTGAATTTTTTAGTAGAACTGAATTACCCCACTATAAAATATGCCCAAAGTGAAAAAAGGTGATAGGAAATATGGGAAAGAATATACAGATGAACACATTATAAAAGCTATAAACATTTTCTTTTAGGTTATATTATGTGTCAAATAGCGGCCAATCACTGTCGAACCGATCGGACAACTACTGTCATGACCATGCCAATAACTATATTTTTTCGTAGTCAACACATTTTTTGTATATTTTTATAAATTCTTGCTTTTTTTTTTAAATAAACTCCATTTATTTTTAGATTATTAGGACTTTTTTTTACTTATTTATATTAATTTCCAATGCAAATTTACTAAATTCACACTTATAATTCATTATTTATGTGACACTCTTACTTAAGTGGCCAACCATTGTACTCTTTACCCTATTAATCCTCTCGTATTTTACAATAGCCGAACTTCCCAGTCGGGCTACGTCGGCATCGTGAGTTTCCAGGCTTCGGTAATCGAGGATCAAGCTAGCGAGCTATGTACGCGCATTCAATTGGCGACTGTTCCAAAGTCCAGGGATCTTGGTGCTCTGTACGCGAGATACCTGCTCGTCGCAGCGATAACGTCGAGTCACGCGCAGGGACGCGTATTAGAATTGTGCTGGAACACGGTGGAAATTCTCGATGACGGTTTTAGGCCAAGTGTCGCGCACGCCTGCTCTCGCTGCTCGCTTCACCAGAAGGCATTATCGCTTGCCCCACTACCGGCCAGACCCTTGGCCACGCAGCGCTCATTTCAAGGCCTAGGCAGCGTGACGTCAAGTCATCTGCCATCGCTCAACTGTGCATGTACTACTCCGAATCCGTTCTTTCTCGGAAAGCAACACGTACTCGTGGGAGTCGGGCGTTGGCGTCGGGAGCCTGGCTTCGAGGAGCTCGGTGATTATCTCGACTGGGACTTGAGGGTTCAGATTTGATTCTACCGAGGACTCTCGATGGTACTCGTGAATAAAGACAGATGATAGGTATCAGTATTGTATGTTCGAAGAAGTGGAATGAAGGCTCGACGTGTCTTTCATCAGATTTAGTACAGAATTGTATGATTCAGTATGTCGGTGGTTAGGTTCACTGCAAGTAATTGTTAACTCCGAGACATTAGATCGTCTGTATCGCTTTCTGCAGCTTGGGCAACAAGAGAGTCCACCCGCGATCCATTTCAGCCGCTTTGGCTGAGAAGCCCTCGATAATCTTTAGAGGAAGTGCAGCATATTTGGAATACTGTTGGTAATTTGGAATACCGAAGTATCTAATAAACTACTAACGCTATTTAATTTGTAACACCGTAGATTATAGGGGCTAATGACCTCTTAACTAATGACATTTGTGGATGAACCGCAATTTTTACATTTTCGACTTAATCTGCAGAGGAAGAAAACGTCAATCTGCAAAACTTTTTCAGCGCGTATTCAATCGTTCCAATCATGGTTAAAATATGTCAAAACTTTAGTGTTAAACACTTAATCGACTCATTTGCATGTTCCTTCTATGGTTCCGTGGCAGTTTTGCGATAATTTCGAGAATACAAAGTGTGACATGAAATTTTCGGTTTCGATGCCATGTGGTTAATTCGGAATACCGAAGGTGAAGGTAATTTGGAATATTCCAAAGCCTACCGATGCTTTTGTTTCACGCGTAATGGATACCATCGCGTCAGTTTCATCTGTCACCTGTATAACCTTTTAGGAGCATTTGTGTAAATAATGTCTTATAGACATCTACATCTTCAAGATTGGTAGAAACGTGTGAACCAAGAGCGAGTGCAGTATGTAACCGTTCTTAGCATTTTTATAAATATTCTGGTATACATATCTCCTCAAAATATCTATATGTTTTGTTTAAGTTTATAAAGTGAAGGTAAATTGGAATACCGGTATTCCAAATTACCTGCACCTTAACGAAATCGATACTTCTTGTCATTTTTCTTTCAAACCAAAATTTCAGTTACTTTTTGTTTTTTATTTTTACTGACACTCAGAAATATGAAAGTTTATTAGTTTCCCTATGATATTATGTAGTTTAATTTGATCCCATCCTCTGTCGTAATTTTTTATTCGTCTTGAACAAACTGGTATTCCAAATATACTGCACTTCCTCTACCAATATCACTGAATAGCTAGGAGAGGATCCTTTGCATAACCCCCACGTTCACCTTACCCAAATTCCTTAGCACCTCCCTGGCAAAGGACACTTCCAGCACAGATACCAAGCTCGTTCCTTTCGTTTTCTATACTTTTCTACTTGGGAATTCGAATACCTTCGCCGCGGAAGAATTTCTAGTGTTTCCTAGAATTCTAATCTCTTTCCAACGCTGTCCTGTGCAGTGTCAACAGACTCGGGCTGACCCGACACAGCCCCCAACACTGTTCCATGGCCTAGAAGAGTAGTAACGTAAGTTACATAAGCTGGCCGTGCACGCGGGTTACCGGGAACGAACCGTCGCGCTGGGAGGTAAACGAATCCGATTACTTCTTCTCGCCTGGGCTCGGGCACGTGGTCGTCATCTATCCGTTCATTGTCATTCCTGCTGGATGAATGGCCGCATATTTTCCTCGCGAGCCCGCTCCCGTGTGTCCCACGGAGGCGTCGCTTTACGAGGGGACGTGTGCCGCATCGGAACTGGCTTTCTACGTGGTCTGAGCATGGCGAATGGGTCATTCGCCAACGGAGAAGTTGTTCCACGCGCGGAGCGAACTCGTTCTGATCGGTCTAAAAACAATGGCACACGCTGCGAGTCAGAAGGGAGGGCGGTCTCGGCCTGCTCCACGTGTACGGCCAGGCTACGTCGGAAAGTTACAAGATCTCGTTCGTGGACGTTGCTTAGCGTCGGACGCAGCGAATCGGCGGGACCGTATGATTAACGCGTTCCACTGACATTTCCCAATGCTGGCTGCGAATGGGAGAGGCATATCACTTTGTGGATTCGTAGAAACTTGTTAGGGATATGACGTTAATAGAAAAATTAAAGGGACTATTTACGTAGGCAGTCAAGTCGATCGAAGATAAAGTATTTTCTTTGCGAATTAAATTACAAGGAGACGACAGCGAGCACAGACTTTTCCTTTTACACAACGTTTATTCTGCCCTCTTCAGTTAAAATGTCCTATCTAGCATTTTGAAACAACCGAGAAAGCTGAAGTTTTATCACTTACTTTGTACCGTCCTTATTTTCCTTTATTCAAATTAAAACATGTTGTCATTATTTCGTAACAGCCTAATATATTTTTTTGGGCTGTACTTCCGAAAGGCCGATCGAGATGAGGTTTTGTGGGTGGGGTGGGGAGGGGGTGTGAACCCTAAATCTAAAATTGTAGCTTCGGGTATTTATTAGTTTCCGAAATATTAATAAAAAATTGTTAATTATTTTGGAAATTTTTTTTGGACGTTGGTAGTGGCCTCCCTACCCGGGAGCCCTTCCGTTACCCTATTTTTTATTTTTGAAATTTTGTAACCACAGTCTCATTTTTAGCATCGCCAAACTCACATCGGTTCGCTACCATGCTTTACGCGCCCGCGCGCCCTCCGCACTAACCCTAGTAGCATTTATTTGTTGGGAGTTTGTTAGACCAATGACGTGTTATCCGTTGGCCAACTGTTGAAGTGTCGCGCTATTTTTAAATGAGCCAACGATTGTAACCAACGTAGGCCCAACGTTGCTTAACACGAAGGCCCAACCGAAGGTTTCTTTCCATAGGCCCAACTGGGCCCAACTGAAGGCTTCTTTCCAAAAGACGTCTTAAAAACGTCCAGAAGGCGTCTTAAAGAACTTCAAAAGACGCCGTAAATACGTCTTCTTCAGGTCTGGTTTAGGAAAAAAAAAAAAAAAATCGCGGTGAGGAAAATCGAACCCAAACTTTCCGCTTACAAAGCAACCGCTGTTCGCAGCTGACCAACACACTTCCTTGTAAACACTTATAATTTCTAGTTACATAACTAGTATTAATTGTTTATGAAAACTGTGCAGTGACGCGAAATATTCTACAAAATATCATCATCCAACCTTTAGACTCATTCCTTAAAATTTCACATTTGTCTTAAGACAGACGTCCTCATTACGTATTTATAAATAAGAAAAGAAAAATCACAACAGGTTTTTTGATGTAGCAAATTTTCTGACGTTTGTAAGACGACATTTAATCATCGTTGTAAATTTTTTGTTAATTAACCAACCATAGTAATTGTAGGCCCAACATTGGATATTCGTAGGCAAACTGTCGTAACTTTTTGTTAATTAACCAACCATAATAATTGTAGGCCCAACATTAAATATTCGTTGGCAAACTGTCGTAACTTTTTGTTAATTAACCAACCATAACAATTGTAGGCCCAACATTGAATATTCGTTGGCAAACTGTCGTAACTTTTTGTTAATTAACCAACCATAACAATTGTAGACCCAACATTGAATAGTCGTTGGCAAACTGTCGTAACTTTTTTGCCGTAGGCCCTGTGTTGGGAATTTGTAGGCACAAACACTAACTATATCCCAACTAATTCCCAACTGTTGGCAACCGTTGGCCAACCAAAAATGCTACTAGGGAATCTCGCCCCAACCGGTGGCCGATCGAGATGAAACTTGGTGGGTATTACGAGGGTTGTGGACAGACCCGAAATATAAAATTATAGCTTCGGCAATTAATGCGTTCAAAAGATACTGGGGTAATTGTGCATAAACGGGTACACCTTACCGATTTTTTTTTAATCACTTTACCACGGTCCCCCTATTAACAATATTTCTGTTGACTTATACCGACACAACGCATTCCACTTCCCAACTTGTCCCGGGTATTAGTATTGGTGGGGGGTAGAGTAGCGCGGGGGGCGCGGGCCAGCTTGCGGGCCCGTAAAGCATGGGTAGCGAACCGAGGTGAGTTTGGCGATGCTAAAAATGAGACTGTGATTACAAAATTTCAAAAATAAAAAATAGGGGGACGGAAGGGCTCCCGGGTAGGGAGGCCTGCACCAACGTCAAAAAAATTTTCCAAAAAAATTAACAGTTTTTTATTAATATTTCGGATACTAATAATTACCCGAAGTTACAATTTTAGATTTAGGGTTCACACCCCCTCCCCGTCCCTCCCACAAAACCTCATTTCGATCGGCAACCGGCCCCTTTCGGAAGTATATCCTTTTTTTTGTAATAGGTGTACCGGTAGGTAATGTATTATTAACGTACCAATTAATTAATTGTTTTAGATAGGATATTTTAACCATTTGAAAAGAAGTTAGGTTAAATACATTAGACTGTTTATAAATCTTTACGAAGCACTTAGAGTTTTCTAACATTACTTAAAAGGTAAAAGACGTGTGCTTCTTCAAATATTTCAACATAGGGTAAAGGACCCAATTACTGACACCTAACCAATTACTGTCACCTTAAGCTATTTTACTTAAAATAACTAATAAATAAACTATAGTATATAATGTATAGTATAGATTATAGGCTGAATTACCTAATTCTTTTTGTGTATGACTTTACAACGTTTATTTATTCGTTATTTTAAGTAAAATAGCTTAAGGTGACAGTAATTGGTTAGGTGTCAGTAATTGGGTCCTTTACCCTATCTCAGAAAATGAAAAAATGCTAGATAGGACAGGTTAACTAAGGAGGGCAGTATTGCTATCATGCAGAGTAAACAAATATGTATTTGATTGCCTAAGGCCTAAGTAGTGCCTTTAACTTGTAGAATTAGCTGTTGTTATTTTAAGGTGTTCTTGCGACGCATAGAATACGTTTTCATTTATTATTTAGCGTTTCGAAGTTGCCTTTAGGATGAATTCGGTACGCACACGGGATCGGGAGCGCCGATGTGGTTCGATAGAGTGGCTCGATGGCACGCGCTGGTTAATCAAATTATAGTCCCACTGATTTTCCATCGGCCGCTGCCGCGATCCCCGTGTGATCGAGATAGGAATTATTTAGAATCGAACCGCTTCCGCCGCAATATTTTGCGCGATAATGAAATTTGTTCCTGGGCACGGGTGCACTCCGCCAACGATTCATTTCGCCCGAAATTTATGTATATCCCGTGTTTCGCCGGCGATGCATCATTTTGCGCTGTGACAAGTAATTAAGCGGCCTCTAGCAGGGAAAATTCGACGATCGCGCTCGTCCCGGCACCGCTTTGTGCGGACGCATTCGCCCGATTAATTTGATTTTTAAAACGCGCCGCTCGCTGCCGCACCCCAAACGAATAAATTAATGGAGGGCCAGTCGGCGTGATTGGCGCCTCTGTTTCCCATCAAAATCATCTCATTTCCTCCTAGCTTCTCGACAAAACGCAAAATATCCCCCATCGCGAGCTCGGGCCCGCGAAAACGTCCGACTGAAGCGAGTCGGTAACTTTGTTAGCCATTTTCTGAATCAAAGTTCCCAGATATGCCGACGTTTGAAATGTTAGAGTCGGTGGATCTGAATACCGCCTCGAGTGTCAGCCACTAAATGGTCCCCACCAAGCGACGACACGAAGTGCAATGCCGATCTGAGGGCAGAGCGTTCGCGAGAACACTCGGGACGTTCCAACAGCGAAGCCCTTGAATCTTCGTTACGACGAGAGCCATCGAAGTCCAGCAGCGAAGCAGAACGCACCACTTGACAGGGAGCCCTCTCCGCATTGTCGATCGTAGACTCGATCACCAGACAGTTTATTCCCGAGGATCGATGTTTCCGTGGGTACGCCCGACGCGTCCGCGGCCCGAGGGTACGCGACCGTGTTGCGCAACGTGTTCCACCGTCGATCTTTCTCCGGCTCTCGGTTTTTCTGCACCCCGATTCCGCATCCTGCAGAACGGGCCAGCCTTGAGGCCGCGTCTCGCGCGCTACCATTCCTCCGTCGCCTTATTACAGATAACGATAACGCGCACCGACTGCGCGATAGATAAAAATTGCGTGATGCATCCTTGCACTCGCTAATGGGACGCAGCCTTATTGCTCGTCGCCAAGCGTGACATCCAGTTTGCTCTTCTCCGTGCTCAGCCATTTAATTTACGGCACCGCGTCGCAAGTTTCAATTACGGTGAACCGTTCTGACGCGTTTCGCGTGCGATCGTCGGAGCACGCTGGACAGTATCCAATCTGGCTTCATGTCTCGTCGCCGCGCGACTGTGCAACTGTAAAATTTCGGTTCTTGGTAGGTAATGTGTGCTTTGGAAACGTCAAAGGGGCCAGACCGCTAGGTCCAAGGGTGCTCGTCACGCAAACAGAGAGACAAAACAGTTGTTCACGGTTCCTCAGTCAGGCCAGCGCGATCTTGTTCCCCGCTTCCGACCGCAAAAACGACGCGTCAACCCGTGGAAAGGCAAGAACGATCCTCGATCGCGCGGCCGCGCGCGCTACATATTCGACGCGCGGCACCGTAACGCCGTGGAATTTCGTTCGGCGTTGCTGGCCGAAAAATGCAAACGACGGCCAGCGCGCTGTATGCATATCGGTGCACACCGCTGTCGCGGCGAGTGCGCTCGGCAACGAGCGTTCCGTAATTTCTGGCCCGTAGGAATCGTATCGATCCGATGACGCGTCCGCGTCGCTTCACAAGAACCAGCTATCGATTTTCCAGGGCTGCCTGGCGGCCGCCCACGCATTTCGATAAGCGCCTTTCCCCAAAAGGTTGCATCAATTACTGCAGATTAAACGGCGTTACCGTGACGCGTGCAAATGAAACGTGTCACGTGTCGTCGGCGATTACGTCGCTTCGATCGCTCTCGCCGTGTTCCAATTATTCTGTCTCTTGATTATTCCCACTCTCCTCTGCTTTTTTACGCTGCTCCACTTGGAGAAGACAGAGCGCGACGCTTCTGCTCGATACCGGGCCCTAAATGCGCATCAGATCTAAAAGCAACGAGAGGTGTGCGAGTACCGTAAAATGGGGGAACATTGGCAGGTTTTTGATACATTTTGTTATATAATGTAAAAATTAAAATGTTTACAGTTGCTTTAAGTATCCTATCATAACATTGCATGTTTCGTGATTGTACTACAAGTGTTAAAATGCATAAAATTTTTGTCATTTTCTTCTTTAATACATGTTAAATACCAGCCGGTACGGGGTAACATTGGCACATCATATAAATAGCAGTAACAGGTTAAGTTTTACTACTCTGAAGTCAGTAAAGACTGGTTCAGACACGTCCAGTAGTTTAGTCGATTAGCAAATAATTTAATCATTTTTCGTGTGTGGATATTAAAATTTAGTCGAGTAGCTTAGTAAAACAATCGTAAATTACTTAATTACTCGCTACTCGACTAAATTACTGGACCTGTCGGTTCCAACCTTTAGATACATTGACACTTAAATTTGTTTATTTTATTTTATTTTTTACATCTTAACAAAAAAATCTAATCGTCATCCAAACAGACTGGACATTCATAAGAAATTGTTTCGGTTCCTCGATTACAAGTTCCGCAGACCTACTGACATTGCACCCAGTCAGGACCTTTACAGGGTAAATGACCCAATTACTGACACCTAACCATTTACTGTCATCTTAAGCTATTTTACTTAAAACAACGAATAAATAAACTATAGTATATAATCTATAGTATAGATTATAGGTTGAATTACATGATTCTGTTTGTGTATGACTTTACAACGTTTATTTATTCGTTATTTTAAGTAAAATAGCTTAAGGTGACAGTAAATGGTTAGGTGTCAGTAATTGGGTCCTTTACCCTATGTTTCCCATTTACATAAACATATTTTGCAGACATTATCGTCTTCCCGGTAGTCTCTGTATAAGTTCTAGGCATTATTGCGATCTAAAGTTATTAATAATATAATGTATAACGTAACAAAGTTATCTATTTGACAGGCGATTATTGGATATCTAACCGCAAACGTTGAAACAATTGAATACCTAAAATCTCGATCTCGAATGCGACTATATATGTTCATGCGTATAGGTGCCAATGTAGCCCCGGCATGTGCCAATGTTATCCCCTTCTGCCAATGTTCCCCCATTTTACGGTACTCGATTTATTCGAATACCCGAGTTTCGAGTCAAACAATGACCGGACTGTGTCCAGCCGAGTCGAGCTTTTGAATTTTTCGAGCTGCTTGAAATCGACGCAAGCTTTTTGCCAAATTTTTGAATCACTCGAATTACTTTGAAACACATAAATATTCGAGTAATTCGAATATTTACGAGTAGGTAACTCGGATCTTGGAGGTCCGTTCGAGTATATTCGAGTAATTCGAAAATTTCACTAATTCGAAGTCTTGCGAGGGCTCGAATATTCGAGGCGTTTGAGTCTCTCAAGCAGCAGCTCGCATCTATTTCCAAGAGTTCGTCAATTTCAAGCAGCTCGGAAAATTCATACCGCCCGATTCGGCTCGCGCATTCGAACCGAGTGGAGTGCAGCTCGTAAATTCCCGGTACCCTCGCACCTCTAATAGCAAGAGACTCTCAACATCCTAATCAGTAACGATTTAGAAGACAGTCTACGAGTACATGGAATTATCCATCGAGCAACCGCGACTTTCGATTCTCCGCGGCCCCTAGCGACTCCCCTTCCATCGATATCCTTGCGCAATTTAAGGTGGATCGATCCTCCGAGCACCGAGCGCGTCCTAATGGTGCAGCCGTGCGATTCGTGTGCTGTGTGTACTGTGTGCAGGGGGCCATCGGCCAGAAAACAAGCGGTGAAAATCATCGCCGGCCTAGTCGGCCCGTTGCTTCCAAGCGATTCGTTCCTCGCCTTAGGTCCGCGGGCGTTTATCGATCCTCCCTGCTGCTTGACCGACTCGCGATTAAATCCAGCCAGTTGCCAGTGTTTCGAGGTGCCCGCTAAAATACTCTTTGCATTCTAATTCGCGCCGGGCTGCGTCGCATTACTCGATTAAACGATCGCAATATCCGCGCCGGGGGGACTGGAGATGTCCGCGGGCAGCGCGTTCGGGTTTCGGTGTTTCGAGCGCGTCGGCCGTTTTTCGCGGCAGTCAGCACAGCCGCGATGTTTACGAAACGTCAGCAGCGAGCCGACGCAACACGCTGGAATCTGCAGTCACTAGGACCTCCAGTAAATCTTGAAGTTCCGCTCGGTCAGGGAACGCGGGAACCGTGCACCGTCGAGATGGAAAGTTACTCGGCGAAGTCGCACTCTCCGTGAAGGTCGAAGGCTTCTTTAAATAGAATTTCGTTCTGCAGTAGAACCGAGGGTACGGTGATTAACATAGCGCCTTGGTCTGGTCGCGAGCATCCTATGGCTGTAGAAAATCTCGAGTGAAAACACTGGAGGGTCTCGAACACTGTCTGGAACTGGTTCTCTTATTCTACTGCTGTTTACATTCTCTTTTCGAGTACGTATTAGCACTGTTTTCACGAAGGGATGTCTTGTGATTCTTACGCGCAGAGGGGATGCTCGGTGCGAAGGGCTCTTCCGCCCCCCATTGTGATTTATCCAACCAACTGGGATGTTGGTTGAGTGATTAATCGCATACTCCGGTCAGAATGCGTCACAGGGATAATTCGGCTCGCGCGTGAAAGTTCTCCTGCCAGCGTCGAGCAATTTACTTGGACACAGGGGCGCGATCGATCCCGTGGCAACGAAAGGTCCGATCGGTGTGCGTGCACCCTTAAGTGCGCAGCCTAGAGATACACCATCGATCGTAGTTAGGGATTGCAAATTTACCGACTTTTTCAATTACCGGTAATTCGGTAAGATTTTCAATCAAAACCGGTTTACCGATAATTTAACGGTATTTTTTAAAGTATTGAAAATATAAGAGTAAACATTACAAAAAAATCCTTTTTTGAGCTCTATTCGAGCATTATAATAAATATATGCAAGTGAAACTATTCTGAACATAAAATATAAAATGAGTTAACAAAAAATAGATATATTTGTGTAACTATTAACTAGTAATCTTACCTTACATACATAATTAAATATTTTTTATTTAACTTTTTTTTTAACAAATAAGCACGCAAAACACATAATTTGTCTAAACTTTGGTCTCCTGATCGCGATCTAATTTTTGTACAAAATAATCCAGCCACGGATAAAGCACTCTCAGATTCTACGCTTGTTGGTCGGATAGTCATTAAGAAATCATATGCCATTTGTACCTATATATTTTCTCCTTACTTTTTCTACTTGAAAATACGTCCATTTTTTTGATGACTTGATTTAGATTTTTAGTTCTCTTTTGGTTTAGAGTTGATTCTTCGTGAGGTACTTCGGTTTTCGTCTTTATTAGTAATTGCAGTTTTTTTTCACTGATAACGATGTAGACCGAAATAACGAACGCATATATGCGCTATATTGATATACGTAATTTATCGAATTACCGGTAAAAATTTGACGAATTACCGGTAAAAATTTGGGGGTACTTCTCGTGATTTACCGGGAAACCGGTAAACCGGGTTACCGGTATTGCAATCCCTAATCGTAGCCGAGGTCGACGTACTCCCGTTAACGCGAACTTTCATGGAATTTATTGTTCTGGCTTCGAATCGCAAGAGAGAACGATCCATCGGTGCCGGGGATCCAGAATCGCGGCTTTCCTCCACGAAATCGCGCGCGCACCTTCCCCTCGGCCGATCGAAACATCCCGAGAAGCTGAATTAGCGCTAGAATTCATTATGAAATTAGATAGAAGGAGAGCCTGCCCGGCTCGCTTGTCTCGACGATCCTTTCTGCTATCTGAAGCATACACTAACTCCAGGCTGAGAAATAGGTGCCTACTTGAAAATTGGCTGCGTGGGATGTACGAGATTTTCCTTTCAATGAACATCTGTCGCGGTTTAATTTATCTAGGGAGGTTGGAGTAATCTATTTTTATCGCGCACGTTACACGTTCCAATCGCTCGCGTTTATCTTGTCGCCAATACGCTCGGGCTTCCCGATAAAACGGCGCGGGATTCTTCTTGGAATTCACAAGAACGGAAGCGTTCATGGTGGCCGGCTATCGCAATTTTCTAGCGCTACTTCGGGAAACTGCTATTCTCGCAACTCGATCCAACTCGCACGCGAATCGGACGGTTTAAAGAGCCGGGAGCTGCGAAAGGAGCGTCCTTTCTTTCCCGTTGCTACATCGACCGGCTGCCAAGAAGCTCGCTTTCTCCCACAGCGAACTCTTGGGCGTAGCATATTTTCGGCGGGAAGTGGATCCAGTCGGCGACAAGCTCCAATCGATTCGCGATAAGTCCGCGTGCAATTAAGAGGAAGCAGAAAGCTCGTAAATTCTTCATTCAGTCTGGCGGCGCCAGCAGGTGGGTGGCGAAAGTTTCCAGGAAAATTCAGTCTAGGCAGCTGGGGAGGGGATCGAAAAAGAGGATGCGAGGGCACGGCGTGCAGACCTCTTTGAAAGATTCTCGATGTCTAGACGCACTTCCCGCCGTGTATTTCAGCAGCCCGAGGGCACCGTCGGAATTCCTCGCTCGAAGGGAAAGCCTGAAATTCGCGCGAGCTAGTGCACCGAACCTCCATTCCCTTTTTTCCCCCGCGTCCGTGTCGTCGTCGTCGTAGAAGGGAAAGTTTCGAGCGCAGCCTCGAGGTGGCAAGCAACGGGATCCCGGATGATTGATAGCAACCAGCCAGCGCGACTCCGGGCTAGACCAGAAATACGAGCTGGCTGGAATGAAATTCGCGGCTGTTGACCCGCGATCCAGGTGCAAACGCAAATAAGGAAAAACTGCGCGAGTTAACGTCGACTCGGTAATTGATCGCGGATATCCGGGGAACTGGGTCGATCCAGGTGCGCCTTCGTCTTTGCCGGGGTCCCATAATGGCACTTCTTTTCCGTCCAGAGTCATGGGTGCGTAAAGCGCTGCTAATTAGACAGCGACCTCGACGATCGATTACAGGGGACGTAGGGATCGAGATAAAAGTATTTGCGCGGGCGGTGCGCGGCGTATCGCGCGGGCGAAAGCTCGAGTGCCCCGATACGGGAATTCGCGGGAATCGCCAGCTCCTCGGGAACGCGTTATTGACATTGGCGTTTTTCTGCCCCACAGGCTGCGGAGCTCGTTAATGGCCGCCAGGGTCATCGGCTAGAGGCCGTCCAGCGAAGTTTCGAGCTGCCTCCGGGACCACGCAGCCCGTACCCGATGAGTGTAAGTATTGTACAGAACAGCCGTGACTTCTCTACCTGCGTCTCGCTTCTCTGCCCGTTATCTGTCCACGCCGGCTGAGAAGCCGCGTGGCATACATATATGGATTTCCGTGTGCGTGACGAGAAATACGCGGACGCTGGTTGGCTCGATAAGCGCGCGCGTTTCCCTCGGCTTCGGGAGACTGTACGATAGTTTTGCTCGCGTTCTCCGCTGGCACATCGTGGGGCACTTGGCGTGCTCGTTAAGCTGGGCTCGCACGTGTGCGACGGGTAAAAAGAACGGCGTTGAAAAGGTGCAGGCAGTATTTATAAACTGGACCACTGTTTAACGAGTGTTATCTACCCTTCGTAAAACAATTATTACCAAGTGTCTGAAGTGTATCGTGCACCGTTAGTCAGAGACGCGAGCACCCAGCCTAAAACGAGACGCACGCGCGTCTTCTCGCCAGCAGAGTCTCCGTATCGAATTAAAGCGATCGGTCGAATTAAGACCAATGAAACGTGGCCGGCTCTGCGTTGGAAGCGCGCTCATTTAGCCTCCTCGGTTAACCGATCGGATTCCGAGCCGTGTCGCCCGCATAAGCGGCACATAAATTAATTAGAACGGTCCTCAACGATCTTCCGCGCGGTTACATCAGAGGACGCAATATCGGCACGGCTGCGAACTGACGGCAGAAAAGTAAGGAAGAAAAGTCGAGCGGATAACGTTGCTCGATGCGTGGACACGGGCTATTAGTTTTATTATCGCCACCATCGCAGTCGATAATTTTTAACCGGATGCTTATCTTGGAACAGGTTAGATCGGCAGGCGGACACATGGTGAAGCAGAGGAGGTTCATTGGGAACACCAACAACAAGATGATCAACATACGAGAATATTTATAGGCTTTTTAGGTGAACGAATATATATATATATATATACACACACGCACCTGTATAATATATATATATATATATATATAGCGAATAAAATCGAGTCGTAGCGGATCGATCTGCACGAAGGGGAGCGCAGGCTGGAAACGCAACCGGTCACGTATCGAGCAGTCGTCGGTATTTTAAAGCGTGTTGGTCGACGTATGTATTCACCGCGGTGAACGTGAAATAAACGATCCACGATAGACATCAGAGGACGATCGAACGGCGCGCAGGTACACGCATACGTCTAGCTATGGTCAGCCCGCGACCTGGTTTCCTGCTTTACGTAACCAGCCAGAGATGCTTGATTTTCACGCGCAGGTAAGTGGCCTATTCGGCTGCGATTCAGTGCAGGCTGCAGCGAGACTCACCGATCCTCCACCTTTCAGATCCAATTTACCCGTACGTTGCTCCGGGATCGAACGTAGAAAGCCGTCGAGAGGGTGCTAAAAGGGTTCGGCGAGCGAAGAGGATCCACGCGGGTGGCATGAGCGCCCATTTACACGCGCAACCGATGAGTCGGTAACCGATGCAGCCCGCCGCTTGAGGACTGTGTTTCATTAGACAGGTACATCCAACTTTCTAACAGCAGAGCCGCCGCAGAGGGACAGATTTTTCCTCTCCCCCCTCGCGGAACCTATCGCAATTACGAATCGCGGTGAAAGTGGCCGCCTGCCGGCCGATTACGCGCCAGCGGCGATCGTCCTCGACGGTCGCGGGCAACAGTGGAAAATTTTCCTCTCGCGGTTCCACGCTCGCGGAAGTGACGGTAGTGCGGGTGAGACGGGTGGTGATAGATATTCGTATTACTCTCCACCCGGGATCGTAACGAGGAGGCCTGGGTTGGAATTTTAGATACAGGCGGAGAGGCGCTCTGCTCGAAAGATGGATATTTCGAGTAACGGGGTGCTGTAGAGTAAACGGCGAGAAGAGATACACGTAAGGAATATATTCGTTCGTATTTCATGGGCGAGATATCATCGCGGATTGCTGCTCCCATCGCAATATGCTTTCGCAGCGGCAGAGACCTTCCTCTAGATATTGGTTAACGCCGAGTTTATTCAGCGGCGCTTTGTCATCATTTAGCGGGCAACTCTATTTCAAACGCGCGAGCGTCAATTCCGAGCGGCGCGGTGTCGTTACGCTTATTGCCTTTCGAGCGGGCGAATCGCGCCTTTCTAGATCCTGCGTCAATAAATCGCCGGGCTCGTTGGAAAAGGAATTCGTATCGCCGGCCTACAATTTCGCCCGAGTTATTGCCATTTCACGCAGCCACGTGTAAGCCAAGCCAAACCACGCGACTGGACTAATTACGAACTACTCTTTTTCAGGTTCTTTTTCTAGGTTCCCGGCTATTGAATTTATAGTATTCAATCAAAGAGACAGAGGATAAGCCAAAGTAAACCAGTGATATTTTTATGCAGTATTGTTTCTTCCGTAAATAAACTGGAATAGAAGGAGAGAGAGAGAGAGAGAGAGAGAGGAACGTTTAACGAGTCGTGGCGAGATAAAGGGAGAAAACTATAGAGAGGAACGGAAGTGGAACTATCGAATTTATAGATTCTACGCAGGGATATCGTAATTTCTTTCTACAACTCGAAGCGCCGACATCGGCGGATTTTCTTCAACATGGTGAGTACGAAACCGCAGAGCATGTAACATTCACCGTGCAGTGTGACGCAGAATCGTCGGACGGCCTCGAGCCTGGCGTATTTCGCGTCGCAGTTGTTTTCATGACACTATTAACATGAAAAAAGAAACGTCGCGAGCAGATGAAACACATTAATTGCGCGAAAAAGTCACGAGGCATCCATTGAGTCGTTTAGTTTGTATCAACGTGAAGAGTTACACAATCGCCCCGCTGCCAGCCCACGTCGACGCGCCTCTTGGCCGATCCTAATTAACGAAGTCGATCAGCACGCAGCGGGTTCGTTCTCACGCCAGAATCGACTTGCCCTTTCCGTACGATCGTGGCAGGCACGATAACTGTATCGGTGAACGATCGCGCTTTTCGATCAAGGATGATTCCGCTGGGGGCCGAATTGTTCGATCGAGACGCGATTCCTTGGCTCGTAAATCCAATTCCAGCATAATACGACGGAAGCGGGTGAACGTGGGGTGGACGGAGACGGAGCGGGCTGCGGTTTCTAAATGGATCTGCCGGATGACACGAGCCTCGCTGGTGAAACTTATACGCGTCCAGCAACGTTCGCGATTCGCCTCTGCTTCCGGCTGATTCATTGGTTAATTTGAGCGACCGCGGAATTCCGCCGTGAATACCACGTGCTCCCGGGAACGTCTTATCCAGCCAAGCTGGCCCAAGAAAGTTATAGTTATTAGAATAGCCCGGAGGCTGCCGGATAATTGAGTTTCGTTGTTGTTAGCAATTGGCTGGGAAGAAGTTCCGATACCGCGCTAGACTCTGGCTTCGGACGCTTTGTTGCCCCTCGAGTAGGGCGCTCCACCCTCCCCGCGATTCGCCTTTGAAGACCCCGTTTAAATGATTGATATCGTTAAGAATCAGAGGAGGCTCGATACAACGCCAGGGGGAGGATGATCGATGCAACGTATTCGTTGCCAGTGCTTCTGGTATCATTAGTCACCTACACCTATACAGGAGGTCTTAGAATTTCTGGCGCAGCAGAGAAGGCCGGTGAATTCTGCCCCAAAAATAAGTTAAAACTTTGGAATCTCGGTGATGAATCACCCCTTCCTCGGTTGCACTGCGGTTCTGCGGATATCTCAAGTAGAATATCACTCAATGACTTTCTTCAGCATTACCTTTCCACTCCACTAATTGAACGTTCAACGATCAACGACCCACGCGAGGAACACCAGGCTGATACACCTGGAAACTGGCGTTGTTTCGGGTATGAAGCTTGTTAGCGAAACCTGCCAGCGATATCGGTGATTGCTTGGGGATAAAACATCTAATTAACAATACGTTTGGCTTCCACATGGAGCAGACAGGCCGACTGGCGTGCTCGGAATACGATTGCACGCTGCACGGCCTGCGCGGTTCACCAAGCCTCCTGCCGCGCCCATTTTCCTCGCGGTGAGAGGAACTGGTGTTGCGCAGGGGAGCAGAGTTTATTCCTGTTTATTCTTTTATTGTTCGCGGGACGTGTTGTTTCGCGGGGGAGCGAAGGAACGCGCGACAATAGCGCGGGGGGGAAATGAGGGTGACCCCGATCCGAAACGCAAATGAAGCCGAGAGGAGGTCGGGGTGAACGCGGCCACGTGGAAAACTCGCGTGCGTCAGCGGTTTTCCGTATCTCCGGCGGGAGGCCCCCGCGTTTTCCAGGCTGCGCGCGCGATTAACCGGAACCCCCGCGAACGACGGAGAATAATTAGCGGTGATGCGGCCCGCGAGCCTGGTATTAATCGGTTCGGAAATAATAGACATAGCTGCGGGGCCGTTCGCGTCCCCTAGGAAAGAGGGCGTGTAACCCCGCGGCGAGGTTGTTCAGTGATGTGGGAACCATCAGGGTTTTTCGAGAGAATCTCGAGATGGTTTATGAGTCCAGGGTTGCGAAATTTGCAGCGTTTTATGAGCAGCGTTGTGGAATGCCTCTGGAAATTTCTGGAGGAGGTGTATTTTTGTCTACTTAGAGCTTGCTTGAATAATCCAAGGGAAGCAAAGTAACGCTAGACCCTTTATCAAGTCCACTTTATCCCCTGTGGCTGGCTAGAATTCAACTCGCAGTTGTAGAAGACTATACTTTACTCTTCCTAAGACTCTTTTCCAGCCTCCATTTGCCAAGGACGTCCGCAGACATTTTTCCAGGGGAGGAGGCAACTTTGAGAAACGGTCAAGTTGACAGGTAGCGATTGGTTGCTTGTCTGAACCCAGTTTGTAGCGTCGAGTTAATTAAAAATTTACGTTTAAAAATATTCACTTTTGTAGTATAAGCTTCGTAAGATTAGTTTTTAAAAATTAGCGATTTTTCTCACGTCAGGGACGCGGATGCCCATGCCATTTGCATAGATTTCGTATTACCCCCAAGAATATCGACGAGACCACAGCTCCCATAGAACGCTGATAGTATTATCAGCGACGAAGCACGAGAGGTAGACGTTCCTCCGTGGAAGCTCTTGTTCTCCCTGAAGTTACGATTGCCCCAGGTAAAAAAATCGGGTGGATGAACGCCTCGCTGAAGAAGAATGTCCCCGCGGATTCTCCATCGTCTCGCGGCATCGACAACGATTCTCGCTGGACGATTCGCGGTAGAAGAGAATATAAGCAAGAGAATATAAAATATCGTCCACACCATCAATTCGTTGCCGCTATTTTTCACCGTTGTAATCCGTCAATAAATCCCGCGAGAAGATAAACTGCCAATGGCGGTTCGTTACAAAAGCGTGGGACGTCGTTACAGAATCCTACGCGAGAAACAACAGAAATTCCCGTCGACCCGTGCTCTCGTGTTTCTTCTCCATCGATCTGCCGGCGCGCAGAAACTTTTCCCTGCCCCTTTGAACGGCTACACGTTCGCCACAGCTGTTACCGGACACCCGTAGTCTCCGGTTGACCAACGACGCGCTGTTTTCGTTCAATGTAGTCGATTATCGTATCAGGTATTGGACGGCCGCGTGCCGGGGCATGGGAAAATTACAGAACGGAGATAATTCGCTCGATAAATTTTTCGGGGTCAAACCGCGAGACCGTGCGATACAGCCGAGCGAATCTCGGTTCGGTCTATTTCTGATTTACTCGACACCGTTTACGAAATCCTCGCTGAAAACGCGAGCTGTATTTTCGGAAGCCGCTGGTTTGCTTTAATGGAGAGGAAACACGGCCGTCCATTTCCACTGGCTTCCCCGAGGACGCCAGAACTCTGACATGCGTAATTATTAACGAGGTTCCTTTTATAAAATTAAAAGCATTGCAACGTTTCCGAAAGTGTCTTCAAACTCCGTTGCCGCGATATATCTGAAAATTGAACACTGATTAAACGCAATCCTTAGATTCTCGACGAACGTTTCCAATGCCTCTGGATCTTCGTAACTTTCAGCAGCATCGCGCTTCTTCATTAAAATCACCCCTATGTTCGCCGCTTCCAGGCAATTGCAGCGTGTTCGTCGAGAGACAGGCTTGCCGAGGCCGATAAGTCATCCACATTTATCGTGGACCATCGTTTCCCTCGTTGGGCTAAGCGTCCATCGTTTCTGTCGCGCGTTGCGCAACGTTATCTTGACATCGCGGCAAGACCGACCCCGAGGCGCGAGCGTGCAGTTTAAACGGTGTCAATGGAACTCGACCCACGGCGGATCGCTTGCGATCAATCGATCTGAACCGGACGCGGGGCGCGCTATCCGAGTGTCATGATTTCATTCCGCGCGCGCAATGCTCGCGTTCGATTCTATGTTAACGAGGAAGGAAGTTCGTGTCAGGGTCCGCGAGTGTCTCGTGGATGGCTCGTGTGTCGCCGGATCGAACCCGTCGTCGAGTTCGAGGTCCCCGAGGTCGACTTTCGACGGTCGATCGTTCAAGAATGGCTTCGCCACGGGCAGACTTCTATTTCTGTCGACGTCGACGGGTGGTACGTTGACTTCGTTTGAATAATTCACGCCGATTACCGCTGGAAACCGCTTTAAACGCTCCTAGAAGGTTCATCCAGGTTCCACGACGCTTTTGTGACGGTGGGCGTTGAGATTTTCAACAGAAAGGCCCTCCACGTGGGCAGTTTTAAATCTCGGAGCAGTGAAATGGTTGGACTACTCCCTAGACCTGCTGAAACACCCTCAAAGGAATCAAAACACATAATATATCCCTCTCAACATCGATCCCGCAAACATCGTCCCTGACGGTTCAAGCTCTGACAAAAGCGCACCGCGCCCTATCATCGCGCGTGCCAACGGAAATTCCAGCGCTCTGGTCTCTGGAATTATTCCCTCCCTTACGCGTGGAAATTAAACGAGCCTGGAGGGCGTCGCGCGTCTTTCAAACGGGCGAAGAAAGGGAAACACTGTGGAGCCCCCTTTCCGCGTGGCTTTTCCGCTTCACGCCTGCCCAGTGTTCTCCACCAGGCCCCATAGGGTTGGTGGCAGTTTCTCTTTGTCCCCTTCAACACCGCTCGCGTTAACGCTCGCGTCGCGATCCACCCCTTGGCCAGAAATCGAGACAAAAACCAGGGGTTGAAAGGGACCAAGCGTTGCCGGGCGATGAGTAAAATCGAATGTCAAACGCTAGACAGGTAGTCCTCCCTTTGAGCTCGTATCGCCCTCGTTTCAACTACAGCTTTCGCGATTTCAAGCGCGTTAACGTCTCCCGCTTTCTCGTCGTGACATTTTTCACGGTTATCGTAAACTCCGCTATTAACCGTGCAGTTGTTCTTGCCGCCGTTGCTACGGCGAGCTGCACCGGTCGCGATGCTCTCTAATTATCGCTGTATTTTATCCGGTCGTGCTCGTTTTAACAATGCCGTTCGTTTAAACTGGCGCGCAATTTGTTACGCTGATAATTGAAAGGGATAGTGGAGCGACGTGTGACCGATTCCTGGTGGATCGGCGAGATTTCAAGAGTCAGTGGCCGGATGGAATCGAGTAGCAGCATCTACGCTCGCGGTGCTAATTAATATCCTCGCGAGTAACGAACGGCCGGCGGCACATCGATTTTATTTATCGCCCCACTGTCGTCAAATAAATTACGCCCGTTGCTGGCGGTACACGCTCGTATGGACAGCCACAGTAATCACGAGTTAATTCACGTTGCAGCTGAGCGTAAAACTAATTTCCCGCGATCAAAAGAGAGGGACGATGGGGCTGAAGGACTGTAAGACTCCTGGGGACAGCATATTATCATTTCCCAACCGCCACAAACGGGGATGTATTAAAATTTTAATTTCCACAAGACCCGTACCTCCGAGAAGCTTTCGTCTAATTCTCGTTAAACGCGCTGCCCTGTATACAGAGCAGGCGGCTCTGTTGCGGCACGACAGGCATCGACGTGAAAGAAATATTCACAGGAAATGGGGGTGGTGGGACGCGGAGGCTGAAGCGTTTGGAAGTGAAACGCGGATTAAGGTAGGAAGGAAAAAGAAAGATCTGCTCGAGACGTTGCATCTTGATGTTATTAAGCAGCCTTCGTTGAAAGCTCTTTGCGATATTTCTTCGGAGAGGAAGCCTTTCTTGCCTTTGTGACATCGTTCTGGCTCCCTTTTTTCTGTTCTACTTTCTCCTCTTTGTCTCTGTTATCGTTCACATGCCTGTATCCTAAGAGGCATTTAATAAGCCTCGCGTGCTGCGACCATCGAAACGCGATTGAAAGTTTCCTGCTGACTCCATGCAACTGTCGCTGGCTTCGACCGTTTTTCTCAGTGTTTCGAGTCACCCTATGCTCCAATTCGTCGATAGATAATGGATTTATGTTAGCGCGAGGCGTTGTTGGTCAATCTTGTGACTCAGAGATTACGATTTTCGACGCAATCTCGAATGGAAATTTCTCGAGGAACTCGAGGTTGCGGTCCGCGGTTCCGATAACGCGTCGCTGCAACAACAACCATGCAACGGCCCGTTTTATCGAGTAAACTGTGGAGTGTACACTCTTTCCTCCCCAACGAGGCACGCTGGCTTTCCCGCAAGCCGACGCCTTCGTTTATCGCTCGGTGCACAGGCAAATGAGATAACGCGGATCGTGAATAATTTCTTGAGTAACTTCCCTCGTTTCTCAATCCCCATCCTGGAACTTCCGTTGCAGTTTACCGTTCCCGGAGCTCCGTAAAGAATCAGTGTTTACCAGAGAGGCTCCAGGAAGAAACGGAGTTGAATACAGTTGTTACAAGCGGCTATCTATTATGCCACTTTCTTCCCAAGGAAGACCATACAGCCCCACTTAAGTCGCCGGAGAAAAAGGGGCAAGTTTTCTCAAGTACCATTTCCTACCACTGTCTTCTCGGGACTATCGACAGGCACATAATCTCTCGCGAGACACTTCGAAGAGCGCCCGACCAAGCCTCCGCCAGTGAATCATCGTTTACCAAGTCATTGGTCGCGCGCATCTCGAGGAGAGGAAGACGATGGCCACCCTTTTCCCTCTGAGGAGCACCGAACGCTCAGTTATTGCGGCCGTATTTTGAGCGCGCGGTCTCGCTACCAATTTTAGGGTGATTCGAACTCCATTGCTCGGCCACAATCTTCTCGAATGGATTCCAATTAAAATGACTGCCCGGGGGGGGGGGGGATATGTACGGCTTCGGCGTCGGCGTCGGTTCAAAGGGGTTCAGACGTCGTTGGAGTGCTTTCATAACTGTTAATAGGAAACAATTGCCGTCTCGATTAAATTCCACTGAACTATTACGGGCGTGCTTATAGGGAGGGTAAGAGACAGAGCGAGGAAGACGGAGGGAGAGAGAGAGAGTAGAAGGGACTCGTAGTTTCGAGGTGACTGGCCTTTCTCGTATTCGCGTCTCAGGGATTCCCTCGGGTGCCTCCTAGTTTTCCATTCTGCTTCCTGGTGGCGGGGCTGTGTATTACCGTAATAATCAACTGGCCTTTCGAAGCGATTCCGTGGTCGCAGGGGGAAGGGACTATGATTTGTCGCCCCGCTAACAGGAATTCGCGATTCCCAACTCGTGGACGTGGCCGCTGTTGAATTGCCGCGGGATTATCGAGCGATCGAATCGAAGGAGCTACGAGGGATGTCGCCATATCGACGAGAGGGGATTCAAACAGGCTAATGCGTGGAAAAAGCGGGACGAGTTTGTGGAATTCATGGGTAGCTCCACTTTTAATGAATATCGCCGGTAGTATTAACCCGAACGTCCATTTCTCGCATGATAGCTCTAATTCCGAAGTCGGGGATCGATCACCCTATCTACCCACACAGCACCATAACATTGCAGCAACGTCTCTGCAATGATGCGGTGCAAGATGGCAATGTTGCAACATAACATTGCAGATACGTTGCAGGTTCAGTCTTCGCAATATTGCAGGTGTGTATTTTTGCAAAGTTGCGGCAACATTACGAATATGTAGTCCTGCAACGTTCCGGCAATGATTCTGCAACGAAACGGCAAAATTGTGGCAATGATCCTGCAGTTCTTCGGCAATATAGCGGTGCGTATCCAGTTAAATGAAACACGCCGTAGAATCCACTCGACGTCATGTACAGATTTCGAAAAATTTTTACAAAGTCATAGTTGCTTCAGAATATTGTTGTAATGTTTCCACAAGTTTTCACTACAATATTGCACGACGATGTGCGCGCAATATTGCAGAAATATTGTAGGACCGTTGCCACTGGAACATTGCACGTCGATGTGCGCGCAATATTGCAGAAATATTGTAGGATCGTTGCCAATGGAACATTGCACGGCAACGATCCTACAATATTGCAGCAATATTGTACCATCGTTGCGAACGGAACATTGCACGGCAAGGAAATTGCAATATTGCTGCAATATTGTAGGATCATTGCCACTCCAATAATGCACGACAATATTGCAGGAACGTTCCTACAATATTGCAATGCAACCTGCAACAACGTAATATTGCAGCAACGTCCCTGCAATACTGCTGCAACGAGGTGTGCTGTATGGGTACTCGAGACATTTCGGTCAATGACCCGTTTACGCGATCCCTCACCCTTCTACGGGAATCGCGACTATTTCCACCCCCGAACGAGCGTCGTCCTCGCGAGCAATGAAGATCAATAGCAACGGACGCTCGACGGTGAGCATTCGTCACCGGTAGACGTCGCGGTGTCGTTGTTTGCTCGTTATTTTAACGCTCGGACCTCGCGATAAAGTCCCCCCTCGCCGCGACTTTCGAGATCATTGACAGATTGCTCGGTCTATATTCGCCGGCGGTTGTTTGCTCACCGGTGGCTAATTGCCGCTGGTCCGGGGTCTTGTTCACGAGTCGATTATCCCGGCTGGATGGGTCGCGCAGCTTTATTAGTCGACGGTTATCCGAGCCATTGGCCAAGTGGCATTGTCGCCGACCTCCGGCTACCTGGGACGATATTAAACCGATGGACACGAAACGCTGATTGTCTTTTGTCACGCCGTCAGCATTATACATTTAATTGATAAGCGTGCCGGTTTATCGATAATCTAATACCTAACACGTGTTGTTTCGCGGCACGATCTGATCTCGCCTCGTAGTACGACCAAAATATAGTAGCCAACGCTCGAGGATCAAGCCAGTTCTACTTAAGCGCGTGGTATAACACTTCATGACCCCCTCAGCGGAAATTTTTAATTAACCTCGCGGGTCAGTCTGTGACGAAATTCTCGCGGGAGGCACTTTCAAAGCAAACATCGCGGACCGTTCCCTCTCACCACGTTCGGCAGACGAGTACTCAAAGACTCGGCGTCTTCGGCGGAAATAACGTCAGCATAAAACGTCCACGGACTAGGAACCGTAACTGCTCATTTTTCGCTGAATTGCTACAAGTTATAGAATCCCATTTACCAGCGTCCACGAGCAGCCTCCCCGTGGAGTCTTTCGCCGTGAACCGCGGCAATTAACCGCATTTCCGTTCTCGCCGCGATCACAGTCGCGAGAATAACGAGGCTCCGCGGCTTCGAGCTGGCCGCCTTCTATCGGGAAGGATTCCCTTCGCGCCCGCCGCGTATTCTTTGGAAGCGTCCTTGGAGAGCTGGCGTCGGAAATGGGTCAGTGTGCCTACCGCGGCGTGGTCGATCTCGTTGCAGCCGTTGCATCTGCATTCTGCGGCGGCTGATATCGCGGCGTGCCTACACGAGTAATCGATGTCCGCCTCTGTGTGCGGCATGACGCTGAGCCATGCCACTTCCTTCAACAGAGACTCGGAACCGATAACGTTTTTATCGCGAATCGCCGCAGTCGTCGGCCCGCTCGCCCGTATCTCGCGCCCGCTTTGCCGGATCATCCACGGAGGCGCGAGTCTAAAGGTCAACCCCGATACAAGGAGCTTCGTAGTTTCGGTTACTGATATCGTAGATCACGACCATCCTCCAGCATCGGCCGCTGTGAAAGGGAGGGATACGATGCCCGAGCGATGGCGCAGCAATCTTATCGACCGCTTGTTTCTTTCTAACAATACTTTGGAAACTGTTGTGTCACTGGACGTCAGACCCGGTCGACGTGGCGCGCGAACCAGTATCGAGAGCCAGGGAATCTGTCGTGGGATCGAGAATTCAAGGCCGTCCCTGATTCGGATGTTGATACTAGACCGCAGTGATCTGTTATCGGGTTTTGGGAGCACTCCAATTCCCACCGCGCTTTTCTAAGCTCCAGTACAGACGCGCCCCCAGTTTTGCTAAACTTATGTTGATCTTCTGGAGCGGTGGCTCCGCGAAGGTCACGGGGACAGGGATTTAGAAGGAGTTAGCCTCGATAGAGGGCCGATTTAATCTCGGTCCCGAAACTGGTTGTCTGATAAATCGGCCGGATTATATCCATTCATCAGCGACCGAGCAGCAGTACGTTTGTACGCGTCGCGCTCCAGCAACCCACATTTATCTCGTGCCAAGCCTGCGCTCTCCTATTTACGCTTACCAGAGGCCGCGTATCAGGCCACGGATGTCAGTCGTCGCGCAGAATTTTCCCAAATTCTCTTTCGTCCGCGTCGGCAATCGATCTTTAAAGCAGAAGCCTCGATGGCAATCTGTATCTCACTACTCGCGCGTCGAAACAATTTTAATATCGAAGAAGATCGCGGAGGGGGTCGAAAGGTGGAACGAGACCGAGGGGCAGGTGGAAAGAAGATTATTTTGGCAGAGGAAACCGCTCGGCGAAGATGGAAAGTAGCACGGGATTGCGCAGCCACTTCCGTTCCGTTTGCCGAAAACGTCAGAGGGCCTCGGGGTGCACGTCATCGTGGCTCGAAAAGCCTCTCGCGGCTCGGACGTCACCGTTCGATCTCAGGGGCGTCGCGACGCCTACGTGCGCCAGAGGCTGGCGATCCCGTTCCCAGAATTTCCACGATATCCGGTTCGCACCGGTTGCCGCTGGCACGCTTCCGATCTCGCCTATACCGTGTACGTCCGCTGGCTGCTCGCCGTCGCGGTGGCCGGCGTCGTCGTGCTCGTCGTCGTCGACGTCGTCGTCGTCCCTTTTCGACGTCGCGTCTGCTTCAATCCGAGGGGATGAAAAAGAGGGGACACGGCGTCGTTGCGTAAGCGTCTGGACGCCGAGGCACCGTTGCGTCAGTCGTTCGAAAGCTACTAAGCATCGCGGTCCACGAAAAGCCGGCCGAGAGAGTTACCCGGTGATCGCTGCCTAATCGTGAGTCTCCACCATGACCGAACCGCCCCTTGGAGATCGGCGTCCGAACGGCTACAGGTTCCCGGTGACCGGCATCCCTCTGGGCTTCCCCGTTCTCGAGGTCGCGCATCCGCGTACGGGGTTTCGTGTGTCCTGACCTTGATACCGGGAATTTCAAGGTCAATGCCACCGTCGGTCCACAACAGCAACACGGTGGGGCCGCGCAGACGCGTCGCCGTCGCCGCCGTCGGATGAATTGGGTTTTATGGCGGCGCTTCCTCGGCACGAGAATGATACGTGGTTACAATGGTTACACTGGTTACACGGTGCGTGATCCCTATCGAACGGCTTGCTCTCCTCCGATGAATCCACGTCGAGTGACGTCTAGCTGCGACCCATTGATCCTCCTCGTCTAGCCTGACCAGACGTCGAGCGATTACGTAAGAATCGTAGACTCGAAGGCGAATTCACATCGGGGGTTAGCCTGAACGTGGTGGCTGTTTTCGTGAAAGGTGGGGATGTTCCCTTTTGCTCGGAGGTTACGTTTCGATGGGTATGTGCTATATAGGAGCACCTTGGCGGTTGATGCGGTGGTTGGAAGCACGTGCAACGATGCGACAGTTTCCAGTTTCTTGGTCGCGGACCCACTGTCGCAGCGGATGCTGTGGCTGCTCTGCTTTAAGCTGGCGCGACACTTTCCGCGCTTGAATTTTTTCCGCGACCTCGTTCAGGGGACCAGTAACCCTCGACCATGAAAACGTGGTTCTGCACTCGTGCTTCGTGTGGGATAGGGCCACGAATTTACAAAACCAACTGAACGATGTTTATTGATTGCATTCCATGCGATTCAGCAAGTTATAGTTCGAATTGAAACGAAGTTCCCTTGGCAAGAATTCCGCGCCCTACTGTGCCTAAAGGGGATCAGATAAGACGGGTTATTGAAATTTTGCTTAATTGTGATCGGAGCACATAAGTGTAGTTATTCCTGCCAGAGGAATTTTCTTTCGATTCAAGCATTCGCCTCGGAGAGCGCCAATTATAGACCTACATCACTTAGAGCAAGTGTAACATTGAAGCGACGTCATTGCCCACGTGCGAGACATTCGGACTTATATTTAGAGGCACATTGCAGGAAATACAATCAGTGAACATTGCTACAGGAATAACAGGAATTAGATGTCCCTTTAAACAAGTAGTACATCCCTTGTATATCCTCCCAGTCCTCCGTCAAGGAGTCGAAGACGTAATTGATCAGACATCGCGGTCGAAATGCTAAGCGCATCGGTTTATCTCTGCATTCACCCACAATACCGCCCTTCCGCGAATCTCCAGGGGGGAAATGGGATTCCCTTGTCATTTCTTTAATCGCGTCTCGTTGTGGTTTTATGTATTTTCCTTGTTTCTTCCGTCTATCGCGAGCGGCTCGAGCGTGATACGCATTCGAACAGCGGTTAATGACACGGGGAAACCGATTGCGATCACGTTTCAAGGAATTTTTAAAAGAATCTTCCTCCCGCTACGCGCCTTTTCCTCGTGGCGACCGACGCCCGACGATATTCCAATCGATTCAAAGAAACCTGGCTCTGACAACCGTGCAATTATACCACATTAGATTTCGCGTCACGCGCGACTATTGTTTCATCTCCCTTCTATTTACGAACATTTTTCGATTCTATTTCCGTAACGATTGTTACCCCACACCCGCCGTGTGATCGTCGGTCATCCAAAACCACTTTCCCTCCACTAAAAATATTCAAATACATATTTCTGTGTCGGGCTGGATGGCAAGCGTTACTGTTTCCGATCGCAAGCCGGCACATCAAACCCATTCACTTAACCTGACCGCGAATTCGAGTGAAAACCTCTTGCAGTCTTGGAGTTCGTGTCTGGTCTCCAGAGACCTACAGTGACGAGCAAAAGCTGTAAACGCCTGACGCTTGTCTTCAGAAAAGTGTGATAATAACTAATAATTAGAATTGTTGGTGGATTCTCGTATTTGCTTAACCGTCTTTTAATTATTGCCCTCCAATTTTCAGTTGGGTTAATATCAGGGCTCGTGTTCATTATATCCAATAGTATTGACAACTGGCGGCAAATTATTTTGTAAGATATTTAAATGTTGCTCCTTTCGCATGATCCCCGCAATGTTTACTAAAGGATTTAGTTCTTGGGCCGCAATTTTCGGCATTTTGTACATTCCGAACGAATACGTTGCAAAATTTTACGTACCCCTCTACCACTTTCTGTCGAAATTGAGACGCAACCATATGTTTTCTTATCTTGGCCGCACAATTTCACTTACAGGGAGAGTATTTTAGGTGTCCGCCTCCGATCATTTTGATTTTTGGATATGTTATAGAGGACCGAAAAATAAGAAATACGTGTTTTTTTATTTTTCCCCGTTTTCATATTTGGGGGGGGGGGGGGGGGGTGAAAACTGCGTTCAAAGTTAGGGGTGAAAAATTATTTTTGTGGACTTTTTGAAAATCTGGTGAGTCAGTCATATTTCACATTCAAAGACACAAAATTCGTCCATTGACACTATTCCCCTATCTCTAATAGTTCTCGAGATATTCCACAAAAATGAGTTTTAACGATAACTTTGAACGCAGTTTTCACCCCCCAAATATGAAAACGGGGAAAAATAAAAAAACACGTATTTCTTATTTTTCGGTCCTCTATAACATATCCAAAAATCAAAATGATCGGAGGCGGACACCTAAAATACTCTCCTTGTTAGTGATAAACTTTTATCACACATAGAAATGATCGGTTTCGTTATTTTTCGTTGAATGGCTTCAAATTAACTTTCGCGGTTCAAACAACTGAAAGATTGACGAAATATGCTGGATTTTACAATAAAAGCGTATTAAAAGCGATTCTACAATCGTCAACAAACGGCGACTATTGATTGTTCTAGTCTTCTATTACCAGTCTTTATTTGCACTTCCAACGAGACATGCGAAACTGTAAACCTTGCATCCAGCTATTATTTCTTAATGTACATTGTTAGTATAAACGAAAATGAAGTGTTACATTTTATTTAATAGACTCAGTTTGTAATTATGATAACCTAATTTTTATAAAATAACTCAAATTAGTATTTATTATCGCACTTCTCATAAGACAAGCGTTAGGCGTTTACACCTTTACTCGTCACTGTACATAGTCCCTGATCCACGGCCTTGGCCCTTTATCGCGAATCGATCCACGGAGGACCCAGCAGTTCGCGAGACGCCGAGGATCGGGCTCCTCGAGGAGGACAGGGCGTCGGAGGAGCACGTTCGATGAATAATTTATTACGAACCGAAGTATCTGCCTGTAATTACGTGGGATTCAGCGTGACGAGGGAATCGTAGATGCGTCGGCGGGTGCTACGGCCGAGAACGAGGAAACCCAGGCGCATGTAAACGCCGGGAGCCGGCCTTATCTTGCCGGTGTCACCTCGAGCGTATAAAAGACAGGCTGTTTCGACAGGTGCCTTCAGTAATTCGTACTTGCGCGAGGACGCCCGCCACGGAATCGTTCCTCCGCGATACAACCTTCGCCGCGCGTGAACCCACCCTTGCGAACACACATTTCTGCTGCGTCAGCGTGACCAACCGCCGTCATCCTCCACGATCCTCGAGTACCTCGGACGCCCCAGCCACCCTCTTCGCGGTCATCTCTCGTCGCTCGCTCCACATCCACGCAATCCTCCTCGCCCGAAGACTAGATCACATCGGTCCGCACACGGCCGCTTGGAAAACGCGTTCACTGTCAGCCCGCATAGTGACGCCTAGTGAAGTCGCGAGGGACACTTATGAAGGGGTCCGTCAACGCACCGAGGCCCATCGTTGATCAGAACAGATATATTTGGGATAACGATTGGAAGCAGTAGTACGGACAAGGTACGTAGGCGCACCACCTGCGTCAGAACCCCGACGATCTTTTATCCGCACGATCTTGACACATGATCGCGATCGAGTGTTTTTGTTTTCATTTTTGGAAACGCTGGGTGCTATTAATATTCGCGGTATCGCGCTATCGGGACCGATCCTACCGATACGTCATTCCCCGGACTGTTTCTTATTCTAGACAGGCCGAGATAGGATGCTTCTGGGAAAAGTTGTTTGCAAATATTAGATGTGTGCTCGGTGAGATTGCGTTTGGATTGGCAGGTCGAAGGCATCGCGACCTAGTCTTGTCGCGTGTGTCGCTTGAATCTCCAGGGAGGGGAGGCTTGATATGCAGCTCATTCTGATCTATGGTACGATTTCGTTTCTGCACGTCCTGGGATAATACTGTACGTTTACGGGTCAAGTGTTTACGGAGGAATCGTTGATCCCTGGCTGGCGCAGAGCTTATCGACGAAGCCGTGCAATCGGCAGAAAGTGTCAAACGCACGTGCCGCAGCCGATGCAACTGCACCGGATGCAACAGGGAAGCCGAGCTCGCGCGTCGGTTAGAGTTTGACCTATCGTCTATGATCCGCGCTCGGGTTAAATCACTGGCCTTTCATATTGACTGCATTGATCTCTGTGGATACCGATAGGCAGCGCTATGTACCTATTTAGTAATACAGTGGGCGCCGATAGTTTTAGCCTTTGAATACAACCTTTCACTGTCGTTTCTCTGGAAAGGCCTTTTTGGATGAAACGCCTCTGTGATTGGCGACTGATATTCAGGATACACTCACAAGGGGACCCCACAGCTGAGCCCCCGTGGATTTTAATAAAATTTTAGGGGATGAATCTGGAGGTCACCTCGATTACCCTCTGCTAAATATTTTATGCCAATGAGCATTATTTATAAACAATCGATATATGAGCGTTAAAAGTAATTCACTTCGAGCAAATTTCAAGAAAGTGAGTTGGGTGAGTGCGTACAGCGCTTACTTCCCACCAAAACAACACGGGTTCAAATCCCGGTCATCCTTATTTTTTTTTTCCTTTCCTTCAACCCTTATTTTGAATAATTAAATTTTATACTGCCTTGTGTCATAAATATTGTAATTTTTTAACATAAATTTTATATATAAACATGGTAAAAATAGATAATTTTTTATACACGTACAAACATAACTGGTACATAACGACTTGTTTCAACTTGTACTATAAAGACACTGTAAATTATATATTTAATATGAAATTTTCTTTACAATACATACATGCACGTCTACGTAACTTTACAACTATTTATCTATCTACCTATCCTATTATATATACACGTAAATACGCACATATATACGCACAAGCATGCCGAGTTGAAACAAGTCGTTATGTACCAGTTATGTTTGTACGTGTATGAAAAATGATGTATTTTTAACATGTTTATATATAAAATTTATGTTAAAAAATTACAATATTTATGACACAAAGCAGTATAAAATTTAATTATTCAAAATAAGGGTTGAAGGAAAGGAAAAAAAAAATTAGGATGACCGGGATTTGAACACCCGTGTTTGTTTTGGTGGGAAGTAAGCGCTGTACGCACTCACCCAACTCACTTTCTTGAAATTTGATTGAAGTGAATTGCTTTTAAAGCTCATATATCGATTGTTTATAAATAATGCTCATTGGCATAAAATATTTAGCAGAGGGTAATCGAGGTGACCTCCTGATTCATCCACTAAAATTTTATTAAAATCCACGGGGGCTCAGCTGTGGGGTCCCCTTGTCAGTTTTTATCTTTCTCGAAATGATATCCCTGTCACCAATTTGCAAACAGTTCTACAGGGGGTGGAACGCCACGAGACGAACAATTTATTGATTCAGATGTACATTTTGTCTACTAATAGAATTAGGTAACCCCGAGATACCAAGGATATGACAATTACGACGATTTACATATTCTTTCTGGTTTACACGAGCAACCCCGTATCTCCCAGTGTCTACCGCAACCGAAAGCACGGAATAATCCGTGCACCGCGGATAATGTTCGCCGCTAAAGCACGGAATATTCCGTGACCCGACGTTCAACCGTAATTTCGAGCCCGCTGCACCGGCTTTCGCAATAACAGACGTCACTCGCCGCCCACGTTCTCCGCGCCCGTTAATTTTGCAACGGTCTGACGATCGTCTCCCGTCGATTCCACCCCCTGGCCGGAGCATCGGGGCCGAACGGGACCGACGAAAAGAGAGAAAAATACAGAAAGGAAATTCGAACGGACGGAACTACTCGGCCCGCGGCCAGCTGTGCCGCGAGTGAACCTCTTCGAGCCAGTTGCTCCCAAAATAATCTTCGTCCGCGTATATAATGTTTATTAAGCGGGGCCCCGTTAACTGGCACAAGGTTCTGCCTAGGTTAGCCGTGTCCGTTGACCTACATGAACGGAATCGGACGATTTACCAATTTTCCCGCGAGCTCCATCGCCCGCCCGATCCACCCTCCGCACCCCTTAACCCATTGTACCACGGCCCGACGTTCAATATCAACGTAGAATGAAGTCTAACCCGGTTGTATCGCGCCCGTTCATAACGCCCGAAATAAACCCCGCCGATCTCTATTGGCTCTGCGAACGCAAATTGGTAGAACGCCAAATTTTCACCGTCTCGGGGCGGATGGTAACGTTCGGATGGAACACGGCACCGCGAGCTGCAATGTTGCGCGCGCGAATCTTCCGAAGCTTCCGGGTTAAGAGAAAGAAAATGCAGCAGCTACGCTGTGATGGAAGTTTCGCGAATGTTCCAGGTGTGGTTCGCGGAAGGAAGTACCGAAAAAGTAATTCGGGACGTTTACTGCTTTTACACGTCGCGACGTACACGCAGCCGGGTTTTTATTGAAGTTTTTATCGCGGACACTACTGTCGCGGCGAGCGCTACTCTGACACGGCGTTATTGAAGTTGTAAGCTGCTGCTTCTCTGCTGCTCCACTATTTTGCCCTCGTTTCGGGTGTGAACCGCGACCGGGTAGAACGGGCGATCCTCCGCTGTTATTGGCCGACGCACGGGGCGCGCGAGCGCGCGTCACCTCTATTATCGGCCACGGAGCAAAACAAAATTTCCCAGAGTTTGTAGATAAAGTCGATTGACATCCACTCGAGCGGTTCTTCGGTTTCGACGGATGGCGCAATGGATTTTTGTTCAGAGCGGGGAGAGTTTTGGAGGTTCGGAAAGGACGCGGTAGTCGCGTGATCGCGCGCGGGAAATGAAGTATAAAGCCTCGTTACGTAATGACGTCTCGAAACTTTTCAGCGGCACTTGACACTTATCTTAATTACAATAGTGATACAACGAATTACTTGCAAACTGGCGCCGCGTTCTCAGTCTCCCACGACAGTAAAATAAACAGTTGCTTATCGCGCCCCCGTTGTTAGAATTTTAACATCGACCTTGCCGAAAGAGTAAACTGTGAGCTATGAACTTCTTCATGCCTCGCAAAAGCAACACGAAAGACGGCTTTTCTTTTTTTCCGATTTGGCAACGAAGGGGTTTCGTGGCGTTCTTGGATGCTTCGATGGGTGCCGAGGGTGTCGAAGAGTCCTCTGTTTCTTACAAGTTGGCAGTAGATTCACTCTTAAACGATTTTCCTATCATCAGACAAAAATCTCAGCAACAACTAAATGTAAATAGTGGAAATAGTCGCGAGAGATGAGATTTTTGAAAGTACATCACGAAGCTTGTCTCATTGGAGTCTAGTTTCACGAAACTAATGACAAAATAATTAAAAAGTAATAAAATATTGAAATAATTGTCTCATGAGATTTTTGCACGCATCGTTAGCTTCCTCGCTGGCAATTTGACATATATGCATGGAGCGTGGAACAGGTGATTCGAAGCACACCTCTCCCCGCCAATCTTTTGGTGATTTCGCCAATCAGCCGAAGCTCGATCGCTTGTGCTTCTTAACACCAAGGTTGATAGATAATATTCTCGTTGGTCTGTCTCGATACTGATACGATTGTGTCCAAATTTTGTGGGTGACAGTTATATAACCAACCCCCAGCATCTGTCGTTTAGAACGTACGAAACAAGTGTTCCCGGTTCGGCAGGGTGGACGTGGCGACGCAACGTCGAGGAAGAGGATGCGACATTGGGTACAGTAACAAAGTAATAAGCGTGCAGATCGTACGCCGGCGATGGAGTCGATTAGATAAACGCGACTCGTCTCTCGTATCAATGCCCGTTTTGTGAGTAAACGAAGTTGATTCGCAGTAATCGCGTATGTACCACGCGATTGCAGCGACGATCGCGGTGTTTCGTCATCGCCGATTCGCCCGTGTAATGCTTTCCCTCGAAACTGTCGCAAGAATCAACAAACGTACACACTTCGTGGTAGGTTTATTGTGGGCCGCTTATCACCTCGAAATCATTCGGTAGTCAACGATGACACACCGACGCCTATCCCGCCTGATATCTCAGCGGTAAGCACTTGACGAGCACGAGGCGAGCGCTTCTAGAATCGTATCGGGATGTCTGGTCTTTTTTGATCGATACGCGTCGGTAGGTACTATCTGCGCGCCTCGAGACAGACGTTTAAAGCAGGGATTGTAACCGTAACCCTAGGCCGGTTCGGTTCTCAGTACCGTCGACTAATTTACATAACCGGGTAACCCGAGGTATCTAGGCACAGAGTTACCCGGTTAACCCGCTCTCGGAGCGGGTTACCCTAATCCGGTAGAGGGCGTAGTTTTTCCCTATTTTCGTGAAATCGAGCTGTACTTATGAATTTTTATTTTAAAAACTATATATCGCATTAGGTTCATCCTTTTTTATTTTAATGCAGAAGGTTTTGTCTATTTGAATAATATTTTTTTGAAATTGTAAAATTATTCATGTAACGTCAAATTATGAACCAATTTTTATTTTGCAAATTTCTCTTCGAGGGTGACATGTTTCTAAAGTTGAAAAATGTACTTAATATATTCCATGACCGTATAGTATAAACATTGTGTTTTCATTTTAACACTTGCATACTATTTTCTTACAAATCAGTAAATTTCATATATAATAGTTGTGTTACAAAATATTATTTTTATTATAAATAAATAAATTACCTTTCGAACTTCTACAGAATTGTTACATTTGTTATAGGCCATTCATTCACCACGGTGATGCAATTTGACCAAGAAACGATTTGCATGTAATGTCGTGGGAATAATTCAAGAAAATTCGTAACATTTTTCCTCGAGAGAATAAAAATACATGGAGAAACAAAACCCTGCGAGTAATTGACGTCATTGCATGCAACCCGGTTCTTGTTAAAATTGCAGTTGCATCGCAGCGGTGGACGAGCGCGGAGCAACCATAGTCGGATTTTGAACGTAGAATGTCGTATGTCACTTGTAACCCGCTCCGAGCGGGTTAACCGGCTCTCTGTACTCTTTGGGAGCCGTTCCTTCGGGGTTACTACGGGTTACAGTAACCTTCCCTCGGTTAACCAGATTCGGGTTAGGGTTAGGCGGCGGTTACAATCCCTGGTTTAAAGCTGGGATTCCACTGAAGCAACTTTTAGGCAACCGGCAACCGACAACATCGTCGCATCTTTTTTCGCACGCGACACGTTGCCATGCGTTGCCTCAGTGGAATCCCACCTTACAGGGACATCTGGACGACTCTACGCGAGCCTCGAAGAATCGCAACGTTTCGCGGTGGCTCGCGAATCCAAGAAGCGAGCAGAGATTTTGCGAGTCTGCGCCGAGGCGGCCGACACCTTTAACTACTCGAAACACGTGTAATTGGATTGGACGGTGGGCGGGGATAGTTAGCGGCAGCTGTTGCGCAAAGGATCGCCGTTGACAAGATCCTCAGCGCTTTAATCTGCTTTGTTACCGGGGAAATTCCCAGACGGAACGTGCACTCGCGACAATCCAATTATCGTCCCCAGTAATCCGGAGGTCGCGTTTTGCTACACTTCTGTTTGCATTCGCGGGGGTTCGTGGTACATGTATCGCCCCGGGGGGGTAAAAATTGCTCGCGATCGAGGGGGCGGCGATGGATTTTCGAAAACAGTAAAGCGCGATTGGAAATCGCGCGGGATTATGCGCCGCGGGCGAGCTGACTTTCCAGAAAACCAGCAACCTCCTATCTCGCGCGCTTTTCCCCTCTGGCTGTATTGTTTTTCATCGTTGCCCCCGATTACTTTGGGTAAAGTTCATTGTCCCCTTCGAGTGGGGGCTCAAGCAGGAAAACATTGTACCCTCCGAACGAATACAAAGAGGTACACTTAAAATAGATTTCTGTTACATTGCTGTCCGAAATTGCGTGCTTTATTTTGGCTTAACCGGGACGATCGCGAATGCCCCAGATTCTTCTACCCGTAATTATACCGAACAATGCGCGTTATCCCAAATTGGAAACTTAACATGCAATACGATGGGTATGTATATAAAGCAGAGTTCCCCTAGATTAATTTGATTTCGCCGGCAATGATTTATAATGCGGAATTCAAATGAACTGCGCGAAATTTTCTCGATGCTGAATTATCTCGTATCAAAACCCATTAACGCGTACACACTCCAATTGCAGAATTATCTTCTGATGAGAATATTATCCGCGGAACGGGGCGCTGTATTTTAGAATATACAACTATTATTATTATTATTTATAATACAGTAGTCACTGTAAAATATGGAGTAAAATACGATCGCGTGCAATGCTTGCGTGTTAAGCACTCAAGCATTGCGTGGGTGTGAATTTTGGATTAACAATAGGTGACTCGTTTCAGAAATTCTCTCTTTATGACTACGTTTCATCCGAACATGCTCTGTGTTCGTGGATCCAGACACGCGGTGTTTCCACTCGTACGATCACTCTTACGATCTCGAACGATTGGAAATCGAGACAGAGATCGCGGGTCTTGATCTCGAAAGAGCTTAACCCCCATTCGATCCAGAAATAAATGCTGATAGGGCGGCGCAACAAGAGCCGCGGGAGAGTTCACGCGGTTGGGAATTCCGTCGGCGTGTTCGCGGCGAAATCGGCGCGATATTGGGGCCCGCGATACCGATGAGCCAGCGATATATCGTAGCGTCTCAGATCGATCTACAATTTGATAGCGCCGCTTTCGGCCCCGAAAGTTTCCCGATTACAAGGGGAAACGCGGAGCTCGACTTCCCCTGCATTTTTATGGCTTCAGGGATCCCGACGAGAAGTTCCAAGGAGGGAAAGAAGGATCGAGGGAAGTTTGCAGGTGGAAGTTGGCCTGCGCGAGGAAGTAATCCGATCCGTGACGAATGGAAAGATTTCACCGCGCGACACCGCGGTCTTCTCGATGTCTGACACGAAATCGCTTAATCCCCTCGTACAAATTAATTCCGTCTCGCGGAAGCTGTTCCCCATGCTCGTCGATACCCCTCGATCCATCTCGAGCTTCTCGAAGATGTACGACGCCGCTGCTACTTTCTCTATAGAGATTCCCTTCCGTAGAATTCGATTCCAGCTGTCAGACAGTTTCTCGAGATCTGATCGACGCTCGACCACCCTGAAATCAGTTCCCCGCATATCCGCGCCGGATCGACGGTCTATCAGACGCCGATCAACGGGTATCGCGACGCAACGCATTAAACGAACCAGACTGATGTCATTCGGGCGCGATAGCATCTGGGAATTTTCAACGATCGGCTCGAGCAAGCGAGCGATGATCGCAGATAAAACTTTTCGCGCTGATAAGTGCCACTGTAATCAGCGAGAGCACAAAGCACGAGTAACGATTAAGAGCTGTAGCATCTTGCTTCAGAGATCTCTCTGCTACTTCCGCGAATAATTCAAAGGCTGCTGGTCACTGGACCAACAAATATAGGGTAAATCCGGGAGACGCGGTCGGGCCGGAGAGTTGGTCGTGTCGCTATATTTCAGAGTCTATACGTAAAAATGCATTAAAGTGCAGACCAATTAGTTCTCTAGAAGCCAAATAGTTGAATGAATAGCGTTATTTCGCTTCCTTCTGTGTTTTTCTGGATTTATAGGCTATAAAAGGTACATTGATGTTACATTTAACCTCTTTTGTCAAACAGCGGTTGTACAGAATCGTATTTAAAATATACTTCTAAGTTTATTTTCCTTTAATGTTTGGAATAATACGATAGTAGAGATATTGAGGGACAATGCAGCCAAATTATTTGGCAATATTAACTCTTCCTCTCAAAGCTAACGAGAAAACCATGTCTCGCTGCAGAAAGGTGAGATGGTCGAGTTATGATTTTTTTATTATTTTTATTTATTTTTTTATTTTTTATTATTATTTTAATATTATTTTTGTTTATTTAGTTTATTTATTCACTTTTGTATCCATTTGCCTTGCTAATCGCCAGTAGGTAATTCACTTTTTCTTGGATGTGTTCTTTACTTGTTTAGCGTAAACAAATTAAATATCAATGAATCCGTAGTTGTATTCACTCATAAATAATTTTGCTTTATCCTTTGTTAATTTTCCATGAATAATTATGTGAGTGGTCTCTGCCAACGACGAAAACCATTTCTCCCGGCACCTCGGGAGAGGTGGTCAGATGTCATGACTTCAGTTTTCAACCCGATTTACAGTAAATATTGTCTTAAAGCAAATATCGACCAGTTTTTCTGAATCGGCATAAAATTCTGAACATATCAGGTTTACTCTGATAAAATAAGTAATATCTATATTAGTTTTAATAGCCATTTTATATTAGGTCGACCGCGTCTCCCGGATTTACCCTATTCGTGATTTACACGCGCAGTGAAAATCTTGCTCGAAAGATCGCCAGTTCGTGGGGCTCTAGCGTGTCGCGATCGATCAGCGTCTCTTATTAGCGGGGGAAAGATAGCGTTGCTGTGGGATAAACCGGATCTGGCGCCGGATTACCTTTCGATAACGACAGCGGCGCGATATCGCACGCGATCGTTCGTTATTCCCCGTACCTATTATCAATTAATCGAGCCACCTCGCGTTCGCTGCGAGCCCCATCGCTCAATCTCTCTTCAATTACCGCCATTCGAGCCGAGATACACATTTCCCCACCGCCGCGGACGTATAACCTTCCTCCCGATTTCCAGATGCTTCTCTTGGCACCGGACAGCAGCCTCTTCCTCTCGCTCCCTCCGAAGAGGCGTCTCCTTAGGACTGGCGGCGGCTGTTGTTGGCACGGCGCGCGATTCTTTTCATCCTTTATAGATGAGGCTTTACACGCGATACGGAGTCGAACGGGACGTTCCGCATATTCCTCGGCGGAGGAACGCGGAGGCGACGGCGGCCGCCATCACCGCGCGGTATTTCGGGGTTTACGTGGTCGCGGGGTCTAAAAAGAATTAGAGGAGGAAGCGGAGGTGCGAAGGGGACTCGAAGCCCACGCTTTCTGCCAACGTCGGAGAAGCTTCCGCGAGATTGACTTGGCAGAAAAGTGGGCGGCGCTGGCCAGACTCGCCCAAGGTTGCAGACGATCTCGTCTGTCAGGGTCCTCCACGTATTTAGCCTTTCGACCGTCGAGCACGTGTATATAGAGCCGCGTGCATATAAAAATACGACCAGACGACCCGAGCGGGCGTGTCGTCCTCTCGATGCTAGAAGCACCGCTGGGGTTCAACGGCTGTTCAATATTTCCGGGTAAATTGGAACCATCAGCCCCTTCGCTCTGTTTCTTAATCCTGTGTCTTTCAACCGCGGCTTCGTCAGTTCACTATCTCGGTTTCCATTCAGCGAAACGACGGAGGTGAGGATTGGTAGAAACGTCCTCCTGCGCCAAGATGCTTGCTGGCGAGAGGCTGTAGCTTCAGGCAGCAGCCATGTTGAACATCAAGCTCACAGGAAGAAGGGATCTTTTAACGACTCCGGGTAGCTTAATAAATTAGCAGTCACTTGCCTGTGGACACGAGCGAAGGATCGGACATTCCGGCCGTGCCGATCGATCGATACTTTCCCACGTCGCGGAGGCTTCTGTGTTTACCGAGACTGTTCTGCTTTGTATAAATCTGTAAGGAAGCTGCGCAGGAAATGAAGCAGTAAATCTGCCGTAAATAGCAAGGAATCGAACGCCGCCTCGCGGGGCAGGAATATCCACGGGCGAGATATTTCCAGCGGAAGTTCGCGAGAAAAGTACACAAGCTTCACGGTTCCCAGAAGCGAATTAACGATTCATTCCGCTCCGTCAGAGCCGCAGCGCAAAGCCCGCCGACGCGATAAATCAGCTCCCTGAACTGTGAATGAAGTCGACGCCGCTTGCAGGTCGATTTTTCTTATCGCCCACTGTTGCTTCATTGTTGCTCGCGCCCGCTCGAGGCTCCCCGTTTCGTCGATCGCGGAAAGCCTCGGAGCTCCGCTGGTGAAAAGCCCGTCGACGGGGAGCGCTCGTTAAGCAGCCTTAGGTAGATACGAATTAGGAGAGCAGACGGGGCGATTCATCTCGGCGACTAGATTTCTAGAACGTCTAAAATTAACTTGAACGCGCGAGATCGAACTCGCTGACCTCGCGGCAGGGGAAAGAAGGCCGCGGAACGCGCAATCTGGAGCGTTTACATAAATTCCCACCGGTGAACGTAACCCGAGGTTTGTAAATATCTCAACGAGCCCATCAACGGGAATCTGCGCGCAACAGTTTCTTGGAGCAGCGCGCGAAAATTGAACGTGGAAATTCAAACGCTGCCGTTGCCCATGAATTCGATGCCACGCGACGAAAAAGAAAGCTCGCGAATCGTTGGATCAACTGGTGGAGGTCGAAACTTTTCGTTCGTTCCTTGCCCCGAGTGGGAAGTTCGCTCCGACATTTATCATTGGTTACCCGAATAGATGGAATTCCGTGGTGCAAGTTTTCCGCGGGACATCGGTCCGCGCCGGATGCGGAAGCGTAGCGGAGAATTGGCAGCGCGTTAGACGCCCGCGCGCGCTCGGACCGCAAGAATCGTGCCCGCTGGCCGTTTCAAAGTACAATGGAAATTAATTTGTCGGGGCTTAACGAACCTCAGTGAGCATAAAGCGGCCGTGCCCTCAACGTTGGATCTCTTTAATTATTACCAGACCCGGGGAACATAATTCGCGTTCGTGCTCGGGAAAAAATTCCATCGCTCGTTATCAGTCGAAAACGATCTCCCACCGTGTTTGATTTTCACGCTGTCCTCGTTGTTAATTAAAGTGAGCAGCCGGAATGTATCGTGGACGATGGGTGCTTGATATTTCATAGTAATAATAATAACAATAATAATAATATCAATAATAATAGTAATAATTATTTATTGCATAGTAGACATTACAAAATAAAATATAAGAAAGCAAGAAAGAGAAAAAAAATAGTTAGATCTCATATAGCACATATAACAGTAGAAGAATGCTAAAGGCCAGGGACAGCTGTCAGCTGTTGTTAACCACTTAAAACTACTTAAACTACTTAAAACTGTAAGACTTTAGGGCAAATTAGGGAACGGCCTATGATGTGCAAGTTATGACCATAGGTGGCGTCCCAACGTGAGTAATGTAGCGACGGAGTATAAGGGACCACGTAGAGTCGGCGTAGCCGGTGTGGTTAACGCTGCTGATCAGCACGCGGGCGGCTCGGGTTCGATTCTCGGCGCCGGTGCCTCTCTTTTTCCATCGCTTACAAAATTAACACTAACAGTTTAGGGTAGAACCCTCAATTACTGTCACCTTAAGCTATTTTACTGAAAATAACGAATAAATAAACGTTGTAAAGTCATACACAAAAAGAATTATGTAATTCAACCTATAATCTATACGCTAGAAAATGCACCACTTAATATTTTTTTTTCATTAATTTCTATAAGACGATACAAAATTTTAATTTGATGACAACAGTGGAAATGGCGACTTCCTTACTAGTGAAAGAGAAAACAGGCCACTAAAGAAAGGGCTATAATTACTATATTTAAATTATTTCCATAATAAACAATAATTTTTTAGTACAATATAAGTATCATAGAAAGTCACAACGATCGTAATATAACGATTAATTAAGCCTTTTTAATTATTATATGGGTGATACTGATTGGTACAAGCGTTTCAAGCATTTTGGTATTGCTGTCATAGCAGTAGTTGCTCATGTACATGAGACGACATAACCATAAAATGAGTAATAAACAGTATTAGGTTAGCTGGCAGTAATTGGGGTGTCAGGAATTCAGTCACACACGTTTTAGAGGTGTCAGTAATAGATCTCGAAATATGTTTTTTAGATTAATAAATTTATATATAAAAATAGAAATTCTAAGACCCACAAAATGTTTTTCATGAAGTAAACATATTAAACCATAATAAATAAAATAAAAAACTTATACTTTTAGTCAATAAATACAGATACTATGCAATAATATTAGAGTCAATCCTTAATGTGGCAGTAATTGGGGGTTCTACCCTATACGGAAAATAGATGTACATAGCCAAATAACGTAATCACAAATAAGGACTAAAGTCATATTGGGTACATTGGGGTTCTTTGAACATCGAAAAGAAAAATTGAAACTACTGTCGAAGAGGATGGACGAGATCTGATTTCCGCGGAGAAATAGCACAAGGAGAAGTGCACCGTAGCGTGTCAGACACGCCTTGCATTCAACACGCTCAGGAATAATCGCAGAAGCTACTAAAATTAGATTCGGAATCAAAATAGGTGGCCGAAAATTTACAGAATTTACCTAACGCAACTGTCACTCCCCATTAATTCAATATCGCGAATTAATTTCTAAGGCGTTAATACCATCGCGAAAAGGTTCCTCCAACGAAGTCACCAAGACGTGTCTCTTCGACTCGGCAGATCCAATATTTATCTTCTTCCCGGGGACAAAACTTCGCCGAAGATTATCACGAGTTATTTGATCAAACATTTGTCGATATTTGTAAGAATTCGTGGGGATCGAGTAAGTTGCGGCCGCGTCGCCTGGACGGGATCGAAATTTATGCGGGCCGCCGCGGACCGCAAAAGGATTATGCAATGCTCGGGCCGGGGAGCTCCGTTGGAAATTAGTTTCCGAGCTTAATGGAGTTTTGCGATTGCGAAAGGTGCCGCGGCAGACGACGAAAGTCGCCGGAACTTTCCGTGTAACTTTAGCAATTTTTCCCATTAGCCGCGATTTTTCAACGGCGGAACGCGGCCCCCCTGACAAAGTTACAGCTTGAAAATAGGGGGGGGGGGTGGACAGAGGGTAGCTGGAGGGTGGATATCCGCCACGCAGCCCGCGAATACATTAGCGCGACAAACTTCGCGAGGATTGTTTTCACCGCCGAAAATTCTCTTTACCAGCGTGTTAAGTGAATTTCGAGGAGCCTCCATAAACTCGAGGAAAGATTACTTGCCCACTGGCGGAGATGAATAAAAACCTTGGAGCTCCTTCTGGATCTTCCTTATCAGCCGAATGAATTGACGCGATCGTTGGATAAAACCGACGATTACTTTCGATTTCCGCTGAGCCTTCGATAACGCTCGTTTCTCAATCTCTGGTTGCCTCGAGCTTCGTGTCTCGCAATTCCTCTAATTTGTTCCCCTTGCAAGCACCGTACCTCGAGCATAATCCCACAAAGTGGGCCGGTTAAGCCGCTGCGCTACCGTGCTGTCGAACCGGAAAAACGTATAGGAACTTGCGCAGGATCAGAATAGCGGGACGAAAAATTTCCATTCGCTGGCTGAGGCGACGCAGATGTTTTCTGTCGGGCCTGTCCCCTGAAAATAGAAACTTGGACCAAATTGCGGGACGTGGAAGCGCTCTCGCAGTTTCGTTAATGCACAGTCGCCGGGATAGGGATGACAAACCTGCGCGAGCGCGTCTCCGTATCTCGTCGGCGGCTCCTTCCGCCCGACTTCCGATCTCGCGATCTCGTCGATGATTTACGGGCCGCGGAAAAGGGCAAGGGACAAGGTGGGCCGGTGTCTTCGGGCAGGGCGCAACTCCGGGGAGAATTTATCGGCGCATCGATCGTAACGAACGGGGAGATTTTATAAACTGCTCGTCGGAAGGGAGCAATGAAGGAGAAATTGGATCCTCGTGTCGCGAGGGTGGACCGAGGGGGTAGCAATGTTATTGGGAAGCAGACGAATGAAATCGCGGAGATCGCTCGTGAAATAGGATAATTCGAAAGTGACTGCTCAGAACCAGCTCCTCGAGAGACTTTATTGCCCGTCGCGTCTCAATTTTAGCTTTGGAGAAGCATTGCCAATAAAATGCATGAACATCTTTCCATTTCGATTTCAATGGAGCGGCATTCGAGGGTCGATCGAACACGTTACGCTGTCATCTCGCTGTCTCTGAACCGTGCTTATGGGACACGCGTGATTTCGACATTTTTCGCGGGGGATACAGTTGCGCGTGGACGGTTTAGGTGGCCCTCCGCTGTAGGAGGCGGTCGGAAGTCCTCGGGAGGAAATAAGAGTCGCAGGAGCTGGCGCACGGGCGCGTTCCGTCGTTACTTTCAGTTGCGGTAACGCTCCGCCTGTCGGTTGATGAAAGAGGAGACGCCCATAACAAAGGAACGGCTGATCAAAGTGCAAAAGTAATGAAAGATACGGGGCCGAGGGTAAAAAGAGCTGGAGCTTTTTATTGGTTTTCTCTCGTTTGCTCCACGAACACTCCTACCGAGTACTTTTGATCTTCATCAGGGGGGCCAAGATCACTGTCGTCGATGGAAAAAAACGGGGACAGCTTCGTTGATATTTTAAGAGATCGTCCGCGATTCGTCTAATTATACTGGCTGCACCAAGTTTCTAGGGCAAGCTGAAAGGAATCGAGGGATCCTGTGCCATTTTGCAATCTGAGGTTTCCTTTCCAAGATATAAGCAATATGCACTCCTTGATTTCATAATACGTAGGAAATATAAGTTCGCTAAAAAATATAGGAAAAAGTAACGAGACTGAATTCTTTTTATCACTGTCCTTAGTGTACAGTAGAGTAGGCAGTGTTTAAACTACCCTCAGGAAAAAAAAAGAAAAATGTCGTAATATTAGAAACCAGGAACTATTACCTACTTCCTAGTCATAAATCTAGCACACGAGATACCGTGATGGCGTGATACTGTGCCCGAGTTCAATGATAAACATTGCCGCCTTTGTCGAGCACAGCTTTGACTCATTGTCAGTCTTATTCGAGCCGCAATACCGAGGGGAACTGTCAAAGAACATCACACGCAACGCGTTCCTTTTCTACCCCACGGTAGAAACCAAAACTCGAGTCATGTGTCGTAAAAATATACCGTAAAATCGGGGAACATTGGCAGAAGGGGATAACATTGGCACATGCCGGGGCTACATTGGCACCTATACGCATGAACATATATAGTCGCATTCGAGATCGAGATTTTAGGTATTCAATTGTTTCAACGTTTGCGGTTAGATATCCAATAATCGCCTGTCAAATAGATAACTTTGTTACGTTATACATTATATTATTAATAACATTAGATCGCAATAATGCCTAGAACTTATACAGCGACTACTGGGAAGACGATAATGTTTGCAAAATATGTTTATGTAAATGGGAAACATATAAAGGTCCTGACTGGGTGCAATGCATAACGTGTCGTCAGTGGGTCTGCGGGACTTGTAATCGAGGAACCGAAACAATTTCTTATGAATGTCCAGTCTGTCTGGATGACGATTAGATTTTTTTGTTAAGATGTAAAAAATAAAATAAAATAAACAAATTTAAGTGTCAATGTATCTAAAGGTTGGAACCGACAGGTCCAGTAATTTAGTCGAGTAGCGAGTAATTAAGTAATTTACGATTGTTTTACTAAGCTACTCCACTAAATCTTAATATCCACACACGAATATTGATTAAATTATTTGCTAATCGACTAAACTACTGGACGTGTCTGAACCAGTCTTTACTGACTTCAGAGTAGTAAAACTTAACCTGTTACTGCTATTTATATGATGTGCCAATGTTACCCCGTACCGGCTGGTATTTAACATGTATTAAAGAAGAAAATGACAAAAATTTTATGCATTTTAACACTTGTAGTACAATCACGAAACATGCAATGTTATGATAGGATACTTAAAGCAACTGTAATTTTTACATTATATAACAAAATGTATCAAAAACCTGCCAATGTTCCCCCATTTTACGGTACGTGTCCGTGCGTGTTTTTCGCGTGTCAGTGCTACTGGCATTCAAATAGCGCACGCTCAAAGTCGGACTCTTGAACTTCAGCTGCCTCTATCTTGAAAACGAAGCCCCAGATCGCAAAGTAGTAGGGTAGGGTGGGGCTAATAGTCCGGTTTTTCGTATAAACTTATGTAAAATTTAGTACTAACAATCTAGAGATATCTGGTGTTATTTTGTATAAACTATAACTATCAGGCTTTACGTTCACGAAGTTCGTTTGGCGATACTGTTATTTTTTGTTGAGTTATACCACAAAATGTTCATCAATGCAAAATGGACTTCTTGCCCCACGCACGGGGCAAAAAGTCCATTGCATAGGATAGACAATCCCTAATGTCTTTTCGTGTAATATTAAACTAAATAAGTAAAGAATTCTATTCAAATCAACAAATATTTATTAAACCAATTCATTTTGGTACACAATATTGAAAGAAAGCATGACTTCTTTAACAAAAAATAAAAATATAAGTCAGAGTCTCACTTTGAACTGAAAATTAAAAAAAATCGCTCAACTAAGACAAAAACAGTATTTAAAAACTTTGGCATCATTTCTTTATACTTTGGCCATCTTATTATGCAAACAAATAATATAATATATATAGTTTCAGTCTGAGGGACTTTTTGCCCCAACGGTAACTCTATAGTTTATGCGATATTTACGGTAGAAAATATTATCATTTACAAATAAACAATATCATGTACACATTACTAAAGGAACATAGAATCTTAACGTACTTACCTGATACGCTGATAAACTTTGGATTAGACGACGTATTTATTTCACTTTTTGACACGTATAATACTAAAGGCGTCGTGTAATCCGAATGAACATCCAGGAGCGACTGGCGACTCTGTGGTTACCTCCGTTTCTTCTCGCCTTTTACATAGTATACTGCGAAACTCGATACATTGTTTAGGAACAGAGATATTCAATTCTGGACTTTTAGCCCCACTCTACCCTAAGTCACTTTCTGATTCTCTATGCCGCGGCTTGCCCCATAATGTTGGGCCAGCCTGTATTATGCTTGAACGCGCCATCTCGGAGAGAGTGCTGCTCGAATTAATTCAGCTCGAAGCACGAGTAACGAGAAAATTAAGGTGCTTCTTTTAACAATTAAAGGGGTGCCCCCCTTCCCGCTGAAAAAGTACGGGAAGACGACCTCCGTCGGGGTAACGACGAAAGACCCGCTAAGTCAGTTTGCAACACTGCGACGACGTCCCTTTGCCGTACTCATTATACTGTTCATTCAGCAATTAGCAGAGCAATTAGATGTAAAGGGGTACCGGTGCCATGTCGGCCGGAATGTCGTTACTTATATCGTAAACCCTTCTATTCTGCGCTCCACCTCGCGTATAATACAAAGACAATTTAATTGATAAAACGAGACCTTTCAACACGAACATTTAATTCTACCACTTTTAATTATCAAAAACTACGCCTCAACCTCCAGCAAGAAAAGTAAAAGGATAATGGTACAACAAAAGCTCCCTTCGTTATCTCGAGTAATATTTTAATTACTGCTGCAGGGGAAACGCGACAAGACCGTAGATCCTTCCGGTCAATCGATTAATCAACACGGATTAGCGCAGTTTCTAATCACCGCTTAGATTGGATATCCCGCACGGTAAACGTATCATACAGTGGATAATGACCGATGTAAATAGAGTTTGTTGTCCCTGGATTATCGTTGCTAATTGCAGTTCGCGCGAGGGCCTCCCCCACCCCCTCTGTCCCACCCACTCACTGCCCCGACGAACGAAATGGATGCCTGTTACCGAATCGGACCGTCGACAATGGATCACTCCTGCAAATATTGACCGCAACAAATATAGGCTGGACAGCAATCCAAACGTCAGGCTGGCTTAATTTATCGCGGTCGCGCAAGGGTGGCGGCGGCTGGTTTTTCCCCCACGTTCACGCGGCGCCGGCTTCGTCGCGGCGCCGATTGTTTCGAGCTTATTGGAAGCTCTCTAGGGGATGGACACGGTTATCTCGTCGACGTTTCGAAGCTGCACGAATTCGGGCGGGGTCATCGCGCGGGGGAGATGAGGCGGGACCTCGCCGAGGGTGGAACGAGTAGAGCTACTCGAGGCAACTCGAGTGACGTGTAAAAAATCAAACAACACTTTGCAGAGTACCTGGGAGTACTGGATGCCTGAAATGTCTGTACACCTTGGCGTGCAAAAGTGCTTGCTTTCCCGATCTTCTGTTCCTTCCACCGTTTTAATACGAGCACCAACTGCCGCCAAGTTGTACTTTTAAACTTTCCCGCAACACCTCGTGGCTGTGAAATCGATTGGACGAGGGTGAAACTCGTATTTCTATATGTACATCTAATTATCGCAATCATCGCCGTCGACACAAATCATCGATCCACGTCTCGCCACAGCTAACAGCTACCATCTGTTCTGATTGCAGAGTTGTTAATTAAGAATGCGCGATGACACGGCGAATTTATCAGTGGACCGCAAACCCGCGCGAGAAGGCGCAGGGTATGGAAATGGAACCCCGCAAAACAAACTCTCACCACCAGGAAAAAATATTCTTGAAGTGTAAGTACCCAAACCACTGGCCACGCTAACCGTTACCATCGACTCAACCGCGCTGATCCCGCACTTCCATGGAACTTTATTAACCCCCGCGTAACCGCTCTCGCGCGCTAACCCCCGTTTTATTAGAGGCGTGCACGTTTATCGAGCAATTTCGGCGAATTAATTCGCACGGCCGGCCGGCTTTATCAACCGCACGCTGGCCCAACTTTTCACGGAACATGGTGTATAAAAGGGGGGCAGGGGGGCGAGGCGGCGGTGGCTTATCCATAGCTGATCGATGGTTATAATGCTCATGATCGATGAGTTGAAAAATTGCGATTTTTTTTTTTCTTCCCTTCCGACTCGGCTACTCCTGTTTCGCTGTTGGAGCACTCGATCAGCCGGTGATCGATCGCCGAGCCAACGACAATCGAGATTTCGCGGATCGACGGAGCAGGTTCCCTCGATACCGTCGCTAACGTTCGTACTGGATTATTAAATCGCTCGTGCCCGACCCGCGCTCGATCGAAAGTCGCCGATCGGCCTTTACGCGGCTCCTTCGCCGTATTCGCGTTCGCTGGACCGGCGAGTAATACCATTGAAAGTGTTAGAGGACAGATATCGGTAACGGTGCTACGGATCCGAGAGACTCCGCGGCGCGGCGTTAACAAAGGATCCAATTACGCTAACGCGATCAAGGGATGCTCGTTTGAGGCACGGCTCGCGGGACTACTGCAAAGCCAGAAAATGGGGGCCGGTGTTAAATTTACAAGCGTGGCGCGACGCTTGATAAACGTGTAATTACAGACGCGGATGCTCGCGCACACAGGCCGTTTTTTACCCGCGGCGGGCCTTTGTTTATCCAACGATTCAAACCGCGCAACATCGACGTAGCGTTATGAACAATGGACGAGAACGGAGAGGGATTAATCCTCGTGTGTTCCTCCTTTTAATCACCCCGCTCTTCAAAATGCTGCCCTGTTATGAAGCAGGATGCACACGGGCGAATGAGTTTAACACCGAGTTCCACTGTCGAGATAAATTGCGACGCCGCGCTTGATTAACGAATCCTTATCAAGCTCCTCTATAGGAAGACAATTGGGAACAGCGACAAAGTACAGAGCACCGTAACACGCGTTCAAGCATTTTCATTGAATTAACGCAGGCTGGCAGGCGGTATTCAGATTGCACTCCGTGTAGGTGAACTTTTCGCGCGGCTGTGTGCAACCCGTGCAGCTGGCAGCCTCCTCGTATTCTCCGTATAAAACGCCGATCGTAGATTTGTCGCAGGAGTTTCGAACAGCAATTACGCCGCTAATGGAGCCCCTGCGGGAAGATCTCGGCCGACTTTCGCCCCAAGTCCATCGCCCAGCCCCTCGAAACCCACCACCTCCCCGCGACAGCTTCCTTTTTCCTTCACGCGCCGACGGCGGCCACGATCCATACGCTTCTCCTGTCCCCGTTGATCTGCGAGCCGACGATTTACGAAGCGTTCCCCGCTGATTTATGATACCGCGCGACGCACCGTGCTCCACGGATCGTTTATTACCCGCGCGGGATAATGGCAATCGATTCCCATTCCGCCAGCAACCGAACAGGACCTCCCGTCCAATCCCTTGCTCCCCGTTGACACTTCTGAGTCCTCATTTCTTTTTTATCCGTACTCGGGGTGGCGAGCGGGGAGGGGACCAGGTGCAGCGTCGCGAAGAGCAAACGAGCGATCGTTGAGAATTCCTCGAGAGCCCCGGGAAATTGTTTACCTCTTCACAATCCCGATTCCTAGGAGGCGAAGATAGTGCTCTTTCTCGCGCAGGAGCACAGGGTGCATCGATTCCCCGGGCGATTTACGCTCGTCGCTTCTTCGAGGCGCGACACGGTGCATCGTTTATCACTGCGTTTTAATCGAACGAGGGGGCGTCCCTTTCCGTGCCTTCGATCCCGACGTTTCTTACGCGATCTGTTCGGTCTCGGGCCTCGAGCTGAGAAATGTTGTCACGGGATTTCGTAAGAAACAGGAAGCCAGCCAGAAAGCGTATGATCGTTATCAGTGTTTGTCAAACAACGACACGCGCCGACTTAAGTAAGCGATAGTAGACGATATTAATTCCACGAATTCGTTACGGTGTTATTTGGACCGATTTCTGATAGTGCGTTTAATAATCCAGTCACGCGTCAGACGAATAGCGCGAAATCGCAATTTTAAGAGCAAGAGACGCTCGATTCACCGTCGCTCGTCGGCGACAGCGTTCATCGTCGACTTCGTACGACGGAAGGGGACGACCGTATCTTTAAAGCTTCCTCCCCGATGCATACGAAAGTATTGTTGTAGGATGTTCTGTGTACGGTACCTTCTATATTTCATTTCAGACACGCTCCAAGACGCGGGGAAGGATAAAGAGGAAACTGAGTATATGCTACAAGAGAATGGCGCACCAATGTACGAATAAGATTCTTACAGACGAATGTCATGTTAAAAGCTTAAAGATAGGAGAACCGGATAGAGGAATATCCAGGATCGTTGTAGAACGATAATGGGAATTATTAATGAGAGAGAATCCTCGTACTAGCGACTGGAAGAATCGTATAAATTTATCATAAAAGTTTCTTTTACCTTTCTCGTAGCAGATATATACATTCCATTGGAGTACTTCTGGACCATAAATTCCCTGTGAAAATGTCCAATTCTGTTTCACAGTTCAATGATTCATTGCCAATTAATCTGTTTGCTGTATTCTCTTTCTATTATACATATAACCAGAAGTCCAGAAGTATTCTGCAATGAGTGCAGCCCATCGTTTGCCTTTGTTGGCGTAGAAAGGAAGTACGAGAAATGCTCGCGACATACTGGCGACGAATTCGCGAGAGCGAGCACGATTAAAGACGTCGAAATCTCTCTGTCCCCAGTGAGTTCGTGCCACCACAAACCAAGGAGGAGGAGAAGCCTGCCCCCGCAGAGCCAGTCTTACCACCGGTGCCTTACTTCAAACTCGTAAGTGTTTTACACCGCTCCTGCGAGCCGAATAATTCCTGTGCTTCGAATTTTCCAGCTGATCCTCCAACACCCTAATTCCCATTGTCTCGGGACTTAACGAGCATGCCCCATCGTCGATCGACCTCCCTCCTGTTTTTGTTTAGAACTAGTCGGATCTAGGGCCATTAATCACCGTCGTTAGGGCCGACGCGAATTTCCCAGGTTAAATCTCCCGTGAAGCTCAAGTTTGCCCCACACCCCCTCTTCCCCACTAAATCATCCGGAGAATATGTTTCTGAAATTTTCGACTAGTTCGCGACAAATTACCGCGCGCACGGCGCGGAATTTCGCGGGATTCTCGACGAGAACCCATCATTCGGATAATTAACATAACGTCGATGCTCGGTGTGCCGCGATTAATTAAACCCCACCAAACAACCCCCCGCGTAGCCTCGCACGTGTCCCGTTCACCCCACAGAGGGGAAAGTTTGTATTTCAGTTTAATCCGCGGAGCCGTTGGAAGTTCGCTAAACCGTGACGGTGATATCGCGTGGCGTTTGTTCGCAGTTTCGATTTGCAACATGCGGGGAGCTGATGCTGATGATCGGCGGCCTGATCATGGGAACCCTGACAGGCCTCTGCATCCCCATCTCGACGATCCAGTACGGTGAATTCACCACGCTGCTGGTGGATCGCAACCTGGAGAATCACACGAGCACGCCGACGCTTATAATGAAGTGGTTCGGAGGCGGAATGGTCTTGTAAGTTTTGGCGTACCTCAGACACGCCTACGCGCTGTCATATTTTTGGAACGGACCCCCTCCGCGCGGAACTAGAGGCGCGACGTACTAACCCCCCGTCGCGTAGGCACACGTCGCCGGGAGAAAATAGATCACGCGAACGAGTGTACGGTTTCGTCTGGTTCACCCGTTCGGCGTGAAATGTCGAAATCGGGAATCTTGACGGAGCAACGAATTGACGGAATTTTATTTGCTTGATGTACATGGATGTAAATAGTTTCGAGAATCGATGAATGGCTATATAGTCTCCGTTTGGGGGAGAGCATCGTCAGGCGTGACTTGGCCGCGCATCGTGCGACCGATAATGCGTTGACCTGGATTCAAAATAATGTAAAAATCAAAAGTTAGACCAAGCTGTCCTTAGATATGCCTCGACTTCTGCGATTAAAGTGGAACTGCTAAATAGTGTACATACTTGCAAAGGAAGCGAAAGAAAGAGAGCGCAAGTAGAATAGGGCGGCATGTGGTCAGACACGCTTCGCGCTGGCCACAACTGGAGTTGTATCCCTCTGTAACGCTTGATTCGTGCATTATTTTAATACGTGCTCCGAGGAACAACGGAGGACTTATCAAATCACCAATCTACAATACTTTTCAACGATCTCGATTGCAGGGGACCTAACGCCACGTACGAGGAAAGAATGGCCGCGCTGTACGACGACTCGGTAGCCTTTGGTGTGTCTTCCGCGTCGCTATCCACGTTCCAATTCGTCTTTGCCGTTTTCACGGTCGATTTGCTTAACATCGCGGCCTCTAGACAGATTGCACGATTGCGCAAGATGTTCCTGCGTTCCGTGCTCAGGCAGGACATGACGTGGTACGACACCAACACGTCGACAAACTTCGCCAGCAGGATCACCGAGTGAGTATCCTAGCATTATCAAGCGTTCCGTACGAATATATAATTTATATTCGCCCTACTTCCTATCAAAACCCCTTCAAGTCTCGATACACTCCGCGACTATAAAGCCTCGTTCACATTAGTCAAGTTACTTAACTTCAAGTCGCTTGAATCCAATTATGTAACTTGAAACTACCTTGCCAATCTGAACCTATTATTTACTTCACTTGAAACACCCTTTCACGTTTCTTTCAAGCTTCAAGCGAAGTTGAGATCCTTTCAACTTTACTTGCCTGGAAATACAACTTGACTAATAAGAATGAAACTTAACGGTCCTAAGTTCCAAGTAGCTCATAAACTCATCTTCAAACATCAGCCTAAATTCGAGCACCGAGTCAACGCTTGATGCCCACGAAAAGTTGATCCGCTCTCGCGGCTGTTGCGCGAGAGGAATTCTCTTGCGTCTCGAGGGGAAGCTGACACGTTCCTCTCGTAGACGGTATCCCGGAGACTCGCTTAAGTAGCCGTATTTTCTCACGCTGATCCGACTTCGTGGTGCATATCGCGTGTTCGATCTCGCAAGCCGGCGGATGCGACGGGAGCGGCGTGGCGCGGCGGTGTCCCGAGGAAGCGGCGGGCAAAGTTGAGGAAACGAGATCCGCTCATCAACAGGTGGCCGCTCGCGAAACTCGAAATCCTCGGCCACGATACAACGTCTCTGTTCGCGTCGGGGCCCGGCTAATTATCGAAGAGCCAAGGGTGGTTGCCGCGACGGGGCTAATTAAGACGCCGCGCGGAACTCCTTGCTCGCGCAACGTCGCCTATTTCGAGAGGCGTCACATTGGGACAATGTATCCGTTGCACAAGTGCAACGAATCGTAATTGCGAAACGGAGCCATCGATAAACATTTGCATTCATCCGCTGACGTCGGCCGTCGCTGGTTTCTTTGTCCCCGCGCGGAATTTCCGGGTCGGAGCGATGGAAGTCGTCGCGTCGTGACTCACGTCACCTTTACACCGTCGTCACGTAGACGATAAAACACGCCGCAAATAGCACGGGTGGAATATGTATATCGAAGCGGGTAGAGAAACATGCATACATCGGCTGTGGCATTAGAAACGCACTTTGGCTCGCGCCCGGCGGCCCGCGCTCATTTCTAATGGCAATTACGTAATTTTTATTTGCGCCTCGCATCGCCGCGGTAATGTTTCATGAACTTTTGGCTGGAATGAAAGCGCCTGTTACGCTCGCGGGCATCGGTCGCGTAGAATGGCACCGCGATCTCGCGAATCGTCATCGTAAATCATCCGTGGCTGACGTAGCCGTTCGTACTGTCATTCCTCGGCGAGTAAACGGCAATTTGGGATAGCGGGGCAGCTCGGATTGCGCAATGATTTCGACGATTCGCCGAGAAGATACCTAAATACCTACAAAACTTTCCCGATGCACTGCGGAGTAGGTATACAACGGATGAAAAGTCCGAGTGATGTAATGCCACGCAAAAATCACACTTCGCCTTGGCATTTGTTTTATCTGCCGCGATAAGAAGCCGCCGCGGCAAAAGAGACACATTGTATCGCACGGTTTACTTTCGCGAAAGCCGCTGTGTTTGCGCTGGGCTCTAGGCGTACACATCGTTTTAGAGTAGCATCGTATATCAACAGTGCGCAGGAGTGCAGATTATCAGGGGCGATGGAATTTTACCTATTTCGATATTGCCCGCATCCTTCGTCGCTAAGATAGATTCGCTATACCTGAAGGTGACCCCTATACCGCATAAGATAAGACAAACTTTAATTAATCCGCTGAATGGCTGCCCAACGGCCGTGTTATTTTCGTCTGCGACAAGTTTCGATAGAACCAGAGGGAAGTCGTACGAATACGCTTCTAATTGCGTCGATCCTGTCGCGCGCGATGGCAGGAGGCCTAAGTGGAGCGATAACGTCGTCGAAAGAAAAGAATTATCCACTGGCCCGTGCAATAATCCAGTTTCCTCTTCCTCTCCTCGCAGGGACTTGGACAAGATGAAGGACGGTATCAGCGAGAAGCTCGGCGTCTTCACGTACCTGATGGTCTCCTTCATCTCCTCCATCGTTATATCGTTCGTGTACGGGTGGAAGTTGACGCTGGTGGTGTTGAGTTGCGCGCCAATCATCGTGATAGCCACGGCCGTGGTGGCGAAGGTCCAAAGCTCTCTCACCGCTCTGGAGCTGGCCGCGTACGGCCAGGCGGGGACGGTCGCTGAGGAGGTCCTGGGCGCCATCAGGACCGTGATCGCGTTTAATGGCGAGCAAAAGGAGGTGGACAGATACGCGCAGAAGCTGGTGCCCGCGGATAGAACGGGCATAAAGCGAGGAATGTGGTCCGGAGTCGGCGGAGGCGTCATGTGGTTCATCATCTACATCAGCTACGCCGTGGCGTTCTGGTACGCATTGCTACCTTTGAAAACATTTACCGGGGGCTCTCTGTTTGCGGATAGTTCGCCCCACAGTAAACACGCGGAAATAGCAACTATAGGGTAAATCCGGGAGACGTGGTCGACCTAATATAAAATGGCTATTAAAACTAATATAGATATTACTTATTTTATCAGAACAAACCTAACATGTTCAGAATTTTATGCCGATTCAGAAAAACTGGTCGATATTTGCATTAAGACAATATTTACTGTAAATCGGGTTGAAAACTGAAGTCATGACATCTGACCACCTCTCCCGAGGTGCCGGGAGAAATGGTTTTCGTCGTTGGCAGAGACCACTCACATAATTATTCATGGAAAATTAACAAAGGATAAAGCAAAATTATTTATGAGTGAATACAACTACGGATTCATTGATATTTAATTTGTTTACGCTAAACAAGTAAAGAACACATCAAAGAAAAAGTGAATTACCTACTGGCGATTAGCAAGGCAAATGAATACAAAAGTGAATAAATAAACTAAATAAACAAAAATAATAATAAAATAAAAATAAAAAATAAAAAAATAAACAAAAATAATAAAAAAATCATAACTCGACCATCTCACCTTTCTGCAACGAGACATGGTCTTCTCGTTAGCTTTGAGAGGAAGAGTTAATATGGCCAAATACTTTGGCTGCATTGTCCCCCAATATCTCTACTATCTTATTATTCCAAACATTAAAGGAAAATAAACTTAGAAGTATATTTTAAATTCGATTCTGTACAACCGCTGTTTGACAAAAGAGGTTAAATGTAACATCAATTTACGTTTTATACCCTATAAATCCAGATAAACACAGAAGGAAGCGAAATAACGCTATTCATTCAACTATTTGACTTCTAGAGAAGTAATTGGTCTGCACTTTAATGCATTTTTACGTATAGACTCTGAAATATAGCGACACGACCAACTCTCCGGCCCGACCGCGTCTCCCGGATTTACCCTATTTCTACAGTAAATGCTTTTGAGCAAAACAAACACGTGCTTCGCGATGAAAACAGGTCGAGTAACTTCTGCGCTCCTGAAGGATGCAGAGGAACGTTTCGAATGTTGTTCCGTTTAAAAGAGATGGTCGTTACTCGTGAGTAGGGTCCCTCGTGTATTCTCCTTCCCCGGGATCTTGACAGCTGAAGTCGCATTGTCTTGAAAATTGGGTCGCCATATTGGGGGCTTCTTTGTTCAACCGAGCACCAAACCGCTCGGAGCGCTTCTTTCTATCTTCTCGAAGATGAGCAACCAATATGGGTCGAATATCTCGAAACTTCGTTAAAATTCCAAGTCGAAGGGTCCTCAGACTTAATTTCTGTGTTTGTCCGCCATGTTAGGTACGGTGTCCAGCTAATTTTGGAGGACAGACCCAAGGAGGTGAAGGAGTACACCCCCGCTGTCCTGGTCATAGTGTTCTTCGGCGTCCTGGCAGGTGCCCAGAACATGGGCCTGACGTCGCCTCATCTCGAGGCGTTCGCGGTCGCGAGGGGCTCCGCCGCCGCCATTTTCCAGGTGCTCGATCACGTGCCACCGATCGACAGCTTGAGCAAGGAGGGCCAGAGGCTTCCGGCCGTCAACGGCGAGATCGAGTTCAAGAACGTGCACTTCCAGTACCCGGCCAGAAAAGAAGTGAAGGTGCTTCAAGGTCTGAATCTCAAGATCAATCGCGGGGAGACGGTGGCCCTTGTCGGCGGATCCGGCTGCGGCAAATCGACCTGTCTGCAGCTCATCCAACGGCTCTACGATCCCCATCAGGGACAAGTGAGTAAAAGGAGAATTAAGATCGCTGGGGGCAACAAGGGGATGATAAGAGAAGCTGCGCGGCTGTTCGTAAAATATAAGATGTAAATGCTCCTCGTTCCTCGGCGAAGGAGGTGGGAAAATGGCACTGCCCCGGGCGAAAGACTCCGGCGTTAAGCCGTAACTTTTTTAAGACATCTCTCTCGGGGCACGCCGCCGGTGTTGAAATTCAAAACGCGCGCCAGCTCCTTATTAAGCTCTCGTGTCTCATTACCCTCGGTTAATTTAAGAAACGGCACCTTCCTCCGCGCTTTGATCTACGGCCCAATGAAATAACAAGGAAAATACGGGGCATAATTCAATTTCCGAGACATATTACAGTCTTCTCAGCGCCGTGGATCAGTTCTATTAACCACTTAAATTTCTACCTGCAGTTTCGCAACGCCCCAGTACTCACTGCCACTAGATTTACTATTTTCCGCCGGTTGCTTCGCGCCCCTCGGTTGTTTGTTTACCAAGAGGCAGCGTAATTTATTGGAACCCAAGAACGCGCGGTATTTTTGTACGGACGTTACGCAACTAGGCGGGTTAATAACCGAGTCATGAATATCCTGGTGACGTTTTTCTCCCCCGTCGAAATTATAGCGGCGTCGAAGAAGCAGCCGGTGCACGCGCCATCGCGGCATCCTCCGCGTTGCTCGGAAAATAACTCCACCCTCCGCTGACTTTCTTGCCAAACCCTTTCGGAACAATCCTTTCGACGCGTGCCCCGCTCCCCCCTCCAAAAGATGGTCACAATTTCGTCCGGCGGGGAAAGGAAGTTTACGAGCCACAGAACGGGAGCAATACAATTCCTCGACCGATTAAATTACAGGGAATTCGGGCTGGACGGGAACGGGGGATTTATTTATCCCGTACGGAGGGTTAACGATATCCCAGCCGTGTGAATATTCCATTATTACATCTGTATCCCGCGACGGGGGGGGGGGGGGGGCGGGAGTTTTACGGGGGGACAAGTTTGAAGCGTTTCTCGCAGGAATACAGTGCCGTCGGAGTTTTCTCAGCAGTAAAAGTTTTACGATTCCCGCGTTCCGCATCCGTCGCAGTCCGCCCTCCCCCCGGTCGAAAATATTACGCCATATATTCGGCATACTGATTTCGGCCCAGCTCCGCGCGGCATTTACATTTTCCACGTCATCGCTGCAACGGTACCGATAAAACGGGTCCCCCTTGAAAATCGTTTGCGCGACGATCTTCTCGGTACCCCTATTCTATGCTCGCATACAGGGTGTCTCTGAGACGTTCGGTGCAGTGTGCGGATGAAACATAGAGTGGAATGCTCCGCCGAAGTTTGCTTGGGACGTTGGGGGATGATTCTGTATGGAACAGTGGATGATCCTCGTCAAAGGCAATTGATACGAGATTCCCTTTATTTCTGTTGGCGAGCAGGTACTGCTGGACGGCGTGGACGTGGCCAAGCTGAATGTTCAATGGCTCCGTTCGCACATAGGTGTGGTCGGGCAGGAGCCTGTGCTGTTTGACACGACGATACGGGAGAATATCCGTTACGGAAATGAAAGCATTACCGAGGAGGAGATGATCAAAGCCGCGAAGGAAGCGAACGCTCACGACTTCATCAGCAAACTGACCGAGGTGAGCGCGCCCCGACCCCTTTTTTCCTATTCCCCTCGCGTTCGCCCTGCCGACAGAGCGGAATTTTAGTTTTCCAACCCCCTGTGCCGCGACAGACGCCCCCGATTGATTCGGTCACTTTCCAGCCAAGAGGCTCCAGGACACGTACACACGCGCCGCGTGAAACCTTCCAAAGACCTCCACTCCCGCTCCATCTCCCAGTTCTTTTTCCGTGTCGATGGATCGTAGACTCCCGGTCGGTCGTCACAAAGAGCCGTCTAATTAGAATCCTATCCACCAGCCGTGAATTTACTTTGAATTTTAATCTCGATCTCGCGCCACCTCCACGGTGATCACCGTTTGTTCCGTCGGTGATCAGTGTTTAGATTCAGAGCTGCGAATTGATCCTCTTCTATATCGTAAAGCCACTGATGAATTAACCCTCCGTGTATTGAATTAGTTTCCCCGTTACGTCACTATTTGATCTCTCAATCATCGAACCCACACTCTGCGTGGCCATAGCGCGTTCGCTGCTAAAATCATCCGAGATATTCATTGGATAGAAAGCGAAGCTCGTATACAAGGTTCTGTTTCTCTTTCAACTCGCTGGAATTGACGCTGATCATCGGGCAGTAGCAACGTGTTAACAATAGTCTCAGGTGTGACCGTCGGTCCGCGAAACCGGCGGGCAAACAGGCGATAAAATAGCCGCGTTAAACCGCGCGCCAGCAAATAACAGTATCCCTGATTACGGCTGCGTCCACGATTAGGCGTTTATTACCGAATTATCGGTGGACGAGCGTGATGCCTCCAACCTCTGCCCGCTGTACCGCGCGACGTGTTTAGGACACCCAACCGCCCGCGGAAACAAGTGGAACAGACATTTTCCGGTTTATGGAGAACGGTTGGGCGGTGTAGTTCGCGGACACCGGCGATCGGGCTCGTGAAATTTTATTCGAGCACCGGGCATCGTTCAGTACGTGTTCGTGGATCGTTAATCGAGCATTGATTAGAGAGGGAAATGTGCGATTGGGGTTGTACTTGGTCGTAGAAGAAGTAGGAGGGCTTTCTTTAAGAAGAACACAGTGGTGGATATTCTTTGTAAAGGGTACTGTCATTTTCTGTTCCCCATCACTGTATTGTACTCGATGAGGCGAACAGCAGGGGGCATTAAACTGTGTTACATTAACGTTACACGAAGTGCTTCTCCTCGTAAATTTATTAAATCCCCCTTGGTGGTACGCGAGCACTACGCACCTCGCCCCGTCATTAATTAAATAATCATTATTTCGAACCGCGGAGACCTCGGTGGCCTCTTGTGTACCTGCCAATGAAACGAACAAATGGCGAGTGTGCTGTTCTGTCCAGAATTATCAACGAACGAAAGAGGAATATCAAAATACGATAAAGTCGTTTCTTTTATCAAAGATTTCGATCAGTTTCATTGGCAGCGTTCTGCCGACTTGGATCTCGATCGAGTCTATCGAAGGGTTCGATGTACCACGTGTCCCCGATTTGAACTTCGTCTTTTGGGGGCGCAGGAAGCGAGAAGTTATCGGTGGAATCTTTGTTGCAGGGTTACGAGAGCCCAGTTGGGGAGCGTGGGTCGCAAATGTCGGGCGGACAGAAGCAGAGGATCGCGATTGCGCGAGCCCTGGTCAGACGACCGGCCATACTTTTGTTGGACGAGGCGACTTCCGCCCTGGATCTCCACAGCGAGGCGACCGTGCAAAGGGCCCTGGACGCCGCGTCAAAGGGCAGAACAACCATTGTCGTCACTCACCGGCTGTCCACCATCACCAACGCCGATCGGATCGTATTTATAAAGGACGGAGTAGTAGTCGAGGACGGCACCCACGAGCAGCTGCTCGCCCTCGGGAAACACTATTACGGCCTGGTTTCCGCCGACGCCAGCGCGACCGCCAGAGGTAATCCACGTGGATCCTTTCCCTTCTCGTGTTATTGACACTCGCGGCTGTCCACTTTCTCCTCGCAGGCGAATTGTAGGTTTCTCCTTGTTCCGTGAAACGCTCGAACTTTGACGAAAATTGGTATTGTGACGAAGTGTGCTTCACGTTGAAACGAAATAGAGAAGCACGTGTACGAGCTGTTTCTATTGGCCAGAACAATTGAAACGGCCTGTACATTTGGCAGAGCGTCACTCTGTATTTAATTACACGCCTCCATTCTTGTCCAATTAGCGAAAGCAACGGCATCAGCCGCGAAGACAGTGACAGCAGTCATACCGAAACAGAAGCCGCAATTGAAACGACAGTTCTCCACTCTGTCGATGCACTCTCATCGTTTGTCTTTGGCGGGCGCCTCGGAGACCTCGGAGAATCCACTGGAGGAGCATGAGAAGCCTTACGATGCACCGATGATGAGGATATTCGGGCTCAACAAGCCGGAATGGCCTTACAATATAATCGGTTAGCACTGAGTATAACTGCGCAATTGATTCGCTTATTATTCCCTCTCTCGTTCTTCTATCCGCCCAGTTGAGAACCGAAGAAAGGCAATCGCGGCTGCTCTGTTACCAATTTTACAGTACGCAACAATCCTCATCTGAACTTAGAATCTATAACTATTCTCTACCCTCCAGCAATAACAGAAACAAAGAAATACAGTAAACCCCTTCGATTCCTTGCCTTCCCAGATTCTCGGTACACCTAATTTCCAAAGCTACCACTGTTCCTCCCACCAAGCAAACCCACTGACAGTATAATTATGCTCGTGCTGCAGGGTGTCTAGCAGCAGCGATGGTGGGCGCGTCGTTCCCAGCGTTCGCAGTCCTCTTCGGTGAAGTGTATTACGTGCTGGGTCTCCAAGACGACGACGAAGTGCGTCGCGAGACGGTCAACTTCTCCATCATGTTCCTCGTGGTCGGGATCGTGACTGGCGTGGGCACGTTCCTGCAGATGTACATGTTTGGCCTGGCTGGCGTGCGTATGACCACGAGGATCAGGCGGATGACGTTCGCCGCGATGCTGAAGCAAGAGATGGGCTGGTACGACGAGGACACCAACAGCGTGGGCGCGCTCTGCGCCAGGCTCTCCTCGGACGCCGGCGCTGTTCAGGGTGCGACGGGGACTCGCATAGGCTCTATTCTTCAGGCCCTGTCGACGCTGGTGCTCGGGATAGGCCTGTCCATGTACTACACCTGGAAGATGACGCTGGTTTCCGTGGTCTCGATACCCTTGGTGCTCGGCGCGGTGTTCTTCGAGGCGAGGGTGATGAGCGGCCAGGGCCTGCAGGAGAAGAAGAAGATGGAGGCAGCCACGAGGATCGCCATCGAGGCGATCTCGAACATTAGAACCGTGGCTAGTCTGGGTAAGGAGGAGGCCTTCCTGGCACGATACTGCATTGAGCTGGATCACGTGGCTGCCGCCACCAGAATCAGAAACAGACTCAGGGGATTAGTGTTCTCCTGTGGCCAGACCACACCTTTCTTTGGCTACGCCCTGAGTCTTTACTACGGTGGATCACTGGTGGCCACCGAGGGCCTCAACTATCAGGACGTGATCAAGGTGTCCGAGGCGTTGATCTTCGGCTCGTGGATGCTGGGACAGGCTCTAGCTTTCGCCCCCAACTTCAACACCGCCAAGATCTCCGCCGGAAGGATATTCAAGCTACTGGACAGGGTCCCGGAGATCGCCTCCCCACCAGACTCGGAAGAAAAAGATCTGGATTGGGTGAGTGGGATTGTTATTTCACTTCTCGGTAGACAGCGGTAGAAAGTAGATACAATGACTGCGGTGTCATCTAAAGATGAGGCAGCGCTACGGTTGTCCACGTGGACGGTAATCCAGCTGTCGTTTCATTACGACTGTTTAGCAAACTATCGAATTTATGGTGTTCACACAGGGAAGTCTCGGGGCAACACGCGTTAATTACGCTCAAAACGCGAGGCAGTGTTTGATCAGAGGCCACCGCGACCGCTTCGGAATTCCAAAGCGTTTAATGAAGAGATACGAGTGAACGACGTTTCCAACTCGCTACGCAAACGCTCAAATTGCCGCGTGCAACGTGCCTCGCGAACAAAACGTCGCTCGCTCGTTCGATAAACAATTTCCTCGTGGTGACTCGGCCTCGGCAAGGCTTGCTTTGTTGAATACTACAAATAGCCAATGGTAGTTTGAAGGAATACATAAATAGAACGCGAACGAGTCATTCTTTCTCTCTTTCTTCTTAATTTGATCGAGGATGATACTGATCGACATCCCAATACTCGAATCAGAGGAGCCAGTTCTCAAAGGGCGCGACAATTGACGGTTTCAGAAAGCAGAAGGTCTGATACAGTTCTCGAAAGTCGAGTTCCAGTATCCAACGCGGTCGGAGATGCAGATTCTGCAGGGCCTGAATCTGATAGTGAAGCCTGGCCAGATGGTGGCCCTGGTCGGGCAAAGTGGATGTGGCAAGTCCACATGTATCCAGCTGCTTCAACGACTGTACGATCCCATCTCTGGCACCGTGACGTTGGACCGTCGCGACATCACCTCGGTCTCGTTGCGCAATTTACGCTCTCAGCTCGGCGTGGTCGGCCAGGAGCCGGTCCTGTTCGACAGAACGATCGCCGAGAACATCGCCTACGGTGACAATTCTCGTTACGTGCAGATGGAGGAGGTCATCGAGGCCGCTAAGAAGTCAAACATCCACAGCTTCGTCAGCTCTCTACCATTAGTGAGTGACACTTTGACTTGGAACGGCTCGATCGTATCGAGATACCTCTTTGACACTCTTCGCGTGGAATGTCGAGGTGTGAGGAGAGTGTGGAGGTACATGGGGATGGTTCTGGGTTATTGTTACAGGGGTACGATACTAGGTTAGGATCTAAGGGCACGCAGCTCTCTGGTGGACAGAAGCAACGTATAGCGATAGCGCGAGCTTTGGTCAGGAACCCTCGAGTCCTGCTCCTGGACGAAGCCACCTCTGCCCTTGACACTCAGAGTGAGAAGGTAAGATCTTGCAGTACCAGTTTTATGGTATTCAGAATTAAGCCTCTGTTATACTCTATCAAAAATTTCTAGCCCTGCTACTCTCCATACCCTTCATCATTTCGTGTCATTTCATAATTCACTTTAACCGTGATTTCTTCGGTTCAATATCGCCAATAAAACGTATCCCTGAAGATCTCGCAAAGAGCTTCGCGAGAACACTAACGGAGAGGTCATAGAATTAGTCTGAAAGCACGAGGTGTACTCGGTAGCATAATACACGTGGAAACGCGGAAAGAAAGTTAAACAAACGTCCGAGAGAAGTGGACGGTGAATTCTCCAGAAGACAAAGACGACGTATTCGAGCTTGCCCCGACATTGTGTTACGCCTGGGATTAATTAACAGTGTCGTAATGCTAGGTCAGAGTTAAACACGGTTACTGTAGACGGTGATAACCTTAGAATCCTCAATGCCCATCGACGAAACACGATTGGGTTCAATTGAAAATCCCGCGGTCGTGCTCGTTACCGTCCTCTCGAGACCGCCCACGGTCAATCGAGTTAATGACCTCTGAAAACGTGTATCGACAACCGTCGAAATCTCTTTGGGACCGATCGAGCTTCCTCTTCCATTAAACCCCCAAAATGAAAAGCAAAATTTCTATTTGACCTATTCACTCAGCAGTGTACTGAGGAGAATTGTTTCGGAAATAGAACAGTGGTTCTACTCCAAACATTTTCGCTGCAGACACACAGCCACCCCCCCAGCTTGCGTTGTTTCGTTTGCTCTGGGCGGCAAAGGGTGCATCCAAATATTTTGCCACCGCGAACGATGAATATCGGGACACTGTCGGGAACAACAGCACGGTGCAGCATTGTAAAGCAGCGTAGTGTTGCGCGAGCCCGCCGGCTGATGAATATTAATGGATCCTGATGGATTTTAATGAACAATACGAGCAAAAACAGCGAGTCGAGGCGGGGGAAAAAAAGATATCGCGACGTCTAACCGGTTGCCGTGCTACGTAATGGAACGTGCGCACTTTGTATGGTAATTTTCTTGGAATTAAAATTCATACGTTTCCGCGCTGTTCGATCGGGACCCCGCGATAAAGCATCTTGTTACGCGAGCCTGCGCGCCACTTCCTTTATTACTTAAGAGGTGCTTTCGATTAAGAGGCCACGAGAAACCCTTCAACGCGGATATTTATGCGCGAAACGCTTTTCCCCTTCATCGAAGATTCAGAGCGATTGTCACAGCTCGGACGCTTAATTTTCTAAACCGCCACGATCGATTATTCCAGCCACGGGCCCTCGAAATCGGCAACGATCGTCAACAACGCCGCGCAATAGTATTATCCATGACAACAATCGGAAATACTGGAGCTCCGCGAGTATTCAATTGTTGTGGGACGAGCGGCGGGCTGCTCGTCCGGCAAACGAATTTCACTGCAATTATTGTTTCACGGCTGCTTACGACCATCCTGCCGTGCTCTTTGTTGGCCCTGACCGGTAGGAAAACAGTGGGGCGCGCGTGTGCCACTGCACGCTACTGCACGGCTCGCCAAATCTCTGTTCGTTCCACTGAACTTTTTTCACCGGCATTGAAACACTCGCTTTGTTTCGTCGGTAACGAAAAAGAAGAATAGAATGGACCCGTGACAGACGTTCAGCCGTTGAAATAATCATAGAATTTGACAAAAAAGAATTGTAAACACGAGCGCAAACACGGCCCCGTCTATGAATCAGGAAAGTGAAAGATTGAATGTCGTGCATTAGGGCAAGTATTCGAAGCATTCCGCCAGTTTACGGACAGAGCCTTGACGACGTCCCTTTCTCATCGATTATCGATCACCCCCGAAAATTCCTGGCGCGCTTCGAATTGTGTGACAACCCTCCGGCGATCCCTTAATCTTATGCAAAGCCTAGTGCACGTTCATCAGTCATTCAGACAAGCTCATCGCATGTTTATGGAATATCCACTGTAATTAATCCCTTGAGAATTCACTCGACGACATTGTACTAATAAAGAAGCAGGCGAAGGTAGCCCTCCCAAGCTGACTCTCCACGATAATTTCTCGCGCAGGTGGTGCAAGCCGCGCTGGACAAAGCCATGGAGGGCAGAACGTGCATCACCATCGCGCATCGTCTGGCCACTATAAGGAACGCGGACGTGATCTGCGTGCTGGAGAAGGGAAAGGTCGCGGAGATGGGCACTCACGACGATCTAATAGCGGCCGACGGCCTCTACGCTCATCTGCACGCTCTCCAGGAAGCAGCGATGGAGTAGAGTGGAGCGGCCATAGACGACGCGCGACGTCCCCTCGGCGCTCTTCGGGGCTGAAAGGCTCGAAACGACGGGGACCGCGGTTACGTCGGAAGCGAGCTCAGCCTCGGCCCGCCACCGCGGAAGGAAGAGGAAATTGCGCGAGCCACGGAGGAAAATGGCACGGATTCCCACCCCTTCGCGGTCGAAACGCGTACTTGGGCTGCCGCAGGAGACTCTTAACAAATATTCTCTCTCTCATCCTCCTGTCGGCACCCTCCACCCCGCGACTCTCGTTTTTTATAGATTTCGTTGAACGGTAGAATTTCACGGTTTTCTTGGTGCGTTCACCTGCTCCCCCGGGAGTTACGGAGGTAGATGAAATCGAGGAGGCTCCCCTCTCGTAGCGAACTCGAATCTATTAGTAGCTGTTGGCTCTGTCCTCGTTCGTCTCGTAGACGTCATCGGAACGCGTTTTCGCGGTGCCACGTTCTTCCCTGTCCCCGGCTCCCGCCTCCGTGCCATGGGAAGCGTACCGCGAGCTTCAGAGACGCGCCCTTCGAAACCGGAAATCGTACAATCCCCTATAACCCGGGCCACAAATTCTGACGACGCTTCGGGTCGTTCGCTGCTCCCACTTCGCACGGTCATTACGCAACGGCCCCGCCGCAGGGAACGATGAAACGCGTCGTTTTCCGTAATGTCGCCACCCCGGGGCAACGGACACCGTCCTGTCCTCGGGCGTGTCGTCCACCCACGCCTTTTTCCATTTTCCCTGCGTTATTCTTCCTTGTTTCGCGCCGCTGGTGACGCGTGCCGTGCTTGATCGATTCGAATGGGAAAGGTTCCGCGAGGATTATCGCGTGCTCGCCGCGCCGGCAGAGTCGACGTACAATCTTTTAGACAAACCCTTGTCGCGTGGGGATTGCAGGATAGCCGCGGGCAGAAAGGAATACGAATGCGTCGCCGGAGCACGCGACGGGGAGTCACGGAGATTGGAGGGATGTTTATTCGAAGCAGACGGGGGGAATCAATATTTGCGTCGGCGGGTAGGGTCGATTGATCGATCACGCGGCAAACGGGACCAGGGAACGCGAAATAAGACGCGGAAACGACGACGAGCGAAGGTGTACTTCTTTCCTAGCCTCGTCTAACGACGCCCCTGCCCATGAAAGATGCATGAGTGTTTCCCTCTTTATACGGACAATCGCTCTCCCCCTGTCCCCCGACGCCCTCTTATTCGCGTGAAAACTAGCCTCCCCCCCCCCCGTTTCTCGGCTCTGCGAAACGTCACTCGACTATCTTCTCGTGGAACGTAACGAGCTCGATATGGAGCTTCCGTCGCGCAGTCGATTCAGAGAAGATCGCGAATCGTCAGCTTGTTGTGCCTTAATAATTACGTGATTCGTGGATGAAAGGAAAGGGAGGAGGTGGAGAGCGAAATCGTATGAAAAGGGCTGATTCTCTGAAAAGAATGGCGCGTCGAGGTGCGAATTTCGAATGGCCAGGATCGGTTCGCGAATCTTTTGAATAAAATACACGTGGAATATATTGGAAGATCGTGGGAGGTGTGTTACTAGGGTAGGAACACCGTTTCCATGGTGTTTTCGGATGCAGATCCATGCGGAGGCTGGATTTCCGTGGTTGAACTTCGCGACAGATCCTTTCCCCTGAACTTGTGCCTTCACTTCGTATATTTAGCGATAAGATCCCGCCGAGGGCCGCTCGAGGCTTGTCACCATCGCGATGGCGTACCACGCGGCGCGAAAATCCTCTAAAATTTCGCCAACCAATTCGTATTTCTTCGGCTTTCCACGCGACGAGCTGATCAATGAAATCATTTAGGGTCGCGAGGGTTTCGTTTTATTCGTTTCGCCCGCTGGTCGACGCAGAGTACTTAACCACCTCGGAAGAAGGCCTCGACTAAGCTTTACCGCGATCGACGCGCAACATAGTGCTTTATATCGCCGACGACAATACTACGTAGCCGTAGAGAACCTTTGACACAGGGACAAGCGTTCGCCGCGACTGGTAGCCGTTTAAACGTTTCTTAATCCTTAATTAGAGTAAGAGCCGAGGCGGAGACGTGGTTCCTTGCAGGATGGAACGCGACAAATGCTCTCCACAATCGTCTTCTTTTATTTCTTCGTTTTACGTACTTATCGCGCTCGAGCGAGTCCAAAAGAGAACGAACAAAAGTACAATCAGCGCGCGGACGCGTCGAATGGCGGCCCGGCAGAAATGTTTACGCCGTATCGGATTTAACTTTAATTTAAGCTCCCTCTCTCCTCGCTTGAGAATTTGGTGCTCGATCGGGCGAATTAGTCGGACGAGTCGCGTCGTGTCCGCCGAATGGAATCGGTGGTAGATAAATCGGTCATAACTCGAGCTTCCGTAGCAGACGGAGACGGCACGTCGCGAGGAAATGTAGTCGAGCACCGAACCGAGATAGATGAAGAGACACGACGCACGGAGAGATATCGTAGCTGTAAAAACATTTTCAAATCGTTACTTAAGACTAAGGCTGCGGCCAGCGTAACTTAAGGGGCAGAGATCTTAAAATACGCGAAACGAGCGATCGCTCGGCGTCAAATGTGTGCGGCTATTGCGATACGAAACAGACAGTGCAGCGTGCTTTCGTTATAATTCTGTTTTCCCTCTTTCCCTTTCTATTTTCTCTCTCTCTCTCTCTCTCTCTCTCTCTCTCTCTCTCTCTCATTTTCTTTTTCATATGTCGAGAGAGCGTCGAGTTGTAATTACACAGAGAATTAATAGGCAGTATAACGACAAAGAGAAAGTATTAATTTTTTTTTCGTTTTATTTTCTTGTTACAAGAGAGACGGGGCAGATCGTACTGCTGCCATATACAAAATAAATGGAAACATAGTGGACAAAAAAAAACACATACAAACAAACACAGCCCAGTCGTTTTCGATGCACCCCGTCGCCGAAAAAAAAAGCTGCGAAACTGCGCCCAACCATTCCCCTCCTCGCGTCCGTCTCGTCCATCTGTCCGGCGTTTATCCTATATTTTCTTTCTACTTTTTTTTTTGTTTCACCGCGCGAGGTTTATTCGCCGCACGGAATTTATATCTATTCGCGCGGCCTTTTAGCGTTCATCACGGGACTCGCCCGATCGTTTGTGAAAAATCCACGGGGAAAATTAAAAGAAGCGGTCGTCGCGTTAAATCCCCGTCGAATCGAGGAGAAAAGCCGTGGATTTCGATTACCATTGCCCCGACCAGTCTGCCTGTTTTCACGAGTTTGTAAAAAAAATCCTCCCGCCCTTGGTGAAAGTGCCCTCGCTTTCGACGCTTCCCCGCGTAACAAGGTCGCCGTTTTTTACTCTCACTAGACCCACGTGTTCTTTTCCAGCCCCTATCGTTATTTGCACAGGAATTAATTATCCGACCTGGAAGAGCCTCTGGGCTCTAGAGGTGTCGCTAGACTCAGGTACGTAGACTGCTTAGACTAGTCGAAGTGTGAGGCGAGGCTGAAGAATTACTTAACATAGGAGTATCGTAGACGAAGTGGAATGAGATGGATGCCACTGTCGTCAGGCATGTAACAATACAATAACTTGAGAACGATGATGCATCGATACGTAAGAATGCTTTTCTAGTTTTCAAATTAAAAACTGAATCTTCCCTGCGATGTTAACATTTCATGCGACCCCACGATTCGCCGCGAGACCCCTTCGAAACTATTCGCCGCGGATGCTGCAGCGTCCAGCCGAGGGGGTTGGAGGGTGGAGAGGGGTTGACGCGCAACAGAGGGACAAAGTGAATGCTAAGTTCGATGAGCGGGGACGAGGGCGAGTTTTGCAAACTTGAGCGGGGCAGTTTTTCAAGAAACTTCCGCCGCGCGAAAGCAGCGTGAACGCGTCGCTGGAGGGGTAGTTGACAAAGGCCAGCCGTGGATGTTTCCATCGAGCAGAGGGTCGGATAAGAGGAGTGGTGCGAGGGATAAAGAAGTATCCACCACGGAGGGAAGCTGATTTATTGCTACCGGCGACCGTCGCCGGGGAAATCGCGGGGGAAGCGAAAGTGTGCAAGGTTGTCGGGTGCATAACGCGTCGGGGACTCGAAATTATTCCATCGAGCCCGCGCTGCAAGCCACTCCAGCAAATACTGTCCCGAGCGGGGCAAAACCAGCCGCGTCTTAATCGCCGGGGGCACGCAGAGCGTTTCGCGCTGAAACGCAACGATTAAGGCGAACGCGGACCGTCATTAGCGCCTCGTAAATCCGATTAGCCCGCGCGACCGATAAAACGCCGCTGCGTCGTCCTTTTATCGCCTATCCGCCGCGCGGAATCTTGGGAAAACAACGGGGCGGGAATAATTCATGACCTTCGACGTCGGAAGTGCACGGCCGCTATGTAATTTCGTTTCGCGGCCCTCGACGTGAGCGGCGAAGGGTCGACGATTTCGCACGCGGGGGCGGTGAACGGCAAGTTACAGGCCGTCGCGCATTTTGGCGAAGCGCGGCGATACGAAAGGGTAAAGTTTATAAACAATTGATTCCAACGGAGCCACGCGCAGTAGACCGAAGCACAGCGGCGATTAATTAACTATTATTAATTTCTTCCATTCGCTTCACGGCGCCTCGCTTCGCAAAAACGCGCGACGGCCTTAGCCCTCCTTGTCTCAGACTTTCCTCACGCCTCCGCTTCGAATTGAATCGTAACCGAGGAAACGGTCGAACCGAATCACCCGTCAGCGTTTATTATCCCCTCGTTCGACCCGTCGCTTAGGACTGATTAGAAAACCTATTCGCTTTTACGGGGCGCGTGAAAGAGAGAAAGCGCGCTGGCCCGTCTGCTTCCCTCCCTTCGCAAGAGTGCAGCACGTAGGGCGGCAAAAAGACAGCCACGGGACCACGGCGAGTCACTTTAATCCCTCGAGTCGACGGCGATTAGCATTCACAGAGGAAGAGCTCGCTCTTTGTTGTACCGACAGGCAGCTTGGACCTGGAATCGCGGGTTCGTGCCAACTGGGTAAGCACCGGAGGAGGCTCAAGTTCCCTGAGAAACGGAGACGGCGTGACGCAAACTGGGTTAGGATAAGGATAACAGTCTGTAGGGGCAAACAGTGCCGGGGAAAAACTCGATACTAAACTCCGGGGATGCACGGGGCTGGTTAAGCGTGAGGGATGACACCCTTTGAGGAGTTTGGGGATGACTGATGAGTGGCTGCTGGGCAGACTTGAGACGGATGCGTGTTACACGCGTTCGCATCGATTATTGATCCGTGGACAGGCGGCGGTGGTTAACGGATGGATTATAAAGGAGCCGCGGGGAGTGGAGAGGATGTGTGCGGAGCGAAGAAGGTCGGTGGACATTAAACTAGTGAATATAAATATGCTTAGGCAAGGGGTTGGGGGTGGGTCAGACTGGATGTTGGCGCAGAAGAAGATAATAACTTGATGCCGTAATAAACTCGTTAATACCAAAGCAAGTAGAACACTCGCTATTAAATCAGACGGTCCATTCAACTACACGTACTCCCGGTGTTTGACAAGCTTCTCTCTCATACTCCACCGGCGCTCATACGGTGAGAGAAAACAGTGACGAGGAAACGCAAAACGAAACGAATAAAAGGGGGGAAAAAAGAGGTGGCGAGAGAAGGTGGGGTTGGTTGGCGAGGTCGTATGTGCGAGGCAGCGTGCAGCCTGCCAGGTGCATATAAATCAGCATAAATTGTAATGCAGAATTCCGTAGTCGGTATGCGTGGCGCCTTCGCGTTTAGTCAGCGTACATACGTGGCGTGTGTGCGCGCGCGGCCTGCACGAGCGAGCCTGACGCGTCTCGCGTGTGTTTAGCCAGCCACGAGAGGAAACCAGCTCCGCGGTCCAAGGGATCGTGCTGGAATTCACTTTGCCCGGCCGTTGTGCGGAGCGCGAAGGCGGGAAAGATTTCGGCACGGTCGAAAACGAAATTGCTGCCCCTAAACGAGTGAAGGGGACGCCGCGGGACCTGTCTCTCCCTGCATTCTTTCGCCGGCGTGTAATCCGCTTTGTGCGCCGCGCCACGTTACGTGCCGTTCTTTTTACGCGAGTACAATTGACTTGCATAAATCAGGGGCGGTCCCGCGGAGAGCGAAATTCCCCGCGATAAGCCTCCAAGTGTATCAGCGGTCTCTTTCTATTCGACGGGGAGTTCATTCGCCTGGGGGCGCGAAAAGTGGTTCGTCCAACACGCTCGGGGGTCGTGAATGAATCGGCGGCCGCGGACTTCCGCTCGGCTTGCCGGCTGTAGAGAGATCATGCCTTAACGATATTGAATCCGTTCACCCACCGCCGTGTCACTTCAATGGCGGAGCCCGGAGACAGATTTTTCGAACCTCGGATTTTCTACTCCCGATTTGCACTTGATCCACCGTACGAGGGTTCCTGGACGTACGGGATCCTTTCTGGGGCTTTTCATACCTTAGTCTATAGAGTCGAGTATGAGTCTCGCGGAGTTTCCACTTTGGTGTCGAGGCCCTGTGATATGATTCAATGGTGTAGGACTGGATAAGGAGAAATAGCCGATACGGCACAGGCAGGAAGAAATATGGCGAGTCGTTCAGTAGATTAAGTCCTGTTTATTTTCCACACGCGTACCCTTGGCCGCGTCTGACTAACGACTGTCCTGTTATTCCTTATTCCCGCTTGCCTTACATATAAAGGTAGATTTACACTAGCCGTCTGGACGGCGGCAAGACGGCTAGTGTAAATCTACCTTAGAGGTGCGACGTACGGCGCACAGTGGGGCAAAGTGACAAATTTTGTGTCAAAATCAAAGAACTTTTGATAGAAACGAGGTAGAGCGATGATTTTTTTTTTTTGCTAAAGCTGAAACATTGCAGAATAAGGGAAAATTGCCGAGATTATGGTATGAACGTTTTTTCACTGTGAAAATTTGTGTTAAACTTGAAATTTTTCAACAAAATTGTGATTAATCCAATACCATGCACGGTAGGATATTTTTCTTGACATGTTGGACCTCATTTCCTGTAGATTTTGTCACGCTGATTTCAAATCCGTTCGCAAAATTTGTCTACTACCTCAGGATTTTGAAAAAAATCGATTTATGTGAAAGACTAATGAAATCATATTTTTTTCGTTGAAATGATTTGATAACCCACTGGTTTGAAGGTATATTGTATTCCCATATATGGAACACAATCAAAATAAGAATAATGAAGTATTTGAATGTTTTTAGTTACTTACAAAACACTTCACATCTCGTGATCACTTGACGTATCGCCGTCCTGGTCACTGGCACTCTCTGTAGGCTGTGTGTGCCTGCAATGTAATTTAAATTAGATATCTATTTTCCATAATTATATTTTCATTTACATTATATTCATTTATATTAATGTCTTTTTTTTTATATTTTTTTTTGTTGTTGATGAGAAGTAAGTTAAAAAGAATAAATACTTAGCTTACTTCATGTGTAAATGAAAATATAATTATGGAAAATAGATATCTAATTTAAATTACATTGCAGCCACACACAGCCTACAGAGAGTGCCAGTGACCAGGACTGCGATACGTCAAGTGATCACGAGATGTGAAGTGTTTTGTAAGTAACTAAAAACATTCAAATACTTCATTATTCTTATTTTGATTGTGTTCCATATATGGGAATACAATATACCTTCAAACCAGTGGGTTATCAAATCATTTCAACGAAAAAAATATGATTTCATTAGTCTTTCACATAAATCGATTTTTTTCAAAATCCTGAGGTAGTAGACAAATATTGCGAACGGATTTGAAATTAGCGTGACAAAATCTACAGGAAATGAGGTCCAACATGTCAAGAAAAAAATCCTACCGTGCATGGTATTGGATTAATCACAATTTTGTTAAAAAATTTCAAGTTTAACACAAATTTTCACAGTGAAAAAACGTTCGTACCATAATCTCGGCAATTTTCCCTTATTCTGCAATGTTTCAGCTTTAACAAAAAAAAAAATCATCGCTCTACCTCATTTCTATCAAAAGTTCTTTGATTTTGACACAAAATTTGTCACTTTGCCCCACTGTGCGGCGTGCCGTCGCCTGGTGGCAAGCGGGAGATTCAAATTTATAGTCTACAATGGGAAACTTTGTTAAGATCGAATTTCTAATTTAATTCTGTACTAGGCGTAACCAGAGCTATCTGTCGAGGAAAGGGTTGAAGGGTAGGAAAAGCAGAGACGCAGAGGGATGAAGGAATTTGAGACGAAATAGCCGTAGAACGAAGAACAAAAGCAACACAGCTTGTCCAATTAATTTGTCCAATTATTTCCTTCGAGTCTAAGCGAATAGAAACTGCCGGGGACAAACGGATCGCGTTAAGTCGGGAGGAGGATTGAAATTTTATTCCACGGTCTGTTCGCGTGTCCACGAATGTTCAATAGTTGCTCCCAATCGGGGAATCGATCCAGAGCGATCAGATTTCTGAACACGTATCGGCCGACTCGCTGTTGTACGCGTCGCTAAAAAATACCCACCTTTTCCAGAGGAGCGCTCTCCCTGTTTCGTTACGGATGGCCAGTGAAACGTCCGACGATAAATCCGACGCTTCGTCGGCTGTTTATCACGGCTGGAAATAGAAAAATATCTAAACGTCGATTACACGCGCCGGCGTTCGGGCCGCGAAATTCATTGAACCCCCGTCTGGTACACGCGAAGGAGACGAATTTGATGGAAATTGCGGGGCGCAGGGGAAATTTACGAGGCCGCGCCACGATCCAGAAGCGGCCTCGTAATTCTTGGGATCTGTTTCGAGAACGCTGGCACGTCCAGGCCCGAGGACCCTCCAGGATGCGATATATAAAACGGACACGGGCTTTTTACTCGTCGATTCGCAGGGGTGCAGGACACGATACCCCTTTTTCTCGAGCTCGAAAGTTATTCTCAGTTCGACGCAGTATTGGGGATCTTCGCAGAGCAGTGATGTCTTTATACACTTTCTGCGAATGATGGATAGGGTAGAACCCCCAATTACTGACACCTACCCAATTACTGTCACCTTAAGCTATTTTACTGAAAATAACGAATAAATAAACGTTGTAAAGTCATACACAAAAAGAATTATGTAATTCAACCTATAATCTATACGCTAAAAAATGCACCACTTAATTTTTTTTTTCATTAATTTCTATAAGACGATAGAAAATTTTAATTTGATGACAACAGTGGAAATGGCGACTTCCTTACTAGTGAAAGAGAAAACAGGGCACTAAAGAAAGGGCTATAATTACTATATTTAAATTATTTACATAATAAACAATAATTTTTTAGTACAATATAAGTATCATAGAAAGTCACAACGATCGTAATATAACGATTAATTAAGCCTTTTTAATTAATATATGGGTGATAGTGATTGGTACAAGCGTTTCAAGCATTTTGGTATTACTGTCATAGCAGTAGTTGCTCATGTACATGAGAAGACATAACCATAAAATAAGTAATAAACAGTATTAGGTTAGCTGGCAGTGATTGGGGTGTCAGTAATTCAGTCACACACGTTTTAGAGGTGTCAGTAATAGATCTAGTAATATGTTTTTTAGATTAATGAATTTATATATAAAAATAGAAATTCTAAGACCCACAAAATGTTTTTCACGAAGTAAACATATTAAACCACAATAAAAAAAAATAAAAAACTTATACTTTTAGTCAATAAACACAGATACTATGCAATAATATTAGAGTCAGTCCTTAATGTGTCAGTAATTGGGGCTTCTACCCTACTTGGATTTAGTGTAACTTCTCCTCTCCTTTCTATGCTACTTGAAACACGTATTCGACAGACTTTTAACCACCGCGTTTACCAGTGATTATAGTGGATAAGGTTCTACACTGCACGCATGAAAAACGTCCATTCAATTACAAATTATTCTCACTACTTAGTTGCAAAGGTGATTTCGCCGACGTAATTGGCACCAAGCTATAAATATTCATATTTAATTAAAATATTCATGGAACACAGGTCGGTCGGTGCGGCTTGATTAAGGATTTCTTTTCGGTACGCGTCCAAAATTCCCGCGCGCCCTGGCACGTTGCTCCTCGCAAACCCAAGGAATGGAAAACACGGGGCACGAAGGACGGGGAGAGCTGTCGATACTGTTAAATATTGTGCGTACACGGTTCGACGGGCTTGAAGTCACGTCGACAGGCGGGCGAGCGTTACGCGAGATGCGCGCTAATTTCCATTAATCTCGCTGAAGACAGCACGGATAATCGATAATATCGACGGAATATCGACTTCCAATCACAGGATCGCGGACCGTGACCCATGCTGCGCACCGTGTCGACAGGAACAAAGGTGCTCATAATTTATGCGAGGACGCAGAATCTATCGGGCGTCGAAAATAATTCACCGGCGTTTCTGTCGCGTGTCACGCGGCCTCTCGGCTGCGTGACTCTGAGGATTGGAGCTCACCACTGTACAAATAACAAGCAACAATGTTAACGTCAGACGCTAATAGTGTACCATTTCCCCCCAAAATACCATCACCCCTTAGAATTTCGGTTCAACTTTAATTTGCCAAACAGTGGACCTGGTGGAAGAGAATAAAATCAGCCGTCACGGCGTGAAAAACGCACGGTAGGTTCGCTATATCACTGGTCGGACATTCTGCCAGTAGATGCAATGTGAAACTGGTCAGACACTCTCGCAGTAGATTCAGCGCGCCACTGGTCAGACATTCTCGCAGCTTTCCAATCAGCGCAACTTCTGCGGCGGGTGAATATCTAAATTACGCTGCTAGGTGGCACGGTCATGGGAGCGAACCAGGGTCGAAAGCAAGCAGAATAACGGTGGAAAGAATGTCATTAGTGGAAGCAGAGAAATAGAAATTACGAATTCCACGCGCGAGCTCGCGGAGGACGGTTACAATTACCGTGCCGCGTTCCAGGCATATCCTTTCCGTCCCGTGGAATTGATACGAGGCAAATATAGAAGAGGAATCGAAGGGAAAGGTGGCGCGGGGGCGAAAAGATTCCACCGGGGGCCGAGATAATGGCGCGTAACGATGGAGGACCGTGGATTCGGGGGGCGCGTGGCCGTCCGTTAAAATTAAACCGCCATTACGCGCAACACGCATCGGGTAATCCCTCCGAGGATCCGAGGAGCGTGTCCACAGCATTTCGCAGCTTCGCGTTGCAAGTTTGCTCGATCGTGGCGGAGTACAACTGGGAAATGGCGTTTTCAATGGAATTTCCATTCGGAATAATTAAGCCTCCCGTGGTGTCGAGTTGAATCAAAGTGACAGCGACTTCCTGGTGTTTAAAATGAGAAGCGAGAGCATGTGAATCTCATTTTTGAAAGGTGCAAGGAGTAACAGCACCGCGGTGACGTTTATTTCAAACAAGTTCCTGGAGCAAACATTATTCCGATAAACATCAGAGCTCGGTGGAAGCGAACACTTTCATCGGGCAGGAAAATTCTGACCAGGGGCGACGTTTTAATACGAGATGTCGCAGCTGAGGGACATGAGTTCCAAACTTTCCCTCGGCCCCAATTTATTCCCGTCCCGCTCCAATTGTCGGCGAATCGTTCGCGGCATCCCAAAAACCGTGAAACTATTTCGATCCGCGACGGTCGCTTTCCTCCTCCGCTGGATATTTTCAGTTCGCCGGGAGCGTCGCGAATTATGAAATTTCGCGTGGAATTAGGACGACCCCCGGTTACGAGCACCATTTCCCGCGAAGAACATGGCTCGGGGCGCGCTGCAGCCGCGTGTACTTGTAATTGCCGTGGCACGTTCGGCGCGCAAACACCGCGGCGGAGGCGTGCTTGAGCAATAATAACAGTAACGACGATAATAATGACGTGGATGCGCGGGCGGACCAGCAGGAGAACAGGATGGCGGGTGCCTGAAGGGCAAAAGTATTCCAGGCATCGTGAGTATCATTTTAATGGGGTGAGCAGGGGGTGTATTCAATTACGAGTGGCGCGTTTCAATTTGCTTGGAAATGCCTTGGGAACAACAGCACCGCGATCTGTTACAGAAAAATCAACCTATAGGTACCTGCGCTAATGCCGGGGGCTGTTGTTCCATTGAAATTCTACTCTTTTACGTTTCATCCTGTATCAATGAACCACGGTAACATGAACGCATTGAATTTCGCGAAATTGATTATTCATCGGCGTTCCGCGGCGTGAAGATTACCTAGACACGGAGGAATCACGTCGTGGAATTTTTTATAGTCGTGGAACCATTGCGGCTGCAGCTTCGTTAATCAGCGATTAACCGCAGCGGGGATTGACGAGGATCCGGGGATATTTATCACGCGACGTGAATAGGTACACATAATATCACGATATCCCCGAGCTTCGATACCCCATTTACGCGAATCTCGTTGGCGGCTTCATGCAACATTTAATTATGCCCATAAATTGCACGTTGCCGCTCTAATTTGCTAGTTTTGCCGTTCGTCGCCGGCCTGCCGCTGCTCCTCGTAAACATTCAATCGACTATTATAACGGACACCGGGAATCAGTCGACAAACAAGCCCTTTAACCCCTCAACGACCGACCCCTGAAACGAAAAACTGACTGTGAGGCCCGGGCCCTCGGAACGAAAACGACACTTTGCTACCTGAGGCCTCGACACTGAAACATCACGGTACAGACAACCTCTAGAGTATCTGGCACTGACGCGGGAGCCGCATTACAAAAAGGGTCCGTAGGGTAGACCGGGGTCGGTAGTAACAGGGGGGCGAATGTAACATGCTAAATATCTCAAAACATATAATAGATATTAACGCCAATTTTGGATATATGATGAAGAATAACATTTGGAATATACACATCCATGCCCTAAGAGTACAGATACGCAATAGACATGGATAATGAAGAAAATAACTTTTCGATACCCTAAAGTAACTTTTCCTTACTGACTTAAAATTGTAATATAAACACTCCCTTTGCAAGTATGTGCTTGTTCGATTTTTTAATCTGTAATTCGACCTTTTTTAAACTAATATTGATCGTTACTTGGCACTTTTAAGCGTCTCGTTAGTCAACATTTATAATTTAAGTTCAAAAGCATGGTCGGGGACGATTGTAACATCCGCAGTCGGGGTCGGTTTTACCGCAACAGAACCGAATAGGGACAAAGAAGGCGAATAATATTGTCTTATTTGCACGAAATCATATAGCATAGCACAAGCAAACCAAATGAAAAATGGGTGCAATATACTGAATGTAAGGATTTATCTGATGAAGAATGCGCCAGCCAAAATGTCTTTTATTTATGCTACAATTGCGACACCACGTAATTGGTTATAGATTTTACTTTTTTCATTTATTATTATAATTTAAATAAAAAAATATTTTAATTTTGTAAAGTTATATTTGTGCTACTATCGACTCCATGCAGTGTTACAACCGACCCGGGGTCAGGGACGGTTGTAACACTTTCTACGCTTCTCATTTTTTATTAATAACCGGAATATTACTTGACATACAGCGAAACTGTTGTGGCTCAAATAATGTCAGATAAATAAGTAACATTTTCGTAAAAAAACTTTTGTTGTAACTGTAATAGTTTTTGCGTAATCGTATTCCACAGTCAAAGTGTTACTACCGCCCCCGGTCTACCCTACCAGATACTGAGGCGGGCCACCAGTGGAAAACGTTAGGGTCCGTACGAGATACGGAGGCGGGCGACCAGTGGAAAACTTAGGGTCCGTACCAGATACTGAGGTGGTCGTTGAGGGGTTAATCCCACCCACGGCCGCACCGCGTCGAGCCGCGAGAAGAATCCCCCGACAACGACAAGATAATCCTCGAAGTGAGTTCGCTTAATGAACAACCCTCGCGGAAGTAAACGCGTTGCATTTACCAGAATCGTCGGTGCTCGGAGACGCTCGTCTCGGAGCCCGCCTCTCCCCTCGTCGCCATGTGCCGCAATTAAACTCGCGAAAATAGTTGGTTGAACGCTTGCTCCGTTCTTACAGCGGCTCGCTGCACCTGGAGAAAGCTCTCGAGCGTCCGGGGCACAATGAACCCGCGAATCCGACGATAATTGTCGCGAACGTGACAAGGAGATCGCACAACCGCCGCCCCCCCATACACGAAGAAAGCCGGCGGCGAACGTTGGGCTGTATTAACTGTCCAAGTTGTCAAAGGCGCCCGGCAACTTTCGTGGGCTTCGCGGCCATTGTTTCCAGCACGGTTTCGCGGTCCTCGAAGTTCCGTCACGATGGCGGCTTCCGGTTATCGACTCGTCGAGATTGAAATTCCCGGCTGTCCCCCTTCGCTCCTCCTTGCTCACCCGCGGTCGGGATCCAAACATCTTTTTCCAGCGGCGGGGGGGGGCGACGAGGATCGCGGAAAAGTTTTCAAAAAGGAGATCCTTCCGATACTGCGGGGATCGTCTGCGGCTCCAGGAAACTACGAAATTGAATTCTTTTCTAATGTTATAGGACGGAGGACTTTGGAAGTTTCAGGGGGACGCGTGTTGAGTGGAGCAACGGTTGCGAGAGACTACGGTGGAGAAGAGATAACATTGCATCGGATGGATCGGGTGGGAGATGAGAAGCGCCATTGAGATTTGTTGGAGACTTGTGACTATGTATCGCGAAGATGTTCGGTGGATGCTCCATCGTTCCGTTGAGATGGTTTCATTTAGGATTTTCTTAGAATCGAGTGGAACAGTCTCCAATCGTAAGGAAACATTGTGAATTCTCTAGGAACGGTAGGATACACCGAAAGAATAAAACGGCGATGGTTTAGCTGGCCCCGAGACAGAGGCAATCGGTGTTCTTCGCGAGATAATACAATCGACCGTAATTATCCGTAAAACGACCGAGGGAGCTTCTTGGTACAGCGGAGGGTGGAAGCTGTCCCCGATGAAGAGGATCCCTAAAAATTCTGGAGGCGCGCCAACGGAACGAGCTGGGAGGGCGCAGTTTTGCGGCTCGCCTCTGTCCGACTGCTAATGGAAACGTTCCACCTTCCGCAGGAGAGAATCTTGCGGATTATCCAGCCGCTTTTTAATATTCCAGGATGCACACTAATTTTAATAGAAACCTCGGCAGCCGAAGGCGAGCCGCAGGCTCGATTACGGGCAGAGAATTTCTCCCCTGCCCGTTGGAAATTTTAGAGTCGGCAACCCTGATTCTCCTACCTCGTCTGCACCGTGAGCTCATTTCTTTGGTCATCTGTCACTCTGTTCAAGTACATCCAGTTCTTTAAAATAATTCAGAGAACTCTGCAAGTCGCGAGCTCTGCGAAAGTGTAAGTGAATCTATGTAGCGATACCTCCGACTAAGCCACTAGAGGGCCTCTCGACCGATCCCGTTCTCTCGCAAGTTCTTCCTCATCTACTCTCTTCTATATATACCCGTTGCGTCCTACCTTCTAATATCCTCGCGTTTAAGGGGTCATTCTGGTTAGATCGCCGATAAATTCAGCGATTTTCAGGAATTTATTGCGAAGACAGGAATTATAGTAATGGAATAAAACTTTTTTCTATTGATTAAATTACATTTCTACAGTAAATAAAAAATATAAAAGTTATAAAATTATTGCTATTAAAATGGTTTTAACGGCGATTTTGATGATGTGTTTTAAAATTCATGCCTCGCTCGTGCATGAGATTTCAGCAGTTGGACTTATCTGAAACCAAAAATACAAACAGATTCTTGATCAGTATGACTGTCGCTATGGCCCGTACTAGAATAAATGATTTATCCTTAAAATTAACAAAATGGCGGTGAAAATACAAGAATCAATGTATTTCGGCTATGTTTTCTGTGCTATTTTCGATTTTAAAAGTAGGTTAGACTCAACAGAAATACTTGATTCTAGTACCGGCCATAGCGACAGTCATACAGATCAAGAATCTGTTTGTATTTTTGATTTCAGGTAAGTCCAACTGCTGAAATCTCATGCACGAGCGAGGCATGAATTTTGAAACACATCATCAAAATCGCCGTTAAAACTATTTTAATAGCAATAATTTTATAACTTTTATATTTTTTATTTACTGTAGAAATGTAATTTAATCAATAGAAAAAAGTTTTATTCCATTACTATAATTCCTGTCTTCGCAATAAATTCCTGAAAATCGCTGAATTTATCGGTGATCTAACCAGAATGACCCCTTAACGCAGGCTCTGCTAGGCAAGCCTTAATGATGAGTCCCGTCGCAGGCCCAGGACGAAACGCACCTTCCTTTTCTCCCCCTCCGTATGTTCAATAAATAATTTACGTATCCCTCGCAAGAATACTAACAAGATTCGAGTGAGATCGAGAAACGTTGCTCTTCAAGCTCACGACTGTACGTGTCGTCGTTCGTCTAGACAGTTGTTCACGGTGCTCGCGTTTAATACAATTAACCGACGTGTTCCAACTGTACACCCCTCGGCCGGGTCTTCATCCCGAGCTGGCCGCGGAGTACAATTACATTAAAGCACGGGGAATCCAGCATCGGTCGCGAAAAATGTTCCAGTTTCGCGGCAGAAACACTTTCTCGAGGTGGCCACCGCCAACCGCTTCCCCGCTGAAATCCCACGGCCATCTTGAAATGACGAGCCCTCTCGTCGAGTTTCTCGAGGCTCTCCCACGTCGCCCACTCGTCGCTGTAGGTTTTTCGCTCGCGATTTTAATGAGACAATTGATTCGAACCCACTTCCCCGGAAAGTTCAAGCCTTCCCTCGAATCGTCGAGGGCGCACAACCACTAAGGTGTTTCAATTTTCCAAAAGTGCTATTTTCACGTAACTTTGCTCGCCCCCTTGGTTCTATTCATGTAAGTAATCTGTATGCCAAATTTTAGACAAATTTAATAATATTTAGGGGTTGCACAGTTTTATCACTAGGGTAGGCCTGGGGCGGTAGTAACACTTTGACTTTGGAATACGATTACGCAGGAACTATTACATTTACAACAAAAACTCTTATACGGAAATGTTACTTACTTATCTGACATCATTGAGTCATAACAGTTTCTCTGTACGTCAAGTAATATCCAAGTTATTAATAAAAAATGAGAAGCGGAGTGTTATAGCCCTAACGTTACAGTGTAAAGTGTTGCAACCGTCTCTGATTCCGGATCGGTTGTAACACTGCATGGATTCTATGCAAACAAGACAATATTATTCGCCTTCTTTGACACTATTCGGTTCTGTTGCGGTACAACCGACCCCGACTGCCGATGTTACAATCGCACACGACCATGCTTTTGAACTTCAATTATAAGTGCTAATTAAAAGTGCTAAGTAACAATCAGTATTACTTTAAAAAAAAGGCAAATTACAGATTAAAAAAAGCACATACTTGCAAAGGGTGTGTTTACATTACAATCATAAGTCAGTAAGAAAAAGTTACTGTAGGGTACCGATAAGTTATTTTGTTCACTATCCATGTCTATTGCGTATCTATACTGCTAGGACATGGATTCCAAATGTAATTGTTTAACATATATCTTAAACTGGTGTTAGTATCCATTATATGTTTTGAGATATTAGCGTGTTACATTCGCACCCCCTGTTACTACCGACCCCGGTCTACCCTACATATTTTCGCTTTTTCAGATTTTAAAAATGTGGGTAAAATAATAAGGTACATAATTTTTATAGGTGTGAACAATAATAATAATAATAAAATGTAAATTTATCTATAGTAAATTTATGTCTAAGTCTTCTTTGATGTTTACTTTCTTTTTCAAGGACTTGAGAATAAAAATAATTATCATTGGAAATCGTGTTACATTATTTAGTGTGCAAGGTGTGCAACCTGTAAATATTACTCAATCTTCCTAAAATTTGTCAGATATTCTTTTTATATTAATAGGAATCAGGGCATGAGCAAAGTAAAAAGAAATGGTAATATTTTAATTTTAACCCTACAATATGAAACACCCTAACAACCACGATATTAAATCGCGCATATTTATTCAAACCCACCGTGTCTTTTCCCGGAGACCCTGGACAGAGCCCAGAAGTTTTCCGCTTTCCTTATCAGCGAAAGAACAAGGAACTCCAACTTCAAAGAGTTAGAAACTTTCCTAACGCGCCCCTCCTTCGCCCCGCAGTTTTGTTTCGCGCAACAGAGGGTGGTGGGCGCGAGAGCACTTAACGGAAGTTCCGAATACGATCCATTACAGATATTCAGCGAGGCTGTGGCTCAGTTGGCGGCGAACGGCGCGCACGAGAGCTCGGCGTGGAATACAAGCGGCTGGAACTGGGTTACGATCACGGACCAACGAGCAATAAATCCCGACCGTAAGGCGGTGTACCCGGCGGTCCCTCGGATTCGACGGGCTGCCGTCTCGCCGCGGTCAGATCCGTCGATGGAATCGCGGCAGACGCGAGGGAAGCGGAGTGGGAGAGTCGCGACATCGACGCTCGTGGACTCGAGATTCGCGCGCTATCGCGACAGGATGCGCGCAACTTCGTGGAAGCTTTAAAAAGTTGGCCCACGAAGAAATTTCGGCGGAGAGTCGACCGTAGCTCATCCACCAGATCCTCCGCGGGAGGAGGAGCTGAGTAAACAGATAAATCAGTGACTCCCTGGCGCCCAGTCGTACGCTGATTTCGCAGTTTCCGTCTTACGAGCACAGTGTTTTACGCGGGGAACGCCAAAGGTGAACGGGGCCAGAGCTTAATATCTTCCCCCTGGATTGTTAATTGCGATCTTCACCCCTTTCCGTAGACCCTCCGCGATTAATTCACGAGGGGCGCCAGTTAACGTACCGTAGTAGCGAAGAAACGAGTGGAAAATATCGCCGGGCGTAAGGAAAGGATTTACGATACGAATCGTGAAAGAGCAGGGTGCAAAGAACGGCAAGATCCCTCTAATTATCGCACCGATAGAGCCACTTAGCCGCGGCGCTCGAAGTAACATGCACGAACCGCCGAAAGCACGGCCCTTTACCAAGATTGCACGTCCCACAGCGCGAGGCTAATCCGCGAAAACAATGGAACAGAAGGAATGGCTGGCGCCCGAAATAATCGCGTCCGCGGACGTACGAAATAAAACGAGGGGGGGCGAAAAGGATGCAAAAAGGGAGGAATTACACGTAGCCCGGCGTAACAGGATTTGAAATCATTGCGATTCCCAACGACGTTGCGCGCCATGTATGTGCCTTTACTACTGGTCTGACCAGCGCGGACCATTTCCACTGGCCGTGCAATGGCAGTCCCTTTACGGTCGCGGCGGGAAAGAAAGGGAAAGAAAGGGGGAAACCGGGGCAGAGCCAGAGACACGCTCGGCCTGGATAATCCCACGGATTTATTCGGCCACTAGTTTTTCGCCTAAGCCAGCCGCGCGATGCTGGAGGAGAAAGAGAAAGAGAAGGAAGGGGGCAGCCTTGAAGGGAGAACGCACAGTGGGCTCGAGGGAGCCACATCTCTGCCACTTCACGCCCAGTGCTCGCCGCGCTGCTCCATCGAAATCGGTTTCCAGATTCGCTAGGGCAGGCTCGTATATTATTCGCGGCGCTTTATAGCCGCGCGTGGAAATAGGACGTAAAACGGTGGTGCAGGAGGGACATTAAGGCGGGGCGCGTGCATCAGCCGTTGCCGCGGTGGCTGTCGACTCGTGACGGGGGACGGGAGACGTTGCTCTCGAAGCGATCAATCAACCGCGGGGCCAACTTTTCGCCTTCCATCGACGGAAAAGTTATCTCGGGCGAGGCAAGGGAAACACCGGTATGTGGGTCAGTGGAGCGTTCCGATAAACTTCCCACCGCCGCCGAATCCGGCTGCTTCGGCCCGGTATTTTTATACCGGCCGTCCGAGGGGCTTTTTCGAAATCCTGGAGCGAGGCCAGCCACCAGGGGAATGGAATCGTGGCCAGGCTAATGGGAGGAGAAATTTCCTTCGAGGAGGAGAAACATTTTTCCAGCCTCCACTTCGCAGTCAACCAGCTGCCGGCCTAATAAATTTCCTGAGGTGGCTGCGCTACAGGCTCCCAATTAATTACCACGATCTACTGTTTTATCGTTCAACGCGGCGTCGTATCGGGTGGTGTAATTAATTGCGGGGTGATCTCCATGGCGAGCCCACCGTGGGGATTCGAAAGAAATGTTGAGCTCAGAGGTGTATCAAGTTCTTTAGCTTGTTCTTTAGCTCAAGTTCTTTAACAAGTGCTTGGCACTTGGTAGCGATGTGAGCTCTGCAAATTCAAAAGTTTTAAACGCAGAATTTAAAATCTACTTTTATACGCCTTGGTAATTCCTGCGGCATAATCCTCGCGTCGCCATTGTGGCAGTTTTCCGGAGCGCCGTTGCTGCCGACGTTTCAGCTGCGAGTACGAAACATACGGAGAAGCAGCTTCAAGCTGGCGTTTTAAACGTCGAGATTCCCCAGGGCAACACGTGAAATATTTAATTTTCCGCTCAGAAGTTTGACAAAAATTTGCCCGACGAAATTAAAAATTCCTGGCCCCCGATAAGCTCGAAACATCCCTTCAGTCGCAGCGTGGCGGGAGCGCTAATGGAAGCCGCCCCCGTGGGGTCCGTAAATAAAATTCAGCCTCGCAGGATGCGTTCCGAGACGTTCGATTAACGCGGTGTCACGGTAATTGGCGTGCTCCAGGGGCGGGGGACGAGAAGTCGGAGGTAAGTCGACGCCTCGAGCTCGTTTATAGCACACGGAGAACACGGGGGTGGCTGAGATTTACGGGGACACTCGGCTGCCATTTTCAAGACACTTTTCTCGCGCAATTTGGTCTACTACCAACACGGAAAGGTTACAGCCGGCAAGAAACCCACGGGTTCAGCTTGTAAAAATTTCCTACCGACGCGTCTCGTTGCACCCTTCCAGCGAATATGGATATCGGGGCGTTCTGTTCCACCTGTTTGCCCTCTGGGTTCACAAACCTGGCTCTGCAATCCTGCTTCTCTTAGTAACCATTCAAAATAACTTTTGGGTGCTTGTAGCCTGAATTCGTAATAAAGACAAGCTTCGTATTTTTTTATGTACAGCTTCTTGCAATCAGTATCCCTGAACTTCCCTCAACATCCCATCCTAATGTGTCATCCAGGGTGTGACAAGCGCGCAGAAATGTAAGAGTAGGTTGTTACCGTGCATTAAAACACCTCGGATAGCGAGGAAAAGAAGAACCACGCGACCTTTGTCTTTCGTTGGAAGAAGTAGACCGAAAGAATCTCCCGCGAAATGTACGGTGTCTATTGTTTCCTGCGCGACGAATATTCCTCGCTCTCCCATTGTCTGGCATTCGGCTGGGGAACGACGGCGATGGATTCGGCGGTATAAACTTGAAGAGAGCAATTTCTCGGGTAGCACGTCGAACGCAACATTGCCGTCCCCGTCTCGAGGAGTGTACTTACGTATACATGCGGATCCTCCTACGGCGGGTTTTCCTTCCACCGCGTTTCCCTCGACAACATATCGACGCAACTCTCGACGAGCGGTTTAAAAAGTGAAAACGGGCTGGCGCCGTTTCCGCAGGCGTTAACTCGGTCCTCGGATGGTCGAGAAAGCATCGAGAAATGGCGCGTACACGCCGATAGAGGAGGACATCTCGCAGATTAGAGAGGATTGTACGAGGAAGAAACTTATCTACGAGGTGATTATAAGAATGTGTGACATTTATTTGGAATACAATTTTCTTGGTCTTTACACTTCTTATAATTCCATATATTGTAGTCCGTTTTCGGTAATATCGTTAGATAGTAATGATAATAATTTGTTGTTGTTTAAATATTCTACAGATACCATCGACAAGAAGGTGCCACCATCTAGCGGTGATATTGACGATCTAGGCAGCCCCTATCATCATACAACCCACAGGTCGAAAGCAGCATTGTATACTGGGTTGCATACGCAAGGAGTGGTTAACACATGTGGGTCTACCACATGTAAGGGAGAGCGGGGGAATTACGAACGCGGGGTAATCGCGAATTCGAAAATTAATCATGTTAGAAAAACATGAACAACTCCTCCCCTTGCCACGAGACACCATGTGCCGCGCGTCATGCTAGGCCATAAGTGTAAAACAGTTGACATGCACGCTGCTCAAAATAAATACTGTTGCTGATATTTATCTATTTTCATATAATTTTTTGACAAATTAAAGTAGGTGTAGCTTTTGTAATTATAATTATCTGAATACTAATGTTTAGGAACACAACAAGTACAAATCAAGGATTAATTTAACCCCAACGTTTTTTCTATTTCATGTTCCCAACCTATCTTTTTTTTATATTTTTTGTTTTGCACCTTAGGGGCCATTGACCAACGGCTTGTGTGAGTCAATCCCGAACGTTCGACATTACCCCCTATCGTTTGTCATTACCCCGTATTTCGAACTAAAGAGTATTATAATTATCCATTTTGATTTCATTTGTTACGATGTTTAGATGCCACGCTATTACAAGCGAAAAACAGAACCGACGTATAGTTTGGAGAGTTTGCAAAAAGCTATAGAAGATATCAGGAACAACAAATTAAGTTTTGGGAAAGCAGCAGCAGTTTATTCGGTTCCTAAAACGACAATATTTGATCATATGAAAAAATCCATTATAAGACAACCCAAATGTGGTAGAAAACCACTATTCAGAGAACATCAAAAAATGGAATAGAGGAGTATATTTTGAAATGTAGCAAGTAGTTTTATGGGCTGACAGTTAAAAGGTTGCGAAAAATTGCATTCCAATTTGCGGAACAAAATAAATTGGCACACGGTTTTAACAAAACTACACAGATGGCCGGTAAAGACTGGTATTATGGATTTATCAAAAGGCATCCCAATATTTCTCTATGAACACCCGAGACTACATCCCTAAATAGAATTACCGCGTTTAATGCAGTGGATGTAAAATTATTTTTCCACAATCTGGAAACAATACAAAATCAATGTGCTACAATTGCAGAAAGTGGGCACACGAAAACTGCAGTGATGGACAGAGCACGTCGAAAGGCTATTTATGTGATTTTTGTAAAAAATAAGTCGTGTTCGTGATTCCCCCACTCTGCGTTCGTGATTACCCGCCACTAGATAGAAAATCACAAACAGGAACGGTGTTGTTTTTTATTCAAAACTTATTTTATTTTCAAATTTTGTTAAAGTTAATTACAGAAATATATAAACACATAGTGTGTGTTTGAATATAAGCAATAAAGACATTATTACCTTTCTAATATTTTGTTTTATTCAACTTTTTCCTTAGGTGTTCGTAATTCCCCCACTCTCCCTTACTATATCTTTAACACTTCAATTATTGTAGTCGCATTTTTTACACTTGCTTTTCACATTCCGAATATTGACTGTCTCTTGTAACCTAAAGTGTCTTAGAGAGTGTTAATAATCAAAACTAAAAAATATTAAGAAAAATTACAATAGTAATAGTAACGCCAGCGCTAATAAGCCCCAGGAGTTTGATGTTCAGCCGTGTATCCTTAAAAAAAAGCATACTATTATTTATAAGGATAGTCGATTACCTGACGCGCGTAACCACAAAATGGTTGCTCTTCTACAGGCGCTTCGGCTCCATGCTTCAGGAAATAAAAAATATCTTTAAAACTATTGACGATATTTAAGAATGTATCCGATAGAAAGTGAATGAAGAGATACAATAATGAATCTGGGTGTGGAAGTAATAGGCACGAGTTCAGGTGCGATGAAGTTCTACCTACGAGATTCAAGCTAATCGAGTTAGTTGCATAAGACCATCCCTCGCGGGGCATTCTATGCACGAAACGATTAACTCGCGGGAAGCCGGGTCAATCTTGATATCGCGCGAATATTCAAACGTCGGATGATTTTCCGCTCGAATAGATCTTCGATTCCGCGGACCTTTATTGGCCGTAATACCAGAAAATTATGGGCGCGCGCCGTCTTCCATGTAAATTCTTTTTAATATCCTCCGCGACTGTTTTACGAGGTATAATGCCCGGAACATTGGGGTATGGAAAAGACCCTCCGACCCTCTCTAAATCGGCCGGGGATCTTGGCCACGTAGATAAGACCGGTCACACGGGGTCAAGTGGCCTTCGAATTTAGCCACGAAACGGCCATTTTTCGCCTCGCGTGACCACGTACCCCTGTGTGCACGATCTCGAATAATCGTGCCCCTTTACGACATGTTTATTTACGCCACTAGCACGTGGACCAACCTTGCCAGTACTTTAATCGACGCACCAAAGCACCTGGACTTGATAACTCCTCGGAGTCTATGCGAGAATAAAAATGGCCCGAGTTTCGACTACAGTTCTCAACATTTGGCAAGGGAAGCACAACAAGCAAGCACTTCAAGCGATTCAATTACGATTTTCTGCAGAAGCGTCGACACGATCGCTGTCCCCTCATAATTGATCCCCTCCAATCTAACTTTCTGGCAAATTTTTGAGGCACACCCGAATGCCTGGAATTCCACGGGCGACACCGGACGCGTTAACAAAAGTAGCGGCAATTAAAAGTCGTCCCCCGTCTGAAAAGTTGGCGTTACTCCGACGAAACTGCACAAGGGCTCGTGTTTCGCCATGGTAAAAGTCTCGCGGACGCGGACGTTTTTAAAGTTTCATAAATTGCGACGGGCCACAGGGGCCGGGGAGGGTGTCCGAGGGGGAGAGGAGAGCGCACGGCGAGGTGCTAGGAAATCGTCACGCGAGCGCGGGTGCGGGTGCGGCACTTTTGGTTTCCAGAAGGCACGTAGCCCCTGCGCCCTGCGTCGGCCAACATATTTATGCGTTTCCACGCGACTGCATAAACCATGGGGGTGACGTTTTCTGGCGCGCACCAACGCATAAAGCATCCCCACGCCACCGCGCTTTTATGTCCATCGACGCCGAATGTCGCGCGGCCCTTACGCGCGTGCTCCCGCCTTCTCACGTATTCGCAAACGCGTAAAACGGAATACAGGACGATTTCCTTGGGTGCGAATGAATCGAAACAGTCGCGCAACTTTCCAGGGCCTCGCTTTCCAGAGAATCAACATTCTAGCTGGCCTTTGAAGCTTCAATTAATGCTGCATACATTCGGTCGATTTCAGAAATAATCTTCTCAAAGAAGTAGGAAAGTCATTCTGAAATTTGGACGTACATCTGTAGGAAAAGTCAAAGCTTTCTTTATCGCAGTGACGCACCCAGAGGATACCAAGGGGCGCTGGCACTCCCAAAGAAGGAGCTTTGTAAAAAGAAAAGAAAACAGGATTTTGTTATTTAAATAAATTTTTATAATCACCTAATGAGTTTTATTGAATTTCCATTAAAAATATAACTCGGCTCCTTCCAAAATTAAATGCTGACTGCACCACTGGGGTTATCGTACCATCCTTCGCGCAACGCTCTATGGAAGTCTGCTTTATTCCCCAACGTTCCGCGATACGGAACGCGGGAGTATATTCTACTTCCGCGTCGGCACGAGGAATCTGACTACGAAATCTCCGCGAAGAAGCACAGAGCGAGTGGAGAAATGGGCGAGCGCGTTTCGATAAATTCGAAATTCGTTTCGTCACGCAACACCCGGCCCGTTCAATTTAAAGCCAATTACCGATTCCCGCGCGATTTACGGGCTCGGGCGAAAAACACGGGCGTGCTCCTATAATCGAAGCAACAGAACGTCTCTGTCTCTCGTAACGTTCAATTTTTCGCGGGGATTGCAATTCCACTCGTAACCAGCGGGGAAATGGATTTATGATACGGGGCTGGAACGAATATGGCGTGCCGCGACGGAATAACGACGCGCGGAGGCCAACCAAACACGGCGAAACAGTTTCGCGTTTATCGATATTAATTATCGAAATGGCGGGATGGATTTTAACGAGGCTCGGTTTCGCGGGGCGCGCTGCTCCAACTCCTGCAATTTGATATTTATAAAATGGAGGCCTCGCGTCGATTCCCGTCGATGTTTAAAAAAATCCAGGGGGACAAGCGTCGAAATTGATCTGCCAACGGACAGCTAACGCGGGTCCGCGCAAATTAAATTATCAGCTGCGAGGTCGAGTAACGCGCGTTTAATTTTCATGCAAAATTTCCCATTCGTTCCGGTAATATTTGATGGAAATGAGTACGACGCGAACGGGAAACGGCGACCCGACGATTTATTCGCCGTCGATCGCAAATTATATGAACGAGGAGGTTTTTATAGCTCCTGCTTTGCTTTCCGTTGCGTCATTCACTGGGCGCATTTGGAAAATGGTTAGCGTGTAGATGTGTACGCAGAATATTCAAAGTTGCTTCATTGCGCTTCGCGTTACCATTCAGTGGAGCTTTCAATCGTTCCGAATTATTTACTGGCCAGAACCAAGCTCTGCCACAGGGCATGGCGATGCTTTGGTAAATCCACAAAGCGTATAAATAATTACGCTTCTGAAAAAACAGTCTCACTCACCAGCAGTTCACCAGCGTGTCTGCTTCGGAAGGAAGAGGAGAGGAGCGTAACGTTGCAGCTTATTGCCAGGATTTGGAATCGACCCGTGCTCGCGAGTCGTTTGCGCAAACATCACGTCCCAGCAAAGTTGCAACGATATTTCGCGATACCAGATGAAAGCGGCGGCCATTTACCGGGGCTCCTCGGCCGCGGATGTGGCCGCGTTAATAAGGCAAACGGAATGGGAGAGAAGGGGCGATCGGCGACTAAATTCCTCCGCGACCCCTTTCATTTTTCCGTGCAGCTGCGACCATCTACCATTCCCATCCATCGCGCCTCGTTATTAAGTAATATCGGGAGATTTCGCCTGCCGGTCCGATGCGCCGATAAAATTTTCATTTCGCGGTTCGCTGGCGGCGTCGACCGTTCGAAACCTTTCCCCATATCTACGGGGCACGCCCCCGCTGCACTCGCCTCTTACCCCCGTGCTCGTCAACTCGACCAGCCAACTTTCTGTGCCGCCGAGCCCCTCAACGCATCAGCTTTCACCCGTCGATGCTCCAATTAATTGGCAGATCCTTCGACTCCGCCAGCGTTTTGTCCGCAGCCACGTTCGATCCGAGGGGCTGGAATCGAGAATCCGGGCGTCGGCACCCCGCTCGTTCTTCTCGCGGATAAACGATAGCCGAGAGTGGTCGCGGGCTCTATCTCTCGGCGAGTAGACAGCGCCAGGCCTGCGCTAGGCGCGGTAGATTAAGCCCGAGTTAGGTGTGGATTTGGTCTGTGTTAGATGGGGAAACGCTGAGGGTAACTTGGTCTAAGTTCGCGAGTCGGTATCTGCGGGAGCGTCGAGTCAGTTGCTCGGTCGCTGTTCTGAGCAGACTTCGGATGGACAGAAAATAACACTGTTATTCGCTGGCATTGACGCGTGGCTTACAAGGAGAGTATTTTAGGTGTCCGCCTCCGATCATTTTGATTTTTGGATATGTTATAGAGGACCGAAAAATAAGAAATACGTGTTTTTTTATTTTTCCCCGTTTTCATATTTGGGGGGTGAAAACTGCGTTCAAAGTTAAGGTTGAAAAATCATTTTTGTGGACATATTTCGCATTCAAAGACACAAAATTCGTCCATTGACACTATTCCCTTATCTCTAATAGTTCTCGAGATATTCCACAAAAATGATTTTTTAACCCTAACTTTGAACGCAGTTTTCACCCCCACAAATATGAAAACGGGGAAAAATGAAAAAACACGTATTTCTTATTTGTCGGTCCTCTATAACATATCCAAAAATCAAAATGATCGGAGGCGGACACCTAAAATACTCTCCTTGTTAGAGACGAGCTAGCGTAGAGTTCTGTTAAGGCAGGATACCACCTTTGCACTTAAAAAAATTGAAATTTTTTTTTGTTGTCAAAGTACTCTTTCAAGTGTATAGAATCGAAATTCATTCATTAGAAAGGTGGGCGGAACCTTTTTCTTGTGTAAAAACCGGATTGGAGCAGATATATAAATCTATATAAAACTTTAAACGCGTTTTTCTCGAAACGATGTTTTCCAAATCAGCGTGTCAGATTACTCCTACAATTTTCATCGGATTGACTTCAAACTTTGCACAATTCTTCCGATTGGTGTAATCTAACGATGTACGTAGGAGTTTTGCTGTAGCGTTGTTATTTTTCTTTTGGTGCGCAATTTTATAAATTTTTTTAAACTTTTTTACTCTAAAAAATTGACCTTTTCGTTAAAATGGCCGTCATTTTCTTAAAAATCGAAATTTCGTAAAATCCCTACGTACAGCATTGAACAATATTGTTGTTAATAGGGACATTCTTTGGTTTCTTTTCTAAGAGCCACGTACAGAGCGGAATTTGACACGCCGTCTAACGATGTTTCTCCAAAGGAGTGTATTTTGGCGCCACCTACAAGAGATTATTTTTTACTTTTTCAGTTTCAAAAAATGTGTAATTACAGATTAAAGTTACATTAATGAATGACTGAAACCGATTTTGTTTCTGCGCATTCTTTGTATGCAAAAAAAATTCATGAAAAACGCCTCCAAAATCGCAGTCAAAGGTGGTATCCTGCCTTAAAAGGGGTTAGGCCACCTTGGACGGAGCAAAATTGCAGTCATTTTCGGCATTTTTTTTAGGAAGGTAATAAAATAAACAGAAAATTTAATATGAAGCCTGTTATTATACAACTCTCGCCGGAAAAAAATCGTATTTTTTTTCTTACAAAATGGCGGCGGTAGAGCCGTGATACGCAAGATCTTGTGGAGCGACGTTTTCCACGGTGTTCAATCTCACGGCTATACCGTTTGACTTAGAGCAAAAAACCAAAAAGATTTATTTTCTGCATGCCTAAAACTATGGAAGTACGTAGGGAAATCCAGAAACATTAATTTGTCTCGAAATGGTGACCATGGAGAGAAAAAGTGCATTTTTTTTGTTTATAAAAGTGTCAATTGCACAGAACATATTCAAGATATCGCAAAACCGCTACGTACTTCCATAGTTTTAGGCATGCAGAAAATAAAGCTTTTTGGTTTTTAGTTCTAAGTCAAACGGTATAGCCGTGAGATTGAACACCGTGGAAAACGTCGCTCCACAAGATCTTGCGTATCACGGCTCTACCGCCGCCATTTTGTAAGAAAAAAAATACGATTTTTTTCCGGCGAGAGTTGTATAATAACAGGCTTCATATTAAACTTTCTGTTTATTTTATTATCTTCCTAAAAAAATGCCGAAAATGACTGCAATTTTGCTCCGTCCAAGGTGGCCTAACCCCTTAAGAAGCCTGCGGAGGTGTTTGAACAACGTAGTCCTCCTGCGACGAATAGTTTTGTTGAATATAATTACCCGCTAAGGCAGTATCGCCGGCGTGCCCCAGCTCCAACAATAGACTGTCTCTCAATGACTTTCTAAGCTTGAAAGCACGGGCAGGCGGATCAAAGATAAGTCGAACTTCGCCGCTATCCAGCGGAGCCTCGAGCGCCAGAGTATGCGCCGACAGAAGCGTCTAATGCACGAAGGCAACAGATGCAAGATAATCCTGTCAAAGCGTTTCGACTGTCTTCTACGTGGCTGAACAGAGAGCCACCGGACTCGCGGGACCGAGCTGCTAGCTGGTAGCTTCGAGCGGGACCAATTCTATCAGCAATCGGGCCACGTGATCCGCATTAATTCTCGCGTTTTCCGCGGTATCGCGACGTCTGTGCATCGAGCGTAGATCATTAGCGGGACAGGTTCAATTAGGAGCACGAACGACCGCGTTAAACTCGAAAGCCCGGCCGAAATGGACTCCCTCTCTGACAATGGGTGCACGCGCTCGCGTCGTCGAGCTTTTTTCGTCGTCCCTGGGACCGATCGGCCTGCACGATTCGATCAGGCACGCGCTGGACACAGTAATTCGCCCATCGAAACTCCTATCGCGTACGCCCGCCCGCGGATAACTTCGCGTTTTTATTAATCACACCGACCCGGCCGCCTTCGAATGGCCAATGGGACACCGACGCGTTGTTTACCGACGGACTGGAAATTTACGCCGGCCACGCGAGCCGGTATTCATTAAAATTATAAAACGGCTAATTGTGATTCGAGGGGCGCGTGGAAATACCGGCGAAATACGGAATCGCCGGGGACTCGATCAACCGTTCGCCTGTTATATCGTTTCCGATGCACATTTCCCTCAAATCTAGCCCTTCGACGCTGCAATATCTTCGCAATGTAATATCAACCGATTAAGCCCTCAAATACCGCTAAATTGGAGAATTCTGCGAAGAGAGCCTCCCTTGGGAATGCATTCCGAAGTTTGCCCGAACCCAAGGAACCAAAGCATTCATGCCTTAATGAGTGGCTCGTTAAGGAGCTTTGAAAGTGAAACAAGCTCGCTGGTAGCGTTGCAGGAAGTCCCGAAACTTCTTGCCCCCGTCGATGCAAAGCCATGTACGTGCGTATATTGTGGACGGATGGAATGAAGTTTAAAAAGAAACGACGATGAAGGGTAACGTAAGACGAAAGCCTGTTCAGCCGTCGCGTAATCAACTTAAACTCCGCCTCAATTCGTTACTGACGGCGCGGTAACCCGAGCGGAATTTCAAGCAGCTCCCTGTGCGCGGCGACGGTAATCCTTATCAATCAAATTTGCTGCGGCGAACGGGGACGGGGTGGGATTTCGTTGGAAAAACGTGTTGCTCCAGCGGGAATGGGTCCTGGCTTAGCGGGCAACTTGCCGTGTAGCTGAAAGCTTTATAAGCTCTCGATACGCTCGACGCGCGAAGTTAAGCGCGTCTGGTCCTCGATCGCGGAAACTCTAGACCCGCTTTAACGTCAGGGAACGATATTATCGGCGTCGTTGCGCGAGGGCATCGCCAGCGGAAGAGAAATTACAATGTCGGTGCAGCAATTGAGTCCTCGCAGGTGGTCGGATCCACCCAGCCGAGTGTTTAAATCGAACTTTCATTCAAGATGATCGAAGAAGTAAGTACAGTGAACCATTTCTCATGTGGACAGACTTGCTGAATCGTCGCACACGGTATGTTGATACCTTCCCTTGGCTTTCTTGGGAAATTCCTATGAATGTATTCGATGGTTTCCAAGGGAGTCTTGTTTTCCGTTGCTCGAAGGGCGCCAGCGACTCCATTAGCGAAATAGCAACGAAGGGGCTCGGTTAATACATCAGGCGATTATATCCAAGGACTCGGACTCGGCGGCAAACAGCTGACCAAACAAGCTCGTTGCCGGTGACACGAGTCTTATGGTAATTTTATAGAAAATCGATGCTGCCGTTCGTCTCCCGACCACGGTGTCCGTCGCCGCGAAACGAATATCCGAAAACATTGGCGGTACGCTCGCCGCGATCGCGTTGTTCCGCCAGAAAATACTGTTCTCGCCTGTCTCTCCGGTTGACGAAAAATATTCCCGGCCTCTTGTTTTCCCTCGCTGTACAAAACCGCAGAGGCACACAGCCACGGGCCCCGTGGAAAAATCTGTTTCCGAAATTGATCCGCTGGCCGACTCGGCGCTCGAACGGGCTACTCTCCATTTCAATTGGAGGTCCATCGAAGTGGAGGGCTCTAAAGCGATTACCGCGCCTATTAGCTTCTTTCTTCAGATTGGGGAATTAAATCATTAATTGATTAGGGAATTGTTAACTAAATGGAATTCTCCATGGAATTCATCTATCTATGATTGATTTGGTGTCACTATGTACGCAAAGTGTTAAAGAAATATCCCACATTTCGTTCTAAAATAGTAATTACAAGGCCTTCTTTTCGTCAACGATTTAGGTCCGGTCCACCAACAATCCAATTACGATTCCCCAATCGGCGACTGAATTACGCCAGGCGGCCGGTTTTGAAGCGCTCGTCCACGCAGGTGATCGATGCCGATGGCCACGCGTGTCCGATTTAATGGGAGCCTAATAACCCAATTAAAAGGGGATTGGTCGGCTCGTAAACCCAGCTGAAATCCGTTGAAAAGCGCCCAAGCGATCGTAGCCTTCGATGCTGCGAAACAGTATCGTAAGGGGATCGTGGCCTCGGTCACCACGAAGTATCGGTCCCCTCGATAAATAGAATAGGGAAATTTACCAGCGGCCCATTGCTCTCTTTCCCATGCGCTTCTATTTTCACGAACTTTCGTGTTTATCCGTTCGTTCTCGAGGACGGGTTGCCGGCCCCCGCTACGCCAGGGAAGCGGGGATAAATGGAAACGGTGCTCGGGCGAGGAAATAAAATTTTCACCTCGATATCGGCGCTACCCTCCACCACCTTCTCGGCCACGTGTATTAAATTACGGTCCAAGTAAATACTCGTTCGGCACCGTGGATTTGCTGCAACCAGCCACCCCCGAGTAACGCGTACAGCGCAATACCTGAGGGGGATGGTTTTTCATAAAAAAAAAATAAAAAAAATAAACGATCGGTAGGGTCCACGTGGCCGCGTGCCACGCTCTTGCTCCTTTTGTCGCCGCGTTCTCGCCCGCCCCTCAGCCCGTCGTTCCGTTCCCCGACGACCCACCCCTCTGTTGGAAATACTCGAAAACGGAAATAGTCGCGAGGATGAGAGGGTGAGTGGAAGTCGTACGCGAAAACATTCCACGAGCCGTTCACGGGCGACCAATTACGCCGCGGAAACTGCCATCCATTAAAGCCCCCTCATGCTGTCCCTATTAGTTTCCTCGTTTTTTCCCACCCATTTCGCCCCATTCTCCGTCTCCCGCGATCGTTTCACCTGATCGGACGGATTAATCGCGAGCTGATAGTTTCCACGTGATACGGGGCCCGTTCCGTGTGCCTGGCATGCACGGCATTCTGTCTGACCACTTATTCTACTGGAATATTCATAAAATTTCAGGGTAATTTTAACCGTTCGGGTTGTATTGCGTGATTTTCCAAGCTATGATACTGCGATCGGTTATTTTTGTGCACGGGCCGAGGGGAGAGGAAATGTTAGTTGGAAACGGGCGATATCCACGGCGATTTGAAAATATTCAGTGGATGGTTGGTTACAAGGGTGCCCGTGAAAAGAGTGGAAAACATGGGCGCAGAGATCAGCCAGGCTGAATTGAAAGTGTTTCGAAACAGGTCGATTTCGAGTGAGGCATTCGAGGCTCGAGTGGAGGCTCCACCCGTCAGCCAGAGGAGAATCGACGAGTGTGTCGAGTAAAAGAGTTGCACGTAATTACGACATCCCGAGGGGTTGGAGAGGGTTTGAATCGTCGAGTCGGCACCGATAACGGCTCCAGGTTTTTCACGATACGCACATCCATTCCTTACGTGTCGAGCTCACGCCCAAAGGAACTGAGAGCCACCCTTTTACCTCCCACTTCTCGCTCGCGACGTTGGAAATCAACCGAGGCATCCTTGTGAGTATAGTGGAATCGCCTCCCTAAGCGAAGTATTCAACACCAAGGCGATTTTCGCTTTGATTAAGTAGTCGCGAATAGCGATTTCAGTGAATCTTCCCCTTTTTCAATCGTTTCGCTTTGTACATTAAATCCAATGGGAGTCACACAGCTGAGTGATGAATGTGGAGAATCGAACTCTTCTACTGGCTACAATCGAAGAGTGTCCTTTGGTAAACGTTGGAATACTTTTGGAACCGGCATTACGGACGCTGCGGCGGCTATTAATATGTAAGGGTATAAGGGAAATCAGGTTTTGCCAGAGAATGGGACACATTCGTGCCGGGAGCGGAAAATTCGCGGCGTTTGTGGTTGCCATCGCGTCACGCTCGAGGACCCCTCGATTCGAGTGGGACATCGAATGGACGAGTGGCGCGGCATCGGCAAATGAACGAGCCCCGACGAAATTGCCGCGACTTTTCGCGCGCCAGTTGGCGGCCGCTGTACATTAATTATCGCGCTGCGGATCATTGTACGGGGATTAAAGGGTTCCGCCCTAGCGAAATCATAACGGGTATGTGCGTCCGCCCGCAAGCTCGCGCACCAGCGCATTAACCAGGAAGCAGAGCACATATCGTGCTAAATATTAACAACTTTTGGTAGTCCCTGAATTTAATACGAATATAGTTGCAGCAACTTTCATCATTCTCATGCTCGAACCGGACCAGCACAGTAAATTATTTCTCGGTATTCTATTTCAGTCCACGCAATGCTCCCTAAAACGCAGAAGAATCATCCCCAGATCACACCAGCCCATCACCATAATTCTTCGGCTGACTTGCTCACGTCGCCACGGACGTCGTAACGCACGAGGTCAGCTTGTAAACCGTTTACGATGGTAAGAGGTTTACGAAGCAGTACCTCGGATGGGGCTACGTTTTACAGTAATAAAACGGCACACTCTGTATTCACGACCACCAGTGATATGGGTGCGTAAATCCTCGATTCACCGAAGGGGGTAATGCACTCCTTCCAAGTTGAATGTAGAAAGTAAATGTAGATCCGAACGATTAAGCGTGGTATTTTCCTCGAGCATTAACGCAGCTTAACGATTCTCGGTTACCGAAATATCCTCCCCCGCCGATCCAAAGGTATCCAGGCTCGACCAACTTGGCGCAGGTGCCGGTTGACATAAATTCTCCGCCATGGAAAGACTCGCAGCGGCACGAGCATAATTCGCGCCTGCAAGGACTAAGGTTCCCACGCACACTCGCGCTCGTCCACACGAAACGGCGCTTATTTAAGCGGAGTTTAAGCGGCTGGTCGCGGCTGCACCTGCTCGTAATTGTCCTGATATTTGCCCTGCCCGCCCTCCCCCGGCGCCCCCCGGTCTGTGGCTTATTTATTAATTGACCCTAAATTCTGGCACCAAAGTGCATCCAACGGGGGCGGTTTTTGGGCCGGCGCGCCACCGAGCACGCGATGCTCATCGGCTCGTGAACGCCGGAACGAGGAAGAAGTTGAATGGGGTGATAATGAGCGTGATAAAAGAGAGTACTCCCGGGGGCAAAGTGCTGGAACGTTCTGATTTCGGGGATGGAACGGGAAACTGGCATATTTCACGTTTGTGCATTGATAGAAATTCAGAGTATTGGATAATGAAGTCGAGGGCTCGAAGAACAGTCTGCGAAAGGTATTTGAAGAGTGACGCAGAAGAAGTTTCTTCTAACAGTCATAACTTTAATAGGGTAGAACCCCCAATTACTGACACCTACCAAATTACCGTCACCTTAAGCTATTTTACTGAAAATAACGAATAAATAAACGTTGTAAAGTCATACACAAAAAGAATTATGTAATTCAACCTATAATCTATACGCTAGAAAATGCACCACTTAATATTTTTTTTCATTAATTTCTATAAGACGATACAAAATTTTAATTTGATGACAACAGTGGAAATGGCGATTTCCTTACTAGTGAAAGAGAAAACAGGGCACTAAAGAAAGGGCTATAATTACTATATTTAAATTATTCACATAATAAACAATAATTTTTTAGTACAATATAAGTATCATAGAAAGTCACAACGATCGTAATTTAAAGATTAATTAAGCCTTTTTAATTAATATATGGGTGATAGTGATTGGTACAAGCGTTTCAAGCATTTTGGTATTACTGTCAAAGCAGTAGTTGCTCATGTACATGAGACGACATAACCGTAAAATGAGTAATAAACAGTATTAGGTTAGCTGCCAGTAATTGGGGTGTCAGTAATTCAGTCACACGCGTTTTAGAGGTGTCAGTAATAGATCTAGAAATATGTGTTTTAGATTAATGAATTTATATATAAAAATAGAAATTCTAAGACCCACAAAATGTTTTTCATGAAGTAAACATATTAAACCATAATAAAAAAAATAAAAAACTTATACTTTTAGTCAATAAATACAGATACTATGCAATAATATTAGAGTCAGTCCTTAATGTGTCAGTAACTGGGGCTTCTATCCTATGTCCAAGAAGAATCACGTTTCTACGAACCTCCTCTACATCTTAAAATACTACGACAGACACGAAATGGTTAATCAGAATGGAAGCGTTTCCTTTGAATGGCCAATGCCTTTCCCAATGTCTGGCCATTTTTTTATGGGACAAGCTGCGTCGGAATGTTGAAGCAACGCAGTGGCTGTGGAACGAGGTTATCCGATATTTTTCGAATACTTATCGTATTCCGTTTGACGTGGCGCGCGTGCCATCGAGGCTGACTGAATATTTCACGGAACCGTCGCGTTTTCAATTTCACGAGCCGCCCTGGACGCGGCCAGGATTCTTGACGGATAGCGATTTCGACTTTTCAATAATCGGGAATCGCGTCGATATGCAAATTCCCCAATTCCGACCGAGCGGCAAGATGAAGCACGCCGAGCCGGGATAAATCACTGGCGGGTCAGTTTCCATCGGACAGATTTATCCTGATAAATTCCGGCGGTCGCTAGAACCATCAGGGGCAATGGACATTGGAAAAAGGATCGCACAGTTACGTGGGGTCGCTCCGGTTGACGTTAATGAAATGAACAGCTCCAAAAGCATTCATTACACGCGTGTAGAACGAAGCATCGATACATTGTAGAAGAGAAACTTCCTCAAGTAAAGAAATACGAGCAGTGCTTCCCACTTTCCATGGTAAATTATTCAGCTGACAAATAAAGAAGTTTCTCTCGAAGAAGAGAGTGGAAAAATAAATTAACTGCAGCATAATTACGAAACACTTTGTACATCGATATTATATTCCCCACACTCACTCTAAAGTGTGGTGGAATTTAATTAAAAAGTTAATTTAAAATCTACATTGTTCAAACTTGAGGAATATCCAAGCAGCGCGTGAATTTTTCAGCCCGTCCGCGCCTGGACGATGTAACGTCGTCCGTCGATTCTACCGCGACGAGCATCGGAATAAAAGTGCCTCGAGTATCTCAATTCTCCTTTTTGGCCCCCACTTCGTTCTCTTTTTCCCCATGAAATTTTCACGCCGCACCAGCGTGCTGCGACAGTAAACGGAAACGCTGCCAGGCATTCGTGAAATACATCAACCGCGTTTCTGCTCTACAATTATTCACCGGTTGTGCACCGCGTGCTCCGCCATTGATGTCGCGGATTCCCCTTGTATCGTATTTTCGGCCATTCGCGGAATTCTTTCCCTGGCATATTACGCGCGCCGCATCGAACAATATTGCGTATCAGTTTTCTTTTGATCATTCATGAGGAGCGATAGAACGTGACCGGAAAGGGTGCAGATTTCACTACCCTTTTATTTAGTCGATTTAGTTGCGACATACAGCGGGGGGAGCATACGACACGTGCCGAGGTCCCGGGCGTCACTCGGGCCATACAGCCAATGAGTGTTCAACATTCGGAGAGCGGGAGTTCCCCCAGAGTTGATCATGCCGCCCGGTGTCACCGCATCTCTTTCCCCTGCGCTGCCTCGGGGTTAGAGAGCCTCCCTTCAACGGCCGAGGCCGAGGAGGAAGGGACGACTTGCCACCTGGTCCAGAGGACCACACCTTCTACCCTGCACGGCCTGAGAAGACGGGCCTCCCCCCGGAGGGGGGAGGGAATGGCTATGGATGGCCGCCTTCTCATGGTACACATTAACCCGCCAGGATTCTACCCCGTTTCTCGGGTACGCGTCCGCTTTTTATAGGCCCGGGCCAGCTTGCGGACGGGCCGTACTCGCGGGGGTGACCATCAACAAGGGTGGGCGATCCCTACCTAAGACGCACGCATAGGTGCGCCGGAGTCATTATGCGTTGCGCAAGCCACCCTCTCCGGTCTTGACGGTACCAGCCCGTCGCTAAATAGATTCGCGGTATATGGAACCGTGTCTCGACGCCGCTCTACCAGGTCTCCTATCAACCCCTTAAACTCGCTTTTACTCGCCGTCCTGAACCCGGAGTGGCCAGGTTCCCTTCACGTCCCCGCTGGAGGCACCCCTAGGCTGCGCGGGCGCGCGCATACCATACCTCCAACTTGCTAGGGTGACGGCTTGTTTACCCTTAAGGTCTGCGCACACATATCCGTTCCGTGTCAGTTCCGTTCCGGCGCAGTTCCGGCGTGCCAGTGGTAAGAAGAAGAGGGGCGTAGAGGGTCTCTTCTTCTCCCCCCTCTCCCCCCGTTGACTCAACGCCCTAGTACTCCCCCCCCCCCCTTATTCCTGTTTCCTGAAACTTCCCACAGCTATCCTACACTGCAACCCTACCCCATTGTTCCCCCCGACCCCCCCCCCTCGACCTACACACTTCAATCCTAAGATTATAATATTTTAAGACAAGGGTCCCCACGGCAAGAGGGCCCTAGGGACGCACCACCCCCCCCCACCCATTCCCAAATTAAATCAAGTCTTGATCAAACATTGCGGGATCTGATAGCGAGACACGGTCCAGAAGGGGGGCGGTCACCACCCGCCCCTAGCGGCACTCCGCATTCCTAAAGAGGTGTGTAAAAGCCGGTGCGCCGGTATCGCTTAAGTGCTTGGGGCACTGGAACCATTCTTACTTTCTTACTCTTGGCACCGCTACCCTTCCGCGGCCCCGGATCGAGCTTTCCAAGGCTCAGTCACCACTGGACCACGGTCGGAATAGCTGCCTAACCATTCTGCCCTCATTGGCTGCCTTTTTGTTGGAGATATGAGGGCCCTGCCTCCGCCCCCCCCCCGGTGAACCACGCCGAGGGGTAACGGTCCCCCTCGAATCGCGGCGCCAGCCCCCTTCTCAGTCTACTTCCGAGTCACTGGCCGAGAAGGGGGCCAGCGTGAAGGTCCTCCCCTTCTGGCGGAGATGAGCCTTAGGTATATTTCCATGGGTTCACCTCCCCCAGGAAACTCGCAATCTTGTCTATACACAACTTGCTAACCTCTTCTGCTCTAATTACTTCCATGCCAAATATCCTTCTCCGGGTTTCCATTGTACGTGGACACTCGCACAGAACAGAGTCCTCTTTGCTAACTTCGCATAGCGAACACATTTCCGTTTCACTAGCCATAATCCTATGTAAGTGAGCATTCAGTGGTGCATGCCCACTTAGAATGCCCACCATATTCCTTGCTTCGACCCTTTCCATTCCTATTAGTTTCCTGGCCCTGTCCCGTTTTGGTTCAGGGCCCAACAACAGCTTCGCCGTCGCACAGTCAGTCGTATCCTCCCACTTCCTTTTCCTAGTCTTATCCCTCCATTCTCTGATAACGGCCTTGAGGGCCACATCAGCTATCGGGGGATCAATCTCTCTTCCTCGTTAGTGACCCTCCCCTGTTTCACTTCCGTTTTAATCCAGTCGCTGGTGGCCTCATCATCCGTAGTCAGTAACAGGCTTCCATTCATCCATCCCCTACGGAGATATGGACAGCGTAACGTCTGCATCGGTAGCGCGCTCCAACAGCATTCCAAAGACCACCGATGATTGGGTCCTGTTTAGTTTCGCCGTTGGATATTCCATTGGCACCACTGCCAGTACTTCCTCTCGCCGTTGCTCATCATGCTCCCGACCCTGGGCAAGAGGCGAAGCCCCCTTCCCCGTGCATACTCCCACCACAGCCCTGCTGGAACCCACTTGTGTGGCTGCTTCTGCCATGATAGTACTGCACGTAGGCTTGTACTAAACCTATCCCACCACCAGTAGGAAATAGGGAGTGAAACAAGACAAAACAGAAGGAACACCATCAGGACCCGCTGAGCCACTCCTAAGCTTTGAATCCAATGAACCGGCCAGCACTTTTCGCAGCAGGCGTGCCTCGCCGTGTCTACACAGAGTATGCCGCGACTCTGCCCATATACCGACTACCATCCCCAAGATTCAGACAAATTCCATGCCGGCATTCGGAACTCATTCATTCAACATCTCCCTCGTGTCCTTCTTCCTTCTTTACCTCCCACCGTGTGCGAACCCAACAGCTCACAATCAGCCCGACCCATCAATCGCCAGAGTGCACCCGTCTCCCCGTTCATAGGTGCGCATCTAACAAGGAAACCCCTGAGTCGGGCTATACTGACATGTAGTCGTGCCCCCCCCCCCCCAGCCGGTCCCTCATCAGCACCATACCAAGTCCTCGTCATGACCTCATCAACTAACTTTTGGAGAGTATACGGAGGCGAAAAATAAAAGGAGATGGAGCGCTTTGTCCCGTATACCCATCGCCGCAAGTCCGACGCAAGATCCGAGGGCCATCCGCGAGTAAAAGCCTTTACTCATCCCGGCCCTATGGCCAAGATACGAGTGTATCCCCACAGATGCTGCACAGGAGCAAGGGGAGGGGAGGGGAGGGACACAAAGTAAAATATATGTGAGATTGAATCATGAAAAAGAAAGTAAACATCGGCAGCGAATAAAATAAAATAAATGCATGTTCCATAGAACACGTGCATAACCTAAAAATTTCACCGAGTGTAATATATTGTGTGGACAAGTCCCCACCTGACTTGCCCATACTTACAGTTTCCCACTTTTTCTCCCGTGCAGCACCCGCGTTAAATAAAAGCACTTTTACTTTAAAAAAAAACAATTAAACACAGTCTTTGGCAGTCAATGTCCAAGAGACAGGCCCTTCTATACAAAGCTTGCTGTCGGACCCACGTGTCGCGCGCGAATCACCCTTTTATTTGGACGCTTTTATTCACCCTTCGGGGTTCACCGCTTGCACACTAGGATGGTCCTTAGCTATAGGGGTCCAAATTTTTTTGGAGTTTTTTTTTGTCTTACCCTCTTAAAATATGATAGTTGGTGAAAAAATGATATGTGCAAAATTTCAGCGAGATCGGACAACGATTTTCGTTAATTTCAATATAAATGTGTTCCGCCGTTTTAGAGGTAGTACTGAATATTTTTTAATGAAAATATAATGTCTTACATGTACATAATATTATCCAAACTTAACTTCTAACTACATATTATAAAATTAATTGTAATATCTTATAAAATATTACATATTTGTCAATACATGCCTTTCATTAAGGTTGATTTACTCGCATCTGGATAACATCGCCGATAATCTTCTAATACTTGTAAAATGAACTGCTTATTATTTTCATCTTTCGTTAGTAAGCTATTATCTTCGGTGATTAGCTTCACGCCTCGTTCTGCACTGTCGTTAACTACTTCGAAATTCTTTATTATTTCTAACGCATTTTTATATGTTTCATCGATTTCCCAAACTGAAGGGTCTTTTTGCAAAAATTCGGTACTTATATGAAATCTAGAAAAAAAATTGCGACTTTGTGACGAGATGAAATTTTCTATGCCAATATTAATATAGTTTTTGACATCTTTTAAAACAATCTTTTTACTTGAAATCTCCGTTTGATTAGAATCCAAATTTTGGATCATACGCCTCTTTATATCACAAGAATGCGTTTTGTGCCTCAGGTAGCCGACACTGGTAACAGTATGGTTCAGATACTGCGATACATAGGAAGCTTAATGCTAGGCAAAATTTAAGAATATGAAATATATTATAGGAAGCAATATACAAATACTCCTGGTATATATCTAAGAAACTGTATTTTTATTTAAAAAAATAGACACACATTTTTAAAATAATGAAATACAATCATATCTGATATTGATGTAAAATTACTGTAATTTTACAACTTCGTCTTCAGTGCGGCAAGGGTTCCCGTTGTGAAATTTTGCACATATCATTTTTTCACCAACTATCATATTTTAAGAGGGTAAGACCAAAAAGAATCGGAAGTTGAAAATTAAGGACCACCCTATTGCACACGTTCTATTTGAACCTCGCATTGTGAAGAAGACTTCGCAAAAGTGTAGCGCAGGAACTTGCTGTACGCAGACACGCTATTTCGTGATTGGTGCAAGGAAACGCGTCTGAAGAAACTCTTGCCTGAAATCCATCGCGAGTATCAAGCCTCGTACTCTCGGGAGAAGGGCGACACGCGTGTAAGCAGCCTCACCTTATTCCAGGGGGGGGCCCACCAGCGTGTATCTCGCCCTGTTCGGATTCGAAGCAAGGATTCGATCCCTCCTTAAGTAAATTCAGCGATCCTTTTGCTGCGTTTGCCATGGAATAACTTTCAAGATTACACTTGACGAGTGATATTTCGCCGTCAACCTGTTCGCGTAACTATTTCCACCCTTGGCTATTCAATTATATTCTATCGTTGGAAGCAACTGCGATCGTCAGCTTACAAGCAGCTGATCCAGAGTGATTCACTGGATAAATCGATACGCAGAGTCGGTTACCAGGTCGACGTATTTCGATTACAACCCCTATGCCAGCGAATTCCAGCGTCTCGCGGTCGAGTCACGGTTCAAAGGATACGAATCGAGTTGATCTTGGATCGGGTTCGCGCGATCCGTCATCGCGATCGGTGTTACCCTACGCGCGTCACTGCTATCGATAATCGTGTCGCCTACAGGAGAAACAGAATGAAACATAGAGCGGGGTAGTACGGAGGGGATGGAGAGCGCGTCGATTCTGGTTAATCGAATTACTAGGGACAGCCGCGATTGCGGCGAACCGGTCGGCCGAAAGACGAATGGCGTCGGTGGGGGCAATTTCGGGCAAACTGATGGCTGTGAAATTTTCGGGGTTCCTGTAAGTGGACTCTACGTTTCGCGGAGGGCCACTTCAATCGCGGCCAAACGTGTCGTGAAACTCGCGCCTGCAGCTGGCAAAAAAAATACAGATTCCTGGTCGAGCGGACGGCTATCGGGGCTCGATCGATTAACAAATTTCGAGGCTCGATTGAAAAATTTGATTCGCGGGCCGGCCCAACTCGCGGCAACAAGAAAAATAACCGAGTAAACGATGCCACTCGTTCTCGTGCTTCTCCGCTCGGCGAGAACGCCGAGGCGAGCTTAATCACTGGACGCGCGTTGCACGCGTTGCCCTGTCATTTTTTCCCTGTTGCCCGAGGGGGGTGAAAAATGTAGAACGGGACGGGACTGTTCTTTCACGCGATCACAGGGGTGGATGGGCCGAATAACCTGGACGCAAGGGCAGCGCGTGATTTATTCGTGGTATCAATCGCGCCTGGCACGCATACAAACACACGTAACTTCTGGGGATCGTTCGCTCTTCCTCAGAAGCTGTTGCACCGCAAAATCCGATCCTTCGAGGCTGCCAGCGATACGTTACCGCCTCAACGACGAGTGGAAAATCGAATAAGCTCGAGAGCTATACGATGTTTTCAAACCAGAACCGCTGAGATGTATTATTCCACTTGGCCAACGCTTTTGACGATTTAGTAGCATGCACTGAGTGTGTTCGGCAACAGATAATCGAAAGTAAAGAGGTCATTTAATTTTCTATTATCTGTTGCCGAACACCCTGTATATCTGAGCGATAAGTGAAAAAGTGAATTCCTTGGAATCTTATCAAGAAGCTAAAGCTTCCTGCTCCAACGGAACCCAGTTCGAACTTGAAATTTTTATCCAGCCAGGAATTTAGAAGCGAATGGCCAATCGAGCTGCCTATCAATCGTATTCGACAAGCGTACAATCGGCCAGCCTTTTTCTACATTCACGCTCAGAGATTCGCCCCCGTAAAAGCCAAATACGGGGTAGAATGCTACGGGGTAACAATCGTGCAATCGATGTTGCCGCGACGCAAACCGCTTCCCTCATACGTTCGCAGAAAAACACAGATCGTGCAGTTCTGGGAAGCTGGGAGGGGGATGAAAGCGCGAAGGGATCGAAGACCGGTTCAGCTTCTTGCGATGAACCGCGACGCAAGTCTAGGCTATTCAGAAGACAGTTCCCCTCGATACAAAACACGTGACCCCGTTGTAGAGCCGCCTGTCACGCCTTCCACTTCGAGAACTACCCTTAAAACTCTGTCACGGGATGTTGCGTAAACCTGTACAATTCCTTTCTTCGCGAAGAAAAGCTGTCCGCCGAACGTTGGTCCAGAGGTCGCCAGATCTCTCGGCACGATCGCTTCTTTGTTCCCAATCTGGCTTATTGTGGCAACGTCCAGGCGCTCGAGTATTTCAGAGCCGATAAAGAAGCGGAGCTTGAATATTCCTGTGAGTAGACCAGACACCGTTCAACAACTCCGAGTTTCATCGAACGATTCGAGAAGCCAGTAGACAGGTGAAAAAATATCGACCTCGCGGAGCTTTTCGATAGACACGCGATACTTGGTGGGGCGCGCGAGCGAGGGGGAAAAATATTTACCCTTCTGCGCGCGTCCCAGCAACAAAGGCTACCGGGCAACGATGAATAATGCATATTCGATGGAGCATCGCGTCATAACCGTTCCCGTTGCACCCGAGATCGTTCCGTCTTTCCCCGTTCCGTTATCTCTCGCTCGCCACCCCTTTTGTTGCGCCGCTCGAGCGCAGCCGAAGCCAGTCGCGAGCCAAGGGAAACGTGCCGGTTTTACGAGGTTACAATTGCCGAACTGCTCGTAAATATATCCACCGCTCATCCTTAAAGGAATCGAAGCGACGGGATACGACGCGACTCGATTCAATGCAACGTTATCCTCCCGTACAGATTTTATTATCTCGCCCACCCCCGTTCGCGTAACGGCCACGCTTTTCCGAAACGACGACTTACTTCCACCGTCGTTTTCGGCAGTCCCAATCGCGGCGCGTCCACCGAAATCGAACGGAAGTTACGACGTCCCGAGACGAAGCGGGCGCTCGTCAGCGAAGATCTCCTGCGATAAACCACCCCTTTGATCGATCCCTTTGCCCCGCGAATTAAGGGAATCGAGGGTCGAGCTGCTTGGATTTTTCGGCGCGATAAAACGTTACGGTGTCACTTTTGCTTTGGTCAGGGAGATGTTCGATTTTTGTAAATCCAATGGCAACTCTGCTTTTTAGAGCTAAAGGATATAGAACGTCCGAGGAATGCGGTGCAAGTCGACACATGAAGATTTCGCCGCGAAAGGGATGGGAGAAATCTTACATTTCTGTGAGTCTGAAGGTTCGTTCTGCTGGCAGGTGAAGGTTGGTAGATGCAGCCGAGGAAATGCCGCACTCTCGACTTCCGGGGCGCGCTATTTAAATGTCAGTGGCACCTGCACTCACGCGCGAGGCTGGTATAGAGTATTTTCACTTTTCTCGAGTTACTTTATCTTGCTGACTTTTGACACGTTTATTAAATAAACGCGCAAGAGTTCGATCGTGGTGGAAGCTACGTTTTATTTCGTTCGATTACTGCTACGAGTTTCAATGAACTTTGAAAATGAACTTTATTGTTTCGTCAATCGAACGACACATGAATGTTTGACAGGAGTGTTCGCGCACTCGCGTTCAAAACACGACTGAATGTCGTAGCTGTTTCCGATTTTGAAAGGACATTGAAGAACATTGAGGTAGGCAGGTAAGAAAAGGCAATCGAGGGAATTAATTACGAGGCTACCATTTTTATTTCCCCTCGTTTTATAATAATAATAATAATAATTCGTTTATTTACGGAAGCCCATTGATACAATAACATGAGAAAGAACAGAAGTAGTGTGAGCGCTACGAAGCGAACAAAGAAACAATGATAGAAACCACAGAACACAAAACGCGTGACAGAACATTTATAACAAAAGTCAGCAATTGATGGCTTTAAAGATTGATTGTTTGAAGGAGGTTACCGAACCGTCAAAGAGATCAATCTTCGTGTAATACACATTAACATGAGAGGCAATACGGTTAATAGCATGGAATTTGCCCAATACTGTACGATGAGGTTCGATATAAAGTAGAGAGGTACGTCTTATAATTCTAATGGACGCATAAAATTTAATAAGTTTAAGAATACCGGAACAGTCAATATTACCATTAAGCAAATTATATACAAATAGCAGATCAGAAATGGTCCTACGATTTTCAAGCGTTTTATCAACCATTTCTGAACTCAAACTTGCAATGGCCAATCGATTCTGTTCTCACTTACTCCCGCGACACTGCTCGCGGCGCCATGGAGAACACAAGCTCGCGACTGAATACACGAAGTGCATTCGCGTCGATCGAATCGCTTTCTGCCACGTGCTCGCCCCTCGCGATTTTCCCACGACTCGTGTGGGCGAGCCAATCCGTTATCGATGTTCGATAGCTCGCCGATCATAAATCCCCGGGTACGAAAATGTGACAGGTCGGTTGGCAACACCTCTCGGGGCTATCCACTGCTTTCGCTTTCCCTTTGAAGACGCCACCAACGGAGAAGGGGATGAAAAACTGTGTCTGAAGACACCCGACGGCGGATATAGATGGTTCTACGCTGCTCGGGACCTCGGCACCCTTTGACAATTTTCACGAAAAGGGCAACCTAGAATCCCTCCTTGAACAGGTTTTCGATTTCGCGTGAGGGATATTGCAGGGAAAGTAGACGTATCGCGGAACATGAATAGCGGAGAAAGTATCCGGAATTCGTGGACTATATTCAGACTCCCCGAGCTTATAGAATTCAAACACAATTCGTCCCCGCCCGTAGCAATCGCGGGATTATCGACGAGGTAGATAACTTTCACGCGACGCTGCAGCCCCGAAACCTACCACCTCGTGTGGCTCCGGGGTACCGAAAGTTCCCCGACGCCGCCCCCTAATGTTTCATTATTTTATACGACACGCCGGCGGCTAGATAAATTCGCGTACAGACTCGCGCGGCGGGAAAGAACGATACTATGCTGCACTTCCACCCCCCTCGACCGTTCTTAATGCCTCGGATAGAGGAAAGTTCCAGTGGCTCGGCCCTTTTTCTTGCCCGGTGCAGCCTCGAAACGCCTGTCGCCGAAGGTACCGATGCCTTCAGCTGCTTGGAAATAATAAAAGAGACAAGGGGCGAGGGACGGGCATAGTCCTGAAGTTTCCCGATATCGTTCGAGGACAGTGGGGTTGGTGGGCGTTACCCGCTCCCTGTAACTTTTCCCTGTCTTTATCGGTAAACAATGTTCAACCCCCCCCCCCTCCCCTTTCCCATCTTCTTCTTCTTCTTCTGTTTTCTTTTTCCGCCGTCCCCAGTTTCGCCGACGCCCGCCCCGACGCCGCGCTTTTGTCTCGAGGATTCAATTACTCGTCGCGTTACCCTGCTGAAACGACCCGCGGAGTTTTTAATTAATACCGTTGAAATTTATACGGCAACGGTGCTCCTTCTTTCTTCCCCGGGCGACTTTAGACGGGGCCAGGGGCTTGCAGATAACGAAAGACGCCCTGGAAGCAACGTCGGGATAGCTGGAGCTTATACCGGGCAGGTTGAGCAGGGACGTTCCATCGTTGTCCTTGGCGATATAAATTTTCATTCCGCGCGAGGTTTGCTCTCGATCGTGGCACCAGCTTCTTGCGAACCAGAACTCCGCCAGTAAATTCTCGTTTCGCCGTTTCCATCGGCGTTTGCCAGACCCCCCTGGCTTCTATGTAGTTACTTTTCGTTCCCGTGAAACGACAAATCGGAATCCCCTTGGTACCAATTTTTTATCGTATCTCTAGATGGCTTCCAGTTGTCGCTAAAATAAATGATCGCCCTGTGATCTCACTTAGCTCCTGCTTTATTAAAGCCTCCATCCCCTCTTCACTGTCCCATGTCAACGACTCCTGAGTGCAATTCCATACGTCGACGTGTTGCTTCGTTTATCAAGTTTCAAATAATACCACCACTGAACTGGAAGCTGCATACGGGCCCGCGACACTTTCAATTTTACACGCGCCTCGTGCAGCGCCGGTAGTACCAGTCAGCGGCGTAGCGTCAGTGGTACGAGTCAACGTAAAATCGAACAGCCTCGGCCCAGGTCCGCCGAGGAACTCGAATGGAGCCGCGTTCGTCGTGTCCATTACGCGGTAAGTGGAAGAAAAGTGCGCTTTTCTCCATCGTCGGCGGAGTTCCCGGCGATAGGAAGCACAGGGGCGAGATTCCACGCGGGACCGCCGAGGAATTCGCATTTTTAATCGCGCGGCGAAACGGGGAAGACCGATGGTCCCGTCGCTCGGTTAATCGCGGGAGTTTTAAAGTTCTCGCGGACTCGTTCGAAGATTAATCTGGCCGCGGTGGATGAAAAACGCGGGAGCCGCGAACGGGTAGTTTAATTAGTTAGGAAGAAAAACGTATCGAGGTGAGAGGGCGTTTCTGAAGCCCTTGCAGGTTGGAATAAAGAATGATCTTTCCTCTCGCCGAGGTGAATCCGTTGCGCAGCTCCGGGCAGGGCACTGTGCAGCTCGGAACGGTACAGCGAACAGCCAAGGTTCTGTTACTTGCCGACGGGCACGCGGCATATTCAAATAGCTGGTTTAATTGTTAATCGAAACACGACCGCGCGGCCACTGTTTTCGAACGTTTGATAATAAGCGCGAGTTAATTGTTCGATTTAGCGGCCCGTCGCGTAGCTATAATCAAAGCCCTTCGGGGCTTTGTTTGTTTTGCGTATAATAGCCGCGGCGGAAAATGCAATTCCGATCGACGCATTGACTTGCAGTAATTTACTTGACGCCAACGCTCGTCCATTTCCATACTCGATCGTTTCGTATTTGTCTTTACCCTGCCACTCTCCGCTACGGCCAAAGGGAATGCCACCGACGCAACCGTTTCGTTATACCAACATTCCATCTCCGTTCGTATTCTCACGGATGAATTACAATGATTCGGTACTTCGCCGATAGCGATGTTAACGGATACGTACCACCGAACCGCTCGTAGGCCGAAAGCTTCGCGGCGACCAATTAAAAATCGCGCGCCTGCCTCGGGAGATCGTTCGCGTGCGGCGTGACGCAACTAATTACAAGGGCGGGAAAGGGAAGGGAGGGTTGAAGCAGCTGAAAAGTCACTCGAGAAGGAAACAAACTGGAGCGCGAGGCCCTCGAGCGTGGCTGATACGAGCCGTTCCGGGTCGAAGCGGGTCGTCGGCGTGCGTTTCGTGGTTGACTCGATGCAAATGCCGATCGGGGGGGTTTACACACGTGTAAACCCGCGCCAGCAACGGGCGCAGATCCATCGGCGGCCGACACAGGGAACGGCCGGCGGTAATTTTGATTACAAGTCGCAAACGTGAACGAGGCCGCGGCGCGGCGCGGCGCGACGCGACGCGACGGGAATTTGTAAGGGCCAGCGACGTGTAATAGCCACTCGAAATCCACGCTGGTGTTAACGTTCCCGCCGTATCCGACGTCAAGCCCAAGCCAGGATGAACACGGGGACAGCGGAATGGACAATACCCCACTTGATACCGCAATTGCGCTATTCGCGACACCATCTCGCGTGTACCATCGCGCATTCGACGAGCTTGCCAAGCCCCGTCGTGTACTTGTGCGCGAAAATCTTGCAGCTTGCTAGGGAGGGTTTGCAGGGGGGGTGTCAACAATCCCTGTGAATTATTGCGCAATCACTGTTTCGCTTTGGATACGTTGCTTGCCGGTGGACAAGTAGTTTTAACGAGGAGCTCGGGGCTTCGTTCCGCGGACAGTCGGATTGTTAAGGCCCTTAATGCCGATGCGGTGTACATTTTTGAATCTGAATGGAATGTTGGTCACCCGTTAGAAGGTGAGGTTAATGCTGCATCCCGCATTGGAAATTCCTCGTGCATTCTTTCCCGTGGAATCGCGATGTTTGCTAGGGATCCTCCAAGCCGTGAGCACCCCGAGGAGGGCGACCGATTCCGATCACGTCTGGCCGTTTCTTCGCGTTAAAATCACCGCGATTCGTCTTTGTAGCTGTTCGTTCCCGAACCGCCGTCCGCGGAATCGTTGCACGCTGGGCTGACTGGAAGAATTTGCAAGGATTCCCAGCGGGGAATGCCTTCTCGCCCCCATCGACGAGACCAGCTTGCCACATCAGCGGAACCGCTGGCCCCGTTCTGGAACCTCATTACACTCTCCCCGAAGTGCAATAATTCAGCGCGAGCCAGCCTCGGAAAATCGCGAAATCCGCGTATCGACGCCCGTCACGGGTTCAACGGCTGTCAGTCCTTTCGGGAAATTCGCAGCTCGTCCAGGCCATTCGACAATTGCTGGCGCACGGTTATTGAAACGGTGGCTCGAGCGATCCGAGCGTTTAACAGCTTTGCAGAATGAACGACAGCCGTGGCGTTTGACCGTAAAATGCTCACGCTCTGTACATGCGATTTCGCGGCGTTACAAGCGAAACAGTTGCCACTTGCCGTAAGCGCGATTGCGAGGACCAGGGTGGTTTCATGTACAGTTTCGACTGGAGAGCGCGCGAAGCCGGCGGAACAGGCAAAACAAGAAGCCTTTATGCTTCCACCTTGATTTTATTCGACAGAACTCGCGCGGAGCGTTCGATGGCGTGGCCGCGCTAAGCGATCCGCATTCAATGAGGAATGGGCAATACCGGGCGGTTAATGGTGCAAGTAAGAAGTAAAAGCACTCGGATGAACTTGCAAATTGAGTGATCGATAATGGCAGCAAGGTTCGAAACGATAATTACTTCTGAAGCGAGTCGACAATCGAAGGAAAGGAATCTGACCGCGTAATTGAACCGCCACTAATTGATCGGCGTGTTTGCAGCAATTATCGCTGATGAAAGGAGGGCTTCCCGAGTAACCGAGAGAACCGAGCAAATTCAGAGGCACGGGAAAGAGTCGGTATCCCTAATCGGAGGAAAATGCTGCTGATTGCAACCGCAATATGGAGTTCGTTAAACTTATTCATTTTGGATATGAATTTTTCCATATTTTAATGCTTCTGGTTACCCATGGCTGTTGATTCGCGATGGCAAACCGTCGATGATTTATTAACAGTTAACACTACGCACGAACGCGATCGGGCCTGGATGGTGTTGCGAACTGATGCATTTATTAGAAGCAATTTTAGGCGTTACACCGGCGATTAACCAAACTATCGATCGGTATAGCGTCCGGAGCAGCTGTTATGGTGACTAGGGATTGCAAATTTACCGACTTTTTCAATTACCGGTAATTCGGTAAAATTTTCAATCAAAACCGGTTTACCGATAATTTACCGGTATTTTTTAAGGTATTGAAAATATAAGAGTAAACATTACAAAAAAAATTTTTTTTTTTAACTCTAATCGAGCATTATAATAAATATATGCAAATAAAACTATTCAGAACATAAAATATGAAATGAGATAACACAAAATAGATATATTTGTGTAACTATTGACAATACTTATTAATATGGATCTCCACCACGAAAACAATGAAAAGAATCTTATCTTACATACATAATTAAATATTTTTTATTTCACAATTTTTTTTAACAAATAAGCACGCAGAACAAATAATTTATCTAAACTTTGGTCTCCTGATCGCGATCTAATTTTTGTACAAAATAATCCAGCCACGGATAAAGCACTCTCAGATTCTACGCTTGTTGGTCGGATAGTCATTAAGAAATCATATGCCATTTCTACCTATATATTTTCTCCTTACTTTTTCTACCTGAAAATACGTCCATTTTTTTATGACTTGATTTAGATTTTTAGTTCTCTTTTGGTTTACAGTTGATTCTTCATGAGATACTTCGGTTTTCGTCTTTATTAGTAATTGAAGTTTTTTTCACTGATACCGATGTGGACCCAAATAACGAACGCATATAAGCGCTATATTGATATACGTAATTTATCGAATTACCGGTAAAAATTTCACGAATTACCGGCAAAAATTTGATGGTACTTCTCGCGATTTACCGGGAAACCGATAAACCGGGTTACCGGTATTGCAATCCCTAATGGTGACCTACTACACTCGGGGCTGGATGGAAGATGCGAATTCCTCGATCGTTTTGGAGGCAAGTTCCCAAGAGTGTCCAGGACATTCGATCAGTAGCCTGACGTTCTCCCGCAACGGTGACATCGTTTGGCTACCAAGAACTAATGAAACCTAACTCAAACACGATGAGACGCGGATTCATTTACCTGCAGCTAAGCCCCCGTCAGAAACGACAGTTGAGTAGCCGGAATTCCCCAGTCCCCCGATACCTCTTCCGACTTCCGCTCGAAGTCAATCGAAGGGAAACTCGCGAGTTCCAACTTCTAACATCGATGTCTTTAAATTCATTTCCGCGGGACCGTCCAGAATCAATTCCAGATAGAAGACCCCGGAACTTCTTCCAATCTCGAGGATCGATCTTTAATTCAACGCTGCCTAGCTCCGCCGACGGGGCAAACAACGCGTAAATAATCGATGTCGGCCCCGCAAGCCGCTCGCCGTTCTTCGGGCCAGCCATCGAGCATGCACGGGACAACGCCAAGATGTGTGCACGCGCGCGACATGCGCGTAATCATTAATGCAAATGAGAAGAGGCATCCTGTCCCAGGGAGAAGACACGGCCGAACGACACGTTCCTCCAATCGATAGGACGAGTCCTGCGACGCGTATCTCGCTTAACTTGAAACTGTCACGCGTCCTCGTATAATACGTGGCTCCTCTCCTTGCATGGCCAAGCAACGTCCGAACTTGCGTGATTAGATCGCGTTTAACGCGACAACTCGACCGGCCCCAGTGGGGTATAAGCACTAAAAGCTGCTGTCCACGGAATTTCCAATACCCTGGCAGGATTCGCGAGCGACCACGAGCGCGTGACCACGAGGACGTATCGTCGACCATGTGTTTTTTAGAGGACACTCTGTGATGATACACAGCGGGATGCAGGAACTGAATGGGAAGACTCTTATAGTTATTTCGTTCGAAGTAAATGCGACAGTTTGCTTCCGACATCGTGTTTGTAATTGCATCGGTTGATTGGTGGACGATTGAATCCTGACGCACTCAGCAGGTGGAAAGGCTTCTAGCGAGAGTGCCAAAGAATATGAAGTTAATCAATCAAATTCTTTCTATCGACGTTGGCCCTTTGTGGTTGGCTTCCTTTGTGTGTCATTGTATCGGGAATCTGGTGTTCCGTCATAGTTACGGTTATGTGGGAGGAGCACGGAGGAGGAGGTTTTGTATGTATGCTTTACGATCCGTCATTTTTTGTTCAAATTTATGGAATGTGATGTTGTGCTTTCGTCAACTGTTTGACAGGGATGAAAAGTTTGAGTGAAACAATAGCAGATATGCTGATACGATCCTTCAACCCGCCCCTGCAATAGAATTTAGAGAGGAAGATATAAGCTACGGGGGATCTTGCCACCGAGGGGCCGTTGAAATTTAATAGTTGCATCGTAATCCAAGACTCGGGTGCCTGTAAAGCTAGAGATACTCAGCTTCCATGAATATATACAGCTTGATAAACATTTCATCGAACACTGTACATCGATTAGGAGAGTATACTGGCCCGTCCAGTTCGAGCTTGCGAGTAGAGGTCACTGCTGTACATTGTTCGCCAATCTGTGACACGATGTTCGCCTCTCTTTATCGCAAAGTGGCTTAAGCGTAAGCTGAAAGAGGGTCGAGACTCTTAATTCCTTTCGTCTCATCCCCAGAATCGTACCGCAAGCAGACAGGCCACTCGCGGGGATGAAAAGTAACGCAATAGGGTGAACAGTCTCACGGCGAGGGATTCGCCAGCGCGACACTAATTCAATAATATTAATGCCCACGGGTTCGCGACAAAAGAGAGCTCGCGGAGCTGCCAGAACGAGCCGCTCGTTAAGTGGAAACAGACGCCCGTGGCGTAAGTAGTCAGACATCGTCCGAGGGAAAAAGGCGCGCAACGATGAAGGGGTGGAAAAAAAAAATGGCGAAGAAGAGGGCGAAACCGACGGGGAAGAGCGGCATAAATTCCGTTTAAGAGAGGAGCGGCGAGGGGGCGGCGAGGGGGGGACGCCGCGATGCTTCATCGCGCATTCAGGCGTCGAGGGTTTCGCTCCTCCCCGAGGAATAACATTTGTAATCGCGAGAATACGTGAAAGAAGCTGCTGGACGCGATACGAAAGCTACCCCTACTTCCTCGTTGCTCATTTCATTATTCTCGCTCTCCTCCGCCTTCCGGCAATGATCCTTCATTTTTCATGCCCGTAGACGCGATGGATGAAGAACCACCACGAGTGCTATAAAAGAATTAAATCGAGCGAAACTATCCACGAGGGTGTCCAGTTCGAGACGTGCCTATCGAGTCTGTAATTAGAGAGGGAATGGAAACGCGAGGGGTAGCAAAGATTTTCCTAGCCTAAGGTTGGTAATCACGAGTCTTTAATCCCCGGCAAGTTTTTTCAACGTTCCCCCGGTTGTTCGTAACCAGACCGCAACTTCCCCCCCCCCCCCTGGTTTCTTCTGTTTCTTTTAAAGTACTCAGGTTTAATTAATTAAAGCAAAGAAGCTGCACGAAGCGCTTGCTCGCGGCGCGAGAGATTTACATGTTGTAATTAATACGCGCCGCGGCAAGTCTGATGCCTAAAACCCAGCGGCGCTTTTGATGTTACGGGATGATTAACGCACTCGGTGCACGTCAGTCGATTAATTAATGATGTCTCGTTAAACGCGGAGAAAAGTGGTTTGTTGAAACGCACACGAGGAGATAGACTGCGAAGAACGCTTTCCACGCAGCGTGCTCTGAAGCCTGTGTAGTACCTCCTCGCTTGATCCATCAACCTTGAAAATCACGCGCAACACACGCTGCCTTTTAGTAATTAGTAATAAGGCGAACCCTCATCCCTGGGCCCTGCTTCGGTAATGCTCCCTCGCACCCGTTTCTGTGTAACATCGAAGATTAGGTTACCCCGGGCGTGTTCTGTTTCAGCTGTCCTGTTTCATTAGCCTTCGAAGAGTCGCTCCGTGCCCCTTTTAGATCGTACGTAGCAGGGGATTAACGTCGAGTTGTATTTTAATAGAAGTCAGTTTGCGCCGAGACCGCAGCGGAAGCGGTCCGTTCTGGGAATTTCAGCCACTTAAACGGTAATGTAGGGATCACGCACGGTTATTACGGGAACACATTTTGATGGATGGAATTGACTGAATTATGCTTGCCCTCTCGCCCCCGAGTGCGCTCGAGATTAACGAAACTCCTTCTCGAAATAATTCTAACGCGGTCTGCCAGGGGAGCCTCCACCTTCGCTGTGAATTCCGCCACGAGAATACTCTAGGCTGGGAAATCACCTTATTATGGACGACCATAGTCATTCGATTCCTTGTTATTATTATTATTATTATTATTATTATTATTATTATTATTATTATTATTATTAAATTAACGGGAGAACCCTTTAGATACAAAGTATAGAACAATTGTTCGCTTACTCCTAAGACCATCCCCCTTTAAAAACACCAGAGAGCCACTCGTAGCCACTCGAAATACATTGTTGCGGATGCAACGTCCGCATCTCTAAGCGCAATTGAAATCCATGTAGATCTCTTGTCCCGCAAGATCTGGAGGATTAAGGAGGGAGGATTGTCCTTGTTTTCTTCGGCAGAAAACTAGCTTCCGCGAGATTCAGAATTCAGCAGGGGCCAATCGTAAAGAGGACGGAGACCACCACTGTCTCTCCGCGATTATTTTCCAAGCACGAACCACCCCCCGAAGCGGTTCTGATTCTATCGTCGGTCGCCCCACCCCTCGGACCGATGCTCCTTCCTCGAGGATGTCGAAGATAGCGAGAACAACCGGGCGGGGGAGAAGGTTGCTCCTTGTTTCATCAGGTTCACCCCCGACACAAGTTGCTGGCCGTGCTACAGACCCCATATATCTCGCCTCGAAGGAACCTCGCCGTGGCCAGGCAAGCTGCCTGTCCCGGGAATCGATTTCTCGTTACCTTTGATTTTCCACTTAGCTAACACCGGTCTGTGGCGAGCTGCGGTCGGGATTGCTGTTTCTTCGCCGTCACAATCTTCGCCGAGGAATTAAAGACACCGAGGAAACAGTGGCTCGACATTTTGCCGTCCATTCTCTTCGAAAACGATCGTGGAACGAAGAGCGAACGTGCCTGAGGGGGTTGAAATGGAACGCCCGAAAGGGAAACTGCTCGACGAGGGAGAACGAAAGTGGGGTTGTAAGCGAATTTTGGTTTAAGGGGGAACACCACTGTGACGACCGGAAAAATGAGCCCATTTTTAAGATTTTTTTTTAAGGAATAACTTACAGTTTTATTATAAAATTGTTATTACCTATCTTTAGAACAATGTCTTAAGAGACTATAAAAAAAAAAGTAATAGAAAAACATGCATAGATTTCCATATACAGTTAATCTCCTACACCCCTCATAAGAAAAACATAGGTCGCTTATCGAAACGATATCTCTGGAACGGAAACTCTGAAATCAAATTTTTTTTTAATATAATCGGTATGAGTGTATTTTCCGTTGTGCGTACCGATTTTTTGATCGAAAACATATTTTTTTAAATACGCTCGAAAAACTATCCATTTTTTTGCCGATTTTCGAAACTTTTTCTTCCCAAGCGCACCATTTTTACAAAAATAATTTTTTTTCTGCAGTCGCAGAAGCTGTTACTGAATATAACGAAGGATGGACGAAAACAATATTACATGCATTCAAGGACAACCAAATGTAAATGAGCAAACAATCATTGAAAATTGTTCAAAACCGTCACAAAGAACGAGTACGCAGGTATAAACAGAAAGCCTCAGAAAGATACAAACGTGCAAGAAAAATGATACGAACTGCACAATCACGAAGAGAACAGGCATTGCAAGAAGAAGAAGGTCCAACGTACGGAGCAGGAGCGTTTTAGTTACTACGCCAAAACATAAAAACTTTATAACGCGGACAAAAATGAAGTTTTCGAGCTGAAAAAATGTCTGCAGTCTTTGTATACAATACCACAGAGATAAGGGTATGGATTTTAAAATCGAATAATTTTTTCGAATTTTTTTTTTTAAATTTTTGAAAAAAAATGTCCCTGTATTAATTCTTACATAATTCATTTCAGCCTAAAAAATACATATTTTACATATTTTCAAATTTTTATCTGTAAAATAACTGGTAGTTCATTTTCACTTGAGTGACCCCCCTTAAATGGTTAATGAGTGGTTAATAGTTATGCACACTGTATATGTAGAATGTGGTTTGAAAGAAAGTGAGGCAAGCTTCTCTAACAACATCCAGTTGGCACTACATTAAGAAATCTGCATCGACAAGGATTCCTTTCTTCGTGGCAGCAATATTTCTGGGCGCAGAATCGGCCCGATTTGCGGTCACCGCGAACGAAAGGGTAAACCAGCGTATTTTCATCGAACCGGTCCATTGAATTCATCCCCTTTCGCTCGGGGACGATCGTTAGCCTGTATCGGCGTAGCCCGTAGCTCCTCGTTCGCGGAAAATTCGAGGAACCCGCCGACTATATAAAATCCTGTTGTTCGTGCCTGCCTGCTCCTCCTTTTGGGTTGTTACCCCATTGAAGCTCGGCGCGGCGTTGCGAAAAAAGGAGGAAGAAATCGGAGACGGGGGGGAAAAGTAGAAACGCTTTTAGAGGAACGTCCTCGTCCGGGGCTGGCTGTCCCAAACGCAATTAACGCCGTCGCGTTAATTCGTCGTTGTACACCCCGAACGAATTGTTTTCCCTGAAAGCTACTGAAAAACCGACGTTGCTCATTCAACCAGCTACGGGCCGAAATGAATGTATACCTCGGAACTCGCGTCACCCCGTTCCACCCTTTATCACTCGTCGGAGCAGCGAAAAGGAACGTGATTTCATATATTCCTGCACCATTTTCAGTTTCGTTTTTAATTGAAGCACGCGGCTATCAATTATTTGACGCACGTCAAATATGTCGACGACTCTTGTTTAATTAAATCGACGCTACATTTTTACCCGCGAGAGGGGAAACAGATTTTTTTCACCACCGTCGATCCCACGGGCGTCGCGCACAAGCATTTTTGATAATGCAGACGCTGGCTCGATGCGCGCGTAAGTGGTTGCACTCGTTTTCGATCGGACGCCGCTGCAAGTAGTCGAGGTCGCGTCTGGTCAGGCACGGGGAGAACGCGCGATACTACTGGATTCGTAATTCGGGAGCTACAGCTGCACGAAAACGGGGCTGAAGATTTTCTATGCAATTTCGAAGTTTGTACCTTCTCCGTGGCAAGAATTTTCGAGCTCACTTTCGCGAACAAAGAGAAACAGGTAGTACATTCGCACTATCCTTGCTTCTGAATGTAAAGTTCCACTTTGGAGGAACAATTTTCCATAGCGCACTCGAATGAAAGGATACATAATTGAGATGGCAGAAGAAGCATACTGTTTCTGCATCCACTATGCTTCCTAATGACAGTGCACGTGAAATATCTATGCAATTTTCGACAGTCTTTTTCGTTAACAATCGTATTTCTTGCCTCGTTACAGAACAATCTGCAAACTTCCGCTTTTGTTACACAGAATTCAATGTATCGTGGAAAATCGTGTTTATCGCGCGCCATTGTCCCTTTTCTCCATTAACTACTTTTCCCTCCAGCCAGGAATTCGTTCGACTGTAGGTAAAACAACTGGACTGGCCCTGAAGCTTCCAATAACGGAAAAAAGGCAAGGAAAACTTAGAAAGAAACGCGTGGAAGAGTGGTGGGTGGCGATGAGGGCGGAAAGAATTGCATAGTATGCACGGTGCGCTTTCCGTGTCGGAGGAGCGGGCAACGTTTTCGTTCGCACCGCATGCATATGCGAAACACCCCCTCGGAACGGTGCAAATGCCCGCGATATCGGGCACAGGTTCAAAAGAAAGCCCCGAAAGCTCGATTCGCGAGCGGAATGCGGACGGTTCTCGCTGGAAGGATCTCCTTTGTCGACCGCTCGTGCACGGTAACTTCGTTAATTTCGATGCACGGTGGCCCTTTAACTTCTCTCCGCGGAGCAGCTGCCCTTTTCACTCCCCTCTCGCAGTCCGACCTCCTCGGAATTCGAAAAAAATTTCCATTCTTTCGTCCGCGTTTTTTGTTTGGCTCGTTAACCGTTTCGTTCGCGTTCTTTATGCAAATCGGCCCGCCCGATTTCGTTCCCTGCATCCACATTGTGCAAAGAGAGGGTCGCGTTGCGGTTAGCTGCGTTTCTTCGTCGAGGTTTGTTGGAAATTCGGAAAGTTGAGGCCGAGCGAAAGGTAGCAGACTATTCAGGAACATGGAACGGATTCTTAATCAAGTGCACGCGTCGCTCGATGAATCGTGAAAACCAATTACCACGGGAAAGAATTTTCCTGGAAGAATCACCGGATATGAAATTGCGCCTCTATTTATTTTTTAACAGGATGGAATATCCAGCGACAAGAATTCATTATTTCCACGAGACGAGCCCTTTTACGTCACTTTGACGTACCTCTCCGCAAGATTGAAACGTTCCCAGCGTCCGTCCGCCGCTCGCAGCCAGCAGACACGAGGGCGAGCTGGGGACGAGAGGAGACAGGCGATTGCCCCGAGTATCGTCCTCGGACGAGGATGTGCCCGCGAGGCAGAGCACCCTCTGCAACGGGGAAAATCCCTCCGCTTAATACCCGAACAATGCGTACGCTGTTTACCAGCCGAATATATCCGACAATGGGGACTTTATCCGAGCTGCCGCGCAGAGAACGCCAGCCCAGTTTCTTCCGGCTCCTCTGCATCCTCTGAGAGCCATTCTGGGACCGCAACGTCTTCAGGGGTTGCGCGTTTCAATTCCATTCGTTCGGTGTCCTCGCGCCGACCTGTATTACCCCATATTACCCCTCGTATTATACGCGGGGCTAAATTGAAGCTCGCATTCCGCAGGAACGCCCGCTGCTTCCTTCTTCCCATCAGCATTCGTAACCGTTCTCCTCCTCGGACAACAGCGCAGCAGGCGAAGGCAGGAGGAAGCTCGCAAGCAGACAGTGTTGCGTTAAAGTCTTCCACGATAATTCGTTTATTCGAGGGGAGATATCAGAGGCGGATCCACCTTGTCGCGGGGGGGGGGGGGGGGGGGGGTGAATGAGAACTCGAGGGCTCCGCGCGAACGGGTGGATATTCGCTGGAACACAGCCGTGGAACGTTGCACGGCCATTCATGGCGGAGGAAGGGACCCAGGGCCTTTATTGTGCGCCGTTCGTTACTGAAATACTCGCGGCGATTGTTCGCCGCACGAGCGCGACGGCGAGGGGGCTGAAAAATGGAATCGCGCGAATTCCACGCGTCTCGCGAGACGCTCCTTTCTTCCCCGGGCGCTTAATAACGAGCTAAAAACACGAGGGGCGGCCGGAGGACAAGGGCGCGCGGAGCGGAGGGTAACGGAATCATGAAATGCAGCGAGAACTTTGCGATATTCCGCGTCTTCAAGGGCGGTGCAAAGCTGGTTACCGTGTATCGAAAGTATACTGGATGTTTAATTAGCAAGTGACAGCCGCAAATACCCAGACATTACTATCCTCGAAGGTGCGATGTGACTTTCTGCATCTACCCCGTATGAAATCTTTTTACGACCGCGCGTTCTCCAGCGCCGGCTCCATTTCCTCCTGCGTTTCGCGACGGTGCCAGGGGTCGAGCCGCGCGAAACCGCAAAAGAACTCCCACCGGTGATTTCTTCCCCCGTTTAAATGGCTCCCCAGGCCGATAAACCTTTACGGATTACTATTTCCCTGGACGGTATCGAACGCGGCGCGCTGCTACCACCGCCATCCACGCTGCGCCCGTGTCCCGGCCGTTTTTGTTTTCCCCTCGTTCACAGCGACGCGTCCCCGGAACCGCTACGTTCCGGCCATTCAAGAAGATTGCGGAAATCACGGCCCCAAACTCGAGGATTCAGTTCTTCCGTCCACCCCCGCCGATACTCGCCGCCGTAACGGTTTTCATTATCGGGATAAAGGGATTCAATGGGCGAAAGTGAAACGAGTCGCCCTCCGCGGGACGGAATGAAAAACCTTGCGAAATATGGCCGCGTCTCCCAAGCCATTTCCTCTTCTTTTTCAGCGATAAATTCGCGGGCAACGTTTCGCCAGGCGTGAATGGAATTTTTCGTCGAGAATAGAAGAGTCTTCCAGTTGCAAGAGGTAGCTCTAGTAATTTCTCACCGTATCCACTGGCTGAGCGGGGGGTGCGAGACGGCGATACGTGGCAGTGAGACTACTTTAGTGGAAATACAAAGAGAGAGGGGACCGAGCATCGAGTGATTCGTGGACTCAATTTGGACCGTCCTCCCTTAGACCCAAAGGGTTCGGGCGTTTGTTTGCCTCTCGTAGCAGAATTCGCCGTGCCCCCATCTAATTTCGACTGTTACCGTGTTAGCCGCGCCGACAGGGCGGTGGACAGAGCCGGCGATGAATCAGCCGGACGTGCTTCACCGGTAATTTTGGATGAAGTACGGCCGCCACGGGAAATCTGGCGACGAGTGACGCCTCGTGTCCCAATGGAGCGACGGAAATATCCTCGTTCTGTCCTCATCATCGAGGCTTAGCCGACCGATGATCCGCGTCCCTCGATTTCCAGCCTGTCCCCAGCCCCCTGCTAGGGTAAAGAGTACAGTGGTTGGCCACCTGACAATGATTGGCCATATTTTGAGAAATAAATGAATATAAAGAAATACCAATGTTATGCCTTTTTTAATGAACATATTCATATTCCTTGTACTTTCTTGCTTCGGATGTAATCAACATTTCTCCACTCACTATATACTGTGATTATATATAAAAGCAAATAGGATGACTTGGCTTTGAAGCTTGGAAATTACAGCCATTTAATCAAAAAACCATAAGAGTACACTGCCCTCCTTAGTTAAACCGTCCTATCTAGCATTTTTTCATTTTTTGAGATATGTTGAAATATTTGAAGTAGCACACGTCTTTTACCTTTTAAGTAATGTTAGAAAACTCTAAGTGCTTCGTAAAGATTTATAAACAGTCTAATGTATTTAACCTAACTTATTTCCAAATGGTTAAAATATCCTATCTAAAACAATTAATTAATTGGTACGTTAATAATACATTACCTACCGGTACACATATTACAAAAAAATATATTAGGCTGTTACGAAATAATGACATCATGTTTTAATGTGAATAAAGGAAAATAAGGACGGTACTAAGTAAACGATAAAACTTCAGTTTTCTCGGTTGTTTCAAAATGCTAGATAGGACATTTTAACTAAAGAGGGCAGTACAGTTAAAAGTTTACGAATAGTTTAATGTATTTATGATATGTATATCTCTCATATTCGGTATATATCGATAAATAAAAGTTGAAACTTTATAAAAAAATTATTTATTTGTTAAAATTATACATATATTATGAAAAATACAGGGGGCCAACAACTGTCATATGAATAATGTTGAATGGCAATAATTGGCCGGGCGGCCGGTGATTGTTTTATAACCTTAGTAACGGTAAAACGGTTATTGGCCCCCTATTCATTAGCGGTACTGAAACGGTCATTTGTAAGAAAGATTCAACATTTATATAATTATAGTATAATTAAATAAAAAGAAGAAGTACAATTAGGTATGTTACATTGTATAGTTATATTTTAAGTTTCCTGTGATTTTAATTTTAATTGGTGTATTCAAATTCAATTTGATTATTAAATTTATTTAATTAAATTGGAATTAAAAATGAAATTTGATTGAATTAATTAGATTATTCAAATTTAATTTGATTACAGAATTTATTTAAGTAAATTGAAGTTAAAATTTAAATTGTGCTTTCCTAGTAGATAAATTGAAAAAATTTTGAATTTTTTAGTAGAACTGAATTACCCCACTATAAAATATGCCAAAAGTGAAAAAAGGAAATATGGGAAAGAATATACAGATGAACACATTATAAAAGCTATAAACATTTTCTTTTAGGTTATATTATGTGTCAAATAGCGGCCAATCACTGTCGAACCGATCGGACAACTACTGTCGTGACCATGCCAATAACTATATTTTTTCGTAGTCAACACATTTTTTGTATATTTTTATAAATTCTTGCTTTTTTTAAATAAACTCCATTTATTTTTAGATTATTAGGACTTTTTTTTACTTATTTATATTGATTTCCAATGCAAATTTACTAAATTCACACTTATAATTCATTATTTATGCGACACTCTTACTTAAGTGGCCAACCATTGTACTCTTTACCCTATCGACGTTGCCTCGATTCGTCGCGAAAAGTTACCGTCTGGCTGCGTGCGATTGTCGACGTTTATCACTTTATTTTTTAAACAATCGAAAGGTTACCTGTCGCCTGGCGACTCGCCCCGTCGAACCGAAGTAAAAGCAGAGACTGGAAGCAGCCACTCCGGGAAGCAGGGGAAAAAATCGTTCTTTCGAGAGACACACGGCGCGTGGGCGCTCGCGGAAATTGTAAAGGATGGAGGGGTCCGGGTAGAAAGGGGGCGTGATTGTAAAAAACGCACGTGAACTTCTGCTGAGATGAAAATGAATGCAGCGGAGGACGGACGATCTTCGTCTTTATTCGTGGAGCGTGAGCCCAGCGCTCTCATTCGTCCTTGCGTTCCAGCTGCTCATCCAGGAGGCTCCCGCGCAAAATATTAATCTCGACGCGATCCCACCGCGATCCAGCCGCGACATTTTTCTCCGCTGCTCCCTATCGATCCCCGTTTGGGAAACGTCGAAGCTTCCTCGAGGAGCCCCGAGTGGAGCGAAACGAGTCCGCGGAAGCGTGGGAAGAGGAGCATTCCGGGGAGGAGAATTCACTGTCTGTCATTCCGAGCTGTTTCTCAGCGTCGCCGGGACCTCTATTTTTCCTGGCGGTGCTTTTCCAGGGAAAGGGAAAGTAATCCCCTCGCGAGAGAATCGATCGTCCGGCGGTCTGAGAGGTGAATCATAATTCTCTGCTCGTAGCCCGGAATCAGTCGTAATTCGGTGTAATCCAATCGGCGGAGGAAAGATCGAGGCGCTCGGAGCGACTTCTCGTGCAGCCTGCGAGGGAGGACGGGGGCGCAGAGATTTCTTCTGGGACACCCTTGTCCCTCTCTTCCTCGGGGAGCAACAAAGAGATCGCGCCGAAGGAAAAGTTTGCGGAAGCTAGAGTGGAGAAGGTGGAAGTGGATCGAGCAGCCTGCTCTCTCGCAGGGGGAGATGCGCTCGAGGATGAACGCAAGCGAATCGACGATTTGGTAGATCGGCTCGATTTGGCCGCCCTTCTTTCTCGCCACGCGGCAGACTTTTGCGTCGGGCAAAAAACGAAGGGAATAGAACGAGGCACTGGGACTCCTGGTGCCTTTGATGCGGTTTAAGGGGACTAGGCAGTCAGAAACTCGATTTTTTTTGTTGCATTTTTCGAACGTACCACCCTTCCCGATTAAAATGCCGTTTGGTTGATGTTAAAATTCGCAAAATTGAGGATTTTACAGCCGAAAAGGTCGAGCGCGCCATAAACCGTTTCTGCGCGCACGCAGGTAGACTAGATTCCTCTTTCGAAACTTTAAGCGCGTTTTTCTCGGAATCATATTTCCACTTCGTTTTGCAGTGATTGGGAAAAAACGGAGGTATTTGAAAAAAATTCAGCATATATGAAACATGTCTAGTTACGACCTGGACCTACGCATAAGTCTGTAAAAACTCCTGGTTTGTCAAAAAAAAAATAGAATGGCTTTTTTTCCTGGCGAAAAATGACGTTTCTTTAAAATTTGCCGTTTTTCAGCCACCATTTTTATAATTTTGATTTTTTTTTCTTATTCAATAGGTTCAGGGCAGAATAGGTGCCAGGGCAAAGTATAAATTTCAGAGGATATTTCACAATTAACCCCTTAACGCACAGTTTTTTTTCGACGGGTAGGGTCCAAAAATGCACCATTTTTTTTTTTGCATAAATTGATGTATTAGGGGTGTTGTAACTTGTTTTGTACATTGACAGTGGTGAACGATGGATTTTTGCCGAAATAGAGCAAAGAAAGCAAGAAATGGTATATAATACATTCTATTCTGTTTCATGTAATATAGTTTATTATAGAGCCATATAAAGAGGAATTAAAAGTGTGATTTGGTGTGATAAATCTTGAAACAAGGCACGGCACATAAACCTACATTACAATCATTGCACATATATCGGGTTTCTTTCCTACGTTTTTTCCCTCTTGCATCCCTTTTGCTAGCACAAACAACACAGATTCTGTATGGTGTAGTTTTTTTTTCCGTTGCTGGAACGAAATCTGGAAAATGTCTTTCTGCTAATCTTAAGGTCCCCGGGTCTACACTAGGACGGCCTACACAGGAGACGGCAAAAATGGTTGATATTATTATTATTTATTAAATCAGTATACAACAATTAGTTTCCAATTAGTATAAGATAGTATTGCTTGTGCGCACAGATATGAGCGCCTAAATTAAACAAACCGCCAAGCGGCGAACAAATGAACTACATGCCCGTGACTGTCACGGGCATGCTCAGATGGTACGGTTCAGCGTGCCCCGGCTATGTCACGGGCGTGAGCGTTAAGGGGTTAAATTTCTTACGGTCAGAATCACTGCAAAATTACAGTGGCTCAAAAAAAAAACGCCTACATGTCAGACGACTGTAGCGCTTTCATACATATGTATATAATATTCAAATCATTTCTTTTTTACTGTTTATAGTATTAATAAACATTACCCAAACGTACTAGTCACAATTTGTGTCCATCTCCTTGTAATTAATTCGCAAAAAATACTTGATTTTCGAGCGATCTGACTGCCTAGTCCCCTTAAGTAGGTTGGAAGAACAAGGCGCGAGACGGGGACGGTGGTTTTTCCAGCCGTTTCCTAACCATCTATAGCATTCAGAATTATTCGTGGATCGTCGGTCAAAGGATGCTGTATTTCGAGATGTAATTTCTCGAGGAAATGGAGAATAAGTTTGTAGAGTATTGTGGGGATGCAGTTAGAGCCTCCAGAGGAAGGATATCAGTGCAGCGACTTAATCAAGAAGAAACGAAAGGATCTCCTCCCACGCACCTCTGCACGTACCTCTTCCTCCGGAGGGTCCTTTCGAACTGCCTCGTCGTAAAAATAACGAATGGTTCGAGGTGAAAGCCTGACGAAAGTGCGCGGTCCGGAAAGAAAGGGTTTGGAAGGAGCAGGGCCTAGATCCAAACGCTTCGAATTAATGTAACGAAGACGAACGACGTTACCGGATATCCGACTGTCCGCGCGGGCTCCCGTTTTCCTCTTTGGACGACGAAGAATTTTTAAACCCTGATAACGAGCAAGGCTGCAGAGAGAGAGGTAATTAAAGCGATCAAGCACGGAGGAGGTAATTTTTTCGAACGTTCCAGATGTAGACGAAGTAGAAAATTCGATAATTATAAGATCGTATCGGTCCCGTCTAATGATCTCTCATTAGCGGATCGAGGCTGAGGCAGCTCTTTTATCGCGCGGTCGGAGCACTCGACAATCACCCCCACTGTTCGACGAGAAACTTTTACTCCGGAAGTTCGTTTCCGCAGCCTGGCGAAGAAATATTCGACAATATTTCCGTGGCGGTGTCTTCTCGCAAACTCAGGGCAACCGTAACGACGAAGTTTTTACGGGCGAGGGGCGAAAAAACGGAGCAGCGTCGAGAGGATAGTTTTTCACCCCCACTGCGGGGCTTTTCCCTGCCCTCGTAGCTTGTCGGGATCGGCCGAGAGCAAGACCCACGGAAAAATCTCAGTGGCCCCCTTACAGCGGGCGACCCGAGTCGCCGCAGCTGTCATAAATACGGAAGAACAAGTTTCTTCGGCAGGAAGTTACCAACTAACCGCTCGCGACGTCGAATCTCCTGGAGCTCGATTGAATGGGTAAGATTAAAGTAGTCGGGGCCATCTACATGCTCCTCTCCATCGGGCTCGATTCGATAAAATCAAATGTCTCCGTTCCGGAGAATTGACGTGGGACTGCACCGTCAGTTCACCTCTATATCCGTATAGGAGAACTTTGCCTTTTATAATACTAACCTCTACTGCGACTGATTTCTTCAAATACATGATGACTAGATTGAAAATTATATTTCCTCCTTTCAAACATCCCTTTCGCCTCCATCTTACTAGCGCACACTCCCCCTCCCCCCCCCCAAATATCCTATTTAATAGCAATGTCCTTTACATACTAAAGCTACTCATACATCCCCCTAAAAGGAAGGAACAAGGGATCGTGATTAAGGCAATGGCTCCCCATCGGACAAAACACCACCCCTAAACTTTCCCCCTTAATCATGATCGCGGCCACGTCCATAGGCGTCTCTAGCAGCGGTCGGTTCGGCGCTGGAAAGACCACCATGCATGCTTCTCGAGTAAAAGTCCAACTGCATGTCAGGTGTACACACGGACTAATCACTTCGCTACGGGCATTTGTACGCGTCACGGGCAGCTTCCGCGGGCGAACTATCGGTACCGCGCATTAATAATGCACCCGCGGCTTCCGGTGGACGGACATAAATGGGCCGTGGATCGTCCCGAGTACCCCACGGCCGGCCGATTCCCCTGCATATTTCATTTCGCCTCGAACTGGAATCGAGAGGTCCATAAGCTGAGCGTCGGGCGATTCGTCAGGCTCGAGCGCTCCTCCCAAGATCGACTGGCTCGCCTCGAGGAGGAACTTTTTCTCGGGAGGCGCTGCGCGGCTTTCTACTCCGTGCAGCTGGTGCTCGCATTTTGGTTTTCGGAGACGGAACATGTACTTCCTCGTTGAGAATATTGTCGCAAATGGGATAGTCGTGGCTTCGTGTTCCGAATTATCCAGGTTGGTTCTTCGACTTATCAGGAAAGCGATGCATGCAGCAGAAGAACAACTGCGATCTCCTGACAGTATCCGCGATAGAAGGCTCGGAACTCGCGAACAAACAGCCCTCAGGATCCCCACGCGCTGGAACGATTTAACGAGCAAGAACAAGTTACACACCGCGAGTCATCAATGCAGTTAATCCTGGGCAACGGGAGCACTCGTAAATGTTTAACGATCCTAGTAAACAGGTATCCATACTGCGCGTACGACTAGTTCCCCAGGGGGAGGGTGATCGAGGATTTCAGAGATTCGTAGGACAATCCATAGACAATGCTAAGGACGCGAACAAAAGGATGAATGCCGGATCCTGGCTGGAGCAGCTCCTAAATGGGCTGAAGGGCAGGGGAAGGGTTGCGTCTCGAACCGCCCGCCCTCGAGGATCGTGAATGCCCTGGCAGGGTGCACGACCGCGATGCTTCGCGACCAACATTGCGTACGCACGCCTTGACGTGCCCGAGAACGAGCTGCCATAGTTTCATTAACATACGTAATATTCCTCACCACGGGGAGGATTAAATGGAAATTAATTCATTATAGCATAATTATCGTGTAATTCCGTAGGAACGCGGGAATAATTTCGCATTACGCAGAGGCCGCGCGCGATATCGGTGTAACGTTAATTGATAGGAACGCGGATCACGAGCAACGTCGATCGTTAATGAGCGCGGCTAGTACCATCGATGTCTTCGACTGGGAACACTTAATCGATTTCCCGTTCGATCCTGACACGAGGAGTTACACCTCTCCCATCCCCTTGCTTGGAGATTGGACAATTGCTCTATGCACGCATTAATTCGTAGCGACTGGCTTCGTTAATTAAGCACCCCAAGTTCAAAGGTGTCCTTCGCTTAAACCGTGCCCTTTAACACTGATTAATAGATCGAGCTTCTCTAAAACGTTCTAGACCGCGTAGACATTTCCAGCCGCACTTGAAATTACCGCATTCTTCGCTTACAACTTTCTTTAGTACCAGGAATCGCAGCATCTTTCGTTTACAACGCCCTTTATGCGCTGATTACTTCCGTAAATCTCTCGTCACCCCACTTTTTAAACCGGCATATCTAATTAGTTCTCGCTCGACGCAATTAAAACATCTCTCCCCCGCGTTTTCTGCTGGCCGAGATTAATGCCAGGAAAGTTCGTTGGGTAAATACCCGCGATGAATCCTCCACTCTCGCTCTTCAACGACCATAGACAATATTCGATCGCGTTTCATCCCGTTTTTTCCGTTCGCCCGTTCAGCCTCCGACGAATATGCCCAATTAATCGCCGCCCGTTGCGAGGATCGTTAAAGTCAGAATCTACTTGTGCCTCGCTGCTGTACTTCATGATATGAATTCCGGGCAATTCCGCCGTGTAAGTACACCTACTTAACCCTAGTTCGACTGACGAGGCACCCGGGTGCCTATTTGAACTGTACCGCCGAAAAAAGATTGCTTCTAAGTATTTTTTTTTTCTGAGCTTCCATGACATCTCAAACGAATGATTTTTGAGTAGAAAAAACATGCATAAATGGTTTTTAATTTTTTTCTTCGCCTTACTTTTGCCTGTTAAAATGTTTTATTCTCATTTCGGCTAACGCAGTCACCCGGGTGACTTTTAAAAAATGTATAGAAAATAAGAATGTACGTAAACAAATTTTATTAATAATTAGTGATAGGGCAAAACAGATGCAGTAGTGCGCGGCAAGACGCTGTTTTTTCGATCGACGATCGACGTTGCCACGCGTCGCCACGTTCCGAAAAGTGGCCGGGCGACGCGTCACTCGTCGCAGAAGTAGTCGCGAGTCGCCAGCGCGAGCATTTACACTATTCACTTATACATATTCTTTACTTACTGTTATTTAATAAACCTACCCACTACTCGTAGCAAAGTGATTCTCCTTCCTCCTACACGTGTTTTGAGCAATGCCATTTGTAATTATTAACATTGCTTACATACGTTATTCGTGCAGATGTACATATAAAATTAGTCACCGGGGTGCCTGCATCAGCCTAAATGAGTTCTAAAATTCGTCAGCCGAACTAGGGTAAAAGACCCAATTAATGTCAGGTTAAGGATTGATTCTGACAGTATCGCATAGTTTTTGTATTTATTGATCACAGGCATAAGTTTATCTATTTATTTATTAATATTTAATATGTTTAGTTGAAGAAAAAAATTTGTATGACTCTTAAAATCTCTATTTTTATTAATAAATTTATTGATTTAAAAAAGATATGACGGGAGCTAATACTGTCACCTGTGATATGTGTTCAATCGAATTACTGACATCCCAATTATTGTCAGCTGGCCAAATACTGACATCCCAATTATTGTGTAGGCCACGGCCTTGAACTAGCGCCGGGCCTGGGGTTTTTCCCTACGCCTGGTCAGCGTATGGTCGGTTCGGCGAGTACGCTTGACTCGCCGAATACGCGGGCGAAGACGATGCGACCGTTTATGACAGGATCGCTAGAAGTAAGGACAAAGTGCGAGTCGGCTTGAGGGCGGAAGATTCAGTCTGTGATCGGTTGCCATCGGGTCCACTTCGTGTCTGCATTAGAAAAGACTATTTCTTTTTATTAAAGTATTTGTTTTAAAACCTGTTTATTCAATTTCCCGTTCAACCTCAGCCATCCTTACAATTGTCAGTTTTAAATTCTAGTTCAGCAAGGAGTAAACGAGAATAAATATAGGAATTTTGTTATTTTAATAAAAGATGTCAAAGTACACTCTGTTATAAATATTAACAATAGTACTTACAAAACGTGTACGGTTACGTTGTCAAAAATTTCGAAATTGGACAAGGTTATGTCAATACGCGCACGCACGTGAAATGGTAGGAATGCCAAGTGACAGTAACAGCGTAAGGCTTCATTTGCCTGATCAATTACTGCCATGACAGTAATTAAAAAGTCTTGAAACGCTTGTACCAATCACTGTCACCCGAATATTAAATAAAACGAAGCAGTAAATCGTTAAATTTTGATTGTTAGTATGTTCTACGATGCTTATATTATCTAAACAATTATGTGTCATTACGTTAATAGCTTAAATATTACAATTACCGCCTTTTCTTTAGTGCCTTGTTTTCTCTGTCGCTAGTAAGGAAGTTGTGGTTTTCATTCTTTTACCTAACCAACTTAAAACTTTTTACCATCTTATCAAAATTAATGAAGAAAAAATTAAGTCCTGGTTTTTCTCGCATAAATTACAATTTTAAATGTATGTCAAAATTTGTTCGTGTATGAATTCACATGGTTCAAGGCTTATTTTAAGTAAAACAGCATAGGGCGACAGTAATTGGGTAGGTGACAGTAATTGGGTCTTTTACCCTAGGGTTAATTAAATCGTATTTTTCGCACTCCAAAAGAACATCGCTCATACACGTTTTATGGAACGACCCGAGATCAGCGTCGCTGTTTTTCTGACTTCCAGTCGGGCAGAGATGTTTCAATTTAATCAAGATCATTCTGGTCGTTTGGTGCTTTTGCTCGATAATGATTGATGACTGCTGTAGTAGATGCTTTCCTACACTCACAGACATTCAACCCTAGTACGAGGGATCTACATAGGTACAAAGATCGATACACACACACGACTTTTCTTGCAATGGCCATCCAATTACAGCCTCACAACAATCCGACTGCTTCAAACGCCCGCCATATCAATTACCCTCTGCCACGGTCGAGGGGAAGTGAAGTGGACGGAGTAATCGCCGTCGAAGAGGGCGTAAAACGAAGCATGGCTCGCTGTAAATCGAAGAAACTGCCAGCAAGAACGCGCCGCCTTGAAGGATACTTCGTCCCCCGCCCTGTCCCTCCGCCCTCGGCCCGTTTGATAGCTGGTCGTCGATGGACGACGTTTAAACCGGCGGAATTGTCGCTGCTCGTAAATTCGCGGCTGCCAGGAGTTTACGAGGCGACAACACCGCGCGAAATACCGGCGGTCGAACGGTTTCGATATCCAGTAGCCCAGTGGATCTTTCCACTCGATAAAAATTCATGCCCGGCGAGGGTGGGGCCCCGCGAATTCCACGATCCCTCGAATTATGCTCGCCCGTAGCCGCGATAAAGGGGCGCGCAACGAACGCGAGAAGGGCGTGCGGGAAATTGCGTGCGGCCGAGCGTGCACGGGCGCTTTTAACGCCGCGATCAACCAAGTCTTTTACATTTAATCCGCCCACTGCGAAACGGCCCGTCGCTGGACCTCTATCGGCCCCTCGGCGATTTTAATGTGCGACACGCCTACCGCGATAGTTGCTGGCGAAAACTTTGCCACGGAACTGTGCAGCTTTCGGGAGACCGTGTATTTTAGCAGCGGCGAGCTGAAAGGCGGCTCTCTCGAGGGGAAAATGTGTAGTAGAAAGTCTTGAAAGCTCCAAGATCTGGAACTTTCTTAACATTCTCTGGGGGCAACGCTTGACCCTCTAAGAAATCCGAATGCCCAGCGAATCAGCATTTCTAACGTCGCCACGTGCCCTATCGAATCTGCACTTTCAATCGAGAGACCCGGCGCTTACTACATTCGATTCTCTCAAAGGAAATGCCAATACCGGTAAAATCAGCGTTTCCAGCGTCATCTACTTTAGCTGCACTTTAACATCGTGGTTGGCTGTACCGTGCTCGAATTTCCCGAAAGGAATCTCGATCTAACGGTGCACTTGGCGTTTTCCAAACCTCCGCGGGCTTTCTTCGAGGCGATCGATGGGAATGTATGAACTGGGCAGCCCGTAAATTCCGGATAATCGAGAGTTGGGTAGAGAACGGACGGAGTTGCGAAATGAGGGTTGGAGGTGGATCAGACAAGAGGGGTAGGAAAAACGTGGGACCCGGCTTAGCTGGTTGTTGTTTATCAGTCGTAGTGTCACGCAGAGCCTTCCTAAGCCCTTCTGGACTTTCCCCGTGCGCTTATGAGGCCCTCGAATGCGGCGTACCTCTTGGGGGACACCCCGAAACAGGGATCCTCGTTGTAGCGCCTTTTATTTTCTCCTTCGCCAGCTGCTGTGGCAATGCTTCGTTATCCAGGGCGTTTGATCCCTTTCTGTGTAATCAGTGTTAGTTTCCTCGCAGGCCTTTCGCTTCCTATCGTGACCTTCCTCCCGTAAAACACCTAGCCGCGATGCCTTAATAAGACCACATTAATTACGATAACTAGCGGTTCGTGTGCTTTGGCCGCGCGTGCTGCCTCTTATCACACCACGTGTCCGCCGTTCCACCGAACACGATAACGACCAGCTAACCGTAATACCTCTGAATCACCTGTGACACAGAAAAAAACGTCGTGGCTCGAAAGCAGAGGAAACGGGCGCCGAGGAAAAATAGCAACGAGGAAGCATATAGAATCGCTGTGAGAATGATAAACAACCGCGGTGGAAAAGCAACGAAAAGAGTGTCGAAAGCGGGAGAGAAAAGAATAAGAGTCGACGGAGGAAATGGGATGAAAGGAACAGAGCACCACCGAGAAGGGAATAAGAGCGTGCGACAACAGGGCGAGGATGGTGGGTAAGTAAAATAAGGGTGGCAAAAAGGTGATACGGGGAGAGCGCAGAGGGACACAGAGTAACGCGGTGGGGAACAGTGGAAGAGGGGCTGGAAGGCACAGGTTAGAGGGAGAGAGTCGGGACACGTTTATAATGAAGTCATTTGCCTGTTCTTCGGGGTGAATCAGGAAAGGGTGGAGCGAGGTGCGTGCTCGCAGGCTCGCGAGGGGCTCGTTCAACGAGCATCGCCATGTAGCGAGAGGATGCAGGGTGCAAGGGGGCTAAGAGAGAAAGAAAAAAGGAAAGAAAGTGGTTGCTGGTGGCGTAGCGACGACTAATTTCACCGGCTGCTTCTCGACAAACAACGCAGCCGAGGGAACATACTCTCCGAGAATGAGCTCAGCAAACGACACCGAGGAATCCCGAATGGATCAGAAAGTCTGGTGGGCCCTGCTCGAGACACTTGCAAACACCCCCGTAACTTGGCTACGTCGCGCGCGAATACTTCCCCAGCTTTGCTCGACTTTGCTCGATTCGGGTCCACGATACGCTTGGATATTTTCGAAGAAGCCCACCTTTGAATAACACGCTCGTTTCGCGTGGATCTGCCGGGAAGCAGAGGGGTCCAGTGACTTTCAAGTACCTCAGACGGTCTTCTCGGCCCTCGAAAGTTTCTACTCGAAGGTACGTTACATCAGCGAGCTCTATATTAAACTTAATTTACTTACTATGAATAATTTCGTGGCTCTTAGGTAATTACAGGAATTCAGCATCCAGGCTCGCTGGTTCTAAATGCAGACGTTGCTGCTTGCTTTTGGATTCATCGTCGCGCCCAAAAACCGTTGAATTGTGTAACAGCGGATTCCAGTTCCTCCGGCGGAAAGTAACCAGTGGGTGTTTTACCATCGTAACCGGCTCCGAGCATCAACGGTAGAGCCAGTACAGCTCTCAATCATCCATCATCGTTCTCTTCTGCAATTTTCCCCCATCAAGCTCAACTACCGCGTCCGTGAAGCGTCCCGAGCTTCTTGCAGCCCGCAGCGAACCACCGCTCCCTCGAATGGGCTGCATCGGAGGTCCGCGGTTTTCCCGCTGCTCCCGAAGTCGACGATCGAAAGAGCCCGGCGCTGCCTTGACGCTAATTCGACGTAGGAGCTGCGGCCCCGCCGTCGACGCTCCAAAAAGAGCCGCGCACAGACGGGAAAGTTGCTCGTTTGACCGCCATTAAGTGGCAACGTTTCTGGGAGATTCTTGAAGGAGGGCAACCGGACGAATGGTTGGACAGAGTTGCTTAAGCAGCTTAAGTCTGCGAGGAATATTTTCCCAGTCCCCCTGTTTTTCCCCCAGGAAACATCCTTTCGTGCTGCAGGACACCGACGTGGCGGCGGAACATTAAGCGGGGCCGAAATCATTTGAAATTCAAACGTGACTGAACCCTCCGTCGCGTAATGCCTTCGAAATAAAAGTTCACGGCGAAACAATGCCGGGGACTGTTTTGAGAGGTGGGCTTCCTCTGGCTTTCCTGAAGGGACGTTGAAAGTACGAAGGCTGGTTACACCCACGATGGCATGTCCCGTCGTAGAGATAAAGTGCTCCGGTCTTCCCTTTTTCCTATTTAAGGGGGGTCACTCAAGTGAAAATGAACTACCAGTTATTTTACAGATAAAAATTTGAAAATATGTATTTCCATATTATTTTTTACGCTGAAATGAATTATGTAAGAATTAATACAGTGACATTTTTTTTTTCAAAAATTTAAAAAAAAAAAATTTCGAAAAAATTATTCGATTTTAAAATCCATACCCTTATCTCTGTAGTATTGTATACAAAGTCTGCAGAAAAAATTTCAGCTCGATAACTTCATTTTTGTCCGAGTTATAAAGTTTTTATGTTTTGGCGTAGTAACTAAAACGCTCCTGCTCCGTACGTTGGACCGACCAAAATGAACTACCAGTTATTTTACAGATAAAAATTCGAAAATATGCATATCCATATGATTTTTTACGCTGAAATGAATTATGTAAGAGTTAATATAGTGACAATTTTTTTTTTCAAAATTTAAAAATAAAATTTCGAAAAAATTATTCGATTGTAAAATCCATACCCTTATTTCTGTAGAATTGTATACAAAGACTGCAAAAAAAATTTCAGCTCGAAAACTTCATTTTTGTCCGAATTATAAAGTTTTTATGTTTTAGTTACTACCCCAAAACATAAAAACTATATAATTCGGACAAAAATTTCAGCTCGAAAACTTCATTTTTGTCCGAATTATAAAGTTTTTATGTTTTAGTTACTACCCCAAAACATAAAAACTATATAATTCGGACAAAAATGAAGTTTTCGAGCTGAAATTTTTTTTGCAGTCTTTGTATACAATTCTACAGAAATAAGGGTATGGATTTTACAATCGAATAATTTTTTCGAAATTTTATTTTTAAATTTTGAAAAAAAAAATGGTCACTATATTAACTCTTACATAATTAATTTCGGCGTAAAAAATCATATGGATATGCATATTTTCGAATTTTTATCTGTAAAATAACTGGTAGTTCATTTTGGTCGGTCCAACGTACGGAGCAGGAGCGTTTTAGTTACTACGCCAAAACATAAAAACTTTATAACTCGGACAAAAATGAAGTTATCGAGCTGAAATTTTTTCTGCAAGTCTTGTATACAATACTATAGAGATAAGGGTATGGATTTTAAAATCGAATAATTTTTCGAAATTTTTTTTTTTAAATTTTTGAAAAAAAATGTCACTGTATTAATTCTTACATAATTCATTTCAGCGTAAAAAATAATATGGAAATACATATTTTCAAATTTTTATCTGTAAAATAACTGGTAGTTCATTTTCACTTGATTGACCCCCCTTAACAGCGAAGAAATTCAAGAATTTCTGGTGCTTGATGCATGCGGAACACATCGAAGTTATCGTTACATTCGCACGTATCAGAATCGTCCTTGCCCAGAATGCTCCTTCACTGGCGAATAAATACGCAGCCCAAGAAGCTAGAGCAGAACTTAACGGCAGCGTTCGCGCGCAAACGTTCACAGGGCACGATTACCATTCACACGCTCGACCGTTTGACGGTGAATATTTCAAGGGTCGCTTTAAGCCCGTGGCTCGTAAAGTAATTCGCTGGGAACGCGTCCAAGGATGTTTCACGGCGGCTTCCTCTGCAGCTCACCTAGGAAACGGAGTCCTTGCGAGGACTTCCGCCAGTTGAATCGATGCTAATCGAGTAACGGGTGTCTCGACGTGTCTTCGGGGCGATTCTCAGTAAACTTTCTGCCCTTCTTTAACTGCGTTTAGCAAGGCTGCCTCGTTGCAGGAAATCGTCGCGGTTAGTGGAAGCTTCCAGAGCTTGTTACTCTCTGGCTTGATCGCCTGTACAGCCAATAGCCCCGATAGAGAGGAATTCTCTGGCTCCCCGGATTTCGACGATACCTTCCGCAAATGGAATTAACGCGACAGCTTGTCCGGTCCGTTTGTTCCACGCTTTTCGGCGACCGTTTGCTTTGCGCCGAATATCCGATCGAGGTACGTCGGTTCAACGACTCGCGAATTATATTAATTTCACCCCGACACGCCTCGAATAAATCGTTCCGATGGAATCCACAGAGAACTCCTAATTGACAGCCTTTCGATGGAATATTATGCCGCGCTGTTCCCTGTTTAATATCCCGTCCTCGCGGGCCACCGGGTCGACTCTACCTCTTTAAACAAGGTAATTAACGAAAGCGATAATCAACTTGTTAGCTGGCTCGTTTGTCGAGCCCAGATACGCACCGTGCGTATTTTAAAAAATGCTTAAAAGCCAATTATCGCATTTCGCGTGGAGGGAATGCTACATGTGGTGCGACGCTGTGTTTGCTTCTCCTGTGCCAGTGTAATTATTAAAATTTTAGCGAAACGTTGGAAATTCATTCTCCCAAGTCAACAGGTGAAACACACTGTACGGTTGTCACCGCGATTCGTAATTAAAATACAAGCTCCTGTGAGACAGAAGTTAATTGACTCGCGAGAATGAGCTTCGACTAAATCCCGTGGAGGCGTCAGGGGATGACGATTTAATCGGCACGGTCGTCGAGGAATTCTCGAATGTCGTTCCAACGAGGAAAGAATTCCAAGGCGTGCGCCGCCTTCTTGTAAACGTTTTCCGTTTCAGAGACGCTCCACCAAGCCCATTAGCGCCGCCGACATTTTATTCCCAGTGTCTCCTTTTTCCAGACTCCTTCTTCCACCCTCGACTCCCTTTCCCCCTCGTTTTTATCCACTCAATAGATTAGAGGTTCTTAGACGCGATATTAAATCCCCCTGTTGTCGAGCCTCGGAACTTACTTTAAAACGTCGATTTAAATGTCGGCTGAGGACAAGATACTTCTCCCCGCCACTTAAGAAAGTGTCTCAACCCTTCAGTCAACCACTCACGCAGGATTGAATATACTTCCAAGCCCCGTTTCAACCGACGACTGGGATAGGATGTACTCAGCAGAGACACCGTTAATTTAAAAGAAAGATGGTGAAAGAAAAGTGTCTCGTCTGAGGGGACTCCATAAACAATCAGGAGTATTCTCTCGAATCCACAGGATTCTTCTGTCGAGCTCGAAGGAACAAAGGAAGAGACGCGATAGCGCGCGCTACTCGATTTCCTCTCGCCGTGCAACAGTATTCGCGCCTGTTGCGCAAACGACAGCGAGCGCCGCGTCAGCCTTTACCCTCCATCCCACTGCCCCAGGTTAAATTAAACATAAAACCCTGGCTATAACGGCCACTTGCCAACGGTGTCATAAAAAAAACGCGTCCGCGAAATGAACGGGTTTCGCGTGGCGCTATCAGCGAACGGCCGTTCGTCGTTTATCGTCGGCGAAGCGTGGCCTGGAAGAAACGACCGTCTAGATGAAATTCTGGATTAATCGAAATAATTGCAAAAGGAGAGTCGCGCGTGTGTATGTGTGTGCTCGTTGTTGCTAGAGATTATATTACCGGGCCGCGCCCAGGCGCGTGATATATTTTCTTCTCGCGTGACGACCGCCAGTTCGTGTATCCCACCCCCTATCAACCCTTGCCCACCTTCTGTTGCTTCGTTTTTCTTAACGATTCCGACAGTCTCCGCGCGGCACAGGCCCATTACGCCCTATAGATTGGCAAATATCCTGCTATTTATGATAGCAATGAAACGGGGGTGGAAGACCCGGCGCGGTCGTCACGGAATACCAATGCAGCAGGCATCGACCGATCGCCTCGCAACTTAAAAGCTTCGGGGATAAGGCGGCGATCGCACGACGCCCCCGTCCTTTCCAGTCACGAAACACGACAGAACTATTGTTTTCCCTCTCTCGTCACGGGTGAACTGGCACGAGATAGAGGGCCGCGATATTTTGTAGGACAGCGTCTCTCGGTGGTGCATTAATGCTATTGACAGCATACGCTTCTGTTCCGCCGCTTGCCTAGCGTATCGCAGACTACAGAGTGGTAGGGAAGAATTTTTTTCGACTTTTAAAGTGTTAGTATAAGAAGACTTTCCTAACACTCCGCAGATTTAAGCAAGTCTTTAATTAACTCCACCCATCAAAGGATCTATTATATTCCCAGGACCCGATCATCCCCTAGGAATCAAATCCTTACGAGCATTAAGCAGAGACGCCTGCCACTCTCCATGGATCTAGCCTCATCCCTCGCGAAACGGCGACGCTCCAGATCCATCCATTTATTTCTCATGCCGCGAAAGAACAAACATTTCCGCCGTCTACGCAGACACTCGCGTGTCTCTTGTCTGCGAGGGAATACAAACACCGCGCGCAAAGTGCAGCAGCGTTGCTAGAGACGCTGGAGGGACGGCGACGTCATTCGTTATCGACGTTTCCGTCGCGGGATACCGAAGGCTGAAGCCGCTTAGAGAATTCCTCGCCGCGATATCGCCATCGCGGAGCGGAAATCGCGAGCGAACCGCGAGTGGCGGGTCAGGATTTCAGGAAGCGAGCCTCAGCACAGCCGCCACGAAAAATACGCCGTTGCTACCGTGCTATAAAACGGGCACCCTAATGGGGTGCTAAGGGTGATTGTTGCCGGCGTTAGACGTCGCTAGAAACGAAGGGACGCGACTCCTGGACTCGTAAAACAGCAACTGACGAAGCCACTTTCAGCGGTCACGGTCTTAATTAGTTATTTCCCTGGTCACGAGTTAAGTGATGTCTGTTTTTTATCTTGGGAGCGATTGGTGAATGGGTGCTGGACGTTTCGATGGTGGACATGAAAGGGAATGAGTTCCCTCGTGAAACTTGGGCGGAGATCTGTGGGAGAGTATATAAGGGAGTGCGATTTCGCATGACATGTGGAAGTAACGCGGTTCATCGAAAGCAGGTTAGGAAAATGGAGGGAATTCTGTAATATGAGTTGAGGAATCTTTGAACGGACTCACTGGCGAGGGGCTTCTTTTGTCTCGTGGTGATGGAATTCTGCCCTGGATGCTTGCGTGGACCCTCCTTAAGGTGTGCCTCTGAGTTATCTGAAACGGGAAGAAAATGTGTATTGTAAAGAAGTTCTAACAATGTTGGCGACGTTGGTCAGAAAATGGTAAGTAGGTACTGTCGTTTCAAGAAATGTTCAGTGTCCGCCTGAAAGTTTTACAGACGCTTAAAGTATGTACCATACGCGGCACTGATTAGGTAGGTAGAAGCTTTCCTAATAACGTCTTCGATTCACCGGTCACGTGTTAGATTTATGCCAGAGGCTTGGCATCGAACGCGCGTGCTCCGGTAACCATGGTAAGTCAATTACCACGGCGATAATTATGACCTGACAGTTACAATCATCGTTACCGTGAAATTGCCGGACTAATGCAGTCGGTCAACGCGAGTCTCGTGGCGGACCGCCTTCGCCCGTGCCGTCACTAATTAGCTGCGAGATGGCTGTCTCTAACGAGTGACCCAAGGCGTGGAGAGGCTAATGCGCCGAGCTGCAAATGAAACCGTTCGTTGCCCCTTTATCGTCTCCCATATTGCCTCGTCCAAGATGGAATTCAGTGATTACTGGTTCCCACAGTACCAGGCGGAACAATGCTCTCCTTAGAGTCCTTAGTAATTGATATGTCGCTTCAATTGCGAGCTTCTTCCCTTAGTAATTGAATATGAGACTCAGTTGTAAGCCAGACCTTCGACCCTTTCTATGCTGAATATTTCGAGGTTGGCAAATCCGGCGTGGTAACAGTCTTCATCACACCCACCCTATTGATCTACCGATCGACTCAGCATTTACGAGCACCCGTATCAGCGAAAGACCGTAAAGATGACACCCTACTAAAATCGCCTAGAAGTCGTTTCACCGTTAATTCGCGATCGTCGACGCACCCGACGAGTCTCATGAAAAACGCATGGCCGTTCGATGAAACGTGCAGCCGTTTCGCTCGACGGCAAAGCGTTTCATCGGCTCCCGGATACGTGGATGGTGGCGACTGAAAGAAACAAAAAGGCCGTCCACGATCGTCCCCTCGAGGGAGGGCAGCAGCGATTTCCCTCGCCTCTCGGCCGATTCGAAGCGTTTCAAAAGGGAAATGAAAAAACCGCCCGTTCACAGCGCAACGAGGAACGATCGGCCGACAAAAGGAACCGCTTCGACGAGCCTGATCTCACGGATGCGCGACGATTTATCGTCGGGGCTGGGCGGAAAGCGGAAAACGAAAAACGACGAGTCAAGGTCGGGCGTGGCGTTCTTCTAATTAAAATCCACCGGCCTCTGTGCGACAAAAACGCTGGAAATTAGACAATGTTCGAGCTTAACGCCCGCGTAGCCACCCGCGAGCGCGATTAACAAACACCTTGTCTAATTACCTGTCACAGTGATCCATCTTTGGTGTCTGCAGCAAAAACCCTCGAGATAATGGGGGGACGATCCGTTAGCGGGTGTGTGCGACGCGCGATGACGTGGTGATACCCTTGCGGTCGCCTTGTTTTTCTTGAGATAGAACTGGCGGCAGGGTGGAAGCAAGAGAACTTAACGCGATTACGAGGCACTTTTCCAGGCCGAGGACTGAGGCGACGATCGGTTGATCCAAGGAGAATAGGCTGATCTCTGGTGGGAGAGAGTATCGAGGAGGAATAGACCAGTTTTTTCTGAATCAGCATAAAATTCTGAACATATTAGGTTTATTCTGATAAAATAAACAATATCAGTGTTAGTTTTAATAGCCGTCTTATGGTAGGTGTACCGGCAGCCCCGGATTTACCGTAAAGGCAGAGTTAAACATGTGCAACAGCGCGCATTGCGCGCCGAACCATAAAAATTTCCTACGGTACGAGGTCCTACGTTGCGCGCCGGACCATAAAAATCGACCCTTATTTATGGTGTTCGCAGCGCGCATTGCACATGTTTAACTCTGCCTTAAGGGGGGAGCCTGGTGTAGCGGATCGAAGAAATCGAATTTTTTTTTTTGCATAAATCAATAGTTGAACATCACGACAATATGTTCCCAAAGCCGCAAAACGAAATTCGAAAAATTAAAGCGGATATAGCCGATTTTGCTACGGAGCGCCAGGCTACCACAAAACTTTAAATGCGTTTTTCTCGAAACGACAGTTTCACACTTTGCGGGCAATATTACTCAAAAAATATTCAACTAATCGACTTGGCCTTGTGCACGGATATTTGTGAACATTTTCTTCATAGAGCTAAGTTATTGGAATAATGATATTGTTTAAATAAATAACTTTTTTTACACATTTAAGGGGGGGAGTCTAGTGTAGGAGGTCGAAAAAATCGATTTTTTTTTTTTGCATAAATCAATAGTTAAACATCACGATAATATGCTCCCAAAGCAGCAAAACGAAATTCGAAAAATTAAAGCGGATATAGCCGATTTTGCTACGGAGCGCCAGGCTACCACAAAACTTGAAATGTGTTTTTCTCGAAACGACAGTTTTATACTTTGCGGGCAATGTAACTAAAAAAATATTCAACCAATCGACTTGGCCTTGTGCACGGATATTTGTGAACATTTTCTTCATAGCACTAAGTTATTAGTATAGTGATATTGTTTAAATAAATTACTTTTTTTTAGACATTTAAGGCAAAATTTCGTTGGAAACAGTGAACTTTTTATTCAAGAGGCCGCCATTTGTTCATTTTGCATCTTTTAAGTTTTAAATTTGTTCAATCTGTGCGTACACTCATAAACTAAAAGAAAATTGTTCGATTTTTGGTTTCAGATGAAACCAAAAGACGCTACGTTGCCCGCAGTGCAACAATTGCGTCGCCAACGGACTGGGCATAACTTTGTTATTTGCCGCTCTTTTTTAATAAAATTTTTTTGTTATATACCTTAACCTGTTAATACAATATCCTGAAAGTTTCAGAAAGATCTATTAAATACTTTCTTTAAAAAAAATTCCCGAAAAATGCCTCGATTTTCATTTAGTTACACCAGGCTCCCCCCTTAACGCTGCACAGTGGTCTGGGGATATCTACATTTAGCGGCAAAAATTCTGATCTTTCTGAAACTTGGTGATTAAGGGTTTTTGAGGTCGCTGATAACGAATTTGGCACTAAAAATTCAAAATTCAAAATGGCGGATTCAATATGGCGCGCATTGTGGTCTGGAAAGCAGTATTTTATAGTCAAAATTAAAAATCATAGCCGTACTAGAGAAAAAAAGAAAAAAAAGATTCAGCTCTAACATTATCTTTGACTTAAAAAAAATAAAACATTGAAAATACACGCGTACGGGACGCCCAAACACCTCGAGCGTCATTTCTAAAAGTCTGCATAAAATTGAAGGTTGCAGGAGGTTGCACTTGAAATTAACATGCTCTTGTTAACAATTGTGTAAGCTATCATGTAAAAGAAGTCCGATGTTAATTTCACTTAATCATTTTTTTATAAGCCTTCTCAAAGTTTAAATTCATATAAACATTGCACTATTTGTTCATGGACTAAAAAATGCCTATGACACATATAAATAACTGAAATATACTTCCTTACCTATATAACTGTATGATATAAACACGTATTTTGATGTTCTATAATGAGTAATTAAAACAATTAGATTAACATAAAATTTCATGATTTTGTCTTTGTAATATTATATCTAATCAAAGAATCATCTGAAAAGGGAAAGCTATGCGGATTTAGAAGCACCCGAGGGTTGTCAATTCATAAAAAAAAAAATGACATTGTAAAGTTGAAGTTGAGAAACTGAATTTTGGCCACCGTCCAGACCACTGTGCGCTGTTCGATCACCAGAATTGTGTTTACGTTTGCGAGTGAACGAAAGGACGTCACGCCGCTGACTGATAAGCGGTAGACACATGGATTTCATAAGCGAGTGGGGCCGGAGAGGGGGAACGGCCGATGAAGGATCGTTGGAGAAAAATTATGGTGAGGCACGTCGACATAAACAACGAGTCAAGACAATCCGCTATAAGCTATAAATCAGACTGCGATCCTGGGTACACCCTATTTTTCCCTTCTGGACCCAGGTCATTCATTTTCGCCTCCCTTTTTTCGGTGGGGTGACAGGTATCGGGGGTGATGTTCATCGAGGCCTGTTCCAGATTTATGTCCATTTTCCAGGGAGGGCATGTTCTATCGATAAAATCATCGGGCCCTTGGCGTTAGCACTAGGTGTATACTAATGATTAATTATTAGATCCTAGAGCTGTCGGTGACCCAACTAAGACCAACCTCTGAGTTGTAGAAATTCAAGCTCATTGTTAAAGGAAAGAGAAGCTACTCGATCTCTGTATCATTTTGCAGTCACTCTAGCCAGAGCATACGTAGAATCCTCCCCTAAGAAAATTCCTTCTGCCCCCGTTCCTCCATATTTTCAACCACCCCCCGTGAAATCCGAGTTTCTCACAAGTTTCTTCGAGCAATCTATTTCTCCAGGCACGAGACTCGTTGGATAGCGTTATTGACGCTGGTCCACTAGCAGGCCCTTTGCCTTTCGCCCCATCGCCCCCTTCATTCCCCGATCACCATGGGTTTAACCTTGACGCGGTCGCTTTACCACTTCGAATTAATACCAAGGGCGGAAGTTCGCGACAGTCGGCCGGCAATTCGGAATAGTGTGCCGCCGAGAAATCTCCGGCTCGGCTCCGTTTGGATTAGTTCGGTAATGAATGGAGACAACGCAGCCGGAAGGAAGGTCGGGGGCTGGGTAAACTGTATGAAAGGGTGGAAGCCGGAGAATGATGGAAGGAGGAAAGGGACGTGCCCTTGCAGGTGGGAGCTGTGTTCGATAAAAGGGAAATTAGATCGGCGAACGACGAAAGTTTTCGCGGATCCAATGGCGCGCGATTCTCGGCGTGTAAGTGGATTTCAAGAATGGAACACGGGGGGAGGGGCGACGAGAAGGGTGGCAGAGGATCGAGTCATCGAGGTACGAGGGTTAGTATCGAGGAAAGGGAGGGAGGATCGGTTCTCGAGGTACGACAAAGGTGGTCGGAAAAACGCCACCGTGAAAGTTCCCGGCGAGCGTCGTGAAAAGTTTCTCGCGGGCTGTCCTTTCTTCCGTGGGGGAAGAAGGTGTCCTGCCCCTGCGCTCGCGCCGCTAGATACGGCTGCACTCGAGGGGAATCGAGATATTCAGAGGGCGAGGAGAAGTTTTTCCAGCGGGTTCCCGTTTGCCGGGCGATACCAACGCCGCTTCCTATCGTCCGGCGAGATGAAATCGCGCGGAAAACTACGTTTTAAATTGGCCCCCTCTTGCCCCGCGGGGCGGGCAGGGGGGGGAAGGTATCGAGCGACTGTTGCTCAGTTTCCGCCGGAGACGGTGCACCCTCTGACCGGGACGGAAGTAATTAAGTCGTCGCTCGGAAGTTGGAAACGTATCGGGGAGGGAAGTTTTGTCAATGGGAAGGTTCGCTCGTTTGAAATATCGATCGACATCGAGCTTCGTTAATGGCTCGAGGAGCCTGGTCCGGGGACGCTGCGACGGGATCGCGGGGAATACGGGGCAACTCCTGTAGCCTGCTCGGTCCGGAGATGGATGCCTTCTCGTTCCGTTCGATCGAGCGGCAAATTCTTTCGTTGACCCGCCCAGGAATCGGGCCGCGACTAATTAGAATTGTACCGTCGACTGGAGGCGGGCACCATCTCTCCACGCGAGCCTCGGGATCCTGGGGATCGTGGGCGCTGTAAGATTTACGAGGACAGCCGGGCCAAGAGGGATCAAAGAAATCAACGGGAGTGTATATCCCCATTCCCCAAATCCGCGGCGATCCTTCAGCCTGACGTGCTCGTTCCTGGCCACCGATAAATGTTTTATCGGCGACGTAACCTTGTGAAATACGAGCTTCCGCATCATACGCGAGGCTAACCTATTCCAAGATAGCGACGGCCTCGTTTTTTCCAACCGATGCAGGCACGACCGTGCGGGGAAATGGGAACAATATCTGCCATCGATCCAAAACGATCCTCCGCCCCGATTCCCCGGGTTCCCCGCTAATTTCCACGTTCAACATAGACCCGCCATAATCTACCAAGCTTTATCGCGTAATTAATTCATTACGGTGATTTAGGGGGCAATTGTCGTAACGCTTAAAGGCGTGCACGAACATTTATTTGGCCCCATTTGCTTCCGTTCCATAAACCCGAACGGAAGCTTTGCAACACGCTGCGCCCAATTCCGAAGTGCTCATCGTAAAACATCGTGGGCGTGTACCGCTGCCGGTAATCGATCCTCGCGCGGGCTTTCCCCCAGCGATCTCCGGAGAGGAACCGCGATCGTTCGAGGCTGGTCCTTCAACTCTGTTTGGCCGCGGTTTCATCGGCGACCTCGGAGGACCGTGATTGTGCAGCAGGACAGGATCAAATAGAGTCCGAAGGGTGGCCTTGATGGAAGATGCAGGAAGGACTCTTTAACAAATGCATCAGCGAGATCACTCATCCAGCTATGAATTCTCTTTCGGCGAATAAACTCTATACCACGGATTCCCAAAGCTGAAACATCCCTCCGCTCTGGTATGCTCTGCTTCTGCGACTCGTGTTTTCTGCGTCGTTTCGGGACCAGCGTTATTTGTCAGGGCGACCGAGCCATAAGCGACAGACATTTGGAATATTAGGTCCGTCGTAATAGAAACCCCAAGCTAGCTGACTGCGTAGCCAATTCCGCTTCCCCCATCTCGATATACATAGAAAGCAAGGTATTCATGGCGAGCGATGAAAACCCTCAGCCAGCTAGCGGCAGGGTGTGCCGCGATGGATTCGGGGCTCGTAAAACTTCATGGATCTGGCGAACGAGGTCGTCCGGTCGAAGAAATAGTTGAAGGGAAACGACCAGAAAAACCGTGTCCCGCTTTCTCTCCTTCCCTTAATTCCCTTCGTTACGAGGCGCCATCGGAAGCATCTCTCCCAGCTTGGAAAACGAAAGTGATCCCCGATGAAATCTCTCCTCGAAGACCCCGTTATTTGAAGAGGCTTCCCTCTCCTCGCACGAGCGAGTAGACTGTCAAGATCGCGCGCCAGAGAGTCGAAGGGGGCTGCAGACAGCATCGATTGCCTGGCGAAACGGGGGTGGAACGGAGCGTCGAGTGGTTCGATCGAGGTAGCTTCTTGAAAAAAAAATCCCCCGCTTCCGTGCGTGGAGCGCGCGCGCGCATCGCGGTCAACGAGGATAAATTAGGTCTGCTGGAAATCCTCGATGGGAGGGACCTGATGACGATTTCGCAGCGCAAGAGGAAAACTGTCGGGGACGCGGAAAAATCTCCTGGGGGAGGGTGAATATCGAGCAGTGACGGTCTAGCTAGGGAATCGCGGGCAGCGATTCGTCGGATTTCCATCGCGGAACGAGCAGTTGCAAGTTTGCATCGCAGCTCAGGGGAAACTTGTCGCGTGGGAGGATTATCGTTCACCTTCAAATATTCCTGGCGACGTTCCACGTAAGTGGCGCCCCGTGTCACAGCCGTCGGGGGGGTAAATTCGGGCGAACGAGGGTGAGAGTCCCGAGCTGTTGGACGATCTGCCCTCGAAATGCCCATCAACGCCGTCAACTTTCCAAGATTCTCGGCAACTGCGACGACACGCGTCCGTGGAGAATTTCTCCCGTTGTTCCCGCTTCGATTTCGCAGCTCGTACAAGTTTTTATTCGGCGGCATAAAACGTGTCGGTGGGAACGGCGCGCCCGAGTTTGCCGAGTCGGGAATTTTCGCCGAGGATATCGGAGGGGACAGCCACTCGAATCAGTCAGAGAGTATAAAACGTATCTCGAGATCGTGATAAGATTCCTCAGCCGTGCAGTACCCGGGAAACGTTCGTTCGAATAAATTTGATCGAATATTTACGTCACGGCGCAGCAACGACTCGGCTGACACGTAGTCCGCTACGGCAGGGCGATATCAGGATCCTCCCGCGGACGGATTGAAGATTTTCCATGCTATCGAACAGTCGAATCGATATAGATCCAGCCTGACACGAAATTCTGCAACTTTGATGCGAGTTGCACGCCGGTCACGACAACTTGCCAGAGAGTGAACTGAGTCCCGCTTCAGCTCTGAGCAATTGCTTCCCCCCCCCCCCCCTCGATTCCATTCGAGGGTGCTATTTTGCAGCTAACTTGCGCACAGCAGGGCCGTCAAGGGCAGAGCGGAGTCCTCGAAGGGTTCGTCTTGAAATCCTGCCAGCTGGCTACAAAGTGATCAAACTTTTACGCCATAGACGCAATCAAACTTTCTTCGCTGGATGGAACCGTGAAACGAAGAAAGAACAGCCCCTTCTCCTCGAGGGGGAATGTCACGTCGAGCTCTCCGAGGTGGGTTATCTCGACGGAGAGTCCAACTTTTGGGCAATTGAAAGGGGATTGCAAATCAGGGAGTATAAGTGAAAACTTCTTAAAAACGGTTCCTCCCTACGTTTCCCACAAAATCCCATTCCGGGTGCGCCGCGTAAAGGCCACCCCCGTGCGTCGTGAGAATCAACGTTAATGCTTGCACAGCACCCGAAGCGTTGTTGCTACGAGCCAAGTTACAGATTCCATACTGCGTAGCGGCAAGACCTCGGAATCCTCCAGCAACTGCACACCGCCGCGTAGACTCGTCCCAAGAAGCGATCCCGAGGAGAACTTGGATCCATTCGCGAGCTTCAACGATGCGGCTGCGTTCCCCAACAACGCCCACCCTCTTCCACCGTTTCTCTACCATGCAACTTCCCCTTTAACCTGAACGGTGCGTGCATTTACACGAACCAAGCCCCACGAGCCGCCTACTACCCGATTGTTTGCGTTAAAAGCGGAAACTCCGCGCGAATCGCCCCCCTCGTCACCGTGCCGCCCTTCTTATTGCTGATTATCCCCTGTTTTCCCTTCGGTAGTCGGTGCTCGTTATCCTCCCCGTGTCTTCCCCGAATGTTTACGTTTCCTGGCTTGCTAACGGGATGAAATTCAAGCCACGCGTGATCCCTTGGTACACGTCTTCCGGGGGCTTTCTTGCTGGAGGAGGTCTCAGCTTGGCGATCCCTTGACAGGGAGGCACTCGGCGGCGTCTCTGTGATCCGAGCAGTGTAACGCCAATTGGTGGCGATGTTGAGCTGTCGTTGAGAATAGAGCAGGCGGTGGGATCGATTGGAGGAACGAGAAACTAAATTGGAGTCGTCGGGTCGAACGGAGTGTCTCTTTCCACTCGATGAACCGCGAACGGCGAAACAAGCTCGCCATTCTAATTTGCCAGATTCAGCGAGGAAAGAAACGCCGACGAGTGTCCCGATGTCCCGCGAGGGAGAAACACCGCCGCGGAGCGAGCGGTACCCGGAAGTTCCTAACGAGACTGGGCCACGCTCTAGGAGCGAAACGTCGCAAGAACTTGCGTCGAGTATCAAACGAACCAGCTAGAAGCTACTCGGCGGAAATTCTGCTCGCGACGAAAGGTCCGGGGGAAATTTGAAAGCTGCTGCCAGTTTGTCCCGTAGCCCGGCGAAAATCGACCTTCCCTGGACTCGAGAACTGCACGACTTTGTTTACCTTGGACGCGGACGCGAGTGCATGCGAATTTTACTGAAATGTTCCGTGCACTTTCAAAATGGAATGAAAACGACGCATCGGGAAACAGAGAAGCTCGTATTATAGGGTGACTGTACCTAATATCGCCAGGCAAAAGTTAAATCGCTGTCGATTGAATAATAATTGATATTTTTCCATGCAGTTCGTTTCAAAGTAAAGAGAAATTATTCATCTTTCATGTAGCATATGTTAGAATCGTTGAAACCTACAAATTCTTAATTAGGACTCAAAAAACGTAAGACATGCAAAAATCGGGCCCTGAAAAAAGTGTACCTAATATCGCCTACTCAAGAAATATTTATTTATTTTTTATTTATTTATATACGGGAAAACCCTTTGGTGCATAGAATAGAAAAGATCAGTAGAAAAATAGTACATAAAAGTAGAAAAATAGTACATAAAAGTAGACACACGAAAACAGAACACATAAAACCAGAATGAAATGGTGCCAAGATACAGTACAAGCAAAAAGACTAGGATAAAATACAACAGAATAATAGAATAATAGGAATTAGCGGGAACTAATAACCGCCTTATTCGCAGCGCGCTTAAAAGAGTATAATGAATGGCAGAAGAAATCAACTAAATGCGCAACAGAATTAGAGGTTCTACATAGTCTATCCACACAGTTGTTCATGCCATAAGTGGTAGAATGTTTACACAGCATAAACAGTGGTGTATTCCTTTATTGATTAATTCATGTATATATGAGTTTTTAAAGTCATTTTCACATGTGCTTTTATTGTTTCTTGCTCTATAAATGTCTTTTTATCCATCTTTGATTTCATTTTTATTAGAATAATATAGAAATTTGAAAATATAGATTTTTAAAATATTTAATTTTTTACGTTCCGATGTACATATTGGGCAAATAAAGTTTATTTCGGTTGCTCCGCACATTTCGTGACCTCACCTGTAACAAGCATTACATCGAAACCATTGTTCTCCGGTAGGCGGTATTGAGAATAGGGCTGGGAATATTCGAATAATTTACTATTCGAATAATTTACAAGTATTCGAATACTACGAATAAACTTCGAATATCTGAGTATTCGAATGTTATTATTCGAATACTATTCGAATACTGATGTATTCGAATGCTATTCGAATAGTGATGTATTCGAATACTATTCGAATAGTTCTGTATTCGAATACTATTCGAATAGTGCTGTATTCGAATACTATTCGAATACTGCTGTATTCAAATACTGATGTATTCGAATAGTATGGTGTGAAGTATAAATCGGGTTCTTTAGGTTCATTTTTTTACAAGCTTTTATTTAGTTTCAGTTGTGAGTTCGTTAGTTTGTCAGGGTGAAATCTTGTAAGCTAATTTTGGACCCACTTCAACATATCCGATGGGCTTGAAACTTTGCAGACATACGTAGTTCCGATGACAATACAATATTTTCACTAAAAAGCATGAAATATTTTATAGTGAAATTTAAAAAAAAAAGCTTTTATTAAAATGTACTAAAAAGGAACCAATAATTTTGATACCGGCTCAAATGACTGCTTGAAAAGTTCTTACGTAAAGGACAAACTTAAGATTGGAGTATGAGTGAGTGCGTACTAGTGCGTCCCAGTCAGGAAGTGTTGCGGAGTGAATGCTAATTCCGTACATTTTGTATATTTATATAAATAGGACATTTCAATATTTACGGCCCACGCGTTTATTTTTAGTCATAAGGTAAGTGCGAGTAATAAGCATCTATAATTGAATTTACAAAAACTTGTACATATTTTTGAAAACTTTTGTTTTTATGGAAATCTATGGACATTAAACTATAAACTGTAATATTTGTAACAATATATGAACACAACAAATACGAAAATTAATAGGTTTCTAAAAACTTTGTAAACGGGCTTTGTTTTGTGTAGTGCAGTTAATAAGGCCCACCTATTTAGTATGTACAATTCTTTTTGTACAATTCTCTTTGAATGACATTTCGTATGTAATAAAAGCAATAAATGGCACTACCAGTATTGTAGATTGACCTGCCAAGGATAAATGACAGGTGGGCCTTATTACCTGCTGGGCCTTTTTATCCGCACTTGCCTTATGAGGGAATTCTTCTCAGACAGTCATGTGGGCCGATATCAAAATTATTGGTTCCTTTTTAGTACATTTTAATAAAAGCTTGTTTTTAAAAAAAAATTCACTATAAAATATTTCATGCTTTTTAGTGAAAATATTGTATTGTCATCGGAACTACGTATGTGTGCAAAGTTTCAAGCCCATCGGATATGTTGAAGTGGGTTAAAATTAGCTTACAAGATTTCACCCTGACAAACTAACGAACTCACAACTGAAACTAAATAAAAGCTTGTAAAAAAATGAACCTAAAGAACCTGATTTATACTTCACACCATACTATTCGAATACATCAGTATTCGAATACAGCAGTATTCGAATAGTATTCGAATACAGCACTATTCGAATAGTATTCGAATACAGAACTATTCGAATAGTATTCGAATACTTAAATATTCGAATAGTATTCGAATGCTTAAATATTCGAATACTTGGGTATTCGAATTATATTCGTCAAATACTTGAGCAACTGAAGTATTCGAATATTCGAATACCGAAAAACTTGACAAATAGTCACAGCCCTAATTGAGAACACGCATACTGCTAAAAGAAAAACGCTATTTTCATTACGAAAAATATTTGAATCGATTTCATTTCTTAAGTACATCATTAATTAGGTATTTCTAGTAGATATTCTTGCATTCACAGATTTATTAGACTTACCTTTTCCGAATGTGACGTAAAATTGTGATAGTCCAATAAATTTTTACACTATTAAGATTCTCTAAAATCCTTCCCTTTCTGTAATTGTTGATCACATGATGCTGCAATTATAGTATGTCTTCCTACATATGTTTAGGTACTAATTCAGTGCATAACCGATAAATTTTAGAGCTTACTTTAAGAGATATAGCGAGTGGCGATATTAGGAACACTGGCGATATTAGGTACAGTCACCCTACCGGGTTATCGTGCTAAATAAAGGGAACAGATGGAGTAGAGGGAGGATTAGGGCGCGAGAGAGCAGATAGCTGGAGGGCTGAGGGGCACAGGGCGACGGAGGAGGTCAAGTGACGCGGAATGGGGGTCGAGTGGCGCCGAATACTCTACCTTGCCAGGGGTAGACTGGCGGGACGAAGAGCATCTTGTTTCTAAACAGCGAGAATCCATTCTAACCCGGCAGATCTCGTCATCCCCTAAACCCAACTACACCGCAAGAGAGCTACTCTACTTTTGTCTCTGTGAAACTTACCCTCGAACCGTGCGGTGGCTCAAGCTCGCGCATAAATCGCGTGCACACACGAGCCCCGTCCAAGTGGGGGACTATCTAGAGCAGACGCGATACAACAAGTGTCTCGAGGGCCTAGAACAGGAACCGGCTGAAAGTTCAGTGAACGACCGAGGCGTCGTAATTTTCCTCCGTTTAGCGGCTGAAAGTGGCGCGAAGATAGCGGGGAGCCACGCGAAAAGATGGAGAAGAGCGGAAGCCTGAGGAGAGGCCCGGTGAAAAATTGTACAATGCTTTTACGGGGGAGGACGGACGGAATTACAGGCGTCGCGTCGTCGCGAGGAAGCCGACGCGGCACGGCGGGGGAAAACTGGAGGACCCGAGAGAACCTGCACGCATGACTGAAGCCTCTTTGATTGGCTAAGAGCAGCCTTCGGTCGGAAGGTGCTGTCAGGTGGTCGAGACTCTAAAAGCCCAACCGGAGCTTTTAAGAGCCGTATTATTACGTTACCCCGTGTTATTCTTATCTGAGCGTGCACTCCAGACAGCCCAGCCCTAGTCCCTCCCTGCCCTTTTCAGCCCTCTGCGTTTCCGTTTCGCCCCCCGTCTATCGGTTCGGATCTCGACGAGTCGCGCCGTGGGACTACGACCCAATTACTGCCATCGGAAGATAGCGCGCGAACAAATGCCACCTCCGACCTCCCGTCACTGGATGTCACGACCCGCTCGCGAATAAATTAAGGGAAATTTGCATGGGGATGGGGAAGAATCAATTCAGCTATCCAGATCGTTGACAGATTCATCTCGCTTCCCTTTTTTTCGCGTCTGTACGATCATTTTAAAGATCTAGAGACGCGGTAGCGTCTCGAAGCCAAGTACATGTTTCGACACCCTGTATATGTCGACTGTCGCTACCGCTATCATTTACTCGTCGCCCGGCTAATCCAACCTAACCTGAAACTTATTTCATTAATACCTCATCACGTATGCAATATTTTATAAATTTAAAAGCAATTTTCTTATGTAAACCGCATATAAGCTTTCGAATAAGACCAAATTTCAATAAAATCTGTCCACGCATGACAGAGATATCATAATATCGTGTCATGGATCAGTCGGAAACGGTAATTTTTCCTTCTTCTTCTGATTCTTCTTCCCCAACCAAATTTCGTCAAACATAATACGTATATACGCGTTACACGCACACCTTCAGCCAAAACGAACTAATACATGTTTCGTTCGTCAATCGCTATCTTCACTATGCAATCTACTCCAAATTTTGACAGCTTACAGTCAGCTTATAACCTGGCGAGTGTCAAATAAGGTAAGCTGTCAAAATTTGAGATGCCACGTGTTTTTACAAATATGTATCGTTGTACCATTGAATTGCAACCAAAATGCAGTCTCAAACACAAGGCAACTTAGTAAAACTGCTAAAAGTAATTTTAATTGTAATCAGTTTGCCTAATCACAATTGTAATTACATAAGCTGCTTCGCGCACCATGTAGGGGAGACCGGGGCTAGTTGTTACAGGGGCAAGTTGCTACAAAGCAGTTTAAAATTTTTTCGCTTGGATTATCACTTAGACGATGAAGTGGCGGATGTGTTTCAACCAGAGTTGGGCAAAGCTAATATCTAGATAACGTCTAGTTAAAAGGACCTTACGGTTAGTCGTTAGTCAAAGGGTGACTAAAGTTGATTTAGCTTAGCTTTAGTCGAGGCGCCGGAGCTGAAGCTGGTTAGTCAAGAGCATTTCGTCGTGGGTTGTGACTAACGTGGTTTCAGCTGTCATTCAATTTTTAGTCGAGGAAACGACTAACCGGCGAAAGCCTTTACGGCCTGACCCGCGCGCGGTCGCCTACCGGTCAGATTCTACCGAATCTGAATTTGTTTATTTTTCATCGTATCAATATGAAAGTGACGCCAATGGATTCTTGGTGTTCTCCCGATTAATTGGACAGAAAATAATTTAAATCGGACTATTTTTAACGAAACGGGCTTTGAATTCTGCAAACAAATTTCTCACGTAATATCCTTAATTATGGTCCGAATTATATCATTTTTGGGCCCATTTTCATCGGGAAGACATGAGAAATCGATTGGTAATACTTTTATTAACACTTATCAAAAACAGGCAGATTTTATATGGCCCGTCGGTTTTATTGCTCTCGGCTGTCAACGGGCGGTCTACTGGGGCCCGAAAGTCCTCGCTCGCAAGCGGAGAAAGCAAAACGGTGGGGTGGATAGGTCTTTCCCGATAATCCGAGCCCAAAGGCTTCTCAACAATCGAAAGATTGTACATACATATTCTTTCTGATGCTTTCGCCTAAAATTATTATGGTGGGTTAATTAACAAAAAAACAACAGTTTGCCAACGAATATTTAATGTTGGGCCTGCAATTGTTATGGTTGGTTAATTAACAAAAAGTTACGACAGTTTGCCTACGAATATTCAATGTTGGGCCTACAATTACTATCGTCGGTTAATTAACAAAAAATTTACGACGATGATTAAATGTCATCTTACAACGCGTCCGAAAAATTGCTACATCCAGAAACGTGTTATTAGGGTGACTGTACCTAATATCGCCAGTGTTCCTAATATCGCCACTCGCTATATCTCGCAAAGTAAGCTCTAAAATTTATCGGTTATACACTGAATTAGTACCTAAACATATGTAGGAAGACATACTGTAATTGCAGCAGCATGTAATCAACAATTACAGAAAGGGAAGGATTTTAGAGAATCTTAATAGTGTAAAAATTTATTGGACTGTCACAATTTTACATCACATTCGGAGAAGGTAAGTCTAATAATTCTGTGAATGCAGGAATATCTACTAGAAATACCTAATTAATGATGTACTTAAGAAATGAAATCGATTCAAATATTTTTCGTAATGAAAATAGCGTTTTTCTTTTAGCAGTATGCGTGTTCTCAATACCGCCTACCGGAGAACAATGGTTTCGATGTAATGTTTGTTACAGGTGAGGTCACGAAATGAGCGGAGCAACCGAAATAAACTTTATTTGTCCAATATGTACATCGGAACGTAAAAAATAAAATATTTTACAAATCTATATTTTTAAATTTCCATATTATTCTAATAAAAATAAAATCAAAGATGGATAAAAAAACATTTATAGAGCAAGAAATAATAAAAGCACATGTGAAAATGACTTTAAAAACTCATATATACATGAATTAATCAATATTTCTTGAGTAGGCGATATTAGGTACACTTTTTTCAGGACCCGATTTTTGCATGTCTTGCGTTTTTTGAGTCCTAATTAAAAATTTGTAGGTTTCAACGATTCTAACTTATGCTACATGAAAGATGAATAATTTCTCTTTACTTTGAAACGAAGTGCATGCAAAAATATCAATTATTATTCAATTGACAGCGACTTAACTTTTGCCTGGCGATATTAGGTACAGTCACTCTATATTGCACGTTGTGATTTTTCTGTTCTTATTTATAAATACGTAATAAGGACGTCTGTCTTAAGACGAATGTGAAATTTTTAAAGAATAAGTCTAAAGGTCGAATGTTTTTATAAACATTTAGTACTAGATATGTAACTAGAAATTACAAATGTTTTCGAGAAACTGTGTTGGCTAGGTGCAAATAGTGGCTGGTTCGTGAGCGGAAAGTTTGGGTCCGATTCTCTCCTAACCGCGAAATTTTTTTTTTCCTAAACCAAACCTGAAGAAGACGTCTTTTGAAGTTCTTTAAGACGCCTTTTGGAAAGAAACCTTTAGTTGGGCCTTTACGTTAAGTGACGTTGGGATCAGGTATTCTGAACCAAGTGATGCATATGTAAGAATTGGCGAAATTCAACAATAGTTCGTCGTCTAAATTGTACAATTAAAGTATATATTCGGGGGTTGAAACGGTTCCGAAAATAACTGTTTCAAACAGTTATATATCGATTCTGACTGAAACAGTTATGAAGAACCGATATTTTGAATAACTGTCATAAGGAACCAAAATTTATGACTATATCGATTTCGGTTATGGTTCTACAGAACCGATATTATATCAGTTCCATTACAGTTATATATCGGTTCCATGACGGTTATTCAAAGCCCGTTTCGTTAAAAATAGTCCGATTTAAATTATTTTCTGTCCAATTAATCGGGAGAACACCAAGAATCCATTGGCGTCACTTTCATATTGATACGATGAAAAATAAACAAATTCAGATTCCGTAGAATCTGACCGGTAGGCGACGCGCGCGGGTCAGGCCGCAAAGGCTTTCGCGGGTTAGTCGTTTTCTCGACTAAGAATAGAATGACAGCTGATCAACGATAGTCACTATCCACGACTAACGGCTCTTGGCTAACCAGCTTCAGCTCTGGCGCCTCGACTAAAGCTAACTCAGGTAAGTTTTAGTCGACTAAGGAAAAAGTTGAAGTAGCTTTAGTCGAAACGTTATTTCAATCACTTTTTAGTCGAATGATGCCCAACTCTGGTTTCAACCATACACACTTGTGTATGTTGTGTGTTTGTAATCGGTTCACGCGTTGTCACTTTATTACAGTTTTTTGTGTTTTCGGTACTAATAGTAACTTTTCTCTTTCTACTTGAATCTTTTCTACCGAACAGACAGGTAAATGTATGTAAATGACTATTACCAGGTTTGAATCAGTGTTCCTTTAGCTACAGATTGGCACCACGAACATAAGAATACACCTAACTGGTATGAACTTATAGCTGTTTATACACAATGGTGTCAACCGGGGCAAGTTGTTACACAAGACAAGGGGCATGTTGTTACATACGAAAAGGCTTTTACATTCAAAGAAAGGCTCCACAAAGTGGATTCAGTGCATAGAGTGCAAAAAGTGGGCACATGAGAAGTGTGCAAAACCTAAAAATCACTTTTATGTGTGCATTAATTGCGAGTCCCTGTATGAAACGGACGACGATAATTAGTGCAACTGATTTCAGTAGTTTTTTTATTATTTTTAAAATAGATTTTTTATTCTATATTTATTGTAATAGATTCTTACCATTAATAAATTTACTTTTGTACAAGAAAATATAATTATATTACTCATAATAAGCCTCGTTTCGTAAAATTTAATTCTGTAACAACTTGCCCCGTATTGTGTAACAACTAGCCCCTACTCGGGGCACGTTGATACAACATGTCTCGACTTTCAAAATGGCTTGTTTCAAAGTCATGGTTTTCGTTTAATTACATTCCATAGCGGTCATCGGTAGAGGAAAGAACGTACTTTAAGTAAGAGTCATTGATAGTGTGGCGGCACGTGCAACGAGCACGCCGCCTCATTACGACCAGGCTTTCAGTCTGGCCATCGGCGACATCAACGATATCGGCGACGCATCGAATTTCGGCGCTGATGCGTCGCGCTAAGATTGCAACTTGGGGGTTCTCGGAAAGCGGCGAGGACCGTCGTCGATACGTTATTGTATAAACATCCTTTACGGCGCGAGAGACGACGGTCCCCGAAAGATCCGCGCCGAGAACCCACAAAAAGGCAGTCGAGACAGAACCAGCGAACGGGACGGACGACACCGTTGCCTGTTCGACGTCATGAATAAAACTTCACAAGTATTACGATAAACCTGCAGTATTTCACTTTCCCGGCACCCACAATAGTATTGAATATGGAATGCAAAAAAAATAAAAAATAAAAAACTGAAAAGTGTAACAACTAGCCCCGGTCTCCCCTACTATACACAAAGTACTACACTTATAATAAATATAAATCAGCAATGCGGTGCACATGGTTTGTTTTCATAGTTGTTAAACTTGCGTAGAATTTATCCTTAATTCTGTCCTGTGATAAGGCTGTTCGTGGCTGTTGATGGTGATCCTTCGTAATTTATAATATTAAAAATTATCTGAAGTCATTCCCTATGCAAATTGTCTTTGTAAAAAGAAGTGAGATCCAAATAAAAAACTTCAAAAAAGTAAAAAAATTACGCCAAGTACACGATCATAAAAAAATAGAAGAAAATATACAATATAAAAAAGATGTGAAATCAAAATGAGCTGCAAGTACATAAAGGTGCTTTCCAACTGCGCTTAAGATGACACAACTACATATACACAGCTAAAATGCCGTGCTCATACATTCCATTACTCATATCGCGGACATTTTAATAATTTGTGCAGATAAAATGTAACATCTAGACACTTGCCTAGATGTCCGCGGCCTGGAAGTCAAATACTTGGCGCAAAATGAGCTGCAAGTACATAAAGGTGCTTTCCCGCAGCGTGCAAAGGCGACACTGTGCTACGCAATGTAAGATTCGGTGCTTTCCAACTGCGCTTAATAACATTAAGCAGATATATTTTTATAGAAATAAATATTTCAATACCAATAAATATTTTATTCAAAATACTTGGCGCTGCGAAACCGAAAAAATGTTAATTGTCTGATTAATAGTAAATTAATAATTTACAATAACTCACTTACAATCTAAAACACATTGCGAACGCACACACAAGAAAAGAAGAAAAAGATTAAGGCAATTTATACATATTTCTTCTGTTTAGCAACACCAATCCGAGGCGCAGCGCCAAGTATTTTGAATAAAATTTTTATTGGTATTGAAATATTTATTTCTATAAAAATATATCTGCTTAATATTATTAAGCGCAGTTGGAAAGCACCTTTATGTACTTGCAGCTCATTTTGATTTCACATCTTTTTTTATATTGTATATTTTCTTCTATTTTTTTATGATCGTCTACTTGGCGTAATTTTTTTACTTTTTTGAAGTTTTTTATTTGGTACATACCTACTTTCTATAGGCGACCCGTGTTAACCACGGTTATCCGTGGACTCGCTGAAAGTTTGTATCAACGCGTTTCCCAAGCACAGAGAGATACGGTTCTGATACCGAACCTATTGGGTATAATTCCCACGATTTACAGATCCTCTCGACCAACCAATTAAAAGGGACAATCGGGATTATTTCTCGTGGGAAGAAACTCGGAAGCACAATGGAACAGAGCAGCACGCGGGCGGATCGTAATGCCCGCCGCGGGGATGATACTATTTACCAAATAATTTACACGAGAACCGTGGTGTTGTTTAATATTTCCCGTTTCGCCTCACATATAATTAACGCGTTTATCATGCAGATGGATACGCGCCACGTGATTCGATTGAAATGTTTTCACTGGGCCCGAGCGTATTTAATGCCGCCGCGAATAATTAACGAGGCTTGCGATCCATTATATCCAGATTATCATCGTCATTATCGTATCGACTCGACGCTAGGTTAATCGCTCGTCGGCGGGCATGACCGACAATTTTTACATTATCGAGCGACGTAATTAATTGCCCGCCTCGTTTCAAATTACCTTTATGGATCCAACACGGCGTTTCTTCGAGTTTGATGGTCGAGCTCCTCCTGACCCTCATCAGGGTTACGAACATTAATACCTGAAGCGTGAGTGGAATCGGCTTCCCTCTCACGTCGACGCGAGGGTTGACCGCTATAAACATTTGTCACAGCAAATTGCCAGCTCATAACGCTCCCTTGTGTCTGTGCTCTCCTACGCCCAGCGAAATTATTGTTTTCAGCGACTGTTTCGCCTGACTTATTCAATCCCCGATAAAAAGAGACGCTCGACCCAAATCCTGAGGAACCAGGGGTTTCTGGGTCGCTTTCGATTATTAATTTTCAGGTTGCCCCGCCGAGGCGCCGGGTTGCAGCTTTAAACCAGCAACTTCTGCCGTATTCCGCGTCCGGGCCGTAAGCCACGAAATCCTGGCTCGCGGTAGGCGGCGCACGTACACGGGCGATTAAAAATTCATAGGAAATCTTCGGGGTCAGTCCGATTTTACGAAGCCATGAATTTCCCCGGGCGTGCCGGACGGTCCGGGAAGATTACGTCGATCGTATCGATCGCCCGGCGAACGTCGCGTACATTTTTCCACTCCGCTTTCAAATGAAATCCTCCCGGGTCTCATCCGCCTGGTAGATGCAAAGATAAGCAAAGATGCAGTCGATCAAAAAGAGGCAGGCGTCGCGGCAGAAAGAGCGGGCAGAGGAGCGCTGTATCGGGATCACGTGCGCGGCGTTATTCACGCGGGCGCGCGAATTTCGCGATTATTAATGGCGGAAAGTATCGCAAAGCGCGATGATCAACGGCGAATATTTCAGCGCGATATGAGATACGTCGCGCGCAACTGGTCTATCGATCTGGCTGATCCCACGTGTACTCTTTATCTCCCCCGTTGAACGGGCAAATGCCAATTATTTCGCGAAACGTTCGCGAGATTCGCGACGAAGCGAACGGGTCCTCGGCCGGACGGACGGACGGACGAGAGGCGACAGGACGAGAGGACAGTCGAAATGGCGCGACGTGAGGCGCGATTCGGAAAATTCTACGAGTTTCTGGCAACGAGCGAAACCACTTTCGACGAACCACTCGGGGAAATAGCAACGGCGATGCGCCCCTAGACGTCCAGCGGAAGCCGCAGGGTGCTTTCGCGGTCGCGCGCAGCCTGCATCGCCGAGTATGCAATTGCAGCTGCAAGGGAGCACTTTCCTCGGCACCGGTGGAATTTACATCGTTCGCATATTCGTAGGCGGGCTAACGTCGTGAGTCGTCGTTGCCGGAACGACCCCCTTCTGCATCCGCTGGCGCGCTTCACGCGGAACATCCTGGGGACGTGTACGAGCGGTTTTTACTGTCACGGTCGTAATAATAAGTGTCGACGGTCGCGTAAAGAACGGTACCTCCTCCGACGGGAAAGTAAGACGTCGATCTCTGACGAATTCTCAAGAATCAGTGCCACTGATCTGCTTCAAGTATCCCAGATTCAATAGCCAACTGAGTTCTACGAAGTCGAACAATCTGATTTCAATACTGCACAGTTTCCTCCTTTCACTTTGATGGAAAGAGGGTTGGAGAAGCTATTATATTTGCCAGGTTTCGGTGCGAGAATCAGGGATATTTTATGTGAAAGCAAATTGTACAATCTGACATTCCACAGAAGTTGGCCTCGGTAGCGAGTACGGTGGTTTTTGATACCCGAGCAAATTATATGATACGAAATGTGCAAAGTTGCGGGAATGTCGGGTAACGAGTGCACGGGTTCATCTTCGACCCCGTTCCCCGAAAGAGAAAGAAGTTTAATTAAAACTTCAACACCGAGCATCCCGCAAACAGCGGGGCAAGCTCGACGGTAGTTGCACAAGCGGATAAACGTTCCAGGGAACGGAGCAAGCTTCGATACTTGGGGTATCGACTGCAATTGGTCGACCGGGTCCGTGTACCTTCGAGAGGTACGGTTTGCTCCTGACACCCTTGCTATTTATGTTCTCCGTGCCTCCGGCGTATCTGCACCACCCCCACGCGAAACAGCCAGACCCAGCATCCTCCTCTTGCAACGAACGTCCATTATATTCGTCTAAGACACGATCCTAAGTAGCCCTTCGATGGGACCCGATTTCTCAAAAGAGACTTCTCCTCTCGAGATGTTGCCCGTTGTTCGCGCGAGTCGCGGCTGAAAAGCTGTTAGCCTCGCCACCTTCTTCTTTGGCGCTCCTCGCGAGAGCTTGCAGCCGGGAGGGAGCCATTTCCGCGACGCTGTCATAAATTACGTAAATGCATAATTCTTCTTCCTTCCACTTATGCAATAGGAACAACGGGTGCGGCTGGCTCGTAAAGATAAAAAATTGTCACCAGCCAGGCCGAGATTGCTCGCCGGCCTCGGTACTATTTCACTTTTACGGAGTCCCGCCGCCTGGCTAACCGGCACACTTCCGTTACTTTTCCGTCTACCCCTTGTTACCTTTCACCCCTACAGTTTCGACTAATTACCGATCGACAACCGAGCATGCCCCCCGCGTCTCCGTTAAACATCTTTCTCCATCGAAGATCCACTGTCGCTTCCTTCGAGGCCTTCTTGTGCTTCCTGCTTTCCACGTTGTGCATCGTGTTCCACCTCCAAATGGAACTTAATTTCTCCAACATATTTTATTATTATTATTATTATTATTATTATTATTAAATTAACGGGAGAACCCTTTAGATACAAAGTATAGAACAAATTAGTACAAAGATAAAGTAAATATAACAAAAACATACAATAACATAAAATAAAATATAAAACAATAAAATAGAATAATGTGAAATAAAATAGAGAAAAACAAACAAAACAGTCTGAGCCCTAGGACCTAATCTCAACACCAAAGGTGCTTAAATTAATTTAAATTAAATTGAATTATTGAATTACTGAGGTAACAGTCTACTAAGCAATCGGTTTCTGAACGAAGCGAAGGAGTCTGCGAACACGTCAATGTCAGCGGGGCACTGGTTTATGTCCTCTAAAGTCTAAAGCAAAATCAAAGAGGGGCAGAATATCCACGGACGATCGAAATTTGATTAGAGCGACGTGGGTGTCGAGATTTAGCCTCGATAGAGCAGACCTCGTCGACACGGACAAGAGAGGACCCGACGTTGTTCCGGGTGACTCGAATTGATTGCTCTCGGTGTGGTCGAGTTTCACTGTTTCGCCATCGGGTCCCACGGATACTTAGTTTGCCAGTTAACGGACTAAGCTCGTTCCGGTTGTTACGGTAAATAACATCGATTTGATAAAGCTTTGTAAACCAACGTCGATCTCGTCGCTGCAGGTGAGGCAGACATCAATTCTCGCTGGTCAGGGCTGCCTCGACGGTTGCGAATGTCCACGCTGACCCTGTTCCAGCGGCGTATCCGCTTCTTTATCGAGATCGAGGCTGTGTGTCGCGGCTGCTGCACGTGGAACCGTTCAGAGTTGCAATGGACCAGGTGACGCGTCACGATTGCCACTGCTCCAACTTCGAACGGCGCCGGCACTGGGATTAGTTCGACTCGACGATTAGGTGACGGGGATTGATCGAAATATGAACTGTTCCAGCTAACCCCTCCAGGGATTAAACAGTTTCCCATACAACCAAACAATTTATTATATCTCGGCCGCTTTGGATAATCTTTAATAAATCTATAAAATCAGGCTTATTCCCGAAATCTTGGAAGACCAGTCTGGTTACACCCATTTTCAAAAACGGCGACAAAAACAAATGTTGAAAACTATAGACCTATAAGCATTATTAGTGTTATAGGGTAAATCCGGGAGACGCGGTCGACCTAATATAAAATGGCTATTAAAACTAATATAGATATTACTTATTTTATCAGAACAAACCTAACATGTTCAGAATTTTATGCCGATTCAGAAAAACTGGTCGATATTTGCTTTAAGACAATATTTACTGTAAATCGGGTTGAAAACTGAAGTCATGACATCTGACCACCTCTCCCGAGGTGCCGGGAGAAATGGTTTTCGTCGTTGGCAGAGACCACTCACGTAATTATTCATGGAAAATTAACAAAGGATAAAGCAAAATTATTTATGAGTGACTACAACTACGGATTCATTGATATTTAATTTGTTTACGCTAAACAAGTAAAGAACACATCAAAGAAAAAGTGAATTACCTACTGGCGATTAGCAAGGCAAATGAATACAAAAGTGAATAAATAAACTAAATAAACAAAAATAATAATAAAATAATAATAAAAAATAAAAAAATAAACAAAAGTAATAAAAAAATCATAACTCGACCATCTCCCCTTTCTGCATCGAGACATGGTCTTCTCGTTAGCTTTGACAGGAAGAGTTAATATGGCCAAATACTTTGGCTGCATTGTCCCTCAATATCTCTACTATCTAATTATTCCAAACATTAAAGGAAAATAAACTTAGAAGTATATTTTAAATACGATTCTGTACAACCGCTGTTTGACAAAAGAGGTTAAATGTAACATCAATTTACCTTTTATAGCCTATAAATAAAAAAAAACACAGAAGGAAGCGAAATAACGCTATTCATTCAACTATTTGGCTTCTAGAGAAGTAATTGGTCTGCACTTTAATGCACTTTTACGTATAGACTCTGAAATATAGCGAAACGACCAACTCTCCGGCCCGACCGCGTCTCCCGGATTTACCCTACCTAAAATCTTCGAAGAAATTGTCACAAATAAGTTATACAGTATGGTCTCTCTCTCAATATGTGATGAGCAACATGGTTTCGTAAACAAGCGATCAACAACCAGAAACCTAGCGGTATATTGCAATTATGTATCATCTTCTTTAGAAGCCAAACTACAGGTAGACACAATATTTACTGATTTCCAAAAAGCTTTTGACACTGTAGATCATTCTCTTTTAATTGAGAAGCTTTCAGCATTGGGCTGCAAGGGAAATCTATTGGCATGGCTGGGTAGTTACCTTACTGATCGTTTTCAAATTATACGTATACGCAGAGGCCTATCATCTCCGGTTCGTGTTTTATCCGGTGTACCTCAAGGCTCCCACCTAGGTCCTCTGCTATTTATAATTTTCATCAATGACTTACCTACCATTTTCCAACATTGTAAGTTCCTCCTATTCGCGGATGATTAAAAAATCTTCAGAAGCATCTCGTCCATTGATGATGCTTCCAGATTACAGGCAGACCTAGATCGTTTCTGCGACTGGTATCACCGGAATGGTATGGATCTCAATATCAAAAAATGCCATGTTATGCGGTCCTCCCGTCGTTCTGAATCCTTCTTATATCCTTACCGTATCAATAACGATATTCTCTCCTCAATAAGTGAAGTTAAGGACTTGGGTATTCATTTCTCCTCAACCTTGGACTTTTCCAACCATATTTCTTATATTGTTAACTCGGCTTCAAGAACACTTCGTAGGCATATTGCGGATGTGTTGTTTCTGTTTAAGATTATTAATGGCTTCATAAGCAGTCCTTATTTGTTGTCCATAGTTAAGTTTAATGCGCCAGTGAGGAGCTTGCGATCAAGGCCTATTTTTGTCTCTAGTCTGCCGAAGTATCGGTTTTATGCGTGTGACCCTATTAATAGGGCAATGAGTACTGTGAACCAACATTTTAGCAGTACGGACCCCTTCCGGTGCTCCCTTAACTCGTTTAGGATGTTACTTCACAGGATTGATTATAACCAGAGTGGTTTAACGTAGTGTATCTGTTTTGTAAGTTATAACGGTTATTATGCTATATAACCGGTATTAATTGTCGCTAATTTTGTGTTCAGACTCTCTGTAAATTTCGCTAGTTTTTTTATATATTCTTTTTGTATACCATGGGACTTCCCGTATGATAAATAAATAAATAAATAAATAAACACTTGGCTTCATACTACGTTTTTCCGCTGATTTTCATTCAATTCACACACTAAGATTGCTATATATTACCCTTGTTCGTCCCTTGTTAGAATATGCTTCAATTATATGGTCTCCGAAACGCATTAATCACGACATCATGCTTGAGAGAGTGCAACATAAATTTCTCAGATTTTGTCCATATAAGCTAAGGAGCCCAATGTCAATATTCGATCACGATTACTCTACAATATTAAACACAGTCAATCTCGAAACATTAGCTGCACGTAGAAGAATATCCGACCATTTCTTTATTTTTAATTTAATCAATAACCATATTGAGTGTCCCTCTCTTCTTATGCAAATCAATTTCTACGCACCTGAACATATTTTGAGATCTAGAGCAGGACTTCAACCATTTAAATCCAGATCTACATATGGATTAATTAATCCAATAAATCGAATTATTGCTGACTCTAGTACTCTCTATAATAGTATTGATTTCTTTAATGGGTCTGTGCACACTTTTAAAAGACAGTTACGTATGATTATCGGATAATGTCATATCTTATGTACCATGAGTTTTATTCCCTTTTGTGCATGTCTATCTTTTGTTATATTAGGTTTGGTTCTTTTTCTTTTCGTCTAAATATTTATGTAAAGAGGGCTTCGGTCCGTTTATAAATAAATAAATAAATAAATTTCCACGGTCCGTCGATGAAGAATGCCCACGGCGATTCTTCGAATCCGTGATTATTCCGGAGCACGTGAGCGGATCCGTGGATCGCTGGGTTTCTCCATAACTCGGCGCATTTGCCTTTGATTTACCACGCCGCGAAAAGCAATAATAACGACCCCGCGCACGAACTTCTTCGATTCGAGGTTGGAGATTGGTCGTGGTAGAAACAGGAAGTTCGTGATACCATTAAACTTCCCCTTGGATCGTCTTCGATCATCGATGGTTCCGCGTGCACGGACCTAGTTATTCTCCCTCCCCCGACCTCCATAACCCAGCCACTGATTCCGATCGCCCAGCTAACCAACCCCCGCGGCGAAATTGCAACTTCAAAAATAGCGCAACTCTCGGGCTACCGTGGTTATCGGGACCCAGTTTACCGGCACGTAAATCGGGTTACTTTATTTCCGGCTTCTTGCACCACCCCGTCCCCCGCCAAGCCACTCGCAGCTTCTCGTTCAACGATCCTTCCGGGCGTTCGAGTATGCCGCATCGGTGCAATTAAACTTGATACCAGGAAATGCTATTTCCCAGACCTTTCCTCGCCGTCCCCGTCAACCAGCTATTTTCTAGCATTCGCGAGCATCGAGAAGCGAGCAGGCCAGACCATGCGCGAGGTAGACGTAACGATACTGCTTATATGAAAAACAGCGGGGTGGCTGGAAAGTGCGGTGAACAAGGCGGACGAGGGCTGAGGCGGTTTAAGTCGAGACGAGAGGGAAGCCGGCCCGGGGGCAACACGTCGACGAGAGAGTCTAAGGACAGGTGGTGATGATGACGGTGACTATGTGGAACGAGGCGCTGGCAACTCGGGAACCTACGAAAATTACGGCAATTGCGACGCTTTTGTGACTCTTGTCGCGCTAACGATAACTGCGCCAGTGGGTTTAGCTAACAACACGCGCGCACAGTCGTCTTCTCGACGCCATTGGGTGTCTTCTTGCGCAGACCGCTGACGAGAATTAAGGGCAGCGTTATCCAGGATAAGACCTGGAAGTCAAGTGCTCTGCCATCGATTCCCTCGCATGCCACGTGTATCATCTGTCACGTTATACTCCATCAGTATAGTCGATGCAACGTCAAAACATTTCCACCAGCTCCCGAGGAACGCGCCAACCTCCACAGCTTCCCTCCCTGTCCTGCCCACCCTCTCGATGCCCCGTCGAAACGAACCCAGCCAGCTTCTCCGATTTACCCGGTGCTCGGCGATAAACGCAATTCCAAGAAATAGGAAAAACTGTAATGTTTACAGATCGAGATCCTTTATGCCGTGGATTGTCCTTCTCTCTAGCGTGGCCGTCGCGGACTCCCAGTTATTGTGTGTACCCCTCGTGTACTCTGCAGCCACGCTCCCGTCGTTTTCTTTATTACGCCGCGCACGTGCCGTGCACCGCGATTACCGTATTACACGATTCCAGCTTTGCTCGCCGGCTCTCTGCAAACAGCCGCTGGCGTGGCTAGCCAGCCAGCTTGCCTCCGGAGCAACGAAACATTGATGAGGCAAGGCTACCTGCAGCTCCCATCGCGAGATATCGCGCGTCCGGCGGGCCCTTTACGCCAACTCGATCACAATTCCGGGGGATAATCCTCTAATGGACGGCTCGGCCCCTCAAGTTTTACACTAATACAGCGCGGATACGAGAGGACGCGCGATCAGTGGGAAACAGGTGAGGGGTGTGGAATGGAAGTGTTCGAAGGGTTCAGCACTGTGATTTTTAGCGGTCGAGAGCTTGCAAGCTGAAGGGTTTTCGAGGGACCCGAGTTAGTTGGACAATGGATAGCGAAATACTCTCTGATGTAGATCGCCTCCCCATGGTCCGTGGGCGCTGCTCCTTCTCCCAGTTGCATTCTGTTTCTTCTACTCAGGTCTATCGATCTCCACCGGCGCGTAAACTCGCGTGGTTACGGGACGTTTTTTGCCGGCTCATTGTTCGGAAGTTTCGCCGAACGATAGGTTCCCCAGGCAAAATCGAAGCCGAACTTTGCCAATTATCACACGAGCCCGGGATCGAGTGAGTTTGGCTTGTTAGCGATCCGCCGGGAAAGAGTGGTTCTAGGGAAGAAGTCCTAGGCAGAGAAGAATACGCAAACAGTGCTCGTGTCGCGTGATAACTTTGCACAATGGATGCTTATCTGTGGGCGACGGGTCTCGAAGGAACAATGAAGCTGGGCTTGCACTCTCAGAAATTCAGATTACTTCCCGCGGAGTTAAGGTGTTCGTTTGAAGACCTTTCCTCAGATCGATCAGCATTTCCTCGCGTTTTATATAAATATTGATGACGATTGCTGGTGCGCCGCAGCGAAGTGAAAACAGAGTTACCGAAAACGACCGCGATCGAACCGGATTGGCGATCGGGGTTCCATCGAGGGACTCTCTCGTGACAAAAATAAATTCACCCGCGCGGAGAATTAATCGCGGTTCAATAGGATCTCGACGAGGTCCACCACCCTCCAGCGGGATAATAAACGTTCCCTCGTCGTCCAAGTCCCACATCGCATCGTTCCGCTACCCAATCCCTCGGCCAACGTCATACGCGGAATCGTCGCCAAAAGCCGAGCGAATCAGCGTTTCCATTGACCGAAACGTTCTTCTTGCCGCTGGCCGATAATTGAAAACGGAATCAGCGCCGCGCCAGAGCGACTTGGCCTGTTCTGTTTTCATTCCCCCGGTCCCATTACGTATGACCCGATCCGAGATTGCCCGATCGAACTTTGGAAATTCCGCGGGCATTACCGGCGCCGAGACAGAGCGAACTTGGAGCGCCTCGTATCGACTGGATTCACCCCGAATGGAGGTGCATCGGAGAGACGTCCCCTTTCCTCGGGATTCGCGCGAGCAAGACACGAGACGGGAGTGGAAGAGCCCGTGGCTCAATCGTCTCCAGGTATTTTTCCAAGTAGAAGCGAAAAGTCGAAGCGAGCCACGTCGCTGAACAGCTCGTAGCCTCGACTTCCACCCGCTGCGTCTATCAGCGGAGAGGATACGGTTGCGGGCGAGTTTCCAGCGTATGGCCCATTTGCCCAGGGACGATAGTAATTTAGTAACTGGCCCGGGTAGTACGGTGAGCCGCCTTAAGCCGCGCGATAACCAGCCAGCGGGATCGCCACGGATTTCTCGAGGTAACCCGTTCGTCACCGCCCGTGTATTTTCACGCGACGCCGATCTCACCCTTGTCCACGTCGTAAACTCCACGTCGTCCACCAGCCTGCTCAAGGCAGATTTATTTTCCGCAATATTCCCCTTGGCCGCCGAAAGGGGAAACAAAGTAACGCCACCCCGCGCTCTCCCACGCCTGCACCTCTCCGCGCAATTAAATCGTAGTTACGAAAGGAAAGCTGCGTCGTTCCTCCCGCGGCATTTTTGAAACCGAAGACTCGTACCGCGCCCCCTTCAGCGATTACCCTTAACGGGTATTACGATGCGAGAGAAAACGACGTTCCAGCTCCGCCTCGCAAATCCAAGCGTTTCATCTCGCTGCGTTTCCCGGTTATAGGGGTAATTCCGCGGCAGAAGCGTACGAGCGTGCGACGGATTATTGCTCGTAATCGAGCTGCGCGGTTATGGAGTGGCTTTGCGGGATACTAAAGATTCGTAGGTAGGAGAGACTATTTTCAGATTGGCATCGGCGCACTGAGGCAAGCTTGATCGCTTGATGAGAGCACTTGGGAGATCATTGGTGATTCAATAATCTGGATGGGGACAGATTGTTGGAGGTTATCGTGCACCTTTGAGGAATTAAGGGTCCTCGGTTTTACCGAGCGGGACATGATGTCTGCGCGGTTGTACAGGGCGTGGCAGAGATGTTGGTCAAAGAGTTGCTGGAGTAGTAAAACGAGGAACAGCAGCCTGTAGAAATGCGAGGTCGTTGTTACCTCGTACACTTAATTCGCGCGACAACACGCACAGAGGGACTCCTCCCCGAGCCCGGGAGAGTTGGCGTTCGTACGAAACGCATTAGCGCAAATTACCCTCGCGGACCAGCATATTTAATATCAGTCGCCGCCCCCTAGGCCGTCGAATGAAAAGCGCGATAATATCGTCGCTGGAATTACGCGACGATCGCGGGTACAATGTTTTACCTGCTTGGGCGGAAATTGTGTTCGATGTTGATCCCATAAATCTCAACTCCGCCCTCTGGTAACTCGGGGAGAGAAAAGGTTCACGATCCCAGTTACAGCGTGTAACTAGGATCCCCTTTTCCCTTTACCAAGAATGGACCACTTGCCTTCGCCCCTTGATCACCTCCAACTCGATTGTGTTTCGAGATCAAAGTGTCGAGGGACCAGCGCGCGTAGGTCGCTAAAACTATTTACATATCACTGACCCTCCCGCGCCTCCCCTCGATAAAGCGCGTATTCTTCGCGGCGCGGCTTGCTCGAAAATTGAATAAACATTCGAACTGGCTGCCCTGAAAATTTTCGATCCCTCCCCTCGGAAAATTTCGATTGTACGTGACCGGAATACAGTCAGCTGGTTCTCCTCGGCGAGCGATCACCTCCGATAGGTATATACGCGAGCGTTCGCTCGCAACGATACCGGCGACAGGGAAGCTCGAACTTGCACTGGCGTGCAAGCTCCGCCGTGCATCTTCTCGCTGCGGATGAGCAACGGGCACGTAAACGGGCCGCGTCTCGATGGAGCAACGAACACCCACCGCGAGCTTCCGACGGGAATATTCCAAGATTCGCGGGAAATTGCGGATAATTGCGGGGGCGCTCAGTTCCAGGGAAAACTGCATACCGTGAGGGAGCGGAGTTACGCGTCGCGTGCGAGCTACGAGTCGTCGCAACACGCTCGTTCCCAGGGCCCAGCATATTTCGGAATTAATGTTCACCGCGCTGCGCGGTTCCCGGGGAACTGTGGTTCGACAGCGAGGCAAGAAAATCGACGCCCGGCGTCCGGGCTCGCGAAGAAAGCTACGGGATGCAGTTCTGGCGCATCCGCCCGACAAGTGGATCAGCCAACGACTCCCGGGCGCAACGATGTTTACTTCCTGTAAACAGACCCATTCCTGTTTAATCATTCTCGCCCCCGCGAGCTGACAATCGTCGCGAACAATACACGGTCAACGGTCCGTGCTTCAACCGTCAAGTTCAACACGGAGCCGGAGTTGGACGACGAACGTTGTCCCATTCCTTTTCAAGTTTCCTCGCCGTAGCATCCTCTGGCAGAAAGCGAATCGTCGAAAAGCCGTGACGAGCAAACGAAGCGCCACGGAAAACTGGGAGCACTCCATGAATTTCGGTATTTGCGCAGGGAGGGACTTTTGAGACCGGAACTTGCGAAACGTCCGGGACACCCGGTGTCTAAGAAAGTTCCAGTGAAAATAATCAATTTGGCGGAGGGAAGTTGGGCGCAAGGAATGGTAAACTGGTTAAAAGGATCATCCATGGAATACTTATGATAAGTAATGGCCCTCTTTCTACCTATCCTGTAATTACCTATATCGCATCTTTCCCAACTAGGGTAGAACCCCCAATTACTGACACCTACCCAATTACTGTCACCTTAAGCTATTTTACTGAAAATAACGAATAAATAAACGTTGTAAAGTCATACAGAAAAAGAATTATGTAATTCAACCTATAATCTATACGCTAGAAAATGCACCACTTAATATTTTTTTTTCATTCATTTCTATAATTATTATTTTATTATTATTATTATTATTATTAATAAGTTTACGGGAAGTACCCATGATTTACAAATACACAATACAGGTGCAGTGAACAGAGTCTGAACAGTAAATAAATTAGCCAATAATGAGTAGAAAAACAAGATAACTAACTAAACTAAAACAAAATTAACAAGGTACTAAGTACCACCATTTGAGTCACTTACAATCCTATATAATAACGTTCTTACCGAAGTCAGATACGATATAAGACTTTACAGATACTTATAAGACGATACAAAATTTTAATTTGATGACAACAGTGGAAATGGCGACTTCCTTACTAGTGAACGAGAAAACAGGGCACTAAAGAAAGGGCTATAATTACTATATTTAAATTATTTACATAATAAACAATAATTTTTTAGTACAATATAAGTATCATAGAAAGTCACAACGATCGTAATATAACGATTAATTAAGCCTTTTTAATTAATATATGGGTGATAGTGATTGGTACAAGCGTTTCAAGCATTTTGGTATTACTGTCATAGCAGTAGTTGCTCATGTACATGAGACGACATAACCATAAAATGAGTAATAAACAGTATTAGGTTAGCTGGCAGTAATTGGGGTGTCAGGAATTCAGTCACACACGTTTTAGAGGTGTCAGTAATAGATCTAGAAATATGTTTTTTAGATTAATGAATTTATATATAAAAATAGAAATTCTAAGACCCACAAAATGTTTTTCACGAAGTAAACATATTAAACCATAATAAAAAAAAAATAAAAAACTTATACTTTTAGTCAATAAATACAGATACTATGCAATAATATTAGAGTCAGTCCTTAATGTGTCAGTGATTGGGGCTTCTACCCTATTACACGGTCGAAGAACTCGACGGTGTTTTTCTCATTAATAAAAGGTTGAGTGAGTAAATTATACTCTCACGGCAAAGTAGATGTTCCTAAGTAGTCGCCGGGGAAGTTATCAAAGTTGCGGATGCAGGCTGCGAAGTAGGCTGACGAAGAAGACGAACGAGGTGCCGACGTCAGCCGTGAACAGCTACGACGCGTTAATTTATGAGGCAATTCCCTCCGTTCGCTACGCAATCACGAACGAAACTAATAAACGCGATTCTAATTCGTTCGCGACAGATTTCGGGAAGCCGGCTCGATACCTTCGCGTGCGACTTCCACGTGCAAAATGTAGAATAGCTTGACACGGATTCGCCGGCTCGTCGGTGGTTGTGCAAAACAACGTGTAACGATTCGCCAGAAGTGGGTGTCGCAAGAGGATCGAGCGAAGGGATCGGGGGCGTAGAATCGAACGTACACGTGTATGTACCTTAAGGTCTACGGACAGAGAGAGAAGAGGGGCGAGGCTGTCGGGATAGAATACGTAATCGTTTCCTCTTGAACGTCGCTATGTCGCATCCAACGGTTTTCCTCCTTCGTAAATCCGTGACCGGTTTTTCTCAGCGAGATCAACGACGTGAGGAGGATGTCAAGAATCGCTCGGCTTCCTTCCGCCGATAGCTGCGTAAACAATGTCAGAAGCGGACAGTCGATAATTCTTCGGTCGCGTCAGGCGGCCGTAGCTTCGGCGTCTGCAGCGCGAAGGGGATCGGCCAAGTACGAGGGATTACTCGAAGAATAATCAGGCGGAGGTGTTGGCCTCGCCGGTGAAGTAACAACGGAGAGAAACACGCCTCAATCACGACCGGGAAGCGATCGTGCGCGAGGAAATATTAAATCTCGCGTATTCGCAGTCACGTGCTTTATTTGCCGACGATGTTCCGCGAATCCTTCGAGCCAGCGAGCCGAATCCTTCCACGGTTACGCTCGCAGGATGCGAAAGCGTCTGATTGCACCCGACTAAATTTCGTCTGGCTTCCCTGGCCGGGGCCGGCGAAACGAGTGTCGCTCCCCCAAAATTGAATGTTACGAGTCTGCGACCTCGTTTCCACTTAACTATGATCTTGCATGATATTGCTACAAACGAGGGTGGAAAGACAAATAACCCGGATGCGCCGGCGGAGACGTTATTTCGCGAAAGTCGAGCGGATTGCGAGCGGCGTTCCTTCAGGCAGCACGGATGAAACGCGAGACGATATTGACACGACGGAAAAAAGGGAACGAGATGGATGATTGCATCGTTATCACTGTACTCGCAGATGAATGGGGAAGTTATAACGCGTAACCGAAGAAGCTAAGTAGTAAAAGTCAAAACGTGCCGAGCGCGCGAAACGAGTGGCACGTGTCAGCTTTAAAAGACCGCTGGTACTTTTGCTCGCGCAGCTCCGCCATTCAAAGCTGCGTTCGATCAATCGTTTTTCAAGCGTATCATACTGAATCAACGAAAACGTTTTCGCGCAAATGGCTGCAAATATTTCGAGGCGCCAAAAAATACAGAACGTTCCATAGTGCACAGGTAAAAGCTGTAAGCGCGAACATAGCGATTGCTCGTTCAGAAATCTGTCAAAGCTGAAGGATAAATGTTTTTCGTAGCATACTTTGAGTCACCTCTTTGACAGTGCCGCGAGAAATAAAATACTCTGTACATCACTATTGAGGATTAAGATTCGAAATCTCTTAAGCCTGTCGTATTTGATTAATCGCACACGAACCGAGTGACGAGTATTCACCACTGGACGAGCAGCTTTGCACGACTCGAATGAATGATTCGAGGCGTACGCCAGCACTCGTCCCATATAGGGGAGAGTTGCCAATATCGTACCGGTCACCTAAATCGTACCGCATCAATTTCTCAAAAATTAATGATGATAAAAATATCAAGTAAATGCGAAATAACAAATAGAAACAAAACCTTTCGAGCTTACACCCTATTTTGTGCGTGCTACAAGCATTTAAAAAAATCAGGTATGATTGATGTAACTTTTTACCAGTTTATTTTAGCTGATAATAATCAAACAATGCAATTTTCTCCTGTATTTATGTATTTCTCTAAAAGCGGGTTTAATGTAGAATATTTTACATTCATTTTAAGTACATATTACATTCATTATAAAGTTTAAATTTATATTTATAAATAAATTGATCATGTTTCCTAAATCGTACCACTACAATCGTACCAGTAGGATTTGACAACTCGTGTGTTATATAGGTTATGTACATATATCATATACATAGTTTATTGCGACCTGTGTGTGATTCATATACATATGTATATGTAACTATATAATAATCATTACTGCATATTGAATAGTTTCTTCTCTATTTGTTATTGGCACTATTTTTAGTGCAGGTACGATTTAGGAGACCGGTTGCCTAAATCGTAGCTTTTACAGTATGTGACAAAAAGATTAATAACAAATTAATTTGTTCTGAACAAAAGGTTAAGCGTATAATAGTAGGTGCCTAAAAGACCAAGCTCCAATATCCAATAGTCATTTCCGTTCAAATTAGTACCAAATATGAAATATAACTTAGAATGTCTTAAGTGGTACGATATAGGCAACCCTCCCCTACGTACATATAATAAGCAGCAGGCAAGTGGTGCTTTGTTTTCAAAGCTCCCTTGGGGATGTCCAGGGTGGAAACTAGTTTCGCCTCGAGTTTTACCCCAGCGAGCTTCCCGGTTTGGATTAATCTAAATTCATGCTCGCGCGACCCACCAATCAACCTTTCCACGATATATCGAACAAGGATGTCCGCTTGCTGGTTACCCGATTTCTTTTCAAACGGACAGGCAACCCCGTTCCCGCTCGTTCTGATTATAAAGCAGAACCATTTCGGGCGGTCGGATCGATTGATTCGATCAGAGATACAGGATCCAATTAATCGTTCGGTGATATGGAATTGGATGCATCGTAGGGGAAAGTCGACTAACGCCGTTCGATTAAGATTGTTACGTGGTATTATCGCGGCGCCGTACTGGCTGTTGGGGGGTCCCAGCTTCCTCGCCTAATCTGTCCAGGATTAAGCAAATTAATCGCTGTCCACGGTCGGTGATTGGTTCAATATCGGACACGTGTAATCTGCCGGCCGTGCCCCTCGATTCTAATTTTGCCCCGGGAATACCGTGCGGATCGCGAGCCCCCGTAATTAGAGCCGAGCCGATTTCACCGCCAACGCTTTGATCGAGGGTCCATATTTGTGTCTGGCAAATAAATGTTACGATATTCATGGCCGCGTCCTGCCTCCCCAAAGCGAGCCGACCCGTCGGCACGGCCGATTTCACCATCTGAATAATTATCGGCTACCCAACGGGCGCGATCGAGCCGCGGCAACGAATTTACCTGCCGCCAGGTAGCTTCCGCGTTTAGCAAAGGGGACGTGCCAGCGCCACAATTCTACCGTCAATATTCGTTCTTCCACCTGTTACGTTCGCTGGCTGGCGGCCTCTGTCTCCAAGAAAGCGACACGGCAGGATCGCTTTGATCCCGATTACCGAATTCCCAAAGTCCGTTTTCCCTCGAGCACCGTCGCGGCGGTCCAACAAAAGTTTCCCCCGTGTCGACTTCTTTTTGCAACTTGACGAGAGGGTGGCAACGAGAGGGGCATTGTTACCCGCGCACAATAGTCTCATTTCTCCCTCTCGGTTCATTAGCACCCCAGCGAGAGGGAGCGGCGAGGATCGAAGGGAAAAAAACCTACCGGTTCATTAATATTCAACGTTATTAGCTTTCGGTTAAAAACTTTCCCGCGTCCTCCTCGGGCGCCCTTAAATAAAAACAGATCCTTGAATGGTAGCCACGGAGAGGGTGGAATTTCAAAGGGAGGGGCGAGCAACGGAATAAAGCGTTGGTTGCGGATCGAACAGGGCGACGACGTACCTCCCGACAGTCTGCAGACGCCCACGCTCACCGTGGAGAAATGTAATTACCGATTTAATTAATTGGACTTACCAGCAACGTGGCGCGAAATGGGTTCGCGTCCCCAAAACGCCCCTTCCTGCCAGCGTCGCGTTAACCCCCGCCACGCCCGGTGGACATCGTTCGCCGACGATTACAATGGAGGCGTGATTACGCAACGTCTTCGAGACAGGCCAGGCATTGTGCCCTCGATCAGGGGAAAAGCCTTCTGGCCGGGACCACGCGCTCCCACAGTTCGTTTTCATCGATTCCCTCTTTATCCATTGACTCGCGCGGCCAGACACGCCGCAACCAATTGCGGTATCGATAAACTGTCCGGGCCGGTGGACACTGTGCTCGTCTAATGCGGCTAAACGCGTGACACGCGCTAATTCGTAGCGTGGAAAATATGTAAAGCGGATGGGATTAGAGCGACTCGATGATAACGATTACACTGGATTCGCTGATTAATTATTCAACGTTAACGCGGCGTTCCCTTGTACATGGACCGGGGGATATCGCGCAGATGGTAGTCATTCTCGAGTACCACGCGAGGGTGCGTTGATTTTCGGTGGCGCGATATTGCAGCCCAGGGATGCTGCACACCGGGTCGCAATTTCGCCAATTTCAAGGGCTACTCCGAAATTGTCGAAGGCAGTCGAGGCTGGGAAGAAAGATTGGCGGTGTACGTGGTGGATAAGAGTCCGTTTCTGGCGATGAATCGCGCGAAAATCCGCAGCTGACAGCCGCTGGCTGCAGCGGATTTCGCGTAATATTGACACAAGGGTGGGGCGAGAGAAGCAACCGGCAAATACGTTTCGCGCGTTTATATCACGCGAGCGTATTTACATCGGGGCCTGGCCGCAACGCCAGCCTGTCAACGATATGAATTAATATTGATGCCGCCGCGGGACTGGCAGAAAGAGTTGCGGTTACAGGGGAAAATAATCCCGGCGCGGCGAACATTCGGTCGCTGGGGCGCGAACGCGCGCTCGCCGCTTTTACAAACTTCCAAATGTAAAGCATGCCTCCGATTTGCGCGATTCATCAATCAGGACGACGACGCTGCTCGATGATGTCGCGAGCGTTGTTTCTATGAAATTGTTGTCGACGCAATATAATATTCATCCCGACTCTTGCTACAGACTTGTTCATCACGCGTTTCTTCCTGGCTATAGTCGAATGGTTGGCTGTAATTATTGGAGCGTTGGTGGTAGGGTTTGTCGGTTTTTAAAAACCGGGTTTAAAGACAAGTTTTTTTTATAAATTTGTAAAATTCGAAAACCGGTTTTTAAGTTTAAAAAAATTGTGAAAATTCGAACACTAGTTGAACCGGTTTTTTTGGAAATAGTGGAATTCGAAAAACGGTATTTCAAAAGTCGATTTGTGTATAAACCCTAGTTGGTGGTGGGTTTGATTGAAGTATCTGATGTGAAGCGAGCGACTGTACCATCGTTTCAGAGATTTAATGGAGCGGAGTACGCTCGGAATGTGTACGCTTCGCCCGACAAGTAGTACGAGTCAATAGTATCTGATACAGGTTCTGCAGATACATCCTGCAGTGGTTTCTGTATGACGAATCAGGGGTAATGAACGCGTCTCTAATAAAATGACAGATCACTCGAAATAAACTGCTCCTCGGACAGTATTGTTCCCCCAACTGCTATGAGACCGACATTAATTTCATGGCGGCGAAAATGGTCAGCCATTACCTCGAGCGTAGTCTATCGAGCACGATGGACCCAAATGGTGCTGCCCGGAAAACTGTGTGTCTGCGTGGCTGCTATAGCAAAAACGAGAGTGCAAAAATAGGTAGGGAGCCGAAATCAGAGCCCGCCTGTTGTAATTGGATCCACTCTAACAGATGATTCGCGATTGAGGAACGTGGAAGGATCACTTCGCCAAGCTTTCGTCGTCGCTACCAGCACAAAAGTGACCGGGCTTGGGGATATTTTTCTCCGCGTTCCCGAGAGGAACGCATCCAAGACAGTTTCCGAGAGCAATATTGACACTGGACGACGGGTTGGCGGAAGAGTGGCTAGCATATAGGTAATTCACGAGAGGGGCTGGTGTTTACGGGGCGCGGTGGTCGTTGACGGTAACGACGTTCACACCAGCTTCAGCAAGCCGACGAATAATTCAGTGCTTTAATTACGACGTGGACCCGGAGGGTAGCTCAATATTGCAGCCGGCGCGGCGTACCTGTCGGTAATGCTTCTTCGCTGTCGGTTAGACGCTGCCCCGCCCTGTATTTGTTATGATCCTGTCAAGGAAATGGAGTGGAAGCTTGCGCGCGTGTCGGCGTCGTTGCTGCAACTCGGAAGAATTCTCTCGGTTCCGCGAGCCCTCCGTCTGGCTCGCTGGAATTAATTTCCCTCCGACGCAGAGGGCTCGCTCTGCCGCTGGAAAATTGTGAAGCAGCCATCGAGAAGGCGAGACGATTTTAACGAACGCCAGAATATCCGCAGTAGCAGCTAGGATACCCGCGCCGAACCAGAATCCTTCGTACACCGAAGGGTGTGTTTTTCTCCTTTAAAACAAAGAACATGTTGCTAACTCGGTGATGGAGGAGAGTGTGCAAAGGGAACGCCAAGGAAATTAAAAGGATCGGCTCGGGGAAGGTGGAGCCTGCGAGCGTCCTAACCCCGTGCTCTAAGAAACTTCTGAGCCGTTACAGAAGACAAACGACGGGCACGGCCGTCAGCTACGTGGACGATAAATTAGGGCAAAGGGTCGCGTGTGGACCGAAAATGAATTTAAGAGTCACGGAAGATTGTGTTCCTTATTGCGACGTTTATAAACAGGGAGGATTCGCCGCAGTCCACGCCACCGCCAGGACGCCATAATTCCGCCACCCGATAAAGCAAAATTTCCACGACGCGCCGTAATTCTGCCTCGCCGCTCCCGGAAACCCTTCTAAATTCGGCGTTTCGCCGGGACCCCGGCCGACCTGCCCCGACGTAGCCGTTATTTACAAACCGAGGCTTAATAAGCGCGCAAGCGCTGGCAACCGGTGCAATCACGGCGAACCGTTACTCAAAGTCTGCGCCGATTCCGGTCGAGATTCAACATCGATCTGACCAGTCGCAAAGGAATTTTTCCAACAAATCGACCACCGAAAACTTGCTTCGGAGGTAATGGAGACTCAAGCGGTGGCTCCAGCTTTATTTTCAAAGTTTGAAATAGGATTACGCTTGCCAGTGAACCGTCGTCATAGATATCCTTGCTTCTCGCGTTACAAAGCAGGGTAACTGCCACCGTTCACTCATTATGTATCGAAAAGTTGCGTTCTCGGTGCAGGCACCGACGTGCCCAAGCCGGGCGGAGGGAAATGACGTCCGCAGGCCGATCCTCGATCAACGTTATACGGTGGCCGAATAATATATAAGGAGATGGCTACAAGGATGCCCCCGATTTGAATCTACACGGCCTGTAAAGTTCATTAGATTTAAATATTTATGAGATCGGGGTGGAGAGGCAGGTCCCAGGTCAATTTGAAGCCGGAGGAAAACGACTTTGGTTCTTTATTCCCGCGGGAGCGGTGCACGGGAGCGGGAGAGGAGTCCAGGACTCCTAAGCATTCGGGCCGCAGTGGAAACGCTGGAAAAGTTTCCCGGCCACGGATTACCAAAGGAGACGACCCACCAAGACAAATGGTGGATTTAATTGGCCGAACTATTCCTCGAACCAGGGGCCCCGTTCGCGTCCTGCCCTAAAGAAAGCGGCTCGTAACATGCGCGCCCTGTAATGCGGCTCTGTAAATGTTTAAGCTCTTAACTGTCGCATTGCGCACAGCCAGACTGCAACGAAACCGAAACCCTCCAACGATACCATCGGCTCAACGGCTCTGGCTAATTGAGGTGGGAAAAAAGGAGGCTGCATTGACGGAGCATTAAGGGGTTAGGCCACCTTGGACGGAGCAAAATTGCAGTCATTTTCGGCATTTTTTTTTAGGAAGATAATAAAATAAACAAAAAATTTAATATGAAGCCTGTTATTATACAACTCTCGCCGGAAAAAAATCGTATTTTTTTTCTTACAAAATGGCGGCGGTAGAGCCGTGATACGCAAGATCTTGTGGAGCGACGTTTTCCACGGTGTTCAATCTCATGGCTATACCGTTTGACTTAGAACAAAAAACCAAAAAGCTTTATTTTCTGCATGCCTAAAACTATGGAAGTACGTAGGGAAATCCAGAAACATTAATTTGTCTCGAAATGGTGACCATGGAGAGAAAAAGTGCATTTTTTTTTATAAAAGTGTCAATTTCACAGAACATATTCAAGATATCGCAAAACCGCTACGTACTTCCATAGTTTTAGGCATGCCGAAAATAAAGCTTTTTGGTTTTTTGTTCTAAGTCAAACGGTATAGCCGTGAGATTGAACACCGTGGAAAACGTCGCTCCACAAGATCTTGCGTATCACGGCTCTACCGCCGCCATTTTGTAAGAAAAGAAATACGGTTTTTTTCCGGCGAGAGTTGTATAATAACAGGCTTCATATTAAATTTTCTGCTTATTTTATTATCTTCCTAAAAAAAAATGCCGAAATTGACTGCAATTTTGCTCCGTCCAAGGTGGCCTAACCCCTTAAGGATAGCTCGACCATTATGCACGAAAAGTGATCGCATTACGAGTAGGTAGTTCTCTTGAAAACGTGGAGCATGGTTTCATCAATCCGACACAAGGGACATGTAGATACACGTGATTGCAATCCTGGTTCTTTTAAAATTCATAGACTTTCTCCAGTTTAATTGCTCTGTGCGTTGGGTAAGAACAGTCCCGGAGACCTGAGTTCTCTCGCCCGAAGACAAGGACGATTTTCCAGTGGGTTGCGTGACGGGAATTAGAATTTACCCCGAATAGCGACCAGTCTAATGATAAATGCGGCTCCGCCCCGAATCGGCGAACGAATTTATGGTCGTCCCTTTGATACCCAAACCCGTAGAATAGAGCCGGACGCGGAGTGCTGGCATGATTTAGACACGATCCGATTCGGTCGACCGCCATCGCCCCTCTGACCAGCTCGGGGACGTATCAGTTCTAAACAATTTAACCCGCGATCGTTTCGTTTCCAATTTTCGGGGGGGGGCCGGTTGGGGGAAAGAAAGGACCCGCGACGGGGCCATAAATATCGTAAAATTTATTCATCTCGATCAAGAGATGAACGCCACACGCGTCACAGCCACGATTTATGGGCAAGCTTGAAAATGAAGCCTGGACAAAGGTGCACACGGTGAAAGACGGCCGTCCGTATGTACTTACTCCTGATCGGGTATGGACATAAATTTGTCTCGGGTCGGTGGGATTAAGCGTGACCCAAATTCTTCGAGACGCGGGCCCGCGAAATCGGGGAGGGAATCGTGCCGGTTTCCTGAGGGGATTCCAGCGACCACTTTGATGGACGGGCAGATAAAACTTTGGCGAGTCGCGTAAATCAACGGCTGGCTAGAGAATTCCTCTACTAAGGGTAACGATAGCTTAAGCGACGGAGGTGAGTTAAGATGATGCGACTTGGACCCCGTGCCGAGTGTTCCGTGTGTATTAGGACTGTACATCTTGTGGGCTCCTCGCCTCTGGGACCCGGAGAGACTCGAGCGGTGGAAGTTTAAGGTGTGCCTGTGGCTTTGTCACGAATGATAGGATTCTTTGTCAAGGTACCTCGAGTGCCTCGCAATGGCCCCCGGCAGGTACGATCACACCTCAACAGAGTCGCAGCCCATCTTTCAATTAAATCTAGCGATCCACAATGCCCCTTCCCCCGTCCAGTACTAATTACTTAATTATACAGTAAGCTGGAGCAAACCATGCAGAAACAGCCCGCATTTCCGAAACACGCGCAAGGCAGCGAGCGTACCATGCTCGACGGAACGAGGACCGACGAGGAAGTGTCTCGTGGAGCGTGGACTTTACGAGCGAGACGTTCCGCGAACGCAATTACAGGGCTCGATTTTCAATTTAACCCAACGAACGTAATTACCTTAACGCGAGGCTGGCTTCCGCCGCGGGCTCGGTTCTTTCCTTCTTCCCCTTCTTATTTTTAATCGGCCGCGACAGGAGCAGCGTCTACCCCGCCACGGGGACAAAGAGATCGTGAACGGGGAGGCAAACGAACAAGCCCCAGAGAACAAAGAATGCGCGGCTTGAGAGGGGGGCCGTCGGCAGAATTACCAGTAATTTCCGGGAGGGCACTCCCGCTATTCGATGGCGAGAACGAGGAGGAACGAGAGGTGGTCTCGAAAGGAGCAGAGGAGGACCGAGATAACGATCACGTGCCTTTGCGGACGTGTACCGACTGTCGTCCCTTGTCAATAAGCTTGCAAGGATTCGAGTCCTCAACTGGAATCCCGCATTCCTTTGGAACACGCTCCCGGCTGCCTCCCACGACTTCAACCCCTGCCAAGCCGCCGCGATCCTGAGGGTGGCTCGCAGCAGAGGGATGGAGATCCCTTTCTTCCGCGAGCGGCTAAACGGTTTCAAGAGAAGCACGCTTCGTACAATACCGCTAAATGTCGGTTACTGTCTCTTATTTTTACCCTCCAACGAGATTCAAGCTGCCCCTTCCAAACTCGACAAGCGACGGGGGTGCTATTGTAAGCGTTTTAAAGCACAGTCCCAGGTGGAAGCATCCCGAAATTTCTTAAATGCCTCCATTTAGTGCGAACTGACCGACGCAATCCCGAGCCCGAAATACTTGGCAAGTTTATAAGAAGTTGCGGCGCGGCGGGTATCGCGGAATTCGAAACGCCTCAAACATATGTATATACCCACCAACTGAACGCGCCGGCCGAGGCATTCTCCAGTCCCGGGGTAATTTCCGAAACTCCCAACAAATTTCCCACCGACTCTCGCTTTACATAACTGAGGCCACGACTCTATGCTCGAGGCTCGAGTGAATCGTGGTACCCGTCAAAGAGGAGCAACTGCTCGCGGCTGAATTGCGAGCCTTCAGCTTTCGAATAGAAATTCTTCGTGTCCTTCGTTTCTTAATTCACCCTTAAACGGACAGGAGACGCGGACTTTCACCCTCTCCGCGAAGGAAAAAGAAGCTAACACCGTGTTTCTTGTGAAAATGTGTTGAAACATCATTTTTTCTGAGACAAAGAAACGCTGGAACTAGGGTAAGCAGGCCAGTAGATGGACAGTTTAGCTGATTCCGAAGTTTACATCAAGGTGTTTCTTAGAAATATCTGTTGTATTAAAAAAAAATCAAAAGCTTTGCACGTAAAAATGTACAAATTTAAAGAAAAAAATAACTGCAAGTAAAAAAATTAATGTATTTAAGGATAAAATGATGAAAATTCTACTGATAGCCCCTATCACAAATAGATGGACGATAGGGCTAGCAGATGGACAGTTCAGAACCAATAGATGGACGGGTGTCTGGCTAGACGAGTAAAAGACTTATTAGCTACTAGCTGTACCCGGCCACGCGTTGCTGTGGCCCAGTCTGGTTAAATGGAGAAGACAGAGAAGAGAAAGCGCACGTTCCTAATATGTTTAATTTCACAATGCTTGTGGGTATACAATATTTGTTATTGTTCCATTGTCTGTGTAGATATAGAGATTGTCTGGTTTGCCGACTCTAGAACACGCAACATAGGGTAGAACCCCCAATTACTGACACCTACCCAATTACTGTCACCTTAAGCTATTTTACTGAAAATAACGAATAAATAAACGTTGTAAAGTCATACACAAAAAGAATTATGTAATTCAACCTATAATCTATACGCTAGAAAATGCACCACTTAATATTTCTTTTTCATTAATTTCTATAAGACGATACAAAATTTTAATTTGATCACAACAGTGGAAATGGCGACTTCCTTACTAGTGAAAGAGAAAACAGGGCATTAAAGAAAGGGCTATAATTACTATATTTAAATTATTTACATAATAAACAATAATTTTTTAGTACAATAGAAGTATCATAGAAAGTCACAACGATCGTAATATAACGATTAATTAAGCCTTTTTAATTAATATATGGGTGATAGTGATTGGTACAAGCGTTTCAGGCATGTTGGTATTACTGTCATAGCAATAGTTGCTCATGTACATGAGACGACATAACCGTAAAATGAGTAATAAACAGTATTAGGTTAGCTGGCAGTAATTGGGGTGTCAGTAATTCAGTCACACACGTTTTAGAGGTGTCAGTAATAGATCTCGAAATATGTTTTTTAGATTAATGAATTTATATATAAAAATAGAAATTCTAAGACCCACAAAATGTTTTTCATGAAGTAAACATATTAAACCATAATAAATGAAATAAAAAACTTATACTTTTAGTCAATAAATACAGATACTATGCAATAATATTAGAGTCAGTCCTTAATGTGTCAGTGATTGGGGCTTCTACCCTATAATTGTCCATGTGAGAAGCAATCCGCGAACGCGATCGCTGTGCTCGCAACCGTGCATCCTCAAGTCTGGCTGCACGTCGCTCTGCTGTTTCCTCGACACGTATTTGAGCCATTCTATGTCTGTTTCGCTCGTTCGATGATGCCCGTTCTTCCTCAGTTTGATTTGCAATTACTCGTCGCACTGCCTCCGCTCCGCGAGTTCGACGACCTAATTTTGATCTTCTGCGAGGCATTATTTGGTTGAACTAAAGCAGATCGATCTTTGATAATTGAAATCGGAACAGGTCCATACGCGCATAGGTAGAATCTATATAGTGTTCTGCGCTCTGCGCGTGACGGTTGCCCGTACAGTGGTGGGGATGCGAGTCCCATCGTTAGCTGTTCTGTGAGCGCTGCGATTCACGAAAACCTTGCTTCACTAAAATCGTCATTGCTCGGCTTCTATTTGTCATAGCTTAATGTGGCATACACATAAACCTTCCTCGAGAAATGCTTTACACAACGATGCAACCTGCATCACAATCCGTCCAGTGGTTTCGGAGGTTTAAGATTTTGAACAAACGAACAGTTACATTTTTATTTATATATAATATATAATATATATAATATATAATATATAATATATAATATATAATATATAATATATAATATGTAATATATAATATATAATATATAATATATAATATATAATATATAATATATAATATATAATATATATATAATAGAAGATAGAAGATAGAAGATAGATTGTAGGTACCTAGATTAAGTTATTTTTTGTTAAAATATAGTTTATTTCATCAAAAGTAAAAACGTATGGAGTCTTCATTGCCAGAAACCGGTGCAACAGGTTATGGGCCCAGGCCGCAAATAAAGTGAGGTTATGTCTAACCTAAAGTGGCCAGACGTCACGGATCGTGTGGGGCTGTCCCGAATTTGAATTGTTTGTCCCGCATTGAAAACTGTCTCGGAAAGTGTCCCGGATTGGATATGTAACCTTTTTAACATTTTCTTAGTGGCACAAAGTAAAAATATATATCCACTCGTTCCTTTTCTAATGTCATCCAAGGCTCTATTTAGATCATTACATGTATATTGATGTACGGTATATTTTTTTAATGCTTGCCATCTAAATAAAAAAGAAAAATAAGATACCTACAAGTAAATGTGTAAACTGTTTGTTTATTTAAAAAAACGGCTCCAAAAGGTTTAATTCCGTTCTGTCCATCTACTGCGGCAAGGTTAGAAAATCCATATCAGTACATGGACAGTCATTTTTATAAGTTCTATCGTTTTATTTTTCTTTGTTCACGCGTTTATATATAAATTGTTAATATTAGAATGCAATCATCTATTGCATACCTCTTTACAATACATCCAAATACGTTTTTTATTAACTTTAAGGCACGCGATGCTGAGCAATAGGTAATAATAAAAGAGTGACTCGCGCATGGTGGCGTAAAATCATACATACAAATACATTTTTCGCATACAAAATTTTTTTTTCGATAAATATGTTAATGTTTTATAAAACAACAAACGTTTTTTTCTACAAAATAAAAAAACAATAATATAGATTAAAACTCTAGTTCTTTCAATATTAACGATTAACCAACGGTTCGTCCATCTACTGGGCCCCGCCCATCTACTGGCCTGCTTACCCTATAATCAACGAGAAGCTATTCAAGTCATCGTCGTATTTCGGTGACGCCTTGGCGAATAAAGGGGTGGCTGAAATAAAGGAGGAAGAGGTCGATACGTCTTAATATCTTTACTTCGCGCCGGAAAAATCTCGGACCTGAGGACGCTCGATAAATTCTAGTCGGCTCTTTACGATCAGGGGGCGTTTTACCCCTCGTCGGGACAGAAACTAGCGGTGGAAGAAGCCGAAGGTCGGTGAAACGTCGCTTCCGTGCCAGTTGTTTTACGAGGCTGTATCTGGGAGCCGTCCATCTATCGTGCTCTCCCCTCGGTTCGACTTCCTCGACCAGCATCCCTCCGTTCTTCAGTCCCTCGGTGTTTCTCTCCACGAATGAGGAACAAATGATGCTGCACGGTACGCTGCCGTTAAGGCGATATCGTTTTTCATTCGACACTTCTCTCTGATCGTGAGAGCCGTGCGCTATATGGTGGGGCTTTCAACGCCACTGTTTTCTTAATTGCGCGTGGTTCTGACAATCCATGGAAAAGGATATCTTGTAACATTGCGAAACTGCGCGTTTCGAATAAAGGGTTCAAAAGAGTGAAAGAAAAAAATCATCTACCCACTCATGGCTCACCGCGAATAATTAGTACTTTCTTGTCGCAGCGGAAAATCGACCGCGGAGAAACATAAAAATCCACTAAACGCGCTCGCGTCAGCGTCCGCGAACGACCATAATAATTATCATCACACCTGAAGCTCCATTCATCACGGCCCGGCCGACTAATGAGCCCCCTTTCCCGCGGCACGATCGTCGAAGGAACTCCATCTAACTCCGTTCAGATAAATCGCCGGCGAAAGGGATGACGAATTATCGAGAATTAATTCTCCGGGGCCAGTGATGCGTCACTGGGCGCAGGGGTCGGCTTAGCGGTCGGGGGACATCGAGGGAGGAAAAATATGGCGAAAGCCCGTTTAATGGCCCACCTACTGCCCGCTACGATCCAGATAACCCGTGTACACATGAGCTGTCGCGATGAAAAAATGCTGACTCCTAAAGACCAGGGGGAATTTTTTACGAAACCTAAGATAACAACTCGGCGACTCCACCCAAATGGCTCGCTGCAGATCCTCGAATCAGATTGCTGTGTACTTTGAATTGCTGCAGGTCGTAGGTACACTCCAAGACGAACGTAAATTACGACCCCGAGCGAATGAATTCAACTGCTTAAATTCCCTCGAGGAAATTTCGCATCGAACAGCATCACGCGATACCCAGTTGCGGTTGATCGGTTTGCGCGGCTGTTGGTCGATCGAGCGAAGGTATCTTATCGTGCACGTCGAATTACTCTAAGAAAATCGCGTGGAAATAATTACTCAGCCGCCATTAATGCGAAAGCTTGCAAGCAGAGCCTGTAGCGAGGGTGGGGAAGCTACGAGAGCCCTCCACCCAGCGGCGCTCCTCTTTCTGCAACCCCCGTTGCCGCGCACCTCGTCTCATCCCCCGGCATCGAACCAGCTATCTGGCTGCGCATTAAACAAATATTACGACCACTAATCGCGGGACTTCGCTACTAAAAGCACCCGCACACCGAAGTTTCTCTCAAGTTCAGCACCCGGCTTGTTTCGCCAGACACGAAAGACGCGCGCTCGCTATTCACCGTTCACAGCGCAGACACCGACGAGACCCCTCTTTACTGTGAAACGCGACCGAGTTGAATAGATTCTGCGGATCTTTATCGACCAGACACCGTTATTTCCTTTTTCCCAGCACAAAGGGGACAGATTTTATGGGCGCGAGCAGACAAATACGATGATCGATCCGAGCGGCCGCTAAATGAACGTTGCGACCCGTAATAATAAAATGGCACGTGTCGCCGCGTTAGCGACAGCCGGAATTTTATCGTTGCCGCGTGTATGTACACAATACGATTATTCTGTCACTTCATTGAGCGTGCTTTATCAGCCCTGACGTGGAGATGGAAAGGCTATTTCATCCTCGACCGGCGATTTCATAAATCACTGTACATTTCCCCCGCTCTGTCGCCGCTCCCCGTCTCGCTGCTGATCGCTGCCAGCGCGGGGCAATACATTTTTTTTCAATTACCCGATTGAACACCGTCGGAGGCGACCGTTCGACGGTTTTGTATGCGAGTGAGCGAGCTTCCTATTGCTCCTCCCGCGGTCTAATTGAAGTCGAAGTCTGACCCTTTCGCGAGCTCATCCGAGCGAGTTTAGTAGCCACGTTCCAGCTGGGAATGTGCGCTACATACAGCCTCGATACATGCAGGCGTAAATTCCTCGAGAAACGGCGTTAACGCTCGACAAATGGCGACGGAGTCGGAGCGGAGGGTGTCATCCCTTCGACTGTGTGCAGCGGAAGAACGCTCGACTCTGTTCCTCTTATCCGCTGGTCCCGGGGAAAATGGAAAAGTTCCGCAGCCAGGCTGCGACGTTTACGGTGCCCTTCCAATAAAGTCGCGCTCCCAAGTCGTTCGAGACTTTCGCTTTACACACGGAACGTTAGCCCCTTTGCACGCCCCCGGGACCTTTTATTAAATTGAATTACCCCGAACGGAAAGCTTCTCCTTCTTTGAATATCGACAAGCTTATACCTCCAACGCCCCGGCCAATACTCCGAGCGAACATTGACAACTCTCCCCGATTATCTCCTCCAGCGCGCCGAGTTTCGACCTCTCGCGATCGACAAGTCGATCCCTCTGGCTCGTGACGGTGCAACGGAGAGGCAGCGATTCCTCGAGGAACGTCGCGTGACGGCGGATGGAGAGATCCAAGGGGGAGGAAGATCGCGCGAAAGAGGCGCGCAGATCGTGGATAATGGCTGCTGGAAAATCTGATCTCGAGGCAAGCACGGGGTGAGAGTCTATGAATAAGTAAAGCGACACAGCGCACAGGTCGGATAAGTATTTTACGATCAGACGCGTATAGTATCGCAACGAACCGTCGCCGCAAGCTACGTCTTTATCTTGCTCGCTGTTTCTGCGCGAATCATTCAAGGGGTGGGCATCATTCGCTGATATTTCGTAGCTTGCTGATCAAGCTGCAGGATTTAGCCCACTACTGGCACTCTCTTTTGCTGCCCCAGCTGATACGAATAGCTGAACGGCTACTCTTTTATATTTCTAGCGATCGTGCCGACGAGGGCGCAAGCACCCTTATATAATTAGGGTTGTCTAGTGCTCGAGAGAAGGCAAACCCTATTATCAGCTCAGGTGCCCTGGGTCCCCGTCCTGGGGACACGCTTTCCTGGATAAAACACCCAGGAAGCAAGCCCGAGGCCCTGGGAGCAGGAATAAGCGAGCAAGAAATTATCACCGCTGATCCTCATTCCTCGAGAATTTGCAAATGTTTGCTCAACTCGGAACGGCAGTGTTAATCCCGGAAAATCGCTGATCGGCGTTACGAGTGGAAATGAATCGACGAAACGAAACGAAACAAAACGGTCCGTAAATGTTCGAGCGTGTTTGCCCGATGAAGAAGCTCGAGCGATCCGCCATTTGCCTCGTTAAATAATGAGATATAAATTAAACGCGGTGCACGCATCGTTTATTTCATTTCCAGTCGAACGCCCAACCCAGCCGTAGCATAGGGTAAATCCGGGAGACGCGGTCGGGCCGGAGAGTTGGTCGTGTCGCTATATTTCAGAGTCTATACGTAAAAAATGCATTAAAGTGCAGACCAATTACTTCTCTAGAAGCCAAATAGTTGAATGAATAGCGTTATTTCGCTTCCTTCTGTGGTTTTCTGGATTTATAGGCTATAAAAGGTAAATTGATGTTACATTTAACCTCTTTTGTCAAACAGCGGTTGTACAGAATCGTATTTAAAATATACTTCTAAGTTTATTTTCCTTTAATGTTTGGAATAATAAGATAGTAGAGACATTGAGGGACAATGCAGCCAAAGTATTTCGCCATATTAACTCTACCTCTCAAAGCTAACGAGAAGACCATGTCTCGCTGCAGAAAGGTGAGATGGTCGAGTTATGATTTTTATATTTTTTTTTGTTTATTTTTTTTTTTTTTTTATTATTATTTTAATATTATTTTTGTTTATTTAGTTTATTTATTCACTTTTGTATTCATTTGCCTTGCTAATCGCCAGTAGGTAATTCACTTTTTCTTTGATGTGTTCTTTACTTGTTTAGCGTAAACAAATTAAATATCAATGAATCCGTAGTTGTATTCACTCATAAATAATTTTGCTTTATCCTTTGTTAATTTTCCATGAATAATTATGTGAGTGGTCTCTGCCAACGATGAAAACCATTTCTCCCGGCACCTCGGGAGAGGTGGTCAGATGTCATGACTTCAGTTTTCAACCCGATTTACAGTAAATATTGTCTTAAAGCAAATATCGACCAGTTTTTCTGAATCGGCATAAAATTCTGAACATATTAGGTTTGTTCTGATAAAATAAGTAATATCTATATTAGTTTTAATAGCCATTTTATATTAGGTCGAGCGCGTGTCCCGGACTTACCCTAATCGGCGCAAATATGCGTGTCTGAAAGCGAAAACGTCCGGCGTTTGTTGTTTCAAGTTTCAAACCTCCATCCGCAGGTTCGCGTTCCCTGCGCGATCTTCCCCTAACGATTTTTGTGCAACCAGATGCCAATCGTGTCCCTCGCTTCCGACTGGATTGCACCGGCACCAATGAAATACGATTTAAGACAGGAAGTGACGAGAACAGTTATTACGAGGTACCCCGCGCGATTTCGAAGGCTCGTAAAATCGCTGGAGAATTATACAGTCTGCTATCGATCAGTCGTTTCCATCCATCAATTTCGACTCGTCCGAGCGAGTCGCTTCCTCCACTTTTTCATACTGCGCCGGACACGCTGGAATATCGAATGGTTAGGAATGAATTTCGACGACTGGAACCGAGGCGATCGGGCCCGGTCGCGGTCCGGCGCGTATTATGACGGCGATTAAAACATTAGGCCGTAAACGACAGCGGTGCTAAGCACGGAAGAAAGTACCGATTGCCAATTGCTCTGTATAAAAGTACGTTGTTGCTGCGCCTCGGTATCCAGTTGTCCCCGGGCTGCACCCCGAAATAACGGCGACATGACGACGATGGTAAGTCCCTTTCCGTTATCTTACTCTCGCATTGCTCGCGGAAATTGCAGGCATTTTCGGGCTCTCCGTGGCGATACGCCATTCTTCTCACGTTTTCTTCAAGAGAATTCATGGATCCTTTGTGTGAGTCGCGTCGACACTGATTAAATTCCCTGGCTAAATGGGAGCAGTGCAATTTTTCGAGACATCTGACGTGCCGCGTGAGCGCTATTTCTCTTATCCGCGGAACGAAAGAGTGCGCATAACGCGAGCGGCGTTAGACGCTCGCCGCTGACAGGTTAAACAGCGATACCAGCGGCAACTAATTCGCGAAGCCCGGCCGAAGGTAGGCGAACCTTTCAGCGAACGCATCGCGCGTGTTTCGAATTCGCCCGGGACGGAAATAAAATTTCTGATTGCAATTCTGCGAATCCCATTCTGGCCACGTCAGTTGGGCACGCACCGCGGAACAAAGCTGAACCCCTAAAACGGTACGCTAATTCCAGATTGTATACGCCGCGTGACGGGAGACTCGGCTTTTTTTTTCGCGTCGGATGTAGCCGTTGGGTATCGCATAAATCATCGTCGAGGCACGGCGTCCATTCGTTTCGCGCTAAAAACGCGCCGCGCCGTTTCCTGAGCGGCCGGGACAGCTGACCTCGCTGATTCTTCTCCCAATGTCGAGATTCGATTTCGATTCTCGTTTAGCGGGCCCCCGTTTCGGTCTTCGTCTTACCGTTCCGCGTTTTCTTGCCGGTGGAAAATTCAGTCGGGAAGTGGGACGGAACGCGATAAAACGAAACGAAGCGACGATTTACTGGATATTATCTCCGGTTCTTCCGCTCGAGCGTGCTCGTAACGCGCGGGGATACACGCGAGAACAGCGCCGACCAAAATGATTCTCGCGGGCCTCGACGTTGTTTTATTGGGTCGGTTAGCCGAGCTAATGTCCGCCGCGCGAGCACCGTATCATAATGAATACGCTTGCGGCTAAGCGATTTTCGAAAATTAGTATCGCCATCGTTGGCCGCTTTTGTGCTGGTCGTTGGATTGTAAGGGTTGGGAACGAATTCGTGGTGGAGCCTCGGGCAGGCGGACGTGATCTAGTAAACTTGATTTCTGGATTTCTCCGAGGCTCCTTGATATGTAATAATGGATGAAATGGTGTCTCTTCTTTTCTCTTTGTTCCTAGACGTGGCTTGCGGCCGTCGCCCTGTTACTGACAGCGGCGGCAGGCCAGGATTTGAAAGCATCGGAAGGGAATCGACCGCAGCTACCGCCGACTGGCTCTGAATTGGCCGATTTCATCAGGCTGCCGCGGCGAACCCAACCGTTCCGGCTGTTACCACCGCGCAACTCTCCAGGAACGATCCCGGGCGTCGATAGACATCCTGGAAAACGACAATTAGTTGACCTTGCTGCGAATTTCCAGCCGCTAACGCTGCCCTTAACCGGCCAACCACCCTCGCCCCTGCTCCGAAGCGCTTTCGACTCGAGCACGAAGACCAGCGTCGAGCCCCGAATTTCTTCCAGCTCTCCTCAAGTGACCTTTACAGCCGCGCAGACGGTTCCAACGCAACGAAGAATTCTCGACAGCCAGCCTTCTGCGTCCTTCTACCACAGCCACGGCCATCACCTTGGACACCACCATTCCCACCGTCATGGACACGATGCGCATCACGAGCACCACGCCAAGCATAAGCACGATCATGGCCACGAGCACCACCATGGACACGATCATCATCATGGCCACAAGCATCACGCTGACCACAAACATCACCATGGACACGAGCATAAGCACGAGCACGGTCATAAACACGACCACAAGCATCACGGAGAGCATCAGCATCACCATGGCCATCAGCATCACTCGAGGCACGAGCATCACGAGGAACATAAGCACGATTCTGAGCATCACCACCATCATAAGCACCATCATCACAACGAGCACCATCACCACCACGAGCATCACCACGTTAACGAACATCATCATCATCACACGCACAAGGAGACAGAGAACCACCATCACCACCATGGACACGATCACAAGGAGGACCACAAGCACGGGCACAAAGAGGAGCACAAGCATCATCATGGACACGAGCATAAACACGGGCATCACGAGGAGCATCACCATGACCATCACCAGGATCATCACCACAAACACGGCCACGACCACAAGCATGGGCATCACGAGGACCATCGTCACAAACACGGCCACGAGCACAAGCACGGGCACAAGGAGGAACATCAACATGGACATCACGAGGATCACAAGCACGACCATCACGAGGATCATCACCACAAGCACGGCCACGAGCATAAGGAGGAGCACAAACACGGCCACGACCATAAGCATCATCACGATCACAAAGAGGATCACAAGCATCACGAGACCCACGAGCACAAGCACGAAGATGGGCACAAGCATTTCGAGGACCATCACCACAAACACCACCACGATAGCCATCACAAGCATCACGAGGGTCATCGTCAGTTTGACTACGAAAACCATGAGCACGGGCACTTCAAGGGACTGGGACACTACTTCGAAGCTTCGCAGAACCACGAGGAGTACGTGTTTCCCGAAGAAGCCGAGGGGAGCGCGGGCAAGCCTCCAGCGGAGGATATTCTTCAAATTAAAAAGGAACCGGAAACTAGGCAAGCCGTGGAGCAAGGGACAGTGAATGAACCTTAGTAAAAATTATAACTCGAAACTTGTCAGAAATTCATTTAACTAGAATTACTCGATGAAAGCTGACTTCTCTTGCAGCCTTGCGTTCGCTGGATAAACGATAACGGCAAGTTTATTACAAATTGTTTCCCGTTAGTGATCCTCGATTGTATCTTTGTCGACGCCCGCGAAATATAAAGTTATCACAAGTTTATGATTGCCTGCTGCTGTCTATTAAGCCCTCTCTGCTGGAAAGTGCAACTCCGATAGGGGCAACGGTCCGATTCTCGTTTCGAAACTGCGGCGCCGTTTAAACTTTGGTCTCAAGATGTTCGGAAACTCGGCACAAAGCGGATATCTTTCGTCCAGCGAGAAATCACGGGGGAAATAAAGCGAGGAATCGACGCAGCGAATGTGAAAGCTACGGTAAACGACAGCGAAACGTTTAACCGATACAATATCTCGTTGCGAAGCTCGCCGATGTAATTGAAGCAAAAGAATTATACTCGAGGGGGGGTTGGCAATGCCAACGACGTTAAATACCATCCGAGAAGCTTAAAACAAACTCATTCTACCAGCGTAATCCCATAATACAGATAGACACTCCTTGTTCTCTTCAATAATTCGCCGATTCGAAGAACTTACGGACAGAGGGATAGTTGTAATCCCGGGCTCTCAGCTCGCGATATCGATTTAAGCTCTCATCCTCGAGCAGCAGACGAGCACTGTCAAGAACGAAACAGGATTATCGGTACTTCCAAACACGGACCGTCTCAGGACGGAAAAAGGAAAATATAGCGAATACCAGAAACGGTAGAATGGAACAGGAATAGGAAAGAAACAATAGAAATCTCCGTAGGGTAAAAGACCCAATTACTGTCAGGTTAAGGATTGATTCTGACAGTATCGCATAGTTTTTGTATTTATTGATCACAGGCATAAGTTTATCTATTTATTTATTATTATTTAATATGTTTAGTTGAAGAAAAAAATTTGTATGACTCTTAAAATCTCTATTTTTATTAATAAATTTATTGATTTAAAAAATATATGACGGGAGCTAATACTGTCACCTGTGATATGTGTTCAATCGAATTACTGACATCCCAATTATTGTCAGTTTTAAATTCTAGTTCAGCAAGGAGTAAACGAGAATAAATATAGGAATTTTGTTATTTCAATAAAAGATGTCAAAGTACATTCTGTTATAAATATTAACAATAGTACTTACAAAACGTGTACGGTTACGTTGTCAAAAATTTCGAAATTGGACAAGGTTATGTCAATACGCGCACGCACGTGAAATGGTAGGAATGACAAGTGACAATAACAGCGTAACCAACTTAAAACTTTTTACCATCTTATCAAAATTAAAGAAGAAAAAATTAATTCCTGCTTTTCCTCGCATAAATTACAATTTTAAATGTATGTTAAAATTTTTTCGTGTATGAATTCACACGGTTCAAGGCTTATTTTAAGTAAAACAGCATAGGGCGACAGTAATTGGGTAGGTGACAGTAATTGGGTCTTTTACCCTATGCTACATAACATTACATATGCCACGCAATGTTAGCTCATTCCCGGACACGCTAAATGTTTCGCGTAAAATAAAGCACTCCACCCCCGTATTAATAAAAAATTATGTAGTATTACCCGACTTAACAGACCAGCACCGAGTCTCTGCGCGGTATAATTCTAAAAATACCACAGGCGATATTATTATTTCAAATAAACGGTTAATGGAGGTAAAGAGCGCGGTGAATAGGGAGCGGAGTGGGACACGCGAGAAAACGTACAAAAGTTTTCGCGAAAGCACTCGCCTATCGGGAACACGGGGCCATACAAAACGTTAATATTTCCATGCAGTTTGATCTGGTTCCGCGACCTCCATCGGAACAAAGGAAACTTTCGGAATGGAATCGAAAAGCGGGGCTGCAACTAATTTCGAGGCGCAGATTATTTTCCCGCGATAACCGTCCACCCCCTGGTTGGACGCCGTCCCGATGCCGCCTTATTGCGTCGCCTTCCAAGTTCCCAGTGGTGCCGCGATATCCTTCCAGCACGAGTTCCCGAGCACCCCCCCCCCCCCCCCTCCCACAGATACAGACTTTCCATCCTGGCGGAAAATTTCCGCGTGCGTTGCTGGGAAATTGTTTTGCGGTCAACCAAGCTCGATAATCCGCAGCATTCCCGCCGCTTGCGCGCCACGAAATTTTGCTCCTCCGTAGACGAAGCTGCCAATGCTCTATGATCGCCGAGGAAATTATAAGAGCATCCACGTAATACAGTCGGCCTCGCCGCTAGACGGGCACGGAAAGAAAGGAAACGGGAAAGGAGGGGGAATCGATTTTCCAGGGAAATTCGCAAAACTAGAGATGTCTGGCGGCGGAATGGGTTAATAAATCGTTGGACGCAATAGATCCCAGGGAAACGAAGCGGCGAGGGGGCGGGGGCGGGGGGGGGGAGTAGGAGAATGGTAAGAAGAGAAGTATGGAGGCCACCTTGGGATTTAAATTGGTCCGGCAGGTTTATCAGCATGCATTGGCCGGCGCTTGGAAAGTACTCTAGCGGCAACGCTCCTTTTCCAGTTTTAGTTTCCTCGCCGTTTAGAGACACGGCAGATAAGCCGGAACGGGAGAAACCGAGACCGATAGGGGGAAACTCCATCGCGCGGAGTCGAGTAAATCGTGGACCGAATGAAAAGCTGAGGACCGTTCGACCGTCGCGTTACGTTCGACCAATTTACCGAATTCTTCCCGAATCTCGTCCAAGACCTGGCCGCTTCGCGACGCCGACGCTCCGAACGACGCTTCGATAATGTCTCATCGACGTTCGTTCGTTCCAAACGCCCACTACTTTGCGTGCACGCTACTACTTCCCCCGGAACGTGTCGCTTCCGCGTGGACAATAGAACGGTCCTTCATCTTGTTACGGTTTAGAGACGCGGACGATCGTGGCACACCAGGGGATGAACGAAAATCGAGCACAATTAAGGCGCACAATAGAACGGGCCCGTATGAATCTTCTTCGAAAGTCGCCCGACCACGGGCCGAGGATTAATGCAAATCTCAGGATATAAAGCCGCTTCCGTGACAGCTAACAGGCGAGTGTTCATTAACGAAAAAGCATTGCATCCATAATTCAGCCGGCTGCCGACAGCCGAGACCGAAAGAGGTGGACTTTTTTCTTCCATAGGACTCTCGTCTTCGGACGGTTAACGAGAGACAAGACGGGCCTCGGCCCGTTCTCCACGAGGAAAACAGGAAATAGGATGTCGACGGCGAAGAGGAATGGAAGCGCGAAAGGAACGGGGCGAACAGGGTAGCTCTCTAGGACGTTGCATGCTAATGCTGGGGGATCGTTAATCGCGCGAACGCCACTTAATCGTTCTGGAATACACTCTGCCGGTTCTTCGCGAAACAGTTAGCGTCCTCGAACGGTTTCGGGCCCCCGGAGTCCAATTCGAAGCGACGGGACAAAAAGCCAACGGGCGAGGGCCCGTGAGAACGCGATCCTCTCGGTCCAGATGTAATTACTGCTTCTTACGGAAGCGGCGGGGATAAAAAGCAAAATTACGGGGCGCGTTTTCTCCTCTCGGTGGCCGCGAACTCGATCTTCATCGCCGGGGGACCGCGGCTTGAGCGATCGCTAGGAAAATTTGGGAGAAAATGTATGGCGATGAAGAGACTACGCGAGGATTCGGTGCGGGCAAACGGGAGAAGAATAAGGGGAGAGAGACAAAGATAGGGGTGGTTGCTGATACCATGCGATGTAATTTCTGAGGCTTAAGGGGACATTCTACTCTCTTGGCCTCAAAAATATCAATTTTTTTTTTACTGAATTCGGAAGAATGCACCTTCTACAATATCCTCCTAAATTTTTGGAGCGAAATTCGATGTATTTTCAATGTTATAGGTATTTGTAGCGTCAGCGGCCTGGTTCTCAAAACTTTAAGGGGACATTCTACTCTCTCGGCCTCAAAAATTTCGATTTTTTTTTTTAGTGAATTCGGAAGAATGCACCTTCTACAATATCCTCCTAAATTTTTGGAGCGAAATTCGATGTATTTTCAATGTTATGGGTATTTGTAGCGTCAGCGGCCTGGTTCTCAAAACTTTAAACGCGTTTTTCTCGAAACACTATTTTCTTGGATGGCGGATGTGATAAAAAAAAAACTCCATGACCAATTAATCCAAAATTTTAATATGTTATTCTACACATTAGTGGCTTTCCCGCTTAGCACAAATATCTTAAGATTTTTTAATATGTTCTCACATTTTATATCTATTAAACAGAAAAGAAATGCCCTTTTCGGTACTTTCAACTTTGATTGACCTAGCCATTTTAATAATTTTGGTGCAAAATTGTTCTTTCGTGGTAAGCGCGATAACCATACTCCTGCGAATTAAAAATACGTTTGGTTTTTTGTTTCCGTTGATCCAGTCGTCCGAAATTTCAACCGCCAGCAATTCTGATGCCGCCAACTTAACTGCGAAATATTTGTGTGAACAAATGAAATAAACAAAGAACAATGATTTTTTCTAGTATTTCAAGAGAGGTAAAATATACCCCCAGAAATTCGAAATTCGCGTTTACTTCATTATAAAAACCAACACCGAAAAGTGGCCGATTTTTCGGCCGAGAGAGTAGAATGTCCCCTTAAGTTCGACGTGGCGGGCGTGCAGCGGCAAAGAATTTTTACCAACGACACAGAGGGAGGAACAAAGGGAAAGAGTGAGGCGGACCGATGGAAAGGGGGCAGCGGAGCCAGGAAATCGGATCTGTGCCGCGAAAGGGAACTTAACGGAAGTTGCTCACGCTGCCTCTTTGTCCCTTTCCTCCGTCAGTCCGCGGAGTGCTTCCGAGGGAGTAAATTCATTCCTGAGCGGGCCGGCACGCTTGAAAAAACCCGTCGCCGGGTGATTTGAATTTAAGAGGCCGCTCGTGAAATCGCATTAGGCGGGAAACGCCAGCCTCGAAATCGGAAATAAGCGTCTGTGCATATTTCTGCGCGGGAAATGGAGGAGGGCAAGGGGAAAGGAGGGCGGAGAATAGCGAATGGGACAGTTTGCGTTAGCGCGGCGCAGCTGGGATCCGCGACGATTTTTGGCGGACGAAGAACGACGAGGCAGCGGCTCGATGGCCGATGACCGGCGATCGAGTCGGGAGCGAGCGATCGCGGCCCAGCAGAAGTTAGAATTGCAAAATTAATTTGAGGGAAAGTTTGCTAGAAGGCGAGGGAAAGCCCGAGGAAAGTTGAGCCCGACGGGGATGAGGAACAGGGGGAGGCGGTCCCGATAGTTGCGCAAGGAGAGCGGAAACCAGCGACGATGGTCAAGTTTCGAGCACTCCGCCCCCTTTTTTCCCCCGAGTTCATAAGTAATTCAGCCGGCAAATACTTTAATTGCGCTAAGCGTGCTGGAACGACGCCACGAGATAACGCTGAACCTCGCGACTGACGAGTCGGCCTCCTTCCAGCAGCTGCGACGACGCGCATACATTTGCAATTCTCAGCCGCGAGACCGCTCTCTCCCGTTGTCTCCTGTCCTCCATCTCCTCCTCCTCTCTGATTTTTCCATCGCGTCGCCCGTCAGCGACCCGCGGCCGGCCAGCTTTCAACTTTAACCCGATGTCGAGGCTGGTTTTAGAAAGAAAAACGCGGAAGGAAGTTGCAGTTCCGAGGATTTCTGACAAGTTTTTTCGCAGTATTATTCTCTTGATGCACCTCTACCGTTTCTCTGGCGAACGTGCAGTTCGTCAGAAACCTTCGACCCTGCGCGTTTCTAGCTTTCTACTAGCGAGGTTCGTTAGGGGGTGTCGGGCCGTGATAGGTGGCGCGGTATAAATTACTGGGTACTGTATGCATTTGCAAATATCGTCCTCGAGCCACTTTCTTTTTTTAGCGCCGAGCGTTATTGGACTAACGACCGGCGGGACCATTAGAGAAAGGAGCCACGAAGACGCCGTTCAAGCCTCTCGTTGACCTACCGCCGAGGCCACTTATAATAATGAAGTCCATAAAAAGCCGCGGAACTAGATGCCCCGGGCACTTTTAATAGCCGTCAGATTTAATGTATTCCGTGTACCTATCTTAAATTCCCCCGTTTAAAAACTTTGCCTACGTTGCCCGCAAAGAAACAGATGGAGAAGTTAAAGTAAGCTCTATCGCGATGAACGGAGGATAGTATTTAACAATTAAGGAGTCCTTTATTGCGCCTGGAAGCCTCTCGACGTATCCTTTACTGGTCGCCAAACAGCGGATGGAAGGAGAGAAAGACATTACGGGTGGGACGCGAGGCGAGGCGTCGGAGCTATAGGAAGAGAGAAGCTCGTGGAAAAGAGAGACAGAACGGTCAGCTTCCTTTCGAACCCGCGTCTCCGTTAAGAGATCGTTCCTCACGGCCAAGGGGAGATTTTTACCAGCCCCCGGCCGTCACAAAAACCTGAATCGTCCCCTTGGCGCAATTGTAAACAAATTATCTTCGCTATCTCCGGGAGCCGTGGCGCTATCAAGGAGCACAAATAAAACTTAATTGCGGCCACGGGTTCCCCCCCGCAGTTCTCGCAGGGGCGTTTCCTGCACTGTAACATTAATCACACGGGCTTCCCTTTTTAGCGCCCGTTAATTCTTCGCGGGGAAATTCGGTGAGGCGAGCACACGGCCGGCCCTGAGGAGGACGCGCGTAACAATTGGACCATCAGGAGCAATCCAGCAGGTATTTATCGATAATCGATCGTAACCGAATCGCGGCCGATTCCATTCTCCCTCGAATCCATCCTTCTCTGGCCTCCCCGCAATTCCTCCTTCACCCTATCCCTCTCTTACGTCTATACCTACCCCCGATCCTTCGTGGCTCGCCCGCTTGGTCCGTTTTAAAGGGTAAAGGTCCGTTCACCAGCGCAACCAGGCGCTTCAAGGAGAGTTCCGAAGATCGTGTTTCAAGGTTTGCATAGCTTGCAGCGCGGCGCCCCGTTGCTTCCCCTCGACGTACATGAGGTTACGTGTACACGAGCTTAGACAGGTGCTTGAGCAACGGTCTGCGTGCCTTGGGGTAATTTCTCACAGGTGCGCCGCGTCGACCCTGCCACAGACGCAATCTGGCACCTCCGACAACCAGCCGGCCGTGTGTGCACGTGCACGTTTGTACACGCGCCACGCCTCCTGTCCTCTCGTCCCGCGATCCATTCCTCAGATAAATGGCCCTATCGCGACACGTCCTGCCGTTCTGATCCCCAGGATCTCCGCCAGGAAGTCCTTGTTCCTTCGCCACACCGATAATTTGCGCCTCGAGGTTTTAATAACCCCAGTCGACGACTTGTTTGGCCAAGATTACGACGATTGGAACGCGACAGCTCCTTCGCGGGACGTTTGAGGGGAAGAAAGTTGACCGATGAAAACGAGTTTCTATTTTCCCTTCGCAGCTAGCCACCGCACGGAGAAATTATTGGAAGGGTCAAGTGCCCGCGGCGAGGGCGTAGTAATTCACAGGGGCGAAAATGGGCCGAGGGGAAGTTTTGAAAAATCGTCGGAGCCCAGAATTTTCAAGTATAATCGGCCCTAGCCGTGACTGCCGCCCGAGGGGGATTCGGCAAATATCCTCCGCCCGGCCCGCGATAGCTCAATAAAATCGATATTCGAGCGGGCCGAGCTAATGGCAGGTATCGCGTAACGTGGCTGATATCGTTATTACGCTGAGATCGCCACTTTGGGCGTGGACGCGGTTTGAACGGAGCGCCGGCCAATCTCTCTTCGAGCCCGTGTCCCGAAACCAGCCTCGATAGATCCACCTACCGGCTCTGCACGCGTTGTATCGGCCTGCTGCGGCTGTATTTCGAGCGACGCTGCAAAAAAATCAGCGCGAAAAAACAAGAAGCTCGCTCGAGCATAAAACCCACGCGACCCGCGGGCAAATAATTTTCAATTTATCCGCGGGAGATTAGGGAGCACTGTCACGCGAACCGGCGTTTTCTCAAAACAGTAAACCACCGTCTACCTGGTAATTTCCTCCGCAGAAATTGCATGCCTAAAGCGAGCAATCCGGGTGACGGCCAAGCTTTTTATCGCGTTAACTGGTCTGACGTTGCCGTTATTACGCCAGCCTAGCCACTTTCCATCGTGGACACAATTTTCACGAGGGCAGAGAGAGAGGAGCGTCTCGCGCACACCCTCCTGGAAAACGTCTAAATCTGACCGTGACTGCACGGGCTGGCCGAAGGGCGTGCCAGTCACGCGACTGATCATCGCTAGGACAGACAAATTGCGTTACCGTCTGGCCTGTAATCCAGTCATGAAACCCTATACTACCGTCGTTTATGACGCTCAATTTTTTTTTTTAATGGGGGTACTAGCCTCCATCCCCCACGAGTCTCGAGCACGCGCGCGTGCTCCGGTAAGACTAGATGACTCATTTTCAAAGTAACTTGGGACGTGGACACGTTGCACCGGTGAGAGGGGCGTTTTAGTTAAAAAGATAACGATCAAATGAAACGCGGGGGAGTGAAAATAGAGCCTCCCCTCCAGTGCCCGGGGTTTATTTTCCCGCGCAGCTAGCTTGTACCGTGTAATTCGAAAAAACGAAACCACATTTCCATGGCGGAGCTGCGAGCTCGACGTAGATAGGAGATCGCTCGCGTTGCGCGGCTACGAAATCGGAGATACCTACTGGAATGTACGCGGATCGAATCGTCTACGACGCTTGAATGCAGTCTGCGCGAGCGTTTTGTTCGGTGCTCGCCGTTTGGACGAGCGACGGGCATCGCGATGGCTCGCGTCCTCGCGAGACGTCCAACGAAGTGCTCGAGACGTCTCGTGCCAGGCGGGAATTCGCGCCTGGACGTTGCCGGGATGTTGCCTGTCCCTCGTTTATACTTGTCGCGATAATCGAGTGTCGTCGACTGCGAGGGCCGCTCCATTGGATCAGGGCCAGTCTCTGGCCGAGGCCGCGACGCGCAAATTGCGTCCGCCCGAGCCCGCCAAATTGACCAAGGACCGAGGGAAAAAGCGGCGATTCGGGAAACGTGAAGAATCACCGGTTTCCGGAGCAACGAGCTGCGCCCACCATCGAGAGCCCTCTGCCAGAGGAACTTCCGCGCGCGCGGATATACATATATTGTGCATACGTTCGCCGCGTATTTTCGCGGGGGACGCGATCGGCGTATCGTTTCTCCTCGTTAAAGCGACGCGGTGATAATTATTCCATTCCTTGTCGGTAATTACGGGGATCGCGAGCCTGGCCCGAAAAATCTGCAACTCAAATTTTTCACACCCACCCGCCGGCCACTAGTCTAAGATCTCTGCCCCTAATGATTTTCCATAAACTCATCGCGACTCGTTTTAAATAACGATCGAGCCTCTAACCGTCTCCATAGGTCATTCAGAATTCAATTGGGGAGTTGACAACATTTTTAAAAGTGTTTAAAACTGTTCATTATGATAAAATATGCTTGTAAAAAAAATATTAATTTTTTGCTACACCTCTAACATGAAAAAAAAGTAATTTTTATTTGAAATAAAAAAATTGCCGCGAAAACGCACTGCATGGTCACGTGACATAGCCAACTGCATCATCGCCGTAGCTTACTCTTGAAGACCTATACAGAGAAATAATACAGTAAGAGTACAGAACCTCTTAGGTATTTAATTTCTTTCAAACATATTTCTGTATTCGGCAGAACAGAAGTCTGGATTTGTAGCGAAATAGCTAACCACCATAATAGCGTCCAATGTTGGTAAATTTGTGCTGTCACCTTTAACGAAGTTCTTTTCCATTGCCAATAATATACCTACTTTCACTACTTTCCTTACCTAAGAAATCGAGTAATAAGTACTCGTAAACGATATTTTTTAATATAAACTTGTATGAGCAAATGCGCGAAGTGTCACTCGTCGCTATATATAAATCGCTGTTTACTGCACAATGACGTCACGCGCCGTGATTGGCGTTTGAGATCACTTGACTCACAACTTAAAAACGTCAATTTTATTTATTAAATGTTGGTAAAACGAATAAATGTTTTATTAATATTTCTATCATTTTAGGCTTTTCGTTAATAAATCTGTAGATTTCACTACTTTTCCCTTTTTTTTTTTCAAATACTGGCAACTCCCCAATTTTCCCCCGCAGTGAAGGCATTTCGCGCTTCGCTCTTGCTGGGCAGGCTGAATCGAGCCGTATTTACGATACGGGGTGAGATTGTGTCGTTATTATGGGCTAGGTAAGTACCGCGGAAAGCGCCGCCTCGTGGTCACTTTTTTGAAAAGTGGGATGATTAATCGAATGTATGACATAGTTGAATATAGTAGGGAAAGGAATGAGGGTGAAATTAGCAGAAGTTTTAAATGATGAAATTATGTGATGATTCTTATTTTCATCGATTTCCTCTCGAACTTCACTTACATGAAAACTTTGTAATAATTTTAGGCCTTTTGACAAACTTTTTTGTCGAAATACACTGGTATTAACTTCTTTAAATCTAGCTTTTATTATTACGATCATTATTTTATACCCGTAACCACGTACAACCCGTTAAACAACAAATTACAAAACGCATACTTCACGTTTGAATCTTAAACAGTTGCCGCCCGTATACTCCCAATATTTAAAAAAATATCCGAGAGACGGCGCGAGCGCTCCGCGCCGAAGATACTTACCTAGCGCATAGCCCAATTATAACCAGACTCCGTCTGACTTTTTCCAGTATGAACATTGAAGCACGGCCATCATAACGCGAACGAGAAAGTGGTCGCGCGAAGCCTACAGCGTGTGGCGTTTGCGAAACAGAGGGGACACCGCGCAGCCAGGCAAAGCTGGATGACGTTAACCTGATTTATGGTCGAGGCTACGGAGCCTTTTCGGAATTTGCATTACACCTGGAACGAGACGAATGAACGTCCCCCGCTGTCTGCGAGGGCAGGCGAGGGGTTGGCGAGAGGGACGGCGCGGAAGAGAAATGCGTGGAATAGGGAGAGATTAATCCGAGCTAACGGAATCAAGGGTAACTCGATAGAAGTGGCACGATAGCGTGTCCTGCTGAAGGGCTTTTCGCCTCGCTACGTGTCCCTTTCTCCCTGTCTGTCTCAGGTGGGTCCGTTTATCAAGCTGGCACACGAGGAATCAGACTGGTTCTCTTCAAACACCCCGTCCAGTTCGTTTGACGGATTTCCAGCCGGTCGTACAGACCTGGCCAAGGGGGAAAATCTCTGACAACTGGCGAAGAACCCGGGGGGACGATCACGAGGCAGAACTGGCACGCGGCCCTATCTTCACGGATTTAATCGAGCCCCATCGACTGCAGCGGGGCTATCGCGTTTTACGATCGATTCGAGACCTAGCTGTCAGCTGGACCAGCGGTGCGGATGAAACATTTCCTCGCGACGAACCGAGGCGAGTTTCGTCCTCCCTCGGATGGCTACCGATAACGTATCGATGCTTCAGAGACTTTCAGACTCCACTTCCCACTGTACTATCTATCTAAAATCTACCCTCAGCCAGAAACTCCCCTCCGTAAGGACATTCCAGCGTCCACTAGTGTAACTTACTCAAATGCCTGACCGTACGCCGACGATACTACTTGCAGGAGAGAGAAATCACTCTCATCCATGGACAAAACGCACCGGAGCACCAACGGGAATTCCCGTTCCACTGCTAAACTAGCTTGTAGGCCCAAAGAATCTACCAGTGTGCCATCTGAACCCACGGCGTCTGGTTTCCTCTGAAGTTTCCGCGCGGCGGGCAGTTGCTGGCGATTCGAAAAACTCCGAGCGCGGACGGTGGAGCGTCGCGAGATCGTGGCACGGCGCGTCCAAGGGGACAGCGGTTCCAGGAGAGGAGGCGGGAGATAGGCGAGTGGAGCGAGCCGGCGAGCGACAGAGGCGAATGAATCTCTTGCTGGAAGAGAGGAAGATCGTCGAGAGCAACGGAGGCGCCTGCGCCCTCGCCTAGACCGAGTTTCTGCGTACGTTTCCATCAGTCGGGTCTTCAACTCCGGACCGCGAACAACCAGTGATCGGAGCCGCGCCACCCGGCCCAGCCGGAAACACCCTCCCGACGCTGCCTCGCGAGCGGAAACGCGTCGTCCACCGCGCGCGCCAACGAGGCCGAGAAGGTTCACAGTGAAACAGTTACATCGAGAGGCTTCCAGAGTCCCTATCCCCTCGGTCCTCCACGTACCAGCACTTCTCCGTCGCCGGTGAAACCAAAAGTTTCGCGAGTTCGCCAAACTTTCGTGCACGCGCCGAACCACGGACTTGCACCGGCGACATTCCGCGTTGCGCTCCTTCCGCGGTAATTTCGCGAGATAGCATGGGGGACTTTGACGGGTCGAGGTACTTCAGTGAAACTGGATGCATAACTCTAGCCGGTGTTTTTCTGCCGATATGAACGGTTGTCAATTTAACGAGAAACGCGCCGTGGGATGTTTAGTATCGTTGAACGAGACGGGGAGTGAAGTCTTCTCAAGTTCTGTTTGCCAGTTTCGCGAATGCTCGCGTGCCAAGCAGATCGGTCGTGTATTAAGAGAACTGGAAACGAATGGATCCTCGATCGAGCGAGGGGCGTTTAAAGGGAAACGGTGATTCTGTCAAGAAGGATCAAAGGGTGCGATCGTTAACGTCGTTAGCGCTAATTAATCATCGGCATCCAGATAAATATTGTGTATCAGGCCTGATAACGGGGGCGCGGGCTTGCGGCCGTGTCTGCCGATAATTATGAACAGGCTAACTCATTAGTCCCAGTCGACGTTAACGGCCTCGTTGCGAACGCTCGCGTCGCCCGTTTCGACCGCGTTCCTCGGTCCCGTTCAATTGTTAATCGGGTTTATGCACCGTGACCGTGCAACGAAAGAACGCGGGCTCGCAATTTCCTTGGCAAGTAATTAGATTCCGTCGAACCCATCCCCATCTTCAACGGGGTTACAGACCTCCTTTGTCGTAACCTGGAGCAATAAAAAAAAAAAACAGTTCCATCGGACCCATCCCATCGTCCTTGAATCGCGGCACTGCCCTGGAACGGGGCTCTCGAAGCCACTCTCCGCCGTTGCTGGTGACGAGAAACTCCATGAGAATCGTTCTTAGCGGACGGTCGAACCGGGCGGAAGAAAAGATATTCGCGCAGAGATCGGTCGATCCATCATTCGGTGGCGTGGCAGGACGAGAGAGCGCGGAGGAGTCGGTGGTTCCACTGGCCGGGCCAGCGGACGTAATTAATCGCGCGACTTAATCGAGTGGCGAATTAATCGGGACAGATTTACGAGCGCGATACCGGCGGCGATCATGAAGTATCAGAGGCGCGTGCAGATGACCGCGCGGCGGTCGCAGATGAAAAAGTCTGCACGGGAGCGTGGCCTGGGCCGCGGACGTTAAAGGGACAGGGGATCGTACATCACCAGCAGCCACGTCCCGGAACACCGATTCCCCCTGGCCAAAAAGGAAACGATCGAGCAAAACGTGCTTTTCACGCTCGACTCCGCCGGAAGCGCGGGGCTTCCTGCTCGCGCCGCTAATTAATCTTCCGGCTGCAGCGTTCGCGGTGCCCCGGCGGCCAACGACACCCGCAGGGATCCACGCTGCGGGGTAAAAGCGCGCAGAAGGCCGCCTGGCAGCCGAGGGGCAAGGTGACGGAGCCGGTCTCCGCGCGGTGGATTCGCGGGGCAAATAATTCCGACAGAGTCGAGTCTCTAATTAGCAAGCGACGAGTGTTTCCGCGGGGATGCTTCGATTACCTTCGACGTTCTCGTCCACGAGGCTCTGATCAAAGGGTCCGGTGATGGCTAGCAAGCTGTAGGCCCTGGAAGGACGCTGCCCGGTGACCCTTGGACGAAGGAGAACCAACGTGTCCCTCCTGACAGGGAAGCTTCTATCGTGGGATCGACGAGGGGATAAGTTTGGCGAGCTAATCCAGGCTGGAACGCGGGAGGGAAAATCCTCTGGAAGAGTGTCTCTGATCAGAGCGTCAGAGTTCACCAGGCACCGCTGGACTTCCGACAGAGAGAGCTAAAAACACCGGACAGAATGGTGCGTTGATCCAGCGCCACTGAAACTTCCCCGTTGAAAAGTGCATCGCTATCGCTTCCGCATCCCGGGCGGGGAAATTAAAATCAGCCCACGCGTGCTCCGTCAGGGGTGAACGCGGAGATAAGAAGGGGACAGCGAGGGGATAAACGGACGAGCAAAGTTTCCGATAGAAAACCGAAAACTTGGAACGAAGTGGAGAATGGGAGGCTAGCGCGACCACGAGATAACTCCGGGCGGATTTAAAGGGAGAAAGGTGGTCGATGCGAGGGAGTGGAAGCGCGCGAAGATGCCCGAGGACAAATGCACCGGAATTAAGAGAAAATCGAAGGGGTCGAAGAGCAGCGATCTCTGAAAGCGTCGCTGCGGGCTGGACAGGGAGAGCGGAGAGAGCAGAGCGAAACACCTGGCTGGGTTCTCGCGGGATTGAAAGTTTCCTCGGGGCGATATTTCACGGTCAAGGGGCTCGGCCAACGATGACGGAGGGCCGCGACGAGTGAACGGCGACGGAGTGGTTAACGTGCAGTGAAGAGGGACAGCGCGCGACAGACAGGAAATTGTAGAATCGCTGCTGGGAGTGATATCCCCTGCGGGTGAGCCGGTCAGCCGACAGTGATGGCATGAGGACATTAGTAAGGAGGAGCTGCGGGTCCAGCGAGGAAGAGGATGAGGATGGTGGTGGGCGTGATGGTCCTTGGTCAGCTACTGACGAGGATTTTGCTCGCCGCCCATGCTGGGGACCGACTCGCGGCGGCTCGCAGAATACTCAGGGACGTGCCCTTAATAGATGGGTAAGTGGACGGGGTTGCTTCGAGTTCGGAAGAGAATCTCTGTAGTAGGAGTGGAAAAATGTGATGGGGGTTGTAAAAGCAACAGGGTGAAGAGGGTAGCATAGAGTTTTTCAGCACTACCCCGTATTAAAGCTTAGGTACACCAAAGTGGATAAGTACTTTATGCCTGAGGCACCTAGCAGTGAGAGGCTAAAAAACACACTTCATGGCTTTCCCTTGAACCTATAAATAACCTACAAAACACGGACTTTAATGGTATGCAAAGCGATACTTCCTAAATGGGGTTTTTGTCACTGATTACGGGGTGGTGCAGAGTCAAGACATCTATCCGCTTTGACGTAGATCCTTAGGTGGGTGGTGCCTAAAAAGTATGCAGAGTAGAGACCCGGATCGTTGACTCTCGACACTCAAGGTTCGCTATCTTCATCCCTTAACCTTCCACGTCACTATACTCCTTCCATCGACAAACACGCGTCTCGTTCGATAAGGGTAAAACGTGGAACCGTCAGGCGAATCTTCCGTGCGGTCGATTAGCGCGAATTGTCGGGACCGAGGGGGCAGATAGGAACGCGGGAGTTCTCATTAGATCGTAATATTCACCGTAGTGTCTGAAGAGACCGTCCCATCCCAGCTCCTCGTAGTACTCGAATTTTTGGCGCGGCGTTCGTAAAATTGTTGAAATTTTAATGAATAACTGAAAGCTCCAGTGTAATCGTTAACTCGAGTGTCGTTGAAGCACGAGAACCGCAAGGCACGAATTTATAGCCGGCGAGAACAATGTCGTCGTAACGACGAGCGCATGGACGACATTCTATGGGCCGAGCGTGCCTCTAATTACACTGGAATTAAACCTGAAAGGAATGTCCCCCCGTGTCCGATTTCGCGATAAACCGTCCAACGATACGAGCGGCCCGGTCGCTTTTTCATCCCCGGCGAAACGAGCGGGCTCTCCTTCGTCGCCCCCCGTGTAACCGTTTCGATTTCGTGCCGTCCATCAACGCTGGCGTGAAATCAAATTTCTCCGCCGACGATATTGCAACGCGGATCCTCGGCAATTCGTTTCAACACGCACGCGTACTCGTCGATCTCGCGCGGGTTCCTTCGCCTTCCCTTCGATTGCGAAATCGCGGCGTTCCTACGATCGCGAAATTAAAAAAAAACTCGCGGCACAGCGTTACCGCGGCACGGAGGTTGCGTGTAAACAAGAGAATTAATTGCTTTTCGTTCGCGTACACTCGTCCCGGTGGAAGCTTAAAGCCGAATCGGGTGGGCACGTTGGTTGTTTCGAGCGACCCGAGCTTTCCCCGCGAGCAGAAACATTCGTAGGAATGACGGCTGAAAGTGATTAACCCGACCAACGTTTATAAGTGGTGTCTACTGAAGTCTTATCGGGAGTCACTGTAGGGATCCATCGTTCTTGGTGGTGGAGAAAGAACGGCGCGATTCAATTGGACGAAACTCGAGAGTCGTGCATTTTCCCCGAGATAATGAGAAAGTTTCGCTAGTGCGGGAAAGAAAAGACGTTAATGGAGGAGAGAGAATTAAGGCGGACTAAAAGAAAAACGAAGGAATTGAAACGAGGGAGCCCTGAGAGCGGCCCCTGCAAAGTGTGGAAGAAATAGGGGCAAGATAGAATTCAGCTGGAGGATGGCCCGTGGCTATTGGTCCCAGGGTCTTCTCGGGACACTAGAGGCTGGATACGAATTTCCGGCTCCCCTTCGGCTGGGGCGAGCCCCTGTGTCTCTCCTGGCTACTTCCGCCCGTACGCTCGTGTGCATACACCTATCTCATTGGTGTAGGGGCTTGCATCGATGTCTGACTCCAAATAACCTGTCGGATCGAGAGGCAACAATGGCCCTTGTCGTCACGAGTTTCCCCTCCATCGCCAATTCTCAATGACCGACCGAGTTTTCTTTCCGTTCCCCTTGCATACCGAAGCTTCGCGAACGATTACAACGGGACAGCAAAAATTCCGCCGGCGAAATAGGTTTTGCATTTAAATGGGAGCACCGTCGCTGAACGACGTGTGCCCTTCTTTCAAAGCCACGGCAGCAATTGCGAATCCATCAGCGGCCGCGTCTCGGGAATAAACCAGCAGGTACCACGCGATAAAGACGCGAATGACCCTTTTGTTGTTGCAAATTACAGTCTTCTGCTGGTTCCACAGGCCACGAGCGGAACCATTCACTCCTCTGGCTCGATTGATAGAAATTCGAGAAGTCCTCCAAGGTATCGCGAATAAAAGGCCACCCCTCACCTCCGCCTCCCGCCCCGTAGGGGAGAGGAACACGAGCGATTTCGCCGATTGTCGACGACCCGAAGGCGATTCGTTACCGATAACGAGTGAAAGCCTCGTCGAGCCTATTGTGCCCCGTATAATAGTTTGCATTTCCCCCCCCTCGTGCCGAGCGAGGGGGCCGACGCAATAGCGATAGGGTTCAAGAGCTTACGTAACAATCGCGGGATGAGCGTCGCCGCGTTGTCCGTGAAACCGTAAAAGTGGATGAAACAGTTCGATGGAATTCCCAGATTCGGCCAATCCATCGCGTTCCGGCTTAATTCCAATCGCGAGACACGCGCGTGGCAAACGCAAAATCGCGTTCCGCTTCAGCCTGAAAACGAATGGGACCCCTTTTCGATGAGAAACGCGTTTCCAACGAGGCGTGGATGTTTCAGCGCTCACCAATGAAATTGCAATCGCGAAACGCAGCACAGGGAGGCTCGGGAAATCGCAGGAGTACAGTTTTCCTTTGCGACGGATTAAGGGGGAACACCACTGTGACGGCCGGAAAAATGAGCCCATTTTTAAGATTTTTTTAAGGAATAACTTACAGTTTTATTATAAAATTGTTATTACCTATCTTTAGAACAATGTCTTAAGAGACTATACAAAAAAATGTAATAGAAAAACATGCATAGATTTCCATATACAGTTAATCTCCTACACCCCTCACAAGAAAAACATAGGTCGCTTATCGAAACGATATGCGACGGCAACTCTGAAATCAAATTTTTTTTTTTAATATAATCGGTATGAGTGTAGTTTCCGTTGTGCGTACCGATTTTTTGATCGAAAACATATTTTTTGAAATACGCTCGAAAAACTATTAATTTTTTTGCCGATTTTCGAAACTTTTTCTTCCCAAGCGCACCATTTTTACAAACATATTTTTTTTTAAAAATCGGTACACACAACGGAAACTACACTCATACCGATTATATTAAAAACAAAAAATTTGATTTCAGAGTTGCCGTTCCAGAGATATCGTTTCGATAAGCGACCTATGTTTTTCTTGTGAGGGGTGTAGGAGATTAACTGTATATGGAAATCTATGCATGTTTTTCTATTACTTTTTTTTTTATAGTCTCTTAAGACATTGTTCTAAAGATAGGTAATAACAATTTTATAATAAAACTGTAAGTTATTCCTTAAAAAAATCTTAAAAATGGGCTCATTTTTCCGGCCGTCACAGTGGTGTTCCCCCTTAAACGAAATCCAACCTGTAATTGTTGCTGTTTAACGTGCCCGACTATAAACAGACACGGCTTCAAACATCCCCCCGGTTTTTCAGCCGCAAAGCTGATAACTCGCTCGGACAGTAATTACCTCCCGTTCAACCAGTGTGTTTAGAGCGCTCATTGCCGCGCGGAAATATTTAATTACCTGCACCACTCGAGCCGCGAGACCGTCGAGGGTAACCCTGGCTGGATTAAGCAGAAAGAAAAGGGTGCAAAGCGGCTCCTTTCGAGCATTTTGCCGCGGAGAAAGGCACGGAATGAGGAGATATACAGTCCGAGTACGTTTCGCCTGGTCCGCTTGACCGAAACTCTCGCGAGCCCCAACTCTAGAGGGCTTTCAAAATCCGACTCCGCCAACTGTGGCTTCTTTAATTGAAGTTTCCCCTTTCTTTCTTCCTTCTCCCCGTCCCGTGGCGCCGAAACTTCCTTCTGGCCTCCACCAAGCCCCATCAAAGTATCGTTCCTCTTTCCAAATCAGAATTCTAATAATCACAGAAACGTCCACGATTCGACATCCCACGGAGCAACAAGTCTCCAGGTAAACAGTCATTCAGCCAGGTTGGACCGTGTCTCGTGTTTCGTGTTTCGTGTCTCACATGGAAAACCAAGTCGCCCCGTGTCGCTGCATAATGCAGCTTAAACCGCGTTAAGGCATTCCGTAGAACGTTATCGTTCTTCCGGGGGAAGGCTCAGAATACAGACGATTCGAGAGTTCGTGCACGCGGGGCGGTCGTACCGGTCGTATCCGCTCAACGGCGCATAAATATATAAGCGCACGGTAACGGGCACGTAGAGGGAACGGCGTGCAAGTAGCGTCCACGATGATGCTTAAAGCTTGAAAGCAGAAAAGGAGATTTAGGCCGACCCCGAGTTGGCCGAGCCGGGGACGGGGCACGGCGAGAAGCCGATGGGGGAGAGCACCTATACGAGCGTCTACGTGTAGTCATCGACGGGTCGCTCGAAAATGCGCTCGCCTCGAGAATCTGATTTACCCCGCTCGTTCTCCTTAAAAGCCGATAAAACCAGCCGCGCACCTTGCTCCCATTTCCCTGAGTCGCTCTATGATCGGTTAAACGGCGGGTGCATTGCCACCCGATCGCTTTAGTCGCTGCGCAAAATTTCGACGAGCAGTTCTCGGCGAGCGCGATCAGCGTGTAATAAGTTTCTGCCGATAGCAATGTTATCAGCAATGCAATGCTATCAGGCTTAAAGGTAGAGTCTTCCGTAGACCATGGCGCAGCATCCCTACGTACACACTCCATTGTTCGCCAACAATAGAGATATTCAAACTTGGAGATATGGGAATCTATCGATAGCTTGAATGGCTCAATTAATCAGACCTGTCCGCCGCAGAGGATAGATCGAGATTTCGCGATGTATCGAAGCGACGGGTCGATTGCTGGTGTGCCAGCAGCGGAAGGAACGCCGGCCTGGTTACCGCTTCTTCCCGCAGAAACAGGCATATGCGCGCTTTGATATTCTCTCGACTGCAGTGGATAGGATCGTAACCGTATTCGGGAAGAATGCGGTCTACGAGGCAATGATAACGGTCGCAATAGCCGTAGAGAAAGATTATCGAGACCGCGGCACGTGAGACTGCTCGACGTACGATTATTACCATCGCGCTATAGGAGGAAGTACTTTTCCCGATTTCCGAGGGCTCCGCTAAAGGTGCCACGTAAAATCCAAGCGTCCCCTTTCCAGCCTCCCCGAGTGTTCGATTCGAGAGAGAGAAAAAAACGCGTGCACACGCTATGAATTCCGTTATTCCGCTCGTGCACCGAAACGAGATTACGCCGAGCACTCTCTCCCCAGCTCTCGTAAACACACGCCACGATCTGAGGATATACGTAATTGCGCGCGACCATTTCCGAACGCAAAAAATTATTCGCTGGGAAAGAAGCTTGCTCGTCCTAGTTCGAGAGTCGATACTCCAACGTGACCCGCACGCCAAGCTCCTCCTCTCTTCCCTCTCGCGAACGGAACGTTTGAAGCTCGATTTACTTCGGGGATACTTTCAATCTACTTCGAATTGCTCGCGTGTCGATTCGCAGCGATCTTCCAGGGACGAGCTCCAGTCTCGGCGATAGAGAAATTAGGAAACCGCGTTGTTTTAATGCCTCCTTCCCATTGGATGGTTCGCCAGTGGCGAGAAGGCGAAGCTAAAAAATGGACTCTGACGGAACGGAAAACACCGTGGGTGAACTGTGCCGTGGAGAAGCACTGCCTGGGGAGCGACGACGAGACAGTGTCCCGATTGTTTTCGCGCAGGGTGGGAAAGTCTGCCAAGTCTATCGACGCAGCTATTTCGAGCCATCCTCCCTTTCGACGGAGTCCTCATCGACTCGAAATAATGCTTTCTTCTCCCTGAAGACAACCTACGAGGCACGCCGTAAGAAGAATCTACGGGCGACCTTAGTGCCCCTAATACCCTGATTGATTAATTTTATTTATTCTCTTTATTTTCCGTCTTTATTTCACCAATTAGTACACAGTAAGGTGAAAAGGCGAGGCTCAGCTAAAGCTGTTATTAGGCCTAACCTCGTAATAGCGTACAGACCAAAGCGCAAACTTGAAAAACTTGAAGAAAAAACGCGGTGGAGGAAAACAGATCCATTCTACTTACCTACGCGGGAGCGTATAAATATGTAACCGATAACTTTGCGACGTAAAAGCCAAGTTCCGATGAGAAACGGTCGTGGAGTCTCTCGACGTTTCTGAACAGGGTGATCTCTAGGATTTAGGGTTCCAAGCTTTTCAATGCGAAATCGATGAGACATTACGAAATGGCAAAGGAGAAACAAGAGATTCGGAACGTGTGAATACCCCGAAGAACTGTCATCGGTCTCCGAGCTGAAAACAACTTATCGAACGATGAACGTCCTAGACACGCGCTACGCTCGGTTCCTCGAGGAGGAAGTAACTGGCGGTTGTTTCGTATCGACACACAAGTTCAGTGGGTTTAATTTCGTTCAGCTGGCGGACTGGCTGGTTGCCTCCAGTTAAAGGTCGTGCAAACGCGAGTCGCTCCTACGATAACGGCAAGGTGAAATATAAACGCGACCCTTTGGCCCGCCGGTTAATTCGACCTGTCTAATAAAGTCCAGTCGAGTTGAAAGTTTAACACGTGACCCGGTTTTTGTGAGCGCCGCAAGAATCGCTGGCCGAGGTACATTCCGGACGTTACTGCTCGCGATAAACTGTCAGATCTTTGAGGAATCGTCCGCGACGATAATTAAGAGTAACCAATTAAACTGTCCACGATTTACTCTCATCAAAGAAGCTAGCAGAAGCAGAATTGTCTTCGGGGTAGGATAAGCCAGCCAAGTTTCAAGGTGGGCGAAAGGTTTCCCCGAGGGGGCTACAAAAGTTGCCGCGTCACGCGGCGGCTCCGCCACTCTTTTCTCTCGTCGTTATAATTAATATGATTAACGAGCACCAAAACCATCGAGGGGGGGAAAGCCGCGGAAGTTTCGCGGGATCCAGCGGACGTTCGTTAACGGGCCCGCGGGGTGAACGAACAGAAAAGAAGGATGACGACAACGTTCGAAGTTCCCTCCGGGACTACGCTTTAAGCTCTCGCCTCCACCTATTGTAAATTGTAGCGGCGCGTGGGGGGGCGGGAGGGTTAGGAGACAGGAGCGAATTATTAGCACCGTCCAGTGAATCCATTTCTGAGGAAAGCGAAGATTCTAAGGAATCGGTCACCGTGTGATCGCGTTACCGGTGGCCTTCGTTATCAAGGATCTTGCCGTGACGGATGTTCTGTCCCTGGGGGTCTCGACGATACGCGATAATAATCTTCCACCAGTGAATGGCCGTGGCGAACGAAACTTCCGCCTCGTACATTTTTAATGAATAGACCTGTGCCGTGCGAGAACTCTCGCCTTCGTATCCGACCAGACAGAGATTCCCGCGGTGTCTTCGAATCCCGGCGAAGTCGCGGCTCCGTGGACGCGAGGCGACTGTCGCGCTCAACGGTGTAATTCGCTTAAGCGTTTAGCACGTGCGGAAGTCAAGAGAGAGTTCTTCGACAATCTGGCGGCGAGGTCGCCGCTGGCAAATAGCGCCGGAGGGTAATCCTCGGTGTAACCAGACCCACGCGATACGTGTGCGCGGGCCTGTACACGTCTGTCCCGTGGTACGTGCACGTGTACACACGTAGAAGCAGCCCGCGGCAGACAGCAACTTCCGGCGGAGTTAATGTAGCTGCAACGCGTAACTCGATTCCGTCGAGTTAGTCGGAGGCGTCGATGCTGTCTTAGCGAGTCCACCTCACGGGACTGCGAGTCGGAAATCGGATCATGGACCTTGGATACCGGGACGTGACTTAAAACCCGAGGGTGTGCTCGCCACGATGGACCCTCGTGCCTCGATACTGCTGGCGAAATGGGCGGGCAAGACAGTGTAACAGAGGAGGAGGACCTTTGCGAGATTGGTCGATGTGCTATCGCGATATGCCCGACAATTTCAGAGGAATTATTGCTTGGTTACTAAGAGGAAGAGGGGTGGTTAAGGAAGAAGCGAATGAAGAGTGGCGATGGAGCTCCTATTTCACCCATCAGCGTCTAATTCCTTAGTAGATAAGTGCTGCAAGACTATCCAAGAAAACTGCAGGATGCCACAGCCTCTGAACCTTTATCTACAAGACGTTACCTTCTAATGGAGGGGCATAATTGCTCGATCATTCGCGTCACGCTTGGAAGGCTGCACGGCGAGCATTAATAACTCGCGCAATTCATTTAGCGAGCACCGCCAGGTGAGATAACCCTTCTAATGTAACGCAGATGTAACGGTAATGTCTGCGGTGCACGGCCCCGTTTCTCCAGCGGAGTTTAATAACTTCATTGAGTCACTGCGCGCAGATAACCGCGGCGGGGGTGGGAAGGGCTGGCTGCAAAATAAATTGTCGTGCCGCGGCAACGCGTATTAACCGTCGCGAGAGCGGAGGCGCGCGAGCCGCGCCTCTCCAGGACCCGCTGGCCAACTTTAAAGAGGCAGTAACAAAGTTTACTGGATAGTCGCTGGATTTTACGCTGGATTAGATTTTACGATTCCGAGCGCGCCGCGGCGGAGTGGCCGTCGAAATAATGCCCAGGGTCTGCGGTTAATCGCCGAACAAATTAAAACATAAAAGAAAACTCACCGCTAATGCGCCGCAGCAATGCCGCCGGTGCTGCCACGGCTGAAATGTAGCGTTTCGCGCGCGGAGAACGTCCCTGGAGCTTTTTGCCCCCTTTGCGCGACGAGGGTCGCGTTCAAGAAATGGAATGTCAAAGAACGCTCGCCCCGGTGTAAGCTGAATTAGCTCCGAGTTACCTCTGGTCCGTTTGGATACCGTTCGAGTCGAAATGCAAATTGGAGAGAGCAAACTTGATCCGCCAAGTACGATCGTGGATCTTGCCGGAAGAAAAACTTCGAGATAGTAGCCTTTGTCAGTTTTTGCAGTCTTCTCTTAACGACGCTACTTCTTCGCCTCTCCTACTAAGTAGTAACACAGTCTCGCGATGGCAATTTCTCTGCAACGCCGTGTTTGAGAATGGCTACGGACGAGTTTATGAAGGAAATGACAAGAGACTTAAGAAAGAGAAACGGTCCTCGGAGAAACCGCTGAAGAAAGCAGGCGTGTGCTAGATAATTCTCTTGGGTCATTCCACGCGAAGTCGGACACTTTTCGGAGTAACATTTCGGATTTTGATGCAACTTGGATATGTTGTAGTCTTTAGGGATATATAAACATATCTCGAAGGATTTTTCGAAATGTCAAAAATTGTGGATGTTACAGCTCTTTGAAATATAGTGTTTACCATTTTTTCAAAAATTATAATTGTTGAACTAATAAACTGATAGAAATGACCTTCTGGGTGCTTACAGTGCAGATATAAGAGTACCTAATAAAAATTAGTTCACTTAATAAAAACGAATATTTGACCATTTATTTAGCAATTGTTCTTAACAAATGCAATTTTATAGTTGAAGGCACCTTTTTAAAAAATTGGAAAAAATAGGAGGATAAAGCCCTGTTTTTCCTCTTTACGGACATGTTTTGAAAAACGTGGACGTTTTAAAATTGGCCAAATAAAATTTAATTGAATGTAACGCTGCGTCGCCCAGCACCGGCTCGACTGGTCGGGCCGTGCGGTACTCGCAGCGGCCAAGCGGCTATATCTGCTATTCTTATACAGTGTTCTCGTAAATAGTAAGTATTAGTAAAAAATGAAAGAGGAAAACTTTTACTGTTTTTTATACCCAACATAATAGGCCACACAAAGTTAGGAATGAAAGAAAGAAACTCAATCTACTATTTCAATATATTTATAACCTTGTGTGGCTTTGAAGGTCATAGTATACCATATGGTTGAATTTGTCTTGACAGTCACTTTCATTTTGGGTAATCAAGTATATAGCATTCCATTTAAAAAACTGAAGGTCACCCTCGTTTCAAGGAAAATATTGCGAACACCAAAAATTGAGATACTGTATTATGTTGGGTATAAAAAGCAGTAAAAGTTTTCCTCTTTCATTTTTGTACAAATACTTACCATTTACGAGGACACTGTATAAGAATAGCAGATATAGCGGCTTGGCCGCTGCGAATACCGCACGGGCCGACCAGTCGAGCCGGTGCTGGGCGACGCAGCGTTACATTCAATTAAATTTTATTTGGCCAATTTTAAAACGTCCACGTTTTTCAAAACATATCCGTAAAGAGGAAAAACAGGGCTTTATCCTCCTATTTTTTCCAATTTTTTAAAAAGGTGCCTTCAACTATAAAATTGCATTTGTTAAGAACAATTGCTAAATAAATGGTCAAATGTTCGTTTTTATTAAGTGAAATAATTTTTATGAGGTACTCTTATATCTGCACTGTAAGCACCGAAAAGGTCATTTTTATCAGTTTCTTAGTTCAACAGTTATAATTTTTGGAAAAATAGTAAACACTATATTTCAAAGAGCTGTAACATCCACAATTTTTGACATTTCGAAAAATCCTTCGAGATATGTTTATATACCCCTAAAGACTACAACATATCCAAGTTGCACCAAAATCCGAAATGTTACTCCGAAAAGTGTCCGACTTCGCGTGGAATGACCCTCTTGCGACTTTGAAAAAAAAAGCTGTTTCGTCCTTTTGAGTCATCTCCGGCGCAGCAGCGAGGGGGGAGGACACCCTCGACGGCCGTGGTGGAATCCGCGATAGGGGGATGAAAGGCTCAGCAGGGAATCGGGAATTGATTTTGAAGCTCGTTCGCGACATCATAAACGTAGACCGTCGCGTCGGTCATAAATTATGTGAAGCGGTCGGCTCGCGGGGGAAGCAGGTGGTTAAGGTCTGTAAACGATCAAAGTCGTTAAAGCCGGCGCCCTTTCGACCATGCGATAGGCTTGAAACGTGGTCCGCTGAAACCGGAAGTCGGGTATTTGCATAGGGAGTGACGTCACCGTTGCCAGCAAACGGAATATTCGCCATTCATATGCATATCGGGGCTAGCTACCTTATCGCGCTTTGCCAATTAACCCTCTCCGTTGAAAACGTACCCTCCCCCCCCCCCCATCCCTCCGTTGCACGTTCCCGTGCCACTGGCAAACGACAGAAATTCACCGGCACTTTAGCGAATTCGACGTCAGAGATATCTCGCCTCTTAGACACACGTTGCATCCGTTGAATATGCATGAAGGGCTAATGCGAAAATGCCTCAAAAGTGCGGGCAGCTGCGGTGACGTATGCGCATACGTGGAAATCGCGGCACGATCGCGCCCGGTCCCCCGGGTTTGAAACAACGCGGCGTAACTCGCCCAGATGTAATTTTCATTCCATCCCCCGTTTGTGCCCTTCCGCGTAATTAGATGTCCGCCCCGTCGAAAGAGGCGCCGATCGAAACGTTTAAACGTCGCGTCGAATTTTCGGCTCAAAGGACAGGCGCGCGGTTCGACGAAGAAACTCGCCCGGTCGGAATTTTCCAGCACGCTTTGTACGCCGCGGCGTAATTAGGCCAATCATGCTGGAAAAGCCGCTTTAATGGAGAACGATAAAACGTAGAAACGAAGAGCAGGTGGGAGTTACGCCGGCCTGCAGGCGGGATCGATGGAATTCGCGCGCGGCGGTAAAAACTGGCGATCCGCCTCGGCTATGACCAATAAGCGGCTGCATTTTTACGACACCCTGTTATCGATGAGCGCAAACACGGGTCTGGCTGTCGGCCAACCTCCGCCAACACTTTCCTGCATCGTCGGACGTCGGGCAGCGATGGTTAACGGTCATTTTCAAAGATAATTCTTGCAGGAGCAACGACCGTCCCACTCTCCCTCCAATTCTAATTTGTTAAAAGAGCCCCCGCGAAATGCGATCCCGCGCGGTCCCTCTCTCTCTCTCTGCCTGGATTTTTCCAGTGTGCGGTCGCGTCGAGTCGACGTGGATTCCACCAATTAATTAAAGATTAAAAACCTCCTCGTTCGTCTATTGTGTAAATACAACGAGTGCATATAATCGCGATGGAAAAGCTGGATGCTTTTTAATTACACGTTCCCATCGCTGATGTTCGCGGATAAAATCGGTCCATCCCGTGGCCGTTCCGCGTGATTGAAGTGACGCGAATGCGGGACACCGTAGGAAAGTTTAAACGTGATGGAAATCAGAATACCGCGGGAAAAGGATTATGGGCCGCAGTTACGACGCTCCCTTCGTGACCTCGCACGGTTAATTTGCGACTCAACAATTATTATTATTATTATTATTATTATTAAACGTCTTTATTGCAAACAAAACAAAACAAGACACAGCAAGTAGCAAACAGAGCGAAACATGACAAATGCAAGGGCGGGGTTCAGTTAAAGACTGTTTTTCAACCCAACCTTAAACGAGAACTTAACCTAGACTTACAATTAATACAAGAAAAGTAAAGAAAATAAAAGAAGAGAAACGAAGAGAAGACGAACCGACCAGATCGCAGAATGTGACATGATTTGTAGAAAAATTATAACGGATGAAGCAGTAGGAAAGATTTACAAGAACGTTTGAAAGAGGAGAGGGTCGGAAGAGCGCGGATTTCGGAGGGAAGCGAATTATAAAAATGGGGGGCAACATAGGAGAAGGAAGCACGAAGGTAGTTAGTACGATGACAAGGGATGGAGAGCAAGTCTTGGGAACGAGTAGAGTGGGCAGTGTGAAAGGAAGCGTTGGTCGGGAGAAGGTTAAACAGGTAAGAAGGGGAGCGAGTGCGAAGGATCTTATATATGATGCAACAAAGATGGAGAATCCATCTCTGACGCATCGGGAGCCAGCCAGATTTTTTTAGAAGAGGCGAGACGTGGTCAAATTTACGAGCACAGAATGAAAAGCGGAGGCAAGAGTTCTGAACGAATTGAACACGGGAGGCAAGGCCGGCGGAAAGACGAGGACCATACACAATATCACAATAGTCGAAGAGAGATATGATAAGCGATTGTGAGAGTAGGAGTTTCTGATGAGTTGTAAGGAGATAGCGTGCAGGGTAAAGGATACGGAGACGAGTGTACGCAGCACGGCAAAGGTCAGAGACATGATTTTCGTAGCTTAACCCCTCGGCTACCACCTCAGTATCTGGTACTGACCCTCCGTTTTCCACTGGTGGCCCACCTCAGTATCTCGTACTGACCCTCCGTTTTCCACTGGTGGCCCGCCTCAGGTAGCAAAGTGTCGTTTTCGTTCCGAGGGCCCGGGCCTCACAGTCAGTTTGTCATTTCAGGGGTCGGTAGCTGAGGGGTTAAGGGGACCTTCCGGTCTAGAACCCCCAAAAAAAGGCAATTTTTAGGAATTAATTAAAGGAAAACTACTATATATAATTTAATGGGGCTTTTTGCATTGTATTAATGATGTCTTAAGTTATAGAAATATATTTTTTGTTTTATAATTAATCATTGCAGACGGCCCTGGGGAGTCGTTAAAGTCAAGGCGTCAACAAATTGATCCAAATCGGTGGGACCTGTATCTCCAAAAGTTATTATCCGATTCGACTGAAACTTATTTTATTTTGAAGATTATACTTCTAGCTAGGGGGAACTAGAAAAAAATTAAAAAAATTACATTTTTTTAGAAAATAACGACACTTGAAGTTTGAAATCACTTTTCCCTGTACTTTTCGTCCTTTCAACGCCTTTGAAAATTATAAATTTTCAATTTTTTGTAATATTTCTAGTCCCCCCCCCCTAGCCAGAAGTATATTCTTCAAAATAAAAAAGGTTCAGTCGAATCGGATAATAACTTTTGGAGATACAGGCCCCACCGTTTTGAGAACACTGTTTCGAGAAAAACGCGTTTAAAGGTTTACGTGAGCGTCGAGTGCCCGGTTGTTGCCCATGCATTTGCCGCTACTCAAATGCCTATAACTTCTGGAATTTTACGAATTCCAACAAATCCTTTTAAACACGTATTCCTAAAAGGTTGAACATTCGAAAAATGAAATAAAAAAAAATCGACTTTTAGACCGGAAGGTCCCCTTAAAGGTTTACGTGAGCGCCGAGTGCCCGGTTGTTGCCCATGCATTTTCCGCTACTCAAATGCCTATAACTTCTGGAATTTTACGAATTCCAACAAATCCTTTTAAACGCGTATTCCTAAAAGGTTGAACATTCGAAAAATGAAATAAAAAAAAATCGACTTTTAGACCGGAAGGTCCCCTTAAAAGAGAATCGAAACGGAGCCCAAGACTTTTAAGAGAGTTGCAAGGAAAAATCCCCCGTGTTTGCCTCGCGACCACCAGCACGCGCGTGCGTCTTAATGAGCCGATACTCAAACAGCTGTTTAACGCGAATGGTCCAGCAGGACTGGCGCGCGTAACGTGCCCTATCAGGCGGGGCCTTTCGCGCGGTAAGCGTCCTTCGTCCCGTCCAATTCAATTCCGAACGTATCTGAATGTATCGAGTATTCCGCTCCTAATGATTATTGGTTTTCCTAATTATTATCCATTAGTATCCATTAGTTGGACCGTTTGGGCGTAACGTGCTTCGCGCGCGGAATCGATCGACGAAGATCGATTCAAATTGGAAGCGATCCCCAGTAACCCAGAGGTAAAAAGGCCCCCGATCGTTCCAAAGGAGCTTGGCCTGAAAATCCAATCGCCGCGCGGTTCAAAACGATCGGGGTGGAAGGAAAGCTGCCCGAGACAGAGAGCGGTAAACAGGTAGCCAAAGTGCTGGACGCGAGGAAACCGATGTCCATTTCGAGGCAGATGGCACTTGCCAGGGAATGTGTCGCGAGGAAAGAGTCTAGCTACCCCTAGTCGACCCCGCGAATTGCAGGGGTCGACTTTGCGCGGAGTCGGTGCGCTAATAACGAACCAGAGAAAGCTCAACGACCAGCCATTAAGATCGATATCACGGTGCCGCGTTATTATCAGTTAGACACCGTGTCTCGGCTCTGATGAAATTTAAGCAACTGCTAGGGGGAGGACCGTACCTCGTCCCGTCCTCGACGAATTAAGAACCCTCTGAAATTACGAGACGGAGATGAATCAACCCTGGGGTCTCTTATCCCCGCGTTATCGTTATCAGCCTTATTACATCGTTATCTGCTGCTATCTCGGGTTAAGTGGCGAGGTAAGGAATTCCTTGGTAATCGACTCGAGCGACTGCAGGCAGGAAAAACGCGGGGGGGGGGGCCGAGGGATTAGAAAGTTAATTCCAGAGAAAGCTTAGCGACCGCAATCGGTGGGAATATTTAGGGAGCGAGTTTTGATCCCTGTAAACTTTCCGAATTATCGCTCGACAAGTAGCGGCGCAGGAGATGGGAACACGGCTGCTCGTTTGGTTACCTAATTCCGTTCGAAGTTAAATTCCCCTCGCGCCACGTTCAAAGTGCATTCAGCCACCGTGCGGTGCGGTTCGCGGCAAACGCTCGGGGAGATCCATCTCTGATTCAGGTCAGATTTGTTGGGGGCCAGGGTAACAATACGCACGCACCCCCACACGTACACACTCTCTTATCCTCTCTGCCATCCCTCTCTCGTCCCTGTTCACCACCATTCGCCCGTTCTGTCGTGCCTCAAAATTCATTTGATCATTTCGCTGGATGATCGGGTAAAGAGATTCACCACAAAATACTTGATTCAACCCATTCTTATTCCTCGAATTTCTGTCGAAAGAAAGGCGCCTTCTCAATATCCCTTCGGTAACGTAGTAAAACAACTTCTTAGATTTCCCATAAAACCAAAGGAATCCTCTTATAACTTGCCAAGTATAGGACTCGGAATTAAAAGGCACTGGTGGCTGCGAAGAAAGCACTCGGTAATCCTCTTGCCGCGAATCTATGACCCACCGCATCCAGTTCGAAATTACACACCGACGTGGCGTCACGTCCCCACCGAAAGTCCCCTGAACGCGTTAGAGCCGCGATCGCGGGGGAAAATAATACCTCGCCTCTACAAGTCGATTTTCGAGTCTCCAACTGCAAACTAAGTAGTCTCGGCGAAGGAGCGAGCGGAGGAACACTGCGGGCGACATTCCAAGTGCGGCATGCACACCAGAAGCGTTTAAAGTTCGCGCGTTGCCGTCGCAGAGGGGCGGGGGGGTAACTTTTGCGCGACGCAGTTGCAAGTTTCCCAAGTAATTGCGCGGGGCGTGTAATCGCGACGTTATCAGGAAACGCAACTTGGCGCCATCGCATCACGCTCAATTAGCTGTTCGCGAGCTGAGGGTAGAGAGGCGCGGAGAGACTTTCTCTCGTGCCGCGCCTCACCCGTACGCGTGTACTATTATTCAAATTGTCTCGGCTAATATACGCGGCGCCCGCCCTTTTCACTCCCCGTGCCGTCGACGGTGCGGAGTTAATTCGCGCGTCGGCGGAATGGAGCGGACCAGGAATGCGACGCGTGCTCAGAATTATCCCGTGATACGCCTTGACGGAGAGCAGCCCCCGAATGGAGACCTCGAGCTCGACTGAGCCTTGTAATTACACGCGTTTCAACGGTTAACACTATCCCCGCTCACCGACGTTTCCTTTCTTTTTTTTTTTTTGCCCGGCGCCCACGTTCGGAAGTTTCTTGTTTACCCCAGTCGGTTTAATTAAACCTTGGCGCCTGGGGAAGGCCACCGCGTCAGGCTGAAACGAACGTATCACCTGCGGCACGTTCGTGCAGCGTTAAATTGCCGGAGATAGCGCTACGAATGCACCTTAAGCGCCGCCTCGGAGGATAGCCTGGTAGCATTGATTGTAACTGGAGATCAGATAGCCGTGTTATGCACAGCTACGCGCCCCACCGACTGAATTAACACGGGATAAGAGCGCTAAGAGGGAGGACGCCGCGCCGCGCTGGGGAAACTAAAGCCTGGCAAGTTAGACGTCCGCTAATGCCATTCCGACGCGCAAAGTTCGTTGAATCTTACCCCGTCCTCCTCTCCGTTCATCTTTCTCCTCGTCTGCACGCGCATTAGCGTACACCTCGCGCACAGCCAGGCTTCCAGCTGAAATTATTTCGCGTGCATCTATTTTCCAGTAATCTAACCGTACACGGGGAGCCTGAGTGGGCGTCTCTGAATCTACGGCTGAATTCTGCGTGTCGAGATTAGGAAGAACTGAACCCTACCTTTCCTAATTCCTGTGCAAGCTGTACTGGAGCTAGATCTATCGCTTCTATAACCGCTTCGAAGTAACTCGAGCATAATTTGTTGTACCTTAGACTTAGACGCCACAGTGCCTTTCTATGATTACAAGCAGGGACTCCTACCGGTACGTATTATACCGGTATTTTTCGGTTGTATCTTCGTCTGAGACTCAATACCGGTATAACGCTCATACCGGTATTTCGCTATACCGAAACCGATATCATACCGAAATAGATAAATACCGAAAACAAAAGGTTACCGGTAACCGAAATAAATACCGGTATTTTTTCGGTATTCTTTTCAGTAACATGGTAGGTTTCGGTGTTCACCGAGAAGAATACCGAAAAAATACCGGTATTTATTTCGGTTACCGGTAATTCCGAAAACCGATTGTTTTCGGTATTTATCCTTTTCGGTATGATATCGGTTTCGGTATTTATCTTTTTCGGTATGATATCGGTTTCGGTATAGCTGTATTGGCGAAATACCGGTATGCGCATTATACCGGTATTAAGTCCCTGATTACAAGCCGCGTTGCAGGACATAAATTAGAATCGCGCGGAACCGTTCGAGTCGACAGCACCTAGGAGCAAAACAACGGAGCAAAAATATCGCCGTGCTAATATTTATACTCCCGCCGTTCTGTTACGATATACACGACAGACGAGGAAATTTACATGGCGCTCGGTGAAACGGAGACATCCGCCGCGAATTCCATTCGCGTTCCTATTTGCTCCAGCAATGTTGACTCGTTCCACCGGAAGCAGCGGGCAATGTTTGACCTGCGCCCGCCGCAGATAAATCCCGCGAAAGAAATCAGAGACGCCGGATGAAATAACTTGGACTGACCGCGGGCCAAAGTAACCGAACCCGCGGGCGAAACTTGTAGGTCGACTAATGCCATTGTAGGCGGCAAAGTTTACTCGCTCCTACCGTACCTTCTAGCCCGTACATCTCCGCCCCGTTTCATCCCCCTTCTTCGGAGAGTGCAGCCCCTCTCAGCCGCCAGACGCCAACACACCGCGCTACTATTCGAAAGAAGTATTTCACGGTTTCCCGTGCCGCTCGATAAATCGGGATCGCCCTGCACCCCGGTCTAGTTCGCGGTGAAATACAGGGAGCGACAAGGGTGCTAGCTAACCGTGACGTAACGAGAAAGAGACACGACGGATGGTGTGGCCGGTACGACGAATTATAGACGACCGTTTCGTTGGTTTGCTGCAGGCACAACGACCTCCCGTGGAACATACGCAAGTTCCTGAAGAATCAGCTGAGGGAGTTCAGGTTTGATGACCTCAGGGACACCCATCCCTGGGCGAGGAGCGCCTGGAGCCACACGGACCTCAGAAGATTGAAGGAGGGCATGGTCGCCGCGCAGGTGAGCTCAATGATAACCTTAATAACGCGGTCCGCCCTCGAGAAAGCATTAATCCAGACACAGCTTCCATGGAGCCCAGACTATTTCACGAATCATGAGTGCGGAGATATGTCTCCCTGGCGGCTCGGACAGTGTCGAATTTCCACCGGGTCGTCTGTAATTCAGCGGGCCTTCCAGGGTGGCGTTCAGCTGCAAATTCTCCCGCGAGCTATCCACGAAGAAAAGCGTCGATGCTCTATTTCAAACACTTCTCCCCCGCGAAAGTCGTCCATTTCCCCGCGGCGATTTATCGCGCGGCGAAAATTACGAGCCGCCCCGCCGCCCCCCTTCCCAGGAATCGATGGAGCCGTCGCAGATGCTACTACAACGTCCGACCACCCTCGCGGAAACGTCACTTTCCATTCGTATCCTCCTTCCGCGAGGCAATTAGCAGGCACGAACACGCGATTCTCGAGCCGAGGTAGCGGAAGCCGTCGCAGACGGGAGAGTCGCGTGTCGTCTTCGTTATTCGTCTCGCCGGATCGAACGCGAGGATTGCCTTCCGCGGTGTTTAAAGACCGTGCAATTATAGGGACGAATGAGGAGGACTCGAACCCCGTCGGACTTAAACGGAACGAGCGTAAACGCGAGAATCGCGTGTCACCGGCAACTCTTAGCCCCGCGATCTTTCAATTACGACCCGTTCCCCTTGCGCCTGTTTTTTTTTTTTTTTTTTTTTCGAGGTTGTAAAGGCCGCGATTAATTAAGAGAACGACCGGGGAAACGCTTCTCGACGTTCATTTCCCCGTGTCGTTACGATGATTCATTCGTAGGGGCACGCGAGCCTCTGCGAGAAAAATCGCGCGTATTCGGTTCGATTAACGCGACCGACCCAGCGGCGAGATCGCCGGCCAACTTTGGTAATTAATTTCTCGCGGTTAGCCGAGATTACGGGCTGACGAAAATTTACCGCGGGGTCCTGACGGCCCGGTCGGTCGTTCACCTCCCCCGGCGATATCCTTCAGATTAATCTCGGGCCTCCATTACCTGCGACCGCTATCCTTTCGCGCAACTTCTGCGGAGACGGAGAAAAACTTGCAGCGAGGCTGGCTCTCTCTCTCTCTCTCTCTGTCGATGTTCCCGATCGGCCACAGCCTTCCACCTTTCACCCGAGGGCCAAGAAAGCACGGTTCGAGACGAAAGGATGAAAAGGTTGCACGAAAAAGTTCACGTGTACACCCAGCCAGGGACGAATGTACGGCGGAGAACGAACGAAAGGCCGCCGTTCCGGCCTGGCGATCAAATAAATCTTTTCTTCGGTAGCTTTGCTCTCTCGAGCCACTCGAGAAAACCCTCTCTCTCCCCCCCGCACCCCGATCGGGAACTTTTCGTGTTTCAGGGAAAATACGGGGGGATAATGGAGATCGGACGAGCGAGCCTCGTCCATCGACAACAGGCCGTCCTCGCTTCGTGGAAATAAAAAATCGCCCTCCTTTTCTCCAACAGACTCCCCTTTGTGCCCGCCCCGCCGTCGAATGATGACGTTACACGCCAGACGCTGGCAGGAAAATTGCGATCGCGGTGGTTGATTGCGGTACACGCTCGTTAGTGGGTCGTTACAGGCTCGCGAGTGGCGTTAAACCGCCGCGAGAACGAAGCAATCTTCGAGGTAGCCTGGCGCGATAAGCGGCCTTTTACGCGCGCAAGAATCGCACCGGGGTAAACTGTACTTTAATCGGGGAATTCTGCGGAGTCCCAGACCAAAGCTCATTATCGGGATTAACATTTCCCGTGATCACAATTTATCTTATCCTGCCGCCTAGCGGGATGGGAAACGCGGTCTAGCCCGGAACGGATATCGATTATCGATTTAAAACAAGAGAGGCTTCTGCTTCTTCGTCGTCGCGCGGATAAGTTCCGGCAAGTTGGCGAATTGCTGCCGCGAAATGATGCCCCGTTCGCGAGCCGTTCCAACGCCTTCCCGCTCCGCTGTTTCCAGCGTATTGACATCGTTTCCCGACGAGGTAGCCGCGGCCGGCGGAAACGCGCCGCGAAAATTATTTTCACCCCGTAAATCTTGTGAAAAACGGCTGGGCGGCGGTGTTTCGAGCGCGCTGACATCGTCTTCGGCGGGGGGGGGGGGGAAATCGAATTCACGGGAAGAGGGTCGAAGGAAGCGCGAGTCTACGGTGGAGGTCAAAAGAGAGCTTGACGTCGATACTTCGTAAACATGTACGTACATGTCTATCCGAGGGAAATCCCCGCGCTCCGCGCGATGTAGGAAACGGGATTTTCATTACAACCCCTTCCACTCGATACACGGTATTTTATAGCTGTTTACGCTTTGAACTTTCCTCCGACAGCCACCGTAAGTACCATTACCCGCGGGAAAGTGGATTATAATTTGAGCTGCGTGTATATTAAAGTAGCCGGGCACTTGCGCGAGCCGCCCCAGGTTTCTCGAGCGAGCGCGTCCACCGTCGCCCGCGTTGTAATGAAAGTTGCTACCTGTGAAATTGCTTTCGCGATGAAATTCGTGGCTATCGCCGCGCGCAGCGGCCTCGCTGCACTCGTATAATGCACATATCACAGGCTGAGCCAGATGGAAATATTTTTGACGCGACCGCGCGGCCGAGGGCTGTTCCTTGGAGCGCGCATGAATGCCGAATTTGATGGAGCGCGCATCCCCTATACACCCGTCGTCTCATTCAGGCGCAAGACTTGGCTCGGGCTGAATAACCGACGTGACTCGACGAAACGGCATTAGTTGTATCGGTTATAGACGTCCCTTCAACCAGACACAAATCTACGATGCAATATTAAAGCTCGCGTGGGGATTCTACACCCCCTTTGCGAGAATTTTTTGGGCATGCACGCGAACGACGCGCTTGTCGAGCCGGCTGATAGCTACGGGGATTAAGAATACGAGGGCAAGGGAAACCGGTTCGTTGCGGAGCAAGAATCTTGAGGAATTACGTCAAGCACGAAGAAACGATCCCCTGCCTGCAGATAGAGGATCGTGAAATAAACGTAGTTACAGAAGAATCACAACTTTGACTCCTACACTGGAGCATCTACAACAGCGATGCCCCAATGGGCGGCCCGAGGGTACGAGCATCCATCGCATTTTCCAAAGCTCGCGTGGAAGGGGGTTTCGAAACCAATGAAGTTGCAGGCATGTAACGGATGAGGAAAACTCTAGTAGTGTGCGTGTAGGCTCGTACCCTGAAATCAGCATGTAACCGTTACATGCTGATTTCATTGCGATTAAATCGATTTGACTTCTGGTTATAGGCTGATTTCAAGTCGTTTGGATTTGCGGTTATGGGTTCTATTTTTTGATGACAGGATAATTTTTTAAACCCTGGGGGGTTTCTTTTTCTTCATAATTTTGTATTGTCGTCCAAACTACGTATGCCTGCAAAGTTTCGAGTCTATTGGATAGTTGGAAGTGGGTTAAAATTGAGTTTCTAGATTTGAACTGAACAAACATACATACAAACAAACATACAAACAGAGGATTGAAGCTGAATAAAAATCGTTTAATAAGAAACTTTTTGTTAATCAGAGGTATAAGTGGGAATGTTCAAGTCTATTTCGGCCAATTACATAATATTATTGTTTAATCATTAGTCAATTCCTGTTTATTTTCCCAATTCCTAAAATGTAGAACACTGGGGCTCCAAGAGTCCCAGTCATATAAACCTACGGGTACGAGCCTACACGCACACTACTAGAGTTTTCCTCATCCGTTACATGCCTGCAACTTCATTGGTTTCGAGACCCCCTTCCACGCGAGCTTTGGAAAATGCGATGGATGCTCGTACTCTCGGGCCGCCCACCGGGGCATCGCTGATCTACAACATTGATCTGACAGAAGCGCAGTAAGCAGACCGCTCAGGACGCGTTACCACTGGCGAACTCGTGCTCCAGCAGCCACTCTATACTCCCTCGGAATCCTGTTTCGAAGACTCTCGAATAGAGGTCCTGGCAGATTGTCCCATCATCCACCAGGTCCCGTGGAATCGTCAGGGGGTCCGGGTAGTTCCGTTTTATCTGCAGGGGTTTAACCCTAAGACGTCAGAAATGGAATTCCATCCGCTAGAGTAACATCCGTTGCCCGGCAATCCATAGAGGGAGTCCTAGAGACCTCTGAAAATACCCAGGCTCTGCTTGCTCGTTAGTAAAACAGAAGCGGGCTGATCCCATCTATTAGACGCTCGTCTAGACGCGATTATAGCGACGACGGCCTAAGAGCGTGGCGCTTGATAAAGAATATAGAGGAGCGGGGTGCCGAAAAGTCAGCGTTGCGGGGCGAGCGTTCAACTAAGGCTCTCGCCCGAGAGGACCACTCCATTACTTCCCTTCCTCCTACCCGCCCCCGCGTTCGGGTGCTAATGCCAAGGTGTCACCGTGGTAAGGGGGCAAAATTCAAATAAGCTTCTTACGGGGCCGCACATGCGCGTGCCACCCGGCCGCCAACAGCCGCGCGGGCCAATTTAATTAATACCGTAATTAAAAGGGAACACTAATTACGTAAATGGCAGCTGAGCCGCCCATAGTTACGAATTACCGGGGCGCTCGAGGGTGGCTGGGACAGCAATCGCGATGAATTCGAGTATAAGAGCACTGTTTGTATAAGACAGACTTCGAACGATAGATACCGAATTGTATGCACGTTAGTAACGACGCCATCAATTCCGGTATGCTAAATTCCCTGCCAAGTTATGTCTACTAATCACGAAACACCCCGCTTGTCCACAGTGTCCTCATATAGAGTCTGAGGTTGAAATTAAGCCCCCTCTCCCGATTCATCACACCTGCACCCCGTCCAGCTTTCTTCGTGGCCCAACGATCCCGAGGATACGCGGGGAAACGTTTGCCTAATTTTCTCGGCCATCTCTCAATGTCAACACGCCCCCTCAAGGTATTCAGCCCCGGCATCGAGACGAAAGGGGTGACTGGCCAGTTACGTCCGCCGAGGGGAACGTATCTATATGCATACATGCATAATATACGTAGGGCGAGCGTGCACAGGAACCGGCGGACTGGTCCCCGACACGATCCATCACTGTCCCGGCTAATTCAGACCGGGAGAAGGCATCCGTCGCGAAAAGGTTACCGAGCATTGATCGCGATGCCACTAAACAGCCTATCTCTTCGCCAAGGCGTTGCGGAAGGCGAAACGGAAGGAATACCGTGGCTATAACGGAGCCACGGTAGAGCTGCTCTCTCTGGGAGGCTAATTTTATCCGACGCTCCGAGGACGCGACCAAGACCGAGCACTTTGTCCAAGGGTACATGTGCAACAGCGGCTGAACGCACTGCACAGTCTGTTGCACGGCCTCGTGCATGCTCTCTCGCTTCTGACAAAAAATCCATCCGGGACCGGGCGCACTGGAGCAGAACGCGAGCGCGCTACGCCGAGGCATCGAAAATCCCCGAGCATTGTACAAGCATTTCCGATTGCGCCCGGGAGACGTCTCCTAGCACTGAGCAATCGGTCGCGGTTCCCGTCGATTGCGCGCGAAAAGTGAATTCCAAGCGATTACAAGTAACTCGAGTGTGCGTATGCCACTCGAGAATTGGGTGTCTTTCGCGGAATTTACTGGGAGACAATGCGCGAAGAAATATGCAAGAGTGAGCTACGATTAAATTTAAGGGAGGAGAACGCGGGTCGCCCTTAATGACCGGTTTCGAGGGGAATTTTGGAACCAGCCGCGGGGTGGTAGCGCAAGCCACGGAAAGAACTTCTAATTTCATAAGATCGCCCGGTCGCGTGTGGCTCGTCTTTAAGGTGGGACAACGCGACGCGATTATACCTCGGCCGGGGGTGAATATTTTTACAAACCTCTGACCTAAAACCCGATCGTGACTGCTGCCCGATTTTGCGCAAAGCGGCGACGGAGAGAGAGAGAGAGAGAGAGAGAGAGAGAGAGAGAGAGAGAGAGAGAGAGAGAGAGAGAGAGAGAGAGAGAGAGCACCGCGAATGGGAAGGGAAAAACATTGCACCCTGCCCCGTGCACGGGGGCGCGTTTTTATAACGCGTCTGACCTAAAATTCCAGGTCAGCTGGATTCTAACGAGACGTGTAAAAAAAACCGAGCTCCTGTAAACAGTCTGCGATTCCCGGATCGCCCTTTTAAGCTCGCTATCGTGTGCGAAAGCCACGGTGATCGCTGGCGATGCCGAGAACGCGAGCGCCGGCATCGAAGCTCGCCCGCGATTAATTAAGAATAAATCCTTGCCGCGACGAAAATTGCCTCGTAACTGGCGAAACAGGGGAGGGATTGCGTTAACGGAGGAATATTAAACGTTTTCGAGCACGCTCCTCTACGGACCGGCGTCACTCTGTATCCGATGGTAGACGCTTCCGCAGGGATTAAATTATTGCCGTATCGCAATTAGCCCGCAGGCAAGAAGCACGGCATTCGACTGCTTTAAACGGCGCAAGGTAAATCGCGCCGGCAAACATTCGGCTGGAAAGGTAATGAAGTCGCCCACCCCATTGACGATCGGGCCGACGCAGAAGAAAGTAAGCAGAGTCACGGCGAGTAAAACGGCTGCTCCGACAGCGGCGGTGGTGGAAAAAGGGTTGAACCTTCCGTCGTCCGCTGATTTACGTCAGCCCCGCGACAACGTCAGCGTTGTTAAATAACGCACTGCCGCGCGGTGTCGCGCATAAAGCAAAGCTAACTTGGGAACGGGGGAGGAAGAGAGCCGCGGTAAATGCACTGCTATTTCAGAAGTGCTCTCTTAAAGAATTGTTGAGAAGAAATTGTGGGTGTAAGTTGCTGGGTACCTTGGAATTAGTGAAAGCGTTCGGGAGATGGCAAGCTCCACTGCGTTCCGCGAAGAACTTTCTGCCGAGGTTTTGTACACACCCTACAAGCGTATTCCTCCTAGTGGCAAAGTATTCGGGGGTGGAATCGTGCTGAATCCGCGATAGGGTAGACCGGGGGCGGTAGTAACAGGGGGGCGAATGTAACACGCTAAATATCTCAGAACATATAATAGATATTAACACCAATTTTGGATATATGATGAAGAATGACATTTGTAATATACACATCCATGCCCTAAGAGTACAGATACGCAATAGACATGGATAGTGAAGAAAATAACTTTTCGATACCCTAAAGTAACTTTTCCTTACTGACTTAAAATTGTAATATAAACACTCCCTTTGCAAATATGTGCTTGTTCGATTTTTTAATCTGTAATTCGACCTTTTTTAAACTAATATTGATCGTTACTTGGCACTTTTAAGCGTCTCGTTAGTCAAAATTTATAATTTAAGTTCAAAAGCATGGTCGGGGGCGATTGTAACATCGGCAGTCGGGGTCGGTTTTACCGCAACAGAACCGAATAGGGACAAAGAAGGCGAATAATATTGTCTTATTTGCATGAAATCATATAGCATAGCACAAGCAAACCAAATGAAAAATGGGTGCAATATACTGAATGTAAGGATTGAGCAGATGAAGCACCAGCCAAAACGCCTTTTATTTCTGCCACAATTGCGATACCACATAATTTTACTTTTTTCATTTATTATTATAATTTAAATCAATAAATATTTTAATTTTGTAAAGTTATATTTGTGCTACTATCGACTCCATGCAGTGTTACAACCGACCCGGGGTCAGGGACGGTTGTAACACTTTCTCCGCTTCTCATTTTTTATTAATAACCGGAATATTACTTGACATACAGCGAAACTGTTGTGGCTCAAATCGACGTGCGTTACGAAAAGTAGCACGTTTCAATTTTCTTACGAAAAGTAGCACGTTTTGGTTTGCCACGAAAAGAAGCACGTTCCATCGTTTCTGACGAATATTAGCACGTTTGGTCATCTGCCGCGAAGACTAACACATTTGACTGCCTCGCCACGAAGAATAGCACATTTCGTACTGTTGCGACGAAAACTAGCACATTATACTGTTTCGCCACGAATAATAGCACGTTTGGGAATTTATGGCGAAAACTAACATATTATCCGGTTTGGCCACGAAGAATAGCTCGTTTTGAATTATACTGCAGACTGCAGAAACTATCGCGTTTCAGCGCGTGGGCAGTTTAAAAGAATTCAACTGTTGAAAATATTGTTTAATAAATAATAATTCCATCTAATCTCCAAAAGACAACACATATGAAAATTTTAATCTACATAATTTGAGTAAGGGAGGGTGCGGGAATTGCGAACGCGGGGAAAACGCGAACATGCTACTTTTCGTGGCAAACCGCTCTAACGTGCTAGTTTTCGCAGCGAAAGACGAAACATGTTATTTTTCGTGGCAAACCGCTCAAACGTGCTAGTTTTCGTAGCGAAAACCGAAACGTGATAGTTTTCGTGGCAAAACGCTCAAACGTGCTAGTTTTCGCAGCGAAAGACGAAACATGCTATTTTTCGTGGCAAACCGCTCAAATGTGCTAGTTTTCGCAGCGAAAACCGAAACGTGATAGTTTTCGTGAGAACGAAGGCAAACGTGCTACTTTTCGTAAGAAAATTGAAACGTGCTACTTTTCGTAACGCACGTCGAAATAATGTCAGATAAATAAGTAACATTTTCGTAAAAAAAACTTTTGTTGTAACTGTAATAGTTTTTGCGTAATCGTATTCCAAAGTCAAAGTGTTACTACCGCCCCCGGTCTACCCTACGACGAAAAGCAAATGGATCATTTCGAGCTCCGCGCCTCCATTTGACGTCTAACAACGGTAAACCCCCACGCACAGAAGAGATTTTTATGCGAGCTCACGTTCGCTCTAGCGCCCCTTATCAAATTGAATGAAATATCACGAGGTGTCCCTGTTTAATCCTCAGATCTGATACATTGGTTTAATTTACTCCAAGTAACCGAATATATATTTTCTTAACCTGCCGCGCACGGGGGTTGCACGTGCGAGGGGTAAATGCTCCCTTATTTATGACTCCCGATATCCCTCGTATTTAAAATTCAAAGAGCCGCGCCGCCGCCAGCCGCCTTTCCCACGGACACTCGTAATGCCCTTTTAATTATTTCCCAGGCCGCTATCGGGCGGCGAATCGAAACGAGAAATTAACGGTCGCGCCGGTTTATCGTCATTACCAGCCGTTTACCGGTTGAATTTCGTGTTTACGCCGCGGCGCTCCGATCCGGCCGATAATCTGACGGGGAAACCGCCGTGTCAACGACTCGACGGCGATATACATAGAAGCGCGAGTCACGCGAGCCACGGCGAAACTTGCGGCTTGCACGGCTTCTCGCCTAAATCTAGTAAATCTATGCTACTTAGAGATTGCCAGTGTCGTTCGGACTCACCAACTTTTCGTCCTCTGTTGCAGTTCTGGTCGGCTTACGTGCCCTGCTCCTCTCAGCACCTCGACTCGGTCCAGCTGGCCCTGGAGCAGATCGACCTGATTCGTCGGCTGGTCAACAAGCATCCTGAAAGCATGGTTCTCGTTACGACAGCGGAAGGTGGGTCATTTCCCTCCCGACTATATCCCTTTGTACCTACAACAGGGAACGTCGGCGCGCCCGTGTTTGCACGGCAAAGAATGCAACCCTTCGCCAACCGAATGCCAGATCCGACGTTGCTTGTCAGGAACGGGCACGGGCAAAGTATTTAGGTAAACGTAGCATGCCTCGCGACGGTGAACTTCAATCGCCTGTATCATACCGACTCGATTTTCCCTTCGATCGAATCGTCATCGACCCCCGCGTCGTTCGAAAGAATTTTCGCCAACCCCGTGTCCCAGCCTTTTCACCCGCGTAAGGAAAGCGATGACGTCGCGGCGATTAACGCGACGCTGCGACGAACGAACGCGGGTATTGATCCAGCCACGCTTCTGTTTGTCCATAAACAAATTTATGTGCATACTGGCAGTCGCTACAACCCCTTGATCAAATGAATCGTCCAAAGGGCGCGGCTAAATCGCCGAATAATGGTAAACGCATACGCGGACAGCACGCGAGGCATCGCGCTCGCTGTTACAACCCCTTAACGGAATCTTCCGAGTGCTCCGCGTAAGTTAAACGGAAAGTCGTTAATTGCTAATCAGCTCTTATGCAATGTAAACACACAGTTGGCCGCGCTCATCGTTTCAAACATGCACGCGAGTTCCGACGCGGTTCAACTTCCCTCCTGAAAGTTGGCGAAACAGCGTTCTCGAACACCCCGAGCCCCCTTCCAGCGTGTGCTCGAAGGTCGTCGATCTCTAAGAGATCCTGAAAGACGCGAGCCTTCCCCTTGCCGGCAGCTTCGCACGCGAAGAATATGAAATCGAGCTTGGAGGTCGACGAACGTCGGGAATTACCATCCTCTATTTGTTCCCAGAATGGGCCGCCCTGACGTTACACACCGCCAGAATTCCTGGCGGAATGCCAATGTCAAGGGGGAGGCTGGCACCCGCCCGCGAAAAGAATTCCGAATACCCTTTCGCTTTAGAGGAAGAAAAATATCCGGGCGGAGTGAATCCTCGCGCCTGCGGGCCGCGTCTTTCCCGGCCGATTTAATTAATTTCCGCGTGGACCGATCGAGCTGCCCGCCGCCTGTTCCCCGATAATAAATGGACAGAGGGATTAAGTTCGCCCTCTGACGTGCTCGGAAAACAACCCACTTCGCCCGTTTTCCTTTTCCGCGGAATTCACGCGCCAGGGATATGAAGCCTTCGATCCAGAGCCGTGCCACCACCCGGCTCGCCGTCTTGTGTTTGCTTCCGGTCGGCCATTCGACGTCGCGCGCCCCTGGACGAACGCCAGCGTCGGAGGAACGCGGATGGAGCCCTGTCGTCCTTCGACTTTCGGAGAAAATCGGGCCAGCCAACCCGTACCCGCGCTATCCTTCCCGCCGTGGACGTTCACTCGGGGATTTCGAATGCGTCCTAAGTCACGGAAGAAGACGCTACCCCTCGGAAACCGGGCATCATCCCCCCTGGACGTAACGAGCGGCTTTCGAGCCACGAGCTAGCCCACTTCGCAATCATTTCCTTCGACGTGCAAGGTGGATGGAAAATAGGCTATATCGCGAAGGATATGGAAGGGAAATGAGAATGGTGATCTACAACGAGGGGATCGATTTTCTGGCAAACACTTTTAGTAGAAAATTCTCGCAAAGTATCACGGAGCTGGGGAGGGAAAAACATTGAGGTGTACTTTGACTTGGATAGAAAGAAGTAGCGATGGAAATTAATTGTAACGTTAACGCGCTAACGTTCGATCGCCTGTGGAGCAACACACCTAGAGACAAGAAGCCGATAAATGGAGGAGGACCGAGAAAAAAGCGAGCAGCACGGTCGTTGACGCTGGGATACGAGCAGGACATTGACGGAAACGAGGAAAAAGGGGGAAATCGTTCCACGAAAGGAGCAGATTGTGCCAGAGGGCCGATCTTCGCGTTAAACTCGACTAGATCGTGGACGAAGGAGTTCGTGGAAGGACGCGGCACAAAGAAGCGGGAGGAAACTTGTTACGCGACAAGAGCCGCGGATAATTCTCAAAGGGGACAAAAGGGTGGATCGACCGGCATGCAATTGCACGTGATTCCTGCGTTAACCGTTAACGGCCGCGCGTACGTGAAAAGGGGCTTCGAATCGCGATTTCACCGGCTGCCTCGCAATAATTCGTCCACCCCACTCGCCCAGCGCGAACCAGGCCTGATGAGAAAAACCGTCGGGGAAGCAGGGAAGATGCAGCCGGTTGTAAATTCCGGGTGAAATGGAAAAATGTCAAGCCGTACCGACCGTCCCAGCTCGTTCGATAAGCCGAACCGCGGCGACTGCGTGTCGGCATGCACATGCATATGTAAATAGACATGCAATACGCGGCCGTATATACTTCGCTGATACGTAGAAAGAAACCATTGTTCGAAATTTCCAACTTGTTTCTTGCGACTGACTAAAGGTCTACGCATACATATCAGTTCCGCGACGGTTCAGTGCCGTCAGTGTCAATGGTCTCTTTGTCTCGGGGTGAGTAACTGACACGGATGAGTGTGAAATGCTCCATTTCGAAACAGGGAAACGATATTTTCTATCGCTCACACTGATGCCACTCCATCGATATGCGTGCTTAGACCTTAATGCAACCAATGACTTCGACGAAAGTCAAACTAGCACGTAGAACATCGGGAAACAAATTACAGTTACGTTAAATAGACTAATTGTAGGGGAGAGGCTTGCAGGTTGCCACCCCTAAGCTTTTTTGATCATAACTCGTCATAAAATTAACGTATCGTTGATTTATGGTATAAGTTGGAAAGAGGAAGTGTTGAGCTACAATCCTGAGCTACAAATCATGCAAACTCTCGAAAAAGAAAAATTATACTGCAAATTATCGAAAGTATCTAAAATTGTCTCCTTGAAATTTTGGCTCGCAGGTTGCCACCCCCAAAAAATTGCTAAAAGTGTAAAAAAACTCAAGTAAAAACCTGATTCAGAAAACTTTTCAAAATTTATTAAGTTTTATTAATAAATTATATTATTCAGATTTTCTTGACCTGCGTGCTGCCATACTAAAAATTTATAAAAATGTACAAAATAAACCAAAATATGACTAAAATGCAATAAAAACACTTCGCTTCAAACTCAATGACATTTGAGTGTAAACAAGCGGGAAAGACAGAGGTGGCAACCTGCAAGCCAAAAAAGGAGGCAACTTGCATTCCGACGCATTTTTAGGAAAATATGAGAAAAAATTGTCAATTCATGATATGTTTGGAAATCTGTTTGGCATATGTAAATTAGATAAAAAAGACAACACAATACGTATAGTTATCTTGAATTGTCGATGAAAATGTTCAATTTACGAGCACAAGGAAAGCACAGAATTTCAATAATTCAGTTTCTTGACAAACACTATATTACCCTTCGCTCAGCAAACACAGCGTTATTGCGTCTGTCCGCTCCAGAGGTTATAAAATAGTGACACCTACTCTTTTAACGTCGATGTGAGTCAGAGTTGAGGTTCTGACACTGCTAGAAAGTCGAAATACAGCAGGGGTGGCAACCTGCAAGCAGTGGCAACCTGCAAGCCTCTCCCCTAAGTGTATAATTTCTTTGAATAAGGTATATAATTACTCGAATCATTAGCGAAATGCACACATTACTACTTAATTAATACTATCGAATATTATAATCATGGCGAGTTGTCGCGGAACTGTTTCCGAAAATCGGAGCCCAAGTACGAGCAGAGGTCTTCTGTCTGGCTCCATCCACGGCAAGCTCGCAACGCTACCCCCGCGGTTTACGACTTATCGGCGATCTCTGGTGCAGAAGAAACGCTCGACGAGGCCGTTGTGTTTACGTCGAACGATGATCGTTTGTGTCGGGTAAGTTCCCGCGCAAAGCGTACTTTCCCGACGTTACTTGGAAAAAGTAATATCTCGGATCGTCCCGGGAGTTGGAGGATGAGGATTTATGGGGACGGGCGAGGAACTCGATGCTCCCGTTTACAATGCTCGCCGCTGTTGAATCGAGGTTTAATTTAAGACCGCCATGGTCGTTCCCTTTGAGGGCCTGTAACGCTCCTTAATGCAGCAGAAATGGAAAATCTATTGTGCGAAACGGTCGATTCACCGTGATATAAAATGAGCCACTTGGAGGAAGCAATCAGCTACGTGCATACACAGGTGAAAGGAGCTGGCATGAACGCTGGTATTTGAGAAATTCCTGGAGAAATGGAGGAACATTTAGTGGCCGTGGGGTATACACTTGGAGCATCGGCTGATAACTGCGAAACCTGGGCTACGTCCGCGGGAGCGTAATCGCCGACGAGCACACGTACGGGGAAGGCGCACACAGCTGCACCTAAGTCGAAACGTATCGACGGCGTGTGCAGGTGGAAACGGTTATAAATCAGCGGGCGCAGTAAATCGAGGTTCATCGACAGCGCGCGGCTCGCGGGCGTTCCTTTTTCGGTTGTTCTTCCATTAGAGGCTTAATACGGCGTAATCGCCTGGCCACGCTCGATGGCCGGAGAAATTAAAGTTGCCAGGACAAATGGCAGCGGCACGGGACGCTCGATTTACTTCGTTGCACGCGCTCCAGCGAGCCCGCCCGCGCCCTTGCCTGAACTTTCACCAACAAACCCCCGCGGACTTCGCGCCGTGCGAATTACCGAAAGCCCTCGCGTATATCGAAATCGAATTACGAGCACGCTGGGCGACGCGGTGCAAAGTTTTAATAGATCGCGCAGAAGGAAGCGTTTGCGCGCGTTCCCGGACGAGCTGGCCACCCTAAATTCGCCTCGCCGCAGAATCCACCCTGCCATTAACGCTTCGACTGCCTAATCAACCGTGTACCGATGGAAAAACGTTCCGCGAAGAGCCAGTGCGCTGCAGCCGCGCTCAGGCATTCGAAGCTGGCGCGAACAGAGGCGCGAAAAATCGGGTGCCCAGCGACAAATGAAGTTCGACGAGCCGCACCCTCGCCCCTCGATGGACAAACGCGATCCATGGCCCTGCACCGGCAGCACAGGACCTAACGCAATTTGTACGCGGTGTTTTAATCTAATCGGGACGACACCGAGCCCGCGAATCCGATTTCACGGAGGCCGATAGCCCACCTTTACACGGCGGGGACTCGATTAAAACGATTAAACCGAGGCCGTGGAATCGAATTCGCGGCGCGCTGGCTAAATACCGACAAAATACCAGCCGCGAAAAGGATTGCCCAGCCGATCTTCCAAAGCCCCGGCCACTTCCATTATCATCCAGCGCGGATTAATCCGCCCCCTCGCTTATGCTTTGTAATGAATGATCCGCGCGATAACACCCCGACACCGGGGCTGATTTAATTGATTCAATTAAACCGATTCGATCGAAGGTGACGGATAAGTTTGAATTAATCCCGGAGCTGGGTCGATGTCCCGAAGGATAGCTGTTTGTTACTTCGTTCTCCAGTATCGAGGAGTGCGTGAAGGTCTCCTGGTGACTCCCGTGGAATCGCTTAACGAGGGGCACGGCGATAAGAGCTGAAGGAGGTTCGTGACGAGGGTCGAGGGATGAAGCACGCGATATCTAGACGCATATAATTAGGGCAATAATAAAAGGGCAATCGAGAACGTTCAAGGGAGATATAATGTGTGGTTTCAGGCATAGAGAGGGCGCACAAGGAGGGTAGATTAGCGAGCCTGATAGGGGTCGAAGGGGGTCACGCAGTCGGAGCTAGCCTGGCGGTTCTGAGGATGCTGTACGAGTTGGGCGCCAGATATCTCACCCTCACGCACACGTGCAACACGCCTTGGTGAGTATATCAATCGAGATAGAACGGTGCTGTCAGTATTTCACTCGTTACCGTTCTAAAAAGCGTCCATCAAGAGACCACGCGCGATACAGAGCTTCCTGGCCCTATCAACTCTATCTCCAGAATTCCCCGCGATGGTAACACCTCGCATTGTGTCCGTGCACGGGCAACAATCGTCGCGTCTCTAACTATCCAGGAAGAGACGACGTTCTCTGCATAATGCAAGCAGAAAGCACAGCGAGCGTGTTACCGAGGGCAGTGAAATAGAGACGCGCTAGACAGACGGTACACCGCGGAGCAGTTTTATCGTCGCCGCGGCAAAAATGTACCGCGAATGACGTAATAAAGGAGACGCGCGAGATACGGGCCGCGAAACTTCCGCGGCCAACATTTCCGCCTCGGGTTTCGCCGAACAGCGGCGCGAAAAAAACCTGGCAAGATCGGGCTCTCGATTAAAAAATTCCCCGACGCGACGTGTGCTCTACATTGTAAATTGCCGAACGGAATTGAGGAGCCGTAACAGCGGCAGCGTGACACGGCGGCGGCGGCGTAACTTTGATATTTTTAACAAGCACGAAGGTCCATTGGAAGTGCATCCGGCGCACGATACGACGGGCGGGCCTGGATTCGGAGACGCGTAGGGTAAAGGCAGGTAATATGGAACAGCACGTAATATGGAACTTCGTAAAATTTCGATAAAGAAATAACGAACTCTTCAGGTAATCGTTTATACTAGATCCCTAGACAGAATAGACGATGATACTGAGGATTGAGCATCAGTCGGGCATCTATCATTGAAAGAGAAACGTTTATATTTTTCGTGGGGTGTAAAAGTTTCTGAAAAGTGCATCAAACAGTTAAATATTGTAGTGAAGGTATGTTACAAAGTATTATTTTGATGTAATTTATCATTAAATATGTGTGTTCTTGATTATTCAACAATAGCTTACCAATAAAGTTACTTTCTTCTTAGTATAATTCTTAATTTCTTGTCGGAACATGTGTGTACGTAATATGGAACATACCGAGTAACATAGATGAAGTTGATAACGACGATGACGACGATGATGCGGAATACTTATTTTGCGATGGTAATTATAAAAATAATGACAATGAAAAGTAGGACCCAATGTATTCGCTGCTTTCAGTGGGCACACGAAGAATGTGGGGCTTCCGACGTATTATTCACGTGCCCAACGTGTAGGACTCGCAGAAAGCAGGAATAAATTCCAAAAATGATGTGTATTTATTTATTTGTATCTTCTACTTAATAAATCTTCATTTTTAGTAAAAAAAAGTAAAGATTTTTGGGTTTTCTTTACAAATTTCCTAGGTGTTCCATATTAGGACCCATTTTTTCGAACTGCCGATTTTCACTCTTTTCAGTTTTTTTACTATAATTGCAAAACAATTGGATTTTTTTACATTTGACTATGTAAATATGATTATGCATTAATTCCTTCGTCCCCTCATGTTAGTTTTATTAAAAAAAAAACGAATTCCCCTACTTTTGACAAGCTTTTGAAATCAGATGTTCCATATTACCTGCCTTTACTTACCCTATATACGTTACCGTGGACGCGTATCGATATTTTCCCCGGCGGAGCAGTTCCGATGATGCACCCCCGTCGAACGTCGGGGCGAACTATTTCAGCCGGCGACCGAAACTAGGCGGGGCGGGATTGCGCAAGGGTCGCGAGGCAGCTGGTGCCGTCGCGCGTCGTCGACAGATATATTATTCGGGGACAAACAATGAACGAATTCCCTTTTACGGGACGACACCGACTGCGACTGGCCATGGGAAAAACTGACGACGGAGGAAACGGGGAAGAATAAAAACTCGCCAACGAACCGGCGACGCTTTTTACGACGGGAACGCGTCGTTCGCGTCTCCGCGGGATACGCTGCCATGTTATTTCGCACCTGCGTGCTCGACCTGTAAGATTAAAAGTGTTGCGGGCCGAGACGAATAAAATTTCCGAGAGATCCTGCAGGGTCGTAGGAATTCCGTGTCGCGATCGACGACTTTTATATAGACGATTTTCCAAAGCAACCTGCCCGTTGGAAGTTACAACTGTGCATGAATTTTACATGATTCCTGGTTCAGTGCTCAGAGGCGATCTCCCTGCAGGCCGTGAATTACGACCAACGCCGTGGGAGATAGCAGTGAAACGCGATGGAGATACTATCACGCGTGCCTCGTTTAATTCAGTTTCTTTTTTCGAGATAGCGAGGAACAAAGGGCGGTCGACAGGGGTGGAAGTTTCTCTAAATGACCATTGTCAGGGCTAGTAAACAGCGAGTCGACGGTGGCTGGCGAGTACAGTCGCTGCTCGGGCGAAAGTTCCCCTCCGCGACCCTAGTCGCAACAAAACGGCGATTCGACGAGTAACGACGCGTTAAGGAACGTGTAGGTACAGGTTGAAAACGCCACTGCAGTGGGAATGATCGACGATCTCGATCTTTGACCGTGAAAATTTATACGGCAAAGCCGACGTAGCTTGTATTTATACGCGGAATTACGTAACCGTGGGGACGATAAATCATGCGCGGATTAATGGAACCGTAACAATATTATCCGCGTTTCGGAATTTCCGCTGTCGACCGCGCGTTTTACGACTCCGATAGATTCCGCCCGATACTCTGATAGATATCTACGCGGAGAGGGACGTTTCGAGCGAGCCGCGCTGTATAACTGCGCGCTCTATGCACACGGTTAAACGAACGATCGCCGATTTCATTTCGATCCACGTGGGAAGGCCGGGCCGTGAAAACGCTACGTTCCCACCAGCGCACAGTGTAACGAGTATATAGGGAAAAAAATCAAATATCAATTTTCCATTAAGACACTGTTATTTACGTGTAATTGATATGTTAATCATATTTATTCACAAAAAAAAAAATTTTTAACATAAAATAATTCATTAATATATATATTTTTGTCCATAATAAAAGTAAAACAAATAAAATATATATTTTTTAATTTTTTAAATACATTTAAACACAAATTAATAACAAGCATATGAAACAATTATAAAAAAAAAATTAATTTTTTAAATAAATTAATAATAAATAAATTTTTTAAATAGATAATAAATTTTAAATTATTCATTCTTATTATACATCTTCATCACTATCAGTTGAATCTGAAGGAATTGGAAGCTCAGTGTCTTTTAAAACTAAATATTCTAGCACAGATTTGTCTAGTTTTTTGTTTTATTATGTGTATTTTTTCTTATGTGGGAGCAGTCGGGAGCAGACAAAGTTTTAACCAAATTAAAGGACATGAAAGGAACTAATTGTAGTACAAAAATGAAAGAACCGATATGTTTCGTTTTTTTTAATTCTCTCCACAATTTAGAAGCTGAGACAAAAAAAAGTAATAATTTGAGCCACTGGTACGTATCCATATCTTTAAATGCGAGAATTTTTAATTAATAAAGCGAAAAAGGGATATATTTTGCTTATTTTCAAAAAGAAAAGAAAGATAAGAACTTATAAATACAACAAAAATGCAGTGGGTAAATATTTCCTATGTGTAGTCTGTGGCAGGTTGCGTTTGGTTATTCGACTTTGAATGTAATTACTAACCTTATACCCGTTATTTATGTTGTTCCTATGTCGGAGGACTGTTTACTATCAAACCCATAAAATGAAATAAAAAATTTCAAAACACAATTTTTTGCTTTTTGAACACGGGCCGTGACACTGTGCAGCGTCGACGCCCTTCGTGACATAACTCCGGCAGTTTCGCCGTTTACTTGACCGCCAAACGATCGATTATCGTGCCGCGGTGTCGTCGTATCGTGTCGTTCTGTTTGCCAGCTTAGAGAACATCGCGCTAATGCGGACGATTATCGTCCCCGGAATTGCTCGGTCTCCTCGAACCTCGCAGTCCGAATCTCGCACATCTCCGTGTAATCCTATCAACGTGAGAGACGTTTACGAGTCCGGACAAGGGCGTTATCGTTGCCTGGGAATTCGTCAAGATAATAGCCGCCGGGTTTGGCCGCGTTAAATGACGCCTCCACTCGATCACTCCGCTTGAGTGATTGAAACACGGGATGGTTTACAACGCGTCGTTGCCTTTGGGATCTCTGTGAATTCGGTATTTTTTTTTTTTTGCAGACGGATTGATGTAGTGGCTTGAGATAAGGCGTGAACGGTGTTCCGCAGAGGTAACGCCGCGCGCGGTGTAGAAGGCTTTGGATAATATTTGCAATTACGCGGGACGTGATCGAGTGCGGTGGTAGTTTGGAAAGGCAGCGGCTATCGGTTGGATATTCGAAGGAATTCAGGCCTGAAATCAAGGCGTTTGTATACGGCGCGGCGCAATCTCTGTGGTCATTAGTCCAGGGAACAATCCGACCGCGTTGCTTAGTATTACGGACATGGAGCTCTATGATTAAAGGGCATTGTAGGGCACAGCAATGCTGAGGATTGTTGCCACTGAGTTACTGACCTATTGGTTCGTTAGGGCAGAATGCAGCACAGCGGATGAACCCGGTCAAGTGGCTCGCATCGGTGGCCTCTCCAATTTCGGCAAGGTGAGTAGAAAAAATAATATCTCGATCACTAGCGAGACACTTTAGGCCCGGTCCAGATCTGAACCGAACGCACTTGAGTAGTTAGATGGAGTAAGACGAGTGATCTACTTGTCTTGCTCCGTCTAACTACTCAAGTGGCGTTCGGTTCGGCGTTCGGTTCAGATCTGGACGGGGCCTTAGAGATAGACGCGATCTTCGAGCTGGATATCCTCGCGGCTACTTGGAAACTAAACCCTATGCTTAGCGAGACAGTAGCTCTAGCAATTCCTGAAGCAATCAACACGAATTACACCTCGCGAAAGAAGAAACTAGCCGGTGTGGGTCCGGGTCAGGCAAGCCAACTGAGTTTTTGTCGAAGCGAAAAGAGCAGAGTCGTTTCTCCCACCCCGCGAGAGGATTTTCCAGAGTGACGAGGAGTACCGTTTTACGCGGTGGATTAAAGCGTCCCTGTCCGTCCGACTAGCCCCCGCGAAATGGACGTTTTCTTGCGTCTTAATCGTAAATCCATCGTGCCCTTTAGCCCGGGCTAATCGATCGACCATAAATATCGCGAGCTCGATGGGAATTTCAGAGGAAGATCGATTCGTCGCAGCTATTTCTAGAAACCTCCCGCTGCATCGCCGTGTATCCATTACGAGGGAACGCTGGTCCCCAGCTCCTCGAAACGAGAATTTTGAACTGTACGCGAACTCCGCGCAAACAAATTTGCATGCTGCGACCGTGCACGCGGAATCTTCCTAATGAATTTCGCGGACCCGATAGAGGGCTTGTCAAAGCGCTGGGAGTCGGTGAAAATTTGTGGACGCTGGTGTAACGTCGTTGGGAAGTGGGCGGAATGGAGAGAACGTGTTTTCGAGTTTTACGCAGGGAGATGGGAGCCGAAGGGATTAGCGGTCGTTTCCAAACTCCCTTCAGACACTCGGCGGGAATCAGCGCGTTGGAAGCGGGGTGGTGAGTGGCTACATGGGTCGTCCACGGTCTTGAAATTCGGGGCGAAGATTCAAGCGCGAGTTATTTATGAAAATTACCCGACGGTATCCTCGGAATTCGCGTCCGGGCATTCATGAATTCCTAACCGACCGTTGCACCTATGCGAAAAGAAAATTATGGCCGGCATCGATCAGCCCCGGCGGAGGAACAATCGTTCGCGTTTTAAACGCGCATACTTCGGATGGTGGGAATGGTAAAGTTCCATTTCAGAACGTGACCCGTAGGAATCGAGGGAACACGGGCGCTCTAAACGTCGCTCGAGCGAACTTTCATCGATTCGCGTGAAAGAAACATGGGCCTCTGCATCTCGTCCTTCCTTCCCCTGTGTTTCAATCAAGAGCCCGCCTTACTTATGGGAGAACGTGAAAACCAATTCCTTTAGCGACGGTAGCAGATGTCGCGCGATATCCCTTAAAACGCGCGCCACTTCAAAAATGCAAGAGGGGCACGCGCTCCCAGAGGCACTTTCCGTGTTCGAGGGCGCGCGAGAAATAATATCGGTAGTGCCGGCGTAGAAATATACGAGTCAACGGCTGTTTCCGCATTCGAGGGGCGCGGTTCTGCTTGCTCGAAGTGTTACCGTGGAGTTGCAAGCCGCCCTCGCCGACGGCCGTTCGTAAACAGCGACGACAAAGGGGTTAATCTCGAAACGATTAAGACCGCGAGTTTATATACAGTTTACGTGGGCCCCGCTCCCTTTCCTTCTTTTTGGGGACGCGAGCGCTGCTGAAGTTGCGAGTGCTCGACGGCGTGTTCTATTTACCGAATGCCAGAAAAACGCCCAGACAGCCCCAGGGGTGTTTTCCAACGGCAACGGAGATATATGAGAAACGACTTCGGGACCGCGGTCGCGATATAAACCAGAAGCACGCCCCGCGGGCAAGAACCGAAAGGACAAGGATAAAATATCGTATTCTGCGCTCACCGTCGCGTCTCCCGCGTTTAGCTAGTGTCATCGTAATCCAATTATTTCCATCGAACGCGGCCAACCGCGCCGCGACAACAGTTGTCCATCAGGCTCAGAACCTAGGAAACGAATCTACTCTAAAACGGTCTTTGTAGCGTCGCCAGAGAGTACCAGTGTCAAGTAGTTATTGCCATTTCTTTGTACGCGAGCCCGCTGGGACAAAGGCTAACGTTCCTCCGGGCGTTCTACCCGCAAGAAAATGACAGAAGGGACGAGGGAAATGTATGAGAAAGGACGAGGGAACTGCGGCCTCTGGTTGAAAGAAAAGCTGCGGGGTGGTTGGCAAAGGGAGGGACGAGTGGAGACGAGACAGTTGTTTAAATATACAATGAAGACCGCTTACGTTTTCCCGCGATTGCTTTAGCCTCGTTAGAGTCGACTGCCAACGTCCAGGCGTTTGTTTCACTTACGCAAGTCAAACGCCGATCCCCCCAGCCCTGCCGACCTTTCTTCCCGCATTCGGAAACTTGCCGCGATTTCCCCTGGCCCGCGGTGTGTCTTTCGTCGAGGAGAAGTAGCCGTAGAAAAAGGTCCACGAACATTCGAGAAAGACAATTCAAAAGGAGCAGCCCCGTGCCACCCCTCGCCGACTGGTCGCGGAAAATGGTGGTGCGGAGTACATTTTAAGTTTCCGCCGCGAAATTTCGGATGCCTCCCTCGCGATTTTCCTCCGACCGTTCTCCCCTAACGGCTCGCCTCCGACTTCTCGTTCCGCAACTTTGCCGCATTATCCGCGAAACTTCCTGTCTATTTGCGCCGAGAAAAGAACGAGCGGGCTGCCCGAACGCCGAGTCTCCAGCCTGAGACACGACGGATCTAAACTGCGCCACGTTAACGAGTCGACGGATCTGCGTTTCTGCAACCGTCCAGGCCAACGACCCCGCGGGGCTATATTCTACGTATTCTATTCGCTCGATTGTAAAAGAAACGTCGGGCGAAACGAGCGGGATGCGACGGGGAAGGGTGAACGTTTATCTCGATTAGATCGCTAGACGTCGCGTCTTAAAACTCGCGTTAACCCCCGGCCAAGTGTTCCGAGGACGATATTAAACGCGGTTTGCATGAATTCCGCGGGAATGTACGTGTCTACCGCCAAGAAGAATCAGCTCTTTTTCCGCTCGACCTCATCTGCGCAGCGAGACGTTTTATATATACGATCCTCCACTTTTCTTTTATACGTCGTTCGCCGGCTACACCATTTCTCAGCCGTACCTGTGTAATAAACAGCTCTCTCAAGTACTCAATAAAAATTCCGCGCGGTCTCACCGGATAAAAGAAGGGGCGCGTTGCCTGGTAGATATGTATGTACTTTTACTTGGACACATCTTTTACCGCGTCTTGCCAGCTCGGGGCGCGAGACACTACGTTTAACATCGGGTTCCAGCCTTTTTCTATTCCGCCGCGGAGACCGGGGAAACTGTATTTCATTCCATCATTCACCGAACTAAAGTCCTGCTGCGCCAGGGAAACACCAAAATCCCCTGTTGCGCTTCCCTTTAAACAGCCCTCCTTTTTCCACCCCATCTCCCTCGGAACGCTCGCGAATGCTCGCGCGAGAACGACACGCCGGAGAACAGCGGGCGAGGCGACGGGATGGGGCTAAAGGAGAATGAGACGTCGGCTGGGAGGGCGGGGAAATACCCCGTGAAAGGGTGCTCGGCACGTGAAAGCTGTTCCTCGATGATTCTGAAAAATTTGTACGTTTGTACCCACCCGCGCACGGTTATCGCGTTTCCGGCTTGAAAAGGCGCGATGGTGATTCCTGTATTCGGCTGTGACGCGGCAAGTTTTTTCCTCGAGGCAGAATGGCACCGTGGAAAAACAGCACCCCTTTGTTGCGGGCCAGCCGGCGCGCCGGGCCATTCACTTTCCGGGTTAAATCGTTATTATACGTGAGATAAATACGAATTCGTGGCGCCCAAAAATGCCCGGTCGGTTTCTTGCGCCCGTGACCAGCATGAGGGTGCAGGAAGAAGCCGCTCGATAGTCCCGCGGATCGACCGGAAGAATGGACGAGGACGGTCGGATCGATCATCCGCGGCCAACTTAACGCGGGCGCGGGCATGAATTTCCCGAATGGGGACGTTTAATGTGTCTGCTCCGACCCAGAGGAAGGCCGGCATTCCGGTGGGACGTCGGTGGCCAAACAATGAGGGTGGCCCGCGGCCGGAAGTCGTGGGGAATTGAAGAAAGCATAACTCGAGGAGAGCAATTAAACCGGGACCGCCCTCGGTGCAAGTGTATCCCGTGTAGGTACATCGGTGCTTTCGAGCACGATCCAGAAAGGTTCCGCGGCTTCCGCGGACACCCGACGCGGAAGCTCTTTGACCCTATCGACTTTCAAAGCTACATCTTTCAGCTTCGATACGTGACCCGTCGTATCGACACGTGCCAGCAGGAACAGTACAAAGCTGGAGGCCGAAAAATGTCAGATATCCACGGACCATTGGTCCTCCATGGTACACTAAAAGCACACTCGGCCACAGGTCGGTGCGCCTGGTTAATTGCCGCGTCGACTCTCGATATGGATCGACAGAAAGGTGACGATGGATGAAGAATAATATTTTGCTTCACTAAAAGAGGATCCTGCACGCAAATTAAGTACCACGGTCAGAGGGGAATCGCGATCAGGGTTGGAAGCCGATCGAGTGGTTGTTTCCGTGATTAATTGCCCGCTGGGGGGTTCGACTGAACTCGAGCTGACCTGTAATAAACGGAACAAAGAAGGGAGAAGAGAAGAAGCATGATTTATTATGTTCCGCAGCGTTCAGTTGGGAGGGCAATAGGGTAATACCGTAAGAAGAAAAGGAGGGTCGAAAAAGAAATGGTGTATACGTGTAAAGGGGTGGTCGATACTTCTTTAATGAGCCTGTTTTTTTCGGAGTTCCTGATACCTAAACATTAATTACCAGCGTGATATCGTACGTGTCCCGTACAGCGTAGACACTGTGGCGAGAAATGGACGGTAAGAAAGTCTACGATGGGCTCTGCTCGTTATTAATATCGCGCCACCCCCTTCTTTCTTTCCTCTAATTCCAGCAGGCTCCCTGGCGCTAAGCTTCCGCCGTTACTCTGCCACGTGGAGAGTCTTTAAAACTGCATTATCATTTCCCTACGGCCAAGATCTTAATTCCGCGGATCTATAGACGATCTCATCAACGCGGCTAAACTTCCAAACGCCCCTCTTTTATTAACTCCCGCGCTTATTCCAGCCCTCTCGTCCTCGACAAACACTCTGACCGAATCGATTTTCATTTCGACGCATACACCGCACACCGATCGAGACGCGGCTTCGTCCATGGGCCAAGATATCCAACCTTGCCTCCTTGGGAAGACACCTCGACGTTTCCTTGATGCTCCACGCGATTAAAGAGCTCGATGTAACCACGATAACGATATCCCTCCGCCGACACTGTACTCCGCGAGACGTTAGCATAACGAGCAGTTCGGACGTTAATCCCAGCCGACCAACGATAAACTCGTTTAAAAGTTAAGTCTGCTGGTCCACCGCGCTTACACGAACGGACCGGCGAAAGTAGAAACTTGCCCGCCGCTGGCCAGCCAGGCCAGAAGGTGTCGGGGCTCTCGACCAAGCTACGATAACTCGATTAAGTCGCTCGCATCGCCGAGCCGCCAAACGCAATATCGCGGTCCAGCGTCGCGAAACGGCCATCGATTTGCCCGCTGCCGTCGGCGTGTCCGAAGGGCGATCGTCCCCTTGGCGAGTTCGTTCGGCCATGGAACGTCGCCGAACGCCTTCAACTTGCCAACACTCGGCCACATCTGACCGATAAGTTGCCGGGAAGCGTTCCGCGGAATGGCCAGACGGCCTTTTGAGGCCAGCTGCCAGCTTGTTTCCGAAACTTGCCGTCTAAATAGGCGACCCGGAGCATCGACAGTTTCGCGAGGGGAGTTGCCGCGCACGGCGATAACGGCGGCAGACGGTAACAAACACAAGTGCCAAGAGGCGAAGTCTCGCCGCGCCGAAGGAGCTGGATGACCAGAGCACCGACTTCGTATCAAAAGTTTCCGAATCTTCTTTCCCCAACGGAGAGATAAAAAAAGAAAGGCGCCGCTTTGTTTTATACGTCCCGCGACCATCTGGCGACGAAACGGCGCGTTAATAACTTTGCGACGAAGCACACAGTTAGGGACGAGATCTCGGCCGTTTGAACCGCCCCGTACGCGGGTTAAGGGGATGCGAATTCATTAATGTCAGTTTCATACAGCTGGGAGTGACGTTATCTAGAAGGATCGGGATTACGACGCAGAAAACCGAAGCCGAAAGGGCAACAAAAGGAAGAACGTCTCGATGATACGAGCGGTGAGCACCCTTCGAAAAGGCTCGCGGAAGAATGAAGCCTATTCGTCATCCTGTCGGACGATAGGGCGGACTACGCGTTGTTACGCCACCTTAGCTCCGAGATTCACGAGGGTGGATTCATTCGATGGTCGGGGGAAAAAAAATATAACCGCCGTCTGAGTTATACCCCGAAAGAAACGAATTGCTGGGCGAGTGTATCATGAAAGACGGAATCAGCGATCTTGCGCCCAACTTCCCGCCGAGGCACCGCAATCTTTCCTTCGCCGAAACGCGTGTCTACGACGCCTCCGGCTAAGCTGTCGTTCTTCCTCGTTAACGATTAAAAGAGAAACCCTGAACCCTGGCCAGAGGATAGGTTTCCAGGCGGACGGGAGGTGAATTCCAAACCACGAAACAATAAGCGAAGACAAACAGCGCGGGGTAATTGAATGAAAATGGACAGACGGCGCGCGGGATGATAAATCGCCGGAGTAATTGAAGAAAACCGACCGAACGGAGGTTACGAGATTCCGGGGCTTTTATGAAGCTCACGTTCCCACGACTGAATATCGCCCTATCGCGCGCCCACCATCCCCGCGTTACTAAACCGCGAAATTCTTTGAGTTCCTTCGCTCCTTTTCCCCGGATCGCGGGCGAGTGATTTCTAATGGATCCCGTCCGCGTTGCAGTTCTTCATCCGGCCCTTGACACTCGTTTCACTTTGCCGTGATCGAGTGGAGCGCGAAATTAAGGTGCACGCGTGCACGCGCGCGCCACGCGACAGAAGAGGCTTCCCGTCCTTTCATTACGTTTATGGGCCCCGACTATCGTGACGACGAGACGCTCTCTCTCTCTCTCTCTCTCTCTCCTTTCTCTCATTTGGACGACGTAGGATGCCCTCGATCGTGGGCTTGCCTCGGCCAGGCTGAAATCTCTGTGACGGAACTGGGTAAAGTCAAGGCGAGATTTCCGCGTCGTCGCCGAAGGGTGCGCGCTCGGGTAACACGCCCCACGGAATCGGGACGAGACAGGTAGAAGGAGAAGCAATTCCGAAAAGTGAAGTTTATCGCGTTGTTACTTTAATGAAGCATTCTCGTTTAACGGATGCACCGTTCCGCCCTCCCCGAAGATAGTAGCTAGAAATCCTCGGGATTCGTGAGATAACTCTCTCCGTCTTTCTCGGCTCCCTTCACCCCCAGCGTCTAACGACGACCACTTCGCCGAAAGATACTGCAACTCCGCTAATTTCGTGATAATGGCTGCTGCAGTTTGCGATAAATTCGGCCCCCACCCACTCTGGCTAATTCCCCTGGAATACGGTGAGACGACGCCGCGCCGACTGCGTCGAACGGGACGCAAAGATTCCCCAGTCGCGTCGGCGGAAAGAAACGGGAATGTCTGTTATGATAAGGGCGAGTGCAGCGTCGTCGAAGGGGCGGGCGAACGGAAACGAGCAACTTCGGGAAGGGAGGTCGGGAAACCGGGATAAACAGGAATCTTGAGAGATTCAGGCCGTGACGATGCTGATTTAACAAAGCATCCCCCGTTTAATGGATGCACCGTTCGCCTGGAAGACGGACGGGAATGTTCCCGGAGCGCGAACGATAACTCCGTTTCCGGCGGCCCTACGCCCTGGGCTGGCAGAATGAATTGTTCCCGGTGATGTTGCTATTAGCGATCGTTTCCAGAGGATACGCGACCCGCTTACTCTTTAGCCGTTTATTCAACGTCCATTGTTTTCTGCCTTTAAGGTAAAAGACCCAATACGTGGACACGTCCCAGTAGCTGGACACTGGTGCAAATAATACTGATTAGTACATTTAATATTCGCTTTATCCAAAAAAGAACTATTTTATTAAATTATTCAAATATTTAGTAAAATATATTCATATATATATATATTTGGTATATTTGTAACACTTTCGTAAAAAACAATTTATTCTCTTGAACTGTCCGGTTTACACCATTTTAGTATTAGATTTATCTGATTTGCTAAGCAGTCGATGTTATCACACGAATACACGTAACCTTAATATTAGTCATTCAATAATAGATTCTTTTTACTCAAGTTTGTTTACTGATTTGAATGAATTACTTATACAGAAGAAATATGCAAAAAGAAAATACTATTGTGTTGTTTTTTTTTTTATTTAATTTCTCTAGAAAACATCCAAATTGCTGATGTTTCATTATGTGTCCATGTAATGGGACAGTAAAATCGGGACGCCGGGACATACTAGTTAAGCTGTCCAAGTATCGGGCCATTGTAAGGTCTATGAATTTTCAACATTTCACAAAATTATTCACTCCTACAATATGTGTTTTTTTTTTTAATGATAAAGTACACACGATGCCCCATGTAATTGCAAAATCGTTTTTATATAAATCGATTTGTATAACTGAAAAATTCTCAAACGTGTGTACGCCGCACCTTAAATGTCCAGGTATTGGGACATTTACCTTACGCCGCGTGGCTTTACTGTGCTCTTAGACGCCGAGCGTTCTTTGAAGCGGATGGCCATTTTAGGTGTATTCTACTAATCTTGAGGATGAAAGGGAGTCGTACGATTGTATCTGCAGGAACGTTTCCCTTTCGAGTCGCAAACCTGTTACTTCGAGACGCTCTCTTCCTTTGCATTACCAACGACAGGCTAGCATTTTATTTTCACGAGATAAGCTCCCATTCCCGGGTACAGAGAATGACTCGTCGTGTTATTCGCGAGCAGGGAAAAGTCCGCGAGAGAAAGAAGTCGAACGGCCGACGCCTGTTTTGCTGCAGCGAAATGACAAGTGACAACGGTGAAATCGAATTTTTGTATTAGCAGCCGTATCGCGGAGGCCTGGCGGCAGATATCAGCCACGATATTTCCCGTCGAGGCGGCAGCCTCCTCGGCTGGACCTGTCGGCAAGCCCTTATCGCACAGAAATTTCATTTTTTTTTTTTTTTTTTTTTCATCTCGACGTTTCTCTACCAATCGTTACTCTCACGTTCGAAGCGGCACTCTTTGCCGAAGCCAGCCGAAGCGCGAGACACGCGCGCAGAATATTTGCCCAAGGTGTTACGATTTCTCAAACTATGGATTTCCCCGCCCCGGCCCGATCGGAATTCCTCGCAAACAAAGCGTCCGAGGAGCCGTCTGTCGTGAATTTCAATCTGATTGAACGGCGCTTGCAATAAGTGTCACGGATCACACGTGAGCATGCTGTAAAGTAGCGTGCTCCTCCTCTTCCAACCGAATTCTCACCCCCCCGGGTAACTTGCTTCAACTTCCCGTGCGAATTTTCGTATCGGCGATACCGCCGCGGGTTTCCCTTCGAATAACTCCAGCGGGGCTACGTTAATCCTTAATTTCCAATCCCGAAAGTGAATTCGCGGAGCAGCCCGGTGGATTTTCACGCGGGGTCCCGCGGGATCTTCGCGGCTACTTTAAAGTAAAATATCGTCGTGAGAACAGGACGTCCGTTCTCGCTGGAGCGGAGGCTCGGTGCAATTATTCAACGAACGTTTCCAGAGCATCGTCCTCGAGATGAATCGACTCGGCATGATGGTGGACCTGTCTCACGTCTCCGTGCCCACGATGCTGGTCGCCATGAAGACGTCGAGGGCGCCCGTTATCTTCAGCCACAGCAGCGCCCACGCTCTTTGCAATTCCTCGCGAAATGTGCCTGACCACGCGCTCAAACGTTTGGTGAGTAACGACGCCTCCACCCACCGACACCCTTCAGAATTTAGATTTTAGAATTTCAAACCACCCACCTCGGGCACACGCCCGTTACTCCCACGTTTTCTCCCGTTCCAGGCGCAGAGCGACGGCATAGTCATGGTGTCCTTCTACCCCCATTTTATCAGCTGCGGCGAGAAATCGACGCTGGAGGACGTGGCTGGTAAGAGACTTTCGAGACTCGATATGCGCGTTAAGCGAGGTGATCGTGGTTTACGAGGGGGATTCCTCGAACTGAGCGGGAAATATATAGATGGATACGGACCTTATGTTTCCGCTCATATACAGGGGGAGAATGGCCCCTGCTCGGTCTGATAAAGCTCCCCCCTCGGCTAATTCCTTCCCCGTTTCTGCTCCAATCAACGTTGCCCTCGCCCTTTATTCCTCGTAGCTTTGACCGTCGCGCTATCACCGTCCCATATTCTAGGATAAAAGCTAATTGAAGGGGACGCCGGAATCACGTCTAAATTGTTCTTTTTCCCTCCCGCCGTTAATATGGTTTCCGTCGGCTAAGCCCTCGCCTTTCACCCGGCCATCTGGGGGTCGGACACCTACACGTATCCGCCCGTGGAGGAAGCAAGGCCGCTAAAGAGATCTCGGGGCCATGGCCAATTTCCTTGCGACCCAACGCCGTACGACAAAGCAATCCTGACCGAGCCAGCCCCACGAAAAATGTAACCGTGCCGCGGGCAGGAGCAAGTCGACAGAGTAGATCGAATTGTGAGAAGTCCGTTGCGGCAGGATAAATAAAGCTCGCCGTGCAATTCGCGTCCGCAAACATTCGGTAGAGAGTGCAGGATCAGAAACAGTAGTTTGTAGATGGATACGCAGCCGAGTGTTTAGACAGCCACGTATTCGATACGGGGTATTGGTAGCGCTCGAAATTGAAAACGAAGCTCCGTTGCCTCGGCAATTTTGATCTGTCCACCAGGCATCGTTCCTTCACCCGTTACAACGCAATTTCGATCGGCCAACGTAAAACCTCCACGTCCCATACACCTCTCGCGTAACTGCGGGTCGTAACTTTTTTTCCATCCCGCCATTCGTGGACAAGTTTCGAAGGTTTACGCGAAGCCCTTTGATCGAGAGGCTCCTGTGACAAGCTTACTCCCCATTGATGACAGTTAAAACCAACCAGCGGACGTTGCAACGTCGGAACGAATTCGATCTGACCCGGCGGTGGTGGGTTTCGCGGGCACGACTATTCCTTTCAGCGAAAGTTCGTCTTTAGACCCCAGAGAAGAGGCACGGGGCAAACGCGAATTTATGCAGCTGCCTGTTCCCGGTGTGCGCGATTCCACGCGAAAAACGGACCCCCATCGAACGCGACCGGGCTGAGCAGGCGGCAACGGCCAATTGCACTTTCATATCCGCGAGCCCTTTGTGATTCATGAGACGCGGGCGTAGGTAACTTTAGAATTTCAACGGGGAACGCCGCTGGAACTTAGCATTTCCTCCGCTCCCTTCCTCCCACGTACACTTTTCCCTCGCGCCGCTCGCATTTCCGATTCGCGCGGCAAATAATGTCCCGTCTTCAGGGGACTCGCGTCGATGATCGTCATAAGTGCTCCAAACTACTCTCACCGACCGAATCGATTCTTGATCTCAATGAGCCATTCAATCTCCTCCTAGCTTCGCCATAAATACTCATCGGTCTGTTTCTCTATATCCAACACTATGGCGGTTTTGATGAAGTCTCTTGTCCCGGATTTCCAAATTCCCCCGTTGCAAAATTTCCATCCCCCCAGGGCTCTGTTTTCGCCCGCGATTTTCCCGCTACCGCAAAGTGAAACAACGAACCGAGGATTACCAATTTCGCGCGGTCCCCGTTAACGCGCCGCGGCCCTGGGAATTCGAAATTCGCCCACCAGGAAGCGGATACCGCGACTGTGACGAGGTGGGAAAAAGAGTGCAACGAAATTCGTGAAAACCGAACATCACGTTCGCGCCACAGCCTCTGCCCCAAGAGCTACGAATTTCCTCCTATTTGCTCCACTCACAAAGGTATTCGCGCCCCTGCCGCTTCGTCTTCCTTCATCCGTAAATCCCGAATGTGTCGTCGGAGACAACGGTGATAAAAAAAAGTTCGGGTACTCTGGAGAGGGTCGATAGGGCTGATGAAATAAGTAATAAAGCAACGGCGGAGGACAGAGGGTCGTCTGATTAAATCGCAACTTCCGTCTGAAACTTCGCCCCGCTCGTTTATTTCCATCCTTTCTGCACGGCGCCCGATCGGGCCGCGGTAACGAGCTCGTCCAGAATTTAAACGCGCGTAGGCTTTCGTGGCGTAAGTCGCGCGGGGTCGAGGGTATAACACCCTGCCGCGTTATACATGTGGGGATCAGGAACCCCCATAACATAAGAGGCGGATACGGAATAACAAGGATAGGGGAAGTCGGCGGTAACCGAGTAGGCTAAGGCGGCTGATCAGTGCGCAACCAATCTAAAGATCGCGGGTTCGAGTCCCGCGTCCGAGGCTTCCTTTTTCCGTTTCCTACATACATGTTTGAAGACGGCAAAGCGGATTAAAGAGGGGATCGCTGGCCTAAATAATAATCCATTCCCCGAGGCTCGCGCATCCCGGAGGAAGCGACGAGAAAATTATGCTCGCTCGCAGGAAGCGCCGCGTTAAACCGAATCGCGGTAATAATTTGGCCAGTAGTCGAGCCCGCGCGCTGGCCCGCCCCGGCCCATTGACATTGCCCACGAGATTGATTTCTCGTTGGCCGTTCAATCGCCGCGAGCCCAAACAATTACCGAGAGCCAGTTAATAATAACGTAACACGGCTCTGACCAAGGTTTCACCCGCCGATGCGTTTACGTTCGCTGATGCATTCGATGATGCTTAACCGAGTTAAGTAAAGCAACAGTTTCGAGCGCCAATAACCGTGGATCTCTGGATACTAAGCGCTCTGGCGAATCTCGCAGCCCTTTCACCGCCCTCAGCGTTGCTTTCGGCGGAACGGTGGAGCGTTCAGATAACAGAACACTGCCAAGCAGCTTTTGTAGGTCGACTGGCGAAATAAAAGATCCGGGACCTAATCTGGATCCAATGGTCTCTATACTGGCTCCAAGTACAGAGAGATTCCATTGAATCCAGGTGGAGAAACCTACCACCACCGTCATCGCTGCTCTCACAGTTAATTTTGTTAGAAAACAGTCGTGCAATAATCCTTCCATGCCGCACGCGTAACCTTGCTCGTTTTATTCGTTTGTTACAGCCCACATCGATCACGTGCGAAAGGTGGCTGGTATCGATCACGTCGGAATAGGAGCCGGCTACGACGGGATCAATCTGTAAGTCTTGCCGCCCCCAGTTGCTACTCTTCTCCAACTCCTCCGCCAACCTTTCGCTGCACTTTTTCCACGGATTATCCGCGGAGCTTATAAAAATATGCTTACACGGCTTACGGGGCTGGCCCCGCCGCGATAAATCATAAAGAGCAGGCCGTTGCTGCACGCGCGCAAACAAATGAGCAAGCTTTAACGAACGCACGGTGAATTAGTGCTCGAAAAGGGAGCGGAACGCTGTAATTCCTTGCGCGACTCTTCTGTTTTCTCTATACAGCCTCGCGATTTACGAGGTCCACCGTACTACGGCCATAAAGCACGGGTCCTTTTTTTTTTTATGCTTGCTCGAAGCGTTGACCAGTGCCCCATAAAAATGTGCCACGACGCAAGTAAAATGTGTACCAAACTCCGCCGTCCCTGGCAGTTCTTAAGTGCGCGAGCTTCTCCTCGAGGAGATTGCTTTCGTTTCCTTCGAAACGGCTTTAGGACGACGCCGCGAGCTGGCATCTCTGATAAGGCGAGCAGCGGAGTCACGATCCAGGGATGCTTCCGATATTCCATCCCTCGGTTGCCAAATGAAACCACTTACTTCCTCGCTTCAGAGCCGCCCAGCGCATGCCGCGCCGCAGTTTTGATTAATGGCCCAATTGGAAAGAGGCAGGTGACCGTCCCTGTAATACCGTTGCAAGCGACGCGCCAGTATTAGAGGCCGCTTGTAATGATTCGCACGAACGTGCAAGTAGCGCGCGAGCAGAGAGCAAATTAGTTCGGGCGTGCGAGGGAATAAACATGGTTGAAGGGGATGATGGAAGCAGATACAAGCGCGCGGGGTGCAGTTGGATAAAGACCAAAAGCGCGCTCGTCAGGTGTGCCGCCAAACTATTACCGTAACGTTCCATTTTATTCGTGTTATAACTCTTTGGCAAAGAGTATTTCACGGAATTTAATTGTCACGGGTAACAAAAGGGCGGAGAGGATCGGGGCGACACGCTCCGCTATCGGTCGTGCCCCTGCTTGTGAAATGGCGACACGTTACACCTGCCCGAGGCTGAAATCACAGCGCTCGCCATTAAGCCGCGCCGAAAAAAAAAAAAGAGACAGGGGAGGAAGGAGAGAGGCAGAGAGGCGTGCAGCAAAGGGAAAAGGGAGCGCGAGCGGCAGCTGCTAAAAAGTTGTCGGGTTTTCCAAATCCGCGCTGAAAACACGCGCAGGGCGTGGCGATGCGCAGCCGGAGGGGGTGAAAAACCAGGGGAGCGCAGCGAGCCGCGCATTTGCACATCGAGCAACGGGGGGGTGAAAAAAAAAAAAACGAGGCAGCGAAAGAGAAGAAAAAGGTACCGCCGTGTCGCCGATCGGATCGACGGGCAGCAACGTTTTCCTACTTTTATCGGGGAAACTGCACCGCCATTGTTATGGATACGAGCTCGGATTAAACGAGGGGTGATTATTCGCAGGACTACGAAAATTTTTCCAACGCTCGCTCCTCTTTTTCGTGAAACAAGATAGAGAGGGGGTCGGAAGGGGAGAGAAAGGGCGAAAGAAGAAAGCGATTGCAAGGCGGATACCTCGCGGAGGCTTTGATTGCCTAACCGTGAAATTGAAAAACCGCCTACGCGTTCTAATTGCCGGGGAAAGGAACAGAGGAATAACAGTTTTAGCAAGGCTGCGGCAGGAAAAGGGATCCTTGCAGAGGAACGTCGCATCGGAATGAAAACAGTGCCTGACATCTCTTCCTTCCCCTTGGCAGTCGCGGCCTTTTCACTGCCACGTAGCCAGGTCATAATACCAGACACGACGGATTCAAATTAAAAATTTCACTCAGCCGTGAAAGGGGTAGACGGAGAATCTTTAACCACGAAACTGTACGCTAACTGTAGAAGAAACACGACGATCGATCAATTGGCAGGTGCAACGTTCGATGCTGTTTAATAAAAATTTGTAGATACTATAATAAATAATGAGTTGATAAAATGAACTATGAGAATTTGAACGGAACCATCTGGCTCGAGAGCTCCAATTCGCGAGTCATTGGAAAACGTATCAGAGCTAAGCGAGGAAGGTACCTAGGTCGTCGAATAGGATCAATATTTTTATCGGAGATAACGAAGCGATGATAGAGGGTGGTTAAATAGACTGAAACAAACGAGGTCGACTAATTACGAGAAGATCCTGATCCACTGAAAATCAACGTTTGAAATTTTAACGAACTAATCATGGAACTATCCACGGGGAGTTCTTCGTCTCGCTTCGATTCCAAACATCGATTGTTTTAATAACACGATTACGATTACTTTAGCTGAAGGAAAGGAGGCAACCAAGGGACAGTTCGTTTCCCCTGGAATTTTGTGTCAATATTTCCCTCAATTACGATGGAAGGAATAACTGACTTCCGAACCGAATAGTCCACTGCCGCTGGAGAAGAAATTTCAAGAGGGAAAAGCGGAGCGCGCGTTTAACCATTTATGGGTGGAAGATGTGGGTCGACTTCGAATAGATGGAGACAAAATAGAGCGACGAGTGGTACGGAATTGGCAGAATTCGATATTGCGATCGCATTAAGCGACAGGCTTTTAACGGATGTTAAAATGCACATTACCAAAGTGCCCGAAACACCGGCCAGAGTGATTTTACATAAATCATGACTTTGGCAGATTTAGCGCGGGGCATGTAACGGTATTTATTACGCCCGTAACGATATGGTTAGCGAGTTGTTAAACTACTGGTCCGCGCTCGTTCCACCGTAATACCGATAAATTTTTTATTCCCACCATTTCCGAAGGCTTTCTACGGAGAAGAAAAACCGTGGGCGAAAGAAAAAGACTTCCGGGCCCGAGCTTCCCTTAAAGTACGCTCTCTATTTTCGCTTTTCATTCCGCCCCGTACATTTTTATGGAAATTTCGTATTACGGCTTTTTTATATTTCCCTCCGGCTCCCCGTGTTGCTATAAATCACTGTCAAGTACCTGCACCCGAGTACTTTCGCGCGAGATGCTATCACAGACTCGGCGAGTCTCTCGATTCCATCGATACGGGGAAAGGCGACGCGGGGAGCGGGGAGAGAAAGATAGGGATGTACATGGAAACTCGAGTTCCCTGTGGATCGAGGATCCTATCCCTTCGACGCTTCATTCGCGAATCACGCGCGGCAAACTTCTGGGGGGAGTGATTAAAATTCGTCCAATGGTTAGTTTCGGTAACGAGCGTGTCAGGCTCGCGGTAAACCTCGAAGCAATCGTTAGTCTAATGGAGTAATTAGCCGTGACTGAGCGGAGTTCGCGGATTACCCGGCACGCGCAGATTTCCTTGACGAAGAAATAAATATTCTTGGAAGATCGACGAAGAATTCCGACCGAAAAAGCTGACGTGCGCTTTAAATACTCGAAGCTCGAATCCACCAGACTTCCACCCTCGAACTAACGCCAGTGTAGAGAATAAATAGTTGGGTAAATGGGTATCACCGTGCTGGCCCAGATAATTACCATCAATTATCCTGTCCGATGATCTTGCAATCGGCGGTAATTAGCATCGATACCGCCGAGGGGAGTGAAAGAAACGAAGGGGGAGACAGAATTATCGGTGGCCAAGTATTTTTCGTCCCCTTTCGTCTTCCTCCCCGAGTATCGATCCCTTCGGCGTTTCTTCCATTGCGCCAGCTTTTTCCTCTTTTCGCCTTTCATTCCTGGCCTATAAATCACTGTCAGAACGGCTGGACGAAACGTATCTTCCCGAGCGAGATCGGATTTTTGGTTTCGACGCGAGCGCAACGGAAGAATGGAAAAAGATGGCCCGTGATGCGATTCCGTTGTCCGCGGGAAACCAGGCCTTTTGTTTCCCTGCTTTTCCCTGCGCTCCCTGGTCGCCAGCGGATCCGAGCGTAGCTGCGTTCTGGCGCGTGCAATTGGAAACGCCGCGGCTCGGAAGACCGAAGCGCGGGCAAACCCGCGACAACTTTGCCTCGATCGCCGAGCGACGCCGATAAATCTCGCCGGCCCAATTTTCCGCCGGCGATATTTTATCCCCGGGCGGGTATCCTTCTTCCTTTGTCGCCGCGGTCGTTTCCCGATCGCCAGCAGCGGGCGTAATTGTTATTCGTTCCCGCAGCAGACCGCCGCCGCTCCGCGGGGAAAAAGGAATGGCGCGAAACGACAGCCGCCACACGTCGATCGAACCGCCCCGTGGTAGGGAAAAAAAGGAATCGTAGGTAATCGAGCAACGTTCGCCCTCCCTGGATGCTACTCTAATGGACGAGTGTCCCATGAAAGTTACCAGGCATTTCAGCCGCGGAATTTCAGCGACAAATAATGGCGAAACAGAATCATCGAAATGAAAACGCATCGGAGTTAAATCTTTCCGTTTCGTGGTTCACGGTGCGCGGGAATATCGATAATACGAAGGGATAATGGTGATTCCCTCGCAAACATCGGGACGACCCCGTAGAGGCGACGACTTTGGCGGTCGCTCGGTTCACAGTCGTCGCGTAATGACGAGCACACTCGATTTGGAAATTTCCGAGATTGAAACAACGCTGGTAACCGCAGACGGTCGATCCCTGCGCGCAGTATACAGCTGCATAACTGCCAGTTTCAGCCGCGATATGACGCGCCATGAATAAGTCTCTAACCGCTCTTGTTGGGCCGACATTGTCAGCAGGGTAGCATTGAGCGCGCGCCACGGCACACTGCAGCGCTCGTTGTCGCTGGGTCCTTCTCTGCCGCTCGTTATGACGCGCGTAATGAGAACGTCGAAATTCAGACTGATCCCTTTTAACGCTCCGCTCGCTCGTCATCCCTCTAATTCACCGTGAATAACCCGGCCCCCCCGGCGTCGACTTCACGCATCGGCTCCTATCGAAACGCGTTACCGACGTATCCTGCCAGCCGCGCGGGTACTTCCTTTCACCATTACGCCGACCAATTTTATATTCCATTATACCGGGGTTAAACAAAGGGCCGACAAGTGCAGGTGCAAGTCCGCGGAAACAGAAGAGGAGGGATCGATCGATCGATCCCTCTGAATGGCGGACGGTGCTTCAGCCAGCCTTAATTGCGTCGCAATGATCAGGACTGAAAATAGGTGCTATCGTTAATTCTCATTATCCGCGGGCTTATCTATACTGTCGAGCGAGGAGTCGTTAAAACGACCCCAGAAGAATCTCGACCTCGTGGCACATTTTCGCGCGAGGATCGGTGCAGGGCGGCCGTGGCCGTTGAAAAGCGAAGTCGCGTCCGACGTTTCTCGCCGCTGCAGAATGGGGCGAGCCCCTCGCCACTTGCTATATAGTAATTAAAGTAATGAGGGATAAACCGCCCGAGGAGCCTCGTAATTTATCCGCGACTGCTCATCCCGACAAGCTCGTCGCTGCGCCATCGACTTTCAAAACGGCTGGATTCGTTTGGAACGGAAGAGCGTAGGGTAAGACTGCGTTCCGTCTTCGCGGGCTTCACGCGTGGCTGGGCTCTTGACTTTGGAAATTGATCGGGGTGACTCGAGGCGGAATGCTTGTGGAATGGAAAGTCGTTAGCCCGAGCGCAAACGAATTTTTCATACACGTTAATTTCCTTATGCATTATGGACAAAGGTTGGCTGGCGCGGCGCCGCGACGCGGAGAATATTCCGGCGGGCAGCGCCGTAGATTGAACTTTCTCCTAAGAAATAACGGAAGGCGATATTACTCGAGTAATATGGAGTGCGCGAGGCACGCGGGCCGAGTCTTAGAAAACTTTCGAGCAGTTTTCCAATTTAAACTCCCGCGGCTTCCTCGGTTCATTAAAACGCTATTTTATCGCGCGGAAATATTTATGTAAATAGCTGAACTTTTCGACAGCAGGGTGAAAAGAGTTCTTCATCGTACGCCTGTTCAACGCGAGCGTGTGCCCGTAAACGTGCTTTATAACGCGTTTAGCGCCGCCAAGAAAGAAAGCTCTTTCCGTTAGCGTAATAAGAACGTACGATTAGTCGGGGAAACGAGCCCCGAGGCTGAATGGCGCGCGAGCATTTCCATAAAACAGCTTTACGAGGTCGTTGTTCCAGGACACCGACGGGCCTGGAGGACGTCAGCAAGTATCCGGAGCTGTTCGCGGAGCTATTAGCGCGCGGATGGTCGGAGAAGGACATCCAGAAGCTGGCAGGCCTCAATCTGATCCGAGTGTTCAAACTGGTGGAAAAGGTAAACCGTCTCTACCATTACTTTCTGCGTAAACTGCATTTCGAACGCGATAAGTAAATTCACCATCTAGCGGTCTAGCCGAATCTCATGGAAACTTTAAAAGGATCCGACCCAGGATCTAACCCAGACCTAACCTTCTCGCGATCAAAGTGCCGTTCTGAATTCTTTCACGACTGACACTCATTGGCAGGTATAATTATTACAGTGTGCTTAGCAGTGGCGGACTCGGGATTTAATCTGGGGAGGAGCCGAGTTGAACGGATGAAAATATTTTCAATGCAAATTCAATAAAATCGAGTTCTCTTTTCTTTTTACAAAGCCCCTGCTTTGGGGCGGGGGCAAGGGGCCCTGACATCATTCTTTAAATACACACTGGATTTTATTCTTCAAATAAGTTTTTATACTCACCTAATGAATTTTATTTAATTTGCATTAAAAATATTTTTATCCCTTCAACTCGGCTCGGGGGGTGCCAGGGCCCCTTGGCCTTCGCCCCTGGGCGCGCCACTGATACTTAGTGCATAATAAAAATTTGCACCGAACCCTCCGCGATCCCCGAAAACGCAATCCAAATTAGTCGCTCCGGAAAATGACTGATTGCGAGGAAAGATCATCAGCACGGTGGTGCTCTGGCGCGAAATAACCGCCGCGTCGCGTCGGCCGGGAAGCAGGTTAGCCGAGTCGACCAATATCGGATTTAATAAAGCACACAAATCATGCATCCGCCGGTGCATCGTCGAGCAAGTCTGCTGGACCGCGTACACCCGCCGGCGATTTTTGTTCCCTTGGAGCCCTGCCAATCGCAGAACCAGCTGGCTCGATCCTCCACCTACTCGAACCAACCGCCCTGTCCCTCTTCCATGATTTCTGCCTATCTACGACGTCCCACGGCTCTACGTGTACGTGTACGATGCACGATGCGCGTACAGGGAGAATCATACGTTCCGTCGCTGTCTCTTGGAACGGGCGGGAGCCTGCCACGTGTTAACGCTTATCCTCGTTTCCCGACGCAAAAACGGACAAACGGGAGAGTAATATATCCGTGGGTATGGGCGGAGAAAAGCCCGCGAGCACCGTGACCAGGAAGGAAACGGGGCGTACAGGTCGAGTTTTACGATTTTCCCTGGAATATCGATCGAGTCGTTGGCCACGGTCTGGTTCGTTGAATCTTGATATATCGCGGGATATTCACTGTCAGTGCTGGAAGATGATCGTGCCCGACCTGCCATCGGTGTGTCTCGCCGTTCCCGCCAGACCCGTTAATCCGTCGTTCGCACGGGGACCAGGGCCACCTTCTGGATCCGACGAGCCGACGAACGGGGGTGGAATAATAATTTGTATCGGGCCGTGACGTTGCTCTTAAACGCGCGCTTTTTACGGGTCAACATTAATTTCAAACTTCCCCCGGCCGCGCTCTACTTGTCCGTCTTTTTTCGCTGGTCGCGCAATCCCGTCGTAAAATATCCATTTGGCAGGGAAATCAAAAGCAGACCTCCGCAGCCAGATGATTCTCCCTCGCTCTGCGTCCGAATGCCCTCCAACGGGGCGTTACTTGAATTACACGGCCGGCCCTAGCGCGAGGAATTACGCGTACAAATAGTAGAGGGTGTTTGACGACCCTCGACGCGTTGCCGTCTCTGGAATTACGGCGATAATTTAATCGCGGAGGCGCGAAACTGGGTTCGTTAATGCGTAAAGGTAACGGGCACGGTGCACCGCCGCGGGTGGCGACGTAAATGGTGTAGCGCGCGCTCGCTGTAACCCTCGAGGAAATTCGCCACGGGGAGAAGACGAATTTCGCGGGAATTTATCGAATGAAGTCACGACGATCGGGAGGCGACTGCGAAACGTGGCGCGAAAGGAGGAACGAGCGCTCCGAGTAGGTACGTCCTACCTGGGCAGACCTTGGCGTTTCCATTCCTGCTACGGGTATTTGGAGCGTGAGAGGCGAGGCTTCGAACCATTTTAATTCCCAGCCTCGCCGGAATCTCTCGACCCCTCGACTGCTCGTTACCGGAAGCGAGAAACGTCGTAATTGTTAAAATAATAGACCAGTCTACCGTGTACAGGGTAAAACGATGACGAAGCTCGGCGCTCGTGGAATTGAATTCCGACATTCAAGACATTCTCGTCCCGGAGGGGAGCGGAATTCGAGGACACTTTGATCTGGCTCTGTAAAATGTTCCGCCGCCGTTGTCGGAGATAGAAGTTTTACGCAACCACCATGGAAGTCACGTGGACAGAACGTCCGGGAAAATTGAGACTAGTCCCTGGACAGAATCGCTGCTAAGAGAAGCATTGTCTACGGTTAATTGCATTCGAGCAACGCTGTAAGAGACGGTTATACAAGTATTTTGAAAGTGAAGGCTCCGCTTAAACAGCGGGGAGTGGGATTTAAGTTGGAGGAGTAGCGCGAGCCCTTTGAATTCTCTTTTAAAGCTGCATACCTACTTGGAGCTCCCGTAGAAAAATAAATAATCCACCACTGCAGAGTCGCAGAAGTGGTGAAAGTATATCTGACGACGAAATCAAGCGATGCAGCACCTGCGTAGCGCCATTTCGTGTTGCCGTCAGAACCAAGTAAAACACACCGGAACCCTTAAAGCGTGTTCCGTGCGCTGTCTAGCGCCATTCACGAGCAAGATGACACGTTTCAACCCTCCCCTTCGCCAGGATAAAGAGACTGGTTAAGAGTGGTCGGGGAAAAACGACGGTGCGTTTGATTAAAAACGTTCAGAATTTATGGACAATATCTTAGGCGCGGGACAAGCGTCCATCGTTACCCAGGGATGGCCCGACGCCCATTAACATTTTAATTTCCGCGACGATTCCTCCGAGCGTTCCGCGGGCCGCGGTCGGTAAATGTTTGCGGTGCACCTAGGCGCAGGGGGAGGGAATTCAATCTACAGATAAAACGCGTACGCGGACGGAAAAAGCGCGTATTACGACCGAGACGTTCGTAATGCCGCGATGGCGACAATAAAGCTGAATTTGATTAAAGCAGCTGGAATTGTCGCGTACCTCCTCGCGGACTGCTTCTCTTTCCAGCCTCGAACGCTGTGAACGCACCGACGTTCCCCATTGTACTCGTTTTAATTATACCCTAAACCCACTGGGGGGTGGAATAAACATCGTAGACAGGGACGAATGAATACTTCGTTCGAACGGAACAAGTAAAACTACATATGTTTTTAAAAATCTATTTCTAATTTTATTTACTTTCATTGTATTTTATTCTTTTTGCTTGTTTTCTACCTTGGCTAGGGTGATTCATATTATAGGGTTGAAATTAAAATATTACAATTTTTTTTACTTTGCTCATGCCCTGATTCCTATTAATATAAAAAGAATAACTGACAAATTTTAGGAAGATTGAGTAATATTTAGAGGTTGCACACTTTGCACACTAAATAATATGTAGCAGGCTAAGGAAACACGATTTCCAATGATAATTATTTTTATTCTCAAGTCCTTGAAAAAGAAATTAAACTTCAAAGAAGACTTAGACTTAGATAAATATACATTTTATTATTATTATTATTGTTCACTTCTATAAAAATTCTGTACCTTATTATTTTACCCACATTTTTAAAACCTAACAAAGCGAAAATATGTAGGGTAGAACGGGGTCGGTAGTAACAGGGGGTGAATGTAGCACGCTAATATCTCAAAACATATAATGGATATTAACACCAATTTCAGACATATGATAAACAATGACATTTGGAATCCATGTCCTAGCAGTATAGATACGCAACAGACATGGATAGCGAAGAAAATAACTTTTCGATACCCTACAGTAACTTTTCCTTACTGACTTATGATTGTAATGTAAGCACACCCTTTGCAAGTATGTGCTTTTTTTAATCTGTAATTTGCCTTTTTTTTTAAGTAATACTGATCGTTACTTAGCACTTTTAACTGTCTCGTTAGTCACAATTTATAATTGAAGTTCAAAAGTATGGTCGAGGGCGATTGTAACGTCGGCAGTCGGGGTTGCGGTTGTACCGCAACAGAACCGAATAGTGTCAAAGAAGGCGAATAATATTGTCTCGTTCGCATAGAATTCATGCAGTGTTACGGCCAATCCGGGGTCAGAGACGGTTGCAACACTTTACACTGTAACGTTAGGTCTATAACACTCCGCTTCTCATTTTTTATTAATAACTTGGATATCACTTGACATGCAGTGAAACTGTTGTGACTCAATGATGTCAGATATGTAAGTAACATTTCCGTATAAGAGTTTTTGTTGTAAATGTAATAGTTCCTGCGTAATCGTATTCCAAAGTCAAAGTGTTACTACCGCCCCAGGCCTACCTTAGTGATAAAACTGTGCAACCCTTAAATACTATTAAATTTGTCTAAAATTTGGCATACAGATCACTTAGATGAATAGAACCAAGGGGGCGAGCAAAGTTACGTGAAAATAGCACCTTTGGAAAATTGAAACACCCTACCTTGGCACTATTTCTTTTTTCCTTTATCTTGTTCATTTTTCTGTTTCTACTTTTATGTATTAGTCCTGCACTGGTTTTCTCTATTCTCTATGTAGATACCCAAGGGTTCTCTCTCTATATATAGAGAGAGAGATAAATAAATAAATAAATAAAAATCGAGGGTGCCAGTTGGATATGTCGACTTTGATGTGTCCCCCTCCAAAGGTCCCAGTACAAACCATGCAACTTTTGCACCCCATGATCCCTGTAACCTCGATTCGGAAATGTCTGAAGAAGTATCCCAGTGACCCGTAAAGCGTGCACGGTTCTCGAGAACGGCAGAACGAGACTCATACCAGCTGAACGATTAAAAGGCAAAAACACGAGGCAGACCGGAGTGAGGGCGGGGGGTGGCGCGGGGAGAAAAAAAAAAAGTTGTGAACATCGGTTACGCGTTCGTTCGCCGAGCGTCGAAAGGTTTGGCTGGGCCTGTAATGGCCGTGGAAGGTTAATGGGCTTACCGAAAATTGATGGTGGCTGTGCAGGGTCGCATGAAATACGTGCACCGCGAACTTTTTCCCCTGGCGGGCGCGGCTTTCGCCATACAACCTCTCCCGCATTCCCTTTTTCTCCTCGACCGACGATCGCCGAGCGTGATTTTTCCTGAGAATATTCGCGACGCCATGTGCACCGTACGAGCGGGGCCACCCGCCTAGCCCGTCGCCGTCCAACCCCCTCACCGACCCCCGTCGGTCGTGCTTTCAGCGGCCCGAACCACCGTGAAAATTGATTGACTTTTTCCTACGGGGATCGCCGATATCGAGTCCGCGAAAGGAACGAAAAGATTTCTCCGTTTCGCTGGGGGAAATTTCTCCGCCGCGGTATTTACTCGCCCGCCCCGTTGCCAGCGGCAAACCGTTGGACATTTCGTGTTAACGAATCGAGACCTCGTCTTTCTATTCGCAGGTGCGCGACGACATGGCCGCGGAGGGCATAGAACCCCTGGAGGAGGAGATTCCGAACGAGGACATAATCGGTCGGGACTACTGCCGCTACCAAATTAAACGTGTAATGGCCCCGTAGCCGTTATCGATCCGCCACGAGCGTGCTCGGAGGACAGCCGTGAAATAGAAGGGACAACGTAGAAACGAAGGGGGCCAGGGAATCGAAGGATCGTTGTCAGGGCGAGAACGAGACTCCAACCCCCCATGAACCACATCGATCCGCGGATCCTCGCCGTCCACGATGGACGACCAGGCCAACCGATCGCTTTCCTTCGGCCGTTTTCTTCGGGTCGGTCGCGAGACTCTCGTCCGCGTACGTAAGTAGATAGGCAAACTCGATTTTCCTCGACAAAGTGTCCTCGTGAGACGCACAAGATACTCGCGGGCAGCGTCGGCCGAGGCGACCGGTCAGGCGGATCCGATCTCCTCGTGTTTCGTCGTTGGGGAACGAATTCTCGATGGAGGATCGCGTGGAAGGAAGATAATGCAAACTTGGAACCCCTGAAATTCAGGCGTGGATCGAGGGGAGAGGATGGTCCCCGAGATTCGAAGACCAACGCGTTCGTGTGAACGTCCGAGGATTCAGGGCCAGGCGTAATCGATGTTTAATATGCACTCAACGATTTTCTCGTCGATGCTGGAACCAAAACTGTTCTAGTCAATAATAATTATATTATATTATACTATAAATATGTATAACGATCGATCTCGAGAGCGACTGACATCGATCGTGGTGACGGTGGCTACTACGATCCGAATGGATGATTTACCGAGGATGAATGCGTGCGTGTGCTTGCGAGAGAGAGAGAGATGTGTGACGATGCTTGTACATATGGTACCTGAAGTCGGAGAACATATTGATCCTCTTGTCGAGCAAATCGGCCGAGCTTGCATCCAGATGGTAACGAAAATCGTGCTTACACAAATTGCTTGAGTTGTTTGCTTTGAAACTCCTCCCAAACTGTTTGGAACGTTGAACAAGTCGAGTCCTACCCTCGTTTAAAGGTTTCTAAATGGGGCTGGTTTGCTCTGGCAGTGTCGGAGGGATCTAGATATGGAGTTAGACTTGAAGGAGCTGATACGTTGACGAGGGTCAACCTCTACCGCGTGAACTTTCCTACGATTTTGCACGATCGAAGTTGACGTCGACGCGCGCGCCGTCGATGTAACATCACGAATGGATTCTGGAGCGCGTCTCTAACATCGTAACCACCACTTTAAGACTCGTATATTCTACTAACGCACCGATAATATCCTTTCCTAACGAATGTTTTTACACTAAACTTTTCATATAGCCAAATTTTAATGACCCCCGCTCGCGCGTCGAGCGGGGGGCAAAGAAATTAAAAAAAAAAAAAAGAGGAAAAAAAGGAGAGATAAAAAAACGACACATCAACTTCCCTCGTGCCATCGATACCCACATCAGGTCGTTAACTTCGTTTCATAGCCGCGCGATCGAAACGCGACGTCGCTTACGTTCCGATTGAACAGAAAAGAAAAACAAACACACTTGTTTCGTATCGATCGAACTGACGACCATTCGTGTGCAAGTAGTCGTGATCAACGAAGCGCCAGCCTCGTGAGTATATCCTAACATTTCAAACGTTACTGATACCCGAAATAAATCGACGACAAATCGAAATACGATCGTTGTCAAACCGAACCTGTGTACCAATTCTTTCTTCTCCACATCCCACCCGCGAAGCTGTGAGCCCCCGCACAGAGGGCCGACGCAGGCCTGCCTCTGTACAGAGCAGCGACGCGAAATCGAAAACAGAAGTCGATGCCCCCGCCAAACAGTGCAAGTAGGGGGCCCGAAGTAAACGCGCGATTGTAAATCGAGTGCATCGATCCCCCAATTTACAAGGTAACAAAGGGCAGCGGGCTCGTTGCCGATTCACACAGCGCGTACGAACCAATCAAGTGCGAAGCACACGCGTTGAAATCGTAAACGCGGCCTGGTTTATCGGTATTTCGTGGGATCGTACGTGCAGTAAATTCCAGCGGAGGTTGATTAGATTGTCGTCCCGCGGATTTGATAACGGCTGATTACCTATCAATCGAATGAATCAATCGGTACCCCCGTCCCGGCTCGCAAAATTTCAGGAAACGCCGTAGCGAACGATCGGCACAGAGGATTTTATTTTCATCCACTGTTTGCTCGACAATAAACGGTAAACCCTTTACCTCGCTACTATCGGCTTCCCTTTTCGGCGTTCGTCGCATTCAAGATTCAGCCCACGATCTCGCCCGTGCACCGGCGACGCTCGTTCATTTACAGCCGCGCCTTGTTTAATTTCGTACCATACAACGATCCAATTTGTCGAGCCTTAAGAAGAAGAGGAGAAGAACGTTAATGCGATTCCAAAGTCACGGCGGTGGCGGAAGTTTAAATCCAATTTCCGTCCCCGCAAGGATAACAAGTTTTCGCTTTCTAATCGTTTAAAAGTGCCCGAACAAAAGCGTCGCGTGAAAGTTTGAAAAGATGAGGGGTAGGGCGGGGGGAAAAAGAAAGGAGGGCGCTCGCGGTCTTTCAGTGATAATTAATTTCTCACCATTCGTGGGTCCCTAACGAGCTCGTTAAAAAGTTTTGACACGTTTAGACCGGGATTCGACCGTGCAAAAACCATTTAAGCGTCTTCCCTCGACGGGCCGAAGCTGAATGAGCAGCCGGTTTTCTTCGTCCAACCTACCCTGTTGCAAACCGTCCGCCTCCCTTCCCTGCGCTTTCCTTTCGCCACCGACCCTTCTTTCAGGCACCGTTCACTATCGCTTTCACACAGATTTCCCTCGTTCTGGGCCGACTCTGATCTTCGCAATGCCGAGCCTCTGCCGATGACTCCGACACGGGTAAGGAACCAGAGCTAAACGAGAACGAAACGGGAACGAGAGGGAATAAAACGGAAACGAGGCGAGGTCGAAAAAAAAAGGAACGTGGAAAAGAGAAATATCCTTGATGGTAGGGGAGGGCGAGAGGGCGGAAGAATCTCGAAGAGCCCCGAGGAAGTGGAAGACCTGGCCGAGCCACTCTCATTGTTTCGCTCTCGGCGAGATATCGGCCGGGTTTATGGGTAGAAACTCGACCTATAAATTTTATCCTTTAATACGCCTGGCTACGTATAACACGGGGAACCGGCGAGTCATATCTCGTGCACTCGCTCCACAGAATTCCGCGATACTTTTCGGCTACTCTGGATTCTTTGTAAAAGTCCTAAGGACAGCCGGGCGGATAGTTCGGAAGAACAGCTCGAGAACTGTCGCTGAACCATAAATCGCGAAACGACTCCACGGTAGCGAACATTATACCTACCGTCGTTTAAAGAATTCCTCCTCACCGCGAACTAACTTAGTCGAAGTAGCTCCAATGAGGGAACCCGCGTATATCGAGCGGGGGATGGAATCGAATATCGGTGGCCTGGCTATCGGTCGGCCGTAGGAAGATCAGGTATCGAGTGGAAGACAGAGTAGGTAATGTCCGATGGGACGATGGGGAAAGACACCGGAGGGGGTTTGCGGTGTAGAGCAGGGGGTGAATTAATACCGCATCTGCGAGGAATTTGCTGCACCGTCGAGGCTACTTCCGGCTTACGCGATGAAGAATCAAATACCAGTGGCCGGGTTGATCATATGCTAGCCTGCGAGAGGGGGCGGGCCTTTACGATTCGGTCAATCGTAAAGCCTGATAGCCAGTCGTATCCAGTTCCAGCGGCTGGTCCGGTAGACCGACCTGCACTAGAAGCCATTTCGAACGGCACGAAGACCCCGCCACGTTCCACAGAATTCCCACCCTTCGTGAATATTATATCGCCCGCCGTGATTGAATCAATGCGGAGACGGTGTAATTCGACCCGATTCGATTCGAGAGAACGGTCCAACGTGCGTCGAGCTACTTCACCCTTCTGAAGAGGAACGCAAGAAGCGCAAAGAGCCCTCGTCCCTTATGTATGTACCTAGGATTCGATCTGCCGTTCGATCCACCGCTTCGTTTTACAACCCCCGAGCTTCTTGGCCCGCTGAATCGCCGCCAGGCTTAAATTATCGAAGGCCCGCGGTTATTTCCTCTTCGCCCTTAAAACGCTCGAACGGAGGCGCCGTTCAAGAATTTATTTATCGCTGACGAACATGGTTATTTCGACGATCGAGCGGGTAGGCACGAAACGGGATGCCGCGTAAAGTATTTACGCGAGGCGGGCCCTTGGGAATTAAGATCTCCCCCGCGGGTTACAGCTCCGAGTTTACTCGAGATTTCCTTTCGCCCGCGGCCCACCGACCGCGACTCCAGCTTCTACTTTCGCGATTCTGGATTACCATTACCGTGTGCGAGTTTTTAAGGATTTAGGGGATACTGAGATTCTTTTCTCTCTAGAAGACCGTTTAAAGGGAGAGTCCGGACGTCCGTTTTACTCGCCTTCGCGACGATGCTTTGAAATCAGTACCCTCATGGTACAAGACACAAAACTGTCGGTCATTGAATACATTACGCCAGTAAATGAAACGCAAATCCGGTCGTACTGGCCGTAACGGTAACGGCATTAGCACACAAATTAAACGGAACAACCTATCTGGCCTCGCGACACCTTTTGCGCAATATCAGTTAAGATACCTCCGAAGGCAGCTCGTTTCACTTTATGAATTCCAATAGCACTCGCCGAGCTCCCGTCGCTTGGAGGAACGACGCGTCACGTTACAATGTAGACGCTGGCGGACCAGCAGAGAAGTTCCAGGAAATAGATTGTAAAACTTATGGAAAGACAACCACGAAGCGAGTCGCGCGAAATGTAGAAAAAGAGACGCGGGGGATATAAGAAAACGAAGTGCTTTGTTAAACGCTACTTAACGGTACTCGGACGATTGTGTTCCGTTACCGGCGTTAAATCGACGGAATGCCGCCGCAGCGTGCAGAAAATTTTAATCCACCCGAAACAGCTTAAATTCATAACGCGAGCGAGTTACGGTACGCGTGAACGCGGAAGCCAGTCGTAGAACGCTCACGACCATTGTCCCGGATTATCGAATTACCCCGGCACTTTTTCTTCCTGCTTCCGCGTCCTCTCGCCGAGGCTTTTCATTTTTTTTTTTTTTTCAGCCGGCTCCTCCGTTAGCCACGCGTGTACGCGGTACATGGGAGACAGACTTTATGAACTCGGCCGGGCAGCGCGCGTCCGCCGGGAACGCGTTTTTCCACGGGAACGAAATTGAATGGGTCGCAGTTTATGGCCCGAGGAATTGCGTGCCGTTATGCAGGACGCGTCCACGGTCGCATCGCGCTTTTACGATCCTCGCAAGTGCGGCTAATGTTTACGCGATTTCTCGGGAACGTATCAAGAAACGATTCCCCGAGGGATCTTCGTTACGTAAAAGGTGGCCCATGATCCGCGGTGCACCCTAAACGAAAGCGGTTCCCCGTACAAAAGTAAGCGGAGTGGTTGGAGTAACGAGAAATTGGAGTCTGGCGCGGTAGCGATCGAGCGCGCTCGGCTGACGCGTCCGTCCATTACTAGACGTTTCTACTGGCGCGTCGGATTTCGCGCGGCAAGTAGAAGTAACGAGCAATGGACAGACACGTCGCGCTCAAACCGCACCGCGGTTCCTCGAAACAGATTTTCTCCGAGAGGAGGTGTTATAGAACCTTCACACTTTTCCGAATCCTTTCAGACGAAGAATCGAAGCCATTTCGGTTACACCGCGACATGGTTCGTGGACGAGCGCGAAGCTGAATATTCCAACGGATGGCCGCGATGTCTCTCGAGCCATCATTTAAATAACACACGCTGCCCCGTCCAAAAGACCAAAATAATGTCGTATTCTTAGCACTCGGGTCGATCGGTTTCTTCTTTCAATCATTATCGCCGACACTATTCTCGCTCGGGCTGGCCTCGTTTGGCCAGAAAGGCTAGCAAACAGCTGGCAAAGCACGGGTCAGCAGTTCAATATCTGCGCTTTGCATACGCACGCGGATACCGTGCAGCCAGGTAGCGCGGTGCATCGCTCTTTTCCTACTTTTTTTTTCTCTCCTCCCCCACTCACTCTCTCGCTCTCTCTCTCTCTCTCTCATCGAACAGCAGTAACGCCATTTCGACGCGCCGTGGATAATATCAATGGGGAGATTGCGCTGCAATCTGCGTAAATCGAAACAGAGATTTCGTTGTCGAACGTATTTCACGGCGGTATATGCAAATTTGTGCGCCGCGGGAGAGCGTGACGCGAAATTGCGGTGTCAAAAAATACGATCTCAAAATGACACTGACGACCGTGTCGCTGTTTCGTCGGGGGGGAGAGGATATAAAGGAATTGGAGCGGGCGTGGAAACTGAGCGCTGGTGGTTTCTTTAAAAATATCCATTTTATTCGTTCTCTAGACTTTCCTCCAGATAATACGAACAAGTTTCCGCGAATATATATGAATAATCTGTACAAAATGAATAGCTTTCACAGTATAAAAATACCGTTTCCATCTGGGCGACGGGTGGCCACGCGGACGTGGCTGCGAGCAGCGCGGCGTCGCGACTAAAAACAAAAAATCGCCCTCCTGGCGATGGGTTTCGAAAACAAAAACTATGCCCGAAGCGACAGACTCTCCAGAGCATGGGGAATACTGTCTGATAAACTTTCTCCTTTCCTAGCACGATGCACAACGATCGTCCGTCGTCGACGCGTAACAGGGATATATAACCGTCTCTGTTTTTTATGCCACGCTCCCTAACAATCGCGCGAGTAGGTACAGTGTCAAGGTGGGACGCGCGCATCGAGCGCCAGGGTCGAGTGCGCGGCCGACCAAGTTGACTTCGTCGTCGCCGCCGTTCAACGACGATCAAACACAAAAATAGTTATAACTTAACGGGGGGCGCAAGCAACAAGGGAGGCGAACAATTTTTCACGATGCCCGTGAACAAAAGTAACGTTAAACGCAATAATAACAAGGAGAAACAAGAACGCCGAGATGGCTTCTCCCTTGAAAGGAGGGACGAGGGGGAAGGATCGAGCAGGGACTAGCGAAGAGCTAGGATGGGATCGTGGAACGGAGGCAGGATTCCTTTTTTTTTTTCTTTTGTCTTCCGCGATAGTCTCAACGGATGGGCCGTCGAGGAACCGTGACACGGCACGCGACGTTCAGAAAGACCGGAAATCGACGTTGTTGGCCCCGGTGGTAGCTCTTCGACACGAAGAACCACGGGGATGATGAGTGTGTGTGTGTGTGTGTAAAGCTGGCGACTACCAGAGTACGTTCGTAAAAGCTTAAAACAGAAACTGCGACGGAGCTCGGTGTCGGTGACTGGCGTGTCTCTCACTTAGGCTAGTTGGCCACCTTCTCCCGCTTCAGGGAGCCGAACTCCTCCAGCATCGCTTGTAGCCCATCGGGAACTCGACCGGCGTCCAAATCCGACCCCCACTGCCGATACTGAAAGGAAAATAGCGGTTACCACGGCTTCCAGGTGACGCGGTGTCGAGCGTCGATTCGTTATACCCAAAGCGTTCGCGGGAACTTTAAGAGGAAGAGCTGGAGTGGTTCGGAATGGTGGGGTGTCGGTGCGGGATAGACTTCTCTCTTCTGGATTCGATCTTGGACGCACACGGTGCTAGGATACAGGGCAAACACGCGGGAGACGTGTTTTCGACGGAGTTTTTCGAGGAAACTGGAAAGAGAGCGTAGGTTGTAGCGAGTTGAGAACGGCCCGCGTTACTTGGAATCGGACACGTTGCAGACGTACGCCCATACGTTTCAAGTGTTTGACTGCAGCGCGAATTATTTTCATTCTACATGCCCGACCGTCGGAATCGAAAGCAAACAGACGCGGGGAGCACAGCCACCGATCACCGCGCGTCGCGGCACAAACGGATTTTCTTCTTTTTCGCACTCCCAACGTAACTAACACGGTATCTCGCGGATAGAAGCGCGTGAGGGCATTGGGAACGAAAGTTACGGGATTTTCCCAATGCTTTCACGGCGCTCGCGCGTCCCTTATCGCATCCTGGATGCCAGAACTAATTCCGGAAACTTCGAGGCGCGCGCGTTCTTTGCGAAAAAATGAGGGCGGGACGCGGCATGTTTACGATTCTTCGGGAAAACTTGCCGTCCTCCGTGTTCTTCTACCCGCTGCCGCGAATTTACGATATTAACGCACGGGGGTTGCGGAGCGTTGGTGCCGGGACGCGCAACTCTGCTATCCGAACGCGAGAAAAGACGGGCATGGTTATTTAATCGCCGACACGTACGACTTTAAAAACGTCCGGCCATAAAGGCGGTGCGCGGAATAATAGGCGCATAACTCATTCCCGCGCGAGCAAAACTTTGCAAAGGAAAGGATTTATATCGTCTCGTTGCATAGCCGGCAACGATGGGATAGGATGGGATATTCGCGCCAAGTATGACGGGCGAAATGAATCGTCTCGGAGGAAAGACGAGCGAGGATAAAGCGGTGGAAATTTTAAACGAGACTCACCATCTCCAGCTCCGTTCGAAGAGCGAGCACAGCCTTCTCGCGGTCCGCCACCAGCTCCTCGAGGTATTGATACCTTAGCTTCTTCCGCGCACGACACTCCCTCGCACTCTGCCGGCTACGCTCTGCAAAAATAAACGGAGAGGTGCGAAAACTTGAGAACACGAGGTCGAAATGTCGTTAAGCCTCGTACACGCTTGGTCGCACGTGCGCTACACCCACTCAAGCTTCAAGTATTCTGATTCTACAGGAGGAAAACTTAAAACGGAGGCTTTATTCCCCCCTGGAGGGGAAATTAATGGAAATTAAAACGAGGGAGGCGTCGAATCTAACAGACTTCGTGCTTAATTTTTCTACGCTGTCGCAAGTGTGGAAGAGCCTTAAGAAACGATCGGAAAGTCGAATACGGGGAGAGGTAGGGAAAGGCAAACAGGGAGCGGTGTGTAACGCAAGCTCCGTTCGCTCAGCGAATTTTCCGCGCGAATAAAGACCGCCGCGTTAAAAATGCAGGGAAGATTCCCTGCGTGAGGTCTGGCGCTCGCGAGATAAGCAGCACCGAATTCTAATAACGCGCCGCGATATGTTTGAAACGATGTTTTCTTGCGGGCGCTAGTTCCACGCGAAATGCAAATATCGCTCCGTTTCGCGGCGTCGAATCGCGAAGGGTATATAAGGCGCGGCTGTAAAAATTCGCGGCTTAATGATACCCGGGACGCCAGGAGCACGATAAATCCGCCTTCGTACGTGCTGGCGTACTCGATGGTCAAGTAAGTAATAACAAGGTGCTGTTTTTCTCTGGAATGGATTTGCCTGAGATTGCTGGAACGCATTAATAAGACGTGTCGCGCTGTATACAATGAGCCACTTAGTAGGAATTGCAAATGAAGAGCTCGCCGGTGAAAGACGTGCAAGGAAGGAAGTACGGACTTGCATTTGGAATAGAAAACAAAGCGACGCGAGCAATGCTGCGCGTGAAAGAGAGCTCGTTTAAGGGGTAACACCACTCTAGAGGCAGAAAAAAAGACCTAAATTTGACAATTTATTTTGGGAGTATGACAAACGGAATAGAATTTCTTTTCAGAGGGTTTATTCAACACATATTGAAGTACGAAAAACAATTTTTTTATTGTCATTTTCATACAAAATGGCGGCGACAGAGCCCGTCGTCGAAACCACTTCTTTCAAACTGGGAGGACGGATTTCTCGGAGACTATTGCATGGATCGATTTAAAATTTTTACAGTAGCTTCACAACAATATTCTCTTTGGAAGTACGTAGCCGTTTTTTTATTGAATGTAAACTCTTTTTTTTATAAACAATTTAATGCTCATGTTTAGGGCAAAGAATCAATTCATTTCTTAAAAAGTGCACCACTTCCACAAAAATTGATTAAAAAAAAACCCCCTACGTAATTCCAAAGCCAATTGTATATAGATTATAAATTTTTTTTATTTTTTGTTCCCGGACTCATACATGCCGAGAAATCCGTCCTCCCGTGGCGGTGTTTTCAAAAAAGCTGTTTTCGACGACAAGCTCTGTCGCCGCCATTTTGAATGAAAATGACAATAAAAAAATTGTTTTTCGCACTTCAATATGTGTTAAATAAACCCTCTGAAAAGAAATTCAATTCCGTTTGTCATACTCCGAAAATAAATTGTCAAATTTAGGTCTTTTTTTCTGCCTCTAGAGTGGTGTTACCCCTTAAGGGGCTAGATCCAAAGTAACGTAGGTAACAGATCCAAAGGTTCTAGTCGCCCGAGATTACCGAATTACCACCTTCACCATCGCACCTCTTCGTTTCGCGAACGAACGCAGTGTCACTAAAGATATCGAGTCTCCTACCGAAACGAGGACCAAGCTCCTTCGATGAAACCACCGATACGCGTTACAGCCGAAATTACGAAAGCCACGGTTGCCCTAGAAACACTGCAAACGGTCCGATGCGATAGAAATGGACGTCGGTAAATATTCCCCGGTTCCCATGACCGGCGCTGCCATAAATTTCGCGCGCAAAAATTACAAACGAAAGTGAAGGACAGGGGCTGGCTCGCGTTGGACGGTAACCATCGAGCGATAAATCCACGTAACTGAAATGTGACGCGTGATTTTTCACGCGAGCAGCGAGGCCGCGTATCAGTCTTGACGAATGGCGGCCATGCGGCTGATCCGCGGGGCACGGTTTTCGGTGGAGGGTACGCGAAAACCGGAGGCGATGATACAATGGATGGTAATAGCCCGTCGCAGGATATTGCAAATTTCTCGCGGCGCGATTAAGACCGTTTACGATCAAGGGTCGCGACTATTATCGCGTCTACGGCACGCTAAGCCCGCCTTTTACGCCTCTTACACCTTTCACGCCTTTTACGCGGCATTGAACGTTCCGTCGCCGGTCCCCCGTCGCAGATTTTCTTTTCCAAAAAGTGTCCCTCCTCGCGAGGTTCCATGTCGAACAGACTTCTATCGGAAAGAGATTGGACGCGACGCGCTTCAGATGCACTCTGTAGGGGATCGATTCGGTGTCAACGAGCAGACCAACCTGTTAACATCGCAAAACGTGCCGACCCCTCGTGAAAGTTTAATAAATTCCGACAGAGGCACGAGGTTCTCCGAAATTTGTGGGTTCGCGTAAGATCCACTAAATAGGTTGCGAGCGAAATCGAACAACTCCGCTCGAACGGAGCTAGCGCGCGCGGTTGCAGAATCCTGTCTGTCCCCTGGAGGGATCGCGGACGCGCGGATGAAATTAGGGGAAATTGAATTTAGGACGTCTGCCAAGGGGCAAAACCGAACGATCGCTGCGGCGTCAGAAATCGTGGCCGCTGAGACACGACGGGGCGATAAGAGGAAGGAAGGCGAGGGGAGGGTACACACACCCCCGGTATACACGGTGTCGATCCGAGCGAGGGGAGGATGGAGAGCTCGCGAAGCGGGGTACCAAATAGAAAATTACGGAATCGCGAAGAACAAGAATATAAGAGGAATCGCGCGGTTCGCCCGCAGAGCCGGGAGTAGCGCGGGATTGCGGAGGCGAAAGTTCGTTGGTCGTAAAACGAGCTTAAAGCTCGCCGCCCACCCGCTCGGAGCTTTCTCCCGACGGTAGGAACCAGTTCGAATGTACAGGGTAGAAGCTTGGGGGAGATAAAGCGCGCAACGTACAAGGGGCTGGGAAACATCGAATCCGCAGGGAGATTGTTTCATCTGCGCGATTTACCGAGCTGCTCGTAGGTGAACGCGGCGTTTATGGGCTCGATGAGCCATCAGAAACGAAGGAGAAAGGGCAACTAATAGGAACGCGGTAAACAAAGAGAAATAGGAAAGCTGGTAGGAAGGTGCGGCTACAAAATTTCTTAATGAAACAGGTTGGACTGCTGGCGGAGAAAGTAATCTCGTAAAATTAGTAAGCAGAGTAGCTTGCACATGTTGCACGTTGCAAGCTACTGCCCGACGTTGGTTCCGCAGCGTCTTCGCGCCAGAGCTACCCCGTCTACCCTGGCCAAACGGCGGAATTGCAAAATACGGCTTCCCTGGCAGATCTCGGGCGACAACATCGAGAACATTGGTTCCCGCCGCCACGTTGACCCGGCATAAATATTCATCCAGCGCTGGAGATAAATATTCCTACGGTGTCATGAGTTTGGGCCCTCGCGGACGGCCACTCGACGCTGCGCAATCAACGGACGTGTGTTCCTCACGTGGCCCGTGTAACGCGCTCGGTTACAGCTTGTTTTCGCGCTTGATACTCCGCCAGAAAGGCCAGCGACTGCAGCTGCCGCCACCTTCAACCAGGGACTTAATACCGGTATAATGCTCATACCGGTATTTCGCCAATACAGCTATACCGAAACCGATATCATACCGAAAAAGATAAATACCGAAACCGATATCATACCGAAAAAGATAAATACCGAAAACAATCGGTTTTCGGAATTACCGGTAACCGAAATAAATACCGGTATTTTTTCGGTATTCTTCTCGGTGAACACCGAAACCTACCATGTTACTGAAAAGAATACCAAAAAAATACCGGTATTTATTTCGGTTACCGGTAACCTTTTGTTTTCGGTATTTATCTATTTCGGCAACCGGCATTGAGCTATAAGTATACCTGGAGCATAGACTTATATAGACGGAGCGGAAGAGAGGACTGTAGGCGAGGGGACTGTAAGATCGGAGGGGAAAAGGCAGAAACCATACAGGCAATTCGGTAGCTAGGTTCGGATGTATTCGGTTCTTGTCGGTTCGGCATTAATGGCTATGTTCGAAACATAACCACTGTTGCTCAACTATTACTGTTCTAAAGCATCGTAGTGGTCGTTGTATATAATCATATATTAATTGAGTGTAATAATGACTTATTGCGTAGTAAGCGGTTGTGCAAATCGCAGGAAAAATAAAAACTGCGAACAGTTGGAGAAATAAAATATAAATAATGATAGTATTCGATTTCACATGTAAATAAATAAATATACATACATAACCAACAATTTATATATTATATATATAATCTTAGAAATTCAAATGTGTTGCTTGATTATCGAATAGATAATATGTTTATAATAAAAATATTTTTTTTTTTTCATCAGTTATGTCGCAGCAAATGAGCGATATATATCTATTATACTATATAATTATTTATGCATATTAATTATGTTTATGAACTTTTAAGCTTACAAAATCTTTAAAAATATAAATATTATTGCATATATCTATAAGTACGATTTTATTTAAAAAAAGCTTCATTCTATTTACTAATTTTGTTATATATATAACCTACATGATATACGAAATTTTGAATTATGTATAAGTATACCTAACTTTTTCGACTAAGTATCCCTCATAGATATATATAACGTCATTGAATTTCCGAATAGCCCCGAGGAGGAACGGAGTTACCCGATTTGCCTGTATGACAGTCCCCTTACCGCGAATCTTACAACCCCCCTCAGACACGCTCCGTCTATATATGTCTATGACCTGGAGAGGGAACAGAGCAATGGCGGCCGGTCAGAGAAAAAGAGAAATTGAGCCCAATGAACATAGCACATTTACTATATACATGATAGTATAGAGTGAGAGGGATAATAGGAAGAAGAAGGATAGGTTCACCCGTAATCTTCTATTTTTCTCTGACCGCTGTCGCCTCTACTTCTTCCCATTGCTGTTCTCTCTCCAGGTATTCTTATAGCTCAATGGTTACCGGTAACCTTTTGTTTTCGGTATTTATCTATTTCGGTATGATATCGGTTTCGGTATAGCGAAATACCGGTATGAGCGTTATACCGGTATTGAGTCTCAGACGAAGATGCAACCGAAAAATACCGGTATAATACCGGTATTTTACGTACCGGTAGGAGTCCCTGCCTTCAACTGCGGTTGCACTGTTTACAGGACTTGGGGAGAATGCAGGTCGAAGAGAATCGCGGGAGCGTCGCCGACTATCGATGTTCAAAGGAAACGCGGGCAAAAGGCTGTTTCCAGTTTTTCCACGTGTAACAGGCGACGGTGGTCAAGGGAAAGTTTAAACTTTAATACCAAACTTTCACTGTGCCGCAGCATTACTCTGGGAAGTCCCTTCACTGCACGTACTTTCGTTACAGTTCACATTTCAAACTTTCTTCCAAGCATTACTGTACGGTAAGAAGTTCCTTACCGAGCTTGGCTTTCATATCCGACTTTTCGGACGCCTTCCTTCCAGGCTTGCGTCCCCTCTTGCCCCCCTCTTTCCGATCGCCGCGAGATCCCTCCTGCAATGAGAATAAATGCTGTTACATACGAATTTGGTCGTTCGCTGCTCTCGAGCCTGCTTCTGGTGTCTGGGGCGTATTATCGGCAGAAATACAGCGGCGACGGAGAATCCGTCCCAGTCATCAGAAGCGACAAACAATTTGACAACGATTTTCACCTTCGAAGCACGCGTGGAACAATAGGATGGGGTTATTCAACGTCCACAAAGAAAACGTTTAACCATCCATGCAGTCAATATCTCGGAGCTCTCTCTCTCTCTCTCTCTGCTCCACTTAGCGCAAATATACCAAGTCTGTTATTCTACATCGCACTTCCATTATTGCACTCTGAAATTATTCAAAGGGAAAGCACAGAAACTCTATCGCCACCGCCGACCGCGACCCGCGAGGCTTTCCGAAGCTCATTCGACACGAAGTGATCGATATCTAGATACCAGATGGAGGTGCACCTCTGGCACCCCGGTCCCATCGAACTTGAGTCCCCGTGAAAAACCGCTGCCACGGAGCAAGGAGGTCGGAGGTCCGAAAACGGGGGATAAGAGCACCCTGTCCGTTGTTCCTTCCTGCCGCTGATTAATATCTCAAACGAGTTGGTCGGAGCTCGCGGGGAACAACGCCCGGCGTTTTCAATGGAAACAAAAGCTTATTGAGTCGCGAAGGAACAGCTCGGCGAGACCCGCTAAAAGCTCTCGACGCGCGAAATCTGTATCCACCCTGTCCGAGCGCGCCGTTCCCAGCCACCTACGTCCGCGAATTCTCGCTCACGGATAACCGTGCATCAACGTTCCCCTCCCTCGATCGTAACACGTTTCAGTTAATAGCCCGGCACCGTCGTATACGGCGCGCCCCGCGATTGTCATCGTTGTCGTTGGAAGTTGAGGTCGCCGGGGAGGAAGGAGCGTCGTTCGAGTGGTCCGCGAGGGACCGAGGAAAAAGGGTGAAACGATCGTTCGGGGATGAACTGGTAGAACGAGATCACGCGCCCCCTGGAGAGGGCAACGGGGAGGCATGAACGAGCGAGTATAACGCACGCAGCGTAGGCGTGTCCCGGGTCTCGGGTCTCGGCCGACCCCGCGCGACCCGTTAAAATTTACACGTCCCCGGAGCACGGTTGTTGCGCGACGAGCAGGGACGGCTGCCGCAGGCTTAGCTATGCATGTGCTCGCGGGTGACAAAATACAAATTCTGCCCCCTTTTAGGGGAGCTGTTTACCTTCGGCCCTATCCTTTCCTCTCAATCCTATCTGGTATTAAATCTCCTCGAATCCTCTTTCTTTCCCTCCACCGCTCCCGACTTCTTTGCTAGCCGCCTCTGCTCCCTCTATCTCTGTCCTACCGCCTGTGCCTCCCTCTGCCCAGCCGCCGCGACTCCTCGCGCAGGTCTTTGTGGGTGGAAAATGGAATTGATGTTCCGCGATGAGTAGCGAGATACAGGAACAGAAGGAGCACCGGGGGATAGAGAGAGAGAGAGAGAGAGAGGGACGAGGCGGTTCGTGGAAGGATTTCGCGAGTCTACGGGGCAAGCATCGCGAGCCACTCGGGCACGTCTTAAAGCTAAGAATATAATTAACTCGCGAGAGACGGTGTCGGCGAACGAAGACGCTAGGCCGGGATGGTTGAATGGAAAAATTAGATTAAGCCCCTTTGTACTGCTACCGCCTACTATTTGGGTCGTGTCGGAAGGCGCGCGCGTCCACCTTTCCGGGAAAGCTGGCGATGCCTTTATCAAAGTGTCCATCGCAGCGGACACCAATATTAAGAAGATCGGATCGGAGTTGAATTAAGGCTTCGGTGTCTGATCAAGCAGTGAAACTGTCCTTCCTCCTGCAAGATAACGGTCTGCCCAAAGGTCTGAAGTCTAAAGAGCCGCGAAGATTGCGCGGGGAACTCCATGGGCGCGGCCCGGCCGGATGCCCATGGCAGCGGGGCACCGCGCCAGGGACCGGAAGCTCGTAAACCACATTGTACACAATCGAGCACAGAGGCTTTGTAGTTTCGCAGCTCGCCGGGCGATTCCCTCTTACGCGTGTTTCTCAAGCGCAAAGGCCCGGTTACGCAGCTCGGTTCGCGTCAAGGCCCGCCGCGCCGCGCCGTTCCGAGCGGACCGTGATTTAATCCAGCGGCGGCGTGAAGGCACGACTCGCCGCCACGGCACGTATGTGGTAACACGCGTCGCTCGGCTTACACGTACCGAACGAGCGGTGCGTGGACACGCGACAGTGTCAAAGGCGATCATAGCAGACTGTATTGATAGGGCGATCAACACGGACCACGAGATTCATTGCAGACGCTTGCAGAGATCGAACGGCTACGAAGTAGTGATGGGCGATTGATGGTCAGAGTATCGATACAGTTAAAATATCGAAAGCGAAGTATCGATATCGTCAGTATCGATACGTTTACCCATAATTACTGCTGCTACTACTGATAATCGATGACCATTTTTTTTTGCTGGCCATGTTAACGATTCATCACTATTAGGAGTAAAATTCCAAATTGGAAGTAAATAATTTATTCCATTGTTTACAATAAAAATATATAAAAAATATTTACATCACACATTTCAATCAAAATGCCAATCCTCAATAGACAAGGAACCTAAAAATAGTAATTGTTGTAAATGCTCCCCAGTTAACCGATTTCTAGCCTGAAAATATATAACATCTGTACGCCGTGTAGTTTAGAAACAAAGCGAGATGGCAATTCATGATGCGCCAAAGTTTTTGTTGGGCATTGCCCACTACTAAAGACGCTGCAGAATTCGAAAACCTAGAAGACTTTGAGGATGAAATTAAAGAAAATTTTTAAAAAATTAATCTCCACACCTTTCCGTAGAAAAATAGTTACTATTGTTAATTCCCTGTCTTAAGTTACCTACCGTTAAGGAACTAGTTCTTGATCAGGCACTAATTTTTTATCAGTTCATGAAATAAATCGTTCTTTTGAGTTTATGTCAATAAATAATTGTTTGAAATAATTACTAACATAAAAATTGATAATTCAAAAATATATGTGATGTCTATGAAAGCAGTTAGTATTGTTAGTTTTAGATGATTAAAAACTAGTTCCTAGTCACCTTATTATTCCATACCTTATAAGTATTTAAATTATATATTTATTTTCAACTTTTTAAAATTTTTCCTTGAAGTTTAAACATTAATCCAACTTTTAGTATAAAAAAAAGTCTATGATTTAATGTTTTATTAGGTTAAAAATAAATATTAAAGCGGGAAACCTTCTAAACTGATCAGAAACTAGTTCCTTAACGGTACTACTTCCATATTTCATTAATATTTTGATTAAAGTTGGATGACTAAAGAAATGAAAATGAATTTTTCACAGCTGGAAAAACTTTAAACGCCCGCTCGGTTTCCTTCGAGCCGCTCGAAAAAAATCGAGTTGCTCGAGCAAAATCGAGTTGCTCGAAAAAAATCGTGTTGCTCGAAAAAATTCGAGTTCTCGGTTCTATTCGAGTTCTCGGTTCTATTCGAGTACTCGGCTCGGCTCGGAAACCGAGTCTCGGCTCGGTCCGAATTTCAAGCTACTCGAATATTCGAGTACTCGAACAGCCCTACTTCTGACGCATCTTAGAGCCTCTGTAACGCATGCGCAATGGTGCGCGATGACGTCAAACCAATCACGCTACGCATATCACGCACACATATACTGGCACTGCTGTAGGTGTGTTCCCCCCACCACAATCTGCCAGATTTCCAGCCAACGCTGGTGTCGAAGCAGCGGTTATATCGATATTTGGGTTGGTCAGTATCGATACAGCAATATATCGTCATACGAAATATCGATACAAAATATCGATATTTGGACCCAAAAGTATCGATACTGTATCGCCCATCACTACTACGAAGGGGGCACAGCGACATGGAAATGGAGGAGCAATCGCCTCCACGTGCAAGCAGAGGCGGAACCACGAGAGCAGTCAACTCCAAAAGCAGATCCGACTTTAAGCTCGTTTAACGCGAAATCCGCTCCAAGACAAAGCTGAAATATAAATAACGCGCGGCCCCAATCGACGGGGCCGCCCCCGCGAGCTGCTCCATTCAAATAGCCGCGAATAAAAATTCTTTTACGTATCCGGTGGATTTCTATTCGCGCTAATGAAGTGTTTGCACACCGTACCCGGCGTCCCCGTTCGATTCAATCTGTTTCGTGCCAACTCGCCCCATCAGCCTCCCCGCGCCCTTTGATATTATTGCATTTCAGATTCCGCCGAACGACACCGGAACGACGATGAAGCCCATGGAAATTACAACGACATCGTTTCTAAGCCCTTCAACCACTGATTCGAAGCGACCGACGAGAATAACCCGGTTTGCCGGCGCGCATTCCATTCCTTCTACTTCGCGGAACCGCTTCCAGACGATCGCCTTCCGAGTGGAAAGCCTTTAATTACAATGGTACGGACCGCCACGCCCCAGTCCTTCGCCCGCGGCTTCCGTTCCTAGACCCTAGACCGCTCTCAAATCTCACGGAAAGAACTCGTCGTTCAATTAATTTCCATTATTAGCGGAATTGCTCCCGGAGTCCCTCGGCGGGACCCTTTTAAACGCGTTAGCCACATTCCCACCAGTCGACTCCCTCCGCCACCCCAAAATCTTCTCACCTCTCTTTCCCGCCACCTTGCCGCCAACTTGCCCCCTCAATTTTGACTCCGACGATCCTCCCCTCGTTCCCACACCCTATCCCCGTTGCGACCCTACTTTTCGCCGATCCCGACCTCGACACGGTAGTCTCGTTAACGCGGCTAATTGCACTTGCCGCGAGGAATCGCACCGCCGGAGTCCAGTTACATTTCGCTGCCGGTGCGCGGTTTTTAGCGACCGCCGGAGTTCTGGGCCGTAGAAGCGAATGGATAACGTAACGCCGTGCACACGCAAGGTCCAAGCGACGAATCGTCGCGCAAACCACTTATAAAATTAATATTGGCTTCGGCTTAATGACCCCATAATTCATCGCGGCGCACTAACGTCCCGAGGAACGCTTTTCCGTTCCGCGTTACGGCGCGTGTGCGAGCGTCAAGCACCGGATCCACCGTGCAACCTTATTATTACCTCCGTTCGTCGAAGGTTGCGCGATCCTCCGCTCTTTCATCAGTGACCTACTAATTGAATCTCGCGAGAGGACGACCACGCAAGTTGGACGAGCACTTTTCGACCGGGGACTCGCGAGAGCCGGGCGATGCGCAACTCAACCTTTAAGACTTTAATGATTATTTCCATTAAGAAGCACATTCGAATACGCTTTATTTTTCACAGACGTTCCTCGCTTTTCCTCTCATATCTACTCGCAGGGAAATGCTGGCCGTTCCATGCAAATCAGCCGATTTAACAGCCCGAGCAAGCACTACGGTGCCTGCGCCGTATTCGCGGTTCTACATGAATTTTCGCGCGCGTGGAAAAAGCGTTGACGAATAAATGAAAGAGAAACAGAGGGGGCGGGCGATGCGACACGCAGCACCCCGCGTTAAAGCCTCCTTGGACTTTTCCATGTCATTGTTCGTCGGATACCAACGCGACCGGATGAGGGAAGGAGAAAGCGGAAGAGGCGAAGGGAGCCTCGTAATTTTCCAACCGCGCCACCGAGGCCGCTGCGTAACAATGAACGGGGGAGGTTCCGCGAATACAATAGCGAAGCACCGCGCCGAGATCATCGCGCCGCCGCGAAAATCCCGTAAATTCACCTGGACGCCGGTGTACCGCGCGAGTCTCGCGACCGCCGGCCGAACTTTCCACTTACATTTCGCACCTGGAACGGCTGCTATTCGACGGAGCTGCGCCAAACGCGAAACGATATTTCCGATATCTTGCTAATACAGGTCCCTACGCTGCGTCGAACGGTTAAGCTACTGGCAACCTCGGCTATCATTCAGCCGATGTGTGCGTAGCGAGTCACCGACGACTCCATTCGATCGAACGATAACAAAGCTTGGGCAAATATTTGAGTATTACGCGCGCGAAATCGCGCGACGCTCCAGCGACCTGCAGAAGGGTTCTAAGTCATTAGAAAGAGAGGTATTTAGTAGAAAGAAGATCCACTAGATTCGTAGACGTGGGGTTGGAGAAGAGTGCTACCAGCAGAGATGGGCAAAAAATTATTTGAAATATAAAATTTGCGTACGAAATTTTTATTTCAAATAATTTTTTGCCCATCTCTGGCTACCAGGAAGCTACCGACAAATTCCTTCTCCCTGGACCCCTCGTACCTACGCTCCGCCCGAGCTGCAATGCAGTCGTTGCTCCGAGTCCAGGAGCAGAATTTATGGAAGGAAAGCTGAGAAGAAGGTTCCCACCGTGCGGCCGCGTGCCCGTATCGATAAGCACACGTCGTAGGAGATTTACGACGCGGGGAACATCTGTCGTGACGGTGTCGCCGTTCGCCACGCTTCGACTGCTTCGCAAGCGTATCAGGATCTTGATAGAGACACAGTGCCGGGAGGATGACTACGAAATACCCTGCCTTCTGCAGACCCCATTCATCTCCTAACGACGCGGTTCACCCCCCCGGCAATGGACACTTGCTATAGACCCTAGTAGCATTTTTGGTTGGCCAACGGTTGCCAACGGTTGGGAATTAGTTGGGATTTAGTTAGTGTTTGTGCCTACAAATTCCCAACACAGGGCCTACGGCAAAAAAGTTACGACAGTTTGCCAACGACTATTCAATGTTGGGCCTACAATTGTTATGGTTGGTTAATTAACAAAAAGTTACGACAGTTTGCCAACGAATATTCAATGTTGGGCCTACAATTGTTATGGTTGGTTAATTAACAAAAAGTTACGACAGTGTGCCAACGAATATTTAATGTTGGGCCTACAATTATTATGGTTGGTTAATTAACAAAAAGTTACGACAGTTTGCCTACGAATATCCAATGTTGGGCCTACAATTACTATGGTTGGTTAATTAACAAAAAATTTACAACGATGATTAAATGTCGTCTTACAAACGTCAGAAAATTTGCTACATCAAAAAACCTGTTGTGATTTTTCTTTTCTTATTTATAAATACGTAATGAGGACGTCTGTCTTAAGACAAATGTGAAATTTTAAGGAATGAGTCTAAAGGTTGGATGATGATATTTTGTAGAATATTTCGCATCACTGCACAGTTTTCATAAACAATTAATACTAGTTATGTAACTAGAAATTATAAGTGTTTACAAGGAAGTGTGTTGGTCAGCTGCGAACAGCGGTTGCTTTGTAAGCGGAAAGTTTGGGTTCGATTCTCCTCACCGCGAATTTTTTTTTTTTTTCCTAAACCAGACCTGAAGAAGGCGTATTTACGACGTCTTTTGAAGTTCTTTAAGACGCCTTCTGGACGTTTTTAAGACGTCTTTTGGAAAGAAGCCTTCAGTTGAGCCCAGTTGGGCCTATGGAAAGAAACCTTCGGTTGGGCCTTCGTGTTAAGTGACGTTGGACCTACGTTGGTTACAATCGTTGGCCCATTTAAAAATAGCGCGACACTTCAACAGTTGGCCAACGGATAACACGTCATTGGCCCAACAAACTCCCAACAAATAAATGCTACTAGGGGAGCAAGCGAAAGAATTGTAAGAATGTAGCCTCGGGAATCTGAAAATTGTAGGCGAAATTCCTAGACGTAATCTACATCCAATTGCACGAGATATCAGTAATCTCGATCGCAACTGAATTCTGGGTCCCGTCGCTTCCCCAGCCAAGTACCAGGCGAGATTCCTACCGCTGCGAGACATCGCGATACGGATGCTCCGAAGCTCCGCGACAGATTTACAGGAATTACAGCAGTAAACACTTCCAAATACGCGAGCAGCATTATGAAAATTGCGATGCGCGTTCCTTGCCAGGAACTTTTCGTCCGCACTTCTGCGGGCCGTTTTCCTCCGTAAAGGAACATTTCTACTCGGGTTCGCGGCGCGTCTTTTTCGCGCTTGCAATTCGATAGTTATCAGCGGCGCGAGTAAACAAGCAGCATTCGCTCGGAAACGAAAAGTGTTTGCAATCGCGGACAGTGGAGCGTCAATTTCCAGGATAAGGTAGTACAAAGGTGGAAACGATAGACGCTGCGACCCGTCTCTGTTTTCGTCATCCCACGATATAGTTCCCGGGTCCCGTCTACTTCGAAAATAAATTGGAGTAGGTAGCAGTGAGTCGTAGGAAACAGGGGACGGAGGACTGTTTCGAAGAAGCGAGAACATTTCATGTTACGAAGTACAAGGTGGTATAAGAACGATATGCGTGTGGTTGATCATGAGGGATTAATTTCAGACGGAATCTCAACGACTGTGGTTATACGGAGTGATTCACCTAGCATGACGATCCTAAGTAGCTAGTAAAATTGTTCGCGTTATAAAATTAATATTTCAATCGCTCGGCACATCAGATGTATTATACGTTTGTTTAATATTGGAGCACGAATGGGCTAACTCTAAAACGTCCCGGCTAGCAGAGTTGGGCATTATTCGGCTAAATTTTTATTCGAATACGGATTCGAATAAATTTGTGAGAATAAATTTTTATTCGAATAATCTTCGAATAAAAAATTCGAATAAAATGACATTATTCGACAATAACGAACAATTTTTTATTCGACTGAAAATTTATTCGAATAATTTCTTATTCGAATAATAATTTATTCGAGTCAACGGACGAATAAAATGATCACGTGATTTCGGCGATGTATCATGACACCACTGACTGACACCCATGAAACCTAATGTTTTAGGTTAAGTAACTCTTGTCATAGGTCGCACTTTGCAGGAAGATGTAAGACCGCGGTACTATATAGAGTGGCGTTTTGATTTATTTTAAATAAAATTTGCTCGCGGCAATCCATTTAAACTAATGAAAAAATCAATCTCTTCGAATTATAAGCGTTCATTGAACGTTTTTAAATACATACAAATAGTCATGCGAATATTCACATATGCATATTTCCTCGGCTCGTTCAGACGTGTACGCACACTTCCAGACACACACGTCCAAACGTATGTTGGACACAGTACAGACAGACTTCCATCGATAGATGCCGGGTATCACATATTCGTCGTTCATTCAGGTCGAATAACGAATAAATTCTTATCCGAATGAATCTGGCTAGAATAACGGTACAGATTTATTCGCGAATAACGAATAATTTTTCGTCGAATAAAACCGTCATTCGTTATTCGCGAATAAATCTTGGGATTTATACGTATCCGTATTCGAATAAAAATTTAACCGAATAATGCCCAACTCTGCCGGCTAGAAAACTACTTTCAGCGATCGAAAGATCCATTCAAATTTCCCACGCTTTTCGTTATGTACGCTTCATGAGAGGTCGGAGGCACGAGGGCCCTTTAAAGATTAAAAGGCCTACCTAAACTGCTAGAAATCCCCCTCGCGGGCTGAGCGCAACGTAGCTGCAAGCCACGACTTCGGATTGCGATAAATTTCGTGCAACTACGGGTCGAAATCCGCACGGAGCACAATCGCGAGAGCTGAAACGCAACAGCGTTTATCGCTGCGAAGGCAACGTACACCATCGAGATAAACTATTAATATTACGTACTTCCCTCGAAAATCAGACAATTCGCGATCGAGGTACACCGTTTCCCCTCGAGATACGTACAACGCGTACCGTTAAATATTGCGCAGCAGCGTCGCGTGTGGGGCGGCCGTGTTTAACTTGGCTGTGCATCGCGATCGACCGGCATTTTTCTCGATCACTCGGCAATCTGAAGATCAGCCCCGCGGAAGGGCCGTGAAGGGTCGAAACGATAGGTACAGTGATCGGGCGATGAATTAAGCGTGCCGTGCGGTTTAGCCGGGAAAGAGCGAGCTGTGGGGATCGTTCGGAAACGGTGCGCGTAGAAGGCGTTCGAGAAACGGAACTGACTGTACCGCGGCTGGCTGCGAGCGAGGTGAACGAACGTGGACGCGTACGCGCGGCAAACCCACTCGGCAGGCCTAACGAAACGGCGGAAAATGGCGTAAATGGAGTAAAAAGAGCGTGAATGAAGAACTCACCGGTGCTACGCGACGTCCGAGCTGTGTCAACTGCGCAGTTGACGGGCCAGAACGCTGCGTACAGGGACGTGGTGCACGGTACCGGTGCCCGAACAGTGCAACCGGTAGTAATAATGTAAACGACAACCGCGACGCGCCACGGCGATCTCACGAACCTCGCGCGGCATCGTTCCGAGATTCGAATTTTCATGGCGACAGCGAACTTGCGCGCGCTTTCTTCCTGACGCCCTGGCCGATGCGTTCGAAATGTTCGTCGCCCTGTTTCGAATAATACATTCAAAACGTTACTTATCTGTCCACACCCGGTTCGTCTACTCGAGCACGATTAGCATGGAATTCGGTTTAGATTATCGGTTTTTAAATATCTCTCACTGTAATGCGATGGGGGCTCGCGAAGCTTTTGTCCCGATTACGCGGGAAAGACAGGGTATAAGGAATTCCTCCAGCCTTCGATACGATTGTATCTTTAATGTTCTTAATTTCGTGAGTTTGCGTAGGAGTGACACATTTCCCTTCGTTACTTTTGCTATGATCTTAATGGAATTTAGTAAGGGAATAGTTATTTAATTGTTTAACAGTGGAGAGCCTCAAGTGTCTTTGATTCTACGACGCCATGGCACCGGTAGGAATCGTCACGTGTCAGGACATGTCGAATAAACTATTACCTTCGGGACGTGGCTCGTGGTTACGAGGCCTATTCATGCTGTGTCTGTTAATCTCGGGCGAATTGGACAGAAAATGATCTCCATTTTCCGCGTAATGGGTTATTAAAACGAAGGATATTATCGTTGAAACAAGCTCCCGCACGTTCCGCGCCTGACCGGTCACATGATCGCTCGGAGACTGTGACGTCATCGTTGGGCAACCGAGGGAACGAGAAAGAACGGCAGGTGGCGCGATCATTCGGCAAAAATGCGAGACTACTGAGCAGCGACATCGAACGCCAGCTAACTATAACGCGACACGCACACCGTGAAACGTTCGCGCACACATGGCCACAGCTACCCTTCTGTTGTGCACATGTCCCCCCCTCTGCCCCGCGGCTCCTTGGCAAACCCTCGACGTCCTACATGTCCTGACGTCAAACGAAAGCAACAACGCCCTTTGTCATCAACACCCGGGCAGCAAATATGCTCGGGAAAAATACCACATATTTTGTACGCGCGCCCTCTTTGCACAACATGGTGTAATCTTGTTTAACGCGCGTAATCTCGTTGCCTGTTTTCCATGCCAGTTTGCATCACACGAGCACGTTGTCACTCGAATCGCTATCACAAATTGTCGACTCACCGTTTCGTTTTCCGCGATGCACACTGGCTCTACCTCCATGGCTTCCGTGGTTGAGCCTGTCTTTGATGTTTCCTCGGGGAATCCTTCGTGGCACGCTTCGTTCTATCGCGATTCCGTCCTATCTTCGACACTTTGCAACGGCAACGTGTGTCTGTTTACAAACACTGCAAGGTCACGCAGCAGACCCCCAGACCTCTGACTGTCGAGTATTTCGTATTACGTCACGAGCGGCGAGGGTCGCGCCACTCGCGGCGAAGTAAAGAAATATTTTGAACTTATTCGATCAAAATTGGCTGCTGATAACTGGGCAGAGTAAATCGAGAACACAGCTATGTGATCGCTATCGCTTTCGGCGTAAACAGTTTCTCGCCTTCCTTAGGGTTCGCTATCAAAATTACCGATAAGCATCTATAAATGCGTTTGCCGGGAAATCGAGGGGCAACTCGTATAATGTCCGAACAGAATCAATTGGATCCCGAATATTACTGGCTGATACGAACTTGCACGAACGCCTTCAACGTTTACTTGACTATGCTTCATTTCACCTTCTACGATAATGCCGTGAACGTGCAGCAAAATACTACCAGTAAGTTACGAACGACTTCATTTAGAAAGATCCCCGTATAAAAAGGTCTCTACAAGGTTATCAGCGCTCAAACAATCGCCTCTCATAATGAACGTAATAAAGTTGCAGAGGCTTTATCGTACCCGTTATTCATGGCTGCGGTGGACCTTCTGGTATACTCTATATTACAATAAACATGAAAGATTAAAACACCGAGCGTAATTCTGTATAAAAGAGGCAGTTTTATTATCCGATGCATAAATTCACGATCCATGCGCCCTACCAAGGTATCTATATACATCTACACTTTTCGTCGAAAGATCATATATCTCGAAATCTGCGATACCCGTTGTTAAAACCGTTCCTGTAATTGCTTAGGTATTCGTTGTCATAAAAATCATCCCGATAAATCCTATCGTAATGTCCTCGATAAGGATAATGCAGTTCCCGTTCGTAATCCCTGTGTCGATGTGGGAGATATCTACGAATAAACAGATTATCAATGATTTAGTAAAACGCAACCCGGAATCTTAATAATATACAGTTACCGATAATCTCTCGTGTAAGGCATGATGTACGAGTCTGCTTTGTAATAGCTCCTGGATACCGCATCTATATCATAACGCGGATCATTAAACGGCGTTAAATAATCATTACGATGAACAACCGGGGTTAGCTTCTCCCTGCGATAATAAATCTCCTTCCCATTTCGATCGAAATATCGACCTGCCTCGTCTCTCAGGTAGTTCCTCCTATCGTCTTTGTATCGGTTATTGCGATACCCTCCGGCATGATCGCGATAGTTGTTGAAGCTGAACAGGACAATAAAACGATGTCTTCGTTTTTTACGCTTTAATCTTGCATACGTATAATAAATCATTACATGGCATAGAACATGTAACGATACTAATTGCGATTCTTCTCTTCCCCGCGTTTACAGGCTGCGCTCGCTGAAAACCGGTAAAGAAGCGCGAGCACACCTCTGGCAACTTACTTCTGTCTATTGTCGTACGTTCCCTGCTTCGCACGGTCTCGTCCGACGTAGGAAGCATCGCGAGCGCCGTCCCTAAACGAGTCCTGGGATTTTTGCCCATAATAACCGCCGCTGTTCCCCGACGACTTATGACCCCTCTCGTCGTCGCTGTCCTCATAGAAGCTCGAGTTATTCCCCGACTCATCCTTATGGTAGTTGTTGCTGAAACCGGTCCTCTGGTGCCCTTTCTTGTAATATCCGCCGCCGTGGCGTTCGAAAGAATTGCTTCCCTGATCGATGGCCTCGGTTTCGCCTAAACTATGCCTTCCTTTGTCATACCCTTTCCGCGCTGTATCTTGGACTTCGTACCTCTTCTCGTCCAGCTTCTGCTCGTTAAATCCTAGCTGGCCGCTGTTACGAGCGGAATCGCCCTCTTTAATGGTCTTCTCGTCGTCGAAAATTATATGGCTCGACTCGACCTTTTTTCCCACCATGTCCGATAAGGCAGATCCTGACTGTTTGTCAGCCTGCAGGGCTATAGAGTCGGAGGCACAAAGGCTGCGTCGGACGAGGAACAGGAGTACAGTATTCCAAACGAAACGTGGCATGGTCTAAAGTCGATTCGGTTATGGGGATAGAATGTTAAGTAATGAAAGAGATAAGCTTTCGACTGACTACTGTTGGATGATTCGCTAGATTTTTATATGCAAGCGGACGGCCTTGTTGCAGCGACAAAACTAAACGCATCCTGTATGCATAAGTCGAAAAGATCTGCGGGAGAACCAATGAGTCGACATGACCTTGGAGTCCTTTCGGCTCTACGCATTAGGGAATAAGCCCGCCGATCGATGAAGCGATGAAGCGAAACGACGAAGTTGTTGAAAATGCAAAGCGGCCAGCTATCGTTGCGAGACAGAGGGGTCCTTTCACTGTTTCCCTGTCTCTCCGGTCGACGCTTTACTCTATTCAAAAGACACTCGTTTCGTTAGAATTCTTTTAATACGTTAAAACTTACAAATAATACAAAAAAAATTTTTTGTTCAAATAAATTATTCCTATGAATATGTTATTTACAACTTACGAATATAATTTCAGAGGCTCCTCTACAGTATAGTTGTCGGACAAAGGTGAAGGTAAGAAATATATAGATATTGTAAAAAATATTCAAAACTTATATTTTACGTCGTCTTCATGGAAATTCTCGGTGCAGAATTGTACAAGACGTTTAATTATACTCTAAGTATCGTAAAGGGTAGGTAAGATGGGAGGGGGGGGTGGGTGGGTGGGGGGGGGGGAGAAGGTAATGTGGTATTATAATACATCACTAATCGTCATCTTTGTGTTCCAAAAATATCGTAGCTCTTTCTAAATAGTACTTTCACGCACATTCTCTCTTGCACTCTGGTTATTAAAATTGATCGTTCAATCGAGCAGCACACCAAGCTATACAGTTTTGCAGTTTACAAACAGAATTTAATAATCGTGGTAACTTCTTTTTGTTTTTTAATACTTTACTCGAAATCCCTAAAAAAATGTCGGTATATGAGACACATCTTTCGGTTTATCTTGCATTTTTGGTTTACAAGTATGATAAAGGGTGTATAGCATTCCGCCGTTCTACCGCAACCCTTCTGCTGTCTTTCCAAACAATAAAATGACCGTTTTATCATTTGTGTGTACCGTGTTACGTTAAGCCAGCCAATTAGATGCTTGTCCGATTGTGTGTATAAACAATTTGGAAGGCAATGATTTTAATTTAGAATACGCGTCGAAAACTATACATACGGATTACGCCAACTTTCCTCCGTTTCTCATCGTTAAAATTATAAATTGTCGTTCGTGCGCAAAAGGAACACCGTTCGAAACATTCTTTTTCACTCGGTGATTCAGGGTGGCCCGATATGATTAGAACAAATAGAAATGTGAACGTTCACTAACAGCGATAGCCCGACCACCCTCCTACAACCCGGCCAGGCCCGGATTAAAGGGGGGGGGGCTGCAGCCCCAGGCCCCACTATCCAGGGGGCGCCCCGTTCTAAGCCTACAGTTCTAAGCAATTTAAACTCGTTATTGTTTAACTGTTTGTTACTCCCCCCTCCCCCCCCCCCTCGCTTATTCAACCACGGGGGCCCTCGAATGTTGGATAGCCCCGGGCCCCAAAAATCTTAATCCGGGCCTGAACCCGGCAGTATATAAAATTAAAAGAAGCATTCTGCAATTAGGTTTTCCGATAAAACAAAGTTACGCCGTTCCATGTCGTCGCGCATCGATAACTTTCCATGCTGGTGGACATGGGTTAAAATCGCTAAGCAGCGGCAGGCCGTCAAATAAAAAAGAAGAGGAAAATGGACCTTTACGGACCACCCCATTCACGGCGATGAATGGACGCTAACTTATTTACAAGTGTCTATACGATTAACATACTCCCATAATTTATACTTACTCTGTACACGCGCATTTTCAATTTACTACGAATGAATTAATATATGTACATATTTTGGCGGTTTGTTAAAATACTTAAAAATTCGTGCGACACAACATGGTCGCGGCACGCTATTCATTAGCTGGCGTATAAGTTTTGGTCGTCGACAATGACGCGGCTTGCAATGGAAGAAGTTCTGATCAGTTCCACGTTAATTTGTTTCCATAAAAAGTAACAGAAATTTACTGAAACATCCGCCTATAGATTCTCTATGAAATTATTATCTGGTCACTGGCTTCCTCTATGTTTTTTAGACTCTGTTTAACATAATTTACGACTCTAGTGCACGTTATTCGACGGCGATAATATCATTACCATTGTGATTCATCTTTAGATTTCAGTTTGACGTCTTTTTTTATATATAAGCGTGAATATTCATCCTGATAAATAGCACACTGTGCATTCGACTTATTAGGTTTCTGAATGTTACTATTAACTGGCGAATTACTCGGCGAGTACTTCATTTCCTGTAATTCTTGTAGTTCTTTTAACGATCGCATCACCATTTGTACGTCTTTTTCTTGTTCCGTTGGTTGCACCATATTATTTACCGGTTCCTCTGAAATAAGCCCCGTATCTTTCCGCTTATCTGTTATTCCTTTCGCAGAAGCATCGTCGTTAATGATTTGACTTAAATAATTAGTAGCAGCAATAGTTTCTTCATTCTGTCGTTGCTCCTGTTCCTCTTTTGTAAGTGATGGTGTCGGCGGTGGGAGCGGGGGCGGTGGTTGTTGTGGTTGCTGCTGTTGCATAGGCACTACATCAGAATTAATATTCCCTTGTTTTTCCATTACCTTTTGATCCTTCTTCCTCTTTTTAACGTCGTACGATTTATGCTTAACTTCCACGCACCGTTCCCTCCTTTTATCCTTTTTCTCAGTCTTATTAACTATATCGATATCTTTGTCCTCTGATTTCTTATCACTTTTCGCTTCTGTATTCTCGTGCAGCAACCTGTGCTTCAAAGGTACGGGCTTCGAGTGCGGAGATGTTTGACTGGACGTAGGATAGCTAGAATGCTGAGGCTGCGTATATGAAGCTTCCTGTCTGTGTACGGAATGATGTCCACTTTGAGGCACTTCATTTGTGTTTGGAAGAACGTTTGAGGTTTCGGAATAAGCCGTAATAGAAACTACATCTTTCTTATTTTCATTCACCTTTGTAGACGTCTTGTGGTAATCGTTAACGGGCGTGATGGAAAGGGAACTATTAGCTAAGTCCATTAAATTAATCTTCTCTACGTGACATTTAACTGGCTTCTGAGCCATCAATTGAGCTGTAGGCACAACAGAGATCTTACCTACAGTGGAATTATTAACTGTCAAACTGTCGTGTTGCTGTCCCGTGTTACTGGCTTCCTTATTTTTATCCTTATGCTTTACGCTATGTTGCCTTTTCTCGGCGTTATCGTTTGATTTTGTCGTCGGCTGCTTCACGAAATTTGTAGAGTTCTCTGTAACATTCGGAACTTTAGGTGCACTTGTTGCAGTTTTGTCTTTCTCTAGAGAAGAGACGCTGTTTACGGTTGATATCTCGATCATTGCAGAACTGTACACTGTATTTCCAGAAGTAGTGGTATTACCATTACCAACCTCTTTCAATTTTTTAGACTTCTTCTTCGGGCTGAAATTAAACCATGTCACGGTTAATACGGCGAAACAATGAATACGAGGTTCGAAATTATCAACGTACGAAATTAACAAAACCAATACGAACTTAGAACTACGTTCATGGTAAACTCATAGTACTACTTACACAGGTTCACAATCATCAACAAATTTTAACAAAGTATGCGCATTCATGTATCCACGCGGCCATAACGGTAATACATGACGAAGCAAATACGATCCAACAAAAGTGTACATACTTAATTTTCTTGGTCTTAAGACATTATAGCATTGTCTCCTTGCATTAGCGATTTCACAGACAAGTTTTCTGGAAAACAAAAGAGAAGTTGATATACCAACACCAGATTTCTTCACCTAACGGGCCTTAATGTAGTATAAGCTTGATTTCGAGAGATTTACTTTGCTTCGTCGGTCCAAGGGAATCGTTTTTTGGGGATCTTCGACTTATCTGAATTCTCACAATTATCCTCATCGTCGGAACTTTCAGCATCCGCGGGTGATTCTTCCATTTCCCTAAAACGAGGATGTTTAATGTAAACGAAGGGGCAGGAGGTAATTATTGCGGTATTCGTAACATGATGATGATAAAGTATGATGATCAGCATACATCGTAATAATAAATTTTATAATTTGACAAATTCCTGCACAAGAATGTATCACGAATTCCTGCATAGGAATGTACCCACGATCGTCGAATCAAGTTCCAATAAATTTAAGGCTCTGTAGCTTATGACGAAAAGGGATGATGCTTATGAAAAACTAAACACTGATACTGATGATAAAAAGCCCCGCTATGTGTCCGCTATCTCAATGTAATAACAAATAAGTAGAAGGCACGTTGGTTTATTTTTCGTGTAGAAAATGATTAGCATTATCTGAAGTGTACATTGAGATAGCAGAAATAAGAAAGCATGAGTAGAATAAGGGGAAAGTAGAGAAGATAGAATAAATGGAAGATAAAGAACAACCGGAAAGGCGAGAATAGAAAGGGTTTCCTCTTACGAGGGGCACCTTACCAACAGTACCGGTATATATCCCAGTATAAATGAGGACTAAGAAATAGAAAATAACAATAAGTTCCTATTTAAAGTTATTTAGGGGATTAATGTATGTTAGAATTCTCAAAGACGTTATATCTAATCTAAATTTCTCTGTGCTTTTAACTAATCCAAGATTAAAGTATAATTTCTGCCAACTCCAGGAATAAGTACCAATACTAATTACTTAGGAACAAATAGAAAGAAATATCCGGAAAAATACTTACTTTTTCTCAGCGACCTTCTGACATTCGTCAAGATATTTGCACATCACAGACGGCATTATTCCATTGATGACGTCTTTTAACCTGTAACGAAATAATATTAAATATTAAACATTCACCATAATTGCAGAAAATTCATTGCAAGCTAAATCTTCCACGAAAATATAAGCATACCTTTGTATAAGATCTTTGATTTTAAAGTCAAGATCCTGCACATACAATTTTTTCGCCCTGTTTTGAAGGGCCATTTTACTACATGGTAGAAATCGCGACATATGCCCGTATGTGTCTAGCCTTAGACTCGGGTTAGAAAGCATCCTTAATCTTTTCTCTAAACTGAATTAGAAACAATGATGTTAAATATTCATTCCGTTAATGCATGAGAAAGGGTGAAATAATTATACTCACCTAAGCAAAAAGCCGTTCACCGCTGTATTGAAAAATTTAGTCTTTCCTTCTTTACTATTTTCGGTACGCGCCTTCAATTTATTAACTATTTCTACAACATTTTCTGGAAGAGAATCAGGCAATGGGGCTTCTTCTTTATCAACATCGTCACATTCAGATTCCGTGCCTATACATCGAGATTTGCCAGAATCCGTTGTGTCTCTACTCGATTCATCCTCGACTCTAGCAGCATTAACTACGCTCTCTATTGCGTCATCAATATTACTATCTTTAGTGCCTAATTTCTTTAACTCTAACTTCTTCCCATCAAAACCATTACTACTGTTGGGTGCCTTTTTCTCAAACTTTTTTATATCGAACTTCTTATCTGATGTGTTTTTAATTTTTTGAGTATCTATTTTATCAGGCTTTTTCTTATCTTCTTGATCCTCTGAAACTAATATTTACGAAACCTTTTAGAACCGTTTTACATTATTTTTCACAAGAACTTTGTTGTTATACGCAATTGTATGTACCACCTTCAGCATCTGTAATTTCTCCTTTCTCTTTCCGCCTGTTTATAGCGTCTCCATCTTGTTGAGAATTTTGCTGGTCTTGTGATGTCTGTGGTTTCTTTTTCTTTTTAATAATATTATCCTGAGCAGGCTTCTTTTCTCCATTTTCATCTACTTTTTGTTTCTGCAAAACAGAACGGTTTTTTTTTTTTAGCACAAAACAGCGACGAATTAAGTGATAATCTTCTATAACATCAGTTACTTTTCTTGGTTGGTCACCAGTAATGTCATCGGCTTCATCCTCGTCGGATGAGCTAAGATTTCGTTTCTCTGATCTCTTTGGACTATCCACATCCTCGGTGTCTTCCTCGCTGCTTTCGCTACTTTCCTCGTCGTTACTATTATTAGTATTATTATTATTGTTGTTATGAACCAATGAATGCCGATCAGCTGACCTGAATTCCAGAGCTCCACAATTAATATAAAAACCTCCGTGCGCCGTAGTCACCTCTTCTGGTACAATCTCATCGTACTGTAATAGATATTAAACATTTATGTACATTTGGCTTTAATAATTATTTCGCGCACTACGTACCGCATCGGTATTGTCGATGAAGGAATCGTTCTCGTCGTACCCGGCACCCAAATCCACGTAATCGTCATATTTACGTCTTTTCTTTCCCGTAGTAGATGTTCCCTGTAACCAAACGAAACCTTCGTATATATACACTTTCAACATTCATTACCATAAAGCTAATTAAATATCGTTTTACATACATATTTTGCTTCGAACCGTCTTGCCATATCCCGAAGTTTATCATCGTCCTCGTCATCCTCATCGAACGGCAATCCATTCGTTGCATTTTCCTCCCCTCGCTTGAGAACCTCCTTTCGACGTTTTTTCTACAAAATTAAATCACCAATGTGTTTAAAGATTCGAGCGCGATGGCGCGATATTATTAACGACCGTTAACCGGATATCACCTACTAACCCACAGCAAGCTGCGGTTACGCTTTAATTCCGGCGCGCACTTTCGCCGTTTTATCAAAAATTCAGAAATAGTCCACGTGTTGCGCATGCACGCAACTCTCAAGCTACGCTCGTAATTACTTTGATTGATGAAACTCAAACACTGCAGTCTGCACGTGTATCGATAAAAAACATAAAAAAGAAGAAACAGTGGTTGCCTCAGCTGCCCCGTTTCGCGTTAACAATAACGCAAATGTTGATACTTTAAAAGATATCCATGCTTAAATTTACACATAAAATACGATGCTCCCTGACATCTGTTACGACTAATGCACAGATCAATTAAAAACATTTCGAAACGATTTCGCAAAATATTTATTAGCAATATTTATACAAAGAAAATAAATGTTGTAAAACATTCGGCGCTACATGTATTTGAAAACGGGAGTGTAAAAGAAGAAGGTAGAGAAATAAAGTTGATTCAGAAGGAGGCATAAGCTGTCCATTGATACCAGGAGCACATACGGCGAAAGAGTAGCACTCTTGCTCTTTCCCTCGAGACGTGCAACTTCCTGTTATCTTCTGTTCTCCTAGTACCAGAGACGCTACAATGAGTGATTGATCCCAATAAAAATGCAACGGTCAATAAGTTTAAACATACGTGCTTTAAGCATTATAAGCGAGTACGAAATAAATTACATACAATGTCTGTAATGGTGTGCAATAACGGAAAGAAATTTGCACAATGTCTAGGACAAACACCGACAAGCAACTTCGCATAGATATTACCTTTAATATTTATAACGTTCTCAGTTTTTTTCTCTAATTTATTACGAATTAGCACATCAATATCGAATGCAAAACGATTAGAACAATTTTATTCGAAACGCGGTTTCGTAGAAAATATATAATAAAGAACGCGCGAAACTGAAAATTTCGATGTTGGCTAATAGTACTTAGTAACAACACTTTTCAAGCGGAATCCTCAAAGAAGATCTATCGATATCGACCCGAAAACCCACTTAAAGGTAAAAGCCGATCTATCGTTGAAATTTTGGAAAAGCCTCAAACAAGAACAAAGACACCATTTTTTTCCAGATAAATATCACGTATTTCCTTCACTTCCGAATAATTACCATTTTATTTGTTTGGAGGAACAAAGACATATGGCCGTCCGTGTGGGAAACATAAACACAGATGTATGGATAAGGAAATGAAAGGATGGGGGCGAACAAAAAGGCGTAATCGAGCATCGATACGAATATCAGATACAGTTTCGGAGGAACGTGCAACGTGTTTTATACGTGTCGATAGTCACGAGTTCGTCCTCGATGCATCGATCACAAAATTAACAATGAGGTTTCTCGTGCACATACGTGAGATTACCACGATAAGACACGCATTAAGCTGTCGCTCGTACGAACTAGTACCGTTTAAAAATGTTAAACGAAAGTGTGATAGACGCACGAACGATTCAAAATGTACAAGCGTACGCGGCACGAATGCAGGCATGTCGCTTGGAGGAATTCGCAATGCCGGATTGTATGGTCGTATAGCAGTAGTTCCGTGTGCCTATTTTATATAGGCTGAGCAATGACTATCGAAAATGATCCGTTGAACAGTGGGTTCGTGGGCAGGCTTGGAAAGAAGCTCAACGGACGTAACAGACGGTGCCTCGTGGAAGCATACGTTGACACGGGCATACACCGGCAACGCGTTGTGACGTTTCTATTCGATGGCTTCGAATTGATCACACCTTTTTCTACCAGGCTAGACGTAATACCGAGGTACCCTGGGCCGAAAAGTTAGCCGACCAGAAAAAACTAACGTGTCGCGAGGCACCCGGATCCCAAACGGCAATCGCGACATGACAATTCGCCTAAGCGGCGGGCACCAGTTCCCCTCGTCTCGTGCATCGCGAAAATGGGCGATCCCATTGGAATTTTTGCAGTTTCTTGTCAAAGTGCGTGTGCACGAAACGAAATCGTAGCCGGTGTTTGCTAGGCCTGGCGAGATGTTTTGGCAGACTCAAGCGTATGGACAGAGGCATTGCAGGCTTTGTTTTCCTTTTGGCTGGACGTATTAAACGGGTGAAAGGAAGAAACTGACCTCGGCTGCTTTGAGGAGCTGTGCATAGTTGAACTCAGGACATGCCTTCTCGTTCGACTCTGGCAGGGTGAGTGTGAAGCGGAAGGAGGGCGCGAGCTGTTTGCCCTTTTCCCCCTTTTTCTCCTTCTTCGTGGCGTAGCCCAAGGACTCCGGAAACTCCAAGGTCTGCAAAGGTACCCGTTTAGCCTCTGACATTCCTACATTTGCACCGAACTCAACGCGGATCACGGAAACACTGCGAACACTGCGGCGACAACATGGTCCTTTCTCTCAAACACCGCACCGACACCGCCACTCGCACGTCGCCATCTTCGGCTCGACTGTTTTTAGAGTGCGCTGTTGATGCCGCCGCCACACCGCGAACTTGGCGCGTGCGCGCTCCCCGTGCATCTGATCTAAAGGCAACGTTCTCACCGAATAGCCGCGGCATTTCACGTAAAAACAGCCTTAATAGCTGCAATAAATTATTGGATATTATAAAAATATGAAATCGCTTTAACAATACATCGCTGCTACAACGAATTATTCGATTGTACTGCTATAACAGTATGTATTTGCCATTAATATACAAAATTTCTGAAGCTTCTTTGGGGTCTACGATCCCGTTTCCTTACTTCGCCTTTTATTGATTACAATCAAGGTACAATGATTTATTTTGCACATATCATTTATTGTCCAGTCTTGAAACTAACTTTACAAGCTATAATCGTGTCTATACAGTTAATCTATAAAAAAAATCTATGTATATACAAATAGCATAACCTCGTCTCTGTATACATTAAAAATCTCATTCCAAAACTCGCATTCCAATGCCTGCAATGGTAAGATCGGGTCAGTTTTGTTCATACAATTGTTCATACAATGTTTGTCTAAAATACGAGTTCTCGAATAGTGTCAAGATATATTAAAATTCCATATTCTATGAGTAAAATAAAGAACATTTAAAACAATGCTCGATGAAAGTTCTACCACTAAATACTTTAACCAGGAATATCTGGATTGCTCTCAAAATTTCCTTGTTTCTTTGCGATTTTAACTGCTGAAAATTGCTGACCTAAGGTCTTCATTACGTCGGCGTGTCTCATGTTGCGCTCTTTCTTTACAAAATTGTAATTCTGCTTTACGTAAAGAGCGAACCCTGTAGGTTCTCTTTTCGGTGTTTGTACTTGTACGGTCCCAGCTTTCGTAGTTTTGTTTAGTAATAGTTCGAACTTTCCGTAGCAATGGCCACATCGTTTCCTCTCAATGTCCAAAGATTTAGAATGTCTGCCGATGCTGAAACAAAGTTTCCGCCGTAACGTATATAGACGAATGAACGTCCGTTGCATTACAAATTATACGCAGAGCATTTTACCTGTATCCGCATCCTACGCATCTGTACGTGAATTTTGTTTTGATTTTATAGTCATGACACCTCCGTATTGGCGGCAGCTCGGGAAGTGTCCTCATGGCTTTATTGGCCCTGGGATATTAGAAATCAGAATAACTCGTAATAATTGTAAAGGTAGCAAATATTACTGCAACGCACCATCCTGTCCAAAATGGACCGTGACCGTCGGACACGTCGTTGATCAGCCAAGCAGCTGCGTGACACATTTCATGAATTAATGTGTCGCGTAATCTATCCGGTGTATCCAGAATCTTTGTTGCTAAGACTATTCTCGAAGACTTTACAACACTACCAAGTGTTTTTAAAGACTTCTTGTTATAACAGAACCCAGCGGTTCCTCTCATACGGACATTCCATTCGATCGTCATGTCTTCTGGTAGCTTCTTGTCGAATACTTTTTCGTTGTACGATTTGAACAAATACTTGCATAAAGCCTCTTTATTGCTCTTAAAATCAATTCTGTACTTCTTAGCGTCTGGGTGTGCATTGGCAATAGGAACACCTTCGGAGAGGGACGCTAAGAAGCCATGATGTTTTTCGTGCTGTTGCTTGTCAGAAGTTATCTTCCTTCCAGTATATATTTTAGACGTTTGGCAGGAAGTCTTAATAGGATCTGTAAAAACGGATTCTCGTATAAATGTACAAAGGTAGTATAGAAATTACCAACGCAGTTTAGGGACGTATATTACCTTTTGCAACTGTGGGTCTCGGTGGCACGTAATCGCCAGGATCAAATTCGCTAGTACTCGAATCTTCACTGCCGTCGTTGCTAAACGATAATTTTCTTCTCCTAATGTCATGTACCGGACTACTGTTACTCTTGTCGCCTTCAGTTTCGGTATCCGAGTCGCATATCCCAATTGCTCTATAAAATGAGTTATAATCATTGTTAAAAAATTCCTCGTACTTCTAAGCATCCTGAATATATATTCATTACCGTTGCGCAATTGGTGGGAGCGCTATCTTGGGTTTTTCACCGTTCACTGATATCTTTGGATTTGTCAGTGCAGTGTAGTATAAACTATCGGATCCGCTTCCTGATGATTCCTCATCGTTAATAAATCTATCTATTTGGTTAGCATTCTTACGTTCAGTCGTTTTTCTTGAATACTTTTGTAATCCTAAGTCCTTCGAAGCTAAATGATATTGTAAATGGTTAGCGTAGTCTATTTAACACGCGTATAAAAGTAACAGCTATCCCAGTACGATTTATAACGCAATAACTCACATGTGTTGGAATCGTCGTCATCCGATTCCGTTACGTAAAACTTCTGTTTGGTTATTCCTTTCCTGAAATGTGTAGACGTTAATTACAGTACCTTCGAGCTGATCGTAAAATCAAAATTACCATTTTCAATTTACCTTTCAGTCTGGATACCTCTACTTTTCATAGGAATGTCTTGCTTTCGTGGTTCAGACTTTGGAAGCACCGCATCTTCCTTGTCTCGCCAAGATTTACCATACAACTTATCTAATATGCCCGCGCAATCCATAACATCCACCTTCTCCGGTGCATTCGTCGCAGGAGTTGAAACCGCAGTTTTATTAGTACGATTGCCTTTTAACGTACGCAGCTCGAGAACATTATTTTCCGCTCGTTGTGTGAATTCGTGCAATGTAATCTGCCGCGACACCGCTTTGCAAGTTTGATTCGTCGAATGTTGATTCTTTATCCTTCTATCGCTCGTAGGCGCATGATGTATTTTTCCTCTATTATTTGGAGTTTCATAGTTCATTTCCAATCTCTCTAGACTGCTGTTTCCGGAGCTTATTTCACCTTTACTACTGGCAGGCACAATACTAAAGGAACCGTCGCTTTTTGAATCGGGCGAATTCGCCATGAGCCACTGCGAGATCTGTCTCTTCTTCCTCTCTGACAATTCGGCGCACGCGATTTTCAAATCCTTTTTTACACCTGGCGCAGCCAACAATCTATTGCTATAATTTCTATCGGGATTTGTTACATTCGCTTGAGAACTTTCAATAACATCGCTCTCAGAATCTACGGGAGTCTCGTCGATAATTTCGTTGCTCTTCTTCAAGTTGTCTTTGAGCGAAATAGCTGGATGCATATCGCTGTCCACGCTTTCGTCGATTATTACATTATTTTCTCTCCTCGGTGATTCGTATACTATTCGCGTCGACTTTATATTTTTCATAATGTTTTGAGCATCCTTCCGTGTAATCTTCTTCGTAATAACACTACGATGTTTGTCGTTAGCGGATGAAGTTTTACTAGGTGGGTACAGGCTTTTAGAGGTTTTAGTACCGCTGGTACTAACGGCGCAACTCGACAGCATATCATTTCCATTGCCTGTACTACTCTGAATCTGAGCTTTTGTCTTTGATACAGCTTTGGCACTGCTTTCTGGGGTATAACTAATGTAACTACTGCTAGTTTTAGCGGACGACGGAATGAATCTTTTGCTCTGTTCGCTACTGTTGGATGAAGTCTCGTCAGAAGTATACATTACATTGTTCATATTTATAACAGTCTTTTTTGTTGGATTATGACTAATATAGTTGTGTTTTTTATTCGCCCTCCATGCTTGGAGGAATCTCGCACTTGAATTTTCAGAACAGTCGGAATCGGAAGAATCCGTAATACATACTTCCTTGTTCGCGGCGAACTGTTTGTTCCATTTCAATTTCGGTTCGGGGAAACACTTAGGACTAAAGCAATCGGAACTAGAATCGCTTATCACTATTACTTCTTTGCCGTGTTTCTCAACTGTATCTTGTGTGTCGGATATAGCGGAATCTTGGGACAGCTTCAAGCAAAAGTTTTGCGATCCGTTCGCGGATCCTTCCATTTCTTTGTCGGAATCCGTTCTTACGCTTTCATGCTTGTAATATAGCTTTTTCTCTTGTGTTTTTCTCTTTACTTTACAATCCGATTCGTTCTCTATAAGAATCGACTGGGAATTAAGAGCCGTGCTATGTAAAGCTAAACTATAAATATAATAAACTGAGCTGGCTCGCTTACCATAGTAGGGCATCCTTAAAGTCCACAGCAGTCCTTCGGTTTATACATACATCGTGCGCGCAATGTTCTAAAACGATAATGCGTTAGATGTAGTACATTAATTATAATTCTGTCGGGAAATGGAAAATGGAAATAAATCTGAGTAAATACCGGTCAGAAGTGTAAACAAAAACAAAGTGTAATTTAAATCGAATTTATGACATACCATTGACGAAAGTTGAGCGGCGGAATATTAAGGCAACTTCTCTGATACACGTATCAGAATATAAAACGATTACAGTATATCAGAATATACTTTCTTCAGAAATCTCGTGTAAAAACGTTCAATTCGGAAAAGCATGGGGCCACCACGGTTCGGTTCGAACGATCAGGCCGTTAGACAGTTGAATCAGTGTAGCCAACTATCAACGCACAAACACCAATCAGTTGAAGGTTTCGCGCAGAAGACAGTACCTAGCGTGAGAATTTATGAATATCATTGATAATTTAAAAAGTGCTTCGAATTTCTAACTTCTGTTCGGATTGGGTCGCGGGAAATGTCGATCCAAAGCAGGCCTTCTACGGGATTTCGTGGAAATGGAAAGGTTCTGGAGTATATCCATTAAATATCGGACTGCTATCTTGAGCTCTAAAGGGACGCTTATAAGCACACCACTTTATGCATAACTTTATTAATATAAGTCCTGTGCTGTAATGAATTTATAAATGAGCAGCAAATAGGATACGTCGATAATTAGTCATAGAATGCTATTAAAGGAATGTCTCAACATTGCCTGAGTATTTATTACCAAAGGAAAATATTGCCATTTAGAAGTAACAGGAAACAGGAAAAGTAGGATTAGGCATGTCTTATAAGGGAAAACTCTCTTTTCCATAACGATTTATCAATCTTACGTAAAGTGCAGCAACGGTGCATGACCATTAATTTCACTTCGACGTACTCAATTCTTGCATACTTGTAACTGCGCAATTTCTCTTACTTTGCCGAGATCAAGCGACCCAGAACGAATTGTTGTTGGTTAACCGCAGACCAAAGGCTTCGAAGCTGCCGTGAAGGAAAAACCGGAAGTAGGATATGAACTCGAAACTGTCCGCCCAACAAAGATTTAAAATCGTGTTCGATAGCGTTCGGTAATAATTCATATCTATAGAGATCGATCAGCACCGTATCACGCGGGGTAAAATTGCTATCAGATCTTTGTTCCCTTTATTTGTCGCTGAATATTGGATTAAATCGTTACGCGATAAATCAAAGTTTTAATTAAACGCCGCGTGATGAATTATTGCCTCGGCCACAGATTACGGTGCGATCCAGATTTACACCAAAGATTGATACCAGTTTAAGCTTATATTTCGACCAGAGCGGCAGGGCAAACATTTCCCTTAGAAGACCTTAGTCGGATTATGATCGATTCTCGGTCTCAACCTGCGAATCCCGTTTTATTTGAATAAGTAGCTGGGTCAGGGCATGAGATCCTGCGGCTCAGAAAACTAATATCATTATCACTGTACGCGAGGGGAATAAATATCGCCAGATATCCTCGCGTAACCAGCGAAATACGAGTAGAGGGAAAACCTTGGGGAAAAGAAACCGTTTAATGAGTGCGTGAAAATGTTTTATAGCAATGCGAGAACTCGCATTTTCCTAGAAAAAGGCGCGCACAGGATTTTATCTCTCCGTGTTCTGGAGAACCGATTTCCGAGAGCATTTCAGAGAAAATCGTCGGGTAAAACTGAATTCCCAGGAAATCGTGCTTCCTCTGAATTTGGCGAGTCGATCGAGTCAGCAGAATTGACCAAGAGTCACCGTAAGTGGTCGGTGGGATAAAGAGCACGAGGAGTAGCGCGAATCGCGCTATTTCTTCGTCTGAGAAAAGTTCTCGCGTCGATCTTGATGTTAGCCTTAGGGTGTTTTCGTAAGTTTCAAGGAGTTACTTTAACGGCCACGAATCACGAGAAGACTGAAACGATTCACGGTAATCGTAACTGGTTACGATTATACCGAAGTTTCGCCTCTAATTAATTGCATCGATCGCTGCTCCGCGCTGTGCTATAAAAGCAATGGGATCTTCGGTAACCCGAGTTATGCGAATTTAAGAAAGAAACCGATACGCGTTCCTTGCTGAAGTCATACATACTTCATCCGCTGTATCGGCGATGGCAGAGTTCGAGAAAGTCATTAATTAAGGGGTTAGGACACAGTAAAGAGCCAAGAAAGCAGACGATTTTTAGACGACGATCATAAGAAAAGTAAACAATCGATTAATATAAGGTTTTGTGTTTTAGTTCACTATATTATGAACTATAAGAAAAGCATTTAATATTTACAAAATAGCATTTGTACGCCGTGCATTTAAAATGTCCATTTTTTTTGGATGACCAATTGGTGGGCCGGATTCCGGCAAATCGGATGAACAGTAACAAAAACCCCAAAAATGTCATAAACTATAATATATTTCCTAGGCATTGACGATCCAACATTTTAAATTTTTTAATTATAGTACAAAATATCAACAAAAACATCACACACTTTTGTCGAAATTTGATCATTATTTTTCAAACATCGACCATTTTGTAAATTTTCGCAAAAATTGAAATGTTGGATCGCCAATGCCTAGGAAATATATTATAGTTTATGACATTTTTGGGGTTTTTGTTACAGTTCATCCGATTTTCCGGAATCCGGCCCACCAATTGGTCATCCGGAAAAAAAAGGATATTTTAAATGGAGACATTGTACGGCGTACAATTGTTATTTTGTAAATATTAGGGTAAGTCCGGGAGTGTTCGACCACCGGGAGAGTCCGGCCAGTGCTGATATTTTAAGACTGACGTAAGATAGGGCATTGTGTGTCATTGACACAAAAGAAATGAAGGCGCTTGTTGGTTATCTCACATTGACCATTATCACTAATCCATATTTTAGTTATAAGATACAGTTAAGACCTTATGCGAGGCTGAAAGTTTTTAGACCAACTTACAGTGGTGGCGATATTTGAAAAACAGGTAAGTTTATTTACACTCTTCCGATATTGGGGATATAATATGCATATAACTACAGTGTAACACCAACAATACGTATGTATTCGTTTTTAATTTTTTTTAATAAGGTGGTCGATCACTACCTTGATTACTCGTAGTGGGTGGACGGTCTAACCCCGACATGCGGGTGAGACCGACCAGTTGCAGTGCCAATGTTTTTGATTGAAAATGAAAATAAATATTTGAAATTATCGCACACTATAATTTATATATACCCTAAATTGCTTGGGCTTTGCTTTAATGTGCATAAAACGACAAAAATGTGAAAAACAACGATGATACAATTTATTTTCCAAAAAGTGGTCGAACTCTCCCGGACTTACAATATATGCTTCTCTTATAGTTCATAATATAGTGAACTAAAACACAAAACCTTATAATAATCGATTGTTTACTTTTCTCATTATCGTCGTTTAAAAATCATCTGCTTTCTTGGCCCGTTACTGTGTCCTAACCCCTTAAAATGGAACTTCATGAAACTTAAATCTAATTTAAAGTCCACGAGGAACCGTTGATTCCACTTCAAATATCGCGAATCTTGTTACACGGCGTCTTGAAAGTTTCTGTAATCTCGAAGGGCATAACAAAGCCGCTTCATTTCTTCCTGAATTGGATTGAGTGGAAGGTAAGAAAGACTCAGAAACCTCTCGGTACGTCCTAACGAGCATCGAGGCAGCTTTGTTAAACCACCTACCATCTCGCGTTTCTTTCACGCCAATTGACTGCTGATCGAGGAGAACATACTATCGTACCTTTTCATCGGCATTCCTTTCCAAGCGAAACTTCTCTCCGCTGTTATAAATCTTACTCCGTTCAAGAATCGTTATTAATCTCGGCGTGCAACAGAAGCTCCGCCGCTTATCGTTGAGGCCGCACAGGATTAAGGATCAAGCGCGGGGTATGAATAATTAAACGTCTCGTATGTTGCCCGCCGCGGCGGATTGATTTCTTTAATTCAAAAATTCAATTACAGAGGAGAAACATTTGCTTTCCGTACAGAAGCGCCTTGTGGAATATTTTCCGGAGCGCTCCATCTACGAGATGAAATCCTCCATTCGGCGTTCTACCATAAGACCCGTTGATCCTGAGGTAGCAATAAGGTTGCAGGAACTTCAGCCTGGCAAGGGATTCGATATATTTCCCATCGTTCGTCGCGCCACGCAAATGCTGATGAAGATCTCCGCGAACGTCTCTTCCTTTTACGCCTCTTTCTCGATCGCGCGGAAAGCTTTTCCATGTTTTGCATGTTTAAAGGGTTCTCGGGATTTTCGAGCTAAGCACCGGAAATACGTGCAATCAGATTTTCGATTCGGATCCTCGAACCAGCGAGCTTCTCCGAGTTTCTAATCGATTTAGGATTTAGAGGGCGGTCGCTGTTAAAACGATGCGAAGGAGAGTGGAAACTGGGTTACACGGAAATCGGGCGAAGCTTCGGTATCACCATAAACTCAATGTCTTCAATTTTATTGTAATATAAAGCAACATTTAATTGTACCAGCATATACATTGTTACACGCTCAACGCTACACTTTACAATCTAACGGGTTGTATTTACACGAGTCCTGGGTTAATATATTCACAGTCAGTATATCGATAATAGTGAAGGATAGTGCACGGATCGGAGAGTATCTAGGATCGTCGAAACCGTGATCTCGTGATTCCATAGTATCCACAGAATTTTCCATTTAGGTACATATCGCGATACATTCTACGTCCCTAAATCGATAGCCTGCCGATAGTTGCACCGTTCGAGAATCTCTTCCCGGCAGCGAATCGCCGATGGAATTCGCCACGATGCTTTTCCTATTCCTGTTCAAAGCAGAGAACAATCAAAAGTTCAGTATCGTTCATTAGCATATCAACGCGGGACCTAGTTATCTAACTTGTGGCATGATTTGCTATAAGGGGCCACGTACTCTGTATTCGAAGCGCTCGTATCCTTGATCGATCCTGGCACGCGTGTAAAGTGTGGTTCTCCGTCTAAGAAGCTAGACCATGTAAGAACCTCGCGACACACGAACGCATTCTCTTGATAGGATAAGCCAGGGATGGAAGCCTGTTCCGCTCGAAAGGGAAGTCAGTATCTTAACGGTTTACAGCGTACGGCGCTTTCGAGATAATACCATGCAGTCGGCAGCGTCTGGGTTTCTGCTTCGAAGGTATCGAACAGTTTAACTCTCCACTGTACGCGGCTTTTTCACTCGCATCTCTCAACCACGACTTTTAACGACCACAGACACGTTTACTATATTATTAGTCTCTGATCAACGATTGGACCAGAGATCAGATGCACGTCTCGTTCGAGAAAGTTTCATCCCTGCCGGATGTCTGGTACCGATTCCTTCCATTCTTCGGCGCTGCTAACGAAGGCTCAGCAGTGATCTTGTCGACAGTTGGATTGCCTGTGAGCGAATCGCTCGGCTCTGCGGCGCTAAGTTTCGTTGTTTTGCTCGGTTCGTTCGATTTTAATTGGCATGCCCCGCGTGAAATGTTTTCCGTTCGGCCCGACGTGTTGCATCTGTGACCAGAAAATAGAAGCATCCCGTAACGCGAATTTGTTCTCGCTCCTCACCTGCGCGAGAAGCTTTCGTCGCTTGGGGATAGTACAATTAACGGGACATTTAGAATGGACACGAATCGATGGAAAATGGGGAGGAACTCGAGAAGGGGGATGCTTCTAAACGCTAGGCAAATTAGCAATCATTTTAGCTTACTTGATGCTCCGCCCTCGGAACACCTGGGACCCTCTCCTGGATCCAGGTCCGTAAAACATGCTCGATTCGCTCATGCTGCTAAGATCAACCCTCGCGATGGGAAGGCTGCTGGGTGATCGGCAGAGCGTTTCCTTAAAAGCGTTGCGGTATTTCACGCTCATCACGTTGTACAAGATAGGATTTACGGTGGTGCTGAAGTAGTAGAGGCTGCCAGCGAGTGGGTACAGCCATTGGTTTATGTCGCGGAACGTCGAGACTTGATGCACGTACAAGAGCCGCTGAGCATGGAACGGCACCCAGCAGATGAAAAATGTTATCACCACCGCACCTGTGGAGCCAAGTCCCCCGATTTTCTCGTTCCCCTCTTTCGCCCACGGTGTCATTACCATACATACATCTACTGAAATACGCCGCAGTGAAACGATGCCACGCGACAAATACTATATCATCAGGCAGTCCCAGCCCCCAAAACGCGCAGATCGCTCATGCGTTTAGACAACTGAAATAACAACGGTGTCGGACGCAACGTGACAAAGCGTTAATGTTGGCTGCGACCTTTTCGAATTTGGCACGTGACATGCATAAAACGTAGATATTCTATAAAGCAAACGGGGCGATTGGAAATAAATATCGATGTATCGCGGGAGGATTTTTTAAGCAAATAGACACCATGGCGTATTTTACGTCCCAGATTGCCGCACGACAAACACTCGCCCTCATCCGTTTACATTTAAAACTCAAACAGCAATCCACCTCTACGATTGATCGCTGGAATAATTACTTCCTGCGACCGCTGTTTCTCGATAGCCGGCGGCGGATTTTAACGAATTTCGTCGCGAAAATGAATCTCTATCGGTCCGCGGTAATCGCGAGCCAACTGGACCGAATTAACGCGAGACAATGGGGGATCGAGGGGATGAAGGAGGATCGAATTGAAGAAAGTAAATTGACTCTGTACGCGCAAACGGTTGAGAAGGATTATCGCCGACGAATAGATCACGATGCACGTGCGACGTTTTTGCGGATGAATGCAGATGCTGTTAGTTGTCTCGTGTTCATCGATGAGGTGAAAATGATTTCTACAAAATTGTATCCCGCGGCACGACGCTCCCCTGTCTCTGCGAAACTCTGGCATCCACGTCGCGGCGTCAGTCTGTGTCATCAATTTCTGAACACGTTCACTTGTAATATACCATCGACGCGGAACAACGTGCGGCGGCCAAGGGACGTATCGCGATGGTTAATAATGCCGAGAATCGGACGGAGCAGAAAGCTGAGAGGATGTGACATTTAGCGAAGGTTGGACATTTACTGAGCATCGGAATGATTTTCCGTGACTGGGCTTGGCTGGTCTCCCCGTGAACGGATCCCTCAACGTTGTGCTCGAGGGTGCTGCTTTGTATTCGCAGCCCCATTCGCACGTAAAGCACCGCTATAAACACCATCGGCAGAAGGAAGAAGACCGTACAGCTAACTTCGTACAGAGGGAACTCTGGCATACTGTCCAACAGCATCGCGCAGATCGCAGACTCGCTCGAGTACCGTCCCGATCCTGCAAATAAAAGCGAAATGAAATTGTCCCGGGGAAATAAGCCGACACGGAGCGCGATCACCACGCGAGTAGGAGGATCGACGCGCAAAGAGGAACGTTTCCAGGCTACTTAACGTTCGAGCTCGTTCTCAGCGAGGGTCGAAAAACGCGTTTATCGCGTGCCCCCCTGCTCGCGTTCTCAGCAATGTCGCGAGCGCATTGCAGATGCATCGCGAGCCCTGTTCCCAACTCGCGAACCCGCCGGCGAACCGTAATTTATATAATTTTCACTTGCGCGCATCCGCGGCAGCGTTAACCGTGAGATTGTGTTGATGAAATTTGTTTGTAACGCGAGCGGGAAGTTTGCTCGATACGCGTAACCCGCGGAATACGGTTTCGCCCCCGCACGGTTGTTTAAATATCTAGCCGTGGCAACTCCTAATGGGATATGCAAGTTCCTAAGTAACGCGGCGCAGCGGAATGAATCGGCACACTCGGCACTCGCGTCTCGGAACATTAATCGGGCAAATATGCTCCGACTGACCTGCAAGACGGGGGCGATATTCATCGTTGTTGGTCTTTCTGTAATTAAGCACCGAAGTAACATTAAGCCGAGCACGAGTCTCGCGAAAGCCACGGCGCGCTGAGATTTACCGTCGGTATTAAACGCAGGCTCACCTGCTGGGTACTCGGTGTAATTCACGTTCATGTAGACGTAGAATGGCACCGAACAGCCGAACGCCACCAGCCACGAGAGCAGAATAAAGCGTAGAGGACGCTTCATTCCGTTCGAGTAGCGGCGAAACGGATGGCAGATCGCTAAATATCTCTCCAACGAGAACGCCGTTATCGTCAGCACTGACACGTAGGTGCTCCTTCGAAAGGGGCAGCAATAGGATTTCGTTAAGGCGCGATTGTGCTTTCAAACCACGGAGGAGAGTGTTTCTACGGCATCGCCGTGACCACTCACGTTTCGGAGACGTACGCTCGTAACTTGCACATGAACGACCCCAGTCTCCACGGGTACTGCTGCCAAAACTCGCTCAGCTCGCTGGGCAAGCCTGGAAACAAGAATGGCAAAGCTTTCGCAGAGCTTCTTTGAAGGGGAGCTGAAGGAACGCTCGCGTGGCCATTTCAATGGAGCCCGAACGACACGGTGAAACTAAGAAGGCACGACGTTAAAAGCATTAAACACACTGCACAGGGACTGACGCATCAATTGCCAGCTCTTCTTGTCTAGACGATTTAATGGAGTACGTACAAAGGGGAACGCGAGCCCTGTTCGTTTACGATTCCAGCATTCTTACAATTAGTAGAATTGCATCCAGTAAATTTCTCGCTATCCCATTGCTATTATTGCAAAGCATGTCAACCGTTATGTTCGCTTCAGCAGCTTGATTAATTCAATAATTGAAGACTACATTGTAGAAAAGATTGTAAGTGCTGTAGTATAAATTTTTAATTCAATTTCTCTGTGTAAATAAGTTATCAATAGTGCTAAAAGATGGTACCGCTGGTAAGAGCCAATTAGATAGGGTCAAACAGGATTCAGGGCACATTCAGTTTTCTATAAATATGTAGAATTCTTTATCTCATGAATTTTGACGATTTGGAAATGTTTGTGATGCATTTGGGTTATTGTATACTTAAGCATATTTAGCAATCAAAACCAATCAAATTTCGTAAATAATTTAAAGTCAGGGAAGTTTTTTCTCTCCCTTCAAATATTTGATTTTTGACACTTACAGTCTTTCTACAAGGACTCTTCAATTATTCACCTACGGCAGTATGGTGTACCCTTCGTAGTGATGCTGTGAAACTCGTAAAGGAAATAGATTATAATTTAAAAAATGCGCTCAGAAACGCGAGCTTCGTGTTGGGATAGGTATACGACACGTTCATGGGAAGCGTATGATATTTTTCATTGGCATACGAACAAGCACAGATTCATAGCATCGAACGTTCTTCCCCACGGTGATGAAATAAATAACCGTACGTGGATGGATTGTCAGTGGCGATGCTGCCCGGAGAAAGCGTTGTCGTACATAAAATTGGAATCGTCGCCGATAAGAATAATGTATTGGAAAAATGATAGAGCGCGATGTGGCATAAATATTTCCCTTCGATATCGCACACGATAAAGATTCACGGACCGTGGAAACCTCCTATTTTATCTTTTTCTTTTTTTTCAATCGCGTAGCTTGCTTCGAAATTGGCGCGCTGCGCGGGGATAAAACAATTACAGAATCGTTACAGAGAATACCATTTCCATAGAATTTATTCGTCCAATTTCCCTTTGCAATCGACCTATTTACAATTAACCGAGATTTCCATAACTTGTAAGCGAAGAGGAGCGCGCGCGCTTGGAGCAAATGGCTGGATAATGCAAACGGGGGAGCAGAAGACAGTGTGCGATCATTCCGCGTGATTTGGGAAGCGGGAAGACACTATCTATCAAATTTCATTCAAGCTCCATCGAATCGAATCGCTACGACAGTCGGAACGAAGGTGCTGCATCCGAGGGAATTAGAGGGCAGATGAGTCTGGAACAAAAACGCAGAATCAGCGGGTATAATACACCTGTGCGGCTATTTCCGATGCAAACAATCCCATTCATCGGTGTCGCGATTCAACGCCCGATACAAATGAAATCGTAACGAGTAGAGCAAAGCCCTTCGTTAAGCCAAGGAACAGCGGGCATGCCATTAGTTGGCAATTAACGTCCGATACGTGACGACCCTACGAAAATTGCTGGGCAAGTGGCAACCTTGCGCGAACTTTCAAAGCTAAACAACACTTATCCATCGATTTCTGCCACGACGGTGGGCACTGATAAAATCAACGCCGAGCCGCGCGATTACACATCCCTGTGGAAGATCGACAGCAGAATAAATTTGTCGCCCCGGCTCCCTTATCTACGCCCCCCCCAAACGTCTATCGCTTCACCGCGCAATTTACCAGTGTCGATACGTACAGAAATTATTAAAGCGTTCGCCACTCGAACAGCAATCGCGTTTCCGTGCTGTTCAAACATGCAAATTGCGAACCCGCGTGAAATATTACACCCCTGTCACTGCTCCATTCCCCGGTATCAATTTTTACGCTCGCCGTGCGCCAAGATGCACCAGCGAGGGCGTAAACCGGGGAAGGGAATGTGACGTGCAAGCAGAGAGACCCAGCATCCCCTAAGTGTGTACTCGAACGACTTCCCTCGATCAAACGCGTCGCTTTAGAATCTTCAGATACTCGCAGTGTACCAGGTCCCCGTCTCACTGCTGATTAATTAATCCCGAACGCGATTCGATACGTTATCTGGGCGCACGTCAAGCTGCACCAGCGTCGAGAGATTGACTTTCGTTTAAATCGGCCGAGGAATTCGCATGGGAGCCGAGTTACAGTTTCATGTTCTCTGAAACATGTATCCTCCTTCTCAGACGCGCGAACGATAAACCTACGAAATACCCTGGAAAGCGGAAATCCACTTGTATTGTATGGCTCCAGAGGAACCTCGAGTAGCAGATTGCATTGTATTTTTAACAGGAGAGAAGTATGTACGCATCGCTGGCTCGGTAAAAGAAACGCGGGTCACGCATACAGCCATGTTTGCAGACAAAACTCTGTATCCACTGTTCCTTCCATTTCGTTCTGTTCGATGGAATTTGAATGGTTTCCCAGCGACCAGACCCGCGGGTGTAACGATTGTCGCGTGCCAGAACTCTGGGAAGAAATTGACGGATATTGATGCCAGTACGGTTCGCCAAAGAAGCACGGACGCGAGGGTTGTGATTAATGGCTGAGGATTTTTCACTGAAGACCGTTTCCAAGGCAAAGAAACGCACGTGGTTATTCAACGCGCCGGTTGGTTATCGATTTTAAATGAAGCATCGGTATGCAACGCAGTTCTAAAGGAACCCATTGTATTTGGAGGTGCGATAAAAAGTGCTGCATAGCGCGGGCGACACGGTTAGACGGTAAAGCAGAGTGGTAGTAACGAGCACGTGCAGACTTACCAAATATCAAGAACAACAGGTCGGACACTGCCAGATTGAACAAGTAATAATTCGTTGTTGTCTGCATGCTCGGGTTCCTCTTGATGACGATGCAGGTGGCCACGTTCCCGATGATACCGGTCACAAAGATAACAGCGTACACTACGGTGATAGGCAATACCTGCGCTAAGGGCAAGTACTTAGGGCCCAATTCTTCCTCCAAATATATCGACTCGTTCAGATCCACATAGTCCGCGTAATATTCATCCGAAGCATTCATCATTCGCGAGTCTGAAGCACCGGTCGTGAACGAATGTCTATCACCGAATCCTCTTCACCTCTCAAGACACACAACAAGTGTTTGCCGTCACTTCCGAACCAACACCCATGCCCGCCGTCCCGATGCTTTTATTATTTGAAAAAATCATTCAGTACGTTACACCGAACATACCCGAGTCGCGATTTTCCTTCCATCGATATCGCGACGCTTGCAACGATCGAAAGCATATTCAGCCAAAGTTCCTTCATCCTTTCTACCGCAATCTATGCGTTGCTGTCTTTCGGAGAGATCAGGTGAATGTTGGAAAGTATCGCGGCAGAGAGGAGCGTGGAGCTTCGAGCCACAAGCGTCACCGGACCACGCGTTCGGATGTTAATTGTATGTACATATGTCGGAGGTGGGTGGGAAACAGGAAAGTGCTCCACTTGGTAGACCGCGGGCAAGTGACGGTCTACCGAGTACGCTGCCTTTCACCTTCACACCACGCGCCCATGCGCTACGCATCCAACCCTCGACTTTAACCCCCCTGACCCTCCACGAAACTCCCCGTAACACGACCAATAAAGACGTGCGCACCTCGCGAAGCGGAATGGTTCGAAGCGTTTAAACGGCAACTTCATCGGGCTGATTACGAGGGGAATCTGCCGAAACACGCATACCTTGGAAGCTGTGGCCCCTGATTAACTCCGCCCTAGAGACTTCTTCAACGTGCCTGCGCCCAGGGGCCAAGTGAAATTGAACGAGCTTCCGACCCCGTGAAAAATTGAAATTTCCAGCACGGCGGTAAGTTATTGGGCCGCGACAGTTCCTGTCCCCGAGACTTTCTCTTCTTTCATTTGCCCATGCTTACGAGGTGGCGAAGGCAGTGCGGGTGATTTAATGCTTCCATCGTTCCGCGCCAAAAGCACGGCAGAGTAGAATCGGTACTACTTTCTTGCTCTTTCCTCGAGTGTTACTCTTAAACCCCTTACGCGACACAGTCGGTTTTCATGTTTCAAGTCTCTTTATTTTTCTGGAAATCACGTGACACCGGTTACTAGAAGTCTAATTAGGTATTGAACAAGAAAATTCAATTTCGAGTCGGTTATGGGCGGGGCACTGTCGCCGTTATTAAAACTTCGCGTTACAGCAAGCAGGGACGCCCCCGAATTACGCAAAGCCATGCAATTAAGGCCAGATACAAATTGAAAACAATACTTCGGGGATCCATCCGGTCCATATAAATACTCGAAAACTTCCCTGACGGCAAATTGAACTCGCTTACAAACCGGTTTTCGTAACATTCATCGTGGGAGAATGGACCGATCTTGGCCCTTATTTAAATTCCTCCGTCGGACCGCAAGTTTGGAAGATTTATAGTTTGACATTGTTCGTGGAATACAATTTCTTTGCTAATTAAAGGGGCCAATTTAGGTCGCGGCAATTATCGTCACTTTAATCAAGAACTCCCTATTCCGAGTCCTTCCTTCACCCCGTCTTCTGCTCGAGAATTCTTATCCTGACGCGCGATCATTCACGAATCTTGTTCCGCCTTTTGTTTGGCGCATTCATTCCCGAATCTGATTTGCATTCATTTGCATATTCCCTTCATTACAAAAGAATCCCCCGAACGGGTGTATCTACAGCGGTCTATCATCGGGCTCGCCTCCCTCTCCTCTCTCGCGGCGACACAGTTATGCTCGTAATAATCGTTGCGTCGAAATTTTCGGGGCTTCATCTTCCGTGCCCGATCCACTGCCAAGCAAGAAGTGTAGCACATGCTCTGCCGGTCGATGGGTCAAGGATTTCTGTAATAGATATTCGCCTCGCTCGCCTTGTTCGCCGCGGCTGTACAATGCCATCTCGATTGCTTGCCTCGGCATATGCGTCTGATGGTAATGGCAGAGCGTGAAATCCTCCTCGTATTTGTAAGGGAGTTCCGTTGGCTCGGTATATGAGTCCAGGATTAAAATGACCGTGCCAAGAGCGAAAACGTAGAGAAAGAACTGAAAAGCATTTCGCATTCTGGGTACAAGTGGAAAGGATACCTCCTCGGGCAACGTTACTAAGCTACTCGTCAGTGTCTGCCGCTACTAAGAACGCACGACGAATGAACGTGGACAAAAACGGAAACTCAGGACTCAAACAACATCCTCCCTTTGCGTCACGCACATCTCACAATTTACCTTCGACGCCTTCCCGCCGTCTACCGACATAATAGCGTCACGGTTCTTCGTTTTTGTCCTTATTCAGTCTACAAGGAAGCTTTTAGGCGATAGGCATCGGATTAGAAAACGCGGCGCCTGAAAAGGAAAGAGGAGAATCAATGGGACCGCGCAATCTAATGGACACCAATGAGCCCGGCGCCATTACCGTTACTCAAGATGAAGATATTACCCATTGCAATGACTTTCCTCCCGTTAATTGAGCGAAAACCGCCAGCAGAACGCATTCGTAGATCGAACAGAGAGACTCCATCACCGCGAGGATGGTACATCCTGCGAGACGATTTAACCATCTTAAAATAACGGGCACCACCATTTTCACGTTCTTGATGCACTTTCTCTGACATTCTTTCGGGGTGAATGCAGCATCTTGAGTATATATTGGGCAGAAGCTTCGGTTTAGGTTACACTATGCATTTTGACAAGTCGGATAAAAAAAAAGTGCCAACGTGCATTCACTTGTTTCGCGTAGAAATTATCGTGGGACAGGTAATTCTTTCATAGTCGAGCAGTTTCATGCCAAGAAACTTCAGCTGCTGTTACAGGCTTGACTTTATCAGCCATTCTGCAGCCGTGCTCATTACGAAGTTGGAAGTCAGTAGGAATCGAAGCTTGAACGTCGACAACAAGCAATTACAATCTACTTCTCAATAGAAAAATTCTTGAGCAAGTTTCATTTTAAGCGTGCCAGTTTTTAACACACCTGTCACGTCACCTGTGCGTTCTCGCGGAATTTTAGTTATATTCGCTGCAGTCATTCGGAATATGAGGCGAATTGCGAGAGCTCTCTTAACTGCCTTTGACATAGAAATTCCAATCAGCAGACATAAGACAGTGACGATTTCAATATTGTCTTAGCGCGCTGAATCAACAAGCAAAAGAGAGGTGAAGTTATACGCTTTTGTTTTAGAACACAATTATCCGTTCCTAGGCAAGAGTCGTTCAATGGGATATTTATAACGCAAAGGAAACTTCCTGGGGCTGCTAAAAATACAGGAAATAGTTTCCTTAAAGTGTTTCATTACACCTTGGGCGAGTGTAGATAACGATATTCGCCCGCTTTGACACGGAAAACCTCTCTCTAATAGCGTCTCCAGTCTAAAAGACTTATAAAACGCGTGATCCTTATATACCCTCCCTCGAATGCGCAAGAATGAATAGAAATTTCAATAACACAAATTAATAATCTCTCTCCTGTATTTCATATACCCCGTTTATGAAAGCTGTGCTCTTGCACGCCTTATTTTTACTTCCATCTGTATCCAACCAGGAGATTTCCTACACTCTTCAAGTAGCTCGAATTTTCTTAACATAATGATATTACTCGATAACAGTTTCCGAGACGGTAACGCGCAGCAGATAATTGATTCTCAGAAGAGCGTAGAGATCACACAGATTTAAAACGTTCGCGGTTCACCGCAGCGACGTTTTATTAAACGCATGATTCCTCCAATCGAGTAAAATCGGATAAAAATTCGCTTAGACACGGTGCGCCTGTACGATACATCGTAAGAAAATAAATAGCAATACGATCGATTAAATTAAAAACTGTTATTTACAAGAACCGCAGGATCGACGGTCGGGTGAGTCTGAGCGCAGTGAAATTTGCGTTTCGACGGTGGATCACAAGATACTGCTGGCCGTAGACACGGTTTCGTCCGTTTTCCCTTTGGCGGGGAAACTTTTATTGTTCGCCTGTTCCTGAGCCACCGAATGCGTTCGATCGAGAAGTGGTTTGGACGTGGAGTCTTCCTTCTTCAGCGTGTAAGATTTACGAGGGCCATTATCGTTCATGTTCCCGTCCTTGCCCACGCTTTCTCGACTTGCGGTGAAGCGAAACATTTCTTTCGCCTGACTGATGGTGTACCTACAGAAAAATTACGTAAATGTCCCCAATGCGCCAAAGAATATCATCCCTCGAATTAGCTGCTCTCGCAGCGCGCCCGGTGTAATCTCGTAATCAGGTAAACGTTACAACCTTACGGAACACCTGAAGCTTGAGTCCTGCGCCTTCACCCTGGAATTTCTCTCGGACATCTGCGACTCCCTGGCGGACCAATTCCTCACGGCCGTCCTCCTCGTTTTACAGCAAATCGTTTGCTTGAACGCGCGCCGGTACTTCATGCTCATTAAATTATACAAAATTGGATTCACGGTGGTGCTGAAGTAGTAGAGGCACCCGCCCAAAATGTACAGCCACTCGTTCAAGTCCGGATAATAGTCGGACTCCTGGGCGTAGACGTAAAGCAGCCGCTGGGCGTGGAACGGGGCCCAGCAGATGAAGAACAGAATAACCACGGCGCCTGAAACGACGAACCGTTGGGGATTCAGGCGTTGCGCTTTAAATAACGAAGGGATTAAAGATGGAGGAAGCTTAAGAAACGTCTTACCCAACATTCTGATGACGGACTTTCGGGATTGAGTCTGCTTCGAGTCTCCATGGATCGCCCCGCCCTGCACCACCGAATTCAGTGTCTCCCTGGTGCTGTTCCTGATCCTCAGGCCCATCCGCGTGTAAACCACCAAGATCACCAGCATCGGTACCAAGAAGAATATGATGCAGCTCAGCTCGTAAAGAGGGAACTTCGGCATGTACGGCAGGAGCATCGCGCAGATCGCCGAGTCGGCAGAGTAATTACCCGAGCCTGAGGAGATTCATATTCCCGTGACATTCTTAAGTAGCTTGCTTAATTACTAAGCGAGGGCGTAATGGTAATGCTCGATTAACCTGGCGGATACTCGACCAAATTCACGGTCGTGTAGATCGCGAACGGTATCGCGGACACCAGTGCGATCGACCATGCAGCCAGGATGAAACGTATCGGCCTTTTCAGACCGCTCATCGTGTACACGCGAAGCGGGTGACAAATTGCCAAATATCTTTCCATGGAGAAGGCCACTATCGTGAGGACCGATACGTAGGAGGACCTACCGGACAGATGCAGTATTTGATACAGGAAGATTGTCGGAGCGACGGCCCTTGTAATCGAGCAGAAATAACAGCCCCCTTACATTTCCGATACGTATGCTCTGACCTTGCAGGGACCCACCCCCAGGGCCCATGGGTATTGCTGCCAAAAGACGCTCAGCTCGTTAGGTAATCCTGAAAGTGGTCGAAGAAACATTGGATAATTATCTTACCGGGTAATTGCCGATCGGCGAGATTCTTTCCGTCCCGACCGTGTTAACGCAATACTTGGTGAGTGTCGGCTTTTTCATGCCGTTATCTGTAATTTAGTTCCCCGACGATCGTGCAATTGACGTCAGATATCTACGGCAAGGCGCGCGCTGACTAAGTCCCGCAACCATCCTCGCGATACACAAGCTCATTTTCCCGAAAGTAGATTTACGACTGACTTAAGCCTGCCGGGTAATTAGCGCGCAGACGTCACGGTATTTCAAGACAAGAGGCTGCGACTCAGGCGATGGGCACCCGGGGCACTCCCCTCCAACAATACTGCCACCGATTCGATAATTTACGGGGCTTTATTTATAAATCCTCGCGGAACAGCCTTTAAGAGCATGCCCGACTTCTACCAATCCACTGCCATTTCGAGTGGCGACGAAATTCACGTCTGTTCAACGGTTCGTTTGACGGGATATAATTAAAACGAATTTCAACGAGCAGGAAAATGTTTTCGCGACAATTCGCAATTGTATTAACTCCTGAATAATGTCACGGTGCGCACCAATATTTGCCGGTCTGAAATAACTCGGCTGCGTGTCGCGTCCTTCCGCGGGGCAATGGTAAACGATATCTATACAGCAACGTGTATTAGCCTATAAAAATTGATATCTGATACAGATATCGCAAATTTCTGATCGTACCGAATGTGCGTAAGCGTTCTGTGGCCTTATCTAGCGACGATTGTTTCGTTCGACGATTTCCATCGCGTTGCGAAAAGTCTGCTGATTGTGCAACAGTGAGTTCGATTTCTTTTCGCGTTGCCATTGGCTTCGAGCACACATGCCAGATAGAATTGCGCGTTCCTGGTTCCTTGATCGACTTATTCAATTGTTACTCAACACCCTAACGTGCAGGTGTCCCGGAAGGAACACCTCGCTGCCATTCATTCCGTAGCTTATCTTTACCCTTAAAGAAATTAAGATACATATACCCCACGCTCGAAATCTCGCGCTCCGCATCCAACGCCGGTGACTCTTATCCCATTATCTTGATCTCCCGATTCGATTATTCGAAGAAACGCACAGGTGTTTCGCGTAAACGTGAGCTAACACGTGAATTGCCACGATCTGCTTCAGGTTCAAAGTTGTCCGTCCCAATCGCCGGAAATCTCGACTCGTTTAAACCTTCGATAGGTACATACGCACCCATGTACAAGTTTTATTGTAAAAAGCTCGCGCAATGACGCAAATAAAAACGACATTACGATGGGCAAACAGCCCACTGTGCAGATAACAATCGCGAATGTACATAATACACACGAAGCGAAGATTAATTTAAAGCCCTTATCTTTGGGTCTCGATGTAAGGAAGAAAGATGAAACGATCTGGAGCCAGGCCTGGCCTCTTCTCTCGCCACCCTACACCAGTTGTACGTCATTTGCCCGAGAGTCTACTTAGCCCTTCTTCTCTTAATGATTCGAAACCACTTGCTCCATTTACTCGCCATTCCCTCCACGCGCAGTCGTTTATAACGAAGCAATCGGAGAGGAGCGTGATCGCGTAGCAACGATTCTGAACCACGATCACCTTGCCAGTGAAATCTTGTCATCTGACAAGCACCTATGACGCTCGCTCTGTCGAGGAGCACGAATTCGTTGAATCGGATCGTGTTATTTTCGCCTACACTTTCCCGGTTTATCGTTATCAAGCTTTTTATCGACTATCAAAATACCACTGTCCTCGATCGGGAACGTTGCCGCCGAATAACGAGCCACTCAATTACGCGCACGAACACGAGCGTAAATCTAATTGCGCTGTCGATTCCCCCGCGTGCCTATTTAAAGCGAATTAATACCTCCACGTTCCCGCTTATCCCTGTTAAACGTCTATCGGGTTCTATGATCTCCGTTCTCCTCCGTCGATCGTTGTAAATTGTCGCGAAGGAAATAGGATTCAACGAGACTCGAATGACGGCAATAAAGTCAATTTGGTTTAGCATATATCGCGCGTGATCGCGTCCCGCGCGGGCGTCGCGGCGCGGTCGTAACTCACCCAGCAAAAGTAGTGTAAGGTCGGATATGGCCAGACTGAACAAGTAGTAGTTGGTGGCGGTCTGCATCGAAGGGTTTCGAATGATGACGGTGCACGTGGTGACGTTACCGAAGATCCCGGTCACGAATATCACCAGGTACGCTATCGTGAGCGGTATCACCATCTTCATGGGCAAATACTTGGGCCCGAGCACCTTGGCCAGGTACTCGGCTTCCGTCAGGTTATTCAGGTCCCAGTCCTTCCAGAATTCGTGCAGATCGTTGCTCAACTCGTCCATAATGACCATTCCGCTCGGGCGCGACCAGCCCTCCGGTTCTGTCAAACGAAATCGGCCGGGGAAGGCGCTGAACGTTCGTCGGGCATTTGGCAAAGGATGCCAGGAAGGGGCACGATTGTTTGTAAATATTCTACTTCAAATGCGAGCGGACTCAAGCCTGACAACGGTCTATTTTAAGACCCCGTAGACGGTGCCTGTAGAAATAATTATCGCGGGTAAACATAGCGTTCTGCCGTGATTCGATAGCCTGTAGCCGAGTCAACATACCGATTGATCGGTGGATCGTTTAATGGGTCACTGGTTAAACACAAACCGTAGCCACCGCTGCGAGTTTGCTCTGGGACTGGTGTCCCGTGAAATTACCTCGCCTCGAGCAAAGGGGAAAAATTGTACGCTCGAGTTTAGCGTTCATTCCATGTTAGTGCGAGGGTTGCAGCCCGCCAGCCGGACCATTCAATTTGCCATTCCGACGAAAATCGACCACGGGACGCGTCCGTGCAGGCGTTAGCTGATGGGCAGCCTCGTGCTTCCGGTTAACGCTCCGCCGGCAACTTCCATTCTGCTTGCTCGCGGTGCCCACCATCATCTCGACATCGTCGAACCGCTCAGCGGTCGCACAGCGATGCCTCTTTATTCTTCCGTGCACCAACAACAAAGGAGACCGTCGCCGATTAATTAATCAATGTCAGCCGAACACTCGCGCCGGGTATCGCGATCCGGATCCGCCGCGATAACGGTCCCTCTGTATTTCGATGGTAACACGTGCGACCCCGCGGACACGGGCCCGGTAAACGCCGGAGTGGGAAGAAACTCGAATTTCGATGTAACGCGTGCTGTAACAAGACGACTTAGGGTCGATGGATGTCGGCAGCGCGGCACCGAAATAAGTAGCTGCAGCGCAGGGGATTACCGCGAAGTCGACGGCGGGTCGTGGTTGTCGGGTGCGGACTACCGTACACAGTGCGACTGAACGTAACGTTCTTAGCGATACCGTCGGACACCTGTCGTCGTCGCAACAACCTCATCTCCCGATTTCACCGATAAGAGAATCGCTGTAACGTTCCATTCAATTGTATCTCTCCAGTGAACTCCTCTTCGTCGGCATGCAGTGCTCCGAGCTGGCCGAGTCCAAACTGAGCGTAACTCTACGCCCCCCGTGAAAGCGGAAAATCATTTGGAGGGGGTCGAAAGTGGTCTTGATTTTAAAAATAAAGTGGCGAGGTTCGAGGGCGATAATGCGCAATGACTTACCCTTAGGATTCCAAGTTTTGGGGATGCAAGCTGATGGGTGCTGGCCAGATTTCTCATCGCCTATTACCTCGTCAAATTTCTGATATTCGATGAAGAATACGCGCGTTAGGAGAGAACACAAGTGCATGTTTGTTTGCGCATCGTCGCCTTATCTGTATAACTGCTATGACTTCTTAAGCCAAGGATTTGCGATCTGTAGTGAAGTAGCTTGCCGAAAGTGTGAAATTTGTTTTGAACAAGATCAATGATGATGCTCGATGATGGCCTTTCGTGGTGGAAAGGTGACACGTGGTAAAAGTTAATTGACGAAATGTACGGTACTCGGCGACACGTAGAGAATCGTGCTAGGCGATAAGACTAATCAAAGACAATGCAACGATAAGGTTCAACTACGTCGAACGTATAAATAATACGGCGAATGAATTAAAAAAATATTTATTTATTCTTCCATGTACAGCTGTTTATACAATTATTTTTATTGTTTACAGTACTACGGAACGTTAACTAGAATCGGATTCGTCGGAACTCGTTTCGCTGATGTAATCTGTTCTATTACAATTCAGTGGCAATCGATTCGTGTTCACGAAAAGGTCGTCCTCGCTATCGTTGTCTTCCTCGTCCATTTTCGTGGTTCTCTGTTTCGGGTTTGTTACTTCATCGAACTCCTTTGGCCAGCATTTCTGCGCGCGATACCATTTTTGATGCTCCTAGTAAATAAACGTGCGTTTAAAGACAAAACGCAATCAGCAAGAAGATAAAAGTACTTTAAAAGCAACCTACTCGCGTCAATATTCTAACAATCTCCGCCTTGACTTTGTCCCCTTCTGTTATTGGTTCCACCAGGACGAAATTTCCTCGTTTTACCCAAATATTTCTCCTGAACTTCGTTGGCATAGAGACGAGGTACTGATCCCCAGCGGGATCGGCGACTTCGTGAAGATTATTACCGCGCGATTCAACTATCCGGACGATCGACTGCGACTCGGTCGGAATGGTCAAGTCATCCACCTCTTTAACGACGTGCTTGCGTTTAGTTGCCTTGGACATTTCGATCTGTAATTACCAAACGTAACAGAAATACTAAATATTTTACAAAATCAATAAAACATTTCGGTATTGACTCGACGGTTTTAAATGAGTACGCTACTCCGATCTTTGATCTGCATCACGTTTCCTGGGCGGGCAATTCTTTCTTCCGTTTCTTCGCATCGTGCCAAGGCCCTAACGATCCTCCCGATTTCTCGATAGCCGACCACACGTCCAAGCTTTCCCCAGGAAGAATTTCATATCCGTTATCCAGCCCGTGAGGGTTCGAGGGTGTTTTACAATCGTCCTTGGACTCTTTTCGCAACACGGTATCCACTTCCACGGAAGTGAAGAATGCCACCGACATCGGAAGGTCCTTCATCCCGAGTCTCGAGGAGCAGAAGCATCGTGTCAAGAGATTGGTAACGTGCATTGCAAGCGCGGCGTTGTATTTGTAACGGGAGGGTACCAAGTACCGCACCTCGTCGTGAAACGACAAGCAGAATCTCGCGTTGTCTTTCATAAGCCACTTCATTGAAACCAACATCAGATGCAAGAAGTCCACTGCTCCGCTTTGCACTACCCAGTTCACTTTCGTGGGCAGATACTTCTCATTGTCCACTTGACTTTCTAAAGCGCGAGTTAATCTGGCGTTTAAGAATGGAGTAACCGGCCGAGGGCTCCCAGCGATTTCCTCTAGGCTATTGAACATCGCCGACTCCGAGCCGCCTATCCAATTCCCTTTCTCAAACATCTCTGGCAAGTGTTTCGCGAATAATTTTGATATCTTGTAAGCGTCGTACATCGAGTATTCTTTGTCGTCCTCGTCGCTATGGATGTGTTCGGGCTTCAATCTGTACACCTTTTTACCTTTGGTCATAGTGAACATCTTCCGAGATTTAGATGTTGCTTCGGTATCCGTCATGCACGGATTGAATTGCTTCAACAATCTTTCCGCAAACTTCTGGCCCGCGCCATAGATTCTGGCGTAATTGATTATCTTCGCTTGGTTCCTGGAAATTCCCACGGCTTTGGCCGTAACGCTATGCATGTCCGTCTCGTTGGACTTGGTGCCGATTAAAGTCATCCAACCGAAAGGCGTGGCTCCATGGATCTTTTTGCAATAAGCATCCCCTATCATGGACGAAATCCATAGTTCCTGGCTATCCACATCTGCGCCGATAACGTTGTACCCTGGCGGAGCTTGTATCATAGCTCGTAATTCAGAACCGACCCGCTCGGCGTGAGCATTAGAGGCGGTCATCCACGTGGGCTCCACTGCCCGTCTGGTCAATGTCCCGCAAACCACTACCACGGGTAAAATTGCACCGTAACGCATTGACTTTTTGGTTCTTTTAATACCGGCTGGTAAAGAAGAACCGTCGAACCATATTACGAACTGCGACATTATCCTGCTCCTATTATTTCTCCAATAGGACAGCATTCTAGCTATTTTCAATACTTCCCCAGCGCTGCTGTCTAAACCGGCGAGCACGTTCTCGGAAAACTTGTTCAAGAAATCTTTGGCCAAAGGGTTACCGACGTTGCAGCTTACTCCATTTTTATGCGGCAATTTAAGAAAGTAACAGCAATCGTCTATAACCACGTCGCACCATACAGCGCTGCCTTTGTAAAGTTTGCTTAAATAAGAGTTTGATTTCTTTTTCTTGGACTTCCAGGAATCCTTTTTCTGCAGATTACTCTGTACTTCTCTGTGAAGAATCGACATTACGTAGTCTGTGTCGTTTGATAAGCATTCTTTTCGCGACAAAGGGCACTGAGCCAACAGTTCCTCTAAAGGTACTTCAGTTTCGATGCTTAAGTCGTTAGTAAATGGTACCAGAACACCCCAGCCTTTCTCTTTTACGTAGTGCAAAGGATAGCGCTCCCATGTCAGGTTCAAAAGTTTCGGAACAATTTGCATGGAAGTGCTTATATTCTGTGGGCCTGGTACCCAATCCGCATCATTAATTCTGGGGCACAGTTTCCTGTACCATGCAGGGTATCCCGGCATATGCGGCAGTCTTGCCGGTAAGAACTTCTTCGTTTCTTTCAAGTAGCCAAATTCTTTCTCCAAAGGATCTTCTTCCTCGCTCTCATCGTCCGTCAGATACTTCTGCGAATCTGTTTCCTTCTTCTCCGCATCCTCTGGTTTATACTTCGCTTTAAGATTCGCTTTCGCCAAGGACGGCTTCATCTTAATATTTTGAGTACTCCAATCTTCGTCCCACATCCACAGATCATTCTTGTACTTCTCATCGTGCATAAGTCGACAAACAGTGTTGGCTCTCTTAGCGAGAATAAATTTAGTCTCGTAGTTCAGATCCTCGAATGTAGACTCCGACTCGTTCAAGTACCTTTGCCAATTCGAATTTGTGGGCAAATATGCCGTTCCTAGCTCCAACATTCCTGCCAAGGTAACGGGATGGGGAAATCTTTCTTCGAAAATTGGAAACAAGTGACGCAACACTTTGTATGTTCCAACCACGTCATTCGCGCAATAGGTCATTAAAGAATTGAAATTATCTCTTATGTCTGTCAGAGTCCCGTCTAAGAATACAGTTCTAGACTCCTTATTCAGTTCATCGCCGCAATAGAATTTATGGATTTCTGCCAAACTATTCAACGAGGTTTGCGTGTTCAAGTCGAACTTCTCCTCCGTGTCTTTCTTCGAATTCATAATTACTCGTTGGTAGCTATTAATACCACTGATAGATATGTGAAGGGACATCGTATCGATGAACCTCAGCCCTGTGCGATTCAACCAATACTGCTCCTTGATCTTACTTCTATCGAACGACACATTGTGCCCTACTACAATTTTTGGCTTCTTATGGAAAGTAGTCACTTTCTCTCCGTACTCTGTAGGTTTACTCTCCATTGGAATCAACTGGTCCATATGATATCGTTGGCCTTCAAAGTTTGTACTCGAACCGTCTATTAAAGGCTTCGATACCCAACTGTACCATGCCCGATTAGTTACCGCAGTGGCGAGCGTAGGTAACGGCCCTTCTTTCATGCAAACTTCTACGTCGAAAACCATGCCGTCTTCCAATGGATAATCTACAGCCTCCGTTCCACGAGGCGTGTATCTGGTCCAGCCTTCCTTCATTAGCCATTCGCTTGGCATCTCAGGGATGTCTTTCATGATCTCTCTTATAATCGTTAGGTACGGCGCAGTCTGTGCTTTACCAATATTATAGAAGTGTTGCTCTATATCGTCTCCTTCCAAAGGAGGTATTTTAAGATCCACCTCGGGTAATCTAGTCGCGTCCTCGATTTTTATCCCGTACGAGCTTAGATTGTCCTTTATGGAGTTCACTTCTTCTCGCGATATTTCCTCCTGTTTATACGAATTCTTGAATATCTGTTCGTGCAACGACTTTGACAGCATTTGCATATTAATTTCATTGAACCTTGTGTTGCCATTATTGGAGGCTTTTGCATCTTCCTCTCCGTTTCTCGGGTCTTTTATATCTTCCAAATTATATACCCTCGTGGCAAAAGCTTTCTCAAAATTATCGGGAATATCGGGTGAATTACCTCTTATTTTGGAAACTTGACTTTTGTTTGGTAAAACAATTGAAGCAGAATTTACAGTTGTACCTGCATTGTCTGCATTGACATTACTTTGTTGGCTTTCGTTTCGCTGAGACGTGCTCTCTGTTAGGGTTAGATTCGCGGCATCGCACCGTTGGGATTCACGTTTTCCAGTAGCATGAAGTTGTCTTGAAAATTGTTTAAACTGAACGGTACTGGTATTACGATTTACAATGGAACACCTGTGACGACTAGAAATATGTATCACACAGCTCCTCATTTCTGTTCGACTTCTCACGAATCTTTTTATTTCGTAATAGGAAACAATGTGCTCGACACGTGACTTTATTGTTACAGACGCAACTAAGGGAATTGTTGCCACTAAACGTTATTAAAGAAATATCTCACCTGCTACTTTTAAATACAACCCAGAAGATAATGAAAATTTTGGATAAATCGATATGCTTAATAAAGTTAGCGAAATAATATGTCAAACATTTTGAAACCTTCTACCGCCATGTTAAACTTCTAAACGCGCAATTTCAAAATCACGCTTTCACTTAAGGATAGTTAAGGAACTCATTTAATAGCCATATTATTATTAGTATAATATCATACATTAATATAGCAAATACTCCTGAATAATATATGAATATATTTGGTAAACTTAATATTTACATATATCGCACAAGAATGTAAGATGGAGGCAATTATAAATATAATAGGAACAAACGTATCAATAAAACGTATTCCTCTTCTGTTTGCGTACATTATTATTCCCTCATACAAATCGTAAAATATAAACTATATCGAAATTTACTACTTTATAGTAATTTTTACAAAATATCTATTCTTGTTAGGCGCCTATAGTGATCACGACGACATCTTCGTAGCGTCTGCCAGTTTATTGTGTTCATCATGGCTTCGACGGGTTAGTGATAATTGAATATTTATATTTTCATGATTTTCAAACGAAATGTCTTTACAAACACGTCCTAGATATTCACAATACATTCGAATCCCTTACGGCTATGAATATTCAATCGTTGTACGCGTAAAACCAAGATAATTTCCGTGCGGCCCCGTACTTGTCATTTCTGACGTTTTCTCTATTGCCTTTCACGCGTAAACTTCTGTACGTGTATTTAATTAAGGAACAGTAACAACAGGAGCTTTTATTTATTTAGAATCCCTGGTATGCGATACTCTCGATTTAAGTGGGCAAGGACTTAAAAAGCTTGGCCGCTGTCCCTCGGATGCGGACATCAGTACGCTAATCGTAGACGACAACGAACTTCAGCGTCTCGATAATCTCGACTCTTATCACCGAATTACTAAGGTCAGTTCCTTAAATATGTAAAACAGACTGTACAGCCGTGTATCGCATATTTCTACGCCGCGTCGCAGTGCCCTACTGTCGCATACATCTTTGTCTATTTACGTGCCAGTTGCACTGTCTAGGATTAAGAATAAATAATTACCATTGCAATTAACGAATATGGGATTTCAGCTCTCAATAGTGAGGAATCAACTGTTACGCATGTACGGCGTATCAAAGTTACATAATCTTGTGACTCTTAACTTAGCGAATAATGGTATATTGACCATAGAGGGGATAAAGGATATGATCAATTTACAAACGCTTTGCTTGGCTGGCAATAATATAAAGGTATGTTGGATACAAACGTTTTGCACGTGGTATCATGGTCGAGCCGTTGTATAAGTTTCTTTAAACGTATACTAATTTCTCTAGTCTATCGAACACTTGCATACAAACACCAGATTGGAGCATTTGGACTTGTCCGAAAATAGCATCAGTCACATCTCGGACATTTCGTATCTACGACATTTAAAGGTAATATTCGTGAACTTTATTGTTATTAAGGTCGGGGCCAGATATATTGGCCGGTGAATGCGTTTTCGCGAGCAACCGATTGAGGAGAAACGAACCACCACCATCTGACGATCGTGGATTTGTCAGTTGGAGTTGCGTGGTCGTCGCTGGATATGGTGGGGTAACGGGAACGCTGCTCGGCTCCGCCTGAATCTAGCCGTTTGGCTGCTATTTATTCTTAGCGTAATAGTTGTGCGCGTGACGAAGCTATTCGTAGACCAATACGAGATGATGCTATCGAGAAGGAATCGATGTTCTGACCAATAAAGCTCCTGAATTTTTTCGCAGCTAACGCACACCTATTCTGATGTGTGTATTTCTATGCTGACAGCTCGGTTTGACCTACACGCCAGAAGCTTGCCACTATCCCCGCCACTTCTGGCTCACTCTTGTTCTGCGAAGGCGAGAGCGAGTAAGAAAACGTTGAGGAAAGGAGCACCGAGGCAGGCAAACGGTGCGGTGGGAGAATACCCCTCACGAAACTCACCGGCCAATATATCTGGCCCCAACCTTAGTTTGGCCCTTGTCTCGTCAATTTGGGATATAATAACCATTCGGTTCTTAATTACAACGGTGCTAATGATATTTTAGGAACTTTTTTTACATAACAATCGTATAATAACGTTACGGCAGTGCGAACGCTACTTACCCACATCATTGGAGACGGTGACGCTGGCGAACAATAACATTACCGACTTAAACGAAATGTCGCATTTAGCTAATTTAAAGAATTTAGTAAATTTCTCCATCGCCAATAACCCGTGTGTCAGTATGACAGGTAACAGTATGTATCCTTTTTATGGTTTAAATTTCACGGTTCCATCTAGATTTTAGAAACGGTTTAGCGAAATACTTAACACACATCTTTTTCACCCGACAATTCTCAGTGTCGTCGCATACGTCTAGAGTTACATTGTCGTAAATAAAAATACTGTGCTTGTAGAAAGCTAGATTACGAAGCGGAACCATTTGTACTAACTGTAGATTTACAGCCATAGCTTTATTCTTCTTTAACAAATAGCTTCTAGTGGGTTTGACTATCGTCCTTTTGTTATCAATTGGTGTATGAGCTTGAAATCAATTGACGGCTATCCTGTTGATCCTATCGAAAGGTGGGTCCCCTCGGAAATATCCTACTTACTTCGCACGCAATTTCATGTACAGAACTATGTCGATTCGAAGAATCAAAATTCATCTGAAATGATTGCCACTCAGTTTGAAAGCAGAGTGGCTGTATTCTCAGGGACGCGGTAGACAATTTCGTGTCGGCGAACACGCGTTGCTCGCGCAATACCTAGCGTCGGTCTGCCCTCTTTCCGGCGAATCTCTAGAGAACGAGACCGACAGGAAGCTTAGGCTGATTTTGAGTAAAGCACAGCATCATCAGCAACAATTGAGTCAGCAGAGCGATACAGGAAGCGTGCACAGTTTAAGTAGCGTCGGAATGAGCCCTTCTCCAGCCACTAGGCGTAGACTTAGTCATAACAGGACAAGCTCTCCTAGACGTGCCAGTGAGTTCTAATCGATCCTCCGTTTCTTTCCTCGTCGTCGCAAGCGTAACGTATAAAGTCATTTAAACTTATAATCGCAGAAGTGGACTAGTAGTAATGTACACTTTCCAGTCGTCATGCACATTATACGTGTGCTAGTTATAATGTGTTTTCTCTAGTTGCGCCAATGTTGACATACTATGAAGATAAATGCTTACAGTCACCAAAATTTTACGAAGCAAAGTACTGTGTGTGCCATTCGCCTTGTAAAGGTATATCCAAAGTCAGAATGAGGATTTATCATACCCGGCTATAATTGCGTAATAGGCATGTGTAAGAATCTGAGAGCAATTTCACCCGCGTTTCCGAACAAACGAGCAGCAAAATTATCGTGGCGATTCTACGTTTAGAAGCATCGTCTTGGATTACTGCACATGTTTATATTTCTCATGCCTAAGTATGTGTTTAGTATGTGTTTAAGCGGTTGCTTTTTTTAAGCTTACATAGTGCAAATGACTTTGGAGAATGAACGACAAAACGATGTTATAATGACGCTAATTAGAGGATTTGGTTAGCAAGTTAGCATTTGACGATTTGGAAATGCATTTTACACAGTTCACAGTTCTTATATCGTTTATGTAGTCTTTAGTCGGATATCATTTGCACGCTTTTGCTAGCGAAGCTAGCTCCAAAATATATATGTAACCATAACATAACGAGATACGTGGTATTATTTGAAGTGGGCTACAAATCATTAAAATATATGACATTTAATTAGGTTCGTCGAGGAATACAGTAAGGATAAGATCACCGGACAGGATGATATCTAGTTGCCACACGGATGCCATGGTTTCTTCGTGCCACACTCTGTTAAACGAAGAACACGAATCATTAATGACCCAAAGTCTAGATCCAAATATGCTCTGCGGAACTCTGAGCAGTAAAATGTCGAATCTTGCTGCTTCGCAGGTGATAGAAGGTAAGCGAGGTTGCATCACCGAGATCTCCAGTTGCCGTTCATTAAAAAACAATATGCTTTCCAGAGACATCCAGTCCTTTACAAGCTGCAACGAAATTAGTACCAGTTCCAGAGTCTTTAATGAGTCCAGATTTTCGCCCTCCCTCCGGTCTGTCGCGAGTCCTCGCGAAAACTCCGCCCAGCAAATTAACATCGCCGTGTCAGATTACAGTGCCCAGTAAATGCAACCCCGATGGAGATGGCAAGGCTATTCCGATAATAAACACCGTGAATCCAATGGCAAAAACGAATCTCAGTGCTATGAAAGCAAATGCACTTGTAAAAAGTAACTCCGCGACAAATTGCAGCATTGGGAAAGCGAATATTGCTAAGCCTGTCGTCGCAAATATTAGCAACAAATGTCCCCATAGCGTGAAGATCAACAATTACGTTCAAAGTAAAACATTGCCCGGAATACGAAGCACGAAGCATTCGCCGAATTTAGGCAGAAGCCTGCAGAGGCCCAAAAGCGGGAACGACAAAATTAAGGCTAACGTGATTAAGAAAATTGGAGACGGAGATGCGGATAATGCTACGCAGAGTAGCGACGAAGATAGCGAGGTATGTCAGGCGAAGTTAGACGGTATCCGACACAGAGCCATTCAGAGAAGGCAAGAAGACAATAATAAAGGTAAGAAACATTCTAACGCACAAGTGAGTAATAAAGTAACTGACGAATATAACGTTTATATCCTTTTGCTTCGTTATATTTTTAAAGTAGATCAAGATGAAGCTGAGAAGGCAGCGATTTGTATTCAAAGGATGTGGAGAGGCTATCATACTAGGAATCTTAATAAGAAAGCAACGAATGTACTAAAGACTATAGAAATGCTGAGAACAAATAAATACATTCAGTATGATTTTCCTTTTTCTTGATAATCGCGAAACAATATAATACTACAAACCTTAAACGCTTCGATAATCTTCTAGGAAACTTTCCACTGATATGGAAGCCACTAGGACCGCTTTGGAAAGTGAACATAAGCTGCAATTATTGCAAATGCAAGCAATTAATGCTCTATGGAAGAAAGTCGTTAGTCTGCAACCCGGCGGTAATCGCGACTCTGCAAGTAATGATAACGAGAGCATTGTACAAAATGTCAATGTTGTGACAAATTTAGCGCAAACTTGTAATTTGTTGCATACTCAGGTAAAATTTCATTAGCGTCTTAGTAACATTACTTTAATGGTGGAACAATTACTAAGAAGTTGCCGTACGTTTAGGTTCAACAGCTACAGGACTCTATGTCAGAAATAAAGCGGTGCATGTCAAGTATGCAGTCGAAACCGCAACTTATCGATAACGCTGTCGCAACTCAAACTGAAATATCCGCTGTTCATACGCCAGCTGGCGAAGAAAATACATTTCCTTATACGCGGGCACACAGGCCACAGACATTACCGATTCACCAAACTATTCACGAAGGAAATGAAAGTAAAAGTTTCGCGTCGAATTTGATCGACAGCGTGTTGAAAAAAGTTTCCCAGTCAACTGATACGACCGATGACGAAGTTAATACCGACATATTGAACTCCAATGAAAATCCTGAACTGTTGAATTCGAGCGAACACCCGGATATGTTCAAAAGCTGTGAAGAAATTGTAGAATCTGATTTTAAGGATGTAGCAGACCACGATGCAAAGGATCAGTACGATGTAATCGAGAATAATGTTATAAACGGCGAAGTTTGCGAGGAGACGCTATGTAAAGAGTTACATAATTTAATTGAAACGGAAATCACGACGGATAGTTGCAAAAGCCTTGAAAAAGAGGACAGTGCGGAAGAAGTTGAGAGAGAACAAACTTAATTTGAGAGGACTTACACGAAACAATACCGAAGACAATGAAGGTGCAGAGTTACAAACTTTGAACGGGAATTATGAGAAATAAATGCGAATTCCAGTGAATGGTGTTGAACACACGAGTGTACACACATTTGTAACTAAAAAATGCTCATTGTACATAAGTTCAAAAAGCGGTTTTCGTGTTACGAAGACAACGAAGTTTACTGATTTTAATCGCACAACGTTTCCTACAATTTATAACAGGAAGATCAGATATCTTCGAAATTTACAAAACTCGCCGCAATATGCATTGAAGATGCAAGAGCACCAATTGCATAATTTTAAAGAGCCATACCGTTAAATAGATTTACCAAAAATATACCATATATCGTCGTGCATCGTGGTCATTCAAGCAATTTTGAAATTTTTCCGTCCACATATCTGGCTCCAGAAAATTTCATCGATGTACAAAGTGTGTGTTAATAACGTTGTATGTCGTATAAAAGCTTTGCTCCTTCTTAAGAACAAAAGAGATTATTGTACAGGATGAACTGAGCACTTGGCACCGTGAATTCCAATGCCGTTCGTCAGTCCTCGCATTGAAATAGCTGTAGAGTTGTAGAGGAACATTTTGATATGTAAACGCATTCCTTATCGATGGCAAAAGAATTATTAAGTTTCGCTAAGAAGTTGCCTGACTAGCATTACGTAGGTAATTATTATTTTTATGTATTTATTTTTTTTTTACTTATTTATTTATTAAAAAGATATGAACTCTAGCGAAGGAGTGATATTATTGGGAAAAGTAGTTAATGTCGAACAGTTTTAATCTAGTCACCGCGATAGCTCCTATACTTATAACTGCTGTAGATATTAACTGAAACTTGTTACATAGATATACAGTGTTATAAAAACAAAGAAATCTAAAATCTTTCAACGAAAACGAATAATTAACTTGTTGAAGACAAGCGTGAGTTTTTAATTGTAACGATCTAATTGCGTTTAGTATGGTTCTCGCGTACACTTTTTAAGTTTTTATTTTTTATTTTTATTATTAAAAGTACTTAGACATACTCGGTAAATGTTGTTCTAAGAATGCTGATATGATGCAAGATGTGCTACATACGAGCTCTTACTAAACTATAGTGTAATATTTTATTTGTGTGACATATTTCTATCGTACAGTGTCACATGAAAAGACATTTTAATGCTCAGAATTGTTAAGAACTTGATATAAGTGTTCAATAAATGAGTTGCATACAGTGAATATTTGTATATAGCAGTCTTTACTTCCGTACGATTGACTGATTCTTTTATCACATTCCTTCTTCTTTCACACGCTGCTTATATATTTTCGAATTATACACAAGAGTACACCAATTTGAAATTTGTTGAAAATAATTTACTACGATAAACTAGCACTTAACTTGATACAATCATGCTTCACATATCCATCGGATAGTAAATTATCATAAGTAAGTGATATATTAAAACAAATACATATACACATAAGAAATTTACAATATTTGTTAAATACTGTTTTATATAAAAGTAATAAATTTACTTGTATTATTTTTTAACTTAAAATATATATAAAAGATTTGTTTATATTTACAAACATTGTTATAAAATACCTCGTTTATTTGAACATTCTTTGACACGATGCTTTCTCAAATTCTAAGTATGAATTCATAATCTGTTTAACCTTCTCTATTTCCATCAGAATCGCCTTGTTATTGGGAGACTTCAGTAAAGCATTCTTTAGATCTGCCAAGCCTGAATCGTATTCGTTCAATCCCATATGCGCTTGACTTCTGCGAAACAATGCTTTACTATTTTTCTTATCCAATTGCAGAACCTAAATGCAAAGTCAAAGTCAATAAAACAGACGAAAGACTTATCGTACAGTGCGTTCGGTAAAGCTCACCTCTGTACATAAATCCAATGCCTCGCGATGCTCCTTCTTCTTCAACTTAACGGCCGCGAGATTCAGTAGTAGGGTCATTTTAGTATTCAGCAGCGATTCATCCGGGAAATTTGGTGAATCCACTTTCTTCACCATCCACTTATAGTAACGCAATGCTTTCTTATATTTCTTATCCGCATCCGCATAATTTTCTTGAGAAAAGTAGTAGTTTCCCGAATCTTTTATCTTTCTTATAACTTCTGCCATATGTTTGGGCTACAAGCATACAGAAATATCTATTAATTAGAACTAGGGCTGAGATACCCGGGACGAAGAAAATTCCCGGATAAGCGCTACCCGGGAAAACTACCCGAGACTCTCGAGAATCTCGAGAACTTACAGAGTACAGAACGTAATTCTGGAGCGATGCCTGTCAGAGAGATGCCGTCTGGCACCCTGTGGCGAGGTCAACCCCCTGCGGTACCTCACCGAATTTTATGGCTTTCGACCCTCGAAGGGGTTCGAATAACATTAAGAAGTGAGAAATGCCCAGGATTTCCGCATTTCTCATCAGATCTTTGCGAAAACGACGCCAATCGATTCCTTATAATAATAATAATAATAATATTTATTTTACGGGACAAGCCCATTACAACAAGTATGTGCAGTACAGTAGTTTGCACAGACAATATAGTGACAAACACCGTGTTCGAATCAGCAAAAAAAAAAAAAAACAAACAAGTAAAAATAAACTTTTATGTTTCTCTGATGAAAATAATACCAAGAACGACGTAATTCGGACCATAATGAAGGAAATTCCATGAACAAATGTTTTTCATAATTTCAGATTCATTTCGTTAAAAATAGTCCGATTTACATGAAATTTGATATGATTTTCATCGGAAAAACATAAGATATCCATCGGTGTCACTTCCATATCGATACGATAAAGAGTTAAGAATTATTTTATTTCTGAATCAGGTATTATGAATCCTCGGCCGACCGCAGCGAATCGAAGTCGGCCCCCCGTACTCGAGGGTAAAATATTCATTACAGTATATTAAGAAGCTATTTAATGTTCATCGTATCGATATGGAAGTGACACCGATGGATTCCTTATGTTTTTCCGATGAAAATCATACCAAATTTCGTGTAAATCCAGCTATTTTTAACGAAGTGAATTTGAAATTATGCAAATCATTTGTTCATGGAATTTTCTTCATTGTGGTCCGAATTATGTCGTTCTTGGTATTATGTTCATCGGAGAAACATAAGGAATCGATTGGCGTCGTTTTCGCAAAGACCTGATGAGAAATTCGGAGCTGGAGATTCCTCACTTCGTAATGGGTATTCCTGTCTCCCCGGGGGTCGAAGCCTTCGACTCGAAGGCCATGACGCTCAGTGTGGCTTCAATTATGGAACGGTACTCTATGAGATCTCGAGAGTCTCGAGTAGCGCCTACCCGGGAATTTTTTTTTTTCCCGGGTATCTCCCGGGTATCAACAGCTCTAATTAGAGCAGTGATTGCTTTCCGAAGGCACCTATTCTCGCGATATGATACTTGCGTCAAGTTCTTTATTGCTTTTAGGATCCCAATCCTCCGGCCACGGAGTAAACACGTCCTCCGTACCGTCGTTCTCTTCCAAACCCCACTCCTGACTAGCCTTCAGCTCGCCGCAATCGATTATCTCTATTTTCTGTGGCAAGCGGAATAGAAATCAGTCTCTGATCGTCCGCGATACAGGAGAATATGCAAATATACTTCTACCTCGATCGGTATATCCGTCACCGTATTCACTTGAGACGCTTCCAATATTACGCCCATTCCTTTCAGAACTCTACCGAACACTACATTGGTATTGTCCAAATGTGTACTAGCCGAAATAGTAATAACGAACTGAGAACTGTTACTGTTCGGATAACCCTCGTTTACCATACTCAACAGTCCTCCCGACAAATGGGACAGTTTAAAATTCTCATCCTCGAACTGCGCGCCGTACACGCTCTCGCCGCTTGTGCCATCAAAATTTATTATGTCTCCACCTTGGATCATAAACTGTGGTAACACTGAACCATACCAACAGAGTTTCTTATTAAGGTTTATCGGTTCTTAGGTTACCTTTATCGAATATCGACCCATTTTATTATACCTTTGTGGAATATTGATCCTTTGTAATGTAATCTTTTACCATTGATCCCGACACCGTGTTCTCCGGTGCACAGAGCGCGAAAGTTTTCCGCTGTTCTCGGTACGACATCTTTAAAAAGTTCTACCACAACTCTTCCCACTGCGTGACAATAAAGCGCAAATTCTTACTGACGCTTAATAGTGGGAGCTCCGAGCCGATAGCATCGGAACGCAACGTTCCGGTGTAACCTTCGGCTCGTGCTCATTAACGAGAACTAATGCTACGTCAAGTATTACCTTTCTCCGAATCAACTGCTATATCCAAGAAAACAATTGGGTTGCTCTGGAAATTATCAGTTCGATCATCCAATGAATCTTCCATACTTTAATTAAGCTGTGCTCAGCTGTACCCATATATGAGACAGTCTTTTATGATTCTGTTTGCTTTCTTCACCTACTGTCTTATATCGTATTTATGTACCATTACAGAAGGCAGACGAGGCACAGACGAGATACAGAGTAGACTGATCACTTCAATGCTATTTTCTGTCACAATGCCGGGGGTTGGGGATCACGGGGATCACGAGCACATTACCATTTCGGTGTCACGTGCAACGTTATCGGCTTAGAAAGAAACAAGGGTGGGACACTACCAATCGTAGGGAATAAATTGTAACTGAGGTAAGAATTTAAATATCTATAGAGATAGACTTTCGTTAAGCTTTCGAATATTTCCTATAACTATAGCCTCGTATGGTAGTGCTATAATATGTGCATACATTTGATTACGTTAGTATAGTGTTAAATATATGAATTACTGTTTACCATTTCGATTTTTAAGTAGGCCCTCGCAAATTTACGTAAAAATATTGCACCATACTTCAATACAAAAAAAAAGTATTTAAAAAACAAGACTTGCCCAACCAAGAAAGGTATCGGAGGAGGTCCCACCGAGATTTGAACTCGGATCGCTGGATTCAGAGTCCAGAGTGCTAACCATTACACCATGGGACCTGTCGCAAATTCATGATGTTCATGCGAAGCACACGGAAAAAGTGTAAAGGAGATCTTTTTAATACTTTTATAATTGTCGCGATAATATATTTTCAAATCGTTTGAAACTCATTTAAATTGGTGCAGAACAACGCGACGCATTCACGCGTGTACGGATATAAAATATAAGACATTGGCTTTTTTATATTGTTGTAATAAGTATATAACAATGTAGTTTTTATTACAGTATAACGTGTAGTGTAAATCGCTTTGCAATATTTTAATGCATTTACGTGTGTTTGTATGTACTGTAGGAATTAATTCCAATACTATCTAATGCCTAAGCAGGCACTGATGTCACCTCTAGTATTACGATACAAGACTAACATTGTTTACGACGAATGGGTAAACAGAACGTAGAATTCCACTTACGTGTGCACGACATGCAAATAAATAGGGCACGTCGCGAGAATGAGAAGAGTATTTGCGCTTTATGTTAAAGTAAGTTGTTAAATTGTTTCGAAGATTATATTTCTGTTTTGAACCTCCTACAACACATACATATATACATACACATACATACATATACTTTATACGATTAACTTATATGTTTAAAGTCATTAAGAATTCTCTCAATAAATTATAGTAATATACAAACAAGCAATTCGGATTATCCAATACACAGATCATGTATAGTCAAGGTTCTAAAAGCTTATCTAGTGCTAGTGTGTATCCACACATTATCTCTATTAGAATCCTTACACTTCGATACCTGTTTAAGAACAGTGATTATATGCTTTCTCTTGTAAAATAAATTTTTGTACTTGTAACACCAATTTTATAAGTAATAAACTTATATATGTTACACGTTACGAAGCAGCTCGCGTTTAAATGAACGATTCGTCTATTAACGATATTTCACGCTAAAACATCGTTCGTACATTTGAGCAATAAAAATTTATATTTCACTTCACCTACGTGATCGTAATAATACATAAAATAGTGTGCAAAAACTATCATCATCATCATCATCATCATCATCATCATCATCATCAACTTCTCTTTATTTTGCCTGGTTTATCTCACATATAAGCGAAGTGGGCGAATAGTCTCTCGATAACTCGAATAATTTTACTCCCTAATAATAGAATAATATATAGCCAAGATAAAGTAACGTTTTCAAAGGGTGTGGATTATATATCGTACAAATACAACCCCAAATAGAAATGCTGTTGGTACTAAAGCCAAGTTAGATAAATGTGCACGTTTAATAGCTTAATAGAAAAGGAGCAGGCGTTCCTGCGCGCTTCCGGGTAGTAATCTCCAACCACGCTTGATGTTCAAGTATTGAACGATTGCCCGTGCGCAAATCAAAACTCCTGAAATTTAAATGCCTTTTCTTCACAGAGTCCATGAATCGCACAATTAACGATATATATACGAGAAGTAACAAACCGATTCCCATTATCAGCCACCACAGCCATGAATTTTCGCGCGACGCGAGGTCGGTGGAATGTTTGACGATCAATGTCCACTTTGTCAAGGACAAGCCGAAGCCAGATAATGCTCCGTATCGAGATGCGATCGTATGACAAAAGCACATCAGCAGCAAAAATCCAATCCAGTTGAACACAAACGCAACTACAATAAGTGGGGTCGTTTCATTAAAGGGCGATAACCGAAAGAACAAGTAGATAAACGTTACTACTCACCCAAAAATGCTGTAAAGAACATAAAATCAGTGCCGAGTAAGCCGCTTTCTGGATCTCCTTCCGCAGTTTCGGTATCTATAGCAAGAATGGTTAAAGGCTGCTGCGGTGCTCTGATATTGCCAGGCTAGAAGAACGGTATTATTTAACGACATAAGACGCGCTAAACTCCCAGTACGATTTGCAATACGTGCCGCATAAAATTACCATGTGTATTTGAGGGTGTGGTTCGCCTTGCAAAGTTTTCTCGCGCTGGACTTCTTCGTAGCTGGGTAACTTAGTAGCCACTTCGTAAGGCGGTGGAGCTGAGAAGTCTGCCTTCGGAGGCGGTATTTCCTCCCCTTCGGCCTACAATGGTAACTTAGTTAATGCCGATAGTTTTCGCGCGCACGACACCAAATTCGCCGCGTACCATTCTGGCTTCGATCGAGGTTTGTCCTGCGGCAATGTTTCCCAAGTGAATCACATTGTTCTGTATAATCGGTAGCGCCACGGTTAACGTAGGTATCTCATTCTCAGACGAGGGTTCCCCGCTGGAATTATTGTGTGCTTGCGAAGGCTAAAATTTAATGGTAATCACTTGTCGTTGATATTTATCATTAACGAAGTCGTCGAGCTATTTAAAGGGAATGCATCTGCGTCTTGTTATTACCGAAAGAAAAAAAAAAAATTTGTTAGTCTTTAATAATAAATATCGGAAGAATATAATAAACCCAGTCTGCTCCCGTTTAATCTTAAGAATTACGTTTAAAAGGACAATCGACGATCGACGAGAACAATGTTTTTATCAACTTCTACGTGCGAATGTTCGCGTGAGATTCGTATCGCAATGCAGTAGCAACGTTATTTAGTGCATTGTAAAATGCTTTCACCAAACAAGAGATACTTTATATAGTAATCGACTACGGACTACGGATTGTAAACTGACCAATACTGCCTCTGAAACATCACATACGAAGAAAATTTATCATGACCAGCGTCGTTCACGAAACATACCATATTATAACGAATATTACTATCCATTCCTGGCGAAATTTTTAGAAAACGCGTGCAAATTATTCAAACCACGTAGAAGAAATGAAAAAATACTGTTTTTGTATCTAACGCTGCGTTCTAAGGCAGAAAAAGTTTTTACAATCGATGGCTGACAGCTGGCAAGGCTGTACCGCCGTGAACATAGACTACTTGGCACCCGCCCGTCTATCGTTCTCATTATTTTTTCAAAAAGATCCATTTTTACCCTCGTTCGCTTATAAACACTCTTCCTAACATAACAAAATTGATATTCTGCTTATTTTAACGATAATTCAGTGAGTAGTGTTAAACTGGATCTAGAAGAAAGTGGAATGCTGATTGGCGGTCAGCAAACCGACATTGAAAACCGGGTTGTAAGACGGGAGTTTAACGAACCGGAATTTTTCTTCTTACCGGAAGTAAGGGATGAAAAATTAATACTATTTCGGTGTTATAATTTCTAGGAGAAACATTATAGTCTGCTTGAATAATAAGCAAATAGTTTATTAGAATCGGATGGTACGAAGAAAGCGTAAGCGGCGAAGAGAGTCGCTCGCTTGACTCGCGAGCTTTGGAGGGGGTAATTTGGATCACGTCGTAAGGCACAAACGACGCTCTACTCGTCAGTCAGTCGCTTGCCGATCGTGAAAGAAGTAGGTGGGTTTTGTCATGTCGGAGGTATTCAAACTGGGTGATCTAGTATGGTGTGTACTCATAACGTGTTAACCACTGAATCTCTATAATGAAAGTAGTGAAATTCGTATGGCAGTGATTACTAATCGATGTCTTTATCGATTTCAGGGCGAAGATGAAGGGATTTTCGCCTTGGCCTGGCCGGGTAAGTTCTAGTTCATTGCTAACGGTTCTGTGTTGACCACACTCAGCTCTGTTATACGCGCCACGAAGTCAAACGCGGCCATCATATTTGGCGGGAACGCGTCCAGTTCCGTTTACGATGCCTTTCATTCACCATTTTAATATCGCGAACGGATATATTTTTATACAACTGTTGACGCCACTGTTGGCCCGCGTTGCATATCTCCCGCCACACCCGACCTTCGATTTCAAATTGGCGCGCAGACTACGAAAATATAACCTAAATTACGTTCCGTGATTTCATAACTTTTGCCATGATGTTCCCGAGATGGGCTAAAACTTACGTGTTTACATTGCGTATTTCTGCACAGCCACGCAATCCTTTCCTGTTTCTCTTCTCGCCTTTATTCAGAACTATGAAGTGAAACTCTGTTATCGCAACAGCTACTAAGCGATATGCCTGTTAAACGTAATTCGCGCGGTAAATTGATGCCCCTTTCAATATAAATATATTTGAACCGCTTGATGTCCGCGACGCAAATAGAATCCCTTTTATTCACTATTCACGCTTATTCTTTACAGTATATTATTCGCAGTAAAATGTAGGCAGTATTAATTAACGTTTAATTATTTCGAAGTTTCAAATTATGTTCGAAATTATACTGCCGAAATCGGGGATGCTAAAAACCGACTTATTGCAAATAAAATACTCCGTATGAAAAAAATCGATCGAAATAAAAAGCGACAGAAATCGTACATATGTACATCTATTTTTCTATGCGTATGTAATAATTCTTGATGTACCATAAAATGCGTAATATAGCAATATGAAAACATAAATATTATCGCCATACCACTTTCTTTAAGTACGCATTACTCGCTCTTTGCTTGCTTGTTTCGTTGAAAGAATATGTTTGTAAATTGTAATTTACGTTATATAATAATTCTCCCATGGCATCTTAAGGTGTCTAATCCTTCAAAGGACTTAAAGAAACCGACGAATACTAAGAAGGGGCCAGTTCAATGTATTTTCTTCTTTGGAACAAATAATTAGTAAGTTTCCGTGAAGATCCTTATTTCTTCTACTCTCTCGTGCATCCATTACCGAGACTCACAGACATATTTCTTGTAGCGCATGGATAGAGGAGTCCAATATAAAACCATATCTAGAATATAAAGATACTCTTGTAAAGTCTAGTAAGTCGGGTGCGTTTAAAGATGCGGTAGAAGCGATAGAAGAATTTATTGCTAACGGAGAGGTAAGTTGTCGGAATAATTAACGAAATATTTAGATATATTCGTCGAGGAATCTCGATAATTCACATGTTTCACGAATATCTTACAGATGATGCAATAATGTAATAATGTAATTTGCTTTAGGTATTTGAGGATGGCTTAGACCCAGACTCCTTATTCGACAGGCTTAAGGAAGAAAGTATATCCGAGAAGAAAAGCGTAGTAAAAACACCCAAGCCTCGTAAGGTTAGGTTTTTAAAAGGAATTATTATCTTAAACGACTTAAGTTTCTATCCTATATACGCATTTTAACGAAATACAATTAAACAAACGAACTTATTAGACGTACCGTCGCTAACACAATTTTCTACGTTCGCAATAGAAAGTAACTGCGAATCCTCTCGTTACTTTGCAGGAAACACCGAAAACCAAAAGATTGGATACCAGCGCGAGCGACGCTCGCCGCCCTGCCAAGAAACAGCGTAGGGAATCGAGTACGAGTAACAGTAATAGGGTCGGCAGTATTAGTCCTCCAATGAATCATTCGACTCCTCCCAGAAAATCAGGATCGACACTTCTGAACAGGCCTGCAAATATCGCGAGACCTGTAAGTACAGTTTATATATTATTACTATGTATAATGATAAATACAATAGGTTTTCTAAAGAAATGTTTATTATCAGCAGTAATATTGAAGTAAGAATTAAACAGTTGAATTTTAAATATCAATTATGAAATATTTTCGCGGTTTTATAATTTTTTGTTTTCGCTTGGTTCACAAGTGACAAATTCTCGTCGACACTTACCTACATCTGTGAATAAATAAGCAGCAGCAACAGTACGCCTTCATTGATTCCTGTCCACGACCATAACTTCGGGATATTTCACTGTAGACTCTAAAACACGTTTAATGTTAAATGCATGACTGAATACACTTCTGCTCTTTTCTGCGGCATAAAAGATTTCGCGGTTTTACACGAGATTACAATGTCTCCAGTTTCAACATAGGAAGAAATAATTTCATGAACGAAAGGAGCTTAAGTCTTGACGAAAATATTTCAGATGCTCGGCCATATAACATAGAAACTCGCCGCGATGTTAGTTCTCATTTTATCACTCCGTATGCGTAATTTCATTTTTCACGTTGCTGTGGCTTTCTTTGCCCCTTGAATCGAGGCAGAATTATCGGAGACTGTATTGTTAATTCCTTGCTACCTTGCACGGCAGGTGACACCTCCTTTAGACGTGGAAACATTGTCGCAAACCCTTAAAGAGAAAAACATCCTTCCGTCAACCTTGAAATTCGGATTCCTCGGTTTGGGTATCATGGGCAGCGGCATCGTAAAAAACCTCATCAACAGTGGGCACAGCGTAATTGTGTGGAATCGGACGCAAGAGAAGGTATGTGCGCTTCATTTCCTTGTGATATGATACGACGGTATACGGTGATTGTACAGAAATTCCGGCACACCGATCGTGTGCTACAGAGGGGTAGTGATCGTTCACGATTACCATAAACAGAAAAGGTCATGTAAGATTTGCCGCCTTACGGGCACTAACGACACTAATGTATCTTCGTATCATTTTGATCTCGATATATTCATTTAGTCATAGAAATCGCGGCAATTGTTTTTTCTTCTTCGAATTTTCAACTATGTACACTGGCGTGATGCCAAAGATACCGAGTGTTGAGTTGGAATTTTATTATTCGAATGGGGGATAAGTTCACTGTGTTCGTTATCAATTTGTTGCCGCATTGTCAGCAAGTATGATATTACCGTGTTCCGTTTCTTCGGCGGCCTGTTACACCTTCGGTAAACGAAATTTCGCTCTGACGATGCCCGCCGACACGTGCAACAGCCCTGCTGCCGTTTGAAATTCATTCGAATGAATCTCCTGCGGGGCGACAGGGTGAAAGTGCCTGCCGCGGGAGATATTCAGGAGGATCTGTTGCGGTGGGGTGGGGGCTTGAAGGCACAGAAAAGAAAGGAGTATATATCGATAAACAACGTGATTTATTAATTATACTGTAAATTGAGCATATTTTTAAAAACGTCGCATTTCACATTATAATTGAAAGAAAGCGTTCAGGATCGTAACGGAAACATAAATCATTCAGCAGGCAAGGAATGAAAAGTCCTACAGGGACGCGGGTATTTGAATTGTAAAATGATTGAGCAACTCGGTGCCCTGACGTAACGTTATTCGCGATGGAAAGTGGAGATTTGTCTGTTAGGACTTTTAGGGCATGTTCTCTTCTATCGCGCAGCCGGACGATCCACGACGTATAATAAGAGAGTAGGTTCGACGATATTCGATCTGCGTATCTCCGATGGAAAAGAAAACGAAGGAACTTAGGAACAGAAATGGAAGTAGCGATCATCTCTCTCTCTCTCTCTCTCTCTCTCTCTCTCTCTCTCTCTCTTCCTCTCTTAATTTTCATACCGATCAGATAAAGAAAGCGTTCTAATTTTCTCTAAAAGTACCGGCGTTATCTCTACAAAAATAAATATTTCCATAAAATCCTGATTCGCGCCCTGAGAAAGCACGTGTTCGCTACGCTAGGAGCCTTAAGAAATGCAGCAAAATATGAACCTACCAAAAGCACTCGAGATGTCGCCAAGCGGTTGCCCTTCGCTAGAGGAACTTGAAAGGGTGTCGAGAAATGATTATGCGATTATGCGATTTGAGCATCTAACGTGAACAAAATATTACAGTGCACACGCGAGTTTGTATTTAACATCTTCGTCTCGCTACACACAATACGGCAAGAATGTCCTCCGAACGAATGCTTTCGCGGTACTCATTCCACAGCCTGTTTTTGACGAGTGATCCTCTGATAAAGTACATTTGTCGCCATCTAATTTATATACCTAACTGCGGCAATGACCGTTTAACGGTACCCACTAATCCCTTATAGTCAGTCCTCTAGATCGTCTAGGAGTGACGCACAATCTCCGGACAAGCATTGTCGACAGTAAACATTAACAGGAACGAGGTTTAGCGATCCCTAATGATACTTCGCTCGGACAACCTTTGAAAGCGACGCCGCTATTAAGTCTTTTGCTGGCTTAAGAGAATTCTCCGATTTGTAAAAGACGGTGCGGAAGTGATTCCCTTCTGCGTATCTGTTCGGTGGTACCTGCGATTAATAGTAGAGTCCATTTTGTTTGTCGTATATTTTATACGGATCAGGCTGGTACACTTTTAGCGGGCGATTACTCCATTGATAATAGGTGAAGTTCTGGCGGTAACGCGCGCGACAGGATGTCCAACAAAAGTTTCGCGTTATTAGCTTAACGGACATGTATTCCTCGACTAACGAGCAGGAGTTAATTAGGAGTTAATAGTTTCCGCGGCTCCTGGTCGAGCTGCACCTAAGAGAGTAGGTAGTATCCTGCAGACGTTAAGCTTGCCCTAGAGCGTACATATTAAAGGGTGCGCGGGTACCCCGGGAAATTATCAGTAGCCGAGATATAACTGGGCTGGAGGTCGAGTCACAGAGTGCTCGGGTACCTGTGGCCTTCGTCGCGGGGGTTGGAATATTGGGATTTCCCGTGAGATCGTATACAGGAGGGTGACGATAGTGACGATCCACGATTCTACTGTTATCTTTCCCGATAAGCGTGAGCGAATCAGCCGACGAGGCTGTTCAGGTAGCCGGGCAGTCCTGAGAAAGTAGGAAAGTTTAAACGCGCGTCCGGATATAAGAGAGTATTCGATGCTGAGTTCCCTTTAACGGCGAACGTGTAAGGAAATTGCGCGCGTGGCCATTCGCTAGCTGGCGAGTTAGCCAAGGTACGGGCAGGGAATGAGCTACGATCGATAGTCGAGGTCGTGACGAAGCGTCTACACCGTTACTTATCGCTAACATCTACATCCGCCGCTGATCGTCCAACGCGTCTTCGTTTTTCCTCGGTGCCGAAGGGAAACCAGTCGCCCGGCTATCGAGCAGCGACTGCCCCGTGTTCCGCGGCCCTCCGCGTCCCCGTTTTCGAGGGATGATAAAATTTTATCTCTTTGAAGTCGCTGAAGCGATCCAAAAATAACGTCAGCGCCGCTACCACGCGTCGGCCGCGGCGCGGCGCGTTGATAGTGGGAGGTCGACCGCACGGCGAACGGGCGAATCGGCAATGAGGGACAGAAGGAAAGGGGAAGGGAGGACGAGGAAGATGTGAAAAGAAAGAAAATCGAGAACTCCCGCGCGTTTCAACGCGTCACCGCGGATTCAAAGTTCCACGGGCCGGGGAACGTTAATCGCGGGTCCATGATTTTCTGTGAACTATACGCAATACATAATGTCCCGATTTAAACGTGCACGAGGTGTTACTTCTTAGATCGCCGGAGGTACAAGAAACTTGTTTGCGCTTTATAATACACTGTCATGAATATTGGCGATAAATTGCAGCTACCGTTTGCAGTTTAGAACAGTGGCTCTCATCTGCCGCCGCGGAGAACGGCTTGACGTGGCGCGACACTGCGCCGTGCGGCGGCGCTTGAGAACCACTGCTCTGCACTGAAAATGGCGGTAAATTTATTCATAGCGATATCGCGTATAGAGTTGACGGCTGGTCGCTCTTATTCAGTTTATAGAAATGAATTTAACAAATGTATAGGGTTCTGTTGAAAGGAAAGAATAGAGATGACCTTCGAGTCTCTACAACTGAACAACCTTTTTTGTATCTCCTATGTACAGTTGAAACGGACGTACTGAGAAATAATCGTACAACTTTCGTCAATGTTTATATTTCATATTCTTAAACGACGGTGTCCGCATCGCATGCCATTACGAACAGAAAGATTAACTACTTGCAATCGCAAAGTAATTTTCCGTAATTCGTTAACACATTGATCGCTTCTTTCTTTCTTTTTATAATTGCATTTTCCTCTCCCCTCTCTCGTGCTACTCTTTTTCATCGCAGAGGCAAAAGTATCGCAAGATCGGAATGGAGACAACAAGACTGTAGTGGACGAAAGTTTACAGATTATCCGTACGAGTTAAGCATTATCAAATAGAATGAAACGTAGCCGAGGGTAGAGTGAACCGCGTACGCCTGCCACGAACGTGCGTTATCTAATAAGCACATTTAAATGTTGTTCCAACGAGAACTTAGCTTCGAACATGCCGTTCGACATATCTGCTTTCTCAGCGATCTGGGTTGTTTCAATTTCATGGGGGAGCTCTCCACGGTTCCATGATTTTAAACGCGCGGTCGGAGCTGGCGCAAATGTAGACGGGGAAAATTGAGATCGTCCCGAGGTTCGTGGCTCAGGCCGATTTCAACCGCGCGATGATAAATTGCACGGTCATTATCGTACCTTCGCGATGGCGATTATCGTGATTAGAATATTTCTTCCGTTTAACGCCTGTACATGGAGGTCTGTCTGCCAATCGTTTTAACTGATTCAATTACTGGATCCTCCAACCGGGTTCTCGAAACGTCGCATCGGTGCTGCGCCTTCTTTTTTTTCTTAATATACGTATAAAATCTCACGATTAAAATTAAGACGATTAAAACGTAGCCTTCTTCAGCTGTCAGCTACACACTTCCAATGAAATAGCAAGTTGCCGTTATACTGTTCAGAATATAGAGAGTTTACGTGATCCATTGTCAGTTGGAAATTAGCGTGGGAAGACGCGATGAACGGTAGAGTTTGGTAATCAGAAGTGGGGGGAACAGAGCCCGTTGTAAATCTCCGGTAGAAAATAACCTCGCATCGGTCGGATTACCTAGAATCAGATATAACCACTTATCATCTTTGCGTTCTATCGAAGTTTCTCGAGCAACCGTGACTTGAAGCGGTAGGGTACGTCGGTGTGACAACGGTTAAGTACAATTCTTCCATTCATTGGCAGAAAGATCTCTCATATTTTTTTTTTTTCTTTTCACAAATAATTATATATTTCTATCGTTCGGAACAAGCTACGTTTTACTGAGCGGGTAACAGCTTGAGAGGGCGTTGGGACAACCAGGCGTCGGAGAAGCGATGGGAAATAACGTCCGCGTGGATATCGGTCGCTCCGATCCATCGGCTATCGAAGGTGAAGGAAAGAAGAGCGATTTAAACGGAGCAACGGATAGCGAATCGGTTCCGGTCGTCGTGCATCTATCGGCCGATGATAATCGTCGACGACGCGTTCTGCCGATCGCGGTTCAGTCTTTCGTTGAGAGTTGCGGTTACACGGCTGCGAACCCGTAAAATCGCACGCACACATATGTACAGGAGGATAGAGATGCGAGGTGTCGATCGATTTCTCCCATAACTGGTCGACCAAGCCCGTGAAATTGACAACTAGGCGAAATATTTTACGCGACCGCCGTTATGCACGCGCGCCGGCCCTCTGTCTCTTTATCCCTTCTCCGCTTGCTAATTCACTCTTAGCGAAAAACTTGGCTTACGGCAGATTTGGCAGTAACGCAGTGACAACTCGCGTTTCTCCCTAGCGATCTCTCCTAAAAGACCGTGGCTCGTTACCATGGATGCCGACGACGTATGATAACGACAACGACAACGACAAACAAGCACAGAGTGCGAGGGCGGACAGGTTGCAAGGTCGAGTCACGGGAAAAGTCCTTGGAAGCTGTCCGCGATTTTTTTTGTTCTCTTGTTTTTCTATTTTTTTCGTTTTTAGTAACACACACGCACACACGACCGACTATGTTCCGTCGACGTGTCGGTATAGGGGTTGGGGGTTGGGAGCGGGTAGGGGGGGGATGTGTAGTCCTTTGGTAATTGTAGGCTTGTTCTTCCGTCGTCATTCCCAGAGGTATATTATTCTCTTATTAAGCATCGTTTTTTTTTTTTTTCTCTTTTGTGGTTTCTCAAAAGCTAGAGTCTCGAGTAGTCCCGACGAGAAAACCGTACCACCGCTCCTACTCGCGAGTACACCCCTCACTTACCGGCGTCGAGGCACTTCTACGTTTATTTTTCTCTGGCGTAACGATCCAGCGGCGGTACGCTCTCGCCTAACAATTCTATCCCGGGCTGTTTAAAGTGAGGCTTAATACGCTTCAAACACTTGCACCGAAATCGTCTAGAGTTTGGTCTCGCGCGGTAGCTCCGGTAAGCTGGTGCTAGGTACGAGAAGACCAAGAACCTCAGCTATGTCCGTAGGCTCGTTGGCTAGGACCTCGGCGCTGAAGCCTCTGAAGGTCGCCTTGCTGTGCTCCGCGTCTTTGTACACGGATGACGAACTGCCGTCTTCGTCGATGCTGTGCAGCAATATCGGGTGCGGCATGATACCGTTGCACAGCGCCTCCAGTCCCGGCGGCGGGCCGCTGTCTTCGATGTAGTTTATGTGAATCCCCTCGATCATGCCGTGCGGGCTGGTCGAGGAGAGCTCCGTCGGCGTGTAATACTCGCTGTTCACGTCCTCCAGGCTCGCCCCGTTCGCCAGGTCGTTGATCTTCGCCTTGAAGTAAGTGTCCACGCGGATGGACCCGTCCTCCTTCGTGTCGAACACCATCGAGTCGCTCTTGCCGCAGGAGCCGCTCCGACAGTTGTCGAAGTAGAAGCTCGGCAGGTTCTCCAGTACCTTGTTCAACGTCTGCTGCTGGTACTTGTAACTCTCCCGTAGCCTCAGTACCTGGTGAGCGCTGAACTTTCGTATCTTGTTGCGCTGGAAGACATAGTTTTCTCGTACCCAGTTCAGCTGGCTGGTCGAGTAATCCTTCGCTTTTCTCACCTGTTTCGAGACCAGAGAAACAACCTCGTGAAACGTTCGTACATTCACGCGCGAAGAATGTTCGACCGTAAACGGTTTTCTTGTTGAGGGCGACAAACAGTTACCATTTCGTTGCAAGCGATGATTTTGTTACGGTAGTTAGTCGGTATTGTACGGTGTGAGAAGACACCGGGACAGATACATATTTGGGATGCTGTTCACATTAAGACTAATATTCTACTTTGCTGCTCTATTACCTGATCGTAATACTGATCTCTTAGCGCCGTGAGGTGGCTCGTCCCGTAGTCTCTTATGTCCCGTATGTGCCTCATCTGGCCCTCGTAATTGTCGCGGATCCATTCCACCTGCTGCGCGCAGTTCTCCTTTATTCTGTGCACTTGCTGGGTGTAATTCTCGCGTAGCTTCTCGAGCTGCTGACTCTTGTACTGCTCGATGCTGTCCAGCATCTGATAGATCTGCTTGGCACGGGGCGTAGAGCCGACGTGCCTGCAGCATGAACACCACTTAAGACAGCCACACCTGAAACGAAAAGAAAACGGACGGTTCATTCGTTGCGGTTCATCAGGACGAAGAATGCCAGCCGCTTTTGACCACCGCGCGAGGACAGGACACGACACGGCACGACACGACACGAAACCGTCGACCTGTGCTAGCGAACATAGTACAGACGATCGAGGGCTACGGAACGAAGAACCTGGCAAATGGGTTTGCGCGAGCGAAGGGATCAATTTCAAGCTCGCATTGAGTAAAACAAAAGGGGGAACAGAGTTACATACTTACTTGCCCAATAGATAACGTAGCAGTTGCGTTAGAAGTGTTAAGAGAAGAAAGGCCGTGGCGCTGGCCGCGCCTACCATGATGCTGAGGATCTTGATTTTGTGTAAGGTTATCGGATTCATCTGCAAACTAATATAGGTAGTGGCATTGGCAATCGGATTGACCGCAAAACACTTGTATTGTCCAACATCCTGCCTGAGCAACGTCGTGATGTACAAAGATCCATTCTCGAGGATGCGTACGCGACCATCGTCTATGAACGGTACACTTTGTTCCCATCCGTGTACGGGAGGATGTTCGACAAAAGCGTCGGGAAAAGCTGGATCGGGATTCCAGTGCAGTACCTTGAGAGTCGGCGTGACCCATGTCAAGGACGGCGGGGGATTGCCGTTGAACTCGCATTCGAGAAGCACAGAGTGCAACAGCAGATGCGTCTGTTCCGCGGACGTAGCGTATGCCAAAAACGGGGGTGTGCAGTCCAAGTAACGAAGGGTGTTCAGTATATCGCCGCCGGCGGCGTCGATCTCATCGCCGCACCTGAACCCGCTTTGAAATGCCGTTCTTAGGTGTTCCTTGCTCTCTGCCCACTTGACGAACCAGAACATGCGGCAATCGCAAGCCCACGGGTTCCCCTGCAGCTGCAGCTCGTTCAAATGCGCCAGCTGCGCTACGTTCGCCGGTAGAAAGGTCAGATTGCTGTCCCGCAGATCGATCTTGCGAAGGCCTGGCGTACGATCCAGCACTCGCCGCGAGATCTCCCTCAACGGGCTTTGGTTCATCTCCAACGTCTCCAGCTCGTCTAATCCCTTCAGATCATCGTTCCGTAGGATCTCGATCTTCGTGCCGGACAGCAAGAGGGTGCGCAAATTCTTCACCGGTCGCCATACGTCTTGCGGAAGCGCCGTAATCGGTATATACCTCAAGTCGAGCCACCGTAGGCCCGACAGGCTTTGAAACGTTCCGCCACTCAAGCGGCTGATAGGATTCTCGGAAAGGTCGAGCCGCTGCAGGGACCCTAGATCGGCGAACAGACTGCGGGGAATTGTGTCGATCTCGTTATTGGCCAGCTCCAGTATCTTGAGCTGCGTGAGACCGGAGAACAAGCGGGATGGAAGTTTGGTCAGTCGATTGCCGGACAACACCAGCTGTTGCAGCTGCTTGTTGGGCTTGAAGCTGTGATCCGGCAAAGAGACCAGTAGATTACCGGACAGATTCAAGCGGGCCAGGGCTTTGGACGAGGTGAACGCTTGATAGGGAAGCACCGACAGTCGATTCCGCGACAGACCGATCTCCTCGAGGTGATCGAGGCCTTGGAACAGCACTCGCGGGATCGCGCTCAGGCGGTTCCCGGTGAGATTCAGGTACTGGAGTTGGTGCAACGGATGGAAGACGTCCGACGGCAATTCCGTCAGCCTATTGTCACCTAAGTTTAGATGCTGCAGGAACGTTGCCGCGCGGAACGCGCCCGCCTCGATCCGCTCTATCCCGCTGGAGGTCCAAGCGAGGCTCTTTAGCCGGGTGGAAGCTTCGAGGGCGACGACGGGTATAGTAGCGGCCTCCACGTTTCTCAACACAACGTTCCTCGCCTGGCCGGGCAGGCCCAGCCCCAGGAAGCTTCGTTCCTCGCAGAGCAGGCTCGCCCCATCGTCCAGGCACTCGCAACCGGTGGCACATTGTACACGCGACGACGATGATGGCTGCGTTGATTCCGGCGACGGGAGATGACGAGGATGATCCTGCGTGTCCGCGACGTGAACCGCTACGAGGAGAACGATTAACCACCACCACGAGCCCCGCGCCAAAACCCGCTCCCACATTCCTATGACCTGTAATGTGACGATTTCCACCAATACAACCAAGTACTCCCATGTCCTGACGTGTCTCCTCGCGAGATCCAAGCGTCGACAATCCGCTATTTGTCTTTTTTTTTTTCTTTCTTTCTCTTTGTACCGACTCTGCTCCGTCACGCTCCGAGTCAACCGACACTTGGCTCGCGATAAGTCCGTGCTAGCTAGCACGGAGGAACGTGCATGTACCAGTGGCCGTTTGCTCCGATCCTTCCGGCAGCCACGTGCTTTTCGCGAGAACGCTTAAAGATTCTATACAGTAGTGTCACTTTATTATTTTTTTTTTTTTTTTTTTTTTTTACTGTATTTCCTCCTCGTACTTTGACTCTCTGTGAATGCGTGTGTTACCTACCTACCGAGGATCACAGACGAGTCGCGAAGACACCGAGCGTGTCGTCGGCTGGGCGACCGGCGGCGGTGCGGTGTCTCTTAACCGTTCGCAAAAAACCTGGCCCAGTGTCTCATGGGCGTACCGAGCTGGCGGTTGCTGGTGGTTTTGTCGTCGACGGCGGTGTTGCTGCTGTTGCCGTGTCGAGCCGGCAACATAATTGTGCGCGCTCTAATGGAACGACTCGTACGGAGCTCCGAATTTGGACGGGAAGGGAAAATCCGCCACGATACAGCACGGCGCGTAGTACAACAACACGGGCACTGGCGCTCGCGAATGCGCATATATAAATGATTGACAGCACATGCAAACGAGCCACGCATACGCGTACTCACGCGCGCACATATACCCTCTCTCTTTCTCTATTTCTTTTTCCTTTTCTTTCTACCTTGGTCGCTGTGTCTGTGTATCTGTGTATGTATGTGCGTGTGCGTGTGTGTGTGTGTTTATCTCTAGGTCTCTCCCTCTCTCCTCTCCCCTTCCGTCTCTCTATCTCTCTATCTGCCCGCTTTGTCAAACGCGCGGCCGCTGGCGATCAGAGGTGGTGTTACTCTCTCGCGTTCCGCGTGTCACATGACATACTCGTGCATCGCGACGCGGCCAGCGTCGTCCGTCGCGTGTCAAAGGCAAAAACTGACTGCGAGGAACTCTCTCGGCTCGGCCGACTCTCGCTCGTTTCTCCTCCTCGTGGTTCTGCCGTATGCCCCGAGGAGCCGGCAACGCTGCAAGCCGCGGGAACCGCGCCGACGCAAAACCGACATCGCTGCAGCTTGCTGCCGCGAGCCGCCCCGACAGGGAAAGAGGGGAAGCGCAGAGGACGCTCCAGACACCATCCCTCTATCGGCTCTATCCGCATCGGTGCCCATCGGTGCCCATCGTCGCCGAGCCACCCGAGACTCGCGATATTTCACTGCTCCAACACGCGCCTTGCCTTCCTCCTCGGATATTTTTCCATTATTTATCGTTAGCGCCTGTCTTCTACCATCCACCATCATCTACCCCTTTCGCTGCGAGCGCCAACGCGCACGCCCACGAACTCGATCCTAGCTTCTTCTCTCGGCTTCCCTCGGTAATTAGACGATTCTTATCCCGTATCTTTCTACTCTGGTAAACAGCCTCTCGCCGCTGGTTACCCCAACACACCTTTCGCGCCTCGTTTCGTAAGAAACGAGACACTGCAGCAGCAGAGCACCGCCTGTCTCCGACCGCCTGCTGTTTGCAGTTCGCTCTCAGCCCGCAGATAGGAGGCGCGGTTTAATAATCCAAGAGTTATTAGGGTCCTTCGTTAAGCCGCAATTAAACATGGATGGCATTGTTCGCCGGGGAACAGATGAGGCGAATTTCGGGGAACGTGCGATTCCACGAATCCCGGCGATGCGCATCCTTCCTATTCAATCCTTTCATAATTCACGCTCGCTTTCTCTGTTGTCGTGGTTGACGTGGCCGGTTTTCCCGTTTCCTTTCGGCACGCCGCTCTCGAGATTTAAGGTATAGCGAGGTGATACGGCCAAATGCTATAGCAATTCCGAGACCACGATCGAAATGCCTCGAATAACGTAGCGCGGGCGGAGTGGCGATCACGAAAGGAAGGTTCGTTGCCTGCATCGCAAAGTTGAATTTGAACCACCTGGCTGCTACTCTTATTCAGCGCACGTTCAAATCAATATTATTACATAGGCCGAGCGCTATCGTCCGTTACGGTTTAGGCGAGCTGTTTGACGCATCCATTCGTATTAATACCCTGCCGATTTAAATTCAGTAGCTCTGCAATGGTAACATATACCGTAGACAAAAAGATTCTTAGACGGACGGTCTAAGTGTAGCGCATTTTTCAGCGATAGCATCACGCTGTTGGGTATTTCAGTAACGTTCGCCTGGTACCGTACCGATGCCATTAGTTTCGCTTCAAATCTTGCGAAGCATCGATTCTATTATCGTACGCCATCGATCTAGAATGGCCATCACTGCCATCAGCTTCGGCTTTCACTTGAAAAACGTTCGAAAGCGTGCCTGTGCCCCAAGTTCAAGCAGAAAGCACGATAGGCTGTTTGTAATGGATTTCGTCATTAGCGCGCGAGCGCGGAACAAAAATAATCGAATCAGAGAACATTTCGGACTGGTCTAACGAACCGCGGTAGCTGCGAGCTGTGACACATGTATTTACGCTTCATGAGACGCTGAACGTGACTTAAAAATGGCCACTCTTTTATACTACGGCCAAAATAGGGCGTACTGTAGGGTAAATCCGGGAGACGCGGTCGGGCCGGAGAGTTGGTCGTGTCGCTATATTTCAGAGTCTATACGTAAAAATGCATTAAAGTGCAGACCAATTACTTCTCTAGAAGCCAAATAGTTGAATGAATAGCGTTATTTCGCTTCCTTCTGTGTTTTTCTGGATTTATAGGCTATAAAAGGTAAATTGATGTTACATTTAACCTCTTTTGTCAAACAGCGGTTGTACAGAATCGTATTTAAAATATACTTCTAAGTTTATTTTCCTTTAATGTTTGGAATAATAATATAGTAGAGATATTGAGGGACAATGCAGCCAAAGTATTTGGCCATATTAACTCTTCCTCTCAAAGCTAACGAGAAGACCATGTCTCGCTGCAGAAAGGTGAGATGGTCGAGTTATGATTTTTGTTTATTTTTTTATTTTTTATTATTATTTTAATATTATTTTTGTTTATTTAGTTTATTTATTCACTTTTGTATTCATTTGCCTTGCTAATCGCCAGTAGGTAATTCACTTTTTCTTTGATGTGTTCTTTACTTGTTTAGCGTAAACAAATTAAATATCAATGAATCCGTAGTTGTATTCACTCATAAATAATTTTGCTTTATCCTTTGTTAAGTTTCCATGAATAATTATGTGAGTGGTCTCTGCCAACGACGAAAACCATTTCTCCCGGCACCTCGGGGGAGGTGGTCAGATGTCATGACTTCAGTTTTCAACCCAATTTACGGTAAATATTGTCTTAAAGCAAATATCGACCAGTTTTTCTGAATCGGCATAAAATTCTGAACATATTAGGTTTGTTCTGATAAAATAAGTAATATATATATTAGTTTTAATAGCCATTTTATATTAGGTCGACCGCGTCTCCCGGATTTACCCTATGTAAAATGGCAAAGGTAACTTTGGGAAGTTCGCGATACCTTGCGATATGCCCCATTTCCTGCGCCAGCTATTTTTTCACATAATCCCCAGTTGCGCGTCCACTTCGCAGGAATCACCCCGAAGAATCGTCGATTATCAGTATCCTATTTTGGTCTCTCCTTTCGTGCCCACACGCAAATGGAGCCATTTTATTTACAGGTACATCGCTGACGTTAGTAGCCGTTACTCCAATCGCGGTAATTAATTTCCGTGCCCTACAGCCCCGCGAGGAAATTAAGCAAAGTGGACCTTTGCTAAGATAATTAAATTACCAGCCTTACACGGGGCAAACTAATCTCGTTTGGTGCCAAGAAGGGAAACAGAGAATTTCTTTATAGCAATGAAACCCCGTTGCACCTACGAATCAATCATCCGCTCAAGCTGTCCACGTGTACAATTGCCGGGGCTGACCTTGGACGATAGCTTCGAGAACGGTGGCTAAAACGTTCAATTTCGAATACGCCACGGTTCTATGCAACGCTACTTTTCTGCGTCACGTGAACAAGAAGGGCGGGCAAAGAGAGAGGCGAGAATGGTGTAATTTAGTTGTTAGAGAACGATCTCCAGCCAGAGTTTGAATGATCGCACGCCAATCCCATATTTACAAGCGAGTCCGTTTGAAGATCGCTCTCCTAAGGTCCGCGTGTGAAAAACGCGCCTGAATTAACCGCAGCTCCGCTGCTTTAAAACCGAAGCTAAGGAGATGATTCGAATATTCTCCGCAGTGAAAAGTTTCAAGTAAATAAACGTCAGCGCTCGATCACCAATACAGGTTTCAAAGCAGCAGTCTTGTGTACGTGGTAACGTTGACGATAACAACTGTTCGAAACTACTGTACTGTGATATCCTCCAGTTACTCTTACAGATATGCTTGATAAGCCTTGAATTGCGTATTATTCCTTCCCCTCCATCTTCCCACTTCTCTTTTCAACGTCGAATTTCACCTCGCCTTGCCTCGCAAACTGGATTCAATAACGTTGCAAAATAGCGGCCGCTTACCGGCCGCTGTTTTGTCACGGCGCAAAGTTAGTTTAACATACGGCTGATGGAATTATCATAATGAAATGAAATGAAATTTTAACTACCGATCGCAGTGCAGTGGATTCTTTATGCGATTTCTTCTGAGACTCGATTCGCGTGCAGTGCTCAGAGAGATGCATTTCACCTTGATACTTTTGTAGGTTGCGCAGAGGCCACGAAAACCCAATTTTCCCCCTTCTGTGTCTTCATGTCGGTCATGGCCAAGGGGAGTAGTCGTAAAGGGTGGGATAACCCGGTTTCCTCCACCTAATCTATTATTATATCCGGTAGCTGTTCCCCGTTGTATTATTTTCGTTTCCAAGGCGAAAAAAAGGATGCAAATCCCTTTGCAGGTATTGAAACCGTGCACGGTGCCCACGTAGTTCTCCGAGACATCGAGGTGGAAGGAAAAATGTTTTTCCAATTTCCAAACGTGACACCTGATCCCCGTGTCGTTGAATATTAATACTCGGACAAGAACGGGGCATGAATGAAAAATGAACGCGGATTTATCGACTATCAGGTATTACGTAATGGCGTGGATAAGTGCAATAGAGGCAGGAATCCTTGTAGAGGAAATGCTTTAAGTAGATTGACTGTATTTACAGTTCCTTTGGAACTCGTATTTATTGCTACATGAAATACAGTTTCCGTATTTATACAACATCAACGAAACGCGCACCAGACTCGCTATCGCATGATTTACACCGAGAAATTCTCAACGCAGAGGATCTGGTAGCGTTATTATTCGCAGCGGCTCTCGCGTCCGCGGGAATAATTGTTTTTTAATCGGCGAAAACAATCCCGAAGATATCTTATTCAGCGAATTCAGTTGCTGCGTTACGTAACACGGTTGGCAAACAGTTTTCAGGATGGCCAAAGGCGTCGGTGGGGGTGGTAACGATGTCGGAGAAATGAGGGAGGAGGAGAGGTGGGGTAGCTATTTTAAAGGACTGTGCGTTCTTTCGCCCTCCAAATTGTCTCGGGAGTATAATTGGCATGAAAGTGTCCCTGTCCTCGGATCGAGGAGTAAACGCGCGAGGAATGCTGTTGGACGAAGACACCGGAACCCCGAGTCTTTTCTCGAAAGCAGACCTGATATACGTATATCGGAACCGTCGGCGTGCAATGTTTTTCTTCGTTGCATAATATGGTCGGCGAAGCGGCTACAGGCTGGAAGGAAGCTTGCTTGCGCGCCCGGCGTTGAAGTTAAGATGGGAGGAACGATGAAACCGCGGGCGATGTAAGACAGGAAAGGCCTCTGTGGTTCGAGGCAGGCCGATAAAGTGCCGGTTGCTGGTCACCGGAGAAAGAGGGAGAAGCGTGGCGGCTGAAAGGAGGGAAGGCGAAGAAACGAGACGGTAGAAGGAGAATGAGAGGGAAAGAGAGAGAGAGAGAGAGGCGGCGGAGCGTCGGGCAGACATGAGTGGAGCTCGATCAGCTGGGAACAGAGCGGCGTTGCCACGTCCCGCCGCGTGACCCCCGGCTGGCGACCGTGTCCCAGCTCCGCGGATCAATATTACCAACATCTGGCAACCTCGCCCCGTATCCGACTCTCCTCTTTATTTATACGTGTCGGTCGGATAGCGCAGGCCCGTTCCGATCCTTCCTTTGCTCGCTTTTGTCCTTCGTCCCCTTGGCCTTTACCGGTTTTCCTACGATTCCGATATTTTCGAAAGGTTAGCTGTCCACCCCGAGCTTCCAGTATACCTGAGAATAACACGACACCCTGCGTACAAGGTACCGGGGGCAGTACCTCTTTCTTCGTTGCGTTATCGCGTCGGTGGGTAAAAATACTTTTAGGCCGACGTATATAGATTCGAGCGATCAGGGACGTACGAACGCGTCAAGTGCAATACGCTCCTACAGGCAGCTCTGAATGGACGCGTGTCGTTCAACCTCCCCTGGACAACTAGAGTTTCTTCGCCACGAGTCTGGCAGCGATATTCCTATCGAACCGCTCTGCCCCGTTCCGATCCAAAGATGCGCTCGGCGCGAAGTCTCCAGTCTTATCTTATCTTCGTGCTGTACGCCGTGATGTAAATTCCATTCGCGTATAAATTAATTCGCTATCCAGGCGACAAAAAGAAAGATCCAGATTCATCCGTTGGAAAATACTGGTTGCAGTGCGGCCCGTGGAAGAATTCTCCTCTGTGGGCAAAACGAGGAGCGAGACAGTTGCTAATTACACCCCAGCTAAACGCGCACCCTTCTTCCACGTTGCTCTCCTCGCGTCCCGGCGTGCTCGTTCTTGCCAGCGTCGCATCAGCAGTTCCGTCAAATTAATTGCCAGTCGAGTTTCCGCCCGGACTATGCTAATAATAATCGATACGTACGCCTTATACAGCGGAGCTTAGAAATCATTCTAGAGTCATTATTCCTGGTGGTACGGGCAGGGTGCGAGGTTTCCACGTCCCGATATATCTTTCCTTACCTTGGAAATTCCCACACTCCCGCCTCCTTCGGCTATTTCATTTCCTGAACGCGCGCCGCGCATGACCTAACAATCCCGCGAACTTTGCTATTAGAAATTTTATATAAACGGTTTCCGCGCGTTCCCTGTGAGCCGCAAAGGTCGATATACCCAGGCCCCTCTACCTCCACTCGCACGATTCTACATCCGCCACCTCTGGCAACGTCTATTCCGGCCTGTCGGTTTCCTTGCCCATCCACTCATCCTTCCTTTACGCTAATCAGCACGCGTATACACGCGCGCAGCTTTTCGCCGCTGAGCGCCCCAGTTTTTCTTCTTTTTCAAAGGGAAAAAGAGGACACACGGACCGCCGGATAAATTCAGATTCCCACGGTCTCAATCTCGAGCGGGGAAACCTCAACGCCTCCGCGTTTCGCTATCATTGCTCGTATTTCATCTCGAGGATCAATTCGTTTCGAACAATTCTACCAAGCATTTCGCTCGCAACAGAAACACCCTGTACAGCTCGGTGGAAAACGCAGCCTACCGGCCACGTTTCTTTGCCGGCCGTCGTTCAAACAAAACGCCAACCTGCCGGTCTCAGTGTTGAGCGTGTGCAGTCATCCACCCACGTGTTACGTGGGCTTGAAATGCTCGCACATGCTGGAGAATAGCGAATGCTTCCTGCCTATGTACGGTTATGCGTGGCAAACATTTATTATTGCCTAAACCGCGCGCCTCGGTGCGCGCTCGTAACGGAAAGGTGAAAATTGTCTGGGTTATTAAATCGCTGCCGTACAGTTACTGTCTCGGCAGAAGGCGTTAATGTAATTCATAATCGTGAGACCGAGTATACGCGTAGCATCCCGCAGAGGAATTCCTGGTAGTCGATAATTCCGTAACCCGCTGCGAGATCGAGGGCGTTCGTGGCATTCCTGCCGCGACACCCAAAAACTACCGGAAATAGTGGACCGCTCGCCGGGAGCAGTCGGAATTGAATCCTGCCCCGTGTGCGGGGTTGCATTCGTCCCTGGAAACCGTTGAATTTCTTCCCCTCGTGGAAGCCGCGCAACACAAGTCGGTTAAGTTGGTTCAAGGTCGCGCGCTGGTACATGCATTTGCTGCAAGTTTATTTCCTTGCAAACTTTCCCGAGAACCGCGCGAGAAATTGACTTGCGCTTAGCGATCCTTTTCCTCGCTTCTGGTCGATCGATTGTAGAAAAAGTGCATAGGGGTAGCGGAACGCTGGTACCATTCGAACGAAATGTTCGTAACAGCTGCACCCTCTGGGTTCACCGCTCACCGAGCTTCGTGACGCGTGGAACTCTGCGTTTCATGATCAATCCTTTCGCTAAAATCTAGAGGCGCCAAATTTGGATCGCCCAGCGAGCCTTGTCGCAGAAAGTATCGAGCCGCATTTGAAACCGCAGAGCTAGTCGCAATTTCACGCGTAGGTATATTGTTCCCTTCCGGTTTTGAAAGTCGAGCATCTGTTGCGAGGCGAGCGTGGCAACGATGCGAGCAATTGAGAACATACGAGGACACACAACCGCTTCGCGTTGCATCCGCGTGTGTCGCACAAAAAGAGAGGAAAAAGGAGAGGCTCCTTGATCATTAATCTCTTAAGCCTCGCCTTTTCTATTTAGCGCTTATTCAATGCCGCTTCATGCCCGTGGCCTGTGTCCATGGGCCAGGCCGACGAGCCTGCCAAATCGTTCAAAGAGCAAAGAGGCACTTTCATCCTCGACAGGACCACAACAAAATATTCACTGCCGGGGACCTCCTATTTCCAGTGGAATTTATCATAAACAGTCGGCGCTACATAACGCGATATGCTCCGTCAACACCAGTGACATCGTCAGTTTAAATATTTTAATCAGTTGGTCGTTGCGTATCGCGTTTCTTTTTCAGTGGCCTGCGTTTTATACGATAAACGCATCCGCACGGGCTGCTGAATAGGATCCCTGTATTTGCCCAAACAAATTGGACGTACAAAATAATACAGGTCAGGAATACGATCGATGTACACTTCCTGCTCGATTACCCCCCCGCGCACGTGCAACAAAGCGAATGGAATACGCGAATCAGTTTCTCTATTCGTTCACCATCGCATTACCTTTCGTCTGTTTGGCGATTGAACGCGTTTCAGATCCATCCTTAGTTGCGAATAGGAAAATTCAGCCGATCGTATCAGTAATACTGGTGTACGAAGATGAGAGGTTGTTTATCGACCGAAAGATACAACTGTATATCGTCTCCTTTGTTTCTTTGTTGACAACACTTAACTGGCTCGTTGACTCGTCGCGTTCATCGTAGCTAAATACGCAGTTACTGCCACTATAAATCAGTGACTTCGAACCGTGCATTCATAATCTATCAACGCTTCAATGGGAAACATGGAAGATTAATAAAATTCGATCGTATTGTATTGTAATACATAGAAATTGTCTGCTTTTTGTACCAATAGCGTGAATGGCGTTCTTGAAGCTTAGAAAAAGGCCACTGCCTCGTTTAGCTGCGAGACTGGAAATTGCGGGACAAACGACGCCATCGCACATTTGGAAAATACGGTATCGATTTTCCGTTGGAAAGTCTGGGGAGGAAAGAATCAGGCCCGCTACACGAACATGGCATCCTTTTCAGAGATCTGCGGTTTATATAAATTCCTAGGAATTCACGCTCTACATATTCGATCTAGTCCCTCGAACAGAATTAGTACGAGACTCGACGAGTCTGTAAAAACTTTTGGCCGTATGCGGCAAATATCTTTAGATGTTGCAATGGCGTCGTTTGCTGATGTGGCAAGCAAGTCTCGGAACGTTTAGCTTCAGAGCCGTTGGAACAACGTACGTGACCGGAATGGCGACGAAAATGGCGAGTGGCTCGTCGTGGCGACATCTATCGACGCTGCGATCGTCAGAGTCGGGTGTTGTTACCGTTTTACGCCGAGCGATGTCGCCACGGTGTCGAAAGAGGGTTGTCAGTGGCGTATCGAGAGTTTAACAGACCCTTTCCAACGAAACTCTGAAAAAGTTGAATCTTAATGTTATTCTATTTCTTAGTGTGCAGATTTCGTAAAAGCAGGGGCAGAGCAAGGATTAACACCATCCGACGTTGTGCTCGCCGCGGATATTACATTCTCTTGCGTAGCTGATCCTCAAGCTGCCAAAGATGTGAGTAAACAGTTTAAATTTTCGTCTCTAAACTGTTCGTGAGAGCGTGTACTAATCCATAAATTGTTTGCAGATGGTGTTCGGAAATTGCGGGGTCCTCACAGAGATATCCCCGGAGAAAGGGTACGTGGAGATGACCGGCATAGACGCGGAGACCTCGCAAGACATCGCTGAGGCAATAACCGCGAAGGGCGGTCGTTACTTGGAGGCCCAAGTGCAGGGCAGCAAGACCCAGGCCCAAGAAGGTACCCTGGTGATACTGGCGGCTGGCGATCGGACTCTGTTCGACGAGTGTCAGTCCTGCTTCGAGGCAATGGGCAAGAACAGTTTTTATCTAGGCGAGGTGGGCAACGCTTCCAAAATGAACCTCGTGCTGCAGCTGATGGCAGGAGTGACTCTGGCCGGTTTGGCTGAGAGCATGGCTCTCGCAGATCGTGCTGGTCTCCAGCAGAAGGATGTATTGGAGGTGTTGGAGCTCACCTCATTGGCTTGCCCGGCGATTCTCGACAAAGGAAAAGGTATTGCTCTATTTCGGTGTACCGAAGACTTGAAGTCCCGTTCAAACGATATCGATACTAATATCATGGAACTTTTTCAGCCATCATCGAGGGTGGTTTTCCAACGCAACTACCGCTGCAGCACATGCAGAAAGACTTAAGACTCTCTCTAAGTATGAGCGACCAGTTGGAGCAACCGTTGCCGCTTGCCGCCGCGGCGAACGAAGTCTACAAGCACGCTAAACGCCTTGGTTATGGGGAGCACGATGCCTCCGCTGTTTACATCAGAGCCAGGTTCTAACGGAGCATGCATCGTCGAGCTTTCGCTATACCATATTTATTGCAATATCTAACGTTGTTTCCCGTCGCTACCAGAGAAGAGTAGTGCGCTATTTGTCAAGGAGTGGCGGTGGAACCACCACCACCAATGAATGCTATAAAAGAAACCGCGACGTGCAGATCGGTACGTCGCGCGGAGTTGTTGGGAGTAGGATGAGCTCTGTCATCGTATGAACCGGGCGAGAATCAATTTTCGACATATTTCCATATGTACGGTAAACTTCGTGCAACAGGCTTTGTCGTTCAATTTAACGCGATGACACTATGTATAAAGTATCAAATGTACTTGTACTTTTTTTACAATGTTTTTCAAGAAGACACCATCTGCGTATACACGAATGACCTTTCACTGTTTTTTATTTTCGGTTTTTCTTTTCTTTGTCTTCTAATGCAAGGTCTTGATAAATAATCGATCTCTCGAGTCGCCTCCCGGCTTCGGTCCCGTCGAACGCACCCCTCGCTTGAAAACTCGACGAGAGACTTGGGACGTGTCGAAAATGTGCCTTACGATACCGTTTGAAGCAAGGCTTTTTTCTCATTGTTTCTGTTCTTCTTTTCTTTCGAGTTTGCGCGACGAAAAATGACACGGTATGATGAATTGAATTTACACGATAATGATTAACGTGCGATGTACAGGAGAACGACTGTGAAAAAGGAAAGAATGGCGGAGATAGATTATACGCTACATTGGTGCAATTATAAGGTATAATTCAGCGGGACGAAGTTCTCGATTTTGTAAAAATATTTTGGCGATAGTTTAGATATGTCCGAGGCACGGAATGATGATCGAACGAGGTTAGGCCAGGTGGCGGCATTCATCTGGCTCTTCAAACCTATCCTTTTATTCCTATATTACAACACAAAAGTTTACGTTTTATTTCATTTTACTTTTCTACTCTTGCATGCATTTTAAGCGTCGAGCCGTGAGTTTACGAGTACTTAGTCTTGCATAGGTATCTCGCAAGTAGCACCGAAGAGCGCGTTGGCTTGCTCTCATCGTCGAATCATTCGTGCCGGCAGACTTCTGATATATCGCCGCGGAAAAATTAATTTTTCACTAGTAATTAGAAATGTTTTTGCGCCTAGCGCGAATTCGGCTTTTCGTTTTCATGGACGTGGCTCTTACGTAGACAAGCCGAAAGTGGCGCGGAATCGTTTCATTTTATTAGCATTGTAAAGGATGGAACGAAGTAGAGGAAATATTAAACGTTAATTAGTATATATGTACGCTACTATATATGGAGGCTTTTCGGGCTCAGTTGATGTCCCTTTAATAAGATTAAATCATTACTTATGGAGCATAGATTTACGTTAAGTCGAGGCATGGTATATGGGGTTGTGGTCTTTTCATGGATTGACCAAGATGCTTAATACAGTACCGTCTTCTTCTCTGTGTTAGTTCGCGTTACGCCGGGGGAATAATTACTCCTTTTACTTTGGAAATTCCATTCAACGTCCACGATAACATTTTACGATTACATTGCCCGAAAACTTTCACGGCATCGCGCGTCCAATTTTCTACGCTCGCGCGAAAACTCGATGCTCGTAACACGAACGTAAATTTCCAACGATCCATCACTGATTTTTTTTTACCGACTTTCATTATTGATGGTATCGCATGTTCAACGAACATGGACGTGTCGGGACAGTTCTTAGAACGATTTCCACTATAATACGTACTCTCCTCTCTCTCTTACTTCCACCCTCCCTCCCTCCCTCCCTCCCTCCCTCCTTCCTTATCTGTTCCTCGCGCGTGCACGGTGGTTACGATCGTTTTACGAAAAGAAGGTGAATCTTCTTGCCGAGGGGATGAGGGAAGCGAGCGACGCGCACTTCCGTTTCCCAGGACGGTCGTGCGAGTCTCACAAGCGACACGCGACGAAGTCGAGAGCGACCGAAAGGTTACGAAGTTTGTTAGCGAGCAATTTTGTTCTTGGGGCCCGATCGTACGAGTTTGCCTTTATTGGAAGCGAGAAATCGTCAGGTCTCACCTCCCCCATTGTCGCAGATCAGATACTGATAGTCTTACTTGCAAGCTTTCCCCACCGAGAATGCTTGGTGAAATATTTTTCTAGCAGTTGAGTGTCCACCGAACACTCGCGGTGAACGATATTTGATTCTTAACCGTGGATCGACGTGTACCTATATATAAAAGAGAGCAATGTACGTTGAATTGGATCGTTTCTGGGCGATAAAGGGAAACTCGTATCGTTCGCTCTTTCACGGAAACGACAAACTCTTGGGTGCGTGGGGAATTACGTACCGCATAGCTGTAACAGTGGCTAACCGCCCATATCACACATACTTGTATATGTAATTAGATTATCGATAGCGTTTTAACGTTACAATGGCAGATTGTACACGTACGAGACGAAAACAGGAATGATGGAAATAGAAAAGAAAATATTAAATATTCTACAGTAAACACGAAGAAACAAAAAATATAAATATATATATTATACATACTATAGCTAGTAAAGAGTATAAATCACAGAGAGGGAGGAATTCGTGTGTGAATGCGACTGCGGGTGAGTGTGAGTAACGTCATGAGCATCGCGTCAGTAACTGACGTTATATGTTTTGTCACGAAATACACTGGTTTTTGAATAAATATCTATTTGAATTACGAACATTAATATTTAATCCCCGTGGAACGTCCGCTACCTCGGCATGCTCCCTTGCATACGAATTTTCTCGCCTATTCCTACCGCAACGCTTTTTACAAATCCGCAATTAAACATCCCGATGCTACGCGCGTTTGTAAATATGTCCGAGCAAGCCGCGGAGTACGCGAGGCGTCGAAATCTTACTACCAAACGAGTCAAGCCGCGCTCGAACGTCGTGATTCGTCGTGAATAATTTAACGATATCTTTGTTCTTTTTTAATGATCGTTATTGACTGTACAAAAACTGGATCGATTTGAACGATATAGAAGCAGTCATTGCCGATATCGTTGGAAGTCATGCAAAGCACGTGCCGCGCTCTCTGGGTTCATAGGCGCCGCGAGTCGAGCGAATGATATTGCTTGATTACAGTAGGAAGCCGGCTCGTGTGCGCACGCGTGCCCTCCGCCACGGCTGGACGTGTGCGTGAAAGTATCGGGAACGGGAGTGGGGATCGAGGGCGGGTGAGGGAACAGGGTGGGGGCAGAGGGGTGGAGCAGCCGCCGTCTGATGACACCTGTAGCTCGACCCCCACGATCAGTTCAGCCGCGACCGTCCACGCGCCGTCTTGTTACGACGTTTTTGCACAGCCACCACTCTGCCCGCAATATATACATATACGTGTACTCTCGCAGCACGCACACACACATACGCGCGCGGCACGCATACGTCGCACGGTACGAGCGAGATTCACGTGTATTGGTGCGCGTACGAACGCCAGCAGGCGCACACGTGCAAACGGGTAATTTTTACCCTTTACCACGTGACGGGCCGTCGTGCGCATCTGCCATTATCACGAGCGAACTGTCATCGTGCTCCCTTTCATTCGAGATAAGAAAGAAGAGGAACGCCAAGGAGTGATCGTTGTGCTTGCAGTATGTACCATGGATATCGTGCCCCTCTCGACGATCGACATTTCACGAGCATTCTTTCTCCCCATATCGACCAGCTTTCTGTTCACGTACGCGTTGACAACTGCCGCCAGCTCCCTCTACCCGCACGGAGGAAAGCTTTTGCGTTTGATTCTAGCGTTGATAGATGCTCGATACGATTGACGCCTATGTAGATCCCAGGAACAAGGTCGTCGATGTAGAGCGTTACTTTCTAGAGTCTGGAATCTGGAATCTGGAATCTAGAATACAGACGATCGTTAGAACCGAGTGTTCATCGAGTTGTATCGTTCTCGATGAAATCGTAGGGACACTCGTGCCCCGTACGATTACTCCGCGCTCGAATCTATGCCGTATGTAAGCCTCGCGACCACGCACGGCGTGGTGTTCGGGCAGTCGTTCGCATCGATACGTATCGAGTTTAGATGAGCGAGACTTCTTTAACCGAGATCGAAGCGAACGTTCGCAAATAACGGTCGTTCTCTTAGTCGTGTTTCTTGGCACGATCATACGAACGACCTTATTCCTAGGGAATGATCGGTGGTGTTGCGACTGTGAGCAAGAAAACAGAACGTGGCCTGTATGGCCGGCAATGCGAAACGAAGGTGGCGGAGGGGCATGCCTCTCGCGCGTGTATTCGCGGTGTGTGTCGCGCCGCACACGGAAGCGGCGAGATTCCAGAAATCGTGGCTCTGATCACGCGCGTGCTCCCCTGTGCAAGCACAGCGAACTGTATACGGTAACAACGCGATGACGTACGTTTTCACGCCAACTTGCCACATCGATATTCGCTCACGTCGGTCCGAGCAATCGAGCAGTTGACACAAAAACTTCTGTGAGTCAAAAGCCACCTTCTACTTACCCGCACTTTCCAAAAGGTATCGGCGCCGTTTCTCGGCATTCTGATGCAAATCTTAGGTTAAAATTAGAACGGGCATTGTCGTTGCATCTTTGGAAAATTCGAAAGCGTATCGGTGACAGTTGTTTACAGAAGCTCCGAAATAGAACGGGGCGAGAGATTAGAGGCGCGGCTCCGTGGGATATCTATGAATATATCTTTTTCCGCCACATGCCCCGATCGTCACCGAAGCTGATCGCTGCTTCTATGTACGTGCATCGTGTTTGAAAAATAGCTCGTGTCGCGGCGCTATCTCTCCGTTCCCTTCTTTCTTTCTTGCTCCCCGTCGCTCCGTCTCCCTCGCTCTCTGCTCACTGCTACTCGGTAAATAAGATGCGTGCTGTATCTACGCGTGCACATGTGTAGGAGAAATAAGCAGAACCGCGCTGCACGTACAACGGCCGGGCTGGTGTTGGGCATCCACACATCTCAGACGAGGGATCCGACAAATATAGATAGCCGTGGGGCGGTGGTGTGCGGGCACTCGCACACCAGGTAGAACAGCGTAGTAAAGGAGGTGAAGGGGAAACGGGACGGAGAGATGGTAGAGGAAATAGCGTGGACAGATTCCATTCGCGCTGAACAGAATCATCGTGTTTCAAGTAGAAATCTTCCAGATACAGTAAAAGCATCGCTCTTATCGCGTACTGCCCAAATTCTATTTACACTCGCGGTGATTATTTATCGACGGGACGTGACAGATACGTGCCCGATCCGTGTGTTACGGAACGGAAGGAAGCGGATGTAACCTCCTCGAAAAGCGGAACGCGTGGTGCGCGCATGTAAATGAATAATTAGGAGCCGAGAGGCTGGCATACGTCGCGTCGTGTATACGGTTACACGATTAACACGATGCAGCAAATGATGGCATATTCTTCGGCGCGAGTGCAATCGTGTTTGGGTGGGGTTGGGTAAGTAGAGTTAGGAGGATCAGTCGGTCCCTGGTGGGGGGAACAGTGTGGACAGGTTGCCTTCGTGCTAAGCCGAGTCTCGTCGCCTCTTGCATTCCGAGACGCGGATTCCGGAGCGGTTTTCTTTTAAGACAGAGAGGGAGAGGAAGAGAGAGAGAGAGAGAGAGAAAGAACGAAAGAGAAGTGGAACGCTTACGGTACCGATTTTCCAGTAAGCATTCGAGCCCGCTGCTTCTTTTTTCGTGGCCAGCCCGGACAGCAGTCGGCGAGGGTGCTTTTTTTCTACTTGGAACAGCGCCGCGTACAAATACACGAACCGCAAGGGTAGAACCGATCGTTGCACCTTCAGCTGCTTATCGACTGGATCACGATCCCACTTAGCGTGCGTCCTTGAATCACGTAACGCTTTTACTATCTCGACTTTTCTCCTCGTTACCCGTCCCTCCCCGAAAAGCATCGTGCTTCACAGTTTATTGCATCGGGCGATTTATGCAGCCTCGTTTCCTAAAAATAAACGAGTGGAGCGGCGCAGGGATTTACTCGAATCCAGAGAAACTCCTTCTCGCTTTCTTTGTTCCGGTGATTACACGTCTCGCGGTGTATCTCGTTCGATAACGAGAGAAAGAGTTGCATCGAGGCGAGGTGCGTGGAAGAATCGTCGCGAAAATGCTAGCGACTGGACGAGTAGGTCGGTTGCCCTTGTTACGCCGGATACTTTCGACTTGGGCTGCCGGCGAGAACGGTACATCGGGTTCGTAAAAGGATTGCGGTCTGCTCGCGTGTTTCTACCGACCCCGAGTACACTATTATTACGACTTAACGTTCGACGCGTGTTGGATACTTGCCCCATGAGGTACCAACCCATTTCGTGAAATTTCAGAGCTCGCAAACGTTACGTACGGGTGCCATTTGATATTTCGAATTGGTACGATTGCGGGCTGCCTTCCGCGATCGAGTGAACTTAAAGTCGCCGGGACGGATGCGGGAGGGGAGGGAGGGGAGGTATCGAGGGGATGGAAATCTATTAAACGTTATATCATTGCCGCAACGAGAATTTTAACACGCGTTAGACTCAGGAGTGGTAAAGGATACAGTGAAAGTGCATAGACGAGTTTAGAGCCTGTGGGAGAAAGGAATAATTACAGCTTATGACATTCTGCCGCAACGGAGGATTTCTTGCGAACCCAGTAACACATTTCTCGTGCATCCATTTTTCCAAATGGCAATCTCGGCAAGAGCCCCATCGGACAGTTAAAGTTCCCGCGTTCACGCAAGCTCAAGCGTAAGAAACAATCGAATATAATAATATACACAATTCAGTGCATGCCGTCTTACTGTAGAATTCCAATTTCGAGAACAACTGTCGACCTAATAATCTTTGAATATTTCGGGGTCGCGTGGTCACGGTTGCCAAAAGTGCCGCGTCGCGTTACGAATTCGCATTGACAGGTGAATAGTCGCGCCATCTTGGTGCGGCACGGCCAATCGCGAGATCGAACAAGTAACACGCCGACACGCGGGTCCTCGGCGAAGTACGCGGCGTGTGTAGTTTACGAACGGTAAACCGAACGCCGAGGGGACGCTCCGCCGTTTGGCCTCCGTGTCGTTCCTGCCTTGCCGTTCTCTCCCGGGTTCCCTTAGTTTATAAATAAACGACGCCGCTCGATGGACTCACCTGGCACGTTCCGCTTTCAACCGTGACACTTATCTAAACGTTTCTACGCCTGGAGGGCACGTGCGACCGTCGGTTCCTAACCAATCCATTCCGCCGTCCGATTCGCCGTCTGCGATCCTTCTAGCCGCGAAGAATGTGCCGGCCGTCTCGCTTCCGAAAATTGGTCGCCTTTCAAGCGTTGCTCGAGACACGAGGCAGTTCGCGGCGCGTCGCTACAATGTTTCCGACTTTCGCCCAACCGGCTCGTCCACAGTCGGATTTTGGCGGCAATCGTGGCTAATGGCGTCAACCGCTGCCAGCTACTGTGGATAATCGTCGGATGTTATTAGGCCGGTGCATACGACGCATCGTTTCCCGTAGCACCGAATCTTGCGGTACGAAACGTTAACGTAATGCCTCGTTCACATTAGTCAAGTTTACTGGCTTCAAGTGACTTGAACCAGTAAACTTGACTAATGCGAACCTGTCATTCACTTGACTTGAAATATCTTTTTAACTTTCTTTAAAGTTTTCTTTGCCTGCAAAGTTTCAAGGCAATTGGATTGGCGGTTATAACCTGACTGTAAGCTGTCAAAATTTGAAGTAGATTGCATAGTGAAGGTAGCGTTTGACGAACGAAACATGTGTTAGTTTCGTTTTGGCTGAAGGTGTGCGTGTAACGCGTATACCAGTCGGCTTACCATCGTGACTCTTGTACATACGTTCATACTGTTCAAGTTGTATTTCAAGGCAAGAAAAGTTGGAACACTCTCTACTTCGCTTGAAACTTGAAAGGATATTTCAAGTGAAGTGAATAACAGGTTCACATTATCAAATTTAATGATTTCTAGCGACTTGAAGTTAGTAAACTTGACTAATGTTAACGAATATTTCGCGTAAAACTTGAAAGAAAGTTAAAAAGATATTTCAAGTCAAGTGAATGACAGGTTCGCATTAGTCAAGTTTACTGCTTCCAGTCACTTGAAGCCAGTAAACTTGACTAATCTGAACGAGGCATAAGCGACAAGCTACGCTCGATCGTTGATTCTCGTATCTGGCGTGGGGCAGGCTCGAAACGTTGTTCTTGCTTTTCAACTTTCTTTCGCGGAGCGGTATAACGTACTACAAGCGCCCGTTACAATTTCTAAACCATCGCGCGTACGAGCTCGAGAACTTTGGACACACACAAGCGACTCGGAGGTTCGTTCCTACGAATTCCGAAGTACCCTTCCCCAAAAATCTAGTCTCGACACGCATCTGCACGTTGCTTCGTAGCAACAGTAACTCGCGTATAACCAACCTGCGGAAGCAGGTCAAAATTGGAAGGGGAGACCTCGGACCCTTCCCCTCCAAGCTTCTCCCAACTCGGGTGCATAGGTCCCCCGAAAAGGAATCCCAGTCCGTCGCCATGCGTTTTCTGTTTTACCCACGCGGCGAATCGAGCGCGAGTTAAGAAACTGAAATCCAGAGATCGATAGGAAGCGACATTGCGGGGTGTGATCCAGCAACTCGTTTACTCTCTACGTAGTTAACCTCCTCGGTGCAACCGTTCGCTGTTTCGCGGCTAAATTTTCGGCGGCACCGTGTCGCGGGGTGGGGGGTATCGATAGTCGACCATGTTTGGCGAGAGAGGCTCGCACGTGTCGAGGGGGCTCGCGGTCTCAGTTCGAGGGGAGAAACCAGGCTCGCCGTAACGAGCTGGAGAGGGTGTGTTCGTCTAAAGTTTAAAGGAACCAAAAAAAAAAAATATTTCTGCCTTTAGGTGGGGCGACGGGCGCTAGAGGATGGTCGTCGATGTCGCTTAACGGTCTGGCCGCGAGCGCCCATCTAGACGCACGCCCGTGAAGCCCGTAACGCTGGAGAGACGTATTAGCGACTTGTTGACGGCGTTGCTGCTGGCTGGCCAGCGTTATCTCGGCCGGATTTCTCGCTCCTTCGAGAAGATCCCAGTTGGAAGGCGTAACATCGCCGGCGCGACGGACGGTGGGCGATGTATACGCGCCCGCTGGCTTCGTGATATGCGTTCGCGCGTCCGCCGACTCTCTTTCGATCGTCGTCGAAGAATTTTTGCGGGAAACGATGGGTCGCGCGCGCAGCTAACCAAGTAGCATGCTTGTACCGTGGGTACGGTGAATGGAAAGTTAACAGATCACGCGACAGTGATGCAGTGCCGTAGTGTCAGTGCCAAGTGCCACGTGCCCATTGTTTGGATTACTTGAAGATGCCGTCGTCCGGTGGATACTATGACGACAGGAATCCTCTGCTCAAGGGCACCTTATCTAGGTGAGTCCATGCATCCATGCGTGCTTATATACGTCAATTTCATGGGCGTCCGGAGGGGGGTGCAAAAGGGGCAGTTGCCCCCCCCCTGGTCTTTGAGAAATAAATCGCTTATTTTTCGAAACTGATTTTTACTAATTTTATATTAAAAAAGGGATTATTTTTAAATTTCGGTTTTAAATTTTTGATTAAATTAGCAGAATAAAATGGGTTAAAGAAAGCAAGAGGGGTATATATTTCTTTACCATCACCCAAAGTCGCCCACCCCTGGAAAAAAGTCTCCGGACGCCCTTGGTCAATTTTATTCTTCTCTCGTGTCCACTCTGTTCTGCGCGCCGATTGTTTCACGGTTCGTATTGGGAGTGCCCGTAGAATTTCTTAGAAAATGTAACCGGGGCTGGGAGAGTCGATTTTTCAGCGCGGTGGCGACGCGAAAGATTCATTTTACCCGATTACTCGACCGGTGGTTGATCTCCTTGGTGCCTAACCGGTCTGCTGGTTCGCTTATGTTTTTAAATACGTCGGCCTCCGCTGGATCGAGCGCTCGTTCGGTCGTTGGAGTTGACTCGAATAATTCGTGGATTTCTCGAGAATCCGATGGCACGTGATAGAGTGGATTTGAAACATCGACGGCGACCTTCGAACGCTGGTATTAAACACGTGTCCACAGACTCGCGGCGGAAACTTTGCATATATAGTAGTTATAAATCAACTTCTTCATTAACGACTTTGCGATGTTGTAATTTCCCTGACACCGCTCAAAGCACTTTGTTCCCTTCAAGCTAATCCATTTTCCACGATCGACTCACTTATGACGCAAATGTGATAGCTCGAACCCTTAGAAAGTTCAACGAAAGGGCAGCCCCGTAAAAAGAATAAGCACTTCCGAGACGTTGAATGCAGAGTTGGACGCAAGGGAAGGGTGGACGTTCATGTTCTATCGACGCTGTGTTTAAAGTACATGATTCGATAATCAGCAGTGATTTGTTTCATCAACCCTCTAGGGACGAGTGGGACTCCAGAGTCCCATTCAATATAACACATTTTTATTTACGTTTCATCAATAAGATCGAGATTTGATAGGTATAGTGACCTTTAGTAGGCAGAGAAGAAACTGTTGTACCATCAGAACCCGAAATTAAACTTTTTTTTTGTTATATTGTTATAAACAAATTAAAAAAAAAATTAAAAAAAAAACTAACGAGTAGCTTCCAAATCCGAGAGTATAAAATAGACTATTTTAACGCTCAAAAAAATTCTACGTTAAGTTTAAAACATCCCCGTCCCTAGAGGGTTAATTCTCCGAGCGACGTCAAATATTCGTCGAAATTTAATTACGGTCGAGCATAGCCACGTACCTACCTTTGCAATTACCAGCGCGAGTCTATGCTCCACTCGCGATCAAGCAAACTTGCAGCTGAAAGTCTTGGACGCGCGGTGATCGCGCTTAATCGTTTGGTGTCGCGGAACGCCGCGTTTACACACGCACATTTCGCACTTCTGCTACGTCGTTTCGCGCGGTTAACGACGAGATACCCGGCCGCGGGTGTTCGCGCGCTATCAACGTCCGCGCAGAACAATACCTACGTAATTCCATTACATCTGCGCTCTGATCAAGCGGGCCGCGAGTAGCAACGTTATCTTCATAGCGAAGCTTTTAACGAAAATCTGAAGGGTCTGATAGCAGACGAGATGATGGCGTTGAGATGACGAAAGAAGAACGGGTTGATGAATCCTAATCGATTCAACTTCAATTGGATACTCGACGACAGTTCCCCGACAATAAATCACGCAAGAAAAGTCGCGGTAGTTGATTTCCTTACTAGGAATATGCACCTTCTCCCACTCGGCCCTTAATTTCGCGAATGCAGGTTTCCCGGTGCAGGCTTGGAGGATCGTCGCAGCACCGTTACCATCGTTGGGCATTATTGCGAGTGCATAGACCAACTTTCTCTTCGCGTCACGATTTGCTTCTAGGAGAATTTCAATACCGCGAAATCGCTGGTCGAGTTAAGTTTTTCCTCGCGCTTAACGCTCCAAAAGCTCTCGCGGTCCCACGAAAAGCGCACCGGTGTGTCGGAGTGACTGGTGGGAGGATTGGGAAAGCGTGTCTATGTAGAATCTAGAAACCAGCCAGCCAAATGATGCGTGGAGATTATCGGCAACTGTTTGGGAAAAGTTGAATGCCGAGCATACGCATCTGCAAGCTAGGTAGAGGATCCAACCGACCTCGAGGCTTACCTCAGCCCCCTTTATCGTATCTGCGTCTTAAGGGGTTACGCCACCATGAGGCGGCCGAAATGACATCAAAGTTTACGAATTTTTTTCTACGAAACTATGAATGTGACAATTACTTCATTATTGTTTATGGTTAGGGCATACATTAAAGGACATATTGTGTAAATTTGACAGAAAAATATTAAAAAATGGCCGAGCTATCCGTTATCCTGCAAAACTCCTCCGCCAGGACGCGCGCAGACGGTGTAACGGATTGTGATGCCCAGGATTATCTGAAACTAAAAAACCCATAGTTTTATTGTTCATTGATAAAATATCTATCATGTAGCATAGGATTTTTTTTATGCCATATCCCAATTGTTTATAGTAATTGTTTGAATTTTGCCTTTTTTGGTAAAAATTTAATGTTCATTTTCACTTTGCTCGCATTTGTACAAAAATGTTTTTTTCTCTAAATCCCTATGCTACACGATAGATATTTTATCAATGAACAATAAAACTATGGGTTTTTTAGTTTCAGATAATCCTGAGCATCACAATCCGTTACACCGTCTGCGCGCGTCCTGGCGGAGGAGTTTTGCAGGATAACGGATAGATCGGCCATTTTTTAATATTTTTCTGTCAAATTCACACAATATGTCCTTTAATGTATGCCCTAACCATAAATAATAATGGAGTAATTGTCACATTCATAGTTGCGTAGAAAAAAATTCGTAAACTTCGATGTCATTTCGGCCGCCTCAGGGTGGCGTAACCCCTTAAGGGGACTAGGCAGTCAGAAACTCGATTTTTGTTTTGTTGCATTTTTCGAAAGTAGAAATTCGCAAAATTGAGGATTTTACAGCCGAAAAGGTCGAGCGCGCCATAAACCGTTTCTGCGCGCACGCAGGTAGACTAGATAGTAGATTCCTCTTTCGAAACTTTAAGCGCGTTTTTCTCGGAAACATATTTCCTCTTCGTTTTGCAGTGATTGGGAAAACACGGAGGTATCAGTCGATTTGAAAAAAAATTCAGCATATACGAAACATGTCTACTTATGACCTGGACCTACGCATAAGTCTGTAAAAACTCCTGGTTTGTCAAAAAAAAAAAAAAATAGAATGGCTCTTTTCCCTGGCGAAAAATGACGTTTCTTTAAAATTTGCCGTTTTGCAGCCACCATTTCTATAATTTTGATTTTTTTCCTTTTTCAATAGGTTCAGGGCAGAATAGGGGCCAGCGCAAAGTATAAATTTCAGAGGATATTTCACAAGTAAATTTCTTACGGCCAGAATCACTGCAAAATTACAGCGGCTCCAAAAAAAACGCCTACATATCAGACGACTGTAGCGCTGTCATACATATGTATATAATATTCAAATCATTTCTTTTTTACTGTTTATAGTATTAATAAACATTACCCGAACGTACTAGTCACAATTTGTGTTCATCTCCTTGTAAATAATTCGCAAAAAATACTTGATTTTCGAGCGATCTGACTGCCTAGTCCCCTTAAGTTTAGGGTTCCAGCAATGCCCATGCAACTATAGTACACCAGGATTGATCGACGAAACGCAACCGTTCCGCGGAGTCTGTTCCGGGAACGGATTTCACGAGGCTCGTAAATTGTTCCGCTTCAGAGGGGAATTTACCGCGACACCTAGGAACACGGACGCGATAATTTTTGTACGGGCGACCCTGTCCCACATTCGTGCACCTCCAGTTACGAAGCTCATCTCGATCCGAACTCCAATTTCCTTAGTTAACTCGCGATATTTGAAATTTCAAGGAGAATTGGCCAGCGCTAGGGAGGTCAAGGACGGCGAGCGTCCTAATCACGGGATACTTGTTGCACCGTCCGCGCGACTCTGTTTTCCGCGTCCTCCGCGTGCGCATAAAAATAATTACGCCACAGAACCTTCGCGTTGACGAAGTCGTGAAATGTTTGTCAACTTGGTCGCTCCTTGACGCGCTCCGATTTCTGGGTCGCGCTGAACCCGAGGAAAAGAAATGCCTCGGAACGATCCTGCGTCAGCATCTCGAGATTGTCGCGGCTCTTGCCTCGCTTAATCGGCCTTATTCGCTGCCGATGCGGAAACACAGGCTCTTAACGATACCCATCGGTTTTTAGGTCACTGTCAGCTGACGCACTCGTGGCATACGTTCCGCCTAAGCGGCTCGCAGGCTTCTCAAATTCTACGGTGTCCCTTTACCGGGCATTTACCGCTCGCTGAATCAACAGACAAAGTCCGCGGGACATAAGTCAGCTAGAAATCCACAGAATTCGTAGCTTCGTCGGCTATAAGCACGCGGGCTATGGGGCAACCGTAGAAATCCGTGTCGCCTCCACTCGAACGCCTACCACTTGCTACTTCTTCCTCGAGGATTCCCCTTCGACCTGTTTCCTCCGCCCGCGGACGGCCCTCCTCGCGCCTTCCTCCGCTCACGGAGACGCGCGCTCGCGACCGGCGTGGCCGGCCGCGTTCTCGCTCATATTATCGACGATACTCGCGGCCGAGGCGCATAACTCGGTAATGGGTCCCCGCTGGAATTACAGCCACCGCCAGAGTGTCTCTCCCATAGTCTCTCCTACAGTCGTACTCGTCTAACGAGCAGTCGCGCGGTGGCTGCGTCTGTTTCAACAATTTCGCGGCTGTGCGTGCCTACACTGCCTACCGTCAGGGTATTCCGGTTTTAAAGGGCGGCTGGGAGAGAGATCGAGAGAGACGGGGAGATGGCAGCGGCCTTCTGTTCTCATCAACTCATTATCGCGTCCCTAAATTACATAAGGGTAATTTCGGTGATTTCTTACCTCCTACCTCCCCATTATAAGAATTTCTAAGATTTTATATTCCAACTCTCCCCCCTTCCTTACGCAATATTTTTGCATTGCATTTTTCAGTTATTAAAATTCTTTATCGGGTCTATACTTCCGGTTAGACTTAAAAGCAGTCCCGCCCATTACTTATTTTTGTGTTGTTGGATATTATTATTATTATTATTATAATATGTCATTTAACCGGTTAACTGGCAATGTATCATATATGATCAAACAAAAATCTGGCCAATTCTGGCAATGTATCATATATGATCAAATGGAATAACTTTTTTCAAATGGCTTGGCATTTTATTAGTTAATCTTTATTTACTTGTCTGCGCCTACTGGCCTAACTTTGACCATGTATGTATGCATATATGTATGCTTGTATATATTATGTTTTATGTAACTACTGGACAGATCTTCGTGAAACTTATTGCATTTAGTTTAGATTCATTTAACTTAGGTCATGGAGAAAGAATTATCAAAATTGGTTGAGTAGTTTTAATGTTACACCAAAAATAAGAAATCTGTTTCGTTAATCGACTTCATTATTATTATTATTATTATTAGTTTAAAAAATGTAGTTATATAGCTTAAATAACTAAAAAGTGAAAAATAAAAAAATTTAAAACAGTTAAAACCGACTGCGACTTCAAGAAATATAAAAGGAAATAAAAAGTAAAAAATAATTTTTTCCCCTGGTACTTAATGGTTTTTGGGGTCGCTGAATCTGAATTTCGCATCGGAATTGTAAAATTCAATATGGCAGACTCAAAATGGCCGAACCAAATTGGCTGACAAATATTAAAATACTATCGGGATATAGAAAAATTGTATATAGGGGTCTTTGGGGTCGCTGAATCTGAATTTAGCATTGGAATTTTAAATTTCAATATAGCAGACTCAAAATGGCGAACCAAAATGGCCGCCAAATATTGAAATACCATCGGGATATAGAAAAATTGTATATAGGGGTTTTTGGGATCGCGGATAAAAAAAAGCACTTGCGGTGGAATTTATGGATGAAGAATTCAGGTATAAAATTATTCGAAACTTTTTCGTAGAAAATAAAAAAACTAAAAAATTAAACCTCTAAACCCTTATTTTTCAGGGGTTGGGGGTGGCATTGAAAAAAGTAACTGCTGCAATCGAATTATAGACAAGAAGACTTCACAAATAAAAAAAGGTTTAGTAAAGAATTGAGAAACTCACCCCTAAATTCTATTTTTTTAGGGGTTGGGGGTGTCAGATGAAAAAAATTACCCCCGGAATCGGTTCAGCGACTCAAAAAACCCCTGTATACCAAATTTGGTGTGATTCACTTAATTATTCGATGGTACCAGTTTGGGCCCGAATAGTGAAAAGGACCGTGCCAGTTAACCGGTTAATTCCGTTCCAGGAAAACTAAAATTAAGGTAAATGTACCAATAACGAGCCGTTTAAGGAAACGGTGACAAAGTATAATGAATATTGTGTATAAAATTAACAATTTAAGTGAAACTTTTTTTCATTCATAAAGATTTTGTTGTTTCTCATCAGTACTCACATAACAAAATTTTGTTTTTTTATATATTTAACGTAAAATAAACAAGAATATTTGTACGTGTTAATGTACCAATATATAGCCAACCTCACGCGATTGACCTGGCGGCCCGATTTTCATGTCCCAGTACCTAGCCATAGGTTTTATAATCGTGTAAAAATTATTTTAAAAACTGATTCTTTGTCTTAAATTGAAAAATCTGTTAAGGAAAATTAAGAAGTACAGAAATATAAAATTATTGTATAAATAACCATAATAAACAGATTAGAAAATAAATGCAAAAAACAATAAGTTTAGTTACACTATCAATAGAAGTTTGTGGTTATTTTATATAAGACTCAAAACAACCACCAAATTCATTAAACTGTACATATACATAAACTTTAATAAACTTAAATTAAATGCTGTCATTATTATCTAGAAAAATAATGTTTATATTATGATTTATGATCAAAATACTTACCGGCTTTATTCCAAATATCGAGTCAGAAATTCACACTTTTTTCGTAATTTTGCTCTGGCGATGCCGATTAACATTTGCAACTCACTTCACCCGATTTATTGAACACGTGGTTAGTTACAGGGCTAACAAGATTTGTTTGCGCCGATAAATAGCCATGTAAATATTCAAATAAAAAATAGTTTTCATATTCAAATTTTTTCTTTCTATGTGTTACAAATATTTTCAAGATTCTAAAACCCTTTTTTCTATCTAAAAAACTATTATCCTATAATAATTATGCTCTTAACAAGAAACACGCTCTTCTTAGCCATATCATAACGAATGTCTGAAAACGCGTCATATATCTGGCCTCGAGACTATAAATGGTATTTCTAAATATCTAGACAAAAAAACAAGACGATATAACTTCAGATATTAAACCGAACAATTAAATAATGCAAATTACACCAAATATGTATTTTATCTTACGTGCATAGTTTAACAATTATTAATATTTCAACAGATGGCTAGGTACTGGTGCATGGCTCGTTATTGGTACATTTACCTTACTTTCTTCTATTTATTCAAAATAAAGTTACAAAATATTACGTAAGACGATACCCGACTCCCTCCTCCCTCTTCTAAGAAATTCGCGAGCCCCTCCACTCCGCCAAAGAGCCTTACGTAATTTAAAGACGACCCCATAGCCTCGGAAAAGGACTTTTGCTCGCCCCGTCGCTTCATGGAGCTTTCCTCCGGACACGCGCCTGGATCCGGCTCGATCTGGGGATCTGGACCGACGATGATGCATGGATCCGCCGTAAGCGAATTAATCGCGCGACTCTGTGGCCTGTAGCCGCCGCTGTTCCTCGCGACGGCTATGTATCCCTGCGATATCGAACGCAGGGCGATCGTGGAATGCAGGGGAGATAATGGGGAAAGCACGGGTGGAGAAAGGGTGGGCGAGGGGCGTGCAGAGATAGGGTGAAAAGGTCGCGGCGGAGGGAGAAGATAGCGGTGCCCTTTTATTTTGATTATCGCGCAGCCTGGGGGCGTTGCGAAGGCAAACCAACGCGGCCCTTCTGGCCTTTCCTTTCGCGCGGACGCAAACGGCCGTCCAAGTGATCCCGTTAATAGGTGTAATTAATTAGGCGCGTTTATAGCTGTGTATTTTAATCCGCGGCGGAGGGCGAGCGTGTAGGGGGACGGGCTCCGCCTCGCCGGCGGATTCGGCACGTGAAACAACAGAAAAACAATTACGTAGCCGTGTTTGATCGTATCATTCGTATCCTCCCCGGTCGCTTTAACATTTAAACGCACGTCTTTATAGATAGGACCAGCGATACACGCGATAAGGTTTTCAATTGCTAGGTTTACACGCGATGGCGCCGAGTCCGGAACTTGCTCACTCGTACGAACGACCGATAAAGGTCTTTTCGGTCAGTTCGAAAGAATTCTGGGCAAATATCGAGCTCTGGTAGAACCTGTAGCAGAGCGTGGTGCATTAGGGTGGCCCTTATTTTCAACGTGCGATTACTTTTGCTCTGACCCCCTAGTATTGGTTCCATTTCATAAAAAAAAATAGCCCCTGAAAAAGATTATTGCAATCGAGCAACAGGAAAGGGTGCCCGCTTAAAGTTTAGAATTCCATTTCTCAAAAATGGTAAGCCCTATCAAAATTTTGTTCAAATAATGTTGAAAGAGTATTCAATTTTCTACAATTACTGTATACATAATGTTTTCGTGCCTGCAACAGTTTTTTAGATAATAGCGTTTGAACATAGGGAGGTGTGACGTATTGCCTATACGCCTATGCTCACTAGCACGTGAATGGTCGATGGTAACGTGACTCCGCGGCTACATTTCGGGAAAGTGGAGCGTCGCGTGGATTTCGGGCGAAGGTCGATGCATGGGTGATTTGTGTCGCGTCGAACACGTGTCGCGTATTAGAGGTTGGCGTGACGCTGGCGAGGCGAGTAACGGCGATAGAGGCGCGAGAGGGCAGGGCGAGAAGGGACGGGCGGAGGGCGGCAAGTGGCGCCGTGCTTCTTTTCTCATTATCTTAACCGCAGGGTGCCCGACGGTGTGCAGCGTTCTTGGTACAGTAACCTGTTTTTTCTCTCCTCGCCTTATCTACCGATTAATGAAGCCTCGTTGCCGAATGGAAAAACGCGGCGATAGGATCCGCTCGCAGCCGGGCCCCGGCTTCTCATTGTTTCTTTGCCGGGGCTCGCGAGACGCCCGTGGACAGGCTAGCAAAACGACAGCTTCAAACTGGCCGCGGTGGAGTAGCGCGAGTGGCAGTAATCTTATCTGGGGAAGTCACACTGTCAAGGCGAAACGTCAGCCGAACAAGTGCAGCTTGGTAACCAGCCGTCGCTCGTCGCCCGAATCCCGCGGGACCTTGGGAATCACGCGGATCCAGAGGGAAACAAAGCTGGCGCTCGAGCAGCCTTGCGATAACTTCGTCGAAGAGAAAGGCCCCGGCGAAGGCGCTTTCGCCAGCTGTGATGTAGCCGAAGTCGCCTGCTCCAGCTGTAATAGGTGGCAGGAATCTAGGGAAGACTATCGCCAGTCTTTTAAAAATAGAGAGAGCGCCTCCTCTCTAGATGGGAACTGTGCGTCTCGCTCGCATCGACTTTGGACGCGCGATAACGGTCGATAATGAACGCGGGATAACGACGCCGATGATAATCCACGGTCGGACTAGGGGCAGCAACCTATGGCAACAGACATCTCCCTTGTTTCGAAAATTCCGAAGGTGGACGTTCGGCGGGCCTCGTTGTGTCGGGGATCACAGAGCACTCGATACATGCAGCGAGCACGTTGCTGTGCTAATAGCCGCGCATATTGAACGGAATGATTGTTGCGCGCAGCTAACACGGCAAGCTCGTGCCGCCTAATTGAATCTGAAACCGCGTGACGCTGCACACGGCCGGCGCGGGAATCGCTGCGAGGCGACCCGCCGGATGATTTCGCGCGCAAACTTTCCGGGGGGATTGAGTTTCTGTAAATTTAGAGAGTGAAGAATCCGACGGTTTCGCGGCCGAAAGAAGTTATGGTGCGTTTATTTTCGCTGCCGCCGACTCGGCGAAGCGCTGACTTAACCCTGTTGTGCTCGATTTAATTATAACGCGAGTATCCACGATTTACGGATGAGCGGGCCCCTCGTAGACCGCCGAGCAGGCTAGATCCCCAATTAATGGTAACCATCCTTGCAAATTGGCGCGAACGGGGCAAGCGCATAAATCTATTAGAATGGAATCTCGGATTGTTTGGACGAGCGGCGGTCGTAAGCGCCAACGCCCACGTAACCATCGCTCTGCTCGCTCTGCTCGCGGGTCCTCGCTGTATGGATGATAGAGATCGGCATATGAAATTCAGAGAACGGCTGGTTTTGATTCGTCCTCGCGAAAGCAACTAGCTCTCCTCCGGTCGTCTTCTCGATTCTTCCACGTCGTCTCTTTATTCGCGTTCCACGTGGCGAGCCAGGGTCGAGGCACAGTCGCGATGGCTACTTCGAAAATGTTTTATGCCTGTCCTCTCTCTCTCTCTCTCTCTCCCTCTTTCACTCTACTATATGTATATATATTTCTCGACTCGTCCAGCATTGGTCAGATCCAACTACGCAGAAAGCTAGCTCGTTGCTTGTCCGACATTCTAACTGGCCGTTGGGTTTGCTCGAGCCACGAGCGGCCGTCGTGGCCGTGCACTCTAACACTTTCACCGGGCAGATTTCTAACGCGCTGCCGCGATCTTTCGCTACGTTCACAGCGGCTCCTCTTTGAAAACGGTCGCGCAGCTGGCGGAACAGGTACGGGGAAGGTGGACGAGCATTTTTATGTCTAGGATACCGATAATCCACGGTCCTGAGCATCAGTTCTCTGGCCCTGAGGATATATTTTTATGTTTAGGATACCGATAATCCACTGTCCTGAGCATCAGTTCTCTGGCCCTGAGGATATTAAGGTAGATAAGCGTTTTGGGCATCTAGGAGACTGTGGTGGGTGGTGGGAGGCATATATATATATATATATATTATTATTATTATTATTATTATTATTAGACGTCTTTATTACTCAAAGAGAATGAGAAAATAAAACTGAATATACAAATGACATAGCCAATTAGAGTAAAGGCGAGGCTGCAGTGGTGACACTGTTGTGAAGCCTAACCACGTACAATAAACTAAACTAAACTAAGCAGGACAAAACAAACAAACGTTGAAAATAAACTATACTAAATTAAACTAGCTTAAGACTTAAGGCTAACATGAGTATAGCACAAGGAGTATAGTAATGTATATAATTAAAAATGTTGGAGAATGTGTTGCCGCACTGCAAGTTTGAAAGACTGGTAAGAGTCTAACTGTCGTATAGTATATATATAGGCTTTTACCATCACTTGTGCATACTCCGAGTATCCTCGCTGTAACTGATCCACGAAAATGTGTTGGCACTGGGACACACGAAAGCAAGCTGTAGCACCGCGTGAACGGGACCAGAGTGACGTTCTCGATTCAACCGGTTCCACGGAGTAGCTGAATATTCGATCAACCGGTTAGCCGCCGATTGTTCTGTTAACGTTCGGGTCTATGAGTGTTTCAGAGCTGGGTGATCGAATGGAGCTAGAAGCGTATGGGGGTTTAGGTGTTAATCGGTCGATCTGTTAATCAGTTTACTAACTGATCGCCGATTATCCGGCTCCCACGATCTCCAGATCGAAGATCTGCACGTGTCGCTGGCGGACCTTGTGGCAAGTGTGCCCCCTTCTATTTAGACACCCTTTTCTTCCATCGCCTCGATAGCTAAACGTTGGTGGTGTTTCGTTGAACATCGAACCGAGGCGGCCGTTGGCTCGGTTTCGTTCGCGGTGAAAGTTTGAGTGTCGAGGTGCATGGCCTCGTTCCCCTGCCTGTTATCGACGCGATGTGAACGCCCCCTAATACAAGACAGTAGCATTGCGCTTCGCCACGAGCGGAGCAGCGCCTCGTGTCTGCCAGACACGGCGAACAAGACGAGCAAGACGAACAAGAAGGGAAGACAGGGAGGGGAAAACGCGGACTGGTCTCACCACGATGGCCACGCGTACACCACCTAGCCTAGCAACCGCTCTCGTCCTTTTGCCACTCGATCGGCTCGGCTTTTCCACCCCCTGGAAGATCCTTAAAAGTCTGGGCCGGGGAGCGAGTCGTTTCCACGCGCGAGGACGCCGAGCAGGATGAACGGCGATGGAGGAAGGATCGAACGATAGGTCGAGGACGCACGTAACAAGAAGAGAGAAAGTCAATTCCATCCACTTAGCATTCCCTTTCGCGCGACACGGGCACGAAGCGGCGGCAGTCCAATAAATTCTTAAGGAAACTTTGAAAAATAGAGGACACCGCCTGAATGGGCCGCCGACGAGAGGCTGGTTATTCAGGCGACTGGAAGATAGGAAGGAGCTACCCGAGTTAGGTCTCATCAGTCTGTTTCTTCTGTCCTATCGCTGCGCAAATATCACCGATCGCCCCGTCAGATCCATCCACCCGCCGTGTGAAAAGCCGCTTGAAAAGGTTACCGTTGGATCGGCGCTCGCCCCAACGGTCTATTCATAATTTTCTGCTATTTGCGAGCCGATGCGTTGCTTCTATTAGAATTCCAGGCCGCGCGAACCGGGACACGTGCTGCTGCGAGGGCATTTTTAGAACTTTCCTCTGCAGGAGTGCGTCCATATTCCTGTCCCCCTTTTCCTTCGGCTTTAGGGTCAGCCGTGGGGTGCTCTCCCTTCGCCACTTCCGCGAGCAGACCCATCTCTGAGCCACGTCGCCACCGAACATCTGCCTCTAACCACGCAATCTTCCGTATCGATGCACGAATGACGCGCGCCCGACGATCTTTCCAAAGATCCAGCGACTATTTCCGTGCCCCCAAGGGTCTGGTGATATCGATCAAGCGTTTCGGAGCGCGGAAGGCGTGGAAAAGGTAACGATCAAGCTGCTTCGAAATGAGTCTAAGCACCTGGATTGATAGATCGCCGGGGCAGGGCGAAATTAGGCGATCTCGTTTCGATAATTAGAGTATCGTTCACCGACTGTAGCAGCTAATCTTTCCATCCATCGCGTCTGGCATGGACGTTGATTAGGTCGTTGACAAACGTGCGAGGTGGGTACCCACCAACTGAAAATAACTGTTTATCTGTGAGAACGCAGCGACTTCCTGCGCACATATACATTTCAGATTCCGATACGAGCGAACCGTTTCCTCGCAATCTTATCAGGAATCGGGCAAACTAAAGGCTGAGGACTTCTGCGGAAACCGTAAAGAGTCAGATTCAAGGCTCTTCCAGGGGAACTTCTTGGTTATTTAAAAATACCTAGAGTAGACCGGGGCGAATCGGATCAAAATAAGAATTTAGTCTATATTTCTTACATCGCGATAGAAATGAGCATTCCTATCGTTCGTAGTAGCTCGTCCCTCTCCCCCGCACCTACCGCAACAGCCCGTCAATTGTTTTACGTCATTGTTTAGAGCTGGCATACGTTTTCAGTGTGCTGGACGAGTGCGACCGTTACAATTTTGGTCCGAATCTAAAGCTACGTAGGGTAGAAGCCCCAATTACTGACGCATTAAGGACTGACTCTAATATTATTACATAGTATCTGTATTTATTGACTAAAAGTATAAGTTTTTTATTTTTTTTTATTATGGTTTAATATGTTTACTTCATGAAAAACATTTTGTGGGTCTTAGAATTTCTATTTTTATATATAAATTCATTAATCTAAAAAACATATTTCTAGATCTATTACTAACACCTCTAAAACGTGTGTGACTGAATTACTGACACCCCAATTACTGCCAGCTAACCTAATACTGTTTATTACTCATTTTACGGTTATGTCGTTTCATGTACATGAGCAACTACTGCTATGACAGTAATACCAAAATGCTTGAAACGCTTGTACCAATCACTATATTAATTAAAAAGGCTTAATTAATCGTTATGTTACGATCGTTGTGACTTTCTACGATACTTATATTGTACAAAAAAATTATTGTTTATTATGTAAATAATTTAAACATAGTAATTATAGTCCTTTCTTTAGTGCCCTGTTTTCTCTTTCACTAGTAAGGAAGTAGCCATTTCCACTGTTGTCATCAAATTAAAATTTTGTATCGTCTTATAGAAATTAATGAAAAAAAATATTAAGTGGTGCATTTTCTAACGTATAGATTATAGGTTGAATTACATAATTCTTTTTTTGTATAACTTTACAACGTTTATTTATTCGTTATTTTCAGTAAAATAGCTTAAGGTGACAGTAATTGGGTAGGTGTCAGTAATTGGGGGTTCTACCCTAATCTGCAATTTCGTATTTAAAATAAAAAGTATCTAAGCTTGAAAATTCAAATGTGTTTATTATTATTAGTTTGCACCGTGCCCAAGTTTAGTATTTCATGCATTTTAGACTATGATATCGTAATATGTTTATGTAATCTACAGCCGTTGAAATATGGGGCGAATCGGATATTTCTCACTTTTTGGTTTTTTGTTTGCAGAAGAAACATTTTTAAGTTTTTATTATATTTCTTATTATCAATGTTGAAACCAAAGGTGTACTGGTCACGAGTATATAATAAAAAATTAGTTTTTTAATGTTTGACTATTATTTTTTTACCATCAAACACAAAGTGATCCGATTCGCCCCGGTCTACCCTACTACTGTTACCAAGGGGAACATAGCGACCCGTTAGGGATCGTATCAAAGAATAAAATTGGCGATTCAGATCGACGCTCTTACCGCTCTTGTTTGACGCACATCGGTTGCTCGCGTGTCGGGGCACGATCAATGCAGAGATCCAATTTAAACTGGTGGATCCTTTGTCGAGGAGAAGGATATACGGTCGAAGTGTAATCGATCGGTAGCGACGATCCGCATGGGGATGAACGATGGAACCGAGAATTAGTGATAATTCCGCGAGAAGGAGGCGATTATTACACCGCGTTATCTGCTCCCCGTAACATTATTATTCCTCCATTCCGCGTATTCTCGGCGCTGAACGGCGGCGGCTGCATCACAGCTCCTTGCCCAATGGCTCGTCGTGATTACGCCATTATAATCGTGCCCTCGCCGACGACCGCTTTTTCACCGTGCAATTAGCGAGCCGAAACTCCGAGCGCAATCGTCGTAGCTGTATGAAATCCGCGGGCAATTTCACGATTCACCGATAGACGACGGCGACGGCGACGGCGATGGCGACGGTCGAGGCGTTTAGATTTCTACCCGACGATTTCCCCAGCAGCGGCCGGTAATTTGTGCCTGTGGGATAACGACAGATGGCAATTACCGGGATCGGTGGGTTTCCATTGAAATTGAAATTCGCGATGGATAGTCGGCGGAATGCGCGGCTCCGGGGACGAGGCGAGGAGAAGACACGTCCGGCTCGCGGAACCGTGAAACGATGCCGCAGAATTAGGCCGTTACGATTTCTCGCGGTAAAAACGACGACGCTCGTTCTCGGTGTTCGAGTGACGTCAGGATCGCGTAGAAAAGTTCCGTTAGATCTCTCCCGGCGCCGAGGAGTTGTGGGAATCATCCGGTTCGAGCAAGCGCGACTCGGTCCCCTCGCCGGTCTCCGCGTTTCCAGCCGCGGCGCGTTAGTCCGCTCACCTGCTTCTCGACAATCCACCAACGCCCATCTCTCGTTTATTTGCTTCTCGCCTCTGATCTCGTTACTCGCCGCGCTCACTTGCCCCGTCGGACGCGTGCGGGATGCTAAGGAAAAACCGCCGGGGAATTGCGGAGTAGGTATACAGTAGTTGGTAGAACGTGCGAGGAATGTTACGTAAACGTGGGCTCAAAGATCGGCTCGGTTTCTCTCTCAATTTTCTGTTTTCGTGCTGTGACTTTCATTCTTCGGCGGCTCCGCTCTGTACGAGAACAAAGTGCCTCTGAATTTGTCCGTCTCCAGCCGTTCCGCTGTCCAAGGCAGCAAAATCTATGAGAGGAACTATGCGTTCCAAAGCACCGTTCTCTTCCAAAGGAAATTCGTAATATTTTTACCGATCAAGTGCTCCGAGGGCAAAGTGGGGCAAACGCTCCCTCCCCTAGATGCAGCTCCGCGTAATCCTGCTAAATTCCACCGCTACTCTCTTTACACCAGAGATGGGCATTATCTAGATAAAAAATTATTTAAATAACGTGTCGAATAAAAGATATTTTATCTTTATTCGTTATTCGCAGCTTCGAATAACACGATTTATCTTTATCCGAAACACCACGGATAAATAAATTCATGTACTTGGCGTAATTTTTTTACTTTTTGAAAGTTTTTTATGGGGATCTCACTTCTTTTTACAAAGATAATTCATGTACTTAGCGTAACTTTTTTTTACTTTTTTAAAGTTTTTTTATGGGGATCTCACTTTTTTTTACAAAGATAAATCATGTACTTGGCGTAATTTTTTTACTTTTTTGAAGTTGACTGCCACGTGTCCTAAAAATAAGGAAAAAGTAAGGAAATCCCAATAAATTATAAATTCTGATCTATCTTCGTCACACGTTTACGTGTTCATGGCGCCCTGCAGCCTATCTAGTGACGTTAGAGGATAAGGTATATACTTGGAATACTCGTAATAGCGCAAAGCAGCTCAGCGAGTGTACTTTATTTATTTTTTGATTAAGGATAAATTCTACGTAAGTTTAACAACTACGAAATGAAACCATGCGCACTGTATTGCTGATCTATATGTATTTTATATGTATAGTACTTTGTGTACAGTACATAATGCGCAAAGCAGCTTATGGCGCTGAAAGCAGCCTTTGGCGCTGAACGTATTTAACATTGAACTGTTTTTATTCACTCTTTTTATTTACATTTATTTCATTTTCAGTAACTTACCCTTTCAGCTGTTGAAATAATTCTCTTCGTCTGCATCGTCTGCAAAAATAGGACACATTTATTAATTATTTATAATTTATCACACATGCTCAAGATCATTGAATGAATAATTACGTATGCAAAACCCTACCTGCAAATTTGTGCGTACATAGTCTGGCGTAGATCACAGTGCACCATCTTCTGCTTCGATTATCTGTAAATATATGAAAGCCACATTTTTTTTTAATTATACGACTTAACGTAGAATTTATATATATATATATATATAGAAATATAGAAATAGAGTGGCCTTTTGCTATAGTAATTGTAGAGACTGCATAATGTGTCTAAAGGAGGTGACAGCGTATGATTAATTAGAGTTTTACGAATGTCTTTCACAAAAGATTGGAAAGTATCAAGGGAGATGTATTTTCAACGTACTTTCTTGACTAATGTGACTGACTCTACATTGCAAGCGGTACGCCATAATATTCTTAATCTTAATTCTTAATGCTACGCTAATTTGACAAGTTTTGTCGATTTACCTTATTTGACAAATTTCCAGAAACTTGTGCGAAACAATATGCTCTATCTAATCTTCTCCGGACAACCTCCAAGCCTGTGCATTCTCTTCATTTCTATCCATCCAACCCTGTGCGTCCCCTTCAATTCTACTATCCAAGCCTGTGCGTCCCCTTCATTTTTATCGAAGTCCTGTGCGTCCCCTTCGTTTCTATAATATAATAAGCTTTACATAAAAACTAAATTGCTGGTATATACAAAAATACAAGTATCTGGCAATTTAAATGCAATGCAATTTTTTACTACAATATATTATTTTGTACATGCATGGTACAAATTTCCAGAAACTTATGCGAAAGAAGATACTTATTTGTCAACAACTTCTCCGGACAACTTCCAAGTCTGCGACTCTACATAAGAAATCTATTAAAAAAATTTTGGCGACTTATCTTGTTAATTGAGACAATAATTCAGTCTCCTATTTAGTGTAAAAGCTCCTGACATTTCAAATTTGGACCACTTACATTATTTGACACTTGGCAGGTTATGACGGTTTGACACTTGGTAGGTTATAAAATGGCGGACGCCGATCATACATACACTAGTTTCTTTTGGCTGAAGGTGTGCGTGTAACGCGTATACGTATTATGTTTGACGAAAAAATTCCTTGGAGAATCAGAAGAAAAATCTTACCGTTTCTGACAGATCCATGAGACGATATTATGATATCTCTGTTATGCATGGACAGATTTTATTGAAATTTGGTCTTATTCGAAAGCTTATATGCAGTTTACATAAGAAAAATGCCTTTAAATTTAGAAAATATTGCAGGCGTCATGAGATATTAATGAAATAAGTTTCAGGTTAGGTTGGAATAGCCGTTTCTCGAGTAAATGATAGCGGTAGCGACAGTCGACATATACAGGGTGTCTTTCCTGTACTTGGCGTCGAGACGCTACCGCGTCTCTAGATTTATTCGACAGCGAAAGATAATTTTTTTTTCGAGGTGAATTTATTCGACAGCGAAAGATAATTTTTTTTCGAAGTAAATTTATTCGACGGTGAAAGATAATTTTTTTTTCGAAGTGAATTTATTCGACGGTGAAAGATAATTTTTTTTTTTCGAAGTGAATTTATTCGACGGTGAAAGATAATTTTTTTATTCGAAGAGAATTTATTCGAAAGCGAAAGATAATTTCTTTATTCGAGGAACTTTTATTCGAACTGTCGAATAAGGTTCTCATCATTATCCGTAGTTTATTCGACTTTTATTCGAAGGCTTCGAATAACATTCGGCAGCGTGTTTTACCGAACCGGCGCGATCTCGCCTCCAGCGGCTCCAGCTGAAGACTTCGGCGGCGGCTTCTGATCTTGGTTCGAGCCTCGGCTCGAGAGCCATACATTGTTGCTTGCGGTGGATTATACTTATATTAATAGGATGTAAAACTTCCACATTTTCGATCGTATCAGCATGAACGTTTCAGTAACATACTGCTGAAATTTTGTAGATGAAAATGAATTAACGATATAAATCGGATTATTTTTAGCATTATTACATTAGAAATGTTACATTCATATTTAATTATCTATAGTTCTAGAAATAATTTGTTTTATACCGTGTTTGCACTCATTTTAATCGAAAGGATCTCGCAACTTTATTAACAATCCATAAATTTTAAAAGTCGGAAAAGTCTGCGTACAAATATAACTGACAAATTTCGAATACTATAAAAAAGCTAGGGTTTTGGAAGTTTTATGGACACTAATTTATTTATTGGTTGTGAAAGAAACGACGATGTTTCTTACATTTGTTTACTAGAAAATGCAAATAAACGGGAACACAAAATATTTTGCAGAAACAAAATTTGTTCTTATGATTCTTGTAATTATTATCATAACAAATTCTATTCAATTTAATATACCCATATTACCCATGCTAACTGTATTCGGATTTTCGTAAATGTAAAATCGTGCTATCGGTTTATTTATATTTTCGCGTAAACGAATGTGAGAAACATCGTCGTTTTTTTCACAATCAATCTAGAGTTAACCAATAAATAAATTAGTGTCCATAAAACTTCCAAAACCCTAGCTTTTTTATAGTATTCGAAATTTGTCAGTTATATTTGTACGCAGACTTTTCCGACTTTTAAAATGTATGGATTGTTAATAAAGTTGCGAGATCCTTTCGATTAAAATGAGTGCAAACACGGTATAAAACGGATTATTTCTAGAACTATAAATAATTAAATATGAATGTAACATTTCTAATGTAATAATGCTAAAAATAATCCGATTTATATCGTTAATTCATTTTCATCTACAAAATTTCAGCAGTATGTTACTGAAACGTTCATGCTGATACGATCGAAAATGTGGAAGTTTTACATCCTCTTAATATAAGTATAATCCACCGCAAGCAACAATGTATGGCTCTCGAGCCGAAGTCTTCAGCTGGAGCCGCTGGAGGCGAGATCGCGCCGGTTCGGTAAAACACACTGCCGAATGTTATTCGAAGCCTTCGAATAAAAGTCGAATAAACTACGGATAATGATGAGAACCTTATTCGACGGTTCGAATAAAAGTTCCTCGAATAAAGAAATTATCTTTCGCTTTCGAATAAATTCTCTTCAAATAAAAAAATTATCTTTCACCGTCGAATAAATTCACTTCGAAAAAAAAATTATCTTTCACCGTCGAATAAATTCCCTTCGAAAAAAAAATTATCTTTCGCTGTCGAATAAATTCACCTCGAATAAATTTATTTATCCGTGGTGTTTCGGATAAAGATAAATCGTGTTATTCGAAGCTGCGAATAACGAATAAACGTAAAGTATCTTTTATTCGAGTTTATTTAGATATTATCTTTGCCCATCTCTGACTTTACACCCTGTGCATAGGCGATGGCGAGCAAAAAGTCCTTGGATGGGCGGTCAAAGATCCGGGTCAAGTACGAGAGGCGACTTTTGTTACTCCTGTCGATACGTTTCGCGTGCTCCATTGCATAACCGTTGTAATTCGCCGGTGCTCGCAACGAAGTACCTAACACGTAGGTATACCGAATGCATCCCCGCGTAGACTCGCCCTCTTGACTTCGTTAGGGGAAGCTCGTCGTCTACTTTGTAGCGGATAGGACGGTCGACGCGTTTTCATACGTTTAACCGGGCTTATCTACTCCGCCCCGGCCCGCACGCTGCCTTATCGCTGAATTCTATTTTCCTGGACACGAGCTCGGCACCTTTGATCGGCACATCCTGACCAACTCCCAGCCAGGGCCTACTTCTGCCGCGATAATGAACGATACCGGCGACACCGCTTCGCCTGAATATTTCCGTCACGTAACTCGCACGCGAGGGAAATTGTAGATTACCGAGCATTTCGGGGATAGCTCGCGTTCCCAGCCAACCGGGTGTTACATCATCGACGTGCTGTTCGCACAGTGGCCTGTTCGGTGTCTCCTACTCCCAGCCCACGGGTTTTCCTCTCCTGAAACGGTAAAACGCCACCCATATTCCGCGTCCTATGCGTATCGGGACGGTCTTGGTCTTGCCTCGTGGACTACCGTCGAATAGACGGCGAGTGGGAATGGCTGGTCGGCGAGAAGGGCGGCAAAGGAGTCGACCGTAGGAACAATTGGCAAAAGAGGAGGGAAGGGAGAGGCGGGAGGGAGACGGAACGCGAAGGACGTGATTTGATAACACAGCATCGATCCAGGTTCTCAGGATGCCTCCACCCCCCTCGCCCCTTTTCATTTCGTCCCCCCTCGTCGCCAGCCTCCTCGTTCAACCCTCTTCTTGCCCGTTTCCGCGATTCTCTGTGCCGCAACCGGCGGAGCAACTGTAAATACCGTTGACGGTCGCGCTCGACGCCCGTCTCGCTCGGTTTACGGGATCAACAGCGGGCCACCCTCGTCCTGGCGGATCCTCGATGAATTCCTCGCCCGTCGGGTTATTCCGGACGTTCCGGCCGCCCCCGAAAATATCCGCGGCTCGTGACGGGTAGTCACGTTGGTCGTTTCGTGCCCGTTACGACCCCACGGTCCTTTACCTTCTCCCCTTTCTCGGTCGTGTCTACTATCGAGGGGCCGTTTGGATCGCGAGAATGGGAGATTACTCCGACACCGTCGTGTCCTCCACTGTTTGCCGGTCGATGGAGGCTACCAAGCAGCCACGGAGACGCTTCGCCTGTCCCGAGCCGCTCGAAACAGATAATTGAGCAGGCTGGACGTGAGGCCGTCGTGCGCTAGCTGGCTCGCTTTGTTTACGCCGGTTAGGCGAGTGAAAGTTTCCATGGGGCAGCGAGCAAAGCGATTTCGCGCGTCCAGCGGTCGCGAGCGCTAGGTATATTCTCGAGTGTAGCTGGAAACTTGGCTTCCCTGCGCGGTGCAAGCGGTGTTAGCCCGGGGGACAGAGGATCTCGGAGGGCGCAGGGCGACGCGAACGACGGGTAATTAGGGGGGAGATGCGTGTGCCGTAAATAGCGGTCGCGTTATCGAATTATCAGGCGCGTTCGGGGCAAGCCGCGCTCCGAGCGGAATGCGAACGGAGCGCGAGGCGGGATTGGCTTCAAGGCGACAAGTGGCTTGCCTGGCCAGTGAACCTGCGGCTCCACCGAACACGGGCCACGAATTAAGCTGGGTTTACATTAGTCCAGTCCAGTGATCCAGTCCAGCACTGGATTAGAACTGGAATAATGTAAACAGTACTATTCCAGTCCAAGTGCTGTCATTCCAGCAGATTTCGACTGGATCGAAAGTCTACTTTTCGCTCCAGTGTTTACCCCCTCCATCGAGAACACAACATTCCAGTGTTGCTGGACTGGTCTAGACGGCTCAGTCCAGTGCCGCCTGGTGCCGCCTGAACCCACACAGCACCATAACATTGCAGCAACGTCTCTGCAATGATGCGGTGCAAGATGGCAATGTTGCAACATAACATTGCAGAGACGTTGTAGGTTCAGTCCTATGTCCGCCTTCGCAATATTGCAGGTGTGTATTTTTGCAAAGTTGCGGCAACATTACGAATATGTAGTCCTGCAACGTTCCGGCAATGATTCTGCAACGAAACGGCAAAATTGTGGCAATGATCCTGCAACTCTTCGGCAATATAGCGGTGCGTATCCAGTTAAATGAAACACGCCGTAGAATCCACTCGACGTCATGTACATATTTCGAAAATTTTTGACAAAGTCATAGTTGCTTCAGAATATTGTTGTAATGTTTCCACAAGTTTTCACTACAATATTGCACGACGATGTGCGCGCAATATTGCAGAAATATTGTAGGACCGTTGCCACTGGAACATTGCACGTCGATGTGCGCGCAATATTGCAGAAATATTGTAGGATCGTTGCCAATGGAACATTGCACGGCAACGATCGTACAATATTGCAGCAATATTGTACCATCGTTGCCAACGGAACATTGCACGGCAACGAAATTGCAATATTGCTGCAATATTGTAGGATCATTGCCACTCCAATAATGCACGACAATATTGCAGGAACGTTCCTACAATATTGCAATGCAACCTGCAACAACGTAATATTGCAGCAACGTCCTTGCAATACTACTGCAACGAGGTGTGCTGTATGGGAAGCGTAGTAGGTACAGCGTACACGTGTTTGCATTTTGAAGAAAATAATGGCAAATAAATTAAACGAAGACCAAACCTTCAAATGCTAATCTATACTCAGAAGGATCCTCTGATTTCAGTTGTTGCAAAAGTAACGCGGAGCCACCTTTTTCACTTCTTTCCCTTATCCAGTTTCGCATCCAAATTCGCTTTTTTCTCTTCATTTCTACATCAACTATGCCAATAATTTCGTTACAAATTAATATTAAAGCAAGTTTCGGATGATTTTTTATCCTTCTTTTGCGTGAATCCATTATTATCTATCACTTTTAACGGTTCATAAACGACTGGAAGACTGTTTTCCAGTCGATTCACTCGCTGGATCCAGCGACTGGAATAATGTAGACCTCGACCGATTTCCAGTCGAACCACTCGCTGGATCCAGCGACTGGAATAATGTAGACATCGACGCGATTTCCAGTCAAACCACTCGCTGGATCCAGCGACTGGACTAATGTAAACCCAGCTTTAAGCGAACACGCTGCCCGGATCACCTGGACTCGAACGGCGACATTCGTAAACCGACTTCCAGGGAATTCCAACGCTGCTGGTACTTCCAGCTGGAGATCGACCCTTGGATGTCGAGGTAGCTTTTCAGTTGCTCCACACGACTGTCGCGAGAACATGTCTAATTCGATTAAGTTTAGAGAGGAGAGGTATTAAGTTTACCTGCCGCACAGGTTTCGCAAAACGAACGCACCCGAGCCGCGGAGCCAGCGCAATTTGTTCGCGCGGTAACTTCGACCTTCGACTGTTTATAATTCCGCAGTAAACCTTCACCCTCCGTGGCAGGGTGCCGCGGTGGAAGAGCTACTTATATTTCACGTCTTCCCGTTCTTCTTTTTTCGCATCTGCTTATAGCCGCGCGCGTGCTCGCGGGTACGGGCTCTGCTTTCCCCGTAAAACAAATCCACCGCGCGGCCATTCCTGCCTCGCTGTTCATCATTCTCCAGCCAAGTGGGCGTCGTCGCGTTCCTCGCGGCCGTTTCTCTCCCAGGAAGCAATATTACATTTCACGATTCTGCGGTCGATGGGGGAAAAAAAAAATGTGAATTTACATACGTCGCGCTCGCGCGTCCCGCCAGCTTGAAATCGCATCGCGAGCGTCAACGTCGCTAAGTTCCTCCCTGGGTCGGCGATGCGTTTATCCGAGGTCAGTTACCAGCTGTCGGTAAACGGTGCTGTAAACAAACGAGAAAGGACCGTCGAACGTTAAAGCCAGCTAGCGGCGAGCTTTCGAGTGGACCAGTCGGTCGTTCGCGGCATATCGTTCTCCTCCGCGTTCAACCTTGGCCACTCGGTCCGCTTCGAACGATATCGCTCCCTCATAGACTCGTCCTCCTTTCCTCGTCCAACTCGTCTCAGTCTATTTCCCTCCGCCCCGTCGCGTCGCGTCGCGTCGCTTCTTCCCTCCATTAACGTTCCCAATTAAGCGTCGGGCTTGTATAATTAAACGTTGACGCCGCATACCGCTCGTAATCGCTGGAACTGTTCTTCGGGGGGAACGTGCCCACGCCCCGAGAACCATTAAGCGCGCGGCGTAACGTTTCTTACTATTAAAATCTGATAACCGCGGGCGAAAAGGAACGCCGAGGTGTCCCATCCCCCGGAGGCGGCGCGAGCTCGCGCGTCCACTCGCTTCTTTTCTCCAAGGTTCCAGCTGCGGGAGCTCGTCGTCGATTTTTCGAGGAGGCGCGTAAATACGGAGGCGAAGGAGGCGGCAAAGGTCCCAGCCACGACAGATTGACGAATCGATTTCTCCGCGGCGGAGTCGTTCCACCGGAGGCTCCTCGGCGACCCGTTCCTACCCGCTGGAAGAAAACATAGTAGGGAAGAGGGACAGAGGCCAGCTGGAATGGATTTTTTTTTTGCTTTACCGCCCGGCAGTCTCTTTCTTTCTCGCGTGCGAGAGGTAAACGAGCGCGTTCGAGAGGAGAGAAAGGTCGCGGCGTTCGCGTCCACCGGTGTTGAAGCTCTGTCGCGAGCGTTTCGATACGCGCGAAACATAGGCGCGTGTATGCACCCGATATATATTTAGCGCGTGCGGCATTTCTCGACCCACATACTCATCGGGAGGTAGAATGCCTCGTATGCGTGGGGTCATCCCACCGTTCACCGCGACAAAGACGTCGCTACTTTTTCTTCTTTCATTTCGTCCTCTTTGCCCGTCCTCTTCGGCGTCCACCGCTCGAGAAGGGGTCGCGCTGCAGCCTGGATTTTTTTTCACAGCCTCCCATTCGACCGATACTCTTCTTCTTTCGGGCCTCGCGAAAGTATCCGGCGAACAGTGATTTCTTGTTAACGCCTGCGGTGCGTACCATCGCTGCGCATTAAATCCTCAAAACCCACCATCGGTTTCTTTAAAACATCAGAGCCGTTCGCTGCCTTTGTAATCGAGATAGGGGAGGGTTGCCTATATCGTACCACTTAAGACATTTTAGGTTATATTTCATATTTGGTACTAATTTGGACGCAAATGACTATTGGATATTGTAGCTTGATCTTTTAGGCATCTACTATTATACGCTGTACCTTTTGTTCAGAACAAATTAATTTGTTATTAATCTTTTTGTCACATACTGTAAAAGGTACGATTTGGGCAACCGGTCTCCTAAATCGTACCTCCACTAAAAATAGTGTCAATAACAAATAGAGAAGAAACTATTCAACATAAAGTAATGATTATTATATAGTTACATATACATATGTATATGAATCACACACAGGCCGCAATAAACTATGTATATGATACGTAACCTATATAACACACGAGTTGTCAAATCCTACTGGTACGATTGTAGTGGTACAATTTAGGAAACATAATCAATTTATTTATAAATATCAATTTAAACTTTATAATGAATAGGGTAGATGTCCCAATTACTGCCACCTTAAGATTATAACTGAACTTCATTTAATCATTTCACGTGTTGTTTAACCTAAAAATCGTCTCCGATTGAAACATAATATTATTTAACATCTCTTTAATTAAAAAAAAATAGTTTTATGAATTAAATATGAAGAATTTATTAATAATTAATTAAAATTCGCGAGCGATCCTAGTGTACCTATAACAGTCACCTCAAAAATCGTCTTGTCCGTATGACTGCCACCCAATTACTGTCGGTCCTAATAACTGTGACCACATAACTATAGTTATAACTAAATATGACAAACCTACTAAATTTTAAATAATTTAACAGATATACGTACCTTACATGGCTTATATCATATTATAATTTAATATATGTGTACATTTAATATATATCTATAATTTAATATCACAGCATCACACGCTACACGTGATTTTGAGGTTGAGAATTTGAACTTTGACAGATGACAGTTATGCGTACTTCACGTTTTTTTGTCCCGAATACTGCCAACAGTAATAGGGACAAGCCCAAAAATGTTGTCCCTAATGATGTCACCGTTAATTATTATAACTTAACAATAAATATTATGTATTTTATTCGTTACATCATTAAAGTAATTCTTCTAGACCGGAATAATTCATTTTATGCAATAGATAGAGGTTGAATAGTAAAATTGCGACCCTTTCTTTAGTACGATTTCGCCATCACTTTCTACTAACGTCGTCGCGTTTTTTACGCTCAAATGGCACTTTCATTTTTCAATATTATTTTTTAAGCACTAGGTACATATGAGTACATATATTTGTTTTATTTTTGTGTAAATCAGAATCTCCGTTTCATAATAACATTTTTTTGTACATTTGGTTCATATGTTACGTTTTTATTACATAAAATAAATAAAGTGGCAGTAATTGGGACACTGGCAGTAATTGGGACATCTACCCTATAACATGTACTTAAAATGAATGTAAAATATTCTACACTAAACTCGCTTTTAGAGAAATACAAAAATACAGGAGAAAATTGCATTGTTTGATTATTATCAGCTAAAATAAACTGGTAAAAAGTTACATCAATCATACCTGATTTTTTTAAATGTTTGTCGCACGCACAAAATAGGGTGTAAGCTCGGAAGGTTTTGTTTCTATTTCTTATTTCGCATTTACTTGATATTTTTATCATCAGACGTCGTTTATATTGATTAATTTTTGAGAAATTGATCAGGTACGATATTGGCAACTCTCCCGTACTTCATATTTTCGCCAGCTGGTCCAGCCATAAGCCGACGATCACCCAGCGCCCTATACCGTACGTATCGCGCGATCGGGTGGGTGCATTCTCGATCAAAGAGTCGCGTTCGACGCCAGAAGAGCCGTGACTCATTGTCGACAAACTACTAGGGGAAGCTGGTTAGCCGCCGGCCGCACTGAAACGAATGCGTAGTTTGGCCAGCGTCGGGGCGCGATCGTGATCCCCTTGATTCGTTTTGCGCATCTGTGCGTGACCCTGTTTCCAGCCAGAAATCGATAGGATCGTTGAAAGTGCTCGCTCGCTCGCCTCAGACGCAGCACGTCCCTCTAACGCCGCCTTCGCGGACTGTCCACCGTTGGCGCACGAAGGAGCGCGTGAAGCGTTAGAGCGCGGACGACGGTGAAACGAGCGTGCAAACCGTAAGGAGCACGCTTCATAAATTCATGGCCGTGGTTCCGGCCGAGGTGCTCGATGCAGCTCCTTTAATTGGTTTCCTACGCGTCCCGGGGTCGTAGCGGCGGCAGTAAACCGGTATCAAAGATTTATCGACAGATCGCGTCGAGTCGAAGCGTTAAAGTATATCGGGCAGGCTCCGGCGGATATTAAATTCTCCGAGCTTCCACGCTCGAGAAGGTAACAGCCGTCGTGGATCGGTTAATCGGTGTGCCTCGGCCTCGTCGCGTCCGCTAAGGATCACCGCGCCGATCTTCGCCCGTCGCCGCGGCTCAGATCCGCGCGACTCGCGGGCATCCACGATAAATCATATGTAAACGGCGCCGGGTCGCGTTCGATCGCGATTTATCGTCTGATCGCGCTGCATTGTTGCCCGACGCTGTATCCGATCGATAACGCCGCCCCTTGGCACGCGCAGCCGGGGGATGCGCTCGCCTCTCAAATAAATACCTCTCTCCCACTGACCCTATCATTGTAAACGAAACGTAATATTTGATCAAACGTCGCTTTAAGCCCCCGCGGCGGCATTTGCACCGCGACCTGTTCGCTTTCCTCGCCGTTGCGGTCTGACTCGATCGACGGAGCGGTTCCGTTAATTGACTCTTCGTGTTGCGCGGCTAGCGATGTACGGGGTGTTTGGAGAGCAAGCGATTATAAACTTGATACTGGCACGCTTGCCACGGAATTCGGAGCCTTTCTGTCGCTCAGGGGCAGAGTGATAGAGGTAGGGGATATGAAAGTGTAGGGTGATTAATTCTACAAGTATTTGCCCTCCTGTTGCGATACAGCCAGCGCAGTTTCGTTCCCTCAAAGTCTCGCGTTGCGTGCACGGTGGAAGCGAGACGCCTGTGCGCGACAAACTAATTCGCCTCGTCCAGGAATAATGACGGCTGACGGCGGATAGCAATATCGGAGGCAACGGCGCGGCGAGCTAATCGCAGTAATCTCTGATAACTTGTAGCTCGGGCGTCAACTGGTCCGCCACGCTCGGTCCATTAATATCGAGCGATATCTAGGTTGGCGGAAGGCGCTAGGTGATAGAACGGAATGTAGACGCCGCGCGGTGAATTATGGTCCCGGCCACTTGGCCCCTGGAAAATCCATCGCGAGGCGTACTCGCGCCGTCCCTTTTCTATCGCGATCATCGGTATCGCCGGCTAAAATTAGACGCGGATCGTAGCCCGATCGGTCTATCGACGGCCAGGGATCTCGATGGTCTCGATGGTCTCGATCCAGCCGCGCGGGCAGCCTCGTACGAATGCGACCGATAATGGGGCTCGTGTTTATTTAGTACCGTTCGCAATTAGAGTAGCAATAAACAGTGATTTGCGACATGCCTGCGCGCAAGTCCGGCCGGGAATAATAATACACGATACTGAAATCTGAGCGTTGATAACGTTTGTTTGCTAGATTACGTATTGGAGTTAATGGGATCAGCGTGCGCAACGCTAGACGCGAACGATTTCTGTTTATCCGTCTCCCTGGCACAACGATCAAGCGTGCCGAAAGAGTGATAACATTTTTTATGCACCGAATTGCCTTTACTTACTATACAGATTTGATAAACAGGACGAGCCACTTAAGACGCTAGACGCGCAAACATTTCTTTCGCTTGTAAACTTACGAAACAGCGATAAGGATGGAAGATGGTCGGTTTAAAGGGGGATTATGATAATCGAGGCATCGTTTCCACGTCTTCACGGTCATCAGCGTTTTTTAAACGAACTCATATGTCGTCCCGTGACCAGTAGATTACACACACACACACAGAAGATTGAATATACTAAACAGGTTAGAGGAATGGAAATTTTTGTTCCCGCAGCCGAGCGCGAACAGCGGAGACATCGTAACGGCGCGAGCGGTCTGTGTGCCGAAGGATCTCTCGAGATCCCATCGGATTCCATCTAATTCCGACGTCTTTGATTTTATCCCCGGAATCCCGAAGAAATCACGGCTTATTGTTAGCGAGCGCCACGCGCCTCCGGGCCCCTTGGACGAGGCCGCTCCATTAATTTGTCCGTTACGCGTGGCGGAGTAATATCGATAGTATCTGGACGCGCGAGGGTGGGTTGGCGGTTAGGGCGGCCGCGAGCCAAGGGGCGCGGGTGGTGGACGAGGTGTGGATTCATGGGTTACGCTGCTCGGGCTCTGACGTCACGCCGCTTGTACGCAAGTTTACTACCACCAGCAGCCGCGGTACTAGCGCGTTACTACCTCCACTATCGCTGCACCACCACCGAACTCACCCCCGACGGTGGGGATTGCGCCCGCGACACCAACACCGATATCGCTTCCACCCCGCCGTGTCGCCTGTAGCTACGCGCGCGGTGTCCCTATCACCCGGCGCGCGCGTACTTACCTATCGCTCTCTCTACCACCGCGATTGTCAGTGTTTGCGTCACTCGCACCGTTCTGCCTACCCCAGTGACTGCGCACCGCCGAGCGCCTGCACCACCATCGCTGCACTCCCGCCACTTTGACATTCAGCCGTGTATATGGGGTGGAAGGAATACAGCGACTCTCCTCGAGGCGCGATCGAGCAGGGGAGGTCCGAGACGGTGGCGCGCGCTCGAAACTTCGGAGTCGACGACCCAGACACCAAGTGCGCTTCTTGCGTTTCGCCAGGACCACTGGCCTCGGAGCGTCCTTCGCCTCGGCGTGTCCAGGCCCTTCGTTACTCTCCAGAAGCAGATAGCGACTCTGAATTGCACCTGTCCACCGACCACGCTTAAAGTCCCCTATCTTCGCACATCTCTTTATACCTTTCACCACCTCGATATTCTTTACCCACCCTGTATAGCTCGTTGCATCGCGGCGACTCTGTTTACCACCAACCACCACAAAGTCCCCGACAGACTGTACACGCGTGTACAGCGCGGAGAGGGACAGAGAAAAACGAATGGGACTCGGGGGTACGAGGGAGAGGGACAATGTAGAAGGGACAGGAGAGGGACGGGTGGAAGTCGTAACCGAGAGGGATACGGATAGCCGTTTCCTTTTTCGACTCTCCTTCTTTCATTCTTTTCGTCTTCCTTCTGCCAGCCCCGACCGCCCCGTGCGCCCCCTCCTCGCGCCCTCTCCGTCCCTCTCGGGCAGGTGCTCGCCGAATTACCGCGGGAACGACGGAAGTGGGAAAAAGAGAAAACACGCGGGGCAGAAGGACGGAGAGGGAAAGCGGCAACGAGAGAGCCGATACCTAATCCTCCCTTCGTTGGCCCACCCTCGGCAGGAAATCAATAGAGAGGGACTCGCTCTATCCCTCCGTCCCTCTTCCCCTTTCTCTCTTTCCGTCCCTGTTTCCGTCTCGCGATGCTCCTTCTTTTTCCCGCCCGTCATCCCTTTGCCCCGGCCCGAGTCGCGGCACACCGGTCTTTCGAAGAAGTTTAGAAACAGACAGCCTCTCGTTTGCACACCCTCCCCTCGTCTGCTTCCCACTCACTCGGCGCCCCGCTCCCCTTCGCCGCCCTCCTGTTATCCCGGCGATACAGAGGGCACGATCGGTCTCGTAATCCCGAGAGGAACGCGTCGATTGCCCCGGTACATCGTCGCTCCTCTTACAAGGCCAGAGAAGATGGTGGCCAGTGGGCTACGCGCGATTTTATTCGCGCCAGGCTCGTCAACCAAAATGTTTGCAACTCTGTCCGTTCACGAAGTCAAGGTAACCGCGATCGGGGGTTATCGACGTCGCGGGATTAAACGCGATACCGCCGCGGGCCCCCTGTCGAAACTGATTCTTCTTCTCGCCGGCAGCTGAGGATCGGCCGTGTTGTTGGCTGGCCGGCCGCGGGAGCCTTTAAAGCGATTCAGGTAGCTTTCCTCAATGAGAGAGAGAGGTCGAGTTACACCGGCTCCTCCTCTTTTCAGCCCTTTAAACCGAGACAACCGCGTGCCGACCGACAATGGATCGATGTCTGACGGAGAACGAGCCGTTCTTGCCCGCTTCTGTCGTCGTTGAACGGTGCCGCGATAAAAAAGACGCTCGGCGGACGCTTCCAATAACGTGAACGGCGAGTATGCCGCGGAGGGGGGCTAACTCATCGCGAGTGTCGCTGGAACTGGACAGAAAACGAGGAGGCAAGGGGTCAGGGATGCCCTACGTGGGTGGTGGAGACGAAGGTTCGGCTTTTCTTTCTTATCGAAGCGCGCGCGTGTGGTGGGCACGGGGACTGAAGGGAGCGGATAGACACGGGTCGTAGACGGTGACGGGCGGCGCGGCGCGGCGCGTCCTCGTGATCCTCGTGACGTAGCGGAAGCCGTGCGTCACGGGGTGACGTAGCCAACGTCGAAAGAGGAGGAACGTCCGAAAGAGGCCATTGACGAGGACTTGTTGCACGTCCTTTCCTGCGTGCGTCCCGGTATCTCTTCATCCTACCCGACGAACGACAATCGGACGGTCTGCGGACCGATCGCTAAACCAGCCGCTGCGTTTACACCTTCCTTCGTCCCTTCAGCGACGACGGCTTCAAGGATCTTTACGAGTGGAGCTTAATCTCCGCAAGGAGAACAATGTAGGTTGCGCTATACCTCCGGCTACTTTTCCGAGAGAAACTAGCGTTGACTTGTTGCGCGTGTACCAATAAAATCGAGTTAATCCAGCGATCGCAAGTACCTAATTGGCTCTCGGTAAAGCAAGGCGTTGCTCTGACGCGGTGGTTGTTTAAAAAGCCTCCCCCATCCGGAGCCGGTGCGGCGCGTAAGATGCAGCAAAGTAGCGTAGACTTGTTGCACACCCATTCGCGCATGTGTGTCTCAAGTCTGTCGCTGTAGGCCGGGCGAAATGGGGAAAGTTGGTCGGTGTCTCACGCCACGGGGGCTGTAAATCCTCCGTGATCGATTTGATGGCTGGATACGCTCGTAGGGCGCGATTGTCTTCGCGAGCTGACGGGGACTTCTGCCTCCGCTGCGCATTACGCGACCGTCCTTCTACGCTTCGACGTGTCGAACGATGAAATAGTGTCTCCGCGGCGTTTCCCTGGCAACATCACTCCCCCACCCGTGTTCGTGAAATTTAAAAGCCAGCTCGGCTGCGCCTTAATCGAACAGCTGTTCCCACCTGGCCTGATCGAAACGGCCCTTCGCCAGCAGGGTACGCGAGACGGTGCCCAGATATCACGGTGTAGTCGATTCTGTCGGGCCTGTAAATTAGTAATTTGCTGCTCGGTGCAAAGACACCGGGCGATGCTTGTCCGTTTCATTTGCATAATCCGCCCTGTTCCTGCCCTTTTCGTACCCTCGCCGGGAAAAGGGGGATCAGAGGGAGCGGAGGTGTCGTGCCGCGAAATCATTCTAAGCAGCTTCGAATGTCGCTGTACGTACTTCGTGTCCCGCGGTGGAGGGCATGAATATTTCTATAGAAAATGGAGGGAGGAACGCCAGAGATAGCCGTGCTTCTTGATACGGATAATCTTGCCAGTTATTGATCGACGCGATAAAATGTATGGGCATGCTGGATTTGAAAAAGTCACGGATGACGGCCTGAAAAAATCAGAGCACTGGAATTGGCTTTAACGTCTTGAACTTGCTTGTTGTTGTCGTTGTTTCTACGTTTTTATTATACTTGCTCTTCGCTCGTAAAGTGCCAGGAGTGTTTAACATTCCTGGCACGGCTGTACGTATCTACTTTCCGCCGAGAAACAGAACTAGCGCACGGTGTTTCCTGTTTTTCCGCTCCTATGCGGTCGCAAAGTATTTCCTGTGCGGTCAGAATTAATCAGGATTTCGATGCGCCGCCAGAGGGTCGTGTTGCGCCTGCTATTCGTTAATAGACCAACTTTCTGCGCGTGCACGCGAAAGAAATTAAATGTCCCCGGCATTAAATTCAAGCGCAAAGGGCCAGACGAGGACCGATACTTTCACCGATTGCGCCGCGAAATAAAATTTAATCCGCCCCGCTTTGTAGCGCGCCGTTCGAGGCAGTAAATAACGTGCATTTATATCAACGAATCCGCGGTTCCGCTGCGGCCCGAAGCCGTATATTTGAATATCCGCATAATTAAGTAGCGGTTCGGAGCGATAACGATTAATATTTATTAACGGAGTCACCGACGTTTTCTGGCATTGCGTGCAATTCGTATCGCCCTTCGAAGTTCCACCAGCAACCGTTCGAATCGCAAACCGCGAGACGCGGTAGGCTCTATCGACGATCTTTCTGTTTCAATTAACCATTTAGCCTTCGTAACGCGCGAGCGATCCTTCCCCGAAACGATTGGGAAGCATTATCGGGCGAAGAGCGTTCGAGTCGCGTGCTTTCCAATCCGCCGATAAGTAGAGCCAACGGTAGGGCACGGAGGAGCCCCGATAGATGGCGCCAATGTAACAGGTGCACTCGACCAATCGGCGTGCGCGCAATCCCCCTTGTCCGTTCGCCGATTGGCGCTCTGACGGTGTCACGAACAGCGATCGCAATATGGCTTCCGCCACCGCCAGCAAGTGAGAGTAGCTCCGAAGGTGACATCGAAGCATGTCGGGATATTTGGGGGTGTGCTGAGCGTCGCGCGTGTTGAATACCGCTGGCGCGTCCTTGTTTCGGTAGCCAAGCGTCGGGTTCGTCGCGAGTGTCGAGAGAACCGTGCAGGACGCTCGAGGAGCAAAACATTTCGTGGGGACAGTTTGTGTGTGTGTGCTCGAACCAGAGAGAGAGAGAGAGCGAGAGAGTGAGCGAGGAGGAGGGAAAGAGACAGCGCGACTGTGTTCCGTCCTCGTTGAACAGAGACGAGGTGCACGCACGAGCCACGAGTTAGACTGGGACGGAGAGTGACAGAGCGATACACCAGCTCGTCAGGCTCGCAGGTTCGTGACACGAAACTGTACCGATAGAAAGGACGTAGGGTCCCTCGAAGGATCGTCGGCTCGTCCGTAGCTCGAGCTATTATATATCCGAGAAGCTTGGGACAGTTGGAGAATCGTTCTTGGATAGTCGGGCAGCGCGGTGCGCGCGACTCGTACACACGTCGAGAGCGTGGCTCTGTCGGTGTGCGTTACGACGTCCCGTGCACGCTGTGTCGTCCCCCGGTCGCGTGCGTGTGTGCGCGCGCGCCCGATCGTGCCTCTCGGTGTTGGGGGATTGAAGGAGGACAGGCTGACGCGGCGCACGGCCGAGGAAGAATGAGAAAAAGCGGACGGCGGCGAAGCGGGGTGTGCAGCGACGAGCACGACCACGACCACGTCCACGTAACGGAGAGAAGAAGAGGTAAAAGAGCGAGCGTGTGAGCGAGCGAGCCAGGCGACGTTGCCAGAGTTTTCCTTCTCGCGTTCCCTACCGTGCAGCACGTCCCTTCGTGGCGGCTGCCACAACGAGAAAGACCGAAACGGAGAATAATGTGAGAAGGAGCGGGTGCCGCCGGGAGGAAGAAGGACAGAGCGAGAGCGAGCGAGAGACGATAGCGGCAGGAGGCCCAGCAAAGGGGACACCGGAGCGAGCGAGACGCGACGAGCACACACACCGAGCGCAGTGAGTCGCGCGAAAACGATCCTAGGGAATTTTCGCGTACGATCGACCGATTCCGATACCCGCGGTGTGTATTTGTGCCCTGTGGACGCGCGATTCGTCGACGCCATGAGACCAGTCCCGATGACGTACGAGCGAGACACGTGACACGCCGAGTCGGGCTGATCGACTAGCCATGAAGAAGCCTCGGTAAGTTTCTCAACACACTCTCCTTCCTGTTTTTTTTTTCTTTTTTTTTTTTTTCCACCGTCCACGTTGCATCTGCCGTTGATTCTCGGCGCTACGTACGCCGCCGTCGTTCCGCCCGATCTCCTGTTTCTCGAATTGACCTGTTGGTCGATCGAGTTACACCGTTGTTATATCCTATTGCACTCGAGCGCGGGGATATCCGCCGCCGTAAATAGGGGTTGCCGTTGATCGGCGGGTGTTAGCGAGTTTTCTGTCGGCCGGGGGGGGGGGGGGGGGGAGGAGGGGATTCTGTGCTGCGGCTACGCCACTGAATGCAGAAGCGGGTACACGAGTCCGTGGTGGTGAAATGACGCGATTATGGGGGGATGAGTCAGAAGATTGACGCCTTGTTTATCGATCTCCAGCCTGGTGGATGCTCGTTACGGCATCGATATTCGGGAAGGTATACAATTTCAATAACCCCTACGCCGAGTGTGAAACGTAACTCACAAACATGCTAGAATCTGACCATAAGATGGACGCAAATGTAAGTTTCTCCTTTCCTGTGCTCTCTCGCTGAGGACTCTTTGTAAACGCTCCGACGGTCGCTCTGCTCGGTTTACTCTCTCAATTCACGCTCTAAGCTCCACCCTCACGGCACACTGACCGCCCTTAAGAACACTCCTAAACACGTGCGAACGCACAGCTCACAGCGGCCCTCTTAGAATCTTCCCTCTAGGGGAGAGTGGGGTAATCACGAACGCGGGGTAATCGCGAACGCGATGTTTACGGCGTTTTAATAAATAAAAACTGATGTTCCTAATAGTTTAGGTCGTATCCAACGCCGGGCAGAAAGTAATAAATACAGAACGCTCATGCTGTTCGAGATAAACACAATTTATTATTTTCATCATATTTCAAGTAATATTTTGTCCATTTTCAATTGCATGTAATTACTGTTCAATTAATGATACAATTGGGACTTTTTTAAGTTAAAATAAAGCACTTTTTTACCAATATTTTGTGACCAAGGCGTGGCTTGAATCGTGCTTCTAACCCCTGAAATAAATCCCTTTTTATTTTTTGATGTCGTGGGGCAATGACGAACAACTCGGATGGGGTAATCTCGAACCTTCGAGATTAGCAATGTTAACCGATTTTGATGAATTTTTCAGCATGTATAAAACGTACTTAAATCTACAAAAGGGATTTTTGAATTTTCATTACAGGCTCAGAAAAAAAAGTTTAAAAAACAACCTTTTTACTATTTCCGACCAATTGCAATTTTTTTTCTAACGCACAAGAAGTGGGATTTGAAAAATACATTAGGTATAGGTCGTAGCAACATATTTTATAGGTTGACCATTGAAATCGCGCTTTCTGTGCGACTTCTGTGATATTTAGCACTCCGTTCGTGATTACCCCACGGCAGTCGGGTAACCACGAACACCAAGGGTTTTCCATTTTCACTATAAAGTTGATTTTTATTATAATTTTTCAAAAATTCGTCACAGTACTTTATAGATGAATAGTTTAAGTATGTTTGTAAATAATAAACAAATTCATTTCTCACACAGTTTTCGTTTTGTTTGCTTTTTGGCTTAGGTGTTCGCAATTACCCCACTCTCCCCTATGCAATTTTCTGGTCGCGATTTCACGTGCGATCTTTCGCTTAACAGCCTTTCTCGCGCCTCTCACTAGCTCCCTCAATTTCAATCGAGCTCGTCGACGCAAGAATTAATTAATCGTCGATCCATAAATTCAGAGTACCTGTTCATTTGCACAGGATTATAGGCACCGTTGACAAAACAAAGCGGCAGACAAGAATTTCGCGCGTTATCGGGGCTACCGCATCGGGGGATTCGCTTGATAAAGTCACGGACGATTCCATCTCCCGGCGATGTGGTCTATTTTTAGCGGAGCATCTACAAGTCCTACTTAATTATCTGCTCGCTATTGCCTGGAATCGCGCGCGCGCACGGGGGAGTGGAGGCGATACGGTGTTTCGCTGTGTCACGTCGGTCGAGCCGAGCGTTCTCAGCGTTCGCAAATTTTCCACGGGTCCGTATTGTCCCGATCGATCGGCGACCGGATTCGGGTCATAGAAACGATTGCACCCGTCGCGCGGAGCCGATCGAATCGTGTCGGGAATCGCGTCGGGGCGAGCCAAGAGCGTCCGCGGGGGGGTACAGCGGGAGGGAAGAAGCGCGCTGGTACTCCTGGGACGCGGCGACGATAGGAGACGAGGCCGAAGACGCGAGGAATTCGTGGCTCGACGTCGGGAAGCGACCAGAACGTTCCAAATACCCGCCATGGTCCTCGTCGGCGACGAGCGGCTCGGGTTGCGTGGGTTGCTGACTTACGAAGGGAACAGCCTCGCGAAGTCCATCCAGCTTCGAAGCTCGCTTCCTTCGGGCCTCTTATCGCCGGTCGTTCCGCAACGGCGATGGCAATTACTCGAGCCTGTCACACTCGAGAAGAAACGCTCTATCGGCGGGCTAACGATTTAGATTTCTCATCCCGCTGTATCGCTACCCGACGGAAGAGTAACTTGCAGCGAGCCGGTGTCGCGGCAAGTGTCAGGTGGGGGAACGGGGGAACGCTTTGGTATCGCGTTTGGCGCGGCAAAAACTCGTTCGCCGCGCGTACCACCGAGTCGCCACTAATAAGCAATAATTGATTTCGAATCGTTGGACAGGAGCTAGGCGGTCCACGCGACGGCGTCGAGCCACCTATTAACGATCCTAATTAGCGATCCCCGGCCCGTCGGTGGAGGGAACTGACGGCTTTCAGGGAAACCGTCACCTCCGTCATACTAATGCGCTTGCACGCAAAAAGCTGACATTTTAGCGACATACCGACAAAGGTATCGCTGCCTTCGGGACGCTCGTTAAGCAATCGTTGCAGTGCGGCGGTTTTCGCGTTTAAAATTGAGACGGTATCGGCCGCGCGTAGCAGCGTACCCACAGCCTACAGCACAGCGTGCACGGGCAACGATCTGAAACTTGCACATACCTTCGGAAGACTCGAAGCGCGCGGCAAATGCCTAGGCAGCGCGGGGCGGGGGCATAAAGTATGCAGAAAACGAGCACCGTTCCACGCTTGATTTTATTGCTTATTCACCCCGCACGCCGGAGCCGCGCTCGGCCCCCGTACGTGTTTAGAGTCGATCTCCTTCTGCTATCGAGAGAAGACGCCCGCCGTAAAATCCAGCACGTCCCATTATCGCAAATTCCGGCCTATCGACTCGCCGATCTAATTCAATCTCGCGGGACCCCGAGGCGACACTGTAACTTCCGCGAAACGCCTCGTATCTCGTCCCGTTTCTGTTTCGCGTCTAATTTCATGGCTCCGCTGTTCGCGCCTTGCACGCCGCGCGGCTAAATCACGGCCGGGATCGTGCGCGTCGTTAGAATCCCGACGAACCAGAATTTAAACGATCGTTAGGGTCCGGGCAATGGGAAAGGCAGTATGTAACTCTGCGCGAACGGCGTGCAGATTTACTTTCCCACCTGAACTCGGCCGAAACCAATGACGAACAATCGTTGGTCAGTAGCGGGCTAAAAGTGCGAATCTAACACTCTACGCGAGCCGAAATATCAAATGCTCGAATATACTAATCAAAGAATTTTAATTTACGGGGTGAATAGTTTACTTAAAATCAGGGACTCCTACCGGTACGTAAAATACCGGTATTATACCGGTATTTTTCGGTTGTATCTTCGTCTGAGACTCAATACCGGTATAACGCTCATACCGGTATTTCGCTATACCGAAACCGATATCATACCGAAATAGATAAATACCGAAAACCAAAGGTTACCGGTAACCGAAATAAATACCGGTATTTTTTCGGTATTCTTTTCAGTAACATGGTAAGTTTCGGTGTTCACCGAGAAGAATACCGAAAAAATACCGGTGTTTATTTCGGTTACCGGTAATTCCGAAAACCGATTGTTTTCGGTATTTATCTTTTTCGGTATGATATCGGTTTCGGTATAGCTGTATTGGCGAAATACCGGTATAAGCATTATACCGGTATTAAGTCCCTGCTTAAAATAATCTTATTTGTTATTTCTGACTTGAATATACGATTGAAAGAATTACGGGCCGCAAGGTCAGTGGCTGGAGGACCAAATGCGCGGGTTGTTCATCACTGGTTTAATCCTTCAGTTATCCTTGAATAATGCGAACGTAGCTTCACCTTCGCCCCCAGGGATCCTCGAGTCTCTCATTAGGAGAACAAGTGATCTCGCGATCGTTTGTATCGGTCGCGTCTCGCGTCCCGCAGAAATATCTGCGCGTCTCTGTAACCGTTGGTGTCCTCGGTGCCCCGGGTGGAAGTCAGGATTGCCCGTTAACGGTAATACGGCACGCCGGGCGCAAACAATTATCGGAGCCCGGCATTGTCGCGTCTGGGGGAATTCCGTGGGACGAAGACGGACGCGGAATCGAAAGAGGCTCAGCCGTGTATGGAACGTGGTCGCGCTGCGAAGCGTTTCAGAAGAGCCAGGTGACGCGGCGAGCCGGGGGCCAGCGGGGGAACGACAACTGGCGACGGACGGAGAGGTGGAAACGAGGGTGGGTTGGTTGGCAGAGGATGCATTCGCAACGTTTGCCCGAGCTGGTGCGCGCGCGAGTACACGCGTGCGAGCACGGCCGTGTTTCCGCGCGATTTGTAATGCAGTGTAACGTGCTCGGCCCGCTTAGCATCGCTGCGTTACCTGCCTTTGTATTTGCAAACACCGTGTCGGACATAAACATCGTTCGCCCGTGCACGAACCATCTCGAGCGGTGGAAACGGGGCTCGCCCGAAGCCTTTTCGCTTCTTTCGTAGAATCGATGACTCGAGGGGCGGCCGGGAGAATTTAGCAGCCGCGCGATTCCGGGACACGTGACAAAACTTTGCCGCGAATCCTCGTCTAATTGACCGGCGCGAGGTTTTATCGCGTTCCCGAGGGACGAGCAACACCTACGACTTTATTGTCCAGCCTCTAGAGCCGTAAATACAGCGTAAACGATCGTGAAATTGCCGGCGTACGATTACGCTCCCCTTTGGTAGGCGCGCGCGCGCTGCCGCGTCGTGCGAGCAGGACGAGCGCGATCGACGGGAATGTTATCGATGGGGCCGAGGGATAACGTTTGAAAATCGGCAGCCCGGCCGCGCTCGGCGAAATTGATGTTTATCGTGGCGATGGAGAGAGCCGGTCGTTTAACCGGGTAATCGAGTTAGGTAATTAATATGTTTGATCGTAACAGACCTATCGGATGTTGGACGATATTGATAATAGACCTGTTACTCGGAAAAATTACGGGCCTACGTATCAATGATTGCGCTACAGGCCGCGGATTCGCCGCGGTGCCGCCTCCGATCCGCAGATTTACGAGATAGAACCTGATTCCGTGGAACGCCACGCGCGCGCGATTCCTCCTATCTCTGCCGATGCAGACGGGGTGTAAGATAAGTAATGGCGGTGGCGTTCGTTTGTCGAACATTTCCGAAGGACGGGATTGCCCTTGACGCGTCCACGAATAGTCCTCCACGTGACCGGCGCCGTTCCATTCGCGGACGTTGCGCTATTAATAGGGTGAAGCCAGGAAACATTTAGTGCGACGCTAATAATTAATCGTCCGCGGATAGTATTCTTGTCGAGTCGAAGTCCTTTGTCGTCGGCCGTGGCCCGTTGTCTCAAAGCGGCACTGATTCATGGGATAAAATCTGTCTTATTCGAAGCGGGTTACGCGCGCGCCGCCTCGACACGTTCGCGTAAGTAGACGCAGCCAGCGTACTATAGGCTATAGGGTAGAACCCCCAATTACTGACACCTACCCAATTACTGTCACCTTCAGCTATTTTACTGAAAATAACGAATAAATAAACGTTGTAAAGTCGTACACAAAAAGAATTATGTAATTCAACCTATAATCTATACGCCAGAAAAGGCACCATTTAATTTTTTTTTTTCATTAATTTCTATAAGACGATACAAAATTTTAATTTGATGACAACAGTGGAAATGGCGACCTCCTTACTAGTGAAAGAGAAAACAGGGCAGAAACGAAAGGGCTATAATTACTATATTTAAATTATTTACATAATAAACAATAATTTTTTATTACAATATAAGTATCATAGAAAGTCACAACGATCGTAATATAACGAGTAATTAAGCCTTTTTTAATTGATATATGGGTGACAGTGATTGGTACAAGCGTTTCAAGCATTTTCGTATTACTGTCATAGCAGTAGTTGCTCATGTACATGAGACGACATAACCGTAAAATGAGTAATAAACAGTATTAGGTTAGCTGGCAGTAATTGGGGTGTCAGTAATTCAGTTACACACGTTTTAGAGGTGTCAGTAATAGATCCCGAAATATGTTTTTTAGATTAATGAATTTATATATAAAAATAGAAATTCTAAGACCCACAAAATGTTTTCCACGAAGTAAACATATTAAACCATAATAAATAAAATAAAAAACTTATACTTTCAGTCAATAAATACAGATACTATGCAATAATATTAGAGTCAGTGCTTAATGTGTCAGTAATTGGGGGTTCTACCCTAGAGCTCTCTGTACGACCGCCAGCCTCGGTCTTCTTCCGTCTCGATTTCCTAGCTTCCTTGGGCTACTCTCCGGCCGATAACTCCCACGATAAAGGCTGTGCCTGACAAGTCATTTTGATAAAGGCAGCCTCGACTGTCGAGGCGTTGTTGTCCTCGTCGTTTGCAATTCCAGGCCCTCGAAGCTGCCCATTAGCTTGCCTGCTACTGTGCGGTACACCTCGGGCATTACGCATCGGCGAAAGTAATCAATCGGTACCGGACCTCCACCCGCATCTACCCTCTGGCTCATAGAGCGCGCTCGTAACGGGCTGTTTCGAAAGAAGAGGCGAATAACTCCGATACTCGCGGGTACCAAGTTTTCCATTCAAAGTTCCCCCGGTCCCTCGAGACGGAATTGGTTCGGAGCCGAGCTCGCGTTAGTATTTCACTCCGTCGGGGAGCGCGGAGGAAGGCGGCGGAGGGTTGCGAGGGGCGTGAAAAATTGTTAAAAATCCGTGGGAACGTGATCGGGCAATCCGCGGTGAGATTCGCGCCGCCAAGGGAGGGATAGGAGCCGCGCGTATTTTTCACCGACGCTACCCCGGGAACAGAGCAATTCCCGTAAAATAGTGAAACAAAGTCCGCGAGAGGTTTACGATGGTTGCACGCGTGCACGGTGAATCTATAATGGAATCATGGCGAGCGGCCGATTCCTTCTTCCCCCTCGATACGGAGGGAGGAAAGCAGGGGAAACGTGGACGGGTAGGCGAGCGAAGAAGATGAAAGGTTGAAGGAGCGTTGTCGCTCTAGCTTGTATCGATCTCGCGACGCATTGCACCACGACGACGATTATGATATTTTATTTATTCGAAGCGGTCGCTGGGGCGACTATAGTTTCTCTACATCCTACGAGGAAACATATTCTTTTCGCCCCCTCGTCGAGCCCCCACTGATTCACCCTCCTCTTGACTCGAAGATTTCTTTCATTCCTTCTGATCACCGAGGACGCTTTAAGGGGGGACTCTACCTTGTTGGGCCGAAAAATCGATGAATTTGGTGAATTTTTTGTACAAAAACGGTTTGACAAATTAATTTGCGGTTTGACAGGCTGTTTTATTGTATCTTCAGCTCTTGTTATAAATTTTTATGTGACGGTAAAAAAAAGATGTGGCTGATACAGAGCGCTGACTTGAGGCGTTGACAAAAAATCGGGTGGTCCTGGCGTTAACGAAATATACTCGAAGGATAAGCTGAAACACAAAAACGAAAGAGATTCTTAATCTGTATGAATGTGGCTATCGATGGTAGTAGATTCATTATGATAAACAGAGAAATGTTAAAATGGCAGGCTTCTGAATATGATGAATCGAATTCTTCTCAAAAATCGGCAAAACATCATTAAGTAAAATTAGGATCGGTTACAATACGGCAATAAATCTACTACCATAGATAGACAGACGCTTGCTCAACATGCATGTAAAATTTCAAGTTGTTTGCTTCATTGGTTGTCGAGATTTCTTCAACGCCAGGTCGAAAAATGTAGTTTCGAGAAAATCGAGTTTAAAAGTTCATATTACGTATAAGGATAGAAATTGACTACTTACCATTATTTAAGCTATTCCAGGGCCATAAAGGACTTTGCAGAGTGTATACACAAGACTCGTAACTTTCCGAAAAAGCAAAAAAAAAAAAAATGCAATTTTTCGGTCCAACAAGGTAGAGTCCCCCCTTAAGGTCCACGCACACATATCCGTTCCGTCTCAGTTCCGTGTCAGTGTTCCATTGGTAAGAAGGAGAGACCCTCTACGCCCCTCTTCTTCTTACCAATGGAACACTGACACGGAACTGAGACGGAACGGATATGTGTGTTTAGACCTTTAAGGTCCGCGCACACATATCCGTTCCGGCGCAGTTCCGGCGTGCCAGTGGTAAGAAGAAGAGGGGCGTAGAGGGTCACGCCGGAACTGCGCCGGAACGGATATGTGTGCGTAGACCTTTATCCGGTTAGGTACTCTGTGTTACTCTTGGCAGGGCAGCCGTTGGAAAGCTCGATGGAAACGCGCGGGACGCGTTCGTCGACCTTATCTATTGGAATTCGATAGCCTCGGGGTTATTATGATGAGCCGATTAACGACGCTCGTTTCCGAAAACCGGAGCGGCGGAGCGCGAGGCGTCGCCAATTAATCGCCACGATGGGCGAAGGGTGTCGCGCGTTTAGCTCTCCATTCTTGATCGAGGTAACGATAGGCTCTCGCGCGAAGCGTGGGTGGAAACGACCAGAGAAAACCTCTTTCGACTCGAGACCGGAACCTTTCGCTGTCCTCTCCGCTTCAGCTGTTCAGAGAATCCGTGGAACGAGGTCCTGAACCCTTTTCGTCGCGTTTTTTATTTCGATCCTCGAAGGTGGAGCGAAAGACACAGGTAGCCAGCCAGCCGGGGTACGCGTAGGTGGCTGGTTGCTCGTACGTGGGTGGATATCCAGGGAGGCGCCACACCGCTGGTGTGGTTGGGTGAAAGGTCAAGAGGATGGAGGACTTCTGACCTTTAGGGTGAAACACTGGGAGCAGCGGGTTGCATTAGGTTGCAGCAGGTTGCGGCACGTGGGGGTTTATCGTTTTCAACTGGCACCGCCGAATTGCACCGCGACACTGGCAGCCCTCTGCGAAATCGATATCACTCCATTTCATCGCTGGAACAACCCCCATCTTGTTCCCAGCCACCGCGGCCGTCTCCCCAGCTTTTTGCGCGCAACACTCGAGCCGCGATCATAATTATCGGTCCCTTGTCATTATCGATCGGGGCTACTAATTAATGCGGCTTGAATACGTCCACACCCACCGCGAGAATAACGACGCACTGATTGACGGCCCCCGGCGTGTTCGCGGGATACCTACCTGCGAACAAGCGACACGGGAGTGGTTTCATTGGATGTTGGAAGCGTTTAACTTAACGCTTCCAGGGGAAGGGTAGGTTGTCTCTGTCAATTGTTATTTAAAGGTGGAAGGCAAATATTCATGTTCTAATTCGCGTATCGCTTTGTTCGATATTTACACCGCGGAAATATTTGTTTCCATCGCGTACAACGGCCGGCTTCCTTCCATTAACGCCCGATTAAAACGTTACTCTCGGTTCTGCTATTATCGTTCACCCGTTACGAGATAATATCGAGGATGAGGAACATCCTTGCTCGGCGATCGTTAGCCAAGGTTAAGCTGCCGGGGTCTTCCGCGATTTCTAAGGTTTCTCAGAGACACCTTATCCCAGTTCATTTACCTCCTGGCCAGGAGTACCGTTGCTCCGCGCCGAGGAGCGAGGAGGGTATAATCGAGCATCGCGAAGGACGCGCCTCGGGAAGTGGGATGAACATCTCGCCACCCTGTTTCGCAGCGACGGAGGAAGGATAGGAAGTGGACTTCCGTTCTGGAACATCAGCGCCGGGGGGCGAGCAGCCGTGTTCCTCTAAACGCTAGCAATATTTTTATCCCAATCATCTTCGCCGATTAACCTCCGTTTATAGTTACAGTACAGGTACGATTTAGGTACCTAGGAAATTGTTATTTATTAAAGCAAGAGCGCTTCTCCGAAAAATCACGATCTTCCGCATCACGCCCCGAGAGAGTAGGCTTCCGTTTTCTATGGCCTCGCTCCGCTTCAACTCTTCCAGCTGGAAATTCGCTGCTAGAGGGTATCAAGCGTGGAGGTAGCCATCGAAAAAATGAAAGTCTTTTTCAGCGACCGCCCGCGGGCATTAATAACGGTTAGGTCAATCTTCGATCGAGCCCCTTTGAAACTCCGGGGCTCTATGATTATTTAGAATCAGCGTCCGTCGATTCCTTTGACTCCGTCGACGGACTGCGCCGTCATAAAGCCCAGGGGGGGCGCGTTCGACGAGAGTTTTCCCTCTGATTTTTTCCCCAGGGCTCGCCGGCAGCCTCGCGACGTGACAAGTCTCGTTATCCTTTTGTACCGCGGCTAGGCGCCTCGTGCCACGCGATGCATAATGTTTTAATTGGACCGGCCGTCTGTTTAATTCCGAGTGCAATTGATACTCGCGGAACGGTTCGGTAGGCGCCGAGCGTGCTCCATCGATGAAGCCTCCCGCGGCAGCGGTTGAAGAGGAAATTCGCGTGGAGTTTTCATCGCGTGCCTCGGTCGCACGCGCGAAGACAGACGCAAAAAACGATGGACGATGAAATCGTTTATCGAGTCGAGCTTTTTTTCCCCCTTTTGTCTGGAGGACAGCGCACGTTAATACACCGATCCGGGCGGATTCGCATCGTTGCAGGCTGAAAAACGAATCGCGGGTCTCCATCGGCGGCGATCGAGATTGCGGGAGGGCGGATCGATCGCCCCCGGCTCGCGAAATGAACGGGGGGGGGCGCGTTTTCGTTCGGTGATTTCAACGATGGCGCGGGAGAATTCCAAACGAAAACGTTCGTTGATCTGGTGGCTGGGTCTTTTTTGTCGCGATTAATCGGATTTGCGCGCGGAATAACGGGAGCGAAGTCATTGACGGGCAACGGGGGCTAAAGAGTACCCACCGCGAAAGGGATTCGAGCGGCGCGGAGTTTTTGCGTGCTAATGACTTCCGATACGCCGTATTAATACCGTCCTCTCTGCTCCTCTCTCTCTCTCTCTCTCTCCTTCTCCCTCGATCCACCCTTTCCCTTTTAGTTGGGACGCATTCGCGCCCATAGGTGTGCACTCGCGTTAAAATCAAACTGCGCCCGCACACCGCGCCACGCTAATCCATTCGACGTATCAATGAACGAAATTGCATAACTGTTGCCGCGGATCCCCCGTGTTTACGATACAATTATTTTATTTAATTACGCGATCGAGGGATTCCATTAAATGCCATTCATTACTCGGCGCCGCGCGGACCGAGCGGATTCCTCGAATCGCTTCCGCGTTGATACGAGGCTCTCGATGTATCGCCGCGGATCGTTTCGATTTTTCCGCAGCCCGCGAACGACTCTGTTGGCTTTCCCAGCGAATCGCTTCGCCGATCGTAGTAAACCGATTCGACGTACGTACACCGGTGGATCGTTGAGCTCCGAGGGAATTTCCAGGAGAATGTTTGAATCTTCCAATTGAAAATTAAACGGCAACGCATTCGTGATATAGTTCCTTTTATCGTGAGACTTTTTACAGCTAGGGGCGGTGAATTTTCGATGATCGTTGCACTTGCGAGTACGGTAAATAGTATATATATATACCTATATTCCGCGGTCGGCGATAAAATCTGGAGGTTTAAACCGCGAGGTTGAAATTACGAGGACCGTAGACGCGCGAGAGAAAGAAAAAGGAGGAGAAAGAATAGGGGCACGCGCGTTTACATGGTTCCATGGCGGAAGGCGGTTTTATGAATTCGTTCTCGTTGTACTTGGCGTTATTACGTTACAAGACGCGCAGGCGAAAGGGCTCTGGGGGCGAGGCGGGGAGGGGACGTAAGAAGCGGCCCAGAATGAAAGAGGGTGAACGGCCTGCCGCCCGGTTCCTTCATTCAAAGCAGCGAGATGATATCGCGGGCGAAATTTTTCGGAAAGGCCGGCCGTCGGTGGTGTTCGTTTTGGCTTCGACGATGATTCACGGAGACTGGCTTGCATCGGGGCCAGGTAGGAGAGAAAGCCATGCTCGTTCAACGACGTCCTTTATAGTCGAAATTGGGTGGTCCCTCCTTTTCAGCATCGTAATCCTCTCCTCTCGCGTCGTCGCGTAATGTGCTCGATCCTCGTTAATTGCTTCGCTCGTTCCGGATGAAAAGAATTTCCCGCCGGCGACAATGCTGCCACTGGATGACGCATTGTTTATAGATTAGCCGCGAAGAGGTGCAGGGACCCTTTGCCCCTTGAGCAGGTAGCGCAGCGGTGACCTTTTCTGCTTTGTCCAGAGTGTAAGTGCAGGAGAGCCCTGCAGTGCTCGCGGACGAATCGATGTGCACGCGAGTTACCTACGACGGCGTAATCGAAAAGATACAACGAACGGGGAGAAGAAAAGGAGGCACGCGGCTGGATGCCGAGGTCGCCCACAGGCCACAATATCATCGCCTCCACTCACGAATTCCTCTCCCTTTCCTCTCTTTTCGCTCTCGTTACGCCGTTCAGCGCAGTCTCCAAGTTATTTCCCAAGCAGCGAGGAGGGGGCTCGCGCGCGATTCACGTTCCATATCCATAATTATTTTCTGGCGTAGTCGATCGGGGCACCCCGAGGCGGCCTGATGGCAATAAGGGTCCCGTGGAAACAGAGGGAGGGAAACCGGCGGAAAACGGGGCGTTTTTGCTCCACGTGGCGCAACAGTTTGGTCGTAGAAAACTCATCGCGGCTAGTTTAGTTTGCCGATCGACTCGGTGCAGGAGAGTAAAGGCGAGTAGTAAAACGGTTTAGGGCCTGCCCTAACGTGGCTGACCATCTAGGGAAGCCGCGGCGCGGCGAGGCTCGCGGGGAAAAATGCGTTGTCTCGCGCGAGTCGATCGCCCGCATCGAAACCTGTTTGCTCGTCGAAATTAACGATACTCTCAACGAGACGCTCAATCCAGCCGGTTAATAGCGGCTCCCTTAATTGCGCTTGCGCGTGCAATTAGATAAGTCCTTATCTCCATTTAATAGGGGCTGAGATCTCGCCCCAACGACCGTAGGAACTTTTTCAGGGACCTCCGATGGCTGGATTTGCGCTGCCGTTCAAACGTGTTATACCTACGACAGCGATTGAACCCTGACTCACCACTGCACTTCGAAACCCTACTCCCTTTCTGTCCCTCTCTCTCTCTCTTTCTTCGGCTTAAAATCAGCATGCTTTTACTTTAAAAAAAAGGGCTGCTCTGAGCCAGCTCTGAGTGTTTCTTCTTTGGAAATGTTATCGCTTGCCCTTTGTGCCCTGTAAATCACTGTTCCAAGGAATTCAGTGGAAACGAAACTGTTTTTCCCATCCAAGTTCTTTGTCCCTCGCGATTAGTCATACATCTTGATACCATTGTCTCCCTGGTTTATCTGTCTCGGTTAGCTCTGTTGGCTTGGACGAGATTATCCTACTTCCAGAACGCGACTACCAAATTCTTCGCTTCCCAATAAGCTCTTTCGACTGTACGCCGAGGATTGGCTGGCCCGCAGACGCTTAAGTCGTCTAGCGATCGTGATCGCGGGATATTGGCGCGTTGCCCGGTGCCCCCGGTAATCGCGTAGACGCGCGAAAAACTCGCGAAGGAGCAGCGAATTTCCCCGGAGCTAGCGCGAGTTAGAGCCGTGTGCTACGCGTTTGTGGCACGTGTCGGCGGTACGTGTCCACTTAGCCATAAAAGCAGCTCGAGCCGCGAGAATGATGTCCAGCCGATAACGCGTTACGCGCCGTCAGGTGCGTGCCCCGATAGCGCGATAACGCGGCTATCGGCTACAAGTAGCCTACGAAGGAAGCTCACCGGCGCGGCGGTGTGAAACCGTAGCTCGAGGGCTTCTCGAGGGTTGTCGAGCTACCGCCAATCTTTTTTCGTCGCGTTTTCGAAGGGAGATTCTAAAATAAGTCTGTCGGCCGTTGTATCGCACCTTTAACAGATGTGGGACCGAGAGGCTCTTCCTCGTGGATTAGCTCGTTGTTCATCGTGGCGCGAATTAGGTATTGTTGCAAATAGATTCTCAACGTGGCAGTCTCGGTCCAAAGGTACCTAATTATGTTTTTCGCATAATAGTGAATTGGCTCCTCTAATAGTCAAAGTTGCATTAAGGGGTAACACCACTGTAACAGCTTGAAAAATAGCGTTTTTTTGGCAATTTTTCTTGGATGGAAGGAAAGGTAATAGAATAACTATACTGCAGGAAGTTATTAAGCACATATTTTGTTATTAAAAAAAAAAGTTATTGAGAAATATTACAAAATGGCGGCACTGAAGCCATTCTCGTGAGGCATGTTGAAGTTTTAGCGCTCTGCGGCAAGCAGTGTAGCTGGTGCAAATTTGAATTTAAAAAAAAAATATGACTTAAATCTACATGTTTATAGCTAGAGAAATACGTAGGGGATTTTAAAAATATTGATTTTTGTGTGATTGGTGGGCATTTGAATGAAAAACGTTCAATTTTCTATAAAAAGAGGGCAATCATTTGTTAATAAGTAATGTTTAAATTAACTTATCGAAAATCCCGTATTTCTCTTGAAAATGTTATTTTAAAGATATTGTTAAAAGTTCGAATGAAAAGAATGAAAATTGTTGGAGTTATGCTGCGTGCCGTGTTGAAAAATCGTGTTTCGAGACAAACGCGTTTAACGGCGGTAGTCGTTTCAAAGCAGTCCGATGCGCTTGGGGAAGAGCTCGAAATTTCAAGGAAACAAAATTGTTTCAAGTAATACAGTTTTTGCCCCATATTCTAAAAGGTTCAAACCATCTTTTAAGCAAATAAAAAAAAAATCAATTTTCCGAAAAGTTTACAGTGGTGTTACCCCTTAATCATGAAGATGTTAGACACACGCTGAGGAATTGATCGACGTGTAATGGTCGTTCGTTTGCAGTCGATAAACGATCGCTTTGTCGGTCGTGTTACACGTATTTGTCGGAGACAAACGCGCGGGTCTTCCTTTTTCCGCCGATGATACAAGTTCCTCATCTCTCTGGTCTCCCCGCGAAGCTGCGCACAATTTCCCTTCACTCGCGTTCCAGCCCGTTCCTCCCTGTTTCTTTGTCCTCTCCCGTCGCTGTTTCCACGCTGCTTCGTACGATGTTACTTTACCGGGAGAAGATACGGAAGCCGGCGACGGGGTCGACAGAAAGTGTCAGGGAAATTCTTGCCCCCACGCTCAAGTCCGCCTATCGCGTTCAACTTTACTATTAACGGCGGTGAAAGTCATTTTTAATTGCAGCACATTCCGCGTAATCTGGATCAGAGCTGTTCGTGCTCCCCTTCGCCTTATCGCTCCGAAATTTCGACAAAGGGAACGCGGCTGCGGCGTTGTAAAAACTACTTGTACATTTTCAAAAGGTTCTCGGAAAGTAGGGTAGACCGGAGGCGGTAGTAACACTTTGACTTTGGAACACGATTACGCAAAAACTATAACAGTTACAACAAAAGTTTTTTTTACGAAAATGTCACTTATTTATCTGACATTATTTGAGCCACAACAGTTTCGCTGTATGTCAAGTAATATTCCGGTTATTAATAAAAAATGAGAAGCAGAGAAAGTGTTACAACCGTCCCTGACCCCGGGTCGGTTGTAACACTGCATGGAGTCGATAGTAGCACAAATATAACTTTACAAAATTAAAATATTTATTGATTTAAATTATAATAATAAATGAAAAAAGTCAAATCTATAATAAATTATGTGGTATCGCAATTGTGGCAGAAATAAAAGGCGTTTTGGCTGGTGCATTCTTCGTCTGCTCAATCCTTACATTCAGTATATTGCACCCATTTTTCATTTGGTTTGCTTGTGCTATGCTATATGATTTCATGCAAATAAGACAATATTATTCGCCTTCTTTGTCCCTATTCGGTTCTGTTGCGGTAAAACCGACCCGACTGTCGATGTTACAATCGCCCCCGACCATGCTTTTGAACTTAAATTATAAATTTTGACTAACGAGACGCTTAAAAGTGCCAAGTAACGATCAATATTAGTTTAAAAAAGGTCGAATTACAGATTAAAAAATCGAACAAGCACATACTTGCAAAGGGTGTGTTTATATTACAATTTTAAGTCAGTAAGGAAAAGTTACTTTGGGGTATCGAAAAGTTATTTTCTTCACTATCCATGTCTATTGCGTATCTGTACTTTTAGGGCATGGATGTGTATATTCCAAATGTCATTCTTCATCATATATCCAAAATTGGTGTTAATATCTATTATATGTTTTGAGATATTTAGCGTGTTACATTCGCCCCCCTGTTACTACCACCCCCGGTCTACCCTACTAGCGACTGAAGGTCGGGATTTAAAGTGTCCATAGGTATCAACCATTGTATCACGCCGATCACGCGGTTACCAAACGTGACTCAACGTGCAATAACAGTTGTCTGGCGATTCCGAATTTCATGCTCTTATCTCGTTCGATGCTGCCGCCGCTCGCGAATGAAATCCCTTCCGTTCGCTTCACCATCGGGGGGCCTCTTTAGCAACTGCAGCTTAAAAGGTAGAAGAAGGACGGGCGCAGTTGTAGAGTAGGTCACCGGCAGATTTCATATCCTCGGCTAAAAGGATAGCAACAGACAGGAAATGGGCTGACGCGAAAAAAGGCTGCTGTTGGTGGCTCCCTTTGCCGCGTGCCACCCTTATCTACGCTGGCGCTCGTGATTACCCTACGTTCTTCCTTTGAATCTCGTACGTTCGCCTCCCGAACTTACGATTAGCCACAGATACGTCTCCCACCTTTCACGCGTTTTAGCGCCAGTTTTAACAAGAGTTCTTTGCGCATAACAAGTAAGAAAGACCTGCGCTAGAGGCTCGTTCTATCGCGGTTCCGCAGAAAGAGCCAGCAAGTTTTAAGAGAAGACGTCCGCTGTTATCTGGGCCAATGGAACGCAACCTCGCGAGAACGCCCGCTCTCCTGTTTCGCCTCGGCCGGACCGGCGAACTGCATTCGAGCCGCGGAAACGTCCTCGACACTGGATATCTTGCGCCAACTAATTGGTAAACTTGCTGCAATTATAGCCAGCCCGCTATTTGCTCTCTTTCGCGCCAATTGTTTCCCCGGTTCCTAGTAAGCGAGTCGATAACTACACCCCCGCGGTCTAATTATAAAAATATCGAGGCGATAGTGGCGGAGTGTAGCCACAGGCCCTTTATGTCATCGGCGCAACATTAAAATATCCGTTCGTCCGAACTATCCAACGGAGCTGGCATACCACGATTGCGTTCGCCTCCGCTGATTTCTATTGAAGGGTGGGAAATGTTGCGCAAAGAGCGTGGACGTTGTTAGACAGAGTCTTGTATCAGATCCACTGTCTAATTAGCTAGTTAAGCCCAAGGTCGGTCCGCGAGATCGCCGAAGGAATATACAGCCACGGACTCGGAAGAAAATCCGAGTCGCTTCGCCGGCGAGGCGAAGGTAAAAATAATCCACTGACTAACATCTAGGTTTCGGGGGCTATTATTATCCCGAATCTCTCCCGCGAGATAGGCGAGCGGAAAGAAATGCGACGATCGTTGGTAGCCAGCCGTGGCACAACCCGCACAACGAGATACAACGGTTATGGGTTATGGGTGGTCGTATTCGTGAGTGAAAGTGACGTCGAGGGGAAAAGTGATTTTTCGAAAGAAGAAGAGGAAAAGGAAATAAAAAAGAAGCACGACCGCCAGTCGGCTCTTCTATTCTCGTCCGCGGTTCGAGCTACCCTATCGAACGTCCGCGTATTCTTGGTATTCCATTTATTCCGATGAAACGTTCCTCGCATCCGTGCCTAGCGCGATACGTATGCACTATCGTTTCCATTCCATCGTCGTTCCGCGAGTCTGATTTCTGCGAACCCGCCGACGACTCTTTCGCGTAGTTGCGTTTTCCGGAGGGCCGTGATTTCGCTGACACCCGCGACGACGGCTCGTCGCGTTGCATTTACTCGAATTTCAGCGTACCCGCGAACCGTGGCGCGAGGTCTCGTGTAGCCTCAAGAGGCGTCTACGAAATTCACGTCTGGCAGCGGCTTTTTGCCTATCGTTAAAGCAGCATTCCCGCCTCCCGAATGCACCGCCCAAGTGATCGCTGGATCGCTCCGGGGAATCATTATAGGTACAGAATTCTTCGGATCAAAATATTGGAGAGTTTTCCTGCATTCGTATAGATTAGTGGTTCATTAATCGAGAGTCTGCCAAGTTGGCAGCAGTATATTCTAGGAATTCCTGGTGAATAATATAGAAAAAGCGATGGCTTGGAAAGCACGGTCCATCGTTCTCCGGGCCACCGTAAACCGCGAATAATAGAAATAAGCGGTTCATGGCCTGTATTAACTTGCCCGAATAATTCCGTAAACGACGGTCGAGGGTAAATAAATCCCGTGGATCGAGTGGAGGAGGCCGCCGGAGAGGAGCGAGGCGACAGCGACGAGGGGTTTGGAGAAGACAAACAAGCTTGTCTCTCGTTCGTTTTCTTTCCGATTTTTCCCCGATCGAGCGGGAACGACGGTGTCTCCGGGTAGTGCAACACGGTCGAGCGTGTCGTAGGTCAGGCCGGCCATCCAACCAGTCGCTGGACCGGGCTTCGATTGTCAGTAACGCGTCTAGTTGAATCGCGGAGCCTCTGGGATTGCCCCGACACGCCAATTTGGCCCGAGTGATCGACAGACGCCAGGTTTGATGGTTTATTCGATGCGTTGCCCGTGGCCCGTTCGCGCTAGCGACGCCAGAAGCGGGCCAATTCGCCGAATGGGTTCTCGCGATAACCCAGATTCCGCGGCGCCCCGGGTCTTCTTTTCCTCTAATTACACCGGGCAAGGGGTGGCCGCGATTATCCCGCCATTTACACGGGGGAAGGAGCGGTCATCGCGGTGGATTAAATTAAATCTGAAATCCCTTGGTTCCGGGATATTATTTTAAACGGGGGAGCCCGCCGATGGCGCGAGGGTGGGACATTTAAAAGGGGATTTCGATGCGCATCGATAAAAATCCCCATAGAGGCGCAGGGTGTCGGTGCTTTCCAGCGTGCTCGCGCGGCTTTTGTGCCGTGAAACGTATCGGAAATTAATATGCCAATTTCCTCGGAAAACAGGCTTGGCACGGCTTCACCCACCGTGCCGATGTAACCCTTTGTCCCGGAAATTAGCGAAACGCGGGAACGCGTGTTCCGAATGTCAAAGCGATTTAAATGCAATAATGCAGTTTGGCTGGTGTACCGACATTTTATTGCAACTGACTTTCAATTATTTATTTGTTTATTCGACGAGCCGAGTACCAACGTGTGCAGAACCGGTGCGCGATTCGAGGAAGGGCTCTGAACGGTTGGTTTTGTGTTTCATACGAAATTGAAACGGGGCGCGCTCGACTCGGTGGACGATATTCGGGGGATATTTTCGAAATTATTCCAAGTTTATTCGGAACGTTGCATTAAACATCCCTCGGGCGATATACCTGATTAATCGGTGGAAATGCGTGCTCGTTAGATCGTGCACTGTTCCGGGACGGGTGGAGTGTACGTGGGAAGTAGAGAATTTTTCCGCACTCGTTACTCGCAGGTTTGCCGCCGCGGTGCTTCCTGCGAGTGGTGAACGACGTCCGCAAACAAGTAAGGAACTCGAGCGGGCGGCAGCGGCGTTACGAGTGTCACGGTAGTCCATTGCTATTATGATCGTGCGGCAATGCGCCTGGCGGTTTCCGCGCGAGGCGGCGTGTCGGTCGACCGAAGAGGAGGAATAGTATCGTAGGAATAGGCGGCGGTGGCGGTGGAGTAGGAGGTGGAGAGTAGGTTGCGCGCGCGGCCATTTTGATAATCTCCCACTCCTCTGTCTCGCTCTCCGCTCCTTGCTTCTCCCCGTGCCCTCTTCTCTCTCTTTCTCTCTCTCTATCGTCAACCCTTCTCCCCTGTCTCTGTTCATCTTCTACTCCGTTTCTCTGTCTGGCTGGTGTGCACGCACACCGAGTTTTATGCGCGTACACACACACACACACACACATGTAGATATCCCCGAAAGAGAGAGAGAGAGAGAGAGAGGTGCGAGAGGGGTGCGAGAGGCGGAAGCATTGGAGCGAAGAGAGCGCGACGGCGGTGGTGGAGCTGAGAGGGGTTTCGTACACAGAGAGGATCGGTGCGTACTTTTTTTTTCTCGTGTTCGCAGCGCATAGCGAGCTTTTGCGGCAAAAGAGCGTTTGCAGAAGAGAGTCGCCCCCGTGGTCGCTAGTGTCGCGATTTCCCTTCTTCCTCTGTCGCTTTTCCTCGTTCTCTCTCGCTCGCACGCCCTCGGTGCACGAGCGAGCGAGTGAGCGCCCCGCGCGCGCACACACACACACAGAGGTAGCCACTACTCCCGCCGCCACTGCTACGCGCGTGTTTGTGCTGCCTGTTCCTCCTCTGTGGCTGTGTGTATCTCCGTCTATCCGTCTCGCTCCTTCGGCTCTCCCTCTCCTCGTCTCGACCGGAAGGTGCCAGTTTCTCGTCGACGATCGTCTCGTGCACACTCGCGCTACGTCGTCGTCATTTCGTGAATCGTCGCTTCACGTCCGACGTGGTCCGCCGTTGCCCCCGTGCGTCGTCGCGCATATTCCGCCCGGCGAACACCGATGCGATGTAAACAAATTGGATTACGAGTGTCGCGACCCTCGGACCGAATTTCGAGGAAATCGAGGCGAGCGCCGCGCCGCGCGTGCTGCCGGCCCTACTACACTCCTACCCGTGTTTGCCTGCCCGTCCGCGGGACCAGCGCGAGTAAACAAAGAATGTTGTCGCGTCAAGGAGACTGACTGGCCGCGATCGCTGTGTAATCCGTCGCGTTTATTACGTGCTGCGCGTCCCCTCGCGCCGTGCCTCAAGCCTCCTCAACCTTCTTCGCGCTATAGCTGTCGGTGCCCCACAGCATCGTTCCTTTCGTTCGTCCGCCGTGCAATCGGCCAAGGGTGTTACAGCACGGATAAGTGTGTGCGATATACACACGCCTGCCTTCACCGTCGTGTATGTGTGTCTGTGTGTGCGTGCGTGCGCGCGCGCGTGTGTGTTACACGAGCAGGAGCGCGCGCTTCTGGATTAGCCGCTCCTCCCTCGTGCGCTCGAGACTTCCACGAAAAGAATGAGAGTGCTTTTCCGCGCCAACCTCGCGTCGCCATTGGCGAGTACTCGCCGAACAGTTACCCCGATCTCGGTACCTGGCGTTTCCGGCGGTTGTTCCGGTGATCGCAGTTCTGGTGACGACCTTTCACCAGGATTATTTTTGGATACCGCGGCGAACAGTCGGCTCCTTCGCTCTTGAACGCCCGGTGAGTAGTAACTCGCGCGCGCGCGCGCGCGCCTACAGACGCAGTTCCGTTATACCCTTGGACGATTTCTCGCGTCCCTCTGTCGCTCCGTCCCAATCTCCGCGAACGTGAGGCGTACATGTTTTCCCATGGCGGGTGGGGGGGGGCAAGAACGGACGAGCGATCGCTACGTGTCACGATCCACGATAACCACGTTCGAGCAAAGTCGCTCGATCGCGTGTTAACCGAGCTTTTTTTCGCCTCGACGTGCATCCCAGCTTTTTTTCCCCGATAGCACTTTTGGAGAAAGTATGACGGGGCCTTCGTGACCGGGGCTGCTTTCGTGACCGGACCGCGGGGGAAATATATATAGACGTCACTTTCAGCGGGAAAACTGTTGTCGAGCGCCTCTGCAGGGGATTTCGTTTGGTGCCGTTGGAATCGGCGATTGTAGAAAATTATCGACAGATGCCGGCGCGCAAAAAAAACGACCGCGACGGCGGCCATGCTCGAGACCGCTGGTCGGCGGATATCTCGATTTCGTTGTGTACCACGTGCCGCCATTTTTTTTTTTCCCCTCCTCGCGTTACTTTTTTAGCCGCGCTTTTCCTTGCTGTCGGTACCGTTCTCTCCTTTGGACAGGCTGGTCGGTCACGTAACAAGGGATTTTTCGCGAATACTTCCAACCCTCTGTCTCGCTTCTAACGTATTCGTATCGTCGACGCAAGACATTTACTTGGGACGACAACAACGCGCCGTTTCGGATCTAGAACGTGCCTGTGCCAACGTATGATTCACGGTCCCAACCTATAAGACCTACATACGTGGGTGCCGGAATAACATGTTGCCCACGTGAAAAGTAACGCAGAGGGTACTAGTGCTTTATTAAACATTCGCTACTGTCTGTACGTAAACACGAACAGTTACGGGGTATCACAACAGATTTGCCGCAAATACGGTCATTCTTTGTGCTCTGTCGTTCGTGTTTCACTGTCGTACATTCGATCACAGCTCCATAACTAAATTCTCCGTTTTGGAAAGCCCCGTTTCATTCAACGCTCGTTTTGTATCTCGGGGAATTCCCTCTCCCGTGACTTGTCGCCTGGCCGCGATAAATCTCGCCTTTTTCTCTGTACCGCGCAAAATCGCTGCCCGATGACGTCAGAAATCCTCAGGGAATCAGATGACCCTAAAGGTGACTCAACGTCGGCGAGGCGCGCGCGCGCGGTGGGGGATTTTGGGTAGCAAAATTTCGCGGCTGATCATCGTGAAACTTTTGTCGCGATTCGTCATCCTCTTGGACGCGAGGCTCTCTCGCTCGGTTCCACTCTCGCGCGCTCTCTCCGCTCTCTTCCCTCAGTCAGCCGCGTCGCGGAGCGCGCTAACTTCGGATTACGTAAGTGACAGAGAGCGCTGCTACCAAAGAGCCTTGGTTTCCTTTTAAAAATGGCCGTCCACTGGCCCGAGAAGCATCATCTCGTGTCGAAAACATCGGCCGTACTGCGCCGCGAGCGAGGCGACTCGCGCTACTCGCCTGCGCATCGCGAAAACAACGGGGCTCGGCAGCTCGCGCGCTCGATTTTCGCGGAATTATCGGGCCGGTGGTCGTGGGCGACCTCGATGCGTTTCCACGCTGATAAATAGCAACAATAACGTCTTCGCTACGAAAACTGGGGCCAGAAAAACCTGCATGCCTTCTAGCGCTCGAGTCCCGAATACACCGTCAATATCTGCCTCCCGATTCTTCGCCCCGGCAACGAAAATATTATCGACGGAAGCCGTCATGTCACGATACTTCCTGTAGGATTTGTTGTTGCGAAAGATCGAAGGGTCGGTGCTCGGCGCGCGCCAAAATGCCACTTCGAGCAACAATGTCAGCGTTTACCGAACGCCGATTCTTTCACTGCTGAAATTGGGATCGGGAATTTATGAGAAAATTCCAACGAAGGTAACAAAACTCTAGCGTAGCAAGTTCGAGTCGGTCACCAGCCGAGGAACGCGCGATCGGGAAATCGGAATGTACCAGCGTACTTTGTAGCGAGATTAGAGCCGCGATAGCGGCTGATAATAGGCTTAATCGGCGATAACGAGCGGCCGAGCGACGATAAAATTCGCCTGCGAGCATCGACGTTTCGAGATGTTAATTTCCTATTGCGCGTAACGCCAACAACGGCTATCGCGCCTGTATTCAATCTGTGGCCACCGTAGCAAAAGTTCTCCGTATTCGCGTAGACATCGTTTTCACTGGCGCGTTCGGTATGCGCGTCGAACATGCGGCCAGCGTCCCTGTCTCCTTTCGGACATCGATAATTAATTAAATCGCATTCGCTGAATCGGCGCGCACGGTTCGGTGAAAAACATCGGCGACGTGGCATGGAAATCTGCGTCAGAGATAACTCGCTTTTCTTTTTATCTTGCGCACGCTTTATCTTTCACTCGCCAACGATTTACGTAGCAAATATTGTATCGGCCGTCGAAGGTCGAACGAGAAGAAGTCGTTAATCGTTCATCGAGATTACTCGAACCGTTTGTCAATCTCTTGGTTTATTTAACGCGCTCGCCAGAGCCCGGTGTAAACACGCGACGAATTTGTCGAGTGGCCGATTTACGACGGAGAATTTTTAAAAAAGAAATCGCGATAACAAGTCGGACGAAGGCAGCGGTGCACTTTCCGCGACGCGCCGCGGAGGAGGAGCGCGTAATAAGAAGCGATATTCCGGAGGGCGGACGTCATCAATGGTGACGATTATTTCTTTTTACCGGAGGTTGGCAAATATTCGACGAGGTATACTGGTTAAACGGGCGCGCGTCTCGTTCCCTTTTTATTACGGGACGGCGTTGTTAGGCGAGCCATTATGTAATGGTTATCGACAATGGATGAGGCGTAACTCCGTCCAGGCGACTTGAATTTTCGAGTCGGGATGGTACATGGCGAAGCTGGCCAGACTTGACATTACCGTCAGACCCGCTGACATGCCAGCGGGGGCGAGGGAAAAAAATGAAGTCGAAGTCAGGCCCCGACCGTTGTTGAACTTTGACCGAGTTACGTGTTGTTAGTTGGCCTGCCGGCCGCTCGCTACGACTAATTCGAAAACTTTTTTATTCCACGACCAACACCTGGTAGCGTTTTCGAAGCGCTCGCCCGGGGTTTGCCTCCTTCCGAGTCGCCCGAGCGGCGTAAACAAAGCCGAACGCGAAACAACGACGGGGCGAAGTTGTCGCCGACGTTTCCTATAGCCTATAGGAATAAAATCGGAAGCCTCCTCTGCCCTGGAAACAAATTATTCGCTTCCGGGATTGGTGGCATCGATCAATTATTGAATAGCTAATTGCGCTCGTGTCATTGGATCGAATTACCTTGGCGTGTCTAATGAATTTCAATAGTTTCGCCGTGATAGGCCAATTACACAATATGGCATACAATATTCTTGAAACAGCTCGATCGTTCGAGGAAAGTCGACGTGCTCGTGACGTGGATCGATTGAATATATTTACCGAAGGCAGTTAAGAATGCAAGATATACCGTAACAAATAGCAGTACCTCGTAACGCTCGTTTCGATACACGTTTACCTTCCCTAGAACAAGTTAGGTTCTTGAAAAAAAAAAAATCTCAGCCTTCAACGAGCCACCGTTCGCGCGTTCAATTTGGCGGGAAAGCTCGGCGCTCGCTGCCCCGAAACCAGTAAGTTTTCCATTCACTCGCCCGATCCCAGCCGCCGTTCACCCCGAGATGCGAATAACGCGCAGCTAGAAACGAAAGTCTATCGAAAGGAGGATCGACTCCGTGGCCGTGTGGTGTCGAAGTTGTCGAAGTTATCGAAGCAGCTCCAGGGTGAATCCGTTCAAGGAGATTAGCGGCGCGCGAGCGTAGAACGAAACGCGGCTTTCGAAGGTTGTGTCGTGCGGGCGAAACGATGTCAGTGTGTCAGTGTCAATGGAACCGAGTCATTGGGTTTGCCGATTGCGATTCAACGGGAAGATGGTTTCGCGGCGAGGAATTGTCGCCTTCGCGTCCGCTCGTTCCGTTGCTCCTCGGAGCGTGATCTGGTTGAATCTCGGCGACGGTTTCCCCGAAATTGAAGCTCGGGTACAATGACGAAGGAATAGGGAAGCCGCGAGTAACATGTTACATGGTCGGGGGTGAATTCGCAAGTGTCTGGATCCGGCAGCGGAATTTTCCCTTCGCGTGTGGAATCGATGTTGGGTCGCGGGTCTATCTCGCGCGTCGCTGGTTATAAGCTAATGAAATTGGTAATTAACGAGCAAAACGGGGGGCGAGGATGGGGAGAAAGAAGGAGAAAGGGAGAGAAAAGGCCGTCGAATCGGCGGGAATTCGCGACCGCGCAATCCGGCATTTAGCCTTCGTCGGCTCAAAATAAACGCGACAACTCACTCGCTCTCCTCTCCTCTCCTCTCCTCTCCCCTGGTTCCTCCCACCCGTTGCTCGCTCGCGCTGTCGCATCTGTCTCTCTTCTCCTCACGCCCGCTCGTCTCTATACCTTGTCGATCTCCACTTCGCTGGCCTCTCGCGCGAACACTTTCGCTGTCTTGGTCGCGTTTATCGTCGAGTTAGTTAGCTAAGCTCGAACGCGATTCGCCACGGGTACGTGCGCGCGAGCCAATCCGTCCGCTGTTGTTACTCTTTCGCGAGCTCGTTTGCACGCAGCCACGGTCGCGAATCGCGAGTACCCCGACGGGCTTTGCGAAGACCGCCGGAGCTTCGGGGATAGGCGAATAGCAGCGAGAAACCGACTCGTTGCTGCGTTTCCCGCCAAAAGCATGTGGCGCTGGGAAAGCGGAGCAACAAGCTCCAGGAAAAGATTCCGCGACAAGGCTTCCTAGATTCCTAAATGGAGAATTAATGCCATTAAATGCCACACGTTGTGGGAACACGTAGCTTCTCGCGTTAATATTAGGACTGAATACGTTTCTTGGTAATTTAAGAATCTTCGTTGCTCCGGCCACAGGAACTCCTTACATAGGGGAGACCGGGGCTGGTTGGCCCCAGGAGTAGGTTGACTAATTGTTAATAACTTTTCACTAACGTGTACTCTACTGCGGAGCGACTTTCTGTAGAAACAAGTCACTTCTACTATGTCATTCATTTGTTTCCGACACCACCATTACACGTCGTTAGGCAGTTACCAGCGTTTATCGAAAAATTGGCTATGTAAGTAAATATGTTTTCTTAAAGATTTGATGTTTCCACGCTGTATATAGTTGCAGTAGAATTAATGCGAAGGGACTATTTTAAAGTTTGTTTATTAAACGACCTACTGAGACTGCGTTTTTGATTTTACATAAATAATTAAAGGTTATATAGAGTATTGAAGTCAAAATGATCGTTCGGGGCTGATTGACTAATAACGTTCGGGGTTACATGACTAAGCTGGTCAACCAACCCCAGTGATGGTTTAAATTGTTATTTATTATTAAAAAGTAATAAATATTTTATAATAAAACAACTCTCGTGACATTGTGCTATTTTATTAGCATTCAGATAAGTTGCTAACAACATTTTCTTCACTGATTGCACCTATAGTCAACCTACCCCATACTGTTAGTCTACCAACTCCGACCACGGGGCTGGTTGACCAGCATGTAAGGCAGCGATGCCCCGATGGGCGGCCCGAGAGTACGAGCATCCATCGCATTTTCCAAAGCTCGCGTGGAAGGGGGTCTCGAAACCAATGAAGTTGCAGGCATGTAACGGATGAGGAAAACTCTAGTAGTGTGCGTGAATTGGGAAAATAAATAGGAATTGACTAATGATTAAACAATAATATTATGTAATTCGACGAAATAGACTTGAACATTCCCACTTACACCTCTGATTAACAAAAAGTTTCTTATTAAACGATTTTTATTCAGCTTCAATCCTCTGTTTGTGTGTTTGTTTGTATGTATGTTTGTTCAGTTCAAATCTAGAAACTCAATTTTAACCCACTTCCAACTATCCAATAGACTTCAAACTTTGCAGGCATACGTAGTTTGGACGACAATACAAAATTATGAAGAAAAAGAAACCTCCCAGGGTTTAAAAAATTATCCTGTCATCAAAAAATAGAACCCATAACCGCAAATCCAAACGACTCGAAATCAGCCTATAACCAGAAGTCAAATCAATTTAATCGCAATGAAATCAGCATGTAACGGTTACATGCTGATTTCAGGGTACGAGCCTACACGCACACTACTAGAGTTTTCCTCATCCGTTACATGCCTGCAACTTCATTGGTTTCGAGACCCCGTTCCACGCGAGCTTTGGAAAATGCGATGGATGCTCGTACCCTCGGTCCGCCCATCGGGGCATCGCTGATTTAAGGTGTTAGAAAAACATTAAAATGCCTTAATTGTTGTCACATTTAGTCAACTTTAATAATTTAATCAGATAGCCAAATGTATGCCCTATCAAATATACTAACCGGTTTAATGATATTTCGTCCACATAATTTATTAAAAATCAAAAACTGAAAAACTGGCCTACCAGCCCCGGTCTCCCCTACGCTACGTTTTCATAATTAGCTCAGCTGACAAATCTAAAGCGTTCCCGGATGAAAGGTCGAGAATGATAGGAGAGTAATAGACTCCAGTTTCCTGGTTTTTCACTCGAGAATAGTATCGTACGCGGTGTTAAAGGTTAGCGCGTCACAAGTTGCTCGAGCGTCACCGCTGACGTCGATCGATCCCGAACCGCTGCACATTATAGGTACGTATCTGCGTTCTCTCCGAGATGTTGCGAACTGGGGGCGAGGAATCGTACGACGTTTATCGCGGGGAGGCCGTGAACGATCTACGATGCATGCAGGATCTATACACCGCGGATCGTCCACGGAATTCCCAGCCGATTAACGAGCAGCAGCTTCCTCTAATCCTTGCTTTCCCGGGACCAACCAGCACCACCACTCTTCGTAATCCATATCTGTCGCCGTTCGCCAGGTGCACAGCGAGCGCAGGATTTTTTAATCAAACGAAAGATTCGCGAGGAAACTCGGTCGGAGGATTGGATTTGAGCCGGACGTTGATTCGTCGCGCTTTACAGGCACGTTTCTTCTTCCCCGGTGAATAGGTATACACAGAAACCTACGTCGGAAGCGACACACCGCCGGGAAGGGAGAGGCGACGCGTGAACCGATTCCTCGTTCGAGAGGCACGGCCAACTGGAATCCGTGAGCGTCGTACGCGACCTATCGACCCGTGCAAAAAGGGCGGAACACCCTTGACGGTTCGTCGTAAAACATGGTCGCGATGTGTTTTATTGACCGACAGAGGAGAGACCTGTTCGCTTCAGCCCCGATAACGTAATAATCCTTTATCGCGCGATTGAAGAGGACACAGGCCAGGCGGAAAGCCGGGAATATACCCTTTGACGGCCGAGTGCTTGTTCTTCCCCGGAACGGCCCGGCGACGTTTTTACGAACCGACCACGTGAATCGATTCGACTCGCCGCGGTTCAGCGAACAGCTCGAAAAATATTTTCGCTCGTCTTTTGTCCGCCGCGCCGAGTGGGCTCTGGGCGTCGCGCATTCAGCTTTGCCTCTCTTAAACGAAAACGAGGCAGAGTTGCCTCTCCCGTTTTGTAATAACGGGGCAAATTAATTTCGTAAAATGATCCCGGGCTCGATTGAATCGTTCGGCAAGCCCAGCTTGCGCACACAGGCCCAACAAAGTAGAAAGTGGAACGATCCGATGGGAACTGAAGTCTCGAATCAATTGGTTTTGCTTTTGCGTCGATTGGCTCGTCGGCTGTTCTCCTTTTCCCTCGTACTTGCCGCGGCTGTCCGCGGGCGGACCTTTTAAATCGTCCCTTCTTCGTTACCATTCCGAATGGACCGCGATTAACGCGAGTTAATTATTTCCGGGCGGATCGGCCGCTCGCTAAACGATTCGCCGGGGAGGTGCTCGCCCGCCAGGTACGACCGACGGCGTCCCCCGTGAAATTAAAAAATATCAGTTACTCTTCTGCCTTTTCGCTTCCTGCCGCGGATGCCCCAGTTTCTGACGGCTCGTTGATTCAACGACGGACACCGGCTGGCTCTCCTCGCTGTAATATTTACAGCAGAAACGGCTCTGCGATATCTCGCGTCCGGCCTATCGTCGGCCTTTATAAATAGGCGTTATCAGGCCAAGTTCTTGGCTTAGGGAAAAGAGGTCGGGCGATTTCGCAGTTTTTCGAGAGCCATTAGACGAATACCAGATTCACGGTGAGCTGTCTAAATCGAAGAGACGAAAAAAAAATTCATTGGGACGGATGAACGTTGCGATAGTCGGGCGCGCCACGCTCGGATCGACGATCAATTTCGTCCGTCTGGCATAGAAACGATACTCCGGGACACCCGATGACATCGATGGACGCGTTGTCGCTTGAAAATTTCGGAAATCGCCCGGTCAACGGAACGTTCGATCGCGCGTGCATGGAGCCACCGGGGGCCTGGCTCGCTTCCATTTACCGTCGCGCTAATCACGAAAACGCGCGGGCTTCGTTAGTGCGATGAACTTTGCCGGCTTTGTCGCGCGTCGTTCCGAATTTCAACGAAACGCTTCTCGTTGCAACCGGGTGCTCTTGGGAAGCGACGAGTGCTAGGAACAAGTAGGTACGGCTCGAAATTGTTCGTCTCCGGCGCAGGATATCTCTAGCATCCTGGATTCGATATTCAGCTCTCCCTAGCACTCGGCGGTGTCATTTTCATATTCCGCGAGCAGATCCTTTCGTCGGGATGATTGGCTCGCTGCGCGGCAGCTTGAAACCCGCGTCTCGTGGCGACACATTTGTATCGGGTTTCGGGGGGTGGTCGATTCACGGTAGCTCGTGGCGCGCGCTTTATCAGCGCCGCGAAAGTATCTCGTCTGCCGGAGGAGCGGCGGGACGAGGCTGCATTTTAGCAAGCAGGAAATCAGTCGTATCTAAACTCGTAATGGGAAGAGATATATACGCGCGATGCTTCGCCGCCGACGGTAATATCCGTCCCGTCGCCGCGCCGGCCGGTCGGCCAATGGCCCCTGACTCCATCGCCCCGGCGTGCTCGCGAATCCTCGTCCGCGGATTCGCAGGCACGCGTTCGAAGCCCCGTGAATTTTGCACGATCCCGCCGTGCGATATCGAGCTTGTCCCGACATTTCCGACAGACTCGAAAAACTGACGAAACAACGGTCCACCGTTTCGTCGAGGGGCCGCGGGGGTGGTCGCCCGCTGACGGACGCCATGTGGATTAGCCTCGCGAGCGCCGGATCGATCTCCGCCCGACGGAAATTATCAATTCTTCGGGCACGAATCGCCGTGCCTGAAAGCCACGCGAAAGTTGCAGGTTCGCAGAGCATGTAATCTGGATAAGTTGTTGCTATTTCAATTGTAACAGCAGCGTTATGAATATGATGCAGCCGGCTCACAAGGGTATTCAAAATATTATGAATTTTTGGGGATATGTAGAGGATATATAGATATGCATTATGCAATTTTTTTTGCTCCCTAAATTTACTCCAAGGGAGTAAAATTAACGCCTGGAAGTCCGGCTATTTTCCGACTTTGTGTTAGGTATAACTCGCGAATTGTAAGAGATAGAAAAAAGTTTTCAGACAAAAGTTAGGGTAGACCGGGGGCGGTAGTAACAGGGGGGCGAATGTAACACGCTAAATATCTCAAAACATATAATAGATATTAACACCAATTTTGGATATATGATGAACAATGACATTTGGAATATACACGTCCATGCTCTAGGAATACAGATACGCAATAGACTTAAAATTGTAATATAAACACTCCCCTCGCAAGTATGTTTTAATCTGCAATTCGACCTTTTTTAAACTAGTATTGATCGTTACTTGGCACTTTTAAGCGTCTCGTTAGTCAACATTTATAATTTAAGTTCAAAAGCATGGTCGGGGGCGATTGTAACATCGGCAGTCGGGGTCGGTTTTACCGCAACAGAACCGAATAGGGACAAAGAAGGCGAATAATATTGTCTTATTTCCATGAAATCCTATAGCATAGCACAAGCAAACCAAATGAAAAATTGTGGTGCAATATACCGAATGTAAGGATTGACGCAGGTTGATGCAGAATGCACCAACCAAAACGTATTTTATTTCTGCCAGAATTGCGATACCACATAATTTGTTATAGATTTTACTTTTTTCATTTATTATTATAATCTAAATCAATAAATATTTTAATTTTGTAAAGTTATATTTGTGCTACTATCGACTCCATGCAGTGTTACAACCGACCCGAGGTCAGGGACGGTTGTAAGTTGTAACACTTTCTCCGCTTCTCATTTTTTATTAATAACCGGAATATTACTTGACACACAGCGAAACTGTTGTGGCTCAAACAATGTCAGATAAATAAGTAACATTTTCGTAAAAAAACTATTGTTGTAACTGTAATAGTTTTTGCGTAATCGTATTCCAAAGTCAAAGTGTTACTACCGCCCCCGGTCTACCCTACTTCCTTTAATTAGGTCCATCGTTTGGTAACTTACACTTCTTACGGTTCGCGGGTTAAAACTCAAAATCGGGAAATAGTCGAACTTTCAGCGGTGAATTTCACCCCCTTAGAGTGAATTTGGGCACCAAATAAATTGTGTAATTTCTGGGTCGCGGATCTTCCCCTGTCAGTTATTTCGGAGCAGCTGTTCTCGCGTTTAGCGACAATGCCAATAGTTGCGTCGCCAATAATATGGCCGAGTTAGTCCCGGTCTGTCGGATCGCGAATATACAGCGCGCGTTAATCTCGACTCCGCATGGAAATGCATTCAGCAGGCGCGCGGTTAACGCTGCGGATCGAGAACCAGGCAAATCGGATGCGTAATGAATTCAGAAGCGATTCGTCGACCGAGTTTCTGCTGGATCGACGGACTCTGACGCGACGCGTGACTCGACCTCGCGCAGCTGAGCTCCGCGTAAGGATCCTCGTCGAGGGGGCAGAGAAAGGGTTTCGACGGCGGGAAGTGGGTACGCGTGGAATTTGTCGCGATCGTTAGCCCGAAGTGGTGCCGTAGGTTGGTTCGCCAGCGGGATCCCCGATGTGGCCGGAAACGCGACTAAACAGGTGTTCGAGCCAGCTGCTGCCTTCTTCTATGGCTCGTCACGAATCTCTGCCGCCTCTATTTCCGTCTTCCCTTTCTCTATCCATCTATCCCTCTTTCTTCATCTCTCGGCATTTCCTAAAACGCGGCGGTTATTCCTGGCGGTGTCTCTCGCGCGCAATGAAACTTTTCCTGCGCGGGTTTCCTCTCGGGGCAGATCCCTCGTTACGTTTAACTGCCACCGAGCTACGTCTGCAAGAAGCACGACAGAATTTTACGTAAGAAGCGATCTTAAAATAGAGCCTTCGGTTAGCCAATGTCACGGATATTGAACATCGGCACGCAACGCGATTCAGCTGTTCTTACGCGGCCGACGTTTTTGTGTTAGGTCGCTGCTAACAGTTCTGTCCACTGGCGGGCGTAAAACAGTAATTGAGTTTCTCGGAATCACAGTGCACTGGGGCCGAAACTATGTACACTTGCTGTGTTGCGCTGCTTCCCCCGGGTTTCCCACATCTGCTGATTATTTTCGCGCTATTTGTCACGAATGAAAGTCTCATTAGCCATGGCAGCGTACTTGTCGGCTTCGAAAGAAGACAAAACTATGTACCACCTTTTGGCAACAATGAATGTGTTAAATAAGGGTGGAGTGACGAGGGACAGTGGCATTGTTACCGGACATTTAACGACCTGTTAGCGATCCCTTGTTTTAACCTAACACAGCCCTTGGCTATTTCGCTTATGGAGGGTTTAAGCCTTATGGCGCCGTGGGTGGCCGTGGGACAATGCGAGTGATTTAAAGTCACGTAGGCATCGGCTGTAAAATGATTGTTCGGAGCGAGGGAATTTGTAAGGACAGGCAGGCGACCCGACGTCGTATTCCTAAACACTAGATGGGGGATTTCGGTGCCGAAGGATCTGGCCGCGGAGTGGGGAAGGGAAGGCTCAGGTAAGAACGTTGTTATGACCGCGCAGCAGTTACTGTACAACCTTGAAACCGAAAGTATGTGTACCGCGAGCAAAGCTGAAGGAGCTGGGCAGCAGAGGAGCGAGAAAGCTGGCGGAGTCGAGCAAACCCCACGAGCCTTCTCGTTTCTTCCAGCTACACCTCGACCGCTTCAGCTTCCCCATACGTTCCTCCTTTAAAAATCTGCCCTACCGATAATGAGTCCACTTAGACCCAACTGCCAACTGCCAGTGCTTAAAATAATCTCTAAACTGATACTCAGTCACAGGTCACAGTGGCATTTGTGCGAGCGGTCCGCCAATTAACTTGAACGATGTGAGGGTCTCGTTAACACGCCCGAGAGGTGTAGAAAATTGAAACGCGCTGACCGAAGGGAATTTTGTGTTTCAGCGTGGACCGGGACCGGCTTCGGGAGCGGGAACGACAGGCCCGCGCGGCGATGTCGGTCCAGGCCGAACAGGCGGCTGCAGGAGGTGGTCCTGACACCAGACACCATCACCATGGCCACCACAACCACGCTCACCATCACGCTAATCCGCATGCCGTCGCCGCTCCGCTGTTCCGCGCCCCCGTCAGGGTAAGTCTATCCACTGCATGCGCTCTCATCTTATTTTTCTATCGTTTACGTGGCCCCAGCACCGAAAGCCCAGCTGCGCTAGGGGATCGCGTGGCCGAGATAATTTAGAATAAAGGTCTAAACACACTTATCGGCAGATAAGTGAATACTTTGATACACGCTTGGAAACAGAGGGGCGTGGAGGATATCTTCTTTTTACCACCGGCACGCCGGCACTGATCTGCCACCCAACTGATAAGCGCGTTCAGACCTTAATGCGCTTTTTGAGTAAGCATTCGTTGACGTTAATTTGTGTTTGTTCGAGAGGTGGGTACTTGTAGACACTTGTTAATGGAACACCAAAGTACCTACCGGTTATACGTATATTAAACGGTGAATGCGTTAATAAGAAATACGAAGGGGGTGTACACGATATCTCCACGTTCCTCGCTGCATGACACCCCTCGCGTGACAGATGGCAGATCAGTTTTCCGCGCGTTTAAATCCGTCTCCCTTCCGTTTGTCAACTTCGCGCAATCTGATTGATCGTACGTACAGTTCGAGCCGGTGCACCGCTCGCGAATCTACTTTGCGAATCGGTTCTCGTAATTAGACCTTGGTCACGAAAGCCGTTTAAGGCAGGATACCACCTTTGCACTTAAAAAAAATTGAAATTTTTTTTGTTCTCAAAGTACTCTTTCAAGTGTATAGAATCGAAATTCATTCATTAGAAAGGTGGCCGGAACCTTTTTCTTGTGTAAAAACCGGATTGGAGCAGATATATAAATCTATATAAAACTTTAAACGCGTTTTTCTCGAAACGATGTTTTCCAAATCAGCGTGTCAGATTACTCCTACAATTTTCATCGGATTGACTTGAAACTTTGCACAATTCTTCCGATTGGTGTAATCTAACGATGTACGTAGGACGTTTGCTGTAGCGTTGTTATTTTTCTTTTGGTGCGCAATTTTATAAATTTTTTTAAACTTTTTTACCCTAAAAAATTGACCTTTTCGTTAAAATGGCCGTCATTTTCTTAAAAATCGAAATTTCGTAAAATCCCTACGTACAGCATTGAACAATATTGTTGTTAATAGGGACATTCTTTGGTTTCTTTTCTAAGAGCCACGTACAGAGCGGAATTTGACACGCCGTCTAACGATGTTTCTCCAAAGGAGTGTATTTTGGCGCCACCTACAAGAGATTATTTTTTACTTTTTCAGTTTCAAAAAATGTGTAATTACAGATTAAAGTTACATTAATGAATGACTGAAACCGATTTTGTTTCTGCGCATTCTTTGTATGCAAAAAAAAATCATGAAAAACGCCTCCAAAATCGCAGTCAAAGGTGGTATCCTGCCTTAAACCCGTGGCCGATACAGCGTATCCATAGCGTCGGGGCTCGTGCCCCGAAATGATTTCATTAGTATCTCCTCGTTATCCCACTCTGCCTAAGCAGGCTTAGCGTCTTTCGGTGTCGTCGCCCGCCAGGGTATTAGCTTCTCGATGCCTCGTTTAGCTGCCATATGGCATCGTCTCGTCTCGCCTCGCCTCGCCTCTCCTCACCTCCCCTCTGCCCCTCTTCACGCCCCGTGGAAACATTTGGCCAGGCCCTCGGACGCACCTACGATCCTCAGGGTCTTCCGATTTCAGTCTCGAATCTCGAAGACGAATGCCGAAGCGGTAGCAGCTGCCTCAACAGCCTACACAGAAACCCCATACGACCGTTGTGGCGAAGCCAAAAGACCTCCTCCAGTCTCTCCCATGGCTCGTAAAAATCCTTCTCCTCTTCTTCTTTTATCTCAGCCCTCTTCGACTTCGCCCTCCTTTGCTCTCATTTCTTTACTGTTCCCGCTATCTCAGTAGCGTAGATCCAACTCGAAGTTGCATTGACTACAGTTGCATCTGTTAATCGTTCACTGGGAGGGTGGCAAGTGGAAGGAGAGCAGCTCGAAGTCAATTCGCAATTATCGATACGATTTCTTGCACGACCCGCGAGTCACCTATCGAACGTCTCGAATGGCCTCTCCGCCCCGTACTCAACAGGTGTTTCGCGACTTTTAAACTTTCCTAATAACCGTTTTACGAGCCCCGAGGATTTCCATCTCCCGCGCGGCGCACCTGCCGTCTAAAAAAATTTCGCAGCTTTTTCTACCTGCTAAGCTGCAACCGGTTGACTTTCGTGCTCGAGGAACCGAATGGTCGTAATAAGGACTGGTCGGCGGCTGATGGTGCCTTAATAGCCGTTTATCTACTGGCTCCGCGGCTTATCTCGCTACGCGCCTCGAACCACTTTGTATGCAGCCAAGATCCATTTCGTTATGGGCGCGCTGTTCGAATTGCGGAACGCGGCGGAAGCTTTAATCCTACGTCAGCCGTTCCTTTATCCGACGGATATATGGGGAAATTATTTGGGTCGTCGGAGTCGTAAAGAAACCGTTGCAACGCGATTGACGACCTGCGGAACGCCTCGGGTTTCTTTCCAGCAGAATTGTGAGTCCCTGTCGGCGCGCACGGGGTTCGAAGTGGATCAAAATAGAAACTCAATATCGAGCGTAATCTATCTTGTGGCCCCGCGCGTACCACACCTTCACCGTGAACCTCTTCGCGACCTTCTTTCGCGCATCTGGCTGAAGGCTAGATAGAAAGGAAAGCATCGAGCGACGGGTAGAAAAAGTTGGGAAAGGCTGCGTTAGAAGGGGAAAAAAGAGGAAAACGAAGTGGAGGGAAGAGCCGTCTTACGAGGTACGAGCTGCCTTCTACTTCTGGTTTTTACGAGGACGATCAACGTCACCATATCTCTCTCTCTCTCTCTCTCTCTCTTTCTCTCTCTCTCCACGCGTGTTGGAAGTTCGAAGCAAGCCCCACCAGATTTCGAACGTGACGGCGTCCACTATTGCGATGCTCGCTCCAAGGATACGCCAGAACTTGATCAGGCCAATGTGCGCATATACAGGTTGTTCCATGGTTCGTGGCGCCCCTTAAACCGCTGCATCCCTATCCACAACCCTCTTCTTTCCAATCACACCACGAACTACGGAACACCGTCTATCCTGGCCATTAATTCGCTCGATATCAATGCCCCGGACCGACTTCTCTCTCGGAGAGGTGGCTGCAGGAGATCAACGAACCCCGCGGGAATTCAGGGCGATCTATCCAGAAGGAAAACGGACGAGCGTGCTGATGGAGCGAACGAATGTGCGCGGAACGGTGATGCGAGGGAGAATTGAGAGAGAGAGCGAGATAGGGGGGACCCTTAAATCGTTGAGTGGGACGCGAGATCGTAAAGTCGCGAGCGGTCTTTATAGGTCGATTGCGCGGCGGTTCGCGGGGACCTATCGGTAGTCGGAGCGTTTCGCGATCGGGAATAAAGACGCCGGACGACGACCGCGAAGACCGCGGCGACGAGGAGCAGGCCGAGAGCAGGGCGAAGCCGCGAGGGGGAAAAAGTTGGACGCGTGTACGCCCGCGGCGAGACTACGCCGCGACTCTGCTCGCGAACTTAAGCAGCAGGCGCGCGCGTATTTATTACCGAGATTAACGGCGCGCATTTGCATTTCCATGTAGCGTGGCTCGCACGCGGCGAAAACTTGTGATTTAGAGCGAGCACGGCGGAGGTCGGCGCGCAGAAGGGCGCAGGGAGGACAGGCGTGCCTGCGTTTTCTCCGATACGCGAATCAGAAACAACGGGCGACCAAGATGGAGACCTTGCTCGCCGCTGGGCTGATTATAAGCGACCCGTTCCTTAGAGAATCGCTCCCGAAGGAACTCGACCAGCTCGGGGGAAATTAATGGAGCGCCTCTGCGATCGGGACGCGATTCCTAGATCCTGCGCCGCGCCTCCCCGTGGCTGCGCGTTATCGCGTCACGTCTGACGCTTGAATTATTGCGCGGGAGAAAGTGTTGCGAAAATTAACAATCGCGGCGCGTGATTTCACTTGTAATGGCGGGCTCGCGTGAAGTTCTGGCGCGCGGTTCTTAACACCGGCTAATGGGCCTACCATCGCGCTCGGACGTTTAAAGTCTAATGGGCTAGCGATTCTATTCGCGTCAGTCGTATTTCGGGTTTGCGGAGTGCGCACGTACAACGCGGCGGTAACTAGCCTGTCGCGCGCCATAGACAATCAATGGAACACTCGGCGAATTTAATTGCAATCAGCGGAAGGTTAAACGGGAGAGGATTTGACGTGCTCTGGCGCGACCTAAATCCAAGCGCGGGATCCCTGGGTAAAAGATTGACGCTGGTTCCGCGGGATTCCTTGGGTGGGATGATTTCTGAGCTCCTCGCGCTTGGCCGGGGAGGCATCTCTCTCGCGTCGTACTCCCAGGGGCGAGGGCATTCTTTTTGATAACAGCAGCCGCGCGTTTTATTTCTGTGCGGCAGATAAGAGGTTCCTCCTTGCTTTTACTCTCCTTCCCTCGGTCTACAGCGACGTGTTTACAGAGGCGGGCAGGTGGAAAGGTCTCTTTCGCCACCTTGAAAGGTGCTGCAGTAAACCAGAGAGTATTACTCCCTTGTACAGGTGTCGAGTTGCGAGAAGTTGTCCATCATCGCGCTCTCCCTCTCTGCCTCGTCTTTTCTCGCTTCTGCTCCTCTCGAATGTGGAGCGCGAGTTCGGTGCAACGAAATGGAGCGGGGGCAAACTGAGATCCTTCTCGCTTTCTTCTCGAGCCGATCGAATCAATTGAATCAATCGAATCGGAATGCTAGGCTCGACGAGTTAGTAGGGGAGAGGTGCTATAAAAGGGACACTTTTGTTTAGCGTCCATTTCTGACAATGTCGTTATAGGTATTTAAAAAACAACTACATCACAAGAAAGCGTGTTTATTTCCCTTCGATAAAAGTATATTGCGAACTCATCAATTGTAATAGAAAATAACAAAATCTTCGAATTTCAGAAAAGTGGGAAATGTCCCTTTTACGACTAGGTGGTTTTAAATTGGACAGTATAAGTCATGAAAGGGACACGTTAATAAAAATAAACTTATTAAGTATTACAATTATAATTCTAAATCTTAATGATACAAAACAACGAAATCTACGAAAAAATTAACTCTTTGTACTATAAATCATCAATATTTTATTATTAATGACACATGGAACAGAAAAAATTTATTTATTTATTTATTTATTTATTTATTGAATGTGCCTTTTATTCCGCATGGCTCATTGGCTCATTTACCGCAAATTTACATACAACTGTAGCAAATTTATAACTTATAACGACGGCCAATTTATTGCCACACATTTTTTTGACGATAAAGTTTGTCGCTTTGAATAGTCACTTTATTAATTCTTAAATTTGAAACAATACGCCATCAACTAATAATTCATAATTTAAAACAATGTCATCTATGTATCAGATGATACACTAATAACTTTACAGGAAAGTATAATACATATAGTGTCCAGCAGTACACGTGTATGAGAGGGACAGTCATGAAACGGTCGTCCCATTTAAGACTTGTTATGCTGTTCCTTTTACGACTATAAGTGAGTTTAATATAAAATAACCGCAAAACAAAGAAAACAATTAATTAAGCTTACCTCTTAAGCGTTTTCGTTTCAGTTGAATACAGGCTCTTTTAATGATATAACACTTTAACACTTTGTATATATCTTGATCTCAGAAAACGACACAGAAAACCAATGAAAGTTTCACTTTTACTGCCGAAAAACATCACCGTGGATTACTACTCTGTTGCAAGTGAGATCGCAGTGAAGTTTACGTCAAATGACTAGGCACTAGTGTTGCCATAAACAGGAGAATAACTTGCATGTGTAATGCGTTTAGAATTTTGGAAACTCGATTTGTCCCATTTAAGACGTGTCCCCTTTATAGCACCTATCCCCTATTATACCGGCGACTCTAATTACTCCTTCGAGCTTGTTTCTTCCCATCGTTACAAGTGATCGCGTGGTTTTTCCTATGTATCAGCAGCTTCTTTCCTTCGCACACGAAGTTCTCCGAGATGTTGACGAGTATTCCCCCGTCTCGTTCCCACCAGTAGGCCGCGGTTATCGAATCGTTATGCGCGTTACGTATGCGCGGATAGTGCACGCGCCGATCGTAAACAAGACGCTCAGCGAATGGGTTACGCTTAGAAATCCAGCCGGAGCAGCTTTCTTCCGCGCGACACACGGAAGGAAAGCCAGAAGCCGGTGTCCTCGAAGGAACGCCGCTCGCCACGTTTACAGGTAAATCTGAAAACCCGCGCAGTTCTCGTTCGACGGACTGTCGAAACTCTTTTCTGTCCACGGCCCCGACTCTCGTTACGGAGAAACCAGCGAAGCTCTCGATACCGCGACATTTCCGCGGCTTATCGCGACACTCGCCGCGTTAAATGCCGTTTTACGTAACAGCCTGGCGTTTCCACTCGTTAGATATTCCCCCGCCTCGACCAGCCAAGCGATCCCCTTCCAGCAACATTTCCGGGATCCTCGATGCCCATTCACGCGGCCCAACAGCCGAAAGCTGCCCTTTGACGCGCCCTCAAAGCCACCCCTGCGAGCACGTCCGCCATAACGTCGCGATATTCCCGTGGCAAACGTGCCGGAACTAAAGGGCAAAGAAACATCGAATCGCGCTGGAATCCGCCGGCAAACTTATCGGAGATAGCACCTCTCCCTCCCGCGAGGATTTTCTGTCCGTATCCTGTCGGATGTGGCGCATCCCTGCACGGTGAATCGTATCTCGGAGAGCTGGCTATAACAGAACATATGCGACGTCAAAGTCGCCGCATTACTCGGGCAGGATTATTCTTCGCCCAGGCTCGTGGCTTTCCCGACAAACCAGTTCAATGGTCGATTACTGCGCAAAGGTCTGCGAAGCTTTTCAAGGCGAACTTTCATTACACAGCTGGAGTAGTTTTTAGGATAGTTCACGCGGAAGTTGCGGGATCTCTATCGAGCGAGCTTGGAAAGTAACTTATAGGTCGTTTCAAGGTGCTTGCTGGAATATTTCGTCTCTCGCCGAAGGTTTCGATTGCACTTGTTTATAGGAACGTAATTCCATGCCTGGAATATTCACAACGTCACGGTCGACTGGTAGATAAGGCCCCTTCCAAATACGACAACTTTGACCCAGAAGATTTCGTCGAACAAAACAGTTTCGCAGATAATGGAGCGATAAGGTTGAAGTGGGACACCTTGTACACCTCGTTGACTTTACGACGCTGGCGGGGCTTGCCTTGAATCGCGATGGGGAGGGATTTTCGGCGATGGGGGAAGATCTCGAGGGTCGAGGCGTAAAGCTGCACAACGGAGGCTTCGCTGCGCATCGTTTAATATTTTCTTCGCCGGTGCATCGAAGACGCTTCTCCCGCAAAATGAATTTTCCTCAGTCGAAAACCCTCTCTTTACTCTTGACACAACAGTAATGTAATTATCAAAACGAGGTGAAACCGAGTTGGCCCACTTTCGCCTTAACGCCCGGCATCTGCTCGATTTCCTTCTCGCTGTTTATCTGGAAACTCGCGGAACACCGGAACACGGTCGTATCTAAATACAGAAGTCCCGTGGACGATATTTTCGTTGCAACCCGGTGTCTGAGAGCATCGTAGACCTCTCGTGTGCCCGCGTGCACTTGCCCGCGGATCGAGCGGCACGGAACGGGGGCGGGGTCGCGATTAAATAAATAATTAAAGGATCGTGGGGGATCAGAGTCGGCGGTATCCAGGTCGGGGAGCGTTCTATGATCGTTTGCGAGAAAGATACGAGACAGCGCGGACGGTACGCTAGCGTCTGACGCCTTCAATTAACCTAATTAACCAGCGTCACGTACTCGTCAGGGGGGCCCGGCGCTTGCTGCACCGCCTACCGTTCGATTCGACCAGAAATCGTCGCGCAGTTACTTACCCAGGCCCAGGCGATTAATCGTGACGCGGGCGCGTTTCGTTGAATTTCCTATTGCCACCGGGGCTTTATCGCGCGGGCGACGGAACGGTGAAAACAAATGGCAGCTGCATACGTATTGAGACGCGGAGTGGCGCGATAAGGCGACGCTTAACGCGATCGCGAAACACACGGGGCCGCGTTGTTTATCGGCGCGGAGTCGGTTCGGTGCAACCGGTGGCAATGAACAACGCCTTGTCTATATTAATAGAAACGCGATGCGACGGAAGAGGCAGACGCGAGGCGGTGTGTATATCTCGTTCTGCTCGTTACGTAACGAACAAAAGCTCCTGAATCGCAGCGGCGCGAGACAATTAAGAATCGCGATCTGTTTTTTCTACGCGAGCCGTATAACTGGCGGAGTCCCCTTTTGTCTGGTAAGAGGAACGCGCGTAATCCCGTTTTCCCCGCTGTTGCGCCCCGAGCAATTTGTCCGTTCACGTTCAGGGCTTGAAGAGCGACAATCCTCGCGGAAATATTCACCGCGATTCGCCTGCTCGGCCTGTTAACTCGGTCGGACAGGCTACAGCCCGCCGTGAAAGCTTGGTAATTACGTCCACACACAGGGTGCGCGTCATTTAATCATTTTTAAATACACAAGCAGGCATTTCTGGCGGAGAAACCACCGTAGCTGGTATTAACCATAAACGCCGGACCCTTTGAAGTCAATTCCATCCACTCCGAGGGATCTCCGCGGTAACTCGGTCCCGGTGTATTTGAATTTACTCCGAAATTCATTGTGAACCGCCCTCGAATCGCTTTAGGCAGATGAGAGAATTCGAAGATAACTCGAAAGCCTGCGAACTGTCGAGGGCTGTTTCTGACAGGGCGAAAGGCTTTCCTAGACATCCGAAGGGTGTCTCGCGAAAACCTCTGTAACGCTTGCAATCCCCGACCGACGGCACTTCCGTCGAATACGCGACGACGGGGGATATCGGTTTTGCTCGATGCACACCGCGCCGGCGAGAAGCTCGCGGCGCGTGGCGCGTATCGACTCGCGGATCGCGTAACTCGCCGTTGGGCCTGGGTGATTGCACGTCGATGACGATGACGCCCCGCGACGACGTCGCCGATAACGGCCCGGCCCTTGGAGCAGCGACAAATGGCGATCATTTGCCAGTGGCTCGCGGCACGTTTTGCCGGCTGGAAATTCATTACGGGCTCGAGGGGCGCGTCCGCGCTGAAACCAATCCGCCGTGCCCCGGGATCGATAGCTCGCCGTAGAAGGGCTAATCGCCTGGGATCCACCGTGAGAATGGCCGCAGAGAAAACTAGGAAAAGTCTGTGATCCTCGACTCGATATCCACCGGTGGCAGGTCCTCCAGGGAGATTTTCGATAACAGAGAAAGGGGAGAATTGATACGCTGTTTGGGCAGCGGCGTTGATACGCGACCTGGTATCGATATGTGCCATCAATTCGCTGACAGGGGACGTGGCTATCTACATATATGAGGTTTGCGATAGAGCTTGCAAAGGTTGTGTGAGATCGGTGGGCCGCGGAAGTCGACGTGCTTGATAATTTACCGACTTTCGCTCAGCTTCCTCGACGTCGCAGTGCCTGATGGGGACGCGGTGATCGTTAACGGGAAATTCTGGGGCACGCGTGCCGCCGCAATTCGTCGCGAGGAGGATTCGCGTTTCGCGATCATCCGATCGTCTGCCGATCGTCTATGGGATTAAGTCGTGCTCTCGCGTTAAGCGGAAAGCGAAGCCCGTGATTTGTAGGTCGTTTGATCGCATTATACCCGCCTCGTGGTTTACGTAATCCCTGCGCACGTTTGTGTGTAGGTGCATTTGCGCGTGGCCAGCGCGCTCGCTCTCTCTCTCTCTCTCTCTCGCTCTCTTTCTCTGTCTGTATTAGCTCACTGCGCTCGCGAGTGCGGGTTCGCGTGCACGTGCACGTTCCTAGTCGTGTGCCAGCGTTGGTACACGGCTACGTGGCCGCCAGATTATAGGTTAGGCTAGGTCCACGACTATTGTACTCGCCGACTTTTTCCCTCCTCCTTCTGCTCCGCTCCTCTCCGCTCGGCTTTCCGTCTTTCCGACTCTCGCTAGTCGACTTAATCGCGTCGCTCAAGGTCCGCGCAAGAGGGACTCCTTGGAGTTGTTTTTCAACAACTTCCTCAGCGTCCTCTGACGCGGCGAGCCTCGTGGCTCCGCGCGCGCGCGCGCTATGGATCGAGAAAAGTGGAGATGAACGACAGCCAAGCATTAGTATATAGGGGAGACCGGGGCAGGTTGTAACACGGGGTAAATTGTAACATAAGTAAAATCTTTTGAACGACAAATCTGGTAACACACAGCATGCGAGAGCTGCTTGACGATATTAGCACCGTCGGTTTTAGCGACACAAACGAGCGTTATGTATTCATTTTGTGGTAATAGCCCAGAATTTTAGTATTTAGAGCACGTAAGTAAATGTTGTCTTAGCACTTTTATTTCAATTAACCGTCATTAGGAACCGTTTGAATTTTTTTTTTATTATTATTATTATTATTAAACGTCTTTATTGCAAACAAACAAAACAAGCACACAGCAAGTAGCAAACAGAGCGAAACATGACAAATGCAAGGGCGGGGTTCAGTTAAAGACTGTTTTTCAACCCAACCTTAAACGAGAACTTAACCTAGACTTAAAATTAATACAAGAAAAGTAAAGAAAATAAAAGAAGAGAAACGAAGAGAAGACGAACCGACCAGATCGCAGAATGTGACATGATTTGTAGAAAAATTATAACGGATGAAGCAGTAGGAAAGATTTACAAGAACGTTTGAAAGAGGAGAGGGTCGGAAGAGCGCGGATTTCGGAGGGTAGCGAATTATAAAAATGGGGGGCAACATAGGAGAAGGAAGCACGAAGGTAGTTAGTACGATGACAAGGGATGGAGAGCAAGTCTTGGGAACGAGTAGAGTGGGCAGTGTGAAAGGAAGCGTTGGTCGGGAGAAGGTTAAACAGGTAAGAAGGGGAGCGAGTGCGAAGGATCTTATATATGATGCAACAAAGATGGAGAATCCATCTCTGACGCATCGGGAGCCAGCCAGATTTTTTTAGAAGAGGCGAGACGTGGTCAAATTTACGAGCACAGAATGAAAAGCGGAGGCAAGAGTTCTGAACGAGTTGAACACGGGTGGCAAGGCCGGCGGAAAGACGAGGACCATACACAATATCACAATAGTCGAAGAGAGATATGATAAGCGATTGTGAGAGTAGGAGTTTCTGATGAGTTGTAAGGAGATAGCGTGCAGGGTAAAGGATACGGAGACGAGTGTACGCAGCACGGCAAAGGTCAGAGACATGATTTTCGTAGCTTAAAAGAGAATCGAAACGGAGCCCAAGACTTTTCAGAGAGTTGCAAGGAAAGATGCTAGCGGAATCGAAGGAGAGTGAGAAGGGAGGCAGCTTGGCTAACAGAGGAGGGGAACCTATTACAATCAAGGAGGTCTTAGAAGGGTTAAGGGAAAGCCCATGCGATCTGGTCCAGCTCAGTATGTCCCCAAGTTCCTGTTCGATTACAGTGGTCGTTGTGTCGATATGAGCAGCATTAACAGTAGAAATGAGCTGTAAGTCATCCGCGTACATGTGAGCGACAGAAAACTTTGGAACGTTAGGAAGTTCTACCACACTACTGTTTCTTTGTCGCAAACGAATCAGTACACATTGGTTTATTATTATTTATTTATTTATTTATTTATTTATTTATTTATTTAACTTATACGGGTAAAACCCATTTCTTAAACAAAAAATTGATAATACACAATACCTAGTAGAGACGGACATTACGCAGAAATGAAAAATAAAAATAAACGAAATATACAGAGTACAATGACTGTAAAATCCACAGAAATGTACCTATAACTATCAAAACATAACCGTGCGCGCCACTGCTCTATAGACACTAGTCTTTATTTATTATGTGTACGCATTTTAGTAATTTGATGTTTAGGTTCTCGTTTGCTGAGATAAAACGCAAAAATTCGACCTCGGGGTAAATTGTAACATGTTACTATAGGGGAGAGTCTTGCAGTACCGACCGCTCTAAGTTTTTTGGTTATATCTTCGGCTAGAGTCGATAAAAATAAAAAATTCAAAAACATGTTTGTAGTATAGATAGTACTTAATAAGAGGAGGGAAATTATTTTTGTGAAATTTAATAATAAGAATTGATAATTCGCAAAAGTAAAAAAGTTGTATTTTCGAGGAAACGAAAAAGTGTCGCCCAGTACCGACCAACTGTTAAATTAGAAGATTTTTAAGTCTAAATGACTAACAATGTTAATAAAAAGACATTTAATTGTTACAATAGAAGATTTTTTCAAATTTTATTAGTACACACATCGCAAATAAAATAATTAATATTTTCCTGATTTGTGCATTCGACGTGTGCCCAACCTTCACATTCGATACACTGCACCCAATCTTCGTCAAATGATTCCTTGCAAATAACACAGGAAGAAGGAAGACTAAAGGAACGTCTTATAAATTAATCTCAGTTGCTATCAGATTGAACTTACAGATAAGAAAAATTTGATCTCTACTGGTTGATAGTCTGTTGGTCGGTACTGCACGACAAACATGTGGGAACATTTTAGATCATGATATATTATGTACCAAAAAATATTGTAAAACTAGGGCGTTTTATTAAACTTAATAGACTAGAGACAGTACACATCATAGAGCATAATCATTTACTTACACGAGAAACAAAAAATCGGCTTTGCAAAATAACTTTTAACCTATGGAATATTGACGAATACGTTTAATGTCTCATAACATCAAGCGCAATGGCGTACACGATACGACCCCGAAATAGGTTATACAGAATTGTGATTTTTATTTGTTTATTCAAGTAAAAGGCGCATATCTGCCGGAAGAAGCGAGAACTAGCTTTGGTCGGTACTGCAAGCTGGTCGGTACTGCAAGACTCTCCCCTACTTACTCCGCTCCAAATGGTGATAAAGCAAGCTATTTGCTGACACACCGGAAGAGGATGCTCTAGACGAACAACAGAACAATCGAGAATCCAAAAAATAGAAAAAAAGTATGAAGGCAAAAGTAAAGAAAGCACAGAAGAAGATTTTGATAGAATCAGATGAATAAGCAATGATTGCTTAACTCATGTATATCAAATGTTTAATAACGATCTGTGTTTTCATTTGTATTTTTTAGAAATGTTTATTTGTGTTCATATTTGTATTTAAATAAGTAAAAGAGATGTGTTACAATTTACCCCGAACTGGGGCAGATTGTAACAAAGGTTCAGATTTGTTTAAGATGAAGCTAGATGTCAAAGTGTCCAAGATTTTGTCACGTACTTTCACGCAATTAGTTCACCACATATGTAAGTAGTAAATCACGCAAATTATTTCCTGATCGAGGAAAACACTTTCGAGAAAAAACTGTGAAAACTTTTTTTGTTACAATCTGCCCCGGTCTCCCCTACCTATCGTAGTTTCCACAGTCTCGCGGCTCTGCTCTTCTCCGGGGAAGAAAGTCGCCGACCGCATCTTTCAAGTACACAGAGGTTCAATATTCCTATTTCACGTAAAAAGCAACGTCGGAGTGAAACGTTGGCGCTGTTTCTTCGTTTCCACGCGCCTCTTGCGGTGTGTGCAAATTGCCGCGCCGCGATAGCATCGTTGCGAAAAACAGGCGATCGCGCTTCACGGCGAGCGGAAAGTCGCCACGGTTGAGCCGCATTTCCTTTTGCGCGCTCGTGCTCGCGCGCTACGACTCCCGGTGCGTGCGAGGCGGGCTGGCATACGTGCGTGCGGGCATGCACGCCGCCGCCGGCGCGGCCGTCTTCGCTCGCTCTCGTCTCTGACCCAGTTTTCACCGTAGCTGTCGGCCCGACTAATCGGATGGCAGACGTTGGAACTCGGCAAGTTAAATTCCACAGGGTCGCGTCCGCTCGTCTCGCGTATTCCGCGCGAATCGCATCCGCCTCGAGTCCCCGAGATCGCTCCGTTCAAAGAAAACAGTCACGCTCGTCGTTCCCCCAATAATGAAATCGTCCCGTCGAGGCCGAGTTATCAAGCACAGCGTTAGCTTTAAGGCAAAGCCGATAGCGGACGGCCACGTGGCGGAAAACGCTTGGACGAGGGACTCTCGCGATTCGTGTACATACTTGGGCGAGTTACATCGAGCACCGCGTTAACTTTCCTATTGGAGAAAAGGGAAAGCAGGGTGTAGCTGATCGAGCCGTCAAAATAGAGTAGGTAATATCTCGCGTGCTCTGCCCGGCCGGCATTCCCACGGAAGGCAGGAAAAGCGCGCGCGTCAAGCGATATTATCGACGATCCCCGTGCGTGTATTCCTTTCGGGGCTGCCCCCTCTAGTCGTTTGTCATTTTCCGTACGACCGGTTGGAATTCCTGGCGGACGCGCGAGCCGCCGCTGGGACACGAGAGCGTATTTACCGAAGGTAATTCCTGTTGCGTGTCGAGGCGTCGCGCGCGAATACCTACCAGCCGGCGAAACGCACCTCTGATCGAGAAAAACCGCGATCGATTTATTCGCGGTTACGAAACGACGGCTGCTCGGCCAGACGTTATTAACGAACGTGCTTCCGCGCGCTCTAAAATTAGAAGGTCGCCGCGTAAATGGAAAGCGGATCGCGCGGGAGATGTTTCCTTTCGACGAAGACGCAGCGAGATTCCCACTTTTCCCTTGCCCAAACATCGTCGCGGCGCGCATACGTAATCACGGCTGCGAGTCGTGTTCCCAAGTTAAATCGAGCATCATCGAGATAACGGGGAGTCGATGGACGGGGCGCATCTTCGCGAGACTCGGGCCTCTCCAGATCGCCCTTAATGACTTTAATGTCCCGCGGTGGGGAAAGCGGGGCGACGAGGAATCCCGGAAACGCGGTGCCTCTCTCGCCCTTCTGCTGGCTCGTTCCTTCGTTTTCCCTTACGCGGCTTTCAAGTTTTGGATTTCCGAGACTGCAGACGCGACGGGACGAGGGGGAGCCTCCCATCCCTCTCCCAGCCTACTACATTATTCAAATCTGTCGAGGGAAGAATCCCGGGGTGAATTTTAAGGGGATGAAGAAGTCGAAGAGTGGCAAACGTTTCTCTGCTCTCCGCTTTTTTGCCTCTCCTACCGTTTGGTCTTTTCGTTCTGCTCTCTGTTAACCGATTGATGGGCCATTGTTTCTTCTTCGTGCAGGATCTTTCTAGATCTGTCGCGTCCTCTGGCATATTATCTTGTCACTGGAAATTGAGAGACTCGTTGATAGGGGCACGGTAATAACTTTCCCCTTTCTTCGTTGAGCGATTCTCGCGTTTCGACCCTGCTCACCCTCGGCTCTCATCTGCCTGAGATCTGCAGGATCGTCGTCGGCGTTCTCCCTCCGTTCCCGGGCTCCATTCACTGGCAGCGGTATCCTGTAATCCGTTTCTAGCGCCATTGTCGCGTCCCTATCCGCTCAGTCGCCAGGCTTCACGTGTTTGCGCGTCGCGAGCTGTCGCGACGCTCCCCCCTCGCCAGGTAGATCGTCGCTAATTAAATGACTAATTAAACTAACGCGTAAGTAATTAAACCGTGGCGATCTGTGTATCCAGCCTCGATTGAGCCTCGCAGTCACATTCAACGCGCCCTACCTTCACCCTCGCTAGGTCATTTTTTTACCGATCACGTTAATTGACTGAACGGTCAGCTTGTGAACGCCTCGAATATTCGTTTAACGCGATCAGCGATACGTCGGGCTCCTCGCCGGTTAATGGAATAACGTTGAATTATACCCGCGTTATCGGCTCCGCGATCGACTCGACCGCGCGCGCACACGCAACGCTGGACGCTCGCGAGCTTAATGAATTCCACGCTGCTCGCCGCGACTCGCCAGGAAACGCGTTCGCTCGATGGTACCAGGTGAAACCTGCCTTTTTCCTTGGACGTTTCCTTTGAAAAAACTTGATAGAGCCTTCGGACACTGAAGGATGACGATCGCCCCTCCGCGATCCGCCCAACACACCCTTTGCCCGTTGATAAGCGAAACTGGTTCACGCCTATCACCATTCATTCTCGACGGTCACTTTTGCCGGCCGCGACGCAGCGTGCAACGTTCGACCGAGCGACTTTCCCGAGGCGGTAAAGGCGGGCGCGTGACCGCGATGCGCCAGGCGGTCACACGCGCGCGTCGCGTCGTCGCGTAACCCGTGCTGGTATTTAGCGTAATTTATTAAACCGCCTCCGTGCCGGGCTCTCCGGCTCGCTTTTACCGTGTGTGCCAGTGTGGCCGCGGGGCGAGCGAGTGGTGGGTGGAGAGAGGGTGAAGCGGGACGACGCTGGCTGGCGAAAATACACACACGTGTGTAACGTGGTACGTACACGTCGGGCCACACACGCGGCCCCCCACACAAAGAGAGCAACCCTGGCTTTCACGGCGGGGGTGGTATGACGGAATCAATACCGGTGTGTGAGAGGGTGGGATAATGCGGTGGCTTGACGAGAGTTGTAGCTACTAAGGGGGGAAAGGGAATCAGAGACAGAGGGGCGGGAGGGTGGCGGTTGGTGGCGGCGAGAAGCCCAAGGGGCGACGGGGTTGGAGGAAGGAGCCGGGGAGGGGGGGGGGTGGTGAGGAGAAGTCGAGGACTAGCGGAGGAAATAAACAATGGGCTGGTAACCCAGGTTCGGTGGTACACGCTGCTGGAAAATTACCTACGATACCGGATAATGGAGAGACAGGGGAGCGGGGGTGGTAACCACCTTCTTCCGCGATCGGTGCACCCATTCTTTTCTTCGGCCTTTTACCTTTTTTTCCTCCCCTGTTTCCCGACCACCCTTTTCTCTTTATTGGCGAGTAATAATCACCGGGCATTATGGCGGTCCATTCTAGCGCGCTCTTATTCCACGGTCCCCGCGAACGAAGGGTGCTGGTGGTGCAGTGAAATTACTTTGCGACGCTCGGGGGTCGTGCCTGACTGAAACGTGTCCACTGGGGTGGCTCTTATTTTCGATTTTTGAATTTTCTTCGGGACACCCTCCACAATAGTTCCAAATAATTAAAAAAAAAATCTGTGTAAAGTTTCAGCTCGATCGGATAACGGGAAAGGGTGCCCTTGGGCCGTTAAACAATTAAATCATTATTTAACAGCTCACGAAGTCGATTTTATATCACGTCTTCCAAGTTATTGATTAAATAAAAAAATATGCCAAACAAAAGTTGTAGTTCCGGGCAAGGAGCATCTTTTTTGGTGTATTACTATTTTCCGTGCGACAAACGCTTTTCGAAAAAAATCCGAAAAACTAAAAAAAAAATACTTTTTTTTTTCAAATTTTGAAAGTTTAAATGCTTCTAGAACGCTTCTTATTTATGAAGGTGAACAAAAAAAATGGAATTTTTATTTTCGAGGACTATTTTTTAAATATTTAAGGGGGGGCATATACCGAAATATGCAAACAAGATATAAAAAAATTTCTTCTTATTTTCAGTGTTTGATATGTGATGAACGTTTCCTGAAAAGTTGGGGTCGAAATTCGCAAAAATATCGGAGATATACGCATTAGAAGTCAAGTATGCTCATTGGTGGCAGAGACGTAACAGCATTAACCTTTAGGGTTGAAAATGAAAAATACACATTTCTTTCAGTCTTCATAAATAAGAAATGTTCGATATAAATGTAAATTTTCAAAATTTGAAAAAAAAATCGGACATGAAATCTTGCACTTTTTAGGCAATAAAAAAGACACTATGAATCAAATAAAATATCCACGCCGTCACAAAACTGAGTAACAGTGTTTCATATAGCCATGCAAAATTTGAAGTAAATCGGTTGAATAGTATTCGAGTAATCGTGAGTAACATGCTAGAAAATCATGATATCCAGAAAAATGCATTTGAATACCTCACTTCTGACGTCTATATCTCCGATATTTTGTGCGAATTTCGACCCCAACTTTTCAGGAAACATTCATCACATATCAAACACTGAAAATAAGAAGAAATTTTTTTTTATCTTGTTTGCATATTTCGGTATATGCCCCCCCCTTAAATGTTTAAAAAATAGTCCTCGAAAATAAAAATTCATTTTTTTTGTTCACCTTCATAAATAAGAAGCGTTCTAGAAGCATTTAAACTTTCAAAATTTGAAAAAAAAAAAGTTTTTTTTTTAGTGTTTCGGATTTTTTTTTAAAACCGTTTGTCGCACGAAAAATAGGTAGGGTAGACCGGGGGCGGTAGTAACACTTTGACTTTGGAATACGATTACACAAAACTATTACAGTTACAACAAAAGTTTTTTTACTAAAATGTTACTTATTTATCTGACATTGTTTGAGCCACAACAGTTTCGCTGTATGTCAAGTAATATTCCGGTTATTAATAAAAAATGAGAAGCGGAGAAAGTGTTACAACCGTCCCTGACCCCGGGTTGGTTGTAACACGGCATGGAGTCGATACTAGCACAAATATAACTTTACAAAATTAAAATATTTATTGATTTAAATTATAATAATAAATGAAAAAAGTAAAATCTATAACAAATTATGTGGTATGTATCGCAATTGTGGCAGAAATAAAAGACGTTTTGGCTGGTGCATTCTTCATCTGCTCAATCGTTACATTCAGTATATTGCACCCATTTTTCATTTGGTTTGCTTGTGCTATGCTATATGATTTCATGCAAATAAGACAATATTATTCGCCTGCTTTGTCCCTATTCGGTTCTGTTGCGGTAAAACCGACCCCGACTGCCGATGTTACAATCGCCCCCGACCATGCTTTTGAACTTAAATCATAAAATTTGACTAACGAGACGCTTAAAAGTGCCAAGTCACGATCAATATTAGTTTAAAAAAGGTCGAATTACAGATTAAAAAATCGAACAAGCACATACTTGCGAAGGGAGTGTTTATATTACAATTTTAAGTCAGTAAGGAAAAGTTACTTTAGGGTATCGAAAAGTTATTTTCTTCACTATCCATGTTTATTGCGTATCTGTACTCTTAGGGCATGGATGTGTATATTCCAAATGTCATTCTTCATCATATATTCAAAATTGGTGTTAATATCTATTATATGTTTTGAGATATTTAGCGTGTTACATTCGCCCCCCTGTTACTACAGCCCCCGGTCTACCCTAATACACCAAAAAAGATGCTCCTTGTCCGGATCTACAACTTTTGTTTGACATATTTTTTGATTTAATCAATAACTTGGAAGACGTTATATAAAATCAACTTCGCGAGCTGTTAAATAATGATTTAAATGTTTAACGGCACAGGGGCACCCTTTCCCGTTATCCGATCAAGCTGAAACTTTACACAGATTTTTTTTTAATTATTTGGAACTATTCTGGAGGGCGCCCCGAAGAAAATATTGAAAAAATTTTTTACCAAGAGTAAATAAGAGTCACCCTATTAGTGTCTACTTCTACTCGGCGGTTCTCATCTATAAGTCGCGTCTTATAGGGGAGATCGGGGCTAGTTGTGAAATTTTCGGTTTTTTTTATTATTTATTTATTTTTTTGCATTCCATATTCATTACTATAAATGACTCTCGCTTAAAGTACGTACTTTCCTCTACAGATGACCGCTATCGCATGTAATTAAATGAAAAATATGACTTTGAAAAAAGCCATTTTGAACGTCGAGACATGTATCTATGAGTATCTAATATAATTATATTTTCTTGGACAAAAATAAATTTATCGATTGTATGAATCCATTACACTAAATATACAAGAAAAAATTATGAATAACCTATACATCATTTAGCAAGAAAGCCACCTATAGTGGCGTTCCGTCCTCAAAAAATCATTTAGCGGGAAGTGGCTCGTGGTAACTAAACGGTTAAATTAACAAATTAATTACTAAATACAATGTAACAACTTGCCACTTTCCCTCTGTAACAACATGCCCCTTGTCTTGTGTTCCAACTAGCCCCAGTTGACACCATTGTGTATAAAATCCTATAAGTTCATACCAGTTTGGTATATTCTTATGTACTTGTTACGAATCTGTAGCTAAATGATCACTGATGCAAACGTGGTAATATTAATTTACATACATTTATCTGACTGTTCGGTAGAAAAGATTGAAGTAGAAATAGAAAAGTTACTACTAGTGCCGAAACACACAAAAAACTGTAATAACGTGACAACGCGTAAACCGACTACAAAAAACCACCATACACAACGGTGTATGGTTGAAACACATAAAACCCACGAAACACATCAGCCACTTAATTTTCAAAGTGCTATCGTCCAAGCGACAAAAATTTAAACTGCTTTGTAACAACCTGCCTCTGTCGCATTTAGCCCCGGTCTCTCCTGCAACAGATCTCGTCGCTGTCTCCACGATCCCATCCATTTAATAGTTCATTTGGCATCGAAGCTGGGTTGGAATTCGCGCGTTAATCGCCAGGGCTGGTCGACTCATTAATTTCACGGCGGGGAAAGAAATTACGCGGAAGACCGCGAGATTACGCGAGGGTGGATAGGTTTCCTGGATCGGCGCGAGCGATCTCTTCATAATTCCCCTTTTTCTCACCTCCCTCGGTGGTGTGCTTTTCTCTCTTCCTGCTCGCCCCCGGTACCCGTGTATTTTTCTTGCGCGCGCGCGACGGCCAACGATAATAATCGTATTAGACCGGCCGCGCACCGTTCCACCATACACTCCTCAGCCGCGTATTAAAGATCCTCCGTCCCGTTTTAAATACGTTAATTTCGCAGCGAAATTGTTTGGCTGCTGGCGGCGCGTATCCCGTTTCTTTGCAGCGCCGGTGTGGGAGGAATGGAAAAAAAAGAGTGCGCGAGGGACGGAAATATAATTGCGGCAGCAATACCATTGTACTAATGCATGCTCGTACGGACGTGTAAAAATAATCCCTCGTCCCTCCCTCGGCGGTAGGGAGGAGGCTCTTTCCGCGCTTTCCCATCTCGCCAGTTTCCCGCGGCGTTTCATCGGCACGCAATCTCGTTTCTTTCCTCCCTCTTGGTTCGTTATAAAGCTCCGGTAATTCGACGATATCTTAGCTTCTTCGTTTCACCCTCTCCGTTTTTTCCCCTCCTCCCATTATGAAGTTCCAGAGGGTGGTTGCATCGAGCATAGGTTGTTCCCTCTATCTCTCTCTCTCTCTCCCTCTTTGTTGTTCCGCCTCGGCGGATCGATTCGCGTTGCATTTGCCTCGACTTCGACCCAAATATTTGGGTGCATCGGCGGCCGTCCCACGAAGCCCTTTCCTCGGTATGTGCGTCCCATTCGATGGAAGCACGACGGGAGGCCGAGAGGTAGACGCTAGGGGGTTAATTAATTGCACCCTTGGCACGAGTCCACCGTTCGAATTTGGCCGTAGCACCCGCTTAACCTCGGTAATGTCGGTCGTGAATTTGGGTAATTTCCCCGCTACACGCACCGGCCGTTCTCAGCGTCCCTACGCCAGCCCCGCTCCTACGCACCCCCGAGCCGTTCATTGCCGTTTGACGACTTAAGTATTTTCCTGGCCGGTTCCGCCTATCGACTCCGATTTATCCGGGGCAATTTGTGCCGCCGCGCGCAACACCCTGCCCGGCACCACTGCGCAAAGCGTTAAGCCCGCCGATAACCACTCGTAAACACAGCCTCCCTCGGTTTAACGTTGCACACGAGTCACTTTACTCGCCAAAGTATCAATTAAGAGTCACACTGTAACGCGCGATCCGTGTAATCGTTTCCTCTGCCGTCGCGGAAAGATCCAGCAGCATCGCTTCAGCGTGCACGACCAGCGTTCAGCAGGGGTATTATTAGATCATCGCGGCAGAGCAAATAAGCGGGTGGTTTAGGGAGCGTAATCGGTTAACGGTCGTCGTACCGAAATCACCGTCCCAGCCTCGCGAATACAGACTTCCGTCGCATCTCTTCCAAACAGATTGTTCTCCTCCCTCTACGAATCCAAGCTTCGAGGAATCGCCGTCGCTACTTTTTCCACGTCTGCGACGTATGAGAATTTCAAGAATCTCCCGGACCGTTTGAGAGTTCGATCGATCGGACGGGCAATCTCGCGTCGGGATTCCAATATTCCGCTCGAAGACGGCCCCTCGAATCCGTGCACGCGTGCTGCATCTCCCCGCGACGATGCACTTACCGCGCGGCAAAGCCGCCCGCGAGTCAATGCACTCGCGCCGCGCGCGGAGGGACAGAGATCGAGCGAGAAAGCGGCTCCCGCGGGGCCGCGATAGACCATTCACACGTGAGTGGTGTGTGGCTGGTTTCGAGCCGCGCGTGCGATAGAGAGCCGAGGGAGAAGTGGAGAGGAGAGGCTATCAATGTTACTTTAACAATTGATGCCCGACACAGAAGCCACGGCACGGCTGCCGCTCCGCTAATATACGCGAATCAAGATCGTGACCTACGCAAGCCCGGCTGAATTGTTGGGGAAAAGCGTGGCGGAATCTGTGCCGACTTCGGACACAGGGATTCTCTAAAGGTGGAATCTGACGGCACGTGGATCGGCGAGCCGGCCCGGCTCGCTCAAGCTCGCCCAAGCTCGCGAATTGGCGATCCATGACGTTCTCACGGCGCGTGGATCGGCGAGTCGGCTCGGCTCGCCCAGGCTCGCCTAGGCTCGGCCCGGCTCGCGTGTCGGCGAGCATGAGCGTTCTCACGGCGCGTGGATCGGCTCGGCTCGCGAGTTGGCGAGCCACGAGTGTTCTCACGGCACGTGGATCGACGAGTCGGCTCGGCTCGCACAGGCTCGCCCAGGCTGGCGAATCAGCGATCCATGAGCGTTCTCACGGCACGTGGATCGGCGAGTCGGCTCGGCTCGCGATTCGGCGAGCCATGAGCGTTCTCACGGCGCGTGGGCTCGGCGAGTCTCGTGCCAAGCTCGCCGATCCACGGCCCGTCAGATTCCACCTTAATGCTTTTGCGATTAGTCCGCGTTGAACGAAAACACCGGCTCGACCATTGACCGTGCGACGAAGTCTCCCATCAATGGGAATACGAAATCGACCAGCCTCGCGTGGAGTGACGGCGAGAGTGACAGTGTAGGTCAGAGGTGTAGGAAGTTGCTGCTCGGCGAGCGAATCGAATTCAGTGACGCACGGGGCCTAGGCCGACGCGAGAGTGATGCAGTGTCTGAGCGGCGCGACGCAGGGGCCAAGGCAATGCAGCATTTTCGCGATACGGGCCTCGGTTTGATGTGGGCTGAGCCTTTGAATGCTGGAGGAGGAACGCCCCGCCGCGGAGGACGGCGGATTCGGTTAGCAGGGTGAATCGCGTAGCGGGCAGCCGTGCATCCGGACGGCGCATAATGATCCTCATCGGCGGTCGGTGCACGCGCGCGACGAAAACGCAAAAGTGTGTCAAGTTTGCCGGCGTCCTCGGGCATCGATCGACCTACTGACATTACTGATGATCGAGGGAGAAAGATTTCACGCGGCCCCCCTCGCCGAGGACACGTTCTTCCCGCGGCTCGCCGCCGTGGAAGCGGCGGGCGGTCGGTGGAAGCGACGTTACGAATAATTAGCAACGCCGCGGAAGTGCATTTTACCCCATTAGTTCCGGCGGCTGGTTCCTGGTCCAGTAGAACGTTCTCGTGCCGGGGCAGGGCTTCCTTCGACGGCCCCTCGGTTACGTAACCTGTTTCGCGGCCGTCGATCATCCTCGCAGGCACTCGGTTATCCGCAACGTCCGACAGATAGGCAGGAAATTGTCCGCGCAGTCATCGAAATAGACACAGTCGACCGGCCGTGTGCTTCTCGGTGGAGCGTAAACGAATGGTGAACGCATCGACGGATAAAGTACATACCTACCCTCCGTTCACTGGACCCGATCGTCTCCTATTCTTAGTCATCGATACACGTACCCGAATACATGTCTTAATATACTCGAGGGTGGCAACGAACCGTTCGTGTCAGCAATTAGGACATCGCTTGGCTAAGAATTCGTGATCGAGTGCTCTCGGTCGCCGCATCCGAAGATAGGCAATAGACTTGTTATCCGCCGGCTGGGTAAACGAAGTGGGTGGCGCCCCGAGGAAATAGGCCCCACGTCGGGCGGAATTATAAAGTATGTCATCGCCGCGGTGGAAGCAACTGCAAAGGATATGAATGACTCTATTTCGGTCGTGCACGAGACCCAAAGCGTCGCGGCGCGGCGCTATAAATACAGAGGGGTAGTGCGCGCGATCGGTCCCGTCGTAATTTCGTCCCTCGCCCTATTCGCCTTCGGTTATAGATGTCTGGCGTCTGGGAGTTACGCAAGGATACCGGGGAGAAAGATTTCGAGAGGGCGAAGGGTGGGTGTGGCGGGCGGAGGGCGGGGAGGGCGAGGCGAAGCCGCGAGACGGGACGAAAGACGAAGGAGGGCGACAAACTCGGGGGGGGGGGAGAAAAACGACGAGAAAGGAGGGCGCGGAGTCGTGTCTGTGCGCGAAAAGGGATGGCGGAGGGTGGCGAAGGGGCTGGTGTGACGCTCGCTGCGGGAGAGGATGGAACGAGTTAACGGGGACGAGGGAAAAAAAAGGACGAAGGACGTCGCCGGTCATGGACCGTCGAGCGGGCGGAGGCACGAAGCTCCAGCCCGAGGTTGGTGCCTGTGACGAGGACGGCCTGGGAAGGGGGTGAAAAATAATCGTGGATGAGCGAAGCGCCGATGGACGAGGGGCGCGAGGGGTGCTTTTCGTCCCGACATTACCGTGATTAGTAACTCCGCTGCTAGGACTCGCTCCGTCGTTGGTAATTTCTCCGCGGATTTTAGGCCGCGCCAGAGCGAGTCGTGGATCCGCGAAATGCTTGGGGCGCGGGGGTTGGAACGACTGGCATTTCGCGAGGAGAGATTCACGATTTAACAAACAATATTCGTAGTTATTATAGAAACGGATAATGGCATTAGGATCTCGGGAATTGAATGGACTCTAGTCCGAGCGCGGCGTATTCCTACGCATTCGTTTCGGCTAATTAATTCCGAGGTCTAATTGAGCTGGATCGCGTTGATTTCGAGCCAGTTGGCCGTGCTCGCGCTCCTCGGTTCATTGGATTCTCGGCTCTCGTTTATCCATCCGGCTGTCGATAGGATCGCGTCGCGTGATTTGCGATCGCCCGCTCTCTCTCTCTGTCGATCGTTTTCGATCGCTTTCGATCGTTTTCCAACGAGCACGAGGCCCGTGCGTGGCGGAACGCTACACCACCAACGAGACGCTGGAGTCACGGACACCGACCGTGGCCGAGGCTTTGCACCCGTTTTGGTAGCAAACATACGGTGGCACGATGATGAGTGGCCCGTTTGTTTCTACTCGGCCATGATTGCTAACCTTGCGGAATCCCTCCGATGCTTTACGTTCGACGTTTCGCGGTGATTTATCGGCCGGCTATAAGCGGCTTCGTGCCTTCCACCGGCTGGAATCGCGCGAACTGGTCGATCCATAATCTTTCCATCGTTTGCATCGACCAGCCTCTCGCGCTCTCTTCCACCCTGGGGATGGGGAGCTGGAGCCTGTCTGACACGAAAAAACCCGATATCCTCGACAATAGCGACGCGTCAACTTTACCCGCTGGTTCGTTTAATTAGTCTCGCCCACGTTTCCCTCGGGAGACGTCTGCCGTAGATAAAAATGGCGCGGGCAAGTTAATCAAAACGAACGTCCTTGCCGCCGCTGAATCTCGTGGCCGCTCCAGATGGGCCCTGGAAGCAGGCTAATTGTTCCACGCGTCGCTTATTTACCAGCTGCCTGTCGGCCTCGCGAACAGTGAATTATGCCGATTTTTCTCAACGACAACCCAAGTGCGTATAGGTGTGCACCGTAACAGGTGGTACTAGCAGTCCCACACAGACGCCGTAATGCGGTTCGACGACGGCCATTGAGCTCGTCTCCTTAACACCCGCACCGGTCTTGCTCGCTCTGTCACCCTTCGCCGCCGCCGCCGCCCAAGTGTTTGAGAAGCCTGTCCCGCGTATCGGGATGTCCCCGAGTGCTATCCGGGAGGAGGGTCATCGCGAGAAGATTCCTCTCCCGAGGTGATCCCGACCAAACACTGGATCTCTCGATCTCCAGCTGGTCCTCACGAGGATCCTTGACGCCCGTCACGAAACGAGCGTCAACCACGATATCTCCAGCTGCCGATAATCAGCCAGCGATTCTCCGCGCTCCCATCGACCCGACCACGCGCCACGCTCCAGCTGCGATATTTATTCCGCGCGAGGGAAAGTTGGACGGCTAGTTCGATCGAGCAAAAGGACGGGCTTTAGTTGAAATTCCACGCGTCGGAATTATATCGAGAGGAACGAAGCTTCCGTGGCACCGGGGGTGGGGAGATTTATTCCGCGCCAGGCGTCGGCTCGCGGGATCCAGCGGGACGCGTTCAACATTTCATTTCAGGCGGAACAAAATGGAAACGTCTGGACGATGTCGGCCAGACGTTTCGCTATCGGGGAGCAGCGTGTCGGGCGTCAGCAAATAGCCCCAAAGCGTTCGTCGCGCATTTCCTCCTCTGATCGCGCTTTTTCAACCCTCTCCCCCGTCGCCCTCTTCCCCCGGTCGAATTTGATTGTTTCTCGACGCGCGACATGCAATACCACCCCACCGCGACCATTCCGAACCCCTAGATTGCGTTTAAACGCTCCAGGCCGTTTTCCCTTGCCGCTTCGATCCCGCCGCACGGAAAATTCTGAATACATTCCGCAACCGCGGTTTAGTATATCTTTATTCGAAGCGACATTCGACGAACCTCCGGGCACGATTCCAAAACCCCACGCGCGATCTCCGCTGTACCTACCTACCTACTACGTTCTCCGAAACGCTAACTCCCCCGCGAATTACTAGAATTACACGAATTAAAAAGCGCGGTCGATTGTGCGCCAGCTCGAATTGAATCTGCGGCGGCTGCCTCGGGACGGGGGAAAAAAATATTTGCGGTACACGCGCAATTAACCCGACGAGCCGGAATAGGGCAGCTGAATGCCGGTGGAATGGGACGATGGAGGGAGATGGATGGTGGAGTAGCGGAGAGCAAAAGGTAGCGGGGAACAGAGGTTGCTTACCTTCGCGGGTCGAGGCTCGACGAGCATAGGAGACGCCAGTCGTCGGTCGCTTAATGCGAATTTCACATGCATAGAAGAAAAGGGAAGCCGTGGAACGGGTGGAAGCGCAGGAAGCGATGCCAGGCACGTAGCGTTTTAAAATGGAAAGGAGGCGAGGAGCGGCGTGGCGTGGCGTGGCGTGGCGTCGCGTCGCGTCGCGCGGACGGCAGCATTTTCGTCCTTCGAAAGCGTGCAAAAGCTCCCCGACTTTCCACCCCCTCCGTCTACTTTCTTCTGCTCGTTTTTCCACACCACCGTGGCCAGGCGGTCGCGCTTTTGCCCTTTCGATTGCAACGCGCGTTCCCAGCCGTTCTCGCGGGCTCGCCGAGAGAAGAGCAAACAAAAGGGGTACAGGCCGTGTTACGTTTTAATATCGCGGGCCCCTCCCGCCGCTGTCCGAGCATTATAAGCTTCGAGATGAATTCGCGCGGAATATCGACGGGGAATCTCATCGCTGCGGCGAGTCGTATACATGCAGCGTGGAGTGTACCTATCCTGCGTCTCCCTTTCTTCGCCAGGGCGTTAACAGTCGGACGAGAGAAGTCTCTGTCGTGACGGGAATGAAGAAAGCAGGGAGCGAAGGAGAGGGAGAGCGGACGGGCGAGAGGGTTCGTCGAGGCAGTAAATTTCTGTGCCTAAGTATATCGCCCGCGACGTGCCACCCTCCCATCTACCTGGGCCGTATAAATTTCCGCGCCTAATCCCGCAAAAACCGAGCGGCGAAGCGGCGTCGACCGCGATACAAAAAGCCCACTTTTAAAGGGTTAAAAGGGAGTCGGTGCACGGCTCGACCGTTTCCACCGTGGTTTTTGCGCTCGCGCGCGCGTGTGCGACCGCTCGAGTTGGGGTCCCGGCCACTAATAAAACGCTAATTAACGCTTCGCCCGCGCAACCGAATCGAACGGTTCGTCGAGCCTCGTCGGGACCTTGGTACGGTGATTAATTACCGATAGCACGGTCGTCCTTCTACCACGAATTCCACTGGCCATGGTGATTGGCTGGCTGCAAGTCGCACTCGCTAAAAAATCAGACTGGTTTATCTGCTGCCGTTAGTAAAGCGAGACCGTGCTCCTTTGTCGCGTCTCCGATCGTTGCTTCCGCGCGATTCTCGCGGCTCGATGACAATCTTTATGATCGACTCTGCTCGCGAGACAATACCACTTTGCACTAATGCCACAGAGTCGACAGCACGGAAATCGAAGGGGACGTCGCGGTGACAAAACGAAACTCTGATCGATCGCCTCGGATCTATCGAACGGGCTTCTCGAGGGCCGTGTAAACGCGACGAATCCCCAGGGCGGCGTAATCTTTGCTTTCAATTATATCCGGCCGAGCGAACATCCATCCGCGGCGCGCAATCTACGTTGCGCGTCTCGCCGTGTATTATTTCGCGGCGGAATGGAGCTTTCAGCCGCGGAACAGCTGTCAGACGGAGGCAGCCGACTGGAAAGAGAATTTCTCAGAGGCGAAACGAGCGGTAGCGGTCTCGACGTTTTGCAACACCGTCTACGGGGACCTGGGCCATCTTTGTTGCCGCTTCAAACTGGGCAGCAAGGGAAAACTGGTCATCTAGCGGCTGGTACACGTGCAATAAAATCGTATCCCTAGAACCCCACCGCGACACTTGTAGAATGGGACACCCCGAATTGGAAGATGAATATTTCAAAATTCACTTAACGTTTCCAAAAAACTCTCTTGTATGTCTCTTTAAGTATCTTTACAGAAATCGAAATTTGGTAGTGAAAGCGTCTATTGGTTCGTTTGAAGAGAACACAGTGTCGTTCTAGAATTCAAATCAGCTACGGGGTTAATTAAACTTATTTAGCGCGTCGCTGCAAGTCACAGGAGGGTCATTCCACGCGAAGTCGGACACTTTTCGGAGTAACATTTCGGATTTTGGTGCAACTTGAATATGTTGTAGTCTTTAGGGGTATATAAACATATCTCAAAGGATTTCTCGAAATGTCAAAAATTGTGGATATTACAGCTCTTTGAAATATAGTGTTTACTATTTTTCCAAAAATTATAACTCTGGAACTAATAGACTGATAAAAATGACCTTTTGGGTGCTTACAGTGGAGATATAAGAGTACCTAATAAAAATTATTTCACTTAATAAAAACGAATATTTGACCATTTATTTGGCAATTGTTCTTAACAAATGGAATTTTATAGGTGAAGGCAAACTTTTAAAAATTTGGAAAAAATATGAGGATAAAGCCCTGTTTTTCCTCTCTACGGACACGTTTCGAAAATCGTGGACACTTTAAAATTGGCCAAATGAAAATTAATTGAATGTAACGCTGCGTCAAATCACACCGGCTCGACTGGTCGGGCCGTGCGGTACTCGCAGCGGCCAAGCGTCTATATCTGCTATTCTTATACAATGGTAAGTATTTGTAAAAAAATGAAAGAGGAAAACTTTTACTGTTTTTTATACCCAACATAATACAGTATCTCAATTTTTGGTGTTCGCAATATTTTCCTTGAAACGAGGGTGACCTTCAGTTTTTTTAAGTGGAATGCTATATACTTGATTACCCAAAATGAAAGTGACTGTCAAGAAAAATTCACCCATATGGTATACTATGACCTTCAAAGCCACACAAGGTTATAAATATATTGAAATAGCAGATTCAGTTTCTTTCTTTCATTCCTAACCTTGTGTGGCCTTGAAGGTCATAGTATACCATATGGGTGAATTTGTTTTGACAATCACTTTCATTTTGCGTAATGAAGTATATAGCATTCCATTTAAAAAACTGAAGGTCACCCTCGTTTCAAGGAAAATATTGCGAACACCAAAAATTGAGATACTGTATTATGTTGGGTATAAAAAACAGTAAAAGTTTTCCTCTTTCATTTTTTTACAAATACTTACCATTGTATAAGAATAGCAGATATAGCCGCTTGGCCGCCGCGGGCTGCGGGTACCGCACGGCCCGACCAGTCGAGCCGGTGCACAGTGGCGTGTTTATAGGGAAAAATTGTGAATAAATTATTTTATGCCCTATTCCTACGTATTTCGACCTGCTGATTTCAAATATATTGTTATTTTTGTTGTAAACTAAAAATTGGTAAAAATGATGGTTTTATTTGTTTAAAAAAAAAACATAACTCATAAACTATTTATATGTATGAAAAGAGGTTATCCAATGGTATTTCTGCATATATTTACAAAATACAAAAACTGAATTTTAAGGGTTGGTGGTGGGGTTAACTTGAAAGATATAGATGTTTTGAAAATTAATTTTACGCGGTTTTGTAGATATAAAAAAATGGTGTAACTTCTGTTTTAACTTCTTTTCGATATCTCTCACCATTCTCGAGATATTCTACGAAAATAAAATTCTGTTTTTTTCGAGGGGTAATTTCACCCCTTAAAACCGTACGATGGCACCAACAAAAAATATAGTTATGTTACGGGTGAATTACTGCACAATTACTACACTATTTGCACACCATGTTTCATAAAATTCTGTATTTCCGGGTTCCCTAACTTCTCTTGTTAATCAGCTATTGAGCATTCGGACGTTAAGGGGACATTCTACAGCCTCGGCTGAAAGTTTTTATAATGAAATTAATATTTAACGTTTTCAAACTTTTGAAATACAATATAAAATCTTTGTTCTTTGCTTAATTCATTTGTTTACACAAATATTTCGCAGTGAAATTGGCGTCTTTAAAGTTGCTGACGGTTAAAATTTCGAGCGACTGGATCACTTGAAATAAAAAGATTAATATTTAATATAAATTAATATATTAAAATATTTCAAATGATCCAGTCGCCCGAAATTTCAACCGCCAACAATTGTAAAGACGCCATATTCACTGCGGAATATTTATGCAAACAAATGAATTAAGCAAACAACAAAGATTTTCTCTTGCATTTCAAGAATGGTAGAATATACCCTTAAAAGTTTGAAAAGGTTAAGTATTTATTTCATTGTAAAACCATTACTGAAAACTGGTCGATTTTTCGGCCGAGACTGTGAATGTCCCCCTAAGTACTTAATGAGATATCATTTGCTATGAACCATGGATGAACCAATCTGCAGTTGTCAAAACATGGCTATAAAGCCATTTGTCTCATTTTCTGAACAATAAGGCACCGCGCACTCCAGGTACAGCCTACCTGTTTTAATATCTGGTACTCGCACCCTTCTCGGCGCTACTTGGGGGGTTTATGGTTTTACATACTTTCAGAGGTCATAACAACAGAGAAAAAGCGATTGCCTTTTATTGATGGAAAAACCCTTGATTTCCTCCTTTACCATCTCTTCTGTTCCTTTTCATCCCTTAGCCAATAACTAATAGTTTTCTTTCCCCACCTTTACACCCCCGAGTAACCTTGCCTTCAAATTAGTCGATGTGAAATTAGAAATTACCGCGAGCTCAAACGAGCAATACGTATTGTTTTGTACCGTGCAACCAGTTCGCAATCAGTTCGCGTTATATATTAATAGTGAGAATGGTTACTAGAAAAACTTTACATAACAAATATAGTGAATTCCGTGGTAACTTGAGAAGACTTACTGATTTTGTAATCGATGCGTTGAATATACCAGTTCACAATAAGGAAAAAGTGCAACGATATTTAGAAACACATTTTCTCTCGCCATATAGGAAACGGTGGACAAACTGTAATCGCATTAAAAGTCGGTTTCTTTTAACGAATGAATCGTGGTTAAACGAAGATTTTATAATACCGGATGAGTTGTGTGCCGGGTCTTCATCCAATCGTGCAGTAGGCAGACCGAAAAAGACATTCGACAGTTCTGGGGATCGATCGAAAAGGAAGAAGATTGCTAACCTTGCAGGAAGTACATCCACTGCAGAATTATCATACGCAACAACCATTAGTCTGCGCAAAGAAGGAGAGATGGCAGCGGCGGAAATTGTGAAAGAGATCACGACAACAACTCCGACACGTGGTCAGAAAGTATTAAAAAAATGGCGAGAGAAAAGCCCGGATCGAAGTTCCATGCCTGCTGAAGAAGCTTTGGGCATGATCATGTTTGAAGGTTTGAGCAGGGCTACGTATAGAAATTTAAGAAATCGTGCGCTTAAACACGGACATAACTTATATCCTTCAGAGTACGCGTTATCTAAAGCGCGGAAGGAAACTTATCCGGAAGAAGGAATTCGCATAAATGAGTAAGTATGTGAAGTAACACTGCAATCCCTCCTCAATCATACCGCCAAACGAATTATACATTCTAAGGATTATAAGGGCAATACATCTTGCACATTAACTGTAAAATATGGATTTGATGGAAGCTCGGGACATTCGGGGTGGAAGCAAAAGGGACTGGGTGAAAAAGAAACTGATGAGTACCTCTTCCAGTGTTCCATGGTTCCACTGGAATTAAAAGAAAATATTAATGAAGAAATCATTTGGAAAAATCCTCGGCCATCCAGTACACGTTTTTGTCGGCCTATCCGGCTTCAGTGGAAGCACGAATCTAATGAAGTTATTATAGCGGAAAAAGTGAACGTGGAAAAGCAAATTGCGCGACTGACTCCATTTAAAGTTGGTGACGTTTTAGTGAATTATAAGTTGCATTTAACCATGGTGGACGGTAAAGTGTGTAGTGCTATGACCGACACGAGCACTCAGAAGTGCTATTTATGCAATGCAACGCCAAAAACAATGAATAAATTGGATGAGCACAATTCAAACATTTCTGAACAATATTTACAATTTGGTTTATCCAATCTGCATTGCTACATTCGGTTTTTGGAATGCATTTTACATATTTCTTACAGATTAGATTTTTGTTCGTGGACTGCAACAAAAAAAAGTGGGAACAACGAATTATTAGCAAATCGTAAAAAAATAGTGCAAGAAAAATTTTGGACTCACATGGGATTGAAAGTTGACCGTGTAAAGCAATTATGTGGGAATACAAACGACGGTAATACTGCCAGAAGAATATTTGACAATCCTCATTTAACTGCTGAAATAACCGGAGTTAACGAAGAACTTATTATTCGATTCTCTACAATATTAAAGGCCATCAATAGTTCTTATTCGATAAATAAAATAAAATTTCACGACTATTGTCGAGAGACAGCTGAATTATATGTGAAACATTATAATTGGTACTATATGCCAGTTAGTGTACACAAAATTTTAATTCACGGGTCACAGATAGTAGAAAATTTTACTTTACCAATAGGCGAGTTTTCAGAGGAGGCCTTAGAATGCCGAAATAAAAATATAAGGCAGTATCGAGAGGACCATACTCAAAAAAAATCATTATTACAGGCAAATAAAGATCTTTTTCACCGCCTACTGGCATCGTCCGATCCTTATCTGGTCGCAAAATACGGTATTCCAAAAAAAAAGAAGAAAGAAAAACTCCCAGAACGGGTTATGAAATTATTAGTAATTGCAGAAGAGACGGATACGGAGCTTGAAGGAGATACAGATATGGAACTCCAGGAAGAAGATGTATCATTTTTTATGTAATTTCTGTAAATTGTTTATTGATATTACTATTTTTATAGTTTTAAAATGAAGTAAGTTCCTATTGTCAGTTTAAAGAATATTATTATTTTATTGTTATTATTATTATTATCATTATTATTATTAGTATTATTATTATTCCTCTTTTTTCTCAGACTTGTATCTGGTCGATCATAGAGAGCACGTGGACCTCGGTCAAGCGTGCTGTCTTTATATCTGTAATTAATTTATGGTGCATTTAAAAATTTTCGGGCGATTGTACATATATTAATAATTATTGATTTCTGCAACTGTATTATTATTATTATTGTTGTTGTCATTATTATTATTATTATTATTATTATTATTATTATTATTATGGACGTATAACATTATAACATTGTGTTGAATAAAACATGATATAAATTTCATTTGTCATAACTTGCTTTGTACATGATATTCTTGTGGTCAGTTATTTTTGTACCTTTTCTTATAACTTTGAGAGGTGGTTTTACTCCCTTAATATGCAAATAGAGCAAAATAAAAAGACACATATTTCTTATTTTCTGGTCCTCTAAAACATATTCAAAACCCAAAGTAATCGGAGGGAACCTCTCCTTTTAAATCATAAAAAAGGAGACGATTTGCTATCTAGTTACTTTTACTTTACAATGGTTTTCGGCACCTAACACAAAAAGGTGCGCCTAGGAGCAGCTGATTCCTTTTCTATTCGATAGTATACACTTCTGCCTTCCTTATGAAACAACTTTCAGCGTGTCACATTGTGTCACATTTTTTATATACGTAAAATTGCCGCAAATAAAATGTGCTTATCTAAAAACGTTACAGAAAATGTTTAAAAAATCGGAAAACGTTGTTCTATGGATCATTTTGTTCGCCTTGAAATATACTATATTGTCAACTATCTTACAGATTTGTTGCAATTTTTGATACGCCAAACACCGAAGAAATAGAACGCCCCCAGAAGTGCCTCAAAAATTTTGCTCAACTTTAAACATTTATAGAGCAGTCGGTAATACTTTTAAGGAAAAAACAAACTTTGACCATTATACTAGACATATTTAAGAACATTTTCATGTATTTACATTTTCATTATCTGTCAAATCGGAAATTGAATTTATTCACAATTCCCTAGGAAAGACGCCACTGTGCGGTGCTGGGCGACGCAGCGTTACATTCAATTAATTTTCATTTGGCCAATTTTAAAGTGTCCACGATTTTCGAAACGTGTCCGTAAAGAGGAAAAACCGGGCTTTATCCTCATATTTTTTCCAAATTTTTAAAAGTTTGCCTTCACCTATAAAATTCCATTTGTTAAGAACAATTGCCAAATAAATGGTCAAATATTCGTTTTTATTAAGTGAAATAATTTTTATTAGGTACTCTTATATCTCCACTGTAAGCACCCAAAAGGTCATTTTTATCAGTTTATTAGTTCCAGAGTTATAATTTTTGGAAAAATAGTAAACACTATATTTCAAAGTGCTGTAACATCCACAATTTTTGCCATTTCGAAAAATCCTTTGAGATATGTTTATATACCAATATACCCCTAAAGACTACAACATATTCAAGTTGCAGAAAAATCCGAAATGTTACTCCGAAAAGTGTCCGACTTCGCGTGGAATGACCCAGGAAGGTTTAGATGCAGTTAGATCGGAGGAGGATGCATCGACAGCCGTCTACGGGAATCCGTCAATGGGAGTAACGGGAAGCGAGCGAGAGGTAGGAGGAGTGAGGCACGCTTCTTACGACCCCACCGAGCACGCGTGTTTATTTTCCCACGTTTTTTCGACGCTTTGTCTCGACGCTCGAGACATGTTTACTTTATCGCCAGAACTGGGTCCGACTCCTCCTATTTCGTTGACCACGCATACGCAGAGTGCGAGTGGAAGAGAAATAGGGAAGTGGGCCAACCATCCAGCCGCGAAGGTAAACAAGTTTCCAGCGTCGGGGCAAGGGCGTCGCAAGAAACGTGGGAAAATTAGGAGCCTGAGCTAGCATGGGGTCGTATTTCGTAGTGTTTCAGCCCCCTTCGGTCGACCATTTATTCGACTGACGAATGCACCGTGCCTTAACCCTTTTGGCTGCTATGGTCGCAGTCTTTTACAGCTTCGCTGTATCCCTGCCCCCTGATTCATTGACATTGCCTTCGACTTCTATTCTGATCCTTGCGTCGGAGTTAAGTTCTCCGGGGGTCCCAGGTCCTTGGGAATCTTTGAAAGTCCTCCGAGTTTCTCAGCGTACCCACGCGTGACGTAATGTGTGCTCGCAGCGGCTGTATTGGTTTTGTTTAATTTAGTATAATAGGCCGCGCAGGGCGAAAAGGGGGACGCAGGTTTGCTGGACTCTGATTCGAACAGGGATCCTCCGCTTGCCAGACTGCTCTAATTGAGTTACCTAAACCGTCGACAAGCTACTCCTCCCCGAGTCTGGCGCTCCAAGTGGCTCCCGCCTACAGGCACTAGACAATGTTTGGAGATGTTTTGTCACGGCCGATTCGCCGCGATTCCATTAGCTATCTCTTGTCCTATTCAGATCATGAATATGTTCTGAGATTGAGCGCGCGTGGTGCAGCGAGGAGGTCGTAGGTGTTTGGACAAGCGGCTGGTCTGACAGGTATCTCTCTTTATTAGACCTGATTTCGCCGTAACGCCTTCGACTTAGACACCCATGGTTTAACCGTGAAATTAATACCACCGATTCGTTTGCCAACTCCGCTACCGTCTCCCATTTCTTCCTCCGGTTTTCGCAGGCAGGAAGATCTGCCTTGCCTCCGCGATAATCACGGGCAATTCACAATTCACAATTCACAATTCACTCGCGCGAAGTCGCCGGGGAGTCGGAAAATACACGTCTAACCTCCCATCGAGCGGCGGGAAAGCCATCGTTCGATCGTTAATATCCTTCAACAAGCATTTCTGCCGCGGCCCGAACTTTCGAGCCAGCAAGAACCGCGGAAAATGACATTTCACTCGTTACGCCCGCCCCCGCTCCTCCCCGTCTCTCCCCCGTTTCTCCTTCGTCCGCCGTTTCCTGGCGTATGCTGTCCATTACGCTTGCATGTATGCACGCCGCACAGCCAACCCCGCGGAGTATAACGATAGCAAGGGTGGGTCGTTTAAATCCCTCTTCATCCCCCCCTTCCCTTACTCGGGCGTATCGCAACTCCGACGATATTTCATCCCTCGCGGTGGTGCGCGCCCGTTCAGCATAATATCAAAGGGAAGCTCGGAAGCTCGGAAGCTCGGAAGAACAGAACGACTCCGGCCGAAAATCCTTCCGAGCAAGAAACCCTTGCACTCTTGCCCGCGCGTGCGTCGCTGTTGCCCTGCCTCTTCCCCGCGGCACCTTTCGGTTGCGAGTCCATCTCTCCCTCGTCTACGGCACTCTGCACTCCCAGGCATTCTTCGCGACTCTCAGCTCGGATTTGCCCCGCGCAACGGATAATCGCGACAGTTGCGACAGTTGCGGCCGTTGAGCAACGTTTCCCTTTCAATCTTCCTTCGCTCCGGTGCACCCTCCCGGAGACGCGCGTTACTTTCATCTCGAAGCGATGCCGCCGCTGCTCCGCGTAATCTCTGCCGATTTTCCACCATTTTCCAACGATCCCCCAACGCGGCGCAGTTCGTTTTCTCCTCGATTTCCTGCTCCCCTCGCGATCAATATCCGCCACGTTTGTCAACCAAAAATTTCCATTCCGCGGTCGCGCATAAATTAGCGATAATTACAGTGGACGGTGCAACTGTCCTTGGGCGCGAATCGATAAACGGCAATTAACGAGCAAGCCACCTTCGAGACCGCGAAATCGGCCTGCAACGCGTTCCGCGGTAATCGCGCGAAGGCGACAAGACAGAGACAGAGACTCGGCCGAATTTCTTTCCACCCAAGGGTCTCGGACGACCAAGTGGCCCGGTTTTCCCGACCTCTCGCCACCGTGAAAGGGGGCGTCTTTGCTTGCGCCTTTTGTGCCGTATGGAATTCTGCGCGCGATGGAAGCGTTCCTTGGAGCCGCCTGGAAAAACGCGCGAGGCGTTCTTCGTCGTCCAGGGACGTTAACGTTATTATGGAGTTGATAAATTTATATATAAATTATTATGGGATTTTTATTGAAAATAGTCGGTTGATGATAGTTAATAAGGGTATATTTAATTTATGCCTTCAATTTCAATATTGTGATTTTTTTGAAATTCCACAGATATGACATCATCGGTTTCTTTGAATTTAGTTAGATTAGAATTTAGTTGGAGCGTACCGAGGTATCGACGACTCGGGCGACTATACTATCAATCGCGAATAATGCAGAACGGTTCCGCGGTATTTCCTAGAGACAGTCAGCGGCGAGCGTTACGGTTGGCAGCCTCGAGCGCACTACACATGCCTGGGGCGTAATTTCTGCCACGGCGAAGCAAACGGAAGATTGATAACTCCAGGGTAGATCGTGGATAGCGAGCCGTGGTCCAAGCCTTACGTGGCAAGAAACCGTACTTGGACGACGCAGTGGCTTCTTTTCGCAGTGGTTTCTTTTGCCGACGTTTTGGCGCAGACCTTTCCCCCGTCTGCGATCTCCTGCGCGCTCCGTTGGACGGGTCGTTAGGAGAAAGAATCGCGGAGCTGCCGCGATAGACGATCCTCGAGTTTCTGTATTTTCTGGGATCGCACCTAATGGTAAGGTGGCCCGATAGCGCGCGAAATTGCTGGTTATCGTCGCCGTTATTTTCTACGCTTCCATCGGCGACGGGGCCGATGAGGAGCCAGCTGACAGGGCGCGAGGGGGCCTGCTAATTTCGGCGGCGCAGGCACGAAACCAAATTTTCTCGCGGCGCGTCACTGACGACGCAAGCAATCTTTGGCTATGCTTTACGCGCGCACAGGCGTCGCTTGCCAACTGCCGAGGCTCGCTCGCCACATAAGGCGGCCGTTAAATAAAGTTTCACCTTTGCCGCGAGATACCCTCCGCCCAGCCTCTCTCGTCGCCCCGAGGCTGCTGTATCTTTTATCCCTCGGCCCCCAGAAGGAATCTGCGCGGCGTGTTTGATTAAAACTCATCGGTCGAGGGCTCGTTAATCTGCTGGGCAACTGTGCCCGATGAAAAGATTGCTCTAGCCATGGATTAGGAAGCTAGCCGACAACGGATTCGCCAAACGGCGTGCCCTCAGCTTACTGGCGATCTACGTTGGCCATTCTCGAAACAGGGCAGTGATGAATCTCGAAAATGGATCGGATAAGGGGATCCACGAGTCCCGCGTAAGTGGATCAAAGCGGCGGGCACCGGCTCGTGAATCGCTTTTATCCATTCACGGGAGGAATTCGCACGAACCGGGGACGCGTGGGCGTGTGTGCGTGTGTACGGGTATTTAGCCGCATCAGCCAGACACGAGAGATTACGCGTTCGAAGAACGTCGCTGGTCCTACGTCAATAGTAGCCGTCCACCCACGCTTCGAGGCTCCTCTGAATTCATTCACACCCCAACAATCAGCTGGATACTTTTTTCCAGAATCTTCTGCGTCCTGCTGGAGGGAAGGTGACTCTAACTACTTTATCTCGTCTGTTGAGCGTTAGCTTCTCCGATCACCAAGGACGTACAAAGGTGTCTTGTCCTTTTTCGACGCCACATCTGTTAAACATTCGGCTTGTCAGTCCGCGCCCGAAAATCTGATACAAGGATTGTAAACACCGTAGTACTTGTCACGAAAATTCAGGCAATCGACCCGAGTCACGGCCAAGGGTTTCCAGACAGCCGGGACAATAAACAGCTGGCCGCGCGACGCCCGGCTCATGGAGCAAATATCCTCATTAGGATTTCCCTTTCCGCTGCGTTTTCCAGGAACCATTTCCATATAGCGTCACCAATAGCTAATACTTTCGACCACCCCTTTTTCCCAAGACACACCCTCTGAAGGAGGTTCCAGAGTCTTCCTGTGTGAAGCCAGGCTCCTCCGCGTCAGAAGCCAACAGATCGCAAACGCATTCGCACGAAGTAGTTTTTTTTGTACACGTGTATTAAACCAGGGCTTTCTCATAGACCAATAAATCTTATATTCATTTGTTAACCCTCTAGGGACGAGTGGGACTCCAGAGTCCCATTCAGATTAACACAATTTTTATATACGTTCCATTAATAAGATCGAGATTTGATAGGTATAGTGACCTTTAGTAGGCAGAGAAGAAACTGTTGTACCATCAGAACCCGAAATTAAACTTCTTTTTGTTATAAACAAATTAAAAAAAAAAAAAAAATTAACGAGTAGCTTCCAAATCCGAAGTATAAAATAGACTATTTTAACGCTCAAAAAATTCTACGTTAAGTTTAAAACATCCCCGTCCCTAGAGGGTTAACTGTTAAACGGGTGTCTTCATTTAGTGAACGGCACACCTTTCGTTAATTACTAATCAGTGAGCTCTTGTGACCGTAAGACGTTGCAAGAGTGAGTGACATTGTGTCGAGAAGATTTACAACCTGCTGCAAATCGACGCTGTGATCGCTACATCGTGTCTGCCCGAAAGCGACAGCTTTGTGGCGAATCGTAAGCTTTCTCCGCGACGACGCGATGGATTTACGACCCCGTTTCGGCGTTAATAGTAATAAAACATGACACGGGGTAGTCGAGCGACGGTTAGTGGATGCCGCGATTGCGGGAATTTGCGTTACGACGCGAGGCTCAAGTATTATTCTGTCGTTTTACGACAATTTCGGCGATGGTTTTACGGTGCTTCGCGACTACGCGCGCTTCTGTAGATGATTCGAGGGAAGGCTGCCGATAACGCGAGCTTGGATAGAGACGATTGTCGAGCAGCTAGGGGGGATCGAGAGGACGGCGGCGAAGGAGAAAGCCGCGGGGAGGTAGAGAGGAGCGATTGAGCGAGGCCTGGGTGGCGGAGTCCCTGACCTGGTCACCTAAGCGTTCCTCTCTTTCCTATCCTCCGAGAGTTTCCCTCGCAGCTTCTTGCGACATTGCGTTTATGTGATCTCGGTGCTTGGCTCCCTCTCCGACGCGTAATTAGCCGCGCACACAGCCCTCCCGTGACTCTCGAGACCCTTTGAGGCACCGTGGTTCCAGCGGAAAAAAGTTGAACCATCTTTAGATTGGATCTCGGTTAAACCGTGGTCTCCCTTTACTCCGTAGTTGATCGCGGCCCGTCGTTCCCGCCTCGCCGGGACGTGGATCACTCTGCCGCCACCCTCTTATCGATCCCTCGTTGTCTCTTGGACTCGTCGGTTAATCGCGAGCCCGTAGAGTCGGCGGAAAGTCGTAGGCGGGCGTTCGGCTTGGATTAATGATTTTCTTCGAAAATTCCACTCTGCCCGGCGATGCATGCATCAGCTGCTCGTTAAAGAGCGGCCTGGTAGCACTCGGTGCAGAAAAAGGGTCCCGGTGTGAACAGGCGTACGTGATTTATAGCGCGCTCATTAATCACGTTAAGTTTCCACGGCGCTCCCCGCCTCCTTATTAAACCACGATTTCATCTCATTGTCCTTAGAGACAAAGGCAGGCGCGTTGGAACATAAACGCGCGTCTGCTATTGCGGCTGCAACAATGTGCAACCGACGTGCGCGCCGATCGAACAGGAACATCTTGGAACACCGCTGTAAACTTACTAGCTACTGTCTCGCGGTGCTAATTGTTGCTGCTCGCAGCATCGAGGCCGCCGCGCTCGCTCAGTTTTCCCGCGGCGTGGCTTAAAGGCTGCCGTTCCAATGTGCGGCCGGCGAACTGCGGCTGGCGACGCACAGTGGGCCGGATTCATTTACTTTGCGCCATTTGGGTCTTTTTTTTAACATATCGGAATAAAATTTACACCAAAAAATAGGAATAAATAGTCCTTTCCCATGATGAAAATTTTAATTTTTTTTTTATTTATTTATTTTTCAATTTTGTTAACTAATTTGTGATAACAAAAAATCGAATTCTGTTTATTTGGTACCTTATTTAATGCCCTTCAGTGGTTTAAATGGAATGTTCGGGAAACTTTTTATTTCCAAGTTATAAAGAAAAATCGAATAATAAATGAATGCAACCAAATATCGCTTTGTTGAGATTAAAGACCAATCTTTTGCGCTAAACATCATCTTCTATTAGTAATTAATGTAAATAATGTATTGAAAAATAATTCTGAATATAGTGAGGAAATTTGCGATATTTTTTAAAATTGACAAGGATTATCTTTCAAGTCCCAACGAATCCCAACTTCTAACCAATTGAAATATTTTCAGTACACCCTCGTCTACATGATTATGTAAAAACCCCATCCTACTTCGTCCTACTTTACAAATTATTACTGTTTAAAGTCATTCAGGGCTTTGGACGAATCTTTTAGTGTGAAGAACAAGTCTTGGTGTGTGCGGAAAGCTTCCATTATCGTTAAGTAACTAATATCTGAATAAAAAAAACGAAAGAAAACTAGAGCGTAACGTTAAAATATTATGCAAAAATGCTTCGAATGTCACACTGTGCAGTCTCTGATGGTACTGTTTCAACTGACTGCTGACAGAAAATCCAGAACTTTGTCAAAGCCTTACCTGCACCATAGCATAAACAATTTCATGTGATTATAATCTAAACAAATCCTTAGGGGAGTGTCTGCGTGTCTCGCGGAGTCCCGATATCGGACGCGACGCGCTTTAAACAGTAATAATTTGTAAAGTAGGACGAAGTAGGATGGGGTTTTTACATAATCATGTAGAGGAGGGTGTACTGAAAATATTCCAATTGGTTAGAAGTTGGGATTCGTTGGGACTTGAAAGATAATCCTTGTCAATTTTAAAAAATATCGCAAATTTCCTCACTATATTCAGAATTATATTTCAATACATTATTTACATTAATTACTAATAGAAGATGATGTTTAGCGCAAAAGATTGGTCTTTAATTTCAACAAAGCGATATTTGGTTGCATTCATTTATTATTCGATTTTTCTTTATAACTTGGAAATAAAAAGTTTCCCGAACATTCCATTTAAACCACTGAAAAGGGCATTAAATAAGGTACCAAATAAACAGAATTCAATTTTTTGTTATCACAAATTAGTTAAAAAAATTGAAAAATAAATAAATAAATAAATCAAAAAAAAATTAAACTTTACATCATTAGAAAGGGATAATTTTTTTCCTATTTTTTGGCGTAAATTTCATTCCGATATGTTAAAAAAAAAGACCCAAATGGCGCAAAGTAAGTGAATCCGGCCCACTGTGCGACGGTCCCACTAGTACAAAGGAGAAACAGATGCACACTTCTCCCTTGCACTAGTGGGACCGTCGCCGGCCGCACATTGGAACGGTAGCCTTAAGGTGGAATCAGACGGCGCGTGAATCGGCGAGCTTGCTCGGCTCGGCAAGTCGGTTTGGCGAGCTCGACTCGCGATCCATGACCGATCAGACGGCGCGTGGCTTGGCGAGCTGGCTCGGCTCGTCTAGCTCGGCAAGTCGGCTTGGCGAGCCCGATTCGGCGATTCATGACCGATTAGACGGCGCGTGGATCGGCGAGCTGGCCGGGCTCGTCTAGCTCGGCAAGCCCGACTCGGCGATTCATGACCGATCAGACGGCGCGTGGATCGGCGATTCACGCGCCGTCTGATTCCACCTTTAACTCGGGTAACTCGGAAACTCGAGCATCGGCAACCGCCGAAGAATGTTCTCCAATTTCTTTTCTCGCCATCTAACGCGGTTTGCCACCGCGAGGCACGTACCTGTACGTATATTAACGTCACGCACGCGTCGCTGAACGTCGCTAAACGCCGCTAAACGCAGATAAAACAGTGGCACCAAACACCGCTGTTATACTAATACGACCCTCGAGCCTGCGTATTAGATGGCCCGCGTATAGGTAATAATACCATCGCAGTCTGCGTTACGCTACATAAATGTGGTATGTCTGGTTGCAGGTTAACCCAGACGCGCGGGACAGCACGACGCAGCAGATCCAATCTAAACTAGGCAACTATTCTCTGGTGAAGCATCTCCTGGACGAGCCGAAGCGGCTGATCGGGATCGAGGGTGTGCCGCCGAGCCCTGCCCCGTCCCAAGCACCCTCGTCCCTGCGAACGAGTTCCAGCACGGTCGGCTCAAATTCCAGGAGCTCGCCCTCCGGCCAAGAATTCAAGAAACCCGGAGGACCGAGGACAGGCTCGTCCTCGTCGTCCTCATCGTCGTCGTCCGGTCATCAGCGCGGCGGCTTCGTGAAACCGGCCGACGGGAAGCCGCCGTACGGGGGCAGGGGTGGCTACCCCGGCCAGCCCGTCAAGCACGGGGGCAATAGCAACGATCATCGTAGCCACGGTTTATTACCCGCCAAAGGACCGCCCCCGAACTCGCCCGGGAACGGCACGCTCGTTGGCAATTCGAATATCGGGAATTCCAGCGGCAGCAGACTTCACTGTGCCGGCAGCAGACTGTCCAGGTTACCTCTCGATAACGTGAGTATCGATTTCCATTGTTTCGTGGCCACCGCCTACACCTCCGTCTCCACCCCCCCCCCCCCCTGCACAGTCGGTCTTGTTTACACGAGTAAAATGTCGCCGACGTTGCGTGTAGTTTCTGCCTACCTGACCGGTGCGGTGTCTCTCGACTCCGCCGAGGTCGCCGGCGTTATGCCAACTCGCGCCGTCCAATCTGCGCTCGATCGATTTTTTTATACACCGATTTGTTTACCATTTCAACGGGACGGCGGGATTCAATTAGCCGTCGTTGTTGCGTCTCATTAAATACCTACGACTTAATTGTTAACGAGACCATCCAAGCTTAGGATTGCACTGAATTCATTTTCTATATTATTTTCCACACACGCGCGGTCCACTCCCGGGAGTGGACCGCGCGTTCCCCGTGCACTAATCGACGCGAAGCGACAAATAAGAGGTTATTACCTCTTGGCGGTTTCATCGGAACGGCCGGAACGCGTGGGAGGCTGTTCCAGGGCCCGTTGTTGGATGAAAGCATCGCGGCGACAGGTTCGTTGACGGGAAACGAATTGCTTTTCAATGGTAATCCTCGCTGGAGGACTACACGCTCGACGAGGGACGGAGAGAGGGGGAGTTTGGTCGAGCCCTATTACGCGTGACTCCTCGAGGTGCAAATTTCATTGAGATTGACTATCGATCGAGTCTTCTCCGATTCTCCCTGTGCCCCGTGTCTATTGGCGTGCTCTCGAGGCTGCCCCTCTCCCGGCGTACTTATACAATTAGGCCCGAAGGAACGTCGACATCCTCTTGGCCCTCCCACGGTCGAGAAAATTCATTCCCCGGGTCCTTGATTTTTTTCCATTCTCCCTGTGTCCCCTTTATCCCTTTCAACGCCCCTCCCCGGCTGATCGGATCGTTCGCTTCCCTCGCAATTCGTTTGTCGTTCGTCTTCGTCCGCGAAATTAGCTCTGAATTACGCGGGGGCCCGGCGACAGGCGGAAGAATACAAACAGCGCTCTCTGATGAGTAACGTAAACGCCATGTCCGCTGTTTTTCCTGCTCGTTTCCTCCGGATCGATTCGTCGACACGAATCCTCGTACCCGGCAACTCCTCGCGATTATCCCGTCCCCTTAATTCCCCCGATGCCGTGTCCTCGGGCGAAAAGTCGCTACCCACCTTCTCCCCCCTTTGATCCACGCATTTTCCCTCATTGTCCTCCGCGTTTCTCCCTCAGGAACGACCACTCGACGGTTACTCGTAATATCCCTGCTCCCCCGACAGCCCCGCCACGCTTCACAGCCCCTCTTCTCCTAGAGTGTTGATTAATGATCGCTCGAGAGCTCGTGATAAATCGCGGAAAGAACGTCGCGGGAGTTTCAGCGGCGAGTACGGATTTGTCCTCGGATTCGGATGGTTTTAATTAACAAACGCGCACGGGCGAAGACGTTTTACACCCCCTTAGATTGTATCGGCGATTAAGGGTGCTCTCCCATTAAATCTCTCCAGAAATAGGTAATTTTTAGAATTTTATTTAAAAAAAAAAAAAAAAAAAAATGTGAACTTAGGGCCAAAAAACTTGTTGGGCCGTATTTGTAGGGTAGAGTGGGGCTAAAAGTCCAGTTTTTCGTTTAAACCTATGTAAAATTTAGTACTAACCATCTAGAGCAGGCCTTCCCAAGTAGGGGAAATCTGCTCCCAAAACAGATGTTTCGGTTCTCCCTCCAACGCTGCGCCTTAGCTGCTAAGGCCGCTAAGGTGGGACGAGTTCTGCTACCCTCTCTCCGAGGGCACAGTAACGTCGCTGGGAAGCATGTTGGGCGCTTTAGGGCGAAAGTACCAAATGTGTCAAATTTTTATAGGGAATTTCATAATGACTTAAAAATAGTAGGAAAAATTAAAATTTAAACTAGCATTTCAAAATGACGTAAAAAGAATTTAAAAAAATGTATTACATAAAACTTTAACTGACATGGACGTCAATATTTATAATCTGACAGAGGAAAAATGGCAGAAACGTTTCTCGCGGAAACGTAAAGCCTAGAAATATTATTGTATGTACATATATGTAAAAAGTAAAACGGTATAATATTATGTGAATTTTATATTAATTTTGTTAAATTTCATATTGTAAGCGTTGATATTTAATTCAAAACTATTTTTTTAAATTCTTTTTACGTCATTTTGAAATGCTAGTTTAAATTTTAATTTTTCCTACTATTTTTAAGTCATTATGAAATTTCCTATAAAAATTTGACACATTTGGTACTTTCGCCCTAAAGCGCCCAACATGCTTCCCAGCGACGTTACTGTGCCCTCGGAGAGAGGGTAGCAGAACTCGTCCCACCTTAGCGGCCTTGGCAGCTAAGGCGCAGCGTTGGAGGGAGAACCGAAACATCTGTTTTGGGAGCAGATTTCCCCTACTTGGGAAGGCCTGTGCTAGAGATATCTGGTGTTGTTTTGTATAAACTATAACTATTATGGTTTACGTTAGCGAAGTTCGTTTGTTGATACTGTTATTTTCTGTTGAGTTATACCACAAAATGTTTGTCAATGCAAAATGGACTTCTTGCCCCACGCACGGGGCAAAAAGTCCATTGCATAGGATAGAAAGTCCCTAATGTCTTTTCGTTTAATATTAAACTAAATAAGTAAAAAACACTCTTTTCAAATCAACAAATATTTCTCCTGTAAGAAAAGATAAAAATATAAGTCAGAGGCTCACATTGAACTAAAAACCAAAAAAAAATCGCTGAACTAAGATAAAAACAGTATTTAAAGACTTTGGCACCATTTCTTTATACTTTGGCCATCTTATTATGAAAACAAATAATAAAATATATTTTTAATATATTATATTATATATTTTCAGTCTGAGGGACTTTTTGCCCCAATGGTACCTCTATAGTTTCTGCGATATATACGTTAGAAAATATTATCATTCAGCAATAAACAATATCATGCACACATTACTAAAGGAACATACAATCTTAACGTACTTGGCTGATACGCTTTTAAACTGTGGTTTACTTCGTATAAAATAATAAAGACGATGTATTTCTTTTAGTTTTCGATGCATAAAATAACGAAGGCGTCGTGTAATTCGCACAACTGTCCAGGAGCGACTGGCGATTCTGTGGTCACCACCGTTTCTTCTCGCCTTTTACATAGTGTACTGCGAAACTCAATACATTGTTTAGGAATAGAGATATTCAATTCGGGACTTTTAGCCCCACTCTACCCTACATGTTTAAACATAATAAATTTTTGTGTTTTAAATTTTCTCTAATAACTAACTGCTGAGTTTTGGTGGCTGCGACTGTCCTAGTGATACAAAAAAGTTTCTCATCTGCGGAATTTTTAACGTCTCGTAGAATTGTGTGAAATAACAAATCACGAAAGTTCTTAAAGTTTATAAGATTGTTCGTGGAAAAACGCGTTTAAAGTTCACCTGCTGTAGATGCGAACGTGTCACTTTTATATCCGTAGACTACATCGCTACGAACTTTGACGCCAAATTTTAACTGGCCATTCTCCAGAGGTAAATTTTTATGAAAATTTTAATGGAAAGGTACCCTTAACGCCGTCGACGCGTGGTTCAATTCCATCCATGGGAAGGAACATATTACAGGGCAAAAAATTAGACCCATAGATTGGGAAGCATGCTCGATCCCCGTCCGTTTTAATCGCTTTAATTATTCCGACCGCTTTTGCCTCGGGGATGATTCGGCCGAGCTTGGGAAAGCTTGATGCGAATAACGAGGGGAATTCGAATAAAACTCTTTGCTCGAGCGCTTGTTACGTGAAACATTTATTCAAACAATACCCAAGCCCACACTCGATATCGTAGTTGACTGCGTCTCTTTAATATCTACACGTTACTCTAATGGGACGTTTTACCTCGCTGTTCCAGGGAACCAATTCGAGGCCCGGCCCAACCGAGAACTCTGCTGACTTGGAGAACATCCTGAAGGTGAGCTTCCGCACAGACTTAACCATTGATTGTTCTATCTAGCGATTTCACGGCGGTGCGCGACACGTCGGGCCAGTAAACGTCGAACTTTGCCTTGAGCCGAGTCGTGGCTGGTAGCCGAGCCTGGTCGATAAGTCAATTTTCTCGTCGATGCAACGCTATCTACCTCTCCCCGTGGCGGTCATATCGCGGCTGTCGTTCAACCGAATCGACCCACAGTTTTGGTCTGGCTGTGTATCGGCCTTCGCCGCCGCCATCGGGCACACAATTTCGCGCCCCTACAGGGACAGGGAAACTTTGTCGCCGGTTAATGGAACCGGCCAACGACGAGCTGGCCTTTTTCCTTTTTCCCTTTTCCTTTTTCCTTTTTCATTAACTGCTCGGACGGGCTGCGACGATCCACCGTCCCCTCCGCGCAACCAGCGACTCGAGAAGCCTCGCAATTTAGAGACCTCGAAGTTGCGGCCTTCTCGTAGCTCGTCTTGTTTACACGTAGCCCGGGAGTTTGGCGGCGGCAGTATCGGGCTGGAATAAGTTTCCGCGGAAAAGAAAACAGTCCGCCTCGGCGATTCAGCCGATGTCGAAACGTCGCGACTATTTATAGTAGGTATCCTTGAGCGGTGAGGTTCGATTCGAGTTATTTCAAGCTCGTAAATCCACGGACACGGCCGTGAAACTAATCGAAAGTTCTGGCCTGCGAGTCGCGACGATTGGTCCGAGAGTCGCGTACAAATCTGATCAGCCCATCCTCGCGCAACCTCTTCCATTCGGAACTCGCCCGATCGATCTCGCTCTCTCCTTTCGGAGAACAAGCGCTTCCTCTCAGCTCCCAACGAGGATCTTCGTTAATTTCGGGACGCGCTCTTGGCCACGGCGCGGCGTATCGCGACCATCGAAATCGAAGGTGCAAAGTTATCAGGAGGGCCCCCGGGCTTCGTCCATTCGAGCGGTCCGCGAGAGTCACGCGCCACCGTGATTACCGGCAATCTCCGCCGGCACGTAATCGCGTTCCCGTCTAAATCAACACCGCGAGGCGGAGCAATTCCGCGCGATCGATGCTGGGCGCCGAAAGAAATCAATTCGCCCTAAGGGACTTTTCGCTCGGCCACGCCGAGCAGCTGCGGACAATTTGTCGTCGAGGTTGACGCGTCGCGATCCATCGGGCTTCAGCTGGGAATAGGGAGTAATGATCTCGTGGTAGTGCAGAGACACGGTCCTCCGAATGCAGCGGGAAAATGTCCCCGCCGCTCGAGAACGCGCAACGTTTTAACTCGTCGCTCGACCGTGTAACGAGATTTTCGGTATAATGCACTGGGTTTCGGCGAAGGCTGTCACAGGGTTGCCTGGCTCGAGTGCTAATTTATGGACACGGCTTAACAGCGATTATCAGCGAATTGATATTATTATGCCGCTGGGATGCTGTGACGCGCTTGATCGAGTACGGAGATACTGTGTCCGCGATAAATGTCGTGATACACGTGTATCCATTGTCGATGGGACGCGATTAATATCCCGGCGAATAGCCCGGGGCGTGAAGCTTAAGGGGAAGGAATCTGTCGACAGTTTGGCTAGCTTACACCCAAGTAGCATTAACTTGTGCACAGACTCGGGCCAATCCTCGGCTCACACAGATTCCCCCCGCGCGTCTCAGAATCGGTATGATCGTTCTGTGTTTACATCCAGCGATCGAAAGATGAGAAATGGCTCGCTCGCAGCTTCTGTCCGGCGTAGCAGCGCACGTTACCGTTCTTCAGGCTTTTCCACTTTGAGCGCGAATTTATGACGATACCAGGCGGCTGGTCGTCTGTAAAGTTGCAGCCTGGCCAGCCTCTCCTCTGCCCCGTGCCCGCCGCATCCTCCTTCCACCCTGCTTCCCCGTCTGTTCGGTATAGAAGCACCGTCGAGGCCCATGAATTATTCTCACGGCTCTGCCCGTGGGAAAATACGAGAGTTGCGCCAGTAGGCATCGTAAATGCGGCTGCTAATTGCGCTGGCCGACGACCACCGCTAGCTGCGAGCTCGCTCCTGAATATCGCGTTCTTTCGACACCGCTATCGCCCGGCGTTCGGGCTTCCCTTCGACCTACGTTTCGGACGCTCCTTCGTTCCTCCGCTCCCTTCGTCTCGATTTATCGAGAGATTTTCAGCTTCCATTACCGGCGCGGCTCGCCAGGGGTATTTAGCCCGCAGCGCGCGGAACTCTTTCCCCGACGATCGTCCGTGCCGTTGGATTTCACGCGCTCCAGCTTTTTTCTCGCTTAAATTCGATTCCCGTGTAGCCCCTTGTAAATCGTGGGTAATCCACTTCCCGCGCGTGCACGCTCCACTGGACGTTTCGATCGTCGGATTGCCGTCCGGCCCTTTTCGCTGCTTCTCTGTGTCACTTGGACGGGTGTCTCCCTTTTCAGCCCCTGCTCGGAGGCCCGAGCGGTTAACCGTGCACGCCGCGAAGACAATTAGGCCGAGTTAATAAGGTCAACTCGATGCTGATTAAGTTAACTCGCAGCCAAAGTCTCGGCCGAGCTAACGCGGCTGCTCGAGCGGGGGACAAGACAGAAGGGTTCGTTGGAAAGTTTTCGTAATTCTCGCGGCCGTTTCGTCGATGGAGATGTTACTCTCGTTGCTCGCTGGGCTGCAGGCGAAGGTGGGAGGGAAACTCGTTGCATCGCGCGGTCTCTCGAGTGCACCGGCGAAGGGAAAGAGCAAGTGCAATCCCACGAGTCCTCTCGTCGAGATGTTTCGCGGAACATTGTTACGCTCGCGCTGCGTCGCGAGATACAAATACCTTTGCGGTTCTGTTTCCCCTCTTTTCACGGCAAATCCGAATCTCCACGGTTACGGCGCGCGTTTATCGACGAACGGCTCGCCCGCGGATAATGCTCAGCCTCCGAACCGATCTCTTGGTCGACGTTCAGCGTGTCGATGCCGCCGAGGAAAACCTCTGTGGAAGGGAAAAATGCCGATTGAAATTGATGAATCAGGCCCGCTGGCTTGATGGAATGCCTAAGTGACGCGGGATTCCAGTGGTTTTGGCAAGAATCCTCGATCGAATGGTTCGGAGGAAAAGATTCACTCGCACAGATGGGTACATTAGAAATCAATTTTCATGGGTGGCGGAAGAGATCGCCTCCCCGTTGGTCCATTAGGCGTGTACACTAGGGTGGTCCTGAATTTTCAACTTCCGAATTTTTTTGGTCTTACCCTCTTAAAATATGATAGTTGGTGAAAAAATGATATGTGCAAAATTTCAGCGAGATCAGACAACGGGAACCCTTGCCGCATTTAAGACGAAGTTGTAAAATTACAGTAATTTTACATCAATATCAGATATGATTGTATTTCATTATTTTAAAAATGTGTCTATTTTTTTAAATAAAAATACAGTTTCTTAGATATACATATACCAGGAGTATTTGTATATTGCTTCCTATAATACATTTCATATTCTTAAATTTTGCCTAGCATTAAGCTTCCTATGTATCGCAGTATCTGAACCATACTGTTACCTGTGTCGGCTACCTGAGGCACGAAACGCATTCTTGTGATATAAAGAGGCGTATGATCCAAAATTTGGATTCTAATCAAACGGAGATTTCAAGTAAAAAGATTGTTTTAAAAGATGTCAAAAACTATATTAATATTCGCATAGAAAATTTCATCTCGTCACAAAGTCGCAATTTTTTTCTAGATTTCATATAAGTACCGAATTTTTACAAAAAGACCCTTCAGTTTGGGAAATCGATGAAACATATAAAAATGCGTTAGAAATAATAAAGAATTTAAAAGTAGTTAACGACAGTGCAGAACGAGGCGTAAAGCTAATCACCGAATATAATAGCTTACTAACGAAAGATGAAAATAATAAGCAGTTCATTTTACAAGTATTAGAAGATTATCGGCGATGTTATCCAGATGCGAGTAAATCAACCTTAATGAAAGGCGTGTATTGACAAATATGTAATATTTTATAAGATATTTCAATTAATTTTATAATATGTAGTTAGAAGGTAACTTTGGATAATATTATGTACATGTAAGACATTATATTTTCATTAAAAAATATTCAGTACTCTAAAACGGCGGAACACATTTATATCGAAATTAACGAAAATAATAGAAATTTTAAAACTTCGTCTTAAATGCGGCACGGGTTCCCGTTGTCCGATCTCGCTGAAATTTTGCACATATCATTTTCTTACCAACTATCATATTTTAAGAGGGTAAGATAAAAAAAAAATTAAAAAAAAATTTTGACCCCTATAGCTAAGGACCACCCTAGTGTACACGATAGAGAGTATTCCTGACAAGCGGGGAAGCTGGGACCGCAACTGCGATGCCGCGAGTTTCTTTGAAGAGCCACTGAACCGACCGTCGACTATCCGGTAACGGGTTTTCGATCCTTCTCGCGTGCCTTGCATAATTACCGGCGACTTCCTTTACGTCACTCGAGGAGCGAGTCCAGTTGACCAGAGTGTCGGATGGCGGAAGGGTTTCGCCGAATTTCCCTCAGGCATGACAGAGCAGTTCCACGAAAGGAAATTCCTTGTCGCAACGCTCCTTCCAGCCTTGTTTCTGTCTTCTTCCCGCCACGGGATCCCGTGCCTGATACTGTTAGCTTCTCATCGTATGCATCGGCTAGAACTGACCCAACAAGTTCCAGCAACTGGAACGCTCCGAGAGATCCTTTTGTCGCCCGAGTTCTTTCACCCCAAGTCTGAGTTTAAGGACGTCGCTCTTAAATAGCGCGAGCTTACGACACGCAGGGGTTCCTCGCTTCGGACGGTGTTTGTAGTCAGGCTGCGAATCATCGAACTCCTTTGTTCCACCGCCCGCTGGGGGATAAATAATTCAGCGCCCGTCGCGGCGACGAGCTGTCTTATCATTGTCACCAGACTCGCGGAAACTTAGATTTCTTTCACTGGACATCTCTTTATTCCCACTTTATTGCATCCTCCATTGCCCACTGCTATCGATGCTCAATGCTCTCTTCTTCACCACTCCCATCGCGCAAGCTTGCGATCATAGACGCGCCAAGAAATCGAGGCAGATTCTCCGTTTCCAGCCCAGACAAGCGTATCTCTTGATTGAACATTCTTTACGGTCCAAGTTCTGTTCCCAGAAGGTCAACCCTCGACCCCCCCCCCCCATCGATCGTTATCTCGTGGACCCATTAGACTCGTCCAATCTCCATAACTCACGGCCGCGTTTCGTGTTCCGCGGGAATAAAAGCTGGTCGGCCGCGCGTGCAACCGGCTCGCACGAAAATGGTCGCGGGAGGGTGACTCAGCCTCGGGAGAATTCTCTCCTCTTGGCAAACGCGTCGAGCAGTTTTTTCGTTCGGCCCTGTCGACGGCCGCGGGATGCAAATGGACGATTCCGTACGCGAGTCACGCGTGTCTCTCGAGCTGCACACGAGCGAGCGTGAATAATAAGTCGCGATTAGCGGCCAAAGCGTTCGTCCCGTTCGCGTTTCTCGCTTCATCGCGACAGTCCCTCGGACCTTGCCATTCTGGCAGGCTTCCTCCTCTACCTGGAGACGATATCGTTACACTTCTTTTTGCACTTGCCTACGTTATCGCGAGAATCGTGGCGAGCCAAGACAGAGGCCGGCCGTCCACCCTTCCGAGGGTGAGCCAAGGGGAAACAAAGGATTGCCCGGAGAGCCAATTTCAACGTCAAACGACCCTGTCACCCAGCAATGGATCGCGTCTACCCCTCGTAGGTAGTAAGTACGATCTACCGGCGACGAGCTGATGCAGAAACACGGGTTAATTCGAAATACTCGCGATGATCCGCGGAACAATGGAACCGTGAGCGAATTCTCGATGCCTCGGGCAGACTTCGCTTGGCATTCAGCGCGGCAGAAAACTCCTAATTAGATGTCAGCAAAATGCAAATGTTTCAAAAAGTTCGAAGACAGTTGGTTGGTTGAAAGACAGAGAGAAAAAAGAGGAGGCACGAACTCTATCAGTGGCGTGGCAAACGTTAATTAAGTTAAAGCGCGCGTTGGCACCGGGGATACGCGTCGACGAGCGACATCGCGACGCGACGCGACGCGCGATTTTCGTTCGCCGGTGAATGTGGAGCGGAAAAATATCGAAACGTTAACTGGTAACAATGTTCCGCCGCCGTACGTTTCCGCTCGGCGGGGTAACGCTGGCATTGCCGTTGCACCGTTATATTCACGACGAGCCGCGTTACATTATGCATGATCGTGGAACGATCCAGCACGGTTGCATTATTCTTTTTCGCGGACGATATATAATATCTCGGCGTGGCCGTGACGCTTTCCCGCGAAACTTGCGGATCCCTGCATCCAGTTTGCAATTTCTGGGAACGCGTTTGATACTTAAGCCCGTGCAATTAATTAGACAATCGAGATTCGATATCTTCGAATTTTCCAAGCAGTGCCTACAGAGGCTTAGAGCTTAGACTATTTTAATCGGGATTTTGAATCATCGAAAGCATAAACAAAGCAGTCCTTATCCATTATTCATTGAATAGGGTAGAAGCCCTAATCACTGACACATTAAGGACTGACTCTAATATTATTGCATAGTATCTGTATTTATTGACTAAAAGTATAAGTTTTTCATTTTTTTTATTATGGTTTAATATGTTTACTTCATGAAAAACATTTTGTGGGTCTTAGAATTTCTATTTTTATTGTATATAAATTCATTAATCTAAAAAACATATTTCTAGATCTATTACTGACACCTCTAAAACGTGTGTGACTGAATTACTGACACCCCAATTACTGCCAGCTAACCTAATACTGTTTATTACTCATTTTACGGTTATGTCGTTTCATGTACATGAGCAACTACTGCTATGACAGTAATACCAAAATGCTTGAAACGCTTGTACCAATCACTATCACCCATATATTAATTAAAAAGGCTTAATTAATCGTTATATTACGATCGTTGTGACTTTCTATGATACTTCTATTGTACTAAAAAATTATTGTTTATTATGTAAATAATTTAAATATAGTAATTATAGCCCTTTCTTTAGTGCCCTGTTTTCTCTTTCACTAGTAAGGAAGTCGCCATTTCCACTGTTGTCATCAAATTAAAATGTTGTATCGTCTTATAGAAATTAATGAAAAAGAAATATTAAATGGTGCATTTTCTAGCGTATAGATTATAGGTTGAATTACATAATCCTTTTTGTGTATGACTTTACAACGTTTATTTATTCGTTATTTTCAGTAAAATAGCTTAAGGTGACAGGAATTGGGCAGGTGTCAGTAATTGGGGGTTCTACCCTATTCGTTCAAAAGTCCTCTATTTGCTCACTTTCCCGCACGATTTCTATTAACCACGTTAATTTGTACCCACACTTCCGAAACAGAAGCAGATCCTTGTTAACTGTCGCTGACGCTCCCGCCTCGTTTAGCCAGCCTTTCGCTACAGGATATTATAACTTTCCTTTGTCTCCGTTTCGTACGCATTGTGCTGGACTCGCAGACGAGTGCCCCCCGACGATTGTGTCGACATCGCGACAATGCGATCCCCCTGTTCCCACACCGCGGGCAAGACATTCCGTCCACGTTTCTAGTCCACGTTCCGCGACGCACGTGCGTTATCTCGAGCGTCACCGCTTCGGAGCGTGGGCGTCGCGTCGCGTCGCGTCGCGTCGTTTAAGAGGGTGATTATCGACGAGACTCGCCACGCCACCGTTTGGCGTGCAGGGCTATCGAGCGATGGAGGGCTACCGAGCGATGGAACGCGGACGGTTCGACCGCGCACCTCCGGCCAGTCGAATTTTCTCGACTGCGTGATATCCTGGCCGGTAAACAAGCTCTGTGAACGGTGATCGGAGAAAGGAATATAAGCACGGCGACGAGAGCCTTTTGTCTCGTCGGCTCTTTGTTCCCCGTCGACGGATGTCTCGACGGGTCAATGAATCGGTCCCGACGATTCACCCGTGGAAATGCGTTTCGTTTGCTGCGCCATGCCTCTGCACCAGACGACTGCATTGTTGGCGTGTTTGCGACTTCTAGCGTGTCTGCCGCGGAGACGTGCGCGCCGCCGAGAGAGTAGGAGCCTGAGAGAGTGGGCGACCGTTAATAGGCACGCTTCCGAGTACCTGGTGGACGCCGACGGGCCGCGATGATACGCGGAATTCGTGGCCCTCTCGCGCGCTGCCCATTGACGTAATCGTGGCCCAGATGCGCGACGTCTTACGCAAAACTGCTCGCTTTCGAGTCGCGCACGGCTTGCACAACGGGCCTCGATGCAGCGGCGCAAACCAGCAGCCAGCCCGACTTTTTCGCGGCTGGAACAATGGGCGAAATGAAACGAAGCGACGCGGTCGAAGTATAGCGATCCGTGCCGCGGGGATTAGCATGAACCTGATCGAGGCTCGCTCGGGCTTGAGTAGCAGCGAGTGTTTGGATTTTTGCAGTCGCGATCGTTGAAATTCTAACTAACCATCGACCGTCTCTGTTTCAGGAGATGACCATGCCGCCCACACCTCTGACGGCCATCGCCCAGACACCGAGGAAGGAGCCCGAGTCAAAGTTCACGTTCAATCCCGTGCTGGCGAAGGTGAGAACTCGTCGTTTATTCACGAGACAGGGGCAAACGCGGCTATATAGTCTAGCACAGGGGATAAGTTAGATTCTAGAAGAACGCCGGAGCCCACGCGCATTACGAATTTCGTGGAGAGATCGAGCGTTGTATCATCCCAGTGAGCGGTGGAAAATGCAACGATCGCGCGTCCGTCCCTCGCGTTGCGCTCCCCGAGCAAGCGCATCGATCGTGCTAGCGTTTCGAATCGCATCGATCGGCTGGAGTGTTTCGTACCACTTGGCACCGCGTCAAGAAGCTCGTCTCCGTCGGCGAGTCGACGTTTTTCGCGGATAAGGCGAGGACTGGTCTAACCAGCGCTCGTTATATAAAACGCGGGATTTCGGTTTGCCTGACCGCGGGGCAAGGGGGGGACGCGCGTGTTCGATCGATCGACCACGGCAGTTTCGGGCCGAAGAAGCTAGGTTCCGTGCCACTTGGCAGCGTGTCAAGAGTTTCGTGCTCTCGAAAGCCGCGCCGCGCGAAGAAAGGGCCGAAGAAGTAGGCGAGCTTGGCGACCAACCGGCCAGGATAAAAGGAAAAACAAGCAGCGCGATATCAGCCCCGCGAAAGCGGATTAATTTCGGCCGGCGGTGGCTTCTTTTTCCGCGGACCTGGCCCCCGCGGCATTATCGCGGCCCGTGGCTTTCCGCGTCGCCACTTTTCCCTCCGCGGTGGGGTGCCGCGATTAATTGAAACTGGCGAGGATTTGCGCGCCTCTCGCACGCTCCGCCACGGCGATGGCTTCGGGGTGGCTGATTTTTCCGGGAAAATCTTGTCCCTCGCGAGTCGCGGAGTGTAACGTTGCTCGGGGAGATTCGTCATTCCTCGTGGAAACCCATTCGCGTTTCGATTTGGGAGAGTTAACTTAATACCTTCTGCATAGGATAAGAATTGGGAAGTAGGCGCCGTTCGCTCAAAGTTCTCGATAAAGTATGATGTATTGTTTGGTGGTTTCTCTTGGGGATGCTTGTTATCGAACGCTAAGCGCGCTTCCGCGTCGTTTTTAATAACGACGAATGTTTCTGCTTGCAGCTGACCGAAGTGCCGCCCCCGGAAGCCACGAAGCCTCGTAAGTAACCTCTCTGCACGCCGTATACTTTCTTGGTCCGAGGTACATAATCCCCTGTCGAGCGAAAATGCTCGATGGCGCAATCAGAGTCGGAAATCCTGTTACCCGTTTCAGCTGCAACGTATGTAACTCTCGCCTCGGCGTTGCATCGGAAAGCTATCCCATTAGGGGCTGACAATGGCAAGCCTGTTCATATCGTGGGCTAACCCCTGTTACGCTCTTAACGCAACTAAAAATCCCTTCTTCCCCAGTTCCTGCCACGCTTGATCCCCGTTCGAAGCATAAAACATCCCTATCGAAATTAGTATCTCGACCGTAAGCGACAATCTTCTCGGAGAATTAAGGAAGAAGCAGTGCGCAACACGCTCTTGGATTTAGTCCCTACGTCACGTCGTTCCCTTGCAGGACTTAAGTAGAAATCCTTGTAAAATGGCGGAGGGAAGACATTACGCGAAGAATCTTCCCCGGAAAGAGCGCATCGGCACGTTTATCGGGGCAGTCTGCTTCATCGTACGACTCGCCAACAGCTAGTTAACATTTATAGTCCATTACACAATTAAGTCGGGCAGAGCGAGAGATTTTATTGCCCCGCGGCGCGGCGTTATTATCCGCGGCCCGCTGTTTAGCGGCAATGAACGGCGGAAACGGATATTTCGGGACAATTTCATTTCACTTCGCCTCCCTTTTCGCTCCTCCCCGCGTGCGCGCGCGACAAAAGGCACGTAAAACTCGAAGCTAATTTAATCGTTGCATTTTGCGAGCCTCGACCCGGCTGCCCCCGCCAACCCCGCGGCTCTTTCGCCGGAATATTTTCATAAAGCCGCGCCGCGGGAATTATTTGCACGGGCTCGCTGGAAACAAGGGTAGCCGGCCCATGAAAAACCTGTGGATTCATCGGGATCCGCAAAAACCCGCCACGTCAATTTGCAGCCGCGTTTCGCAGTCACTGACCATTGACATTAGCTCCGCGACTAATTTATATTTGACTCGTGATACCGCGACGGAGGGCGGAAAATACGCGGCAGCGACGCGCGGAATATCCCCGCTGCACGGGGGTGATTCGTTGCCCTTGCTCGCCTTAAATATCCCTCATATTTTTAATAACAAAACGAGCAGACAGCACGCCGGCCTGGTAATGGTTTTCCGAATCGCTGAAAATCTGGCGAGTATTTCAAGATTCGATGGAATTGCAGGGAATCTTCCTTCGTCCCTGGGCCAAGCGCCCTTCGCAGTGCCGCTATCAGTTATCATAGCCCAAGATGAGCACAACAAGGCCTCCGCTTACTTCTCTGCCACCGTTCGTAATCATAAGTTCGTTATCGTTGTTGTGAAACAGTAACGGTGTAGGGTTCCAAAGCCTGCGTAATAGTCCGAGGCTTACTTGCGCGTGAGCGCAGTAAACTTTTCCCCCCCTCGATTCGATGTTTGCGCGATAAAATACCAATATTTGTTTAGCTTCTCGCCGAGCTTTTGTTTGACTCGACGCGCGTACGAGGAAAAGGCCGAAAAGTGGATGGAGGAGCGCAACGGGGAGTGAGCGGGGGTCGAATTGTCGAAGGTCCGGGGCCACGAAAAACCTGTGGATTCATTGATATTCGAGCATTTCTAAGCGGGCTGCAAACACCAAGGGGGTGCGGGCAGGGGGAAGGGATACTGTTTCATGAATTAACCATTCGACGCCGGTATCTCTCTCTCTCTCTCTCTCCCTTCCGTTAGCCGGCTTGATGCTGGAATACATACACTGGCCACTTTGCGACGGCTATTATCGGCGGTACAGGCGCCACCCATCGGCCGCGTTCTGGCCCCGGGGCTGAGAATCTGCAAATTTGACCAGTGGCCGCCTTATCGCGGCCGCGGTTCACCGGTTTCCCGCCCTCCGCGAGGATCCGATCGAGCGATCGCGATTTCCCGGCCCCCTCGGGAGGGTGAAAGTAATCCTACGATTAAGGGATCGCCAGGGTTCTAATCCAGAAGCGTCGGCGGGTGGACGGTGCAGCGAGCTCGAATCTAATCTCCGAATCTGCCGCTTCCGGTTGCTCCTTGCCCTACCTAATTTACCTACGAGGCCGATATATTTCTTCGGGGGCCGCTTCCTGCCGGGGCGGAAGCACCGAAACGCCCACCGCCAGCCGCGTTTAACCTCTCCGGCTTCCGTCGCATCCTCTTTATCAGGGAACACGGCTCTGGGGACGTCTCGGCTCGATTAACCGCAAGAGGGGACGCGCGAGCCGCGTCGGAATTGTAACGCGCGTGCCTGGCGCCCAGAGTCGCGCTTCCGCGAGGAATTCGCCCGACCTGTGCACGCGTGTAGGTGTTAACGAGCGAGGGCGTGATCGCGTGACCGGCCACCTTAACGCGAGCACCGACCCTCGGCCACAGAAAATGCCCGATTTCACGGTGATTTTCTGCTTTCGAGTTTTGGTACGCGCGTATCGCTTTGCCAACCGGTCGAGAACCTACTTGCCACCTCTTCGTCCCCCATTTTTTTCGGCTGCGGTAGAAAGTGCCGAAGCCACTATAATGGCCATCGCGTTATGCAAAAGTTTATGGTAGCGGATAGTCTTATAATGCCGCGTTGGAATTCTCTATTTTTACGTGGTGGACACCTGTGCACGGAAGCAACGCTTACAGGAGGAGCACGCCAGCACACGAGCGTGACAAATAACCTTCCACCTACGGTCGCGCCTCTGCTCCACCTTCCGCTTCGTCCTCCGTGATCTACTTGCAGCACGGTGGCGCACTATCTCTTGCCTCGTCCTTAGCCTCTCGCCCCCGCTCCTGCCGAGTCTCTTTTTTCCTCTGCGCCGCGTCTTCCCGGTTTCCTGGTCCTTCAATCTCCTCTGTTCGCTCGCCGCAATACGCCGAGGAGGACGAGCCAGAGCGATGAGACCAGAAGCTGGTTTCCATGGAGACCGAGCAACCTGTGCCGGCGTCTGGGTTCAAGCCTCTATCGTCGCTCACGGGTCCTAACCCAGACCCGACCGAGGGGCGCGATACCGATCGCGAGAGCATCCTCCAGCGTCCAGACAGAGCTCGTGGATCCCAGCGTTATCCACTTGGGACGGTGGACGCTGGTCGGCGTGCGCTCGCTGCCGATTTCGTAGGGGACGAGGGAATCGATCCGATTCGACGGGAAGTCCTCCCACGGAAAACTGCCAACTCCCACGGTGGGAGATTTAGTGGCCGCTGAGGGAGCAGGTTGAGCGCGGCTAGAAGGTTCAACTACTTGGCGAAGTTTTCATTAGAACTGGCCCGATAAACTCGCCAAGACTTCGCCGGCTTGTCTGCCGGATAATCGCAGTAATTATCCATGGACCGATCTGCCTCGAATACCGCGACAGGGAATTTCAAGTTTGCGGTAGTAACTCCGCTGCTACCATCACTGGTGCGCAGCAATTCCCGTGACATTAATTATTGAAATCGCCGCCGGCGGCCAACCCCTCCTTGCCCCCGTTTTCCACCACGGCACTATCTCCGATTCCTATTCCCCTCTCCCTCTTTCGCGCGCTTCTCTCTCGTCCCCGCCCGTTCCTGCGACCCTCTCGCGCCTCTCAGCCTCGTTTTCTACTTCGCAGGAAGTCCCTTGGGCGAAGTTCGCTCGGGAAGCAGACAGAGACTACGCCACTTAATATTCAATCGCTCAGCCGTCTTGTCGCTCCTGGCTCGCGACGAGAACAAACGAGACCGATAAATTAATATCGCTGATCGAGGACCTCTTCGTCTATCCCTCTTCCCTTGTCTTCCGCGCTACTGGCGGAGTTTCCAGTTCGCGCGTGTACCGCGTGCTTGGGTATGGTCGCCTCGGGGACGACGTTACGGCATGGTCGTTGCCGATTCCTGATTAGAGTCGCCCTGAAATGTGTGGAATTCCACGGTGAGACCGCGGTGTCGACGTCGAATGTCGTGGATCACGAAATATTCCGTAAGCCGCGTTGTTAGGGGCGCCCTTAATTACTCAAAGTGGGCGCTGCTATTTTATCGCGCGTTTAGTCGCGTGTTTTTAGGCGATCGGGGCTGAACCGTTGCCAGAACGATCGTAATCAGGTTCGTGCAAGGGCTGCTTAATATTGCGCGTGGAAACTCGATTCAGCGGCATTAAAACTGCATGCTAATGACTGGTCCGTCTGGATCGGGCAGCTTCTTCAAATTGAAACGCGTCACGCTAGCCGAATTCGTCTTTGGAATCCGATAAACTCTTTTTCGCTAATTAAACCCTTCGTACCCGCTCGGCTTCTAAATAGCTCGATCTGAAACGACGATTTAGGGGAAATCTACTTAAATTCTAAGACTGTTACAATTAACGGCTAATATTCCAGGAAATCGTTATAGCTCATCAGCTCCTACACCATTAGCCTCCTCTATTTCAAAAACACATCACCAGCTTCGTGACCACCTTTTGTTTGACACTTAAGAGGGTGAAAGACCTATGCATATATACTCTTTATACATATACCCAACAGTCTTTCATTTCTAAAGCAATCTTTTCTTATTACCTACGCCCTTACTTGCCCTGTCCCAGAAACCTTAACGGGCAATTGAATCGATTTTAATTATTCATCCACCCTCGGATGGTTAACATGAACCGCGACACGATTACTCGCCAACAAGGTGGCTTTCCCGGAAGTAGCACTCGAGCGGGAGTTACGAGCTACAAAGCTCTCTAGATTCGTCTTAATACAGTCAGGGGGGAAAGAGGAGATCGCGAAAAGCAGGTGATCGTTACGGCGACGGTGTCTTTGATCGCTGGGCGAACCTCGAGGGAAGTGGAAACTGTTGTCCTTTGCTCGGCTGGCCGTAAGTTCGCTGAAAAGGCCAGGCCGTTAGACGTCCACCTGCATCGCCAATGGCCGGCCCCGGCTCGTACGGCGGTTTTTATCGGCGAAGCTCGTCGTTGCGACACAGGTCCGTCTTTCCACGGCGATCGTAAACACGATCCTCGTCGGGACCTCGCTACGACCTCGTAAAAATATCTATCGAAACACGGTTTCACCGATCACGGTAAAAAGTCCGTTGTTTCCTACGACGTCGTGTGTCGTAATCGGCGATCGCGATCACCGATAAGATAAAAAATCACCTCCTCGACATCGTTGCTTTCTATTATCCGCGGGAAACGACGCGGCGCGGCGAGTCTGCTCGCCTCCTCCCGCGGATAATTGCAATTATGTTACAGGTGCAGGTGTTAACTGTGCTACTTCGATCCGAATCGTCGAGATACGGAATTCGTGTTAGGTAATACGAATCTTTGGAAGCTCGTATACGTGGCAGCGAGGCTTGTCCCCAGCGCCGAGAGATCGATACACAGAAAATGCACGAGCGAATTCCGTAACCGCGGGCAGACTCGAAAGGTCTATTGAACGTAGGGGTGACTCGAAGGGGATAATTCATTTGGAAAATGCAGTTTCCACGGGTTTTCCGCGGGTTTTCCGCGGGTTTTCCACGCCTTTGACGTTCGCCTGAATCGATACCTGTTGAGCGCGTTCGACAGTCGAACGAGCCCCGTTGCAGCTGGTATTATTACAACACCGCGTACACGTGTACCGCCGGTGTGTCGGTGTGATTATGTCGGTTCGTGAATATATGCGCGTTGTATGTGTCACGCGGACGATCGATGCGCGGCTTTTTGTCGGCGGTCGGATCGATCGTCGCGGCAGCGGGCTAATCGAGATATCGCGATTACGTCTGAGGGATGCCGATAAACTCTGCCGTGAAATAGGCGGGCATAATTAAGCGAATTATTATTTATTATCCAACGGCTGCCGGCGCGAACAGTGCGTGCAGGCTTCGTTTCGATTTCAATTAATCGCGGGATCAGTTTTATTGGCGCGAACCACTCCTGGGGGGCAGGCGCCGCAAAACCCTGGCCAGTGATTTATTCAAAACGTCCGGAGGAGAATTTCATGAGCGCGCGTTCCACGGCCCACCAAAGGGCCGTAATCATGGCAATTAACCGTAATTTCGTTTCCTTGTGATCCCTAGGCCATTTTAATTTCCGCTCTGCCAGTCTCCTACGACTGGACCGTTTGCACGCGAAACCGAAGACGCTTTGTGCAACGTCAGACTCCATTTGCTAGGTATATTCTCCATCTGCGGTTAATTAACTTTACCATCGAGCGCGCTTTTCGTTTCATTAGTCTAGATCCAGACAGATAGGACAGCTTGGGGATTTGTCGAAACGTGTGCCACGTGATTTATCTTGATTCGAGAGCTCCTCGCCTCTAAAAGCAACGATCATCGCCTTCCTAGTAGGGGAGACCGGGGCAGGTTGTAACACGGGGTAAATTGTAACATACGTAAAATCTTTTGAACGACAAATCTGGTAACCCACAGCATGCGAGAGCTGCTTGACGATATTAGCAAAGTCGGTTTTAGCGACACAAACGAGCGTTATGTATTCATTTTGTGGTAATAGTCCAGAATTTTAGTATTTAGAGCACGTAAGTAAATGTTGTCTTAGCACTTTTATTTCAATTAACCGTCATTAGGAACCGTTTGAATTTTTGTTTCTTTGTCGCAAACGAATCAGTACACATTGGTTTATTATTATGTGTACGCATTTTAGTAATTTGATGTTTAGGTTCTCGTTTGCTGAGATAAAACGCAAAAATTCGACCTCGGGGTAAATTGTAACATGCTACTATACTTACTCCGCTCCAAATGGTAATAAAGCAAGCTATTTGCTGACAAACCAGAAAAAGATGCTCTAGACCAGCGATGCCCAGGCGGGCGGTCCGAGATAAACGAGCATTCATCGTGTTTTCCAAAGCTCGCGTGGAAGGGGGTGCTCGAAACCAATGACGTTGCGGGCATGTCACGGACAGGGAAAACTCTAGTAGTGTGCGTGTAGGCTCGTACCCTGAAATCAGCATGTAACCGTTACATGCTGATTTCATTGCGATTAAATTGATTTGACTTCTAATTATAGGCTGATTTCAAGTCGTTTGGATTTGCGGTTATGGGTTCTATTTTTTGATGACAGCATAATTTTTTAAACCCTGGGGGGTTTCTTTTTCTTCATAATTTTGTATTGTCATCCAAAATACACATGCCTGCAAAGTTTCAAGTCCATTGGATAGTTGGAAGTGGGTTAAAATTGAGTTTCTAGATTTGAACTAAACAAACATACATACAAACAAACAGAGGATTGAAGTTGAATAAAAATCGTTTAATAAGAAACTGTTTGTTAATTAGATGTGTAAATGAGACTGTTCAAGTCTATTCCGTCCAATTATATAATCTTATTGTTTAATCATTAGTAAATTCCTGTTTATTTTCCCAATTCCTAAAATGTAGAACACTAGGGCTCCAAGAGCCCCAGTTGTAAAAGCCTATGGGTACGAGCCTACACGCACACTACTAGAGTTTTCCCCGTCCGTGACATGCCCGCAACGTCATTGGTTTCGAGCACCCCCTTCCACGCGAGCTTTGGAAAACGCGATGAATGCTCGTTTATCTCGGACCGCCCACCTGGGCATCGCTGCTCTAGACGAACAACAGAACAATCGAGAATCCAAAAAATAGAAAAAAAGTATGAAGGCAAAAATAAAGAAAGCACAGAAGAAGACTTTGATAGAATCAGATGAATAAGCAATGATTGCTTAACTCATGTATATCAAATGTTTAATAATGATCTGTGTTTTCATTTATATTTTTTAGAAATGTTTATTTGTGTTCATATTTGTATTTAAATAAGTAAAAGTGTTACAATTTACCCCGGACTGGGGCAGATTGTAACAAAGGTTCAGATTTGTTTAAGATGAAGCTAGATGTCTAAGTGTCCAAGATTTTGTCACGTACTTTCCCGCAATTAGTTCACCACATATGTATGTAGTAAATCACGCAAATTATTTCCTGATTGAGGAAAACACTTTCGAGAAAAAACTGTGAAAACTTTTTTTGTTACAATCTGCCCCGGTCTCCCCTACTCCGCACAATGAAAGGTCGATACTTATCAGGCCGATTACGGTCGTGCGAGGGTGATTAGAGTTTAATGTGCAATTCTTAGCCCGATCGATCAGATAAATCTGGCCGTGTGCCACGCGGCCGAAACGTGTCGCCAATAAAAATGTCGCCTCTCGAAGCAGAGACACGTTCGTTTTCCACTTGGATAACAAGTGGACGCGGAATACAGAATTGTCCCCAGCTAACGTCGGCAATTTCCCCAGGCCCTAGACCGTTGAAGGCTATCAATTACATATCGTCGCAGAATTCATAAACCTCGAGAGCGCAGTGGTTAAAGTTTCGATTAGGATTAGACGCTCAGGCACGCGTCTATTCTCGACGCTGCGCGACGCGGTATAAAACAAGCCACGGGGCAAAGTTACGTGTCGCTCTTGGAATTACTTTCCAAGTCCTCTGTTGCTACAGCTCTAACCAGCGTTAACCAGCGTTGGAACAAGCGGACGGAGAAAGGTGGGTGGATGGGGTGGGCGTAGGACGGTTTATACCGGAGGGGTTGTACACGTGCCGAGCCAAATTAAATATTGAATATCGAGCCCCTTCCCACGCCGCTGTCAGTTACCTCTCTGTGTACTATCGAGCGGAGTGACCTACTTGTTTAATTACGCTGTACGGTCCGTCGCGAAGTCGTTAAATCGCGACTTTAGGGATGTTGCTTACGCGTGCTTGGGCGACGATTTTCATCGTTCCCCGATGGACCGCATCTCTGCTTCGTTCGACTTCCTAGCGATTCCTCCACCGAATTCGAATTCGAATTCGAATTCGACGGAGTCTAGAGGGTCAAGCGATAGGATCGGTTTATCAGGAACGATAAAGGCGATAGGCCAGGTTCCAATCGTCGATGCCTCGGGCGCTGCTATGCCACTGGAACGCCGGCGTATTGTCTCGATTACGCATAGGCCGCGCTCCCTGTCATCTTGATGACGTTTGCTCATGGTGTCTGCTAATTTGCGGCGTTTGATCCCGCAACGGCGGGATGACGCGCCTCCAGGGATACTTCTGCCCGTCCGAGTGGCACGGATGCCGTGTAAACGACGTCGTGTCTCATCACGCGCACGCCAACCAGTAGTATTACCATAATATTGTCCCCGCATTGGCCACGAGCTAATTCATTCCCGTGGCATCGCTGATGAGATTGCCGTTTCGATTCTTCTGCGGCGCATAGACGCTATTGGAAACGTCTGCCTCCCTAGTTCGACTACATAAATATCCTCTTACGTACCCAACGCGTGCACTCGCGTTACTCCGATCGCAGGGAAATGGAGGACGATTGGGGCCCGCGCGGCGCCGTTTTCCCTTCGCGAGCAAATTGCCAGCGGCAAGTTGGCCCCGGCGTTAAAAACTCGGCGCGGTTCTCTATAAGTTGGCGGGGCCAGAGAAAGGGATGCAGTTTATTGTCGGGGCGATCGCGAAAGCGGCAGACGAAGGGGATAGGGGAGAAAGGTCCATTTTCCTAATAACGTCGGGTTCGTTCTCGACCAGAAGGCTAGGTTCGCCGAGTCTCTTTCCCTCTTCCTTTCGCTGAGGGCCGTTTCTCTTCGTTCCGCTTCCGACAACGGCGTAACGGGTTTCCTTCTCTTGTTAAGCGCGCCCTTTCGCCAGCCCCGGTGACACGAGCAGCGTCTTTTCAACCCCTCCGCCCGGCCTCGTCGCGTTTCCACGCGTTCGCCCAGCGGAGAGAAGCCTTTGCTCCGCGATAAATAATCGGACAACGGACGGGGGGAGGGAGCGCGCGGTAATACGGCGGGCGAAAAATGAGACAGGCACGTTTATATATCGATCACGGCCGTCCCTCGAGCGCGACGGCTCTTTAAACGGGAGGGCTGCTCATTCACCCGCTGGAAGAAAGGATCGTTAGCGATCGGCGAGGTACACAGTCGAAAAAGAGAATGGGTTTCGCGGATTCTCCCTTTCTCCCTTTCTTCCTTTTCTCAGCTCGCGGTGGCGGTCTGGGGAGGGAGGAGGGATTCATACGCGAAATCCGCTCGGAATCTCATTCCGCCCTTTCACCGAGCGCGAGCCACAGGGCGTCGATGGCGGAGGAAAAAAGGGACGATTCTGTGCGCGAACAGAGGAAAAGGGTGCGAACAGGAGACTGAGGGGGAGGCGGGTGGCGGGTGGCGGGTGGCGAGCGAACTCGTTGGGACTCTCGAGGAGGCGAAGCGAAAGGGGTCGATAACACATATCCGTCCTACCCTCCCGTACCTTACGCTCCTCTATCTGTTCTGCCCTGGAACACCCTCGAATCACCCGGCACAAGCAGCTCCGAGTTACTTAACGTGATTAAATCCTCCCTCCACCACGATTCGTTCGTCTCCTCACTCTACGTCCTTTATCCAGCCAGCGAGATCTCTCGCCCTGGACCGATCGAGCCCGTTAACTCGTTCGCGCTTTATCGCCGTGAAACGGCGTTCGCGCCGCCCGAATGTCCCTTTTCCGCCGCTGAATACGCGGCCACTCTTCACCTCCGCTCAGCTATTCAGCAACGTTCGAGTGTCGGCGGGGAAACGAGTGGCGGAAACTCGCGGCTCGCCGGCTGAAAAGGAACGCCAAGCGGGCTCCCCGTCACTGGAGACGGACACACCGTCGCATTGGTTACTTCGATAGGCCAGTACCGCCGTTTTTATTTTCGCGATTCGAGTCGATGATTCTTCAGGGTCCTCCAGGCAGAGCCGAGACAGAAGTTCTTTGCCTGAAAAGTACCGCGTATATAGGTACCGCCGCACAGTGGCGTGTTTTCTAGGGAATTGTGAATAAATTCAATTTCCGATTTGACAGATAATGAAAATGTAAACACATGAAAATGTTCTTAAATAGGTATGTCTAGTATAATGGTCAAAGTTTGTTTTTTTCCTTAAAAGTATTACCAACTGCTCTATAAATGTTTAAAGTTGAGCAAAATTTTTGAGGCACTTCTGGGGGCGTTCTATTTCGTCTGTGTTTGGCGTATCAAAAATTGCAACAAATCTGTGGGATAGTTGACAGTATAGTATATTTTAAGACGAACAAAATGATCCATAGAACAACGTTTTCCGATTTTTTAAACATTTTCCGTAACGTTCTTAGATAAGCACACTTTATTTGCGGCAATTTTACGTATATAAAAAATGTGACACAATGTGACACGCTGAAAGTTGTTTCATAAGGAAGGCAGAAGTGTATACTATCGAATAGAAAAGGAATCAGCTGCTACTAGGCGCAACTTTTTGTGTTAGGTGCCGAAAACCATTGTAAAGTAAAAGTAACTAGGCAGCAAACCGTCTCCTTTTTTATGATTTAAAAGGAGATGTTCCCTCCGATTGCTTTGGATTTTGGATATGTTTTAGACGACCGGAAAATAAGAAATACGTTTTTTTTTATTTTGCCCCGTTTGCATATTTAGGGAGTAAAACCACCCCTCAAAGTTATAAGAAGAGGTACAAAAATAACTGACTACAAGAATATCATGCACATAGCAAGTTACGACACAAATGAAATTTATATCATGTTTTATTCAACACAATGTTATAATGTTATACGTCGATAATAATAATAATAATAACAACAATAATAATAATAATAAAATAATAATATTCTTTAAACTAACAATAGGAACTTACTCAATTTTAAAACTAGAAAAATACTAATATCAATAAACAATTTACAGAAATCACATAAAAAGTGATATATCTTCTTCCTGGAGCTCAACGTCTGAATGCTCAATAGCTGATTAACAAGAGAAGTTAGGGAACCCGGAAATTCAGAAAATTATGAAACATGGTGTGCAAATAGTGTAGTAATTGTGCAGTAATTCATCCGTAACATAACTATATTTTTTGTTGATGCCATCGTACGGTTTTAGGGGGTGAAATTACCCCTCGAAAAGAAACTGAATTTTATTTTCGTGGAATATCTCCAGAATGGTGAGAGATATCGAAAAGAAGTTAAAACAGAAGTTACATCTTTCTTTTATATCTACAAAACCGCGTAAAATTATTTTTCAAAACATCCATACCTTTCAAGTTACCCCCACCACCAACCCTTAAAATTCAGTTTTTGTATTTTGTAAATATATGCAGAAATACCATTGGATAACCTCTTTTCATACATATAAATAGTTTGTGAGTTATGATTTTTTTAAAACAAATAAAACCTTCATTTTTACCACTTTTTAGTTTACAACAAAAATAACAATATATTTGAAATCAGCAGGTCAAAATACGTAGGAATAGGGCATAAAATAATTTATTCACAATTTTTCCCTACAAACACGCCACTGTGCGCCGGAGCGTAACGCTGCGCGTGATTTCGCCGCTCGTCAGATATTTAATTGGAGGTATCTGGATGGCCGACGGGTTCGAGGGGCTTTTTCGCGAAGAAGGGCGTAAGAACGAAGGGTGTGAAAAGGAGCCACTTTCATCGGGGAAAGGCCGCCCCGTCGCGCGGATCTATGTATAGTTATGCGCCTGGCCGCGATGAGTCACGGTTTTTCTCTTGAAACGCGGCCGCGGCTTCGACGAGTAGTCATCGGGGTAGTGCGTAATGACGCAATAATGTTGGAAATAAATTTAGAATGATAGCTTGTCCCGAGTGCGTCGAGTATTTATAACCGCGGGCGCTCGCCCGCGCGCACCGGTCTTCCGTTTATTTACATTGCGCCGAGGGAGAGGTCGGCTTCTCGGTAGTTAGCAGGATTTTAATTCTTCCGCGCCGCGTCTCGACGACTCCGCGTTCTCCGGAGAGGCGGACGGTAGTCGCGGGAGGAAGGGAGGGAAGGGACCACTTCCGGAAGGAAGAGGTTACCAGGCCGATCCGCTTGGCCGAAGCGTCTCGATGCATGGTGCAGGTTGCGTCACGAGTCGAGCATGTCGATGACCCACCTCCATCTCCACCTCCTCGTCCACCTTCTCTTTCTCCCTCCTTTCCGTGCTGGATGCAGCCGCGCCGATGCACCGGAGACGGCTGCACACGGCCAGAAAACACATGCACCGCTCTGCGGAAACGGACGTCTGCAACTTTCTCGCGCGTAATCGCCACCAACTGCTCCTACATACCCGCTTCGTATTCCAGTTCAATCTCGCTCTCGTCCCATTCACGCCGCTGTCACAGCCCTTCCAGATTAGCTCGTCCCGCGACGCGATGGATCCCTGTCAGCTGGATGCCAACACTTGCAATATCTACGGAAAACATTGCGCAGAAGATCCTTACCTCTCTTAGCCTTTGCACCGCCAACCTACCCGCTACGCTTTCCATTCCTCCTAAACGGTTGAGACAGTAGGGTTTGTGGGTCAAAGGTCCTCGATTGCGTTTCTTTCCATCTCTCTGAGCTTAATTCAAGCGTCTGCAGTTTATCGAACGCATCCCCCCCTGCCCCGGAGGAATTGTCATGCGTCGAGGGGTTAATTAAGATTCCCGGGGTCAGCCGAGGGATGGGCGCCCTTTTCTTTCGTCTTAATTGGAGGGCTCTTTTAGCAATTAGAACGCGAAGGGAATTCTTTTCTCTTAATAATTCGCCGTTACGAAGATATAAACGAACCTTTCAAGAACATCCTGCCTGCCCTTCCCGAGGGAGGGCGGCGGGTTTCCGTATTTTCGCCGTGGTTCTTGGCATTCGAGCAAGCTTTGCCAGCAACCGGCCGCCTAAGCCCGCGAAATTTATTTTATATCCCTCCCCCCAGTTTTAGGTGAATAGGGGAACGGAGCCATTGAGATTCTCCGCCTGGCTCCGAGCTGCGCCCGTTCCTCGTACGCCTGCCGTCTACCGAAAGGATTTTCCTCCGGCAGATCTTATATGAAAAGGTGCGCGGGGAGAAGGGATGTTCACCCCTTTGCCGGCGATCTGTCCCGGGTGGTTATTCATAAGGCCGATATCGAGCCACCTCTCGAATGCAAATCGAGCGGAAGTCAACGATGAGCCGGAACGACGGCTATCTCCTCTTCTCTCCTCGCCGAGCAAAGGGAAAAACGGGCCGGGGAGAAAAAAAAACAAAAAAAACAAAAGGATACCGAGGATATCGAGGGAGTCGACGTGGCTCGATTAAAACTCTTCAGGGTCGTTTAACGTTCTCACTCCGCCCGGTCCGACGCTTTGCGAGCGCTCTGTTTAAAATTCCAGGCAATTAGGACTCGTACTCTGGGCAACAAGTTGTTAGATACCCACTTCTCCACAGGGATAGTTCTCAGCTTCTTCTTCTCGCGAGTGTGCCTTTTCTAAGCTCTTCTTTTCGAAGTGGACGCTAAATTTTCGCCATAGCGCTCTCTGTCTAGGGATAGCAGCGACAATTTTTCGCCTCGACTTGGCTCGAAATCTCGGCGTTGCATAGCGGAGGCTTTCTAGAGCGTATCGAGGATCCGCTCGTGTTGGAGTATCGGCGAATCGACGCCAGCCGACACGCGACGGGATCGCGTGTGCCTCGAAGCGTGTCGAGAAGATAGAGCAGACGGGAAACAGGAGGAGAATAGAAGGCGGAGACGCCACGGAAGCGTACGACCTTCGGCGTCGTATCGATTAATCGCGGTGTAAGCTCAATGCCAAGCCGAAAGCAATCCGCTAATCCGGCCGCGTTTTAGCGTGCCATCAATCTGAGAACTCGCGTCGACGCCCCGTGTTAATTCGTTGCTGCGCCTGAGTCGCGGGCGAAGGACGGGCGCCAAGTTTTCCAGGTCGGGAACTTTTCACTCCGCCGAATCCATGCTTCCACCTTCCCCAGCTCCGGGGAGAACATTTCTTCCCTTTCGATTTAGTCGCTGGGCTTTCGCTTCACAATGGGCTGGCGCAGTGAATAAAACTCACGGGGAACAGCTCTACCTGCGTTGGGAGTTCTAAAATCCTCTAAAGTCCCCTTGGAAATGGTGACTCTAGCGCGCAAACTATCAAAGTCTTCAGATTAAGCGCACAGACGAAGGCGTCTGTTCTAAATGAATGTACAAACTGCAGCTAGGAAGCGCGGAGCTTGGTCATCGTCGTTACACGGATTCATCTCCGCGGCTGACGGTGTATTATTTTGTGTGTGGTGGCGCGCAGAATGCCCCTGCCCTGATGGAGCGGGCGCATTCGATAATACATCATTCGGTTGACCCAGTTCCGAGATATCGAGTCTCGAAGTGGCGGAGCGTGGCGGTCGTCGAGGGCCGCCTGTTAGTGGTTTGCGCGGTGAACAGGGGTAAATACTGAGCGAGCAGCCGGGGATCGAAGGCATCGGTGTAAATCGAACGGGAGATTATTAACGGAACCAGCAGCGAGTGAAATTTCGATGGGCTCGGTTGTAAACCCCGTGGATGAGCCGGAAGTTTAGGAACTACGTCGAAACGAGTGGAAGAAACGAAAGGCAGCAGGGGGCGAAGACGGTAGCACGCTCGAGCGTTTCGAAAGTCAAAAGCATAAAGGCACTTTCTGAATAGTTTCTCAGGACTATATTAGCGAGCAGCTTTGGTACCCCTGTAACCACCCCAGGGCCAACTGCCTCTCCCCGTATTTCCACCTAGATCTATCTCTCGTGATTAATATCTGCTATCGTAACAGACGCTCGCCATACTCCCAGCGTGGAATTTCGAGGGTTCCCGGAGATTTCGAAACGACCCAGGAACGTCTCATTAGCTCGGTGCACCGTTTCTTTCGCGGTATCAGCAGGTTCGCGGGAGTCGGTAGTTAAATGTTTGCTCTTGATTCGCGATGCTCGGCGGAGGTACACCCCTCGCTGAAACTGTAAAGTTAGCCGCAAGTGCGAGCCAGGCCTCCTCCTCCAAGTTCCTCGAGTTCGTGGAACTTCCGGTTCTCGACTGAAAGGAGCTTCCGTCCTTGGAGATTCTACGGTGCCTCGGGGCAACCACCTTGATAAATACGTCGATGCGTGGCCGGGAGCCCCCTGCGCCGACTCGCGTCTCGGGGAACGTCGTGGAACGATGCACTCGAGATTGCGCTTTTCGTTAACTTTAATGGACAATTTGTTTCGTTACGCGGGACAACGTAAGAGGACGTAACTGTACGCTCAATTGTTCACGGTCCCCGTGCAGTCGGCATACGAGCAATTTTCACTCGTGCCCCCTATCGCGCTTCATTACGAGCTCCAGTATTCACCGAACTCTCGCCCACCCTCGCCGCGCCAAGTACACGTTACGCAACTCGGCGACTAAGTTGGGACGCGATAGTTTCGGCACGATCTTCGGCGGCGATGGTTATCGCGATGATAAACCGACGCTCCGTTTAACCTCCTCCCGCCGCGTGTAATCCCGATTACATCCTTTATTCCCGACTGGAATCTTATCCGGAGGAACGGCTGCCAAGGAACGCGCGGGATCGCTGAAAGGGGCCGATCGAGGGGGCTACCCAGCGCGCACATGTCGAGCAAATAAGTGGAATAGGGATCTGACGCAGACGCGTTCGAACAAGTAGAATGCCGCTCGCTCGTCGCAGCGTTTCTGCCTTCGTCTCGCGCCGCGCGCTCTCAGAAGTCTCAGAATTGCTTCTGTTCGCGTTTTTCATCTTCTCCTCGCTTTCCATCCTCCCCTCTGGGAGCGATTGTATGGTCTAACGCCGACTAGGGGCGGCAGACATATTTTTCCTCGCATTCGTTCGTGTAACGCGCCACAGTGTGCCGCGCGTTCTCCGACGTTTCGTTGCTGCCGCGATGTTGTTATTTCCTCCTCGGCTCGCCCAGCCTGCGAATCCCGATCTTCGCCCCCTTCCTTCCCCCGCCCGGTATCCTTCGATGGATGCAAATTAGCCGTCATAACCGAGCGAATCCCGGGGCTGTCATCGATCGGTTGTGCAACCGAACGATTGCCTCACCGTTCACTTCTCGACGTGGAGGTGTTCCAGGTACCAGTAACCTAGCCAGAACTAGGTGCATTGTTGCATCCGCGGGGAATCTGGGACGCTTTAACGACCAATCTCGTTATTTCTCTATTCGGTGACTTTTATCGTATCGGACGGCACGCTCGGCTAAGCCTGCGAGAATTTCCATCGACCCGCTCCTCCTCCCTTCCCCGCCCCGTCGGCCATAAAATATCGCGAATTCCATCTGCCCCGAGTCCCCGGTAATAATCTCGTTATTATCGCATCCGAGCCATCCGATTCTTTACAGGCACGCGGTCGAGTGGGCCTTGTCAACCTGTCGGTTACTCGAGAAACCTCGCGGTTCCTTGGCTCTCCACCTCGCGCGCCCTGTCCCCCGTGATTTATTAGTCAGCTGGGGCGATCTCTCCCCCGTTGGCTCGGCCGTCGGGGCTCGACGCGTAATCAATTAAACGAAAGTCGGGAGGATTAGAGCGCGGAGAATTATATCCGTTTTGCGGTGCAGAACAATCGACCATTGTTGCGCAACCGTTTGTAAATGCAATCGAGCGCTCATTAGAAGCTGCCCCGCCGTGGAATAATCGACGCTATTAAACGGAGGGGCCCGCGTTTTTAACGACCCTGAGTCGCTCGGTCATCGTTTCTCGCTATTCGATGGAACGAATGTCCTCATCGCCACTGTGGACAGCAGCCCCGCGACGTCCAGGGAGGGCGGTGAGATGGAATGATACGAAAGGGGCAGCGACTCCTTATACATTCCTCGTGACAAGTTGAATGACGGTGGGATCGGAGATACGGATGCCATCTGGATTCCATTCTCGTCACGGAGCGTGTACGTTGGACAGGCGTGGAACATGGACATCCTCGCGCGGAATCCCGGGACGTTTTTGCGCGCGCAAAAAACCGCCAGGCTGATCTGTGGAGACCCGGGGACCTAATTTCTCGAGCGAGGCCTGCCTCGGCTAATACGGTCGGCTCGTGATCGTCTCATTGAATTTCGATGGAGGAAGCCGGGCGAGACGGGTGTCCGTTGGACGCGCGGGACAGGAACGGCCGCTGGACGAGCCTGGGCGGAGGAGCGAGAAGGAGGAAATCGAAGGGTAAGGTGGTCCAACCAGATCCTTGTGGTGGAACAGGTGCATCAGAGTCTGCCATCCGTCGAGGCGTGTGCCGGCTAACTGCACGCCTTAATAACACACGCTCCTCGATCCTTTACGGACGGCACGCACGCACACATTTCCATAAACACAGCCCGCGCGCTGTGTGCCGATCGACGCTGCCTTTACCGTCGCCCCGATCGAACCTGGCGACCAAACCCATCCTGCACGAACCTCGGCCCCGGCGATTCGGCTGCGATAAATCGAATTAAAGAACCGCGGGATGGGTCGAGTCGATTGCAAGACTCTTGCCTCGAATGCTCCAAGTTCTCTGGTTAACGATCTGGGGATATATATATATATATATATATATATACTATATGCCGGAGTTTGATAGAAATCGCTCGAGGAACTGGAAAGTCTGCTCCGAAATCGGCAAAGTTTGCAGCTCGGAGGGGACTTCTGATAGAGTTGGGCAGTTGAAGAAACGGAGGACGAGGATCGTCGAGCTGGTATCTACTCGATTCCGCCAAGTTTTGTCAAAGCAACAGTTGGCTACGGTCTTCCACGTTGCGTCAGCGCTTTTCCCTCGATTTCATTGATCTTCGATCCACGATCACCGTTCCGGCATTTCTACAGTCCATTGTACGAGGCTAGCTCAAGTTTTTCGAGGCAGAGGCTCGAAAACTCCAAGACTTTTGAATCTAAAGGACAAGGAAAGGAAAGGTGGAGGGGAATGGAAGGGAGGGGAGAGTGGCGCGTATGTACGGGAACGGCTCGTGGATAGTAAACGCGACAGAGGATCGCGAGCGTTGGAGCTGGAGGGGCCCGTAGGGGCCGTAGAGAGAGGGGCCCGTACAACAAAGCCATCGGTACGCAGGTGAAGCGACCGTCTGCTTAGCAAGCTGCGCTGACGGGCCCCGGTTGGCGCGTGTGCGACTACCAGCAGGCAGAAGAGTAGCAGCAACTCGAGCCAGCAATGGGCCCGGCCCCATTGGGCCCACGGCTGGGCCTCAGTCAACCGATGCGCGTCACTGCGAGTATACGTCTCTCCTCGTCCCGCTTCGCGACACCGCGCCGCGCCGTCCCCTCGGTGCCCTAGAAATTCGTGAACGCTCGTCTCACCGCGATCGCACGTCCGTCGTCCGTCGTCCATCGATCTCCGCCTCCGCGCGACGGAAGGACCTAGATTTCCCTGGAGTGCACACGCGTGTGCGAACTGTGCCGCGATCGAGGCGCGGGTCTGTCAGCCTCGAGGGATCCTCGTGGGGCGTGCAACGCGGTGCAAGGGAGTACAGCGACCTTGGAACACTGCACCAGTCTCGGAGGCGAGGCGATTTGCATTCGTGCCGATCGATGGACGCGGCCCTGCTGGCGGCGCGGCGCCTCTACCGATCCAGCGGCGGTGAAAAGCGACGTGAATTGGGTGAAAAGCGAGGAAAGGGGAGATTGATCGCGTGGCGTGCAGAAGCGGCCTCGAGCCACGTGCACGCGCCTCATCCACGCCGAGTAACATGAAGCGCACCGGCTGCAACGCGAGCCATAAGTCATGCTGACCAGGTTCGAGCTGCTCCAGGGTGCCGTCAGCTATCTGCTCTTATCAGGTGCGCATCGCGTGGCCGATTGTCTCGGTGAGCTACGGCATCGTTGAAGCGACCGCTTCGTTGACTCGGGAGTCGGTTGATACTCAGTGACGGATACTGAGGACAATCGTAATTCCCGGCGGAAGCGCGTTGTTCGGTGGGTTCGCGGGCAATTCGGGAAGAACAGGGGTGAGTTGGGTAGCGGAGGCAGCTCTTGAACAGGAACGGATTATTCTAGTAAACTTGGGCGCAAGTAATCGTTGCCGGGTCGTGAAGAAGTAGTAGTCCGCAAGATTACAGGAACGGTTTCCGTTCAGTCTCACAATGGAACAATCGCGAAAGAAACATAAATGATGTCTCTTTGATGGAAGTTTGGAAACTCGGTGGAGAGCAACGAACAACTCCACTCGTTTCGACGAGTCACCGGGGAGAAAGGGAAACTTTTCCGCGGGCGACTCGACCGATGCCGATGGCCAGGTTGCACGTGACGCCAGCACTGCGTTACGCAACGGATCCGCGATACATACCCGGCTGTTAATCGTTCCCCAATATCGACCGCGATTGCGCGTGTCATTGATTGATCGCACTTATCCGTTCGAATGGTTCGCGGGGATTCGAGCGTGGCGAACAGTGATAATTAGCCGCTGGAGCATTGCCAGGGAATTTCGTAGCTTTTGTTAAAACCAGAGTTATGACGATCGGTGTACGCGACCGGCCGTTGCTTCGCCGACGATCGCGCGATAAATCATCCCTCTGATTGGTCATCGCGACCCGTCCGACTCGGCAATCGTGCATTAATCGCGCTACATATGGAATTCGTTGACGTGATCAGGTCGGACGAGCAGCGTGACGCTTCCGAAACGGGGGTATCTCGTCGATCGAGTGTCGTTAATCGCCTCGACAGCTTCCTCTTCTCTAAAAACGATCGAACAGTACCACGACGAGTCACTCGATCCGTGTGTTCCTCTTCGATCACGATTCACCTTGCCTCTCTGTTATTTTCGCGCGCGCGAAATAAAATTATATTTCAGCCCCGCAGAAAGCCACCGTTCGTGGCGATCGAATTGAGTCGAACGCCTGCTGTCGAGGCGCAACCCTCTCGCACCGAGGCCGAGGGCTCCCCTTTTTACCACCTTCCTTCTCTTTCTCCTCTGACCCAGTCTCAGCAGCCTGTCCTCTTCTGTCGCAGCCCCTTTCCCATGACCCATGACGTACGTACGTGCGTGCGTGCGTGCGTGCGTGCGTGCGTGCACGTTGCTTTCCATTGTTTACGCAATGCCTCCTCGACCGGCTTCCTGCGTGCTCCCTCTTTCTCTCTCCCCGCTGCCTCCTTTCTTCCTCCCTTTCTTCTCGCCGCTGGGTCATCGCGTTTCTAAGGGGAGAGAAGACCTCGCGCAACGTTACGTCCGACCAGTTGATCCTCGTTCTCCAAAGATTTTCCGCTCCCCCCGAGCCACCCTTAAAATTCCTCCATGACTTCTCCTACCTAGAGCCTTCCAAGGATCACGCAGGGCTATAGAGATCCTTTCTATTCGAAATTATGAAACGTGTAAGAGGGTGCGTTCCGACGCTCAGCGCGCAGCATGGATCGCTACCCTTTAAACTTTCAAACTTTCCCTCGTTCGTTATCGATGGTTCAAGGAATCCAATCGTTTACCCGCAACTATGTCGAGCAAACGGTGTCCTTGGCCGCCCGATAACGAGACGCTAATTCACTTTGCGGATGCTAATTGCCGTCTCTTTTTCTCTGTTTCAGAGCGCGAGAGGCACGCCGCCAACAGGCTGTCTGCGTAAGTATCCCATAAATTTCACGTTACTCCGTAAAGGTTAATTTTATTGTCGCGTACCGGCCAGTGGCGTGGCATCGATTATAATCGTAACACACTTCCTCCGTGAAGCCAGAAGGAATCACTACGAATTGGAGCAAGCGGGACGGTTTCTCGCGTTTCTCAATAATATGGAAGTTTTTAACGAGACGGCGCGCTCGAGCATCGATGGCCGCGCGGTATTACACGAGCCCTCCCGTACGTTAACGAGGATTGATCCGTCAAAGACGAAGTTACTAACACGCGAGCGCTCGCGTCCCCCTCGCCGGCAGTGGCGCGTCAATGAAATTCTTGCTCCGATCGGGGCTCGTTCTTCCTCCCCGATATTTCCATTTTCCAGCGCCGCGGGATACGCGTGCCGCGCGTTATTTCCATCGCCCGACGTTCTCCGCGCGCAAAAGCGCCCGCCGAACAAAAACTGTTTGCACGGAAATAAACGATAACACAGGGGCGTCCGTCGCGAGCGAGGTTCGCGGGGATGGGAAGCACGGGGGCTCGATGCGCTGTCGTGCAGCAGCGCGAAGATACTTGGAAGTTTCCCACGCGCCGACAGGAAGCTGTGTCACTGTTTCCTCGGCCCGCCTGGCAAACTTCCTCTCCACCAACGCTCCACCTATCGCGTGTCTTTTATGATCCAGCCGATTGCACCTTCCGCGGCGGTCTTTTGTAACGTCCACCTTCGGCACGTCCGATCCTGCGGTCATTTTATAGTGTGGGACGTTCTTGTGACATCCCTCCTGTCCTCCGTCCGACGACAACTTCGTGTAAGCGAGCGATCGCGCCGCAAGCCGGTGACGTAAACAGTAGCGATAAATGGGAAATAAAAGACCGTCGGTCGAGTGAACTCTGCCACGTCCCAAGATGAAAGCGCTGACTAGCCACGGCGCGCGGGGGAGCAGAGATTTCCCAACGTCAGTAAACTCGTAAAAGATCAATCGAACGCTCCAACTCGCCCAGCCCGGGCGTCCTGGATTTTACAACCCCCTGCGCAATTTCCACGAGCCAGGATCACCGATGCCGATCACGGAGCCGAAAAGGTCCGAGGAATCCGTAACAATATCATCCAAGTTTCCACGATGGGGTCGAGCCGGGGAGACGGGATATAAGCGTTACTTTCCCGGAATCTTAAATAAAATCGAGGGACCATAATGCACAGCGGCTGTAAATCGCATTAAGGGTGGACAGCGCGCAGCCGGGCAATATCGACTATCCAGAGATTAGCGGGAGCGATCGGTGTCTTCGTATATCGGGAACGATTTCGTGAAATCGGCGCGTTCCATCCGTTCAACTCCCGCGCCCCTGGTCGACGGAGAAAGAAAATTAACGAGCCTGGAAACGGTAGGCAGAACACGTCCTCCACTTTGAACCCTCTACCCCCTGCCGTGGCTCGAGGGTTTTTCGGCTTCGACCGCCGTAACTGCCCCTAATAACCCCGACGGAGTTGCCCGATGGAAAACTGGGTCGTATCGCTTATCGACGTGAGTTTTCTGCCGCGATCGGGTCTTGCGTAAACGAGCCTGTTCGCCCCGCGTGTCGTCGACGTCTCGTTAGGCGAAGTTCGGGGTTCGTCGCGCGATTCCCTGGCTCGAATTAACGGGCAGCTGCTTGCAGCAAGTTGGAGGAAAGATCCCTCGCGGGCGATAGAGCGCGAATGAACGGGCGATTATTTTCCTCCTCGGGAACGATATGCAAGAAGGCGAGAGAGGCTCGTGCGTTATCAGGCGGCTGGCTCGCGGCCTTGTCCAATTCCGATAACGTCCGACTCGTGCTGTTCGGAACGATAAGGGATTTCGCTGCTCGCTTCGGGCCGCGATAAAGCGACAAATTTTTTTCCCCACCCGCTCGACTTTGTCTTTCCACGGCTTAGCCCTCTTAATAATATCCTAGCACGAGCGGTTATCGCGTTGGCGTGCCAGCGCAGCCGCGACTTATCGGCCGGCTACTTACGTTCCCCGTTTTGATAAGTGTGTTTCGATAAACACATCGTAGCAGAGAAAGAGTCTGCTGATGGGGCTGCCTGGATCCGATGGGACTTTGCAATTCTGTGATCGACGCGGGCAGCTCGTCGGGTAATTCCTTAAATTCAATCTTCCCGCTGGGGAAACGATTCACGACTCCAGTTGAGGGGAGGGTGCGCGCTCGTTACCCCCGGGAATAAGGTCCTTCTCGTAAAATTAATCGAAATTATAGAATTAACCCGCGACCTTGCTGGCCGGGATCTTGGCTCGATTAAAGTATTCGTGTCGCGCGGTTCAGCACCGTCTCTCCTCCTCCTTCGTGCAGCGAGATGGTTATCGGGCAAACTAATAAACCCCGTGGAAGTCGTTGAGGGAGGAAAGTTCGTAATACCGTCCGCTAACCTTTGTAGAACACGTCGCCTCGTTCGACTTCTCGCTCCCCTTTCGCAGTCTCTCGCAGAAGCGACGCGAAAACAAGCCCCAGGCGAACGTTGGAAGCGCCTTTGCGCCATCGGACGAGCGATCGGGATTTAATTATCGCGCTCCGACTAGCGAGCCGCTTTCAATTCCAACGAGATAGTTTCGCAGTTCCGTAGCCTCTGCTGGACGGGTTTTTTTTTTTTTTTTTTGAGGACGGAGCATTCACTGGGATGAAAGAAGGCCTGTGTAATCTACTGCTCAGCCTCTGTGACGCGTGGAATCTTTGAACCGTTGCCTGTCCCATCGAACGATAAAGTCGCTCGCGTGGGCGGTCCTACAGATATTTTTCACGTCGTATATGACGCGTTCAGAAATAGAGCGCGGCTGCTATGTCCTCTGAAAGGTAAATCTAGACTCGAGATAAGAGGTAAACATCGTGGACGATGATCCCGTTGAATTTGCATGAATCGTAAGAAATATACACCCATGTTTGGGTCGTGGGCGTTCGTTTCCACGGGGGAGACGTCGGAGGCTCCTACCTGAAGCTTCCAATCAGGAATTCGAGGCAGGAATACCTCGCCTCGATCCTTCCTATCCGACGAGGGGCAGAGAAACGTGCAATCAGAAACGAATAGCCGCTTCTCCCACGGCTGCCTCTGTCTGGGAAGAGTAACGAGCCACCCCCGAAATCTTGCACGACCCACTCGTCTCCGCGGAGCGTCCATACGTTAGGAATTACGAACCATGGGATTGGATGTAGGATCGAAGAGCGCCACCGCGATACGCAGCCTTTGCGTCACGAACGCTCCTACGTTCAAGGACTGTCATCGATCAGACTTCTCTAACTAGCCCGCCTCTCGATACTTCACGGAATCCTCCGGAGGCACAAGTCGAGCTCGATCGTCAATGGTAAACCGTACGCGTCGTGGTGCGCCACTTGAAGGGGCGAGAGGACACTTTTTCCCTCGTGTCCGTCAGAATGTGCCACAGCTTTCCCAGGGCGTTAAGTCGCGGATTAAGCCGGATCAGAGATCGTCGATCGAGGACCATCAACGGGTCCCTGCCTCCGTTTGCACGCTCTTAACTGGTTTTCCCGCCTCTCTCCGTTTAAAACAGTCGACCCGGTCGCCGATGATCGGAGGAATCTCGTTATCCTGTTTGTCCCGTTGCTCTTCCCCCGGCGAAGGGACCACCCGAAACTCTTCGCTTCTCTCTCCCGTCCTCGTACGAAAGGGATGCCTCTCACCCCCGCTATCGGAGACAAAAGTGGGCTCGCGTTGGCGGGCGTCGTTTCATTGGCGTTAAATCGCGGAACGGTACGCGCGTAGCCGGGTCGCGCGAGCACGGACGCCTAAGCAATTTCACTGGAACAAGCGTGTCGTTATTCAATCTATCTCGACCGCCGTTCTCACGGAATCGGGCCGTTTAGCCGACGATACGACGTCGATTACGCGGCTCGCGTGAAACGTCGGGCACGGAATTTTCGACTTGCTCACCCTTCGTGGTCGCGGGGCAGTTCGGTGAACGGCTCTGTTCATGCAACTCTCGATCCCTATCGGCCACTTTCCCGGGGAGGGTCAAGGGCACGCGCGCTCGACTTTCGGAATCAATATTCTCGAAGACGGAGCCTCGCGGGAGCAGCCATGCGATCCTGACTTATCTGTGCACGACGGGGTAGGTGTTTTTTCGGCGTTAGAATCGGACGCGGGACGTGTCGCGAAACGTTCCGGAGCGGAATACCCTCGGGGACGAGCCCGTTAACATTTTAGCGTAAGCGCCGATCGGCGAGCTTGATGTTTCCTTTAGCAATGATGCCGGTGGTCGGGCCAGCTCCGCCCCTCGATCTGCTCATAATACATGTATACGGTGTATGCATTTGCATATACAACTCGTCCCGCCTTCTCCCGCTCCGCATTTTACTGCCCCGACGTCTGAATCTGTGGCGTTTAATCCCCTCTGGCTTTATCGATACTCGGTTAGTCGGTCCCCTTAAAACAGCAGCCGTAGCAGGTACTTCAGACCCAATGTTTCCATCGTTTTTAAACAGAGGGGCGTCTCAGCTCGGGGAACGCTCGAATTCGAAATCTCGTTACATTCGAGGGTATTTTTCTGCTGGAATCCAGCGAACGTCGATACTTTTCGCGTCCCCTGGCCCTGTTGCACCGTGAAATTGCAACCCCGCCCCCGCCAGACAGCTCGAACCGAGCTGGAATTACTACCGCCGCTGGCCGTCGCGGCGCCTTCGCCCGGCGTCGCGAGTTTGTCTGCCCCCTTCTCCGTGGCGCGTTGTACGGCCGCCGGGGTGGCTCCCCGCGGGCGAGCGCGAGGGGGTTGAAAACGCGCGGGAGGGACGAGAACGCGTGGCCATGAGCGTCTCTGTGCGCGCTTACGTAGCGAGGGGTGGAACGGGGGTTGGAAGGAGGCACGCGTGCACGCCGAGCGCAGCTCCAGGTGACTCGGATGCAGATGGCGTATAACAACCAGAAGCGGTGAAACCGGAGGGTACGAGTGAAATGGCGAAGGGTCGCGGTGGAAAGGAAGCGAGACACGAAGAACTGTTGGGTAGCGGGAAGGAGGGGCGCGAGGGAGGGTGGAGGGAAGGAGGCAGTCGAGGGAAAAGAGACAGTGGAATCGTGGCGAAGCGAGGGGAAGTAATAAGGGGTTAAACGGGAGCAGAGGGGATGTGACGGTGAGGGTGTCAGGGGTGGAAGCTCGTGCAGGGGGTTGAAAACGGACGAAGAGAGGCGACAGAGGAGAACTAGGAGGGACGAGGAACGTTGGGCTAGTCGGAAGAGGGACAAAGGGATGGAAGCTGGCATCGAAGGACGAAAAGAGTCGAGTAGATTGTAGAGTTAAGAGAGGACGAACGGCTTTGCCGCGTAGGCGGAAATGGGGAGGGAAGATACCTCTCGAGCGAGCGAGATAGGAACACGGTGGTATACATGCTGGAACTTCCGAAGTTATTCGCAACAGGCAGCTCTCGCTAGTCTGCCTCGTGGATTCTACGTTCCACCGTGAACCTCGTCCCTTGCTCCTCCTCCTCCTCCTCCCCTCTGCATCGCCACCTCCAGCGGTCCCACTGCACTTAACCAGCTCCTCTTGCTCCTCTGTACTACCCCCGACCCACCGTCCATACTTCCTCTACCTCATCATTCCTGCTTTAATGGCTAGTGGATTTTGCTATCGTAGTTGGAGACCGCCACCACCTACAAACCTTCCTGAAACGAGTAACTACATATACAACCGCATCTACAAATAGTCGAGCTATCATCCGTAACTCATTAGAAGAATCGATTCCACGCGGTGACGTTTGTACCAACGGAGCCCCCTTATCTTTCGCAACGCGTGATGCATCGTGACATTCGTGACATCATCGGTATCGTTCAATGAATTCTGGTCGATGACAATCGCAGACAATCGAAGGCCTCGGATCCCCTTGCACCCCTCGATCAGGGGTACCAAGAGTAGTCCGCTCGTGTCAAGCCCCGGCGGAATGTTCCTTGAACCTCGTCTGATCCTCCAAGCGTGCAACAGAACACGGCTACTGCATCCTGGCTGCATCGCAGCTCGCGCACGGTCTCGTCAAACGAACGGAACGCGCGCACGAACACGCGGGGGGGTCGCGTTTCGGTGGTGTGTGGAGGCAGGGAACAGGAAGTGGCGGTGTGTCGGCCGCGACAAGAAAGAGCGAGCATCCTGCTCCGCTGGGAACGAACGCGAAACGTTTCCGGGGAAAAGGAGGAGAGGACGCGAGAGGGAAAAAGGGAAAAGAAGAAAGGCGAGCCGGGCCGCGACATTGCTACGCCGCGACTGCCCGCCCCTTTTCATCGAATTAAACGCTTTGACGACGCGGCCGTGTAATTGCCAACGAGAAAGGGCGGGCAGACTGCGAAATTTTGCGCGAATCGTTCCTCTGTGCCGGCGATTCAATGGAACGTTTTATTCAAAGGACCCGGGGATCTCGTTACGTTCGCGCGTTCCTTCATCTCGGCGCACGCGAGCCCGATGTGTTTTCCTCGGGCGGATTTTGTCGGGGGATGGCGCCTCGCGCGGCGGTTTGCCCTTTTGTCACTGATTCGTTGATACAGCGAGGCTCCTTTCGTCTTTGGAAGCTTTTTGAAGCTGGCAAAGGGAAACACGAAGACAGAGCTACGTTCTCGAGGAGGAGTCGTACGTGCGCATTGTGCGAGTAATTGAGGGGTTGGCGAACGTTTTCTTAGAGCAAGTCAACGGGATTCTTGGCCGGGGGGGAAAATTAAAAAAAAAAAAAAAGAAGCCCCACAGTATTTATTCAATAACAGTTATTTCAGCATAATCAATTAGTATTCATAGAAACAGTAAGTCGAACGATATGCGTTCTTCCACCTCCCTTGACTAACAATAGGACGGCTCATGGGAAAGCGTCCGCGTCGATTTCTTGGCGTCATATTAATTGTAAACAAATTCGCGTCGTGTGCACAAGTATCAGAGACATGATAGTGGCTCGATTCGCTTCCATCGCAAGAATAACCCTTCCTTCTGCGTGCGGTACCTGCTGCCCTCGACTACCTGCTTCCAGCCTCCACCCTCCACATCGACCGCCGCAAAGAGTGCTACCATTGCGAGAATTAATTAAACGGGGCAAACTCGTAGGAGCACGTAAGCAAACGAACCACTTATAGCTCAGTTTACCTAATTACCTCCGGCTGAACCGGATAACGTGGCAGGGGGTGGTTGAAAAACGGTTGAAACGGTGTCATTAGCTGAACGATGTGGTCGCGATTAACTTGTTCTCCCGGGGAATCATGTCTATCGGGATCGTATCGATTGAACCGAATCCTATTACACAATGTTTCTCGAGACGCCATTGTCAGAGCGATTAGGAAGCATTGCATGCGTTCTAGAGAGCCTCCAGGGCCACGCGAGGGCCAGCCAGTGGACAGAGATTTATCAATTGTAGATTCCTCTAATCACTGCAACAGGATAGCTTAAGTTTATTGAACGCCGCTCTGGATACACTTTGCGATTCTACCGAGCAAACAGTGGATAAAGAGATTCCGTGCGAGAAAACGAACGACGAGGCTTCGAAATTGGAAACGTTCCCACGAAGCCCAGCAATTTGTACCGTTCGAAGGGGGCTCGATCGTTAAACTCTTTCGCGCCGTTCGTCGATTTCGCCACTTTTCTCGCCGCTTGTCGGGCTGCCGAGTTCTCGAGTTATACGCGCCGCGGCGTCTGCCGGCGCGCTTCCAAAGTCAATCAAAACTTTTAACGCGATCCCGTTTAATAAATCGATCAAATCGGCCCGCGGGGAGTTGAATTTCATCGCGCTCGAAATTCTGCCAACGCGGCGCGAGAACCGCGGCTCGAGAAACATACTGGCTTAATTTGACAAACGCGCGACGTACAAGCGACCTTACATTTGACGCTAAATCAAGCCCGAAGACGTAGCTCGTTACCGTGACCGTTTTAGAATTCAGTTCACAGCTGGTTCAGTTTCATTGCCAGCTCAATTACGCTGTAATAATTTTACTGTATGGAGAAAGTACGATGGAGATATGGTGTATTGTGAGAGTAGAGTTTATGTACAAGCTTCCCCGTCGGGTTTGAAGATGCACCGTCAGAAGGGGAAGCGGCTAAGCAAGCTTAGGCAGCGCTCACGGGCAGTCAGCCATATCCACGAGCATCGACGAGGACGCAGGACAGCGTGTTTGGGGTCGATGACCCTCGGTACATCCGCGTTCGGCGGTTCGCGTACTTTCCCTCTTCATCTTCCAGCTCGCCTCTCTTTCCTTGCCTCCCCATAGCCACTTCTCGCCGCTTTCCATTCCCCTCTGCTCGCTGCCGTGACGGCGAGCCTCTCCTGTACACTTTGTCCGTTCTTTCGAGCAGCATCTACGCGGCTTGGCTCGCGTGCCTCGCTGATCGAGGGTGAAAGGACCCTCGTCTTCGTTTTTTCCTCCTCCTTCCTCTCCCTTGCGCGACGCGCGATCCTCCACGCGCGATTACGCCCGAGTCGGATTCAAACGCGAGCTGATAGACGGCACGTCGATATTTTCCACCGCGATGATAAATGTGGCGCGTGAATGGGCCACTGTCACACGACCGCCAGCTATTTTTACCCCCTGGCTGGGTTATTTAAATGATACGGCTTCGAGCTGTTGAATTTAGTCGGAAGAAGAGCTCGCCGCGAGACACTGACACCTTACGTGCCCCGATTACGTATGAATAGGTTCACGACTTCGATCCGTTATCTCCTTTCACATTTATCGCCGACGGGGGCGTGTAATTAAAAGATCGATATATTATTCGCAAGGTGCAGTGTGCAACTGTCCCCTAGTGCTGTCGCTTCACTTATACTCCGTCTCAAAATCTGCAGTCACTTCTCCCTCGTGATCTAATTAAATCCAATCTACGCGTCCCCGATTCGCGGATGCTGGCAGACGATAGTGAAAGTGTCAGCGCGGAGAGCACGAGAAACACGGAGCACGGGGCGCGGTGACAAAGAAACTGGCGGTGGAGAGGCGCCCGTGAAACAGCAGTTTCAGAGATCAATGAACGATTGTTTCTACCTTGCCTCGCGTCGTTCGTGTTCTACAGGTTGCCGTGGCACGCGCTCCCCCCGCGTACACGTTCTTCTTCTTGTTGATTCTAATCGAGTGCGCTTCGTTCTCCTTATACCCCGAGCAGGGGTCGTTTCCTCCCTCTCTCGCCGCGTCGATTTTATGGCCGCTCCGTCGGACGAGTTTTATTTCGCGAACCGAGCACTCGGTCGACCTCAGCTTTCTTTCGCTCTAAACGGCGCCGTGTAAATCTCCCTTGGCTTCCCTGTTTGACAGGACATGCTCTTGGATACACGGCGTCGATGGCTGGACCCTGTGAACCTTATGTTAACGTTTTGCCTTCTTTCTGTTACAGGGATTTGGCGGTAGATCTGCTGTTGTCCGACAGCGAGGATGAGGCGACAAAGGTAATTGAGGTTGAAAGTTCATTGATTAGATGCCTAGTTTAATGTAGAAGTGCCTACTGCTCTGTCTATTAGAGATATCGAAAAAGTTTGCCGAGAAGAAGGGGTCCCTTTCTGCTGTACAAAATTAATATTTCCATTTTTCTTGCGCAGGGAACGACGTCGAGGACGACGAGAAGAAGCAGGAGCCCCGACCTCACGGTCGAGTAAGTACTCGTTTATTGATACACTCGTTAATTAGCGCACGAGCACTCTAAAGCTAGCGTAGAGCTCGATTAGCCCCTGAAAACTATACCGCACCGTAGTGTGGCATTCGTAACGCTGCTTGGAGGCAATTTCTGTCACGTGCTTCGCCTCTTCTCCAGTTGTATTGCCCTCCCTTTATTGCCAGGAAAAGGAGTTCACTGTATTTTATGACCCGTCGCGCGTTTGTCGCGCCCACTTCGGAGAGCGAAGAAATACAGCGTGGTTCCCGTGGATCATTTCAATACCGTCTCCATCCTTCGCCACTTTTACGTCCCTGCCACCTTCACCCACAAGTCCCACGACATCCCGTTTAATAGACCACCGTTTCGATATAAAACTCCCATGCGGCGCGGCGTGAAAGGTAATTCCACTCGTATGATCGATGACTGGATGAAAGATGTTAACGAACTTGTCCTTCTCTCTTTGCAGTCTGTCGACACCCTTGATACCGGCGATGACGCCAGCACCTCCGCCTCTGGCGCCCATGTCGCCAATGGGGCTGTCACCCGTGGGCTCTCTATCGCCGACGAGGCCCATCAGTCCGACCAGACCGTCGTCCCCGCCCAAGCAGATGACACCTGAGCGGGTCCTCACGCCCCCGCCAGTCAGCCCTCTGCAGCCGAAGGCCTCGCCGAGCAGAACGATCCACCAGAGACCACCCAGCCCCCCTGGCCAGGCGCCGCAAAGTTCAGGGAGCGCGAGCTCCAGCTCCGATTCCGGTTCAGACTCGGGATCGGACAGCAGCGACGATTCCGAGGACGAGACGGGGACCCAAACCGGCAAGGGTCCCTCCACACCTCCCTCGGTGTCGCCAAAGACAGACAATCTGATCGAGGAGCCCCCGCCGGCGATAGAGGAGTCGAAGCCCAGGTGGAACCTCAGCTCTTTCTTCACCAAGACCGCCATGCCCCACGGGGAGCAGAACTCGGAGACTAAGCAGGCACAGGTAGGTTTCGGTGTTGATCGATTGGCCCAGGTGTATTTCGATCGTAAAGCGGTGTACTGACGAGATGGGTGGTTTGATAGCAGGAGTGCAACAGGAGAGAGGACACTTCAGCCGCGACCACAGAGGCCAGAACGCACAGGGACAAGGCAGCCCACGACTGGAAGCTCGACGAGGCGCTGAAGAGGACCCACAACGCGACGATGATCAGCCTGCTGAGTGACAGCGACCACCACTCGGACCAGGAGAAGAGTCAGCCGACCGAGGAGAGTCGCGTGCAGGTGGAGAAGCCAAAGGTGGTGGCTGACGCTAGGAAACGTGGCAGGCCCAGAAAACCCACCAAGAGTCCGAAGGGCGGACACCGGGCCACGGAGGACGTGGTTTCGAAGAACGGCAAGCCGCGCAGCAGGACGAGAGGCGTGGGCAGTCCTATGAAGAAGAAGCAGCCGATTTCGAAGCCGACCATCGCGACCAGCGACGACGGGAGCGACGACAGATCGCAGGGGGCGTGCAGCGACTCTGACAGCGATCGGCCAGCGAGAGTCTCGCCCGTGGTCGCTGCTGCTGTGGCGAACGAAAAGAGGCGAACGAGATTGAGCGGATCCTCCAGCGAGGACGAGAGTCCAGCGACCGGGAAGAACAACAGTGCCTCTGAGGACGACACCACGCGCTGGAGGAGGGTCCCCATAAAGAGGAGCAAGCTGGCGGACTCGCCGAAGAAGCAGGAGAAGAAGAAGAGCCCCACGAAAGCGAAATCGAGGAGATCGAGCTCCAGGGTGACCAACGTCGCTGGTGGCTCCGACTCGGACAGCGAGTCTGAGGTATCGGTGAGGAACAGTCGCCAGATTGCTTGGTGAGTACGCGTTTGCGGTATTGTTTTGTAGAGTAAAGAGCGCGGCTAGTTTAACGGTTATTCTGCCTACTGTAGGGTACCCCCACGGCCTAGAGCACCACCAACTCGGACAACCTCCCCGGAGAACTCGGACAGCGACAACAGTCCGGGCCCGAAGCTGCAAGAGGAGGACGCGGGCAACGTGCAGGACAAGAAGAAGAGCGACACGCTGCGCAAGGTGTTCTCGTCCTCGATGGGAGGAGGGAAGGGTGGCGGTAAGGGAGGAAAGGGCGGCAAAGGCGGTGGTAAGTGCGGCATATACGTGGAGGAGTACACGGCCTCTGCGAACACGCCGACGGGTGGGGAGAGCCCGTACAAAAGGCCGTCGTCGCAGGCGTCCAGCGTTATCCAGTCTTTCCCGCCGCTCACCTACGTGAACGGCGTGCCAAGCCTGTTATGCAGGATCGACCTGAACAGGCTTCCGCATATAGCGCAGCAGCTATCCAGGGGGCAGGAGGTGAGACAGCGCACGGAGCTGCCCGACACCAGGCCGTCCTCGAGGCAGTCGTCCTCGTTGGCCGCGCAGGCTCCCCGGCCGCCCACGCCCGAGGAAGGCGAGATCGTCGACACGCCGCCGCCTCAGCAGCTACCCTCGGAGACGAGGGTCCACGGCGAGGGGCTGCTGGTGGACGGCGACCATAAGAATCGTGCTGTGATCAAAGGCGAGCCGATCTCGGACTCGAAGAACAGTTGCGCAGGCACCGGGCTTAGCGGCGGTGCCGTTGGTGGCAGTGGTGCTAGTGGAGGTGGTAGTGGTGGCAGTGGTGCTAGTGGTGCGGGTAGCGCGCCCAAGAGGAAACGTAATCCCAGTTGTAGTTCCGTGTCCAGTTTGAGTACTGTGTGTTCCGTCGAGTCGAAGGCCAAGGGGCCGGGAGAGCACAAAGAGAAGAAGAAGAGAAAGCGGAAACACGCCGACGTCGAGTCCGTCGCCTCCAGGCCCTCTTCCAGTCAGGTAAACCGACACACACACCCCCAATTATAAAATCCCCCCGCACGAAAAGTCGTCGCTGTTGGTCTAAGCGGGTAATGTTGTTGAACAGCAAAGTGATATACAGCCGACGAATCACGAGCGGGAAGAAAAGCCTGACACCAGCCTGTTGCCGCCACCGCCCCCGCCTCAGCGCGTCTATTATTCCTACTTCAATCCCCAGAACGAAGTTTTGGAGGATCAGGACAGGTGGTAAGTGCCGCGATAATGTTGCTACGACGAACTTCGTCCTCCGTGGATCGAACAGCAGGTTTAATTCGGCTCGCGTGCTCGCGTGCAGGGACCAGAATCAGTACCTGATGGAAGCGAAACGGCTGAAGCACAGCGCCGACAAGGAGTGCGAGCTCACGGCGCAGGGTATGCTTTACCTGGAGGCCGTTCTGTGTTTCCTGCTCACCGGCAACGCCATGGAGTCGGATCCTCTCACGGAGAGGGCGTCGTTCACCATGTACAAGGATACTCTCAGTCTCATCAAGTGAGTACGTCTCTAATTAAGCGAAAACTACGGCCAAGAGTGCTTCCTAATTAAAGCGATCTCCGATTTCCCCTTGCCCGTCCCCGCCCCTGTCCCCAGGTACATCTCTTCGAAGTTCAAGAGCCAGCAGAACAACTCGCCGGAGAGCAGTATACATAACAAGCTGGCCATTCTGAGGTGAGTGCCGCCACTTTCAGGCTTTCCTCTATCGCGATCGAGCGTCTCAAAACGCTGTTGTCCTGATTCTTGTTGCAGCCTGTTTTGCCAGTCCCTCATATATTTGAAGCTCTTCAAGATGCGGAAACACGACGTCAAGGAGAACCAAAAAACCCTCACCGACTATCATCAAAAGGTAAGGCCACGTACAACGTGCGTGTTCCCCCTTCTACAAGATCCTCGTTTAAGCCGGCGGTACGTAATCAACAAAGCGTTCGTTCTATCTGCAGCCTGCTCAGGCGACACAGGTGCAACCAGAGGGACAAGGAACACCATCGTTGTCGCCGACACCGTCACCAGCCGGTTCTGTGGGTTCCGTTGGCAGTCAGAGTTCCGGCTACAGCAGCGGCGAACTGGCGAACCGAGGAGCCGCTTCCGGACAGCCACAGGCAGCCCCGTACGTTAGCGTTCCACTCAGCGTTCACAACGCCATGGCGAAGCAGAATTACCAATTCAGCTTGCTGCTGAGCTGTCACGATCTATGGGACCAGGCGAACGCTCTGGTGACGGACAAGCATAGAGGTAAGCATCGAGAGTTGATCGATTAGTTAACGAGTGATTAAGAAGGTACAGCCGCGGTCGGAGCTGTTGTTTTCAACCCCTTCGCTCTTTCAGATTTCTTCATCGAGCTGGATGAAAAACTGGGACCCCTCACGTTGAAAAGTTCACTGCGCGATCTGGTGCGCTACGTTCAGGCTGGCATAAAGAAGCTTCGAGATCTCTGACCACAGTGGCATAGCCCCCGACCACCCACCCCGAACTACATCACTTCTCTCCCGCAAAACATGGCCACGTATCCGACGATGTACACGTAAAGACGTACCGGAGGCGTCGAAGGATGTTCGTGAGTCTGAAAGTCGTGCGAGCGCCAATCGTCGTGGCGGTGTGATACGCGTTAGAGAAATTTCGACGAGCGACCGGAGAGAAGTCGAGCTTCGCCCTTAGCAGGCGACAAAAGTACTGTCTTCTCGGGGTTCTAGGAATTCGGTGGTCCAGGGTAGCAGCGAGACACCGTTGGTACTCGGTCTTGCGCCTAGGAGAAGCAAGCATGTGTTTCTCCGTTCCGGGGGTTGCAGAGAAACGCCTCGGCATTATTCCCAAACTCTTAGCACCAACTTTATAGTCAATTCAGAGGTACTCGTCTAAAAGGGGACAGCCAGGGGGGATCTTGATGATGCCTGGTGCACGAAGAACCCGTTGCACTCCGTGTGTTACTTATTTTCGAGGCGAGGGGTTAGGACGCATCGCCGTCAACGGTGGAGATAAACGGCGACGCGAAGTGCGAGAGCAAGACGATCGACACGAACGTAGGAAGAGATGAGAAACGGGGGAAAGTAATTCGTCCCTATTATTTCTTTGTTTGTAAATTACCGACCGATGGGGGGGACAGGCGAATTGGGGAGAAAACGAAATGGAATAAAGAAGTGCCACAGAAGCGCCCGTGTGTTCTCGCTTTACGGTGCGCCGCATCCGACGTTACCTGAAGCATGAGTTTCGTCTTGGCGATTCGAGTGCGACGAAAACACAAGGATACATATATATATATATATAAATATATACATATATGCATATAGTTTATTACCTATATAAATATATAAATAATTATAAATATATATATAGATATGAATATATTTAATGAGAAAAGAGAACCAACGCGTCACGCACGCCTTGGTTTCGTTTTTAGCAAAGGCAAAGAAGGAAAGACGGTCGCGAGACTCGCGAGGGTGCATGGAAGAAGGATTGGTGAGAGAGGAACGGGGGAGGATCGAGGCGATGCGTTTTCTCCTCAGCGGGAAAACGCGTCGCGCGATTTAATAAAGATCAACGGTCGACGCCGACCGACGCACTATTAAAATACTACGTCTGACGTCCGTGAACGAAGGACACACGACTCTTTTGTAGATAGGTTACGAAGGGGGAAAAATGGTAACATAGATTAGTACGATTAAAATACGCAACAAGGAGGAGGAAAGGTTATTAACGGTAACGGCGAAAAGAAAAGAGCAAACCAACCGATACACATATTATTTACGATTACTTAGAATTAAACGGGGAAATAAGTAGAGGTTCTAGCGATGAGAAACAAGAAAATAAAAGAAAATATTCAGATAATTATACATAAATAGCGCATAAACACACACCACGTTATACATAGTGCGATTCAAGGAGTATTGGATGGAAAGAGACGACGAAGAGAGCGGGAGAGAGAGAGAGAGAGAGAGAGAGAGAGAGAGAGAGAGAGAGAGAGAGAGAAAGAGAGAGAGAGAGTGAGAGAGAGAGAGTGAGAGAGGAGAGAAGAGAGACAGATAGCGTGGAGAGAAGACACCAGACGAAATAATAAATAGAATAACGTGTAACACGGAGGGATAATACAGCGCGCACGCTCTCTAGCGTTACACACGTGACACGTGTCGTAAGAAGAAAATTGAATAAATAAAAAAAATAAGAAACAAAACGCGTAACGGATAAGCGAGTTGCTCATGTGTATATTTTTGTAAATAGGTATTTGCGAGTGCCGCCGCCTTGAGGGTGGCCAGTCGACGCGTTTCCGCGCGACAGGCCGACCCGCCCCAATTTTTGCTACCACAAATCTTATCGAGAATCAGGATTATCTCTGGTAAAAAAAGAAAGAAAAAAATTATTAAAATACACGATACACGAGATGTTTACGTATGTCCGCCGAATTTGTCCGGAACGTTCTTTCTGAGTCCACTTCTTACTTCTGTACCGTACATACGAGCGTTCTTTTCCGATTGTATTGGTCGCAACGATTCACCCTTCATCCGCGCTGCTCTCGAACAATTTCGTTTTTTCCTTTCGTTTTCGTTCGCATCGCTCGTTTTCTCTTCCTTTCTTTTTTTATCCTTTGATTCTCCGTCACCGACAGAGAGCGAGAAACCGTTGTGTCGCGGATGCGTTGCTCGGCGACAATCTCCAAATATTTCCCAGCGAGCGCCAGCTGAGGGAACGATATGGCTTAAAGTATACGAGGCCTGAGTGGAACATGTACTTCTGTCATTCTCGATAAAACGGCGAGTTCGATTTGATGGCGTTGCGCGTAGGAGGAACGAAATGGGAGAACAGTGCAGAGCGACTAGAGAGATGCGGGACACGGAGAAAAGTCTCAGCAATGCTTCAACGCGCCGTGCTACTCGAAAAGTCTTATCATTCATTGGACCAGAATCGTGGGAGACGCGAAAGCAATTCATCGTGACAATTTAGTCGAACATATCGGAATCAAATTAAACTCGATCGACACGCCGAGGGGGCCCTTTAAAGAGAACTCGGACCAATCCGCAGCCCCGGGGACGTTGAACGAGACGTTGCTGATACTTTTCTTTGGTGGACCGATGGCAGATAACGCGAGCACGTCGGAGCAGAATTGAAAGATGGGAACCGCGATGATAATGTGGATCGATCGGTTGACGAGACTAGGGGGTCCCGTATAGAGTTACTAAGCGCGGTCCAATGGTTCACGGGATACAATTTTATACGTGGTGCGAGCGTGCACGCGGACTAAAGGACAAAGAGACTAAAAAAAAAAAAAATAATAAAAGAAGAGAAGTCTATTAAAAAAAAAGTTTTGATATTTTCGAGACACATATTTATAGCAGATAACTGTATAATATCGGGGGCCCTTTATCTCGGCAGCCCGCCGACAGCGAAAAACGAAACGAGCACGCCGGACACACGCGAAACCAGGACTTGAACGATCTTTACGATTTCACGACACATCGGCTCCCGCGACGTGATCGAACGTCCCCGCGATTTTATCGAGAAGTTGCGTGCGAGAGTGGCTCAGCGTGTGGAACGTGTACGTGTCAAGGGCGGCGACGCGTGACAACTCAGGTTCTTATTTTGTACATGGCTCTATGGCCGGTATTCATAGTCGTTACTTATTCTTAAGCAAATGCTTAGGCATTCGGCATCCTTTACTAGCTACTAGGTTAGTAGAGGATGCCGCGTGCTTAAGCATTTGTTTAAGAATAAGTAGCGACTATGAATACCGGCCCATGACACGATTTCTTCATGGGTTTCTCTTTCCTATTATCTTTCCTATTCAATTTTTTCCGCGCTGCATGCTTGACGGTCCTCTTGCGCCGAGGCATTCTCTCTCCTTTTTTTGGGCAAATCTACGTTCCTAAGTGACCTCCAAAGACGAAAAAGCGAAGGGTGCTGCCGTTCCAGTAACTACCACGCGTTAGGTTTTTCGGGGGGTGGGGGGCAATGATCTTTTTTTTATCCGTGCGCGATCTTTATCTAGCTTCTCTTGTTCTTCTTTCTCTCGATTCGTTTCTTTCAATTTTTGTTTTCTTTTATAAATAATTGGTCCGTCGGGTCGCATGAACTTCTGCTACGGTTTTAAAGAAAAAGATTTATTGTCACGCGTATATTATATTATACGTATATATATATATATATATATATATTATATATTGTCATTATTATCGCTGTCTTTATTATTATTATTATTATTATTATTATTATTATTATTATTATTGAGTTATTGGTATCGTTATTATTATTTTTCGAGGTATTTATACGGATGAATGGGGAGATGGCAAGTGGGAGAGTGTGTATTTTATGCGTCCGCGTGTATGCATCGAGTATGAAAGGGATGGGGAGAGTTTGAGGGGATAAAGAAACGGTCAAACAAATGCATGTCGCGTCGACAGTTGTATATTGTACCAAACGCAGCAGCAGAAAATCATTTTCGACGGTCAGAAGGAAATTTATCGAGCGTACATATGCATATGTATCATATACAGTAATCTCGAGGTTCAGTTCATTGCCGTTTGATTACATTTTTCGTCTTCTTTACCCGCAACTCCGTAAAACTGTAATATATTTATATACATGTATACATACAGACGCAAGAGACACGCGCGCGAGCATATACATATATGTAAACATAGAGACATGCAATCATAATTATATTATTATATTGATAGTATTATACGATAATTATTTTACTATGCTCTCGTATACGGTCACCTCGCGTGTACCATCTAGTTCCGATCTGAACGCGTCGCTCCCAATCGAGCAGCTCTCTGGCCCCGCCGCGAACGTGCCAACAATTTACCGCCGAAGATCGCCTTGGATGATAACAGAAAAACCGAAGAAAAAAAAAAAAGAGAAGAGGGACAACAGAGGCGCGAAGAACGGGAACTAGCTCAGCTTCGTTCAGAAACCTATATTTATATACCGAAACCGAGAGGGCTAGAGGGGAACCGAAGGGATACAGCGAAGGGCCGGAGAGCTGGTCCTTCGTGCTGACGATCAGCCGTGCATTGGTGGCGGCGAGCAGTGCACAAGCAATTTAATTAGTTACAGATTGCGTGGCTCGATCGGCGATCAGGAAGGGTGGATTCTGTGCACGATTCGAAGGGTAGTCTCCGAACATAGCGATCGGCGGCTCCAGTAACAGCCTAGCTGTGGCAATAATCAATGATCGGCTCCTCTCATTCCAACGGAAACGCAGTTTCACGCCTCTACTTTCGGAACGACGCGCGGTACAAGTCGGTCCCGTCTTCAGAAGTAGATTCTACCCTTCACTCGTCGGGACTCTCTCCCGTTCTTCGGTCACCGTTCCAACAATGTGGCGGGATCCGCGCGTCGATCGTGCCACGGCTCGACAGAGATCATCTCAAAGAGACGGCCAGAAGCAAACGGGCAAGCAAAGCAGGCAGATTCGCAGGATCGAAAAGGGGATGGAAACGAATGCGCGGAATGGAGTGCGTGAGTGAGAGCGTGTACTGCGAGAGAAACAGGAGCGCGCGTGTGCGTGAGAGTGCATGCGTGTGTGTGTGTGTGTGTGTGTGTGTGCGCGCGTGCGAAAGGGGACACGATCATACGGAGAAAGGAGCAATAAAGAGATACATAGAATGGCAACCGCACCAAGGAGAGACCAAACTCGCTTAAACGAAAGATAATTACTTACTTGCTTTTTATTTATTTTAATTATTAATGTTAATTAATTCTCGTATTTATTGGCGCGGAGGGCTGAGACACTGAAGGGAGACGGCGAAACTACACATGTATAGCACAAGTGCTCGGTACCACCCTCCGAAACAGATGGACAGTGGGGACGGATTTCGATAAGAAGGGGTTCCTTTATTGTTACTTAAACCGGCGGCCCTTGCCTCGAGCGTTTCAAGCGATCGTACCGACGATCCAGAGGGTCAAATCGCGTTCTACGCGTCAAGCTGGTCGCGACGCTCGCTCCGCTCCGCTCGGAAGCGGAAGCACGGCGCCTAGGGAAACACCGAACGGTTAGATTGAAAAGGGTTCGCGCGCCGTTGCACTTCCGGCAACGGTTAATCGGCATCGACCATCCGTTTCGGGCGTGCTTCTGCTAATTGCAATTCACTTGAACGCGACTAGGGGAGGGTCGTTACGCACAATACTGCGGTCGACGATTCGCGGGCCAGCTTCTTTCGTTCGAGGATTCTGTTGCATGCGAAATTTTTCCTACGTAAAGGGGAGGACGAAGACTCCGGCTGAGGTCAGCTGGGAAGTTTGCAAACGATAGGCTGACGAGTCGAGAACGGTAGAGTGAATTTTATTCCGTCGTTCAATCTTTCCGCGTTGCGACCGCGATTCGAGCGCGGGGGTCTCCCCTTTTTTTCCACTTCCGGTAGGGATCCTTCAGGGGCGCCTCCCGAAAGGGGACGTTTCACCCCGGGCTCGTGGATGTCGATATTCGGGCCTCGATCTCGGGACACGCAACAGCCGTGAACAGGAGCAAGCAAAGGGGTGAGGTGTGTGTGTGATGGAGGAGGAGGAAGAGGAGAGGAGCCGCGAGAACGAGGGGAAAGAAGGACCGTGACAATATATACATATATACATATATATATACATATATATATCTATATATTTGCAAGATATTTTGCGAGCAGGGCTTTTTTTATCTATTTTATAGTAATCTCAGCTTAAGCGGATTGAGAGAGTGGGAGTGTGTAAGAGATCCTTTTGCTAAAACTGAGAGAATACGGAGAATCGTGGTGAAGTGGAGAAAGAGAGGGAGAGAGAGAGAAAGAGAGATTTATGCGCAGCTGACAAACGGTTTGTAAATTGCGTACATAAAATAGGTAAATAACCGTCGGCTAAGAGAAATGAAGGCGGTTTCACTATGTCGTATACTCTACGTTTTGTTTGTTTTGCGCCTTAGGCTTGCATTATTATTAATCTGATTATTATTATTATTATTATTATTATTATTATTATTATTATTATTAATTATCACCATCATCGTCATTATCACTATATTATTATTCTTATTATTAATTTTATTATTAATTTTATTATTATTATTACTATTATTGTGTATATGGTATAAATTGTAAAAAGGAACGTATTTACTATAACATATTCATTTTACGGGGATTTACGAGATCCTTCGAATGAACAAATTGTTTAAAATAAAGTGAAGGAATAAATAAAATATTGACCAATTAACATGCTACGTCTATCACGCCCCACCTCAATCCTGCTCACTAAATATCGCCTCATTTTTATATCTTGTTGGAGGTGCCCACCTCCCTGGGACATTTGGGACACTTGCTTCCAAATGCTTTTCCATTGACGCATGGAAACGCTTCCCCCTGTCCCCCATCAAAGACAAGATCATTTTCGGAGAAGAAGTTTCTGCTTCAAGGGAGAAGGCGAAGAGCGAGGCACCAAGCCCAACGATTAGTATGTAGAACGCGAACGAGAGGTCGTTGAACCTCGTCACGTCGTACCCCTTCTTCGCAGCGTCCTTGGTCTTCCTCGGCCACTTACGTACGTAACGAGCCATCGTCCTGTCCCGTCACTGGCCGACCAGACCACCCTGCGACGCACAGTGGAGTAGGAAATAGAGCTCTGCAACGGGCGGGTATACCGTGGGTCAACCCGCCCGTTACCCGATCGTTTTTCGACTCACCCGGCCCGCCCGGCCCGCGTCGGGCAAGACGGGTTAAGGGGACCTTCCGGTCTAGAGCCCCAAAAAATAGGTGATTTTTAGGAATTAATTAAAGGAAAACTACTATATATAATTTAATGGGACTTTTTGCATTGTATTAAGGATGTCTTAAGTTATAGAAATATATTTTTTGTTTTATAATTAATCATTGCAGACGGCCCTGGGGAGTCGTTAAAGTCAAGGCCTCAAAAAATTGATCCAAATCGGTGGGACCTGTATCTCCAAAAATTATTATCCGATTCGACTGAAACTTATTTTATTTTGAAGATTATACTTCTGGCTAGGGGGGAACTAGAAAAAAATTAAAAAATTACATTTTTTTAGAAAATAACGACACTTGAAGTTTGAAATCACTTTTCCCTGTACTTTTCGTCCTTTCAAAGCCTTTGTAAATTATAAATTTTCAATTTTTTGTAATTTTTCTAGTGCCCCCCCTAGCCAGAAGTATATTCTTCAAAATAAAAGAAAGTTCAGTCGAATCGGATAATAACTTTTGGAGATACAGGTCCCACCGTTTTGAGAACACTGTTTCGAGAAAAACGCGTTTAAAGGTTTACGTGAGCGCCGAGTGCCCGGTTGTTGCCCATTAGGGCGGAGCGAAACTATATAGGCGAAAATATAAATTTGAATTTTCAGTTGGCTTGGGTGCGGGATAGTTGTCTTTTGATTAACCAGACACAACAGTAAAACAATATTGGAAAAATATTCATGTCTACAGGTTCCTTTTTCTCTTAAAAATGTAAAAAATAAGATCCGCAATGTTATTTTTTACATTTTTAAGAGAAAAAGGAACCTGCAGACATGAATATTTTGCCAAAATTTTTTTACAGTTGTGCTTGGTTAATCAAAAGACAACTATCCCGCACTCAGGCCAACTGAGAATTCAATTTTAAATTTTCGCCTATATAGTTTCGCTCCGCCCTATTGCCCATGCATTTGCCGCTACTCAAATGCCTATAACTTCTGGAATTTTACGAATTTCAACAAATCCTTTTAAACACGTATTCCTAAAAGGTTGAACATTCGAAAAATGAAATAAAAAAAAATCGACTTTTAGACCGGAAGGTCCCCTTAAGGTAGATTTACACTAGCCGTCTGGACGGCGGCAAGACGGCGGCCGTCCAGACGGCTAATGTAAATCTACCTTTAGCGGTTCATTTCTACCCGCCCGTCAAGCCCGAAACTGTTGCCAGCCGTGCGACGTATCCGACCTGTCCGTGTCCGTATTTGCGCCTCTCCTCTATTCATCGGGGTCAGCTGCATTTTTTATATACTGTATTTCTAAATTGTCTGATATGTTTCTACTACAATGTTGTTGTTTGTAAACAACATAAATTAAATCTAAATTTTTTAATTTCTTACATTTATTTGTATTTTAACTGGTGTTATTTACATATGGTTGATAAGTATAATACACATTAATAATAAATAAGTTGTCAAGGTTTGACTCTCCATTCGAGGGTAACAATAAGTCCGAGTGAAAATCGAGCGAAGCGCGGGAAATGTCTCGGTAAAGAGCGGGCACGGACGCATCGGGCCTTTCGGGCGGGTATGGGCGGGCTGGACAGCCGCGGGTTCTTCGGGCTTTTGACGATTCAAGTGCGGGCGGGTCGGGTACACCGAGAAACAGTCGTGGGCCGGGCGGGCCAAACCCGCCCGTTGCCGAGCTCTAGTAGGAAACCCAAAAATTTGGCGAAAAATCGAAATACAAAAGAATGTTTAAACATCTGATTTTTTATCCCTGGTATAGTTGAAATATGTGCGCACAATAAAACGTATATCCACAGCCTTCTACAACTCTTCCTTCCTTACCCGAGTCGGTCAAAAACAATTAGCTGTATGTAGGAAATCTGTTACATGTTTATTCCAAGCGATTTATCAAACGATTTTGTGGAGCTATTTTTTGTGTTTCCTGTGTTTTAAACTTCTGTTTCGCGATGAAGACGTCAATTTCAGGTGTTTATTTAATTACTTTTTGTTGTTATACGTTTGCGGCAAGCAATAATACCTTCATAATTGTAGGCTGCGGCCCTGAACTAGCCACGGGCCTGGGGTTTTTCCTTACGCCTGGTCAGCGTATGGTCGGTTCGGCGAGTACGCTTGACTCGCCGAATACGCGGGCGAAGACGCTGCGACCGTTTATGACAGGGTCGCTAGAAGTAAGGACAAAGTGCGAGTCGGCTCGAGGGCGGAAGATTCATTCTGTGATCGGTTGCCATCGGGTCCACTTCGTGTCTGCATTAGAAAAGACTATTTCTTTTTATTAAAGTATTTGTTTTAAAACCTGTTTATTCAATTTCCCGTTCAAATTCAGCCATCCTTACATAATGTTTAATTAACAATTGCCTGGTATAACCTTAATTACCATAGCTGATCTACAAAAACAATTAAACATTTAGTTAACTTCCAAGTCCGATCAAGCATTTTTGTTTGCAGAGTTATCATCTCTGATTATTAAAGAACTGAGATTAACTTTCAGATTTTGCTCGTTTTTGCTCCAATCCCTAAAATTTCAGTTTATTCAAAACGATTCCCAGTACATGAAAATAATTTTTGCAAACACTGTTAATTGAAATATTTATATATATGGTTATTTTCAGATGTGAATTCTAATACTATTGTTGTAACGAGATATTTAATTAACACATGTTTCCACGACGGCAGTGGTGGTTTTTTTAAATGGAACCATATATTTTTTAATACATAAATCGACCCATCTTGATATTCCCTGATATATATATATTTTTGCCATTTTGACTTGAGATTCGTACTCAGCGACCTCGAACACTCTAGAATACCAAGTTTAGACCAAATATGATAGTTTTTGGGTATACGCGTCCGCCATATTTGATCCGCCATTTTGTTTTTTGCCATTTTGAGTTCAGATTCGTAATCAGCGACCGCGAAAACTTTACATAGTATACTCATTTTTGTAAATATCAAAGATTACTTTCATATTTTTAGCATGTTTCTGGGATTTCAACCCACTGTGCGACGCGTGCATCAACATACACTGCATTCCACATTAGGGCATCCCGACGCCCCTACCGATTTGCGACCGATCTGCGCAGCTCCCACTACTACCCACGGTTTGAACCGCATGCGATTTGTCATGGTAATTTCCAAGCAATAACTGGTACATCCCAAACGCGGGACCTGACCGTTGTCAACGTAAACAGTCCCGCACGAAAAGTGAACAGAGAGAGTACATAGAGAAGGCCGTGCGACGGAGAAAAACATAGGCGGTTAAGAGCAATCTTAATTATTATCATAAGAATAGTTTTAAATTCGGGATCTGGAACAGGCTGAACTATTTATCCACCCCTATCATCTTACACATATCACCCATCATCATCAATAGACCTAACAATTTTCTCTCTTCATATTGCAGGTATTTCATCAATTATAGGAGCAATCAATTTTATTGTAACAATTTTAAATATAAAAAACATCTCACTAAATTATGATCAAATACCCCTATTTCCAAGATCAGTCTTTATTACAACAATTCTTTTATTAATTTCATTACCAGTATTAGCAGGAGCTATCACAATACTCTTATCAGATCGAAATTTAAATTCATCATTTTTCGACCCCATCCTATACCAACATCTATTTTGATTCTTTGGACACCTCGAAGTATACATTTTAATTCTACCAGGATTTGGATTAATTTCACATATTATTTACAATGAAAGTGGTAAAAAAGAAACATTTGCTGTACTAGGAATTGGATTTCTAGGATTTATCGTATGAGCACATCACATATTCACTGTAGGTCTTGATGTAGATACTCGAGCCTACTTTACTTCTGCAACCATAATCATTGCTATTCCCACTGGAATCAAAGTATTCAGATGATTAGCCACCTACCATGGAGCAAAAATAATCATAAATCCTCAAATCTTATGATCATTAGGATTTATCTTCTTATTTACAGTTGGAGGTGTAACTGGTGTTATATTATCAAACTCTTCAATTGATATCATTTTACATGATACATACTATGTCGTAGGTCATTTTCACTATGTTCTATCAATAGGAGCTGTATTCTCAATCATTGCAAGAATTGTTCACTGATTTCCTGCAGTAACTGGATTTTCAATAAATAGTAAATGACTAAAAATCCAATTCTACATAATATTTATTGGAGTAAATTTAACATTCTTTCCTCAACATTTCTTAGGCCTAATAGGAATGCCACGTCGGTACTCTGAATACCCAGATGCCTTCTATTGCTGAAACTTACTATCTTCGATAGGAGCAATTATTTCATTAAATAGAACAATTTTATTTATTTTTATCATATTAGAAAGATTTATATCTAAACGATTAATTATATTCAAATTTAACCAAAGTTCATTAGAATGATCACAAAATTATCCACCATTCAATCACTCCTTCAATGAAATCCCAATTATTACAAAATTTTAATATGGCAGAATAGTGCAATGGACTTAAACCCCATATATAAAATTAAAATTTTTATTAAAAATAGCTACATGAAACATAATATCACTTCAAGACCCCAACTCACCATTTGCTGATAATCTTAATGCCTTTCATAACATAACCATAATTATACTAATCATAATCATTTCAACAACCATAATTATTATAGTAAACATAATTAAAAATAAATTTACCAACCGATTCCTTCTAAATAATCACTCAATTGAAATTATTTGAACAATTACTCCTATGTTAATACTTATAACAATCGCTGTACCCTCAATAAAAACCTTATACTTTATTGATGAGTTATGAAATCCATTTTTCACAATTAAATCAATCGGCCATCAATGATACTGAAGATATGAATACCCGGATTTTAACAATATTGAATTTAATTCTTACATAATTAATGAAATTGAAACCATAAATATATTTCGTCTACTAGATGTTGATAATCGAATAATCGCACCATACAAAATCCCAATTCGTCTAATTACTACATCAACAGATGTAATTCATTCATGAACAATCCCATCTCTAGGAATAAAAATAGACACAACCCCAGGACGAATTAATCAAATAACTCTTTATTCAAGACGAGCAGGATTATTCTACGGGCAATGCTCAGAAATTTGTGGTTCAAATCACAGATTCATACCAATTGTTTTAGAAAGCACATCTGTTAAAAATTTCAAAATATGACTAAGATCATTCCAATAATAAAGAATTAGTTAAAAAATAACATTAAATTGTCATTTTAAAATTATCAATACTAATATTTTTTCATTAGATGTCTGAAATGCAAGAACTGGTCTCTTATTATAATGAGAATGACGGGCAATTTGTACACTAAACAAAATTATCTTCAATAAACTTAATTCAATAAACTTACTTTTAAATCCAATTTCAAAACTATATTAAAATAATCAAATTTATTGTAATTCATATAACCTGTTACACGATCTACATTTTGACTTGAATTTAGATTTTAATTAAATATTTCAAAAATAATATATAAATAAATTCTTCAAACAGCAATACATAAAATAAACAACAGTTGGTCCTATCGTGGCTCATCAATTAATACACAAATTCCTCTAAATAAATTATAAAGCCGCCATATTTGTTAATTTTAATGATCTACATTTAATAATCAATTCAAAACAAATCACTTTTATAATAGGGTATCTAATCCTAGTTTATTCAAAAATTTAATAAACATTAGTCGAATAAAATTTAATTCATACTAAAAAAAATATTTCACCATACTTCAATAAATTCAATTAAACATTCTTATAAATAACTTCATTAATTTAAAAATTAAACAAATTAACTTACAAATTTAGTCTAACCGCTGTTGCTGGCACTAAAATTACCTTTATTAAATTCAATAACAAAATCAAACTTTCATTTATTTTTAAATTTAATCTTTACGCAAAAACAATTACTATTTAAATAACTACTATTTTAAATCTATATTTATAGATCAATTAATACAATTAATCAATTAACTGAAACTAAATTAAAAACACAAAATTTTACTAAATTTGACCACCCCCACTTAAGAATACCTCCATAATCTTAAATGTCAGCTAAAATTCAATTAATTTTCATTGCACACCAGGAAATAATTTTTGGGCATTTCAACATACAGATACAACTAAATTAAACAGAACTAAATTAAAAACACAAAATTTACTAAATTTGACCACCCCCACTTAAGAATACCTCCATAATCTTAAATGTCAGCTAAAATTCAATTAATTTTCATTGCACATCAGGAAATAATTTTTGGGCATTTCAACATACAGATACAACTAAATTAAACAGAACTAAATTAAAAACACAAAATTTACTAAATTTGACCACCCCCACTTAAGAATACCTCCATAATCTTAAATGTCAGCTAAAATTCAATTAATTTTCATTTTCCCTCCAAAAAATCAAAATTTTTGGAATCTCAGCAACCTCATTTTTTTTATTTTTTATATTAATTTTTGCATCATACTAAGAATTAGAGTATTATTTTTATTCATGTGATCACCCAGAGAATTATGGATTTTCATTTTTATTTAACAATATATACAATATATAGTAATTAGTGTAGGAGTTTTTTTTATAGTTTAAATAAATATAGATTAATGTCTTTAATCTATTAATTTATGTATATAAATTATTTATATTTATGAAATAATCTATTAATATGTATTGTTATATAAATAATTTATATATATATACATATATATATATATATATATTATCTAATTATTAAATAAATAAAAATACATATATATAAATATGTATGCTCTAATGTGGAATCAAGTGTAGACTGACAATGGGTGAGCCTACCCATCAAATGCCAGCTCGATCGGGACACGAACGCCGAGCACAGCGTGGATACCCCGCACTTACAGAGGCGAAGCTTCTTCTTAAAAGCTATTCCCAGCAAGATGGACCTATCAGCGGCGCAGGTCGTGTTCTCATTCGCCCTTTTCAAACGCGACTGGCAGTACCATGTCTATACTAATTTCCCTGCCGCAGCGGTAATTTGTTTCCCATTCGAATGCAGCTACCGAAAGCTAGCTGCCGAACCACACTTAAGGACCTTGATACTCCAAGGACTTCCATACTCAATACCCAGTAAATCACTTGCCAGAATCCATCTCGATGGAATGCTTCACAGTCGTTTACCTAATTTCCTCTACGCAAGATTCTAGAATTCCTCCTAAGGTTCCGAGCGGCGTAGCGTCCAATTAGCTTCTCAAAGACAAATACCACGGCCGCGCAGCAGTACCCAATCGCGAGTATGACGAAGCTGAAGGTGATGTGCTTGATCTCCAAGATCCTGTAGCTCCTCTTGTCGTTCACCTTCTGCCGCTTGTGAGCGAGGAACATCTTCCTGAGGTTCAGCTCCCTCCACATGCTGACCAGGCCAGCTTCCACCGCGCTGCGTATCACCCTCGACACCCTGTTGAACAGCGGCCAGTTCTCCCTCGTCACGTACACCTGCACGCTCTGCTGTATCCACTTGGAGCGATGGAGCTGCTCGTTCTTCATCTCCACGGACAGGTGAAGGCAGTCGCCCAGGCACGCGGTGGTCCTGGACCCGAGGACGCGACGCTTGCACCGGTGATACGTGACCCTCCGGTAACGCGACCTTATCACGGGGTCGTTGATCTCGTGCTCGTAGAACGTGGACCCGTAGATCTCGAAGTTGGACTTCTGTGGGAATTGGGGAGCCGTTTTATGTGCCGTTTCGATTGTAAGACAAGCTTCCTCAGCGTGTTCCGTACCTTCAGGTCCTCCGAGGTGTTGATGTTTGGCCGAGAGACGGGCACGGTGAGCAGAGAGGCCCAGTGGCTCTGTATCAGCGCGTCTATTATAAGAAACAACAGGAATACCTGGCTGAAGAAGATCCTGCCGGCTGAGTGCCGCGGCAGTCGACGCATAGACACCGACGTGATCAGGCGGACGATGTCCAAGCTGGCTGGTAGGAAGCCCTGGTACTTGGTGAGCACCAACAGGGCGATGAAGAAGACCGCCACGTTTCCTAGGATCACCTCGGGCGACATGAACGACAGAAGCTTCGCGAACTCGGATATCTCGCCTGATCGCTGGGTGATCACGCAGAGGCCATCTTCGCCGTGGGGGTAGGTGTGCCTGCGTAAAGATTCAAGCCCAATTCTTGAAACACATTTGAAGGGTAGGGAGTAAAACAGGGGCAAAACAAGCTTCTCTATGGAAGCTGCGTGTACAGAAGCTTCTTTCCTTAGGACATTGTATCTACGTATAATCTATTTGTTGTGAGAGTTGTATGTTGTATCGAACGATGGAGGACCACGTACTCCACCTTCCACATCGCATGCAAGCTCCTCGCGTTCATGCCCATGTCCACCTTTCCACTGCCCACGTCGGCCAGCATTCCCTCCATGTTCCCGTGAGAACCAACGCCGCCGAGATCGTAGGCAGTGCCGTTGTACACGGTCACGTTCACTGTCGCGTTCAGCTTCTTGAACAGTAGCCTCACGATCTCGCTGTTGTCGCCCGTGAACTTTTCTACGCCCCGCCTACGGTGGTTTATGCGCAGGTGGGGTGAGAACGAGATCGCGTTCAACCTGACCTCGTAGCCATTCAGGTTGGTGGTCTTGTCGAACGTGATATCCTCGCACGTCCAATCGCGTTTCGTTCCTTCGATTAGTATATACTTCCGAATTAGGGGTACGAACTAGTGCTCGTAACAAGAATCTTGGAGTTTTATCAGTGGCGCACTCAGGATTTAATATTGGGGGAGCCGAGTTGACCGGCTAAAAATATTTTCAATGCAAATTCAAAAAAATTCATTAGATGATTATAAAAATTTATTGATTCTATTCTTTTTACAAATCACTTTCTTTGGGGGTGCCAGGGCCCCTTGGCCCCCTCTGGGTGCGCCACTTAGTCGTACAATAACTAGATGAAGCTAATAACTGGAAAGCAAAGGAAATTGGTAATGAAACAACTTAGAGCAACTTGCCACTTTGATGCTTCCTCTTGAGCATAGTCCAAGGGTGTCCTCCCCGTCCCCTAAATTCACCAGCCTTCCCCCAAATGCTCGGTGCATCGCTGGAGTAGGGGTTGTAGGTATACAGGACGAGTCCTTCGGCAGGATCGATGCACAGGAAAATAACGGAGAGAAGATCGTACTCCCAGGCAGCCCAGAGGAACTTGTAAGCATTCACGCAACCGCGCTCCTCGGTCCGCCTGTCTATTAGAACGTGCAACCCATTGAAGTTAGCCCAGGTGGAGTCCTTGATCCTCTGTAGGAGCAGCCGCAGCAAGGGCTGCGAGGACGCGACCACGACGAACTGGTTCAGCTTGCAGAGCAGGTGCATCAGGGGGAACTGCGTGAACACCGTGAACGAGTACCTGCTCAGGGTGAACAGCTCGAACGCGCTCGATTTCGATTCCCCGATCAGAGCAACGGGGATGCTCCGAAGGCTCGATCGCTGCAGGATCTCCTCGTACTCGCCAGCCAGCAGCAGCGTGTCCTTTGACTCGAGCATCGAGCAGGATCGAATTATCGTCAACTAGGGAAATCAACATCATCGTGCAGAATTTTAATTAAACCTAGTTTAGTTATTCGTTCAACTACCGTTTCCTCGACCAGGTCGTCGTAAGTGGCATCCTTCCCCGTCGTTGCATTAGCAATCAACGTAGAGATCGGTAGAACCAGGTTCCAACTAGCTTTAGACATGTTGCCAGGCTTCTTAATTCGATCCGTTCGAAGAAGTGGCTGTATCAACGAGGTATAAGGTACAATTAACAATCACTTGTCTCCGTTGCAACCCAGGAGTTATTATTTCTGCAAAATCGTCTCCAAGTCGATAGGCTAAACGAAGCCGTCGTTGCCCCTTGGCTTGTAGGTCAAGTGACGGTAATAGGATTCAATTCCAGTGGTTAAGTACGCTTTGTTCATGCAAAAGCGTTGCGTACTTAATGCCTTGTCTCTTAAGCCTCGTGGCCACTAGCAATAAACTTGCGACATTCATTGCGAGAGTTGATGTCAGCGCTGTGTAAACACGCCTGAGAGTAACTCTAGCAAGTTCAGCTTGCTTGCGACAGTTGGTCTCAGCAAGTGAATTCTGTAGTTGCTTGGGATTTAGCAAGTATCAAACGGTTTTATCCCTCCGAAAATGTAAGAACCCTAGAATCTATGTGATTCCTCGTCACAGTTCACGCACGAACTGCCCAAACGACCCCCCTTTTACCAGAAGGCTGTCCACCGTTTCCCTCGTAATCGTTCTACGCGATAACCATCTAAATCGTAGTCCTTCCATTTCGACGGTCAGATAACGTGCAGAGTTCGACGCGATTACCGCTCGTTTTTCGGGTGGAGATCGTTTTAGGCCGTGCTGGGTAGCGTGACGAGCATTGCGCAGACGCAATCAAAAGAAGATCCTTGGACGTAATCGAGTGAGATCTCGCGGCGGTTGAATTTCGTTTCGGCGACGCGAAATTCCGAAAACGTCCCCCCTTCGACGTTCGCAGCAGCGAGGACGGTTCGCCAAGGTGGGATGGTCGCCTCGTCGCGAAGAATACCTCGAGCGCGAGGCAGTTCACCGCTGTCGTTCGGCCTGGCTACTCGTCTCTCGGGCTGGTGCCAAGAGAAAGGGAGCTGTTAATCGCTAATTTGCACGCCAGTTTTCCTCGTCGGAGAGTTCCTGGTGTCGTCGTCACTCTTTCCCGTCGACAGGTAATTGCGAAGTAATTCACCTCCACCTGTTCGCGCATGTATCGGAAGCTTGTCTAATCGCATTTAGACGCGAGTCAATCGGGGGGCGCTTGACAAAGTGGACGCAAAGCGGTCCTTCGAGGAGTCCTACCGGGCAAGGAACTCCGAAAGTTGTATACCTGTGTGGAAACCGGTTTACTGTTCCTCGGAGGACTGTTCTCCTGTGGGTGGACGTCCAGCAGGATGATCCGAGTGCAATGGCTCTCGCTGATTGCCCTTATCAGCGGTCACGTGGCTGCTAAGGAGCGACCGCATATCGTCTTCATCTTGGCCGACGATTTGGTGAGCTGGGGGCTTTCGTTTTCTTCAGGAACTAGGTTTAAATTAAAGGATGAGTAGTAAGATGGCTTAGGAGCAATTACGATTGTGTAGAGTTAGATCTAATGGGACCTATCTTGCAACCGAAACGATAATCGTGCACGATTTGTCGCGCAGGGATGGAACGATGTTGGATTTCACGGTTCCGGGCAGATACCGACGCCCAATATCGACGCCCTCGCGTACTCCGGCCTGATCCTAGATCGATACTATGTCACTCCGATCTGCACACCGTCCAGGAGCGCTTTGATGACTGGCAAGCATCCCATTCACACCGGAATGCAACACGGGGTACGTGGGGCTAGCGTGTGCAAATTGGCGAGGAGCTTAGCCGTTTAACCGCACAATGAGCTTGTGAATAATTGAATGGACGCGGCTGTGAGGCGACGCGCCGCGCCGCGCCGACAGATCGCGAACCTCAGAATTGCTACTTTCTTTCGACGCAAGCCAGGCCTGGCTCGCCTTTTCATTGTCGGCAGTTCTTAAAATAAAGTTCTAAATGAAACATGAACGTTTACAAGTTGCACTATAAACGTTTTAAGCCATGAATAAAAATTCAGAGTGAGGTCCGGGGCGCAAAAAAGGCTCGAGCCGGGCCTGGGCTTAGCAAGCATAAAGAGAGCTCTTCCTAATCTTGTGACACCGTTGCTAAATCCGTCCTACTCTCTTCGCCCGTTTCCTACCTGCCTTTGCGTTCGCGCTATTCGATCTGACCTTTCGCACTCCGTTTTCACCGCGACGACGTACGAGAGCGGAGAAAGGACGGTTGACCTTTAGTCATCGCGTTCAGAAGTGTTGGAAAATCGTGCGCTTTGGTAAAGCTGAATGTGTAACAGCTCTACTCATAACTCAGCATATAAATTTGGGGGTGTTCAACGGAGTATCGCGTCGAATCAGGTTCTGAAGTGCGCCGAGCCGCGAGGGCTTCCCCTCCACGAGAAGATCCTGCCGCAATACCTTCGAGACCTCGGCTACGGTACCCACATCGTTGGTAAATGGCATCTGGGGTTCTACACGAAGGAGTACACGCCCACCTACAGAGGATTCGACTCTCACGTCGGATTCTGGAGCGGTCATCACGACTATTTCGACCACAGCGCCGTTGAGACCGTAAGTGACTCAATTCTTCTTTTTGCGCATGCACATTGGTTGCCTGCTACTTGAACGCTTCGCCTCTAACTTAGAATTCTAATCCATTGAATTCCAACGCAGCCTTACTGGGGTTTCGACATGAGACGCGGTCTAGAAACAGCCTGGGATCTCCACGGCCAATACTCCACCGATATCTTCACCAAGCATGCGGTGAAGCTGATCCAGAATCACAACACCAGTCAACCAATGTTCCTGTATCTGGCCCACGCGGCCGTGCACTCGGGCAACCCTTACAACCCTCTCCCCGCACCGGACCAAGACGTCTCCAAATTCGACACTATCGCGGACTACAGTCGTAAACGCTTCGCTGGTAACCACGGAACTCTTAAGGGGACTAGGCAGTCGTTTTTCGTGAGAAAGAGACTCTGTCCTTTATTTATTTGTGAACAAATGAAATCACATCCAGATATATGCTTTTACCCAATGTTTATTACTATCATACAGATCGAAAAAAAATTAATAAGAAATATATATGTGCTTTAAAAATGGCGCTGCCGACGGGTAAACATTTTAACGTTTTTCTGTCGTTTTGCTTTAATATCGGTCTTAAAATGTGACGTAATCCGATTTCAAAGGTGAGATTCTTGTTTGTTGGATTCATAGTTTCGGCCCAAACCTATAAAAACAACAAATAAATCGAAATCATGAGATTGGTGGCTGAAAAACGGAGATTTTTCCGAGAAAAATTCGTTCTTATTTGTGCGCTGCTAAAATCCGGTGACCCCTGAATTTTTTTTATGAAAATCTCGAATTTTTACGGACCATATCAGAGGTTTGGGGCGAAATGGCACATGTTTTACACATCCTGTAATTTTTTTCAAGTCGATCTGAACCTCCATTCGTTCGCAATCAGGAAAAAACCAAGAGAAAAAAAGATTCGAGAAAATCGCGTTTAAAGTTTCGGGGCAAAGGCGACGCTATAAGTTACCGCTTGATCTTTTCAGCTGCCAAATCAACAATTTTGCGAATTTTAATATAACCCAAACGGCATTTTATTCAGAAAAGATAGTACTTTCGGAAAATGCAATAAAAAAAATCGATTTTTCGACTGCCTAGTCCCCTTAAAGCCGGCGCGCATTGATGCCCGACAATTAATTGATTATTATTAATTTCCTCGATTCGCTTCGGCCAAAATGCGCGACAGGCCTTAACTCCTCGAACTACGAAGGTTTTTCGATATTCAGGAATGCTGAGCAAGCTGGACGAGTCGGTGGGCCTCGTGGTGGAGGCGCTTCGCCAGAAGGGGATGCTGAAGAACAGCGTGATAGTGTTTTCCACGGACAACGGCGGTCCCCCGGCGGGTTTCAATCTGAACGCCGCCTCCAACTGGCCATTGAGGGGCACGAAGAACACCCTGTGGGAAGGTAGATCCTCCAACAAGCTTTGCGAACAAGTAAATTCAGTGGCTTCTGTTGGGAAACGTGTGTTTGGGTGTTTGATAAGGGTGTCAGTAATTAATGGTAATTAGGTGGAGTGAGGGGAGCAGGATTGGTATGGTCGCCGAGATTGGCTCGCCCCGGAAGGGTTAGCAGGCAACTGTTTCACATCAGCGACTGGTTACCGACTCTATTAACCGCTGCTGAGGGCGACCCGCGCAATTTGACGATCGACGGCGTGGATGCGTGGCGTGCTTTGAACGAGGACAGCGAGTCCCCGCGGCAAGCGGTCCTTCACAATATCGATGATATCTTCGGCGTGTCGGGAATCATGGTCGGGGACTGGAAACTCATTCAGGGTAAGTCGTTTGCGGTGCACGCTTGCTGCCAAGATGAGGTCGATCTTTGCCAGCCCCTTCGGTCCTAGATACCCATTCGTTGTATCTGTACGTGAGCACCGATATGTTCACAGGGTCTACGTACAACGGACAATGGGATGGCTGGTACGGACCATCCGGGAGGGAATGGGTCTACGACGTGGGCGGCGTGATCGGCAGCACAGCTGGTCGTGCAGTGGCTAGCGTCGGCTTACCTCTGTCTGCAGAGACTATAAGAAGACTCAGGGAGGACGCGATGGTCAAGTGCCCACCGAGGATCGATAGCCTACCACTATGCAAACCCCTCGAGGAGCCCTGTCTCTTTAACGTTCGCCAGGACCCTTGCGAGGATCACAATCTCATAAAGGAGTAAGCGCGTCACATAATACTTTATTTATCATCTCTAATAAAGTTTTATGATACATTTTATGGCATCCTTGGAGTCGATTAGTATTACTCGCGATAACATCCTCTTTGGAGATTTAAAAAGTGCCGCAATTTAATATGTTAATGAAAACGATCTGCTGTTACTGTGTTCAAGGTTTCCTACGATCGCCAGCACGTTGCAGGACGAGCTGAGAAAATGGAACGCCACCGCGGTGCTGCCTGGGAACCTTCCCTGGGACCCCAAAGCGGATCCCAGCTTCTGGGACCACACTTGGACCAATTTCGGCGATTACCTGAACGTGCTGGCGAACAATGTCAGCTGAAAGTGCTGGAAAACGCGGCGCACAGAGCAGGGGCGAATGAAACGTTCGGCGTGTATTACCAAAGTGTCGTACAAATGATTATAGAATCGATTAAACTATCGCACATCTAACGTGAACAAGCATTGGATGTTACGTCGAAAAGACTTTTGTACATGTAGAATGATGTGTGGAATCGATGTCCACGCTGCATCGGGTCCAGTGGTCCAGGTTCCTCAGCCTTGCGCCAACGGCATGACTTTGCGGCAGCTGAAACACATCATAGTTCTCAGAATCGCAGCCTTTCGGTGGAGCAACACATTCAGACTCACCTGCAAACCGATGGAATCCACTCCAACCCCGTGGAACATTCCTCTTCAGGCACGGCGCAAATGCATCTGCACCTCTCCGGGTTCCACACCATTTTCCTCCTGAAGGTGCAGGCGTTCTGCTCCTGGAAATTGTTGCACTCGCACGCGCACTCATCCGCCTTGTACTGCTGATACTCGTTACAGTCCTTCTCCGTTACTTTACACTTGCATCTAAAAATAAAGCCGTGGCCAGTGCGAAGGAAACTTTACCGAGTCAGTTTACTTTGCCTATTTATAAGCCTTCCTCGACTGCCTTCCCCAATTCCAATCAGACGCAATGGTTACAATGTGTCAAGGTTGCCGTAGCAGGTGTTTTAAGGAGCAAAGAATCGGAGGATAGGATTAGAATTTTGGTGTATCGTTTCCTAAGTAGATCTCTAAACCTAATATTCCAATGTTTGGAATCCAAACGTCTACGCCTCGTATCCCTAAATTCGCAAATTCTATAACCATAAGCAGTAACGCACGGCTGAAGTGATTCAAGAGCTTTGCAAAAAGAAAATAAAACTGAATTCTATTCTTTAAATAAATTTGTATAACAACCTAATGAATTTTATTGAATTTGCATTAAAAATATTTTTCTCCGTTCAACGCGCCACTAATCATAAACGCTCTACCTGCATTGCGTGTGTTCCTCGACGTAGACGCGGTAGCAGATCATATCGTACGACAGGGCATCGCGGCTCCTCTTCACGAGGACCAGCTTCCTCTGCGTTCTCGTAGGTATGCAGGCCAATTGATCGCCGCAGAAACCGTCGCACCTATTCACTGGTACTACATTTGGGAGGAAGGTGTACCTACGATCCGCATTCAGCTTCTCTAAGCTTTTCCGCGGCCTGCATTTCACCTCCTTCATTCTGTTGTTAAATTCCTGCCGAGTCCCCTTGCAATCTACCGAGGATATTATTAAAAAAAAAAAAAGAAAGAAGTTTGCAGCTCAAATGGAAATGCGTTAGAATTGGACCAACGTGTCGTTTCTATCGATTAATTGTTGCGGTACCTGCAACTCCCTCGCCGTAGTAAAAAGACTCGTTAGAAACAGGCGAAGCACTCGCCCGGATCAACGATTCGAGTATTACAACGCAAGCGATAAGCGCGTACCACTTCATGTTCACTAACCACCGTGAACAGATACGAGTCTAGCAATTTCTGGGCGAACACTGCGGTGGGAATTTCCATCCCAGGCTTTTTATACACTACCGCCTGTGGTTTATAATATCGGCGAACATTGTACACAGTGAATTGCAGCGGGAACTCTGGAGAATTACAAGAAGCAGAGCAACGGGCGGGGGGATTGTAAATAGTATCTCGTTTATTTCTTAATCTATACATGTCGGTTCTGTTGGGCCACGGTTTCGCCGTCCGAGCGCGTACAAAGTGGGAAATGAGACTGGAAATGGCAAACTCCGTTCGAACGAAAAATAGAACGTCCCCGTGTTACGGCTAGAACGTCAGAATAGGTCCTTCTCGATGATCAAGAATATCTGTAAGACGTAAAAAGTGTGTTTGTTACCGAGGTGTCTGCAAATAAACTGATCGATGGAAAGACGTCACGCTGTAGCTGCATAGTTTGCTTGGATGGTGAACGAAGGATCTATTTCAGGGATTTGTGGGCTGATTGAGAACTAGAGAGAATGGCAAGTGATGGAAATCTCCTTAAGGGGTTAGCTCGCCTCAGGAGGTAGAAAATGTATCGATTCTTTGGGAATTTATTTCAGAAAGTACATGCATATTTTTATGCAATGGTTTTTATATTCAAATGAGAGACACTTTAACAGATTATTATATTATGTTTTGGTATAAAAATATTTATTTATTGCACAATTACAACTGGTTTCCCGGAAGCTGTTTTTAGAAACACGTTTTGCGGTGACCAACATTATTCGGAACTGGGCTATCTGAAATCAAAAAACGAAGAAGATTTAGTTAGTACAATAGTTTATCTAGTCTTTAATCGTTCCGTTTTATAAAATATTAATCTGGGACAAAATGGCAGATGTTTTAAGTGAAATGATCGATTTTCGTAGAAAAAAACACTGATTTTTCATCAAAAACATCTGCCATTTTGTTCCAGATTAATATTTTATAAAACGGAACGATTAAAGACTAGATAAACTATTGTACTAACTAAATCTTCTTCGTTTTTTGATTTCAGATAGCCCAGTTCCGAATAATGTTGGTCACCGCAAAACGTGTTTCTAAAAACAGCTTCCGGGAAACCAGTTGTAATAAATAAATATTTTTATACCAAAACATAATATAATAATCTGTTAAAGTGTCTCTCATTTGAATATAAAAACCATTGCATAAAAATATGCATGTACTTTCTGAAATAAATTCCCAAAGAATCGATACATTTTCTACCTCCTGAGGCGAGCTAACCCCTTAACGACCAGTCTCAAGCTTTGTAATAACCTGAATCACCGAATATTCGACGGCTACAGGGTAACGTCACCGCCTCTCAGAGTTCGGCAATGAATTCTCCAGCTTTGGATGGCGTACCTTTGGCAATGCTCCACCAGGGCAACGTGATGTAAGTGAGAAACGCGTTCAATGGGACGGACTGGGCCCTCCTGGTCTCCTTCCAGAAGTGGAAGGTCTGGGTGAATCCCCTCATGGTCCACAGCGGGTTGTACGCGCCGTCGTCGAGCTCTGATGGCACACAGAGAACGGGCACGATTATTAGAGATTAGATGGTGGACTCGACCTACAGCTAAGATCCTGGAATGATTCGTGTCGACCGATTAGGCAGGACAGTGGGTGTAGCTCTCGCTGGACGTTGCACACACACACACACACAGCTGAGTTGGGATCGGGGGTCGGATCGAGGCTCGTGGCGAACTGCTGTTCGACAGGGACTAACCCTGGATGGCTAATTACTCTGTTGGTGATTAAAGGGGAACGGGTGTAACACGGAGATATGTGATGCAGCAATACACATCGGCTACAGGTGCGCAGAACAGACAAACACAAAGAGGGATGCACTAGCGTCCTTCCTTCTCCGAGGAGTGTTCGATGTCTATATTTCTAATCTGACAATTGAGACACTGTACAGAGAGAGATCGAACACTGCCGCACAGAAGGGGATGATGAATCTTTACTGCTACGGTATGAAGAAATCGTAACGTGTATAAGTGGGTTCTACGTGTTCTATCGGCTCCCGTTCAACGGAGTGGGCAAACCTCCCCCTGGTCTTTCAGCGGACCTATCGCGGCTCGATTCACGTTCTGGATGACTATGTTTATACCGGTGGTGAAACTCGCATAGATTTGTCAGCGAGGCTTCCCGAAACACGCGCTCTACAGAGTCAATTACGCTATTGATTTCGTTATAGAACCACCACCAGCACTACGAGACACCGTCACGGTACTCCTAACGATACCCAGGGGATGAATTAGTTATCTCGGATGATGGCACTCCTATTGCCACGGTAATTTCACCATCCTCATAAACACAGTCATAGGCTGAGCATGGCCGTACAAACGGAGACAGAAATTCGCCTTTCTAAGGGAGGTGACTATGAATACCACGGGCACACGGATCGAGTACGATGGACTGAATGACTGCAGGCTTTCTGGTGTCGTAGAGGCTGCTCGGTGAACGATCGCTGCCCCACCCCTTTCTACTAACATGTTAATAAGCAATAAATAGTTCTCGACTGTTTCTTTATGCTGTATAAAAATCACATCCATATCTACTTCATAAATTTGTCAAAAAAAAAATATTTTTGTTTATCGTATGCCCCCGAATCTTACGTACCATTGCACGTATCACTGTTTTTCTCGAAAAGCGCCAAAGTGGACGTACAATATTTCTGCCCTAAGCCATTGATATCCAATCTAAAGGTCTGTAAAAGACGTAGCCTAGCATGGACCCTGTTTCCGAGTGACGAGCGTCAAGTGTTCGCTCCAACACGAAACAAGCTCCACTCAGCTTTGCTCGCGAGACCTACGCTTTTCTACCCCGCAGATCCCCTGCGGCGACTTTCTAATCGTCGTTCACGGAACAGCCCTCTGTAGGGAAGGTGAGCGCGTGATCGTTTTGTGGGTTGATGGTGTGGGTGGGTGTCGGACAGGGGGGAAGAAGAATTTACCCTGTGAGCCGGGGCGGCGCGGGAGCTCGCACCAATAGTAGATAGCTGTTCCGTCTGGCGTGACACGGTGAGGGGGGAGCGGGTTGCCAGCGAAGCTTCCGGATAGCGCTCGCCTTCGTCTTCTCCTGGGCAGGGTGGCGCTCTGCCTGTGCGTGGTCAGGTTTCCGCGCGTGATACGGGCGTTCGCGTTTTTATCTCTCATCTGCTCGTCGTTTTTGTTCTTGTTCCGACCGGTGTAGTACTCTTCGTGGTCGGAGCCGGCGGACCGTAGCCGGCGGCGCCCGTCCGGCCGTCGGGACCTGAACACTTCGTCGTCGCTGAGGCGCCGGTGCTCCTCCTCGTTCTCCATGTTGTTGACGCGCTCGTGATCGATCTGCCCGGTGCTGTACGGCCTGCGTTTCCGATTATTGTCCTCCTGGCCCTGCTCGTAACCCAGCGGCAGCTCCTCCTTGCCGTGCACCATTATCGCGCCCGCGTCCAGCTTCCGTCGGACGTTGTCGTCGGTGAGACAGGGCGCCGCCGGCACCAGTATCTCGCTACCGACCTCGATATGGTTGTGCTGGTGGTTCTGGAGGCCTGCCACGAAACAACCCGTTCCAACTAATCTGCGCGCCCGCCTCGCGTTTCCACGACACCCCTCGTTCCTTGGTCTCTCTGCCTCTTAAACCATTGTTCGACACGGCATTCGCTCGCCTCGAATACCCCTTGCTACTAGCTCGAGCTGCCTGCGAGACGTTACGCCCGTAAATCGTGCGACGTCGAGGGGGGACGCGATATGGTAGCAATAGCTTCCTCGAAGCCTGGGATTGCGATCGGAGATAATAGCAACGGCACACCCAGAGGGAAGCCCGATGGGCCCTGGCACCCCCCAAAGAATGGGCTTTGTAAAAAGAGAAGAAAACGGGCTTTTAGTTTTTAAATAAACTCTTCTAATCACCTAATGAATCTTATTGAATTTGCATTAAAAATATTTTTATCCTTTCAACTGGGCTCCCCCCCAAGATTAACTCCCGAGTGCGCCACTGGATAATAGAATATAGATTCCCGTTTATAATGGTGATATTAATAATAAATAATTATAGATCGTTAGAAAATAGACTGAACAGAGTACTTTGGGGGATGTTTCTCCAGGGGAGGCGACGAGACTCGAACCGAATCATTTCGATATCATCCGTCAGTCTTCTCTCTGAGGAAAAGATAAATCGTTAAACTACCGCTACCATATTACGTGCTCCCTAGGTATCGCGCGAGAATCGGTACGCAACATCCTCTGCGTTCGAGAGCAGCAACGGAGGTTAATCGAGAGGCGGACCAATTCGTAACGAACTGGAGCGGCCTGTGCAGCGTCTGAAAGGGCGCAAGAGACAGAGAACGAAGGCCTGGAAGACGCGGGGGCACGCTCACCGTCTGTCTCGCGATAGGCCTCCTTGCGGCTCGGCGAGTTCTCGTTTCCGGCACGCTCCCACGAGTTACGTTGCTTTTGCTTCGGGCGTTGCTGTCTGCCGGGGGGCAGTGGGGATCTACGTCGCCTGGCGTGAGGGCTCCGGCGATTTCCTGGTGAGCCCCGACCGCCCCAGCTGCTATCCTGTGGGTCGGCTACAAAGGAAAGAGCCGGCATGGCACGTGCCACTGATTAGAGACAACGCATGTAACTTCCTTCTCACTCGTCTCGCTCTCTTTCGGATTTCGCTTGCGAGTCGCTCTCTGTACGATCTGTTTTCTCTATCCGCTGGTTTCGTGACAAGCGTGGGCGGTATGAGCACGGGGGTTCGCGTGCGGTGGTGTTGGTGGTGGTACGCTAGCTACGCTGTCTCTTCTGGACGTGCCTTCACGACGTACGTTCGCTACATCTTATCGGTCGCACGGGTGCGCGCGTCTCGCGTGTATGCTTTTTGAAACTGTGGTCGAACGTCGGCGAACGCATCGAGAGACCGCTCCGAGGTACTCGTGGCCGCCGATCGGTCTGAAGTGAATTGCAAATTGCAACAGAGTCAATTCGTTCCCTCTAGAGACCGATCCCGAGCTTCGCGACTGGAGCATGAAGAGAAGGGTCGCCCTCTGCGACTTGCCCCTCGCCGCCTCTGTCGAGCAGGTGGAGCGGCAGACCTAATTCGAAGCTCGCGAGACAGGTCGCAGAGGGGGTTGCCAGAGAAGCGCGCGACTCCCGTGACGCGCGGCAGAGAGAAAGAAAAGTGGCGTCGGGCGGACCAAAGGCGTTCGATGCTCGGAACTGGTCCTACGAGGGGGGCGTCTAAAAGCTATCGATCGGTCAAGTAATGTGCAAAAGACACAGAGATAGATACGTAACACAACAGCATGCACGGTAGAACCTGAGGGTCGCAGGCAGAGAAAATAGATGGATAAGGGGCAAGTGTGAGAGAAAAGAGTGACAGTATGCTTCCATCAGTTTCGCAACTCCCGTCCTCTCGACTCATCCACGGGACAACTGCGTCTAGTTACCGTCTCGAACGTCCCCAGCCTCGATCTCGCTCAGACCGTTCGCCATCGAGTCCAGTCCCTCGTTCTCCGACCTGGCCTTGGTCGCGGCGGTGTCCGGCTTCGTTCTCCAGCCGCCCCGCACGAAGTTGTTCAAGTTCGCGCTGGGATCGGACAGCCTTCGTTGGTGGCGATACATGAACAGCTCCTCGGCGTCGTCCCAGTCGGCGTCCCACAACGAGTCCGTGGCGCAGTAGCCCGGTTCAGAGGTGGGCGTCTCCGCCCCCGAGCCCTTTGGCTTCGTCACAGCCATCTCTGCGTGCCCTTTGCCTGAAATATCGAGCGATCGAGGGTTTACGAGGAACGTGGGAAGCATAGTTGAAGCGACTACAGGACACGCGGATAAAGGGGAGCTTGAGAGATTCTATCGAGCCACCCCAGAGTTCTTCAGTGGATAACTCGGTCGATCTATCGATCTGCTGAATAGGGATTTTGGGAGCTGTTTGTATAAGGAATGATTCAGTGACCGTACCACGAGGCCCCTTCATTCGGACGAACTCTATTCTCTGCGAGGCCGCGCCGGAAAACAGGCCAAAAGTCATGCGCTGCGCCATTTTGGTGCTCAGGCTGGACTGAAAAAGGAAGAGGCAGTGTCAGCAGTTTTGGTAACAGGGCGAATTTTAAGAGCGGAGCATTCGGGAGGCTTACCCTCGCGTCGTAGACTTTCTTCAGCGCGTCGTATCTGATAGAGCCGAGGAAAATGACACCCTGGATCGCGCCCTCCCTGTCGGAAGCGACCAGCTCCACGCATACCATCTCACCATCCCTGACTAGAATATCACAGAAAACTTCGTCGAAATTGTCCACCATGAAGCAGATGTGCGGGTAGGTCATCTCCTCGAGGTCCCCCTTCGCGTCCATGCGACGACGACTCGGGCTCGCGTACACCTTCTGCGAGTGTCTTCGAAGAACCTGAGGACAACATTCGTCTCGTGGTAGAGAAGATCGAGTAACTCCAGACAACTGCCTAGTCGTCTTCAAATTATACTTAATACTCTTAATACGATGTAAAAACGATATTACTCATGGTCTAAGAGCGTTTCACTTGCGATCTGTCAATATTCTCCGACTCTCCACCCCCAAGTAATCCCAACGATACGAATTCGCTGATCTATCGATCGAACTACCTAGATCGTCCACAGACTTCTCCCAACTAATTCTAATACTTTTTCTAAAATTGCTGTGGTCTATGATATAAAGATCAAGTAGTTAGGGTGAAGTATTCAGCGCCTCACTTGCAATTCCTTGGGGCTCGTCCTTGTGCAGATCGCTAAAGTGAGCGTGTAGTCGAACTGATGTACGACCAGATTCAGGTACACGGTTTCCTCCCAATCGATGTCGGGATCGCCGATCGGCAGTTTCTTGCTGTCCTTGCGGAACACGTCCACCTCGGTCTCGAACTTGGGCAGGTACCTCGACGAGGTTTTCACGTGCTTCTTGCGCACGAAGAAGAGCAGGTCGTCGCCGTCGATCGTGTGCTCCCCTTGGAAAAGGAAGTGGCGGACGAACAGGTCCGTCCAGTACGTAGTACCCTGAAGTACCACGAAGTCTGAAAAAGCCCGCAGAGCCAATTGATGAACAAGTAGGCTGGAATTAAACCTGCGCCCACCTTCGACCTTCGTGCGGTGACATAAACGGAGGCGCCATGGGTATCAAGATCACAAGGTAAAAAAAAAAGGATCGTTAATTGACGGAAAGAAAGATCGCGCTGGTATTTTCGATTATCGACCACCCGCGACGCTCGAGTTGACATTATCTATGAAAGAGCAAGAGGGAATGCTCGAGGGAGGCAGCAGGCGACGATTGAATCTCGGGGAAGCCGGCCGATAATCGATAACGATATTCGCAGCTAGGTAACATTGGCAGCCATACGTACCACCCAATTGTCCCACTTACAGGCGAAACATCCAATTGAAATAAATACGAGCAATGGCTTTCTTCCGCGTCGCGCTGGAACGCGAATAATATGATTCACGATCGTGCGCTTAAAGAGCGCGGTAACGTGTTAATCAATTTCAAGCAACAGAGTCGTGATGAGATATGCGTCGCGCTTTACAAACTACGTTGCATATACATATTCACCTTCGGGTATGAAAAATACGGCGGGCCTGTGGGAAATGCTATTAGGATCGAATCATGCTCGAGGCGTGCGCTTAATTGTCCGCCGGCAAAGGATTGCATCACGTTGCATTTATAGAACGAACGTGTTTACAACCAACGTTCAGCATTCCTGCGTTTCTTTTACTGTGTCACCGGAGCCAGAACTCCTGTGCGGGCAAGTTTCGTACTTAACGAATGAACAGACGTTAGAAGGCGAGTTATCGATCTGAAAAATCAGCGCGGAGGAAAAACAAAAGGCTCGAAAGGAGTACAAGGTGTACTCTATTCAGGGATTAACGGCGTAGCTCGCTCGTTTCCAGATGGAGATCGCCTGGGTGTCTTCGACCTCGCGTTAGCACGATTAAAAACGTAAATAGATGCAAATGTATTCCCTCCACTCGTCGGGAACACCGTACATGGCCAATCAGATATACTACGAGCTCTGCTACACCTCGAATCGACCCCATGTTGGTAAACATAGCAATCTCGTATCAGCTGGCCAGGCTATCTGTATCAAAACAATGGGAGGGGTATTCTAAAATGGCGAGGAGTATAATGTCCCCCGAAAATGGAGTGAATGATTCCCCAAAAGCAAAGCGGCTAAGCAAAAACGCATAAAGACCACTCGTCGTTTCCCCCTCGACGCATCGATCGTTAAATTACCCTCGCAGCAGACCCCCACGTCTGTCAAACAAAAGCACCACTTCCCCCAAGAACGCACCCGCTTCGCAGCAACTCCCTCGAACCGCCAAACACGGGCTTGGCGACGCGTATTGTGGCTGGTAGAATTATTTTCAACTCGCGAGCTCGCTACCAGAAGCAGATGATCTACTTGAGTGCCAGAGCCGAGGATTTAAGCTTGTTTACCTCGGTCTACGAGCCCCTAACATGCTACTATCCAGAAACTATAAAGCACGCACTCCTGAGCATCTGCCACCCAACACTCAAGCACGCAAGCATCTGCCCCTGATGCACTCCACCCGCAATACACCGAGATGGACCAGCGTCTTGCATCGTAGCCATCTAAGGAGCGTCAGAAGCCATTCAGAAACTGCGTACAAGGCTCCCGAGGCCCGAAAACCCATCGTACCCCTCTCGCGGTGAGAAGTCCTTGGAAACTAGCTAGATACGAACCATCCTTGAGCATCTGCCGCAGCTCCTTGGTCCTCTGGAAGTTGATCTCTTCGAGAAGCTGCTCGAGCATGGTCGGCGGCCTGGTGAGGCCCGAGGACGAGCTGCCCGCCAGAGTGGCCATACTCCGGAGCTAGTACTCCTGGTGTGCTCGTGGTCGCGTCTCCCCTGCACGACGATGGTCCCACCTGTCGCCACACGGCTTCAGAGCCGCGCACCCGCCGCGAGCAACGGCTCCTCGAATCACAGCGGAGCTCGTCCAACGTCGGGCGAATCGGTGGCGAGATACGCGACGATGGAGCCCAGCTGCGAGCAGGTCATCGCGAAACGTCCCCGACCTGCCGCATCTTCCTGTCCCCTCAGTGGCGATTGAGCAAGGATTCCAAGGGACCTTCCTAGACACCGGGAGCCCTGCACCTTATCGGAGCGTTCTCGTGGCGGCCATGCCGCCGCGCGTCACCTCGATGCCTGACGATGGATTCGCGTGCCCGTACCGTACACGGTCGAGTTCACGTTTCTCTCCGCTCCAGAGTCACCGGGAACCCGATGACTCGGCACTGGTTCCCGTTAAGCCGCTCGATAATACAGCGCATGCGAGCTAAGCGCGCGCTTCGCTCGCGTCAGTGGCGCGCAGTTTTCGAACTGCTTTCCTTCAATCGACGTGCGTACGAGCTTTTTTGCATGGGGCATGGGGAATGTTGGGTGGAATGGTTTGTTGGAGGGAGTCGGGGATGTTTGCGACCCAATGAATGCTAGCACACCACTGGTGGAAGCTCACTGATTTGCAGAAGTTTGTTGCTTTTATTCAGCGGAGATTGAAATTTGCGTATTTTTTGGCCTGCTATGGATCAGAACGTTTACTCGGTTGCAGTGCTGAGATAAAGTGGGCAGCCACTCAATATTCCTAGGCGCAGGCTTCTAAGAAGTTAATGTCAATAGGTGTACACCTGCCTGGTCCAATATGTCAGGTAGTTGGAGACGTGCATAGTTCTGGGATCCATATGTGGGTCAGGGTAGTGTTGATGCAGGCTGCGTTTACAGCCCCGGGCAGTGAACGCGTTGATATTGTTACGTGCACGTTCCAACACCTTTGGTACACCATGGTATCGATTTCAGAGTGTTGACGCCAGTCACAGGCAGGACGTGAAATTGTCTCACATGGTGATCCTAGGTACCTACTTCTAAATATCCGCAAGGAATATTTACGGGAAAGTCTGTTGGAAAATTTTGGATGCATACTTTTCTTTTCATGTTTTTAGGTCGCGGGTTCAAAGATCTTTGGGACATTGAAGGATGACGTGCTGAGTAAATATGAAAAGTTATCTAACTTGCGGAATATCGTTCAATGCACAATGCTATGGGTTTTCGGAGTGGAGTTGATGTATGCTCGGTGGAAGTGGTGTTGGTGAACTCAGACGTGGGCGTTTATCGCGAGCGTGTTATCGGGAAGACACCGCTGCTTCCAGGGAGATACGGTGACCCGAAACTGACCTCCTGACTTTAGATAATGATTCCAGAACATTGTTGGCCGATTTCACAGTGGAATGCATGCGTAGCCGCTTGGAATGGAATAAAATTCTTGGCCTTGGGCTTCGAACTTTAAACGATTCAAACTTTTACGCGCAGTTCCAGGTAAAATAAATTCCCAAATCTGACTGTTCCAAAGTGTTACTAAATAAAGAGCACGTAAACATTAATTCACGATTATTTTTCCTAAATACAACCGATTCCCATTCGCTGCACCTAATCTGTCCACAGAGATATATTCTGCTGCGATTAGGTCGAGGAACTCGTCCCAGTCTCAATGAAAAGAAAACTTTCCTAACAAGACAGCCAAACAGGAAATCTTTAAAATTCGAAAATGGATATTGGATAGTAAGAATTAAAACTGCCAGCATTTGCGCAAGCGAAGCGCTGCACAGTGGGGTATTTGGCCCCAAAACCCGGACATGGCAATTTTAAGATCTTCAAACTCCCATAACTTTGTTAAAATTCATCCAAAATTGATGAAACATAAACCATTTTAAAGTTTAAACTTTATACTTTTCGACTCATTAAATCAATTTTATCGAAATCGGTATCCAGGGGGTAAAATCCGCCCTTAAAGAGGAATGTGCCAAACTGTAAAAGTTTCTTGATGTTTGTCAAGTGCTATGGAGTGCAAACAATATTTTTTGTAATTTTTATGCATACTATCGGAAAGTATGATCCTTTGCCTTTACGATAAGTCGAACCCCATAAAAAAGGGTGTTTTTTAACAACGATACAGCCATTTAAAATAAGCTACATTTTTAAATGTTTTTACAGAAATTCTTCGTTTACCCAAATTGTGAGCTCGGGGGAAGAAGTAAATCTATTGTTTCATTTAGGAATTGCATCTTGGCAGCTTTCTTTTTAATAAATTTTATGTTTTCTCGCGTCATCAGTTTAATTCCAGATGGACCCGCAGCTTGAACCGAACAATTTGCTGACATTTTAATACCTATACGTATATATATATATTCTCGTTAAATAAGTAACATCTGAATAACAATAGCGGAAAATATCTAGTTCATGTGACAAATGTTTAAGCGTACTTACCAAGTACAAGTAAAATGAAATTTAATATAAAAGTAAAATCAAAACAGCACTTAAATATGAACTCAACTAGTGAACTTAATAAACACAGGATAAATATATATAATACACTCTAAATATAGGCTATACAAAACAAAACTTGAAAACTGAATAAAATGCAAGAAAAACTAAAATATAACATATAAGTACGTAAAAAGAGCTTTGAATATTTTGCCGTGTAGTCTTTGATGGCACTGTTTCATCTGAATGCAGACAGAATTTCATAAAATGTTTATGTTATGCTGTAGATAAATCTTTTACTAATTGTAAGTCCTCTACTTTATGTCTGCATTCAGTTGAAACAGTGCCATCAGAGACTACACGACGAAATATTCAAAGTATTTTTTACGTACTTATATATTATATTTTAGTTTTTCTTTCATTTTACTCAGTTAATACATATGTGTCCATAATTTAAACAGTTTCATTGAAGATTTCCTTAACACCTCACGAAGGCCTGGCGAGCGTGACCGTACAGGCGTACTAAAAACGCACCAGCTCTCGATTGTCATTTCTAGCTAAATTAGCTATAAAACTTAAATCCGGACGAATCCGGAACCAATCTGTTTTGCACTGTCTTCACAAACCTTTTTTAAATGTAATGGCACCACCAAAAGCAGTTAACACGGCTTAGCAGTATAACAAAATCGTTAATGAAATCTTATAATCGTACAGAAAATTTACTGAATTCTCGATTATCTTCAAATGTTAATAACTATGCAAATATATATGATAAAAAGTAAAACCTTTTGGAAAGTGTAGTATATACTTACCTGAAAAGCTTCCATAATGCAAGAATTCACAACATTTCTTTACAACTTGCAGAAAATTTTAATAAGCCAACGATGTTTCAGAGGACGGTTAAGAAGGAATCGCGAGCTCTAAAATCTCTTAACTTTCGACGAAGCCTGTTGCTTCATGAGTGCACAAATGAAAAAAACAATATTCATACATTGTTCCTCAGATATTTAACTGCCTCGAGCACCAAAAATTTTACGGTTTACGCAAAAAGTTTGAAATCGATTTATGTCCGGGTTTTGGGGCCCAATACCCCACTGTGCGGTGGGGAGCCTGGGCGCGGGAGAGTTTCCGCGTCGGAGATTTTTCGAATCGCCGCGGCAGACTTTCCTGATCGCGATACAGGCCGTCCGGTTCGTCATCTCGTTTAGTCGTGCACGATCGTTCTCACGTCTTACTTAACATCCCCGCTCGCCTAGCGCACTCGCCGCGATTTCGTCTTCTCGGGGCAGTCTGCGCGAAAGAAATCAACGAGATCGTGTCGGCGAATCTCGCAGTGGCGTCAAAAGGTACAAAGTGGTGAAATTTCAAATTTCACAGGGATCCACCGACTCTTTAATTAATCGTTCAATCACAGCTGCTCCTCGATATATCTAACACCCCTGATTCCACGAACACGTCCATTTATCGTCTAATGAACTCCCACGTTCAAATCGATTTGTGAAATTGAGGTGGTTGCGAAAGAGTTATCAGGGATAGCGTCCCGATGGAACGTATCTGGCGATTTTTCCGGCAGCGTCGTTAAGTAATCGATTTCTAAGTGAAATGTAAACCGCTTCGAATTTGGCCGCGAGCGAAACACCCCGAAGCGGTGGAATCGCGAGCGCGCGTGAAAGGGCGAGCCTCATAAAAGAAGCTGCATCCCGCCTCGTTCCGCCACTTTGCCTGTGCCCGATACTTTTGCGCGCTATAATTGCCACCGACGCGCCAGGGACTCGTTCTAATTGTTCGCCAAGTGTGCTGTAAGTAGATGGAAGTGTGCTTCGATCGCCGGGGAATCTCCTTTAACTTAGCTAATAACGATTACCGCGGTGCTTGCGACGGGAACGGTGGTCGAGACATTAGACGCGGCTGTTGATCGATAGAGGAACTTGTGCTCCAGGAACGAGGGACGATTAGCAACTCTACATCTCCGCTAACACTATCAAGCTTACGAGGGCTTAATTGACTGTTCGTCCTCCCGTTTCTCTCTGCTCTCGTGGATACTTGCGAGAGGAATTCCTTCGCCGTTCCCTCGTCACTCTTTGGTTGCTATTCCACAAGAAGCCACCGTGAAACGCGAACAATTGCGCAATCTTTGCGTTAACCACGAGCTCGGGGTGTTTAGTCAATCAGGGCGTTCGTAAACAAGGAATTTCGTCTCCCATCCTCCTCGAATCGGTCCCTCCTTGGAATTCGCGGAAATGGCGATGTCATTGACCGTAGAATTCATTCAGAACGCGACCGTTTCGTGGATCGCTTCGCGCAGAAATGAAAATCGCTCGAGGTGTTCGTCACGTCGGACAGCGCTCCGTGCCCGACGTCGCGGCGATCATTATTTTTAATCGCGAATAGTGAGCGGGCGTCGTGACTCACGCGAAATCAGTCCGGGGCGTGAAACCGCGAGGTGGAGGAAATGAGTTCAGCTGGGCTAGTTGCGGATCGGTTTCTTCGCTGGAACGGGAGAACCGCGATCGATCCCCCTGACAGATTTGAAATTCAATTTTAATAGTGCTCGAAAGATCGGCGCGAGAACGGCGCCGGTAAAAGTTCGTCTCTCCAGGGAAATCCAAGGGTGTGGGAGCGTGAAAGTGTGGATTACGAAGGGAGATTGGGTGCAGTCTGGTACGCCTTATCAATTTCTATTTCCGCCCGAGAGTGAAGCTGCACTTCGCTGTACCAGAAAAGTTTCGTGGCTTTCGACAAGTATCGCGGAGAAGTTGCTGCCCATAGAAAACTGCACCGCGAAGCTTTCAAGCGTTCGCAAGGCCACAGCGTCGTAAATCAATTTACCTCGCTAATCACTCATCGCCGCGTTGAAACGCGCTTTTATCGCGGGCACATTTGGACGCGCTTCCTTATGTTTCGCGAGCAGCAGAGCTTTCCTCCAAATTCCATCGTCTCGCTTTTACCATCTTCTCCAGCAGAACTCGAGCGTTGCACGCCCACGAGGCTCTCAGGCGGAACGCACATAGGCGAGGGATCTCTCCAGCCTAGAATTTGATTTTGGCCGATACTGGTAACATTATGTCCCTGTTTCGTCCATCACCTCCGAGACCGTCGTTCTAGAAACCTACACCTACATCGTCGAGAGCGGCGATCTCGAGAGCCGGTTCGAACTCCCGACCCACTTGCTGCACACGCTCGCGCTTCATTCGATGCATCTCTGGCTCCGCACGATTATTAACCAGCCAGGCACGTTTATTGTACCTACTCGTCGATCTCGCCGAGCTGCGCGTGTCTTCCGCAAGATTGATCCCTTCTGCTGTTACGTCGATATATCAAGGGTATCTCCACCGTGTATCGAGCCTTGCAACGAGCGAGAATGTACCGAGATACCTGGGGATCGCGTTGCGCGCTGCTTCGATCGTCATTACGGTCTCCGCAAGTTTTAATGAAGCAGTATTTCTATGACTTCGGTGTCGCCTGTATACTCACGCGATTCAGAGATCGCGGATAGAGATACCTACACCGAGATCTCCAGATCTGCTGAAACTAATAACTCGCGTGTCGTCTAAGAGACTCGAAACTTTTGCCCATACTTTGCAGTTCTCTATTGCAACTAGGGGAACTTCCGTGCACCGGAAGCACCCCGTTTCAAATCCACCTCGGATGGACAGCAGTCTCCGTTTCGAATACTTTCCTAATTCAGTGTCTGCTAAGGTTTATGGCTGGGTTTTTTGCGAACACTCCAGCTGATCGGGAGCTCATCTATCGCGACGCGTTGAAGTTTCTCGACGCTCGTCACGGCCAGTTGCATCGAAACGCGCCTCGTAACTTCGCCTCTTGCGTCATGTCCCGATGAAACGCGCGAGACGAGGCGCGTGTCGCAAGGAAATCAAGCACCGGAGAAACTTCCATCGCCAAAGCAACCGGATCGCTGGAACTGGACCGACGGAAGCGTTTGTTTCAGGAAGCCAGAGGAACGCGACTTAGATCTGGCTTTCGATTTCCCTCTTAATCCCGCTCGTGATCGTGCAAACGTAACCACCGCGATCGCCCTGATACTACTTCTCGCTGCTACCTGCCATTGACAGTTGCAGGTGGATTTCGAACCACTTGAAGCACGGATGCGCCTGCACGCATCCATTCGAACTCTGTTTAACGCGTAACGATTGACCGTGACCAGCGTAGCGTAACTTTGGGGATCGAAGAGCTGGTGTATAAGCCAGAGGGTGTAATGAGTTTCACTGACCAGGTGGTTTTAGTTAGTGGAAAGCTCTTTAAATTATCAGGGCAGCGAGGTGGCCCACTTTTGAGTCAGTACTACCAGTGATGCGAGCGTCTAATGATGTCAGCCGTATATGACATGGCAGTGAAACCGTTAAAGACTTCAAGCTGCTTATTTGAACGAATGGCCCTGTCCGGAACACGATTCTGCCATCGACTAATAGAATCCCATAATGACCGCGTAATGAAGAACTCGGAACTTCTTTATTTCCTCTTACTTTTCCTGCTTCTCCTCTGCCTCGTTCAATAAGAGCGTGGAAACTTCCTCGACCCAGCCCCCTGACAGATCCCAGGCTACAAGGGAATTTAATTTCAAAGTTTAATTATTTCGCAGCGTCCACCTGCCAGTCCACAAAACTCTCGAACCTTCTGTTTCCTCGTGCACTGTGCGAGTGTTATTGAACGACGAATATCGTCGAATTAGTTCGTCTGAAACGCATCGATCATTCCAGGCTGCGCGATGTTGCTCCTGACCGTGACAGCGTGTCTGGTGATCGCGGTCCAGGCCGGATGCCCTCTGAGACCGACCTCGGAGCAAACTTCCGCCCGGAGGACCACTGGCGACGGTGGCTACAGGATTCTAGTTAGCGGACAGACTGACAAGTATATCCCGAACGCTGTTTACACAATCAGCTTGCAAGGTAACATCGTTCGCCGCGCGCGCTTACGGCCAACCCCCTTTCAGAGAGCCCGCGTTATTCAGGTCGCGCGATTACGTTTGAAGCCTGTTGACCTCAAACGCCCCAACTTACAATTAGCTAATCTCCTGTTTCTTGTCAACGAAACGGTTAAGCTCTTAAGATGAGATTCTCCGTTGCAAGTGTAAGTTTTATAGCGAGGAAAAGGCGCAGGAGGTAAGACCAGCTTCGTTTCAGGCTCGAGAACGCACGAGAGGCTGCAACAGTTCACGCGCTTCACGCTGTCCGTGCACTCCCAGCATGCACCGAACAGCCCCACAGCCAGAGTCGGGTACTTCCAACTGTTCTCCGACTCCCTGACCACCTTCAACGAGGACTGCGTGAATACCATATCCGAGGCTTCCGATTTCCCCAAAACGGAGGTGAATTGATCTCGAAATGGACTATTGTTTCAGCCGATTCGCGGCGGAGAGTGTATAGGGTTGTTCTCCTTTTTTAATCGCCCGAAACCAGGGCTCGCCGCGTTCGATACACGTGGAAATTCGCGAAGACCGATTGCGGATAAATCGGCTGAGGCTGGCTGCTGGCCAACGGCGTCAATGGTGTTTGATGCCTCGGCGTTATCGTGGCCAGGAGCCCGCCAGTTCCCGCAGCGAGACGATAAAACTATTCCTTACCTTGGCGTAGATCCAAGCGATGTGGAGGGCTCCGCCGCCCGGCTCCGGCTGCGTTATCTTTACGGCCATGGTCCTGGAGAATAACGTGCGATGGTACGCGGAAGACGGTGGTTTAACCAAGACCTTCTGCGAGACGGGGCCCGCGGAGGTCGAGGTCCTCGGCGCCGAGAAGTGCTGCGCCTGCGACGAGGCCAAGTACTCGGTGAGTCGAAGTCGATCTACCTTCGACAGTGGCGGTGGTGCATTTCGAGCAGGAAAGATAAGGAAGGAGTAAAGTAAAGCTAGGGGACAGCGAATTGGGGGTGAACTCGTAACTGCGTCAGCGGTCTTTCAAGGACTCCTACCTTCCCCGTTCCAGCTGACCATGGAGGGAATCTGGTCGAACGTGACCCACCCCAAGGACTTCCCGTTCTCCGCCTGGTTGACCCACTTCAGCGACGTGATCGGCGGGTCCCACGTGCCCGACTTCTCCTTCTGGGGCAAGGGCCACGTCTCCACCGACGGATTCAGGCAGCTGGCCGAGTGGGGCTCCGCGACGGGGGTCGAGGCAGAGCTCAGGGCTAACTCGAACAAGCTCAGGACGCTGATCAAGGCTGCTGGACTCTGGTACCCGAACGTAAACACCAACACGAGCACTAGCTTCAGGTAGTCTCCTTTTTCATTCGAGTTAGCCTGTTTCCGATCAAGCTTGGAAACTTGATATGTTTCTCTGTCAAATTGATTCGCCCTCAGGGTGGATAAGAAACACCCTATGCTCTCCGTGGCTTCAATGCTGGGACCATCGCCCGACTGGGTGGTGGGCGTTAGCAAGCTCAACCTGTGCAGAAAGGACTGCACCTGGACGAAGAGCGAGATCATCGATCTGTACCCGTGGGACGCGGGCACTGACAACGGGATCAGCTACATGTCGCCCAATTCCGAGACGAAGCCTCGAGAAAAGATGAAGCCTATCACCACGTTGTACCCTGAAGATCCTAGATCGCCCTTCTACGATCCCACTGGGAGACCTATGCTACCCTTGGCCAGGCTGTACCTGAACAGGGAGAAGATAGTCCCGCGCGGCTGCGACGAGGAGGTCCTTCAGCAGCAAGTGGCGCAACTGGAGGTCGCTGAGAACACGGAGGACACTTCTAGGCGTACGTAACATTTCGCGTTTAATCGACGGTGAAGTTTAGAAGGTTTGATATTGCACTTTCGACTGTTCTAACTGTTCTTGTGTGTTCGAACGAAGCCGAGTGCCAGACCACGGAGTACACCGCATGGTCGAGCTGCTCTGTCACTTGCGGCAAGGGACTGAGGATGCGCACCAGGTCCTACCTGATGCCAGAGAAGGCGACGATGTTGAAGTGCAACAGGCAGCTGGTTTCGAAGGAGATGTGCGTTGCATCGGTTCCAGAGTGCCCGTAAGTATACCGAAAGAAGGAACCAGGCTCTTATATGCTCGGGACGTGATGCTACAGCCACTTCAAGGTATTCTCGAGCTGTGAAGAATGTGTCCTCGGAGTAGAGTTGGAACTAGAAACATGATACAGTCGTGAAACGTTAAAATGTGTAAAAAATGTGGTTTGAATGTATTCTGCGAAATATATGCGAGGTAGGATAAACGATACAGTAGTTGACCACCTAAGAGGTAAACGCCAATTTAGGTAAACGCTATGGAATAAGTAACTTGAATTTTATAAATGAAGTTTCGTTATACCAGGCGAAAAGAGAAGTTTCGAAGATGATTATAACAGCAAAGAAACTTTGAAGAAATCAGTAGTTTCGATGTTATGCTATTATAAAGAAACATAATTCAAAATTATAGTTATTGACCGGTCCAGGTACAGTTGTTGACCACTTACTGAATATAAAAGAAAATGCCATATTTTTTACTTAAAAACATCTGTCAATATACCAAAATCAAAGACATATTGTTTTGGGGCAGGGTGAGTTTTATGGGCACCCTTCACGACGTGTGCCGTGCACTTCGCCGCGGCCTCATTGGCGTCTCATTCGTTTTTTTTTTTTTTTTTTGGCTTCTTAGAGTTATCTCTCATTTGCACTTTTTTTTCTTCCTTTTCTTCTTCTCTTTGCATCTCTCTGCCTCCTTCTTTTTCTTCTTCTCCTTTTTTTTTCTTTCGTCAAGCGCCATCTTCAAATCAGAAGTCATCGGAGGTGCATACCCGAAACCATATAAATAAAGGGTAGATTGTCCCGTGCCTCCAAAGATCTAAATCAATTTTTATCGCGGTTTTTCAGCACGAAAATTGCAAGTGGTCAATAACTGTATTACTGTGCATTCGCCGAACCAGTTATTGAACACCCCCGAAAACACAACATAATCACGTTCCACAGGACTGGACGTATGCCGAATGTTAATATTGAGCCCTTGTCACCTATTATGATCAATGGCATTCACGGCAAACAAAATTGAACAATGATTATACAGCCATTAAAGAAGTCGCCGCTCTAAAGATGCCCGCTAAGCCCTTACCTTCTTTGAGAGTTGAAATTGCGAGTTTTCCTTTCCGACGATCTCACGGCGGAACGCGTGTACTGAAATCCTCGGTTGTTGGTTGAAACGAAAGCTAGAACTGTCTTTTCTGATCAAAGTGCATCATTAATGCGGAAACGCGCAGGTTCATTACACTATGGCGGCAGAAATTTGAAGTGGTCAACTTCTGTACCCTGGTCAATAACTGTATCGTTTACCCTATTTATCTTTGAATCTGAATTCAGGGGAGAAGAAGAGGCGGATGATGGAGGCCTCCTGGTCCCTAATAACAACGCCTTTTGCGAAACCACCGAGTGGGGCGCGTGGTCCGAGTGCTCCTCTTCCTGCGGGATCGGGTTGAAGATGAGAACGAGGCGATTCAAGGACCGTATGGGTCGTAAGCGTTGTCCCCTCGTGTCCCTCGTTGAGAAAGAAAAGTGCATGGAACCACCCTGCTCGGCTGGCTTAGAGGAACAAGTCGACCCTACTTGCAAGGTGTCTTATCTAAATTCTTCTGCCTTACCAGAAAGCACACAGAATCTGTCGAGTCTTCATCAAAAATTTGGATGCGTTTAAGGTAACTGATTGGTCCGACTGGTCGCCGTGCAGTGCTTCCTGCGGGAAGGGAGTGAAGCTGAGGACCAGGCTGCTGATGGTCGAGCCGTCTGAACAGCACAAGTGCTCCTCCAAAGTGGAGCTTCTTCAGCAACGACCGTGCTTGGAGCAGGCTGACTGCACCTTCGACATGGCAACCGCGAAAGGTATCGCTAAGTAGCTTCAGAAAATACGGGACAGTAAATCTTCTAACGAGCTTCTATTGTTCGCAGTTGTCTGCATGGAGGAGGCAGACCCTGGACCTTGCAGAGGATACTTCCAGAGGTGGGCGTTCGTTCCGCAGAAGCTCATGTGCGTGCCCTTCGGCTACGGTGGCTGTCGTGGCAACAGAAACAACTTCTTGACTGCTGACGAGTGCAGCAATACCTGTGGCATCGTGAGTACACTTCCATTCAGCTGTGAAGGCCATCTCACGAGTGAATTCTTGTAGTGACGATAAAGCGATCTTCTTTCAGGTACGCGCCATTCTCACTGGACAGCCCGTGAACGGAAGTAGTCCTCAACAGGCACCGGTATTCCCCGCACCTGTCGACTGTCTCGTGTCTAACTGGTCGTCCTGGACACCCTGCAGTGTCACCTGCGGTGCAGGACGTGTCTCCAGCTACCGAACCGTTAAGGTGAGATACTCCATGATCCAACACCTCGTGTAAACCTGTTGAAGGCAGTGGAAAGCTGCTTTCTTAAATAGAATGCTCCTCTAATGGCGTCGTTGCTAAACTTTCAGCAAGAAGCACAGAATGGTGGGCGTCCTTGTCCCAAGAAGCTGCAGCGTCGCTCCCGATGCCAACTCGTACCGTGCGAGTAGCACCTAAACTCGAATCGGGATCAGTAAAAGTGAAGCAACAAACACGGGGAATGGAGAGTACTTTTAGCTTGCAAAGTGTATCTGGGCGACGCGTTAAAGAGCAATGATTCGACGCTTTGGTGGATTCCAAGTGTTCGATACTTACTATAGTTGTAACGTTTGTACGAGACGATGGGTATGAAATAAACCGATGTATCAGAATAAATGGTATTTTATTAATGGTCGTTCGTGATCTTCCTACTCTCGGCCAAATTATTCATACACGCAGGGCTACGATGTGGCAAACGATGCTTAAATCGGTCTGTTCGCGCGCAACTTCATCTCGTTCCATTGCGTTCGGCGTCGTCTCTCTTGGTAAGAAATCGCGGCAATCGAAGGTTCTGAAACTAAACGATACGTCACCCGTCCACGCAAGATTGGCTTCAGATTTGTTGCTTAGAAACAAGCAGGAATATTCTGTTTATAAACGATTATTAATTTGCCGAGCATTTTTCGAATCAGTATTCTGATTATTCTGCAAAACTCGTATAGCCCCTGCGATAGTTTGTGAATCGGTGTCGCGAAATAAACGGTAACGCGCGCTGCGAACTGCGAAATTTCGAGACCCCCCTCGACACGTCACGATTCCATCTTCGCGGCTAGTCACGCTCCACGTGAAACACCTGACCTCGATGGATGCTGTCGCTGTCGGAAACGATACTGATATCGATCGTGAAAAAATTCCGCTAAATTCGTACGACTACTACACGCCCACGGAGGACGGGATCTACTCTTCTCGCCCGGCTTATCTTGTTAATAAAACAGTAGTTGGTTCCGCTTTGTGTTTGTTCATCGTTGAAGTTTCTCTTATACGCTGTGTCTCCACCATCTCTCGCCATTTTCACAATAATAATCGCTCACAATGTAACATTCACTATGACTTCTGCCAAGTGGACATCTAACTTCACATTTACAACAATAATCTCATAAATAATACACGTAGGCGGTATGGTTACTGTAAGTACGACCTGTCAGGCCCGCGAGGGCGATAAACGCGGCCCAAGTTCCCTCCAGCTGCAATCATCTTGCCAGCGCGTCCCTTCGCGCCCCTGACAGCTCGTTAACATTAATAGTAGTCATTATTATCATACGTACACGTAATATCTAGGAAGTATTACGGATCCCCGTCTTAGGCCTCTACTCGACTAAGCTACGGCTCGTTCTTTGGTCTCGTGACACTTGTATCTCCTGTCCCATGCCTCGCGAACGACTAAGGGGGGAAACCCATTCCAAACGAAACGAACGAATTCTCGGGGAACACGCGACCTGGTACATCGTAGCTAAAGAAAGAAACTGTGTTCGGAAGCTGCGCTGTGTTCGAGGTCCCTCGAACGTCCGGAGGCAATCCTCCTCGACCGTTTCCCCGGTCGTCAGCAGAATCTAGCTGCCGGCGATTCTTTCGGGGAACGCGCAGGGACATTGCCCTAATTTCAAACTGCACCGGCTCCCTTCCCTTTCTCCCCACAAACAGAACGTAGCAAAAGGACAGATCTCGCGGAGGCCAAGGATCGTTCGACTGAACTGCGAGGACGCTAAGAAATAGAGTAAGGAAGTTCGAATTGGGGGAAGCAATAGAAAAGCACCGATCTTCAAGCAAGACCAGCTCCCTGAATCGGCTAGGGTACATTCCACGTGTACCTCGTTAACAGTCCTCTTTACTTCCCGTTCGTAATGTTTACTGTCTCTTAACGACAGGGTGGACGATCGCCTCCCTCTATTTCGTACGAGATCGTCCGACTAGTGGCTGACTAGGCTATGTTACCGCCGACCCGCCCGCCCCGTCCGCTCTGGCAGTAGAAGTAGTAGGTCACGGGACGGACGCGGAACGGCGTGAGACCGTTTCCACGATCCCCAAGATCCCCGCGATCCGACGAAGGAAACACTCTCACCCGATCCGATCGTTCTCGTCGCGGTAGGGAATCGCGTCGGGCGAGCTTAACTTCGACGCCGTGATCTCGTGGATGGACGAGGGTCCAAGGGTGGGGGATATCGTGCGAGGGATGATGGGAAGCGCTGCACAAGATCGATAATCGTAACGAAAGTTCGGCCGTTTCCGCGGGACACTCGGGGACGTTTTTCATCGTGGAAACTTTCCTCCTCCTCCTTCCCCCCGGGGGAAGGATTCGCGCGTTTGTGAAGGCCGTTAAGAAAGTAACCGGTGGTCGTATCACGGGTCACGGGGACCGGCGAGGAGTTAATCCCTCCCCGGGAAGCGCCGGGGGTTGACGCGATCGCGCCGAGAGACGTCGCTCGTCTCCAAGTGTATCAGACTCTCGTTTTTAAAGGGACGGGGGCGGTTCGACGGGTCGGCGCGAACGAGCGTGGCCCACGATTGCCATGGGCGACGCCGCTTATAATATTAGTAATACAATGTACACGTAGCGTTTTCTCTCTGTGTCTCGGCGAGGCGCGCCCCGTCGCGAGAAAAGGCATCATTGTGCGTCTGGCGACGACGACGCAGCCTATCGCGGCTCCTCGCCGCCCGTCGATAGAGCCGCGTCCTCGTCACGGCCTGGTGGCCGACGATGAGTGAATTCGAGTCCTCGCGTATTCGCTAGCTGGTCCGTCGCAACGTGCCGACCGATGGATCGTCTCAGAGCCATCCACCGGAGACGTCGTGGCCGGAGATCGGCTCGATGCCCTCGAGCCGTTGCAGCTGCGTCGCCGAGCCGTTCCTCTTCATGATCACGGAGAGAGAACCGCTGGCGACCACGCTCTCCTCGGTCGTCGACGGTGTCAGTGGGACAGCGGTGACCACTGCGCAACAGAGGGAAACGAAACCCTGAAGCTGGCCACGGAGTTCGATACGGTGGGCTCGAATTCACTTGGGGATTTCTTCGTTTCAGATGCAGTCGCTTAGGATTCTGCTCTCCGCATTGCAACTTAACGCGACAGAACAGTAGTGTCTCGGGAGGGCGACAGGATTTCTGGCTCGAAGTAAGGTGATCGATATCCCCCCATTTCAGTCCGAATCGTCACCTTCTTTCGAGAGAAATCTGTAGCAATAATTCAATAACTTGATGCCCAAGGGTTTTCCGCTGAAGCACAGTGTGCGTAATTCATTCGTGTGAGGAGGAATAAATGCGAGAAAGTGTGAAACATAGTAGCTAAAGTGTCTTTCAATATCCTCGAGCATCCGCTTGAATTCGAGCCTACGATACTTGTTACTGCATGTCAAGAATCACCAGCTGTTTCGCGCCGAGCCGTGGGCAGACTCGCACGACTTGGATTCCCGTGGAGTATTCCGACAGAAATTGCTGGCAATTGAACTTACCAGGCTGCTCGCTAGCGCTGGCACCCTCGGGGGTGTCGATGCTAGGCTGCTGGCTCTGCGTGCCCTCGTGTCTCCGCGGTAGTATCGGCACCGGTTCCGCGCCCCTGGCCGGCACGCTGCTGGCCCTCTGAAGCTGTTGCTTCTTCACCTTCGCGACGAGGGCCGCGGCGATGGGATGCATTCCGTTGCCACTCCTGCCCGTGGCCGACGTCCTGGAGGCCGAGAACTTCTTCCGTTTCTTCGGCAGCGCCACGAATCCGCCTATACAGTGAATACGCGAATGCGGCTCCTGATGATGCGACTCATGGGAATGCTGAGGCTGAACATCTTGGCTAGGAGTCTCCAGAGAGGACTTGGAGTCCGTCGAACCCTCGGACCTTGAGCCACCGTCCTCGGACGCGGGCGAATACATGGAATCCTCCGAACGGGATCTACCTGAAAGACCGAGAACGATTGCTTCTTAATATTCCACGCTGTGGATTTCCTCCCGCGGTGCATTTAAACGCCCCACTGGACGTGACTTGATTCTTAACACGCGAGCTGATACAGTGCATGCACAGCGGCATTGATATCGGGACCAAGTTTAATTAAACGGAAATTATAATACTACTTTCACCAATGTAACACCCGAGTCTAAGTAGTCAGCTACGCAAGCAAGTAGGGAGAGACTTAACTGTTCGTTTTCGTAAGGAAATAATTGACGATACCTAAGTGGAGCTTACCGATCAGCTTGGACATTCTGCTGACTCTGGCCGCCTCGATGAAGTACTCCAGCCGTTTCTTCTTCGAGCTGCCTCTGGTTCCGCGACCCTGCCTGCACGCACCAAGCCCTGGCACGCTGTTGGTGCTGGTGTGATGTGGACTCCTCTTGTGGGTGGTCCCGGGCCCGAAGATGCTGCTCAGAGTGGAGCCGAAGAGCTCGTCGTTCTCTTGCTGCAACTGCTGCATCGATTCGTCGACTGGAGGCAGAGTGCCACTTCCGCCCGGCTGAGGGGCGATATTGAAGCCTTTCATTAGACGACGCTCCTTCTGACGGTTCTTCTTGCCCCCCGCACCTATGGACAGCTCTTTAAGGGTACCGTCTATGGGGCAAACAGAAAACCAAAGGACTACGCTCAAGCAGCTACTAAAAAACGGAAGGAAACTTAAAAGAACTTGCGAGGAGAGGGCCGGAAGTGGTGAACGAGACTGCCTCGCATCCCGAACCTCGGCGAGCTGCCCAGGAACAAGCCTGCCACCTCGGACGCCTCGAGACTCGCAGGTCGGCACGTGGTTGGTAAAGAAAGCGCCTCCTGGACCTCTCCCCTCGTTACGTGTGCGAGGAACGAGTAAGTTAATCGCGTGCCAGTTAGCAACCGGTGAAATTAGATTCCCCTTTCACCATAAACGTCACGATTGCCGGGGCAATCGCGATAAGCGTGTTCCTCGCCCCGAGGCAGCGCGGTCTTCTTAATTTTAAGTCCGCCAGCAGGCAACGGCGACATAATATCCGTGCCGGACGATCCTTAATTGCATTAATTAGCCTCCCGCGGCTCCACCCGCCGGATGATTAATAGCGTTCCAGTTTAACGAACTTGGAAAGTTTCATCGACGAGGCACCGAAGCCGCCCCCTTCCCTCCATTCTCTATTCGAGTCACGGCAAACGACCCGTCGATGCCGTGCTCGGCGACGAGGGATCTAAAGGATTCTACGAGGCTACGGAGAATCGAAATAATCTGCGCTAGCGAAATCGTTGCCACGGTGCTGACAGTCTCACCAGTTCCAGTACCGCTAGCTGTCGAGGTGTTCATGCCGGAGTTCTTCAGGATCTCGATCAGCTCGCAGCGAAACGCGCTGATGTCCTGCTTAATCTCGTTCACGTCGTCCTCCGTCACCCCCTTGCTCTCGGCCTTCCTCTGCTCCACGGTCACGTAACGCCTCACCAGGTTCCTCATGATGCTCTGGTACCGGAAATCCCTCTCGGAAGCCTGCTTCACTTTCCTCTACAAACAGAAAGTCGAACGTATTATGTAGTTCATTGATAGATGCCTTTCTTTATGGTAATTTGGTGGGAAACAACGGGGTGGAACGAATCTCACTCTGATCGTTCGCATGTGCTCCTTCTTGGCAGCCTTGCTGTGACTGCAAAGCTTCCTGTACAACCACTGCCCTATGTACCACACGCTCTTCGGTGTTGGAATAATGTTGAAGGGCGGCGGCACCGTTCCACCCTCCTCGAAGTAGCTGATCCAGAGCTTGCTCCTGGCGAACTTCCATTCGACGTCGGCGCGTTCCTGGCCAGGGCGGAGAGAGAAAGGAAAACGAACGTTACCCGAAACGCTGATACCCTTCGTTCGATTTTACAACGTTTAGGGATGATACGGGACTCGTCACTCACGGAGATCAACTGATAGGAATGGTTCATCATGGCGATTAAGAGGTTCAGCAGCACGACAATGTTGATCACCGAGTAGGTGCCGAACATCAGCATACCCCAGAACCTGGTGAACGCTTTTATGCCGTCCAGCTCGAAGCTCTCGAGGTCGACCAGCCCGAACACGGCCCAGAAGAGCGTCTGCGCGGTTTCGAACAGGCTGCGCGGATCAAAACGCTTTAGGAGTGGTGTTCGTAAAATTGAACGAAGTTCAAGCGTATCCTTAAACCGACACTTCTGCGCCAGATCCCTCTGGGCAAGCTACACTTGGAAAATGCGTCACGTACTTGGCAAACCGTCGCCAGACGACGCACGCGTTCGAGTCGGTAGTCACGCTAGCGTTCGAAGAGAAAGACATCGCTGAGGGGCAACGTTTCTTCTCCATGTCGGCGTAGTACCAAAGCAGCTGATTGAGACCTATCGGGGAGCACCATTGTCGCCGTTTAATTCTACGCCCGCAGGGCACGTCTCGTTCCTTTTTTTTTTTTTTTTTCGACGGCTAGACGGATCTATTTACCGCAGGAGAATGCGAACAGCACCAGCACGTAGAGGAAGAAGAATTTCATAATGTCCATGACCATCCTGGACAGGGAGACTTGCAGGGGGCCGAGGTGAGGGTTCACCGAGAAAATGTAAACGAGCTTCAAAGAGCTGGAAGAATATGAAACAAGGCGTCACGCTCCACGCTCAATTACGTCCACGGTTAAAGGGCGTGGAAATACAGGGCCACGCTTCACCGTAAAGTAGAAATTAATGCTGAAACTGGCTATCCCTAATTATCTCCGCGGGGAATTCACGCGGCGACGCGCAAACGGCGTTTTGAAACGCAGAAATTCCTAATTACCGTGGCAATTAACACCGCGTAATTTCGCACGGTCCGAATGAAGTCGGGCGTATTATGTCAACGAATAAACGTTCCGTTTTGTGTTCGATGGAAATCTGTTCATTGAGCAGTGAATATGTTTCTTATTTGGCGAACGATAACGAACCTGAATATATTGGCGGCGGAGAAAAGTCCCTCGGATATGAGCATCGGGTCCCACGTGTCCCATTGCTCGCGCTGCAGCTCGACCACGGATCCCGGCGCCTGGTTCTCCATCTCCTTCTGCACCCTGTAGTATGCCACCACCCTCAGGGCGACGGTCGCGACGTACAGCGAGTTCGTGACAAAGTCGATCACGTTCCACATGTCGTTCACGTACTCCCTCAGCCCCACGTCCCATAGCTGCTTCACCTCCGACCAAATCAGCCCTGACACCCACGCCAGGATGAACCTGCGATACACGTCGACGCTCACTTGGGCGACCACCGATCTTCTCGCGAAACTTAAGCGTCCACCGGGATTCCTCGACGCGTAAAGGTCCTCGAGAAGTACGATTTCCAACGCCACCCCCTCGTTCCCCCATTTAGCTCCAATGGAAATCATCTCGAGAGATATTGCGAGAGGCAGGAAGCTCGAGCGTGTTAATTACGTTCGAAAGGGCGGTTCTATTTGTAAGGAGTGTTTATTCCCGCTTGCTCGACTTTTTCCTGCTTCGGGGGATTGGTCGAGTCAAGGGGGTGGCGTTTCGAAGCGACGATCGAGGAGTTTCGAGCGCCAGAGGCTTGGATATATGGCCCCGTGCTTGGTCCACTTTTCAGTCTACTCTGTCGTTTCACGCAAACATGTTTACCAGCGTTTTATCGGACTTTAGAATGAACGGAGTTCATAGTGTGCTGGGAGAGCTTGCCAGGCGTTCGTAGCGGGAATAACAATCGACGTCAGTTCGATTCTTCTCGAGGAAATAATGAGAGTTACAGGCTTACCATTCGACGATTGTCGGCGCGGCACCCCTTTTCGTAGGAGTTTGCTCCTGCTCCACCATGTCGTGACCCATCCAGTTGCCAATCACGCTTTCTATCCTTTGGCTAGCCAGAATCAACATGACTGCAAGCAAATGCAAATTCCAGCTGATCTTCGTGACAATTTATGTCACATCTGGTTAGTTGCGTTGGTGTGTCTTTGTTAATACCCGAAAGGGTATCAAGAATAAAAATTGCAATCGTGTAACTCCTGGAACTTAAGCATTAAGGAAAACTTGGAATCTTTAAAGCCAATTAGCCTTTTCGTTTAAGCAAAGCGACTCTTATCCTTGCCACTTTGTCGCAAGCACAGACACACCGAAGCTATCCAGGCGTGCGCTCTCAATTACTGTGAAATATGTACACAATGTGAAGGGTAATCAGTAACACGAGGATCCATCAACGCTCGCGCCCCGATAACCCTGAACGAGACCCTTCACTAACCAAAACGCCTTCAAGGGAGCCACGAAAAAGCGCCCGGCCATGGAGCTAGTTAGCAGGGTGCAATCTCTGCTCTGGCGGCCACAATTCGCCCCAATGTCGTCGATCGAGGCGGTAAAACGTGATCCTCTACGTCTACGACCGAGCCAAGCGCGTTCTACGGCCCTCGGGATTAACCCTGTTCCCGTATAATCTCCCGAAATTCCCCGCGTCCTCGACGAGTACGTTACCTCCGCTCCGCGTCACTCAAAATATCGTTAGCCTAACTTCGGGGTCAATTACCCTTTTCGAGGATGCCTGGAGAGCCAAGAGAACAGAGAGCTGCCGCCTTTGCCCTGGTCCTTTCAGCGAATATCCGCGGCCAAGTTTCCAACTGCCGTCAGACGGGAATCCCCGATGGCCCCGCGATAGAAGCGCGCGCAAGTGGCCCGTGCGGCGAAGAGGCAAGGGTAGACGCGACGAAGGAATACGATGCAAAGGCGTTTGTCGCTAGGGGAGCCGTGATTCTGACCAAGGATCCCGTCGAACAAGGGGAATCAGTCGCAAGGTGTTCCCATTCGACCAGCGAATGCGAGTATGTTTACGGTTGCTCGGTAATGGTGGCTGATGACTCGAATTTAGAGCGTAGCCGAGCGCTGCTATTATTGGTAGCGAGAGCGGTATTCGCGAGCCACGGGCACCCGGAGGTATTTGTAAACTGTTTAGAAGCGGCCCCCGATGTTTGACTCGCCGACGTGCGGAAAGGTAAAACACGTCGCAGGAAACGAGGTCGAGCGCACTCGATAAACCTTCCGGATGGAAAGGCGCGAAATGTAAACGGACCTTCTTTTCTAGGCTTCGTTACAGAGAAAAAGTCGGGCTCTTGAGTGCTGCACGCGTCGGAGATGCTAGTTCGCACTTAAGAAATAACGGGCGGAGAGTGACAAGAGGGTCTTTGTGCTTTGTGTAACGCGTGGGAGATGCAGGGAATACAGTATTGTCTTGAACTAAGAACCAAGTTTGTATCTCGAGCTAAGGTGAACGCTGTCCTCTCTATTTGGGGCACTGCCTCCCTCGCTCATTCGCAGTCGTTATCATTATATGTGTGAATGGATTCTCAGAACTTGGAGGAAATTTTGGGTGCGTGAGGTGAGCGTGTATTGTTGTCCAGTTTGTGTAAGTACTCACAGAGGAAAGTGAAGTAAGAGGCCGAGTGACAGATGAACTTGATGAACGGTTTCCTCATCGTCTGCCCCACGACGCTGTGCGGCGCGATGATGTACGCCACGCTGAAGAACGGAAAGAGCACGCCGATCCTAACGATCTCCAGCGCCTGCAGGAACATGTTTTTCCGGCGGAAGCCCGGAAGCCCCTCGTACCAGATCGATGCCAGTAGCTGCTGCACGTTAGGATGCGCCACGAACTGGAAATCCCCAGATAATCTGATATCGGTCGACAGTTTCCGGTCATGTCGCCGGGAAATTGTACTTATTACGGTCTAATTTCGGGGATTTCGGTCCCTCCGAGGCTAAACCAGGATTACTCCGATAGCCCTTGGTGGTCGAATCCCTTTGGAACGATTCGATCGAACCTCTTGTCGTGGTCGAACTTTACGCGAACAATGAAATATTTACTCTTCAATTATCGAAAGTGGACTTGAGACTCTGTAACAGTGCAGCCGCTTGCTGGAGAACTGGGATTCTTAAATACGCTCGCTTACTACACTGTGAATTTTGACAATCGTCTGGCACAGAGTACATACGCTATATTTTGGGTAGTTTTATTTTCTATGCTCCCGGCAATCTCGTTGACGTTTAATCGTTCGAGAAATGTATATCTGGCTGAAGTATTGGAAGAGCTTTTCTACAAAAGAAGATGCGTGTTTCTTCGTTACCTTCTTCTGTCTGAATTTGATGGCAAGCTTGAGGCGATTCAGGTGCATCCTCTCGCCGTGCTCGAAGGCAGGCCCAGTGGGATCGTGGTTGAGCAGGACCTCCAGCTCGTAGGAGCTTCGAGTGTGATCCAGCAAGGCAGTGGCGAAGTCCTGGCACTGTCTCCTAAGCTCCTGGAATCACAACGTTAGTGTCTCGAGCAGGAGATACTCTCCAAGTTTCGCGAACTACAGCAAAGTTGCAAAGAGGTTCCATAGAGGCAAGTATGTTATAGCTTTCATCAACGGCAGTTCCTTTCTCGCTGCACTTGCACGCAGGTGCGAAACATCTTGTTAGATGTTGGAACACAGCTAAGGCAACTGTGGAGTTCCTTTTCCCTCGAGCACGATCGAACGCAGCGTCGTATTCTCGGAAGTTTCGTTGCAGAGCAAGAACACTTGGAATTCTCATTCGGCAGAACAGCGGAAGCACGTCGCGTTACGTTCGAGAGGTAACAGCGACGGGGATGGTTGAAAAAATTTGAATTACAGCTTGATTCCTCGCCGATCGACTATTCAGCACTCGACAGGCGCCATAATGAACGAGAGCGACTGGAGAAATATTGAACAAGATCGGGGGCGCTTCACTGGTTCGGTGAGATGGCGAGAGAGGAACGGGGATCGGACAATAATTTATTCCCCTCCGAGCGCTTACCGGTCACTTGGAAGATTTAAACGATCATCTCGAGCAATCTGTAACGCGTCAGGCGTTATTGCGTTTAAATTGAGGCGGGAGGGTCCATTTAATGGCCCAGGAAAGTATCGCAGCCGCCGATCGTCCGGAGTACATAATCCCGTCCTGCGGAATACGGATGGAAACGAAGGAAATACTTTATCTGCAAGTGTCGTTGAGTATTTTATGAAGTATCGGTCCGAGAAAGACGTTCGGAGGGCTCGCGCTCGATAAACGGTCATTCGGGGCTCGGGAAAAAGTGCTGGAAGAAGCGGTGGGAAGTTTTTATCCGTGCAAAAAGAAGAAGGCGAACGAGGGTCGACCTCCTATAATCTATTCTCGTTAATCGTTTGCCGATCCTGCGACAGGCTTAATCAATTCGCTATCAGGGATGAATTATTTTGGCCCCCGCGTCGTTCAACGGGAACCAAGGGATCCGCGAGATCGAAATTCCGATACAGGCGACGAACAGAAGGGAATATTAAACGTGTTTCGAAGCTGCTTAACTTCTGCGAAGAAGTACGAACAAAGGAAGCGATTTTTAGTCAAGAAATGCGTTTAGAGTGTGTGAAGACAGTATCACGTGCATCCTCGTCCACGAGGCTCGTATTTAGCGGCTCCTCGCCAAGACAAATGTTTGCCACATCAAAGAGACACGCCGAACAGTGCAAACGTTTGCTAATATCACCGAGTACCCGTGTACTTTGCCGTCGCTAAACTTAACGAGGCGGTAATACCCTGCACGAAATCGTGACAAAGTTTTCCCCGTGCCTCGTTCCTTTCCACGTGGCAAGGATCCATGTGGTATTTCCAGACGTTCGTTCCGATTCCGAGCCACGCGTTTCCCGTTGTTTAGACGAATTAGCAACGGGCGCGTTCGCCACGCGGGAGAGGCGGGTCAACAAAGTCTCGCCTCCAAGAAATAAGCTAAAGCTGAATAAGAATTGAACACGGAGAGAATCGTTGCTTCTGCCTTTCACTTTCTACGCGCATTTCCACCCTTTCATCGTTCGATCACACTTTTACCCTAATAAACACGTCCGCGTGATTCGCAGTGAGCTGAATCCCTGGCTTTCCCAAAGACGAAGTAGTGCGAATCAATATTCGACGCGTCGGGCACTAGTTCCGGCTTACTTCACTGACAGACACCTCAGGTGCAAGATTGGAAACGGTGAAATTCAGTCGGTTGCAGGTCTTCGATCCACTCGACTTCTTCTCGAACCCCGAAATTCCGTCATGTCGATGGAGCTATGAATCTCAAAGTTCCGCCGAATTTTCGAGAGCTACAGGGTTTGGGAGATCACTCAGAGACAGGAACATCCTTCCTGTCTAAAGCAACGTAATAAATGACGAGGAGATCCGGCAGGAGAGACGGGCCTATACGTTTCAGCTGTCTTGGTGGCAGAGCACGCTGTCGTTACGTATTTCCCGAGGAGCTTTCGGCGACGCTATTGTCGTAGCTTTGTGTCCCATTCCCCTAATGCCTTTCGAAGACGCACCGCGCTATCGTACCTCGGGGCTTTTCTCAGCGAATCGGGGCAATTTGTTTTCGATGCAGTCGGAACGAGGGAACAGGAGTTGCCAGGAACGGTTTCGAGAGCATAAACGGCGAAGACAAGGGCTAGATGCACCGACGCGAGCTTCGTTTCGCAGATTTACGGGGTATCCGCGAATGTGGGGGGGGGGGAGAAAAAAAAGGAATCGAACGCGGAGGAAAGTAGGGCAGACAGGACGGGGAGAAGCCCCGAAGTTCAGATGTTTTATATTTCTTCTGGTGGTTTCGCAGACACTTTTTCGGAACGGGATCGTGCTCCCACGATCAAATTGAATTTCGCGGTCTTTTTTGCAGCGCTGCTGGGGATCTTTAATGGAGAGCCACAGTTTCCCTCTTATTTCACCGTTTTTTTTCTCCGAAGCTTTTGATATCGTGAAAGCCTCGGGCCAAAGTTTCTTATCCTCGCGAGCACGCGTCTCCCCTCCACTTTGTTGTTTTTAAGGGTGGTACCATCTGATCGATGGTCTTTTTGAATTTCCGCCAAACGGCGATTGAAAGCAGTGTGCCTCGGGACGCTGAGTTAAGGGGATAGAAAAGAATTCGTCTCGTAACAGGTCACGCCACGGATGGCCTGGATCATGATTCAACGTTGTATAAATCAAAAGTTATTCGAGCTCGCTGAGCGGCTCAGCTTCAGTTACTTAAGGGGTTGAAACTTGCGGGGGGAAAGCTTGGCGAAATCTATGATGTAAGTGGGATAAGAATATACCGCCAATTTCAGAAAAATAGGTGTTAGCCGATATCGGTTGAAGTAAGGAGACCTTTGATTACGTCTTTTTACAAGATCCCTGCATTGGTTATATCAGCTCTGACACCTTTATTTGATACTCGAATACTCGGTTATCAGGAAACGCAGAAAGGTTAGCGATTGATTGTAATAATGCTGCCTCAGATTCTCGGAACGGAAATTCTAGTCGTTACGTGAAGAACGTTTTCCCATCTCACCTGGTATTCGCATTTAAATTCGTGCTCGAGAAAGGAGAGCCTTCGAAGCTCCCAGGAGAGCTGAAAGGCTGTCAGAATGGGATCCTTTGAGGAAAGAGCTATCAAGGACGGCGAAGCCAGCGCCCGGTACGAGTTTATCCTGCTCCTGGAATGCCTCAGGGAATCCTTCATTCTGGATCTCACGCACTCGTCGCACCTGTGTACGAAAACCAAAGGCAACGAACGTTAAGACAATGTAAAATTTATTAACCCACACGTGCACGGAGGTTCCTCGCGGATATTTCTCCTGTTCTCTCAATGAGTCATAGACTTCATTACTCGTTGCTAATCAGCTTTGAAATTTCGATTAGGTGGGGACAGGTTTATCGTTCGTGATAGTCGTACCGCGATATTCGCCGGATGAAATTTCACCTCGTCGATGGGGGTGAAACATCGAGGTAATACTACGGCTGCCCCAAGTTAATTAGTCTGCTAGGGGTCTGGCCAAAGGTTGCACGAGCAAGAAGGTGCTAAACCATTAATCAGAATTAATCATAGCGAAATAATACATTTAGCGTGGGATCGTGGCCCTTCCTTGCCTCCGACTTCCCCCTTTATCCTTTTTAAGTAAATGGCAAGGCTGGACGATAAAGTAGTTACAGGACTCGTAATTTTTCTTCCGGAACGCTCACTCACCCGCAGCGAACATCGTGAGGCTCGGGCAGCGCGGACCCACGATCCAGGAGGATCTTGATGATCTCGTAATTGTCCCTGTGAGCCGATAGAATCAGGGGAGTAATGTCGGGCGTGAAGGTGGCCGTGTCCGATGGTCGTGCTTCCCAGCTCTAGAAGGGTGAAACACAATTTACAAAATACAATTTCCCTTCAAGTACACCCAAAGGTATGCCCCTTATAATCGCAGACACATCGAACGTGCAGAAGTGACCCTCTCAAGACCGATTTAAAGGAAAATCACTCGAGCAGCTTTTTATTTCCGTAGACCCGGGACAGTCGGCTTAATAAAATACTAGCAACGGCGTCGACAATTATTCTCCAAGTTTCAGGTATCTCGGTAAAGCCGATTAGAACTCTAGTCCACGCTCCCGTGTCGCTCTGCGCCTTCAATTCTCCTCTTTCCAACTCTTTTCTACTGTGATTCGCGAGCTTCGACGAGCACGGAATCCAGTCGCTCGCTTTTCATCACGGGTCCACCTTGTTGGTACGAAAAAGTCCAGGCTACCCGATTAAAATGTGGGTCGAGCTATTCGCTCGACGGAGAATCTACTTAACCGTCCTCTCGTCTGGCTGCACGAGCGCGAGATGAAGGCTGATGCGCGATTCGAGCGAGGAATTTTCGTTAACTGAAACGGAATTGCCTCGTCGGCGGAACGTGATCGTGACTTAATTACGGAGCGAAACTTGTTGCCGGGGGAATCAAAGTATCCGTCGATGATGGGAAAGATTGGAAGATCGGGTGGCGATGCAAAGAAGCAGAGGATCCTAAAAGATAACGTCGAGCTTGATGCTGCTTTTAACTAAACTTGCCGACAGATTTACATTTTCTAGACCCTTCTCTCTAAAATATGCTCCCCGCCCAATTCAAAGTTAGTCGAACACTGCAAGCGTCTGAAAGTTGGTACGTAGCAAATTTCGATGAGAAGCGGCGTCAAGCTTAATACGATCCATTCTAAGCGGCTTGCAGAGAGAGAGACAGAGAGAAAGTAAAGTGGATGGAGATCGGCGTAGGCAGTTGTTTGAAAGCGACTAACGTGCGGCTCCCCGTTTCTATGAAGGCTCTCCTCGTGCTCAAGAAGGACCTCGACCGCCTCGACAAATTCCTCGGAGATGGCGTGGAGGAGGGCATCCTTCGTGTCGACCTTGTGCTCGATCAGAAGCTCCACCATTTCCAGGTTCTCGTTATCGATCGCCATGAGCAGAGCCGAGCGTCCCAGTGGATCCACGCAGTTGATGTTTATTCCGGTGTCGGGGGCCGACTGGAGCATCCTGAAACATCGTCGGTGCACACTCGCGCCAAGTGGTCATGCGACTACTCTCCCTGTCGTTAGTATATTTCCTTTTTTCCCATCCCTACGACCCAGATCCTCCTTTCCCACCCGTTTAGGTTCGCGAGGCGAGGCGGACGAATCCGGTTGGCGAGCGTATTTCGGTGTCCCGTTTCCGAGCCAGCCAAATGAGAATTCCGCCGGCACCCTCGTAGATCGCAATCGGCATTAATTGCGCCGTGGGTAGGACCGAGCGTCACGGTAAGAATTCCACGAAGTTTTCAGGATCGCCCGGGACGATTGCTCGCGGGATAATTAGATCCTGTTGTCCGTGGCCGCGCGAGGGTGGAACATCTGCCGCGCCTTTGACCTTCTCCCGCGAGATTTCTCGCCCCCTTTAACGCGCCAGACCCACATCCGACAGATTTCTGTCCGGCCGCGTACTCATTTGCATGGAAACAACGCGATAGCGCCGCCCGCACGCGTTGTTTGCCGCTGGATCTCGCGTCGCGCTTCAGCCGCAGTCCCGCTGCATGCAGCGCAAAGAACGGGGGCTGCTTTTCGCTAATTCTCGCGTCACAGGGATGTACGTTCTCGTGGATGTGGTACCTCCCCGGGGGAGGAGATATTATCGAGGAAAGGGAGCTGGTAATCCTCTCGACCGATGTTACCTTCGCCCTGACACGTTCATTCTTCTCGGCAGACACGTGCTCGATCAGAAGCGGACGTAACGAGGGACAGAATCCCTAATATCGCGAGGGGATGTTCGGGGGACGCAGGTGTCTTATTTGCGAATGATTAAACGCTCGCACACACACGCACGCGTGGACATAGGTACGCGAAATCCGATTCGTGTAACGAGCAATCGCGAATGTTCTTCCTTCGAGGATACGGCAGGGTGAAATTGGCACGTGCGCGAGCACAGGATCTGTCGAACTTCTCGGAGCACGGGCAGGTGAATTATCTTTAATTAGGGCGCGGGCGTTTGAACGAATTGGTGGATCTTCGCAGGGGTCGAATGGATCCTTGGTGTTATACATCTTCCGCGACAATTTGGCACTGGAGTTCGATGAGAGTGGATCGAATGGAACGAGGTAAATGTGCCCGTTAGCGATCACGTCGCCTTTACTGACCATTCGCTCTTACCTTCCCATGGAAAGCTAGGGGGAAGTAAATGTACGAGACTTTTCTTGATAATTCATACTTCGAGTTCAATGACGAATGCTTGTTCTGAAACTTCGATAATGGGGACATTTACCTTGTGGATTTTCTATTCGTAATGGAAGGTCCTCTGAATTCGACGCGCTTCTCTGAGAAGCAAAAGTTGGGAGCACCATTCTCTGATCTGAATCGCACAAGTTTGACTTGGCAAAAAGAGAGAAACGCATCGAACTCACATCCATCTCGATGCTCCTCTGTTTTTAAGGACTCTTACTGCTCTAACGCACGACTCGGAGGGTTTCTATGTGTCTCACCTTCGCACGGAGGCCACATCTCCGCGTTCCACCGCGAGAAGGTACTTCTTCTCTAGGTGGGACAGACTGATCATTTCTTGGTGCGGTCGCACCACGTTCTCTTCGTCCGTCATCCCATGGATGCTGTGCCTCTGAAAACATCGCAACTTTTCATTACATTCCGGCAACTCGTCTCGCCGAGCTTCCCTCCTTTTTATTTCATCTCCATGCGTTTCGTCGCCGCGACGAGACTAATCACCGCACGTCACGCAAGTGGACACGTTCCTTCTGCCCTCATTTCACTCCCTCTTGTGCAACACGTGAGTTACACCAGAACTCCATTTACCCGAATGAATTTTGCCCCGGTGCCTGGTTCACCGAACATGTCACTGAGCTCTTATTATTCGAACCCGAAGCGTACCATTTATTTATATAAACTCGTAACGTTGCGCAGAATACATAGAAATATTTCCCCGCGATACAGTTATCTCCTCGTTATGCCCCTCGACATGTTCGGGTAAACAGAGTCCTGCTGGATATTACTAAAAAAATTGTTGAGCATCGAGTAACCACACTTTTCACATTCATCAATACATTTCTACAATATCTGTATTCCACATAAGTAGGTACGTAGCAGGATTTCCCCATTCCTCGAAGCTGTAAAAGCGCTAAGAGCTCCTCTGATGGTTCATTCAGAAGAAAAGCCAGCAATTCTTCACGACAAGCAGACTGATCGTAATGGTTATTGATCGAGGGATGAAAGTTGGGTGAACGATGGATGGAAATTAGGATGATAAATGTGCCGCGACGTTCGACGCGGTCGCTTAAGCACGCGGCCTCCGCCACGCGAACCGGAAGCCCCCGTACGTAGAGGGAAGAGGGATCAAGGAGGGTCCGAGGGCTGGATTTAAAGCGTCCCGCGATGCTATCGGAATTCCTGATGCAGCTCAGGGTAATAATCTGCGGTCGGGATCAGTGCTGTCGACGTGCCGCGATGCGTTCACGAGGACTTGCACGATTTGGGAGGCCGTTGGCCGCTTTAACCCTTGATTCGACGTTGATTCGACGTCGATACGCCGTGAAATCGGGCGACTGGTTCATCGATGACAGCCCTTATCGCGAGCGCCTAAACTTTTCATAGCAGAACGGTTGGCGAGGGTGCAGGTTAATGATGTTGTGGGAGAGGTACCTTTGCGTCGCTATTCAGCCATTCCTTTTCATCGCGCTTTTTACAGAATATCGTTGTTCAAAGCTTTAGTAAAGCGGAGCATTGACTTGAGCTGCAAGTTAATGACTTTCCTGCATGGCTCCCTGCACCCGAGAGAATTCAAAGGGGCAAGAAAAACCGTCCCCGAATCTTTCCTCAGCGCTTTCCCATCGCGATCGTTCTCCCCGCCAATAGTATCCAAAGGCGCGCGCATTATCGCGGAAAAAGTAAATCGATCGAGCTGTTTGCAGCATCGTAAAGCCCGGATCGATCGAGCGGTCTCTTTCATCGCATCCGCGAGCCCAATAACGCGTTTAACGGCCGCGTTCTAGGAATCGCTGATCGTTCTCGCCCCCATCCGCGTTATTCAAATAATTTTAGAGCAATTACCCGCAGCCGGTAAACAACGCGATGCTATTTCGAAGCGAGCGATGGGCCATGGACTCGATCGCCGATCCAACGGCGTGGAGGCGAAATCGATCGGCTCCAAGTGGAGCGAGAAGAATAGAGACAGACGCAGCTTCGAGTCGATCGCCACTCGTCAGCCTCTCCCAGAAACAAAGAGCGCGAGAGGTAGCGAGAGGCGTGGGCGAGCGACGGCTGAAAAACGTGGATCGAAGGCTGGTTTGAAATTGAGGCGATCGTGGGAGGGAAGGAGGGAAGCAATTAACGACTCGGATGGCCCTCCATTGTTCGGCGAGGAAACCCCTCGTTACGGTGCAACTTCTCGTTACGCCTGCCATTAGACCGCGGATAAGGAAAGAATACCGATGCACCGCGAGCGCAACACGTTAAAGATCAAGCGCAAGGGAAAACAATGCCAGCACCCGGCCGTCGTTCCGCTCAAAGGCGGCATTAACCTTTATGCCCGCGTACTTTCTTACAAACGGGACATGGCTGGGGATCACGGAGCTTTTCCTTCTCCGCGCTGGCGATCCTCGAGCACCGGTGTAACGTCTGAAGTGGATTTAACGAGCCTCACGATTACGTAATCGTGGCTGCTGCTAGCCACTGCCATCCATTGGATTATTGTTCTAATTACGGCCAAGTGTAGCTGGCGACGGTACGACCGCGCTGCCTCCAGTACAACTTGCTGCAACGAGCAGGCATGGAGCAGAAGTTACCACTGGAGACAGATTTCGAGGCGGGCTTTTCTTTCATTCATACATTTACGTTTCCCCGAGCGCGTGTCAAGATCCCCACGAATCCTCTCGACATTATCCCAGCGAAAACGGAAGACGGGTTCCTCTCCACGTCCAATCTCCCCGATCCACTTTGCCGTCGTCAAAGACTGTGGACCCGACATCGGCGGGACCAAACAGCGACGATGGTGCTTACAGAACACGACAGGTCGAGGACGCGTATTTGCTACGCGCCTTCCGTTCCTCGTCGGAGGCGGTTCCCGCGAGGCAGGGTCGGGGCAAGGATCCGCAAACAGGCTGGATCGATGGGGAGGAAATTAAATTTTCGGGGTAACGCGAGACGCGATCCCCGGTTGCTAATGCCCCCGTGCGCGACAATTAAGCCGCCCTCCGATGGTAATCATAGAGTCGGTCGCGTCCTTTCCGTACAAGGACGCGTGCAAATATATCTTGCGGTCCCAGCGGAGGAGGGTCGGTCAGAGGGCAATAGAGGAGGCTAGGCGGCGGATGATGGACAGTGTTTGCCGAGGGTGTGGCGGCTCCGACAATTAGGGTGCGCCCGGGCAAACACTCGTTCGCTGTCAGTGTCGGCCCTTGGCACAGTATGTCATCATCTTGAAGCCGAGAGGGGTAATCGCGGCAGCTCACGCGTCGTATTCCACCGGCGCTGCCGCTTCTTTCGCCGGCAGCCTCATTATTTTCTTCTCCTTGGACAGCGGAGAGGGCGTGTGGGCGCAGCTTTCACGAACAGCTTTCCTCCGCGGACTCCCTTTTATCCTCGGCGGAACGCGCGCGGAACAGCCGGGCTCTCGCGGGATCGTAACGAGTCCCTGGCAGGGCACAGAGCCGGGCCTGGGGTTCTATTCTCGACCCGGCCGATCGTGTGCAGCGATTCGTCCGATGATTTAGCTGCGGTTTCAACGGCTACCGACCCTCCCCACCTTCTCGCGCGGTTGCTCGCGAAGGAGATTTTGATGCATCGTGTCGACGCCGTGAATCAAACTGCCCCCCTCTCTCTCTCTCTCCGCGGAGACAAAAGAATACTTGATGGATCGTTCGCGCCAGATAGTCCCCCTGACCACCCTCTTCGACGCGACAGGGGAATATAGAGACGCGAAAGGTTGAGTCCGGCTGGATGAAACCGAGGGATCCCTGACTGGGGCTGACAGGCCGCGCGTTCCGTCCAGGACGTTTACGAGGCAATAAAGGGACGCAGTCGTCGCTTTTCATCGCGCCGACAAATTAAACGCGCGAGCCGCTGACCAACGCTCGCTGGGATCGTCGCGAGAGGATCAAACAGGATCTTCGCGAGAAACGCGCGATTAAACGGCACGCTGGTCGTCCTGCTGTCCACCTTGTTTACCATACAGCCGGCCTCGGTGAAATCGACCCAGGAGCAGCCTTTACGACACACTAAAAGTGGAAAGCTCCATCGGGAGCTCGTAGAAGCTGGCATATAGTGCGCGTCGTCGTCGCCCCTTTATACCCTCTCCGAGCTACGAAACGAGACGAGAAAAACAATTCTCCCTGGTCCATTCGTTTGCACGCCTAACGTCTCAGATGAAATTCTTCGCGCCGCTTTTATATTCCATCCTTAACTCGTGCTCGTCATCGTTGGATTTACGCGAATCAGATTACCCCCGATTATCGAAATAATATTAAGCTTCAACTCGGCAAGGGCCAGTGCTCGCGGAGCCTCCTCCCATCGCCGTGGATCCAGGGGATCGCGAGATAATCGCCAGCTGGGAGAGAAGTTTCGAGGAGGCAATAAAAGGGTAGACCGCGACGGGAACTTCTCCCGATTCGCAGCGGCAACTTCCGCAAATTGGATCTACGTCTAACGCGGTTATCGATCGCCTCATTACTATTTTCCATTTCTCTCGATGCCTCGTGGTTTATTGCTTCCGCGGATTTCGTCTCGAGAGTCAAGTAGAGTATTGTTTCGAAATAATGTGAGATACGGATAAAAGCAAGCCGAGAAGATAGAAGGCGACGTTCGGTCTCGAACCGTCGCTTTCTTACGAGACAAATTTGAGAGAATCGAATGCGAGGATCAAAACTGTTGGCAGATAATGTGCTTGACTTACCTTGACCTTCTTGTCAGCTTCCGGTTTCTCGAGGAGGCAGGTTGTTTGCTGGTGCGTGGCCAGGGGCGGCAGAGGCGGCGCCTCGGGGTCGAAGCTCACCCGATGCCCGACACCCCGAAGGAAACCGCCCCCGGCACCCGAATCCCAAGGCCTTGTCGCGTTGGTACCCATCCTCAAGGAAAAGTCTGCGCTGCCCTCGCCGGCGGTATCAATTTCTTCGTCGATGCCGGTTTCACCAGGGGATCCCGGGCCCCTGGCGACCTCCTCCTCATCTTCGTACACGCTTTCTGAAACAAGCGGTGGGGGCGTCACTTTGATTAGGACGCAACTGCGTCGCGACGGACCGAGTAAACACCACGGAGGGATGACAGACGTTAAGCCATACAGGCTTGGATATTAAATTGAATCCCACGTTCACGACGATGTTCCAAACTTGTTGCACACGCGCGGGACACTGCTCACTGAACTGTGTGCGAGTTGTCGAGCAGTGGTGATGAACGATGAACATTCTAGACACTTTGTTAAACGATAGAGGAAATCCCTGATTTTTAAATGAGTGACAATGAAATAATTTCGAGGCCCTCCTGGTCAGCCTGGCGTTGAATTTTTATAGCAAAAAGATGGACACTCCACCTTTCGGCACACCGTCGAGAGTGCAAATAAAAAATGCGCGCCAAAATGGCGAGAATCCCCCGGTTGGCCGCTGAGGGGACAAAACGACGAACGAGCGGGGCTGGATCTACCCCGTTGGTAATCCAAACGGATGATGGATCGCGGAATACACTCTCCCTTATTGGTAGCGGGCAAACAATCGCGTAGAACGCTGGCCCCGGCTGCAACTCTTTTGCAACGCAACTTCCGGAGCTCTCGATATCCGACGACGCCCATTACGTCGCAATAACAATCATGTATTCTACGTTACCATGAATCAGAGATGATCTAGATCGCCTGCAGCGAAGAATCTACTCGACCGATTCTCGAATTGGGGACATTTTTGCAGACGACGCCGAAGACTCGCTGCAGCCGGGGCCGCAATTTGTATGGCACAGAAAAGTGCATCTACGCGCAAGAAACAACGAGGTAAACGTAACAGGCGAAGATAATAAATATGTTTTTTGGGCTGCGCGTGGCAGGGGAAGTTGGACAAGTTATCGTCCCGCGTTTTTCTAGCTACGTACGCTCAACAACCGCGCGGTTCAGGAGGATGACGTTTTGTTCGCCCGGCATCGATCGCCCGCGGTAGCGAGAGGACTTTTTACTTTCAATACACCCCCGGCATGATCGTTACCAGTGAATCTTCTAATTCTTCCAGCCCATTTGCCCGCGATTGTCCGACAACATCGTTTCGCTGGCCGCTTCTGCAAGACGGAAGCGGATAATCTGCCTCGGTGCTCCACGCGCGAAAGCATTTCTGTCTTTTCATCCTCCCTCGAGATGCGGACATACCTCTCTCGATACACGGCGCTTCGCGTTATTCGTGGCTGATATCGAATGTTCTCACTTCCCTCGGAACGATCTCCTAAGGAATAACGACGCGAGCGTCGAGCGAGCTTAAAACGATCGGAATAATTCCTTCGGAGGCTATTAATCCCCAGGGTAAATATGTATCGCGAGAGTGGCGAAGTTTCATCGTTAGTTTATCGAGCGTCGCGCCATTGCGGCGAGGATTGCACGACGAGATCGTTAGAGAAGGATCATTTACATAAGGCGGGATGCGTTCGGGCACCGCATACGCGAGCAGAGTCTGAGGCCACAGATGAGCAGAACTTCCCTCGAGTAATGGTAACGAATACGAGCGACGCGAGACGAAATGATTTGTTCAGACGTTAGTCCATGTAGATGGAACGTTAAACGTTAAAACAGACAGGACATAGATAATCTTATGATAAATTCGCTACCATCTTACTTTTGCGCAGAAGCTTTATACGAAGATTCGTGGTTTCCCTCGGAAATTTTGCTTCCGAACGTCTGTAATAATATAAAAAGGCACGGAGAACGTTCGGCATATATTCCAGGAGATGGAGGGTAAATATTTTTTTGCATTTCAAAGGTAAACGTTACAGGAGACCCACCGTAGTTGCTACTCCCTTTGCCCTTCGATTCCCGCGTGATCGGCCAAATGGAAGTCAAACGCGTTGCCGTTTTTTGCGCGCGAGATTTCTTCGTTCACGAACTCCCGATCGGAAGTTCTTATTCCCCTTGCACGATCACGTTTCACAGGCACGAGTCGAGGTTGCTTTTCAGACGCCGTTAAACCCGCACAGCCGAATAATGAATGCCAAACGTGCACAGAGGGACGGAGAAGATTAAAGTTTCACAGCGTCGGCCAGTCTGGAACGTATTTTTCACTCGTCCACGCGTTGTTGGCCACAGTCGAGCGGATTTTATTGGCTCTGCTCGTTTGCGTGAAGCTTATTTTCACCGCTACCTCGGATAAATAGCGCCGAGTCGATACGCGGTGGGATAAATGATCGCGAAGGGTACGTTTCCTTGAAACTCGCAGGAAGGAATAACCAGAAAATAATGAATCACGGGGGAACTGCTGGTGCTCGATGGTGCGTCCATTTCCGAGAAGAAATATTGATATTGAAGGTGCACAGGCACGAACAAGCATGGCTGCAGAATCCACGCCATCGAAGAAACGCTAGAGACGCATTTACCTCTGCAGACATCCCGGCGGAAGTCGCCCGACGTCTGTGTACCTTCCTGGGAGAAAAGGCAGACTCCTTAAGTAGCTAGAAAAAGTTTCAGGCGACTTCTTAATGCTCCGAACAAAGCGTATTCCAGGCAGCCGTTCGCGCTGTACCATGCTACTCGAGTAACCGGAAACAACAGGGGAATGTTCACCCCCTCGGAACAGACTTTGCAAGATGTAGATCAGATTTGCGCGAAACAATGAAACAGGCCCAGGGGAAGAGGTCCTTGATCCTCCACAAGAATTTGTCGACGTAGTTCCCTCGCGATTTAAATGCAAAACAGGGGAATCTCTGGCCACAAGCCGTGCCCTTTTGGAATATCGTTAACGCAACGGTGTTCCGAGTACGGGGCTTGTACGTGAGAGCCTCAGGTAGCATGAATTCGGGGGGTGAAAGCCTCGAGCATATATCTCAGAAACATTCTAGGGTTACCTTGTCTGCCACCCTCGGCTTCGGAGGAAAATGACCAAAAACTCAGGTAATATATATTCAAATTCGATTGAAAGGAGGCTTATCACCGCGGTCCCCTGGCCATCGGAACTTCGACCCCGCGCGGGTCGTTGAGCTTACCATGAATCGCGTGTTTCGTGCAGAGCTTAGATCGATAAAGTCCTGCGCGGGCGTGCACACGGCTGCAACGTCTAAAAGACTTTCGCGAATGCACCGATGTGCATCCCCTCGTCGGTGGATGGGATCGAGAGTGGTCTTGCCTGCTTCGCGCTCTGATGCTTCCCCAGGAACAGGGGTTATAAGCATTGTTCGTGGACCGGGGACCAAAGTTTCAGAGCTATTTTTGAGAGGTACGATCGGTAAACGTCTGTGGCAACGAAGTTACACGGGATGGTATTTTCTGTTGGCTTCGAGCGAACGCGCTTCGCTGCCTTGGACGTCACGGATGGGATATTATCGGTTAAGAGTCTGGGAAAGTGGAATCTCTATGGAGGATGGGGAGCTGAGAATGTTTGATATTTCGTGGATGCCTGAGCTAGTGATATGATAGAGATGGAATTTGCCGATCGCAATTACTGCAAGTGGAAATTTTTGCGAAGAAAAGTAATTTGTTGCACACACCTGCAACACATAATATAGGGGAGAGTTGCCAATATCGTACCGGTCACCTAAATCGTACCGCATCAATTTCTCAAAAATTAATGAATACAAACGACGTCTGATGATAAAAATATCAAGTAAATGCGAAATTAGAAATAGAAACAAAACCTTTCGAGCTTACACCCTATTTTGTGCGTGCTACAAGCATTTAAAAAAATCAAGTATGATTGATGTAACTTTTTACCAGTTTATTTTAGCTGATAATAATCAAACAATGCAATTTTCTCCTGTATTTATGTATTTCTCTAAAAGCGGGTTTAATGTAGAATATTTTACATTCATTTTAAGTACATATTACATTCATTATAAAGTTTAAATTTATATTTATAAATAAATTGATCATGTTTCCTAAATCGTACCACTACAATCGTACCAGTAGGATTTGACAACTCGTGTGTTATATAGGTTATGTACATATATCATATACATAGTTTATTGCGGCCTGTGTGTGATTCATATACATATGTATATGTAACTATATAATAATCATTACTGCATATTGAATAGTTTCTTCTCTATTTGTTATTGACACTATTTTTAGTGCAGGTACGATTTAGGAGACCGGTTGCCTAAATCGTACCTTTTACAGTATGTGACAAAAAGATTAATAACAAATTAATTTGTTCTGAACAAAAGGTTAAGCGTATAATAGTAGGTGCCTAAAAGACCAAGCTCCAATATCCAATAGTCATTTCCGTTCAAATTAGTACCAAATATGAAATATAACTTAGAATGTCTTAAGTGGTACGATATAGGCAACCCTCCCCTAATTCACCCAATAACGATTATTTTAAAAATCGCAACGCAGTACGCGTTTCTCGACCACGATTTCTCTTACCATCCTAACATTGCGGTGTGCCTGTTAACAATCAACAGAGGAGCGTTCGCACCGCGGTTGGTCCTTTTAATACCCTTCTTTACGTGCCCATTAAACCTGTTACGATCCCCGCGCTGGTAACAGTAGCAGCATCACGGCGGAACACGTTGCTGCCGACGATCATCCCAAAAAGCGATCGCGTTTGGGAAGCTGGCGCTCGTTGAATAGAATCGCGCCCCAGAAGCTACGATATCTTCCACCTAATCAGAGGCAGAACGGAACTGCAGGTCGGCCTATGCAGCAGAGAAGCCTACGTACGCTGCACCTGTTGCACACCACGTACCTGTGCAGCGAATCGTTTCCCAGAAGCTGCGCTCGCGTGCACGCGTCGACGCAACTTCTTGGAAACGTCGAAAGCACGCCAACTCTTTACCTCGCTCCGAACCCACACCCATTCACCCGCCGACTCGAGCTTTCCCGCTTTTGATGGTAATTTGTCCTGTATACACGCCCCCCGCCCTTCGCTCGACAATCTTTCGAGGTCTACATTCAACGGCACAGAGTTACCCAAAGCACACTCGCTTCTCAAATGGTGGTTGCTTCTGCGTTTCTGGAATCCGTAGCGTTATTGATGTTCTACTCAAGAGATCTTGGTTACTGCACACGCCCTTTTATTCCTCCTCTGTACTATGTTTCCCTTCTTTTTTTTCTTTGCACTGAAGTATGGCGTGAAACTGCAGGAAGAAACCAGACTCCCTCCACTCTCTTGGCAGGCGGGGAAATTATGCAACGTGTTCTCGCGTACGCGAGCTTTCACCCGCGCGCCAGTCCACGGCCAAGGAAATTGGCGTGGCGAGGGTCCGGCAGGCCGATGAACGATCGAGCATATTCGTTCGTGCTGGATTCCCGGGGCTGAATTCGCCTGTAATTATGAGATCGTGTGCGTGCACCGCCGCACGCTCCGCAGAGAATTAGGGCCGCGGGTGCACGCGAACCGACAGTCTGCACGAAAACGGCGTAATCGCGATGCGCCTGAACCGTAAAGGGTGTTGTTAATTACGCCACGGTAATAACTGCCAATAACGAAATTTCGCGCATCGCGTTTGCTCGGCTTCACAATCACGAGTTATGGCCGCGGAGCGCGGAAAATTGGAATCGGGGCTGCATATTACCTCTAACACCAAATGCGGGGCCATTTCGAAGATGAATCGGGAGGGAAGTTCCATTACGCCGCGCGATCAGCGGTGCAGAAGTTAAGCCCGGCGACTTCAATGAACTCCCTGCTCTGAACATCCGAAACGAAGTGAACGAAATTCTTCTTGTTATCTGAACGCCGCGGGCCGCGAGAGTCGAAGATGGATGTTCCTTTCTGTGTACTTGACGCGAGCCAAACCCGCCAGCAGTATTCCGAATTCCATAAATCCGACGGCCGAAGACTAAGCAGAACCACTCTTCCTTTGGCCCCCGCAAGTTTTTAACCACTCGTAAATCGCGCGGCTCGCTCACCGCTGTGCCCGCCGTCGAACCAACAACGGAAATTAGAATTTTATTCCCAAAGGCAGCCGGGATAAATGGCGCGCGGCGCACAGTTAACATCGCCGTGGCTGTTTTACGGTCCCCTTGAAGCGGAACTCGTGTCCGGAACGATCGCAGTAAACCAAAGATATTCCCGTAAATCAATGTCCGTCTGTCGAACGGGTCGTGTCTCGTGGGATAAGTCGTCGTAATGAGCCGGGGGCTCCAAGAATTCCGTGGGATAAACGAAGCGACAAGATTTATCGCGCCACCGTTTTTCCGCTCAAAAGTGTTTCAGTGGAGCGTTTCGGTGAAACGCGGACCTTCCCGGAGTGTAAAGCGAAGCTTCTTACTGCGCTAAACGAAATTACTCGACGGGAGTAAATCGAGTACAATCTCCCTTCGTCGCGCTGGATGCAGCTGCACGTTCGTTGCACTTCTTCCTTAAGTGCAGCGCATCCAACTCGCGTAATAAATTTCCTTTGTGAATCCTAGGCGCCTTCGCTTTCGAGCAAGCTTCACAACGATCCGTGAATGAATTCTTATTATCGATTTTAGATTGGACAGTCTTGAAACTTCGACGGTATGACGTAGAAGAAATGATCGAGCGGTATCCCTGAATTGGGACTGCAAGTTCGATTTTCCGATATTCGAACAGTTTATCTGGTTTAAACTGTTTGTGTTGTCGATGAATTCTTTATCTCTCAGCTTCATACCTGCACGGTCTACTGGGAATCGAAATCGCGCTACAAATGAGCGGGTATAACCAACTATGACGGCAGGAAGGACGAACGCTTCGTTATTATCGCGACGAGCAAGGATATTTAATTTCGCACGGATCTGCATGCAAATGAAATCCGTGGTAGCCGGAAGTGTGTGAATACGAGGGCGCACGAATATCCTGGATTTTTGTTGCTCCGCGAGGAAAATGGGACACGCTCGCGTGGCGTGTAAAAAATTAACGCGTATAATCCGTCGGCTCCTGGTGATTTTTACAGCACGCCCGAGAGCGATGGGAACGCGGCAACGCGCGCGGGATTACTCGAATAAGTATAGCTTCTGACGGATTACGGTCCGCGACCGCCAACCGAAGGCTCGTCTTCGGCCAGGCCGAAACGTCGCCGTGGAATATTTTGCCTAGGAGGCTGCGAGAATTACGCGTAAACGTTAAACCAAAAGCCCGGCCCTCGACACCGTTGGAAGGACAATTTAAATCTCCCGAGTTTTCACAAACGCGCTCTCGTTCGGCCTCGTCGCTCGAAACGTGGAAAAAGTTGGGAAGATGGAGCGCGCCGCGTTAAAGAACTTTGGGCATTTACCTCTGGTCTTTATGAGAATTTTTCACCTATTGTTATCGACGCTCTCTGCTTTTTTAATTATTTTCTTTGTTCCGCAGCTAGGTCCTGAAATTTTGGAATTTGATACTGAGTTTCATTCCATTGAATTGGGGATGGTAGAGGATCGAAGAGCTTTTATAAAATTTCGCTCTAGAATGCACCGAGTGTGGCTCACGCGTTGCTAAATGGGTATAATATCGACGTGCGTTACGAAAAGTAGCACGTTTCAATTTTCTTACGAAAAGTAGCACGTTTGCCTTCGTTATCACGAAAACTATCACGTTTCGGTTTTCGCTGCGAAAACTAGCACGTTTGAGCGGTTTGCCACGAAAACTATCACGTTTCGGTTTTCGCTGCGAAAACTAGCACGTTTGAGCGTTTTGCCACGAAAATTATCACGTTTCGGGTTTTGCTACGAAAACCAGCACGTTTGAGCGGTTTGCCACGAAAAGTAGCATGTTTCGTCTTTCGCTGCGAAAACTAGCATGTTAGAGCGGTTTGCCACGAAAAGTAGCATGTTCGCGTTTACCCCGCGTTCGCAATTCCCGCACTCTCCCTTACTTAAATTATGTAGATTAAAATTTTCATATGTGTTGTCTTTGGGAGATTAGATGGAATTATTATTTATTAAACAATATTTTCAACAGTTGAATTCTTTTAAACTGCCCACGCGCTGAAACGCGATAGTTTCTGTAGTCTGCAGTATAATCCAAAACGAGCTATTCTTCGTGGCCAAACCGGATAATATGTTAGTTTTCGCCATAAATTCCCAAACGTGCTATTATTCGTGGCGAAACAGTATAACGTGCTAGTTTTCGTCGCAACAGTACGAAATGTGCTATTCTTCGTGGCGAGGCAGTCAAATGTGTTAGTCTTCGCGGCAGAAGACCAAACGTGCTAATATTCGTCAGAAACGATGGAACGTGCTTCTTTTCGTGGCAAACCAAAACGTGCTACTTTTCGTAAGAAAATTGAAACGTGCTACTTTTCGTAACGCACGTCGATATAAGCATAGCTTTCTGCGTGAAGGTGTCAACGGTACGTTTGCTTCTTTTTCGGCGGTGCTCCAGTTGTCACGTGCACGAGGATCACTAAATTCGCATGACCTGTTCACACTCGTCAGTGGTCAATAAATGTCTATTCAGGAATGAAATTCCGCCAGGCTCGAGCCTCTGGGACGGCTGTGCTTCTCTTTTTTCGGTGTCCCGGTTCCCTGCATCTGCCACCCGTTCCGAGCCGCCTAATTTCCTTGTCCAAAAGTCCTTTTAGAAATACCGCAGCGCAAATGCTTTTACGTAATCATTGTCGCACGAATTGTAATCTGTTTTAACCATTGCAAATTATTCTGCAGAACGATCGTTATCATATTATTCGCTGGTAATGAGCTGCGTTTTATCTCTATCAACAAATTAAATGTAAATCCCTCGTTTGATATTCCACGCGTCGTGTGATATTCCACGGTTTATCGGGGCACCACGTTTTACAGGGAGGCGCGAGCCAATGTCGGCTACATAATAAGAGGCGGAGAGAAACAAAAGCGGGAAACAGTTGCCGGCGACGCGGCTCATTTGCCTCGCAAATGAAGAATCGATATCTCGGCGGATAAATCATATTTAGAAGCGGCGCGAGTGTCACTGAACGAGCAATTCGATTTCGCTGGGATGAAAACGGAGAAACGCCGTCCTCGATACGTCGTTCGCGTATTTCCAGAGGGAATTGCCGCGCAAAGCGGCAGAGAGAAATGAAAATCAGAGGGGCGGTCTCGCGCCGGGAAACGGGACGTGAAAGCTGCTCAAAGCGAGCGGAGATATTACGCGAACGTTCTGCCGGGTATAAAGAGATTATCTGGAGGAAGCGGAAAAAAATGGCAGGCCACAAACAATCGGAACTGAAACAACGTACACGAATAATGCAACTTCCTCAGCGGGATAAAGCTCGCCACTTAATCCTCCCCCGAATCGAATTTATTTCCCGCTTTCACGCGCCAATCAACCGGAAGGAGGCATCGCGGCGCCGCGAGCGGTGCATTTATCTTGCGTGCGTTCGATGTCGGTGCTCGATCTGCATCCGGTAACTCTATTGTAGAAAATCATCCCGTTGAAAGCCGCGCGGTAGTGAAAGCTCTGAAAGCTGCTCGCCCATTGGAATATCCTTGCTCTATCGCAGCTTATTGAGAACACCTGGCTTATCGTGAAACTTTCACGATCAGCACGATACGATTTTTATATCTCCGACGATCTTCTCCCCCGAGATGCTCTGGCTTTCGTTCGCGATTCAACAAACAGTCGGGGATCCGGCAAAAGATAAACTGGCTTCATTGGAAAACTTGGAGGTTTCGCGAATTTATTTCAAATCTTGCTCTTTCTCCATCAGCTAGTCTCTCATGTCTCTCTCGTCTGTTTCTCGTTTCTTGAAGCGTTATCTAAACGGAGCAGTTTGACGTTTCACCGTGTCCACAGGGATGCTGTGCGATTCGCTGATGTAGGACACCGTAATTGCTTTGTATCTCGATCACGGTCTGCCTCCTATTTATTTAATTTCGTTACAGGTCCAGCGTGGCTTCAATCTCGGTTTTTTTTTACCACCGCTCGTCGACTGTTTTTCGACGCGGCTGGAAAATGGGTCGCCGGGTGTTGTAATCCCGCGAAACGGAGAAAGACGGCCGATTCTAATAACGAACGGATTTAAAATCGCCGTAGAGTGTTCATACGCGAGTCACGTGAAACGTCAGAAGCACGTGGACCTAATTTTCCACGGATTTCCAGCGGCTCCGCTTTTAGTTTCCCCTTCGTAGCGCGTTGCGTTTTGTGGACCAGCGGCTCGGATACGTGTACCCTCGGTTTCGCGTTTCATATTGGCCGCTGGTGGGCGTTTTATACTCAATAAACCCCGCGTATTGCGAGAAAAAGCAGCCAGCGACGGTAGGACGCAATAAAACGTTGGGCTCTCCTCGAGTTCTGCACTTTTGCCGTCGTATAGGTTTCAATTTTAGCAGCCGGGCATTCTTCAGGGCGATACGTCAGCCTCTGTAGAAATAAACACTTTGAACGTGCACCGCGAGAGTTCCATGCTTTTTAAATCTTAAATTCGCCCGGCGTTACGTACTGAGAATTTAGGTCCCTTCATTTGAATAACCTCGAGCAGGTTCACCGACCTTTTCCAGGGTAGTACGCGCGCAAATCTATTACGCAACACGGGCATTATTTCCGCGGTGGGTGTCGCTTTATGGAAAAGGAATCTCGTGAGAGACGGTCACTTGTATTCCTCGAACGAACATTTCGAAAACGGGTGAAATGGAAGCAAAAAACAGTTTACGTGGGGGGATAGCATCGTTTGTTTATTCGTTCGCTAATTTATTCCCTGCTACTATAGAGTAAAATAACAGTGTGCACCCCTCGCGTCGGACTAATCCATGAATCACGAAACATAGTGCAGACCTTGCAGCATCCTAGAAATTATTCTGCAGCGCTCGCCACGAATCATTTGAAATTCAATCGACCATGAGTTTATCCAGAGCATCTGCAAATTTTGAATTTCATCAGCCATCGTTCGACCCCCCCTCCCCTGAATAAAACAAATACCGTTCCATATGAATATTCCCACGATCACCACGATGCACGCGAATCCGCCGTAAAGAGACCCCGGCGGGGAGTAATTTAAAAAATTGAAGCCCGAAGCCGAAGAGCTTCGCCAAGGAAAAGAGAGCTCCCCCCTTCCTTCCGGTTCAGGAAATTAATTTCACGTCCGAAACCTCGGAGCCCCTGGCTACGAAGCCCCTAAAGGGATTATTTGAATCTCCAGGCGAGTCGCCCTCTTTATTTCGTGAAATTCCATGTGCATCGCGCTCGCAGCTAGCCTGAAAAAAGAATGGGACAGGACGAAGTAACGAGGACCTAGGGGAAGTTCTCGCATAATAATGCTTGCTTAACCGGTCTAGTCTTTTTTAATGGTGCGGGGTCTTTGCCAGCGTAATAAGTTCATCCCGGCTACCGAAGTATTTCTCTAAATCAATTGCTCGTGGTTGAATTGCAGCACTGCATCGTCCTAGCCATCCACCGCGTCACCAGTAATGCAAAATCGCCTAAAACCCTTTGCAGTCTCCTTTCAACAGTTCAGCTGAAGCTCACTCCGCTTTTATCTCGGTGTAATCCTTATCAGTTCAAGTTTCACCCCGATACGAGTCGAACGAGATCCCGTCGCATTTATTTGTCGAGACCCGGAAACATGTTCACGGTGACGCGTATGACGTCTGCACGCGTTCGCCGAAGTGCATCCGCGCGATGCAACTGGAGAGGCGCATCCGGCGTTCGCGGACAAGTTAGCAAAGCCATTTGCATGAGAACTTTCGCTCCGATAGCCGTGGAAATTTTCGTACCTCGCGGTTCGAGCTCCGGGAGATTTAAATGCCCCGATACACAGCGCGAGGCTTCGGGGAAACGCGGAGAGAGAAGTCAAACTGCTTGCACGTTCGAATCGGAGGGAGCGGCTCTTTCAAATTGAAATGATACGAGCACGTCGCGCGGCACGGTCGGTTTTAAAGACGGCCAGAAAATAGAGGACCCACCGCAGGAGCTCGCGGAACGAGAATTTAATGCCCCGAGTGTTCATCGTGAAGGAAACGTGGAAAAAGGGAAACAGACACGCTGCACGGATTCAACAGGGCTAATGTAGCGGGCTAAAAGCTGTCCTCGAGTTTTCTCAGCTTCGCACGCGTACTATCACCCAGTCCCCAGTGTTCAGACGTTTGAAGATGATCCTCGAAAGCTTTCGCTGGTCGTAAGTCGATCTTGTTTACTCGGCGGTGGGTCGATCGAGAGAAGCCCTCTGGGAAACTCTCGAGACAACAGATTCTGGCTTAGATCTAGTCACTCCTCGACATTCGACACAGCTGTGCGATAATTAGGCATTCCTTTAAGGTGTTTGCGTCTCTGTGCTTCCCCGTACATAAATGATGCGCTCCGCGCAATGCTCAGAAACTCGGTCCGTTTGCGAAGCTCAAAGGAGCCAAGGGGAAACGTCGAAGACGCCCCCCCTGGAATCCAAAGCGGTGTCTTGCCAAGAAGGCGGTATTTCAAGCGGTTAATTAACGATTCGAAGGGGGCCAGGCATTCTCAGGGAGGATAGCCGCGGGGATAACGTCGCGATAGCAGCGAACAAAAGTCAAGACGGGAGCCTCTTCGAGGGCCGATGGTATTTCGCCCGCATCCATCACCCTGACGTTCACTAATCGCTGAAACGTTTAGCCACGGTGATTTCGCTGGCCTAATTCGTTGCCAGTATTTCGCGAAGCTTTCGCCCCCGTCCGAGGGTGATCGATCTTTCGTCTTGAATCGAGCTTGCTTGGAACTAATAAACGCGGGGCCGTGGCTCGTGCAGCAGGATCAACAGAGATGAACAAAGATCAACAAAGATCCCCGGCGCGTCGCCATTCGCTCCTGGTGTCTGAGCGAGGCGTACCGCGAGCCAAACAATCCTCGATCGAAAGATCACACGCCTGGGAAGGCTCGAACGCCGCCCAGTCCAATTCGCCCTTCGCTCCACGGCCCCTCTCATCAATCATTTATCAGGTTACCGTGCTCTCAGTCGGATAGTCCATTATCAGCGTGCCCGCCGATGTCCAAGCAACGCAAAACCGCGCGCACACGACCGTTCTATCCGGCGCTGGCACGTTTAATTGCATCGATCGCTCCACCGAACGCCAAGCCTCGTTATTACTGCGAGGATCATTTTCGCTTCGAGCCTCGTCGAGCAACGAGGAGAGACTCTACCGCGACGTCCTCGAGAATCGCAGAACGAGGAACAACAGCGAGGTCGATGGTTTTTCGAAATCCCTTTCGAGTACTCTGTGCGAGTTGATTAATCAGACAGAACAGAGCTGTGGTTGGAGCTTCGAGATGATTGTCGACTTTGGAAATGAACATGAGGAACATGAAGAGGAGAAGAGTAATGTCTGTTTTATAATGATAGTCATGGAATCTTTTTATCATGAAGCTCCACCAGAAATATTTTATTCTTAGGTTTGCTCTCGACCGCCACTGTAAGACGATCGTGATCGAAGGATCCGCGGTGCTGACGCGGAATGAGTGAGAAGTGGAAGGAACCTCGGGGAGAACAATTTCCAGCGGCCGAGATGGGTCAGGCGAGGCCACGAGATCGGCAAACGGAAAGGGTAGCGGTGCTAAGGAGGCCGCCAGTTAAATTTTATTGCCCCGATCGAAGCGCAGGCTTTACGGCCGCGCTTTCCGCCTTTCACGCCCTGGCCAACCGAATCGTTCCTTGTTTATTCGCATTTTCCCGTCTTTGCCTTTCTCCCAGGTCGCTCGAGCAGGAAGCAATCGCTACTGGAACGGCGGCCTCTTTAAAAAGGAGGATTTATTATTACTCTAATGCAGAATCTTCCAGTGACTGGGTCGATGGAGGCCTGAAATACGATCGGCGACACCTGGATCCGTTATCTCCAGGAAGCCTCGCGAAAAATCATAGTTTAATGACTCCTGCATAAGCATTATTTGTGGAATCAGACTAAGTTTTGTGCCACACTGAAGTCTATTTCAATTATACTTCGCCATTTCATGGCAGAATAAAAGAGAATTACGACTGGCGAATCCGTACCGAGCTTAATTACATTCCCCTTAATCCTAGGCTTAAAGATTCGATCGAGCCTGATTCACGAGATCAGTAAATGCTTCCGAAGAGATTGAAGAAGACGTTGGAACGAGACTTTCATCGCGCATCCCTTGAATGCTCAAGTAATACATAGGTACATCACCTCGAATGCACTTTAGTAGCTCTCGAGCCTTGAAAGATGCACAATCTACACTACGGCTCAGATCTCAGAATAGTTCGTTGCTCAAAGTACAAGGACCCATTAATACGTATTCGGAATGCAATCCCTGCTGATTTACCACCGCTGAGCCACTCCACTTGCCCGTCGTCTTAGAAGAGAAAATTGAACGTCACCCAGCTGGAGCACGATGGTATCCGATCCGAAATGGTAGACAGTAAACGGTCGATAGCAGAGATACGGGAAACGAGGGCACGGGCGAAGGAAGTTTTTTCGCTTGGATGCCAGTCGCAACGGACATCGAAGCCAAGGATCGCTCGGATTACGAGCCTCGGGGAAATAAACCGGCGCTTGATTTCAGGTAGCCAGGAAAATTCAGTGTATGAGAGAGGATGCGTGTCACGAAGGGAACGTGTGCCGCGCCGCGTTTCTCGCCCCGATCAAGATTCACGTCCGCAGCTATAAATTTCACGGGCCGCGATTCGGCGGGAATTCCTTTCCGCACCGGCGCCAATCGACCACCGAAGTCAGAAACTGCCAGTCTGCATGATTGTCAGCTTCGCGCTGGAGATGGAAATCGCCATTCCACGGAGTCGCGAAATACGTGGACGCGCGAATATCTGGGGAAAGCGAGAGACGATAGGGCAGGAATCTCGTGGACGAGAAATCTCAAAATTCTCGTTTCACAGTCGTTCACGGGGCAATTGTCTGGAACGTCGAAGCTTTTACACCGCGGAAGAAGAGAGAAAACCGCGGCCCCGAAACTTTCCCTCCGGTCTCCTCGCGCCAAAGCACAGCCGTTTATACGTTTTCCACGTCGTAAGTGAAACAAGTGAATTAACTGAGGCGAGGTAACGCAACAGCGGTAATAGAATCTTCTTTCCCTTCTATCGTCCTTTTGCTTCCTCGCAAAGCTCGGTGCTTTTATCGAGTTTTAAGCAAGAATAAGAGTCGAGGCGTAACGAGTCATGATGATGTCTCTTAAATTCCAACAATCTTCAACTACGCACGAGCTACAGTCGCGTTTCTGAACGCAAACTCAACATTTGAATCCGCGTGTACATGGTAAATAGAAAGCTACATAATTTCTTTAGTCAAAGCTTGATTTCACCTCCAGGAAGGTTGCGTGGAGGAAGGATGATTCGACATACGCGTGACGTAAGCCTGATTGCAAGGGAGGCGAGCCTAATTGCACTATTTCGTATCCCCTTAACTAAAGACGATCAACTGATTGACCCAGATTCGCCGGCATTACCATGCCCGGCCTCATCTTGCCGAGTGTCACGGATCCACCCCCGAATGGTCGGATCCTGGGCTCGAGTTAACGCTGGATCCAGCCGAAAGACCCGTACACGTGGCAGGTCTCAACATGCTTCGACTGTGGCGGATTCATTCTCGAAATTACGACGCGCTGAGCGCGGGATCTAGAGGGAAGCTTGGCTCACGCCCCGTAGCGGTCTGCTTTTCTACAGGCATACACATGCACGCGAGTATATAATTTTCTGGACGTGACTAAGACGTAACTCGGGGAAACCGCTTATTACGTCTGCTGACACGGGGGCGAGTGCACACATTCGGGATAAACACGGGAGTACGTGACGAAAGGCTTAAAGGGCGCCTCGGATGATAGGATTAACGAATGACGGACGCTTGCTACTCGTGAGAAGTGCATTTAAGATACCTCGTTTGAAATCTCACGAGGGTATCGACGGATAACATCTTGGAAATAGAAGACTCTTCTTTGTATTATGAGAAAACAAGTGAACCCTTGTCACTTCTCACAATTTTGTGCCCAAAACCAACCCTGTCCTTTTATCATCGTTTCCCTTTGAAGATCCGTCCCCGCTTCTCCAATGGCCTTCTACCCTCGATCTATTTCATCGACAATATCTGCCTCGAATGCAATCAGAGTTGCGAACGTTAGGCGTGAATAGGCACGAGGAATTCCAGGACCGCTTATCATGGAGACGATTGATGCAGGGGCACACCTGGGAACCATGCGCCAACACATTATCGCCGCCGGTGACCCAGGAAATGTGTTCGCGCATCGATTAGTCCCTTGCATCCTGTCACACCGCAATTCCCTTCCTTCCGACCGTCCGGTTATGCGGATTCACCAAGCCACAGGATCGCCAGGGCAAACAGACGGACTTCGACCACTCTCGTGCCTGCATCTGCGAGCGCCTGTGTGCGGGAAAGTGCGAGTGTGCGCCGGCCAATGTTGGCGAAAAGCCAATGCCGTGAAACGTCCTTTGTAACTTGCTCCACCGACGCCCCAAAGGTATTCGTCAAGCTTAACACAGTGGGGCATCGCTCCTTCTCACCCTACCCACCATCTGCTATCTATATACTCTACTTTTTAATTCCTGCCTCCAACCACCTTCGCGCGAGGAAGCCGCGGGTGGGAACCTGCTGATCGATCCGAACGACAGAATTCTATCCGTAGCTACGCTCCGATGGTATAAATCGTTCGTTCCCTTGCCACACCAGTGACATCTCTAAAGGAACCAGATGAATACGACGGTGGAACAGGGTCGCCGGTTTTTTTAGCGTTATTTCGTATCTCCGGGCTTCGCGCGTCGGGCGCCTCGCTTGTCCGACCACAAACGAACCGATTCTACTGCGCGCCGTTCTTTCTACTCGCAGCGCTCGTACTTCTTTCTACTTGCAGCTTTGCCTTCGCCGTTTTTAGTTTCCCCTCACTTGCTTAACTTTCGTTTGCAAGTAGCTACGTGCTTCAGAGGTGAAACAAAGTCGACAAAGTAAGACACGAAGTGGAAGTTCCATGAAATCCCTGTGTTTCTACTTTACTTCGTTTACGTGTGGCTTGGGACAACTCGCTCCACTTGGCGGTGTTTCCCTTGCCTCGTTGACCCCGAAAGGTCTGCCTCGCACAACCGTTTGATTAATTATTGTTCGTGCTGTAGTGTTATTAGACAATTAGCGGGGTGATGCTTAATTTCGAGCGTTTGTCGACGTCGCATCGTTATTCATTTCCTCTAGTCGCTGGTTGAATAATGGTTGCCGACAAGACGTGAATTTATAATCGAGGTTTAGTGGATAGTTTTAATCCAATGATGAATTGATTACGGTAGGGAGACACCTTAAGCTTGCTGATTTTTAATGCTCAAGAAAAAAGTCCATTTAGTCCTTCGCATATTTTTCTAACGATCGATGCACATCTCCCTGGAAGGTAGAATTTCGGGCACCATTTGTAGGACAGCGAGGACGTCAAACGCGGGATCGCGCCGTTGAAAGATTTAATGAGTCCGAAAATTAATTACCATCGGCGCCGACGGTAACGCAATTCAATTGCAAAAGCATGTGGCCCCGTTCACGTTATAATCATAACGTCGTAAACGCCAATGTAGACCATTAAAGAGCATAGTGCGACCGTGGCCCTGTATGTGTTACCGAAAGCCGTTGTTCCATTCTCGATTCTACAGTTTCATTAATCGGGAATGAGCAATTAAAAAATGCGAATGAACGTGGTATTTACACTGCAAATAAAGCTTCAGTCACCACGCTGGAGGTTCAATGAAACTTGCATCGCCGTAAAAACCATCGATCAATTTTTCAATTCAGACTGTCTACGATTTTTAAAGATGCCTACGATTCGTACGGTTTTTTCGCGTCAAACCAACTTTTCCAATTAAGCGGTAACAAGCCGGCCAATTATCATCGCGCTACCTCCGATTCACATGTCCCGACTCGTTTTGCGTTTAATTTACGGTCCAATCTATCACGCGGATTTCATCGATCGGTGGCCAAAAAACGATTGCCAGAGATCGAGAGGCGGCAAACGACGAAATGAATACATGGTTGTTAGTACACAAACGGTATGACGATGTAACATTTAAAGGAGGAAGCAAATGTATATGACTGCGATGTAAAGAAAACGAGTAGCAGTTTAAATCAAGCTTATCTTTCTTGGAACCTCGCGTTCACTCGAGCTGAAATTCGAAGCCACGAATTTCAGAGCGCACTACGATCACAGCAGATGTTCCTGAAGGATAATTCCTGAGAGACGTATATTTCCACGGGCCTCCAAGCCAGCATATTTCTGCCGTCTCCAGAACGACTTCGACTAATCGTTACTATTCCCCATTTGGCGCGGGCGCGAAATCGTTCGACCGTCGCGAAAAGTCCGTGCTTGTTCGGCTTCCACGCGATCCACCGCATATTAGTCGGCGAATTTACCATTGTGTTGGAGCCTCCGTCGACGTAGCGTGCAAAACGCCGCCAGAAATTACGAGCGCTGGTTTAAATTACAGAAATTCCTGTGATGCTCGCTCGTAAATTGCTCGCGGATCCGCGTACCTGGCCGCGAACGCCAGGGGAGGCTTCAGAGAGCAGAACTTTTGTCGCGCCTCTTTGAGCCCCGTCGCGAGCACATAGTATCTCGGATTGGGGTGGAGAGTGCTGGAGAAGAGGTCGGTGAACGCGAAAGCAACGACGAAGATACCTCGACGATATTCGAGCCAGTTTCGAATCGCGACCTAATGGGAAAGTCGCGTAGCTCCGGGGTGGAAACGTGGAAGAGCTCCTCGAAAGTGGCGACGATGATATCGCGCAACGAGGTGATTCTAGCATTCGACGAGCACCGCGTCGAGATTCGTCATCGCCTACGCGCAGTTTGCGAACCAAACCACACGGGAACATCGCGCAAGAGAAACTTTAACGCGAAACGTTACGAAGTCGCAATTAACGTGATTAATTCGCTGATTCTTCCAGCAAGTTGATCAAAGCTCCTCCCGTAGATAGGAGCTACCACTGTCTATGAAACGACGAAAGTGGACAATTTATCGACTCCTTGTAGCTCGCGGAGGATACTTCGCGTAGCTCGGTCCCGCTATAAGATGATATTGCAATCCACTTTGCAGTTTGCGATCCACTTATAACGGGAAGTTCGTCTCCATCGAGGGGAAAAAAGTTGGTCGGTGTGTTCGAGAGGGGTGTGAGCGAGGGGAACAAAAAGATTCAAGTCCGTCGCGGAAAGTTGGAATTAAAGCAGGAAGTGCAGGATCGATCGTGACCGTGCTTGTTTGCGGAACGCGAGTGCGATCGTGTTCGCGCCGAGGGGTCGGGTCAAAGAAACATCGGGGCACACGCTTTGCGAGGACTTCTTGCTAACGAAGGTCTGCAGAGTGCCGCCTTTAATTAGATTCGGGCACCGGTGTCTTGTTATCGGGCGCTTTCACGGGGGCGAGGGACTTCCGTCGATACGTGTCACGCTATTATTTTCACGCGGGAACACCGTGACCGGCGGAACAGCCGAAATTCATTAATAATTAGCCGGTGGTCGGTGTGTGCCAGTGGGCGGCGGCAACTCTCGCGATTTGCAACGGCTAAGTTGAAAGTTTAATTATATCCCGAGGGAGGCAGGTCGAGTTACGGTGTTTTGCGATCTTGCGTCGAAAGCCCGCGCGCTCGTGGTAGTGATGGAGAGGTTCGATAAGTTGGCAATGGCCAGCGATAAAGAGTGGAATTTAACGATAACTTTGTTCATCGTTTCGCTCGCAGCGAGAGAGTGCTCCGAATGTAATTAGAGCCTACTGAATCTCAAAGGAACGAATACCCATCGTAGTGTCTCACGCAAGCTGTTATCGCTAATTAGGATTAATAAACCGCGAACGCTACTACCACGCGCAGGCTGGCGATAATCACTCGGCAATTAACTAATAAGCCTATGGGCACCCATACAGCACACTCCATGGCAGGAACGTTCCCTGAAGGTGGCAGGAAGGTTGCCGTGGAATGTTCCACCGGGAACATTGCTGGAACGTTGCAGGAACCTTCCGATGTCCGTCCCTGTGAAACATTGTACGGCAACCTTCCTGCCACCTCCAGAGAACGTTCCGGGCATTCTCTAGCCACCTTCAGGGAAAGTTCCGGGCATTCTCTAGCCACCTTCAGGGAACGTTCCGGGCATTCTCTAGCCACCTTCAGGGAACGTTCCGGGCATTCTCTAGCCACCTTCAGGGAACGTTCCGGGCATTCCCTAGCCACCTTCAGGGAACGTTCCGGGCATTTTCTAGCCACTTTCATGGAACGTTCCAGGCATTTTCTAGCCACCTTCATGGAACGTTCCGGGCATTTTCTAGCCACCTTCATGGAACTTTTCGGAAATTTTACAACAAAGGTCCCGCAGTAAGCAGGGCTCGAAAACTGTTATAATATCGATTTCGGTTTTCCAAACGGTTATAAAGAACCTTTATTCTGAATAATTGTTATGGAGAACCGAAATTTCCAACTATTATCTGTGTTTCGGTTACGGTTCCTATTTCCCTCCTCATATCGGTTCCATAACCGTAATTGTATCGACTTTTCCCTAATTGATATCAATAATAATTATTGTAGTTGCAGATTATACTGTATATGTGCATATTTTTTACAAAATCCTTATGGAAAAAGGAGAAACATTTATACACACCATTGATTTCTTAAATAAATTAGCTACACATTTTTTACATTCACATACACTATATTATTCAGAGTAGGAAGTTAAAAGTTTCTCCTATATATTAGGTACTTACGCTTTGTGTAGACGATGTAAGGCCCGGTGCAGACGAGCGGTTTGCGGCAGTTTGCCGCCGCGGCAAATTACCGCCGCGTTTTGGCAGAACATAGATTTATATGAACCAGTTCACACGGGACGCAAATTTGAGCGGCTACCAGACGGCATGTTTGCGTTCGTTTTGACGAACGCACGTACCGCTTCACCGCGAATGAACGCTGCCGCGAAGCGGCGAAGCAGTACATTGTTTTATATACAAGCAATTCACACGAGCGTTTTGCGTTTATTTAACGCAAGAAAATGTCTCTCTCAAACCCATAAACATAGAAGAAAAAGAAAGCGCAGAACGCGAATCGTGGCGTTGCACAACCGCTCATGTGAACTGCTAGAAAATTTTCACGCGCGTCACGCTGCGGGAAATTGCCGCGGCGGCGAACTGTCGCAAACCGCTCGTCTGCACCGGGCCTAAGGTCAATTGTTGTATGCTTTATGTAAACTATGGGACTATTCACGTTATTAATAATAATAATAATAATAATAATAATAATAATAACAACAACAACAACAACAACAACAACAACAACAACAATAACAATAACAATAATAATAATAATAATAATAATAATAATAATAATAATAATAATAGTAGTATTGGCTCTGGTGGATCTTCCCAAGCCGGCGGCGTGGTGAAGATCCAGGCGTTGTGTGACGTACCTCACGTGCGACACAACAGGTTGCAAAGCCAAAGCACGTAAGAAAGCACACGCGTAAATAGTTAGAGCGTGATTAGTTATTAATTGCTTTAAGTAGTAAAAATGGTTAGAACGTCTGTGTTTTGTGGTGCAGGAGACCTGAGTGAATTGGGTGAAGGTTTGACATATCGCGGGTAAGTAGAACCCATGTATATGCTACTTGTAGGTTATGTCGACCTTCTTAAAAATAAATATTTTTGTTTGTTTCATATAGATTTCCGTTGAAGAATGAAAACTATCTGCATCGTTGCTTACAGAACATGGGTCTGGGCCTGAATTTCGTACATTCAAAGAAATCTTCTCTCTGCAAGCATTCCTACTGTATTTGGACAATATAAATGTTCTTGTGTTTTCTGTCACGATATATAAGAACAGGATAAAAACAGATTGTTTCGCAAGTAATATATATATGAATTATTCAAATTAAGGAGCTTATTTTTAAGTTAAAGTAACTAATATAAAATATTTGATGCCTATTAACAAACTGCAATTTTCTAATTATTTAAAATACATATATTTCTTTGCTTTCTGTGCTACAAGCTTTTACTTTTCACACAGTTTCCTTGTAAACATGCATGTACTGTACAACTTTCATTTCACTTTCCGTTCAATTATTTAAAGTAACGGTGATTGTTATTTTCCCATTGCGTCGCTTGAATGCAGCCTGCGATACATGAATGTTGTTTTTAATGAAGCCATATTTCATGACTGAAATAATTTATTGATGACCTTTTATAGATTCATTTACTGAAGATAAGCTGTGGAAGCTGCTGATATTAAATAAATTAATAGAGGATTCTGTGGCAGAGAAATATACAAAAAGAATCATTCATATATTCAAACATATAGTAAAATGAGTAAATAAATTTATTATTTATCTCATTTCAGCACTTAAAGTTGTAAAATTGTAAAATAAATTCATGTATTATTCCAGGTTCATTACACGCTGCATGCAGTACATTTTAAGTAAAGAGAGAGGAAGATCCTGGAACTCCACATACGCGGGTTTGAGAAGATCCACCAGAGCCAATACTATTATTATTTTTATTATTTTTATTATTGTTCTTGTGGTTGTCGGCTTGTATAGAAAAAATATACAGTCGGTGTAGAAAGTATTCGTACAGCGACCAATTTTGAAGTAAAACGTTGCATATCTATGTCAGTAATAAATTTTAACGGAAAGCAATGATTAATCAATATTCTTTGATGTTTGTAGAATAGATTTTGTAGGAACAAAATTTTATTCCCTTTAACATTTACAAAGATGTTAACAAAAAACTGATAAACGCGCAGAAATGGACGCGCAAAAAGTATTCGTACAGTTGAATAAAAAATTAATAAACAATGGAAATAAACCAAATACATAATGTTTTAATAATTTGTGGGATTGCCTTTTGATTTTATAATAGCTTCGAGGCTAATTGGTATGGAATTTACTAAGTTGGATGTTATAGCAGGCTGTATTTTACTCTACTCTTCTAGCAGAATGACTTTCAAACTTTCTTTAGATATAATATTATGATTACGTATTTTTTTGTCCAATTAATTCGATAGATGCTGTATGGAATTGATATGTGGTGATTAGGCAGCGTTTTAAAATATTTTGGTGGGCTATATGAAACCCTCTGCCTAGTATTATATGCAGAATGCTTTGGATCATTGTCATGAGTAAATATAAAATTGTAATTTAGTCCCATTTTATTTGCACTAGCATGCATGTGCTTGCTCAGAATGTCAATATAAACTCTATAATGTATAATACTATCGATGAAATGTACAGCTTCCCCTCCAGCTGCACTCATACAGCCCCAGACAAATACAGAACCCGCCGCCGTATTTCATCATGGATCGCAAATTTTCTTTCCTAAAAGCTGTATTCTTGTTTCCCCACACTGTGACGTCTGTTTTGGAACCAAATATTTTGAATTTGTTAGCGTTAGTGAATTCGAAATATTTGGGACCAAAACAGACTTCACAGTATGAAGAAACAAGCATACAGAGTTTAGAAAAGAAAATTTGCGATCCATGATGAAATACGGCGGCGGGTTCTATATTTGTCTGGGGCTGTATGAGTGCAGCTGGAGGGGAAGCTCTACATTTCATCGATAGTATTATACATTATAGAGTTTATATTGACATCCTGAGCAAGCACATCCATGCTAGTGCAAATAAAATGGGACTTAATGACAATTTTATATTTACCCATGACAATGATCCAAAGCATTCTGCATATAATACTAGGCAGAGGGTTTCATATAGCCCACCAAAATATTTTAAAACGCCGCCATTATCACCACATATCAATCCCATACAGCATCTATCGGATTAATTGGACAAAAAAAATACGTAATCATAATATTATATCTAAAGAAAGTTTGAAAGTCATTCTGCTAGAAGAGTAGAGTAAAATACAGCCTGCTATAACATCCAACTTAGTAAATTCCATACCAATTAGCCTCGAAGCTATTATAAAATCAAAAGGCAATCCCACAAATTATTAAAACATTATGTATTTGGTTTATTTCCATTGTTTATTAATTTTTTATTCAACTGTACGAATACTTTTTGCGCGTCCATTTCTGCGCGTTTATCTGTTTTTTGTTAACATCTTTGTAAATGTTAAAGGGAATAAAATTTTGTTCCTACAAAATCTATTCTACAAACATCAAAGAATATTGATTAATCATTGCTTTCCGTTAAAATTTATTACTGACATAGATGTGCAACGTTTTACTTCAAAATTGGTCGCTGTACGAATACTTTCTACACCGACTGTATGAATATTTAATTGTCGGTATTTATTGTAATTTAATTAATTTCCTTAATCGTGAGCATTCCTAGAAAGTGCCCGGAACGTTCCCTGAAGGTGGCTAGAGAATGCCCGGAACGTTCCCTGAAGGTGGCAGGAAGGTTGCCGTGCAATGTTCCACAGGGGCGGACATAGGAAGGTTCCTGCAACGTTCCAGCAATGTTCCGGTGGAACGTTCCGGCAACCTTCCTGCCATGGAGTGTGCTGTATGGGCAGGTCCGCAACTGTCGTGCAACTTACGATTACCATTTTGATCGCTGTAGGGATACCGTGAAGTTGAGTCAACATGGTCATAGAATTTCGTTTCACTCTTTCCGATCAGTTGCTAGCCAAACCCACAGGCCTGTATCGAATTTCCCGCAGAAGGATTGTCAAAGGTCTCTCTGATATCAATTATCCCAGTTTGGGAATCGGATCGACTGTCAGGACTCGAAAATCGAATGCGCTGGTCAGCATCGCCTGAGAATAAAAAGAAATCATTCGCGAGAACGAGCCGCGCTGCAGCTCGCTGCTTTCGGCGCCACGGTTCGACGAAATCGATAGCGTTCGTTAGCCCCGGGTGATTAGATCACACGCTAAGCCGTCGCTCGACCAGCAACGTTCGCGTATACATATGCGCGGGCATCGCGAACCAGTGATTTAACAAATGAACCTCCAAGTATGCGAAGCGACGCCCAAGACTGGATAAACAGACATCAGGATCCGTTCGTGCGTTATCTTCCGGCTTGCTTGCCCAAAATCTGCACCCCGATCCGCCAGTAAATTGAAACAGAGCTTTTGCAGACGTAGGCGAGCTGCGGGGACTCGGGACCTTGTTTACACAAAGACTGATCCATCTTGTTTACGTGCAATCGTCGGCTTTGCGATATGCTCGCGTCGGGTGCTTTGATTTAGAGACGTTCGCGGTGAGATCGGAGAACTGAACGATTCAATATGTCGAAAAGTGTAGGTCTCGAGATAGAAACAGGAATTTTCAAAGCCCAATGCCTGTAGTAATTTTTCTACCAGTTAGACGAGAAAGTTCTTAGTCACTCGATTTCTTTTTGTATTAGTTTATTTTTAATATTTGTTATTGTCTCTATTTCAGTTTCACGGTTAGGCTTCCCAACAGTGTTACCACTGCAGCCTCGCCTTTACTCTTACTGACTATGCTAGCTGTAAATACTCAGGTTTCTTCTCTTTTTTTTTAGTAATACCGACGATTAATAATAAAGAAACAATTTCTCTGAAAAATAAAGTCCACACACCCCCGTCGGAAAATTGAAATCTTCCGGCAAAACTATCTTCCCGAGTTTACCTTGCTCATAATGCCTCGATTATCAAATATCTGCGAAAACATCGTTCCCAGCCAAGAGCGGTTCTAGGTAATGCTAGGAATAGAACGTGTAAACACGCACCTGCTGGGTGCAAAGTTGCCGGATATATTCCCATCAATCCGCGACCTCGGCGTTTCAAAGCCCGACCCTATCTCCAAAATTCTCGCCCACTCTTCCGGGACGAGATCCCAGGCGGAGGTCCTTCGATCCTGTATATTTTCCGGAGTCTAGCAAGTTCAACACCCTTGGTCCCCACCCTTCCAGCCACGAACCAACCTACTGATCGAAGTCTCCGGGCAAGTGGCTTTGTATTAGCTACTAAGAGGCCAACGAAATTCCCCCGAGTACCAACCAGATTATGCCTCTTCCCTCCACCTTCCCCCGTTGCATTTCAGCCTCCGCTATTCCACTCGGGGCAAATTAAATAAGCGTTGGAAAAAGTTTCGCTGACGGACACCGCTCTCTCTCGTCCCTTTTCCCTTCCTGCTCGGCGCTCGGAACACCTTTCCGTCGCGATTCGCACAGCTTCCGACGATCCGTTGAATCCCCTCGAAATTTCGGAGCTCCGCGAAGCCGACCCGTGTTTCGGAATCCTTCGTTTTACTTATTTGGGTTATCCAGGTTTTACTTATCGACGCCGCTGGATGTGTCGTTTCGACGAGCGCTCCCTCGAGTAGGAAAAGGAACGGGCGGGGAAAAAAGCTGGGGCGTGACGAGGGGTCGAAGGATCGTCATTGAATCCGCGTCGCTTCGTTGACAGGGAGCTGTAATTGCTCCAGTTGCTACTGCTGTTTCGCCTTTTATTGGACGAGGAAAATAATTAACGGCAGAAGAGATCCACGCTCTGTGCGAGTCTGTGCAAGCGACGTTTAATAATAGAGGAGCGAGCGGTCGGCTCGTTTGCCGGGAAAACGCGCGACTGTTTTCGCGGAGGGAAACGGGAAGAAGATTGTTCGTGAAAAATTTCTGCCAGACATACCTTACCCGCGAGGGTAGACAGACTGTTCGATAGCGGCCCGTAAATATTATCGTAAGGCGCCGTTCCCCTCCCAGAAACGATCGTTCATTGTGATCAACGACCCGTACGAAACACAGCGGCGGGCCCGATGTTACCGTGCAAAAGTATCGATCGACTCCCGTTGCAATCGAATATGCAACGTTTTTCGCTGTTGAAAATTCATGCGATGCCGCGTTAAACGAATCCTCGCGGGAACTTCAAACACTCGCGCCCCCCTCGCTTGTTTTCTTGCCCCCGACCGCCTTCTTCCGCGGACTTTCTACTCTCGACTGAACGTCGAATTAAAATTGAAGGCTGCGAGATGTAGGATTCCGTCGGCGCATCGATCTATCGTGCAGCGAGCAATGGATTCCCAGCAGGTGTTCAAAAATTGAATGCAAAGTTGTTCGCAGGGGGTTGATGGATTTACAGGCGAACAGAGCAAGGTTTTCTGATCGATAAATCAATTTTCCCCCAAGTCTGTTTCTGCTGAATAAATAAGAGAATCTGAGATGTAATGCAATGCACTTGGACCATTGGAAACTATTCGTTCCTCCGCAAGCTAGGAAGCTTGTTAATGTATTCTAAATAAATAAATGGACTCATGTGATAACAATGCGAAGCAGAATTCAGCTGTGTGAAATTCAATTGCGAGTCGACCTCAATGGCGATCTGGCTGCTAAAATCACTACCCGAAAAAGAGTTTCACAGTATCGAAACGCTCCGTCTCATTTCGCTTGAAGCGAGATACCGTCAGAGTCCAGAAGAAATTCTGCTTGAGCAGGAAATTGAAATCACTGGACGGTTGAAAGAGTTGCGAAATATCTCGGAAGGATATCTGAGGCCCGTTCGTGCTGGAAGGTAATTTGCGAGGGGTCCTTAACACCGCGAGGCCAATTTCCATCGATAATTTCAGCGGGCGGCCAGTACGTGGCAGGGGGCCGAACAATTTTTGTCCCCGTGATGGAATTTATGGAGATTGAACGACACGAATAACGACGTATTACCCGAGAATGTCTGTGTATACACGCTCCGTGTTCCTTGCAGCGGTGAGACGTTCGCGGCAGGCACGGCGGGAGCAGCTCCGTGAGTGGGCGTATTCCCGTTGCATCGTGCAAATTTATTAGGATCGCTCGGGGTCTACGAACGAGCAAGGGAGCAAAGAATCTATGCAAACGCAGCGGGTGAAACACGCGACGAACGGGCTGCTCGCGAGTGGCGCGTGTTTCTTTTCTCGCATAAAGCGTGGCCCCGCGCTAACTGGAGCGGGTAGAAATCGACAGAGTAGTTCTCATCTCCTCCAGCTGTACTCACCGATCTCTGGTATGTTCTTGTCATGATTTCCCTCGGTGGAAAACTGAAACAGAAAGTAGGCAACGGTTAGCGATCGCCCTCAGACGATTTTAGAGGCGCTCGGCGGTCGAGCGCCTCGCCTCCTTCTCATCTTCGTCGCGGTCAGGCCTGCGGCGTATTTTTTATATTTATCCCTGTTAATGGACCGCGTTCGATGGGATGCTGTTTCGTGGAGAGGCCAAATGGATCGAGGGAAGAAAGCTTTTAGCATGGGATAGGATTCTACGGGGGAAGGGGAAATTTATCGGCTTCCCCCAATGCCGAGAGTGATTCCACGGTAATAAAATATTTTCGCCGAGTTGTACGCGTTCGATATCCCGAGTTTTCACTCGTGAGATTGAATAAGGGGTATGTGCACGGGTGGAGGCGAACGGGTTTATTGGTGTTGATAAATTGAAGCAGATCGTTACCTGTTTTCCACATTAAAGAGTCTAGCAGGGTAAGCATGGTCAAACGGCCCCCACGCCGATTCCTGGAGTTGTTATTTTTTAAACAATGCCCCTTGCCTGAAAAACCATTGTGTAAAGTTTTAGATCGCTACCCCCCGTTTAAGGGTAATACCGCCCTTAACGTTATTATTTTTTATCTCGGTTACTACTTAAGATATTTGAATGAAACAAAAGCGACAAAATAGCTACTTACTAGCTGTACATCATATATTTTTTTCAAAATTTCAAATCTATTATTAAGGATAGAAAAAAAATAATTACTTTTTTGGGGGTGGTTTTTCGAAACAACCCTTTGAGTGACAACCTCCAAAAAATCAAGAATAATGCTCTATTATCGAGCTATTATATAAAATATCCCGAAAATTGTCGAGATGGTGGAACATAGTTAAATAATTTGAAGAAGATCATTATATTTTAAATATGAGGGGTTTTGTGACGATAAAGAGTACTTGTCGCGAGCCTGAGTACGTGTCATGTAAATGCGAATGGAAGAAACGATTGCGGTTCGTTTGGGAGATCGAAGTGTGAAGGTAGCTGCGGAACAACGCGCATGCGCTAAATACGAATACTTCCCAGATATTAATAGGGTGTAGCAGGGTAAGCACGGGCAAAGGGCCCCAACGCCGATTCATGGAGTTGTTATTTTTCAAACAATGCTCCTAGCCTGAAACACCATTATACAGCTGACCCCATCAATAAAGCTATGTGTGAAGCAAATCAATATCTCGCTGACATTGATTTGTTCTCTATATCATGCGATTCATTCCGGCACAAAGTTCTCAGTCGACTCTCCGATGCGTAAAGCACGCTATACTATACTTATACTTATGTAATTAGAATAGGTTACCAGACTCCTATATTACTGTACAAATTATCAGGTTTATAGTTTTCTATGTTTACTAAAGGGAATTCCCGTTGATGTTAATAATAATTATAATAATAATAATAATAATAATTATGTAAAGTTTTAGTTCGCTACAAATAAATGTTTATTATCTATACGTGTATTGAAAGTTTTATTGTTTATAATTATTTAACCCCTCAATGGCGACCTCGATACGTCGCCGTCGTTGAGGGGTTATTAAGTATGTTCCACCAACGCGATCATCCTACAATTTTATACATGATAGTTAGATAATAGAGTATTATTCTTGAGTTTTTGGTGGTTGTCACACATAGGGTTGTTTGCAAAAACCACCCCCAAAAAATATATATAATAATAATTGATTTACAATTCGGAAAAATATAGATATGTATTACAGTTAATATGTAGCTATTTTGTCGCTTTTGTTTCATTTAAATATCTTAAGTAGTAACCGAGAAAAAAAAATAACGATAAGGGCGTTTACTCCCGTATTAACCTTTACATAATGGTGTTTCAGACTAGGAGCATTGTTTGAAAAATAACAACTCCAAGAATCGGCGTTGGGGCCCTTTGCCCATGCTTACCCTGCTACACCCTATTAATATCTGGGAAGTATTCGTATTTAGCGCATGCGCGTTGTTCCGCAGCTACCTTCACCTTCACACTTCGATCTCCCAAACGAACCGCAATCGTTTCTCCCATTCGCATTTAAATGACACGTACTCAGGCTCGCGACAAGTACTCTTTATCGTCACAAAACCCCTCATATTTAAAATATAATGATCATCTTTAAATTATTTAACTATGTTCCACCATCTCCACAATTTTCGGGATTTTTTATATAATAGCTCGATAATAGAGCATTATTTTTTATTTTTTTGGAGGTTGTCACTCAAAGGGTTGTTTCGAAAAACCACCCCCAAAAAATTAATTTTATTTTTCTATCCTTAATAATAGATTTGAAATTTTGAAAAAAATATATGATGTACAGCTAGTAAGTAGCTATTTTGTCGCTTTTGTTTCATTCAAATGTCTTAAGTAGTAACCGAGATAAAAAATAATAACGTTAAGGGCGTTTACCCCCGTATTACCCTTAAACGGGGGGGTAGCGATCTAAAACTTTACACAATGGTTTTTCAGGCAAGGGGCATTGTTTAAAAAATAACAACTCCAGGAATCGGCGTGGGGGCCGTTTGACCATGCTTACCCTGCTAGACTCTTTCTCGTGGAATTATCAAGTAACGAAATGCTTCGTTATCTTTCACTAAAATATCATTGTTTCACTTTGTCACTGATTAGCGCGGGGTACTGCAAGAAAAGAGATTCACGAGCTACAACTTGTTCGGTGCACGTCGAGCTTAACGTTTCTTTCAAAGAAAAGGGGTCTTTTCACTTCCGAAAGTAAACCGGGGTTACTCTGAGCCCCGCTCCTCCGCCGGGAAATAGAAACCAGCAAAAAAGGAATTCCGCAGTCGTTCCTCGCTGGCGCGAAATTCCTGGGTCTCCGCGCGCGGGTAACGAGAACCGTTCCTCGAAAAAGAGCTTCTGCCACAGTGGGGAAGAGAGCCAGGGATCGATAAACAGCTCTGCCCTTCGCTACGGGTGTCGTGTCCATTCGGAGTGCGGGGCATCGATCAGCCCCGAATTCTGATTAAATCGCGCGTATGAGAGCCTGGAGGACCAGGAGGACCTTGATCGCCTCGTTGCGCTCCTTCGCGAAACGGAGGAGCGAGGCGCGAGGAATGAAAAGAGGCGGGAGATCGAGGGGGTCTCTTCGTTGTGAATATTCAGGGCGCCCACAATGGAGGGTGCGTCACTTTTGAAATATTAGAGGAAATATCGCGGGACGTGGTAAATCCTGTGAATATATCGCGATCTCGCGTTGCCACCAAGTCGCTGCGCGCGGAATATTTCTCGCGTCAGTGAATGAAAATGCGGTATTGATACAAGCAAGAAGAATATCGGGGTGATATATTGTCGAGCTGGCTCGGGTGAAATATCTCCATAGCGAATGCACCGCGCAAATTTCTTCCGTATCGGGGAGCGGACTTTTTGCACGGCTGGGACGTGCTTTGAGAGCTCGACGAGTTCCCCTCGCGAGCGGCAAAATTGGCCGGAGAAAGATTCGCACGGCGGTTCTGCGAAAGCACACGGTGGAACCGGTCGCGAGCCTGATAAGATACCGGGTACGCGGGAAAAAATCGCAATATGGGACAGGTGTCTCTCGAGCGTCGAAAACCGATAGCTTAGGTGCAAAATACAGTACCTACTCGTAAAAATAGCCGCGTGGATCCTCGGAATTGCGGATGCTGATCGTTTTCCAATTATTCATCGAGTTAAGAAAATCAGTTTTACAGTATATTGTATTTGGTACCTAAAAGCTTCCCTTAGTCAAACAGTCACGCGTTCCTATTAATCCAGAGAATTCTCGCAGAGCTCAGGGAATTCTCTGCTGCACAGTCCTGGAAATCAAGATTCCCCGGGAAATCATGGTTGCGTACGTTGAGCAGCGCACTTTACCGGAGCATTATGCGAGAACGACTTCCCAGCGGCCTTTCCACCGCCTTCGGCAACAGGGAATCGCTTCCATGCCCGTTAACCGAAGCGTCCCGTCGTTTCTCTGGATTAGGCCCCTTATCCCCTCGCGAAAACTAGGAGCAAGCCAATTCACGCAGACATTCCGAGGGCCACGGTGTTCACCCGACTCCTGTTTGTCTCGAGGCGAGCCGTTACAAGAGCACGAAAGGGAGATGTTTCTTTGGAGCCGAATTCGTTGCTGTCCCAGCGGACGTGATCACGCCTAACTTTCATCCCTTATCCTCCGCCCAGGACTTCCGAAGTCGCGGTTGAGGCGAGAGGAAGCTTCCCCAGCACGGCACGGTTATTACGTGCCTGTAAAAATTAATCGTCGACGGTTCTCACCGTGGCTAACGCGGAGACAGCGTCGGTGGTATTATTTTATGTTTGGCCATCAGGCAGGAGGTGATAAACGTGAAAAATTGCGGGACGGGCGGGACGGTTGGGACGACAGGGGCGGCGATTAAATGGAATATTAACCGCAGGGGGATTGATCGTTGTTTAAATTAACGACACGATTGCGGATTCCATTTGCAACGCGCGCGAATCCTTTCCTTTCCGCGCGGCGATTATCGAGCGAGGCCCTGATCGGCGATTAATTAAAACGCCAACGCTGTACGGATTCAATAAAGCCCCGGCTCGAATCTCTCGTCGCGTTTAAGCCTCTCGCGACACGCGAAATTCGCTGTTGGCGGATGGGGGAACTGGTTCGACGATCGATCATCCTTAATTGCGAGTTACCGATCGTGAAAAGAAGGGATCGTCAAATTGCTGAAGGAGATGATAATGGCGTTCGTTCGCGTTTAACGGTGGACGGAAGTAACGAGGCGACCGTGATTCCTTCCCCGTTTTATCGGGCGAGCGGTCGAGCACCGAGGGAAAGGACCGAGAAAGATGTTCCGCGCGACAACGATAGGTGACAACTAGCGACATTCCGCTTCCTATCATTGTACGTTCGGCGAGCTTCCACGAGCAGGGACACGTTCGATAGCGGTATCAGAATGTGGACCGAGAGAGATGGAATGAATTCGTGGCCGTGGAAGGTTTAAGAAATTTATTACTTTCAATATTTCGTCTGCTCGCAAGGTTACGATACGTCGAGCTATCGGGCAGATTTGTGCGCGACTCTTTCCGTCGAAATCGAATAAACTTCGCACGGGATCACCTGTTGTGATTTCTGTAAAGTCACTTTTACTGACGCTTCGTGTTAGAGATATCCAATATGCGATATAATTATTGCATACTTTCTACTACTTTTCGTTGAATAAAACTTTTCTAAACTACCTATTTCGTGTTATCATTAACCCAGAGTTTGCCATTATTCCACCAACTCCTGATTCGTTCGACCCCCATGGCTGCAACAATTCCGCTCGCCCCAGTTTTCCTTTCTTCTCGCAAACGACTGTTATCGGACAGCTTTCCATAAATGAATGCGTCAATAGATTGAGTGATAACGTCGACAGGAACAGGTGGAAACGCGATATTACACCTGCCCTGGTAATCCTCAGCTTTTCATCCTATTCACAGAGGAAAATATACTGGGTATTGTTCGATTACAATGGAAGTGACGTTTTGGAAGTCTCGTTAAAAGATCGACCAAGTTGTATGTACACCTTCACTTGCAATTCCTCTCCTGTTTAATTAATACTGTTGTCGTTTCATTAACCCCATTTTACTTTTCGTTTCAAGGTAAATTTGACGGTAAAAACGCGACGGACAAAGGTGGGTAATTAAAGTTCTTAATTTTTTTCGTGGCGACACGCTGCTTCCTTTTTTGGCAGTGCACCTTTTGATCAACAGACTGGGTTAATTATGTACGCTTGATAATTAGCACACCGGTGACGCCTGCATAATTATTTTGTCTAAACAAACGCGAAATGCCTGGATGTGTTTCGGGCTTGTTTATGCGGCAGATTGAGTTGGACCTCTGGCAAACGTGGTTATGAGAAAGGGATACATACTTCGTAATGAGTTGTGGTAACGATTTTACTTTAATCACAATTTGGATGGGACAATTGCAGGGCACTTTGAATAAAATCCCTGTCCTCGGTTAAATATAATTGGCGCGAGTAGAGCTAAGCAACAATGATATCTTACCCTATTTGCATTCTGTAACCAAGTGGAAACATGCTGGTGGGAAGGATTCACCAGCGTTGAAAGCTCCACAGAAATTCACTCCTCCTTTCACGGTGTCAAGCATTATTGAAACGATTTCGCTGCTATCCTATCTTCTCAGTTTCAAAAATACTATCTCTCGATACCTTATTCAGGGAGCGCGGAAGGAAGTGTCCAGATTTTCCGGCCGCCGATTCTCTGCAGTTGACAAAGAGCATTTTTCTTTCTCTCTGCGCTGGCACGTGAAATACGTCCGGCCTCGGGAAAATACCGGCCGAAAAATGGACACCGAGGGAAATATTTCCGAAAGGAACGCGAGACCGCTCGTTTATAGTATCGTTGCGACGAAAACGGTAAAAAAAGGACAGTCTGGAGATCAGAACGTTACAAGGCCACCCATTTCCATCCATATTCCCATACTATTCGCCTCCACATTTGGCACTCGCGATCCTCCTTCGTTCAGACCGAGACAAACGGAGCTCCCATTCAAGCAGCGGTTTCAAAGGAAGGAATCCTGTCAGCGGAGAGAAAAAATGGGGCGGCAATAGTGTCCATAAATCAAACATCTGATCGATGGGAATGCAAGTGAAAGGAGCGTGACTTCGCGCTGTCAATATTCGTTATTGGGGAGGGAATTGTTTTGGCCAATGCGTCATTTTACGAGCGAACAGGGGTGAATTCGTATGCGATGGGGAAGCCGAAGATTCCTCGTCACTGTTCCATTGAGGGCTAGCATCTCGATAGATCGAGTGCGCTTATTGCCACTCGGACAAACAAGCATCCGTGCCTCGAATCGACGATACCGTCGCCGGGAAATTGAATTTCTGTGGAGTCCACTGAAATCGCTGGGGCCGCTTAGAAAATGGAATATTCAACACGCCCGTTCGGGCGACAGAGAACTTTTCAGACGGTCTCCAAAGGGACGCAGCTTCTTTCGCCAGACGTTGAAGAGGAGTGTTGAGAACAGCGGCTGGGATAGCTTTTGTCACTTCCGTTACTCCCTTCGCTCCGGAGCTTCCAATTTAATCGTCTATAGTGAAAAGACGCGTCGAAGTTCCTTAATACTTTTAACCCGCTCGGCGTGGAACAGTTGCAAGCTGAATGCCGCGATAAGAAATTACTTGTCGCAAACAGTATTTTATAAACGTGCAAGTTTCTGGAGTGCAAGACATAGTGGCATCCACTTCCAGGGTCTTTCAGCACTTGTTAGAACTGACAGAAAACAACTCGAGGGTCGTGAGAAAATAAATTAAAATTTTTAACGTTCCAATTTAATATTCTCGCGTACTGGACCACGCTACTGCTCCTTGCTGGTGAAATCAGTGAGTCCGGGCGTCCTTTATACAGTAACGATAAGGCTAGTACAGCGATGCCCCGATGGGCGGCCCGAGGGTACGAGCATCCATCGCATTTTCCAAAGCTCGCGTGGAAGGGGGTCTCGAAACCAATGAGGTTGCAGGCATGAAACGGATGAGGAAAACTCTAGTAGTGTGCGTGTAGGCTCGTACCCTGAAATCAGCATGTAACCGTTGCATGCTGATTTCATTGCGATTAAATTGATTTGACTTCTGGTTATAGGCTGTTTCAAGTCGTTTGGATTTGCGGTTATGGGTTCTATTTTTTGATGACAGGATAATTTTTTAAACCCGGAGGGGGGGGATTCTTTTTCTTCATAATTTTGTATTGTCATCCAAATTACGTATGCCTGCAAAGTTTCAAGTCTATTGGATAGTTGGAAGTGGGTTAAAATTGAGTTTCTAGATTTGAACTGAACAAACATACATACAAACAAACACACAAACAGAGGATTGAAGCTGAATAATAATCGTTTAATAAGAGACTTTTTGTTAATCAGAGGTGTAAGTGGGAATGTTCAAGTCTATTTCGTCCAATTACATAATATTATTGTTTAATCATTAGTCAATTCCTGTTTATTTTGCCAGTTCCTAAAGTGTAGAACACTGGGGCTCCAAGAGTCCCAGTCATATAAGCCTACGGGTACGAGCCTACACGCACACTACTAGAGTTTTCCTCATCCGTTACATGCCTGCAACTTCATTGGTTTCCAGACCCTCTTCCACGCGAGCTTTGGAAAATGCGATGGATGCTCGTACCCTCGGGCCGCCCATCGGGGCATCGCTGGGCTAGTATATACTCGGCGTCTTAACAAGAAGAATGTAATTCTTCGCGAAACGGCGGCCAGCTTATTTAGCCAAGGCATCGTAAACTTCATCCTAAACAACGCGTGCTGCTGAAGCTACTTTCCAACGTTCAGCAACGACGGAAGAATCTTTATCGCTCGGGAAGGAAATTGCACATCTCCTACGTGTAACTGCATCACGCGTGCTCGTGTGCGTGCTCGCGTTTGTAATGGATATGCGGCGGACGCGGAAGCAAAGGAACACAGGGAATTTTTCTGTAATTTATACGTCCGTCGCTCGCGATATTTCCCAGCGCTATGTTACGCTCGCCAGTTTTCCCTCCGTCGCTGCTGTGCTTATCAGATAAGTGAATCTGCGATACGCAAACCAGCTTAATCTCTACAGCGAGGAGTCGCGAATTAAACTGCAGGAAAAGCGAGTGGGGAGGTTTACTTTTAAAGTGGACACGCGATAAACGGGATCGCCGATATTGGTCGATGCCCGATAGAAATGCGACAATGGCTGAAACGTCCCCGGCCATCGAATCGCGGGAAATAATAACACCGCGGAGAATTTCGTGCGCACCTATCGAGACGCATTTGAATGCGATTCAGGTGGCAAGCTGGGTAGTTAAGCGGTTGAAACCAAGGCTGGTCGACCTCGTTCTGAATATTAATTTGACAGGGACCATTTCGGATACGCGCTGCACCCGACTCCGCGTAAAAACCACGAGCAGAGGAACGACTGGAATCCGGAAGCAGACGTAACTCTGATTTAGCATCCACACTGAGCAAGCCAAAATCCTGGCGGCCCGTGCTTGGTACGAGGCGAGAGGTAATATTGAAATGAACGATTACGAAAGGAACTAAAGTGGAGCCTACGTCATCTGACGCTACGTTACTCGAATGCCAACCAGCCACATGCAACATAGAAGACACTGTCCTCTTTGTATTACCCTTTCATTTCTGGCATTCACATTTCTGTCATTCTCTGTAAGATATGCTGTCACGAAAATTCCCTTACCTTCGTTAAAATCAAAGAAACACTCGAATGTCACTTCTACTACTATTAGTCGAAAGATTCAGAGGAATCGGGGCCAAGAGAAAATTCGCAAATTACAGTAGACCCGCAAAGGCTCCCGCAAGGGATGAATGCGATGAACGAAATAAACGAGAGCATAGTCTCTGGAGGGTTTACGCGGGCTGCAGAGGATGCTCCATCTCGTTAAAGAAGAATCGCGGAGGCTGTGTGCGGCCTCTTCTTTCGGCTCCTAGCACGCTGGGATAGGATTCTTAAAAAATATTCGACCGTGAGCGTAGGAAACACTCAACGTCCTTGCCAGTAAACCCCGCATCCCACTTTCCACCCCCGAAACGACTCCGTGAAACAACAAAGTTGTTTGCGCGCAGCAATGTTATCTCTAGGTGGTTGGCGTGGACAAACGTTGCCAGGACGATCTCGGAAACACAGCGATATTCATGGAAATATCTACACGTTCGGCGGTATCGCGAATCTAACGGCGCGTGTAGGGTGGTCTTGGGCGACGTCTTGCCGGTAAAAATATTTTACTGCGCGATGGGAGCAATTCCCTTTCCCACCCGCTCGTATATCATTTTATACGATTAGGCTGCCGCTACTATTAATCGAGGGAGGCATAAAGCTTGGACGCCTTACGACCTTGTAATCCCTATCATGCGCGTCAAGATGGATCTATCTATACATTGTCGGTCTCCACGCTACCGAAAGTGACTCCCTTTTTTAGAATCCCCGTCAGGCTTTTCACATAAATCATCGTGAAGGGGGTGATTCGTCCTGGAGAATCTTCGGCGCGAATCACAGTGGGAGTGCATTTGCACGTGTTTCTTTCTTCATTCTTTATTCGCGTGTCGATCTGCCAGGAAATACGAATTATTTCCGTTCAATGCTGGATGTGTTTAAGTACGAAGTGTAGGATTGAACATTCTCAGTTAGACTCTGATGAAACTCTGCGACTATTTTTCAAAGGAACCACTTCCGCAGCAGGTCGACAGGGTTAACTATGTAACTCGTGTCAACGAGCCAGTTTTAACTTCGTACAAAGCAAGGAATCTAACAGGAAGTTGCGACAGCAGCTCAAGGGACTGCCAGAATATGCTGGTGAAACCTAGTGGAGCATTTAACGAGGACTTTAGGCGACCTGTACCGTTGGAAGATTTTCCACGAAAGGACCGATCGTAAACCGCGCCACGGATAAACTATAATTAAACGCGGCGAGGGTGGTTGCGGCGCAACGTGCATATAATTTGCATTAAACCGTTGCGCGGCGTGAAAGAGAGGAAAACGGGGACGGGAGGAAGCTGTGGCGAGGTGCCAATGATTTATTCGTCGATGTCTCTGTTGTTTCTTGAGCGCGGCAAGTGCGCTGGGCTAACTGAGACGCGCTGGTCACCGTCGAGGAACAGAAACTGATAAGATTTCGCTATAAATATTCGCCATTCTTCGGAATTGCGAGAAATATGAATTCAGAGATCTTGTTAAGATCCTTCGTACCCCTTTACGTGATATTCTGCGATAGGGTAGCCATTTCATCGACAGACCCAAGGCATCCGCTGCAGATTGCGTCCGATTGCTCGGTTCATGCAACGTACCGTCGTCCTTTAATTATTCCAGCCCGGCGACGCCTACTTTGTAAATTATCACCAGAACTGTCATCCACAAACGTAACCATCGATCCAGCGCGAGACGCTCAACGGTCAGGCAGACGCAACCCACTTAATCGAGGCCATGCAAACGAAACCAACTGCTCTTACATTTCCATGACATCGCGCAACGCGGAACACTGGGTCGAGTAAGCGGCAAGCTTCCTCTGGCCATAATTTTATATCCACTTTTTACGGAAATCGCGTTTTCCGTAACGTAACTCGGAGGGAGTACCTAAATCGATAAGAATACCCGCTTTATAGCCGCGATTCCAAACCGCGGAGCAGCGGAATCTAGCAGACAACAGCTCCCCTTGATTCGTATGACGAGTAGACGCGCGAAGAATTCCAAATGGGATCGACTACCGTGAGACGGGCACGGTGGCGGAAATCTCTTGCGAAAGTCGCAGCTGCAACCGCGGCTGGTAAACGCGCGGAAGTTTGTCGCCCAAGTTCCGCGGCGGGGCGAGAATCGCGAGCGGATCCCCGCGGAAGCATCCCACACCCCCTCGCTAGCGTAAACGAAGACCTGGAAAGTTAACATCGCGGAAATCTTCTGACCGGGTTTAATAAATCGCGTGCAACCATCGTGGCGACTTCGAGTTTGACCGCGATATTCCGGGCACATTCGTTCGCCCCTTACTCCACTCTCTTTGTAACTTTCGCGAGAAAACCCACCCGTGGTCCAGTGAAATATAGTGGGAGAATTACTTTTAAGAAAGTCCAAGTGATTGGCCTTCGAGTCCTTTCGAATAATTCACGTTCTTTCTTGTAAAACACTGTCTCCATCTTAGTTACAATACATTTGCACGTATGTGGATTGATAAAGGGCTGATAGTATGTGGCGAAGGTTTTTGTACGACCTGAACATCGGTGAGCCAGCTCGGGTACCCCGGGATCAGTTCCCGTCTCGAGAATATGCTCCCAAGGCCGAATCGCCCATGAAACGGCCCGCAAACCCCGGGGGGATAAAGAAACAGCAGCCAAAGGGTACGTAACGTTGTTCTTTCCACGCGTGAAATTTATTTCGCCGAATTTCCGCGAGCACTAAATTCGCCCGTGACCGACGGTAACTCGTTTGCATCTATTTTAAGCGGATTTAGAGATATCGCGTCAGCGTCCCTTTAATCCACTTTACAACGTTCGCCGCGGAAAAATCATATTCGCCGGACGGCTGGGTATTTAAAGTGATCGCGATGGAAATAGATGACGGGAAATTTTAGTGCGAACCGTAGGGGAGATTAACGCGCTGGCCACGCGTAATGTAAAGCTCTCGAAATTTATAACCCCCAGTGTTACGTATGTAATACTTCGCTGTTTCATGTACGGTGAGCTGTTTTATGTAATATTTAAAAGCAACGGGCCATAGAGGGGCAGCCAGGTGAAATATTTGCCCAACGCCGAGGCGCTGGTTTTTGTACAAGCCTGCACGGCGCTCCGCTCCCATTTCCCGCCAAACGAACAATCACAATGAAGCTGAGGAAAGAAAGGGCGCATTGTGGGCCAGATTCACGGTTCTCATTTTAACCCTTCCCTCCCCGCCGACCCGTTGGGAAAATTCCAGATCGAGGCACCGTCGGGAGATAAACATTGGAGCAGAACGGACCAGCCAGTTTCCGATTCGATTTCCCGGCGAGCTACGCTTGCTTTTCGGCTAAATGCCGCTGAACAAGATGGAGAGACACGGTTCAGGAATACACAATGCCTGCAATCAGTCGCGGGGGCTGTAGTAGATGGCCCGTGGTTGTTTATTCGAAAATCGACTTCGATTTCCTGGGTAACGTGCCGCTTGACGAATGAACTCTGCCCGTCGTGCTGTCCCTATTGAACTTTTCGTAGCTCTCGAGAGATTCGAGTGAACGGCGAGAAGAATAGGGATGGGGTCGAGATTGAGGCAATGTGAGACGATGGCGAGACCGGTGCTGTCTATAAACTTGCATAGTAGAGGTTCTACGCTACGACTGATTATTTTTAAAGAAAATTGTTTCGGAAGAGGGTAGAGGTTCAAAGTTTGCTTAGCGATTATTGTGGAATATTATGGAAGAATTCATACACGAAAGAACTTGAACTTGATATTAGTTGAGGTCGGATTTATCGGCACGAAGAGTTGAATGGCGAGGTACGCTTATTATATACCAATGCCATTACGAGGCGGGATGACGATAAAGGCTTTCAGTTCCAATTAGGCTCGTATTCACCAGCGAATTCCGATCCGGCGTCTTCCGGAAGTCGGGAAACAGAGGGGTGAAGGGCCGTGATACTACCTTACCGCCACTCGATTTTGCCTGGCGGCACGGTAAAAGCTCCAGTAGCGCTTTCAGCGGGCCAAGTTTCAGATAAGCCACGTATTCCATTCCCCTGGGCATTTTCCTCGTCGCCCTTCTTCCATTTCCCTCCATTTCCCTCGCCGATTCGCAGCTTTCCTTCCGAACATCCCGTAGCTTTTTACCTTCCCTCGGCGAAGGAAAACCTCGCGAAGGAAACGGGAGACGCGAAGACCCGCATAAACGGGTTTCTGTTTCTCTCTTTGCTTTTTCCACGTAGCTGGAGGGGAATGGTAAGGATAGGGAGGAAATGGTTACGATATATCGAGCACTCGATTCGAATCGATGCGAATGCTGATGTATGTGCTCCACCCTTTAATATCTGCATTGCAACGGAAGAAAGCGACTCTGCCTTGGCGCCAAGGGAATCGAAACGGGTTAAATTGGCTCGAAAGTAATGAAAACGAAGCACACTTCTTGCTTGATCGTTCAGAAAAAGCATGAACGATCTACAAGCTAGTTGCAAAACCTAATTCGCGAATTAGATTTGAATCTCGCCATCCGTTCCCTTGTGCTTGGATGTTTTACGCTGCGAGGTCTTGCAGTGATTTAGTGTTGCATTCCCGAGCTACTTTCTTGCCCCTTCGACTTTCTGTCCCAGTTAAATAAAGAAGACAGAACGTTTTTGTTACAGTCTGCTTGCTTTCTACTCCTCTCGAGGAATTGGACCGAGGGAATCGAGAATTAAGTGTGATCGAAGAGAATGGGAGCTAACGCGTCATCGAGTGCTTCAAGTATAAAATATAGAAACTCTCCGGATCGGAAATCCTACATTTTTTAAAGAATCCAGTCCACTCGGATCGATGGAAAGTGTATGTAATCAGTTGGGCTGCTCGGAGCGATCGCGCAGTCCGAGGTATGTTCCACTAATTCGATGAATTCCATTCCTGGCCCACTTGGCACAAGCTCTACTGTATCGTCTTCTGATATTCCTCCCTCCAAGATGCTTGCAGTCCTTGTTTTTCATGCAGTCGTGCCTCAAGCGGGAGAATAGTCCTGACTTGCAACTGCAGTTCATGGGAAGAGGCTCGATACGTATGTTACCCTCGGTCTCCACCGGAATACCTTTGAATTCCGTTTTGAATCCCAATTGCTGGAGGATCGGCGAATCTCCGAGGAAATTCTGCCAGGATTAGCTCGTTCCTTTCGGGGACCACATAATTCGGGCGAGTGAGATCGATTATGAAATGACACGAGGCATTGGAATCTTCTGATGGGGTGCAAGCAAGATTCGATTGAAAATATCGGGTAAAAAGAGGCACATGATTTTCTATGCGATTTCAGAGACACTTCACCTCACAGCGAAGGGTGTGCCGAGGAAATCCGTTCGAGGATCGATTAGTCCGGGCCCAGCCGCACCGAGCCGATCCTCCTCTTCTTCGCGGCTGCATTTCGAAATTATTTCTAGACAATACCTGTCCCAGACGCGAGGCGCATTCATTGGATCAGCCCCTCACGTCCTCACTTCATCCAGGCCAGAGAACGGCGTTTCTGTTAATTAGTACCCCGTCGCAACGAGTAATTAAGGGAATGCAGCCGAAGCGATAGCAAGTGCAGTGCATCGCAACCCCGCGGCATACCCAATTTCGAAGTCGACATTATCTCTGAGCCTCTTTATCCTCGGACCCGAGGTCCAACGGAATTAAAGCTGCTTGCATAATGCAGACCTCGCGATTCTGCGAGCTCTTCCCCTATCCCGGAACCAGTTATGACGAAGCGAAGGAACTGGGAAATATATTGACTGGAATGCACGCGAAAACCAGGAGAAATTTTAGTGAAGCTTCAAATTTGCGCGAAGTATATTGGACGGCACGCAAGAAACATGAAAAGGGTCGGCTTGGAAGTGGAAATCATATGGCAATTACAAAAATTATAAATGTTGAGGAACAATCGGGTGAGGTGTAAGGGGACGTAAAATCTGCAGAAAGTAACTCTACTTTCTGCGATGCATGAGACAATCATAGAAAGGGTAAATGAATGCTAATGAATATTTATAATAAAGGTCTGTAAAATTCTAGCAAAATTCAAGAGACATAGTCGAAGTTGTGTTGATGCGCAGGGACTTACACAATCTCGATGACAACTTCCAGGAATGTGAAGCCGTCAACAATCGGTTTTGAAAATCAGTGACAAGATCTGTGAACAGGTGTGATCGCTACCATGTGGCCCAATTCACGATTTTTTGGTATGGCCGTCCACTTCCATTGTTCCTAGGCTTTATATGAAGCTGTGCAGTGGTTTCCTATGTCGCTTTGCCAGATGGAGTACGGTTGTTAATAAACTTTTACCTCTGATTTATGAACGTGTTTTTATGCTTCTCAATTCATGTTTTACATCATTCCTGCGGACTATTTAGGTCCGTATATCAATTTTATTTACATTATTTCAAATTATCTTTCTTTTACTAATTGCCTTCATAAATTGTTCCACGTTGCTTTATTATTTAGAATTCTATCGGAACAGCGAAACAAATATAAACGTGTCCCTTGGTTAGCTGACTGATAGATAGGTGTATTTTCTCGACAGTATTTCATCACTAATTCCAACGTCAAAATAGAAATGATATATGAGACATTAATGAGCGGACACCTTCCCGCGTTAGACGATCCTAAATTTCGATGCGCGTAAAGATAGCCGTAATCGGAAGTCGAGAATGCACACTCTGAAAGAAGGTGACATGGGACACGCTTTTTATAAAAATGCGCGCAAGGTCGCCCACCCACAGACTGTCTTTTTCTATTTATGCACTCTCCGCAGCGTAATCTAAAAATGAGGGATGCTTTTAAGGGCTCATGCCTCTGCCAGCTCTGCCCACGTGTGAAGACCTCCGCTGTGGCACTATTACAAATAGAAAACCTTCTCTTGGGCTATATATACCTGCAGCGAAGGAATTAGAAGTAAATATTTATCCAAGTATTGCTCCTCCCGTTTCAATCGAGCTTTCGTTTAATCCGCGTTATAACGAAGCAAAGCTTCTGAAATGATTAACGATAATAAGGAAAGAGTAAACTCGTTGCAGGCTGTCTTTACTTCCCTCTCATCGGATATTCAATAATCATACCTATAGGTGCACCTTTCATCAGATATTCAATAATCATACCTATACACCTAATGCTTCTCCCACTTGCTCCGAAGCTTCGAAACAGCCAGAGGGATACCGACCGAACTTTACCGGCAGCTTGTATCCCTGGATCACGAACTAGGGAACTCGGAGGTTCAGCCTCTGGAACCGAATTACTGCCCCATGCCGGCCCAGATAATTTAAACTATCTAGAATGCCACTGAATTTCGCCCACGCTATACACGAATTTCGTTGATCAGCCGTGAACTTAAACGAGGGCCAGGGTATCGATTGTCTTTAGTGAAAAGAGGCCTCTATTAAATGCAATTTCTAAAGAATATCCAATCACCCCTCCTCGATCACTACCTCTCGCGAGTTGAATCATTCCAGAAGCGGCTGGACCGCGAATATACACGTTCCTGGATGGTCCGCAGCTGGTGAATTCGCGAACGGTCCACGTGAAGCTCTCGTGCTGCATTCAGCCACTCTACTCAACGCATTTACGAGCACCGTCGAGTCGGTCGTTACGTTTCCGCAACATCTACGGAATTAGCAGCGTTGTTCCGTTCCGCTGCGCGTTTTCAAGTTCGCCGCTGCCAGCTTGCCACTGCCAATCCTGTCGATGTCGACGCGTTATGAAACGAATAGCTCTAATCACGTTATTAGTTAAATGCGATAGAAATGCAAATTTTAAGATGTCTCTTGAATTTTTCTGTCATTTTCTCTCATCGTGATGTTACGACGGGAAACATTGAACTGAAAACGAGCATTAGATCGTTTGGCAGAGCACACCGGGGATCTAAACCTGATGCAATCGACGATGGAATACATACTGACAAAAGCGCAGCGATCGACTGTGCACAAATAATCTAATGCATTTCGTCGCGTTACGCAACGAGAATCAAACGCGAAATTCATCTGCGATTGGGCGCGACCAGCGATAAATCTCCGTTGGAATTTCACAAGGTACCTGATCCAATTACACGGAACAACTTCGTTACGATAACCTGCTTGTCCGTTTTCATGAAAACTGGAATTACAGAAGCGTGATGCCAGGCGGGTAATGAAATAGGAAGCGCGTCCGAGTAAAGGAGAGGAGGCTGGCTGGATGTTCGTTTGGAATGTCGCCTCTGGCGATCGAGCTTCAGAGTCGAGGGGCACTCGGCGAGCAGCTCTCCTAAGACGGCTTGTTAAAACGATGACGAACTTGAAAAAAAAAGGAGCATTCCGCGAGAGTATTGTCTCTGGGCTTCCCGCGATTCAAGCTCGTCAGAGCAAAGAGTCTGCGAGGAAGAATGGTCAAGCGTTTCGGGCGTTTCAGGCGTTGGCACCTTCGCCTGTCTTGTAAGTCTTGCAGTTCTCTTTGTAAATGAAACTAATTATCGCCTTTTGGATGCGTGGGTCGGGAAATATACAATAAGCTTGCTAAGTTTTTAGTCTCAGTATGTGCTAGAGAATAATGTGTTTTAGTAGTGTTTAAATAGAGATTAGTTAAGATATTTGCCCTGTACTTTATTGTGCTCGCACGTTTATGTCCGTTCACGCGTGTTCGCCGGTGAGCGACGCAGTTTTATTATCAGAGAAAATTGTACCGCGTCGCCATTTCATTGGGAAAGTTTTCCTATAAGTCTTGGAGGCCTCGCCGTTTCCACGGAGAAAATTGACCAACTGTGTCCAGGAGAAGTTTCACGGTTCGCCAAACATTTGCGCTTGGCCAATAAAGCGTTTGGAGCAAGTGTTATTGGAAGAATATAGCCTTCGTCGCCATGTACAGATAACGCGCGATCCTCGCCAGTGCTATATAGCCAAGCAGAGTGGACGACACAGTTGTTCCAAGTGTCGGACGTATGTAGCAATTCAAATCTATCAAGTATTTAAAAAATTTCTAGCAAATAGTTCACGTTCGCTCGTGGATCGATCTCCTAGAAAAACTATTTTCCATCAACTCTCGATTGGGAATCCGCGCGCCACCAGCTCGCTTTGAACTCGGCTGTGAAACCCATCGGAAACCGATTTCGTTGTATCGGCTGATTTAAATTTGCTTCCCCGTGAAATTGGAGCTTTGAAGTGGCTCACGTATCGAGAATGTGTTCCAAGTCCCAGATCTTGGTCCCCTATTAGGTTCGCGCGAAGAAACGCAATTTATTAAAACAATGACATCGTTGCCTCCACTATTCGAATCTCTCCAAAGCCTTCGCGCAGTGTCTAGCAAGCAAGATTCCAGAAAATGACTATCAATGTGGCCCCGCAGCTTCGAAGGTTCGATGAAAAGACTCGAGTGTTTTGTCGTACCGGCTGGTTTTACAGGGACGAGGTAATTACACATCCTGTACCAACATTTAGGTATCCCAAGTGGGCCTGGGTGCGGGTGACACGTGCTCTCAACGAGCCTCCCGCAACCCTCGTATCCACCTTGTCGAGCTGCGCGAGTAAACGGGCTACGCGAGCGTGTATTACTGTTTGCCAAGTACCACGAGAGAAGCGATAAAGCCGAGCAGAACGGTCTAATCCCCCGACTCTACGTGCCAAAGGTGACAATCGTAAAAAGACGAGAGCGAGGCTTGCGAGATACCTGGCTGGAGTCGATGGAGAAAACTGATTCCACGTGAGCGGGACGATTTTTTGCGTTGCGTGGGAGAAGAACGTCGGGATTGATCGATCGAGCTCATTAACGTTCGTTTTTCCGCGTTCCTGGAGCACAAGGGACACGAACACGGCCTGGCCAAATGAGAAACGAATGAAACAGGTAAAAAGCTGAATTTATGCAACTTCAGTGTAGTTTTTAGATGAAATAAATGATCTCGCCGTTTTTATCGATAACAGAGAGCAAAGAATTTCTGGCAGATAGGGGACGAGCCACATATGCTACTATACTAAATTAAACGCGTGGATAAATTCCAAGTGAATTTCGTCTACAGCCGCCCGACGCTATAGATTCATTTATGCCCCTCGATTTATACGTTGCCGATAATTGTGCAGTTGCACGTCGGCGTTTAATTAACTGATCCAAGCGCAGCTAGTCCGAATGCGCGTTTCCTCTAACATTTATGCATGCACCGTCGAGGAAGATGTAACGGGAATAGCCTCAAGTGCCCCAGCCTCGGGATTCAAGGTTGAATCCCACCTGACACGGTCCAGTGGAAGAACACCATAAGAATATCATTGATTCCGTTCGACCTCGGGACTGAAGCAGACTTTCAGCTTTCCATTAGGAGATATTAAATTTTCCCGATGGGTGTTAGGGGTGTAATTAAAATACTTCATCTGGCGATGTGCTTCTTCTAACAGAATTTAATCCATCGCAGGATACTTTCTTCATTTCTCTACTCCTTCGCCGGAGAACTTAGTTTCGGGAAAGGGAAAGAAGGATCTCTGAAAGAATTTGTATGTTCAGCTTTAAACAACATTTATCTTTAAGGGAGTATTCTGATCTGACGATGAGTTTTCGTCGCGTCATTTCGGAATTTTTTACAAAGAACCCATAAATACGATTGTTATTTAGTTTTTTGCTACATGCTTATTGATATTTGAACTATCTTTACGAATTTTGTTAATAGGAAAAAATGAAAATCAAACGCAGTTGACTGCTTTAAAGTAATGGGGGAAAAAAAACACTGTGACCATGATTAGGCTCGTTCTAGTGATCTGAAACAAAAAATGTAAAGAGATTCTTTATTTGTATGCCTTTGGCTATCGTCCCTACCAGAATGGTATAAAAATATTGAAAATTAAGCAAATGGCGGGGGTTTGAAAATTAAGTTTCGATTCTCGACACATTTTTTCAACTTTAAGTGTCTGTGAAAGTTTAAAAACAAAATATTTTATCATAATTCTGGTAGGGACGATAGCCAAAGGCATATAAATAAAGAATCTCTTTACATTTTTTGTTTCAGATCACTAGAACGAGCCTAATCATGGTCACAGTGGTTTTTTTTCACCATTACTTTAAAGCAGTCAACTGCGTTTGATTTTCATTTTTTCCTATTAACAAAATTCGTAAAGATAGTTCAAATATCAATAAGCATGTAGCAAAAAACTAAATAACAATCGTATTTATGGGTTCTTTGTAAAAAAATTCCGAAATGACGCGACGAAAACTCATCGTCAGACCAGAATACCCCCTTAAGCCAGGCTGTGATTCCTCAAAGTGTCATAGGCTTGGGAAAGTCGAAAGCTCGTAACTCGCGACACGAGGATATTCTGAAACGCGACACGTATTTTAACATCCTCGATGGTGCTCCCCGTGGCAAGCACTAACGAGGTAAAATTTTTTAGTCCAATAAAACCCGCGGCGAGAGTTACTCGGCCTGGTATCAATCGACTCGACCCCCGCCACGGGCTCTTTCATCTCTAACACAGAAATTAGGTTCTCCCTTGGCGGATATTAAATGAGTGATTACAGCGTCGTGGACAAGGAGGACGCAGCAGGGGGTCCCGTATAAGGATTATTACCAGCCGGTTTCCGACCACGCCAACGGGTCTCGGTCACATTTACACGGTACCTATATCGATATTAAATTCTGTTTTCACGGAACGACGAGAGATTCGATGATAGAGGGTGGATTAAGCGGCGCGCCGATAAAAAAGAAAAGAAATTTCCCCGCGAAGGAAGACTTTACTCCTTCTCAACAAATATAAACGTGCATTCGAAAAAATCTGCGACCTTTCGTCTATAATTAAACCCACGCAATAGTGCATCACGGGGATATTTCGTTCGCTGGAAATCTCACTGAAAAATATTTTTCGCTTTTCATACACTGTTTTGTATCTGAATCATCCGCGAATGAGTAACCCAGATATGTACATGCGAGCGCTGTGCGTGAATTACTCTTAAAATAACTTCGAGCGAATGTAATCTCACGAGCCACCCTCTCAAAAAGCAATCATCGGCTTTATTATTAATATCGATCGAAGAATTCGTTGCTGAATTTACGCCCGGCTACGGATTACAGGCAAAAATTTTCTGCACGTACACGACCACGAGCCCGATTAAAACTGCGTCGTTTGCATACGTTAAATTTTAACGTCGACCCTTTCCATTATCCGCCGAAAGGTTGCGAGGACACGTCTGTGTAACTTTCGCACACAGACACACGTGGCCTGAACAATACTTTCGACTGCCGACGCGAGATTTCCTATTCGCGTTACCGTCACATTTTAACTCGACGAATGAAGACAACGTTGCGCTACGTGCTCCAACTCGAAGCAAACAAGATTCGATATTTCCTGAAAACTATTCCGCTTCTTCCAGCTTCCTTCCCCGTGTATTCGAGGCTCGTCGGACCCCCTGCCGCCAATGCATGCTCTGGTTGCTTATTCTAAGTGCAACGCGAGGTACCAGCTACGAGGAAAGCGATTTCTGGAGCAAAAGTAACTTGAAAAATACAATGAAAGGTAAGAGGAAAAATGCAGAGAAGTTTTGTCGCTGCGAACATATCATTTCCGCCGATACTGATATTGAAAACCTATAAGAACCTCAAGCACTGGGAATCTGTTTGACATTTACAGAATCACTTACCTTTGACAGAGGAATCATCTATAAGCAGATGCTAAGTAGCCTGTGCAATTGCGCCGAAGTCTACAGGCATGAGGATTAAATGGGCGTAGAAATTGAAGGTAGAATGGAATTTCATTTCGAACCGACAGAATCTTTCAGAGAGGAATATGAGAAAACTTACGTGGAGGGAACTTCCCTTCGTGAGTATTGTTTTCCCCGTTGGAAAAAGACTTCCTAAAGTATCGACGACACCGCTGCACGTGTCTAACAGACACGGTTGCCATCGTGCAACCGGAAATGAACGTGTGCCTTGTGCACGTAGCCTGACACAATGCAGCTCGTACCGCAATGCAATTCTGCTCGCGCGAATCCGCGGTTCAGTGTTTATTCAAAGCGAATACCGAGCGCAGGTATTTCGTCTGAACTCGATCGAAAGATATATAGCAATCTGGAGTTTAAAATACCCTGCTGCTTAACGTGTTTTATGTATTTTCTTTTCTGCATTACTCCACGATATTTGCGGTAAATCATGATCATGGAGAAATATGAAGAGGTGAGGAGAAATTGATTTCACCAAATCAAACTTGCTATTTACATTTTATTTGCCGATGACAATTTCGTGTTTCGTGTTTGCAGTGTTACCGCATGGTCGTTTGAGCTTCGAGAAGCCCTCAGCCCCTCGACGAAATCGTCATCTGCCGAACGGCGAATTCGATTGCTCTGTTTGCTGGTGAAACGCGTAATCGTTTGAAAGAGTAATTGCGGTTTCACGGCTGGACAGATTCCAGAGCGCTTCGGGGGTTTCTCTCGGTTTATAGGTACTAACGTTTGCGCGGAAGTAGTCTAGAATTAATGGAAAAATATAGAAGTAACAGGTAGAAGTGACCAATATCTATATATATATATAAAAGAAGAAGTCCTGATTGACTGACTGACTCATCAACGCTCAGCTCAAACCGTTTAACCTAAGAACGTGAAATTTGGAAGGTACAGTTTTCATGGCGCAAGCATCCACTAAGGAACGATTTTTGGAAATTCCATCCCCAAGGGGGTGAAAAGAGGTAAACTGTGTTTTCATGGAGTCCTTAATATATTTTAGGCCCGAAGCGAAGCGCGGGGTATTTGGTTAGTACCTACTGAATAATCGCATTGAGTCTTTCACGTGAAACACGACGCTGCTCGTTTCTAAGGAGTGTGTATTTCATACCCAGCAAAGTGAGTAATAATTTAGTAAAATAATTGCAAAGTGCACCAAGAGTACACTTAGTTTCAACTAAGTAGCCTTAAGCCTGAAGATAAGACTTAGTTTAAAACCATTAGTTGCAAGACTTTTTCCAAATTTCTCAAAATGCACAAGGCATCGGTCGAACACGGACCAGAAATATTTCGTAGAAATGTGTCACTTTCGTAGGTACCTCCATGCTGGTGTGCTCGGTTCCTTGGTAACGTTTCCCAAGCATTGCGACTTGCAAAACGATATCAAACCAAAGCCTACGATCTAGTTTAAGTGCATAAATTTCGAAATCCTTCTGTATTCATCACCTCATGATTTCCTCACAATTACGCGATATCCACGGTAATCAAAAAGCAATAACCTTAATAGCAGGGTTTCATGAATATTCATTACTCCGTTTAGTACAAATAGTTTGTAGGTACTATTATATATTCCGTGACAGGGTTATAAGGTTTGAGTTGAAGCTTGCAGATTGACTAATTGCATGAAATTGAGTTTAAATGCCGTCACTGCTGGCCAAAGGGCACTTTAATGCCCGCCACAAATCTCGATGCTTATGTAGAGAATCGATATCGCGGCTAATGCTTCGAGACAGCCATTTATCTCTGATTATTAGATAAGTGTGATGCGCGTCACATATGTTTTCCATTATGCGACGATAGGGGAGACGGAAACACGTGATTCCAGAATACCTTCCATCCTCATCATTTACATCATCAACTTCCAACAAAATAGTTTCAATTAGACAAAGCTTCTACTCCGTCTGTACTCTCATTGATCATCTGCTGAAAATTCGGAAATCCCGAGGCATCCCCTTCTCGCGACGTCCGTCGTAAGGTCTATGAAAAAATTTCACTTTGCCATTTCGTCGGCACGTGGTCACACGTGACTGGAATTAAAAGGCGCGATGCGACGAAGCATAGAACGAATAACTCCCCGGAGGACGAGTCGAGAAAAATAGGGGAATATAACGCGCAGCGACAACCCATTCAATCGAAAACCTCCCGAAGCCGTATGTAATCGAAGTTTCCCTCCTCTTTAATCCTCGACTCCGCGCTCCCACGAAGCGACACGGAATTACGGGCACAGAATCTCGCGAAAATTGAGAAACTTAGGGTAAATCCGGAAAACTTTCCAGCCGGTTCGCCGCAATTCGGGCGGCAATACAACTTTCTCGGGGGATTGCCGCGTGTGCCACTGGCAACTGAGTTGTGAATGACTGGAGGGAATCAATGAGGACGGCGTCGCTCTGGGGCGTTGACGCTTATGTACGCGTCGCGACGCCGACCCCCCGCGCCTTCTCAAACACTGGAGACGAAGAGAAAGCAAACGGGACGAGGGAGCTCGCTCGATTACCGCGATTATCTTTACGGCGCCACATCTGAAGGATCGTAGACAGGTGTTAACTTTGTTACGAGGCAACGAATACGATTAGCATCGAGTTGCAAATAGCAATTCGAGCCGCGTATCATCTAGACCAGCGATGCCCCGATGGGCGGCCCGAGGGTACGAGCATCCATCGCATTTTCCAAAGCTCGCGTGGAAGGGGGTCTCGAAACCAATGAAGTTGCAGGCATGTAACGGATGAGGAAAACTCGAGTAGTGTGCGTGTAGGCTCGTACCCTGAAATCAGCATGTAACCGTTACATGCTGATTTCATTGCGATTAAATTGATTTGACTTCTGGTTATAGGCTGATTTCGAGTCGTTTGGATTTGCGGTTATGGGTTCTATTTTTTGATGACAGGATAATTTTTTAAACCCTGGGGGGTTTCTTTTTCTTCATAATTTTGTATTGTCGTCCAAACTACGTATGCCTGCAAAGTTTCAAGTCTAAGGATAGTTGGAAGTGGGTTAAAATGGAGTTTCTAGATTTGAACTGAACAAACATACATACAAACAAACACACAAACAGAGGATTGAAGCTGAATAAAAATCGTTTAATAACAAATTTTTTGTTAATCAGAGGTGTAAGTGGGAATGTTCAAGTCTATTTCGTCCAATTACATAATATTATTGTTTAATCATTAGTCAATTCCTGTTTATTTTCCCAATTCCTAAAATGTAGAACACTGGGGCTCCAAGAGTCCCAGTCATATAAACCTACGGGTACGAGCCTACACGCACACTACTAGAGTTTTCCTCATCCGTTACATGCCTGCAACTTCATTGGTTTCGAGACCCCCTTCCACGCGAGCTTTGGAAAATGCGATGGATGCTCGTACTCTCGGGCCGCCCGTCGGGGCATCGCTGATCTAGACCATTGTAATCTGACTACGAGTATAGTCGCACGATTACGAAGATCCGGATTGAACAAATCCAACCAACGATTCTATTCTGTTTCACAGTTCTACGATCTATAAACCTCTACGAAACTTTCCACATCTGAGGTTTCCGTGCATCGTGATTGGTATATCAGATACCTATATTCGCTTGGCAGGGACACCATTGGTTTAAAAAGAATAGAAGAATATAGGAAGTGTGTGAATGTATGAATGGTACGATATGGTTGGGAAGAAGATGTGCGAAATCGTTCTGCAGAAGATACTTGAAACTCCGGAGTTCCTACTTTCTCCGACCCAAGTTTTCCTCGAACATGCAAGTACGATGTACCCAGGAATCCGGAGAATTTGATCTTTGGCTTAAGTTCGTGATATTAGCTTAAAAAGAATAGACGTCTGAAATGATCGATCTTTAGAATGCACGTCCCGGGAATTAAATGCCGCGTAAGGATAAATTCTTAGCGCGACGCACATGTTCAGCTACGAAATTAGGAATCACGAGATGGTAATTCTGCTGAAACAATTTCGGCAACTGAACACGGTCGTAATTGATGCAGGGTGATTCCGCGAACGCGCGGGTACACGCGCCCGCGTAACCACGCGTGCAGCTTCCCTGCGCGTATCGCGCCACGGATGGCTTCGATACAGACTCGCACACCCAATGTCACGAAGCTCGCACGTGCACCTATCGAGCTGCGATTTGCATGCGTGCCATTTGTATGCACGAGCCGACGCGTATGCAGATCACCGAGCGCGGCTTGTTCCGCGAGAAATATCAACTTCCCGTCGGTGTTTCCGCCAAATTTCGTCGACCCCTGAACTGCGTAAAACATCCGCGAAATTCGTTCGCTCGTTTACTCTTTCACTGTCGCTATCGTCGTTGAATTAACCGCGACGCGGTATCCACACAAAGGAACCTTTAAGTTCTAATAAGTTACTAATAAGTAGTAATATACATATTGCAAACGAGCCACGAGATTTTATGTGGAATAATAGATAGAAGTGACTAATGAACTGCAGCAACAAGTTTTAATACAGTAATTAATGAGCAGGTGAATTTCACGAGAGAATTTTGTAAGGCAACAGAGGTGAAGCGCATCGTTGTTTCGTGTTCAACCATCCCGAAAGATGTTAAATCGGCGAAGCGGGTTCGTATGGGTAACGACAACGTATTTCGCCAACGGTAACGAGCGATACCACGTGAATGAATTTCATCGATTACCCGTAATCAAACGGCCGTAAACGATGCGTGGTATCAAATAAATTTCATTTCGAGTTTCGTTCGCGTTGTAAATCGCGGGACTTGGAGCCGGAGCCGCGCGAATATATGCATATTAAAGCGTAACATAAATTCCGCCGGTGCGCAGGATGAGGCCGTCGATAATTTGTCGACGGCGAGGGGCGTTCGCCCATCTTCAGCGCGATAACCATCGTAAAACGGCGGAAGATTGAACGGTTCTCGATAAAATCACCCGGGCAATTAAGGATAATGCTCTCGATGGGATATCGCGGGTGGGCGAGCGCGTGGATCACGCTTTTCGACCGTGGCGCGCGAGTTACGAAACTTTCCGTGGAATCTATTAAGCAGCTTCGAGTGGAAGATGCAATTACGTTTGTGCACGGCAACCCTTAAGAGCAACACCGACTGCGCCGAGTCGATTCTATTAAAGCTGTTGCGCCGGCATTCCCCCTGCGAACTCGCGCCGCGTAATCCATATTTAAAGTGCGCGTGGTAATTTCCAAGTACAAACGGGCTCGTACGCTTCCAAGCGTCGACAGGCAGCTCTCAACGCTACACAGGGTTACTTCTGGCCCTTTTCGAATCGATTTCATGCATATGCGCTTCAGTTGAGTCCAAACGGTAATGAGATTTTCTATTTTATGCAAAGCGGAGAGAAGTGGGCGAGCAGGATACAGTGGGACACTGATTTAATATATATATACATATATATAGGGTAAGTTAGGGAGAGTTCGACCACCGGGAGAGTCCGGCCAGTGTTGATATTTTAAGACTGACGCAAGATAGGGCACTGTGTGTCATTGACACAAAAGAAATGAATGCGCCTGTTGTTAATCTTGCATTGACCATTGTCACAAATCCATATTTAAATTATAGGAAACACTTACGACTTTATGCGTGTCTGAAAGTTTTTAGACCAAGTAACAGTGCTGGTGATATTTGAAAGACAGGTAAGTTTATTTACACTACACCGATATTGGGGGATATAATATGCATAAAACTACAGTGTCATCCCAACAATACGTATGTATTCGTTTTTAATTTATTTTGACAAGGTGGTCGATCACTCCCTTGATTATGGGATAGTCCGTCCACATGTTTTTTTCTTACTGTAAACCCATCTTCAGATTCAGGGAGCGAAAATTCCATTCTACAAGATAGTGATATGTCGTTAAAAGCCTGGGACCGAAAACGAAATCTCGAAAACTGACGATTGGATTAAATGTGTGCACTGAAGCCGTTGGTTTCATGATACTAGATGCTTAAAGTACCAGAATGTTTGTGATTTACATGAAAAACTGAAGAAGAAATAACATATCAATTAACTTCTTCGTGTATTATACTTTTTGTAAGCTACTTTTTGTTATTTTTCAAGGTCGGTCCCACTCATAGTGGGTGGACGATCTAACCCCGACATGCGGGTGCGACCGACCAGTTGCAGTGCGAATGTTTTTGGTTGAAAATGAAAATAAACATTTGAAATTATCGCACACTAGGGTAGATGTCCCAATTACTGCCACTTGATTTATTATATGTAATAAAAACGTAACGTATAAAAAGAAATGTACAAAAAATAGTTATTATTAATTGGAGATTCTGATTTACATTAAAATAAAAAAATATATGTACTCATATGTACCTAGGACAAGATGATTTTCGAGGTGACAGTTATAGGTACACTAGGATCGCTGGCGAATTTTAATTAATTATTAATAAATTCTTCATATTTAATTCATAAAACTATTTTTTTTTAATGAAAGAGATGTTAAATAATATTATGTTGCAAACTGAAACAATTTTTAGGTTACACAACACGTGAAATGATTAAATGAAGTTCGGTTATAGGTAATCTTAAGGTGGCAGTAATTGGGACATCTACCCTATAATTTATATATATCCTAAATTGCTTAGGCTTTGTTTTAATGTGCCTAAAACGACAAAAATGTGAAAAACAACGATGCTACAATTTATTTTCCAAAAAGTGGTCGGACTCTCCCGGCCTTGCCCTATTCATAATAAGGAAACTATTAGGAGGAATTGCGATCCCTCAAATACTGAACGAACGCGGACAGTTTAACTCTGTCACTCCTCAATTATCCTCACGAACTCGCGATACAGTTCAAAACGAAAAGCTGAGAAGCGTCAATAGAGTTATTAACGTGCTCGAGATTCCTAACGCTTGCTCAGTCCCGATAATTTCCAAGCTCCGCATAGTTGGATATGCTCGTAGATTGTTCTGTGCTCATAGAATAATGTACGACTATTAAAATATTCCGTGCAAGCGCGATGCGTTCGACAGCGGGCGAAAAACGACGGACTTGGATGACCCACATAATCGAGTGGTCCTATAACCCCGATTCAACCGATGAAGGAGCATGAAAATAGGATAATAAGAGTCTGGCCGAGAGATAGGGCAAGAAAATGAAGACGAAAAAGGGACGTTAAAGTAGAACTTCTTCGAAGTGCCCCTCCTTCTATCTCGACCCGCCCCCGCCGCGTGGTATTTTAACGAGGATCTTTGTGCGCGCCACTGAAAGGGAAGGCTCGAGCTTTATCTCGTCATCCCCCGAAAAAATGCTGGCGCTAAATTGGGCCACATAATCGAGTAGCAGAAACGAGCCTGCCGTCTCTCAACGAGGAAATGTTTAATGCAGTCGGGGTTGTTGCTAAACGGGGAACGACTGCGTACGTGGATCGTTCGTTTCTCGATTAACCGCGGTTACGCGAAATTGAAAGTTGCAGAAGTTCAAAAGGGAGAGGGTTTCGCAAGCTGCCTCGAGGAAATGCGCGCAGACATTCTTGGGAAACGTCGGAAAGTACGTGTAAACATGCAGCAGTCGATCAGAGCGCACGCCAAGCTAGGTACAGATGTTTGTGTACAAATCGACCAATCTGCGCGCGAATAAAATGTCGAAAGCCTGAACCGGCGCCGTCACGCTTTAAACAAGCTAAAACGGGAAGATCGGTCTCGAGTTTGCAGTAGAAGATTCCTCGTTCCGCTCGTGTATCACCGTCGTTCTGAAATAATTCACGCAAATTCAGACAAAGTTCTTAGCATTCCTCTTCCTGAACTTACTTTTAATAAATACGAATTTCTGCAGCTGTTGAATACGGGCGAACGAAGCCCGGAAGCTTTCCCTGAAATTCCGCCCTTCCCAGAAAAAAAAAAAAGATAAGAGGGTGCGCCAGAAGGATAGAGTGGTGACATAAAGCCTTCGTACACCGTGAACGAATGGAAATGGCCACTTTCCCCGAAGATGGATCCAAAGTACAGCCCATTCCGATTCAAGGGGTTGTCGCCTTTCCCAAGTCGTCCTTCTGCGACGAGTTCCATGTCAAAAGTTCCATCGCTGCCCGCCCCGCGTGACTCGCCGAGCGAAAATTCTGAGTCTACTTAAAGAATGTATAGAATGCTTCGGATGCGTGGAGGAGCAGGATCCGCGAAGCTCGCGGCATTAACTATGCCGCTCGATTTAACCGAGGAACAGTGGCTCGTGCGATTTGTTTGCAGCGGGACGGCTGGAACAATGGGCCGGTGATTACCGCGATGAATTTATTCATGGCGTGCCGTCTTCGAGACGCTCCTATCAGACAACGGACGAGAAATCCTCCTGGTTACACCCCCGAGATCCTGCGCGCGGATTAAGAAGCGCGCGCGAAAACAGCCGGAAATGAGATCTCGATTTACGAAACACCGCGTTACGCGAATACTCTCCACTAATTAATTGAGTTACTAACCTAGATCTCACGGGCAACGATCGTAAGAATGTTACTGCTGTTCTGAGCTGCTCTAACAGTACCGTACAAATGGAGTTGTTTAGTAAGAAACATGGAATACGTTTCTGCGTGGATTATGACCACTTACTTAGTTATTTTCTCACTCGGCGGTGATAAAGTTCTTTTCCTGTTTCAGCGAGACTATCGGAGACATTTCGCGTGCACCGAGGGTGTGGTAATGACGCCAAAAAGTTACCACATACGTACGAAGGATCTATCATGTGTTTTGCGCACACTATGTCCATGCGGTCCAGCTAGCCTGTGAAATATTCGCCAGGAGGGGAATTGGCTAGAACGTAATTCTCATCTACATCAACTGCGACGGAAAAACTGAATAATTCATACAGGATTTCAGTGTGTTCAGCTGAAACCGCGCATTAGTGACACTGTTGCGATGTATAAGTATCGTAGTTCGCACGAGGGAGGATAAAACTGCGAGGGTAAAGGGAAGTGGTGCACGTTCACCCTGATTCTGATATATTACTTTAGGGTCGCGTTATTTCATTAGCTGGACTTCGTAATAAATAGCAGGTCTCTCGTTGACAAATGGGGGAAAGAGTGCGCAATACCAAGGAAAAGATCTTTCTAAACGAGCAATATATTTTTTTACCGTTTTAGAGGAAGAAGAGAGAGGAAAATTCCTTGTTGACGATCCTTCCTTCACAAATATTTCGCTTCTGCATTTCATTTCCTTTGTTAGAGGAGTAATACCTGAATGAAAGGTGTGTAAAGTGAGACTCTAATTTAGCTGGGGAAGCGTAATGATTTTAGATGCCTTATGAGTCTTGGGGGAATAATTTCGAGCACATTGCTACTTTAGGAGCGGCGTAATCCCTCGCTGGGATAGCATTTCACGGAATTAAACTTCTTTATAGAACCTAACTACCCTTAACACTATCGATCTTAAACGACTGCTTGCAATCACCATTTCTATACCTATGTACGTATTTCAGCGAACATAATTGGTCTGCTCGAGCGGTAATTCCGTGGTAAAGCATCTAGGTTGTTGAACTAAAGAAACAAATAACCTTGCTATGTTCGAGAGTCACTTCACGAGGAGTATCTACGTACATAGGTATAATGCATTTCAGAGGTTCGTTGTTGAGGCATTGTTCCACCAGCCTCGAGGATTATTGGCAGTCTATGCAAAAGTTGGCTGCCCGTGCAGACGATTATGCATGAAATCGTCGAGCGATCCGTGCTCTTTTTTAAGGTATATCGAATGAAGATCGAAGCCTGCCTCTCGAACTCGATCTCTCCACTTATCGTTCTCAGTCGCGACGCTCGCAACGGCCACTTCCGTGCTCCAACTTTTCGAGTAAGGAAGTACCTACTTTGCATCGCGCAATCCACTTCAAAGACTTCCCACTGAAGCGACATTTTTCTTGCCATGCTGGCTAACAAACTTCGCTCCTTTGCGTAACGAGAAGAACGAACCGCCGCCGTATATTATCCACCGCCCCAACATTGCAACGTTTGAGCAGAGCACACATACAAACGGGCGACCGTAAAAGCAGAATTTCCTCGAATAAATGGACACCAAGCACGGCGAATAATTCAATAAACCCCGCGCACCAAGAGGGAAACAGTAAATTTTTTTTTAAGCGCCGTCGAAGTCGGTTAATGAGTCGCTGGTGAAAAAGGGGTCGCGGGAATATTTCGCGCGGGATACACCGCCGGATCGGGGCGAAAAATGATCTCGTATATCTGTCGAGGCGGATTACTCGTTACGAGGCGGTCAGATACTCGATTCGCAATTTATCGAGCGGAAACGGTTCGCGAGACGACTGCCTAATACCAGTTAATCTAAGTTGATAGGCGCGTCCGAGCTATAAGCTATTTTAAATCTGAACGCCAGTGTAAACGACGTAACGTAAATAACATGTTTAATCGAGAGATCGGGACAAATACTGAATTTCATGATTTCTCTCTTTGTCGCGGGGTAACCGGGTGTTCTTCGTATACCGAATCGACGGGCTTCAATGGAAATGGGAAATAAAATACGATAACCTAGAGTGGATATTTCGCATGCAATGGGAATTTCATTGAACGGTACCTCGATACTTGATTCCATATTTTCAATAGCAAGCAATGCTTCCGCTGCTAACTATTCATAGTTAATTGGAAGTCATTCGACGATTTCCCCGCGTCAACTCAATCGTCGTAACAAAGTCGATCAACGGTGACGCGAGTCGAGCGACCTTTGGAATATTTTGTTTCCGCTTGACCACAAGTTTCACCTCGAGAAAGGTCGAGAACGAAACAAATCGATTGCCAAGGGAATGCGAAACATCTGGGTTTCGAAACTCAGGACGGTCCACTAGGCTTCCGCGGACGATTGTCCACGAGGGGGAAGTTTTACGAATTCCTTCGGCGGAATAGGCGTTCTGGGGCTACTCGTCTAAAAATTACATTCGTGATCGACGATCGTTCGGCGCAAACTTCGACGATACCCGAGCAACGAGTTTTCGAAGGAGGACGTGTAGGGACTGCGAAAATTTTCAGGAGGAATAGAGCTTTTATCGCGACCCTGCCGGAACAATAAATTGCAAACTCTGATCTCTTAGTGAACTCTATGTCCCAAGCCTCTGCCGAGAGAAGATTAAAAAGTAATTAGCCGTACACTCTGGTTTTGAAGCGGGCAATGATATCGAATGGAATGCAGATGATAAGAGGCAACGGGACAAGAGGGACATTTTCGACGAAACTCCCTCGTTGTCTCCGTATTCCGCGAGCCGGATTACAATTTTGTTTAACTTTCTGTGGCGCGGCGAGTTCCACCGCTGTACCAGGCGATCCAATTTACCCCGCCTTCGTCGTCCTGCTGTTTCCAAAGTTACGATGCAACTTCTTCACTCCCGCCCTCTTCATAAAGAAAAAGTGACAAGCGTGGCTCTTTGCCGACTGTGCCTCGTGCCTCGTTATCTTCGAATTCAAGACTCAACGTCGACGTTCGAAACTTTCGGATTCGCGGTTAAAGAGGCAAGCACGGGAACGTTCTCTGCGCTCATCGCCAGGCGCGGAAGCTCCTGCTGCAAGCTAAGCAGCGACTCGCGAAATTACCATATTATGCGGAACGTATGTCTGCAAATCAACCCTGACGAAGACGGGCCAAGATAAAGTAGAATATTTGTCTCAAGTCAGATTCTCCTGAATCCTACGCATCAATCATTTGAAACGACTGAACTAAGCCCTGCACATACTCCTCTAAAAGAAGCTTCTAAAAAGAACCCCGGAGTGTTGAGATCTGAAGATGAGAAATCTCATCAGGGTGAAGAAGTACAGAATTTATGACCACCAGCAATACACATTGCTTACAACTGTATCTTCGTGAATGATTTGCAGATTCACGTTGACTGGACGCGATTCATTCATTCATTCAGCCAGTGCACGCCTCCAGGTTCGTCGACCCTTCGATCGATCTACGTATGATAATGCATATAAAGACCTTGACTTTGCGACATTTCCGGGCGGCGATGGATCTTGATTGCCTTCTGATTGCCTCCAGAGGAAACCGCTTCCCGCAGGATGCGTCCTGGCCGGCTCCACCACGGCACCACTTCTACTTTGCACTGCGGTTCGCGTGATCGATGCGCGAGAATCACCGCGATCCCTCCGCGTCGCACGGTCACGCGACGTCCGCTGGATCAGCGGCCCTCGCCAGGTACAACGAACGACACCTTGCAGCGAGAAGGGCCCGGAAGAGGCGTGCACGTGGATGGAGGGTACCGCGCCGCGTGCACCGGGGGTTGAGATGCATTCGACGGTTAACTAGGGTGAGTACCTGGAGAGCGTGGCGGATTCTAGACGGGGAGGGCACCGCGAAGGACTCGAGGAGCCGAAGGACGAAAGCGCAAAAGCGGATGAATCGCTCGCGGCGCGGGCTGGGCGGTGACTGAGCGGACCGAGGCGTCTCGACGCGCGGCATCTCTCCCACCCCTCTCTCCCGCATCCTGCAAGCCTGACGGATACCACTTTTCGGGCTCCCTTCGCGCCCTCGCGTCTTGCTTCGCCGCGTGGCATTTAACTCTCCCTCTACATTTCTTATTTACTCGCCAGTGCCGCGCTGAATGCCCAGGCAGTGGCCCCCATGCGTGCCTTCTGGCAACTCAAGGGCTGCTGGGCCTATTAATGTCTGCTTTCAACCGACGAATTCAGCGGGCGGAGGAATTCGGCGATAAAAGGGAAGGGCAGTTCGCGCCTGCAGTTCGTCGCTGTTTGGCGACGCTACGTGAGCCGTGATCGCGAAAATGAAACTTCCAGATCTGGACGATCGAGGAAGCGAAAAGTGGAAGAAGACGCTGTTTAGTCAGCCCATCCTTAAACGAGGCCAGACCGTGTAAAAATAAATTTTCTTGCAATATGCACCGGCTCCCTCGGAACTCCGGAAATCTATCGCAGCTGAAAATAACAGTTCCAACGACGGAAATAGAGGCAAGTGCCACGTGGGATCGATTCGATGCAAGTATTGACTTGCTCGAAGAACGCTGGGCGACATTTCCCGGCGAACAAGCACCTTCTAATTACCGCGATTCGATCGGGGTGTAATCTAGCTAGCAAACGTTTTCAGAAATAATTACGACTCGAGTACCGCGCTGTTAATTTCGCCCAAGGGCTCTCCCTATTAAAAGCAGAGTAGAAATTGCGAGTATCTAGAGTGAAGAGGTGTTTTCTATTTAATTTTACTCCGCCGAGATTGAATCGCTAAGTTTGCACACTGCTCGGTGTAATTGGAGGATCATCTACTTAAATGACTTCATCGTTCGGCAAAGTAGCCCATAACTCAAGCGCTCCACCGTGCCGTACAAGATAAGTAATTGTTTTACATTAAATAGACGATCTTTCTTGACAAAGTGTCTCAGCTTCCTGCGACCATATCACTTTGTATAACATCCTTTCCGCTTTTTTACAGATACTGGCGAATTGAGATTAACAATTAGAAATCCCTAAGCGCACTGCCACCCTGAAGAGGACTCTTAGAAATGCATATAAGAGAAACCTTCCCTCGTACGTATCTACAAAAAGGTTTGCTCTATTCGGAAAAACTGCGCTTCGACAATTTCCATAAGCCGCGCTCAATTCAGTTTACATTTTCCAAAACTTTTGCCTGTTTTTCAAAGTTGCACCTAGTTGTTGCCACGGGATCGCGATTAAAACTTGCACCTGACCATCGCAATTTTAATTTAATCAACCCGATATCGTCCCAACCAGAGAATTATGCGCATGCATATTAAGCGACTGTTCGCGAGCCGATTTTTAAAACCACTCCCTGTATTCTTTTGCGTCTCGACTAATTGCTCTTGCAAAAAATGGAGATTCGACGGCACAATTCCATTCTAAGAGCCGCTCGTCGAGCACGCCGAATACGGGGACGTGGTTGCTAAGCTTCGCCGTTGAAACATAAGGTAAATGTCCCAATCTCTGGACACGTCCCAATACCTGGACACTAGTGTAAATAATGCTGATTATTACATTTAATATATGCTTTATCCATAAAAGAACTATTTTATTCAATTACACAAATATTTAATTAAATATATTCATATACATATTCTGCCCTCTTTAGTTAAAATGTCCTATCTAGCATTTTGAAACAACCGAGAAAACTGAAGTTTTATCGTTTACTTTGTACCGTCCTTATTTTCCTTTATTCACATTAAAACATGATGTCATTATTTCGTAACAGCCTAATATATTTTTTTGTAATAGGTGTACCGGTAGGTAATGTATTATTAACGTACCAATTAATTAATTGTTTTAGATCGGATATTTTGACCATTTGGAAATAAGTTAGGTTAAATACATTAGACTGTTTATAAATCTTTACGAAGCACTTAGAGTTTTCTAAAATTACTTAAAAGGTAAAAGACGTGTGCTACTTCAAATATATCAACATATCTCAAAAAATGAAAAAATGCTAGATAGGACGGTTTAAGGGGACTAGGCAGTCAGAAACTCGATTTTTTTTTGTTGCATTTTTCGAAAGTACCACCCTTCCCGATTAAAATGCCGTTTGGTTTATGTTAAAATTCCCAAAATTGAGGATTTTACAGCCGAAAAGGTCGAGCGCGCCATAAACCGTTTCTGCGCGCACGCAGGTAGACTAGATTCCTCTTTCGAAACTTTAAGCGCGTTTTTCTCGGAATCATATTTCCTCTTCGTTTTGCAGTGATTGGGAAAAAACGGAGGTATCAGTCGATTTGAAAAAAATTCAGCATATATGAAACATGTCTAGTTACGACCTGGACCTACGCATAAGTCTGTAAAAACTCCTGGTTTGTCAAAAAAAAAAATAGAATGGCTCTTTTCCCTGGCGAAAAATGACGTTTCTTTAAAATTTGCCGTTTTGCAGCCACCATTTCTATAATTTTGATTTTTTCCTTTTTCAATAGGTTCGGGGCAGAATAGGGGCCAGGGCAAAGTATAAATTTCACAGGATATTTCACAATTAAATTTCTTACGGCCAGAATCACTGCAAAATTACAGCGGCTCCAAAAAAAACGCCTACATATCAGACGACTGTAGCGCTGTCATACATATGTATATAATATTCAAATCATTTCTTTTTTACTGTTTATAGTATTAATAAACATTACCCGAACGTACTAGTCACAATTTGTGTTCATCTCCTTGTAAATAATTCGCAAAAAATACTTGATTTTCGAGCGATCTGACTGCCTAGTCCCCTTAACTAAGGAGGGCAGTATTTTTCTTAGTAAACTCGTAACACTCGTAATAAAAATAAATTTTCTTGAACTGACCGGTTTACACCATTTTAGTGTTGCCGTTAGCTGATTTGCTAAACAGTCTCTACTTTTTCTTAAGCGAATATTATTAATAATGTTTAGGAAAATGTTGCTTTGCAGTATTATTTTCTGATTGAATTATTAAAATTTATGGTCGTATTAGTTTTTTATTCGCGTGTCTATCTATCGGTACAGTGAAATCCCGGAACGGCCCGAAACCTGACCACGCAGACCATCTATGCAAACTGCGACTTATCTTACGCGTTATTGTTGACGGAATAATACAATAGTTATTTAGGACTGTAGTACGTATTACTTTGTATTGTACTTATCCTTCTGTAAGTATACTTCCCCTTTTTTATCTTGTTTTAACGATAATATTTAATTTGAAAGATTTTTTTGACATATAGCCTTAAAATTAGTCATTCGATAATCTATTCTTTTTTACACAATTTCATTTACTGATTTCCATAAATTACTTATATAGAAGAAATCGCTGATCTTTTATCATATGTCTATGTAATGGGATAGTTAAATTGGGACACCGGAACATATTAGTTAAGCTGTCCAGGTTTTGGGACCGTAAAATCGGGACACCGGGACATACTAGTTCAGCTGTCCAGGTTTTGGGCCATTGTAAGGACAACGAATTTTCAATATTTTACAAAATTATTCAAACCAATAATGGTTTTTTTTTTAATGATAAAGTACACACGGTGCCCCATGCAATTGTAAAATCGTTTATATATATATATATATATATATCGACTTGTATAACTGAACAATTCTCAAACGTGTTTCCGCCGTACCTTAAATGTCCAGGTATTGGGACATTTACCTTAACTTTGTTTCTCGATGTTGGATCGGTTAATAGATCGGCTATAATGGTGCCAAAACATCGCTTCAGGCAATCATCTTTCACGGCAATTCTATTCTGTAAGATCCTCTTATACAGGGGACTTTGAATTTTCGAATATTTAATCCACGTTTCAATTCAACTTTCTTGAGAGTGATCAATTTCTTTCGCGGGCTGTAAGGAATTCCGAAACACCCGGTAGTTGGTATTTGAAGCTTGTGGAAGTACTCGAAACTCCTCGTGAAGTGAAAAGCATTTACGTGGTTCGGTACGTTTTGTATGGCGCCCGTTTCATTTCCCATTCGTGCTCCGCAAGTCACTTGAAACTTCCTTTAAACATTCGCGAATCACTTGGTAAGTTACCGTTTATACGAGCAAGAATGGTTGGCGTGTAAAATGTATAACGATAGACAATTCAACGCGAACAGTCAGAACTTAATGAAACATAATACTGACTACGACTGTAAGTTTAAAGTTTCAGTTAGTAATTCTACGCCACCGATAGATGTAGCCACGATGTGTAGGAAGAGAATACTATATACCGTTAAGGAACTAGTTCTTGATCAGGCACTAATTTTTGATCAGTTCATGAAATAAATCGTTCTTTTGAGTTTATGTCAATAAATAATTATTTGAAATAATTACTAACATAAAAATTGATAATTCAAAAATATATGTGTGGTCTATGAAAGCAGTTAGTATTGTTAGTTTTAGATGATTAAAAACTAGTTCCTAGTCACCTTATTATTCCATACCTTATAAGTATTTAAATTATATATTTATTTTCAACTTTTTAAAATTTTTCCTTGAAGTTTAAACATTAATTCAACTTTTAGTATAAAAAAAGTCTATGGTTTAATGTTTTATTAGGTGAAAAATAAATATTAAAGCGGGAAACCTTCTAAACTGATCAGAAACTAGTTCCTTAACGGTAGTAATTGCGAGTTGCGTGGGGCATGGATAACCCAGGATATAATTACACAAAGCCCATTTATTACCTATCGACGAGTGGTATCATTAAGCACTGGATTATAACATTCCAAATCATAATCAAAACAGCGAATTAATTAAATTGAAATTCCGTGTTGGATCTGCGAAATTATCGGAACCCACGTACCACGAAACTTATGAGATTTGTTTAATTAGAGAACGATTCGTTAGCAGTGCAACCTCGCCAGCAATGCAATATCCCAAGCTATCTCTATATGAAACACTAGCTGGCCCGTTACCCGGTTTCACCCGGGAATTATTTATTATGTTTCCAAAATAAAAAAACGTAAAAAATAAAATAAATAGCCTATAATCTAATCTAGGACGTATGTAATGTATATTCAAAATTTCATTGAAATCAGTTCAGCCGTTTAGGCGTGAAAGAAGGACAAACAAACAGACAACGTTTCACTTTTATATATTAAGTAAAGATTCTCATACATATGCACACAAAGCTATAATATATCAATTTCGTTATCAAGCGTTCAAACTCACCTGTCCACCCATCCGTATCTTAAAATAGCAGACTGGGAGGACATCTCGCCCCTGTTCTACTCACTTCCCATATCCTGAGATGTCTGAATCGAACGATGTTTCTTCGCTACTCTCTTCATTTCCCATATCTAAAGTCCTCGATTTAAGTTACAAGTCTCGATCCAAGCCCACTCGCAAGTTGGTCGTTGCGCATTTGCACAAGCAGCAGAACACTTCACTTCCTTCACTTTAAATGTCTACACGGTAATAGATACAATTATGCTACTCTACTGCACCGTCATCCCACTAAACTATACTCGACTCTCATCCCCAAATCTCGCTTTATTCCAAACATTCTCCGTATCCTTTGAAATCTTTTCGAGGAGACCTTCCAACCGACGGGAACGCTGCAAAATTTTCGCGGAAACTGTATTCAACTGGATTTCCAGTTGAGCATCTCGACCGCAGCGCCACCTGTCTTCCCCTTCGAAAACCCTGAGCGTCCACAGACGAGTGCGAAGTAAATTTTGACAGTTGACCGCGTGACTGTTTAACGTGTGATTAAGAAAGCTCCTCGCGTTCGTTAGGTTTGCGAACAGAAAGTGCCCTGACATGGCAACCGGCCCTTCCGGAAATGGTAAGAGACCTGCGGTCGATTTTAGGGTTAAAGCGTAATTGGTCCGAGATTCAAACAGTTCTGTTATTTAGTGGAAATTCCCGTCAAGAAGAAATGCCCCTACATGGAGAAGTGTTACCGCAAGAATCCGATTCATTTCAGCGAGATGTCACATCCGCATTGTAAGTACCGTCGTTCGTACTCGTTACCATCGAGCGCGCATTTCACTCGTAAATTTCAACCAGGAAATTTATTGCTCTGCTCCAGTGGAGAAGCTCGTAATCGATCAGTTGGATGGGGTCATAAAGGTACCCGCGGACGTCGGCTTCGAGTGCTCGGACAAGTCGCTGTTGACGGATCAGTTAAAGGTGTTGCAGATGGTATTGAGAAAGGAGAGAAATAACGGCGGAAGCGGACCGTCGGATTCCGAAGCTCCCGCAGCTTGTACAGCCTCGAATAGTAACAGCGGCGCTGGCGAGAGTTTAAAGGACAAAGTGGACAGGCACAAGCAGACGGCGACTCAGAGGAGGGAAGGTAAATTGAAGGATCTGGATGAAAAGGCAGGGGCACTGTTTAAATCGTCCAGCAGTAACGGTAAAAGTAGCGCGGACAGTAATAAAATTTACGCAATGAGGGAGGAGCTGGGTAATCTTAAACTTGCTATAGAGAGAACATTGGAGGCTGATTCTTCCCAGGGGAAGAAAAGAAACAGTAGTAGCGCCGATGCTGATCAAAGCGAGAAGAAAAAGTCGAGGGCGAGTTACGACTGTGACGAGGACGTCGAAGAATGTAGCCAGAGTAGCCAAAGTTCTGGCTCCTCCAAAGGGAAATCTATATTCCAAGTTTATCAGTCGTGCACTTCCGTAAGGTCCAGAGATGAAGTCAGGGAGAGAGCGATTAAGATGATGAGGCAACAAGGGCTGGATGTATCGGTGGTGGAGCCAGGAAATTTCTCGCTGAAATATGCCCTCTCTGCGCCTTATCATCTATTTTTCACAAGAGTCCAGAAGTCGAAGGACACGTACGACCAGCAGCTCTCTATAACTTTTCCCGAGATCTTGGACAGAAGTCTGGGCGAAATCGTGAACAGTTTGCAGATCAATTTCATGGTGGACGTTGGGTGGTTGTGCTTGCAGTATCTGCTGGCTGGCCAGCGCACAGACATGCTAATTTTATTCGGGGAACGGGTCGACACGGAGAAAGTTGGCTTGAACATAACGATGATACCCGTGGACATGGCGTCCAAGTTCGGTTGCCATCACACTAAAATCATGATGTTAAAGTACAAAGACGACGGCATACGGGTGGTCGTGTCCACCGCGAACCTGTACTCAGACGATTGGAACAATAGAACGCAAGGGTGTGTGACATAATTCTAAAAATCATTTTGTTCGTTTCGAGGGAGAGGCCGTAACGGATAAAAAATTGGTTCCATTTTGCCTTGACCAGACTTTGGATATCGCCGCATCTCCCGCCACTCCCGGAATCGGCGAATACCAGCGACGGAGAATCGCCCACGGGTTTCAAGAAGGATCTAAAGCGTTACTTGTCTAGATACAGACACCCGGTTTTAACAGAATGGATCTGTGCTGTCCAAGGAGCAGATTTCTCGTCGGTGAACGTGTTTTTCCTGGCTTCCGTGCCGGGGAACCACAAAGGGTCTGAGTACGATTTCTGGGGCCATAGGAAGTTAGGTTCCGTTCTTTCTAAACACGCCACGTTACCCCCGGATGCGCCTCAGTGGCCAATCGTCGCTCAAAGCTCTAGTATCGGCAGCTTAGGTCCGAACTATGAAAGTTGGCTTCTCAAAGAAATAGTGCCCTCGATGTCGAGGGAGACGGCTAAAGGTTTGAAGAGCCACCCGAACTTCCAATTCATTTACCCCTCCGTAAAGAATTACAAGGAAAGCTTCGATATGCAAGATGGATCTTGTTGCCTCCCTTACAGCCTTCAAACGCATTCCAAGCAAGAGTGGATAGAGTCTTATTTGTAGTAAGCTTTCAGCTTTTCAGCATTTACGCCTATTCTAATGCCTGAAGGCTTTTGGTTCTGTATTTTTTGAAGTATCTAACAATTTTCGTAGCCAATGGAAGGCTACGCGCACCGCGAGAAGCCAAGCAATGCCTCACATCAAATCTTACACGAGATTCTCGCCGGACTTAAAGAGAATTTCATGGTTCGTTCTCACCAGCGCTAATTTGAGCAAGGCCGCATGGGGGATGGCCAGAAATTCGCATTATATCATGAGCTACGAGGCGGGAGTTATATTTATACCACAATTTATTGTACGTTTTAAATATTTATTTCCCGTCCACAGTATTCTACGAATATTTTAAAATCCAAATCATTTCCGCAGACTGGATCGACGACGTTTCCTGTTCAAGACGGGGAGGAGGAAGGTGTGCCAGTCTTCCCAATCGCGTACGATAGACCTCTAACGCGATACGAGCCTGGGGACAAGCCGTTCGTCACGGAGTTATTTTATGGTCGCGATTGAACGGCCGGTACCTGAAAATTGTAACAGATTGTGGTTCAGAGTCCGCGTATATTTTGAAAAAAACTATTGTGCACGGTGCAATGTATGAGTGAACTTTTCTAATAAACCTGATATTGATTGATTTCGTAATTTGGATCATTCGCTGTTTCACTGTTATTAAGTCGAGGGAGTGAAATGTCCCGCGCCTCTGTTGATTGGGCAATAGAATCTTTACGACGCCAGAACTTCCCACGTCGCGCGTGATTTCTTTCTCGAATCGTTCCTCGTGCCGATTTCGTGGTTGCTCGTTCGCGGGCCACGCGTTTTCCATAAAACATCAGCAGGAAAGCGTTTCCTGACCAGCACCTTTCCGCCTGGCACATGCCTCGCCTTCAAACAACGTTTAAACAATCTCTGCTTGCTCTTCCCCTACGCGGCAATTACACATGGCGTAGGCTCCTTGCGCAAGGTGAGTCACAGATAAACCAGTTCGTCTACTAAATAACACCGTTAAGACCTGCGAAGAGATCTGTCGAAAAATAAATCTTTAATGAACAAGGTGTTTTGTCATGGAGCGATTTATTTTCGATGCAAATTTTCGAGAAGACCCCGGCCTCCACGAGCTCGTTATATTTTTGCCGGTTAATTCTCAGAAATGTAGTATGGTTCTAAGTGGTTGGATGTATTGACACAAGAAATTGTGATGACGCTAGTAAAGCGCATAGGTATTGAAATTGTTGCCGCTACTCGTTCACGGACAAGTAGGCGTGTGTCTTTTCGTAAACGGATCCTACAATTTTAGGTAAGTCAGCGACGAAGAATTTATAGCTAGTGAATCGTAAAGACGTATCCCAGCTCCTCTTATCGCTCGCTCACACCCTTATCTACGACTTTCGCCTTAAAAATTGGTATGCGAACGTAAACGTTTCTTTCAGTCAGCAAACAGTCGTGACTGCCTTCCGCGAACCATTTCACGGTACTCGTCGTTACATCGCTAATTTGTTCGATGCAGCGATACTGCCAATACAGTGTAATTTGCTTTAAGACATTTCGATAACGAGTCCTCTACCCACGGAGAAAGCGAAAAAGGAATCGAAATCACTTCGGTGCAATCATAATTTAAAGCAACCTTCATGCAACCCGATCCTCGAACATTGTATTAGTGAAATAACACTCTCGCAATAGCAATCACTACTTGCTCTTCAGTATCCCATGATATTAAACCAGCGCTTTATTAATAAGTATCGAGGAAACCTACGTCGAGCTTTTTATAAATAAGCCCCACCATATCTTAATGAATGTCTAAAATTGGACGTTGCATATTTCACGGATCAAGGGGTAAAAAACGTAAAGGGCAAGGACATTGGGTAACCAATCACTTTTCGTCCCTTTTTTTCACGTCTACCATTTATGTAAGAACCAGCATCTGCATTATCGAAATGAACGTTTTCAATAATAATCTGTGCCACGTGTAATAACGAGTTTGGGTTTAGACAGACGGCGGTTCTTTTTCGTTCGCCGTATTTTTTACAACATAGGCGACTCGAAATGGTCACGACGAGTCGTGGTGCCCGAACGCCGCCTACGAACGACAGAGATCGGTCTCCCATTAAGAAAGACGCGAAGGATTCTGACGTCAAGGCGCGCCGAGGCTTCGCCTCCCACTAGGAACCGGCCTCGTGGTTGGATGTCCTCGGCGCAGATGCGGCTTCTGAAAAGGGACGTCCCGGCGCCTCTGACGGCGTCGTCGACCACGAACCCGGGGGAAGACGTCGATTACCAGTCCGTGAGATGTTGTCGACTGGGACGGACACCTCTTAGCATTCCTCGCCGTACGTGTTTCGGGTGTGCTAGCCAGTGGGTGGTCGGTCGAAGCGTGTGCGGATGCATGCTCGGAACAGTCGCCGCAGGGTCGCGCGTCCACGGATTCTCCGCCTGGCAGATTGCCGGCAGTGCGACCATCGATCCGCAAGCAGCCCGCGCTCAGAGCTTGCACAGTGATCGGGACGATAATAACTCCGACATAAATCAGCCGGCTGTCATCGACGATAACACTGCAGACCGAGGGGGAGAGTCGACGAGTAACAACGCAGTCCCGAGTCTTGGGAACGAGCAGTCTCGGAACGATTTTCGGAACAAGACGACAGACAGGGAACGTGCCTCGCCTGGGCAATCGCCGAACTCCCCCAGGGGGAAAGTATCGAAAGTAGGTTCGCTCGAAATCTTCAATCGAGTCATCGTCTTCCCTGAAGAGACGCATTGGAGAACCGTTCAGAGGCTCCAAGTCCTCGGAAGCTCTCGTCATTCCCTTCCTTCCCGTCGCGATTCACCCTCGCCGCGATGACTATCGGCGTGCCCGGAAGCACTCGACTCTTCGATACCTATTTTGGACGATCCACTGCCAGTTGGCAAGTCGCATCGGGCGCGTGCTCGCAACATTCGCAAACACCGAGCCGTGAACGGGGTTCCCCTCAGCTCGTCGTTTATTTCAGATCGCTACGCTACGCTTCCGTCATCGTCCGCGATACGATCTTAATCCGCCTGTATTGTCTTCTATCGACTAGCTAAAAGTACTCTACAGCTCCAATCGCAGTTTCCCTATTTCTCATTATCGAGAGTTCGCGGTAAACGCAGCGCTCCGAGTGGAATCTTCCGGCCGCGCGATATTAATGAGATACACAGATGTTACGCAGAAAAGGCATGGCTTTTAACGATGTTTGCTTTTAGCGTTAAACCGTGATTGTCTCTGACGTTCCAGGTCCTCCGGTGGCAGAGGAACGCCGAGTGCCGTTTTATCGGCAACGTGCTCGATGTGCATGATCGGCCATGAAGCGACGTCATCCAAAATCGGACTGTTAATCAGGCGGAGGTACACCTGGTGATCCTTTGTCATGCTAGTCGAGCAGCACAGTGCTTTATTGGCGAGAAGTGAGCCAGGAACAGTCGTCGGTCTCGACTGCGAATCGATAAAGTGGAGCGTGGCTTCCCGGAGGTGGAGAGATTCCAAAGCCTGATCAGGCGGGTGTCCTTCCTGATCGTATTCGGGGTGGAAAGCAATTGGAACTGGTCAGGATGATAACCTGCTGGGTGCTGACTGGCGTCTTCGGTACCCTCGTGCTGCTGTACGGTCTAATAGAGGTCCACTATTTCCTGCGCATGTTCTTCACCGTCTTTTTCGCCCGCTTCTGCAAGAAAAAGGTGCACATCCTGGACGAGACCACTGTTTATGGTACGTTGGTGGCTGGCTCCACGAAGGGAGCAAGAACGACACAGATTATGGTCCAAAGTCTAAGAAAATTTCAGCCCTTCTTAGTATTCTAAGGAAACACTCTCTCCTCGAGTCTGTTGTTGTTTCAAACACATCGGCACTGTTCTCGCGTAGTAGAAACAGTGTCCGAGAGTACAGAGATTCCATGAAAATGCATCTCACAGCCCTTCGCCGCCACGTAAGTCCAGAATCCTTACAATTCACCGACTTATCTCGGCCCCGTAAACCTTGACCTACCATGCGCGAATTAGTCGGCCGGCCGGTTGCTCGTGTCGCAAATCCGCGTGCCAGTATTGATTGCACCGGGTACACACCGGTGCGGCAAAGTTCTGCAAAACTGGACCGACGGCTGGAAATGTAAACAGCGCGTATTCTCGCCGAGCCTAGCGTTTTATGAATCGTTCCGTCGACGTGTATCCTCTTTCGCGAGAATTCTTTGCCACTGGGAACGTTCAACTGGTACATCAATCTTTGTCACGCCGCGCCAAGTTACTTCGGCGACGAATAATAAATTCTCCAAACGCTTAGTATTCCTGAATATTCCGACGAATGCTAATCTTTTATTTATCAGACCTTGCGACAGAGGAGGAAGCTGAGCCACTCGGCTCCTCCGTTACGCGCATCCCACCTTCGTCGCTCCGGGATTCCCTTCGATTTTGATCGGTTTAAGGGGACATTCTACTCTCTCGGCCGAAAAATCGTCCACTTTTCGGTGATAGTTTTTATAATGAAGTAAACACTTAATGTTTTCGAATTTCTGGGGGTATATTTTACCACTCTTGAAATACAAGAAAAAATCATTGTTGTTTGTTTATTTCATTTGTTTACAGAAATATTTCGCAGTTAAGTTGGCGGCATCAGAATTGCTGGCGGTTGAAATTTCTGACGACTGGATCATCGGAAATAAAAAAACCAAACATATTTTTAATTCGCAGGAGTGTGGTTATCGCGCTTACAACGAAAGAAAATTTTTGGACCAACATTATTAAAATGGCGGTCGATCGAAGTTGAAAGTACCGAAAAGGGCATTTCTTTTCTGTTTAATAGATATAAAATGTGAGAAAATAGTAAAAAATCTTAAGATATTTGTGCTAAGCGGGAAAGCCACTAATGCGTAGAATAACATATTAAAATTTTTGATTAATTGGTCATGGAGTTTTTTTTTTATCACATCCGCCAACCAAGAAAATGAAGTACATCAAAAGCTGTAGCGTATCGGCCGGCCGAGCGGCGCGGTTGAAAGAACCAGGCCGCTGACGGTACAAATACCTATAACATTGAAAATACATCGAATTTCGCTCGAAAAAATTAGGAGGATATTGTAGAAGGTGCATTCTTCCGAATTCGGCAAAAAAAAAAATTGAATTTTTCGAGGCCGAGAGAGTAGAATGTCCCCTTAAACAGAATTCCTAGCGTCGATTCGCCGTATGATTGCGCGAATGCTCCGCGAGGCACGCGGTTACGTGGCCATCGGGATGAATTCACGCGTCCCTAATTCCCCTAACACCGATCGAAAACACCGTGAGCGCCTCGTAATTACGTCCGTGAGACATTTTTCCTCGATGCTCGACGATTTCACAGCTTCAACGGAAATTGGCCATTAAGCGAAAGCAACATTGTCTTGCAGAGAAAAGTCTAGCAGCGACACTCGCCTGACCATCGATCATTCCTGCCTGGCTACCTGTTTTCAGTCCTTGAATAAGAAATGCGACGATGAAGCAGCGACTCATCTGCGTTTCTCTAATTCCGCGCGTATTTACCATGGTTCTAATATCTGATTTTCCCAGGTATCTGCGCCACCACCGACGTGGACACGCTCCTCTATCACATGAACAACGCGAGGTACCTTCGCGAGCTGGACTTCGCCAGAGCGGACTTCTACGAAAGGACAAGCCTGTATCGTGAGATCTGCTCGCAAGGCTCGGGGGTGGTGCAGGGCGCAGCGACCATTCGTTACCGCCGATTCGTCAAGCCTCTGTCCATCTATAAAATAACGTCCAAGGTATGCGAGAGAATTCCTGGCACTTTGACCATTCGTTTCGAGAATCTTCAACAGGTTTTCGCGATTCTATTGCAAGACGGCATCGGTATGCTCGTGTAGCCGTCAGCATTTATTTTCTATTACTTCTTGGAACGGTGATAAGACACCTTTCCCTATCAGCCACGCTGACAGCCTTTGGGCGGAGATAGAGATCAACGAGCGAACAGAATCGTTGACTTTTGCTGTGCAAATCAAGGAACACGTAGTTACTTGTGCAGCGAGTGGCACAATGGTATTAATCAGGCATTATAATTTCGTATGCATTCGACGGTGGCGTGACGCATCCGCCGCTGAAAATATATTCTATCCTTCTCGCTATACTTTTAAATCGCGGCGCACGTTGAATACGAAACAACGCCGGGTCTACGATTTATTAAAAGGCCAATGGAAACGATGAATTTCTCTACGTTTCCGCAGATCATATACTGGGACGAGAAGTCGGTGTTCATGGAGCATCGATTCATCACTCCTAATGACGGGTTCGTCAGGGCCATCGCGATTTGCAGGCAAAGACTTTTGGACTGCAGCGCGGAGGCAGTTATCGGCTCCCTCATGGAGCGAGGTGTCAAACAGAGCGATGGCCTGGAGGCGGGTGTAACTCAGGTAACACTCGTAACGTTACACGATTTCGGAGCTGCAATTTTGCAGTTTGCTGGGAAGGTGATCGTTGCTTCTACAGAATCGCTTGCGTGACATTAGTCGGTTAACTATAATGCACGTTGCAGATACCTCACGTTAGGCCGGAAATACCGCCGGAAGTGGCCAGGTGGTTGGAGAGCAACGAGATCTCCTCGGCGCTTCTTCGGCAGGCCGCGACAGTGACGACCAACTGCTGACAAAGGGAGGATGCGGCGTCCACCGCTAATGGCGTCGTTTCCACTTCCGTCTATGCAACCACGACTGTGTAGGGTCGAGAGTCCGATCGATTCTTGGATATCGGTGGCTACGGGATGGTTTCTGAACGACACTACGCCGCCGCCTCTTTCCCGAGCGGCTCGGCCAGCTCGGGATCAATTTCTTGGGACGACCGGACGATAAATGACGGTTACGCTTAAAGCTTTCATTGGTCGTCTATCTGAAAACGTGCACACGGCGTCAAGGAAAGTACCTTCCGATCTATGGGAAACAAAACAATAGAGTACAAAAGACAGAGGTGAAACTATTTTGCTAAGGGATGGTGTACGCGTGGTTTCCAGTCGTGGCGCTGCATTAGTCTTTGTCTGCGGACGAGCATAAATATTTTACGATAGCCTGCCGGGCAAACCGTGGAACGGGGTGCCAGATCACTGTCAAACACGATCACACGATGATCGGCGAGAATACTTCGATGGAGCTTCCAAAGCTTGCGAAACTCCTCGCCTTTGTTGAATATTCATGGTTCAACGTAACCAACCAGGCGTTGTTTACATTTTTTATTATATATACACGCGATTGTGGCGTCGGTAACGATTCCTGCGAGAGCAAAGCCAACCATCGCAGAGGGTCCCCGTCGCAGAGAGACGGGGTGCATATATATATATATATATATCTGTAATATATATATTTCTACAGTCCACGGAATGTGCTTTTCGTATAAATCGTGACGGATCGTCGCATTCCTGCGATTATCGAGCGCTCCGTGCGTGACATTAGCGGCTGTGTGGTTGTCGTGCTCCATCACGGTTATCGTCGTGTCAAAGCCGCGACTTTTTATTACGTTTTTAGCCGTACAATGCCTATCGACCAACAATCAAATCTGCATGACGCGTGGCGATCGATGCTTTGAATTACATGGCAATTTCGTTATCGGCGCCCATTTCTAGCAAACTCCACCACAGAATTTTCAAATTAAATCGGTACCGTAGCTCGGCTTAGGTAGCCGATGGCGTAGCGAGTCTCGATAATGGTAGCATCGTGCACGTACGTACCGTGGAAACGTTACCTATACTTCTAGATGATAATAATAATAAATAATAATGTCATTTTGTCAGATAATACTGTGTTGATTATATCGTTGAGAATGCAAACTGTCCAGATCGAAAAAATAAATATTGTTTAGATGGCTAATTTACGGCGGTCTGTATCGTTCTTCCAGTGTCTTGCTTAAATTGTAAAAGGGGTGTTTTGATATGCCGGAGCTCGGCACCGGCGACCTGCTTAAAAACGGATGAATCGACTTAACAATTGTTTTAGGGAGTCACGCAATGCATGTATAATAAACAGCTGAATATTTCATGGAAAGTTCACGATTTCGCATGCACGCAGAGGTAGTCGTTTTAATTCCAGGGGCGTCCGGAGACTTTTTTCCAGGGGGGAGGCGCAACTTCGGGATGATGGTAAAGAAAAATAGACCCCTCTTGCTTTTTTTTTAACCCATTGTGTAGTGCCAATTTAATGAAAAATTTAAAACCGAAAATTAAAAATATTCTCTTTTTTAGTATAAACTTAATGAAGATCAGTTTTGAAAGATAAGCGATTTTTTCTCAAAAGCCAGAGGGGCAACTGGCCCTTTTGCACCCCCCCTCCGGACGTTCATGTTTACTTCGTTCTACCTCGTCGTTACAACACGAGCAACGCTCCAATTTATAATACAACATATCTAATCGATAATTTTTTTGAATACTTCATCTACGTACACACACCGCGTAGAACTTTGTTCCACAAAGATAACGCGAGGCCAAGCGTTACAATTACTAGGCTTCGATTGGTAAATTATGGATCATTCCCCATATTTTATCATATTCGCTGCAAGTGGAAATAGAGGACCAAGTGGGAAGATCGGAAAGCATCGTGGAAAACAAAGGCAATGGCATCGGCAAAAAATTACTCAATCGTACCTTGAATATGTTTCGAAGAGGTTGCATTATGTATGGAACGACCTAAGACTTTGACCGTGTCAAATAACTTGGAACGTAACGAATAAATACCGTTGGGCCGAGTAGGATGGAACAGAACAGGGCGAGGAACCGGTTGCCTTCGCGCGTGCAGTAAGAAGCGACTCCGCTGTTCGGAATTTCACGGTTACCGCACGCAGTCTTCCCTGGACTGTGGATACGCGAACATCGAGTGCTGGTTGCTCTCGTTCCGGTTTCTCATCCGATCCTCTACAGCCACGACGAAAAGAAAATGGTCTGCGCCTGCCTACTCACCGTCCTCCTTCTCCTTTACGTATTCTTCGATGTGCACTACTTCGTCCGGATCATCCTCACCGTCGGTATGGGCAGGCTCTTCCAGAAGAAGTTGAAAATTTTCGATTCCAGCACTATCTACGGTAATTTCATTTACTTCCTTACGTCTTATCGAGTGGAATCTTACGTATTTTCATTCAAATAGGTATACGAGAATGAATTCTATGAATTAGACAGCCGAATTTCTTGGGGAAATTAATTTTTATTAGTACCATGAATATGTTTCTGAAGTCTAATTGAATCTAGTATTAATATTTCACGCTCCTCAATTTATTCTTACAATTCATTTAAATTCCAAAGTTATCTAGTAACACACAATTCCTGCGGTATCGACGATACAAATACATCGATTAGATATCAACGATAACGCGCTCGATAATATAACGCTTTACATATTCAAATCTGTGCGGGTGGTATTTAACATCTGAATGAAACGCGCGCAAAGCTGCGCGTGACGTTTGAGTCACGTGGTCGTGAACGGACTATGCATTCTAGATGCCATTATTGACGTCAATTGAAGGTCAGCGATAAAGAAATGCATTAAATCGGAAGAATCTTCAACTGCGCTTGAAAAGAGACTCGAGGACACGCAGTGCCTGTTTTTAAAATTATCTTCCGATACGAATGACTAGACTAAATAAATCGGTCCAATGGTGGGAAGTTCCCTCAGGCGCTTTTCTTCCGCGCGCAGTATTCGAACAGAAACGTGTATCGCCTCGTGAAGCAGAGTTTCCTCTAATTTCCACGAGCAACTCGAAAAATCATATTCTATTGCTCTATTTCAGGTATATGCACCACGCAGGACGTGGATCTTGTCTTCAAGCACATGAACAACGCGCGGTACCTTCGCGAATTGGACTTTGCGCGGTTCCACTACTACGATAGATCTGGTATTTTCGGAGCAGTTGTTAAACAAGGCGGTGGCGCAGTGCAAGGTGCATCGACGATCCGTTACCGCCGCGCGATTCCAATCTTTACGCCGTATAAAATCACTACCAAGGTACAATATATTCTCCTCTAGGCGCTTTAATTACTGGTAATAAGCGGTGAATCATTTTACGTCATCCATAGCATTAAGTTTGCTCAGCGAGTGCACAGCTCAACGTGTCAAACATGTTATTTATTCGCAGCTGATCTATTGGGAAGACAAGCATTTCTATTTGGAGCATCAGTTCATCAGCCTCACGGATAATTTCGTTCGCGCGGTTGTTATAAGCAGGCAAACCGTCACGGACCTGAAGATTCCGGTGTCCGAAATTATCGCTCAAGTCGAGCCAGACGCTAAACGGCCAGAGATGCAGAAGGATCTGCAACTGTGGCTCAGCTCCATGGAAGAGTCGTCTCAGAAGTATAGGAAGAAGGACTGATAAATTATTTCTTAAATGACAGCATGTTATTTATTTTCGTTTATTCTTTAATAAATCGGTAGGCGAACATAGCTGACGCATGGCGGCTTTCCTGCATCCCCAAAACAGTAGAACTCACAGAGCAGTCCTTCCGATTACCGAGATAAGTTCATTGAATTCTCTCTTCTGTCGGTATGCTTCCCAGAGATCTCGCACCTCACATTTTCATCAGTTCCTTGTACTGCCGCACAGTCTAATAAACCGACTTAAGCAGTAACACTGTAACAGCCTCCCTCCGGCTGGTAATCTGATCATACATACATTCGTACGTGGCGAGCTTTTAGTTCTCGTTGGGATTTAAATTACCTGTAAGTCGAGCCGTTTTACACTAACAATATTACGTCGACGACTCGCTATACGAACATCTTCACGCGACTCTGCAAAATTTTAATCAGTCGAAGAAAAAGAGTGGTGTCGTTCGTTAACAATCGACCCTAGTAGCATTTATTTTTTGGGAGTTTATTGGGCCAATGACGTGTTATCCGTTGGCCAACTGTTGAAGTGTCGCGCTATTTTTAAATGGGCCAACGTTTGTAACCAACGTAGGCCCAACGTCACTTAACACGAAGGCCCAACCGAAGGTTTCTTTCCATAGACCCAACTGGGCCCAATGAAGGCTTCTTTCCAAAAGACGTCTTAAAAACGTCCAGAAGGCGTCTTAAAGAACTTCAAAAGACGTCGTAAATACGTCTTCTTCAGGTCTGGTTTAGAAAAAAAAAAAATTCGCGGTGAGGAGAATCGAACCCAAACTTTCCGCTTACAAAGCAACCAACCTTTTTAACTGATTTATTTAACTGTCTTTGTACATTACAAAAAAAATATTTACAATAAACGTTTTTGTATAATATATATTGTGTTTTCTGTTTCCAGTCTTTAGTAGTTCCTACCTATATTTGGTTCAAACCTACTTCTTAAATATTTATTTGCTTTCTCCTTTTAGCCCTAATTTAGGATTTCAAGTGAGAGCTTATACGTTTTGCAGTCTTTTAGTTGCAGTTCGAGTACAGTCTTATTAGATGCTATCTGTATCTTGTAGGAAAACATTTTGAAAAACCTACTTACAACAAAGCAACCGCTGTTCGCAGCTGACCAACACACTTCCTTGTAAACACATATAATTTCTAGTTACATAACTAGTATTAATTGTTTATGAAAACTGTGCAGTGACGCGAAATATTCTACAAAATATCATCATCCGACCTTTAGACTCATTCCTTAAAATTTCACATTTGTCTTAAGGGGACCTTCCGGTCTAAAAGTCGATTTTTTTTTATTTCATTTTTCGAATGTTCAACCTTTTAGGAATACGTGTTTAAAAGGATTTGTTGAAATTCGTAAAATTCCAGAAGTTATAGGCATTTGAGTAGCGGAAAATGCATGGGCAACAACCGAGCACTCGGCGCTCACGTAAACCTTTAAGGGGACCTTCCGGTCTAGAAGTCGATTTTTTTTTATTTCATTTTTCGAATGTTCAACCTTTTAGGAATACGTGTTTAAAAGGATTTGTTGAAATTCGTAAAATTCCAGAAGTTATAGGCATTTGAGTAGCGGCAAATGCATGGGCAACAACCGGGCACTCGGCGCTCACGTAAACCTTTAAACGCGTTTTTCTCGAAACAGTGTTCTCAAAACGGTGGGACCTGTATCTCCAAAAGTTATTATCCGATTCGACTGAACCTTTTTTTATTTTGAAGAATATACTTCTGGCTAGGGCGGGAACTAGAAAAAATTACAAACAATTGAAAATTTATAATTTTCAAAGGCGTTGAAAGGACGAAAAGTACAGGGAAAAGTGATTTCAAACATCAAGTGTCGTTATTTTCTAAAAAAAATGTCATTTTTTTAATTTTTTCTAGTTCCCCCCCTAGCCAGAAGTATAATCTTCAAAATAAAATAAGTTTCGGTCGAATCGGATAATAACTTTTGGAGATACAGGTCCCACCGATTTGGATCAATTTTTTTACGCCTTGACTTTAACGACTCCCCAGGGCCGTCTGCAATAATTAATTATAAAACAAAAAATATATTTCTATAACTTAAGACATCCTTAATACAATGCAAAAAGTCCCATTAAATTATATATAGTAGTTTTCCTTTAATTAATTCCTAAAAATCACCTATTTTTTGGGGCTCTAGACCGGAAGGTCCCCTTAAGACAGACGTCCTCCTTACGTATTTATATATAAGAAAAGAAAAATCACAACAGGTTTTTTGATGTAGCGAATTTTCGGACGTTTGTAAGACGACATTTAATCATCGTTGTAAATTTTTTATTAATTAACCAACCATAGTAATTGTAGGCCCAACATTGGATATTCGTAGGCAAACTGTCGTAACTTTTTGTTAATTAACCAACCATAATAATTGTAGGCCCAACATTAAATATTCGTTGGCAAACTGTCGTAACTTTTTGTTAATTAACCAACCATAACAATTGTAGGCCCAACATTGAATATTCGTTGGCAAACTGTCGTAACTTTTTTGCCGTAGGCCCTGTGTTGGGAAGTTGTGGGCACAAACACTAACTATATCCCAACTAATTCCCAACTGTTGGCAACCGTTGGCCAACCAAAAATGCTACTAGGGGAGGCTATCTACATTGCAAAATAGATGAATCAAAATTGAATCAGTGCCGTCGCGGCGAAATTTACGGATTTGCCAGGACCACGTGCGCCGGAAGTAAAAGCTCCGTTTGAAAGTCGCGATCCCTTTCGCCGCGGCTGGACCTCTTTCCTCCAGAGATTCTTCTCTCTTCGCGGCCCGTGACGCCGCGTTCCCCGCCTGAATTTCCACGATTACCGTCAGATGGCGACTTTCGTTTCACGGTGGCTGATGGAGAACGGATGTGCGAGAGTTCTGCGCGTTCCTCCCGTGCAGTCGATCCGGGAACTCGAAACCTGTCGCGAACGCCAGCCAACCTTTGACTCCGCTTTCCATGAACTTTCGTGATCGGTTCAGTGTCGAAGAGCCCCGGACAGCTCCTGCCAGTTGCACAGCGGGCCACTCTTATCTTCATCCCACCTGTAAGTCATCAGCTACTTTCGAAAAGCGTCTTCCGGGCCCTCCAATTCGCTTACTTCCGCTTCTTCGAACTTTTCGCGCAATTCCATCGCTTCTATCGTTTCTCACTCGTGCGCCTGGCATCCGCGAAATCTACAGTGTACTTTGCATGAAACAAGATAGAAGGAGAGGCAGGCGAGGTTTTACCGAAATTTATAGCTCAATTGTCACGGTGTCCCACATAGGAGTGTCAACGTTGTTCGCGCGACCGCCAGTGGATCGTTTTCGGAATTCCGCGAGGCAAGCATAAATTTCAAGACACCGCCTAATGAATAATCAGCTGACATTCATTCATTCTATTGCCTTACATCGAACAGAAGAATAAATGTCTGCTTCGCGATGCAATTTAAAGTGAATCGCTGCCGTACGACGTCAAATGTGCATTTCCGATATCTTCGCGAAACACACCGTGCACGTGGCTGAAATTACGCAATTACGTCAAGAAAATTCCTACGCGAATAGGTTCGCTATTGTTCGCCGCCTGGCTGCTAATGTTTCTCACAGGAAGTAATAAAACGAACATATTCCTTTTCACGCGTCAAATGTACGTACTCCCAACAAAAGGTCCGCAAAGTCCGCGAGGAAACTGCAACCTGCAGCCGGTCCGATGGAAACTTCCTCTTCTGTGCAGAAAATTATTCTCGACATGGCCCCGAGCAATTTTGTCGCGTGCATCGCGAGACCTCGTTAACCTCGACGCGCGGCGAAAAGAATTAATTCGTTGCCAGCTAACCACCGCGATCCTATGGTCGAAATCATCGCGTCGGCTAGCTCAGCTCGCGTGCGATAAACTCGCACACTTTTTCGCGAGCGCCTTTTTCCCCTTTGCTTTTTTAAAAAATAATCATCAACGGAGCGAGAAGGGTCCGGACGCGCGTGCAAGCGGGTCACGCAGTTTCGGTACGTGGGACCGGTTACGTAACGCAATCGAGACCGCGCATTACATAATAATGATTAGTGACGAATCTCATAATCGAGCTAATACGAGCTGTTCAATGACACTGCTCTCGTTGGAGCCCAGTTCCCCATGCATCTCGACATGAGAAACAATAAGCGAGCCGCTAAACGAGACTGGAATTATGGTCGAATTGTGGCGCGAGCCAATCCTCGAGGAACGTCATTCCGTAATTCACTTTGAGCTTGCGGGTTAACAGGCCGAAATCTCAGACGCGGCCACAGATCATCAGAAATACTAATCGCGAGTTGAAAATCTGTCCCGTCTGAAGTCACTTTCGGGGACTCGCCCACCGAAGTTACGTTTAGCTTCGTGCCCCGGAAGCTAGAATTTTAATGATCGCTTATTAGAATGGGTTTCTAGATCAAGGACCATAATCCTCCCCACGCCGGGGGATTAGGGACGTTAATTAATGTCGCTGCGGGCCGCCTCGATAATCCGCAACGTGGTCGCGACGCCGAAGAAATCGATCGTGCGAACGTTGCCCGAACGCCGATTTCTCTTCCCATGTTCTTCTTCGCGGGACAATCGTCGGCAGTGTTTTTTCGCCGGCACCCCGCGCTATCTTCCGCTTTCCTCCTTGCCCGTGGGAAATGTCTTTCTCCTTCGCGAGACCATCCAAACTTTCCACCTGCTGGCCGACAGCTGCTGATACGTAGCGCGCCTATCGAAGTCGAGGGCGAACGTTCATGAATTTTCAATGACCTACACGCGCAGAGGCGTCGGGCCCGGTCGGATCTGGGCTCGGGCGCCCCTATGGAGGAGACGGGAAACTTCCATCCAGTGTTCCCATAATCCCGTGCCCGGGAAGGCAATCACGTATGCGTCGCGAGGGACCCGGGGACGCGAAAGGTGGACGGCGCTTGTGCGTGTACGCGGGGCCCTTTGTTCGATCCTCCGTTATGTCACGTGGGAGGATAAGCGCACGCGATCGCATATCGCCTGGCGATTAACGAGCGCATTGTAATAAATTAGGAGTTATGGCGCTGGGCCCTGTGCCCCCGAGGTCGATCCTTTCGCCTCTCGCAATTCACGCGCAGCGCTCTTCCTCCGGCGGCCCCCCTACGGCGAATTGCGGGGACAATTCGATGATTGCGACGTATGCACGCGGACGTGACAGCGATTGCATTCGTTCAAGGATCGCCGCGATTTTCCCGGCGGAATTACGGGCCAGCTCTCGATTTCTATGCTCGAGGAGGCGGTAGCCTTGGCTAATCGAGCCCCAGGCGCGGAAAAGTGAAAATGTGCTTTTGACCGCGATCGCGGAAATTGCACGGCAACGACGGATAGCAGCCCGCTAGTTGTTCCTTTTTCTCGGTTACGTCACGTGGGAAGTTAAGCGTGTAGGACGCGTTAATGCGCGGCCGCCGATGTGGCGTATCATAAAGCGAGAAAGACCATCGCGGATGGAACGGGAGAAAGAGAAAAATAATCGTGCCGCGTTAACTCTTATGCTTAAGCACCGTCCACACCGCGTCGACGTGGCGGCGAGCGGGGAGATCATAGATGATGGCAAATTGCCCGCAATTGGCAGGAAGTCGTGGCGAGGGGTCCGTTCCTACGCCCCCTCGCACTCTCTTCGCCGTTTCCATTAGCCGCCGCTGCCGCGCTTGCGGTTCCATTTCGCTCCTACGAATTGATTTCAAGTACCATTAGCCCCGATAAACGAATGGTGTCGCTATCGTCGATTCATCTTCCTCACCTGTGCCAAAAAGGGGCATCGCCTCAATGGCCACGTCCACCGAACCTGAGGAACCTGAGGAACTTGAGGAAGGAGAATTTAAAACCCACCAAGGACTTAGACGTAAATTCGATCGATAATGGCACGTATGTAATACGTCCCGCGTGTCAGTTTCTTACTGAGCGCGATACGAAACGTCTTTATCGCGAGGCGACAATTTTCAGCACCAGCAGGGAACGTGCTAGCGTTTGTTTAATGAGCTCCGTTTGCAACAAGTGGCACGGGGATCGCGTTAGTAGGTTACGTTATGCGTGAGAGCGTATTGGGCCACGTGATAAGGCGAATCAATATTATCCAATCCTGATAACGACATAGAGACGAGGTATGACAAGGAAGAGGAGCGTACGCCGCAGACAGGTCGGGAAAATGTGTTCCCTCATTGAAACGATAAAAGTGGTTTTTGTCTTTACCGAAAAAGGGTCCATTTTTTTTTTAGTAGAATTGTTTGCTACGCGTGTGCTTGGCGTAAATAATCGTGGTTTTGCGGCTACCAGAGTAGAAGTCATAAGATTTATAGCAACATTATGTCCTAGGTTGATATAAATCACAAGTTTCGTACTCGCCCCCCGAGGAGCACTCGGCAAACAACGCGTCACGCTTTTCAACCAACGAAGATTCCCTTCTGCTGCATTGTCATTCGATTCAGAACTGCGGAAAAGGTGACTCGGTGACGAGATAAGCTGCGTCACGCTCCCTCGTTCTTTACGCGTCGATGTCACTTCACCTGTGCAAAGAAATTCGCACTGGCGCACCAGCGAAACGCGCTCAGGCGGGCAGTCACGAAGCGATCTACGGGTTAATCGAGTGTACGGAGCAAGATCGTTCAGTGTTACGCGAAGACACGCGAGCAGGCACGTTTCTCTCCGTAGATTAGAGAGCTCGACACGCGGGAGGTAAGAAGGCGCGATGTACTCGGGTGAAACGTGGATAATTCAGTGAAATCGGTAGCCCTAATTACCAGCCGCTATCCCCTCGAATCTCTGCAGCCGCGGCAGATAGAACCATGCCTCCTTTCAACAAGACCGATCCCTGACGCGCCGAGAGTAAAATCGCATCGCGGATCTTTTAGGCCAGTTTCACACACTCACGGCACGGCACGGCACGGCACGGCACGGCACGGCGCCGTTTCTACGGCAAAAGGAGCGAAGATCATATAGAGACCTTTCACACGTGCCGTCGCTAAATAGACGGCGAACGGCCGCCGCACAGTGGTGCCTTTTCCCGAAAAGCTGGCCAAAAGTCAATTTCTGAAGTGAATAGCAGCTTGTCGATAGTATGGTACATTTAATATATATACATCAGTGCAACAAATGCCGCTTGAAAATTTAAAATATAGTGGTTGGTTAATGAGATATAGGCTGTCAAAGTTGACGAAATTTCGTACTTCTTAGATGGCTTGAAAACGCTCGCATGTTTAATGTATCAGGCAAAGTTTATTTTTAAAAAGTTCATATGTAACACATTTTACCATTAAGATACGTGTTATAAACATACATTTTGCACATGAATAATGCAAAATATCTTTGAACTTACTCTTGTATTTCCCTTCTCAAGATGTCCTAAATCCTACTCATATTTTAGTACAACGGAAGGAAAATAGTTACTTTATTCACGGAACTTCACACAGTTAAAGGTTTCTTGACGTAAAGTAACATGTGAAGTATGATATCCAATTGAAAAATCTTGCGCATATTTGCGCTTTTTTAAGATATCCGCATTTAAAGTGCCTATTAGTATGTATCTACGCTCTCCGTGAACGAACCCTTTTCATTTCAAACAGCATTTATAATTCCAACTTTGTTTATTACTATTTTCAACCACATATTTGAACTATGCAATCTTCTATAAACCTAGGAATGCCGCATTTTTCATAAAAAAAAATAAAATTTTCACAGTAATTAATTTCAAGAATGTTTTAAAATTAAGATCGCCATACTAAATTCGACATTTTGATTATATAATTTTAGGCGACTATTGGGAAATTATCACAATTTCCGCAAAACTGAATTTAAAAAAAAAGGTTTATGCCAATGCTATTAGGTCTGCGATATTGAAATTTGCATTTTGGACAAGATATTCGTAATCAGCGACCCGAAGAACAGTAGGATACCAATTTTCGTGCAGATCTATCAATTTTTTAATATACACGTCCACCATATTGGATTCCACCGATTTCTGACAAGATTAAAGTACGTCTTGAGGGTTTTGCCGCTTTTTTGCGATCTGGAACCACTGTGCGCCGCGACGTGTGAAAGGTCTCTATATGATTTTCGTTCCTTTTGCCGTAGAAACGGTGCCGTGCCGTGCCGTGAGTGTGTGAAACAGGCCTTATTCAGCGGCCCGAAGCGCGCCACTCGATCCATTATTTACCTACACGCGCGCGAACCCACATGTTTAATGCATGGAACAAAATATGCCGAACAGGCCGACAATGTTTTCCGAGATCGGAGGTGTCGATATCGCGACCGTGCCCCGCAGAATCCCCCGAGCCTTTGCAATTCCAACGAGACCCGTAGCGTTTCACCGTCGACACGCGCGCTGCCTGCCGCCGACGCGACGTCCCCGCGAATACCCCGCCTGTCGAATTCACGTGATTCGGAACGATGCGCGAGCCGCGATCCCGGGTGCCGCGGCTGAGATCGGTCGAATGGTAATTTTAGCGAAAGAAAAGGCAGATGCAGCGGAGGAAACTCGCGCGAACATCTGGCGAATGGATGTTCCGAAGCGGAGAGGGAAACGCTCGCAGATTTCCGGCGGCCTTGGTGTCTCGTTCATTTCTCAGCAGGCGTTCGTAGGAAAGTGACGTCTCCGCGCGAGCACACCTCTCCGTAGGTGTTGCGCCTCGGACGCGGACCCACGCGATCGTGTATAGGTGAGAGAGGCCTCACTGGCGGCAGGCTGTCCCGTTAGGGGACCTAGAAGGCCCAGAGGGGGCCACAGCCAATCGTAACAACCTGGTTCCGAACACACCGGAACGGATCCTCGCCCGACGAGGATCGCATGATCGGTCAAGTCGATCGGTCAACCGGTGCGATCCACCCTCGTGGGATTTTCGCGCGCCTCGCGTGGCCCAGTTCAAAGAGATCCGTGTTTCTAGAAGTCGAGCCCTGCACCTGCGAGCAAAATGGGAACTCTGCCGCTGAAAAGTTGACCGTAAGTCGCCAGGTTCTGAGCATTGTTTCGTTCGATCGGCAACATTTCCTTGGAATAATAATACCCCGCGGGATTTTCGCGGCACAGCTTACACTTGAGCGGAATACGTAATCGTCATTGTGCACGCGGAACCGACGATTTCCTTGGCGATTTATCTTCATCTTCTGCCGCCTCCTGGTCTTCCCCTCTGTTTCCTCCACTCGGTCTCGTTGATGGTCAAGGCGTTTCCTGGTAACCCCCCCGAAAGATCGCGAATCGTAGTCCTTGACTGGTATATACGAACTCTGCTAGCCCAATTCACGCATATCCCAATTAAACTACATCTACTATCGCTTGCACGCAAAGGTCTTCGAATCTCGAATGTGGAGACGGCTCGTAACAGTCGCGGCCGACGGTAAAAGTAGTTTGGTGGTGGTTGCCAGTTTGAACGAGAGATTCACCACATTCCATTTCCCCTGGTTCTAGGAAGCATCCGCCAGCTCGCTCGCGAGGATCTTCGGAAAGGATCGAGCCATGGGCCGCACAGGATACACGTGCATCAGGCACGTCTTCTGCTCCCTCAACGTTCTCATCTGGGTACGTAGAACTCTTTCATTCGTCGTCCACTCCGCTGCAATTGCTAATAGCTATATTCTCTCATTCGTACCGATCGCGAGCCGGCACGCGTTACCGTTCTCTTCGTCATCGTCCGCAGAAGCTTCCTTCGAACCGGTTAAAAATAAATATTCTTGGCGATTCGGTCGGCGCAGCTCGCGTATCGAACAACACGCGTCCAAGGCACATAAATCAGTCATGCTCCCCGAAGTGCTGGCCGGCTGCAGAACGCTGGAACAATCGACGAGTCAATTTCCAGGAGGCGGTTAGAGCTGCACCGTGCACGCGCGGAGAGAAGAGCGCGAACAGTAGGAACAAGCCCACGCGTGCGATTAAATCGATGCGCATTGTCATTCACGGTGCATTCCGGAGTGCTCCGGCTCTCCTCTCCAATTTATCGCTCCACTTGGAGTCATCCGTCCCAGAAGCGTGCGGGGCCTCAAATAGGACATTGAACCGTGCTCTCTGAGCTATGAACTTACGGTACACGGTCAAGACGCCAGTACACGCGCTCGTCCGACGAGCAATTTCAACAGGTGCACGCGTGGACGATTTCAGTAAAGCCTTTCGAGCTGACACAGTAGTTAGAAGAGGCTATTGTTCGGTAGCCTTAAAATGGCACTTCACTTTCGAGCGGGTTAACTTGTCAAGTTCGAAGTAGCTACTTGGAGTGCATCGAGACACAAATCCTCCTAAATCCAACAGAAACCTGTCAAGTAACACGAGTGCAATGAGCGATTTATTGCAAATTTTTCATCTGCACCCATTACTGTTTCGCGCAATACGAGTGCTTCGGATTTGAAAAATTTGCCAAAAATAGAAATAAAAACTTATCAACTTGTGAAAACATATATTCTTCAATTAGTGTTCTCTTTTTAATGTTAAGTCAAAGCAATAATTTCATAAACAGTTTTGTATAATCTACTTAAAGTTGGTAAATATGGAGCTGCACCCCTCTTGCTGCAAGGCCGTCAATTTTCCTCGGTTCTCATCACGTTATTCCATTAACCGTAATGGTCAGCTAGGCTCGCCTGTGATTTGGCGCGAAAACGCAGTCGTTCAATCGTAGTCGAACGCGCCGCGCAGCCTGTATATCTGTGGAGATCTTTAACGGTACCTGTCTCGCGAAACGACGTAAATCGAGCGGCGTTTAATCGTTCGATCGCCCATTCATTCCCCCGCCGGTGGATTGTGCCGCAATGTTGCTCGTCGACAGAACCGGTGCGCGCTGCTCGATATTAGGTCGCTCGAGCACGGTGATTCCAGGGTGATTCTAGCCTGACGGTTAAATTACTTCATTCGAACTAGTCCGACCGGATTGGATAACGCGGCCTGTCGTTTGACTACACGGATGCTAATTTACGGGAGTTCGATGCAGCGGTCGGTGTAGGGTCAATACTCCGTCGGCGGCCTTTCTGTGTCTCGAGCGTTTGCCGTAGATTACCCGTTGTCTTATCCGCCAGTTGTCTGCCCTGACGTGGGCTGCAAAGCGTTCCCACTTGCCAGTTAACTTGACAAATTGATTGTAAGCTGCCACCTGTATACCGGGTGCTCCTTCTGACACGGACTTCAGCTCAGAGGCTTGCGCGGAGGTTCGTTTCCGTGGTTTTGGGAAGCGGAATGGTGGAAACAGCATATGATAAGAATTTTCACGTCCCCTGCGTTTTTATTGGTAGTGATACGAGGTGTGATAGCAACGCAACACTTCGAACTACTTTTGCACGAGCAACTTTGTATCTATGGGATTGAAATTAAATCGTAGAAACTAAGCGAAGGGGTAGTAGAAATCGTAAACGCGGTTGTCTCTCGGTCCAATGACCGCCTTAATCCGCGGTTGCCTTGCGCAGGGTCCGACTGCTGACGGCAAATTACCAAACCGCAACAATCTCCTGAGAAAGGTCAATATCCCTTCTAGCCTCGCTGTCACCGATACTTAGCTGCACGCTGTACCCTAGAAACTCTGTTTCGTCCGACCGAGACTGGCATTTTCCCCTTTGAAACCGTAGCCCCGGCCACCGAGACAAATCCGCGGCAGATGTAAATCGAGCTGCCGCGCGTCTCGCGTTCTTTTCGAGCCTCCTACCTAGGAAAAGAGACATCGAACCGTCTCTCCCATTCGCACTCGAATACGGCGCGCCGTGCTTTCTCGCTGTTGACCCACTTTTCGGTCCCGATTATGTGGACACGCTGAATAATCGGGATTCCCACCGTGCGTAGAAAACTGACGACGTAAGCAGCTCGGGACGCACCATCGATTGTCATCCTTTACATAATTCATCGCGGTGGCTGGCAGTCGGCTGCAAAATTGTCGAGAATGTCGGGATTGAAAGTTGCGGGCAATTAGATGCGAATGGGAATGTATGGAAATGATGGAAATTTGCGAGCTGGCCTCGCGGATGCTAATCTTTCGCAACGGACCGCGACACCGTCGAGCACGAACGCTCGCGCGGAAGCGCGTACGCGCGGGTACACGCGCGTTCGAGTGATCGTATTGCTTGCATAACTGTGCACCGAATCGTCAAGGAGAACCTGTCCCATCGACGCAGCCTTCGCGCTCTTCAGCCACTTCCCCTCGATGGCAAGAAGCTCTAAGCGTATCGCCCGCGATAAGAGCGCCGCAAGGTCCCCGGTTTCGCCGCTTTGCGCTCGTAGGGAATAGGAGTCGTCCGCTCGACGCGGAACTGCCGCGCTTTTTTCGGGAACCCGTTCGCCGATCTACAGGCAACGATCGACGGGTAAAAGTACGCTTCACAGTCGAACGCATTCAGGCCACCATCTGATCCGACTCGCGTAATTTTCTTTACAGTTATGCGCTTGCGGAATTTTGGGTGCAGGCCTCTGGCTGCGACTGGCTTACTCCGGCTACACGACCCTGGTGCCACATTACAGTTTCGCGTCAGCTGACTCGCTGCTGCTGGCTGCCGGCTGCGTGACCTTCGTCATCGCCTTCTTTGGATGCTGCGGTGCTTGGTTTCAATCCAGATGCATGCTGATCACGGTTGGCAGTCTTTACCTTCGTTCTAGTTCCATCGTCGCATCCCTACTCTAATCGTTCCTTCCTACTCCCAGTACTTCGGCTTGGTGATACTGATGTTCCTGGCTGAGTTCATGCTGGGCACCCTGGCCTTCATCTTCAGGGAGCACCTGGCGAAGAGTCTGAAAGAGGAGTTGCTGTTCGGTATCGAGAAACACTACAACCTGACCAGGGAACCTGGAACACTTCCCGCCATATGGGACCACATACACACGGAGGTGAGAAGGAACAGCATTAGCTACGATAGAATGGACACTTCTGCGCTTAATCCTGTGCAATTTGAGTTTAATTCCCCGCTGTACGCGATTGGTAAGTGACTTCCTCTATGGACTTAGGTTTCATTAGTCCTTCGCTGACGATTTCAGTTCCACTGCTGCGGTGTGCGGGACTACACCGACTGGTTCCAGATCGACGCATGGCCGACGGAGGATCGTGTGCCCGACTCCTGTTGCGTGCAAAGGGAGCGATATTGCGGTCGCCTGGACTCGGAGGGACGCAACAAGGCCCACTGGTACAAGGAAGGCTGCGCATCGGCCATACAGATGTGGCTAGTGACGAGGCTCCATGTGGTCGGCACCGTCGGCCTGGTCGTGGCATTCCTCCAGCTGTTTGGACAAGTGGCCAGCATGATCTTGTTCTGCACCGTCAGGCACAAGAGGTCCTCCCACACGTACAAGAGCTACGACACCACGAACACCTAGAATTTCAGATGGATCTTAGATGAAACCAGCGTCTAAGATCCATGCGACCAACGACACACGCCAATGATCACGATCTTCTTCGCGGTGCCTGAAGAAGATTTCGATTGTCGCGACACTCCTCTGGCCGAGATCCCTGTAAATTACCTTCGTTGCCTCTGATAAGATACCTCTCTTCTAATCCCGACGCGGGCAACATTCCTTCTGTTAGAGACATTCGGACAGGACCAATGGATCGATACGGATCGTTGTGATCCTCCAGGCACAGCGATCGCCATAGGGATCGCGGAATTAATGCTTATCGGTAATCGAGAGAACCGGAGCGAGGTGATTAACCAGCACAGCTTAGCGGACACGCAAATGGGACTATTAGTCCGATGGGTCGTTAGTTTTGATAAATGATCCCCCCCTCGAACGACCAGCACGACGAGCCTTCAAAGAAACCCACTGACTCGAGATATCGTAGCTGTTGCAGACGACCTTACGTACTATCAAAACGGGGGGGGAACGGAAGTGACTGCCGTCACTGTACCATCTCGATAATTGGACCCTCGAGGGAACCGTTTCGTACTATAGGATGCGAACTCTTATGTTATCCTTGCATGCGAGTTTCTTTATTTACCACGTAACGTTATCATACACTGCGTATACCAAAATTGCTTTCTTGCGCGACCAGGCGTTCCGCCCGTCAATTCCTCGTCGTTCTATAGGCAGACGTGACCGGTCGCGCGAACGCGAGCACAATTATGTATATCTACTCGTTATCGTTTAAGATCGAATCGACGCTCCCGCGGCAACAAAGAATCGCGATCGCCGAGACTATTCATCGTTTAGCTTTAAATCCGCGGGCGTGTCGACCGAGCGTTTCTATCGTATATTTATTTTACTATGTACACCATCGTGATAGTTGATAATCTAGCAGCACGTGACGTCTACCGTTTGTTTAAGGGAGCGTGCTCTCGAATGCAGCTCGATGCGCGATGCGACAGTGGCGTTGCATCGCGCTGAAAACTACACGGAACTATCGAAGTTATCGATTAAGAAGTGACGTAAAGCTCGTAACGTTATACGTATATCGTTCGAATAATAAATAATATATTTATGCGACTCGTATTCGTCAGTTCTTGGTGCGCTTGTCACCGTATTCCCTGCAACTTAGCCATTCGACGTGAACATTTTAATGGAAAACAAACAGTTTATTGATAAGACAAGGAACAAGTGCGATGTAAAGTACACGTCCGTCACTCGAGCCCGATGAGACGAGCCCCCGCGTGATTCAGCGCCTCCGTTATTCCTCGAGAGGTTTTCTTCGCGGCGTTCTTTGGGAACTGCGAACAGAGCAAGGTACAGAAATCGACGCAGTCCAGTGCATGGCATAGAATTTAGAATCTCTGGATGCGTAAGAATGAAATGATGAGATGTTAGTAAACACGTGTGAATAATGCTCATGGGTAAAAACTCTGTGGTGTTTTTGTGCGCCGTTCTTAAAGAGGATAGAGTATTTCGTCCATCTAGACGAGAATACCCCATTAATGGAAATTCAAGTAAAAATATGGAGCAGAGCAGAGGGTGCTTACGTCAACAATGGCGTTCAAGAAGTTGCTGAGTCCCTCGAAACCACTGACCAGTGCCCTGCCAATCCCGATAAACTTGTCCCCAGTATTCGTATATTTATCCTGCTCCTTGATGCCATCGATCAGCGGCGTGGGCCTGAAGAACGACTCCAAAATGCCCGCAAATGGCTTTGGAATCGGCTTCTCCAGAAAAGCTTGACCAACCTCCGACTCCAATCGCACCGTCTCTCGAGCATTTGGTCGCGTATTAATCACAGGGGCCTTTGGGACAGCTTCCAAGGACCTCTGCGCTTGGTTCAGAGCCTCTGTCTTCGCTTCGATCACAGTGGCCACGTTGTTCTGCGCCTCGCTGGCCAGTGTCTGGTGAAAGAATGAAAACAACGCTCGTACTACTTCCCTCCCATCGCGCGTTCTAGCGTGGAAATGTGTTGCAGCGGGTTTAGTGATTGGTAATATAAATTTCATGTACGCCAAGGTAGAATCCACCTCGTTTCAGGTGAATGATCCTGTCTCTGCTTAAAAGCGGCAATTATCGAGCTAATTAGACGCGTTTCGCGCGAGATCTGACCTCGAGAACTTTTACGCGCCGCTATTCGCTGCGTCTGACTCGCCTTGTCATTCATTATTGCCACATGCGGTAGGAAAAAGGGGCAGCCTTGTGCCCGATTAATTACGAAACACCGTCGCGAGATGATTAGACGCGATCGATGAGCCTGCTCTATTTCTGTGATAAGTCTCATCCACGGTGTAAGGGTCGAAGTCGAATGTGAATTGTGCCCAGCTCGTCCATTACCTCTGTCCGATCGACTATGATGTTTCTGGCCAACGTGACGGAATTCACGAACCTCCCAGCGCCGATTCTTATCGCGTCCGCGACGCGGCCTAACAGTTCCTACAAAAACCGAAATTGCAAGTTTGGCTCGAACCCTGCGGGTCCTCGATCCAATAATCAATTTTGAGCTTTCGGTCGCTTCCACCGCTTTCTCAGCGCCGCGAATTTAATAGAGCCTCCCCTAATCGCGCGGGATTCAAACCCAGCGAAGACACTCACTCGTCCTCGATCCAATGGCGACGTCGCCCCTGAGGCAACGTTCTGAGAGCTTACGTCGCCGGTGCTCAGCGTGAATTTCGTTGGCTGCTCTGCCGGTAGGCCAGTCGACATCTCGAACAGGCAAACGACAATTATGACACTTATCCTTCGAACAACTTTTATGTCGGATGCACCCCTCATCGTCGTTCTGTGAATTTTTCATTGAAAATTGCCTGTTAAGCTTAATATAATCCTGAGTACTAGTACAGAAACCTACTCACATGTCTGTTGTTCTTGGAGCTTCTCCACTTGAACGTTGAACAGCTAAATGGCGAAAGAAAGTTCGCTGTCAACGGTGTTCCGTGTGTCGTAGTCACTCGGCGACTAACAGATTCTTGCTCCGTGATAAACTTGGCGCACAGTCTTACGACACCCTGTTACTTTCTCTTTCGATTTGCTTCAGAATGTTAGTGATACCGCACACGAATCGAGCGCGCCCCGGCACGAAGCGCTTCCGAGGAAGCTCATCTGCGATCGACAATATCTGATCAAACGATTAATGATTGAAAAAGTAGTCCCTCCAGTTCAGATTACTCTGTGGTACGAGGGAGACGGGATAGGTAGACGAAAAAGATGTTACGACAAATATAGAGAGGAACTCAGAAGTAAATGCGATTTTATTTATTTTTAAATCAACCTTATTGCACAGAACATGTTCTATATATTATTTTTCTATAGAATACTTGGTATTGAGTTATACATATGTTGCATTATCGTAGTTCCCAGAGTAAAGATTATAGCTATAATGTTAATAGGAATCTGAAACACAACGGGATATACCTCGGTTAGAGATTGCGTTACGAGAAAGATTTCGGTACATCGCACAAGATGAAACTTACAAGCAAGGTATTTGTCATGAATTGCACCATGGTGCCGACAATCGGTATACTCTTCATCGTCTGGTACAAGCCACTGGGGTCTTGCATCTCTTGGAGCGAGGTTGTGATGCCTACACTCTTCAGTAGCGATTCAAGTAATACGGGCAGATTACCAGAGTAATACTTCGCAACCAAAGCAGGTATATGACTAACTTTACTCAAGCCCAGCATTGTTGCAAGAGGCTTGAGCTTAGTATACATCCCAGATAGGGTGCCCGTTCCACCTGTATTTGATAGAAAATAATGCCTGCGTAATAACATGGGCACCGCACCAAGCTCTATGTAACTAGATCCCGATATCTTGAAGTGCAATAGTGTTCATAAGAGGGACTATTAATCCCTAGTAGTCAACGAAGGTACGACATATATCATCCACTTTCTACGACACGCTAATCCTCTGTTTGCAGACGTATTAAACTTATCCCTTCAAAATTCGTTTACACGTGACAGAGAAGCATGTAATTGGTGGAAGGGAATACGAACCTTCACCACTCTTCTGGCACGTGCAACACTGAAGAAGCGCTGCTAACATTAATTATGGTCTGCGTCTTTTAAACAATATTATACGTACCGCCGTTTAACTGGCCGCCCTCTTCGCGGGATTCTTCGATCTTTCCACCTATTCGAAAAGAAGCTTCGTTTCACTTTCACTTGATCTCTGTAAACGAGAGTTAAGAGAGACCAAGCTTGCTGTCGGTATTACCTGATTGTGAACTCTCTTTGGACCCTCCCTTATTTTCATCGCTTGACTCATGTTGCCGGCTTTTATCTTCTTCTCCGCTCTTTGCTAATTCGGCTGTTATAGTGCCAATTTTTAATGTTTGTTTAGTTACAATAAACTGAATTACCAAACTTCAAATTAACATTATTCAGTAAATAAGGAACTGACATGCAACCATGTGCAAACGTATAAAATACTGTGCCTTCTTAATTAATTCTTCCTTGCCAACCAATTATTATTTTATAAAAATAGAAAGGCTTTTTAACAACCCATAGTCTGGGAGAAAAACTGTAGGAAACTCTACTAACTATTAACACTAGTAACTATTAGACGCTACATCAACTCCCCCCTAGTGACTGAGTTATGAAGTCACGAACTTAACTCTTCATACCTTTCTTTTCCGTCCCACTAGATTTTTCTGACTTGTTCTCGCCTGACATTCCACTGCTGTTCATTGCAGCTAAATTAATGCAAAATTCGTTATTTTTTATTTATGCTTTTTCTCATACGTTATTATCTGATTCTGAAGACGTACCTCCATTTGGCACAGCTTCCAAATCCCCCTCGCGAGATTTGCCAAGGGGCTCACCTGAATTAGTACAAAATTCGTAGTTTTTCGTTTCTATTTTCCTTATATGCATAAGCCCTGCTTTCAACACGCATAAAACTTGCTGTCGTTATTATCTGATTCCGAAGAATCTTTTGATGTACAATCAGGGCCTTCTGCAGAGAAGTCTATATCCGAATTTACATTGTCTGCCCAGATAGTTTCATCGAACACTATTGCACTTCAATGCCTGAGAATTCGTTGTTTTTCATTTGAAGGGTAAAGGTAAAAACTGGGAATGTCAATTTTTCGCGATATTGCGATTTGTAGCATATTTTGCTGTGACTAAAGAACTGTCGAATCACAAAAGGTTATAAAGTTCAAATGCCCCCGTAAGATAACGTTGAAGATTTGGTACACTGATTGGAAACAAGAAATGTCAACTCTGCACTGGAACAAAATACGGAATGTCCCCACTCTTTGCCTAAGTATAAACTTCTGTCGTCGAGGTAAAGCAAGAAATTATTTAAGAAAATTATTAATTTTCTTTAATGGTGGACCAAAGTATTAAAAATTAATTTTCTCGATCCATCTGTTTCGTGACATTCCCCGTGTTTCTCCTTACCCTTCATCTGTGCTTCGCCGGTCTACGGCGATCTACAAGCTTAATGCGATTACCTACGTGTTTAACGACACTGTACGTACCTGTCGCCACTTCAGAGGCTTCGTCTGATGCACTCCTCGCGTATCTCTCATCTAATTTAATAACAAATTCATTGCTTTTCTATTCTTGCCGTTTTAAACGATGTTCATTTGCCAAACGAAATCGGTGTTGCAACTTAGTCTAATATGCTACTTACTCAATTCATTGGCGATATCCTCAATCTGAAATTTCAAATCAATCCTTGATTATTTCCCTCCATTATTTTCTTATTTTCCGAATGATCGTCGTTCGTTGAATTTTACTCGCGATCGTTAATAAAGAAACTTATTCGTCGCTTACCACTTCGTTGGTCCGAGCCGGAGATCTGGCTAACGCTCCTACACCGAGGAATACCAGTAAAACAAGTGTCAGCTTCATTTTCATCCTGTGCTGCTGAATATCGGTTGCTATGGAACACTGTCCTCCAGTAATTTCACTTCTGTGCTGCTGGTAGTTCCCTATGCGTTCGCTTACGTTTATATACCTGTCAGTCGACTTAAGTTAAAACACACTATTATTAATGGTAAAAGCACAATAATTGGTTTAGTTGCAGGCTCAATAGCAGCAATATTCAAAATAACCCATGTGCACTTCCACTTTACGCCAGGCTACATTAGCCCCGTGCCGATACCGCATATCGGCGAATTGCATAACTTGTCCATGAACTTCCACGCAATGGAGCGCGAATAATCGAGCCGAGGGTAACTTACGCGACGATCGAGCGCGAGAATCGGCGAAATTTTCGTAAAATGCAAGGCGAACCGCGGTGGAGAAGAATGATCAGAGCCTGGTTACAAGGATTTATTTAGAAATATTTGAAAAATTACACGCATAATGTATTCCCGATCACGTTCAAGTGTAATAGCTTGCATTATTACGAAGCCACATGTACGGTGCACGTGCGGAGTTAGAGGTACACGCAACGTTGCTTATCAACCAGAATTATTGTTGTTTAATAACTGGTTGACGGCGTTTAGCGTTGCTATTGGTATCTGTAAAACGGAACGATTAGGTGAATCAGAATCGAAGGAGCGAGAAATAAAGGAAAAAGTAATATTAATTACTGCCACTGTGTTTCCAAGATAACATGGATGACTAATGCGGTATAACGCAGGCAGATTTAGAAAGTTTGTAACCTTCTTCGCGAATTTCTCTTACCTTAAAAATGTCGTCATAGGACGGATTTTTATTGTTGCCATTTGGCGCAGTGTTAGCTCTTGGTGCAGGCTCGCTTGCAGGTTCAGCCTGACGGCGACGGCGCGAAAGTTTTCCAGTATTCGCGTAGGACGGGTCCTGCACCTCTACCGAGGTGTTGTAGATGATTTGCTTCCTAGGCGCCCAGAATCTCTTCCTGACGACCCATTTAGGGTACACGACTCTCACTCTGGCAGGTCGTTTTTCTGAAAAGTAAAGACCCAGCTGCTGTAAGTCCTTAAAGGCAGACCAAGGCAGCTCGACGACTATCAAAGACCCACCAACTTGCACAATCTCGTTCACTTGGCTGGGCAAAGGTGGTACAAGAGGAGCTGGCTCGATAGTGTCAATATCCCCGATGATCTTCAATTTATCTATCGAGGGTAGCGCTATTGGAGCAGGATTCAAGGAAAGAGTGCCAAAAAGTCCTGCGCTCGCGATCGGCGCTTGATAGGAATCCACTTCACGGATCTGATGCAATGATTCATTAATATTAAGCTTAAGCTATCCTTCGACGTGACGTCACGGAGCGGACAATCATTTACCTCTTTCGTCGCTGGTTGGTCCTGTTGGACGGCTGTCACTTCGCTCGATACCTGAAAACATTTCGACCTTGAAGTTTGGTCTGAAAGATTTCATCATCGCTCGGAGAAGGAAACTGAATCCACCTGCTTTATTTTCTCGGATTTCTTTCCTCCGCGCGAGATGATCTGGATGTTCGCGCGGCCTCTGCTCGCTGTTGCTTCAGCGTTGCTTGCTGCACCCGCTTGCGCGTCACTTCCTGCTGTTGGGCCGCCACCAGTGGTTCCGCTAACTACCCCGACGGTACGAGCGCCAGTGGTCGCACCCGCGAACAGCCCACCGGCTGCTGGGACGTTCGATCTTCCACTTCCGTCCAGCCGACCTCCTAAACCAGCCGCAGCTTCTGGTCTCCCGTTCCCGAGGCCAGCTCTCGCGTACAAACCTCCCCCTGTTGGATGCGTCATTACAGTTTTTAGGCTACGTTAGTGGGTTGCGTAAGACGTACGTGGACCGAGGCAAAAAAGAATGGAAGAAACCACTGGAGTGATCAATTAATCACTTCCAGAGACAGTTACGTCTGAAGAGGGGACGAAGAACAGTGGTACACGCACAGGACAGGAAATACTTTTTGCATCGCTCAAATTTACGTGGTGCGCAGAATTTTCATAGCAATATGTTTGATGAAATGATTCGTATCCAACTTATTTTGGCCACGATATTTTCCTAGTACTACCGATAATTTGCATCGGGAATAATTTGATCTTCGATGGATCTCTTTACTCTGTTATAGCTAGCGTGTATAGAGCGATATCAATTTTAAACAGGACTTAAGTCATTATTATTATCTTTTATATGTTCTCTGTAACTTTCTGTTACAGTTTAGTGCTAACGCTTGTGCTCTACTCTGTGTCTCTTCACCTCCTTCTGCCCAATACATTAATAAATAAGAGAGGTAAAAGTGTTTAATGTTCAAGTCGATGCAATCCATATTCCCAGCACGGTGATGTCCTCCGTGAAATAAAACAGTAAATAATACTAGCCAGTGTTTGCATTGTCACCACTGAGCAATCCACCAAGTCCAGCGGCCGCGTTAGCACCCCAGGGTGTCCCTGCACTTGCATGCAGTCCACCCCCTGTGTTCGATCCACCGAGAAGACCACCTAGCCCAGCTTCCGCGTGGTAACCCCCGAAGTTGAATCTGATACCGCCATTCGTGAACTGGAGGAATGGAAGCTGTGGGAGAGTGAATCGAAATTGGGATGAATTCAACGTGGCCCCTGAAATTCTTCGTACATTCTATCGATCCATATGGCGTTCCATCGTGCACGAGACACTGCAACGTTGGAGATATCTTAAGGGGGGAGCCTGGTGTAGCGGGTCGAAGAAATCGATTTTTTCTTTTTTGCATAAATCAATAGTTGAACATTACGATAATATGTTCCCAAAGCCGCAAAACGAAATTAAAGCGGATATAGCCGGTTTTGCTACGGAGCGCCAGGTTACCACAAAACTTTAAATGCGTTTTTCTCGAAACGACAGTCTTACAATTTGCGGGCAATGTAACTCCAAAAATATTCAACCAATCGACTTGGCCTTGTGCACGGATATTTGTGAACATTTTCTTCACAGAGCTAAGTTATTGGTATAATGATATTGTTTAAATAAATAACTTTTTTTACACATTTAAGGCAAAATTTCGTTGGAAAAAGTGAACTTTTTTTTCAAGAGGCCGCCATTTGTTCAATTTTGCATCTTTTAAGTTATGAATTTATACGATCTGTGCGTACACTCATAAACTAAACGAAAATTGTTCGATTTTTGGTTTTAGATGAATCCAAAAGACGCTACGTTGCCCGCAGTGCAACAATTGCGTCGCCAACGGACTGCGCATAAGCCCTTATAATTTTGTTATTTGCCGCTCATTTTTAATAAAATTTTTTTTTTATCTTCCTTAACCTGATAATACAATATCCTGAAAGTTTCAGAAAGATCGATTAAATACTTTCTTTAAAAAAAATTCCCGAAAAATGCCTCGATTTCCAGCTAGTTACACCAGGCTCCCCCCTTAAGGGGCAATTGAGGCACTTAACGTTAGCCGAACAATTTCGATTTCTATTAGTTCCTATCTAAAACGACTCCACATTCACTTCCACGTTCCTAAAAATATCGATAAGTCCCTTAATGATGCCGTTTACTTTAACGCGCATTAAATAGTGAATTGCGCAAGTAGCGCAGTGCAATTTTCCCTCAAAATTCGGCGCGATATCGGGCAAATTCCTCTCCACGTGACGTTCGCTGGTTGCTGTAACCGCACTTTGCGAAATTGCTCTTTATCTACAGCTCGCTATCTCATCGCCCATCACAGAACGCACATTTACGTATAATAATTCGTCACTTTAACGATAATTAACCCGTGCCCATGCTTCCCGAGCGTCCCGCAGCGATATACACATTTTAATTGCGTTCTTCGAACGCCTATATAACTATTCCGAAGAACGAACTCCGCCGCCAGACGCTTCCGCGATCCTTTCTCCTGCAGCAATTGCGTTTGTGCATTACCTAATGGTCTCTCCACCGTTGCTGCTTTCCCTTCCCCATTTTGCCTCGTGAATTTATCTGTTCAGACTATTTGTCGTAGAAATCGTGGCGCGAAGATTCAGCCGGTGTCTCCCAATTATTATTCACGGTGCAGTTTAAATAATTAGATAGTTACAGTGGAAGTGGGAGAAAATTCGCGGTGAAACTTGCGAGGAAAGCGTCAGACATAGTACGAAGCTCCAACATCATCCTCAAATTCACTTCTTACAGACAACAGACTTCCATATTGGAAAATTCCAATTGCAAATCTTCCACGAATCCAATCTAAAAAATTCTAAATATAGCAACCACGCGAATTGGCCGTTGTACCCCCAGTTCCGTTTCATCGAAATTCGCGCAAAGTGACGGGCAGAATTCGACAAGTGGCTGTCCCGTGGCCTCCTGACTCGAGCGACCGGTAAACCATAAATATGGGAAATTTTGAATTATTCTCTGCTAACTCACCCCGATCGATGCATCCTTGTTGTCGTTGCCGCCGCTCTGTGGCATCCCGCTGGCGATAGCTAGGAAGGAAAGGGAGCACACCGTTACTACCTTGCCGCACAGCATCATTCTTTCAACTGACGCGCGCTTCGAGCTGCCCCGCGGTTTGCTGGCGATTTCTAAAAAGACCTCGAAGGCATCTCGGGCTCACCTGTCGGGAAGGGATAAGGTCTGACGTGATCCGAGAAGAAGTTGTCGAGCAGGCCAGCAGCGCTTCGTGACTGCGAATTTATCGTCGGATTATACTGCAATCGCGGGTAATGTGCACCGCGATTGCGGGGGTCAAGGACTGTCCGCATCGTCCGCACGCTCGCAAATGATAGGCAGCCAGTCGTTTCCTAGTTTCGTCTCGATGCACACACGCTGGCACGTGCTGCTGGCCTCCACAGTGAACTCTCGTCCACGGGGGAGGATTCTAGGATGTGCAAGTGCTGCTGCACTGCTCAAAATTGTGTTCAATATAAAAAAAAAAAAGTAGCGTGCAAGTGACAGCAGCTCCTTAGTGCACAGATGTTTTCGTGGAACATTAAATGGGACCAGTGACGGGAGGGAAGAATTATCGAATTGACGGCAGTTCGTTTTATTGGTGTTACATATTCGTTTCTCGCATTTACATAGTGCAATATTACCGAGGGCTGTAAACTTTTATTCCACGAACGAAATGTTTTTCCTTTGGGGCGGCCAAAGGTCGCACCGGTCCAATCATTATTTCGAGCGACGCATGAATCACTGATGTTGCGACATCGAATGATAGACGTGATTGCTGGCTATTAGGACTCACCGTGTTTCGGCAGCACGTCATTAACGGGGAAAAAAACCGGGATTCTGAGAATGGCGGAGTGTAGAATTCTGTCGAGGCCTCGTAATAATCTTGTTTACTCGAAATTAATGGAAAAGCGTCTCAACTGGAGCGTGGCAAGAAGTGTGCACTACGGGTTTTTTGCGGAGACTGATCGATGACTAAGTTGAAGCAAACGATAACAACAACAAAACCGTTGAACGCATGCACATTTCATGGATCAAAGTTGAGCCGAACGGAAACGTGTTCCGCATCTTGTTTGCTTCGTATTCTTAGTGTTGGATTCCGACAGAGTTCCATTAAGCTGCTAGAAAATCGAGTTATTCCACCGAGTAACAGGATCTGGGATCTAGACGATGAGTGGGGCAACATGTTCCGTTTCAAAGTTCTTCAATTATATTCTGCCCGCTCGATAGCTCCTAAAAATCCCGTTAATCCGGGCGTTTTTTATTCGAGGAATACGATTAACTCTAAACGATTCTTCTCGCGTATGTCATTAGCGCCAGGTTCATCGTACTCGTTAGAATTTCAAGGATTCAAGATTACTAACATAGAGTACACCCGTGGCGGGTTTCCTCGATGCTCGAGGAGGAAGGTAAACACGAGAACAGATGTCTGTGCTTTGTTATTTCCCTCGAGAGCTTCAATCGCCGTGGAAATCGCTAAGGTGAATCACACAACCTTGCGCGCACTGTGTTTTCCATGCGTATGGCAACACACGATAACCGCGGAATAATGTAATATTACGCGACCGACTAATTACCATGCAGCAGGGAATTGTATATGAACCACTGACGTCTGAGCTGTATGAAAAACAAACGGAACTGGTTATTCATGAGGCTGACGGGGCGGACCGATCTGCGATGGATACTGAATGAAACTTGATGTATTTTGTACAAAAGGAAGGGATTTATTTCCACATTCACTGAAAAAAATTACAGTCATCCGTAAATGTACATGCTCAGGATTGCAAAGGATTAGCCAGACGCGCGTGTTTTAGCGTCTTCTAGTCGCAGAGGTGGATCGACCGAGTTTCCGCAGAGATCTGATGAGTCATGCCTTCAGTGATCTATCCTTCATCGTTATTCACAGGGTATAGTAATTGTTCACTTCCCCTCGAGTCGTGAGAACCGAAGCGACAAAGTAGATACTGGTGGGTTCAAAACACCTGTGATACGATGGAGGAGATGAATTAATTTTGTAGCCTGTTTCTTCAGTACTGAAACGATATCCTGTTGCTTCTCGGCGCGATTTTGTTCTGCAGCGGAGGCTCGTCCTCGTATAGCAGTCTGTCCTTCGTGTACCTGGTTGGAGCGATTTTATTTTGTATTCTCGAGTCGTCGTAGTATCTGTTTGGCCTCTGCTCCTTTGGAGCGATCTTGTTCTGTATCGCGATGGAACTGGTCACTGGTCGAGTGCCGTGGAGGGTCCCGATTCCAGCTGTGATCCCGTGCCACGAATAGTTCGTGTCTTCTTCTACGTTCTCGTGGACCTCGTAAGTGTGCTGACTGTTGTCCGTCACACCACCGTGGCCCCCGTGCATGCCTAGGAAGAATACACCACCTTGTTACTTCAATTACACCCCACAAAATTCTCAGGAAATCTGCTTGTCACAACTTTATCTTCTTTAGAGCCGAATTAATGTTTAACTAGAATTTTTTTCTAATTTCAAGAAAATCAAAGGTTCTCATTGACACAAAATTTTCAGTCAATATACTGGAACTTTTCGGAAGATAAAAGATAACAGTCATAGAATTACAGTTATTTCATAATTAATTGAAATTTTTGGCAGTTTCATTCGGCCCCTGATTTAAATAAATGAATCTATACAGAGTCTCCGTAATCAAGGAGCAGTAGGGTAAATCTGGGAGACGCGGTCGACCTGATATAAAATGGCTATTAAAACTAATATAGATATTACTTATTTTATCAGAACAAACCTAATATGTTCAGAATTTTATGCCGATTCAGAAAAACTGGTCGATATTTGCTTTAAGGGGTTACGCCACCCTGAGGCGCTCGAAACAGCACTAAACTAGACGAATTTTTTTTACTGATACTATGAGGTTGAAAATTATTTATTTTCTTCTTATGTGTAGAGCATGTATTAGTGCATATATTGTATAAATACGGTACAAAGATATTAAAAAATGACCGAGTTATTTGTTCTCCCGCGAAGCTCGTCCGCCGTTACACGCGTGACTAACCTAACAAATTATAACGAACATGTTCGTCTGAAATCAAAATCCCGATGATTTTCGTGTTCCTTAATAAAATACCTACGATGTAGCATAGGGATTTGAGAAAAAAAAATTTATTGCACAAATGAGAACAATGTGAAAAAAAATATACGTTTTTCACGTGAAAAAACGAATCTAAACCATTAATTATATACGAATGGGGTATCGGATGGAAAAACTGCTATGCTACATCGTAGATAATACCATTAAGAATATGCGTACCAAGTTTGAAATCAATCGGACAAGTAGTTTTGGAGATATTTGATAGGTCACCTTTGAAAATGTAGTTTCGAGAAAAACGCAAAAGAAGAAAAGTAGAATGGTCGCTACCTGCTGCGGAATATCGACATCCGCGCCTCGTTTAAAGTCTGTAACTCGGCTATTTTTGGGAATTTTTGCGACTACCATGACTCAAATTATTCTTAAAACTTCACGCAATAAGAAAATGCAAAAAAAAGAAATCGATTTTTCAAAACTTTCAGTGTGGCGTAACCCCTTAAGACAATATTTACTGTAAATCGGGTTGAAAACTGAAGTCATGACATCTGACCACCTCACCCGAGGTGCCGGGAGAAATGGTTTTCGTCGTTGGCAGAGACCACTCACATAATTATTCATGGAAAATTAACAAAGGATAAAGCAAAATTATATATGAGTGAATACAACTACGGATTCATTGATATTTAATTTGTTTACGCTAAACAAGTAAAGAACACATCAAAGAAAAAGTGAGTTACCTACTGGCGATTAGCAAGGCAAATGAATACAAAAGTGAATAAATAAACTAAATAAACAAAAATAATAATAAAATAATAATAAAAAATAAAAAAATAAACAAAAATAATAAAAAAATCATAACTCGACCATCTCACTTTTCTGCAGCGAGACATGGTCTTCTCGTTAGCTTTGAGAGGAAGAGTTAATATGGCCAAATACTTTGGCTGCATTGTCCCTCAATATTTCTACTATCTTATTATTCCAAACATTAAAGGAAAATAAACTTAGAAGTATATTTTAAATACGATTCCGTACAACCGCTGTTTGACAAAAGAGGTTAAATGTAACATCAATTTACCTTTTATAGCCTACTAGCTGACCCGTTACCCGGTTTCACCCGGGAATTATTTATGATGTTTGAAAAATAAAAAAGCCTAAACTAAAAAAATAAATAGCCTATAATCTAATCTAGGACGTGTGTAATGTATATTCAGAATTTCAATGAAATCCGTTCAGCCGTTTAGGCGTGAAAGAAGGACAAACAAACAGACAACGTTTCACTTTTATATATTAGTAAGGATAAATCCAGAAAAACACAGAAGGAAGCGAAATAACGCTATTCATTCAACTGTTTGGCTTCTAGAGAAGTAGTTGGTCTGCACTTTAATGCATTTTTACGTATAGACTCTGAAATATAACGACACGACCAACTCTCCGGCCCGACCGCGTCTCCCGGATTTACCCTATATTCGACAGACAGGTGAAATATTTACCGTGGCTTCCATGCCCACCGTGCCCACCAAGAACCATGTGCCCACCATGACCACCAAAAGCACCTAAGAAACCATGATTACCAATCAACAGGTCCGACAACGCGTTCAGGCCGAATGGATCCTTGTTGCCGTGGATCTTGATGGTCCTCTTCATCTGTTGCTGCTTCAGACGTTGCTGCTGCATTTGCTCCCTCTGCAACTTTTGACGTTCCCTTTGCGCCAGTATCCTATCTCTCTTTTCCTGTCGTATCCGTTGCTGGTCTTCGGCATTCTGGCCCCTTTGCCCGGACGTTGCCTTCACGAGATTTCCAACTGCCTCCAGGGTCGAAATAGGGATCTACGAAAGTGAAGATTCGCTGGTGAAGCTAGCAGACTCTTCATAATCGAGAGCCGACAATATCGATACCTGCAGGACACTGTCAATGGTCTGAGAATTCTCTGGGCTGAAACTCTGCGCTGCCGCGGCGGTTTGCCTGATCGCTGTAATTGGAATCTGAAACGTGGACGATTTAATTTTAATTACAGCATCGCGGAAAGGAAAGGGGCTTCTAGTACTCACGTTGAAGATATTGTCTATCACGTGGCCACCTTCCTCCGGAAAATTCTGACGTTTCATCCTCACGAGGTGCGCCTGTAGAAAAATAATTTCGATGTAAAAACCTTGTACGACTGGCCTATACAGAGAAAGCCGTGATAAACACGTCCTACTTAATGAAGTCAACGTGCGATTGTAGATTCAGGGACGTGGGTACGAATCGACGATTCGGGAGGATACGTAGAATCACTCGCGAACGGTTTACCATGCCCACGTTCCACGCCAGCTTTCACTTTTCTACATATAAAGAGCGTCAAACGTTTTTCTGCGCGCTCTTTATTAATCGAAAGGTCAGCGTGCCTTATGAATTCGCGTCATTGCTTCTTCTGTATACGGAATGCGCGTATTAGGCGGTCGATACACATTAAAGCGTTCAGCGATTACGATCGGGTCGTTGATCAGCATGGGAGGAATGAAAGGCTCTGTTGATTAACGCCAATTAACTTTTTCGACTTTGAATGTCAGTGAACTTTCGGACGAAGGGAGATTAGAGGCTCTAAGAATTCTAGGAGGATAACACTCGTTTCCTCTCAAGAACAAGTACCGTGTTTATGGTTAATTGCAAATGTTCCACCCTGGATCCTTTCATCAAAATAAAGTGCAAGAGTTTTAATTTAATGACGATAATCACGGGTACTCACCCCTCCTGCTGCAACGAAGCAAGCAGCACCAAGGAAAACGAAAGTTGATCGGAACATTTCTGCAAGGTACACAGGCGCCGTTCGTGCACCGTCTCGAGTGATGTTCGTGATCGACGAACTGCAAGACAGGTCGACGATCCGCCGATCTATAAGGGTGACTGCAAGATCCCACGCCGAGCATCGACCAATCACGGCCCAGAATCCCGCGGATCCCGACTCGGTACCTTTTGACCACTGGTCCTTTCTATTTCACGTAATCTTCGTACGCACGATCAAGCCCCTCCTTTGTCCTCTTTCTCCACACAGACGGGATCGTATTACTTTTTGCTCGCATACAACGGCGTGGGTGGAGGCGGCGACGTTGCGTAAGCGGGAACTTAAAAGAATTGCATTTATTTGAACTCGATGGATTGAACAATGAAGAGACTCTGTGGAGAATCCTGGAAAATACGAAGTGACAAAGGAGACAGCTGTTAAAAACAATGTCTAGCATGTAGGAGTACTCACCAGACAGGAGCTGATTAATCAGAAGTTCGAAGTTACGATCAAAGTCAGAGGATAGAACTCCTTTTCGCGATTCATGAGACAGCAGCGTTCGTCTGATTGTCGAAAATTGGCCCGAATGATCCATATATAAGGGCCACGCTATGGGCCCCACATGGCCAGGCGTGGACCAATCGAACACGACACCGAAATCGGCAAGATACCCTCCACTTACCGCAATACGCCTTCTCGAGTTCGTGTCTGGCCCGTGACGCCCCGTTCCACTGACTGCCTCTCGTTCGCCCGCAGGTGCCACGACAAAGTGGGTCGATTCGGTACAAGTTACATAAATATCGGACGATGATCTTTGAAAGTGACGCAACTCGATCCAGCCCGAACCATTCTGCTCTTCGTGTATTTTGTAATGCGTTATTCGAGCGTCCTTGGAGCACGTTCGTGGCTCGTTACAGCCGTAGTGACAAAACAAAAGCTACTCTACTCGCGTCGCTCGGCTCGCACAATTTCCCCAGTGTGATTTTCAATCTTCTTTTAATTCGAATCGTAGAAAAGGAATCATACAGCTTATTAACTAGCGTTATAAGTAGGGATTGTTATTCTGAACGATCGCGATTGAGTCTTTGGCTAAGCAGAATACATCCCCAGAGAAATTTACACTCGTACGTCATCCTTAGTACGCGTCCGGATTGTCTTGAAGGTAACCGCCCACCTGGTTCCCGAGATCCTTCTGGAACTCCCTCACGTTTACGTCCGATTGCTGGAAAGCGAAGAGGCAATGTTCACGTAGCTGAATGAAAGGTGGAAAAGATTCAAAGGGTTCCCTTACGTTCAACGCCTCTTTCCACTCGATATTGAACAACCTAACTAAACCCAGGATGTTGCGCCTGACCAGGCTCTGCACCCCGCTTCTAGTGAGTACAAAGGGCGCGTTGGTGGTCGCCGTGGGTGACGTGGTCGTTCCCGTGGCATTCACGGTGGTGGTATTTATATTACTTGTGCTGGCAACGATCGACAAGGAGTTACTCGTCATCGCACTCTGAGTAGCTGAATCTGGCATGATGTTGTTGTTGATGATGCTGCTGATCTGCTGGATCGCTGACTTGGTGTCGTTGAACGTCTGGAGTGATTAGAAAAGTGTTAAACAATGTAGCTATGAAAATAAAAGTACCACTATACTATATACTAGTCTGTTTAAATCCTCTCACTTGGAAGGTGACTTTAGCGAGGGTCCAAAAGAATCCTGGCTTCTGCTTACGAATCTGCCTGGCCACCCTCTTCGTCTCTTCAGACATGACTTTATCCTCAACGCTATTCGCATAGACATTGCTTGAATCTTCTGATAACATTTTATCTAGGACACTCATTTTCTCCCTCATTTCCTTCTCCTTCTTGTCACTTTCCGTGTCTTCTCTTTCTCGAACGTTCACCCTCTCTTCCATCGAGCTTTCTCGACCTTGCTCGCTTGGCACAAAGCGACGGTGATCGTAGCGCCCCTCTGCTTGCACGTACTTAGCTTCGGGTACCATCTGAGGGAGCTCTGGTGGTTGATTTTGATAATACTTTGGCTGATAAACGGTGAAAGGTTTCGCTTCGTATGGCACCGCGTGGCTTGAAGGTCTCTGAATACTCGGAGCACTGTACTGGTCGGGAAAAGCTTGCACCGTGAGTGATCGGTGATCCGGGGGGTCGTACACTGCACGGCTCGTCAAATGCGCCCATTGAGGATCGCTCTGAAGCGGGCTGACGAAGCACAGTAGAAACAGGCTGATCATCAGCGAGCTCCTCGAAGACTTCTTCATCTGTAAGCAAACACAGTCGTTCGATAGAATTCAGAGAACGTCCACAGCGATTTTCCATTCAACGTACCGTCTATCTCGCAGGTAAAAGTAGCTAGGGAAACTTTCTAGAGGGGTTTGTTACTTGCTTTAAGTGAAATTCCTCGACGAACTCCGGTCAAACCGAACCTCCCGGCTGCGGATCATTTAGAAACCAGTCACAGAGAGAAGTCGAAAAGTCGCGAAAACCACGGCTGTTAGGAAACGCTTGCTATTTACTCAGCGAGGAGGCCGTTAAAGACTGGGTGGCTCGCGTTCGCGCCATTCCCATCACGCAATCTGTGCGAACCGCCGCCAGAAGAATAGGGAAAAACGCGCCTAACGAGGCGATTCGTATTCGTCGCGCGATCTCATTCGATTTAAACGGTACCCGTCGATTAGCCAACGATCCACTCGCATCCACGAGAACGCGGAACGTCCTGCACGCCACGCTGCACCCGATGGATCGTGTTTTCTGAATCATTCGCGCGTCGCGGAGCCACGCGAACACTCGGGTGGAACTGGGAACTTCAGAAACACCAACTATTCGTGCAATCTCGCGCTTTCACTGCTTTACACTTTACAGAGTTGCTGAAACTATCAGCGAGCAGGGATCTGGGATCGACGGAGAACGATCCTCAGATCGAAACCGCTGCAGCCTTCGAGCCTGATCGGGCGTGACTGTCCAGGCCGGGCGGAATTTCGGCATTTCGAGTGTCCACGAACCGGTGCGTCGCCTCGTGATCCATTTTGACATGACTGCGACCTCGGGACAACGCGTGCAGAGAATCCAGTAGCGCCGACATTTCGGTGCTTTCGTAACGATCGATCGCCCGGCGATTTTCAGCTATCCCTGTGACGCAATGGGTATCACTCTCCATTGCATAAACGTCACTTTAGGCGAGCGGTTTAGCGGCTATTTCTGTCGCATCGAGGTGTGCTTCTTTAATGTCTCTGCCATAAATTGCACGGCGAACGTCGCGCTCGTTTTAATCGAACCCCGAGGTTACCCACTTTCTCAGTGCCCAACGCACATTCACTTCTTTCCGTATTAACGATTTATCAGACCTCCATATTTTCCCCTCGCGTGGTGCGTTGATCCAGCGATTAGGAACCCCTGAAACGCAGTTACGACACTCGTGGCCATCGCGTAACATGGCCGAGCGAAGTGAAATCAGAGGCTCGCTCGCTGGGCCGCCGTGAAAATTAGTACGACCGATAATCGCCTCGAGATCGTTACGTGTCCCGATGCTTGTTAAGTGACGTCGATGTGGATCACCGTGTCGCGTGTGGGCACTTTCGAACCCGCGTTGCACTGTTACACCACCGATTCAGGCGAAACGAGTAATCACCATCCCTCTTGCGGAGCAATCAGAAGTGCAGAAATTCTGATAGTAAATGATAGTCAAGAGAGACACGAATGAAATGGGCAATGCAGGTTTCCCCACTATAAATGATTTCATAGTGTTGCTGCCCGCTTTCTTGCATCCTTTATCGCGAACTGGATTCAACTGGCAGCTTAGCGAAAGAGACTTTCTACGGAAGTTGCTCGAGTTGTTACACGGGGTTTTCCAACAATTACACGATTATATGAAAGTCTCGAATACAACTGCGCGATCGACGCTCAATAATGCCACAGCCAAAGCTGCTGCTTTCACAGGAACAACGGATATCTTTAATTTGGAAAATTAGTTTCTGTCCCGAAGCCACGACTTCGTCCAAAAATTAAGCACGGATTATACTGATAGTCGTCTGGCTCTTTCGCGCAACCCCACATCCGATCATTCCAGTCGATATCCCCTAAATGACACTCAACGGCACTCGTTACTTGTTTCGCGGTTTTTCGGTGGCAATTACGAGATTCGGCACACAAAATACTTTACGATCGACAAGCTGGGCCAGCGAGCGTGCTGCTCCAGGATCAGTAGAGCCGATACTTGGCCGCGTTCGCCGTCAAAAGCAAAACCACGTGGACCGCCAACCATCTTTCACTTTCACTCCCAACAGTCGCGCGACCACGTGCTTCCTCGAACGTAAATCGACGGCAAGACGACTTGTTTGCTCGTCTTACGTCATTTCGATTACACCCGCGATGCGCTTCTGTCTGCCAGCGATCGGAAGTTGAGGAAGACAGACGCGACTTCTCGCGGCTCCTCTTCCAAAATGGTTCCCTGCTTTCTGGGTCGCTTGCTTTGGCATTTGGGGAAACAAAAATGATTCTGAAGCTGACAATAATGTAGCAATAAAGAAAGCATGGTTCCACTCCGCAGAAATTTAGATACAAGAGGGAAATTTAGGGATGACGTGTTCTGTTACGAAGTTGGGAAGAAATTACTCTCAATCCTCTTTTTTTTTCAAGGTTTACCCATTTCGTTATTGAAACAGAGATAGCTGTGTGAAATATTTATGTAGGCACTATCTGTGTGGAAAGCAATGAAAAAAGTGGTACACTATTTTCAAACATATGATTCATTCCAAGATGGATATCGCTGAGAGATTTGGTGTTCGTTTAGGGTTTAGAGTCTCTGTCGCACGTACGAGTGTGTGTGTGTGAGTGTTACGCAACACGGGCGTCCACCTGTCCACCTGTTATGTGTCAGTGATTCTCATCGCGTGGGAACTTGAGAGAAATTGGGGATAAATTGCCTTTTGAATTGGAAAATCACGCGCGATGGCTTCAGAATTCACTGTCTTCAATCTTTGCCTAAAATTCGATCCATCTAAGAAAACACATGGTAATGTCACGCTACACTTGCACGGCAACGATACAGTTTCCTTCCACCGCGGGGACAACCCTCTGTTCCATCCTCTACTCACTTTTATTTGCTTCCCGCAAACGCTTATTGCTCAATCCTGGCTGACTTCGTCCACGGGACCTTATGCAATTCCGTATTATCCTGCTGCGCGGACTCGAGTGCGGCCTGGAGACCTGCAGGAAACAGCGAGTGCAATTTTCGTGAAAATTGTCGTTGCCAGGGAATGAAACTCGCTTGCGGTGAAACGAATGGTCGTGGTAAGAAGATTTTCAATCTCGCCTCAAATGCAGATGAATTAGAAAATCTGTCGCCCGGCAATTTTGAGTTCGACGCGAGAAGTTCGAGACACCAGATACGAACTGAACGCTAATATTTCTGCACCGTAGCGTAAAGCTGCTGCGCGAACGTCGAAAAGGAAAAAGAAACGCAGGATGCAATTTACTGTGTCACTCGCGTGCCAGTAGAGGTGCAGATATTTTTATCGCGGGGATATCTACACGCTATCGAATCCTTTCTTTATTCATGGACTCCGTTGCGAAATCTCGCGGCTATTTCGAGGAAAAATTCGTGATCTTCGATGGGAATTTCGCTACTACGAAATTTCAAAGTGGTCGAGTCCCCTGTTACGTAAAAGCATCGTAATGGATTACGAAACGATGAGCACAAAAATTCCCTCGACCTCGATAGGAATTTAGAATTTCGTTCAGTGATTCTCTGTTAAAATAGTGTCCGTAAATACGGAACAGTCTAGGGATTTCCATTCATGTGTTCCACTTACGACGAATGCAAATGCGGTTTTCCATTTCAGTGAGAAATAAAGGAAATCCTTTTTAATTACCTTGTGGGTATCGCTGCGAGTTGTTTTCTTTAAACGTGTGCAAGAAAGTGGAGGAGCTTTCCGAGATAAACGGCGTTATCACTGCACTGACTCACCTAAACTTCCTTCAAACACTCTTAAAGTCTCATTTACTATCGGGATTTACGGCGCAACTTGTACAAAACTTTGAAAATGGGAACCTCTCCTCTGCCTGTCAAATATCAATGATGTATCAGTCCTACCTGTAGACGCTTGAAAATTCGCAGCCACGGTTGAATTTCATTCAAGAAACACTCTCTCCCAGCTTCTAAGCCAGACACCGGTATATGCGACGCGGCGAACAGGTCACACGTGACGAGCAAACGCTGAAGAACAAATGCATCTTGCCGGACGGTAGAGCCGACACTAACGAGATGAGTTTCTCCGCCTCTCGATGCCTCGAATCAGCCTCGAAGGTCGCCTGAATTTTTACGAAAGACCTTACACGCCACGAATCAGATTTACGAAATTCCAGCTGACAGCCCCTCGTCATCCCCCCTTCCGCGGGCCCGTTGAATCATCCTCGAGGAAAAATCCCCGCGTTGACGCACCAGCCGGCTTTCCTAGATCCGCCTTTACCTTCCTGAAAATTGGTCCATGCACTCGAACGAGGGTTGCGCGAAAGTGGTTGTCGCTTTGTTTCGCCACTGCAACCGCGAAGACAGTGGGAGGCAGCCGAGGGATGTTTTGCACGCAGAACACGCAAAAGTGTCTCTGCTATAAACTGGATTAGGAAGGATTGAATCGCGATGGCCCCTAGTAAATTGCAGCCCGCTGTGCTTCTGCGCACAGCAAGGGCAGGTCTCCAGGTGCTCTCGAATGGTGCCATTTAGAATTTCAGCGGAGAGCATTGTAAATTTGGTAGGCAAGTTTTTGTAGGTCAACTTGTGCTATTTCCTCACCTTCTGCTTGAAAAAGTCGTCGTGGCGCTGGCAACAATGTTAAGCACTTTGCACCTTGGTTGCAAGAAATGCATGGTCGACAACCAAGAAAGTGGGACATACCCCGCTTGATAATTACCTATCGATGCCTTAGGAGATTTAGATCTAGGCCAATGTGTTTCATCTTTTCACACGAGAGGCATCGTAGCCACCATCTCTATCCAACGACCTCCAATTGCACAACCCGTTTCCATCGCGAAACGATCCAAAGTTCGTGCCATTTTTACGCCTCCATTCCAATGGAGGACGCATTCCTGATCCCTCTGCCTCGATCCTTCTGCGTTATTCATTTTGGCACCATTTCCGCCTGTTGACACCGCACATGCAAAGCGCGTGCTTTCTAAACGAATTAAGAAGAAACTTTTATCGCTCCCTTTGCGTAGCTGGGATCACAGTGCACTCGAATGAGATTTATACTCCGCTCCAATGGTTACGCCCTAAACGCATAGTTTATTCAGTGAAATGATTCCAAGCATAACAGCTACGTTTTAAATAGCTGCACGTAAGAGTTACGGTGCGGGACAGTAATTGCCTAATTTTGTCGTTCGATCGCGACAGGCTGATATAAAAGATTACGAGGATATCGCGTTGCAAGCCTCCGTGGTACCACACTCTTTCCCATTTCACCCAATGCTGAAAGAATGCTTTCACCGTGCACGGAAGTCTGGAAAGGTGATTAATACGCATTTCCTCGAAATGCATTTTTATCGTCGCGCGATATAACGACTGTTACATAGTGAGCATATCGAGTGTTACGCGCGACAGGGTAATCGATATTGCTGCAGGCAAATTTGACTGGAATTTGCAAGCCTTTATCAGTGGGAACGATCAAATTGCTACTTTCATTTCACGGAGCATGCATCGAGAATGTAGATTTGTCATCTTTTTTCGGGAAAATAAAGTACTTTACAGTCAAATGTGATAAAAGATATATCTATTTTTTAAATGTATATTTTTTGTGCATTTTGCATTATTAATTAATTTATAGTCTTTAACAGATATGTCGAAGGTTTGATTGCGCGGAAAGCCCAAATGACTGGCTCTGTTTCTCTCTTCTCGCCACTTTATATGCGTTATAAAAAATATCCTCTCTGTTAAAGTTTAAATTCGCAAATTAAAATTTTGATCTGCCATAGAATAAAGAAGAAGGTAAAAATTGAAGATACAGTATTTTTACGTATTATATCTTTTTGTAACAGTATATAGAACACTAGACAAAACTATAGTACACTACTATATATTATAGTATGGTTAGCAACCCTAGGAGAATCGTACATCGTACGCGTACGCCTTTCGTACAGCCTTGATGGTAAAGAATAATATCTCCACCACAATTTCCAAAAATACATTTATTTCATTTTTCCAATCAGTGTCCCTAATTTCAAAAGCCTTGCTGCGTAAAAAGGAGGTCCAACCATGCTGATCTCAACGAGGGACAAAATATTACTGTACAAATCAGTGTTGCACGACGATTGCCATACAGGTTCCGATAATTATAAACTAGTGAGAAACCTAAGCCAGTGTGTTACCCCGGCATTTTCCAAAAACATGTATGTAAATGCAGCTGGATTCGTCGAGCGTTGTCGCCACTCCGACATTACACAATTCAATATTTTCTTCTCGTGGCGCGAGTAATCGAGCGCGCGAGATGCAAGCGCCAGAGACTTATCGAAAAAAGTAATTGCCCCTGTCGGGCTCGCGCGGTCGATTTGAAAAGCATCTGACACGCAACTATCTGCGAACGCAATTTCCCATTGAAACAGAAATCGCCTCAGGTTTTTGCGAGGAAAGCGAGCAACGATCAATAATTCTCGCCTGACAGAAGTGTGTACAAGTCGACTCGGCACAATCGGCGATGTCGAGATCGCAGAATGCGGTCGTTACGTCCTCCTCGAATGTGTTTGAACCGCTTATCGGCCAGTTTGGGAAGTTTCACGCGTTATCTGAGTTATTTGCAGCGCTATGCTTCCTCGACACTGGCACGCGACCAGTGAACTATCGAAACCGTGATTCTATGGCAACGCGTTGGGAAACCTGGAGACAGTTCAGCTGTTCGATAAACGATTCTTATTATGGTCGGAAGTCGATACGACTACTTAGTCTAGTTCTATGCAAAATGCCTGTCCTGTCCGCTTAAGCTATCGTCCATTGTGTAACCCATGTATAAATGTCCCTAGGATGACATTCCTTCCGTGGAAAGCCATGCGCACCAATGAATTGCCTAATAAATAAGGCTACCTGTATCTACAGTCTATTGAAAGTCGACGAGCTAGATTCTAGGATATTTCTATCTTTGTGTGGCTGACTATGGTGACGGGCCGTTGCAGTCGTCTCCTCGGATCTTCCTCGTGCAAAGATACCAGTCCGACCACAGTTCCCGCTGACATCCCTGAAGTGATCATTGAGTATTCCAACGCTAGGTCCTTTTACTGCGGATTATCGGACGGCAGGCCCTTGATGGCGAACGCTCCTCGGAAGAAGGGCTTGAACAGCTCTAGAACCGTCTGTGTTCGGCGGGCTGAGTTCTGGAAAGCATGAAGAATATCAGTCTTGAGCGCGAACCGCTCTTGCACCATCGTAAGCTGTCAACGAATTATAATATAGAAAGTCGGACGCGCCCGGTCGAAGTTAACGAAGCTTATTAGCCGGCTATCAAGCGACTTTTTCGGTATCCGCGAAGTGGCAAAGTTCGCTGGTCCACGGTTGAGAACGTCGCGACTAGGACCGACCATTTCCAGGGTAAATATGCGCGGACAGCCGCGGACGTTTTGCAATAAAGTGAAGGGTGACACGTTTACACTGATTAGTCGATCGAGCATAAAAACGAAGTGAAGTGACCTCATCTGATAGGAGGCTCGAGCGGCGGTGCGCGGTGATCTGGATCATCCGCGACTTTCGAACGCGCGGACGTCGCACCACGCCTCGTTGTGGTCGAAAATCATCGCGCGAACGATCGAAGTCTCTATGAAACGAGTTTCCTCGCGGCACGGTTTCACTTCGACGGGCGAGCTGGTCCCCGCCGCCGTTGTCCACTTACGAGTATCACGCTACTGAGGATTTGGCTGATATTGGTAATTAGGGTGAAGCTAGTGCCGAACACTTGCGACGGTATATCCAAGGACACCTTGGTCCTATCGAACTCGGGGATATCCTCCGTGGTGGTGGAGATCGTTTCCTGGACACACATAAAAAAAAAGATAACAGCCAATGATTCTGCTTGCGGTCCGCCTTTCACAATGTTTTTGCCACGCCGCGTCGACCGCCGGAGAAACAGAGAGAGGAACGATTTTCTTGCCTCGCTCGATCAAGCGCGATCGAGGACTCGTTTCTGAGCGCTTAAGAATATTTATAGAGCGGCGACGTGTGCGGGATCTGCGCATTCGCGCCATTAGAGCACGATATACAGCACTGCGACGATTCTGGGCGATTAAATGCTCGCGATTGGTGAATTCGATGAGCCATTGAACTCCGCGTTGCATTTCTCGCCGCACTCGTTGGAATTGAAACGAGACCAACGAGGAAGTATCTATTAAGCTAGGTACAAGCTATAAGTCCATGGAGCTACTTTAATTGTAACTCGATCTTTCGGTCGTCGATTTGAAATAAATTCGAAACGCGCTGAGAGAGGAACGGGAGAGGGCAGAGGAGGTCGACGGGCGTTGGCAAAAGATTCCACTACACTGCTCGTACATATAAAAAAAGTGAACGTGATCGTGAGTTTATTTAACATCAATATATCATAATCGCCATCCACATCGTCGTTATCATCCTGAATACTTAGAGAGGCATCGGTAACTGTATTTACATCGTTGACACAGCGTCGTGGTTCGCGAGACGGGCCTCGCGGGTAAAGCTACATCCTAGGCACTTATTTACAGCTCTTACATCGTTGAGAATCGATTCACGGGGGCTTCTCGATGGCGTTTGCCCGGAATGTGGACGAGACAGCAGAGAGAGAGAGAGAGAGAGAGAGAGAGAGAAAGAAAAATAGTGTGGGAGGGTAGTCTTGCGTGTCGCGCTAAACTTAGACATTATTGTCGGGGAGGGCTTGTCAAGGGGAGCGAGTCCTGCCATTTCTATCGGCCCAGCTAGAAAGAAAAATCCATGTCGTACAGTTCTGCTCGTTGTAACAAGCCTTACAATCGTGCGTTACACGCGATCATCTGTGATTTCTCTTGTTTTTTTTTTTTTTTTTCTGTGTGTGCGTGTGTTTTGTTCGAGTCAAGGATCCTCTGTCAAGCGTTGCTGTTCGATGGCCCTTTTGGACGTGTCCAAAGTCCAAGGTCCAACGTTCCGACATCCACCCCAGCTGCTTTTTTAAGCCGTATAATACGCCGCTTGCGGTTGATCGTATTCGTACTGTTTACGTACAACACTCATTTTAATCGCCGGCCATTTCAGTAAGAACGAAAGAATTCCGCGCTCGGAGGAGTCGCGCGTGCATAGAATCCTCCGAGCGTGCGTTTTCTCATGGAAGCTGGTTTACTGGATTAGAGGCGCCTTAGAACGCTCAGCGGTCACAGAGAAGAAAGTCCAGTAGAGTCTGAAGAACCGTTAAGCCAAGCAAAGTGCCGCGAAAGATTCTGTCGCAATCGAAGGCTATGCAAATCGGATGTATCCGCAGGCATGCGAGAGGAACTCGATCATAGGCGCATTGTGCAACGCGTACGCGAGGTCAAAGGAGGCCATTAAACGCTGCTACCTTTTGCATAAATAGCATACGCGATATTGCAGGCAGAGTGCTGAGAGACGAGAATTTGCAACTCGTTGATTAATGTTAGCGTTCGTTAAAAAGAGGGAAAATAGAGAGCAATGGTTAATAAAAGTTCCCCCATCACCCCTGAATTCTCTATTCAACGTAATTTACGTTCCAAGCAGACTCGATTAGGGACAAGAGAGCAGAGGGAAAGAAGGGTAGCTAGATTCGCTTCGGTTAGTGGCTTGAAAAGAGATCAGAAGACAGTTTTCAGGTAAAAGTGTTGCACAGATGAAGAGAAACATGAAAAAGAGTTATAGTGATCCTACCCCTCCGCCCACATTCGCGAACGCTCCAACTTTAACTCCAGCGCCGGCGTCGTTCGCGGGACCGGAAATGCCTGCACCGCCAGTCTGGCTCAATGACGAGAGGCTGCTGAGCTTCGAGCTCAAGATACTCCCTAGAATACCTGGTGTGCTCGATCCTCCATGGCCGCCAGCAGAAATTCCTGTGTTTTACGGATACAGCATTAACACTTTTAGAAGCTTGCTTATGAGTTCTCTGCTAACAATTCTTCGTGCACTTAATGTTTACAGAACGGAAGAATTTAAGACTCAGAGTGCGTGCAATCGTTTTAGATCTATGTAAACCTTCCTGCCTCCGCGTAAAGTTCTTTGAGCAGATTTAGAAATTGGCAATCTTACCTAGGCCAACACCCGCATCACCTTTCGCAGCGGTGCCATGGGCAAGGCCACCGGAAAGCGCGCTAAGGGGTGCCAATTTCGAGGCGAAAGCTCCAGCCAAGCCATTTTTAGCGCTCGCCAAGAACGTGGTGGCACTGTTTATCACGGGTCCGATACTTCCGCTGGCCGCCTGGATCTTCGCTGCCACCAGGTCGTTGATGAACTTGGTGGTGGCAGAGTGTTTGGCGTCGATGCCGTACGCCAAGTTCTTCACCTTGTTCGACTCGTCCAGCACGATCAGCGCTTTGGTCTTGGAGTCGATGAAGGAATCCAGCTTCTAAAACGGGTATTCGCGTATTAAAAATAATGCCGACAGGTGTGTTGGTTGGTAATGTTATTCGGCCGGGGATGTCAAACGGAAGATTCCATCTTACGCTGAATACGAAGTTGATGATCCCGTTAGAGATGCCCAGCTTCACGACACCGATTTTCCTCTTGTCCCTGTCGGTCCTGTCGCCATCAGCCGCCTGGTCGTCCTCGGCTTCCACCACGTACACCTAATAGCAATTCAGGCTTACTGTCAGCCACGAAACTCGTCGCGAGGATCGATCCAGCGGGGAGGTGACTTTCGCCACCGTTATCGGGTGAAATACAGCGAGATGAACGGTCGAATTGTGCAATCGGGGAAAGGAGAGAAAGGTGGGCGAAGCAGAGTTTAACTTTGCTTGCACTTCAGCGCCATAACGGGCCCGCGGAAATATCAGGCGATTACGGAGCGTAATCGTTTGACAAATCCCACAGCCGCGCCATCAAAGTCTATTTTATAGCGGTCCCGATGGTGGAGGAAACATCGTCGCCCGCAACCACGAAGATTTAATTGGAAAAGAGAAAGAGAGGAGGAAGAGCGTTGCGCACACGGCCGGCCACGTGCGCGCGACGGAATTTTAGTTACGCGCGTGTATCCGGCTCTACGTGTCTGCGCTCGTGAAGTTAGTCAACCACTTTCACTCTTCGCTCGTTCCTCGAGAGATCGTGATTCGTGATTCTCTCTTTACTCCTTTAGTCCCTCTACTCATCTTTCTCCCGCGTCGACGCGTCGTCCCCGGGGCGACGCCACAGGACCACGTCTTCGAGGAGTCAACGTCCTGCGGGAGGACGGGATTACAACCAACCCGGGATAAACTTTGCCCGCGATTATGCCCCCGTCCTCGTATGGGAGACGGCGAGATAATAAAACTTCGAAATGGGCGCTTTCACTTTCGCCATTCCCGACACGTCCTGCTCAGGAGTTGCGTTTTGACTCTGTCGCGGCGCATGGTTTTCGCGCGTCACGATTATCGGCAGTCCGCACGATTATTGTATGGAGCTTCTTTCAACGAATATACCGTTAGTGTTCTTTTGAAGGTGGAGAGATAGGAGCTTGGAGACTTCGATGCCGAGAAGCAGCGTGTTATTGAGGTGAACAGGTAGAAGTTGGCAGATGGAATTCTTGGAGATTGAGCGACTGCGTGAATTGTTGACAGAGATCTTACCTCGTTCAGTGGACTGAGATCCTCCGATTCTGCTTCCCTCTTGACAGGACTGGAAGCGGCGAGCGCGACCAGCAACGACAGACCGAATAGCACGCAAGTTATCCTCATCTTGTGTCCTTTATCTCTGCTTCCTGCGATTCAGCTAGTTTGTTCTGAGGGAAAACGAGGGTATCGTAAGCGGGACGGCAGACAGTAGGGCCGAGCCGAAATGCCAAGTGAAAGGGTGGCTAGGGGACAGGGGACTGATCGATCGAGAAGCGATTGGAAAATACAGTCGAGCTGCCTGTGCTCGGAAAGGTACAGTAAAGATAAAATAACGAAGCACACTGCCGACACCGATATAGGCGGCAAAAGTAAAAGTAAACGTGTTTCCAAGTCGCGAGTGAGCCATTCGCATAATCGAGCACAAGGTGGAGAAAATTCAACGTGCGACAGGGGCCACTGGCAAACAGCTGACAAACTGTCAAAGATGGTACCGCGACGCGCAACGATAATGGACCGAGAAACTGGCTAAAGGAAACGAAACTACACAGAATACTCGTGGGAACACTTGTAGATCGTCGAAGCAGAGCGAAACACGAACAGGCGACAGAACTGTAAGAGACTGCGAGCGGCTGTCAGCTTTTGAGGCACGAGCGTCGAAGAATGCCACGTGGGCAAGAGGTTCGGTAAAGTAAAGAACACGACGATAGGAATTCGTGATCAACTTACGATCGAGCGTGAGCGGACTGGCGAGTGCGTGAGGAGATGTGTACCTGACGGAGCGCGAGCCTCGTTTGAGGACCACGGTGAAGGAGATCCCGATGTCTTTAGCAGGCCGAAGGGGAACGAAGGCGAGCATGTGTGCCCCTTCGAGAATCGAGAATCGAGCTTGGAGAATCGCGGGGCCTCCGCCTGCCCACCGGCCCACCTGCCGCAGGTGGGGCACGTTCGATTTCCTCCGCGAATCCCACGCAGCCTCGTTCTCTCGCTTCTCGAAAACGCCACATCTGTACCGCGAACCCGTGGCAGGGATCCGCGGCATTGCGCAACGGAAGTGCAGGGGAAGATGCCTCGCCACACTGGCCAGGAAGTGGCTGGGGGTAAACGTCCTAGATAGGATGGGCGTTTCAAAAGCGATCTGCCGCCGGCCGGCCGGCCGAATCTTTACATTAATCGGAGCTGGTGGGGCTCGAGCCCGGGGAGGTGGAACTTGTCGTGATTATTAAGCTGCGAATGCGCAAAAACCTGGCGAAACTGAACGTACGGGGACTATTGACCTAGCGATGGTAAGATCCCCAACATTCTAGCCGTTAATCAAACGCGTTCAAATCCACTCCACTGTGCCCCGAACTGCAACAAAAGTACGTCCTCTGTCGGGATTATTCCAAACCTTTCCACGGATGTCCCTCGCCTCGCTCACCCCCTCGGGCGTATTTACATAATTCTACAACTAATAAGGAAAGCAAGAACAGCCGCGCGACTTACGTAATTACGCATTTGTACGCGGGACGAGGCGCCCGGCACTCCCGATAGAGCGGTCGCCTACGAAAATGGAGAACCGACTGGATCATTCGTAAAATAAATGGCAGTTGTCGCTTCGGTTATCAACACGAATAGTTACCGGCCCGATTATGTTGCAATTTCTTTTCAGATGGCCACCAGGGTGCACCTAACCGCCGCTTTCACGAAGCATCGTAACGACGATTGCGCAACCGCCAGTTTCACCAAATTGGACCATTCGTCGTTGTCGTTTTACATATTACAATACAGCTTGTAACCGAAACGTGACAGAACTCCACGAACGCCGCGTATCGTCGCCGAGTAATTGCTCTAATTAAAGCGCAGCGACGAGGCGCTTAACGAGACGCGACCATCGTTCCACGGAGCCTCGTAAAATCTTCTCACAATTAGCCGGGTTAAGCGTGGCCATTTCCTTTGTTTCACATCCACGCTTCGCACCTAAATCGACCTTTCATAGACCATTACGGTGTTTTAGTACCGACAGAGGTTGCTCAAGTTATTCTTGCATCTGTTGTTTACGATTACAGGAAGAGAGGGGTACCTAACAATTACGACGTTCGCTGGGGGCGATCCAAGGAAAATGGAAGCTGATCGACGCGAACTCCACTTTCACCTTGACCATAATCTTCAAGGTATCGTGGCTCTTCAGGGTACCTTAGGCCACGAAAAGCATGGGGACAGTGAACATTGTAACCTCCGTTGGTGCTCTATAACTTTTACAACTAGAAGCTCGCGTTGTGGCAGAATTGGGTAACTGGATTGTTCTCGATAAATTGTTCTCAATTAAGATTGACGTTAGCGTGAAATTCGAAAGCGCCATTCGAAATGCGACGTGCAGAGTCTCCGATAGAAAGGATCAAGGACGTGTTTCTCCAGTCGGTTCTCGAATGCACTTGAAGCGCCTGTTACGGTTAGCTAGCTGGATCGGTGGCGCTATCGAACATATCCGATCCTACGTGAATGCTTTATTTCACAGAACATCTTTTTTCTTACTGGAAACATTGTGCAATCCACTGGTTTCGCTTCCGCGCGATTCATATGCGCCACGAGCAGAGGTCCTCGGCTTAGGGAGGAATTACGAAAACCTGAATGCCGAGAATCACGGGGCGATCCGTTCTATTGTAATTTCCAAGGTGATTCCGACAGAATTTTATGAAGCATACGGACGATGAAGAAGGTACAAAGGTAATTATGTTAATTCCAGTGCAAGAAGAGCTGGCTAGTTTTAGCGGAGCTTGCGCAACGAATTACATATACTGGATCGACCTGGCGATCTACAGAACGGTTATTTGTTAATACTCATCACGTATCGGGTAACAGGTCGATTCTCTGGAAACGTGTTGCGAAATTCTCTCGTCACGGTCGAGAGCAACATTCCTTGTGTTAAGTCAAGATCATTCCGTGGCACTTTGTTCTACGACAATGGAATTCACCAAAGTAATTTGGATTGCAAAACGGAGTCCTAATCCCAGCCACTCAGTGGCGTACTCCGGATTTAATCTTGGGGGGAGCCGAGTTGAACGGATAAAAACATTTTTGTAGCGAATTCAATAAAACTCAATATTTATTTAAAGAATAAAATCCGGGTTTCTTTTCTTTTTACAAAATCAGACCTAACCCAGACTTAAACCCTTCTTGGGGGGTGCTAGGGCCCCTTAGCCCACTCTGGGTGCGCCCCACTGCATACCCAATAGGGCGGAGCGAAACTATATAGGCGAAAATATAAATTTGAATTTTCAGTTGGCTTGGGTGCGGGATAGTTGTCTTTTGATTAACCAGACACAACAGTAAAACAATATTGGAAAATATTCATGTCTACAGGTTCCTTTTTCTCTTAAAAATGTAAAAAATAAGATCCGCAATGTTATTTTTTACATTTTTAAGAGAAAAAGGAACCTGCAGACATGAATATTTTGCCAAAATTTTTTTACAGTTGTGCTTGGTTAATCAAAAGACAACTATCCCGCACTCAGGCCAACTGAGAATTCAATTTTAAATTTTCGCCTATATAGTTTCGCTCCGCCCTAATACCCAATCCTGCCCGAATGCTAAACGAACAATTGAAGCCTAACGAAACAGGCGAACCTCATTAATCCCGTCAGCCAATTCGCAATATCCTCCGCACCGTTCGGAGTCACGCAATCTTTCCACTTAAAACTTCGATGCGTATTCAGCGGTTGCATGTCGGAAAGCCCTGTTTTCAGATGACTATCAGGATCTCGAAAGTGCGAATGCTGTTTAGAAAGGAGGCGGCGTTTCGTCACTATCGAGCCTGTTTTGTTAAAACCGTGGAAGAAGGGACCGTAGAATCGCGAAGGAGTCGGGGCGACCCACCGCCCGTGGTCCAACGTGATCATCATTCATCGTCACGCGTGGTGGGAAGGGTCGCGCAAGTAGTAGAGCCATTATGTGGTCAGCCGCGCCGTCCGTGTCTCGCCGCGTGGTGCCACACAGCGTCCGCGCGCGTAAACGCAGCTGGTATTTTAACCGCGCGCGGATGCTGGGTAACTTTCCAGTTGGATGGAAAGATACAGGGAAGGGAAGGCGAGTCGAAAAACGGAGGAGGATCGGGAGAAGAGTGGCAGGGACTTCTGGTAATCGTAAAACGAAAAAGAAACGAGTCGATGGGAGAAGCCGGAAAATATGCAGTTATGTAAAACGCTCGAAGCTATCGATTGACCGGCACGAGAGTCGATAGCCTCTGCGAAAGAAACAGGACACCCTTCCTCGTAAATTTCGTTAATAAACCGACGGCTTTTGGCGATGGTTGGGAGAGGTGTAACCCAGGTCGAAACGTAATGCATACCTGACTGGGAGGTAACACGGGTTACGCAACTGCCGCGTTTCAAAAAGAAAGTGGATGCTCCATATTCCTCTCATTTCGCCGCAGCCACTCGAGCACGATTAACTCGTACACCTCTCGCGGTAATACTCTCCACGTGACGCTCAGTGTAACATACCGCGTTTGAGGATAGCGCCGGTTTTGAGAATGCTAGCAAAAAATTACCTTTAATTTCGGAATTCTCCCGACTTCCGAGTTTTTGTACGACTAAAGTCTGCGGGCCCCTAAGAACGGCAGCGAGAAAGTTGCAGGCAACTTTCTATCAACGAGACAAGGCGATGCAAAGTTTTATAATTGCTTGTTAGAAGCATGTAGATTCTCTTTGAAACGCGTAGATCGATGGATTAGAAAAGCGTAATGATTACTTGCCTTGCGTCGATCCCCCCGGACGCTTCCGTTCAATAACCTCGCTGCACAATTCACCTCACTATCAATCTGACGCACACGCCGATTTTTACACGATCGATGCCCCGCTACGTGATCCGGGTTAACAGGTTTCGCGATCAGCAACAAAGTGCACGCTCACTGACGCCAGTTCCTATGCTTGCGACACTGCCGGCAAAAAGCTGCCGCAAGAAACCGAAAGGACAGTCTTATCGAAGCCACTTCGCGCCCGATCAGATTCAGCCTGAAAAGCTGGACGGCCCGACGCGACAATTGCTGGAGCGACGAAAGAAGGCTGACGCGCGAGGCCGCTTCCACTGGCTGTGTGATTCAAAATCGACGGGGAGCCGTCTTTCAGCGTGCCTTCTTCGTGTGAAATTAGAGGTTTCTCAACTCTCTCTATCGACGGTTACCACGAAATCCACTGTCCCGTCAGATCCGCCTAGGTGTATGGAGCTCACGTAACTCGCCATAGGAACCGAGGCAGGCGGCCGTGGATCCGCGCGAGACCGTGTTGGATCCGGTCGCAGCCGATACCTCGAAACTCAATACGCGTCGAAGTGACGGCCGCCTCCGAACGCGAAGGAAAGCCGTCGCGAGGAAATTGGCAGAACGAAACGCACGCTACTATGCCGCTGGCGACGAAGGTGGGCGAAATTTATGGCGTAATTCCAGCGCCGCGTCACCCGGCCCGCTCCAGCTCTTTTCCATCGCGTATCCGGTGGCGAGCTCGATTGACGTCCACTGCAATCAGGAAATCGATCATTTTTCTCGATCAATTACGTTAGAATTACGTATTTCGAAATGTTGCAGGGCCGCCTCGGTATTCAACTTGATCGTGGAAATGATAAGAGGTGAAAATAAATGGTTCGCCTATAGATGAGGATTCCTGAGATACTCTACGCATTGCAATAGGCCTAGAGGCTCGCCAGTGATATAAATTATACAGCATATATGTACTCTGGCCATGTAATCGTTTCGTTAATAAATTGCGCGCTGTTCTAATCCACTTTCACGCGGTTCACGCGGAATGCGTTTTTGATTCACTGGTCTAGTTGTGCGAGGCGCTTTCGCGAATCCGAGGGATGGAGGTTGAGTCTGGCTGTTCGAGGTCAACGATGCATACGGCTTCTGGGAAAATTGATCGGGTGCATGGTAGCTTTCGCTTTCGCGATGTTCGCACGGTCACGACAAAGGCCGCGATCAGTACCATCCTAGAAGAGCTAACGGGGTTTCTTCCTCGGCGTTCGGGGCGAATACCTTTACGTAACGTTGCTGCTGGTGCCTACGTGTTACACGTAGCCTCTGTGTACACGCGTGTGGCATTGCGTGCTGTTAGCGATGGGTGTGTGCGGGCTTGTTGAAAAATTTTGTGCAAACTAGATCTGGCATATAATAATATAATAACTAACAGGAGAATGTAATTGACGGTTCGGTGTTGTGGGCGGCTTTATATTTGAAAAGAAGACTCGTGCATTTCTGACAACTCCGAAGAGAGTTTCAAACGTATCTGTGTAGGGTACGAAGGCCTGTGACATCGATAATTGGGAGATCAATGAAAATTCTAAGGGTTTACTTGAGATTCAGCAGTATTGAATGATGTTTGTATCTAATCGGTTTAGTGCAAGCTGAAAGCGGCTCGTACCCATCGCTAGCATATGCATACGAGTCCGTAAGCCGAATAAATATATCGTCTTTACTTTCTCCGGTTAGCCGAGGCGCGGAACTTCCGACACTCTCGCTATCTTTTGCGGATCGCGTTTGCGCGCCCGTTTACAAACGCCTGTACTCCACATGCGCCCCGCGAGTTACGTCCGCGCGGTGCTTTATTTTCGCAAAACGACAATGGTTACGACATTGGCGCGAGCTTTTTCCCCGGCCCGGAGAAAGCGAATCATTTTTACCGCTCCTCTATGGAAACTATTCGTGCCTAGACGTAAGAACTTCGTTAGCTAATTTCCCATTTAGCAAAACGAAGAACAGCGCGAACGGAAGTGTCCGAGTGTACATGGTGTTCGAGCATGTCTAATTAAATCCGCGAGGCACGCTCGAAGATCGAATCGACGTTGCTAATTAGCGCGATTAAGCTCGCGCGATTTGGACATCTGCGAGTCGTCTTGAAAAGGTGTTGTGCAAAACGATGGAGAATCGTTCAAGCTGAAGGAGTGAGTCAATTTCGCGGGTCGAGATTGCCTGTAAATGCGCGGTGCGCTTCCTCGTCCTTCGCTGGCGCGCAAGGTGTAACAACGCGCGGCTGGTCGGGATTAGCGCGTTTCGCAAGTCTGTGAGTCGATCATGTGCTTCCAGATCGATTTTAATCCACTCCTGAGACGAGCTCGCTGGCACCTGGACAATAATTGTCGAGATAATTGCTGGTGCACCGCGTGCAATATCAATTAGGCGCGCCAGGATCTAATAGACACCACGAATGGTTAGCAGATTGTGTAGAATGTCGGATGGGAGCCATCAAGTAATTGTTAAGGGATTAGACCAACTTGGCCAGGACAACTTCGGGAATTTATTTCTAAGTGACGAAAACACTTTCGTCGATTAAAATTTTTCAATAATAGTGACACCATTGAATTATTTGTTTTTAAAGAAAACTTGAAAAAAATTGTATATATTATTCAAAGATATCTGTATCTTTATTGAAAAAATTTAATCGAAAGAAGTGTTTTTATCACTTAGAAATAAATTGCCAAAGAAGCGGTATTTCTTGGTAATTGCCTAACCGCTTAATGTTAGTGATAAATGAATGTCACGGGGGTGAATGATTAAATTCTTGAGTCTTTAGGTTTCTTATTATTTATTGATATTCGTGACAAATACAGGCATTATCGATAAGTCTATCCTCCCTGCTGCTATTCCGACCAATCATCATCTTTTTTCTCTTTTCGACGCACTTTCCTATTAATAAAATACTCTGAGCAAACAGCGTGTACTTTGACTCGATCCCTGACCTAAAACCTCTCTAGTGCCCATTAACGGGCAAGTGTCTACGCCCAGATAGCACACGACGCCTTTAAGACGTCCATTTTACGTCTGTTTTTGGTCTGAACGTCTTAGACCATATTAAGACGTCTTTAAGACGTCTGTGCGGAGACATTTCTAAGACGTCTGTCCGAGTAAGTGTTTAGGACGTCTCTAAGACGTCCATGCCAAGACGTTTTTTAAAGGTCTGCGCACACTTGTCAGTTCCGTCTCAGTTCCGTGTCAGTGTGCCATTGGTAAGAAGAAGAGGGGAGTAGAGGGCCTCTACTTCTTACCACTGGCACACTGACGCGGAACTGAGACGGAACGGATATGTGTGTTTAGACCTTAAACGACTTCGTTTAGATGTCTTAAAGACGCATGGATAGTACGCGACCGCCAAGCGGCGACCGGGCCGAGCGCTTCTCGCAGGTGGGATACAGCAGTCATGCCTATAAGAGAGCCGGGCAGATCATATACCGTCACTCTCTAGTACCGGCGTTTTTTGCAGAAGGAAATTTATATTTTCGACTTGAACTTGAATATGCCAAAAAATGTCTCGATCATTCGCTATTGCAAGACGTTCTTCTTTTTTATGAAGAAACGAAAATATTGAGCAGCATGAAAGTTGACTCTCTCAAATGAGGACAAGAGCAGCTACTCGACGGGCTTCTTTTTTCAAAATACTTAATTTCATTAACACGAATCAAGTCACGCTTAATATCTCTAATATCTCTTTAACTAGAGGGTTACGGGGAGGTACCTAGAGAGGTACGGGGATGTTTTAAACTTAACGTAGAATTTTTTTGAGCGTTAAAATAGTCTATTTTATACTTCGGATTTGGAAGCTACTCGTTAATTTTTTTTTTTTTTAATTTGTTTATAACAAAAAAAAGTTTAATTTCGGGTTCTGATAGTACAACAGTTTCTTCTCTGCCTACTAAAGGTCACTATACCTATCAAATCTCGATCTTATTGATGGAACGTAAATAAAAATGTGTTAATCTGAATGGGACTCTAGAGTCCCACTCGTCCCTAGAGGGTTAAAGAGCTGCAGTAGGCCTAATCAAGACCTTACGAAGACGTCTTTGAGGCGTCGTGCAAGTCTGAAATGGACATCTTTAAGACGTCTTCACGACCACTTAAAGACGTCTTATAGACGTCTGCAAGGCGTTTAAAAGGCGTCTTAAAGATGTACGGTTTCCTGACTCAGGATATTCAAAAATGTCTATAGACGTCTTTAAGACGTCTTTCAGAAAATAGCAGACGTCTTTAAGACGTTTTGAATGTCTGAAACAGACGTCTTTAAGACGTCTTGAAAATTTGAAATGGACGTCTACGCGACGTTTAAAAGACGTCTACAGGGCGTTTATAAGACGTCTCACAGACGTCTTACAAAGACGTCTACAAATTGTTCAAGAGACGTCTTAAGGGGACCTTCCGGTCTAAAAGTCGATTTTTTTTTATTTCATTTTTCGAATGTTCAACCTTTTAGGAATACGTGTTTAAAAGGATTTGTTGAAATTCGTAAAATTCCAGAAGTTATAGGCATTTGAGTAGCGGCAAATGCATGGGCAACAACCGGGCACTCGGCGCTCACGTAAAACTTTAAACGCATTTTTCTCGAAACAGTGTTCTCAAAACGGTGGGACCTGTATCTTCAAAAGTTATTATCGGATTCGACTGAAACTTTTTTTATTTTGAAGAATATACTTCTGGCTAGGGGGGGGGCTAGAAAAATTACAAAAAATTGAAAATTTATAATTTTCAAAGGCGTTGAAAGGACGAAAAGTACAGGGAAAAGTGATTTCAAACTTCAAGTGTCGTTATTTTCTAAAAAAAATGTCATTTTTTTATTTTTTTTTATAGTCCCCCCCCCTAGCCAGAAGTATAATCTTCAAAATAAAATAAGTTTCAGTCGAATCGGATAATAACTTTTGGAGATACAGGTCCCACCGATTTGGATCAATTTTTTGACGCGTTGATTTTAACGACTCCCCAGGGCCGTCTGCAATGATTAATTATAAAACAAGAAATATATTTCTATAACTTAAGACATCCTTAATACAATGCAAACAGTCCCATTAAATTATGTATAGTAGTTTTCCTTTAATTAATTCCTAAAAATCACCTATTTTTTTGGGCTCTATACCGGAAGGTCCCCTTAAGGGGTTAGGCCACCTTGGACGGAGCAAAATTGCAGTCATTTTCGGCATTTTTTTTTAGGAACATAATAACATAAACAGAAAATGTCATATGAAGCCTGTTATTATATAACTCTCGCCGGAAAAAATCGTATTTTTTTTCTTACAAAATGGCAGTGGTAGAGCCGTTATACGCAAGATCTTGTGGAGCGACGTTTTCCACGGTGTTCAATCTCACGGCTATACCGTTTGACTTAGAACAAAAAACCAAAAAGCTTTATTTTCTGCATGCCTAAAACTATGGAAGTACGTAGCGGTTTTGCGATATCTTGAATATGTTCTGTGGAATTGACACTTTTATAAAAAAAAATGCACTTTTTCTCTCCATGGTCACCATTTCGAGACAAATTAATGTTTCTGGATTTCCCTACGTATTTCCATAGTTTTAGGCATACAGAAAATAAATCTTTTTGGTTTTTTGTTCTAAGTCAAACGGTATAGCCGTGAGATTGAACACCGTGGAAAACGTCGCTCCAAAAGATCTTGCGTATCACGGCTCTACCGCCGCCATTTGGTAAGAAATAAAAAACCATTTTTTTCCGGTGAGAGTTGTATAATAACAGGCTTCATATTAAATTTTCTGTTTATTTTATTATCTTCCTAAAAAAAATGCCGAAAATGACTGCAATTTTGCTCCGTCCAAGGTGGCCTAACCCCTTAAAGACGTACGGTTTCCTGACTCAGGACATTCAAAAATGTCTATAGACGTCTTCAAGACGTCTTTCAGAAAATAGCAGACGTCTTTAAGACGTGTTGAATGTCTGAAACAGACGTCTTAAAGACGGCTCATAGACGTCGAGTGCTATCTGGGCGCGGCCTCGCAACAATGTTATTAATTTGTTGCGTAAACTTTCGCAACGTGCCTTTACGTAATTATTACACAGATCCATTCAAGGAAATGGAGCACCTCAGCCTCTTCGACGAGCACAGAACATTTCTCCGGCAAGGAAGTAAACGCGTCCGCAAACTTAATTAACGTGCTAAGTAGGAAAAAGGACCAGCGTTCTCCGCACGGTGCGATTACCGATTACACGCGAACGTTTCTTGTCGGTCACCTTTCAATAAATCGAGCGTTGCCGCTGCAGGTAACAATGCACGAATGGAGAACGATCTGCAGGAGGCGTGGAGTAAAAGTCCTTCGGATCGTTCGCGTTGCGTAACGCGAACTTGTGAAATTTCCGGATGAAAGGGTACACAGCCCAAGACCTTAAACTCTGCAGCTGCTGTTCACGCTTCAGCTTCTTGGGAAATTGATTCAGGCAGATGCGGAACTGATTCTAACGTGGAACCGTGGAAACGCGATGGACACAGACAAATTCACTGCGTGACCGCTGTTTATTGGATATTTCTGAAACCTTTAATGACAGTCGATTCTAGAGACTCTGAGAGCTTAACGCGATTCAAGTGATCCATAGTAAATTGCGCGATGCACGTACTCCATTTCTAATAGAAGAAGAATAAACAAATAAGATTAAACGTTTCTAATTTTAGAGACTAATTACGGTTTAAGAGGTTTCTAGATCACATTAAATCCACGATTTTATGGGGGTAAGAAGTTTAGTTTCACGTAATTTCCCGATATGCAAACGATGCTTACGGATCGAAAAAACTTGCGGCCTTTACTTTCTCCGCGATTATCGTCGTAATTATTAGCCCTCCTTTTGCCTCTCCCACAGCTATTTAGCATGCACAAACATTTAACAAAGTTGAATTCCATCAGTACATACCTAGAACGTTCAATATACAATGCCTGATCCTAACAGCGATCTCGACTGAATGGAAAATAATTGGCCTGCGAAGAATAACCTATCGAGCACAACAAACATCCCACTCATCGGCGCTAGAAAGCATTAAATGCATCATACCACTCCATTTTTTATTTTCAAACGATATCGACACGAATAGAAGCACAAACTTCTTCATTATTAAAAAATTCTCGTATTAATCGCAGACGTTGACACATTGCGTACAAACAGATCGAACGTGCTTCAATTACAAGCACAAGCCCCAAGGCAACCCACAATTACAGCCACACAGCCGCTCGATCAGAACGTGTCATTATACCATTCAATTGATTGACTTTTGTCACAGGCTATCGGTGACAACAAACGGCTCTATTACTACTTCACCAGATTTGCATACACCTTTGTTTACCAGTTAATGAAACTAGATCACTAGACAGTCGTCAGCAGGGCACACTGGATTTCGAAACGACTCAACTTTTTGCCCAGACGCATCAGAGATTCTCGGCCTCCAGAGGATCCATAGGTCACCTATCGAGGATTGATGTCCCGCGGATCTTGCCGCAAGCTGGCGGAGGCCGCGTGTCTTCGTGTTCCATTTTCTTCCGCGCCATTGCAGCCGGGGATTCATGCTTATGCGTCGATTACAAGGCTAATTAGCCGCGCCGATGAAAGTGTTTAGCACCTTCCTCCGTGGCAATTAGGCTGAAAAAGAAACCGATCGGCGATCAGAGAAGACGATGATGGTTATTAATGAGGCGGAAGAGAGGCTAGAGAGGTCGAGGATGTGAAAGGTGAGGCATCCCTTGTTCCTTCCTCGGGCAGAACGGGGGATCGGCAAAAAAGGGAAATGATAAACTGTCGCGGCTGACAGGAGCGTATCATCGACTCAACGGCGTTCGATTTCTCTCAGGGCCACTGACTCGCTGCTCCAATTATTATGAATTATCCAATGACACGTTAGTGTAAAGCGAACAAAGTACGTGGCGTTTTTTTTTTTCAACGCATACCAAAGAACCAGTGTGTTATCGATGCCACAAAAGCCAGCCACCGTGTTATGAATTATTAACGGGGACTGTCGAACGAATCGATCTTCAATCTTGCAATTTCATCTGCGGCTTCGCACGAGCCTTGTCTCTGCGCGTACCAAGGTGAACTAAAAATACTACGGTGCAAAGAGGAGCATATTGTGGCTGGTCCTGAATAAAACATCTCCATGAATCGTCAGAGTAGCTCGAATAGAAAGCTGAGGTCTCTCCATGGTTCTACATGGACCACTGCGAGTTCAGCTTCGAAACGCAGGATGCGGAGACAGCTTCCTCTCGCGAATAGTCCGGGATGACCAGCCTTTTCTCCGACACTGCGAAACGACGGTCAGAAAAATCTCTCGGCCATAAATACTCGTCGAGGCGAAATCGGAAACGAGTGACAGACGAGGCATCCGGGACTAATCTGCGCCCCGTTGGCTTTCCTCCACGGTGCCAAGGGAGTTGCGCGATCGAAAGGGTACGAGCGGGAACTAGGAGAGTAGAAATGTTGCAAATACGGTCCAAGGGTCAGAGAACGTCCTACCAGAGGCAAAAAAGGCCGACTTTCTTTTGAGAATGGAAAGTGAATGGCCTTCGAAACCAGCGTACGATCTCCTAGTTACATTATTATGTAAAAAAACCAAGCAAAACGACCGTCCACTTATCTAGCCCGATATAGAACGCTTTATATCGTTATCCTTGGCTTGCAATCCATTTAACTCTTGGGCAAACAACGTTTGCGAGCAATCCTCAATGGTAATCCGAAGACAATGGAGCTTACAACCCATTCAAAATCAAAATATTGATTATAGCAGCCGGATACTATCTAGCAATGATCTCAGAAGTCGTGGGATCGTCGTGCGAGGAATAAAAGAGAATTGTGAGAGTGGTTCCAAGAACCGTGAGTGGATAAACGAGGAATTGTGCAATTAGTTCACTGTGCGTTTAATACCCCCTCTATTTCATTCTGTCGGGTAGTTGAAAGATCTCTATCTAACTGGCTTCGAGAGCACGGTACCGTGATAATAGTTAATCGTTGTAGTTTCCTATCATTAACAAAACAATCCGTATAATGTGCTTGCTCGCGAGCTTTTCAGCGGTTTCGATGGCTACTCCCGACGTCTTCCGCGATAATTTCGCACGCTCGATTGCCAGGTACGCTTGACATGAAATCGGGGAAATGCGACGATCGGCAGCGGAGTTCCTCGATCCTGTAAATCGAGCTACGAAGGCGTTACCGGGCAATTCGCCGGTACCGCCGTGACTTTCACGCTTCGATAACGATACTGCCAAGTGTACGGGCGGGTAAGGCCAGAATGCGTTTTACGTGGGTGGGTGGGTGGCAGGAAGGAGCGGACAGAACGCGATCTTCCGTGGTTATTCATAGGTCGAATGGTGAAACGTACTTTCACCTTGCAATCACAGAAGCAGGATCGTTAACAGGATTTGAGGAGGGTGCAGCTTGCGCTGGGAGGAAGAAATTATAATGGAATAAAACAAACTATAACATCATTCAATACAGAGTTGAGTAGAAAAAAAATGCAGTAGCAGAGTTAGTTTGATGCAGAATTAATAGCGTTTAATTAGCAGTTATCGGAGGTAATGGCTATCGCCTTGGTGATCCAATGCAATAACAGAATGCTTTTATTCTACTCTACTAAGTAATTTACAAGATCGATGTTTCCCGGTTGTAAACTACTTCCCGATATTTTCATAACCACCGAGTTACACCCGTATCGGTGGAGTGGTCTGCGCCATTAAAATGGAACAGATGATAGGCCGTGTCTGAATGAATTCAACGTGCAACGGTCATGAGAACTGTGAAACGCCTGGCGATAACGCGATGCGTGTCACGAACTCGTATCGCTACGATCCGCGGAAAAAAAGTCAGCGTAACGTGTGACGACAAAGCGGTCCCTTAAGCAGTCCTCATTCTTTTCACCAGTAACAGGCCGCCTCGATTTACGGCGTCTGCGTCGCCGGCTGAGCGACATTGATTAAGAAAAAGAAACGCCTTAGAGCGCGATTTTAATTCATGGCGCCGCGCGGATTACACGTAATCGAGGTGAAATCGAGAGGTGCATCTATTAATCGATCCTACGGGCTGATGCAACGCGGCCGCTGTACGAGGAACGTTTCGAAATACGCGCCGATCCGTCGAATCGACGTACCTAATCGCCCACGCTGTTTGTACCACTAAAATATCGGGAATAAATTATAGTTGCGAGGAGCGCAGCGTTAAATTTCGCGCCGGGTGGTTTGTGATGGAAATTTCAGGCACTGTCACATCTTTTGTGGAGAGCTCAATGCTTGTGAGGATCTTTTAGAGTAGTTGAGGAAATGGTGAGAAATGGGTGCTTGATTTCGCGACTCCTTTATTCTCGATTCGACAGCAAGAGTGTCTCTCTTCCGCAGCGAGATGAAGAGACACAAAACCATTGCTCGTTATCGAGAATGATAATGAACGAAATGCGATCTCCGTTTGAAGTTGCACGCCCCGGCATGTTACCACCTGCCCGCGATGAAGCAGTTAAATCGAATTTAACGAGCTCCGTAGGCGGTGAGAGTCTATCAACGAACGATCGGCTCCTTTATAGGAGAAACAACAACCAACAACCGTTACGTCGCGTATGAAATTGCATCGATCTTGTCCGCGACGCCCGACTTTTATCCCCGTCCCCGAATCACGTAATCCAACGATCCCACAACGCGTCACGCACATTCGTGTGGTCCTGAACACGCGTGGCCAGCTGCGGCTCGACCGTCCTGCAGCATTTCGTGGAATATTTCCGAGTGACGAGGGATTCTCGATCACTTCCGCGGTAGAAAGCTTGGGATCGATCGTTCCTGGACGCGGAAAGTAGGTGGTTCTCGCAAGTCCGCTTTTTTGCATCCATAAACTGTATCGCTGAAGGAATCTTTCTCTTTTCACAGGTAAAAATCAATCTTACTCTATGCTACATATTTAACATGCTCGGTTCTATGCAGCTGCTCGGCTAACTAGTTTCAGGGAATAGAGATCTATGGATTGGGTAAAAAAACTCTTTGGTCCAGCGGGTGAAAGATCCAGCAACCCGATCGACCTGATCCTTCTCTACCTATGATCTTTTATGTTCTACTTATGTAACGTCACCTCAGGATTCCTCTTGTCGTGCCTTAATGATAAACGCGTGGCGTAACTTTTACGCAATCGGTCGACGGTCTCACGTTCCGCTCCACCAATTAACTGATTCCGCCTTCTTCGCGACAACCCAATTTTTCTAGCTAACGAATATGGTATCGCCAGCCGTACGGACACGTAACTGTACGAAACAATCCGCGACACCCAGGGAAGTTGTGTCTCTCCGGCAGGTAGAGCCGCAGCTGCGTTTCGAGTATCGATTAACCGACAAAGTCCTTGCACGCGATTAGGGTAAATCCGGGACACGCGGTCGACCTAATATAAAATGGCTATTAAAACTAATATAGATATTACTTATTTTATCAGAACAAACCTAATATGTTCAGAATTTTATGCCGATTCAGAAAGACTGGTCGATATTTGCTTTAAGACAATATTTACTGTCAATCGGGTTGAAAACTGAAGTCGTGACATCTGACCACCTCCCCCGAGGTGCCGGGAGAAATGGTTTTCGTCGTTGGCAGAGACCACTCACATAATTATTCATGGAAAATTAACAAAGGATAAAGCAAAATTATTTATGAGTGAATACAACTACGGATTCATTGATATTTAATTTGTTTACGCTAATCAAGTAAAGAACACATCAAAGAAAAAGTGAATTACCTACTGGCGATTAGCAAGGCAAATGAATACAAAAGTGAATAAATAAACTAAATAAACAAAAATAATAATAAAATAATAATAAAAAATAAAAAAATAATAAAAAAATCATAACTCGACCATCTCACCTTTCTGCAGCGAGACATGGTCTTCTCGTTAGCTTTGAGAGGAAGAGTTAATATGGCCAAATACTTTGGCTGCATTGTCCCTCAATGTCTCTACTATCTTATCATTCCAAACATTAAAGGAAAATAAACTTAGAAGTATATTTTAAATACGATTCTGTACAACCGCTGTTTGACAAAAGAGGTTAAATGTAACATCAATTTACCTTTTATAGCCTATAAATCCAGAAAACCACAGAAGGAAGCTAAATAACGCTATTCATTCAACTATTTGGCTTCTAGAGAAGTAATTGGTCTGCACTTTAATGCATTTTTACGTATAGACTCTGAAATATAGCGACACGACCAACTCTCCGGCCCGACCGCGTCTCCCGGATTTGCCCTATCTTCTCGAAAAACAGCAACGTTTCAGAGGTCCGTTTATTGCGCTACGGGGTGGTGAACGAAATCGAGCTCGTGATCGCGAAATGCAGCGGATGTCGAGAATCGAACGGCACGTACGGAGGCGTAACGAAGCCGAGATTGGAAGCAGGAGTTTCGGCGCAGCGCTTTGTCGTCGATCAAAGGACATGCGCGGGGGAAAAAAAAGCGCGGTACGTTTGATCAGCCGGAACGGGTCTATTTCGAATCAGGTCGAATTGAAAGTGAGCGTGCTCAATGACGTGTCCTGCATCCTTGGATTATCGCGCGTCCGTAATGAATAATTACTCGGCTGCCCACGTAATACCAACGGTTGTGCGATAACCGCTGCAATTATTCTGCGATAAGGAGGCCATCGACAGCGACTAAAGATCCGTGGGCAATCTTCAACGCAACTTAACCCCCTCGGGGGGCAAGTCGACGTTAGACACAAAATCAAAAGGCACACAGGGCAACGCAGATCTTTATTACTCATAAATTACGTTTGTACAAAGAAAAAGTAGCCTATCGCACTCTCTCAAAGGAACGAGGCAAGCGGACGTTACTAGCGAACCCGCGACGCGCGAGCACCCTTCCATGAGGTGGCTTCAAACTTTTCCAACTCTTGGGACCTCGGGGAGGATCTGAAAGCCAGCCAGCGCGAAGCTTTCTGCTCAAGACTCAATCAACATCCTAGTGAAGCCCCGCAAATTGCATATCTCGACGAAAGGACAACAGACTCGATAGACAGGCGTATCTTATCGGTTGCCATTCACTGTTGGAGCCGCCGCGGCGGTGCACGCGTGGTCCCAGTACCGGACTGGCGAGGAGGAACCATGTAAGGGGATGGCGCCCCATAGGAGGGAGTTGATGGACCGTAAGCAGGTGATGGCTGTTCAACGGAACTGCTCGCGGAGGCGCCCAAGAAACTCGAAATGGCGCTTACTAGGGAGGCCACCACCTTTAGTATCGCGTTAAAAATGTCTTTGATCGAAGAACCAAGCAGGAGGAGTGGGTTAGCAGTTTCCGTGGATGTGACGCCAGGCTGGAAAGTTGATAAGTATAGTGTAACAGAGAGAGAGAGAGAGAGAGAGAGATGGTGGCTCTTTCCTTTCGACACTAGGAAGGGGTGGCTTCGATTATTCAGTCGAGTAAGTGCGAAAAGAAGAGAGAGAAGAGAAAGAAGAGTATATTGAGTGGAGGGAAAAGTACTCACGCTATAGTAAGAATCACCTCCTCCACCACCGCCGCCATGGTCATTGCCGTAGCTCGTAGGGGCTGCGTAGGAATCCCTTCCGCCGCTGGAACCTGCGCTAGTCCCAGCCACGGATCCTGCGACCACTGCTTTCACGAGGCTCGTTATATCCGATTTCCCTTTGCCGTATGTGTTCGAGTTCTGAAACATGTCCAAGAGCAAGGATGGTTAAAGAAAGTGCTTGGAAGGCGGAGGGCTTCGCGCGTACAGTGGCTGACTTGATACTGGCTGAACTACTGAAGAATTGTTTCTCAGAAATTGGCTACGCGAAGCCCTCGTGGAACTTTCGACGGACTCTCGTGCGATTAGATAATTCGTCAAATGAAAGACAGAGCTCTGAAGCAATGGTACATGATACACGACACTGGTTTAATGGTGAAACGGTCAATTTATTGGAAAAGAACAACTGTTCGTTAACAGAGAGATCGATGCGTACTTTGCTAAGACTAGAGACAACTCCAGCGATCAGCTTCGACAGCATTGACATCTTCCCAGGCCCAGCCGTCTGAAAGTAAGAGAGACAATGGCAATTAAATTCGGCGTGCTGCTAGTTTTTAATAATCCGAATGATAAGAATCACCTGGCTCAGAGGACTGCTTATGCTCTGTATCAAATCTTTAGCGTTCGATCCACCAGATCCTGGAGGCTGAAATTTCCGCGATCCCCTTCTATAATAAATATAAAATGGCACCGCCGAGCAGAGGATATATATTTACCTGGCTGCTTTGCTGACTCAGTGGAACGACGAGGGGACCAACGAGGGGCCCGATTAATGGCGCGGACAACTGGAGAATGGGTCTCAAAATCGCGGCCGAATCTCTGCGCCCGTCCGGACCCTGAAACAGATCTCCTTACTCTCTCTTACTCTATCTTTACCTTTCTCCGGTGCTCCACTTATCGCTCAATCTACCCCCGCCTACTACTAACGAAAACAAAACTTTCTCTTCAGGGGATTCCCGAAGAAACTTGGCAACTCACTCCGCTCAATTGCAGCAGGACCGGTACCAAAACTCCAGGGATGTCGAGTCCCTCCGTGTCTCCATCCCCCTAAAAGTACGAATGATTTCCCTTCACGAACAATTTCTCGTGCTCGCGTTCATCTGAACCGTTCGTAACAGGTAAAGATCTACCTCTGAGAGATCTTGGAGAATCGGTACAGCTGCCTCGATCACCTCGGCGATGTCGGTGTCGGACTCGGGCTAAGAGGAAAACCAGCCGTTTTCATTCGAATGAGGGAAGATTACGCGAGCTTATATTTTCGAGCGTTGCATCGTCATCCTTACGTCACTGAGATCCTCCAAGATCGGCCCGACTAGTTGAAGCAAGCCGATTATAGCTTTGATGGAGCCACCCTCGTCGTCGTCGTCGTCGTCGTCGTAATCCGAGTCGCTCTCGCTGGAGGAGCTCTCGTCCGAGGCCTTATTATTCCCACCCTCGTTACTCTCCACATCATCATCATCATCATCACCATTACTGTCATTCTCGCCGCTGTCGTTCTCTGCGCTGTCGTTCTCGCTGCCGTTGCCATTGTCCTCATCATCGTCGTCCTATAAATTCGACTCTCCCCCAATAAACCAATATGGCGGCCCGCGAACACCCCAGGAAAGATGAAGGAAAGCGAACGTACCTCGAACTCTTGCTTCTGAGACGTCTCATTACGTCTTCCTTGCCTGAACGACGACTGAAATACAACGAATCGACGTGAATAAAGTTTCCCTCGCGGTTCGACTCGATCGAGCAACCGGCAATAAGCGTGCGCCGTGCCACGCGAACGGAACGATCGCGTCGATCTACCGCGGACAATTGCAGCTACCGACGCAAATGACGATAATGGTACTCGCGTTTCTCGGGTAATTTATCACGCTTTGATAAGCGCCGAAGAAACCGTGTCGTTCCTCTTTCGCTGGCCACACGCGACTTACGTAACCCTCACCGATCCAGCGGGCCCGAGAACAGGGAGATAGTATATTCTTTCGTTTCGTGGGCCGAAGATTGCGTAAATAACGGAACGTCGATGGATCCACGGTTTAGATGGAGGATGTGGATGAGCATGATTAATGAAAAGACATCCGTTTCAGACGTCTTTTTCATACAGGTTTCTTTAGATCGAACCTGGGTGAAATTGACCCGTTGAACAGAGCCTGTAATACAGCTAACCGGCTGGCGAGTAATGCCGATATTTTTGCCGACTCCCTACACACTTTCAAACTTAGAAATTTGTTCATGTTAAGAGAGTCTACATGGTCTATTTCGGAGATACATTGATTAGCGTGTCGTGGTGAAACATCCTCGATGACTACCATTTATATTTATGGCTTTATTGTTTATCGCTTTATTGCCATTTTCTCTGTATTAGTGGATTTTATGTCCGTCAAATAAACTATTATTATTATTATTATTATTATTATTATTATTATTATGCTACGTGTGTCAGATCGTTCCTTGAACCCTGTATCCGATGATCCCTCATTTAGGTGCATGCGTGTTCGACAGCTCAGTGAGCTCTATTACGCAACGCGCGCTTTCAGTTTTATTGGCTTACGTGGTCGACGAACGGAGTGGGCGCTCCAAATATCACCGCTATTTCGCTTTTGTTCGTTCGCAGATTGGGTTATGGCTGGAGTAATTGCCGCGAGAACGACGATACTTCGATGTTGCGACATCCTCGTCCTATCCGCTGAAATGTATCTGGGCCGCGATAATTTATTCGCTGCTACTCGACGCGGGTTTTTTCAAAGGGAAGAGTTCAAGCAGCAGAGAAACGGGGCTCGCGCTAAGCAAACGTGTCAATTGCTTTTAATCGCACCCGTTTACGTGCGCCTTTCACCACTTTAATTAGCTTAAATCGCAGTTTCCGTTCGACTCTTTTTTCCCCCTGCACGCCAGGTTGACGCGTGCGTTCCTTTCTCCGCAATAATCGCCGTGCAATTTGCTGATCTCCGCCTCTGACCCCAGTCTACTTTTCCTCGGATCCTCCCTGCAAGCGAACTTACCGGCCTCTCGGTGGAAACTTGAGTCCTGAAAGGTGTTTGGATGGATTGAGGCCTCAGTGGGGGAGGTGTGAGGTCCGTGGCCAGGCTACTGTTCCTCCTCAGAGCAGTGAACATCTTCAAGAACTGTGCAATCGGCGAGGGCTTCTTGGTGGCGGGCTTCTGGGTGGCGGGCTTCTGGGTGGCGGGCTTCTGGGTGGCGGTCTTTTGCTTCTTCGAGCGCTGCTTGCTCGAGCTGTCCTTCTTCTTCTCCTGATTCTTCCTGTTCCCCTTTCTCGTATCGCTCAGGGCCTCCGTCACCTGGCTGCCGTCATCGAACACCACGTTGATCTGGCCCGACTCGTTCGTCACGGTGTAATTGGTATCGAAGTACGGTGGAAACTCGACCAGCGGATTCCTGGTCGGCGCCACGAAGTACTTGTCCTTCTCCGTCCTCTCTGTCACCGCCTCGCCAGAGTTCTCCCGCGTGATCGTGATCACTGCTTCAAAGGGTAGCTTAAACAGCGGCTTCAACGGACCCGTGGAGTTCCGGTGGCTCGCCAGATCGACGCTCCTCACGGGCAGAGCGATCTCGTCGTTGAAAATCAACGGCCTGTGCGTGGTGAACGTGATGTCGTGCGGCAGCACGTCCAGGTTCCCCGAGAGGTTCCTCTCGACCCCGTCGAAGAAGTACCTCGTGGCGAACGGGTCAGTTGGGAATTTCAGGCTGTCCGTGGTCGTGACGGGGAGGTAAGCCCTCGAGGGAGTCGAGATCGTGTTCGCGTTCCGAAAGATATCGTTATTTAGGTTCAGGATAGGCCCGAAATCGGGGATCGGGGGGACGAACAGTCGTTGGTTGTTTAGCTTCAAGGAGCTCGGTACATCGAAGGTGTTCTTAAACTCCTGCTCCTTGATTCTTGGTCGCGGGATGTTGATGTTCGCCGTTATCGCCAGGGGACTCTGAACGGTGGTCTGCAGGATCCCCAAGTTTGCGAAGCTCGAGTGGAGCTGCCGATTATCGAGCAGGCTATTCGTGGTCAAGCCACTGGTCCTCAGCGTCGGTGTGTTCGTAGTGGCGATCAGTATCTCGTTCGGCAAAGGGAGATTCATGTTTCTCTGGGGGATCCGGAGATTCTCCGAGTGCCGATTATTCCCGGATGGTCTGACGGTGCCAGGGTTCTGAACACGCTCGTAGTTCCTCCCGCTGCCAAGATTTCGAACGTCCTCCGCGTACCTCGCGTTCTCCAAGTTCTTCGAGATCGCGAAGGCCTGTATGTTCCCCGGTTGCCTGACGCCGTCCATGCTCCTGAATACAGAGGCTTTGCTATTCTGTGATTGCCCGACGGTTTCCGGGCTCCTGATGTTGCCAGAAATCTTTGGTGCCGACTCCTTCACCGTGGTGAGCGTGATGTTGATTTTAGACGCCATCAGGCCCATCACGTACTTAGCCCACGCCACCAGATCGTCCTTCGACGCGATCTTCAATGGCAACTGGATCTCCAAGATCTTCGGCACGTTGGAGAATCCGCCCGAAGCTTCCTCCGGGGAGCGCTTCGAGGGAGGTGCGGGCATTGAAATCACCAGGTGCGTCGCGAGGAGCGCGAGCAGCGGATAGTACCTCGACGCTCTTCTCCACAGTAGAAAAAACATTCTGAATGCTGCTCTTCCCTTTAAACAACCGCAGGAATTCGCTTTTAACGATAAGGAAAGTACAGCCACTGGTTCTCAATCGTTCAACGTCCACGCGAATTCGTACAACGAAACCCGACACGCTGACGTCATTTCCACGACCAACGCACCATGCACGCGGTTTATCGATCACTGGGTGGCCCCCGAAAAACAAACGATTCAAAATTCCCGTCGCGTGCCCCCCATGTCGTCGCGGCGGACAGTCGAGTGGTCGTAACGGAGACTGAAAAGACAAAAGGAAAAACTGACCGCGGAGTCGCGATAGGGAAACTGAAGTGATGCGTCGGAAAAATGGTCGTTTTATAGGCGGACGGCGAATCGATCGCCCCTTTCTTTCCTGATCGTGGAAGCGTGCAGTTTTCCATACGGCCTCCGTGACGATCGGGATATTGGCATTCCTAATGACAGTGCACGGAACGATCTCACTTCCGTCGTTGCGCTCGCGGGGGGTGCGGGGGTGCAATTGCGGTAATTGCTCGTGGGCGCACGCGAAACGCGGCTGACGACAAGCTTTCGAAACGCGGGGGATGGCCTGATCTGGGAAATATGTGGAAACGGTCCTGGGTGCAACCGTCGTCGACCATGCAATCGCGTCCCCCCGATTTACTAATCGGCCGTCGCGACGATGGCGAAGCCCGTGCAAGCGGGAGCAACGCGAGAATCGCTGCTTTCTACGCGCAGCTGGTCAGCCTTTCATTACCCTGGATATCGTTGATGGTGGAAAATCCCAGTTGCAGGAGGAAGTGAAATAATGCTGCAATATAATCGCTTTCCTTTTGGATTCCTTAGTCTCGGGTATCGATTTAGTCGCAAGTTAGTCGTCGCGGTTTCCGCGCTGCTTCGCGACAGCCCAAGTGCTTCTAATGGCGATGAGTTTCTTAAGGAGAAACAGACGATTCGAGTAAGGCAAACCCTTTCTGGCGACCGTGATCGCGCTCTTGACATTTCCAGCGGTTAACAATGCGCTCGTTGAACGATCCCCCGCTACGATCATTCGCCGTTTCCAGCAAGGAACAAAGCAAGGACAAGTTTAGCGCGCTCCCACGCCGATGAAAGTTACCACGCTGGTTCGCCGGTGTTTATTAAGTCAATTAAGCCGCGCCGTTGAGTCAAATTAGACGTCTCGCTTGAGTTGCACTCGATACTCCTTCGAGCCACGGCGAGCAAGTTCATTTCGACTCGGTCTCATTGATGTCTAAACCAGTATCGCGTACAACCATCTCCGCTGTCAATAACGAAGCCGTTGCATCAACCTCCTGCTCGTCGCGAAAACCATCCGAGTCATTAACACATTTCAGCGCGCACATAAAACTGCTTTGCCCCGCGAAGCATAAGAAAAGAGGCGGCAGGACAGCTGGATGCTAAGCGATTACGCAAACGGCTCGTGAGAATCCGAGATCTCGGGATTAGCCGATAGCCAGAGCGAAGAAACGGGTCGGAGGTTCGATTGCGGTATCTCCGTGGATCATCCTCGGCCGAACAGGTTTCGCAAGCTGTCGCGGTCTCCAGCCCGCTTTACAACGGGCGCCGTTAGATCGGTTTACTGACCAGCCTCAAGCGGCTTTATCGCGCCATAACGATCGCACTAGATGCCGGTCGAGCACCTTTTATGGTACAGATCCTTTCAAGGTCGCGTTACCCGATAGAATTTCAATTACCACGGCGCGACTGGCGATCCCACCGATCTCTGTTCAACGAACGCCGCTCGAGAGAAACGGAGCCCGGTCCATTCTTGCTCGTGCAACAGGTGTTACGCCACGGCGAACGCATTCGCGATAATTCGCACCGGGCCAGGCGCGGGAATAATTAAGGGCTAAAGGGTTTTGAAGTGGAGGATGCTTAAAAATTTAATCTGTACTCGATGAGAAATGAATAACACGATGTTAGACGTGTTCTGTGTGATTTAAGATTCTGTTGAAAGTGAGTTGAAGAATTTATGGACTGAAGTGGGTACTTTCGTAGCTCGCGAGATGGTTACGCAATTTGCATAAGTTGACCACGATTCGATGAAACAAGGAGACACGGAGAGGTAGGAAATGTTATCGTGCTTGATGAAGGAAGACGCGCTGCTCAACGAAGGGAATCTTCTTTACAAGGACAACGAGTCGGGTTTCATGACTCTCCATACGAGATCGACGATTTACGGCTATTTTTTTTTTTAGGCGATCTCGAGCAGCCATCCTTGCGCTGATCCTTCATTGGAATTCTACACGAGGCACGAAGTACTTGATATTTTTCTTCCCAGCCTGCTGTATGATATTTCCTCATGAATTAAATATTCCCAGATCCGTATTAGGTAGCGGAGGAATTTATGAGACACAGCGTTCCGCGACTTCGGTTACTTTTCCTGCTCGCCGCTGGTTAACTCGTGTTCGTCCCGCAGAGTCCATCAATGATTTCCGTTATCCTTACGTCTCCAGCCATAAACTGGGTATTCGAAAAAAATATCTTTACGACCAATAAGTGTCTGAACGAGATACGCAGCTGTTTTACAACTTCCTGCATCCCGATCGATCCGATGCAAAGTTGATCAAGCTGCGAGCACCGATAACGCGGTGTGGGAAAGCAAGAAAATTATAAAAAGCCATGGAAATGGAGGAGAATGTATTCGTCGATGGTTGGAACGACTGAGTCGACATGTTGCGAGTGACGGGACCAGAAATTCGACTTGGAATCGAGGTCCAGGAAACAGGTGAGACCCTTCCTCTCCTCCTCGCGGAGGACCCTCCGAACCTCGTGGTTTCCATCTCGAATATCGCGTGTTTCTCTTCTGTCGTTCGTGCAAAGTGCCAAGAAGCCGAGGGCCTTTCACTTCTTCCTTTCGGCGGCGTTATGAAAGCCCCCGAAATCGGTCAGAAAGGCATGATTAAACGGACCTTCTCTTGAAGAGGTGCCACTCGAAAATTCGCGTGCGTGAGTCATTCGGGAGACGAGGTACTCGATCGGGCAAGAGAAAGGGTGAATCGGGTGATTCAGAGGCAACGTGCGATTATCGTAAACAGTAATAACAACGTCGTGTCCTTCCTATTTCGTACTGTACACAAGCGAACGACGTTGTAACGATGTAACGACAACGGCGATTAGCTGGCTTTCACGATCGCGAAATCATCCTGTTAGCCTCTGATAAATATATTTTTTAACGTCGTTGAGACGCTTCACCGGGCACGCCGCAGGTCGGAGAGAAAAGGCTGGAACGCACCACGCTGACGAACTTTCTATTGCTCGAATAGGCAACCTGCATCGGACCCTACGAGGACGTTTGCCTCTGTGCATCGTTTCGCGACGTCATTAACGTGGTCGTGACTTAATCGAGCGGTAGCGCTGCTTCAAGGGAAGTCTTTGAACACAATAGCTCCAGTCTCTCCTGCAATACGGAACGCGTTTACTTTCGATGGAACAGCTGATTCCCATTAGTTACGATTAAATGCAGTGGTAACTGCACACCTGCGATTATATTTGATCGTGGGAGGGAAACGGGAAAGTGTGGGATAGAATTGAATGGTGGATCAACAGGATACGTTTATCAGAGTACTAATTAATTATAGAAGGGTAAAAGCGATCGATGATGTTCGTCAATCTATAGCACTTAGCTTGCGCTAGGGGAGAACGAAAAAATCAAAGTTTATGTGACTGTTTTCTAATAGCGAGAAAAACTTGCCTTTGGTGATTCCAACCAAGAAATGAAGAACAAAAAATAAGAATGGGCCTATATTTCGTTCCACCCTACCTTGCACTGTTAAGGGGGGCAACCACTTTAGGGGACCGAAAATTAGATGATCTTTGGGATTTTTTTTTATTGCGAAAAAAAAACGGAAATTTCCGCAACTCTAACAATAATTTTTTCATGTTTTCATATATCTCTGGTAATTTTTTCAAGTTGTTTCATCCATTGTATTAAGGTGTAATCCGCTGTGTCCCTTGGCGTGTCCTCATCGTCGTTGTCGACTTGCGGGAATCGTGCAGCTCGCAATTAGCATCTGAACTAGTCCAAAAAATTTTGATACATTCTTCAGATGTTTTTCAAGAACATGAACTTAAATTTTGAAAAGAAATCGAGAATTTAATGTTGGAACGTGTTTGAAAAGAAAATGATCGATTTTTAGCATTTTGTTTCCCAGCATTTTGCAATAATAAATATGTTTTAAACAATCTAAGCTTTCCAACTTTAGGTTCATGTTTTAATAAATTATATTATGTAATCGTGTTCCAAATTTGAAGATGATCCATCAATTAGTTTTTGAGTTATGATTCCCGCAAATTGAAAAAATGTCGTTTCGAGAAAAACACGTTTAAAGTTTCACAAACGAAAAACTCAAACTCAAATGTGTTTAATCAAATGATAAAGTGTCTTACCGATTAATCAGCGATTCCACCCCAAAGCAAAGCTACTATGCTCTACGTCACCAGGTGAGTCATAAAAAGGGACTACCTGATTCAGCGCTCGTGGATACCTGGGCGCGCTTGGGAGTCGAGCGGAGAGTCTTTATCATTTATATACATACCGTTAGAAGGAATCCGAATATCGTTTTGAAATTTTCAGGGTATATTCTTAAGATATTTTGCTAATGATTTATGAAATAAAAAAAAATTGATTTTTTGAAGCATCTAAAGTGGTTGCCCCCCTTAAGTCGTGTATTATAATTTTTTAAATATCTGCGGAGATGGTGAAAGCAAGGAGGCGTGCCGCATAAATGCATCATGTGAGCAATATTTACAAGAATAAAAGCTCCGAACATGTTGCCACGGAAATGCAACATAAGTCTCCGCACAGGTGAAGGAAAAACTGGTTTATTAAACATATCAGCAGACTGGTCAGTCCATGCACAGTCCACTTCTCCATTCGAAATCAGATCGACACCGGGACAGCTGCTCCACGGGTCATCGATCCGCCTAGATCTTTAATATTCTGAAAAAATGCCGAAAGGGGAAAAAAGTCACGCAAAATTATCCTTGCGTAATCCTGATCGTAATTAATTCGCGAGTGCCTTGCGCAATTCCTCAGTCCCCTCTATCAACACGACTCGCGTCTCCCTGCCATTCCATGCGTAAATCTTGCGATTTGCAGTAAGTCGAGACGGTGCTCGATGTCTGCCGATTAACGGTAGGTCAATTAAGCGCCGTTATCAGCAAAAAGCGAACGGTAGTGCCTCCGTCTAGCGATCGTGCACGAAAGCAAGAATAATCGAGGTCTCGAGCGACCGGTTCCCCGGTTGTCGGTAAAATCGCGATCGATCGCCAAGGATCTATGTATCGTCGATCCTGCCCCGTGCTTCGTGATCCGCTGCACAATGCTGCAAGTCTGTAATTAAAACGCGCATCGACTCCCATGCGTCACGGATTTCCATGATTTCCTCCACCTGCTGTAACAGATTGCATTTCCAATCAAGATAAATGTTTCCTGAAGGTATCTTATCAATCTACATTGTAAACGACCTAGAGATCAATAACATGTATTCCTCTAAATGCCAAGTTCTGCTTGGAGACCGGATGATTGCCATGTCACAAGCGGATGATGAACACGAGAATCATTAAAACGATAGCACGAAGGGAAACTCGCGCCATGATCGATTTCACTTTCGCAGACGCGAGTGACCATTAACGGGAGACACGGCGCAATCGAAAATGCGCGCACGGGCGCAGCAACGATTACGCGCGAAAAACGGCACGGTTCCGAGTTCAACCGTCCGGTTTCATGCAAATAGCGCGGCTGCAAGGTTAGCAACATTCGCGGTACGCCGCCAGTTCCCCGCCGCTTTCCGTCTATCGATGCACGATTCTTTAACGGTCAGCCTAACCGGCGTTGCGAAACTAATAATCGCTATTAAACCTTGCGGAAAGCCCGACAGAAATATCCTCGTTACCACGCCATTTCGCCTTTTTCCGAATTCCTGGCTTAGCTTAATTGTACGCCGATTAGCGTCGCCATTAGTGGTGGTGAAAATGGAGCTTTACACGCTTCGAGCATTTTCCTTTTCTTCTTTCTAGAAACCGCCTAGCTGTAGCGCGAGTCTGCTAGAGTTTCTCTGTTTAAAGTGCCCGGAACCCCTCTCGCGAGTGTCTCAATTGACGGAGCTCGGCATTGTCGCGCCGAGGAAATTATAAATCAATGGAGAAACCTACTGTCATTCATCCCGTGATTAATTGAGACACCCGTTCAGGTGTGCTCGTGCAAATTAGCGCGGCTTCCCTCGGGCTCCTACGTCGGTGCAGATCCTTTGACTGCTCGCCGCGGCGAGGGCCACTATTTGCATGACTAAGGCCAGTGAGGTAACCGCGTTATTCGCGTTGACCAGGAAGACAGAGGTCGACGGTGGCTGGAATTGGGAATTCTATGAGCAAGAACGTTTCGCGGAAATTTCTTTTCTAACTGGTCCACGTAACCGCGGCTTCGTTGACTTTCTTTCGGCGCACGCGAATCCCATCTTTGTTTCCCTCTTCGCCACGTGCAAATTCCTGCATGAGCCAGCTGCCCGGGAAATTAGCTATCGAAGGGAGTGGAGTCGTCCTGCGGGGCGAACAAAGCGTGAATCATCGGCGAATGCACCTGGGCGGAGTGTTATTGTCCGCCGGGACCGGTCGCAAGGATAGAAGCTGGGTCACGTGACACTTTCTCCTGCGAAAGGGCCTTCTGGCTCGAACGCGGCGAGAAAGCGTTATGATTTTTTAAAGGAGCACTTTCAGGTCCACGGAAGCTGAAGAAGAAAGTTTTGGGAGCTTGGCGCCAAGAGAGAGAGAGAGAGAGAGAGAGAGAGAGAGGATACTGTTTTATAGGGAATAGCTGTTCGCAAGGTGGGGCTAAGATGATTTTAATGACGTAACTGTCATCGTGTTTCTTTCTCGTCGATTCCTTAATGGGTACCATATTTCCATCGAGGAACTAGCGTCGGGCTCGCGACGTAACGGCACGGAGAAGTGTCGATTCATTTTCCGTATCGGCCTGAGAAGGATCGGTGTCGAAACTGTAACGCGAAACGCGCGCAATTGGATGCTGTAAATATTAGTTTTATGTAACGAGCTGCGTGTCCAAGTTCCTAGAAGCTTGTAACGCCGTAGCGCGTGCCACGGACCCGTGGACACTCACTGTTATTCAAGTGTCCAGTTAATGACAGCCATAAATATTTTCATTTTCCCGCCGGTATTCAGGCGAACGGTTATAAGCCTCGTTAATGGCGCTTGCCAATGTCTGATGAGCAATGTAATAAAGGTAGAGGCCTGACGAATCTTGCGTCACGTTAGGGTGACTGTACCTAATATCGCCAGTGCTCCTAATATCGCCACTCGCTATATCTCTTAAAGTAAGCTCTAAAAATTTATCGGTTATGCACTGAATTAGTACCTAAACATATGTAGGAAGACATACTATAATTGCAGCATCATGTGATCAACAATTACAGAAAGGGAAGGATTTTAGAGAATCTTAATAGTGTAAAAATTTATTGGACTATCATAATTTTACGTCACATTCGGAGAAGGTAAGTCTAATAAATCTGTGAATGCAAGAATATCTACTAGAAATACCTAATTAATGATGTACTTAAGAAATTAAATCGATTCAAATATTTTTCGTAATGAAAATAGCGTTTTTCTTTTAGCAGTATGCGTGTTCTCAATACCGCCTACCGGAGAACAATGGTTTCGATGTAATGCTTGTTACAGGTGAGGTCGCGGAATGTGCGGAGCAACCGAAATAAAATTTATTTGTCCAATATGTAGGGGAGACCGGGGCAGGTTGTAACACGGGGTAAATTGTAACATAAGTAAAATCTTTTGAACGACAAATCTGGTAACCCACAGCATGCGAGAGCTGCTTGGCGATATTAGCACCGTCGGTTTTAGTAACACAAACGAGCGTTATGTATTCATTTTGTGGTAATAGCCCAGAATTTTAGTATTTAGAGCACGTAAGTAAATGTTGTCTTGGCACTTTTATTTCAATTAACCGTCATTAGGAACCGTTTGAATTTTTGTTTCTTGGTCGCAAACGAATCAGTACACATTGGTTTATTATTATGTGTACGCATTTTAGTGATTTGATGTTTAGTTTCTCGTTTGCTGAGATAAAACGCAAAAATTCGACCTCGGGGTTAATTGTAACATGTTACTATACTTACTCCGCTCAAATAGTGATAAAGCAAGCTATTTGCTGACACACCGGAGAAAGATGCTCCAGACGACCAACAGAACATTCGAGAATCCAAAAAATAGAAAAAAAGTATGAAGGCAAAAGTAAAGAAAGCACAGCAGAAGATTTTGATAGAATTGGACGAATAAGCAATGATTGCTTAACTCATGGATATCAAATGTTTAATAATGATCTGTGTTTTCATTTATATTTTTTAGAAATGTTTATTTGTCTTCATATTTGTATTTAAATAAGTAAAACGGATGTGTTACAATTTACCCCGGACTGGGGCAGATTGTAACAAAGGGTCAGATTTGTTTAAGATGAAGCTAGATGAATAAGTGTCCAAGATTTTGTCACGTACTTTCACGCAATTAGTTCACCACATATGTAAGTAGTAAATCACGCAAATAATTTCCTGATTGCGGAAAACACTTTCGAGAAAAAACTGTATAAACTTTTTTTGTTACAATCTGCCCCGGTCTCCCCTACATCGGAACGTAAAAAATAAAATATTTTAAAAAAACTATATTTTCAAATTTCTATATTATTCTAATAAAAATGAAATCAAAGATGGATAAAAAGACATTTATAGAGCAAGAAACAATAAAAGCACATGTGAAAATGACTTTAAAAACTCATATATACATGAATTAATCAATATTTCTTGAGTAGGCGATATTAGGTACACTTTTTTCAGGACCCGATTTTTGCATGTCTTACGTTTTTTGAGTCCTAATTAACAATTTGTAGGTTTCAACGGTTCTAACATATTCTACATGAGAGATGAATAATTTCTCTTTACTTTGAAACGAACTGCATGGAAAAATATCAATTATTATTCAATCGACAGCGATTTAACTTTTGCCTGGCGATATTAGGTACAGTCACCCTATGCCCTTTTTAAGGACGAGGTTTATTAGAGATACCGTGCAAACTTTCAACGTGTAATTGGCAACCCCCAGTCGCGAGCTTCCATTTCTACTTTGCAACTTCTGTCTTCCACCTCCGCGATTCGTGAATCGAACTCCAGAATGGGAGAGGTACAGGCGAATGAAGATTCAGCTCGAAATCACCGAATTAAACATGCAAAGTTTTATTTGCACGCATATTGCACGGCATCTTTCATCATCCCATACATAAATTTCGCCGAGGCATCGAGAACGTATCCCAGATTAACATACAATCGCGAACATAAGAGATTTAGCAACGTAGATCTAGCGTCACCGTCGAAAGCGGCCCCACTACACAGAAATATGAACAAAAATGACTCAACCTAGTTTTGTAAGAATATCAGCGGAAAGCCTTGGCTTGCTCGCGGGTCTCTGGAATAGAAACGACCAACTCTTCTCTTTCCTGATCGTTTCACCTTCGAACCCTCCTACGCTGCGCGCCGATTCGAAACCCTCGCCCCTTATCTGATAGAACATTAGCCACGTATCGAGACCTACCGATCGCTGCACGCATTTCCACGGGCGTGGAAAATGTACGACCTTGCAGAATGTATTAGAAATTTCAGACTAAACGGAAGAAGATCGGTGCTACCTTATCCAGCGTTACACTCACCCCAATCAGATGGTTTTTGCCGCCCTTTATATTTAAGGGGTAATAACACTGTAGAGCCCGGAAAGAAGGCCTGATTTTGAGAATTTTCTAAACTTTATAAAACTCAGAAGTTTTCGGTTTTTTGTTCTAGGTCAAAAACTGAAGGAGAAATCGTTCCGGTCGCGAAACACTGTTTTTCAGAAGAAGTTACTTTTGTTCAGGTGTGGCGCCGCCATTTTGTATTAAAAAATTTAAAAAAAATTGTGATCATACTTAAAGGTATGTACAATAAAGGTCTTTACACAAATTTTGTATTCCATTCACTATACTCGCATAAAAAAAATTCTCAAAATCAGGCTGCAGTGTCATTGCCCCTAATAATAAATAATTATTTTAAAATATAATTTTTGACAGTGAGTGAAAATCCTTGTAGGTATTTGTTGAATAACAAAATCCTTCTGTCTTATAAAAAAAATTTAATATTCTTCAATTACCAATTACCCAAATTTGCCGCTCTAGGCAGTTGCCCTGTTTGCGTCCCCCTAGATCGGACCCTGATGCCGCTGAAAGTTATACTGGGTGAAGAAATCCTCGAGAATGAAAGGATCGAATCTTGTTACGAGGGGAATGTGATTTGCTTCGCCTAATTCGTCGTATGTCACCTGCAACGCGCAACTTTGTACACTATGTACACTTTGTGCAGTGGCAAAGTCCACGCAAAGAAGAGAGAAAGGCTGCGGACCGCCTCGTTTCACGCGGAATTACATCCAGTGATCGTTATTCGTTTATTTTGGCCGGTGGTTTCCTCGGATAACCGGTACCGGAACCACCGAACGTTCTATTCCAGGCTGGATCCTGGAAAACGTTACGCGGCCAACTGGTATCCACTTCATAATATGCGTTTAGAAATAAACGATCGAACGCGCGTTTCCTTGCCACCGGCTTACATAAATCTGCCGATTAGACGCCCAAGGATCGGCTGTTATTGGGAATAAAGGAGTCGACGCATCCTTGAATCTTTCGAGGGTCACTTTTTATCGACACGCGCAATGAAAAGGTGCCTTTTTTCATATCCGCACTTGTTCCAAGGAGGACCATAACTCTTTCCTACGATCCGTCATGTTTCTTCGTCGCTGCTTCTTACACGGCCGCTTACGAAACCACGAGAGAATCGATCGAATTCGACCAGCCATCGCGACAGGCCAACGACACTGTCGCTGGTACTCTTGCTAAAAAAATGCAGACAAGAAGATGGCTCGACGGGCACAGAACGCAGCCGAGCGCCAATAAAGATTATCCAGCTAGAAGATCGATGAAAGCGCAATCAAATCGTGCATGAAAGTAGATGTTGCATAACGTCGAAAGTTCTTCCAAGGATACTTTGGATAAAAAATACAAAATAGTCGAACGGGCTATTAATGCCGCGCTTAAAGGACTATTTTATTCGGAAAGTAGGTCGTACTCCTCGTAATTCGAAGAACTTTACGAGTAACCTCGATCGCAGAAGAAGCGAGGCAAGTAATGGCACTCGGCGACGCTTTTCCTCCGCGAGATCCTCGGAGGATTTCTAGAGAGAGGAGGCGCGTGGTTACCGCGTCCCATTTTTAAATCGACCTGTCGCAAATTGATAGGTGACTCGATTGGAAGATTCCCAGTTTCGTCACCGAATAATGATCGCTCTTCCTCCCATTTCAGTGGTTCGGCTCGCTGGCAAATAATGAGCGGAAACGTCGTAACAGGACAAACTCCAACGTCATTTATAATTCACGGGAACGCAAGACGCTGACAGTGTTTACAATGGCAACGCATTACGTTCGGATTGTGTGCACACGGTGGCGTCTTTTATTCCCATTTTTGTCTAAGTCTAAGGTACCTACAAACACTGAGCTCATCTCCGGTGTGATTGTTAGAAAACGACGTCACGCGGTGCACTCGAGTGGTGTTTAGATTTGCATATGGCCATTACGAGAATTGTTGCTCAGCCGCGGGAAAAATAATAGGCCCGGATTAATTTCGCCAGGGTCGTCAAACCCGAGGTCGAGGAACGCGAGGAAATTAATGAATATGTTTACGGAAGAGTTCAAGGTAGTTGGTAGTCAAGCTTCTTCCCAGAATTAAAGCTCATTAAAGGCTCTTCGACGAAAAAAAGGATTTCTTACAAAACAAGGCTATGGTCGTAGAGAAAACATTACCGAAGCATTGGGAAACGTCCGCTAATTATGATCCAGAGGAATACTAAATTCGTTCTTATCTTGATCAACTTTACTTTCAACGGACACCACGATTTATTTCTATCAACGTTAAAACGTGTATCTCGTGGAACACGGTATTTAATTAGATTAAATTTAATCTACAATTTATTAGGCAACGACTCCACGACGCGAGAGGAACTATCAATCTCGGTTAACAAATTTGTGACAGACAAATGGCATGACCCTTTTTTTTTAGGATTCTCCGAAATTCGTTAAAAAGATCATCGACGCGTGTCTTGCACGCTGGTTTCTCAAGATTTATTCCATCGTATCACGTCCCACTTTTCTAAAAACACAGAAGAACTCTGAACGAAACGAAGAACAGCGAGAAGTGAAAGCAATAATTTTATGAACTGCTTTTTCCAATTCACTCGAAGTTGGTAAAGATAGAGCTGCATTCTCGTTGCAAGGTCCTCACTTAAAAATTCCTCAAAACCGCTGCGAATGAAGGGATCGTGGATGCACAGGTCTTATGCACACACTGTGCCAAAGATTTCGTGGTTAGCGCGAAGTTCAACGTGCCTGCTGTCGCGCAAACAATTGGCCAGTAATCTGGAACGAAAGTTGCGCGCTTGGCAAGCGTACCGTGATGTCCGTGATGCAGATCGACAAGATCTGCCCGGGATCTTAATGGGATTCTCGGTGGATGCGACACGCAGCAAGGTCGGTGGGACAGAGAACGAGACTGGAAACGTTCCGCGGAGAAAGCACGTCCGCGGGTTTATCGGGATGAATCCGATTTACGCGGCGATTCGATGTCGACTGCTTGGCGAATAATTGAAGGAAAGTTTCTTTCGGGGGCCTGCCTAATTAAGCACCGAGAAATCTATTGTGCCTCAGTTGGAATTCCCAGTCGACGATAGGAAGGAAGCATACGAGATCTCAGTGGCTGACAAGGGACGGGCATAATCTACTGCGCACAGAGAATGGGGAATCCTACGGTCTCTCCGATTTTCTGAGAGTTCCTTCTCAATGGGGCAATTATTCGCCACTAACAGCGAATCGATGCGGAAACGCACGAAGCAAAATAGCGACAGCTAAGAATGATGCGTTCCGGACGATGTCTAAAGAAAGAATGATCAACTTTTACAAATTCAGCCAGAGGTTTATATAGGTTTTAATCTCTTCCCCGTGGAGGGGACGGAGATCAACCAGTTCTTTAATCAGATACAGTAAAATGAAAAGACCCGGATCGATGTAACGCGTTCTTGTGACATAATAATAGGGCACTCACTTCCTGTAAAAAGACGCGTGAACGTTCGCTGTCACTAATCGGACGTAAACATTCATGCTTTATTCGTAAATAATCCCGAAGGTTTCGTTCGCCATTACGAAACAAATCTTTGCGGGCTGGTAAGAAGTTAATTGAAAAATATTAGTTAACTGCAACGTAATCAGGCTTTCCACGCTCCAATGCGAATGATTGAAACATGCTCGCGAACACTAAGGTGTCGAGGTAGAGCTTCCTGGAGGATGGAAAAACAGGTAGCACGGAAGTGAGCTTCGAAATCCCCAAGGGAGCGCGCCGCCTTGGGTCGAGTGGATCGACCCTGGAGGCCCCTCGATAACCATCGATGAACGAAGAATCCTCGCGCTTCCGCTCATCTTCACGGCCGGATCTTTCGTCGGCGTCGCCCGGATCGGCGATCGTCCCAGCGATCCCTCTCTTCAGGATCACGCGGTGGAGAGCCAGAGAAAGAGGAAAAGAGAGGACGGAGGCTTAAGTGTAGCGTGGAGGTGGCGCCAGGCCCCTCCTTCTAATAAAAGCCGCTCACTAAGCTCCGTTACACAGACAGTCACAGAAAAGCCGAAGAGAGCAGGAGGCGCGGAGAGCTCCTTTTGGGTCCTCTTTATAATCGGACAGTTGAACAGTTTGCCGCGTGACGGATAACGTAAAGGTGTGTGGTGAGCTGCTAGATGGACCAGCGACGAACTCCGAGCGGAACTTGGCGCGGATCGGGCTCGTTCTCAGTGACACGAGGAACAGGGAACGGACCACGTGACGGGGCACGGTGGATCAGTGAGGAAACTATCGACTATCCGGCATTTTTCACGAGAGAAATCACTCGGTTTCACGCGACGTAGTAGCAGTTTTCAAATCCAGCCACTTCGAGCTTCTTCCTAGAGCTCCTCTTCGGTGGAGTGATCGCGAGGAGCAAGAATTGTCGGAGTGAAAATCGTCGTGAAGTGGGTTCTCGCCGCGAATGACGAGCTCGTGGAGAAAATCCAACTGCCGTGCTACTTCGCCTCTCGTATCTCTCGAGGAAAATAGTTTCCTATCGAACTGTGACACCGGCAGGCCCTCGTGGATCGCACGTGTCCGTCATTTTCCGCCTCGTGTCATCGTCGAGCAGCGAAACGCCAACGAATTTCCTTTTCTCTAGATCGGAGAAAAGTTTGGCAGCTGTCGCGACTGTTCCCTTTCTCTCTTGGACATAACAGTTGGTTCGTTGCCTGCGGAACGTGCCCGCGATTCCTTGCAACGATCGTTTCGTGGTTTGAGGCTTGCCTCCTGGCGAGCTTCAATTTTTATTGATGTATTTCAAGAAACGATGGCGGGGAAATTTGCATTTTCTTGTTCCAACGACAATTCCAGCCCAGTTCAGTGAAACTCACTAACACTCGACCTCGGGCGAGCATTGTTACACCAACAGCTGAAAAGACACGCGTACTGAATCTATAATAGCATTCTACCCGTTCGTTATTGCAATTATCGGCGCGTTTGGGCGCTGAATTGAGTAGCGGCCGCATTCGAATTTCAATTTCGTCCCGTGCACCATGCAATGAAAATTAATACGTCCTCCACGGGGAAAGAGGTCGCGAAATCGCGGCGGAAAAAAAAAATGGGGCGAAAAGTAATTGGCAGAGTTGGACGACGAAGGGAAGGGAAATGTCACGCGTTGGTCGCGTTTCTGCGATAAAAGCAATCGCGAGGCACGTTAAAGCATCTTTCCTCGAGGATCTTCGTGCTGAGGATGCCAACGGCATTCTCGACTTTCATTCCGTCGAAAGTGATAGTTTCGAACGTATCCATGCTCGAGAAAGGAGAGCCATTGCTCCCCTCTCCGCGTTGATGTCTGGAGCTCCTTCACCTTCTGCTCTTTGTCTCCAGAATCCTTTCCAACGATTTCCGGTCCATCGTGAGGGACTCTAATAAGCACGCTACACGATCTCTGTTTTGAAGGAGAGACGGGGGATCGGGGCCGCCAAATGTTTCTCCGAACAAAGGATAAATTTCTCGCGGCAGAGCAGGGAGGGTGGAAAACGTCCCATTAACGGAATTGCCTTTCTTGCAGATACACTTCTCGAGCAAATATGAAGTCCATCGCTGTTGTATTGGCAGCCGCGTTCTGCGTGGCATTAGTCAGCTCGCACCCGCTTCCAGAAGGAGAACGCCTTCGATCCGAGGTAAGCATCCAAAAAAACCGGCGCTTCGTCGTAAAAAAGCGTCCTTTCTCCCGGCAGACTTGGCTCAAGGCTTGTTTTTAATTCGCGTGCAAAAGTCCGCGAGGCTATCTTGATATTCCAGGCCCGGGTGCGATCGTGCTCCTTCGAATTTCCCCGCCGCACATTTCCAGCGCGGGAAGAAAAGGAAAACGAATAGACAGAATGAGTTACACGTTTGCTGTCGTAGATTTCGTGTTGTTGACGCGAGGGATTACGTTATGGTCGACAGCAGTCGGTTGCACGCGTGCGCCGACCGAGGCACATGGGTTTCCCCGGCTCAATTCGATTATATTCTATCTCCAATCGAGTGGAACACATTTTAGAAGACGGGCTCAAGCATTCCACTTGCCAAAAGGTTAAGTCACCTATCCTTTAACCGAAGATTACGTAACACACGTGTTACGAACGCTTTCTCGGTGTCAGTCGGTCACCATGATTCCCTCTGTCCAGCCGTTCCTCCGGAGTGTGCGACAGGTATGGGAGAAAGTTCAGTTTCCGTTTTGCAAAATTCGCCGTTTTACGGTGACAAGCGCCGGTGACAAGGCCGGTTAATTGCCGGAGTTACCGACTCGATGGAACGTCGAGTGTCCGACGTTGCGAAAGTTCTCGCCTCGGTTTCCAGCCGATCGTTGGACCGTGTCGGTGGATTCGGTGATCGGAGATGATGTTTCACTTTCGACGGGGGCCTCTTTCACTCTAAACGAGGGCCGCGAGCGCACGGTGGGTAAACACGCCAGAAGAAACCTCGCGATTCTTACCCGAGCGGTTTTTATGCTTCCGCGACCGGTAGCGAGCGTGATCGATCCATCGACCACGCTTCGATCGCCCGCTCGATTGTTTGATTTCCATTTAACGACGCGGAGCAAACGATCCAGCCACTTCCCTGTGGACAGTGTTTGTTCTCGCCGCCAGCGTAATTGCTACTTCCCTGAATTCCACTGAACATCGATCGCTGTACAGGATTTCGATTCAGCTGGCCTTCGCGCGGTTACCGTAATCGCCAGTGTAAATACATTTCAATCGTCATCGAGAACGACATTGACATCGCTACTCTACGCGAATGAATAATCGCACGCACATCGAACATCCCTAATAGCACGAAATATTGAATATCCAATATTAAAAAGAGATTCCATCAAGAAGCAAATATTGTGTCCGAATATACAGGAAATATTCATTTTCTATTATGAAAAAAACATTTCAGAATATTTGCTTTACATTTTCTAAATATTTATTTTATATTCCATGAATATTTAGTTCTTATTTTCTAAACATTTATTTCACATTATCGGCACTTGTATATAATATTTAGATTCAACTTTTTTTTTTCATATTGAAAAGTGTGGCTAGAAAAATATTTTTTTAATATTTGAAAAAATATTTAACGAATTATTTGTGCTACAGGCGATTAAACTGTGACTTAACGAAATGATTGGCCTAGCTCGAGGTGGAGTTTCTTTCGGCCATATTTCCACTATCCCGCGTTTCCTCGAACGAAGAGCGCTGTTATTCGTGATGCGCGGACGTGGTGTTTGTGGAAACTTTCTCGCTATCGCAAATCTTCCCTGATACGCCCAGCGTTTGCATTCTCCTTCGTCTAATACGAAGCAACGGGCGAACATCGAATCGCCTATTTTGTGGGACAACTTCGGCGGCGAACGGCTCCACGCGACGAGCGTTGCGCAAAAAGCGAAGGTCACCCTCGAGATTCGTGCGTCGGGCACGAAAGTTTCCTGGTTCCTGGAACCAGGCTTCTAAAGGGAAAGGTTAGCGAGTCGAAATACGTCGTGGGCGATGAAACGAAAAGCCAGGACGTCCGACCGGCTCTCTTCTTCGGCCCGACACTTTCACTGGCCGCGAACACTTGCAGACTTACGCCGGACACTTTCTTCGCTCGATCGATGCCCAATGGGAAAGCGCGGTGCGTAAGCGTACGCGCGTTCACGTGCACGCGTGTTTCAGCCTCTCTCTGATCTGTGATTCTCGAGGCACCGTGCTCGACAGTGGTTCCCAAACGTCTTTCTTTCGAGCCTCTTCTCTTATCGATTTTCGTGGTTCGAATTAAACGGGGATAAAGTCGATAACGATCCCTCTCCGCGTGATTCGTCACTCGTGAGAATGTCGCAATGGTTGGACGAAGGATTTGGATCGTTTCAGCTCGCAGTGTTCTCGAGCGCCACCTAATTTCGGAGACTCGAATGCGCGGTGAGGCGAGACTCCAGCCTAGCGACGCTGCGGCCCGTGAAGGATCGCGAATTCTTTGCAATTACCGATGGGCTCGCTTGATTCCGGCGGAGAATGTAGAGAAAGAGGCCACGCGGAGCAGCTGATCCTTCGAGCTACGTAAAAACGTTTCCTGGTTCCTCTGTAGAGATCGCTTATTACTGGTGAATCGAGAGCGATCGATCTGCTCCATTTGAGAGCGGCGTGAAATCGCAAGATGGACTCTCGCAAGCGGCGATGCTCGAGAAAAATGATCGTGAACGTAAATGTGTAACACGCGGGAGCGAACATCGTAACGCAACAGCTGTTCGAGTGTGAGCGGCGCTTCAGGGAAAGTGAACCATGGTAACCAGGTTGAGCAACTTCTCAGTCCGATGACCGTCCGAGTGCCAAGACGGCTCGATTAATTTATATCTGTTATTTAGTTTGCCCGCATACTTGCGAAACGTAATAGCAGGTTCACTCTCGTTGGTGTTCTTAATTGCTCCATTTCAATTTTAGTCGATCGCACGTGTGTTTACATGGAAGCCTCTTTATTCCGATGGGAAATTGTAGCGGCACTAATTCGCCGCTTCTAAAGGCGTACGCAATCGTCTCGTTTAACTCTGCAATTCCGTACGAGTTATTGTTCTACGCAACCTCGCAGTTCCGTTCTTTCCGCGAGATTATCCTTTATTGGCCTGCGCTTGTCGTGAAACAGCCAGCGATCTCGCGTAATTTGAAAATCACTGTTTAGGGGACGGTAGACGCGAGACGTGATCCTTTCGAGATAAAGCCCCTACCATCTGTCGCGAGTATTGCGCAACGACATTAGCCTAACACTCTCAGATACTTTCAACGAGCTTCCCGATAAACGGACAAATCGCAGGCCCGTACGCTTCCTTATTCGTGGCGATAAATCTAGCGGCTCGACTCGCTGGGAAGCGAGAGATCGGCAGCGATCGCCGTGGAAATTGATAGGACTTTTGTAGGGACAAAGGGACAACTTTTTTCAGGCACTCGATCGACTGATGATGGTCGAGGCCGACGACGAGGCCGCCCTCAGGAGCAAAAGGACGATCGGTATCCTGCGTGAACTCTTCCCCGAAGTTTCTCAGGTGAGCCACTGCTGAACAGAACGCAGTGAAATCCTGCAGACGGCCAGGACCATTCAATCTTTGCCCCTAGAACCCCTTTACCATTCGAAATCTAGTGCCAGACTCGACTACCTCGAGGGGGATCTGGGACCTCCTCGAGAACTGTACCGTAGGAGGGAAACGTGGAGAAATTTCGTCCGTTAGCTCCGATATTGCCAGATAATTAAAAGGAGTTTGTTGATCTCGGTTGAGAAATTTTGTTACCAGCAGATACCTAGATAGACTTGATTGCAACGAATGCTTCGTTCCTCGAGATGGGATGACGAAGCCCAAAGTAGAAGCACAAAGTGTAGAATTACGATTCGAAGTTGCGGAGAAACTGTTCACGTTGACTGGGCATTCCTATAAAGAAAGTTGCACATTCGATTTACAATTCACGCGGTGTTTTCCTCGTTTAACGTCCGCTCTGTCTCTCGATTGTGAAACTCCTTATTTATGCAATTACATTTCGTGGATAGGCGAGTCTCGCGATCGAGCCAGGATACAGTCTCGAATCAATCGGAAAGCATCGCGTGGACCGTCCTTCCTCGAAACACTATCGGAACGTCTCCCTCCCGTCACGGAGACCATACCAGCCACTAGTTCGGCGACGAATCCGCCCACGATTTCAAAAGCACACCTCGACACCGATTTCGTGTAACCTTCCCGACCACTCCGAAGGCTACCGGCCGTCATCGAGCTCGAACAATCCCTGGGACGTGAACTCGATGCTCGAGAAGCGGTGCCGCGGAGCACTTGGACGACGCGATTGTACGAGCGGGCAGAAAAACCGTTCGGAAAACGCTAGAGTCGAATGGGGAGCCACGAAATAAGACCCGGCCCCGCCACGTGTCCTCGCGTAGCCCTTGGAATATGAGAAGAGCGAGGGAGAGAGTCTCTTCCGGGGCGAGGCTCGGCAGAACGGGCCAGCTAAGAGCTCTTGTTTTCTAGATGGTCGAACAAAAGGTGAACGCGATAGTCGCGGAGCTCATCCGAGTGCTCGGGCCTAGCTTGCTGCGCAATTTCGTCGGGAATAATCAGCCTGGTAGTAACGGGGGCTTGTCGAGCGACGGGGCGACGGCCACCGCCGCCTCGCCCTTCGACGATGACGAGGAAGACGATGACGGCGACGACTTCAAGTCGACCAGCGCGAACGGTTCTAAGGTCTCGATATCGTTGCCGACCTACCCGCCAGACGAGGACGAGGAGAGTGGCTCGACGACCACCGAACCCTCTTCAGCTGGCGGAGCGACGAGTGGCGGCGGCCTGGACGCCACCAACACGGTCGCGTGACCGTGTCGTGGCCAGTTCGGTAAAACCTTGGAGGTCAATCAACCCGGCGAAGAGTAAAATCTACTGATCTTCTACGGGCAGGGACGATCACCCGCGCAATCGGGACTGCTGCGGGGTCCAAACTTCTGTCTGCCTCTTCAACACCCTCTTCTCATCTGTACTGCTAACTCGTCCCCATCTTCTGCCTCCTTCTATATCTCTCTGTGTTTGCGTGTTCACCCTGGCAGCTCGTTTCTCTTTGTCTGTCCACGTTGTCGGTCGTCCTCTCTCTCTCTCTATCTCTATCTATCTATCTCTCTCTGTTTTTTCTATGGTAATCATCTTCCGTTATCACGTCACGATCGAGGAAGTACCTACACACAGCTAATTCTTCTCGGCTTTCTCTCCCCCGTCGATCATCGAAGCAACAAACCACCTCTCACTTTCGATTCATCCTAAGCTTCTCCACGGCGTCGATCATTCCCCGTGCTCGTGCTCGGTGGATCGTGATCGCCTTCAGACCGATCGACCTTGCCGGGACGCCGGCGACCTTTGCGAGCTAGCCTCGCACAGGGCATCCTATGATCTTCGACCTCGACGCTTTTCACTGTTCCATCGACGCTTCATCTTCGACTCTCTCGAGCGACGCCGCTCAGCTTCTCTGTTTCTCGAAGCGCCATCAGTCATCCGGTTTCGTTGTGCTCGACGTCGCATCGATCCGTGGCACGTCTGCCAATGAGCTTTCATCGCGGGGGCAGCTGGACACCTCTTAAGGGTGTTGCGTTCGGTGGGTCGTTCGCTGGAAGGTGTTCAAAGGGGACGGCAGCGGAGAGCCGGTGTGTTTTTCCTCCGGTAATCGGCGGGTAAACGGTGACTGGGCTAGAATGACGATACGCCAACAGTGTACCATGAATAATACGTCACCCGAAGTGTTTGCACCCCCACGAACAACGCTGCTTAGACGGATCAGTAGGAGGGCACACCTTCGAGCACGTAATCCGTCGACTTGCCGCGCAACTCGACGATACCCGGTGCACATCGTCTCAAGTACTTGAGAATCGCTCGCCTAATCCAATAATCATACGTGTCTCTATGCAGTAGCGCTTCCACTTACGTCTGTCCGTTGCTTGCCGCGGCTGGTTGCGAAACCGCCGACATAATCGTCCGATCGACGCGTGTCCCGATCACGAGACATCGCGAGAACGCGCGTCGCACGCTTCATCTCCACTTTTCGCTCCATCGCTCGATCGCCGTCAAACGCGTTTCCAGAAACGGGTTTAGTTTCGCGTCGAGAAATTAAATAAAGAAAACCCGTCAGCCATGAATAATTTTCGACTTCGCTATATCGTTGTTACCAGTTTAACTTTCATTCTGTTTCTCGTGTGTTTCTGGTTTATAATCTCGATCGCCATAATGCATTTCGTGTTTCATACGGTAAACAATAGGGTCTACCCGTAAGAGGAAATAAATAAATAATTCAAGCCGAGGCGTGGATCCAGCACGGACCCAGCGCGTCGCAAGGTCCTCCATTAGATCCAACCCAGTTGCCACGAGCGCTGTTTGTCCCAACGCGTTCGTCGACGATCGATCGATGGCGAGGTTGTCGCGGGGCCAGTTCGTAGGGATCGACCGTGGAATGTTTGTTCGCAGGACGTGAACCCGGAGGCGGAGGACAGGGCGAATGAGGTAGCGGCGGAGTCGCAGACCAACGAGGTGAAGGTGCAGTTCGCGGACGAGCCGGCCAGCGATGACCAGGCGCAATTAACGCCGTTGGACGAGGTGGAGGCTGAGGACGACGAGAACAGGAACAAGAGGTACCTGAACTTCGGCTTCGGGGGCTCTACAGGCTCTTCGGGCAGCGGCGCTGGCTCCGGCAACTTCCTCTTCGACATTATCAGGGTGAGTCTTTCGCGGCCGCGACAAGTACTTGCTGCTCTCGAACTCTGGTCGAGTACCGGGTGAAAAGTGGAGGTCCGATGGGCATAGAATGTATTTGCTATTGAAGGCAGTGGAGAATTTCGATGAATAAGGTACGATTGATGGAGCGTTGGGTATTTCCAAACACCGGTGCCTTGTGTCACAAGGAGCACAGGGAACGAGCATGAAAAACTGCAGCTTTGCGTCAGTAACGCAAGGATCGATAATAGCAGGCCACGACCAGTAAATTGTTTAATATTCAAGTAAGAGGCGATTAGAACGACGGCGACAAGGGCGTCTACTCGGTACACGGGTGAAAGTCCGCAACCGAATTGCCGAGCTTGGTTACTATTCCAAGGTTCCTGACCTAGGCGCGACCCGGCCTAGCGGTTGATTTATTCGAGATTACGTCGAGACGTCCTCGTTGCTCATCGTTGCTCGTGTAAGAGGAGACTCTAGAAGCCAATGGGTCACGGGAAACACGCGCGGTAAAAAAGGCAAGAACGAGCATCGCCGTTTAACTCCTGCTTCTACGATTGTAACGCAACAGGTCGATTATCCGCGGTTTCCATTGCTTTCTCGCAACGAGCGAGATTATCTCTGACCGCGTACGTGATTCGCGTCACTTCGGTTCGAGAACCTACCGATCCCCATTGTCCGTGCACGCGCTACCACTGTGTACCACGCGCGACTGGTCGAAACGACTAGAAACTGGTCGATCGATGCCAGGCCTTCTACGGACCCAGAAAGCTGCTGTTTATTCCTCTGCCATAGTAGAACGTCTTCGAATCGCTCCTCCACTTTTCATTCGGGAACGAAGGGCCATTTCTAGTCTACCTGGAACTCGCGGTTCTCGTACGAGCATCCATGGAGCGGAGGGATCGGATAATCTACCCTGAATGTAAGCCAATAGTACTGTAGACTTTAGGAATAACAGGCTCGTCTTATCCAGCCGATAACAAACGATTTCAGCCGCTTCACAGGGCCTTGCGGGATAAGGAGATAGGAAACGGAGGAGGTGAACAGCGCGGCACGGGCGCTGGTGAAGCGTCGGAACGGCCGAGCGATCGAAAGATCTAAGAAATGAGAATGAAAGAAAGAACAAAAGACAGGCTTTCCCCGAGGAGCGGATCAGTAAACGAAAGTTCTCGTGTCTGTTCTCGTTTAGCAAGCGGCCGACGGGGCGGCAAGAGCGGCGGGCACGGTGTACCGCGTGGTGGCAGGTACGCAGAGCCTAGGGCTCGGCCTAAGCGCCTCCCGGGACTTGGGCCCGGCTCCCCAAGATGCCGCCCCTGCTGCCGCTCCAGCTGGTTCCTCGTCCACCACGGGATCCTCGACCAACGAACCGGCCGCGTCAGGAGCCGGCAACCTACCACCGGTACGCCAATCCTTCCGAGCAGAGCCCAACGGACACTGCCAGCTGCACTTCTCTATCTCCTGGTGAACGGGGCCGACGCTGCTCCCAAAATGCTCACCTTGGCCACCCCCGTGTCGCCAAGTGTCGTCCTGATGGGAGCTTTGTCGGGTTCTGTTCATTCTGGCTTCTTTCACTCTCTCTCTCTCTCTCTCTCTCTCTTTCTGTGTTTCTCTCTGTGTCTTGGTCTCTCTGCATTCTTTTCACCAAGACGCTCTGTGGTGGGATCCTTCCCGCTGATGCACTTCCAAACGCGAATACTTCTTTCGAGCACGGGCTTTCTCGGGGGTGGGTGGACGTGTAGATTCTGGTGATTATGCTGGGTTACGAATGGTTTGGGTGTATCTGGGATGTAACATCCAGTCTCTGAGAGAGGTGACACGTGACTTCGAAGTACCCGTAGCTTGGACTTGTTGCGTTGATTCGGAAGCTCCTCGAAAAGAAGTATCTCGCACGTTGATAAACTGTGAATCGTGTCTTTAACAACTCGATGCACCCGGCCCTCTGTGTGTGCCATGCATAACAGCTGCACTCACTGTGTTTGATTTGCACGTCATACTCCTCGCACGTAGCTAACGATCGCCTGCCGCTCGTTTCGCACGTACCTCCGTTTACTTACCGCCTTTCGTTTGCTTAACCACTGCGCGGTGACGCGAACGGTACTTCCTGTCCGATTTCTCATCCTCGTGGCTCGTGGACTTGCTCTTCTCGCTCTCCTTCGCCTTGATCGTGCATGGACCGCGCTCCAGGATCTTAGCTTTCGTGTCTGCAACGCTGAACATACCTAAGTAGTATGCAGAGGGAATTCACTCTCGAATGATTTCAGAAAGACCCTGGCACTCGATCCTTGCGACTTCCTAGTGTGCGTCAGGTTTAATCGTGATCCGTCGTTAGTGTCACTAACACAGACCTTTCGTCCACGTTCTTGCTGAGCGGCTAAAAGGGCGCAGGTTGAAGTGTATATAAAAGCTTGATATTCAGGGCTAAAAAAAATAGAGTATCCCTTTTAGTCCCTCGTCTCGAAGTCATTTAATAGCGACCATCAATCACATCTCTTCCCACTAACGATTCTCGCGTAAGAGCGACCTTTTCCCCTCTCATAAGTATCGAGTAGCCCCCTGGTCATCCAAAGCACCCTCCTCCAACCGTTCCACCCGGCCAACGGTCCCGACGCGACACCGAACAACCAGCGAGTAAGACTTTCGGCGCAGCAACTGGCTGATGGACACCCAGGCCGATTCGCCTCGGAATCTCAGGGCAGCAATCGATCGACTGCCGATTCTCTCGTTGTTGTGATCTCGTACTCGTCCATTGCACCGTATTCTTGCCGTCGTAGATGTAGTCGACTCGTTGACGCTGCAACGCACCGAAGAGGCCGCGCCGGCAGACGATTCAGCCTCGTGCCACTACAGAGCCTATACGTTGCAATAGAATCGGCTCGGTTACCATTCAATCAGGTCTATTCGGATGTGGATCACGTGGACGGGAATCGTCTGCCATCGCACACGTACCTTTCAGTAGCAAATTGATCAGAGCACGACGCGTGACGTACGTTTCTGGCACTAGCTGTGCTGGAAATCGTTAATGGCCCGAGGAGCGGTGAGTATGATCGAGCGTGCGTCATGCTGCCTGTAATTTTCACCGTAATGTTATCGTCTGTTTGGGTCCTGGTAAACATATTTCTAGTTGCGGTGCACCCGCTGGCTGTCCGTACGCCGAGGTCGGTTTTATTCTTGCTGCCCGACCACGAGCAAGGTCCACTCAAGCTGAATGCCGCTCTCTAGAGATCCGATCGATCAGGCGTACGGGCAGCCTGCAGTGGCACCCCCCGAAACAATGTAACGAGCCGAAGGAGCGCACGCAAGGATCGTAGCAGCAAGATCGATGGATCGTAGCCGCAAGTAGGATTCAGGATGTAGAAGCACCGTAGTGTCGGGAGCGCTGGAGCTGGACGTGGAGCTGCTACACGCTGCAACTATCTTCCCATTAAACAATCAAAGAACAGTTCACGCAACGACCGATGACCAAGGCTCGGTCCGAGCGTCGTGTCTTTCATCCACCTTCTCTCGTACACCCCCCGTGAACGAACCGCTGTGCCGCGACCGATGACGGACTAACAGGGGGCTCCGATTATTTCCAGCTGGTCGCCGGAAGCGGTAGCACCTCGTCCGGCGTCGCTGGAAAGACGGACGAAGTCACGGAGGCTGTCCCCGGACCAGTCACCAGGCTCTTCGTCATCGCCAACAGAGGAATCTCGAACCTCGTCCAGGACCTCATTCTTGTGAGTAATAATAATGTAGCGAGTGCTGTGGCCGGTGTGGTGGCTTCCTAGAGATTCGAGCAACAGGTTTCAAGCGGGTGTTAGGCCGTTCGTCCGCCGCCGCGACGCAACTGAAATTTGACTATGAAACCACTTGCACGCAGTGGCGTCAATTAATCGCATGGTTCTGTTTGAACGCAACTTCTTTCCAAGCAGTTTGCCTGCAGATAACGTACATCGATGGGAGTAGACTTGACACAGGAGTACAGGGGAAGGAAACTTCGAGGGTAGAACAAACAACGCTCGATCGATTTACGTGACTAGAAACCGGTTACGCCCGCCCACGCACAGAAGCGGCACGACCGAAAAAGGGACGACCGAATCGTGATTCGCCGCACGTTACCACACGCCGGCGAAACGAGCTGCTTTCCACGGGATTATCCTAGCAGCGAGCGTGACGAGCCTCGGAACAAAGCGGCAACGAGCTCGTTCGAATCGTTCGCGCATCGGAATCGCGTGCCGAGAAGAAATCCTAACGTTTTCCTGCCCCAGACAATCGTATCGCTTCGCAGGTCCTGTGCCGAAGCAGAATTCTTCATCGTGCCCGCCATTTTTGCATCGATTTACGTAATCGATTTGTTCGAAAGTGAAGCCGCGTTGCGTTATCAAGATCATAATCGCGTGTTCGCGATTTGCTCGCAATAATCTACACCGGTGGTGAAAGAAACGCACGCGTTTTTTGTCCCGTTGCAGCAGATGCAATGCGCTGGTTGCTAACACCCTGTATCGAGGCGCGCGATCACACGAGAACGCAATCACAGAGGTATCGAGCGCGAGCAGCGATTTGGAGGGGAGCGGGATTAGAATCGCGGCCCAGTTTTCTACTTGAAATCGTGCGTGGAACGGGTCGCCCCGGGAGGAAGGAGTGGACACGCCGCTATCCAAGTATCGCAACGAAATGTTTGCGAAGCGGGTATATCGCGCCGCCTCGAATCATTCTTATCTACCGTTCGCTCCAGAAAATGATCTGTAAAAAGATTATGGCGCGAGATAAGTGTTGCAGTAGTTGGGGAAGCCGAGAAGGTCGGTGAATCGCGAGGAATTCCGCGGCGGTTCCCGTGAACGATCCGCGAAACCTGATTAAAATCGTCGCGCAGAGATTCGACCGAAAGTCGCGCGAGCGTGGCGCGTTGTCGTTCCAGATATAAAACCGGGCGATTACGCAAGCGCTCCGTCAGGATCGATGGAAAGCAAAAATGTAAGCGACTTTCTCTATGAAATAGCTCGTCAATTTGCTGGCTGACTTATGCAAGCAGCTGCTACCTGTCTCCTGGCGCGCGTTATTGCCAGAGGCATGGCTAGCCACCTCGATTTCGGCGTCGGTTCATGAGAATTCTTTATCTCGGCAACGTCAGTCGCTGAGAAGACCTATTCCGATCGTTGCTGAATTACCGAAACCTCGATCGGTAAATTACAGACCTTCCTCTCCTGAAACGTGCTCGCGGCACTCGCGCACCGTGAACTCGCAACGAAAGCGAAACCGATCGACGAAAGAAACGCGGGAAATCGCCTCGTTAGAGGCCGTTGATCGCACCTCCCCGCGACGCCATCTACTCTCCCACGATACGATTCCTGATAAAAAAAAAAAAAAAAAACTGCCCCGATTCCCGACGAATGTTGTCCCCCGGCAAAAGTCGCGTTATCCGCGCGCCTCCTTTCCAACGGGCCGGCCTAATTGATCTGACTTACACTCGCCGTTGCCGTGACGTGGAAACGGTGGACAGCGGCGGGATATTTGCCGCGACTTTCATTTAGCCGCCCGGCTGAAATAGCTTCGACGAAAGCGCAGGAAAAAGACAGTGGAAAGAACTAACGTTGAAACGGTTTTGGTGGACGTCCGTGGTTTCGAGAGAGTTCGATTGGACTTGGCTAGAGTTTCACGTCGCTGGTAATTAAATAATAGCCGCTTGTTGCACGTCGATTTAACGATGGAGCTGGTGATAGAAGAAAACAAAGGAAACGGTAGCAGAGGTAGAGAAATATCCGCGAGATTATGGTGTAGCAGCCGTGATTTAGCTGTTGTTAACGCTAATCGCGGTTATTATGCGCAACCTTCGCCGCGCAAGAAGCGGGCATCGCCTCGAAAGCGTTCACGCTTCGCACATCCCGCGGAATCCGTCTGCTTCCCATCAACGCTGAAAATCGGAAACTCCGTTACAGGCTCCGGTTTCGCGGCGCCGAAACACCGCCGCGGAACAAACAGGCGCTCGCGTTTATAGTCGAGCAAACGGTCGCCACGATGGACGATCGTTTTTCCTCCCCTTCGCGCGGGTGAAACATTGGTCGCGTGGGTAAGAAACGTCGAAAGCGTCTCGAACGCGACACCACCAGAGTTGCGACAGCCTTTGTTTAAGGGGGAGAAGATGGGAGAATGTGTGCTGGATTTCGAATGGTTCTTTGATTTGTTACAATTGTTCTAAGATCGATCGAGTTCAATGGCTAATTAACTGTTTTGTGGTTTACAGCGCCTAGCAGCGACCAGCGAGCGCATCGTCAACTTCAAGGCGAGACTGATCACTTCCATCATATAGAGTTCGGTGCGAGAGGAATAGGGTGAGGAAGTGGAAGAAAAGATTCCGATGGTCCTGAAGTGGTGAGCCACGTGGGAGCCATTGTCCGAGCCGTGATTGTCGACAGGAACACGGGTACGACGTTGGCAACGGGACCAGCAACGTTGCCCCCTTGTCCCCGAGGTCCCAAGTGTCTCGTCGTCGGCAGAATCCTCCTCGTTAACTAAATCGCAGCCTCGCGACTTCACGTTTGCAAATCGACATCACGCGAGATACTCGCGATCCTGTCACCTCGTTCTCTTCGCGTTCTCTTCGCCGTTCCCCCTAACCGTTGTCCGTCTTCCGTCTTCCGCCCTCCGCCGTCACTTCCTTTGCTCTCTTCCTCCGTAGTTTACTCCGTTCCCCAATATGCGTTAAAGTGTAGCGTCTACATAAGTTCCCATGGTGTCGAGATTCCACGATCGTCGCAAGCGTGTGCTTTACACAATGCTGCCGGGCCCGTTTTAAATTGTAACTTGTCATTGTCCGCGATTACCCGTCTTCTTGTAAAAGGCTTGGAATGCACTCCGGCTTCCCCGTTGAAACGCAGCGTTGTTCGTCGAAATCTTTCATCCGTGTAGAACGCACGTTCCTATCGATGTACGATGTATCGCTCGGATCCCGTTCAATCCAGAAGGAACTCGCGTGAACTTGTACATAGCTCTCCCCAGAATGCAGCAGTGCCAAGCATTGATTGTTCATTTCTAGTTGATCAATCTACAATAGGTTCCCGCCGTTTCGTTTAGCGGCCACGTTCCCTCTCGCCTGTTGCTTCTACAACGGCTGCTAGCTCGGTAACGATTGCGGTGAGACTGTAAGCTACTGAATTGCTACGTGGTTCTGTATAAACTGGTACAACCTGAGACTTCCTTCTCAATTCGACCGACAACACTTTACCATGCTGTTTTGTAATATAATTCAACGCTCGTCCAAGGTTCACCGCATTCGATCCTAACTTTAAACGATACTATTCTCTTTTTACACTCTCCGAGGGTGGGAAAGTGTGATAAGAAAACGGGTATCATAATCTCCGAATAATCTCCGTCAAGGTGTGTTGATCTTCGAGTGAAACCAATTATTTCTCTTATGTAAATCGTCCCTGTTGTTTTGTAGTGTAAATAAATAAATATTATTGTCATAAACAGAGCCCCTTGCCACCATGCCCTATCAACGAAACGACCAACCGAGGACACATTTCTCTGCGATCATTTATTACTCGAATTCGTACACTCGATACAAATATAAACAAACGTCCCTTGCGTGGCACGCCAGAATCCTCTCTATCTTTGGAAAAAAATACATTCGAGAGACGATTCCCGCGGCCAATTACTCGCCCGAAGAGATACCCCCGTGTAAGCAGAATACAATTTGGCAGACTCGATGGTGGCAGCATCGATATCGAACGTCTATCGCGTGCTAAGTCGCGTCAACGACTCACGCGAGTATACTCAAGCCACTCCACTGGTCTGGAGGGCAATAAATTGTCCCGTAGCGATCTCGCGAGCAACTGTTTTAACCTAGACACTTGAGAACCGGCTGCATATCAATTTTACGCGTCACGATCACCGTTAGGCCGGGTTCGGAATCGAACAGCAACGCTTCCAAGCAGGCCTCGCTTGAAGGCACCGCTACGAATTCTCTCCGCTCGTCGAAACGCTGGGCAAGCAGTTTGTCTTTGATTCGCCAGCCTCCTGGAAGGTGAATATCTCGTCCTCGCAGGAAGCCCAGCGGTGTAGCTAGGGTGGCGAGATCAACGGTGGCTTCTCGTCGGGCACGCCGACGTAAACTGGATCGCCCAATCGCACGCTGCCGCGGGAATCCCTTAGACCCAGATGAATTCCCAGCACTGGACTGTCGCCAGTGATCTTGCGGATACTGGGGTCCGTTATTTGCCTGTAACTTTAAGGTGAACGCCCTTTCTTTCATGTTTGCCTCGCAAGAATGATTCTGTGATCGCTTCGAGTAGTGGCGAGAAGCTAGCGTATAAGTAGAATCATAGACTTGGATATTATTTGATTTATGACATAGAATGGATACACTTTGGAGACGTCTCGAGATGACATGGAATGTTCCAGCACGTAGTATGAGTGAATTAACTAGATATTGATTAATATTTCAGGACGTACGTCTTCAGAGTCTTCAGCGGTTCAACTTTAGGGTTCTTCTTCCCAGTCTCTGGATCAATGGTGGTGAAGATGCACCTGGTGCACGGCATCACGTTCTTGAAGAGCACGTCGCCGATCTTCACCCAGCCCCAGCTGTCCTCCTCGTACGCGACCGCGCCCTTCACGACGAAGTTTGGACGAAACTGTTCAGGAGCTACTGGCTCGTCCAATCGGGTGTTCAAGTCTGCCACTGAACCTTCGTTTATCAGGCAGTAGCTGGTGGCGTCCGGGTAGGCTCCCTGTTAGGCAAATCCATAAACCAAAGGAATGTGAATGACATCGCCCGATTCTGAATGGAATTCCTATTGCAACAACGAGCTTTGCTACTAATTATAAACTATAATCGGGTGAAAAAGAGTGCCATCCTTGAAGACGCTCAGAATCCTGCTCTCCACATCATGCAACTGCAAGCTACAACTTACAGTATCATTGATGGTCAATGGGAACTGCTTGTTCTTCTGCCTGACGTCCCGCGACGGATACTCCAACGGGTAGTACACCAGCCTGAAGCCAGTGTCCTCCTGAAGAAGGAAGCGCGACAACCACCTGGCCGGTTCTTCGCCACAATCGCAGGCTGCAACTGGTTGGCCCCAAACCGCTACGCGGAACCCCTTGCCGTGGATTCGAGACAGGTCGACGGACACTGACATCATCCCCGGGGCGGAAAGCGTGAGCACTGACCCAGAAACCCTAGGTGACACCTTGAAACAGGCCATTCGCGGTCAAAGAGGGAAGCGTAGGAAGCCTGGTACATACGTAGGCTTGGAGCCTCGGAAACCTTCTCATCGGGTTCGATTTAAAGGGGGACTCTCGTCTAACAGCCCCAAAAAAAATCATAAATTTTGAGGGCTGTTACAGGAGAATTCCCCCTTAAGGGGGGGACTTCTCAAGTGAAAATGAACTACCAGTTATTTTACAGATAAAAAATTGAAAATATGTTTTTCCATATTATTTTTTACGCTGAAATGAATTATGTAAGAATTAATACAGTGACATTTTTTTCAAAAATTTCGAAAAAATTATTCGATTTCAAAATCCATACCCTTATCTCTGTAGTATTGTACACAAATACTGCAGAAAAAAATTCAGCTCGAAAACTTCATTTTTGTCAGAGTTAGAAAGTTTTTATGTTTCGGCGTAGTAACTAAAACGCTCCTGCTCCGTACGTTGGACCTTCTTCTTCTTGCAATGCCTGTTCTCTTCGTGATTGTGCAGTTCGTATCATTTTTCTTGCACGTTTGAATCTTTCTGTTTATACCTGCGTACTGGTTCTTTGTGACGGTTTTGAACAATTTTCAATGATTGTTCGCTCAATTGCATTTGGTTGTCCTTGAATGCATGTAATATTGTTTTCGTCCATCCTTCATTACATTCAGTAACAGCTTCTGCGACTGCAGCTTCAACAAGATATTTGGAAGGAAAAATATCCTTTGGGCACTTACGCCATATCGTGCTATGCAAACTTTTATTAGAATTTTGCGTAAGGCATTGTGCACAACGACGGAGCAGTTTTTCATCGCTTAGTCTATTATAAATTGATAATATTTTATCCAGAAATTTTTCTCTGATAGGTGTTCCTATTTTCTTAGCATGAGAACCAGGTTTTCTTCCTTTCGCAATTGCTGATTGGTAGAAACACCATGATTCTTCACCCGATGGACATTTATAATGTTGTGCTTTCGTATCCGTCGAAACTGCGTGGTATATCGTCGCGTATGGTTCTCTAATGCCTTACGTAAAATTCTAATGAAAGTTTGCATAGCATGATATGGCGTAAGTGCCCAAAGGATATTTTTCCTTCCAAATATCTTGTTGAAGCTGCAGTCGCAGAAGCTATTACTGAATATAATGAAGGATGGACGAAAACAATATTAGAAAATTGTTCAAAACCGTCACAAAGAACGAGTACGCAGGTATAAACAGAAAGCCTCAGAAAGATACAAACGTGCAAGAAAAATGATACGGACTGCACAATCACGAAGAGAACAGGCATTGCAAGAAGAAGGTCCAACGTACGGAGCAGGAGGTTTTAGTTACTACGCCGAAACATAAAAACTTTATAACTCGGTCAAAAATGAAGTTTTTGAGCTGAAATTTTTTCTGCAGTCTTTGTATACAATACTACAGAGATAAGGGTATGGATTTTAAAATCGAATAATTTTTTCGAATTTTTTTTTTTAAATTTTTGAAAAAAAAAATGTCACTGTATTAATTCTTACATAATTCATTTCAGCGTAAAAAATAATATGGAAATACATATTTTCAATTTTTTATCTGTAAAATAACTGGTAGTCCATTTTCACTTGAGTGACCCCCCTTAAAGGCGGGATCTCCTACCTGCGACTGGTCGCTGCCGGTCGCAGCGACCCAACTAGTGCAAGGGAGAAGTATGACATCTCTTTCTCCCTTGCACTAGTGGGGTCGCTGCGACCGGCAGCGACCAGACGCAGGTAGGAGATCCCGCCTTAATGCAGGATACCACCTTTGACTGCGATTTTGGAGGCGTTTTTCATGAATTTTTTTTGCATACAAAGAATGCGCAGAAACAAAATCGGTTTCAGTCATTCATTAATGTAACTTTAATCTGTAATTACACATTTTTTGAAACTGAAAAAGTAAAAAATAATCTCTTGTAGGTAGCGCCAAAATACACTCCTTTGGAGAAACATCGTTAGACGGCGTGTCAAATTCCGCTCTGTACGTGGCTCTTAGAAAAGAAACCAAAGAATGTCCCTATTAACAACAATATTGTTCAATGCTGTACGTAGGGATTTTACGAAATTTCGATTTTTAAGAAAATGGCGGCCATTTTAACGAAAAGGTCAATTTTTTAGGGTAAAAAAGTTTAAAAAAATTTATAAAATTGCGCACCAAAAGAAAAATAACAACGCTACAGCAAAAGTCCTACGTACATCGTTAGATTACACCAATCGGAAGAATTGTGCAAAGTTTCAAGTCAATCCGATGAAAATTGTAGGAGTAATCTGACACGCTGATTTGGAAAACATCGTTTCGAGAAAAACGCGTTTAAAGTTTTATATAGATTTATATATCTGCTCCAATCCGGTTTTTACACAAGAAAAAGGTTCCGGCCACCTTTCTAATGAATGAATTTCGATTCTATACACTTGAAAGAGTACTTTGAGAACAAAAAATAATTTCAATTTTTTTTAAGTGCAAAGGTGGTATCCTGCCTTAAAGTTCCATCAACAACAATGGTTATCCACGAATTAAGAATTCTATTGCTCCGTTATTAAATTGATCCGAGTCCCGAGACCGCGGAACCAAAATTTCATTGAACAGACACGGACCATTTTATCAGCGCCTTGTTCCAGCGCTAATTCCCGTGAGTTTCCACGACGATAAAACGGTTCGTTAATTTCGATTACAAAAGTTGCGCGTTTCCTGAATCGAGGTGCACGGTCTAGCCTCGAGGAGGAACCTTCCTCGACGTAAGACACGGGTTGCAAGACCGCGTGAGCTGTGACTTAACAATCCATGAAGACAGCGCGAAGGGAGAAGAAGATAAATGACGCCATTATCGCGCATCGATCCGATTCTGACTCGTTCGCCAGTTTACACGGCGGTCCCTCCTCGAAACCCTTCCTCGGAGACTATCCCCGGAGGTGAGGTGCGCACTGAAACCCTTCCTCGCGAGAGATGCGTCGATTAGATTAGGTAATTTACTCAGTGCTCGATCACCAACTATCTCGTATCATCTGCACGTGGCAAGGCGCATGGAAGAAGTTAATTAGCAGCATCGCGTAAAGCGCGGCAAAAACCGCACCGGGTGCTTCTGCGATTTCCATGGAAATTCACATTTGGCAACTGCCTGTGTTCCTCTCCGCCGTAATTGCTTTCCGCGCGGCGGTACTTTGCTGCGCGCTTTAACCCCAAGATGAGCCGAGCACGCAGAGAGATAGGCAGTTCATGGGCGTTCGAATAAATAATCTACGTGCAACGGCACAAAAACCAGGAAACCGGAGAGACGGTGAAGTTTCGACCGCGATATATCTACCTGGACCATTCTGGGCCACTGCCTGGCAGTGACAAAGTGGCCGTTGAGGTCGATGATCAGCAGAGTGCGGTCCCTCATCCAGCCAGACTTGAGGCCCAGCTTGGTGCACTCCATGGTCGTCATTCGAACGGGCCCGAGCGATTTCACCGGAAACGCGATCAGATCGCTGAGTTCCCCGACCTTGCGCCATTGCGAGGGTGGACGGTCCTTCTGCCTCTTGGTCCACCACCACCAGAGGAAGACTACCACCGTGCCAGCGCCCACCGCGGCCGCAGACACATACGTCAGCCGCGTTCGGTCTGCTCGCGAAACGTTCGCCGATTAATTCTCTACGGTTAAGTGGCCATGCGAAACGGTCCGCTGCAGAATCATTGGCTTAGAGCAGCGATAGAACGTCCGCGCAAAAAGCTCGCGTCGATGATGCTCCAGCAACGATCCCCTCGCTGGCAAGCTACGATTCCCAACGATTATTCAGGTTTCCAGGTGTACCAAGGAGACCTTGGAAGGTACTAATAGCGTGCACGAGTTCTTACGGTGGCCTCACAATCAAGAGATGACGTCGGACGACCGCGCAAACATGCAACTGTAGCTGCACTTTGCAATGCAAATCGCCGACGAGGCAGCTGGCCGACGCGACGGTCGAGCAACAGAGACAAAACGAGACCCCAGCGCGAGATCCTTGTTCCTGAACGCTGCGCACGAGGCTTTCGTCGCTACCTAAACCCCGGTCAACCAGAGCGTGAACTTTTTTTGCGCCTACGTTCCGCAGATCTATCGCTGGCTGCGCGAATGAACATCGACGCGGCCGCAAAATAAAGTTCACCTGGCCGTCTCGGGGAATCTCCGCAGAAGGAATTCCCGGACGATGGGGTACTGGTTCCAGTGGTATGCGGACCGACCGTCAACGGGCATGTTTGACGCGTCGCGGCGGCTAACGGTACCGAAACGGCCGTCCCTGAACGACCAGGGCTACTCGCTGTTGCCATCAACCAGACGGAAGCGGACGAAATAATGTTACTATCGATTCGAGGGTGTAACGGCACACGCATACAGCCTGCGTGTAGGGGACAGCGTGCGCAATTTGTTCGCGCTAAAATGTCCCGTAACGCCGATACTGTCGCGGGAAAGGAGGCTAAAGAGGTTCGATGCGCTTTCGAAAGCGCACGCTGTATATCGCACTTTGTATTTCCCGTTTTCCTTTCGCCCAGAGTAGTATCACCGATCCCGTCACGTTTCACGCCAAACGATCCCTAATTCAATGTCCACAGCCGGAGCAATCAAGGGAGAATATGTATTGCGGGGATGTGATTGATGTATTTGGATTAGATACAGCCTACAGCGCTTCGCTCGCGACTATCGATTCGCTATTTTTCGGCCCAGCCGCGAGTAGAAGGGAAATCGTCCCCGGGAAGGGTCCGCTCGTGCAACAAACCCTTCGCGTGGAATCAATACCACGGGCGTTGCTCTCTCGAGCGCGAACAACCATGCAAATAAACGCTGACGACTCCTAACTGCGAAGCTCGCGCATCAATTAACCCTTTCGCGACTAGCGCCGATTATATCCGGCTTCCACTAAATGCTTCACACTGGCTAGTGCCGGTTATATTGGGAGCTCCAAAAACGCGAGAAACTCTTAATGTCTACGGTGTGCACTAATGGCACGACGACCCGCGCCGCAGCCTCGCCGTCGCCAAAGGGCTAAACATTCTGGACGGAGCACCGTTATTTCGTGATCGTTGCATGTACGAAACATTCGCTTTGGAAATACATTCTATTTCTGTACCCATATCATTTGCTGTACAGTGATAAGGATAAGCAACTCTGTAATTGAATGGTGAGTACAGATATACTGCCCCTAGGACGTTCTGCTCACCTCCGTGTGCCCCTCAAGCGCCAGCGATGCACGCGTATTTACTATTTAGATGAAATTCAAACTCAAGTTTCTCGAAAACGAAGCTGTTACCGCAATTTCGTAACTCTTGATTTTCGACTTTATATTCGCCTGTAGAATCACTCCCCCCCAAAGCATTGACTATAGGTAGAGGAACGCCCTGCAGAAACCTGGGCTGCGCGGCAGGAGAGATGTCAGTGTCAGCATTAGATTTCCCAAGAATACGCTACGTGAGAAGTAACGCGAGTTTTCCGTTCGAACGTACCGAAGCCCCCACGCCCGTCGCGATTCTACAGCTTTTTTTCTCTCGACCAGTTCATTAACAAGCTACCGAGAAGAAGCGAGCTCCGATCCTAACGAGATCGCCGTGATGCATTGGAAGCCTGAATCAGTCAACGTGCACTTAAATCGAACCGACTGGAAGCGAGGATTCAACCGACCACGGAGACTAAACCATTTTCATGATGACGACGGTGATTTCGGTACGATAATGCTGGATATTTACCCATTATCACCGCCAAGGTCAGGAGTCACGCGTGAGGCAGCGGATCGAGAGAGATCGTCGCCAATGGTCGCGAGAGATCTCGGGGACAACCGAGACACACCGTGCGCTGACTGGTCGACGACGAACTGAAACTGATGTAGGCTTCGCGAGCACGCGACCGCGTCTCTTCCTCGGGACGAAGACACCGTTATCTATCCACGCTCACGTTCTGCTACATCCCTTCCCCACTGTAGTAATAGCACTCGCAGCACTCGCCGGCGCGCGGCCACGTGTGAGGAGCCATCGAACTTCACCCAGCAATGAAGCCCCGAAAACTGCTGCAACTGCGCAGGGCCAATTGACATGCGCGCCTCGGGCGAATCGCGTCCGTTTTTTGGTAGAGCTGTTTCGAGACTCGAAATATATCGAGTAGCTTGAAGTTCGAACCGAGCGGGACTCGGTTTTTCGAGCCGAGCCGAGAGCCGAACGGTTTCGAGTAACCCGAATGTTTCGGGTAGCTCGATTCTTTCGAGCCGCTCGAATGTGTTTCGGGTAGCTCGATTTTTTCGAGCCGCTCGAATGTGTTTCGGGTAGCTCGATTTTTTCGAGCCGCTCGTATGTTTCGGGTAACTCGAATATATTGTAGGCAGTCGACTGTATGATGCAGTGTGATAGCTTGGTGTAGCTGGAACGTTTTGTAGGCACCGAATATAAATTTAGTTAGATGTATAATATGAGATTTATAGATATGAAAATCCTATGAAGTAATTTAACCCTTGCCTGGTGGATATTTTAACAACACACTGGATGCGGGGTCCATTTTCACCCAAAATTTAATTCGGATACACCTCGGGATAAGCTCCTAACCCTAGTAGCATTTATTTGTTGGGAGTTTGTTGGGCCAATGACGTGTTATCCGTTGGCCAACTGTTGAAGTGTCGCGCTATTTTTAAATGGGCCAACGATTGTAACCAACGTAGGCCCAACGTCACTTAACACGAAGGCCCAACCGAAGGTTTCTTTCCATAGGCCCAACTGGGCCCAACTGAAGGCTTCTATCCAAAAGACGTCTTAAAAACGTCCAGAAGGCGTCTTAAAGAACTTCAAAAGACGTCGTAAATACGTCTTCTTCAGGTCTGGTTTAGGAAAAAAAAAAAAAATCCGCGGTGAGGAGAATCGAACCCCAACTTCCCGCTTACAAAGCAACCGCTGTTCGCAGCTGACCAACACACTTCCTTGTAAACACTTATAATTTCTAGTTACATAACTTAGTATTAATTGTTTATGAAAACTGTGCAGTGACGCGAAATATTCTACAAAATATCATCATCCAACCTTTAGACTCGTTCCTTAAAATTTCACATTTGTCTTAAGACATACGTCCTCATTACGTATTTATAAATAAGAAAAGAAAAATCACAACAGGTTTTTTGATGTAGCAAATTTTCTGACGTTTGTAAGACGACATTTAATCATCGTTGTAAATTTTTTGTTAATTAACCAACCATAGTAATTGTAGGCCCAACATTGGATATTCGTAGGCAAACTGTCGTAACTTTTTGTTAATTAACCAACCATAATAATTGTAGGTCCAACATTAAATATTCGTTGGCAAACTGTCGTAACTTTTTGTTAATTAACCAGCCATAACAATTGTAGGCCCAACATTGAATATTCGTTGGCAAACTGTCGTCACTTTTTGTTAATTAACCAACCATAACAATTGTAGGCCCAACATTGAATAGTCGTTGGCAAACTGTCGTAACTTTTTTGCCGTAGGCCCTGTGTTGGGAATTTGTAGGCACAAACACTAACTATATCCCAACTAATTCCCAACTGTTGGCAACCGTTGGCCAACCAAAAATGCTACTAGGGAAATAAGGTTTTCATCTTGTTAGCATCTAGTAGTAGTACTAATAAGAAGTATGTAACGCGTGTAGTTTGATGTTTCGGAGGGTCCCATTGGAGTATGGATATATATATATGTATTAAAGGTAATTCCTTATGTTTGTTAAAATCATTTATTTCTGCACGAGCGATAGCTTATATTGACCTGCCCGATGAATTTAAATAGTTTGTGATATTAAACTATTTCATTGCAAGCGGACAATGTGCACACGTGATGCGTAATGCAAACGTTACCACCACTCCTGTAGGTGTTCCCCCACCCAAATAATCTTGTCCATCGAAGAACATTCCCGGCAACGCTGATGTTGTATGTATATTGTATATATTTTAGTATAGTATAGCGTGTAAATAAATAGTGTATGTATATAGTTTAGCGTATTGCGTGAATATCTACTATATTATACTATATTATCATATACGTTTTCACTTTTGTAACTTTTCACTATTAAACACTTATAATAAATTTTGTATACCTATTACGTCCCCGTTCTTTCCCATTTCCTCCTTTAATAAAAGAATTGTCCGCTTGCAATGAAATAGTTTAATATCACAAACCATTTAAATTCATCGGGCAGGTCAATATAAGCTATTGCTCGTGCAGAAATAAATGATTTTAACAAACATAAGGAATTACCTTTAATATATATCCATACTCCAATGGGACCCTCCGAAAGATCAAACTACACGCGTTACATACTTCTTATTAGTACTACTACTAATTCGTATCCGAATTAAATTTTGGGTGAAAATGGACCCCGCATCCAATGTGTTGTTAAAATATCCACCAGGCAAGGGTTAAATTACTTCATATGATTTTCATATCTATAAATCTCATATTATACATCTAACTAAGTTTATATTCGGTGCCTACAAAACGTTCCAGCTACACCAAGCTATCACACTGAACCATACAGTCGACTACCTAAAATGTATTCGAGTTACCCGAAACATACGAGCGGCTCGAAAAAATCGAGCTACCCGAAACACATTCGAGCGGCTCGAAAAAATCGAGCTACCCGAAACACATTCGAGCGGCTCGTAAAAATCGAGCTACCCGAAACATTCGGGTTACTCGAAACCGTTCGAGTCTCGGCTCGGCTCGGATATTCAAGCCGAGCCAGGCTCGGCTCGGTTGTTTCGAGTCTCGAAACAGCTCTAGTTTTTGGGGCCCTTGAGCGGGCTGTTCAAGCCTCAGCGGTCCTCTCCAAACTGATTCATCTTCAGGGAGGATCGTGGAAGCTTTTTGGTAATAATGGCACCATTCTTCCATTGGAAACGCTTATTGTTGTCTCTCTGTCAAAGAAATTCTATGATATTTCTAAGCAGTGAGTACAGTATATACATTGGATATTGCTGGTTGCTTTACTCCTTCCGTATAGTACAGTTGATCCAGAAAGAGACAAGCAAAAAGGGACTTTCTTGAAAGAAAACCGCGGATGATACGAGTTGGGGATTTGAAAACGCGCGCCATGATTAGTGCGCATGCGTCGCGCTGAGGAGTCACGCGACGTTGCCGATTATCAACTGTCATCGGCCATAGTGATAGGCGTAGTTGGTTCGCGGGAGAGGTGTTTTTGTTCCGTCAAACGAATTTTTCTGTCGAGTGACAGTACGTAGGTCGATTAGTAAGCATTAGTCACAGATGCAGCTTCAGATAGACAAACAGCTTTGAACATTAAATAAAGGCACGGGCATCGTTGGCAAAAAGTGAACCATCACTTCCTCCTTCGCGTTACCCGATTCGTTAAGGTAGGTCGTGAATAATTCCTGCTTCCTGATTTCGACGAATTCGAGTACTCTTTGTTTTGCTTGTGTTTTTGCTCATTAGTTGGATTAAACGTCAGCTCCCGAGTATAAACGGTGACTTGAACGGTCGCAGTGTACTTTTGAGGTTAGAATGTATGGCGTCTCGGGAATTATCTGCGCAACTAGTTCGTTTGTTTACATCTTCGATAGTTATTTCGAAGCTGTGACTGTCTCGACAGTTTCTTCCCTTTTTTATCGCTCGTCTATTGATACCGCAATACTTTGCGCAAACTATGCTGTTTTCAATGTTACTCGCCGCGATAGCCGATAAGGGAATCGCGCTGCAAACAAAATGTTATCGGGTTTTTGGTGGCTTCTACTGTTCTGGCTCTGTTGCAGCGTTCGACATGCCGATTTTGTACAGCGTGGTGGCCCGGGGGCCAGTGGTGCTGGCGAAGTATGCTTCCTGCACCGGAAACTTCGACGAAGTGACAGAGAAATTTCTGGCTACAATTCCCGCAGAAAATGCGAAACTTACTTATTCACAGGGGCCTTATCTGTTTCACTACATCTGCGAGGATAACATTATTTACATGTGCATCACGGACGACGTGAGTTCACGCGACAATGTTTCAAGCTGGACGCTAATTACGTGAAATAGAATTAACGAGCCGTATCTTTGTCCTAAAGGCCTTCCAGAAATCCAGGGCGTTTCTCTATCTCACGGAAGTTAAGAGACGATTTCTGACCGTTTATGGAGCGGGCGCACAGACTGCTGTCCCATATGCGATGAACACCGACTTCGGTACAGTTTTAGCCAATGAAATGGTAAACAGACACCTGTTCCGTCGGCCACGTTTCCATTGCGCTTTCATACAAGTTTCTCTTTCTACAGAAATACCACAGCGAGTCGAATCACGACATCGATCTGGTTTCGAGAGTCCACGGCGAGCTGGACGAATTGAAGGGCATTATGGTGAAGAATATCGATATCGTGGCCCTGCGCGGTGAGCGATTGGAGCTGCTCGTAAACAAAACGGAAAACTTAACTGCCAGCGTGAGTACGACGTTCTTATCGGGTAAACGGTAGAAAAGAAACGCGAGAGAGAAATCATTCTTACCCGTCTTTTCAGTCGGTCACGTTTAGGAAAACTAGCAGGAATTTGGCGCGATCCCTGTTCTGGAAGAACGTGAAGATTTACGTAATTGTTGGCGCGATTCTCCTCGTAAGTAATAACAATCGAGTACGGGACTCGCCTCGCTGCGCGGAGACACCTAATAACTCTGTGAATCCTATAGGTCGTGGTATACGTTATTGTATCTATATCTTGCGGGGGCCTGGCTTGGCAGAAATGCGTGGGGAATTAATTCACATGCACAAACGTCAGACGCGACACGCCGCGTCTCTACATCTACAATGTGATGCGTTGCCTGGATAGTAATTGCCGGGCGGCGCGCGAAGTGATATTTTTTAAGACCCAAATCGGTGCGCAAAGTTTATGTCTCTGTTCTCCTTTCGTGCAAGGATCTGGGGGAGACTGTTCGATCCTGTAGCTTTATCGACATAAGTATGGTAGACGTAATAAAACTGATACTATTAGGTGAAACATATATGTATAGAGATAAATGTGTATAACGCTTACATTATTTTTATTGTACTACCAATGGAAGCTGCCGACAGCGTTTGTTTCCCCAGCGATGAATATAATTTTAACGTCACCCATGTATATTTTATTATATCAACACGTTCCCTCGAAGAACGGTAAAATAAATCGATTCTGATACACGAGCTGACGATCCATTATGCAACTCCCTCGCGTCTGAACTCTCGAGTGCAACAAGTGTAGGCCACCCATCGCGAGCACTTCTTTCCTCCTAATGCAATCCCACTAGACTGAAAATCCCAGCACTGGGCGTGGGCATTTCATTTGCAATCTAGATAGAATCGCCGCAGAAATTTATCTCGTGGCCAGTCTCTTCCGGGCCATTAAATGCATCAGGCCTTTTCCGCGCGAGAGCCTCCGTGCACCGCACACGGCGCGATGTTTTTCCCATGGTGGCATCGGGCGCATGCTCTGGGGCATTTTTCTCCCCCCGACGGGTCGTGACTAGTCCTGCGGTAACCCTGTACGATCCAGTACCATTTACTCAGTACACGATACCTACGGATACAGCGACCATAAATTCATCCCCTTAGAGAGAACCTCATCAGTTGACCAAAGAAGCCAGCCCCTACCTCGTCTACCGAGCCATCCCCATAAATTCACAGGAATCGCGACCAGGGGGTGGAGATTGGTACGGTACTGGCGCAAAAGCGACGACGTCGCGTCGGGTCGCCGGCGCGGGACGAGGTGACGGCGTCGCAGGCGCTGTGGTCGCGACGCCCGGGCCATCGCAGCAGCCCGGCGGCTCTGGCAGGATGTCGATGGCTCGCGTGGCGCGCCCTTCGGGGGGTGCCAAAGTGGTGACTCGGTGGCTGGTCTCTGTGCCACGATTGATCGTACGTCGTCCCTGAACCCGCTACGAAAACACTTTCCATTGGCAAGGTCGCTCAACAAGTTCCGAGCGTGTGTGGGCGGCCGGGTGGCTCCGGCCGGACATCCGCGAGGATCCGTCCGACTCTTAAAGGATAGATAATAAAGATCTCCCCCCGCGGAGCTGGCGCGCGCGCGCGCGCTTAATCGCGTGCCGAATCGTTCTCGCGCGGTGCACCCTTTGTGAATGCACTCTGAGGTGCGCGCGGATCCTCCACGTACTGGTTTGTTGCTGGTCGGTGTGGTGCGTGGCGCGCGTCGCTTCTGCGTGTGTGTTTACGAGCGGCGGGTGGTGGTTTCGTGTGGTCGGGAGGGCCGTTTCGGGCATGGAACCGCGAAGGTTCCGGGTGCCGGTGGCTAGCTGACGGGTCCGCGTGATCGGATGTCCGCGCGGGAGAGTTGGAGGGACTACGAGGCGGTGGATGAAAGTGAAAACGAATCGGGCCGCGACCAGGGGGGATGATCCGAGGATACGCTGCGTGGAGAACGAACGGCGGTGCCAGATTCAGACCCCGTGAGTGGATTACTGCGTTGCTCTTTTCCCTCATTCGTATCTCCTTCGCTGTGTGCTCTCCTCTTCCTCCTTCCGCGGACCTTTCGGTCACGGCAAGGGGAAGACTTTCGCTGCGGCGTACATGTCACTGCTAATCGTTCACGACGATATTTCAAATTGAATTTGTAGCCTTTGGAAGATGGGGCTCCATCGCGGCGAAGGGAATGAATTGATAATGTGAAAACGAAGGATTAATTATTCGGAGAATGAATCTCCGGCAGAGTTCCATGCTCGCGTGTTCTAATTACGATCATTTCCTTCGGACTTCGTGTTGATTGAATCTCCGGCAGAGCTCCCTTTCGTGCACATTTGCAGCCACTTCCGTGCCGCGTTTCGGACAAAGTATTAAAATATGGTATCGACGGGAAAAGCCAATGAACTGGCCGGGAGCATGAGCGCGGATAGTATTCGTGACTTTCCCGGCACGCGATACAAGTGACGGAAAATCGTTGCTGCGGATCGCTGGGAAAAGCACAACTATATCGCTATAGTGGGAAGACTAGCATTGCCGGGTATAGCATCTCCGTATCGATTCCCGGACGTGTAGCATTCTTTGAATTCTTTATGCTTCCCTATTCGAGTATCGCAACGTGCGCCGGCAATAAAACTATATTCCCAGAGACACGGAATGCTGAATTTTTTATACTCCTCCCGGGTGTATGGCCATCCCGCGCATTTCCCAAAGCGAATATTCCGCTAGTGACAAGAATAAGTCATCGAGAAAGGAAACTACCCACGTTCGTGTTCAGTTTCTATGTCCTACATCTCGGAATCCCAATCCGATACGTATTTGTTTGCCCGTTATTGCCATTACGGAAACAGAAAAGGGACAGAGCTCCCGCAATGGCGATCGCCCGAAATATTTCTGACTTTACCAGACCGGGCGAAAAATATAGCTTCTTGCCCCAACGTTATCTCTCCCACGCCTCCGTAGTATTACCGTAACGTGCACGGGGAGCCGTTTCATGGAGAAATATTCGATGCGACGTACGAGGGCCATAAAACGTTCGAGGAAGGGTCCGACGCGGAATGGCGTTCTGAGCGATCCCTAACAGGAAGAATGTTCATTGACGTTCAGACACCGGGGTCCTGACGTGGTAGCGTCCTCCTGGATCGCTTACAAAAAGACAAATGTTCTCCGAAGCCTGGACGCCATCGCGTTTCCCAATCCCCTCGAGTTTCGCGTAAAACAATCTCAGTGGCGACTGGCCATTTCTTAGCGATCGTTCGAATTTTAACCCAACGGAGACGGAAGCTGATCGAATTCCAGTTGAACTTCAAGCCCAATCAGAAGGGGGTAGAGTCTAGAGCCCGAACAGGGCGTTGCTTTAACAACGAAACGCGATCGAAGATGTAACGCGTCTCGTGCAAACTCGCTTCGAGGAATATCCTGTTACAGCGTCAACTGCCTAAGCTCTCCGAAGATTCAGAGACAACGAACTAAGCTGTTAAGTACATAAGTCCTGTCTCCGCGAGACGCGACGACGTCGTCGCGACCGATCACCGTCCCCCTGAATCGGTCTGGTTTAATTAAGCGGCGGGAAGGAGGCTCGCTCGGGCTCGCGAGATTTTTCTCGCGACTCCGACCTCGCGGGGGAGCCGCTGCGAGAGACGTCTCCTAGTTTTAATTAAAGTCAGGCGGCCGGAGCCGCGGCTAAGGCAATTAACTCCAAGACAAACGGGTGGCCCCGATTGAATTTCCTAGCTTTCGTAATTAGTTTCGACGTAACGGAGTCTGCCCCGGCCCGATAATCGCGTCCCACCTGCGCGAAACCGACGAGCAGAGCTCCGAGTCCTGACGTCCCCGTGCCCTTTCCCGTCGCCGGGAATCAATCAGTGGCCGCGGGACGAGATCCGAGGGAGCGTTTACTCCTGCGACTGCTGAAAAATTGATAGGGCGACATGCACTCGGCCCCGACACCCCCCGTGCGAAGGAAATTGCACGCGGGTAGGAGCGTTCAGGCTCCTGTCGACGCGACACTCGCGACACCGCGATTTCCACCCTTCGGCCGGCCGAACGGAACCGCTCGTTGTTCCGGAATCCCTCGTTCGGCGGAAAGTAGCACGGCGCAGGGGGGGTGAAATTTTAATTCCCGCGGAGGTTTGATATCCAGAGATCCGTAGTCGGCATTCACGGTCTCACGTACGACCACTCGGCGACTCCTCCTTTCAACCGGGGGCATTCTTGTCTCGCGCCGACGACCAAGGAACTCTCGTGCGCTCGCGTGACCGTGCACGCAGCGCGTGCGAGAAACGGAGACGGGCGAACGGGTGGTGGGTAAAGAAAAAGAAGGAAGGAGAGCGCGTGAACGGGGGGAGATGATAGAACGAGACGACGATCTGTCATTCAAGGACGATTCTTTCAGCCTGCAAACTCGGTGGATTGTGTGTGCAGGGCCACCCTCTTTAGAATTCCCCGACCGTGGAGCAAGAAGCTCGTAAAAGACAAAGGGGGTTGGTAGCAGGCAGGGGTGGAGAAGGCGAAGCGCGAGGGAGACAGAGGAGAGTGGAAGCAAGGGAGGCAGGAAGGGACCAGGAGGAGCGAGAGAAAGCAGATAAGAAAGATGGGAGAGAGCTCACCGGATCTCAGCCTCCGGCTACGCCGGGGTAGCTCCGACTCCAGGGACTCCTTCTACATGGACTTTGCTCAGGTACGCTATCTACCCTCCGGCTGCATCGATAGTCCTCGATAGATAACCGCTGTCTTGAGGAGGGTCCGCGAAATTTATATTAATAACCGTTCACGACCCCTCTGGCGCGGAGCTTCTTGAGGCGGACAGTCTTTTCGCTGAGTTGATCCCTGCTGATAACCCGCAAGAGAAATGATCACAGGTATTCGAGGCTGTCACACACCGAGCAGCTACTTGCACTCGAGGCTGCTGAGTTGTAAGCCGCGTTCCTTTGCAATCTTCACTCAAGTACCTGTGATCACAGATCTCAGATATTGCGACTGGCCCTTGAGAAAGGGTGATGGCTCGCGGTTTCCTCTGTGCACAGTAGTTTCTTTGTCCCTCGTCACTGATTTATCCGAAAGATCGAGGGGGTGGATTGAACAGGGGGAGATGAGTGTACAATGAGCAACCCCCGTTCGTCAACAGGGCATCGATTCGGACATCGAGGAAGTGACGCGGCCAGGGGACAACAACTCGGACCCGATGATGGAGAACCACCTCGAGGAGAACGGAAACGAGCTACCGCCGCCGATCGAGGACATCACGACGATCCCAGAAGAGGCGTCCGAAGAGCTGCGGGAGGAGGAGGAGGCCGCGGCGATGGAGGCTGCCCTGCGAACACCCGAGGGCCCCATAATTAACACGGAAGCAGAGAAACCGGTGCAGCAACCCCTGCCCCAGCTCTCCACGCTCGCCCCGCAAGAGTGAGTACGCGGAAATCCTGCGGAACGAAATTGCTGGTGCTCTGTGCCAGGCGTCGTTACGGGGGTAATTTAATTCCAACCCGGGAGGTTTCAGTTTTAATTGCAATTCCTTGTTTGTTGTTTTTTTTTTCTTTTTTTAAATTAACGGGCCCTCACTTGGACTGTATAAAAATATGAATCTGTTTGGAGCTAAGCAGCATCTGCGCTCGAGTCTAAAACGTGCGAAGAAGCGGGTGAAATGAATCAAGTTGTTCAGTGGCGGTTTAATTCTACTTGAAGACGAGCCACTGAAAGGCTGACACATATATTCGTGTGTAGCCACCTTTCTACCCCTTTCAATGGGTATTTAATGTTCACCGTGCAGCGTTTAGATTGAAAGAAGCGTTAGGAAAAGCGCGACTTAATAAATCGCGACGAAGGAGCCACGAGGAACGACCCGGCGGCTATTAATGCTGCTTCTCGACGAGCGCCATGCTTCTTTCACCCCCGAGTTTCTTGCCAGCAATATTCCCCGGCCGTTAACGAATCCCCATACGTCTCGTTCAGACGGGGTCTCTCCAGAGGAAAAAACTAAAACGGAGGCAGGCTAAGTAGGTGAACAAAATAAACGCACGGATCACGGTGCAGGGGTGAACGGAACACGGGAAGCAGGGGAAAGAGAAAATATTACCGAGCGTGTGTCGCGTTCGCGATCCGCTCGAGATGGCGCGTAATTGCGCGGCAAGAGCTCGCTCGAGGAAGTATTAACACGATGACGCGGCAGGAAGTCGGAATTATTATGTCTTCGAGGGCTTCTCGTTGGCCAGGTTCTCGAATCGTTTTCAACAGGACCTGACCCCGATTTTTCCCGAGAAACGCATCCCTTGCGCCCCCCCCTTTCCCTTGGGCCACGCTGCCGATCGATATCCGATGAACGGGCCGTGCTTAGTCGGTTAGAACGCTGCAAGTTCCTTTCTGCTTGTTTGCCGTTTTCGCCGGAGGGGCCGCGGAGGTTCGACGAGGCAGGAAAGGTTCTCGCAAGCCCGCGTCGATTATTCCTCGCTTTGTACTTCGTCCGTACCGTCACGATGTAAATTACGGCTCCCCCTAAACGACCACGTTCCTCCTCGTCTCTTCATTCGAGTGACCACCGCCACTATTCCCAGCCACGGAACATTAGTCACTGTCCGCGATTAACGCGCATCCCTCGGCCGGCGTGCATCCAGCAGGGAGCCGGTTGGTTTCTACACCGGCGACGATTGAACTTGATCGTGAAAAATCGTTTCGCAACCGTCCGGCGGTTCCCTCCGTCAGTATCCACTCTGCCCCCCTCGCGATAGATCTGTCCGCCCGGTGGGCAGCGCTGGTAAACGGACAAATTCAGTTTGCGAGTATGTACTCGACGCTCGCAGAACGGGGGCCCAAAGTGGACGAGCTGGAAACGAAACAGCGTGGCTTTTGATCAAAGCGAAACACTGACCTCAATCTGCGAAATTGCTGGTTCTACCAGCCGCAATCTACGGGTTGCCAGGAAAGGAGGTATCAAAGGCGTAACGGTGGCGAACGATTAGCTCGTCCTGCTGATTATCGCGCTTCGCCAAGCCCATCTCGGTGGATTATATTAATCGCGTCCGCGTGCAAATTGATTCGGCGATCGCGGCGCGGCGGCGCGCGATCCCCGCTCGATTAGCCGAGCGAGTTAGAGGCGAGCCGGAGCGAGCACGGGCGAGCCCTCGCCCCCGCGCGACACACGGGGCACACGTGAACCCGTTATTTCCTCGATTAAGAGACGCGGCGGCGGAGTCGCGCGATTAATCGACCCTCGAACACCAATTTCCATCGATCTCTGGCGGGGGATCCACGGGGCAGGCCAGCCGCCACCATTCCACGCGAACTCGATTACTTCCGGCGGATATCGAACGTGAATTCGTGAACGCACGGGCGGTCCACGGCGCCCAAGTTAATATTGACCTGTCACTTCGTTATGGCAAACGGACGACCTTCGCGCGCCTCTCTCCCGCATCGGACCGTGCCTTATCCTGCCTCTCTCTCTCTCTCTCTCTCTCTCTCTCTCCTTCTTTCATTCGTTCCTCGTATCAGCGGAACCCCCGTGACCTGTCCTCTCTCCTTCGTCTCGGACGGCAGGGTGAGCACGGAGCCCTGTTCCGCCGATTTACATGCAGATTTGATCAGCGTAGACGCAACCTTCCCATCCCAGGACCCTTTAAAGCAAACCCATCGGGGGGAGGAAGTGAGCAAGGCACCTCCTCTTTCCTTTTCTGCCTCCTCGCCACTCTTCAGGCCTCTCCAAACTGAGAATTCGGTTACAAAAGCTCGCGATATGAGATCCTTATATCCACCCCCCCCAGGGGGATGAAGGATCCTGGCGATGAAGAGAATGGATACCACCGTTCCAAAAATCCTGGAATCCAAGATTCCTTCCGCGACCAGCTGGTCGCCTCGTTCCTACTCAACCCGGACACCTGAACCTGTCTCTTGGTGATCCTCTAAATCGTCTGCTCGATTCGAGAGAACACCATCGCCCTAGCCGCGAAGTTGCAACCGCGGAGGAGCAGTGGCAAAATCGTGGAGGCTCCTTCCGCGAGCGTTACGCCACTGCGAATCTCATTCGGGTAACGAGCTCGCTATCAAACGGCCGCGTATCCAGAGACGATACGGGGGAGGAAGAGAGCGGGACGGGAGGAGCAGAGGAAAATGAAGTGAGAGAGAGGAAGAGAGAGGCGACGGTGTGCCGCGAGAGAGCAGGGCCTCAGTTTGTGATGCGGGGTCCGTGAGTGCCGTGACACGAGCCGCTGGCCCGTGGAGAGTGCGAACCGCTGGTCTGCTCAGCAGCCGAACATTCCGTCGAGACGACCGAGGAAACCGCCGTCCAAGGTCACGGGTATGCTCATCAAGGAGACCTCCCTCAGGTACTGCGATTCCGCCCCGTGGACCGCGGGGTATCGATCCCCGCCGGGAATCCCGAAATCGCGCTCCCGCTAGCGTCTGTCTGCGATCTCCGATGGTATGACGGCTGAAATCCTCGCCGTCGTGTGCCCCGCAGTGCTCCGCGTGCCTTTTCGGCATGGAATTTCGATTGGCAGGGGCGCGGTGAATTTTCGTGCTACGAGATAACTTTTAGAGGGGGTGGGAGGGAAGAATTTCACTTCTGGTCGAGTTCGACGCGAGAAATGTGGTGCTATTGATTGAGGGTGGAGAGTTTGAAAATTCCCTGGGAAAACGAACTTTCGGTATTCCTTCGTTGGGCTTGCTGCCACTATCTTGGCATTCGACGGTAGTGTACATTGGTAAATCTCGGACCTGTTGTTTTGTGTTACCGTCAAACGTTGCTGTGCTCGTGACAACCGTGCCGAGGGAAATCGTAGAGGAAAGCGGAGGGATCAGTGTTAAAAAATTCGTGGACACGAAGCGTGGGCTTTATCGAGCCACTCTCGCCCTCCGGCCGAAACGCCGAGAGCATAATCCCCCAGAGGTGGCGGGAGGGCCGCAATAATCGGGGAAACGAAAATGCGAGGCGCTCTTGGAAAACAGGAGGAACCGGGGAAAAACGTTTACCGAGTATTTACGTGGCGACTGCGTAGGAGGAACGATTAAAAGAGAGCTGCTCCCTCAGCCGCTCCGCGGCGCGGGTTCGAGAATCTCACTGTAAGAAGCGAACAAGGAAGATACCAAGTAGATTCCTCAGGGATATCCCGAAGGGGTGACGCGAGGGTGAGTGGCGGAGCCACCGAAACAAGGGTGAGCCGTTGCCAGAGTCCTTGAGCCACGGATACACTCGTGCCACAATGAGGGAACGGCACTCAGCCACTGAATCAACCCCTCGGTGTCCTCTAGCTCCCCTCCGCCCTGTCCTTCTCTCTCACGTTCCTCTTCCTCTCGTCCAGCAACACCCTCTCTCGCGCGCGCTTCTGCTTCTCCAACACTACGTGATTATTTCAAAAAGCTCGAAGCCAAGAGACGAGCCATCCTCTACCGGTCTACCCCCTGACGCCCGCCCCGCCACCCTCCTGCACTCTCTTTCTCTCCTTTCCCTTTCAACCGTCCGCGCGGTGCGTGCGCGCCGACGACTAACCCTCCTATCTCGTCAAAAGGACGAGAACTTATCCACGTCCCTCTCACTGCCTACTACCGGTCACGTAGGGGTAGGTCGCTTTGCGGGGCGGCTCGTTTACCTTCTTAAACGCGCGGAACAACTATCTAGGGGAGACCGGGGCAAAGTGAGACGGAAAAAGTTTGAAGCCGAATAAAATTTTTCCCTTTCAATAAAAATGTGTGCAAATAGATTTATAATATAATTTGAACGTTACTATTGATAAATGCTGAATAGCAATACTTAAAATAAACTCGAAGTATATTAAAATTCAGTTTGAAAAAAAAATGCAAAATCGACCACTTTACCCCATATATGGGGTAAAGTGAGCAGAAATAAAATAGGTGTTTTAATGAAGGATATATAATTATAAAATTAACTTTATTAGAAGTTTTAAACTATTTAAACTATTTTTTCAAAAATATATTTCATTAATACAAGTTTAACATGAATAATTTGTACTTTGTGTAAACTCATTTTCAGAAGAAAGTTAGTTTTTAAAGGAACTTTGGTTACATGAACAGTCTGACATATTATAACTAAAACACATACATACATAATAATTAATAAAATAAAAAAAAACTGGATTTGTTCCATTGCGAATCTCAAACTTTCTTTACTCCACGATTGCATTGTGGTTTTTTGTTTGTACGTCCTCATTCTATTCTGAAAAAATAAATAAAAGAAATCTATAGTTAATTATGCATATAACAGGTTTCGTAGGTTATAATATTTATAGGTAAAAAAATGAATTAATTTATTGACGTAATGAAAAAAATTAATTCATTTATTATCGTAATGAAAGAAATGAATTAATTTATTGACGTAATGAAAAAAATTAATTCATTTATTAACGTAATGAAAGAAATTAATTCATTTATTAACGTAATGAAAGAAATGAATTAATTTTTTGACGTAATGAAAAATATGAATTTATATTACCTGATATGTTGACAAGAATTATTTGCGAGGACGCTGCAACCACCACACCGCATCGTTTCTCAGCTAGCTGACAGGTTAGGTTATTGCGCACATCACTCGCGCATCTTTTCTTTGCAGCTCAGTTTACCCCGGCCACTTTGCCCCGAATGTGTACTCAGTGGAAAATTAATTATTTAATAATGTTAGGATTAATGTTTTCTCAAACGCGTGTACATGTATGTGTATAAGCGTGTTATAAACACGCAGAAAAAAAGGAGTTAAAATAACACATTTAAGACATCATTTATCCAAAAAGCTAAATTGAAAAGAAAACCAATTGGAAGGCTCTAAAACTTCATTTTTCATTTTTTAAATGAATTTCCATTTTTCGATACCTGAATGTGCATAATTAGTAGTATTACACACATTTATTACGTCACCCAAATTTGTAAATATATTCTATTGTTCAATAATAAATTAAGGAAGCTCATTTTACCCCGGGGTTCACTTTGCCCCGGTCTCCCCTACCGATTTCACATATATTTAGAGCGGTGTTTGATGAGGCCTCGTGGATGGCTGTCTTTCAGCAGCGACTAGCTCACTATTTTTTCTTATAATTCGCCGATGAAAATATGGAAAAAATGGAGATATTTTTGAGAATATTATGCGCTGTTTAGTGCGCAAGATAGGGTAAACGCACCAATAAATGAACACTTAAGGCTAATGAATGAACACTTTTATAAAATTATATTTGCAGCGCGATTGATTCCACGTGCTGCAAAAATTCTTTGGATATGAAGCAAGAAATTGAAAGAAGTCTTTAATTAATTAGTTGCTTATTTTAATAACTTATTTCACTCGTTTTAATAAAAAATGTCCATTCACTGGTACGTGTTCATTTACTGGTACATCGACCCTAGTAAAGCGTGGACTTCGAGGGTTTACACGCGAGGATACTCTGTAAACGTCTCTCAAGTAGTTCAACACTCAGAGGAACTCTTTCCATCGATTCTCCAAGACTCTTTCCCACCCCCAAAAGCGTCAAAACGTTTTAAGAGTGGTCGGGGGTAAATCTACTTGCCGGTAAATTGAAATCTCGCCCCGATACTTTGGCGAAATATCGCGCCAGCGAAATGATTCACGTTCCTCCTCCCGTTCCGCGCGGCCAAAGCCCCATTTCGGGGAGAAGCAGTCGCCGCCGTGAATTCCATGGTAACGGACGAGTTCCTCGGGATTCTCTCGAGAGTGGACGCTAGCGGATCTCGAAAGGGTCACGTGTGAGAAACGAGCCCAGCTGTATCTCGACCACCGGGCAGATTAGAGGGATCGGTCGGCATTATCATTAGATAAACGGCCACCGTTGGAAAGTCGTCGCTTAATGACGCTCACGAAACCGTCCGCGGTTATAGTGGATCTCTTCCTGCAGCCAGTGTCAATGCGACACGCGTGTCGGAACGTCACGGCACCGCGTTGACCTTAAATTAGACGCGCGAGTCCGTTCCGTGCGCGCTCCCCCATCGGATTCCTCGAAACTCTCAGCTAGGGCGATTACAGTGGACGAACAGCGGCGGGAGAGTCGACTTCGATCCCCCTCAACACGATCGGAAGAGCCGATTTTCTCGGGGGGAATAGTACAAACACGCAACGACTCCCCATCCGCCGCGGGCAAATTGAAAAAGTCACACCCCCGCGCGAAAATGGGGAAAAGAGGTTAAAAGAGCCGAGCGTCGCGACTCGTGATTTCATTAACCGACCCGCAAAACGAAAACAGGTCGGGCGATATTTTCCCGGCCCGCCTAATTGCTTCTTTCCCCGCGACGAAAAATTCTCGATCAGAAACTGCCACCCTCCCCGTCCAGCGAAGTTTTCCCAGCCATTTGTCGCCGCGGCTTAACGACTCGCGATTGGCGCCGCTCGCGAAGTAACGACAGCCAGTTTCACGGCTCCCAACTTGCTTGTAACCAGCTTAACCGTATCTCCTGATGGGCGGACCGCCGGCGGAAACTCCCTTAAACGAGTTACGGGCAGCGTGGAGCGACGCGAAGTCGCTTGAACGCGGTAATTTGCGTCCGACGGTTTTCGGGCAAACTCGTTTCGACCGAACAGATTGCTGCGGCCACTGCAAGGGTCCGAAATTACGATCTAGATAGGGGAAGTTGGTAGCTCTTGGACCGCGGCTCGCCAGGCAGACCACGTTATAGATTGTTATATTAGATTCTTGTTGCCTTAAAATAGTGAAGACGGTAGGCAATGAGCATGAATTAGGATGATCTTAAATGCGAGAGGAAAACGACTGTAAACGGGTTAATCGATCTCAGTTGGTCTAAGCAGCTCTCGGAGCAGAGAAAGTGAATTACTTTATTCACGTAGCTCAGATGTCATGCCCATCGTAGCTCGCGATCATCCCCGTAATTGAGCCGTCGATACTGACGAATCGATCGGCCAAGGACAGGATAGAAATAATGAGGATACACGGGTCTGTTCAGCTGGCCAGGATTGCCGGCCGCGCTACCGTCACCGGCTTCGCCGTCCGCGGTAATCGTTTCGCCGGAAACGCTGTCTAGACACAGCAGCAGCTCACCCTCCCGTGGTCACCGGGCACCCCAGTTTGCCTTGGCTCTACCATGCTCCTCGCAGCCGATTTCCGCGGTGTGCTACCCAGCACCGGCCTTCCTCGACGTCGCCGACGACAGGAAGTGGAAGAAGCTCGGATGGTGAGTCTCAATTATATTTCTACCCCTCCCGTGTCTTTCTCTCCCACGTCTGCAACCTATAGCGTCGCGAACGGAAACGAACGAAGGATGACGGTCTTACTGCCGCGCCGTGCAGCGCGAGTACAATCCCGCGTGGATGATCGACCGAGAGATTCCACCTCGACTCGTTTCCATTCCGAGCGAATTAACGCGACGAGGGGAACATAGGCCGGTCGCCACGGAAATTTCACGTGATCCTCCGGGTTCTCCTGAGCGACGCGACGTCTGCACCGCAATTACCGGTACTTTATGAATCAAACACGCGCACGGCCGGCCACGCGATTACCCGTAATTGAGCCAATTCTTACGGGGGTGGATGTATTTGCGGCCAATGGTATCTATACTGACGCTTCCCGACGCTTCAATCATGCCAGACGTTTCTTTTTCCCCTCCCGCGACGCTCTGTACCATCTTCAGCGACTCGCGGATGACGAACCTCGGTCCCGGTAATGGCGACGCTGCGATCGAACTCGTGGAAAGTAGTGGCAACAGGTAAGGCCGGAAATAATCCCATTTCCCCGTCGTAGAGTCGTATCCGCAGCCACGCAAACGCGGCTACCGTTCAAGCACAATTTCCGTTTTCTTGCGCAGCGACGCCCTGGCGACGACGTTTAGCGCCTTGTACGGCAAGCTGCTGGTCGTCATGGGGATCGCCTTCCCCATGGCGGAAGTGATATCCACCTACATACCGCCGTCGTTCTACGAAGGGTTCTACCTTTACCTGTACTTCGGCAGCATGATCTTCCTGGTCTACACGTACGCGACGCTGCTGCGCGACAGCAAGCCGAAATCAAGTAAGTGGGGCGCGATGCCGGGCCGTTTCCGTTCACTATAAAACCTGCACGTGTCGAGGTGAATCAAATGAAATGTTGAAATTGACGTTTCAGGAAGGTCCGCCGCGTGTTGTTGTACGAGTAGGTAATTCCATTCTGCACAGACACGATTCTAACGCGAACGCACTCACTGCCCGGCATACTAACTTTGGCGCGGCTTCGCGATTACGCTGAAGCTTGTCCATCATTCCCCTTCGATCATTCGTCGTTAACCCTTTGACGGTGAGGCGAAACGAAGCTCGGCTCGTAACATTAATTTATCCGCCGGGGGGAAGAAGATCGTGAGGATCGGGCGAATCCCACTGTCGAAGGGTTGAGGAGGATCACCTGCTGCCCCGACAATGAGGCTGTGCAGCCTGCGCGCTCGCGATCGGTCGCTTGCCCGCTTTCAATCCGTTTCCGACCACGAGAAGCGGGCCTCTGCCCTGTTAAAATCGCATTAATCTTGACCGGCCGATTACCATAAATTTGCATGAGAAGAGAAGCGAAAGGACGTGTGCGACCTGGACTCGTCGAGATCGTCGAGCGGCGCCGGCGGCGACAGCGACGCAGCGGACGCCGCCTGCCCGCACCTCAGCTCGATCAGGCCTGCCCAGCACTACGGCAGCTTCTACCTTCGTATGGGCGCCGTGGCGTTCGGGATCGGCTCGATGATCTACTCGGGCCTCGAGTTCGGCCAGTACTTCGAGCTCGAGCAGAACACCAAGTGCCACAACATCATGATGGCCCTGACTCCGGCCACCAGGATGGCGTTCATCTTTATCCAGATGTACTTTATATTTCTGAACAACGAGGTGGGTATGCTAAAGCTTTCTGCAGGATTAAGAGATAGATATGCAGATAACTAGGTCAATGGGGCGCTCCGTTTTAATTCATAGTAGAATACTTGGGCCCAGGGCTCGGAGATAGACGGAAAAATCCTGAGGGTAGACTCACTAAACGACGGGGGGGAACTAAAAATAACAGCGGCATCGATGCTGCAGAAATCGGTGCGCGGCACGTAATGAAAGAGCGAAAGCGTCGATGCAAAACGAGTGCCTTCGCTGAAAGGTTAATGAAACGGAAGGGTGAACAACCCTGAAACTAATACTGGGACACGAGTCGTTCGTTACTTGCCTGCCACGCTATCCTCTTTCCTTTGCCCCCGACGGATGAATATCTCTCCGCGGTCCTCGAGCCGCTTTTCATTGAAAGTTGCGGAGAGCGCTTCCCGATCGGGGATCCTGATCGTTCACCACTTCACCGTCCACGGCTCCGCCGTGTAACGAGACAATCGAATCACTGTCGCGGAGCATCGATCGCCGTGACTCTTTCATCGCGGGGCTAAAAAGAACCCCTTTAACGATCCTTCTCTCTTCGACAGCAAATGAAAGTTTATCGCCATCGGGTGGTCGCGCGCTTCGGGCTGATGCACATGATTGGCACGAATCTGTCGGTCTGGCTGAACGTGCTCGTGCAGGAAACGAAGCACGAGATACTCACGTTCTACAATCCGGAGAACAACTCTCTGAGAATCTCCCACCGACTAGGTACGAACCGTAGCAGCTATGGCGATTCATTCGTCCCTTAAGCGTATAACGAGACCGCGAACGAAAGCGAGCGGAGATTGAAACTGAATTGAAAGCAGGTACGAAAGGTAATCTGCATCTGGGAGGACACAGTCACTACCACCATGGGGAGCAGCACCTGAGGCTTCCGAGAGGCTTGAAAGGACCTCACCACATGTACGAGTGTCGACGAACCAACATAATGGGCTCGCTGGTCCAGGACGCCAGCCCGTTCCTCTTTCCCTGCACGATCGAGTACAGCCTGATCTGTGCTGCGATCCTGTACGTGATGTGGAAGAACATATCCAAGGCGGCGTTCTCGCAGCCCAAGACGCCGCCAGGATCACGGCATCACACGCACGCTTACAGGTAACCCGACGCGAGGAGGATCAAGGATCCTTGGGATCCCATCGAGGATCCCTTCTAACTCGTACGTCTTTCGCCCAACAGGAGATCGCCCCACCACTACAGCGTGGACTGTGCACGTGCTCACAAAGGCCTGTTCGTGGGCATCCTGATCCTAGTGCTGACGATCATCTCCCTGATCCTGTTCTTCGTGCTGATCTCGCGTCCGGAGCTGGTCAGCTTCGCCGTCACCGAGGTGAACGTGTGCGAGCTGACGCTGTACGGGATGTCGACGATGGCCACGCTGATAGGGATGTTCCAGATGCGGAAGCTTCGATACGACGGCACCAGGAACTTAGAGCTGGACAACATCCTGCTGGTGGCCGCGCAGACGGGCATGTTCATCTACTCCACGTTCACGATCATCGGCGCCCAGTTCACCCTGGCCAAGCACACGGTGCTGGTGCTGGTGACCGCTCTGGCGAGCGTGCTGCAGACCACCTTCCAGACGATCTTCATCCTGGACGCCTCGAGGCGGTCCGTCGCCACCGCGAAGCAGATCAGACGGAAGCCGGGCAGAGAGATCGTGACGTTTCTTCTGGTGACGAACCTGGCGATGTGGGCGATCAACACCCTGGAGAAATCGCGAGCGGAGTCGCACCCCGTGCAGCTGCACTTCTACGGGCTGTGGGCCTGGACGATCATCACGCACGTCTCGATGCCGCTGGCGATCTTTTACAGGTTCCACAGCACCGTGTGCCTGTGCGAGGTCTGGAAACGGGCGTACAAGGTGAAGCCGACCTACATGTGACGCAAGGGGTCCCGTGAGGTCGTCTGCGGCACCGCCGCTCCTCAAAGGCCCAACACCCTGCCGGTCAAGCTGGACGCCATTGCGGAGAACGATCCTATTTACTTCATGTGAACCCCGGCAAGGATCCTCCAGCAGTGGCTCGCTCAAGGCTCGGTCGGGCCTTCTCGCACCCACCTCGCCATATTCACCAAAGATTCCAGCACCATACGCACCGTGCCTCGAGTCCGCGCTCTAACGCGACACGCGCGGCTACCTCGTTTCACGAAAACACGCCAGTGTATATCCTACGTTCTTGTTCTAGGTAGATCGAAGTTTGATTTTAGACGCGCGTCGGGTTAGACGCGAGTCGAGTCGCCCGCCACGTACCGATTTATACGCTCTCGTCTCCGCGGAGTCGGAGTTTAGATTGTAAGAAGCTTCCCAGGGATCGCTCCCGCGCCGAATCGATCCCGACACGCGATGTACATAGTTCGTCCACGGCGAGATTCAGGAACGGACTGCGATAGAACGCGTACGGCGATGTTTGGAAGGCGATCGACGCACGGGAAAGAAGAGAGCAAGGCACAATCCGACGGCCACAATTCTTTGCCGGGGATTAGACGATTAGGCGTTCAGGATCGTCGAAGCAACGGCCTTCGATTCTCTCGGTAACAGTAAGGTTCCGTTCGATACGTAAGCGATAAGGCAATTTTTCTACTGTTCAAAAAAGTTGAGGGAAGGAGAGGCAGGGGGGAGGTGTTCTTTTTTTGTTGGGTCGTAGCGTTCGTAAGACTGAAATCTAAATAGGCAACCTAGGGAGGACGATTTAGGCTATTCGAAGAGCGATTCCGTTTCTGAATGCGAGTCGACCTGGATCCGCGTTTACCCTGAATCCCCTGATCGATCTGTCCTTCGATGTTACTCGAATACTCTCACGGACATCCGTCTTCCACCTAGTACAAACTGCAACTTAAATAGCGTCTCTCGCGTCCAAGTAGATAATTCGAAAAGATTAACCGGTCGAGGGAAACAGACTAACGCCTCCATTCCCGGGACGCACCGTGTAGATTTTATATCGTTGCGCAGACATTCTTCTTAAAATCTCGCTTCAACGTGCACCAACGATCGAGCAAATTGCCAGAGACGATGGATACTAAAGCAAGCGTTAATAGTACAATAAAAATACGAGCAACCTCGCGGGTTACAGGCACGAGCGCCCAGCGAACGTCCAAGCGTCCGTCAAGTTGGTCCATGGAGTCTGTTTCTCTCGATTTCGCGCGGCAGCGTGCCGTCGATCGATCCGCGTTCGTGTCTCGAGGAAAATGAACGCCCTCGGAGGCCGGACACGCGAGCACGGTTTCCCCGCACGAGCCCGGTCGAAGCGCACCGAAATTGCACGGTCGTCGCGAGTCGAAATTCGGCGATCGGCGAAGATAGAGCACCGAGTCGATGCTCCCGCGCGCCACGCCCGACCACTCGTCGTCCAGAAATACAGTGGAAGGTCCGTGGCTGACGTTGACACGCAGCAGCATCGTCCTGTAGATTCCCATAGACTCGCAGAGCTGAAGAGTGCCGGATAAGAGCTGGGGGAGAGCAGACACGTGGAAAAATAAGATAACGTTCGAAGGAGGTACAGAGTACAACGGCGAGTCATATCATTAAGCCTTAATCCGTCGAGTGTGCTGTCCAGGCTCCGATAATTGGAGAGAGGAAAAAGGTGGGGGAGGAAAAGGGGAACAACATCGACCTACTCGGATGCGTCTCGTTTTTTATGCTCAAGAGACAGTCTCTGGAGGAGTTCGGATCAGAGTCGAATCGATCGGAGTGCGATGGGTACTGTTCCATAAGAATGCGTGTGAGCGTGTGTGTGCGTGGTTTTGCGCCCGTTGTGCGACCACCGCGTGTCCCTTGGGAGCGAACGACGAAAACGGGGTGGAGGGAAAGGGGAGAGCGTCGAGGCGCGAACGTTTTCATAGAACACTTTCTAGCTGATGCGCGGTGTAGTGCAAGGCGCTTCTTTCTCATAGCGATCGCTCGGCGATGCGGAATTTAATTCGCGTCGCTGATCCGCTCGGCATCCTTTTTATGTCTTGTAAGATACGAGTACGACTGTGAGCCGGCTGTAAATACGCGACAGAGCGAATTGGAGTCACGATTGAGAAAAGAACGGATCCTCTCGGTGTTTAGAGCTAGTTGTGTCGACATGTTTCTTCCTATATTACATATATAATATATATACACATATATATACAAATATAAATATATTTATTATTGCGTTGTTCTATTATAATATTTATTGTATTTATCAGATATAGGATTTACGCGCGACACGTTACGTTTATTGATCGGGGCTCGCGTCGAGATCCATCGTTTCTCTTCTATTTCTTCCACTTCCGGCCCCTTCGCCATTCCATCGCTCTTTCTTTCTCTCTCTTTCTCTCTCTCTCTCTCTCTCTCCCTCTCACCTCTATTTATCGCCCTCTGTGTTAGAGACGTCCCACGAAACGTTCAATTTCCGTTCGATCAGCCCCCTTGATTCCCAGTGATATCGCCGTAGACGCGATCTCGGCGCGAGTCTCGGCCGAAATTGAAGCGAGCACGACGATAGAATCACGGTGGTAAGTCACGGAGCGCTGAATTCGAGATCGCGAGCCGAACATGGGCGGCACGTGAGGAAGGAGGACCCTTCTATGTCACGTCTCTAAACTGTACTTTCTCTATGTCCGCATACTCTAGTTCCTACGCAATGTTTGTACTCTTATACCCTTTGTACTATTTGTACCTTACGAATCGCAATACACTCGTCCGCAATAATAACCTGGCCTCGTTATTCGTCCGACTATCAATCCGCGAATCGACATCCGCGCGTTCCTTTGTCACGCAGCTCATTCTCCACAGGACTACTCATCTATCCTTTACAAACCCACGCACCGATGCTTCCGCAAACATCAATGGATTCCGTCAAAGCTAACCGGGCCTTCTTCTTCAAAACCTCATCAAACCTTCGCTCTAGTTTTCCCTTCGTCGTCGCCGGAGCATTTCGGGATTCGAGCACGCAATCCAAGTAATGAATCCAACAGCCCCGGATTCGTCATCGAGGACGTACCTCTAGCAATCGAGAGCGACGATGTTAGAACGAACGCAATACGCGAGCCACCGGTCTCCTTTGACATAGACGATTCCATCGGCGTTTCACAGCCTCTCAGAGATCCGCGCCTGCCCCGGAGAGCAATGGAAGCAACGCGATCCAAAGTCGGACGACGAAACGCGGCCGAACTGGTCGCGCCGACCTGAATACCTTGGATTTCATACTCGACATCGCTGCGCCCGCGATCTCGCGATGTTGAGGCAGGCGTTCATAGTAGGTAATTCCACGGTAGATGCCGAAACTGAATCAAGGGGAAAGGAAATCGACTTTCTCCGAGCAAAACGAACCCGAATCGACCTTTCTGGAGCGCCGGTTTCTCGCGGGAATCGTTTCCCAGAGCTCGATTAAGACTAAGAGGAGCCTCTCCCTCTTCGCGAAGCCGCGATTCTACGGAAACGAGAATGACAGTGTGGTCGGAATATAAGCGTGACGGTAGACGTTCCACGGGGATCAGTAGCTGGCGACGCCTTTAATTAATTCCTCGCTAATTAGGCCGCTTTGTCGCGTGCATGTACTAAAAGTCGCCAAGGTCGCTCCGCTGAAAAGGCGCTCGTTAACATGCACGCATCGGTGCATCCTCCGCTGCACTGTGAACGCGACTCGTGTCCGTGTTACGTGCGTGGGCCTCTTGATAAGGAAGTCTTCTTGCTCGTTGGCACCGTAAGTAGCCTTCTTGTACCTTCAATTCGCGCCCGTGGTACTCTAAACATTTCTCAAGCTACAGGCTACAGTTCTCTCTTGATTGTGACCCTTGACTCTGAGCTTCTTACCGGGTAACTGGATCAGCTGATCTAATTACGTCAGTGTCCAATACCTGTGCTGCGATCCCCTCTAATTACGCGATTAATGAAACGATCTGGCGGAGCACGCGTGTGCCTGGCGTCTAAGAGCGCGTGCATGCCAGCATCAAAGTCTCGTAAACGCAACCTCGACGCGTAACGCAATCAAGAATGGAGTGGCGTTACGTGCATCGACGGGGTCGGCTTTCGAATGGAAGCTTCTTCTAGTTAGAAACGTTCAAACTACCTGATTCTCTAAAGACGTACTTGGGACCGTTTCGAATTCATTGCCAGATATTCTTCAGCCACATCAATACACAACGAGAGTTCACTGAAGGCTTGGCGATTTTGCTTGCGCAGGAAACAGGTGAGATCGAATGGTGTTCAGAGGCAGACGATCGCGTGTTGGAGGGAATCGGTGGATCTGCCTGGAAGCAGCGTGTTCACGCAGCTCATTTTTATCGCGCCCCGTGAGAGGAGCGTAAGAGAGCGTTGCACAAGAGAGCGTGCGAACGGAACGACCCTTTATACAGGCCGTAATAATGTTCTCTCGCAGGTGGATCGACATGGGTGTGTATCTTGCTCTCTTCGTCGCTCGCTCGCCCCTTCTCCCTCCGTCTCGCGCGCTTTGTTCTCCCCCGCTGCCTTTGACTCGCTGCGCGGTAAATTTCTTTCGACGGGATTACTTTTCTCCAGCCGTTCCGCCGGTATTTTCTTTCCATTACCATTCGCGCCAGTCCAGGGAAGAGAGGCGAGCGATCGACTGCCCAAAGAATAATTAATATCTCCGTAATTACACCGAGCTAGACTCGGGTAGAGAGGCTTTCGAAGAAGCGAGGGCCTCGGAACATTTTTCCCAGCGCGACCAGAGTCAAGGGGGACAACCGTTTCTTATAGTGTCTCGCAAGCACTTAGTAGAACGCGATAGAGGCTACCCTCGGCCGAACGAGCCAAACAGCCTGATCGCTCGTCAGCCCGTCCCCGTAATTACGGGCTAAATTCAACCCTCATGGGCGTTGTCGAGCTCCCGCCGCCGAAGCGAGGGTGTACTTTAGTCGTCGAACTCGCCGTAAACCGCGCTCTCGTATCCATCGTTACCGCGAGCCCGTTTAAATCATAATTGGGAAAAATCAATATACGCCGAGGGATACCTGCCAAACGCGTCCCCCAAAACCACGACACAATGCAAATGCTCGCGGCTCGCGTCTCTGAACTCTCGACGAAACCTCTGAGCGAAGAAATTCGTGGGAAAACATGGTCGGCCCTCGGATCTAAAATCAGATTCTCTATTCGACGTTCTGAGAAAGGAGCATTCGATACACAGGCTAAAATCGTCCCAGCTACGGGGGTTGGCAAATTCCCGGGCGCTTGGGAGACGCGAAGCGTCCTCAAGGTTCCCCGGTGCAGCGATTAAGCCGTCACTTGGGCCACTCGAGGCCACCCTCGCGATTCCATCGTGGCAGATAAAGAGGTAGAGGCACCGATTTGCCTCGTGGACGCTGTGGCGCGGTGCTCGACGGCGATCCGCTCGCCGACGACAAAAGGGCGAGCAGACGGCCAGCCGATTCGACTCGATACAGAGAGACACGTGGAGGAGGGACGAAAGACGAACGGGCGAGCGACGGTGCACAGTGTGCGAGGCGAGCGTCACAGAGTGGAAAAGCGTACCGCGGGGGGGGTTCAGGTATTGATCGTGCTTCCCCATCGTGCATGGGGGTGGCTTCGCGCGCGGCAAGCGGCAACCCCCATAACAGTTGCGTCGCCATTACAGCGCCATGGAACGGTGTACGGGGACGAAGCGGCGACAGTAAAAGCGGCCGAACTCGTCGAGCCCACGGACCGTGATAGGGGCTGAAGGGGCAGCCTTTTCCTTTTCCTTTTCAACGGGGAGACACGGCCGATCGGGGGCGCGCGACAGGGACAGGCGAGCCCCGGCCGCAAGGCAGAGCGAAAGGGAGGGAAAAAACGAGCCCCCGGTGGAACGGAGAAAGAGGGCGAAAGTGGCAGGCGGTAGAAGTCGCGTGCACGGCCAGAAAGGTCTGCGTGGCTCGCCGCGAAGCTTCCGAGCAGAGCGCAAGCTCCGAACACCTTGTTTACATTCGACCAACGCCGCCGAGGAAGCACGTTGCTCCAGGAAAATAACCGAGCCGCTTCGTGGACGAGGCAGCGTGACGGTGGACACGGTACAAGGGCTCGAATCAACAGAGATATCGCGAAAGAGGAGCTGCTTCCACGGGGAATACCACGGGACTTGGACTGAGAATTCGAGCGAAAGATCCGCGGCTCAGGGCGTTCCAGGGACGGATCGTCGTTGCTTAATGGACGGGTGAGTACGCTTCGCACCTAAGTGCACGTCGAGTGGCTTTTTTGGTTAGGCTTTCCTCTCCCACGCTCGCATATCCAGAGCACGCGCGTCACGCTTCTTCTTTGGCCATGGATAACCACTTCCCTAGCCAAGCAAAGTCCTCGAGTTGCCCTGCGTTCGAGGCGATCCGTTCAAGGGCATGCAAATTGGGTAACGATCGACGCTGCACCGTCGTCGCTCCCTTCAGACGCTCCTCGACCGAGGAAAAGTCAAATTTCTGAGATTCCTCGTAGTAAAGAACGTGGTCAGAGGTTTTTCCCGCGCTACGCCGCCTAATCACGCACCCTATATGGTGTCCAGTGAAACGCTCTTTAGATTGCAACGGAGCTCGCTCTCTTATTGTTCTCCGTCGAACGAGATCGCCAGGCGTTCGTGGAAATCGGGAAAATCGAGGGAAGTTTGAAAAAGAGCTCGCCGCGCGCTACGATCGCTTTATGGCGGACGCGATCATGGCCAATTAGAGAATTCATGGTTTGGCCGTCGATCTGTTTTCGCTGACGCCCGAAGGCCTGACACAACAACGGAACAAAGTCGATTCCGGTCTCGGCGACGAGCGACGACGCTTTCGCGGTCAATGACTTTTCCGCAAAACAATATCCACGCGAGCTTTATCGATTCCCGAGGCGGCCGGTCGCGTGTAGGGAACGCATCAGGTACCACGCCACACGTAACAACCGGGATAATAACATCCGTGGTGGAGCTATTTACTCGCGCCACATCGCCCGATTACAGGATAACAGCCTGCTAATCGATAAGCGAGCGTGACAGACGGATCGACGTTAATTAGCCACCGCCATGCAGCCAATTCACTCTCACTGATGCTTCTTAAACGCTCGATTTTTCACTCGCCCCCCCCCACGGTATTCGACGAGCTGGCATTCGCGCCCTTTCTCCGTAAAATAATAACCCCTATCCAAGAGAGTATCAAAGCGTTGAAGAATATAAAAAGTGTCTCTAAAAAATTCTGTTTTTCTTACGCAAGAATTCGCAGTTTACTCTGCGCGTTTCAATGCAACAATATCCTGCTGAAAAAAAATACAATCCCCCGTCGGAGGTAAATATTTGGCTGGTCCCCGCCCGGCGGACGATCCTCGTGGAAAGCGTCGCTGGGGGACAGTGTAATCGATACCGTCCAATTAACATGTTGCTCGAATTAAACGGCCAGCGATTCGCCACACGGCGAGCGGGAGCACCGCCGACTCGCGGAACTTATTGGCCGACCACTATTTACGGCGACACGAGCCAAAAATCGAGTCAAGGTCCCGGCAAATAAAACTCAGAGACAGGATCGCGGCGCGCGGGCAGACACAAGAGTCCGCGACCCGTGCGCGTATATAACGGGTGTCTGCGTTCACCAGGCCGTGGCATTGAACCGCGCCATCCGGGTCGGGGGGTAGAAGAACGTGGACGAAGGGTGCTGGAAACGGGGAGATGGAAAGGGAAGCTCGACCTTCGCGTACCACGCACCCCCTGTTCCTTTGTTCCGCTCTTCCTGGCCGAGGAGATCGCGAAACGTCGCCGTGCACGGGGAAAGGTGGGATCTGTATAAATTACGCGACCCCCCGTCTTAATTAGAGGGATCATCCCCTCGGTTCTGTCGGACAGGTAGGCGAAATAATTACATTCGGCTGGGGGCATTCTTTGATTCGCGGCGAGACCGCTCGAGTGGTCGACATCTATCGATCTCCACGCGGCACGGCGCAACATTCTTCGTATTTTCAGCGGGAGGTTGGCGCGACAAAAGTACTCGGTGTCGCGGACCGAACATCAAAGACGTTGCTCTTGCTCGCACAGAAGCACACACTTTGGGCCGTTCGAGATTAAAGCCACCCAAGGCAGAGAATTTCTGGGGCGGCTCGAGGGCGCGTCGTTCCCCTCCGAGGCCGCGAATCTTCAAGCGAGAGCGTCGCCCGCCAATGTACATATCCTGTTCCCCCGACTAATATAGCATCGTAGGACGACGTGGCGAAAGCACACAGAGGGAAAAGATCGCTCGTGGAAGAAACATCGGGCAAGCAACGCGGAAGAGCCGGGGCGGAAAGCACGCGGCCGGGTCGGTGGCGCGAATTTCGACGGTGCGCGAAACGAGGGACGACAGCGGCCGAAGGGAAGCAACGATCCCCTTCGCGGAGAGAAAGGAGCGAGGTATCGGGTGCCCATCATAAAACCACGATTATTCCACGCGAGCCGCCAATCGCGGCGCGAGCGCCTCGCCACGCGGCTCACAATCACGCGGTGCACTTTAGTGAAGGTTTCCCAAACAGTTCTGCGTACCCTGTGACGCGGATAAAATAGTGACTAAATCGATAAAGCTGGCTGAGAAACACGGAAGACGATAGGAGCACAGGCGAGCGGCGATTAATTCAATTTCTGTCGATAGAAGTCTGATTGAAGTTGCCCACTGTACGTGATCATTGGTGAACGAGGGTTAAGTCGTGTAGATTCTGCAGGGCAAGGTCTGCTAGTGAATTATCCTGTCCGTCGAAGGCTTTCAAGATCCATAATGGAGGTAAGGCATCGCCATTTCATGAACATTGAAATTTACGAGAACTTTGTCCTTGTATCTCCCCTTCTTCGAGATCCCCTCACGGGATACCAAAATCGATTTGCTCTGTAGCTTGAGACGGTTCGAGACGCATAGGAATTAGCGTAGGCTTCGTTCACAGAGCGATTTCTCTAGTAGCACTCGGCAATCGCGATGCTTTCCGCGGTCAGGTGAAAGTTCGCGCCGGATTGCATTCGTCTACGCGAGGTGACCGTGGCTAACGAGGTATAAAATTACGGTAATGGATCCGTTCCTGACAGAATTTTTCTCGCGACAACTTTGCCATCCGATCGGTCGGCGTCTCCCGTTTCAGCGTCCTCAGTTTTCCACGGTGTCTAAACATTCGACTGCCGGAACATCGATGAAAAGAGAACGCGGGAACTCGTCGCGTTTTTTCCCTCCCGTTTCCGGCGCACATCATCCCCGCGACCCAGTTTCACTCTCAAACTCCTCTCCGCTCTTTCTCCTCGTTTTTTTTTTTTTTCCAAACCGCGGCGCGCTCGCTGCTTCCCGTGAAATGCCTGGAAACGCCTAGGCACGCGGAAAGCGGATAATATCGGACAGGGACGAACAATAGCGGTTGTAATCATCGTAATTGCTGCGATTATTATCCGAGCGCGATGCTGCTGTTAGAATATCGGCTTCCCAGGAGGCCCGTGGAGCAGGCCTGAATATACAGCCATTAACGCTGCTACGGTCGTCCCATTAAGGGGACCTTCCGGTTTAGAGCCCCAAAAAATAGGTGATTTTTAGGAATTAATTAAAGGAAAACTACTATATATAATTTAATGGGACTTTTTGCATTGTATTAAGGATGTCTAAAGTTATAGAAATATATTTTTTGTTTTATAATTAATTATTGCAGACGGCCCTGGGGAGTCGTTAAAGTCAAGGCGTAAAAAAATTGATCCAAATCGGTGGGACCTGTATCTCCAAAAGTTATTATCCGATTCGACTGAAACTTATTTTATTTTGAAGATTATACTTCTGGCTAGGGGGGAACTAGAAAAAATTAAAAAAATGACATTTTTTTTAGAAAATAACGACACTTGATGTTTGAAATCACTTTTCCCTGTACTTTTCGTCCTTTCAACGCCTTTGAAAATTATAAATTTTCAATTGTTTGTAATTTTTTCTAGCCCCTCCCCCTAGCCAGAAGTATATTCTTCAAAATAAAAAAAGGTTCAGTCGAATCGGATAATAACTTTTGGAGATACATGTCCCACCGTTTTGAGAACACTGTTTCGAGAAAAACGCGTTTAAAGGTTTACGTGAGCGCCGAGTGCCCGGTTGTTGCCCATGCATTTGCCGCTACTCAAATGCCTATAACTTCTGGAATTTTACGAATTTCAACAAATCCTTTTAAACACGTATTCCTAAAAGGTTGAACATTCGAAAAATGAAATAAAAAAAAATCGACTTTTAGACCGGAAGGTCCCCTTAAGACGATGAAAATAACGAAAACACGAATGCAAAATCGACCCTCGGCGTGCACAGAAAGTAGACACTTCGATCGTTCTTTACAGAGGCGGATCAGTCGATTAAGAAAGATTAGGCGTTTCTGGCTAAAGGTCGATGGGATTCGTGAACTCGTGGCCCCAATGAAAGTCGAACGCTCGAGGGTTTCGCTTTTGCGGTACGCAGCAGCGCCCATTTTTCCCGAGCAAAAACTGAATCCCAGCTTTGGTCTGTTCCTAGAGGAAAACGCTTTATCCTCATGATCTCCAATCTTTGTATACTCTCCTCTGGAACGACTCTACCTGCGGTCATTGAGAAATCTGTTGGAGCGAGGACGCGTTGTCTCGGAAGCGGCGCGATGCAAGAGGTTCGCGGGCTGGGTCGATGGACGGTACATGGGCGTCGCGACGCCGGCGCCGGCACGAAGCTCACAGGTGGTCGCCATGCAGTCTGGCCGTGTTTCGCGTCGAGTGCCGCGCGGCAGCACCTCGACGTGCCGCTTTTTCGAGGTCCACGACCGGTCTGCCGGCCGAATCGATCCGTCGCCGCCACTTCCGGCTTCCGATTGTTGTTGTGACGCCGCGTGCCGCCCCCGCTGAAGCCGGGAACCCTTGCGTGGCTTCCAGGCCTCGTCCTCGACGCACGCCACCACCAGGACACGATCATCGTAAGCCTCCCTCGCTACGACCCCGGGCAACCTTCCTTTCCCCCCCTCGGCTTCGTAGTTACCACCTGGACGCCCAATTTCAACGGGGTGGATGGTGGGAGAAGATGGTTCCACGGGGAGGCCCCTCTGGCGAGGATAGCAAGGTTCACCAGTGAATTTCTAGTAGGCAGATTTTGTGATTGGAGGATTCTCGAGAGGCTTCTCGTGGGTTCGTGTATAATGGCACTCTGGTTCAGGGGATGCTGTGGGGTGTTCTAACCTATCTCAATCCTAACCTGCACGCTACCAAGTAGCACGCTGTGTTTAACCAGAATGGACTAGCTTCGAAGTCGTTTCGATGATTGGAGTCAGAGGAACTGAGAGTTTAGAGAGACGCGAGGAAGAATGAAGTTCGATGTGACGTTTATTTCGTTTCGTCAATGGAAACGTTATCGAGCAGCGTGTGAATGGAGCAGGGTGCTGGATATTAAGGTGGTGAACGTGTTACTGAAATAGGATAGGAAAGGCAGGGCTGCGGTAGTGTAAGGAAGGTCAGGGCATAGACTTCGATAAGCTGGCACCCAATCGTTCGATACTGGTGGAAAATACCGACAGAGTGGCTATATCGATCAGGTTCGACGGAGCGATGGCGGGCGGAGCCGGCGCGATACGTAACCCGGCCGTGTTTTCGTTTTCGAAGACTCGTACTACTTATCCGTCAGTCTACTGTCTACGTTCTCGCCGGCCCTCTTCATTCAGACCTACCCCTACGTCGCGGCCTACATACGTGTTGCTCCCCTGACATCGTGCACCTATGTGCACATCTTCCTCGGTGAACGAACACCACTTAATTGTTAACAAGAGAATCCCAATATGCTCGAATCGAGTCATAGCATCAAGCGAGCATTATGCCCTTCTTTCTTGCACGATGCAAAACAGCTTTGCAGTCGGGGCTTAATTCGACTTGCGACAGTTTACAAACGTAAAGGCTCCACGATTAGTTCTCGAGGGAGGCACGCTGTTCTGCTTCGTGCACCGGTAGCTTCGAAACGAGAGCTTTGGGGAATAAAGTTTCCATGGACGTTCAAGAGCGTAGGTAAAAACTGCGTCTCAAATGATAGGATTTCCAAGCTCGGCACTATCGCGCAGAAGGACGTGCTTCATTTTTAATTACATGCCCACTTTCCTCCCCTCCACGCCAGCCAGCAACTTCGCGCGCAATTACGAGTTGCACGCTCCGAGTTGTACCTGCAACGCCAGGCGAGAGTGAACAACGAACTTTCACTCGTGATTCGTTACTGTGCCGTATCGGTGGATTAAAAAGAAGGTGGACCGGGAAAACGCGGGGGTGGACGGGACGGGGATCGGATGCAGTTGGTCAGAGCATTAAAATCACTGACACAGATGGAAACGACCGACGCTCGGGCTTTCAGGCTCGTCGGTTCATTAGAAGTCGGTTATCTCGTAGTCGCCGGGAAGCTACTCGCGCTGGAAGCGTCTCTATCGCTCGCTTTCAAGCCTGGGAGAGCTTATTCCGGGACAACGATCTCCGATGCGTCCTCTCGGCCCGCTTGAAATGTGAATTTCCATCGAAACGAGATACCAAAGCGGAGAGACAGAGAACCGCGGACGGTTCCGTGTACGATTTGCAAAACTGAATCGACTTGTCCCTGTTTCGGCCTGATGGCTGCAACGGGAAGTGGAAAGCACTCGAGCTCGGGACAAAAACATGCAAAGAAATCGCGGTAAATCGCGGTAAATCGCGGTAAATCGCGGAACCCGGAAGAATATTAATAAGCAGCAGAGAAAAGGGGTGCTCGAGATCGACTGAAGAGGCTCCACGGGGCAGCCAGCATTTCAGATGCTAATTCTAGGGCGAGGCGAGGCAGTGGGGTAGGTCGGGCCATCGACAAAGGCAGAAATTAATTAGGCGCCAGGGAAAGCGCGATATTAGCGATCTCGGGGAATTCTTTGGCCGATCGAGGAATACGATAATTGGGGACGTTTCTAGAATTCCATCGGGAGTACAATAAACGGGGATCGACGCCCGACAATGCAGTCTCGATGGTGGCTTGACAATCGAGGATCCGTTAGCCGGCGCGCCGGCGCGCCGCCGCACAGTGGTCCGAAATCCACATATCAAGGAAAAAATATGATAACATTAATGTGAAACCTTCAATTTATACCAAACTTGGTATCCCGGGGTTTTTGAGGTCGCTGTTTACAAATCTGAAGTCAAAATTACTAAAAACAAAATGGCTAATCCAAAGTGAAACAATAATCTGCGTTACCGGTGTTTTGAGAGGTGTTTCTGAAGCAAATTGAAATTTAACAGGTCTACAGAATCTAGTAGAGGAAGGTCTTGTATTCCACAGCACCAGAGAATCATGTTCTTTCTCATGTAACTGAAGAGAAACCAGAGATGTGAGAATTTACATATTTGTATCTGTGACGTTTTCTTTATCAAAACCCTGCTTATATTCACTGTGTCCAGATGAACCGTCACACCCCCATTTAGAAACAAGAGTCATTGTGTCACTTCCTATATTTTCAAGTTCTTCGGTTTTATTTTTTAAAATCCTTGAAATGGTATGATTCAGTAATGACTTCTCTGCGACCTCTATGCGTCCACATATAAAAAAACTAATTACATTAAATTATGGCCTCCTAGGAACCATTCAACTTTTATCTAAAACATTTTTCAATATTATGAAAAATGAAAACAAGATACTCCAAATACTGATAAAAGTTATAGAAAAAATGCTCCCGACACCAAAGCCGCAAGTTTACGCAGATGAAACCTGTTTGGTTATGTACTCAAAGATATAATGCACCACTAGTATTAAGTCTTACCTTGACGCTAGTTGTCGCAAAAAAGTTATGTCTAAGTAAACTTCGATTCTATTATTAAAAATACCTCTTTGTTCAACTTGTGTCCCACTGAAATCAACGATTGTATCATTGACTTAATTCATGTAATTTATTTGTTCAGTATGAACATAATCAAATTACAAAATTGCGATTTTTTTTTAATTTGTAAATACTTTAAATTTTACTTGTAAGGTAGTGCGTTTGTAACTCAAACTTGCAAGTATTCTGTTCCCCAACTTTCATATTATAATTTCCTCACAAATTAATGGTATTTACAGAAAATTCTTGTTGGTTCTGGTGCTTCAATTATCCTACTATGGAATTGTATTGAAAAAATTCTGCGTACCTAACATTCCAAAAATGACTTTTTTCCTCTGTTCAAACCACTGTGCGCCGTTCGATCGATCGATACCGCCGGTTTCTTCCGGTCTGAGCGCTGGCCACAGCGAGCCCAACAGTTCGGTCCAATACAGCTTCCGTCCTCGCGGCGTCGTGGATCCGAGGAAAGCGCGGCCGCTGACCGAAATAACGCGAAAGCCAGCCTGAAAGGAGCGGTATTCCGGGGCGCATTGAGAATCTTTGATCTGTGCGCGACGCGCGCGTACACAATTAAAGCGTTTACGTGCCCCAAGGTGGAGGGACTCCTTTTGTCTTTCAATTGCCATCGACGGGGGTGGTCGTTAAATTAGGTATAATTGCAAAGTGTGCAGAGTTTGAATTGACCACTGTGCGCCGTAATGGCAGATAAATTAGTAGAAGTACTCGAGTTCGGATATCGAGATCACCTCGGATCTGTTAACACGTTATTGCGCAGACCTCGCGACGACCGAATGGAGAAGAATGGAGAATAGATGATCCAGAGGAACGCGCCACATATCCTTCGGCTCGAATGGAATTCTCGTTAGCCCCGGAATCTGGTGATCCTCGGGCAAAGACGGAAGGGGAAACGAATCGAACGGAGTCGCCCGTTCAGGAGACAAAAGGAGCGCGGAAAACTGATATCCATCGCGCGCGCGAATTGTTCGTAGGCCTGAAAAGCGACAGGGGAGTAAATTAAGTTCCCTATCCCGGTTCCATTAGCCCTGCGGATCGATATAGGGTATGGAAGAGGTGGAAGAGGTGGAAGGGGTGGAAGGGATAGAAGGGACAGAAGGGATGGTTTGCCGCGTCCGCTGACAAGGCGAGAACTGGGATAGCGATCGGTGAATCGGAGGGAATATGGCGGAATGGTCGCGGCGAGCGGGCCGGGCGCTTCGCTCGGTATCGGCGTCGACGCCGTCGTCGGGCTTACAAGCGAGCAAGCGTGGTTCGAGGGCAGGCGGCGAAGGAAGGGGCAACGGCAAGGTAGCGTGGGAAGAGAGGCAGTAGGCAGGTAGGGGGTACACGGCAAAAGGCAGAAATAATTCCACATTTGCCGAGCAGGCTCGCACGTGTCACACGCCTCAGGCCCGCACACGTGCGCGCACGTGCCCCGTTTTCTTCGTTCCGTTCTGTTCCGCTCTGTTCCGTTCTGTTCGGCGCGACACGTGAATAGAACGACAACGGGGGAGGCCGAAACGAGAACGAGCCAGCACGCGAAGCGAATTCGCGCGGAGGCATAGAGAGGGAGGAAAGGAAGGAGCGAGCCTGTGGAGGGATAGTGCGCGCGGCGAATAGAAAGGGGGAAAAGAAGGTAGGAAGCGGAGGCGCGCACCGGTGGGACAGTGATAGTCGGCTGGAGGATCGTGATTAAAGCCCGCGACCAAGCCGGCGAGCCGCGGATTTCTAAATATATAGACGGCGATGTGCAAGAATAGGAGGCAAGCAGCACGGGTCGCGAGCGCGTCTCGAGAGAGAGCGAATGGAACGTGAGCTCGCAGTGGGCACCGCGACGCCGCGGCGTCACCCGGACCCGTGTTCGGATAGGTCAGTTACCGCCGAACAAACTACTTGCCGGCGGGTTCGCGTTAGAATCCTGTATCAGCCTTTCTCGCACGCAGGTAACCAAGGACTTTCGGCTTACTTTCTGTGTACACCATCTACCCCCGTTCTCTGTACCATCCCTCGAGCACCCTTCCTTCCTCCAACCATCCCGTTTTCCTCCACTCGATAACGTGTTCTGGCTGGGAGGAATACAGTGGAGCACGCTCGAGTGCTGTGCAAACCTTTGTGTTTTTCGCTACTAGTTGAGGGCCCCACAGGCCCGAGACACCTGTGTCATTCCCGGTCTCTTGACGCCTGCCACTCGAGACCACCACCTGCAACCCCTGTTTCTTACATACACAATGCCAAAGTGAGAGGAAGCTTGCTTAGCCGCGAGGCAATCGGGCGTCCTGTTGATCGTCCTCGTTTCCTTCCACCCCTTTCATCCCCCCCCCCCCCTTTCGTTCTCAACCCCGATTATTCTGCACTTGTTGAATTCCTCATCGCACGACTCGCCACTGCGTTCAGAGCGGTTCGCGCTCGCGATATACGTCACGCCATCCCTTGAACGATTCCTCGAACGGATCGATCACCGCTGGAGTATTTAGCTGCCTCCCTTAATAGTCCCCACCCATCCCAACGTTCCTCCGATTGCTCGCCGTAAGAATAGAGTACACCTCGCGACCCTCCCTGCAATCTCCCCTCGAGCGTTCTACTCCGTTGGAAGACTTTCGCGCTTGTTTACGACGCGGCTGACCATTGCCACTCCTATACCACTGTTTTCTTCGCCTCCCTCGCTGCTTCGTGGCTGTGGCGCGTAATCGTGCACCGAGATAGGTCAGTAACTGCGACCTCGCTTTCTCCGCCCTTTAATTTATGATGCTGCCTTCCTCTTCCAGTCCTTCCACCCTTCCTACCACAGTAACTATCTGTGTGTTCGGGGGAACTCTTCCGTTCTTCAATATTCCCCCGAGGCGAGCAACGGTCCAGTCGATCTAAATTTACTGTTGAAACAGCCCCTGGCGCAACGTCGCCGAACCGAAATCGAAACTTCCAAGAATTCTCAACTGCTCGTGACGAAATCGCCACGGTTCCGTATCCAGCAACGGTGGCGCAGTCGTTTCTCCGAAACGGTGTTAAATCCGCGCGGCAACGGGTGCAAATCACTTGGAAAATAAGGCACGCGCGAAACGCGTTCAAAGCCCAGCTCGAAGCCGTAATTTATTCCAAGCTTACGACAGCTCGCAAACATTCGCACGTGGCATTCGCCGACCAGCGTCGCAATTATTCTTTTCAACGGAGAGCTCAACCTGATTCCCTCGTTTATCCTCGACTCGTCGCAGCCTGGCGAATCGTGGGCGCCATTATTAACAAAGCGTCTATTCGAATCTACCAGCGACTACGTTTCGATCTAAAAATAACGATACCGTCATGGTTTCGTTTCAAGTGATCTGCTGAAAAAAAAGGCACTCCGGAGAACCACGTTCAGTCCGACTTTTGCCACGAGTCTGTTCCATTTTTCGGAGTAACAGAGTGATACAAGACTCCGTTTGTTAAGGAACCACTGTACGAGCCAACATCGCAGGTTTATTTATCATTCGCGTCGGTGTCATCGGTCCCCTCGCCGTTATAAATAACCGTTGCGTTAACTGCCCGCGCAACAGCGGTCGATGATCAATAATTTTGCCCCGTGGAAAACGCTGCTGCGTGAACCGCGGGATAAATATAGAGCAATGGGAATTGGAAATACACCGACTCCGCTGACGCGCTATTTAAAAGCTATTAATCCTGCTTTCAATCTAGCTTCGCGGTTCTTTCAGCAGATAAATCACGGGTGGAAGGTGTCCCCGGGAAGCGCGAGGCGCGATCGAATTTACGGCCGAATGTTGGGTAGAAGCCTGCAAGTGTGCTGGCAGCGGGCGAGTCTAGCAATCGCGCGATACCCCGCGACAATCGACACCTTTCCGTGAAAACGAGGTAATTGAGAAATCCGATTCGAGTGGCGCGAACGCCCGTTACGACAAAACGTACAACAAGTCGCCCTTACGTAAACTCCCGCTAATTATGCGCGCCGCGTCGAGTGACCTATTTAGCCCCCGCGTTCGAGAATCGATAGCTTTTCCCCGGGAAACCGTTCCACATATCCGTGAAATGGTAATTCAAGCAGCGGGCTGAGATTAAAAATGTATTCCCCCAGCGATATCCACTTTCTTCCGTTTACCGTGCACGTTCGCTGCGCGGAGCTCGTCGCCGATTCCCTTTTCCGTGCCGTTCCACGTTAATTGGCTGGCGGATGAAACGTGGACGAGATTTGAATAAATAGCTGGTCTAATCTGGTACATGATTCAGAGCCGGCGATCTTCGGAGCGCTCGTGTCGTGTTTACTCGGCGTCAATCGATGAATTAAAAGCGACTGGACGGGAACGAGTTGCCAGTGGTTTCAGCCTCGACGGACGTGTAAGACAGACACAAAACGCGCGTAGGCCTCGCAGTAGATTCAGACGTCAGTGTGAGCGCGTTCAGTCGACAGACAGAACATGTGCGACGCTCCAGCCGATACCGCAATGTCAATACGGTAAAGCTTTCATTGCGGACTGCTTCGGTGGGCAGTTTTCATCTCCGTGACGTTCCCGATGGGACGTAAAGAGGACTGTTTTGCAACGTCCACCGCATAGTTGCGTCCAGAGTGGCATTCTTAAAGTATCGGGACGAAGAAACGACATATCGCAGGGTGCAGCTGATCCCTATTCCATCCCGAATGTAGTAATGCGAATATTTCCCGTTTCCGCCGCGGATTTCGCGGGAAAGCCTGCTGTCGCTCGGCGAGCGCCACTGCTGGTCTAGCAAAAAGAACTCGATCAGGCATCCTCGCGTGTCCGTGGTCCTCGTTCGCTTTCTTGTCTCGTGCTCGTCGAGTTCCTCGAAGCGTATTGCACGCGGCAAGATGAATGCACGTGACTAGCGGTGAGCCCGCGTCGCCAGCCGTAGCGCCATGTTTGGCGATCCCTGTCCTGGGGAGAGAGCAGGCCAGCACTCGACGAGGATGAGACTTCCCCGTTGAATCAGTCGGCGATCCGATCGCGTTTACGCTGCCGTTGCGCGGCTCGATTGCTCCGCGCGATCGAGACCGTACCGGTTTTACTATCGATGGGTAACATGGACACCACGATGTCGAGTAAGTTCATCGCCGAGGGTGAGCCTTCTGGGTCCCATGTCGCGTTGCCTATTTCCGCGGTGGAGCTGCTATTTGTATATTTTTGCGAGTTTGGATGACAACTGCGATCGACAACCGAGACGACCGTACGAAAGAGCACGCGATACCAGTGAGCGCTCCACGTTCGATGGAACTTAACGAGAGGCGAGAGGCTCGAGTTGCAAAGGGGATGGGCGGCGGCACGAGGGCTGGAAGCCTTCCTCCGTCGTTTGATTCGATTGTCCCGGGACACGGTGACCAAGTGGCCAACTCGATCGCGGGAGCATCGATTGCGCTGAATCTCCCTCGCGGGGGAACGGGGTCGAGTCGAGTTGGATGCATTATTCACCAGCCGTAATTAAACTGATCGCTGGCGAAAGACGACCGCGACACAGGGCTGTGCTCTCGGCTTAATTGGTCGTTCGAATCGCTCGACTTCGGCTGAAACAGCCCCTGTTTGTCCACGGCAAACGGAGACTTCCGGTGCTTAGCTAACGGGCCCGTCCCTTGTGTTGCAGATCGACCGAGAAACAATCCTGAAGAGATGCAGCGGTGCCCGTATCTCCACGAGATGAAGGAGCGCTTGCTCTCGCAACCGACACCGACCGACAGCCTGGACATGGAACGGCTAGACGGCACTCCTGTCAAGGAACCGAACCTGCACAACGATTACCCAGCTCACGCGAACCCCGGAGTGATACCAGACCCCCCAGAAATGCCACCCGACTCTCTGATCGGCACGGTCGTCAAGGTACGTCCACGTGGGCCCTTGAATTGCCCTCTCCAAGCTCTTAGCAAGCTAAAATCGATTAGGGAGGAGTGTTCGGCAAGTGTTCGACTGTGGAGGGTAGTTTTTGCTCTTGAACTCGAGCCTCCATGGTTAAGAAAAATACAGTGGTGGTAGAAGGAACGTTTGAGCCTTGAAGAGGCTCCATGGATCGAGCACGAGGTACCCAGTGAAAGTAGCTAGATGTACAATCCGGGCATTAAGAGTACTTATGGCAGAAGTATATCAACTCCGAGCTTTCTTTTGGCTACCACTGTACGTTTCCCTTAACCCACGGTCCTCCGCGGATAGTCGTAAGTTTTGGCAACGAGTCAACCCAATAACTTCCTCCGCGAAGTTGGGACAAGCTCCCAGGGAGAAAAGAATCGCCCGATTAGTTTACCGAATCGTAGCCGGGTATCTTGCTGGATAGAAGAGCTCCGCCAGTGAATGGAGCGATCCGGAGTAGGATAAATGGCGAATTTTTTTCTCCCCCCGAGTGTCCCGCGCCACGCCTACAACCTTTTTTCCCCCCGCTAGTGGCAATAAGTCTGAAGCCTGTAATTTATTGCTTCTAGCTGAATTCCGACGGATACGGGTCGCACACGTCGCCGGCGCACGCGAGGCAGCCCCTGGTGCCTCAAAACGCGAATAATCCGCCCCTCTGCCTCACCCCTACACACTCGGGGCCGAGCACTGGCACGCAGCCAAAGAACGCGAAGTGAGTACATTCTTACGAGTGCATTCTTAAGATCCCGCCGGACGGCTCTTTTCCGCGCCGCGGCCGAGCGTCACGGCATTCCGCGCGGATGTCGTTTAATTGCTTTTACGCCCGCAATCGCGGCTGAATGCCGCGCGGGCTTTGCGTAAACACGCGCTCTTCTGTCCTCCCCGTGGCTCCCCTCGCTCCCGCGGGGACGCGTAGGTCGATGGAAATAGAACGTTACGGGAACGGGCACGCAGAAGCAAAAGAAATCGAACGATACGCGGCGAGGTTAAATATAATTTGCAGTCGACACGCGTAATTCCGCGGCGACCGATGGACTGAACAAGTCCCAGCCGCCACGTGGAGCCGAGCTATCGTTACGCGTACGCCTCGGGAGTCGAGAGCTTCCGCTATCGCGGAACGGTTCCTGGTACACCCTTCGGTCAACCGAAAATAACCATCCGAGACTCTAGCCTGCTGGCTGGCGGTTTCGCGTTTTACGGCGTCACGTGGCATGGTCCGACGTTAGCGGTGTTTCGGCGATGACGACTCGCGGCGATTAGCTTATTCGGGGTGTTTGAGGGGGCTTTATTGACGGTTCGAGACGGTGTCGCGCATTTTGACGAAGCGCGGCGATACGAAGAGAAAAGTTTATAAACAGTTGATTCTCATGGGAGAGCGACAATTAATTAATTATTAAGTTCTTCGATTCGATTCGATTCGCCTCGCCAAAATGCGCGACGGCCTTCCACCTATTCTTAAGGTCTCTGTGATCTGTTGGACGTCTTTAACGTTTGTGGAATGTGGGAACCGTGACCCAGCATTATGGTTTCTGTTCGTTTTTGGGGGCCGGGTGATTAACGCGCGAACTTCCCGCCTGGGAGACACATGGCGGTAGATAGGGTACTGGGTATAAGTTACGGAATTTCATTATCTGGATCATCGAACGTGCCGTGATATACCGCGGGGACGTTCCCCGCATGAAGAATTATCCTCGTTAATATGCGCGGTTAAAGAGGAACGCCATCTTGAAGCAGCCCTACGGCGGTGCAACGTGCATCCGAAGAAGGTAAGCTGCACCGTGCGATGCACCGCGAGCAAAAAAGGCGCTCAACAGTGTCCAACTTCTTTAAAAGGATCGCGGAGATCAGGGCAGCAGAGATTGTCCATCAAAATCGCAGGGCGGAGCACCTGTCTCGAAGTTTCGATGCAAGGATATAGGATATAGACAATGACGTTGCAGATGATTTCTCTCTTGGATGAAGCGAATTGGGATTTGGGATCCTTAGATTTTAAGAGGAGACATGGAAGCTTTCCCAAACACTTTCAGATTCACACTGGTTCAGGTTTAAGAAGTCGCACGAATTTCATATTTAAATCGAAAAGACGATTTCTATTAATTAGTAACAGTGGTAGTTTTAAATTTCTCCGTTATCTTTGATTCCCCGATTATTTTTAATCACTCCGGAGGCATTTCTGCCCGACTCACGACCCAATTAACCAGTTAAGTAGAGGATCGCGTGAAATGGATAGGCGAACAGAATTTGGAAAAATGGAGGCCGATTTTACTGATCTTTTCCCAAGCTCTCGTCCAGGGTTTAGTTCTAGAGACGCGGAATCGTGGCAGCACCGCCAGCTAGTCTCGAAATCAATACTCGCTGTGCGTGAGCCTGGCCTGTCGCAATTCTCGCAACGCGATATTACAGCACGCAGAAAAATGCTGGGAGCACCGGTATCCCGCCGAGTATCGGTGACCTGATCCAGATCATCGCTGGGAACGTGATCGCCGCGCGTTGTCCCTCGTCCAGCGATCATCCGCGCTCTTCTACCCCTAACCAGCCAACGAAGCATCGACAAAACCAGTTAGAGAAAAAGAAACTGCCCTTCCCCTGTACGCGTGACACCCAGCGCCGCTTATAATCATCACGCGATCATTCGAGCGGATCGCGAGAATAATCGAGGGTGATCTCGCTCGGGGCACATCGCGTTCGAGACCAATATGTCGCGACGAGGCGAAAAGCCTCCCCCGAACAGGGTGCATACAAAAGAACGGGGAACTATAATCAAGCTCGACGCCGTAGATTCGGCGTGGATGCCTGCCAAGTATCTCGATGATCGAGCTGCCAGCCGGTCACCGACCCCCGGTGTCGGGAAAACAACCCTGGAAATCCATTACCATACGCGCGACGGGGATCGATCGCGAGCGCGTGCCTCGCGAAGGGGCTGCTCGCGAGCTGGTAGCAATTCTTTTCGATGGAATCGATGACAATCGTGACTCTCGAATTCAGCCAGCCGATAGTAAGATAGCGCGTCACAGGGTGGGAAGAAGGAACGGCGGCGTTAATTCCGCTGGCGGATTCCTTGTATCGGGGACGAGGAATACAATGCCTCGCGCAATCTTCGACGGGGCGAGAGATAATCTCCGATCGCGATCGTAACGAAGGGTCGATTGCAGCGAGTCGGCTCGCAGAGGGTCGTGCAGCGTAGAATTTTGTGGTAGGGTGAGGTTACTGACCTCGGTGCCAGCGTTATCGAGCGGGTCAGTGGGTCGCAGAACCACAGAGCATATCACCCCCGCCCCCCCCCCCCGCCCTACCGGCACCCCGGTCCCAGCCCCCCTACCCTCGCGCAGTTCCGGATCCTCCCGTGGGAACGCAGCCGAATGTGCGCGCGAGACTCTTCGAATCTCCAACTTCCACCGAACACTTGCCGCGGAGGAGACTATTCCTCTTGATGGAATTAAAAACTCGAGGGAGCCGGGGACAAGATCTCGCGGCTCGCCAGACAGGGGTAGAGGCTGGGATCAATGGGAGCGACGTGGAAGGGAGCGGGGGTTGCTTGAAGGCGGTCGAGAATGTATCTGTAAAGCGAGTGTAAGGTGGAAGTACTTAGCGTTATCCGAAACGAACGTAACGGGGATAAGGTATTGTCCCCTAAACACCGTGAATTCGTTGAAAACCTACACGGCAGCTTAGAGCCCCCGAGAGAATGGATCTCGCGACGGCCACGAAGAGGATTCGCGATAGCGCACGGGTTTGCCGCAAAGAAATCGGCGGAGACAAAAGACGATGCAGGACCGGGGCAAAGGGTGCTTCACCGGTTCGCGCGAAGCGTAGACGGTAACTGCACCCCAACGACGAGGAGCCGCACAAAGGCGGCCGGTGAACGCATCGATGCCGTGTCTTCAGCATCCGCGCGGTTCCCGGGAACGTTGGAAATAGACGCGAAGGAATATTTAAATAACCCCCGCTATCGTGGGGATAAAAATGGAAAAGGAGGACGTTGCCTGAATATTTATTCACCGTTTATCTGCCGGGGGAGAGATGGGACAGGTCTCTGTGAATGAGAGGTCGAGAGCAGGCAGAGAGCACCGGTGCCTCCGCGAACGAACAATCTCGTGGCAGGGACTTCCGCCGCCGTGGTTCCACGACACGCACAAAGAGACTCTAGAGGAGAGATTGAAAAATCCATGCCACCGGGGTGCAGCCGCGACGCCGCGTAAACGCGGTGGTTGCGCCGGGCAAAAATGAAAGGCATCCCGGTGAAAAGGAGGAGCCGGTGGAGTTTGGCGAGGCTACTTCGAAAGCCCAGTGACCGGGATCTGGAGGCCGCGGAGAGGTCCTAGACGCTGGTGAAAAGCGAACAGCCGAGCAGGACGAGGGGATTAAATCGAGCGGCCCCGCGTTCCCGTGATCGGCGCGCGATAAACGAGAGGCGCCACTCTAAGCGCGGGGGGGGGGTGGCGTCCAGGCGTCCAGGCGTCCGGGCGCACAGGCCCCCCGCGGTTACGTGGTGAATTAAAAGGAACGAAAACGGGGACGTGGAAAGCACGGGGAGAAAAAATTCATGAGGTGAGATTCCGATGGGACAAAGGGTGTCCCGGAGCCGAGGTAGACCAGTCGAGAGGAATCACGGTGGAGGATTCTCGTTGGGCCTCGACCACACAGCGGTCGCCGAGGGACGGTTGAGGGAGGGTCGAGGGAGGGTGAAAATGAAGGAGACAGGACGGGCGGGGGCGGAGGTGGATGGAGAAGACGAGACGCTGCGGGGACGGATCGTAAGAAGGAGAGGCAAGATAGGGCGAGAGAAAAAGGGGGGCCCCGGAAGCGGGACAGGGACAGGCGAAGAGAGGACCGCGGACGATATAGAGTGAAAGCCGTGGCACGCAGTGCGCTTGTGCAAGAAGCTGCCGCTGCCCGGGAAGAGACCTCCCGGCCAGCCTCAGTCTCCGGGATGCTGGGGGCGGCGATCGTGATTCTACCCCCATTTCATCGTGCTCCGATAACATAGTCCATCTCACTCGGCCGCTGTCGCTCCGTCCGCCCGTCCATCTGTCGCTCCGATCCTCTCGGATTAACCCTCTTTCGCCTGTGTGTGCCCACAGCCTACGGTCGGCAACGTAAGACCGTAGACTCCCTTTCGCTCTCTCACTCTCTCTCTCTCTCTCTCTCTCTCTCTCTCTCTCTCCCTCTTCTTTACCCTCTCCTGCTTCTAATCTCCACGCGCTGCCTACGCGTCCTCTGTCCTTCTTCTATCCCTCTCCCTCTCTGTCCGTCGTTGGTCCCCTCTCCTCCCCGTGTCGTCAACATCCTCTTTCTCTCGCCGACCTTCCGTCCTCCATCCCTTCTCCGTCTCTACGCTTCACACCCTTTTCCGCCGAACCCTGGGTGCAGTCACCGCGAGAACCTTCAGCCAACCACCTCCCCAGCAGGTGAGCCTCCTTGGTGGCGGCGCGAGGTGACACTGGTTCGTCAGTTCGTTGGTCCGTTTGGTTGGTTTCGTTGGTTTGGTGGGCCGGTGCGTTGCTCTGGCGTTCGTCGAGGTGTGCATCGCACTCGGCTGGTGATCGTAGCCGCGCGTCGCCCGTCGCCTCTCGTCATCAGTCACCGGAGCGAGAGTGCCCCGATCCTCCCCGGCCACTCAGGTTCGGTCGTGTGCACGGGATTTTCCATTAGCTCGTTCGACCAAGTGCGCGGGATCACACAGATAGAAAACCTTTGGGGGTGGACCGGCTACGTTCCTCCCGCCGTCCTCCTTTCCCAACTCTGTCGCATCTCGTCGCGTGCTCTTCAGCTCGTTTCGCTCCGTCTTCTCGCGTCCTGCCGCGATGGCGTGGCTCGACGTTCGCTCGCCCTAACTCCGGCCCCAAAGTCTGGCTTCGACCCCTCTTTTCACGGTCTGGCGGGACGAACTCTCAGTGATCCGACGCAAGTCTGCCCGAGCCGCGCTTCCTGTGAACCGAAATAATAGCATGGTGTGTCCTTTGTTACGCAATTCGTAGTATTCGGGTCGACGAATGGTTTACTAGAAAGTCAAAGTTCCCTGCAGCCTCCCACTTCGCCCCCACCCTCTTAACATCTTTGCCAAGGGAATCTCGTTAAGAGTGGAATCCCCTTTGATCTCATAGTTATCCATAACCCAGAAGACGCAGCGCCCCGAGCGCGCGCCTCGGTGGCATAAAATCCGAGGAACGTACGCGCAAGCGTGATCCGCCGAATCGAATAAACAGAGAGCAACAATTCGGGAGAGAGTTTTGACTCCGCGCCTCCTGCCCTCCTTTCCGGAAACGGTGCCTCCGCGTCTGCCCTCTCACGCATTTCGATCAACACTGTCTTCAAACTATCCATCCAAATTCTTCTCCTCGTTAATCACCACCTACTCTCGCGGAGGGTAGTCGGGCATACCGAGGGGATCGAGCTGGCTATATAGAATTTCGGGGGAACGGTCGAGGGGCTGTTCTAGGCGTTCGCCAAAATGGCGGCCGTGACGTAATCGTGGCTGGAGCCGTCGTCGGCAGTCGTTGCGTGGATCTCGACAGGAAATCGCGCGGTGCTTTTCCCGGTGAGATCCAGCCGTGTCTGTTTTGCCGGTGGTTAGGGCCCGTTGTGAGGTGAGAAGGAATCCGCGATGGTGGGCGGCGGCGATTGCAAGGTCGCCACCGTGGAGGTGGAGGCAGCCGCGGCGGACAACACGGCGACGCTTCCTGTGACCAGGCCACTGAATCCGCAAAGCACGCCGCCGAACGCGCAGGACAACGCCGAGAAGAACAACGCGGCGAACAAAGAGATGGAGCTGAAGAACGTGCGATCCACCCCAGCGAAAAAGTAAGAGCGGCAGTAGACGTAGATTCCAAAGAAAACCGGACTCTTCTCCCCTTTCGGCCCACGACTCGAAACCCCGCCGTTATCCAGCCGTGTCGTCGCACGGGACGCGATAACGCTACACACCCTCTCGCCCACGATCGCTTCGCTTCCATTGCCAGCCGTTCGAAACCGTGGCGGGCGCCCGACGACAGTGCACTTTTAACGCGTGATTAGACGAAACGTTACGCTTTCCTCGGGCGCAATTACGCCGGGGGAACGGGAGTAGGTCAAGAATCTACTTGACCGGAACTACGTAATCCCCACGCTAACGAGTACTTGCTATTTAGGGAACGCTAGGACGCCCGACTTTTTCGCCTTTGAGCCGCCAGCTGCTGTCGGCACCGGCGTTCACTTCAGCTGCAATTAAGGAAACGACAGACGACAAACATGGTAATTGCCTGGTAATCAGGCCGACTGCATTACGAATTCCACGCTCGAACCCGCGCACACTATCGCGATATAGTATTCGCGGTCGCGCTATAGGAACAGCAGGAGAGTACCATACCTATCGTTATTCCCTGGATCGTTGAACTATCTATCGAGGAAGGAATTCCGATAGCGCATCAGCGAATACTGGGACGAGTGACGTGTTTCGCGGTGGAGAGCAATCCGGATGCGGCCATCCGACGCATCCACTCGGTCCTGGAATTGCGGAAGTGCTGTCTGTTGCACGGCTTCTGCTTGGAGAGCGGAGCCGGTTCTTTCGAACATAACGCGGAGATTGAATTTACCCTAGCGACGCGTTTCGACGCGAAAAGCAGGAACCCGAGACCGGGAAGCATTTCGATAGCTTCAATATGGGTGGAGAGAATACAAGATATTTCGTTACGAAAATGGGAGGCTAGCTCGGAGGATCCTATTGTACGTCCCCGATGCGTTATCCCGCGCAGAATCCTCCCCATTCTAGCCGCACTCTTTTCTGAAGGAGTCCTTTATGCTCGACTCGAAATGGGAGAGCGACGGACGGAAGTTTTTCGTCTGCGTTTCTATTTACGACGCGCTTCGTTAGCGGTCGCGCGCTGCCTCTGCGGAGCGGATTGCGTCGTCTAGCGTGCATTATACGCGGTCCCGGGTTATGCACTCGCGCACGTACACCACCTACTACCCCACGCTGAAAGGAATAACTAACCGACCGAGGTTGCGGCCACGAACGAATGGAAATCATTCTCGAGAAAAGAATCGAGGAAGTGGAGCGCGAACGGATTTCGTGTCGAGGAGGGACAGCGTGCGGTTTATCTTCGATATATCGAGCGAGCAGGAGGCGACAGGCCGTCGAGCATTAACCCTGGGACGCGACGCCTTTTTTTCAGGGAAATTCGATGAACGCGTGCGAAAGCGAGCGTGAAATGGGGGCGAGGGGCCCGTCCGGGATCCTCGTTCCTTTCGAATTTCGCGATCGCTTCGATTCAATTCGCGAGATAAGAGATTCCTGTGGATCGTAACAGAAGAGGGGAGATTGCGAAGTTGATAGAAAATGATTCTCACTCGTCCCTCGCAAAGGCAAAAGGGAAGAAAGAGGTCGCGCGGAGAGCAAGCATCGATCGCGCGGGATAATGGCGCGAACTAGTTTCATCGGGATTTATAATTTATTAATATCGATCGAGTGGTAAAGGGTGACAGTGATACGGCGGTGCATGCACGCAGCACGGCCGAGCAATACCTTCTCGAATTACACAGTGGCAGTCGCAATTGCATTAACATGGGCTGAAAGCGAAGCTCGGTCGGACTAGACGCTGAGACAAGGCAGTGTCGCGAGCCCCGCGAACGTGACTGCACATACCTCGCCGGCCAAATCGAGAAGCGCGAAACGCTCCGGAGAACAGTCAGCGCGACTCGAAAATAACGCCGGGATGTTGCCCCCTCGTGAATCGCCGAAACACGAGCGGGTAAAATAGATTGAAACAATGAAAGGGGGAGCGCGTGACTTGGGAGCGACGGGGAAAGAAAATCGTATTTAATGATCGAGAACCGCGAAAACGATCCGCGGTGGATTGAGACGGCTCGGGAATGAAAGAATACGCCGTGATTGGACGCGAAGGGGAGAGCGAAATTCGACGAGAGACCACGGATGAGGCGAGGGTGAGTCGAGAGGGCGAGGTACAGAGAGAAAGACCAGCGGGCTGAAAGTAGGTACATACTTCGAAATATCGACCAGGCAGCCTGGTTCGCTCGGAGTCTGTGCTGGCACCCGCTGTTTCCACTTCTCGTCGCTTTCCTCCTCGATAAGACGAGAAAAAGGCCGCGCGGCAACGCAGCTTTCGTTTTTCCTATCGCCCCGAGAACTTGCCGGAACTTCCCTCCCCCAAAGTGCCATACTCGGATCGTCCTCTCCCGAACATGGACCAACACCTATCCTTCACAGTTTCAAACTTCTCCACGAGTATAAAACAAAAGTAGTGCAACTCGATGGTAAACTGGACCTATCAATTTCACCCACACTTTCCGCGCAGCAAGAGAACTTTAATACACGCTTGTTACGTAACGCAGCGACCTCGACATTATTTAAACAAAAAAACAGAGCGCGTGGGCTCATCCTGCTTCAGCAGGAAGTGGAAATACCAACGGTTACGGTATAAAAAGTACAATGCGCGTGGAAGAGCGTGGCTCGCTAAATATCACGATCCTTTATCCAGCCTGACGATCATCGAAGAAAAAAAATGCCTGACAAGAGTGTACAGGCTCGTGCGGAGCACAATAAAGTCTGCGCCCCAACCCCTGAAATGCCAGCGTGACAAAGGGTGGTTAAGCCCTTCTTGACGATGATGCACCATACGCCGACCGAGCTCTCGCCCCCGCGGTATACCCGTGCAGACGCCGCGACGCCGCGACGCCGCTGCAATCGCAACGCCGCCTGCTTTCCAAATACACACCAGCTTTCTGATTTCCTTTTTTATTCCCATTTGCACGCCTGCGTGGCCCCCGCTGCCGCCGACTGACACAGGGATACTGGCTGCACGCGCGATTAATTGCCGCGTCGCGATCGCCCGGCGACAAGCCGCTCTCCCCTTCGCGCGTACGTAAATTATCGATTCCGGGGACCTAACCTTTAACGAGAGAGCCAACGTAGCCGGCGAACGGAAGACGAGTTCGCTCGAGACGTCGAGGCGTTAACGATCGTCGCCTCGGCGCTCTCCGCGGCTCGGGAATCGGTGGTTGTTGAAGGGGTGGCATCGCGTCACCGCCGGTAGCGGCGTTGATGCATCGAGAGTGGAGGGAACGCGCGATGCCCGCGGCTCTGCAATTAGAATTAGCGAGCTGACGGGTTGAGGGAACCGGGAGGAATCGACGGGATTGCTGGCCGAAGCTCGATTTCGTGCGACACATCGAGTGAAACGTAGTTCGACGTGGACTCGTGAGGCTCGATAGAAAACAGGTGGTAAAGTGCGTAAGCGCAAGGCTTCCTATACGTGGAGCACAACGATGGAGGTGGAAATCGTGCCATTCGTGGAGAAGAACCTGAAGAAAGTCGGGGGCGCGCCGAAACACGCTAGTAGGGTACAGATAGTACGAAAGACACGGTGAGGAGCTGGCAGCTTTATTTTTGCAAACGGTTACGAGGGTCTCGGAGATAGCGCGCGTGAGCTGATTGCCGCTGTCGGCGTGCACCCGCGAGTTTTCCATTCTTTTCCCGTTGCAGGACGTCGCTGTTCATTATCATGAGCTTCATCTACGCGAAGCTGCTGGTGGTGGTCTGCATCGCTTACGTGATAAGCGAGGTGGTCACGCACAAGCTGCCGCTCTACTACTACGAGGGCTTCTTCACGTACCTGTACGGTGTTAGCATCTTATTCCTGCTGTACGTGTTCTGCTTCCTGCTCCAAGAAAGCGCCTGCTGCGCCAGAGGAAGCGACACACCGCCCCCGCCACCCAGGCCGCCCAAGCCGCCCAAGGAGCCCAAGGAGAAGAACAAGAAGAAGGACAAGAAGGACAAGGAGCAGAAGGCCGCGAAGAACAAAAAGGAGTACCAGGTACTTTGCCTCTCGTATCTTAGCCCGCGATAAAGAAGAGGGACGCGGTAATTAGATCGCCAGCGTCACCTAGGTGAGATCGAAGATTACCCAGACTCTAGACAATTAGTTACTCTCGTCTCGTGTCTGCATCACGCGCATTACGCGTTACACTCGGATCTGTGAAAGAACTCGCGTGTGAAGCGTGTTTTCGAGCATCGAGTCGATGATGCCATTTTAAGAGAGTCACTTACGGTGCTGACGCAAATGGGTTATCCGTCATCATCGACCGTGCAGCAGAAGGCACGTGCCACCGTTCCCTCATTCGGTATCACGTGATTGCACTTGCGAAGTGAAACTCGGCAGTTTCCCAGCATGCTAGAGTCCGCTGCCCTTTCGTCGTCGAGGCGGTAATTACGAAATTAGTTCGAATCTCGCATTCGACGGTCCGACGGCGCGGCGTTCGGGTGGGAGTTAACGACGATGCTCGTTTGAGAGAGAAAAAAAAAACTGATTCAGGACGCGGCTGACGTCGAGGCTGGAGTGGCCACTCGGGCTTTACGGAAGCGGAAGACATCCCAGAACGATCAGAGCCACGGAAGCTTTTTCCTCAGAATCGGGGCAATCGGTGAGGGAATGGGAACTGGAGATTATCGGCAGATATCTCTAAGATCTTGTACGATTGTCTGTTTTAATCCACAGCTTTCGGTTTGGGTACGATGGTCTACAACGGTTTAGAGTTCGGCACCTTCTTCGAGGTGCCACCCACGTCACCCTGTTACCAGATACTCCAAGGCATCAACCCCGTTCTGCAGATGATATTCACCTTCATGCAGATGTACTTCATCTTCATGAACTCGAGGGTAGGTACTTGAACGTCGAGGATGATACTTTATCGTGTAGCTTTCTAAACGAGCGTTTCGCCATTCGTCTTCCCAGCTGAACATTCATCGCTTCAAAGTGATCGCTCGCTTTGGCCTGATGCACGTGGTCGCCACAAATCTTTGCGTGTGGATTCGCACTCTCGTGCTGGAGAGCATCAAGGAGATCACCAAGCATCACCAGAAGATGGGGAAGTTCGAGGCGGGCATCCTTGGTCAGTTGAGTTTAGGGGTGTTTGGGGCGCGCTGTATAATGCTCGAGGGGAATATAGGGGTGTGATCGATGCGGGCACGTTTTCAGAGAGCATCAAGCAACACTCTATGCGAAACGCCGGTGCCATATTGGGAACGGCGCCTCGAGACGTTGCTCTTTTGCGCGAGGCACCCTTGACGGCCACGAGGTCGTCGACCGTCACATCGACCATCGCCAGCTCGACCGCCGCCTCGTTGGGTCGAGTGATGAGAACGACGGCCAGAGCGGTCGCGAGGGCCGTTACGACGCCGACAACCACCACTACAACGGGTTGGAACACTCCGGCTTCGACGTCGGCCTCCACCTCGGCGCCCTTGCCTAATTTAACCACCACTACCGCTACCACCCTGTCCACCCTCCTGACTACGCTCGCACCGAAATCCACCACCGAAGAGAGGACCACTCCGCCCACCACGACCATCGTCACCGTCACACCTAGCACCACTACAACCACCACACCTTTGACAACTTTCTCGAGTTTCATCATGGAGATGCTGGATGCACCGCAGGCGGACAGTAAGCAAGAGGTGCGAGATCCATTGCGTAATCAACGTTAATTGGAGGAGTTCGGGGGGGGGGGCATTAGCTATATCTGTGAGATTTGAAACCGTACCGTTATTCCGCGTGAACCGTAGAGGGGACCGAAAAAGTAATAATTAGGTTTCGAAACGTTCCAGTCTCGCGTGCACAGCTAAGGAGTTTGATTTAATATTATTTCTTCCTCCTTACTTAAGAAGAACCTTAAGCATCCAGCACTAGAGGAACACCCCCCCACGACAGATGAATAATACAATAATATAATAATAAATAATAATACAGATACACCAGACCATCGAGACGAGCAACCAGACGAACAGCAGCGAGTACTGGAGCCCGAACTTCGGAATCTACGCGGAAGCCCTGACGGACGAGGAGATCGCGTCTAATTCGTGCGGCCGAGTGAACATCATGGGCACCATCGTGCAGGACGCGGAGCCCTACCTCTTCCCCTTCATCATCGAGTATAGCCTGATCGGGGCAGCGGTGATCTACGTGATGTGGAAGCACATCGGTCGACACCCCCGTTGGCCACATCAGGTAGAGGCTGACCTCGAGCGCCGTCTCGAGGCCATGCTCTCGCGAAGAGCCGTTGCCCTGGCACACGCAGGTAACTACTCCCTCCATTCCTTAGTCTTGCAGCTTGGTTAATTGGCACTTGAGGCAGCACCCGACGCGCTAATCACAAGCCACGACTAAAGACACGACCACCCCTCGACGCGAACAATATAGGTCACACAAGGGTGGACTGTGTAGGAGCGAGCAAGGGACTGTTCTTCGGCCTCCTGCTGCTGGTTGGCTCCCTGATCTGTCTGATCCTGTTCTTCGTGCTCATCCACCATCCGGACTTCGGCCTCGTCGCCATCTATCTAGCCGACGTCTCCCACTGCGTGCTGATGGTCCTCTCTATCGTCGCCATCATCGTCGGCTTCATACGCGTGCAGAGCCTCAAGTTCAAGGCCGAGGAGCAGAGCGACCTGAACGACATCCTCCTGCGCGTGTCGGCCTTCGGGCTCTTCGTCTACGCGGTGTTCAGCGTGATCGCTGGCTCCCTGGCGGCGTTCACCCACGAGCCGAACCTGCTGGTGATGCTGACCGGCCTGCTCTCGGTCGCCCAGGTGATCCTCCAGATGCTGTTCATCGCGGACGTCTCGCGCAGGAGGGTCCATCTGCCCGAGCACGACCGCAGCAAGCCGGGCAGACAGGTGGTCACCTTCCTGCTGATCTGCAACCTCACCATGTGGGTGATCTACACGTTCGAGTCGCAGAAAGTGATGGCGAACCCGGTGCAGCTCGACTTCTACGGCTTCCTCGCCTGGGCCATCGTGCAGAGGGTCACCCTGCCGCTCTGCATCTTCCACAGGTTCCACAGCGCGGTCACGTTCGCGGAGATATGGAAGACCAGCTACAAGGCGCGCCTCGAGTAGACCGAGGGCGCCTCGAGCGGACCTCTCGTCGGGATCAATGGCACGGAGGGCGATGGTCGTTCGCGGGATGAATCGAAAGAGGCTGAAGCGAGATTCTGAGGGCCGAGGTCGCGCGTCTATTCATCGCTCAAACATTCCTGGCTGAATCGAGACCTTTGTCGCTCGAATCGATCCCGATCGATCTCCGTCGAGCGCGTAACGGAAAAGTGCATTTCACCAGGTAAGAGCCACCTGCGGGGGGGAGGGGGCTTGTACGAATCTACCCAGGCGAAATCAGCAACAAAAGTAGGAGCACCGTTGATTCGATGGTTCGTCGAGGAGAGAACGGAGAAGCCCATCGACGGTTAGAATCGAGCGTCCTCGATGTCTTAGGTTCGCGATCAACGCGCGGACCCACGGAGGATCGCGATGCGTCGTTTTGTTCTTTTACACGCGTTACGTTTTCTTCTCGGTTCTCTTTGCTTAGAGCGTCAAGACACGAAGAGGGAGGCATGGGTCAGGAGGAAACAGATCGACGACCGATCGTCACCGAGATCGTTCGCCCACGGCGACACAGCACACAAACGAACGCATACAGGGCCCATTTCCTTTCACACGCGTTTCTCACCATTTTACGACCTCTATATACTGCCGCCAAATTTTCTACTTTTATATATATTATATATTATATATGTACCTTCGCCCCCCCCCCCCCATCGTGCATCGAGATCATCGTGGAAATCGGTCCGCTCTTCGATCATCCTTTCGATGGATTATTCTCGAACGACGTCATTCGATCGAGCCGAATCGCCGAAGAGGTTCGGCGGCGACGATTACACCTCCGTTTAATATGCCTAGAGGAAAGACGAAGGGCGAACGGGCTTCTCGAGGAGTCACCTCATTAGCGGACAAACACGTTCTTCGTTAGCACGGTCCCGGATAGCTTTAGGCGACAAGCCGCGATCTGTTTCTCACGGGCGAATGGGAGGAGAAACAGCTACGATGGCCAGGCTAGAGAAGGGCCTCGATGCAGGAACAGGGTACGGGGATTTCGGTTGCGCTGCGTTCAAGCAAGGGCACGCGTTTTCTTTGGTCCCGCGAACGATCACTTTTGTTCCCGCGAGTTAGGAGTCGCCGTTCCCTCGGATCGATCGTAGGATCGGGGGATGGGTAAAGTCAGAGGAAACACGCCAACGATATTCCGACGTTCTTTCTCGTTGCGTGCTGCAAAGTACAAAATCGTTTCTAACTTTTAGAATCTTTTATCGACACGCCGTTTTCGACATTCACGCTCCGAGGGGCGTTCGCGAACGAACGCAGTACGCGGTGGTGGAGATGCGGCGAGCCGTAAATTCGACGATGAAGCGCGTACGTCCACGATCGAGGCAGAAAAACTGCGAGCCATCGAGAGTGCCGCGCATTCGTCGATGGAACGAATGGAACAAGTACTATTATTACGACCTTATGCGAGCCTCCGCTCCTTATTTCTCCTCGTTCTTTTCAACGTCTCAGCGCCCGGGGCGTGTTTACTTTAACGCCAGAGCCAGTCGGACCGACCCAGTCTCCTACCTCTTTCCCGCTCGCGCTGCATGCGCGGCCAGCGAAATAGGAAAGTAGGTGAGTTGCTTGGCCACGTGTTAAAGTAAACAAGTCCGAGCACCGAAGCGAGCACGTCTGAAAGAAACATAGGAAGATAAACACGCGTGGGGGTGGTAAATTGTAAGGAGTGTTGTGTCTCACCCCATTGATCCTCTCGCTCGCTCTCGTTCCTTCTATTGACGGATCCACGGAATCTTAAACGGGAACGCTGTAACCCCGGCTCTGGTGGCCTACTGTCTCGGTCCGACTACCGATTTCGCGACTTTCACTGGCTTCTGATACCCGAAATTTACCTAGCTGCGTCTCCGTCGCCGTGTATAGCCACGTGTATAAAGGAGAGGGACAGAGGGGTCCGGTGAGACGAGAAGAGCGATGACCGGGGGATGAAAGAGCAGAGGGATGATTGTCGTGTGACGAGAACGACGCGGATCATCGTGTATAGAGAGTAATCTTCTTCGTTTCTTTTATCCTCATTTTCTTGTTTTGGCTTCGAACGACCCCGAACGCCCAGAGGATGCTCACTCTGCGGCGGAGGGGGACACAATGATAGGTGATACGGATGTAGATTTAATCGGGAGGCACTAGGAGTAAGGGAAAGAGAGATATCGGCGGAAGGTGTTTGGAGGAGTGAAGAGGGGCGCAACAAGATTATAAAGACGACGAAATTATAGCTGGTACACAGGTAGAGGATCTCACGCGCAGCAAAACACTCATCCCCCCCCCCCCCCCCCACATACAACACACGATACACCATTCACGGAAGAATAGTTGTTATTACCATTATCGATTAGCGTTTAAGCCTATCTCGGGAACGAATGGCAGAACGAGATAGAATCGACCTTTCGCATTTACCTTCGCTATGGATATCGTGAGTAGATCGTTGAGCACAACATGCAAGTGAAAAAACAAAAAAAGAACCGTTGTTTACATAGTGGTTATACGTTGTGAAATCCCTCCGCGGATCCCCGTGAGGCACGGGAGGGGAAACGAACAACCACCTCCCCGAGTCGAATTGTACGTATCTAGCTTCTTTCGAGTCTAAATATTTTAATTCTTAGACGTATGTATAGAGGAGGAGGGCAGCTGGGAGGGGCAGGGCCAGGGGACGGGAGTGGCGAAGATTGTGAAACAAGATTATACATAAAGATTATACACTATACATAATTGTAATCCGACGACGATATTATCGAGAATGGGGGAAAAAAAAAGTAACACGATATAAATACAAATATAAATTAATATATAAATATAGATAGATATATATGTATAAATGCGATTACGGAGATGATGTTTTATTAATTTCGATATGCGCGAGCGCGAGCGGAGTGATGCCTGGGAACATGTAAATAAACGATGCACAGTAAATTATTGTTCAGCCGAGTGAGTGTGGAAATGAAAGCGATCACGCTGCGAGCTCTGTGTCGCGAGGGGGTCGCGGTCCAGAGGGTCGAATTAATTCGAGAACACCCCCCTTGCCTCCGATCCCCTCGTAGCCGAATGGAATACCCGCGAGGAACGCGTAACCGTACATGCGCGGGCCCGCGACCACTGATCTCAATCGAAAGCAAAACATACGGCAAGTTGGAAGAGATAGCCTTTCCTCCGCTCGATTCACGAAAGGGAGGACACGAGACGGAGCCACCGCGACGTTCAAACGAAAACCCTTAAGTTAACAAGGCACTGCCACACAGGACCAACAATTGTCGAACAGAGGGAAACGGTAGCAGCCACGGAGCCAGCAATGCGTAGGAGAGAAACGACGCAGAGGAGGACAAGGCGCGCGATAATGCAACAAGGGAACCAATATACCCTGCCAATCTCCCAACAAAACGTTGAACGATAGAGAGTGTAAGACGCCGGTACCCTTCCACACGATTTATCAGAGTACATGTGTTTATGCGTGCATCTGCGTGAGTGCGAGAGAGACTGAGGAACGGTGCGCGTGCATTGTTCGTTTTCATTCGGCGAACAACGTCTTTGTATACTCTGGCCGTGTTCTAGAGAACAGGAGGAGGATCATGGTTCTTGTATATGTACATCAGTATCTCGATAGTAGCCGTAAGCCTAACCAAAATGGGTCGCGGATTTGCTGGGCGATCGGCGGGAATCGCAAGTGGAATCGCGCTAAAATCGTGCAAAGGCTTCGCGAACGAGACACGTCGGAGCATCCGCGAGAGAAATCGGGATTGCGAGCGAGTTGGCGCTCACACGAGGCGCAATTATTCCCCGTGACGACGACGGGATACGCGAGCGTTTATCCAAGGCAAATCCGCGACTGCGTGTCGTCATTTAACATTACGTAGTGAGTTTTCGATGTCTTCGAGCATAATTAACAGTTCGTACACGTACACAATACGCGCGCACAACCGACATAACATGACGACTCTGTCAGAGACACGGGATGATACGGGGGAGGGCCGGCGATTATGGGGGCGATCCCGCGTCGCATGATTTCGAACGTGGGGCACGCGCTCCTGGATCGCGGGACACAAGGACAAGGAAATAAAGAAACTCTACAAATTTACATGTTGTCGTGTAAGCAGTTCTTCGAAGTCGAGTAGCGACGATACGACCGTAACACTCGTAAATTCGCTCATTCATCGATTCCCATTTTGATTGTATAACGTTAACACGCCGTTTCATTGTAATCCGTTGGGGCGGCATGGCACGGTGCCGCCGTAATTTGTAACGATATACGATTATATTGGTTAATAAAAGTTATCTAGATGTAATTTGCGCGATGCAATTTCCTATCTTGGCTAGCAGCGGAGAAACCGGAAGCCACCGTGTCGTCAGAATGGGCGACCACTTGGTATGTATCGAAGAGACGACGACTCGAGTCGATTCATGGGCCTTCAGATAGCATTGATGATGTTTGTTAGTATTTATCAGGGAGTCGAGACCGATATAAATTCGGTTACGGTCGCGGTCGCGGTCACTGCGACGGCCGATATGGCATTTACGGTCCGGTCGACCAATACTGGTGAGCGACGAGCGGTCCGGAGTTTTCTCTCAACCCGTAACCGAAAGAGAAATTTTCTGAGTGGACCGGTCGACCGAAAGTCTTGACCGGTCAGGAATACGGTCGCGTTAATTTATGGAGAGGTTCGAGTTAATGTATGGAGAGGTTCGCAAAACGGTCAACCGAGAGTCTCGACCGATTGCAATACGGTTGACGCAGAGTCGGGAGAGATTTAGAAATGCGGGCAACTAGAATTCATCACCTCCTGAGAAATAGGAAGAAAATAGAAATACGCTCGATTAAAATTTGTGAGACAAATTGTTACTATCCCGGTTGCGAATCGCAAATCGCGATTAAAATTATTTAGTAGGTTATTTTAATTATTTTTTATCACGTTAGTAACCTGGCCTTGCATCTTTTGCAATCCACGGCGAAATACATAGTATAAATGAAACAAATTTATAATAATAAATTAAATCAATTAATTTAATTTATATATAAATTCTTAAAAATACATTTACGTCTTTTTCTAAATTTATTAAATTTTATAGATAATTTTATAAACACCTACTTTAAATATTTTTATAAATGAAATATTACATTTATAGTCGCAATGAAATATTTTTATAAATAACTTTCAGAAATAATTTATATTTTTAACAATAAAATGTTTAGTTATAAATAAACTAAGTTAATGATAGATAAGTTTTAAAGATTAACAATTTGTTTTGGAAACAACAACAGTCAATTTTCAGAAGTTTGCACGCTGATAACGCCAAAGTTTTTTCAAAAGTAAAACGTTAATGTTAATAAAATTCTCACCATTTATAATGTACCTATGCATATTGTACAAGAAATTGAATTTTTGGACCAATTGATATAATGAATGAAATTGCAAACATTTATGATATTTTCAATATTACAAACACAATACTACTTATGTGTTTTTATTTTTCGACTAACATAGCAGGAAGGTCATCCCACTCGATCACTTTTTGACGTTGATGTCAGGAATTTTGATCAAAATGAAACATGATGTACCTAGTCGATGTGAAATTAGAGGGAGTTAGTTATTATTTTGATGGTTCCGAATTTGTTTCAGAACCACAGTTGTGAATTGATTACTATTTGCAATATTTGCATATCCCTTTTTGAAACTACGCTATACTTATAAACTTTTATCTTTGGAACTATTTATCATATTGCATTCATTCTTTTCTTTTTTAATTTAGATTATTTTGCCTATTCACATAATATTTTATGAAATTCATTTTTGTAACATCAAAATAAAGCCCTGAGTAAAATAGCAATTACTGAAAACAATTTGAAATCTTTAGCAAGCTAGGACTACATCTTCCATGTTAAGAATGGTGTGGTAAACATCTTCTTAATGTAGTGTTTCAAATACAACAATGCCTCGGTACATCGGCGCAGTTTGAGACCGACAGTGTCAGAGTAACAAATAACTGCAACAGTCTGCTGTCACAAATCCCGTCACGAGAGAGACAAACAATGTGAGCGACAGGAACAGCATACATACCTTCCCGGCCTATTCAGCTAGGTCGAACTGAACCGAACCCACCCGAACCAAACCGACCCGGAGCCCTGTACCATTCGGGGGCGACCGGTCCCCGTCGTCTCAGAATTACGGTCCCCGAATTCCCGACCGAAGTGCAATTGGTCAGGAGCTTCGGTTCCCTTTTGCATCCTCTCACTATTACGGTCAGAATTTCTCTCCACTTTCGTTACGGTTACTGGTTACTTGACCGATATGTGACCGGTCTGAATTTCGGTTTCTGCTTCGGTCTCGACTCCCTGATTTGCATCCCGACAATTTGCCTACGGTTGGGAATCAATTGGGGGGTGGTTAGTAGTTTCGCCTACAAACCCCGTCTATTGGGCCAACTGTTTAATATTGCACTCATCTTCTAGTGATTTGTCTACGAATAACCAATTCTGGGCCAACTAATAATGCCCTACGGAAATACATTTAGTTAAAGATAATAAAAACAAATATATAGGTTCGGATGAAAATAAAATCATATCCCAAAGTAATTGAAAGAATTTTGAACCCACATTGGCTACACTTTTTATGAAGTCTGTCTGGGGGAACAGAGGGTTGAGTGGAACGGTTGACGTCGACAGTCACAGGACGCAAGCCGCCTCGCGAGCGAATGGTCCCGTCTGTCATTTTGTACACTGTTTAAGTTTAAGGCTACGGTTATACTGGATCTTAGAGCATATACGAAGAGAACTAGTTTAAAATGAGTCTACCTAACTTTTTAATTTTGCCAGTTGAAATTCTAACATTTTCCCGTTACCTATAAATAATAAGTATAATTCAAAATCCAACCGTTTGCCTACCGTTGGATTACTATTACATATAGTACGGTAGGCCCTATAAATGGTTGGGCAACAGTAGGAAAGCCTACCTTGGCCATCTGTTGTTGGCCCAACCTGAAAAAAAAGTGCCAAATCTAACTGTTGGCCAACTAATATTATATGCATGGCCCAACTGTATGCCAACCAAAAATGGTACTAGGGATATGTCACACTTTTCAATTCTTGTATGTTACTGTATAATATTTTCATCTACTTTTTGTTGTGATTCGGATACTTCATTATGGAAAATTTTTATTGTAACTTTTTTGAGGCATTGCTGAATGTGTTTAGAATAAAGTAATGCTATGCAAAAATCAAAGTATCCTTTTTGAGGAAAGGCACGAATAATTTTGTTTTGATATGATATGAGGGGTTACATTGGACAGATAACACGTAGGATAGGCTTGAATGACTGGGATTCTTAGGGGCCCCAGTGCTGCCACTGGCCCAAGAGGCCAGTTATTTCAGCCTATGAATACGAGCTTGCACCGCACACTCTTACAGTTTTTCTTATCCGATGTACACCCGCGGTATCGTTGGCTTCGAGTTCCCCTTTCGCGCGGCTCTGGAAAACACCATGAAGGTTGGGCTCCTTAATGGCCCAACAGGCTATTTGTCATTTTAAATAAATTATATATTCATTGGATTATTCATTATCATTTCTTTCCATCTGTCCAAACTATCCCCGTGCTATGTCCAATGTAACCCCACCAATGGGGATACTTTGGACAATATGCATCTCTGAACTTTTTTCATCTCAAAGTAATACTACGGAATGTAAGGCCCGTTTCTCAGGTTCAAATGAATAGCGCACATTCTGAGCTATCGAATGGTGTACAATTTATAGCCGTAAGGCATCTTACAGGCCCGCTAAAGACTATTAATCAAAAATTGTCCAAACTATCCCCGGTCTCCCCTACAGTTTCTTATTGGAAAACTTTTTACAAGCTTCGCGATTGTTGGATATTTCGTGTCTGACGTGAGTGCATGATGGAATGTAAAAGTCCAAATTGAATCAACACTCCAAGAGGAGATACTGCGATTATGATTTATTGTTTAAAGAAGGAAAGATGTTCCTTTTCTGATTAAGCCGCGTGGGCATCAATATTCTTTCTCTCGGCTCTCGATGGAGCCATTCGTTCTTTGCGACTTGTCTGTTACAGACGTATATTCCAACTTCTTTCTTATTCAAGGTTTTAGATTGTAGTAACAAAAGACTTGTTTTAATTAATCGCCTACCCCACAACCAACAGCGATACAGTCGAGATACCAATTCCGTGTTACCATTTGCACATAAAATGAATACTCATTCTGCCTATGTACATTTGCATGAGCATAGTGAGGCGTTAGTAATTACCCTAGTAGCATTTTTGGTTGGCCAACGGTTGCCAACAGTTGGGAATTAGTTGGGATATAGTTAGTGTTTGTGCCTACAAATTCCCAACACAGGGCCTACGGCAAAAAAGTTACGACAGTTTGCCAACGACTATTCAATGTTGGGCCTACAATTGTTATGGTTGGTTAATTAACAAAAAGTTACGACAGTTTGCCAACGAATATTCAATGTTGGGCCTACAATTGTTATAGTTGGTTAATTAACAAAAAGTTACGACAGTTTGCCAACGAATATTTAATGTTGGACCTACAATTATTATGGTTGGTTAATTAACAAAAAGTTACGACAGTTTGCCTAGGAATATCCAATGTTGGGCCTACAATTACGATGGTTGGTTAATTAACAAAAAATTTACAACGATGATTAAATGTCGTCTTACAAACGTCAGAAAATTTGCTACATCAAAAAACCTGTTGTGATTTTTCTATTCTTATTTATAAATACGTAATGAGGACGTCTGTCTTAAGACAAATGTGAAATTTTAAGGAATGAGTCTAAAGGTTGGATGATGATATTTTGTAGAATATTTCGCGTCACTGCACAGTTTTCATAAACAATTAATACTAGTTATGTAACTAGAAATTATAAGTGTTTACAAGGAAGTGTGTTGGTCAGCTGCGAACAGCCGTTGCTTTGTAAGCGGAAAGTTTGGGTTCGATTCTCCTCACCGCGAATTTTTTTTTTTTTCCTAAACCAGACCTGAAGAAGACGTATTTACGACGTCTTTTGAAGTTCTTTAAGACGCCTTCTGGACGTTTTTAAGACGTCTTTTGGATAGAAGCCTTCAGTTGGGCCCAGTTGGGCCTATGGAAAGAAACCTTCGGTTGGGCCATCGTGTTAAGTGACGTTGGGCCTACGTTGGTTACAATCGTTGGCCCATTTAAAAATAGCGCGACACTTCAACAGTTGGCCAACGGATAACACGTCATTGGCCCAACAAACTCCCAACAAATAAATGCTACTAGGGTAACACGAGAGGTAATGAAAGCTCCACGGAAAGTAGATATAAGTAAGAGAAGCAATCGCGAGATCTAATTTTCGTCAAATATTGATATTGGTTGATAGATCTATATACTATATTGCGTCGGTAAGGTAGGGAATGACATCGAAATGATAAAAAACAATATAAATTCTTAACTTTGGAGTCGCAAAAAATCCTTCTCGTAAACATCGTCTTTATGCAAAATAAAACTATCTTCAAAATTATAGCTAAATCGGGTTTGACTGGTTTTCGGAAGTTTCGCCAAATGTGCTCAAAATGTCGTACACAGATACTTCATTGATACATAAAAGTACTTTGAAGAATTTATCAAGATCGTTGGCGCTTCTATTTTTTTAAATAAGTCTACTAACTAAGTACGCTAACGGAAACTACGCTGTAAGTATAGTAATATTGTAGTAATTACTAATAAGGCAACACTCTATTTAATGTTAAGCCCATAATTTCTCAAGAAAATGAAATGCCAGCGGCGCGAGCTATAAACTGGAAGACCATTTAAAAAATTAATATAATGTACTAACGTTCAGCTAATAAAAATGCAAATTCACTTTTTATTGAAAATATACTAGACACCCGTTACATCGGCGAATACTGTACGTTATGTTCTCTTAATCTCAACAATATTCTTCGTAATATGTATCGATTTATGTAACGGATAAAACCGCTTGGAAAAATTCAATCGCTATCAATCTTCTGGCTTTGTTTTCGAATTTGAACTGCGTTCGATTACGCGCGCATGCATCACCAACACCGACACCCGTAATATAAATTCCGCAGCATGATTCTTTATTCATTCCCTTATTCTTGATAGAAATAAGTGTCTGTTAGAGAATTTGTAGGAATCATTTATTGCTCGTTGCTTCATAGTGCCGCCTTTTAAGACGCCCCCATCCCCAGCCGATAAATCATATTTCAAGTCGTGCGACACGAACTCCCATAAGATGTAAAGCCTATTCTAAACATCGTCTGTGCCTAAATATAAACAACATGGCGGATAAGATGGATATAATATTATACGTAAAAAACAGTATCTAATGAATCGATACGTCAACTATGCGCCGCCGCAATAATTGTATATGCCATTAGGCGATTCGCCCTTGCCATTGTACTGTTAAAAAGTAGTGTCCTTTTAAAAAATGTCGGCTGAAAAGGTAGGTTATGCATTACCAACTTTTCATGGCATTTGAGATCACTGTCACACGAATGCCTTCCTTTATTTCCACTTTCCTCAAGTGTCTGATACAGTCCAAGTGTTCATTTCGAATGTCTATTGAATTGTCAAATCCTTTCAAAATAGGTGCTTTATCAGTTGTATCAACCCCACGGTTCTGGTACCGTATTCGTCTCGTGGCGCCCTGGTAACAGCACTCATTTAGCAACCACCGGTTACGATTCCTCGGTCGCTATATTCGACAGACAAGGCGACTTACAAGAGCGCATTAACATCGCTGGCTTGTGCACCGGTTTCGGATGGGACTCCGACGGAGACCTGTTGGCTATTATATCCCAGAATTCTTCTGCCATCACATTGTGGGACGCGACCACAGGGAAGAAATCGCAAATAGACGCCGGTGTAAGAGACGGACTGTCGTGCGTAATGTGGGCCAAAAGAACTTGCTTGTTAGCTGTGGGAACACAGAAAGGAAATTTGGTACTTTACGACCATATAAATGCCAAGTACGATATTCCGTTCTATCAATAGTCAGCGTAGAGGTACGGTCTTGAATACGATTTTATGATTGAAACAGGCGGATACCGGTCTTGGGAAAGCACAAGAAACGTATAACTTGCGGAGCTTGGTCTTACGAGGGCCTCCTCGCTTTGGCCAGCGAGGACAAGGTTTTAACGATTAGCACAAGCGACGGGGACACTCGTCGCGAAATACCGCTTCAAGGTGATCCGTCTGATATTCAGTTCAATGAAATGAAAATGGATCACAGAATCGGGGGTGAAAATACAGTATGTCTCTTTACTAGAATATTGTTACGGACGATGTAATTATATACTCAGTTACATAAAATATTAATCTCCTGCTATCTACTAGGTATCTCTTATCATTAGTAAAACCACTTTATTCTTGTATAATATTTTGGATCCAGAAAATCCAATTGAATTAGCTTTTCAAAAACGTTACGGTCCTATTGTTACTTATAAATGGTAAGGGCATGGTATCATGAATTCATTTACTTGGAATAATCGCTGCACTCTTGATAATTAACGTCCTCTAATGTTATTTCCGTATTCGGTATATTTCAGGTACGGCGACGGATATATCTTAGTTAGCTTCGAGACCGGATATTTCACTGCGATATCCACGCACATCAAAGAGGTCGGCCAGGAGCTGTTTCAAGTTAAGAATCATAAAGATTGTTTAACTGACTTGGCAATAAGTCAAGTGGTAGGAAAGATCGCTACGTGCGGAGATAATAATATTAAAATACACAGCCTGCAAAATTTAGAGGAAACTGAGAAGTTAATTACTGTGAGCGGCGAGACTGGTATTAGCAAAATAGAATGGTCCCCGGATGGGACAATGCTCGTAGCCGTCAGTTATACTGGCAACGTTTTAGTCTATTTAATAGAAATCCCCAAATTATCTAGCGTTTGTGGCAATAAAATTGCGTTACTCACCAGCTTAACAGAAGTAGCGGTCCATTTATACACATTAGACCAGGTACACGCAGGACGCATTATACGAAAGAAAGACACAGTATGTAACGTTATACACGAATACCCGAAATTACCTTCCAGGAGAAGCCAGAGCCAATAATAATTAATACTATAATCGAGCCGTCGGTATTAGCAGTGGGACCCATGCACATCGCAGTGGGTTTAAATAACAGAGCACTGTTCTGGGATATATCTGGAAGTAGCTATAATACTGCAATGCACTTCGAAAGGGATTACCTTGCAACGATAGACAGCATAAAATTGAACGAGTCTTACGTTTCCGTTCTGTTTGATGGGAAATTACAGTTGCACTCGGTAACAAGTATATTAAAATGAACAACAATGCGCGCCGAAACGTACGATTGAATGAGTATGCGCTAACATGTTATTGTTGTAGATTAAAATGGATGAGTCGCTGTCGAAGGATGGGAAGGATACGAAAATGTTTCCAGATTTAAATGCTTCGGATTTTCGAATAACGTGCCATGCTCTCAGCCCAGACTTCTTGATCTATACCAGCGATGTGAGTTACTTTTTAAGTATTTTAATACATGAAAACTGGAAAATATATCGAAACACTAATTTGCATTTGTGGCGCATTTAGATGGGCCATATAGTCTACTTTTGCTTAGAAGTTTTCAACCAATGTACAGAACATGTACACGATAACGGTATAAAGGAAATCTATTTAGACGCGAATGGGACGCAGTTATGTTTTATAGATAATAAGTCGGACGCTTATGTATATAATCCTGTACAAGAGACTGTTTTACCAATTCCCGATTGCCCGGATTGTATAGAGGGTGTGATTTGGGATGAGAATATTATGGAGCGCAATATATTCGCCCTATACAATAAGAGTATTATCATCGCGTATATAGTCGTGAAGTATTTTATCGAAGGTGAGCCGAAAACTGTAGATATTACGGTATAAATGGCGCGGGTGTGTTAAAGATGTTTTACAAATAGGTGCAAAAATCATAAAAATAAACACGAACAAACTGCCATCCGAAACGTTGCCGCTGTTAATGTATTCTGGAGAATTGACGTTGAGTTCGACCAGTAATAAATTGATTCAAATTACATTGTCATCGCACGAAGACGTGGGAAATATCGTGGAATCGAAAAAAATGGAGGAAGTTTTAGAGAATCAAATTCTATGCAGAAGGTAAAATTTCAATTGTCTATTAACTTGGTTAAAAAATAACGTTTATACTCGTATTTCAGATTCCAACAAGCGTGGAGCACCTGCGAGAAGATTAACGAGAAAGAATCGTGGCTGAAGTTAGGAGAAAGTGCAATCGCAAACTTAAATATGGAGTTTGGTAAATTTTAATATTGTTATTACTACGAAGAATTATAGAAATTGTATCGATCTTTCGTCGCTAATTAATTATCTTTGACTGCAGCGATCCGCGTCTATCGGCACATAGAAGATGCTTCGATGGTTTGGGCATTGCAAAAGATGGAGGATATAGACGAGTTGCCATTATTATGTGGCCATGCATGTATCTTGCTTGGCGACTACAATCAGGCAGAGAAATACTTTTTACAATCTTCGGAACCAGTACAAGCGTTATATTTAAGAAGGGATTTAATGCAGTGGGAACAGGCGCTGAATTTGGCGCAGAAGCTGAAAGCTGACGAAATTCCTTACATCGCTAGAGAATACGCCCAACAATTGGAATTCACGTACGAGTTTTACATCAAGCCTATGAATTGTTTGTGGCAGAGGGATATTAATATCGTGCGTTTCGTTTCTTTAGGGGTAATTATCCAAAAGCTTTAACCAACTATGAACGTGGGTTGGTAGATTCCAATCACTCGTCCAGCACAACTATACACAATCCACAGCATCGAAACCTATGCCTTGCTGGAATCGCAAGAATGTCGATTAGATGCGGCGATAGTAGAAAGGGCGTGAGCATAGCTGTAGATAACGAGAGTTCAAGACAGTTGCGAAAGGAATGCGCCGAAATATTAGAATCGATGAAGGTATGTGGAATCCTGCGTATATAATCTACAATTTCATCAATTTAACTGATTTTACAGCAATTTAATGAAGCTGCATTACTATACGAGAGAGCAGAATATTTTGACAAGGCAGCGTCCGCTTACATAAAACTGAAGAACTGGCAGAAAGTGGGATTACTTTTACCACAAGTATCATCTGCTAAAATTAATATACAATATGCCAAAGCCAAAGAATCCGAGGGCAAGTACGAAGAGGCGGCTAAAGCATTTGAGACCGCAAAAGATTTCGAAAACATAATCAGAATTAATCTGGAACATTTGAACAATCCCGGTAATCTAATTACTTCATTTACTTCTAAGGCATTTTGTATAATATATTTAACTGTGTTGCAAATATGCACTTATAGTTTTATACATATTACAGCGCGAAGTGTTGAAGTGGTACAGCAAACGAAAAGCATAGAAGGAGCGAAGATGGTTGCGAGATACTTTCAAAAAATGAACGATTACAATTCAGCGATCAAGTTTTTGATCTTATCGAACTGTCACGACGAAGCCTTTCAGCTGGCCAGCCAGCATGGTAAAATGGAGTTGTATGGGGAGATCTTAATAAACACAGTGGACGACGACAACGCGCGAAAGGAAGACTTCAGAAGTCTTGCCATGCACTTTGAGTCTCAGAAGAATAATCTTTTGGCGGGGAAATATTACTTTCATGCGAAGGAGTATCAGAAGGCACTGCGGCATTTATTGAAAGCGGCCCAATTAATAACAGACGAGGACGAGGTCCTCACACTAGCTATAGACACAGTTGCTTCCTCAAAGGATGACAAACTAGCAAATCAGCTAATAGATTTCTTATTAGGTGGGGATGGAGTACCAAAGGTAGTACTATAAACTTTACCGCGACGTACAGTGACGTTAAAGCTTTTTGCTTATATGTTTATTACCTCGTAGGATCCGAAGTATCTGTTTCGATTATACATGGCCAGAAAACAATACAAAGATGCCGCGAAGACGGCGATCATAATCGCGAACGAAGAGCAAATTAATGGTCTGTTTTTCTAGTGTAATCATTTAACACATCAATTTTCAGAATGGCACATTTGACGTGACAAGTGACTTTGTAGGAAATTACAGAAATGCGCACGACGTTTTATTCGGCATGTATCAAGAGTTGAAGAGGAACAAGATTACCATACCGTTAGAGATGCAGAATAACTTGAGACTTTTGCATTCGTACATTCTCGTTAGACTTCACGTGAAAAGGAGCGATCACTTGCGAGGTGCCCGTATGTTGATAAGGGTAGCCAATAATATTTCGAAATTCCCGTCACGTTAGTAAAAAAGAATTCAATATTTCGCTGACAAAACAGGAAGAATATTCCGAAGATATTGCAACAAAAATGTTCTTCCAGATATCGTTCCAATTTTGACTTCCACGGTGATAGAATGTCAAAGAGCCGGGTTGAAAAATGCAGCATTCAATTTCGCCGCTATGTTAATGCGCCCTGAGTACAGAAACCAAATCGATGGTAAATATAGCAAAAAGATCGAAGCGATCGTAAGGAAACCACCGCGATCGAAGGACAATGAAATCGAAGATGAGCATTCAACTCCGTGTCCATATTGCAAGAGTAAACTTGCCGAGACAGAAATTACCTGTGATAAGTGCAAGAATACGATACCCTTTTGTATAGCTACAGTAAGCTTCTTAGTAATATCTCTATTATATTCATATCGCGACGCAGTATATTTCTTTTCCAACTACGCAATTGTTTTTAGGGACGACATATCGTGGAAGATGACTTCACAACTTGTCCCCAATGTGATTTCCCCGCCATACGAAGCGAATTTCTAAGGTATACATTCGTCACTTTATTCTAAATACAATAATTTTGTCATATTTTATTTCGTTAGGATTATCGAGTCCGAAGAGACGTGTCCGATGTGTTCGGAGAAAGTAGACGTTAACACGATTTCATCTACCCTAAACATCCGCCCTTATCTTGATTTTCAAGAAGGGAAATCTTCAACAAAAGCTTAATCATGTTTGTTTATGTCTACACAGTCTCGATTCGAACTTACACTAATACTTTCATTTAATTAGGAGAATGTATCATATATGTATTCCATACGAAGTAGGTAGGGGTAATTCAGTACAAGAGGATATACAAATATGAAATTATCCTTGTGAAACGGTGCCGTCCAATTGAGTACAATGCAATCAAGTACAAGTAGCTTATTTTACATAAATGTTTCATAGAATGCCTTTGAAGGGCAACGCACGAGTCAAATAATGCTCGCACATGCAACATGCAAGTATAATATGTAGATATTGTCCTCAATAAACTAGTCTCCAACAATTACATATTAATGCAATTTCGCTATCGCCGTTCAGTCTGCGTCAATCGATTTGCGTGCTCTGGCATTATGCAGAAAGGTTCTGTCGCACAACTTAGGCTGAGGGCTCAGGAGCATTTTTTTTTTTTACGTACTTATAAACCGCACACCAGCGTAAATCTAGTATACTGCAACGCATTGTCGCGACGTCCGTAAAAAAAACACGCCCCTGTGCCCCATGGACCTTAAGCATTAAACTTCGCGTCGCAATAATTAGCTCGCTCTTATTCAACAGGTGCATAAATTTCTCATAAATTTACAAATCTCGGGAACAGTGATTTGAATCGCGAGCGTTGCGGCGCAAATAGGGAATCAAAGCGACATCTAACGCGGTATGCTCCAGTTAAAAACTAACTTATCATATTCTTGTCACACACAAATGCAATTAAAACATGTACGCGTAGAATGACAGCACGGCATGACTTTGAAAAATTGAGACCAAGTAATGACACGCTCAATATCACGAATTAAGAAATAGACGAATCGTTGGTTGCCGTATACGATCTAACGGCTAATGCGTAATGGTATAGAGGCTTAATTGGATTACGTTGATTTAGTTAAAACTGATGGAATTCATACAAATAAAGCAATTATGCGAGTTAAACTATTAAACAATGACTACTTGTAAATTCATAAGTTTATATAGAAATCAAGTGCACGACATGTGCCAGCATACAATTCAAATTTGTATACGTATATCGCAGTGCTGATTTCGCACGAGTTACGGTAAAACGCACTATCAGTATCAGTCGCGCGGAATTGCTGACCCAGATTTTATTTCATTAGGGACAATAACAAAGAAGTTGGATACATTCTCTTGAATGGCTAGTCTCGTGCGCAGTGTAGCCGAGAAATGCAAAAAAAAATACCATTGTTTCGAAGTTACAATATTTTTCAGTCGTAGTATTACGGTAAATAAGTAAAAAACTTATACGCTCTTGTGTGCATAGCTTTGTAGGTAGTGGGGTAGTGTATGAGAATGTACAGGAAGTCCCAAAATATATGAACCAACGGAGCACCGACGCTATCTCTCGAAAACATAAAAATAGAAATCCTATCGACTATTAACATCGTTTAATTAGAACGCGTTTGCTATATTTGTGATAAGAAAATAAACGTCCCTAGCGAGATATCGTAAGGCCAGTTTAGTCTGGATTCCTTTTATCTTGCCACCGTGTTGTGCCACGTGTTGTGAGACGCTCTGTACGGTCGCGCATCAGTGTAGATTCCCATTTGCAACCAGCGCCGGTACGTACGTCAGTAGTACGCGGTTGAGGTTGGACGCGAGTCGTTTGAGCGGCACATCTCGAAGATATTGGTTCGCCCCTAAGTAAGTTTGTGGTAAAGCTTCTGTGGACCCTCTAAATTCGAACGCGGGAGAGAGAGCCGATTGATAATAAGCAGGAAACGATCGTCACATTCCTCAGGAATATCCATAAACTGGTGGTCAAAATGGCGGAAAGGAATGACTCGCCGGGTTCCACCTCATCTTCTACCGGCCAAGAAAATCAACAACTGTTCTCGAGCTTTATAGGGGAGATTATAAAGAGCCCGGTGAACCTCGCCCTGGTGGGCGTGATCGCGCTGCTGGTCTACAAAATCGTGAAAAGCAAAACGAAGACGGAAACGCCAATGGCAGAGGTGAAGACACTGCCGAAACTGCGACGTGACTTTACGGTGGAAGAATTGAGGAAGTACGACGGTACGGGGCCAGACGAACGATTATTGGTCGCTGTCAATGGTAGCGTTTACGATTGTTCCATCCGCGGCACCCGGTTCTATGGTCCTGGTAAGCACTCGATCGTTCCCGTGCCCACGTTTCGCACGATCGTCAAGTATTTTCCTCGGACGAGCCGTACGATCCGTCGAGCAGCCGCGCTGCTTTTTATTGCCTTCACGGGATCTCGATGGTTTTTATTACCTCCACGAGATCCCGATGTTTTTAATTAACTTACGAGCGGCTCCCGTCGGGCGCCGCTTATCGCCGCCCGGCGATTATGTAAAAATAAACTCGCGAGCGTCACGAGATCGTGATAATCAGTTTGGAAAGTTGCGTGATATAACAGTACATCGAGGAATCTAAGCGCTTCTTTAAGTAGCACAATTACTTTACGGCTTGTTTACAATGTTCTCACTTTCCTCTCTGAGCGATGTAATTTCAAACGATCAACCTACCGCCGCTCAATTTTAGGCGCGTTCGACGCGACACACGATCGCGGAAAGTACTGTATAAAATTCTTGAATAATGAAAGTTCGTTAATGCAGCAGTGTTCTCTGATTATTTAATCGAATGGTTATTTTAAATTCTTGGAATTTGCTGCAGGTGCCCCGTACGCCGCGTTTGGAGGGCGTGATGCTAGCAGAGCTCTAGCAACATTTTCCATACCTGCGACAAAGGAGGAGACCGAGTACGATGACTTAAGTGATTTGAACACGGAAGAAATGAACTCTATTAAAGAATGGGAAGAGCAATTTAAAGGTAACGACTAATTCAACTATGAAACTCAACATTTTCAGATGATCGCATACAGTAATTTGATAGTTTCATTAAATGAAAGCGTCGCTATTGTACAAAATTCTATTATTCGGAATTTTCTAACTATATTACTTTCACATTTTAGAGAAATATGATTATGTGGGAAAGTTATTAAAGCCTGGCGAAGTGCCTACAAATTATTCAGACGAAGAGGACGAAGGTAGCCAGCAGGAGACCGAGTCGAAGTCTGAGCAAGAAGAAAGTAAAACAACATCCGATCATCAAGGAGCCGAATCAAAGTCTAAGAACGATTGACTGCTTAATCATACATCAAATGCCAAACAGTTTCAGAACGATATTGCGCACACACCATTGTTAAAGAAACTCTTAAAATCGTGACTCATGGATATATATATGTCTGGAAATTCAATTGAATATTTTATTACAAGCGTAATAATACTAAACTGGAAACACAAAGTGATATCTTTTGATCGAGTTAGAAATATGTAAATGTTTAAAAACTGGTGTTACACACAAAGACTTTCTGAGTATTCATTTTTCCAATCGATATGGATACTTGTATGGTATAATGTTTTTATATGTGTACAAAAGATTTCTTACAGATCCTTAAAACTGGGCACTAGGCTTAAGGCAGGAAAAACTTTCGAGCTATATTCCATTGCTAAAGGATGTTCGTTTATAGTTTATACCATCGTCCGCGTTTTGCCACATAACACTGAATACATATGCTCTATGTATTGGTATCTGTAAAGTTTAATAGAACGGTGTTACATTTGACATGCATTTGAAGTTTAGTACTAAGTTGATGCAACACTCTGCGAAATCACACAATGAAAGCATACGGCATTTCTTAAAACCGAAACCCTAGGTTTTTTAAAAGGAAAATAGCCTCTATTAAATAAGTAGCCACTCCGATTTGTATTTAAGTTATATTGTCGGGGATATTCGATCGAGAAAAGCACATTTACAGGAAACGTTGCGAAGAGGAGTAGATCGAATACGAAAGACCCAAATCTTGAAAATGTTTTTTTTTATACCAAGTTACAGTAAAATTCCATTTGAAAGTTTATATAGAGTGATAGAAGTTGACTAGTCTTTTTTACATAAACAAAAATGATGGAACATTCTGTGAAACTTCTTGTACATTTTAATACTTTGTGTAAATTGTTATTGTTTAGAAACAAGGCCTTCTTATAAATTACTAATATTCGTGTTACCGTTTGTAATACTACGAGACATTTATTATTATGCATTTGTTTAACAGGATATTTTTAAATTAACAGAAGGTAACAAGCTTGCATTGATTTTAGTACATGGGAACATGTTATATATGCATATTCAAAATGCATGAGTTCTTTCGAGTTCGTAACTATTTCGTGCAATTAATAATGTTTTAGTTATAGTTTAATTAAATATGGTGTTTGTTATAAACGAATACGTATAGTTCGTGTCCAATCGGACTGAATTGTTAACTTTTGTTGTTTTTCTAAAGTGCGTCTTTTTAAACTTGTTTTGTTGAAGAAAGTAACATTTATTAATTGTACAAAAAAAAGCGTTATTAATGCCGAAAGCTACACACAATTTAATGGAATTTGACTGTTTTAATTGTGAGAAATAAAGCTGTATTACTGTTTTCATCCAAGAGAGTTACTGCGGAAAGTAAAAGTCGTTTTACCGTAATTTATACGAAAGTTTCTATGTAATTTGCTGGAGCTTAACATTCGAATGATTTTAACTGTGCAAAATTCTTTCGGTCTAGATAAGTCAGATTAATTCTGTATCATTCCTATTAAATAGAAATATTTATAAGCTGTTTTCTGATTGCTTCGGATTCTGAATATTCCGCATTTGTACGCGACAATACGCTTTTGAAATTTAAATCTCAACAAATGGCACTATCGAAAACAAAGAATTGCATTTCTTTCTCATATCCATTCAATCTCTTTCACTAATACGATCAGCATGTAACAAGAGACTGAATCCTTAGCGAGCATTCACGTAGATAGTACATATTAACTTCTCACTCTCTGAACAACAAGATCGATCCATACTTTTTTATACATTTGTTGCACCACGTACGAAAGAACATCGCTCAGATTAAATCTAAGATCCAGTACTTGACCAAGCTTGAGAAAATTTTACTGCATATAGTTTTGAGATACGTGAAGTTTATAATGTATCGAGGAACATTTTATCATGATCTATCGTTAAGCCTCCTTCGTTTAACGAACCGTTTGAAAACTTATGTAATCGTCTGTTCATTACTTTAACTATCGGCTAGTAGCGATATTCTACGAGACACGCTCGTCAAAGCGTTACATATTGTTATCCAATTGTACTTTCCGTTATTGCAGAGGAACGAGTGGGCAGTTTGTAAGGTATAGGTTTTGGGCATCCTATCACTAGGTATATCATGATACTGACAGATAATATCGAATCTTGTTTATATTAAAGTACCGTTCCTCTCGAACAAGTCCTTCCACCCATTTGTACTTAATTTTGCCCCATCCTCTTTGTGCGAGATAATTTTGGCGTATCTCGAGCGCTGCAAGAACGTGCACTTTGTATATTGAACTTGAACATATTTCACGCCAGACGTTGTTGTTACCTCCAATTCTTAACAAGTAATGCTTTTTATTTCACATGTACTGTTAAAAACCGTGTTCTTATTACAATAAAATGTTAGTTTCTCTTATTGTAGTCTACGTGATGTACAATACTGTTGTCAACGGCCGAGAAAATATACAATTAACAATTTGCAATGATCCTCGCCTCAGGTATAATCATTGAAACGAAGCGAACGAACATTTTTATACAATACAAATTGTGTCACGTTTATCTTGCTACGTATGTGCATGTATATGTGCGTGTATAAAAATCACGCAACAATTACGGTTCTTCGAGTTGAATTTTCCACGTAAAACGGTATTACGTTTACGGCGCTTGAAAACGATGCTGTGAATTCGAATCCGTTTCAAATTGAATTTTACGTTAGCGCGCTGACGGTTCACATGTCGATTTCAAGCAAACGTAGAAGCGCCAACAGTTTGAACGAGTAAGTTGCTTCGGATTATTCCAGACACTTAACTTTGTATCTGTCCAAAACGTACGCGTAAACAAACATAGTTAGAAGAAGAGAATGTTGCAGAAAGGAATGCTGAATTTTATTGCAATAGAAGCATCAGTCGGGTCTGAATGAGATAAATGTTCTCAGTTTACATGTTCTCTTGTAATCAATTTTACCGCATTGGATCCCACTGAGCGCGACGTTGATAATCAAAGTTACGATAGTGTAAAGAGTAAAAGTAAGAGAAGTGAAAAGAAAGTCTGAATGCATCCTCGATGTGGATACTCGAGGATATATAGTTAGGCTCGTCTTCGACTAACGATCGCAAGTTGCTTGGGCGTTTATCTCTGTTACATACATATTCCTCCTTTTTTAGTAGCACTGCTTGATATTATAGCACGCTAATATATGACTGCAATTGGAGACTGAAAATATTTGCAATCTAGACTACCCTTGTATCGTCTACTTTCATTATCATTTATTAGTTCGGAAAGAATATTAACGACCAGTGCTGTTCCGGACGAGATACACGCTCCTCATCTTTTACAGGGAGATGTAAATTACGAACAATGGCGGTTATCGTAATTCAACGCATGACCTTGTGTCTTTAACCCATTATAATTACTCTGTTACATAGTACCACAGTCGATAGATCGATATTCAATAGTCAGAACTTTCGCCTGGTTTATCTTGAAAGAAATTATGGCTCACTGTTATTTTAACCGACGATAAGAATCCAATTCCCTTTGATACATTTCTCACCGCTACTTTTGTCACCATTTCTATTAAAATGTACAACTAATGAGGCTCGAGATTATTATATGTAATATGAGATGGAATCGTATGGTATCGACAGGCAAGATCATGAAAACTTTGTTCGTTATCGTGCCAGACAACCAGAGTGATATCAGTGACTCAAAGCCTCGCGTGAAAATAGCTCTTTCGGTTGGTAATAATCGAAAATACACAACAACGAATACGCGGCGATCCGTGGTCTCTTGCTCGGAACAGATTTTTTAGCAGATTATTATATTGGCCAGTGTTAGAGATCGGTCAATGCACCCTTGGCGGATATTTTTATTTCCACTCAGTCATAGAAGAGTACGCGATCGGTATGTACACTGTTTCGTTGGATACCGTAATCTCGTAGTCGCCGACTATTTTCTCGCGATGCGAGCCAATAACGGAGAGATATTCCGGGCTATATAACCGTAATAATCAATCTGTCAATTGGACCAACATTCGACTAAAATAAACGATAAACAAAAAAATCACGTAATAGATAGCACTGCGGCGTTTAACTCTGTAAAGCGTTTTGGCGAGTGACTAGTTACGTAACACTCGGATAAAGACTATCAACAGATCTTCGTGATTCCTTTGTCTCTATCATAATTTAGGTTCGTATCCATCGTATCTGCCTCGCTCTTGGGGCGAGACTTCCACCGATCGTATTCAATTGGAGGATAAACGATACCTTTTCTGCACGAGTTTTCGACAAATCAAGAAAGTATACACGGACGACTAGAAGATTAAAGATACATCTGGTAGCATCGACGTAGGAGATCTGTTGATCCGAAGATTCGCGGGTACAAATGGCAGGATGTCGGGAGAGCCTCCTACAAGGATGCATTCATGGTACGTGCCCGGTGATCAGTGACAGATTTTCGATCGGATCAAGATTCTATGGTGGAAAAAAGCAACAAGGTACAGGCGACTAGCTCGCACGACAAAGAGCCGCTGTCACTGAGATGGCTAGGTGGCTGCTACCACGCCGTCATCCAGTTCCCGTCCCATTTCCAATACTCCCTCTCCTCTCGCGTTCACCTCTTTCTTTACACAATTCTCTGTGGATCTGACACTATCGCGAGCGAGCGGGCGCGCCCGCGCGCACGCATAAACGTACGGCGGTGGAAAAGACGGAGAGGGAAGCAGGGAGCGAGAAGGAGAGGAGTAGGAAAAGGGAGATGGAAGCAAGTTCACGCACAATACGTGCGTGTGGCGAGTCGCGTGCCGTTCGCACCTATCCACACGAGTCGTCGGATTCTCTTTCTCGAGGAGAGGACGTTCTGCGCAACGCATTCTCCCCACCTCGCGTGCATTCTTCCTTTTAACCTGTCGATCGAGAAATCCCTGGCCATCTTGTAACAACATCCCCCTTTGACACTCGCGACGCTCTGTAAATGCACTAGCCAAACGCAATCCTCGATGTCTCTCCCATTGCACCGCGGGTAACAGTGAATTAGAGTCGTCCTTGAAAACGGGGATACGCATGCACGATTGTTCGATGAATTAATTATCGGCGCAAGAATTATGATTGAAAAGAGAAAGTGATCATTAGTAGGACGAACAGATGCACGCGATTTATGTATTTCAGCCAGCGAGTAGCTGCGGGAGCGCACTAGGAGAATGAACTGTGTTTTGTCCGGCTTTAGTGATATAAAACACTGAGATATCTTTATAGCATTACTTTAATGAGATATCGTTGATGTCTGTGAGAGGTTTCGTTTAAGGGACGGTAAATGCAGTTTTCTGGGAGACCCCTAATCCTGAGGAGTATCGATAGCACTTTTTCGCTTCTGGCACTGATTACATCGCTAAGTAGAATTTAAAGGGAATTTGTTAACAGGATTGATGTTAAAAATAGCGAGCATACCAAAATTATTTCATATAATTTCTAAGATTTCTAAGTAATGCTTCAATGGCATTACATAATAATAATGGCGGACATATTCTCGATCATTTCAGGTAGATGTATACTATCGTTACGATTATAATGTGTAAAATGACTCATTAGAATCCTGTTTTTGTAACAATGTTAACGCGATTTATCTTTGCGTTCGTGAGACGTTTTGCTCTTGATTCGTGTGGAGCGCGTATCGATGGATCTATGTCTAATAGTCTGATGCGAGGAAATGGAATGCAAGACAGTGTAACGCGTACAGAATAATACGACACAGAATTGAAAGAAAAGTTGCAGTAAACTTATGTTTGAAACGCAAAGTGGCAGATCGCGCGAATCGCACTGTTCCGATATAATCCGGCGTACAGGAAACAATCAGGCTCGAGTATTTCTCGGGATTTCTCGAGATACGTAAACTATCGGAGCGAAGAGTACAGTGATAGGTTATTACAGAAATATCTTGGCATATACGATTCGAATGGCTAAACTTCGACGCGAACGTACCGCCAAACTAATAATAATAAAGCTGGTTTAAAGAGCGTCACGCAACCACTGTGCGGGACCGGCCATCATCAAATGGCGGCAGAGGAATAAACGAAGTTCTCGTGGCTGTTGGACCGGCGGCGTGACTATAAGCACGGCGTTCGTGGCCTCGCGGCGGTTCGGCCAATTGCGGCCGGCCGATGGGTCACGTGACGGTGTGAGCCAATCGGGCGGCCAGTCTACGGTCACGGTAAGCATACGGAACCAGTCGGACATTTTCTGACAAGCGTAGAAAAACTTCTCGTCAACAGCAGCCGCCATTTTACGTTAGCCGATACTCGTGCGGTGCGGAACTCTCGCGATCGCTTTTCCCGAGCGAATTTCTGTGGCGCGCGGTGGCCGCCCCGGAGCCGACTCATTTCATCGTTCTCGCCTCCTGGCGTCCGTGATTGCCTCGAATGTGCGGGGAAAGCGAGCCGCGTCCGCGGTGATCGTTCGCGCGCCCCGTGTCGCAGTGTGCCAAGGCGAGAGAAGAGGAGAGGAAGATGGTGCCAGCGGGCCTCGAGAGCGATATCGTTGCTGCGAGCTAGCGCCGTGCGCGCAGCCAGTCCGCCACACTCGAGTGTTTGACGAGTCGTGCGCGACCGACTAAGTAAAACGAATTGAAACGCGAACACCTCGTCCGGTATATACAGTGTGTGCATTTAATATCACGGTGGTGATCATCGCGATTAGCAATATTCGACGATAGCCCTGGTTGCTTCTCGGCCTGCACCCGTGGCTCGCGCGAGTGGCCGTGCGCCCGTCGACAAAATTTACTGTGTGTGCGTGTGTGGGCTTTAGCGCGGGGTTCGACGTACCCCCGACGATGCCCAATGGTTGATCGTGTAACGAAGCGTGCTCGGGGACGCTCCACGCGCCGCGGTTCTCATTGTTATTGTCATGCCTGTGAATACGCTAAGAGCTCGGTGAATTTTCGCGGCTTCACCGACGAAGAGGGAGAAGCGGCAGAAGCGGCAGAAGCGGCAGCAGCAACGGCAACAATAGCAGCAGCAAAAGTAACCAGAATCGTCGGCTTCGCCAGCAGCAGCAGCGGTCTTCTAGTGGCGTAGTGCAGAGTTCGCCCCGTGTGTGTTACCCGTGGTGTATACCCGTGGCGTAGTGCGTGCGTGCGTGCGTGCCTGGCTGCCTGCCTGCCTGGTTGCCTGCCGCCTGCGTGCGTGCGTGCGTGCGGTCGACTCAACGACTCGACTACTCGCTGCCGCCACCGCCACCGCCACCGCCGCCGCTGCCGCTGCTGCTTACTTGCTACCGACAGTAAACACTCTGAAACGAGAAATTAACCCTGAAAAGAAACCATGGCCGAACACATGGTGGACGGCCCGCCGAACAAGCGGCCAAAGCTCGGAGACTTCCCAGGGACATCGGACTCCGCGGGTGAGTTTTCTCTTCGTCTCGGCCGTATCCAGAAACTTTGCTGAATTACATAGTCGGGGGTCGCATCACGCGGCTAACCTTTCAGGGATTCACTGACTACTAGTCGCACCAAGTGGCCTATAAGTGCCGCATACGTCTCTCTCTCTCTCTCTCTTTCTCTCTCTCGTTTCATTCAGAAAACAAACGTACATGCCCGCCTCGATCATCTCGAAGTGGCATTACTGTCAAGTCGCTGACGGACCAAAACCTTTGAGCAAAATTGCCCCATGGTCGACGCTTCGGTCTTTTCTCTGCACCCGCGTATTGTCTCCATTACCGAGGGCTCCTCTCGCAGACTATCGTATTTTCTGTTTGTTTTTCTGTTTCTCACGATTAGATTCATATTCCTGAACGCCTCGGAGAAGCGTGGTGGGTTGTAGCCGATTGTTTCGTTTTCCGCCACGAGTGTCATCCTTTGACAGGGCCCTGTATTAAGTGTATTCCAGCATCGTTCAAACTCAGATCTACCTATTTTGCCGTATCGGAACCCGCGTAACGATCGTGATTATCCCCGGTTCTTAGTTAACCGTTTATAAACTAACCTAAACAGTACGAGAAATTCCGTCGCTGGAACTACACTATAAGTGCGATTTCTGCAATCGTGCTTCGAACGATATTGCGAACGATCCGAGAGCACGCTCGAGGCTCCGCGATTCATGCGATCCGCATTCACCTTTATTTTGCCGAAACGATAGATTAAATCGAAAATCAGTGTGTTATGACAGCACTGTCATCGGCGAGGATAAACTTAAAGCCACAAACAGAGTCAGTCGCGTGGATTGTCTGTTTAAATGGATCAGTGCAGAGGGGTGATTGTTTGGATAATAAGAATGCAAAGTTTCTTCTGTCGTTACCAAGGAACGAGCAGTTTGCGTATAGTGTGTAAAATTTTGCTCAGAGGTTGCAGAAAGCATTCCGTGTTCCGACGAGTAATTACATGTATCTAAACGATCTATAACTTCTGTCTTGTTGCACGTTATTTCCCTCACTTTGGTTTAACGCTAAGGAATAATAGTGCGTCATATATATATATATATATATATATATTTTTTTTTATTCTCTTTTAGCTGTCTTTAGACTTCTTATATCTCACTTTTGTAGTGCATGGCAGATGCATGGAAATTTAAATAACGAGTAAAACATGACATTTTGCTGGCATGATCGATGCGCTAACCATCTCCTATTCTTACTTTCTTTAAGTACTCTCTTATCGCCTTAACAGTTTCTGAACTCAATAATATCTCATGTATTCCCGAATCGAATCGAATCGAATCGACGACCGTCGTGTCGCTTAAATATTCGATGTACAAAATTGGAACATCTAGTCAGGTTGCGGAAGCTAAGTAGCAGACACAGCCTTGGTCGCTCGCAATCGCGTGCGTCTGTCCGGTTGTACGGCACCAGTATTACCCGAGAGAGAGCCTAGGCTGTTTCTGCTGCTTAAATGCCCCAGATCCAGAGCGTAGGCAGTTTCTCCACAGTCTGAAATAAAAACTGTGATATATATATGTAGTGGGTATGGCGCCTCTAATGATGCACCATGCTTATACAAACTACGGGGGAGGTGGCAGTGGTAACATGCAACAAATGCAGGGCCCGCCACAACAGCTACATCTGCAACAGCATCAGCTGCAGCCACATTGGAACAACCATACCGTCCAGAAAAGAAGTAAATATTATTACCAAAACCCAGCAAGAAGTTGGAAAGTATTAAGTCCGGCACTGCAAAAATTTGTTTGTCTGTCCATTCATCTCATTTATTAATACCGTCGAGTTGTAAAGCCATTCGATTACCTCCAATTTATCTCATGGTTTACCAGTTAGAGAAGTTTTTTTTATCATCAAAGTTCTTGTATTCCCTCGGAAAGTATGTACAGCTTCGGCGTATTGTCACTATGGTTCGGTAAAGTCGATTTAGAAACAGCCGCGGCGGGAATGATTGCGTTGCTTACTCGCGCGATAAAAGAAAACATCGATGTACACATAAGTATACTGGATATAACGCTTTATACGCCAGGCACGGATTGACTTTCTTAAGATACTGGAGAAAAATTGGATCGCACTTGATATCGTAGGCAAGATCATAAATATAAAGGGATATTTCTCATTTAACACATGATACGGAGAGTTAAATGCATACGCTGCTAGCTTTAAATGCGTCTAGAAGTAATAAATATAATATGGACATGCGACACACATGCACAGAGCTCTAGACCTTTACACTAGGATGGAAGTATATTAAGTAATACGTATAAGTTTCAAGACAACAAATTGATTTTCATTAAGATAAAGTTGAAATAGGCTTTTAGGTAGGTAAATATGCTCCTCTATACTCAGATGTGTTAATACTTTGCAGGTGATTTAAATAAAAGAAGTTGTACGAGTTTCAGAAACTTTATTTCTTTTTTGTTTATTTTTTTTTTTTTTTTTAAATGTTACAATATTTAAGAAATATTTCATTTGCAAACAGTTGTGTGTGTGTATATATATATATATATATACACACTCTTTAGAGTGACTATGATTTCTTCGCATGACTGTCTACTCTAAAGTTTGCCATCAATAGCTTTAATGCTTTTGTAGTTTAGCACGACTTTATTGTGAACAAATTTTTATTCCGCTGTAGTATGGATTCCTTTAAGTTATGCTCATGCAGTGTATGTCTCATGTCTTATTTATGTATTTGTTTGTTTATATTTACACGTAGTACGTTGTAGCATCTTCTCATATATATATATATATATTTTTTTTTTTTCAATTTTTCTTTTTACCCTGCTCTCTTCGTATATTTGCATTTGACCCCTTTTTTCTCCGTTAATGTATGATCAATCACGGATAGTCAAGTAAGTTGAAAAGTACATTTTTGCGACAAATGTATTCCAATACCTTAGGTTAATTTGCATTGAATAAATACGATTTTTCTGTAATTCAAAACACGACATGTATATAAGTGTTACAAAGTAGGCGCGTGCGTACATATATGTGCATGTATGTGTTACATGCAGATATATTGTACGAGACGCATCGAACGTTACACGGTAATACAAAGATCCTACTATCGAAACTTTGGATAAAAGCTATGGTGACGGTGCTGAATCTCATCCTTGTAATATTACTAATGGTTTTTTGGTCTCTATGGTACATGTTACATCTAATATCATACTCTAATCTTAATATTTTAAACTGGTTATCTAGAAAAGTAACTTTTTTGTCCCCATAATATCGGAGCCTCGTATAAATTCTACTCTTTAAAGGAAGTTTAACGTAACAGAGCGATAGATATGCGCAGCATCAATGTATAGTCTCCACGACCATTCTGTATTCGATGATCTTACTTTTGTAGTAACCAGTAATTTTTGCAGCATTTTAGATATTAGGAACCTGCCACTAATATAAACATCTATTCTCAGATTACATAACCAACACAGATATGTATGATCTTGAAAATGATCTACCCGACGATCTGTTGCAATCGGCGTCTTGGGGTTCAGCAACAGAGAGTGCTAAGCCACCGGCGACGGGCCCAGGTCCAGGGCAGCAAAACGGTGACGAAATGCGACACGTACATCAGCAACAGCAACAACTTCCGCAGCACATAATACAACAACAAGTTTGTATTCACAGAATATATATATATGTATACACGTGTACATGTACTCTCTGGGAGAAATCATATTTCATATCGTGTGATTGCAATCTATTTTGACGCAGGGCAACAAGAATATGGTTACTAATTCTTTAGCGATGGCAGCTGGAACGTTGGGTAACAAAAGTCCGAACATGCAGTCCCCACCGAATGTCTCTGTCTCTAAAGTAGTCGATCCGCAAATGGTTGTCAGCCTGGGGAATTTACCAAGTAGCATCGCCAGCTCTTTGGCCAACAATCAAATGTCCATCGCAAATTCTATGGGTAGCCTTCAATCGTCGATGAGCATGACCGGCAGTAATCCTACCATGTCGATGCCTGGTGGAATGAATACTGGTATAGTTATGACCAGCAGCGCTAGTGGGAATAATAGTATGGGTGGCATGGCGGGTGGAAGTTTAATTGTGACCAACAGCTTGAACAAACAACCTTTAAATACTGTAAGCTTTACATTCGCGTAGATTCATGCGGAAATACTATAGCATTACGACAGGTAGAATCACGAGACTCGTGTATTTTAGGTAACCATGATGGGACCTAATACTCAAGGAATTCATCATCCAAGCGTTGCGTCTCATCATGGCGTTGCGCAAATACCAAATGGACCTGGGATAATGAACACCAGAGCTGTAGCGATGCAGCAGCAACAACAAGCTCATTTGGTTGGTCCAGCGAGGGGTCAAAGTCCGCATCAGCAAGTACATCAAGTCGGTATCGTTGGTCCTGGTCAAGGCGGCCCACGAATGCAAGCTCCTCCTAACATGGCGAATATGCCGAACATGGGGCAAATTGGTGCATCCAGCCCTTACGGCTATGGTAAGTATATCAGGCATGGATGTAACCGACGGGTTTCCGAACTATATTCAAAACACGTGATCCCTCGGCAGCGTCTCCAGGCAGTGGACCAGGGCCTGGTGTTACCGTGTGTACTAATAGTCCTGTCGGAGTTGTTGCGCCCCAGCAGAAAGGAGTGGGAACAAGTATGACCGCCATGCAAGCTGCTGGTAGATTCGGAGGAACAACAGGTCCTATTGGTTCCGCAACCGTCGTGGGTGGTCAGGAGGGTGGTATGGCGCAACAAGCTCAACCACCCACGCCAAGTCCAGCTCAACCTCAGTCCGGTGCACCAAGCGGAGGGCAACCAGGTCCGCAACAAGCTACTCAGGGTCAGATACCCGGTGCCGGTGCTCCGACTGGTAAGTATCCGTTTCTATCTTCCGCCAGGATTATCCCGAATGACAAATTTAGTTACGGAAAGGATCTCGTATTATCAGGTGCTACGAAATCAACCGCAGATCCAGAAAAACGTAAACTCATTCAACAGCAACTAGTTCTGTTGCTTCACGCGCATAAATGTCAACGACGCGAGAGCCAAGCGAACGGCGACGTTTGGCAGTGCACGCTGCCGGATTGTAAGACCATGAAAAACGTTTTGACCCATATGACCGCCTGTCAGGCAGGGAAACATTGCACGGTGCCGCACTGTAGCTCCTCCAGACAGATTATTAGCCATTGGAAGCACTGTAATCGAAACGATTGCCCTGTCTGTTTACCCTTGAAACAAGCGAACAAGAACAAAACCACAAATGCTGCCGCAGCATCCACCACGCAACCAAATAGTCAACCAAATCCGAGTCCAACCGACGTGAGAAGAGCATACGACGCTCTGGGTATTCAGTGTCCTACAACAACACCTGGTTTGGTGCCTGGCCAGTGCGTTACCAGAAGAATCCCAGCGCCGGGGATGCAGGGAGCGCCTGGGACAATAGGAAACGTCAGGCTAACTCAGCCTCAAGCTCAGGCGGCCTCCGGTCAGTCGGTGGTCGGCGCCGGCCAGCAAGTGGTCGCCCCGAACGTATCTCTTCCTTTAAATTCCGATCCCAACACAGTCGGCGTGGCGGGCAATCAGGCCGCACCTACCAGTGGACCCACGCCCGCTGCAGCGGCGGCTGCCGCGAATATACAGCAGTCCGTCAATATGCAGCAATTGTTCGGTTTGAACGATTCAGGCCAGCTCACTGTCCCCGGCGAAAGCAGGCTAACGAGCCTGCAACTTCCAGCCGGACTTCAGCCAGGGCAAGTAACAGCGACACCAGTGCAGGGAACAAAGGACTGGCATCAGTCTGTAACTCCGGATCTTAGAAATCACCTTGTTCACAAATTGGTTCAAGCGATATTTCCAACTCCAGACCCGCAGGCTATGCTGGATAAACGGATGCATAACCTGGTTGCGTATGCGCGGAAAGTTGAAGGGGACATGTACGAGATGGCCAATTCGAGATCGGAATATTACCACTTACTTGCCGAGAAGATCTACAAGATTCAGAAGGAATTGGAGGAGAAGCGGCAGAAGCGAAAAGAACAACAACAGCAGCAACTTCAAGCCCAACAGCAGCAGCAACAGCAACCTCAACCTTCCAGTACGTCTGGTCCGGTCTTGAGGCCGTGCGCTCCGCCCAGTGTCGGGACTGTACCGCCATCACGGCCTGTTGGAACGGTCACTCCTAGCTTGCGCAGTCACTCGCCGAGCATGGGACAACTTGGAACTTTACCTGCAATGGGCATTCCCCATAACAGGATGCAATTCCCTCAGCAGCAGCAAGCGCAACAACAGCAGCAGGTGCAGGTCCAAGCCCAAACCAAAGTCCAGGCTCAAGCTCAGGCTCAAGCTCAGGCCCAGGCCCAGGCTCAAGCTCAAGCTCAGGCCCAGGCCCAGGCCCAGGCTCAAGCTCAGGCCCAGGCTCAAGCCCAGGCTCAGGCTCAAGTTCAACAACAAATGCAGCAGCCGCAGCAGCAAGGAATTTTAGTCGGTCCACCGGGCCCTAGTCCGAACGGACAGTCGACTTCCAACCCCAACGTCGTTCCAAATCCTGGTCTCAGTCCTTTCGGGCAGCCGCAAATGCCGCAGGCAAATTTAACAACAACCACCGCATCCGCAACAACTAGTCAATTTCCAACTTCGAACGGCACTTCCGGTTTACCTAACAGTTCTCCTGTACAGAATCAACATCAGTTTCCCGACCTTATGAAAGTTAGATTGGCGCAAGCACAAGTAGCGATCGCGCATCAACACCAGCAGCAGCAACAACAACCACCGCAGCCGCAACCACAGCAGAGTCAGTCGCAGCCACAGCAACCGTCGAGCACCTCGAATCAAAGCGCGACGACAACGTCGTTGCCGCAAGCCCCGTCGCCATTCAGCAGCGGTATGCAACAAAACAGCCAGCAGAATCAGCAGTTTAACAATAGTCGGCCTCTGTCGGTTTCAACGCCCAACGACAACGGAATTAGCACGTCGACTCCTCAAACGATCCCACCTCCCGCATCCAGCGGGCCTAGTCCTGGTCCAGCGACTACATCGAACGGACCTCAGTCTACCACTTCCACGCCTAACACGCCATTAGTTCCTTCATTGATGACACCCAATCAGACAGTATCTTCCGCCAATCAAACACCCCCTCATCCTGGCACTACACCGTCCCCGGCCGGTCTAGCGAGCCTTGGCAAAGGGATGACGTCCCAGGAGAGGGCCGCGCTCAATGCGCCACGAACCTCGTCGATGTCTTCGCAAATGGCCGCCATCACGGCCGCCCTGGATCGTGACAATTCTCCTAGTCCGCCGATGAATAACAATAAAGGGAAGCTGGATTCGATTAAGGAGGAGAGCATGAAGATGGAGATCAAGCAGGAGGACTGCTCTGAGAATCACAGGATGGACGGTGGTAAGAGCGTCAACAGCGACGTGTCGATGAAAACGGAAATCAAAACTGAACCGATGGAAGAAGGATCTGGGGAGGGTATCGTGAAGGAGGAGTGCTTGGGTATCAAGGAGGAGCCCGCGACGCCTATGTCCAGCCAGGACACCACGACGCCGGACATTAAACCGTTGGTCCCTGAGCCCATACAGCCGAGCGGAACGTCGACGGACAAGAAACGGCTGTGCCTGTTCAAGCCGGACGAACTTCGCCAGGCGTTGATGCCTACTCTGGAGAAACTCTACCGCCAGGATCCGGAGTCTATACCATTCAGGCAACCTGTCGATCCGCAGGCCCTCGGGATTCCCGATTACTTCGAAATCGTGAAGAAACCGATGGATCTGTCGACAATCAAAAGGAAATTGGACACAGGGCAATACAGTGATCCATGGGAGTACGTCGATGACGTGTGGATGATGTTCGACAACGCGTGGCTTTACAATCGTAAAACATCTCGGGTCTACAGATACTGCACCAAGGTAATGTTTAATTCAATCTTCCAGTTACTGTAGCCACTAATGCGCGGGAAATGAAACGACGGACATTTCTCATTGATTCCAGCTCTCGGAGGTTTTTGAGCAAGAGATAGATCCTGTGATGCAGGCTCTTGGATACTGCTGCGGTAGAAAGTACACTTTCAATCCGCAAGTATTGTGTTGCTACGGGAAACAGCTGTGTACGATACCGAGAGACGCGAAGTACTACTCTTATCAGAATAGGTCAGTATACCGAAGGATTTCGATGGAATAACTACGCTTAACCTGAGAATTCACAAGATAACTCACTTGAGAAACGAGAAATAGTTTGCATGATGGGAACCTGTTAGTAGATTTTTTTATCTCCATCTTGCCCTCTAGCGACTTCTTTACTTAGACGATTTAGATAAGTTGTCTTGAAAGGATAGTGTGGGATCAGGAACCCCCATCATAAGAGGGGTCCCGGACTAAGGGACCACGGAGAGTCGGCGTAGCCGTGGTGGTTAACGCTGCTGATTACTACGCGGGCGGCTCGGGTTCGATTCCCGGCGCTTGTGGCTCTCTTTTTCCGAGGCCCCTAAAAACCTAGGAATATTACGTCACCGATATTCCTACAATAGTAAACCTTAGTTTTATCCTAATCTAGTTCGATGAATTGAAATTCCCTTTGGGCGCATTCGACTTTACACAGTGCATTTCTGCAAAAGAGAAATGTTCTACAACCGAATACGCCAGATTAAATTGGCAGGCAAATTAGCCTGCCTCGATGATACCAGTCGATGCAGGCCAGTCTCCTGACCTACAAGTTTCTCCCTTTCTATTTTTTTTTTTTTTTTTTTTTTTTTAAATTCTTTTATTGCCATTAGAATATGTTTATCGATGAGTGTATTTTGGCGTAACGCTCGCACCGTGTAAAGATTAAACTTTATTACGCATATACTTAAGGGGCATACAACTTCGGACGTAGTGATACTTAAAACTTAGATGCTTTTTTTACGATCTTGCTTAACGAAAGAATCGTATGTAACTCTTGGGTATATGCAACTTAGTAATTTATGTATATAATATATCGTGTCTAACAATGGCACTCTTCTCTTCTTTGTATGTTACCTTCGCTCTACCCATGGGTTGCGCACGCACACACAAAAATCCTTGTTTGCTGCTTGCTTCTTGTGTTGCCCGCGCCCCTTGCTTCTTTCCAACTCTACTACTTCATGCCAAATGAAAAATTGATACTTGGAAATTGGACGATCGAAATTGGACACCCGACACTATCAATGAAAACACAAATAAAACGTAAAACAAAAATAATGAATAAAAAAAAAATTATAAATAAAACACATTAATCAAACTGAACGATGATTCTCTTCCGAAACAACTTTTGGAATAAAATAAAAAACGAAACGATATAATTGGCAAAATACCTTACTTGCATGTGTATAATTGCAAATGTAAACAAAACGTTTATCAAAATTGGATACTCAACATTTGGATACATCCGCTGGGGCGTGGAAACAAAAAATATATTGACCTTCGTACGATGCACGCATGACATTGGCGAATTGCAATTTGGATCTAAACACTATCGGGGAACAATAGTTTAAAGGCATATGGTCTTGTTTCCGACAGATACACCTTCTGTCAGAAATGTTTCAACGACATTCCTGGTGACACTGTGACGTTGGGAGATGATCCAACGCAACCTCAGACGTGAGTTTTCCAAACGTATATACCGATTTCTCGCCGCGCAAAAGGACCGTGGAGTGAGTGGTTGCTTTCTATTTGCAGTGCCATTAAAAAGGAACAGTTCCAGGAAATGAAGAATGATCATTTGGAATTGGAGCCTTTCGTTGTGTGTACAGATTGCGGTAGAAAAGTGCATCAAATTTGCGTGCTTCACATGGAATCGATTTGGCCGTTAGGGTAAGTAGGCATATACCGCGGAACCCTCGCTAGTGATGCTCCGCAGAATGGTCACATTGAATGCATGAGATATTCTACCTTGCAGATTTACTTGTGATAATTGTTTAAAGAAGAAGGGCCAGAAACGTAAGGAGAACAAGTTTAACGCGAAACGTTTACCGGTGACTAAATTGGGAACTTATATAGAAACACGAGTGAACAACTTCTTGAAAAAAAAGGAAGCCGGTGCTGGCGAAGTCGCGATCAGAGTCGTGGCGTCCAGTGATAAAGTCGTCGAGGTTAAGCCCGGGATGAGAAGCAGGTTCGTCGAGAACGGCGACATGTCCGGCGAATTTCCGTACAGGGCGAAGGCGTTGTTTGCATTTGAAGAGGTTGATGGCACGGACGTGTGTTTTTTCGGCATGCACGTGCAGGAGTACGGCAGCGAGTGTACGCCACCTAACACCAGAAGGGTCTACATAGCGTACTTGGACTCTGTACACTTTTTCCGGCCTAAACAATTCCGAACAGCAGTGTACCACGAGATACTTCTTGGATACTTGGATTATGCGAAACAACTTGGGTAAGTTGGCAGTGATTCACAGAATCATATGCCTCGTGTGTTCACGTCTGTCACGATTGCTTTCCGCGTAGGTACACAATGGCTCACATCTGGGCCTGTCCACCTTCCGAAGGAGACGACTACATCTTTCACTGCCACCCCCAAGAACAAAAGATTCCAAAGCCTAAGAGACTACAGGAATGGTACAAGAAAATGTTGGACAAAGGCATGGTCGAAAGGATCGTGCTCGATTACAAAGTTAGTAGGGATGATCGAATCTAATGCGGCAATATGGTACAGTCTCGAGTGTTATCTGAGAGTGAACTGTTACTCTTGGGTGTCAAGGGAGACTGAAAGCAACGTTTGAGAAAGCTAATGTTCATATTGATTTCGTAGATATGAACATAGGATTAGCAGACGACAATTGAATAAACGTTATCTTATTCGGCACTGGTGAGCGCAATCGAATCGGTGAATCAATTTTTATTTATCTATTTTAGGATATTCTGAAACAAGCAATGGAAGACAAACTGTCGTCGGCCGCCGATTTGCCATATTTCGAGGGCGATTTCTGGCCGAATGTTTTGGAAGAAAGTATTAAAGAATTAGACCAAGAAGAGGAAGAGAAACGCAAACAGGCTGAAGCTGCGGAAGCTGCCGCCGCCAATGCGGTATGCGGAGTTAATGATACATGACCCAACATAAGATTCACTTCTCTTGCAAAGTAAGTTACTGATCGGGCGTGCTCGAATCTTGTTTCAGATTTTCTCCTTGTCGGAAGATTCGGAAACAGGACCGGATGGCAAGAAGAAGGGGCAGAAGAAGGCCAAAAAATCAAACAAATCCAAAGCGAATCAAAGGAAGAATAGTAAAAAGTCTAATACTCCTCAGACTGGGAATGACCTGTCTGCGAAAATTTTTGCGACCATGGAGAAGCATAAGGAAGTGTTCTTCGTCATCAGGTTGCATAGTGCTCAAAGTGCAGCCAGTTTAGCAGTAAGTGCCCGGAATTACTCTGTATTCACTGTTTCCTCGATTTACGAAGTGCTCGGGTCGCTATGTATACTTGCGTTTATTACAGCCGATTCAGGATCCTGACCCTGTTATTAACTGCGACCTTATGGATGGTCGCGATGCTTTCCTTACGATGGCTAGAGAAAGACATTACGAGTTCTCTTCTCTGAGGCGTGCGAAATTCAGCTCCATGTCCATGTTGTACGAATTACACAACCAAGGCCAAGACAAATTTGTTTATACTTGTAATAACTGTAAGAGTCATGTAGAAACGAGATATCACTGTACAGTTTGTGATGTGAGTATCGAAGTAACACTTGTTGCCACTGTTTTCGTCTTTCGTTGCCAAATCTGACGTTATCGTTTACTCTGACAGGACTTTGACCTATGTATAAGCTGTAAAGAGAAAGATGGTCACCCTCATCATATGGAGAAACTTGGTTTAGATCTGGATGATGGTTCATCGCCGGCCGATGCCAAACAAGCAAATCCACAGGTAAAGTAGTGTTCTCCTGACTTGAGCGTTGCGTTGATATTGTAACGGTACGTGAACGATAAATATCACGGTGACGTTTCTATTTTTAAACAGGAGGCGCGTAAACTTTCGATACAGAGATGTATTCAATCGTTGGTGCACGCGTGCCAGTGCAGAGATGCTAACTGTCGTCTATCCAGCTGCCAGAAGATGAAGCGAGTAGTAACGCATACAAAGATTTGCAAGCGAAAGACGAATGGAGGCTGTCCAATATGTAAACAATTGATAGCGCTATGCTGTTACCATGCTAAACACTGCCAGGAGACTAAGTGTCTTGTCCCATTCTGTTCGAACATCAAACACAAGCTGAAGCAACAGCAACTTCAGCAACGGTTACAACAAGCGCAATTGTTAAGGTAACGAGGGGATACGGATTAAAATACTAGCGAGATCGAATATCACCTCTAAGCTCCCGTATTGAACCAATGCATCCTTTACTGATTGCAGGAGAAGAATGGCTGTGATGAACACGAGACCCACGGGTCCTGTAGGAGCGATACAATCTGGACAACAAACTTCCAACGTCGCTATGACGACCGGTGTTGCCATGAAACCAGGGACTAGCCCTACCAATCTGCCCTCGCCGCATCAACCTGGGATAGGGTTGAAGCCTGGCACGCAAACGCCGCCCGCTCACGTTCTCCAGGTCGTTAAGCAAGTACAAGAGGAAGCCGCGAGACAACAGGCGCCGCACGTGGGCTATGGGAAAGTGACGCCGGGCGGCGGTGTCGGTGTCGGTGTTGGCGTAGGAGGACAAACTGGCGGCGTGATGCCTCCGCCTCAAATGCAACGCCCGATGCCCGTCCAGATGCCGAATCCCGGCGGTACTCATCTCATTCCAATGGATCAGTGGACGCCAAGGTATTGTTCTATCTAGTAGTAGTAGTAGTTTATTTCGCCATCCGTACATTCTTTTATGTTTATCGGATATAGTGTACATAGCTCCGTTCCACTCCCGTTAGTAACATAAACTATACATTGCAAATACATAACACCAACATATAAATATAAACCTATAAATACATACTATAATACAACAACACCGCCTTCGCCTCCACCCCTCATTACTCCCCATGCCTACCCTTGCCTCCACTCTCTCCTGCATACCCCTACACCTCCAAGCACTTCTCATAATTTCTGCTCCTATACTTGTAATTACCTACATTCCCACATCTTAGGCGTGCCCATTGCTCCTTGTCCCTCCCTCGAATCCCCCCATCCCGCCAGTACTCTTCCTGCCCTAGTCCTCTCTTCCTGTCCCTATACCCCTTGCAGTACGTAGATTTCTCTATTCTCGCCCACCTCTCTTGTATGCTCTGATCCAGACGTGTAATCAATGCCCGTTTCAGCTGCTCCTCCATTTCGGCACCGTTTCCATCCCTCTCCATCAGCCCCAGCGTTTCTCCGTCTCCTACCTCTTCGAACGATCTCCTCACCATCTTCATCCATTCCGACGGTACCCCATTCCTTAGCCCCCTTAACTCCTTCTTCAGGCATATCCTTGGCCATCTGCCTTCTCCCATCTCCATCACCTGCAGCATGTACTTGCAGGCCCTCACCCTCATCTGTATTAGCATTCTCCCTGCCCGCTTCCATCTGCCAAATATAGGTGGGTGTGTTCCTATCCAGTCCCATGCTCATCTTCATGAATCTATTCTGCACTCTCTCCACTTCTTCCCACTTCCGCTGCATACAACAGTCCCGCTCGCACCAGCGTATTCATCAGGTATCCTCTCTTTCCCAATGTATTTAGTCCTGCCCTTCTCATTACCCCCCATGCTGCGTTTATCGCCTTCTGACATTTCCCCGCTTGCACTTTTATGTGTCCTCTGAATGAGTTCCCCGATGAAAACCAGCATCCCAAATATTTGAAACTATTAACTATTTCTAGCTCCTCCCCGTATAGCTCCCATCGTTCAGTCCTCTTCCTTCTTCCCCCTTTCCCGAAGATCATTACCTTCGATTTACTCATATTGATCTCCATTTCATTCCTCCTAGCATAGTTCTCTAGTTCCCTGAGCATGTCCCCAAGGTCACTCGCTTCCTCCGCAATCAGCGCCACGTCGTCCGCAAACTTCAACGCGAATATCTTCGTGTTCCCGATAACCGTTCCCCCTAAGTTCCTTCTCTCCCAGATCTTGTCCATATCCTCTATAAATATATTAAACATTGTCGGACTCAACGGGCACCCCTGTTTCACTCCTTTCAACGTTACCATCCCTTCCGTTAGCCCCTCTTCTGTTTTCACTTCGCTCGTCGTTCTCCTGTATATTCCCTTAATCATCTCCTTCAATCTTCCCTTTATTCCTACCCTATCAAATTTCTCCAACAATATCCGCCTATTTACTTTATCGAACGCCGCTCTGAAGTCCATAAATGCCACATACAATTTTCCTCTCTTCCTCTTTAGCCTATTACTTATCAGCGCGTTCAGGACAACGATATGGTCCCTGGTTCCTCTCCCCGGGCGGAAACCCGCGTGGCTCTCCTTCAGTATCCTCTTCCTTTCCATCCAATTCCTCAGTCTTGTATTTAATGCCGTTGTTAAAATCTTGTACCCGATATTAAGTAGCGACACACCCCTATAATTCCGTACTTCTTCCTCGTCCCCCGCCTTAAAAATTGGGCAGATAATGGCTCTTTCCCAGCTCCTCACTATATTGCCTGTTCTCCACATCTCATTCAAAATTCCCATCCATTCCTGGTGTACTTCATCTGGCATGTTTAGGAAAAATTCTATAATTAGCCCATTCTCTCCCGGGGCTCTATTCTTCTTTATTTTTCTTGTTGCTTCTTTCACTTCCTCCTCACTCCACTCCCCCTCTATATCTTCCCCTTCCTCTTCCTCTTCACCTACCCCTCTCGGCCCCCACCCTTCTTCAATACTTTCTTCCTCTGGTATTTCCTTCCCCTCCAATAGCTCTCTGAAGTGCCTTTGCCACTGCTCCTTCCTGATGCTTGTCACCAACCTCCGTCTGCCCCCCCTAAAGCTTTTCAACTCATGCCAGAAGCTAGACATGTCTCTCCACTGCCTTACCTTGTCATTGTATAACCTTTTTAGTTTACCCCTGTCTGTCACCGCCTTCACCCTATCCTCCACCCTTCTCGTTTTTCTAAACCTTTTCAGCATTCTCCGCACTTCCTTCTTCTGCCCTCTATATTCAGCGTCCATACAAACTCCTCCACTATTCCTCCCTCTCCTAAGTCCCGATTCCCTCGCCGCTCCCCGTATTATTTCCACCAAGAATTCCAGTCTTCCCTCGATATCCTCTATTCCTATCTCTCCCCTCCCCCTCCATTTCTCTACCAATTTTTCTTTGAATGCCTCCCTCTTTTCCTCCTTCCATACCCAGCTCTCCAGCTCCGGCTTCCCCGTGCTAGCGTACCTCTCTTCTCTTGCTGCCCCTCTCATCACTACCTCCAATGGGAGATGGTCCGATTCCTCCCCCACCCCAATTGACATTTCACACACTGACAGGTACTCCTCGCACTCCTTGGCTATTATGTAGGGATTGCAAATTTACCGACATTTTCAATTACCGGTAATTCGGTAAAATTTTCAATCAAAACCGGTTTACCGATAATTTACCGGTATTGAAAATATAAGAGTAAACATTACAAAAAACTTTTTTTTAACTCTAATCGAGCATTATAATAAATATATGCAAATAAAACTATTCTGAATATAAAATATGAAATGAGATAACACAAAATAGATATATTTGTGTAACTATTGACAATACTTATTAATATGGATCTTCACCACGAAAACAATGAAAAGAATCTTATCTTACATACATAATTAAATATTTTTTATTTAAGATTTTTTTTAACAAATAAGCACGCAAAAAACATATTTTGTCTAAACTTTGGTCTCCTGATCGCGATCTAATTTTTGTACAAAATAATCCAGCCAGGGATAAAGCACTCTCAGATTCTACACTTGTTGGTCGGATAGTCATTAAGAAATCATATGCCATTTGTACCTATATACTATTTTCTCCTTACTTTTTCTACTTGAAAATACGTCCATTATTTTGATGACTTGATTTAGATTTTTAGTTCTCTTTTGGCTTAGAGTTGATTCTTCATGAGATACTTCGGTTTTCGTCTTTATTATTAATTGAAGTTTTTATCACTGATAACGATGTAGACCGAAATAACGAACGCATATATGCCCTATATTGATATACGTAATTTATCGAATTACCGTTAAAAATTTGACGAATTACCGGTAAAAATTTGAGGGTATTTCTCGCGATTTACCGGGAAACCGGTAAACCGGGTTACCGGTATTGCAATCCCTACTATTATGTAATCCACAACCGATGCCCCTCTTGCCCCGATTTGCGTGTATTTACCTTCCGTGTCCCCTTTTATCCTTCCATTCAGTACTGTTAGTCCATATTCTTCACATAACCCTAATAGCCTCTTTCCTTCCGCATTCAGCACCTTATCCTGCGATTGCCTCATCCATTCGTCCCCCTCATTTAACTCCGTTCTTGCCTGCTCTCCCCCAATACGAGCATTCCAGTCTCCTATCACGATTAGGTCCTTATTCCTCTTCAGTCCCTGCTCCAACAATCCCTCTATCCTCTCTCTCACCCTAGCGACTCCTACATTATTGTACACCGTCAGGATTGTCATCTTTGTTTTCTTCTCCTCTATTACAAACCCATAATCCCATTCCTCCACCAAGAAGACCCCCGTTCCCTTCCTTAGCCCCAAGATTTGTCCCCCCTTCGCCCTCCCTCTACTCTCCTCCCTGGTCGCATTTTTCACCCACCACTTATCCAGTATTCCTTATCCAGTCTGCTTACTGTCGCTCTGGCATTCTTACCCTCCACCCATGTTTCTTGTAACATTATCCAGTCATACTCCTTCAGGTAATCCCATGCTTCCCTTATATTCTTCGCTCCCGCTATGTTCCAACTTATAAGTTTCCGTGCTCCTTCCCTCCTCCTGCCTCCGGTCCTCTCCGAAAATTTGTCCCCCCAAATTCCTCACTCTCATCATTCCACCTGATCCACCTACCATTTATCTCCACCTTTTGGTAGCCTAGTCTTACTCTATTTCCTTTGTCTCGCTCCTCCTTTGCTCGTTCCCTGGCTATTTGTTGTATTCTTCTTTCCTCTTTGGTTGGATCATCATCGATAAAAATCTGCGTTCCTCTTAACATCTTCTTCCTCTCCATTATCATCTTCTTATCCTCCAAACTCTTTAATCTTACAACCGCCGCTTCATTGTTGTTAGCACCCATCCTTATCCATACCGCCGACTCCACCTTGTCCCCCAAATTTAGTTTTTCCTGTAGCAAGTGTTCCACCCTTTCTTTCGTATTGCCCTCCTTCAATTGTGCTCCTTTAATGATAATATTTCGTCTCCTCTCCTTTCTATCATTCGTTTCCAACACTCTTCTTATCGCTTTCAGCTCGCTATTCCCCCCCCCCCCTCCCCGCATCCCTATTTCCCATTGACTCCATCCTTATTTCCATTTCCTTCCTCCAATCCTCCTACTGCTGTTCGTCCCGCAATACTTTCTCCTCCAACCTCCTTAATTCCCCATTAAGTAGTTCCTTCTCCATTTCCCACCCTTCTTCCTTCCTTTTCATCTCTCTTTTTATTTCTTCTATTTCCTTTGGCAGTATTTCCTTACACTGCGTTAACTCCTTTCTGATGTCCGCTCTAATTTCTCTGCCCTGCCTTTGGATACCCTCCAGAATCCTTGTTTCCATTCCGGCTATGTCCCCCCTTGCTTCCCTAGGTTCTTCTCTACCACCTTCCTCCCCACCGGACAAGTCCTCCAGTTCTTCTTCCCCGGTTTTTTCCATTTGTCCCCGACTCGCCGTCGTGATACTATCCTCCTCTCCCTTGCCTCCTGGTAGCCCTCCTGCTTCCCTTGTTGTCCAGCTTTCCCCATTAGTACCACTTTCCAATTTTTTTCATCCCGTACCACTTGCAGTTTCCCGCTCGGTATTGTTCTATCTAAACAGTATGTAATTGAACATAGTCGCGAAAGGGTCCGTTATAAAAATATTGCCATTCCCAGTAGGTATCAACCTGCGGTGATGCAGCAGAATCCTGGTCTCAGGCAGCAGACGCCGCAGCAGCTTATGCAACAACAACAACAGCACCCTGGGCAGCAGGTGATGGCGATGGGTGGACAGATGCCCAGGCAGCCAGGAGTAATCGGTGGCCCGGTCAGTCAAGTCGGACCGCAAACTCAAAGTAACATGCACAAGCACGTATTGCAGCAACTCATGCAGACTCTCAAGAATCCCCATACTCCTGAGCAGCAGAACCAAATACTTCAAATACTCAAAAGCAATCCACCGATAATGGCCGCATTCATCAAACAACGGGTATGACAATACGCAATCTCATTTTACTGTTTATTACTGTTTACAGTCTATGGTTTTGACAATTTCGATTACCATGTGATTTTTTTAATAAAAAGGCGCTTGCCCTTCAGCAACAAAGTGGTCAGTACGGCGGAGGAGTCGGCGGCCCTTTGGGTCCTAATCAGCCGCAACAACAACCTGGTTTGCAGCATATGATGTCTCAGCAACAACAGCAGCAGGCTCAACAGCAGCAGGCTCAACAGCAGCAGGCTCAACAGCAGCAGGCTCAACAGCAACAGGCTCAACACCAACAGCAGCAGGCTCAACAGCAGCAGCAAGGCAGAATGCAGATACAAGCTATGCTGAATCAACAACAGCAACAACAACAGCAGCAACAACAACAACAACAACAGCAGCAGCAGCAGCAACAACAACAACCTGTTCAGCAACAGCCGCAGTGGTACAAGCAACAAATGCTGGTGATGCAGAGACAACAGCAGGCTCAACAGCAGCAGCAACAACAACAGCAGCAGCAGCAGCAGCAGCAACCGTTCACGCAACCACCAGCACCACCTTACGGTCAACAGCGACCAATCAGGCCGTCCCTTCTCGGTAAGAATCATTTGATTCTCGACAACAAAACGAGATTCGTCGAGCCGCATGGTGGTTCGTGGTCTAACGTCTGCCACGATTCCGCGTATTCTTCCTCAGGTTACGGTGGCTTTAGCGAACAAGGCTACGGTCAGCCCGGTTTAAAACCAACTCCACCCCCGGTACCTTCTCCGCAAGGTGTGATGGGACCTCCAGGGATCTCTGTACAGCAACAACTCATGCAGTCCGTTCGATCTCCGCCACCCATACGATCTCCTCAACCGAATCCCTCCCCGCGACCGGTTCCATCCCCGCGCAATCAACCAGTTCCTTCGCCCCGGTCGGGCCCGGTACCGTCGCCCCATCATCACCCGCCTCACGGCACGCCGACCCACTCGCCGGCTCACGAGCTCGGAGGGCCAAGCGAGATGATGCTGTCGCAGTTGAGCGGCGGCAGCGGGGCGCCGACGGGCCACCCGGGCGCCATGCCCCATCATCCGTCGCCGGCGCCACCGCCCACCAGCGGCACGGACTCCAGTGAAGTGACGCCCATGACGCCGCAAGACCAACTCTCCAAGTTTGTCGAAGGATTGTAGTGACTGTTAGTGAAGTCGGTCGATACGTGTGATTGGTATGTTAATGGGCGAACGACGACGAAGACTACGACGACGACGACGACAACGACGACGGCGATGACCTCGCGACGTCGTATGTCAACCGTTTGAAGGACGGTCGCTGTTCCCAGCTCCCTGTCATGAGGCAGAGAGCGTTAACCTCCATCCGTTCTGCGTTCCTAGCTTCGTGGAGATATATCAGGTATAAAACTACTTCCACGTCCGGTACACTGACGCCGAGTGCTCCGCGATGTCTGAGCCGCGACGACGAAGGTCAGAGAGAGTAGCCTGAACCGACCTGGTGCGACCAAATTAATCCGGATAACAGCGCGTGTTCCCTAATTTCTATCTGCGAGTTAAGGTGCAGGAGCGATACACAGCGTGATGTGGTGCTGCTTTAGAGATGCTCCGCGAAGATAAATGTTAACAAGCTGGCTCAATGGACACTTGAACACTTCTTCTCACGTTACTCTGTACTGTCGTACCTTAACCCCGGCTACCCCCTTCTACGCCCCTAATCGAGAACCGGTGGAACGACGAGAAAATTTATTCGAAACGACAAAGTAAAATCAAGAGAAAGACTATCGAGTACGTTCTCCCCGAAATAAACCACATGCATACATGAGAGGATACATACACACACCAGGCTCCTCCCCGAACCCCCGCCGTGCCGTGCCCTGCCGTGCCGTGCCGTGCCCTTCCCCCCATCACACACAAACACACGACCTTTTACATCTTTACCACCTTCCCTCGCTGCTGCTCTCGTGCAGGCTGAGTGAAATCGTACAAATGTGTTGTGTATACTTAACGTTAATTAATAATTAATAGTTCAAAATACTATTAGCGTAGCGATTATATGCAGTTATTATATACCACTATTATTATTATCGTGACAAGATGCAAAGTATATAACAAACGAACGAAAAGAAGAAGGACTGTATGAAATGGGAAGATATATATAGGGAGAGAGAGAGAGCGAGCGAGAGAGAGAGAGAGAGAGAGAGAGAGAGAGAGAGAGAGAGAGAGCGAGAGAAAGAGAGAGAAAAAGAAACAGAAACGAAAGAAATACCGACGACATTGTATGTATTTGAAAGAAGGGAGAACAGAATTTAGTGAAAAAGTTAAGTAATGTTAACTTAGGCTAATTTGTTATTAAGAGATCGCTACGGCTGCCGGAGGTTGTACCTTAGCGCCATTAAATTTTATGGATCATTCTGAAATTAATCCACGGATAAAAAAAAAAGAATCTGCTCGACGGATCGTCCCCGCCGCGAAAGGGACGATTTCTTCTCCCCCTCTCATTTGTGACAGGACAGGCGAGACGAACGCGGATTAACGGTGTCGCAACCAAAAAGTAGAAATTCACGACAAACACTGCTATTCGCTAGTACGGGAGGAATTTATATAAACAAAATCGTGTTAATTTTGAAGGCGAAGGCGAAGATGACGACGACGACGACGACGATGAAGAGAAAGAAAAAAAAAAGCAAATGTTTTTCAAATACGGGGGTCCAACCATGTACAGTTGAATCAAAATATGTAGCTACGAAGCGTAACCGTAACTGGGCCCTCGCGTGAAAAGCGTTCTTGTACATACTATACTATTATTGCGATAATAATAACGATTATTATTAATTTCCCTGTCTCTTATGAATTTATTATTATTATTAATATTATTATTGATTCTTATTAATATTATTATCATTATTATTATCATTATTGCTATTATTAATATTATTGCAAAAAATTCAAACGTATGAGTATAGAGTGTATTATTCGGGAAGAAAAGCGAGAAAGGGATCCACACACGCGCGTTTATCAGCATGGGCTTGCATAAGCCCGTCGTACACGATAGAGGACAACGCAAATGACACACACACACACACACACACACCCACACACAGGCACGCATACGCGCGCAACATAGATACACGTCACAACACGTATATACCGACACTACGTGACTATGCCAGTGCTGTATCATAGTAATTTGTAAGTGTAATTTCTCCTCCCTATTTTTTCTTCGATACCTATTTAAATGATTAGCTGATAATGGCAACGGATGATGCGTGCAAGAGAGGTGTGTTTCGATAAACGCGATGTACACAATGCTAGCCCGCCCATGCGAATCGAGATTAGAAACCGTTGATTTACTGTCGAGAGAAAAGGGATCACGACTCGTGAAAAAAAGAACAGAGTATAACAATACACACGACTCGCTTATGTATGCGCACAGACACACCCGCGCGACATACTAAATCGTCATACGTGATCCGCGTGTGCGTATTGATTGTTTTTATTATTCACTATTACTCGATTGGTACACCGGTGCCATTCGAATCCGTTCGAAGAATAAAAGAAGAGTTTTTATGGAAACCAAACGGATACATTTCGCTTCGAAAGCTTTAGCCATACAGCGACAAGGTTTAATAAGAAAGGAAGGGGTCAGGAAAGAATTAGATTAAGGTCACCAGTCGATCTTGCTTTCATTCGAACGCCACTGACAATTCGCGGAGGATCATTAACTAGAATCGATTCAGCGTCAATATTCCTGGCGAAAGCACTGCGCTCCGCGTCGAGTCTTAATATTGGAAGTCGATCGGGAGTCGCGCTTTCCCAAGTGTATCATTTTCTTCCGCTTCGCGCAACGATCGTCCGGCCAGAGTCATCCACGAAACATTCCTTTCTTTGTACATTGCCTCTCTCTCTCTCTCTCTCTCTCTCTTCCCCCATCCTCTCTGCCTTTCTCCGCACCTTTCTTTTGTTTATCGCATCATACGCAACGGAAAACACCGATAATATTTAGCGACGCTTCGATACCAAGCGGGTTGATCCGACCGATCGAAGAGCAGAGAAAAGACGAACGAATCGAATGGAGAGTCGCAGGCGCATTTCGTGTACACGCAGTTTCCGAGGGGAGAAAACGAAAGTGGATTAAACGGCCGCGAAAAGAGACGGCAGGCGAGGAGATTAACCGGTAAAAAGCTTCCAAGGCAAAAGTAACACGAGCGACGGAGGTGCATACAGGGCGGTGATCGAGATTGTAGTTTTAAATGAACGATTTCACCCCAGCGGAGAGAGGTGATTGGTCGTAAACGACAAAAGGAACCCAAAAGTATTTGGCTTAGTATGGCTGTGTTTAGGGCAGTGTTGTAAATCGGAAAGTGGTATACCATTTGTGGTAGCAAGCTCGTTTAAGCGCGGACGTTCGAACGTTGCCGGCGTGCCGACACCCCCGACGATCCACGCTTCTGTTTTATCGATTGCTTTTATTAAATTAACTGTAAGGGGGGTGGAACGGTCGCGACGGAACCAAGTTCCCTCGCGGCACGTGCCGAGGGCGAGACAAAAGAAAGATACGGGAAAGGAGCTTCTCTTTCTCGCGCGTGTTCGGGGGGGAATTGCGAGTGTAAAAATGGATTTTAAGCGTACCCCGAGCATCGAGAAAGAGATCGCGGGGCCGCTGGAATGTTCCGCGCGGGGGGGGGGGGTGAAAGCGGGAAAGCCAGGGGAACCGGGAGCGGATTCGGCTCGTCGGGTGTTTGGCCGTTGGCACGTCGGCTGTTCGTGGGCAATTTACTATTGTAACGAGGAAGCGAACGATACAACGCTATATATAAATATATATTATACGATTTTTGTTTTCTTTTTTTATATTAAACGAGCACACGATTATAGGCCGCGGTTATATCGACGACGAAGTGAACGATTAATTAATGAATTAATTATTATTAACAGATAGACGATAACCACAGACGAAACCTATCGAACATAATAATGATTATTATTATTACGCTATTATTATTGGAATACCGACTATAGAGTACTACTTTTTCTTATGACATTTCGTAAATAGCGAATTGATTGTCTAATTAAACGACTAATGAGACGCTAAATGTAACGTTTATCCCCCCCTCCAGGTGGAAACAGAGCGAAGAAATGAGACACACACACACACACACACACCGCCTTCATCCCGGTCCCATTTTCTTTTACTTTCCCCCGGGAGGGAAACTCAATGGGGTCTGAGAGAAACGCTGATCCCGACACTCGCTCTCTCAATCCCCCTCGATCTTGATCCAACACTGCATCGGTCACGATAAATGTTGTACAATACTTAACGATGCGCGTCGTTCCTTTATTTATTTCTATCGGTGGGATTCTCGTCGTTCTCGCTCAACGAGACACACAGATACGCCCGCGCGCGCGCGCGCGCACGCACACACACACACACACACACACATACACACGCGAATGGAGGAAAAGAAAGACAATTGTCACCGTCTCTCTCCATTCAAATATACATATATACATTTTTGTAATTACTATCCTGCTGTAAAGACCGCTCTCGCAGAGTGACTTAGGAAAAAGCATTAGTTACTGTCTTCTCTCGCCCTCGTTTTTTTTTCTGTTGTTCTCTTCCCCCATCTCATTCGCTAGTACTTTTTTTGTAAACGCGTTTTGTAACATACGTACGTTCGGTTTTTTTGTAAGAGCGCGCGAGACGCTAGCTTCGCGATCCGCTCGGTGATGATGGAAACGTGAATTTAGGTTTTTTGCTACGGTTTTATACTCTTGGACGTGAAATAAAAGAAAGAAAAGAAAGACTTCGTTTTCCTCTGGACGATTTGTAACGTAGATAAGGACACTGTATGTTGATGTTCATGAATATTTAACCCCGAATATTGTTACATTATTATTAAAAAAAGAAAAAAAAAACAAGTTTTAAAAGTACATTCCACTTTTATTTTTCTCTCAGCTCAGGTTCACGCATGTACATACGCGTATGGAAAGACCAACATCCTTCTGGAGGAAAAAACAGAAAGCGAAAAGAAAAGTCGCCAAGAAAGAACGAATTATTTTTCTCTTAGCTTCCGAACAGGGCAGAGCGATCTTGCTGAAACACTTTTGGTTCTTAGTCGTTGCGCGCGGAGGAACTAAAACTCGCTCGACCGTTCGCGATCTCGTTCGATCATTTTTATCTTTTTTACTTCTTATTATTTCTTTTACCAACAAAAGGATGGTCTCTTTCTTCCCTCCCCGCCCTTATTTCGTGTTCGTTACGCGCACCTTGTATATTCGCACGCGCCCTCGAGCGACGATTTTCCTGCCGCTTGATCCGGACGAGGGAATATCGAATCGCTCCGATTTCGAAGCAAGATTAAGCGCTCGAACGCGATGTGCAACCCTTGGCCTCGGCCTGTCGGACAAACTGTACAGATCCTCTATCCGCGAGGACGAATGCGAGACGTGTTCGATTCGTTTCAGTGATTCCCGATTGCCATTTCGGTTCGACTACCCACCCCTCCTCGACGAGAGGAGAAGAGACAAAGAAACGTAGCGTAGAGTAATCTTGCGACTTCCACGCGACGAGATCTTGGTTCTCCAAGGGACTCCTTGGCTCTCACTGCCTCGATGCCATCCTCATCGAAACGGTGACCCGAAAAGCGGGCCGGGACTAAATCATGCAAACGAGCGCGGCCGGTTCTCTTCCCTCTCCCTTCTCCACCGTGTTTTCATCCCCCTTATACATTCGCCCTCCCCCGCCCCGGTTGCGCTCGAGCCCCGCGCCCGCTTCCCTCAGGCGTGTAGGAGGAACTAATCTCTTAACCGATCGCAGCGTAATGTAACAACGTAAACGACATGTAAGAGTTATACATACATGTGTATATATTTATACATACCGTACCATTAACACAATTGGAGATATTTGACGAAATAAAGTTTACGTATGATCATTTGAAATGCTGGACGTTGTACCTGTGCGCTCTCGGACACCTCGCGCGCGACCGGGGGCCAACATCGCGCGGGCCCTCGGGGACACTCATTTCCCTCGGTCATGTGGATCTCTCATTACACAATCGCCTTTTTTTTTTATTCGATATCTCGTTTATTTCACGGTCTATCGCAGTGACGAGCAACCCGCGGGCCGCGTTTGGCCCTCCTGACCTCTGCGGCCCGCAGTCGCTTCAATAATTGTAAATCTATATCAGAGATAACAAATTCAGCCCATAAATTAGAATATTTAAGTATTTAATATACCCGCGTAGAGTATTAGGTTTCCATTTTTGGCCCACTACTGGCCAAAGGTTGCTCATCACTGGTCCGTCGTATCCGTGGATCGTGAGATGCGCGCGAGATATGCCCGCGAGGATTCGTCGAAGCTCGAATTACTTTGCGGATCCTTAAATCGGAATTGAAGGACTCTCACCGATTTCCGCGGAGGACCCGCGTTTCCGGTGGCGACGAATCCTTGCGGGAAGGTATCAGACGGATGACGAGAGGAGGAAGTTATAGAGTTCGCCTGCTGATCTATACGTACACTTACAGTTAGATGATACATTTATACATGCATACATATATATATATATATATATATATATATATATATTCTATGTACATATTGTACACAGACGTGCAATACACATGTAACAACAATATTTATTACGATCGTCGCGGAGGGCCGCGCCTCCGACCAAAGAAAGCTCAATGTATAGATGTGTATAGACAATTTGTAGCAAATAACGAGCTGTGACGAGAGGAAGTTTTCTATGTGCCGAGAGAAAGATGTGCTTGATGCATACTTGGAAGCCGCGCTCGTGGCGATCAACCGCGACGAGGAATGTTTCAAGTACGTTAAGCGGAACAATATTCGTCCAAAGGAGTAAATGTTGGGTATAAGATCCCGTAATGCGTAGCACAACCACGAAGTAGGCGATTCCTCGTCTGAAATTGAGTGAAATGTATGGGATACTATATTTCTTTGTACAAGGCTTCGCTTATTTTTTTTCCTCGAGAAAATTGTTCTTCAGGATTCGTGGAGGGCGCGTGCAACCTTCGAGATATTTAATTCGAGAACGATCCTCCCGAAAGCGAAGCCGTTTACGAGTACACTTTATTCTATACCCTTGACTAATTTTCGACCGAGAGATCAGCCCCTTTCGATTGTACCACGGATTATAGAAGAGCCTGTATATCGAAACAAAACTGTAACTAAGATCCGTGCATTACGCAATCCTGCATTTTATACCGTGTACACGTGTTCGAATAAGAGTTGTGATCGTCCTGTAAAGTATATCGAGCCTCCTTTTGTACCATGCCGACGTGACTTTGATGGTGAGACATTCCACGCGAACGCGTTGCAATTATTTATGTAAAAAGAAATGGACCCTGGCTTGCACAGGATCGTTCACCGCATCACTAACAGAGACTCCTTCTCCGACTTTGTACGAACCCCTTTAACGCGTTTTGTTTCAGTGACGACTGGTTTGCGACACCGATATTACCCTCGTAAAGGAATTGTATAGAAGGCAAAAAAAAAAAAACAAATATTTAATAAACGATTTATGAATCATTCCAGCCTGGACTATTCAGCTTTTCCGTCCGCGCGAGATAGTCGATTCGCCGCGGGAAGGGTAAACCAGCGTTGGAAAGTGCCAACGAACACAGCTAATCGTGGACGGAGGCTAGGTTTAAATATCGATCGGCGTCTACCGCGTTAAGCATTGAATTGCAAATTAACCACTATATATCCCGCGCTGTGCCTGTCCTTCATCCACCCGTGCCTATTAAGCGTCGTATAAGTAATTGCCCGTAATTAGCAGAGCTCTGAGTTTCAACGCCTATCGCCGATAATAATTAATAAGATACAGGCATTTTTTCGTTGTGCTGAAGAGGAAACTGTGCGACGACAAAAGGATAGCTCGTCGCAGCTCCCTAATCTCCGACGGAAGTATAATTAACCAATACGAAAACGAGGGCTTGGGTTTAGCCCACGAATAGTATGATTCAGAGCATAGGCTGTAATCGAGAAATCCGGAATATCGAGCAACTCGCAGCCGAGAACGCAAATGGCTCGCAATTGGCTGACGGACTGCGATCTTACGACTCGCTCGGCAACCAGCGCGAATCTGTGCAATTTCATTTCATCGTTCTCGCCCGAACGTTCGCGTATAAACGATATTTGTTATCGTCTATTTGAGCGACGGATGTCGCGCTTATCTGGAGGAAGTGGCATTGGCTATCGATCGTGGCACTGGCTGTGGAATTTCTTTGTTCGCGTTGATTCAGAGAGACAGAGAACCGGAGAGAGCTTTCGGGCCGCACGCGCCGCCGCTGCGCCGTTGATTCGGATCACGAGACGATTTGAGACGATTCCACGACGCGTCATTCAGGCCTGTTAATCGAATGAGTTCGGAGAGAGAGAGAGAGAGAGAGATAGAGAGAGAGAGAGAGAGAGAGAGAGAGATTTTCATAACGGGAGCAGTAAGTTGGCGGTGAAATAATGATTCAAGACTGGACGGGAATAATGGCGCGTTGCTGGACGGCTGGATGATCGTGGACAGGGGGGCGCAGCCCAAGAGGAGCGTGTTGGAGCGTGTGTCATCTGCGATGCTTGACATGGCTTGGCACGCGTGGCCAAGATGGTGGTGGTAATGGAGGCACGACAGCGATAATCGGGCCTCTCTCTGCTTGTCGTCGTCCCTCGCTTCTCGTTGTTGCTCCTTGATTCTCGGCCGACTCCTCGGAGGGTGTTTGTCGGTTGGATGACGCGCGCGCCAGTGGTGGGAAGCTGTTGCGTTGATGTGTGGCATCGTCGTGGATAGAATCGCTAGACGGTCGGTACATATCTGTGGGATCGCTGGTGCGCCGTCCAAAAATAGATATAAATGAACGACGAGCGTGCCATCGTTGTTGTCGGTGGTTCCACGCACTCCGTAACAATGCACGATTATTAAAAGGTTCGCGGCCAACGCCACAGTGGAATGGAGGTGCTGAAAACCAGCCAGGAGATAGTGCACGAAGGGTGGCTCATTAAATCGCCACCCACGAAACTTTGGCGAGCGGTTAGTACCTACGAGAAACCATAGCGAGCCCGCAATTCCATCCATTCGTCAACTTTTCATTGTTTACGTTCCTCAATGTTTGGCGAACTGTCGTTTCCATGTTCCGCCGTTCAACTCTTCCCAACCCTAACCTCGAATCTTGATAATCGCTACGTTACCGAGCGTTATATATCGTACTCCTCTCAATCTTCACCATTCACGTGTTTATCCGTTCGCACGTGAGATCTAATGCGTCCGCTGTACTTGTTTATTGTTAGCGATGGAGGAAAAGGTGGTTCGCTCTTCGGCACAGCGGGGAGTTGCCTGGACAATACTTTCTGGAATATTATACGGACAGGCGCTGTAGGAAGCTGAAAGGTCGCATCGATCTTGACCAATGCGAGCAGGTACTTTTCTGTTCGACGCGCTCTTTTCTGCTCTCTGTCTTCGCGGCGGGCATTCATCTTTGTTTGTTCGCAGGTAGATGCGGGGCTAAGATTTGAGAACCGCAAGCAAAAGTATCAGTACATGTTTAACGTTAAAACACCAAAAAGGACGTACTATTTAGTAGCCGAGAGCGATGCCGACATGAACAAGTGGGTGGACGCAGTTTGCCAAGTTTGCGGCTTGAAGGCGTATACGCAGGACGAGGAGCAACAGTGTCAAAGTATACATTGCTATTGTTTAAGCCGTTTAAGAAGTTTATGTCCGAGCCTGTTCGATACGACGAAATTCTCTTGCAGTGTTCCAATTCGAAACACAGGAGTCCCCGCCGATATCACCCACCAGCACTATCTCCGGTCCTTACATTCCTATCAGCGAGTGCATTTCTGGCCGTCGTCTGAACGACACCAGTTCCCTCAGTTCGGGCCTCGGTCAAGGCCCCGAACATTACGATGCACCGAGACGATTGGCCCCATCTCCACCTAGGTCCCCTACGACCACCGACGCGGAAAGTGTCTTCACCGATGACGAATGGACTGCTCCCGTGCCTAGCGTTAACTGGGAAACGTTTCCCTCCTCAGGTAACTGTTCCCCAGCGCGAGTTTCTGCTTACTGTAACTTGACGTCTAACTGGACGCTTTATGCTAGGTGAAACCAAGCATCCGCAAGGTTCGAGCGACGCGGAGATCGGCTCTTGGAGCGTTAGAAAACGATTTGGGAAGCTCAGAATCGTTGATTCCGCTGTACCGCCTTCCGCTGAAAAGTTACCAGCGCCTCCTAGACCACCAAAACCTCCGCACATGTTACCTGAAACTCCTGGTCATAACTATCTGAATTTAGATGGTGCTACGGAAAGCTCAAAACCTACCACCCCCGCGACCCCCGCGCCGTCGACACCTGCCACTGCGATCGTCACGGACGAGTCGTACGATTTCCCGAGATCTCACCAACCGGGGCAAGCGCCCGACATGAATCAGTGGATCGATCAGTCCTCTAAACACTTCTATTCGAACGCTGCCCCTAGCAGTGTCGAGGAGCCGCGCGTATTCCGTTACGACTTCCAAGAAGAGGAACCGTCTAGTCCTCGTTCTGAGAGTTCAGCGACCGCTACGTATTCAAACTTGCCGAGTCCCCTCGTCCGGGATACCTCGACGTCTGTACCAACGACAATGGCGCCGCCACCGCCGGTCGTGTACCGGGAATTGAAGCCAGGACGGAAAACTAGCGACTCTACATCGATTATTAGTAACGAAGCTTCCCCGGGGCCGACAATGCCGGTCTTGGAAATGAGTTCTGCTGAACACTCGCCCGCTGAACCACCGAGCATCAATAGGAAACTCAAGCCACCTTTAAATAAATCTCCCGTGGAAGGTATAGTCGTCTACTAGTCATCATCACCGTGATGTAAGACAGACAGTTTTAAACAAGGAAGTTTCATGTAAAATCCCGTTGTGCTTTTTAGGACCTCTACAATTAGCATCTCCACCGGGAAGAGGAAGAATTCGAGCAGCCCCTAGTCCAACGCCGCCGGCGCATGCGCACTCTAATCGACACCAGTCAACTTCCGACGAAGATAATAACGCTTTCGACGATAAAGAAGAGGTTGGAACAGATCGACATATTTTGTCTAGTGTTTATTAGTACTGTTTTATTCTACGATCTTTTTTTTTTCAGATATACTACTATCAGGATCAAAATGCGTTCATCCCTGCTTCGAATCGGCGCCTCGTTGTTCTGCAATATTTGGATCTTGATTTAGAAGCGACAGAAAGTTTCACATCCTCGAGCTTGCCGCCAACCCAATCCCCACCAAATACGACGGTCTATAAAACAGTAGATTTCTTGAAAACCGAGGCGTTCAATCGTACTCGCCAGCGAGTCGAGGAGGAAAGGAAACAGTGCACCGACGAGCTTGCTTAGCGTAAGCTTCTACCTTTGTTTTTAATCTTATTTGCGAAATTCTTGAACGCGACGAGGAGGAGGGGGGAGAGAATCGCGAAGGTTTTTAGGTAGTGTATAGTATTGTTACTATTTTACTGAATAGCACTTTACGACATTACGGGACTGCGATACCTAAACGCAGCACTTAGCGGCTCCTTCAATATCTTTTAAATCTTTACGTTTGTTATTGAATCGAAGATGATTTCGAATTTTCGTTATCGATGATATACGACTAGTTGGAAACCGAAGAGATAGCAATATTCAATGGACCAAAAATGTAATGTTAAAGTTAAGAGGAGACGGCGATGAGATGATAAAAGAGGACGCTCTTTTGCGAGACTCGTTGTATCAGGATTTGTTAAAGAATTTTTAATTAGGAGAGTAAGTATTATTACATTTAGGTACGATCACTGTTTTTATGTAGGCTTTACATACTATTAATATAAGACAGAGGCATTTTTATTGTCGACCATGCAACGAATTAAATGCGTATGCAACTGCTGAAAATTTTAGATATCTTAATCCTAAGTATTAAACAGATAATATGTAATATATTTTCAACGTGCCTGAATTTATTGTTTTTTTTTTTTGCTGAGGTGATGAGTTGTTTGTTATCGCATATCATGGACGGGCAATGGAATTTCGTATTTATGGACATACAAAAATTGCTTCTCCACCGTTTATCTTTTCACCCCCCAAAAGAACAGTTGTTGCGCGAATTTGTTTTCCTTCATCTGGTCTATATACCGTGGATATTCTCTTTTCCCTCGTAATGTTTCGAAACCAATTATTTAAACGCATAATTTATATTAAACCACTGGCAGTGTATTCGGAGTACCTGCTGGCACGAGCTATTAAAGTATGGTAATCGGAAATCCTGGCCATAAAATCACAATAATAAACGAGATACATTGGATTACAGAATCGCATGCCATGGACGTGTATACATATATACGAGCTAAAAGTACAGGAAAATATATTTTATGTACAAAATATCCATACACATACGAAAATACATATATGTATACAATTTTATTTTTATAATAAGGGCATTGTAATTTCCTCACCATTGCAATCACTCACGATAAAAATAATCGCCGATAGACAGCGTCTCTAATTGCTGGGGTTTCGAAGTATAATTTACTGAAAGTAGGCCCACTGAGACCAAAAATGGGCAAGTAGAATGGCTTCAAAATATTCTCCGACTTGCATAAAACAAACGGTATCGCACCATCAAACTGTGAAATGAATTATTCAAACTACACTGACGCGTTAGTGCATGCTAATTAAACACGTCATATCATCGAGAAGCAAGCGCACAAAGTACACACGTCATCGACATATCTACGCTTTTTTCAAAGATTCGTATATTGTTCCAAATATGTCTAAATAATTCGTCGATTGTTAACGGTTAGCGCAAATTAATTGTAACGCATCGATTGGAAAGCATATGGTATTCAGTAGTGCGATTGAATAAAACTGAATTTTCATATAAGCGATTGTGTGTATATATATATATATAGTATGTTATTGAAGTTACTTCCATTCAACAAATATTTACTAATTCTCTTATCTCTGATGCACAACGGTTCCACACTGTACTATAAAGTAACGGCAAACAAAATCGTACGATTAGACGAAGAAATGCAAACAACACTGCATCACTCGTGACTGATATCGTTGGTCGATAATCCGCGCTGTATTATCGACACGGTCGAGAGGTCGTCACGACCTTCGCATGTACGCTACCAGAGGTTATTGGCCCTTGCCGAAGCGTTTGGTGGAGGGGAGGGTACCAAACAGACTCTCATTCGCTCGCTAACCGCCGAGCGTGCGCGATCTGGTTTTTCGCCGCGTACATTGTTTTCCTCCGCCGCGAACCGTACAATTGTATCGTGTATTACACAGAGCGTCGCGGTAAACAGTATCCGATGTGCTCGCTCTCTCCTTTCTTTGTGCCTCACCTGTGAATCGTCGAATTTTTGTGCCTCACCTCAGAACTGTTACAAAGTGTGATCCATCCTGTGCAATTGGCCTTTACACCGAACCTCGAGCCCAACCCGACGAGCTGGAAAACATCGAAAGCAGTCGCGGCGGTGTTTCGAGCTTCGCTTCCAAAGTGAGTTCATGTACATTATAAGATAACTTCTAACGGAACGTGGAAGTCGGAGGTGCACGTGAGGTGGATCGATCTGCCACCACTTGTTGGTCGCCCGAGATGCGTGTCAACCGACGATGACCAGATTTCAAACGTTCGCGTAATTTTCCTCGTCTTTCTCGCGAGTAACTCGATTTGACGTTCAGTTTCTTTGGCACGGACACGTTCCGCTGGAAAGATACCATTCCTCGGCAAGCAAGAAACGCTGTTAGTACACCAGTCACGGTTCTATTATCGGCGCAATTTAAGATATCGTAAACGTTCTCCCGCGGAGACATTTGCATAAAGGATACAGCAGTAGGCTAGCGTTCGCGAGGCTCGCAGGTCTCTCGGCCACTTGTGGATTTTCCAACCAGCCGACCGAGTCGACGCGGTCGTTCGCGTTACCGTTCCTGACCCTCCTCGCGCGTGACATTCGTCACGAATATCCGAATGGATGTCGGCATCCATTTGCCTCCAGTCTGAAATACTTGGAACTCGACGCACATATTCCACGGTTAGGATGTTTCGTGGGGCGGGCATGGAGTCGCCAGAAATGTTGCATAGAAACGGCTCGCGTCGCTGCTGCCATTTTATTTTTTTAGGGGATCGGGAGGGGGAAGCACGCGAGTGTTTTTCTACTCGTCCGTGGATTATTGTCATCTAAAGATCCTCTCTGGTGCTGCTCTTTCTCAAGAGCATTGTAACGTTTCGTCAGGATAACAATGTTTACGGTTTCCCTTGCGCATGCAACGCCAGCTCGTTATGCATCCACATTGTTGTTGCGTTATTGCCGGCTATTGCGAAGCGCGCCGGGGCAAGTGAGAAATTCTCATGCACAATAATGATCATTATCGGTAACGCTGTTCGGCGGGTGTAATACGACGCGCGCATTCTTTCGCGGGCTTTCGCAATGTCCGCCATCTTGGACAAATTGAATCACGAGATTTTTCAACGAAGATTCAGGCAATTATGAATTTATGACTACTATATCCGTCGATATCGACTGAAATTACCTTTCAGCAGTTTGAATTTATGTAGCTCGTTTCGAGTCACCTTGAAACAGTTCCAGGGTTCGAAATTTACACCGTAGATGCTTCGATGTAACTCTCCCTTTGTGTTTCTGCATTCACACTCACGCTACTTCTCTTATTATAGTTTCCTGGTGTTATTAAGAGTAGCTTTCTTACGTTTCTTCTTCCTGCTATTTGAAGACTGTAGTTCTCTTTGAAAAATGTACTAACGCCCTTCGCATCTCCGACCAGTGACGACCTTTGGAGAAAAAGGTTGTTTTCACGCCCGATTCGCCTTATGAAATCATTTGCCCTGGGAATTGTTTTTCATGCTCAACAACGCAGAAGATAATGAGGTGGTCTGTCTCTGGTGGGTCATCTTGCATATTTTACGGTTGTTCCTTATACCTGGACCGTCGGAGAGTATCCACGTCTGCGTTATATATTATTTCGAGGTGGGGCCTGCTCGCGGGCATTATCTCGTATAATCGGATTCCTCCTTTGAGGCTGGCCAACGACTGATTAGGCCATCTTCAAACGAAGTACTTTAGCTGAAGTAGCACGAAAGGTCCGTTTTTAGTCATCGATACGTGGTGTATGCACGAGGCGTGCTCTTTGAACTCGATCGGTCGGAACGGGTACGCGACGAAGAGTGATCCCAGAAAATAGTTGCAAGCCGATAGCCCCTCCTTTGAATCCTATTAGCGCGGCTTGATAACCGCGATCCATTCGGACAAAAAGAGCGACTTCTTTCGATATTGGTTCCGTTCTGGCGGACCATGGCGCCTCGTTATCCCTGCATCTCCAGCAGATCCTTTTGTCGAGGGAATACAAAGTTCAGCGTTTTCTTTATATAACTCTGGCAGGAGAATAAACCGTCCCGACACATTATCGCGGCTTTCCACAGACATGGAAGTACCCAGGTCTTCGCGATAACGAAGTTGGAAGACGGTTGTTTGCGCCGCTTGAATTTATTCGAACTTGGCGATAGAAATATAAGAAGTTTAAATTAATCGCCCTCAATCCTGTCAGCGTTGAAGTAAATAGCGCGCGGGGAATATATAGAAACGGGTACTTGGCGCACTAGTAGCCCCACTATTTCGAGGCAGAAAATATTTAGGAAGGTTCGTAAAGAGCCGATTGAATCTCCTTCGCGGACTTTTCCCTTTTCCTTGAAGTCTTCATCCGGCAGTGGGGTATGTACGAAGACCACCTAACGCGCGTTCCATGTACGAGACTCGTTCCACGGCACGGCATCCGAGGGCTTTTCTTTGCTTTTCCGCCACATTCCAGCCTTTGTGGCGCGGTTTTCTTAGGACCGGTTTACTCGTGTCTCGCAGGTCCGCAGGTACTTGGACCCGTAAAAACCGCCACCCACGCCAGAAGCACGATTCATCTTTCGCATTCGCCGCGTCGGCCTCCAAATCAGAGATTTCTTAATTCCCTTCTGCGTTTAAATGACTCGTTAAACCTTTGCACGTCAAACTTGCCTCTGTGGGCCAAGAAACACTTGACGGCTCACTCCAAGCACGTACCTACGGTTATATTTTGATTGTATTATCGGTGAAATCTTTATTGTTATAGATGCTTTATAAAAAAAAAATATCAAAGATTGTATAAAAAAAGCGCGTGTTGCGCTAGAATACCCTCTTGATTCCTTGCTCGTTAAGTGGATAGACATCTCTTTGATTTTGTTGCGGAAGTAACCTCGGGGTTGGTGAAAAAAAAAGTATAAAGTATTTATTTAGTTCACTGGCTACTCTTTTTCGTTTCCGAGATTCTGTACAGAATGCGACATTTCGCAGTGGCATTGAACGTGTTAAATCGCCGTTAAAAATATTCCTCTAGCCTCGGCGAGACGAGGTGCAGCGGTTGTCTTCGAATTTAACGCAGTTTCTCGGTAAACATCGGAAACAGCTACACGTGGGCTGTTGAAACACACGAAACGCAGCCAGCGGCAGCGTAGAGTGTAGCTGGCCGGCCAGAGGCCAGAGTAATTAACGGGTGCAATTAACCGTAGTTATAACCATCACTGCTGCGTCATTGCCTCGATCGTTCGGAATAATCGTTTTGTCATTCGCGAGATCGTCTGGCGCGCAGTTGTGCCATTTGTTTGGATACTTTCGTACAGGATATACTGGGGAGGCATGGATGCACTTGCATCGTTGCAGTTGACAAATAGAATTCTACTTTTAAGGGGGGAAGCCACTGTGACGGTCGAAAATAAAGGCTATTTTCAAGACATTCTTTTATAATGGAATGTAACTTTCTACGAAAAATCTTTATTACCAACTGAAAATACATATATTTGACTAATATTTTATGCTCGCAGATTGACAAAATTTTCGGTTGTATGGCCACAGCATACGATAACGTTAGGCTCTGCAAAAAAAAAATTACAAAACGGGTGCGCGTGTAACTTTCCAACATTTGATCCGAATTGAAAAATTCGAACGGTTTCTTAAAGTATATTACAATAGCTTCAGTCGCACGTACGGATTTAAAAAAAATATTCATTTTTGAAGAAATGGCGGACTTGAGAAGAAATCTTGACCAAATAGTATAAAAAATCAACATGTTTTTTCAATGTTACTATTGAATGAATTATTCGATCAAAAAACTGGTACGTGCAGCTGAAGCTATTGTAATATACTTTAAGAAACCGTTCGAACTTTTCAATTCGGATCAAATGTTGGAAAGTTACACGCGCACCCGTTTTGTAATTTTTTTTTGCAGAGCCTAACGTTATCGTATGCTGTGGCCATACAACCGAAAATTTTGTCAAACTGCGAGCATAAAATATTAGTCAAATATATGTATTTTCAGTTGGTAATAAAGATTTTTCGTAGAAAGTTACATTCCATTATAAAAGAATGTCTTGAAAATAGCCTTTATTTTCGACCGTCACAGTGGCTTCCTCCCTTAACACGGCCGTTCTTATTCAAAAGTCAGTCGAGTACTGGCAGCTTGAAACAGGAAAGATCCTGCGCTGATACCCAAATCCCATAGCTGCCATTTTGGTTGCCAATTGTGGGAACTGCGCGCCGCGATAACTACTTGCAACGCACCTTCGTCCTTTTTAATTACACACGTTCGCGCGCTTCCTTCGCACGGGCAAGCTTCCCTCCGGCGATGCGAATAAATCGCGAACGGATCGAACTGGCGGAAGGTTTCTACGGTTAAGCAGAAATCAAGTTCCCATCTCGCTCGAGACGCGCAGCGTTCGAACAATGAGTTGCACAATTGCCCGCGTGCGGAGCGCGTTAACGCCTCGCCCTCTCCTTTTCCTCCTCGTTTTCCTCGTTTTCCTCGGCGGCCGCGTCCAGGCCGATACATTGCGCGCAGTGGCGGATTTAACGGGCGGCCGATGAGCGGTTGCCGCGTGGGCCCCTACCCAGAATGCCCCAAGGCACAGCGCGACGCGTAATCGACAAAAGTATGAAAATTGAAGTCTAAAACTCGTAGCTTATTATATCTTCAGATACTAATAAAGGAGCGTAGATTTTAATACTACCCACAATTTTTACTGAATTTTCTAATTTGTTGTCAAAAATCAGGCTTGAAATTTATTAAAATTTTCACGCACTCCCGATAAACTGATAAAAATGTTTTTCGAACAAAAGTTAGTCAGTAAGTAATCATGCGACAACAAACTGTAACCGAAAAAAATTGGCAAAAACCTTTTTATTTAATAAAACATTAAGATCACGTTATTTTTTTAAATGTAATTTTATTTTCATTTTTCATCAATCGATGCATCTTTGTGTCCTCTTTAAAAAAGTATTAGGATACTTAGGTCGATAGCTGATTAATTCAGAAGTTATGAGTTTTTGCAGGGGTCCTATTCTAAAAAAAATTATGATTTCATCCAGACACTATATTTTATTTCTATACGTTTCTGTACACTTAGCCTGTTTTTTTTGCCTTTTTCCTGAAATCCGCCACTGATTACGCGTTTTCACGCCGCCGGTGAAAAGGGTTGCTGGCCCGGCCGGCCGCAACTGGCAGGAAGCGCGCTGGCAAAATCCAGACCGCACTCGCGATCCTGCAACCGCGATTTCCGAGGCAGGGTACCGCGGCGACCGGAGGAAATTTCCTTTCGGAGCGACCGTGGAACGCGCTGGCTTTTCGATCCGTTTCTTTGTTCGATTCAATTACGGCGTAACAGCCATTGTTTGCGAACGCGCAAACACGGTACGCACCGCCGATGGTGTATTAAATACGCCGGTGAAAAGAGGTAGAATGAGCGCACTGGCCCAAGTAACAATTGAATTGGGAAACTTGAAACGCGAATTGACGTAACCCGTCGTGCTAGATGAAATACAGAAACAGCGGTTACTTAAAGCCGAAGTGTACAAACGGCAATTCGCAAACAAACGCAAAGTTATTCCGTTGAATTTTAACCGCGCAGCGATCTTCAGCTGCGAGATCCTGGTGGTTAAGGATCGGTCAATATTGGAGAGGCTAACAGACGATAATTGTGATTCACTGTATTTAGAGTTGGGGGACAAAGTTGGAGCTCTCGAACAGTGAACCGCGGGCAGGAATCACGCGTTTTCGTTCATATCCCCCTTGTTCCGGCGGGCGTGTTCCACGCGTTTGATGTTACGTGCACAGCGCGCGTGCGGGTTGTTGCGTTAGACAGGAAACGCAGAGAGAGAGAAGAGTTATGTCGAGTCGACCTGGTTTAGGCGCGCCCTACAGGCGCCTCGGATCGCGGAGGTAAGAGAGTGAAAGAACCACCTCTGAAATGTCAGGGACCGGGGCACGGGGAATGGATACGGCGCTACGATGTCCATCCAGAGCTTAAAGGTCTAAACACACTTGTCAGTTCCGTGACAGATCAGTGCCAGTGGTAAGAAGAAGAGATCCTCTACGCTGCGATTCTTCTTACCACTGGCACGCCGGCACTGATCTGTCACCCAACTGATAAAGGCCGTCGCGCGGCGAAGCGATACGAAGAGAAGTTTATAAACAATTCATAACCGACAATTAATTAGTTAAAGCCGGAGATTCACCTGAAAGCTAGCTTAGCTTTTGGTGGAAACGGTTCCATAAGATGGATGTATTGACGCTAATTTTTTTAAACTTAGCATAGCATAGCATAGCTTAGATTCCAAGTGGATCCCCCGGCTTAAGTGTGTTCAGACCTGAACAGTTCCTCTTTCCCCACCATTTCGATCTACTCCTCTCGCACCGGTATAAAATTACTTCCCTCAACTAAATTCGAGGATACTCGGTTTGATGGCCCGAGGATCTTGGACACCTTAGCGACGCCACGTTGCTCCAGGTTGGAACAGGTTTATCGCGGCCGTCGTTCAAATATTTGCGCACACGTGCGCGCCTCGGGTGCGTAGTGGCCGATCGAGCCAGGGAGACGGCGATTAAGGGCGGTCGCGTGCGTCCCTGTTTGAAAAATTTCTCGCACCTCTGGCCACGGACAGGTAGTCGACTGGGGCACGCAGCTCGCAGCTCCGAAGCCGATCGACGCCGTGGAATGTCGCTAATGATCCTCGCGGATGTAGACGTCACGTGGTGTTCAGCCGAGCTTTGTCTCTAGTTGGCTAGGCACCGCAGCGACCCTCGTCGCGTTTGGAAATTCAACTTCTCTAGCCTAGGTGACGATTCGTCGGTTCGTCGGTTCGTCGGTTCGTCGGTTCGGGGTCGGTGAACTTTCCAGCCCGCAAGCAAATTAGTTTTTGAAGCCGGCCGCGGGAGCGTAATTCGATTTTGCCACCGCGGAGACACTGTTTTTGGGATGATTTAAGCGGGCAGATATTCAGTTTTCTGAATACACTATTGCACATTTATCTAGCATTCGGCGTTTGAGAACGGCCCATAGTGCCATCGGCAAATACGTGGCGCCCCGTTGTTTTCGGTATACTTAGGGGAGGGTTGCCTATATCGTACCACTTAAGACATTCTAAGTTATATTTCATATTTGGTACTAATTTGAACGGAAATGACTATTGGATATTGGAGCTTGGTCTTTTAGGCACCTACTATTATACGCTTAACCTTTTGTTCAGAACAAATTAATTTGTTATTAATCTTTTTGTCACATACTGTAAAAGGTACGATTTAGGCAACCGGTCTCCTAAATCGTACCTGCACTAAAAATAGTGTCAATAACAAATAGAGAAGAAACTATTCAATATGCAGTAATGATTATTATATAGTTACATATACATATGTATATGAATCACACACAGGCCGCAATAAACTATGTATATGATATATGTACATAACCTATATAACACACGAGTTGTCAAATCCTACTGGTACGATTGTAGTGGTACGATTTAGGAAACATGATCAATTTATTTATAAATATAAATTTAAACTTTATAATGAATGTAATATGTAGGGGAGAGGCTTGCAGGTTGCCACTGCTTGCAGGTTGCCACCCCTGCTGTATTTCGACTTTCTAGCAGTGTCAGAACCTCAACTCTGACTCACATCGACGTTAAAAGAGTAGGTGTCACTATTTTATAACCTCTGGAGCGGACAGACGCAATAACGCTGTGTTTGCTGAGCGAAGGGTAATATAGTGTTTGTCAAGAAACTGAATTATTGAAATTCTGTGCTTTCCTTGTACTCGTAAATTGAACATTTTCATCGACTATTCAAGATAACTATACGTACTGTGTTGTCTTTTTTATCTAATTTACATATGCCAAACAGATTTCCAAACATATCATGAATTGACAATTTTTTCTCATATTTTCCTAAAAATGCGTCGGAATGCAAGTTGCCTCCTTTTTTGGCTTGCAGGTTGCCACCTCTCTCTTTCCCGCTTGTTTACACTCAAATGTCATTGAGTTTGAAGTGAAGTGTTTTTATTGCATTTTAGTCATATTTTGGTTTATTTTTTACATTTTTAAAAATTTTTAGTATGGCAGCACGCAGGTCAAGAAAATCTGAATAATATAATTTATTAATAAAACTTGATAAATTTTGAAAAGTTTTCTGAATCAGGGTTTTACTTTAGTTTTTTTTACACTTTTAGCAATTTTTTGGGGGTGGCAACCTGCGAGCCAAATTTTCAAGGAGACAATTTTAGATACTTTCGATAATTTGCAGTATAATTTTTCTTTTTCGAGAGTTTGCATGATTTGTAGCTCAACACTTCTTCTTTCCAACTTATACCATAAATCAACGATACGTTAATTTTATGACGAGTTATGATCAAAAAAGCTTAGGGGTGGCAACCTGCAGGTTTTGTTTCTATTTCTTATTTCGCATTTACTTGATATTTTTATCATCAGACGTCGTTTGTATTCATTAATCTTTGAGAAATTGATGCGGTACGATTTAGGTGACCGGTACGATTTAGGTGACCGGTACGATATTGGCAACTCTCCCCTATGTACAGTTCGGAAAATAGTAACATCGTAGGGGGAGTTGGTAACGCGCCTGACCAGTACGCAGAGGACCCGCGGATCTTGGATTCGAGTCCCCATCGCCCGAGGTTTGCTTTCTCGCTTACACTTTTTAATTTATTAATTTACCGTGACATTGTTTCGCCGCAAGTCGAGCGCGAATCCCAAGCGTTTCCGTATTTCCCGGATTTCACAGGGTATAAAATTTCGCGAAAGCTCAGATAAATCAGTGGCTGGCGGCACCGTTACCACTGGCCCAGCCACCACGCGCCGAGCGTGTTTCTCGAACAGAAGTTGTTGGAAACGAAAGCACCGATCGGCCAGGGGGACGGCCATCGTTACGAAAGCGAGCGAACGCGGAAAACGCTGCCCCCGTGGCCCGTGGCTGTTGCATTCCCCCCGGGTAAGGAAGACGACCGCGGCAACTGGTCGTCGGCGTCGACTAGCTGCCGGCTGCGAGCAAAATAGAGCGTGCACGCACCTCGTTCGCCTCCGATCTCGGGGATTCGAGGATGCCTCTTCGTGTATCCACACGTGCATAACCGGTGCACGGCGACGTTCGTCTCCGCGCGGCGAGTTTTCTCCGATCGAAACTGGTTCGCGGATAAGGTCTTTAACCTTCCTAGCCGCGGCGTCGCTCGTAGTCGGTCTAGGAGCAGGGCAAAAAGAAGGCGAACTGTGGTAACGAAGCTGTTCCTGGAGAAACGATACTCCTTTGCCGCGCTCGCCGTTGTCATCGGCTTCGGGGCGCGTGGCAAGCATAGACGCTCTTGTATTCGCGGAAACATCTCCTCGTGCATGCTCCCCGGCTAGTACACGAGCGGCTACTGAAGGAGCTGCACAGTGGATAGAGCTCGGAGAAAGTTTCGGTGGCAGCGACGCCGGAAACACGGCAGCCCTCGCTGGGTTTCGAGGGACCAGCCTCCGGTTTTCACTGACGGAACAGACTCCTCTCGGCGTCGCTGGTCGCGTTCCTCGGTGAAATCGCGCCCGTAGTAAATACTTATTACGACACGCTCGCCGCCACTCGTGGCTGCCTCCTTTCGAATCGAGTACACGTGATCCACGAAGCTTCCTCGTGCGCGAGAGACGGCTCTATCCTCGTGACAGAACGCGCAACTTCCGCGGTATCGACAGTCGCTTGGCTAAAAACGCCTCGAACGCTGGCCCCGTTTCCCTCCGCTCCCCATTGTTCAGCCGCGAGTTTCTGGAATCGGGAGTCTCGCTGGACAGCTTCGATGAATCGGCCTCGCTATTTTCACGGGGCATTCAATTGGTTCTCGTATTAATAGCCGGCTCGCGGGAGCTCGCACAAAGGCAGACGCGGAATGGTGTAAATTCGCTTCGCCACGTAGCTACCTATTTAGCGACGGTGGTTGCGAGTTGCGACGAATGGATCAACGCGCGACGTTGCTCGAAATCGCTGCGTTTAACGAGAATGTTTCAGTGCGCTCGCGGGTGACCATGGTTCCGTTACGAGGCAGCCGATCGGCCTAAATGATAATGCACCGGGTGTTCCCTTTTTTTTTTCTTCTTCGCCACCCGCTCGCGGCCCGACGATCTATCATTGTAACGCAAGAGAGAAGCGAGCGAATGCACGCTGGATAAGATGCTTGATACCTGTTCGACGTGATTTATTGCCGTGCGCGTGCTCCAATTTATCCGCGATGCGACCAAAATGAAGCAGAACCTAACGGGTGCGCCGTTTTCAGTTGCTCCTATCGCCGAACACGGCTATACATATTTAGAAGCTAGTGATGGGTTCAACTCGATTTACTCGCGAATATTCGAACAAGCTTCTCTGATATTCCTGAGCACGTGGCTTGCTCGCGGACCGTACACTCCGGCGAGCTAATTCTAAGTAGCGAAAAGGTTAACAGGACCATGAATTGGAAAGTTATCGTACGCGAGGAATTCACCTAACGCTTGGGTGACTCGTATGGTCGCCGAGCAAGGGGATCACCCGAGGACAACGTTTGCTGCGTCCTCCCGCGACACCGTCGATCTTCTTCGTATCTTTCTCTTGTCGCGGTCTGTTCGGCGAGTTCGATCGTACTCGCGCCGCGGCTCCAGCGGATTTCATTAGCGGATTTCATTAGGCTAATTAGGGGCCCTCGTTACCGGCTCGCCCGTAATTACGGCCGTGGAGACGCTTCGCGGAATCCGTGCTAGCCAGAAAATGCATGTTCCGATCTCGGCATCGTTCGACGTTCCAATTCTTTTTTAATGCGCTTCTTTCGCGCTTCCCTCGCGCCAGGGCCCGGCCCTTCGTTAGCGGGCGAAACGCACGGACGCCCTTTTCGAAGCAGTGGCGTCTCTTTCGTCGGCGACACGCTATGTGCTGATGGAATCATTTCATTACAGTGCTGTATCGATTATCGGCACGCGGGTTCGAGGATTTGCATACTGCTCGTCCAGGTGACGCGTTGCGCAGGTGTATATAAAGGGCAGGTGCGAAAAGAACCGCGTAACCTCGATTCCTCGGTTTCCCCTGGCCATGGAGTTTTCACCGCGGCTCGAGATTTCCCTCTCGCGGGCAAACAGGCTGAGAACATAATAGAAAGAGGAGTAAAGAAGGGGCTCTGTGAAAAGGAAAGAGAATTGCATTTAATTCTTTAAACAAATGTTTATAATCACCTGTTGGATTTTATTGAATTGGCATTAAATGAGATTGCGTTAAATAAATTTTATCCGTTACGCTCGGCTCCCCTCAGGATTAAATCCTGAGTGCGCCACTGGTCTTCGTTGCGGCTCTTGTTTGTGGCAGTAACAGTGGCAGTAATAGCTCTTGTTTGTGGCAGCTTCGGTGATGCATCAAATCACTTCGTACGTGTTCCGAGTTTCTAGCTCGGAACTACAGGTGCTCGCAAAAGTATCCGTCCACGCTATACGTAACAGGTTTTACATATTAAATCTATGTCGAACTAAGAATTCGCGATTCTAATTTACATTAGTACAATCGGGGCTTACACTACCGCGAATTTCAATGAGAAATTCCGAATTCTATATTACTTAAATATGTAAAGCACCTCACACTTTTCCGAGCAACTGTATTTAAAACGATTGCTCGTGCCTCGAGCCCATCACTATCCGCCGGTAATCCTCGCGATTAATGATGCAGCCAGGTCGTTTAATTACCCGATATTACGCAGATTCGATCGCGGGACGGGTGATTCGGTAATATCCCAGCGCGCGGAACAGTGAAAGAGGGGGAGGCTGTTTGATTTCGGCTCGATACGATCTCGCGAGCCGGTGTTTAGAAAGCGATTCGCCTATTCCCCTTCATTTTCTCCGTGATTGCGAGGCCCACCTCCCTCGCCGCCACTCGCCCGGCGAGAGCATCCCGAGCGCGTTTCTCGGCCCGCGAGAACGGCTGCAGCGCAGTTTCTATTTAAATATCACTCGAAGCGGTGCGCCGCGCTGGAATTCCGCTCGCAGGCCGACGGAACGGACGCGGGTCCATTAACGGGAACGGTTTCTGGGCCGGCCGCCGCGCCGGTCGAGTATGAAAATTCGAGCAAACGAACCGTTCCGCGTGGCCCCCCGCGCGGACAGATGCAGTCCGAACGAGTAAACGGGGGATCACTTGGAAATCACTGGTTAGGCGAATTTCAAAGTCGCCTGGAATTACAGCGCGGGTCGGATTACCGATTACGGGTCGCCCCGGACGCGGAGAGGACGCATCGTCGAGATCGCGGACATGAATGCAATGTGCACTGGCCCGCACCGCCACGCTCTGCTTGTCCTTGCGAACGCGACTCATTACGATGCATACCTCCCTCTCTCTCTCTCTCTCTCTCTCTCTCTCTCTCTCTCTCTCTCTCTCTCTCTCTCTCTCTCTCTCTCTCTCTCTCTCTCTCTCTCTCTCTCTTCTCTCTTCTTTTCCTTCCTCCCTCCGACCATCTTTCCACGGATCGTTTTATTTTCTCTTCCCCCCCCGTCGCCGCCCTCCGCGTCTCAGATCGCGAGCACGATTAAAGTAACTCGTGTCGTCGACTGGTAATCTTATTGTACCGGTTTTTCTTTCGTCCCGCCGGAGACCAGCGCTCGCCTCGCGAATTATTGGCCAATGACGAACATGCATTTGCATAAACAGGTTCTTCTCCTAGACGAGAGAGTGCCCGGAGCGGCTGACTGTTTCACAATGCGGTTTCCACGAGCGCGATACACGGTAACCGATACTTTCGGGCAGACCGAGTTCCTTATATCGGGTGTTTCGGGAGTATTTGTCCACGTCCAAGCATGGTGGGAGCAAAAACCTATAAACCCCAATTGGAAAGAAATAGTTTTTTTTTCTATTTTATATGATCAGTACAGCCTATCGGAATCCTACGCTATTGCCACTGTGGCGTGCGCAGCTTTGGTCTTCGAGCGGAGCAGAAGGCGACCAGGTATGGGGTCGTAAAGTTGGTGTTTGGATTTTGTCAGGCGATCGAACCTCCCCTTTTTCGTGACTCGGGGTTTTTCCTGCTTTTGCGCACGGTACGCGTTTCCTTCGGAATCGGAAGAAACGCGACCGTTGACCAGGCATTCGGTTGCAAGTGAGCGTCTTGAGTGGTTGTGCTTTTTGTCCGCTCGTCATTTTTACACAGAAGGTTGCGTGGTGCATCTGTTCTGATAAACGTTGTTTCGTTGAGTTCACTAAGATGTACATTTTATTATCACCCTCGCGTCTCCCACCTCACCTTAGTAGCATTTCTGGTTGGCCAACGGTAGCCAACAGTTGGGAATTAGTTGGGATATAGTTAGAGTTTTGCCTACAAATTCCCAACATAGGGCCTACGGCAAAAAACTTACGGCAGTTTGCCAACGAATATTCAATGTTGGGCCTACAATTATTATGGTTGGTTAATTAACAAAAAGTTACGACAGTTTGCCAACTAATATTCAATGTTGGGCCTACAATTATTATGGTTGGTTAATTAACAAAAAGTTACGACAGTTTGCCAACTAATATTCAATGTTGGGCCTATAATTATTATGGTTGGTTAATTAACAAAAAATTACGACAGTTTGCCTACGACTATTCAATGTTGGGCCTACAATTATTATGGTTGGTTAATTAACAAAAAGTTACGACAGTTTGCCAACTAATATTCAAGGTTGGGCCTACAATTACTATGGTTGGTTGATTAACAAAAAATTTACAACGATGATTAAATGTTGTCTTACAAACGTCAGAAAATTTGCAACATCCAAAAACCTGTTATTATATTCCAAATTGTGATTTTTCTTTTCTTATTTGTAAATACGTAATGCGGACGTCTGTCTTGAGACGAATGTGAAATTTTAAGGAATGAGTCTAAAGGTCGAATGATGATATTTTGTAGAATATTTCGCGTCACTGTGCAGTTTTTATAAACAATTAATACTAGTTATGTACTGAGAAATTAGAAGTATTTACAAGGAAATGTATTGGGTAAGTGCGAATAACGGTTGCTTCGCAACTGGGAAGTTTGAGTTCGATTCTCCTCACCGCAAATTTTTTTTTTTTCTTAAATCAGACCTGAAAAAGACGTTTACAACGTCTTTTGAAGTTCTTCAAGACGCCTTCTGAACGTTTTTAAGACGTCTTTTGGGAAGAAACTGTTGGGCTTATGGAAAGAAACCTTCAGTTGGGCCTATGGAAAGAAAGCTTCAGTTGGGCCTGCGTTGGTTACAATCGTTGGCCCATTTAAAAATAGCGCGACACTTCAACAGTTGGCCAACGGATAACACGTCATTGGCCCAACAAACTCCCAGCAAATAAATGCTACTAGGGCAGCTACTAACTCAATTTCACAAACAATGTGGGTTCGTCCGTTGTTGCTCTGAATGCCTCAAATGTCTCCCTGATCTGGAAGCGTGAGAGCCTTCCGCGTGCTTCGGAATAGTTATAAGGGTTACTACAGTGTACCTACTTGTTTCTGTTAGTCTCTGCGTACAATTTCAATCTCTAGCCAAAAGTTGGCCAAGTTTCCCAAGAATCCGATGAAGGCCCATTTAGTTTAGGGTCAACACCGTCTATCGCAGAATACAGCTTCGGAATAAGTCTGAGAACTGCACCTCCTGAAACTTCCCCCCTCGTCGTTCGTGTCTAGCGCGAGGGCTGCTCTCTACCCTCGCCCTCTCTGCGCCCTTCAAACACAAATAACGGAGAAGCGTCGGGGATTCTCGTAACCTGATACCGCCCACATCCTTTCTCAGGTGCGCGCGGAGAAAGGGCTCGAGAGGGTTGTTCCGTGGCGCATAACTCCGCTGGTACCTTCCACCTGCATCGCGGCAACGATTGCCACGCTTCCGTTTCCAGCAGTTGACCAGATCGAAGCCGAGGGAAGCGGGAAGCGGGACGCGTCCGGGCGAGATAAGCGACCGAGCTGGTAGCAGGCCCTGATTCGCCGCGTCACGATGCCCGCGTCCAGGATCGGCGACGATCGCTGCGAACTGGAGCAGACCGGCCACGTCGATCACGACTCGCGGTTTCGAGGTTCACCGCAAATTCGATCTCGGCCCGATATCGTTTTTCACCGTCGCGCGACAATACGAGGAGAGCGCGGCGGTTGCGAAACGGCCTGGGTAAATTCGACCGGCTGCGTCCACATCCTGCGGAGGTGGAGGAAAGTTGAGGAAAAAGTTGCTTCATAGAGACACATGATGGTTGCATCGGCTACGATTCTTCTATGCTGCATGTATAGCAGGACCGGGCCCGGCTCGTCCTTGTAGGCAAAATTAGACAGCTGCCTTCCTTGTAGGTTGTAGGTATCTTTTTAAATACAGTTTTAATGAAATATTAACGTTGTTCTATAAATGTTTCAAGCTGCGAATAAAAATTCAAAGTAAGGTCAGCAAAAAGCTCAACTAAATCTTAAATAAAGCAGAAAGATTTTGTGTGTTTGTCGGTCGCCTAAAAACTTTTAAACGGTAAACTCTGGGGTCACGAAATGTGTCTCAGCTGATTATGCCTAGCTAATCCAGATGAATGTGACTATTTTCGAAAAAAAGACAACAATTTTTTTTTATAAAATCAGAATCTAAATTTCGGGCGAAGCCGAGTGGCAATGCTAGTGTATTTTAAATAAAGGGCCCTATTTGGCAAGTGTACCTGGAGCGCAAAAAAGTCTCGAGCCGGGTCCGAACAGAACCGCATTTATACTTTTGGATGCCCTAGGCGCAATATCATTTTGAGGTCCCAAAAGAACAAGTCTATTTCAGTTAATCAAATTCGTACACGTTTTTAAAATATTACTCCATAGAGAGTGAATACCCAGCTTGCGCCTAATGCGCCTTGTGGTAAATGCGGCCCTGCCGTATGGGGTGTGAAAGATAGAATCATGTTCAGCCGAACAAAATCATCCCCCAAATTCAAACGCAGAGGTTTATCTATAAATATCTCGATCGTTACTCCTTAAACACCTGATGCAAACAGTAAGTTCTCTTCGTCGCTTACCGAGCATCGAATCAGCCTATCGATTCGCGCGTATTCCGCCGCCGTAAAAGTGAATCGAATCGCGGAACAAGTCGATTCATTCCAGCGGACTGCGCACAGCGGCTGGTGGGTTGTTAAGTCGATAAGCGTTCGAAGCAAGTTTGAAACTTCCCTGAAAAACAGATTCGTGTATCTATCGAGCCTACTCCACCCACAGGCATTCATCAGAGTGCTGAAACTTCGTTTCCCTGGCGATCTCGGTAACCTCTCCTCTGGCTCGTTTAGTCACCGAAGAAGCCCAAGTTGGGCCTCGTTGTTTGCCTATCGCGCAGCTCGCAACTTTCCGAGCAGCTCGCTCCGATTTCCCCTGGGTATCGGCGCGTTCGCCCTGGATTAGAGTAGGTACCGCGGTGTGGTTTCTTTTCTCATTCATCAGGGGGCCTGGTTTCCTCTCCCCAAGCCTGTCCCTTATAAATTCTGACGCGCTCGCGATCGTTAAACTGTAAGAAGAAACGGGTTTTGTTGGCCCGTAGGAGGAAGCCTGCTAGAGGCTTCCATTACCGTTGTAAGACTACCGCTCAGGGCCGTATTACGCAAGAGGTGGTCCGACGAACTCGGCCCGAAACCGTGGCCCCCTCTGAAAACTGCGATCGGAACGACCCTTTCTCTCTGCTCCGCCGCGTTCCTTCGAATTAGCCTGGGGAGCAGCTCGCAGGAACGGGCCTCTTAATTCAACGCACCGCGTCGTCACCAACGAACCATGCCAATTGGACTTGTTCGCCGGGGCTTCCGCGCGATTCCGAACCGCTCGATCACTTCTGTGCAATGAATTTCGATTCCTGAGCCTCTGCCTTCGTCGACTGGGACATACAGGTGTAAGTAGGAATATAGCTAAAGCAGTCTCGAAATACGGCGATCGGTATCGCCTCCATTTCGTCTGTTGTTGCTTACACCGCAAGGTAACGATTGTGCGAGATCAGGAATCCCCATAAAAGAGAGGATCGGCTTTGGTGGAGTTGGTATGGTGGCTGACCAGTACGCCGAGGCTCCGGCAAGATCGTGGGTTCTCGAGTCCCATCGCCCCGAGGCCATTTTTTTCACTGGCTCCCGAATACATAGGAATTACAAAACCTATTCCTACAGAGCAGGCAACTCTTTCGAGATAAATCTGCATATACTTTGGACCAGGAAAACTTCACCAGCTTCTAAGCCAAGTGTTCGGTGAAAGCGCCAGAGTGTGCGTATGGTGATCGGAGCTGGTCGATGCGACAGCGCATGGTCTCCGTGTTCCGACAGGCGCGGGGCGCGGTATGAATCGCGAGGATGCGAGGTGCCGTGACGTAACTGGGCCACAATTAATGATACCATTCGTCGGGACAATGAGCGGAAGAGGCGCGATGCAACGGCGGGTGGCGAACAATCGCGTTTAAGGGAAAAGAAGATAGCCTGGCCGGAGGGAAGAGGGAACCCCGGCGAAAGCGAAGGAGAGAAAAATGAGGAACGCGCGAGTATATCAGCCCGCTCGTTTCCCGGACACCGTAGAAACCGCGGTTCCCCCGCATATCCACTCGCTGCACGCCCACATTCCATCCTGTCTGCTGGATGGGCTCCTCCGCCGCCTTCACCCCCTCGCCCCTATGTGCTCTGTACAGCGTTAATGTTTACCGAGTACTCGACGCGCGCTTTTTCCTGACCACGTGTGCAGAGGCTGGCCCCTCGCGAGGATAAAGAGCCGCGGAACAATGCGGGGAAGAAGTTAAACGCGGCTTGGACGCTCTTTAACCCGTGTTCTTGGGGGAGAGGACGAGTGAAGCGATTTCGAGGTGGTCGTTTTCTGTCTCCAAGGGGACAATTTGGGTTTTGAGAGGTCAGGCAGCGAGGATGGAGGCATCTCGATACGTGGGGCAGTGGAGATGAGCTGAGCTGGAAGGCAAGAGGAGGATCCGTAACGGAGGGAACTCGTCGAGCTTTGCTTGGTAGCGTCGTAAAACCTAGCGGCAGGTTAATGAACGAGCTGCGCTTGAATAATTGGTCAGAAGTCGCGGCAGTTCACAGAAGCGTTCGCGAGCTATCGACTCGCGTGTAACTGGAAAGGACGACGACCTCAAAACACCGAGTTCAGGAACGATCGATAGCTGTCTCCGCGTCTACAGCCTTCCGAGCACCTGTGTCCACGTATTTCCGGTTAGAGAGCTGAAATTCGCCGGGGACATTGTTCCCCGAGCCTTCTTTCCGATACCCGCGCGTTTCACTTGGTTCTCCAGCCAAACGTAACTTGCTTTCCGCGCTCCGGTCCCTCCTCGGCGCTAGATCGTTAATTACAAGCCCTTTGTAACTTGTGCCATCTAATTAGCACCGTCGCCGGCTTTGTCCCCTCGAAACGGCCTAATTAGGACCATTCTAATCATCGAGCCTGATCGATCTTATTTTACCGAACGCGCGGAAAGCTTCGGGCAAGGTTCGTCGGTAAGAAGTGGGTTAAAACGAGTCGTCGGGCGAGCCTCGTGGAATACGTGACCCGGCGACCAGCCACGAATCAGCCGAGTGCAATCTGGAGCGAGGGACCCTCGAATACCCAAGGAATTGCCTTACTCTCAGACGTCCGCCACGCTGTACTCCAACCGCAGGAAGAATTGTTACAAGCATTCCCCAAGGTCAAGCACCTTCGCTTCCATAAAAAAATGTCCCCCAGAAGATGAAGAAACCTGGCATTCCTTCGTCGTGCACCTAAAACCAAACTTGCGCAGCTAGTACAGTCCAAGAGGCATCCATCCAAGACTCGCTATCTCTCGATAACCGAAAAAAAAAAAAAAAAAAAAAAAAAAAAAAAAAAAAATGGCAGCGAGATGGAGAGATAAGGCGCTCACTCGGCAAGGACATCTCCCAGTGGAAGCCAGCTGGAATGTGGTCCTCGGGGATGGCAGGAGGGTGTCGTTGCCTGGCGGCGTTAGCACGGTAACATCCTTTGGCGCTGGCCCGAGGATAGCTGCCGCGAGTCGCCGCAGATTAATGACTTCCTCGTGGTATTTACGGTGGTGTGTGCTTTGGCGCGCACGGCCAACCGCACGTGCGCCCGAGGATCAGGCACGATCGGAATTTCGAGCGAGAGTGCATCCCTGGCGCGCCACGGAGAAAGGTATTCGGGATAGAGGCGACTTTTAGCGACTATGATGTTACCGTAATTTTATGCGCGGCTCAGCCCCGACTTCCCATGAAGCGGGGTGCGCTCCCGTGACGCCGCGGCGCAGTCGATCCGAGGGAACAGTAAACGTCCGCGTCGAGGGGATCTTCGTTGATGCGTTGGCGAAGCGCATTGTGGCCGCAGTCATTGTCTTCCCCTGCTTAACGGCAGAGGGACTGTCCTCTGATACGTGATCGACATTGTGCAGCTGTTTATAGCGATATCGAGTACGAAGGGTGATGGATGCTTGAAGCGTTGATGAAGCGTGGCTGTAAAGAAGTAGCCTCGGGGAACTTGGTTGATTGGTTCTCGGGGCGGGTTACTGTTTACTTTCCGATAGACGCAACAGCTCCCGGGGGAATATGTATCTGCTTGCAGCTTTGTTACTTGGGTAGATAGTGTTCGTGACCTGGCGAGATTTAGATATGAATTGCGGGACGGGGTAATGTAGGAGACACCGTTGAAGATGCAGCCGAGTGGATAGGACGAAAGCCTGAGGGAGGTGTTCGGCGTTAATCGTATCGAAGGGCAATCCTGTTACGATAGGCGAGTATAGGGTTTTCGTCTTTCATCTTCGTCGATAGAGGCACGGCGAATAGTTTTTAATTAGCAGAGAATGGGTACCCTCGTAGCTGCATTCTCCTCTGTTCCCTCGGTGTCAGGTATCAAAGCTTGCCAAAGAGGAGGAAGATGAACGGCCGCTCGTGTCGAGGCAATCGTTATCGTTGCCAGCTGAAGCTGTATCGGCCGCGGTCCACGGGCGCGAGATAAACAGGCCACGTAAACGCGGATTTGCGCTCAGGTTACGGGAAGATGGAGGATCGCGGGCCCGCGTTCGCCGCGGTGCAGAGGTTGCCGTTTTACACGGGGAACCGTAATGATGGTGGCCCGTGCAGGATAGATGCAGGTCGAGGAGGAGCGAGAAGAAGAGAGAAGACGATAGCAGCGAGACTCGTATTATCCAATCGTCGGGAGTGCTCGCGGATGGCGTTTACTGCGACCCTAAGTCGTGACCGATCCTTTGGTGGGAATCCGCCCTGAGATCGACTCTCATACGCCTCGAGAAGGAGTTTCCACGTCTTTCTCTCTCGGCTCGACGCGGCCGTCCTTTCTCCTCCCGTCTTCCTCGTCGTCCAGCTTTCTCGCGTCGATCCATCGGCTCTCTCCCTTTCCCTCCACTCGATATTCCGTTGTCTCCGTTTCTCGCGATCATTGCTGGCCCAGCTAATCCCCGTCGCGATCGAGGCCGCGCGTTGCAGTCGCGTGCAGCACGGAATAATCGCCAGCGCCCGCTCGCCCGGGGACGCCAATTTACCAGATAAATCGTAGAAGCGTAGGATTTATCGGGGTAGGCGTGGTGTCTCTCCAGCTATCCCAGTCGCATCTGCGTCTCGGGGCAAAAGGAAACCGTGGCGCGAGCGATCTTCTCGATCTCTGGACGACCGGAGCTTTTCGGATCGCTCGCGAGGAACGACTCTGCCATTCGCGAGACGGCGGAATGTGCTATTCGCGTCGACAGCCCTAATGGCACGTTTTCGCGACGAGACGCCGACACGTTGCGCCAATTCCCCGCGGAATTTCGAAACGGAACGCGCGGCGTTCCATTCTCCCTGGCCTCTGCCGTCGGCTTCCTCGAAGTCCAGACGGATTCGGTCGAAGCTCGCGGCTCGCTCGCCGTTTCGGCGGGCATCAGCTCGAAATAGGCCCGGGTCACGCCGGGAAAAAGGAGGTGGAAAGCCATCAGCGGCGCGGCGCGTATCCTTGTTCCTCGCGCGGCGCCAAACACTCGGCTTAAATATCCAACCAGCCAGGCGCGAACGTTTCTGGGAAGCCTGTCGGTCACGCATCGCCGGAAACAGGCGGGTTATCAATGAAAGGCGACTTTTGATAACTTTTTCCGTGCTCCTCGCGCGGTACAGTCACTTCCTGGAAGAGGAGCGGAGTCTGGCGCAACAGGGGTCATTGTTTTCGCGTTGCTCTCAATTGGAAGTCGCGATTTCTTTGCGATTTTGGGATTTCTGTGCAATTGGGGAGTTGACAAAATTTTTGAAAGTGTTTATAACTGTTCATTATGATAAAATATGCTTGTAAAAAAAATATTAATTTTTTGCTACACCTCTAACATGAAAAAAATGTAATTTTTATTTGAAATAAAAAAATTGCCGCGAAAACGCACTGCATGGTCACGTGACCATTTGTGACGTCAACGTGCAGTAAACAACGAAAGTTGTGGTTAGGGACAGTAAGGGGTGAATTTTTCTCACAAAAATAATGGATAATAAAAATTATTATCAATACTGTGCTGTTCCCTGTTGTGAGAACACTTCAATACGTACACCGAAGAAGTTATTTATTCATGTTCCGCTGGAAACAAATATTCGCAATAAGTGGCTAAATCTTGCGAGAATAAACTATCAGTTGTCTTCAAAATCTAATTTATGTTTTTGTGAAGACCATTTCAATGTAAGTAACTAACTTATTATTAACTATCATTTATTATTATTTCATTTCATTGAGGTTATATTAGATTGTGTGTCAGATATTGGTAATTGATTGGAACATGTTGCAATGAGTGAGTGCCTAATACTTTCCTTACCTAAGAAATCGAGTAATAAGTACTCGTAAACGATATTTTTTAATATAAACTTGTATGAGCAAATGCGCGAAGTGTCACTTGTCGCTATATATAAATCGCTGTTTACTGCACAATGACGTCACGCGCCGTGATTGGCGTTTGAGATCACATGACTCACAACTTAAAAACGTCAATTTGATTTATTAAATTTTGGTAAAACGAATAAGTGTTTTATTAATATTTCTATCATTTTAGGCTTTTCATTAATAAATCTGTAGATTTCACTACTTTTCCCTTTTCTTTTCAAATACTAGCAACTCCCCAATTAAGCGATTTGGGAATTTCTTTGGGATTTTGAGATTTCTTTGCAATTTTACGATTTTTGTAGGATTTATTTGTGATTTAGGGATTTTTTGGGGGAATTTTGCGAGTTCTTTGCAATTTCATCCCCCGAGAATTCAAATCTCAGCAGAGATTCATTCCGCTGCAAGCACTGCAATTTATCTGCGACCGGTCTGAAACCTGACACGCTCGTGCATCGAGAAACGAGTCGCAGGAATTCACGTGTCCGCGCTTCCCCGCGATGCCCGGCATGTGTTATTTCGCGGGGCGCGTAGGCAGCGAAACACTGCCCTCGAAATAATGGACCGCGTCGGTCTCGTCGGAAGCTCACAGCTGTTCCCAGTGTCCCACTGAAGGGCTTTCGTCCTGGTAATCCCAATCGTGCTACCTGCAGCGTTATTGGCCGACAGGAGGCGGGGCATGCATCGGCGAGAGCAATTAACGTGGCCAATTAGTCGAGAGCCAGAGACCCGAGCGTTTGTGGCAATTAATCCGAAATTGAACGCGGCGACGGCCCCGGAAGTCACGTCGATGGCTCCTTTCATCGATTATCGAGCGTTCATAAACGAATCGACTCGGCAAGCTCAGCTCTACGCTACTACCAGCTGTTATCAATTTCTACATTTTTGCCGCGACTATGCACAGTAATAAAATAAATAAAATGTGAACAGTTTCAATCGATTTTAGCTGGAAACTCTATCTCGGAATTAGGATTAATTTTAAGATCCCTTTACGTCCACGTGTTCCTTCTTCTCCCGCTGCTCAAGATGGAGCCGTTCGTCGCTCCCAGCCCATCGGTTATTTATTCGACCGGCTCGTGGGTGGTGTCGGCTCGATTGTACCGGTGTGGAAGGCATCCGCGGCCGATATACACCGGTCGTCGATTACCCTCCTACCGGTTTTCTGGATGGCCATAGCCATAGCTACGTAACGGTTCCACCGGGCGGGGAAGTTTCTCGCGATGTTCGGTCAGCAGGACCGGTTCGCCGTTTCTCGGTAACCCGTTCTCCCGCCTTTGTGGAACACGGAGCAGGTGCGCCAAGTGAATTTTCGCACCGAATTTCCCTCGTTTTACCGCGCCGGTTCCGCGGCACACCTTATCAAGCGATCCAAAGTTCCAGCGGCGACCTCGAGGCTCCCACGAGTAATCCCGCGTCGAAAAGCTTGCGCGGTGCCTCGCGGCACCAATTTCCCAACGTACCGTTCCTTTTCCACGGTTTTTCCTCTCACCTGGAAAGCCAGCACTAATGCGAGAGAATTAGAGAAGGCCGGGCTCGCTTTGAGCGCGCGAGGGGCGAGGCACTTGGCTGGAAAACCGCGAAACGGGAAAGCTGCTCCTCTTTCTCGTTGCCCGCGGTTAATTTGCAGAATGGGGGGCGGAGTGTAGCGTGCTCGCGCGCAGGGAGCCCGCACAGTACACGCCGCTTCCGCTGTTTCCGCGGTGCGTGGCTCTTTTGCGAGTGCCATTCGATTTCACTAGAGAATCGGCGTCGTCTGACCTCTTCCAACAGCAGATCCCGCAGTATCGAGTCTTCTTTAACGTCACTCGGTACGAGGAGCGCTGGGTGTTAGACCGAGGAGCAGTGGTATCCCGGGGAACATGAATTCGCGAGGAATTTACGTCGGGCTGGAGGCACTCTGGAGAAACTTGCTAGTCGATGAGGAACGATGCGTTGAACTTGGAGCGCGAGGCGAGCCACCGGCCCGTGGAAAAACTTTCGAGGTCGGCGAGCATTTCGTTCGAAAGATATCGCTCGCTCAACCCACATTTTATGCGATTAACTTTGCTCCCCGAGTATTCCGACGTTCTTAACATTCTGTGCTCTGGGTGGAAGGCTTCCCTGGAGATTCACTTCCCGATCAGCTTGGAACTTTCTTCTTAAAGCGACGTAAAATTCTAAACCAAAGATGGACGTGGAAAATGGAGGGAAACGCGTTCAGTTTGCGAAGTCCGGGTCGATTTTTGTGGGAGCGCTGGTGGAAGGCGTCGCGACCGATCGTTCGCGGCGGACGAGCGTAGAAAAGCCATTCGCGGGACGGACGTCTCGCGGACGAACCGTCGACAGAATAATTTCATGTATTATTTATCGCGCATTCCGCGCGACTCCCTGGTCCGCCGATTGTACCGGGTGCTTCGTAATTTACATCTGCTGCGAGCCTGACGCCTCTCGCGCGGGGAAGTACAGTAGAACTCTATTTAAAGGGGTACGCCACCCTGAGACACTCAGAACGGCACCAAATTAAACGAATTTTTTTTTATTATACTATAAGGTTGAAAGTTATTTGTATGCATCTTATGTTTAGGGCATGCATTAATGAATATATTGTATAAATATTGTACAGAAATATTAAAAAATGGCGGAGTTATGTGTTGTCCCTCGGAATCACATGTTTCAAGTTGGCTTGCAGCATAACTTGAACAATTTTTATTCGTCTCACTTGAAATATTAATAGTATCTCCTATAATAGACTATCTACAGTAGTACATACGGATTTTATGATTCATTAACAACCTTTTGTGCTACAGGTAATTTTAGACACAATTTAGGTTAAGATTTTAGGCAAATTTTTCGGCTAAAACTGATATTCTCTTCAAATGTCCACCATTTTCATAAAAATCGCCTAACCGCTAAAGATCGAACGAATTTGGTCGCAGTACAGAAGGACTTCCTAGCTTCGTGGCTCCCTTAGAACCGCAAAGTGAGCTGGATATAAATTCAAGAAAGTGGTTACGCGTTTAATCTCTGTGCTGTGGGTGGAAGAAATGTAAACGCGAAGGAAGAAGGTGGGAAACCTTGTTTGTTACCCAAGTGATACTAGATCACCCGCTAAAACCCCGAAACTACTCATCATGCCCTCATAGAATTCGCGACTGATTGCGCCTCCTTTTCTCGATCCAGTGATTGATAGACTTCCGGGTCACCCGGTAGACGGTATGCACCAGCGAGCAACAGCTCGTCTCCGTCGCGTGGGAATACGGTGTTCCCAGTAGCCGTGTCTACTGGAGGCCGCAGTTTGCACGCCGACAATCCGTTCCGATGCACTTTGACGGCGAGCTCTGCGGCCGAGAGACAGAAAAATCCACTGACGGCCGGGATCCCTCGCAATAAAATATTTTAACGGTACTTTCTTGGGAGGGCAACGTCATGTTCGAGAGAGCCGTTCCCACCTGGTATCCACGATCGATCTTGGCCACCGTGAAAACGCTTTCCACAGCCACTCCTCTCTATCGGTGAATATTCCTCTCCGATTCGTCTCTGGTCTGTGAAAATCGAAGTAGAAATGGTTTTACAAAATGAAGAAAGAAGAGTCAGAAGCTTAACCGTGTTTCGTAAAAAAGAGCCGTTCCTCTTGAACTTTGCCCACCTTTGAGAAGTTTAACGACTCAACGGCCGCTTGAGCGCTGATTGTTCTCGTAGAGACGTAGAAGCTAGTGCTCTTGTAACGAGGGCGACGAAACTCGCCTCTGTCGAAAAACATTCGGTAAGATTTTTTAAACGGCCCCGACCTAGCACCCTCACGGTTATTAGCCAGGTTTTTGCACGTGAGGGGGCTTTTCATCGAGCGCCGCTCGCGAAGGAAAGCGAGCCGGGGGGTGTCCCTTTAACGAGTGTCATCGACCCGGTGGAAAGGTCAGGAAGCACGGGAGAGGCCGAGTTTTTCGCGCAACACGTTACGGGGCCTCGCGGAAAAACGTGCAACCGCGGCGGCCTCTCGTCGCGGTTTTCCGGGTTGCGCGTGACTTATCGTCCGCCGATCGATTCCCAGCGCGTCGGAGCCGGACGTGCCTTTTAAACGATTCCCGAGGAGCCGTGCGGAATCGCGGAAAGCCCCACCGCCACCGCCGATCGATCTTTGCCGGCCCCCGATAATACCCCGTTCATTTGAATACCGTTAGTCTCGAGGCGGCCTGCCTCTTTCCCGACGCCCCAACCGTTACACCACTTTCGCCCAGCCCGAGCATCGCCGTCGGCTGCGTTTTTGCCAACCGGCGTCGTTTGATGATCGACGATGAGTCGCGCAGCTCGCGGTGTGTACTTTCATCGCTCCGCCGTGCGATCGCAGACTCGTTTTTCGTTTTCGTTTCGTCCCCGTTTCCGCGGTGACTCGCGATTCGCCCGGCCGTCTCACCTTCGAGGCGCGAGTCATTAGGAAAAGTAAGCAGAGGTAGGTGACAGCGCGAGGCTCTCAGGAAACGGACGAATTTCCAGTCCATTACGGATCTCCAGAGGGAAAGGGTAATTACAGCGCTCATTAAATAACGTACAAGGCTTTCCTTTTAACGGCCTTTGGACACGACGCGCCGTCTCCCTCCTACCTGAACTTCATTATTGGAGCGCGCTTGGCGATTGCCTTATCGACGGAGGATCGACCCTACTCGCGTCTCCCTCGTGAAAGATTCCATCGTCCTGCCGTTTGCTTCGGAAGTAAACAGGGTGGTATAAAACGCAGGGTATTTGAGGTGTATTTTTAAGAAATGAGCTTGTCTGCGATAGTACATACGGAGGAGAGCTTCGTACTCCAAATTTCTGAGCCGAGATGGACTTGAGAATATGCCTATGATTCCTTTATTAGAGGACGTCCTTAAATTACGTAAAGCTCTGGGTTGCGAATTTCTCAGTTTTAAATGGGGAATGTAGTTTAGAAGCTACTGTAAAAATTTCGAATGATTTGAATACAACTTGTTTAAGTTACGCAGCCAGTCAATTTGAAAAACGTGCTTCCGAGAAGAACGCGTTTAAACTGTCATTTTGAAAAAAAAACGAAAAGAAAAGAAAAATAGCTTGAAATGACTTAAGATGTGTATACAAAATGCGTTTAAACAGATTTTCGACTTATTTCTTTGTTTACGTTTCTGTGCCGTTACAGTGGCGTATCTCCTTAAGGGGTTAGGACACAGTAACGAGCTAAGAAAGCAGACGATTTTTAGATGACGATCATAAGAAAAGTAAACAATCGATTAATATAAGGTTTTGTGTTTTAGTTCACTATATATTGTGAACTATAAGAAAAGCATATAATATTTACAAAATAGCATTTGTACGCCGTGCATTTAAAATGTCGTGGGCCGGATTCCGGCAAATCGGATGAACAGTAACAAAAACCCCAAAAATGTCATAAACTATAATATATTTCCTAGGCATTGACGATCCAACATTTTAAATTTTTTAATTATAGTACAAAATATAAACAAAAACATCACACACTTTTGTCGAAATTTGATCATTATTTTTCAAACATCGGCCATTTTGTAATTTTTCGCAAAAATTGAAATGTTGGATCGTCAATGCCTAGGAAATATATTATAGTTTATGACATTTTTGGGGTTTTTGTTACAGTTCATCCGATTTTCTGGAATCCGGCCCACCAATTGGTCATCCGGAAAAAAAAGGACATTTTAAATGTAGACATTGTACGGCGTACAATTGTTATTTTGTAAATATTATATGCTTTTCTTATAGTTCATAATATAGTGAACTAAAACACAAAACCTTATAATAATCGATTGTTTACTTTTCTTATTATCGTCGTTTAAAAATCGTCTGCTTTCTTGGCCCGTTACTGTGTCCTAACCCCTTAAATGAATTATATAAACCTTCAAAAGAAGATTAATAACTGAAAAATGTAAAAAATATAACGTAAGGAAGGGGAGAGGGGGTTGGAATGTAAAATCTTATAAATTATTATACTAGGGAAGAGAGGGGGTAAGAAATCACTAAAATTAGCCTTACGTAATTTAAGGAGGCGCGGCTCCTTCCACTTATCGCATTCTCGAACACCGTCTCAATATTCTTCTGTTCCATATATCCGAAAGCATCGCGAAATAATCGCTGGAGGACCGTCCGCGAGGAAACAATTTGGCGCGGGGGCCCCTGCCCACCACTGCGATCCAATTTCCGCGACCATTTTCTCATTATCCCGAGAAAGGCGGCGCTACTCCTTTATGTATCGGCCACTACGAGCGGGAGGGGAATCTAATTTTCGTCGATTGGCACAAAGGACGTAGCGGGCCGCGATATCTCGAGACGCTCGCGGGGGAAGATGGTGACACGGTGCCAGTGAGTCACCCGCCTCGATGAGCAGCTCGTTTTTGTTAGAAACCAGCTACAGACCAATGAAAGAGAGTATTTGACTCAGGGCCACTTCCCCGGCAGTGACTCGCTACAGAGATTCAACTGTTCTCATAAAAATACGATCACGCCGTCTCTTTCATCCTTCAAGCTCACCCTCAGGCTTTCCCCGGATCTGTATCGAGAGGGACAATGAGTCACCGTCTCGGAGAGCGTGCAGACTGCACATCGCGTGCTCGCACGCATCCTGAGAGTGTCATTTCGGGATTGATCGCGCGGCTGCGAGGGTAACCCGATCCCCCGAGTGTTACGACACGAAGGAAGGGCGGTCCGCGATAAGGGCACATTAAATTAGACCGCTATCATCCCTGAGCGGGAGGCACGCGCATATTTGGCGAGGTTGGACGCGGTGCATTGACCCTCGCTGATCGAGCGAAGCGGAGAGGAATTATTCCCAGATTATATCGCCGCCCGAAGGAAGATCGAGCTAAGGCCACCGGGTGGAAAGTAGATCCCTTGGGGTCAGGAATCGCGATGATCGTTGGTTGGGTGTTTATAGAATGAAACGGTGGCGAACGGGTGGCCGGACATTTATCGCGCTATCGTCTCCGAAGGCCTGCAGACCGAAAGACACTCCTACGGCACCTTCAGGCATCTCAGAAGCCCATCGAAGCACTCTTTTCGATTGAATTTCAGCGATTCGATGGATCGCCCACGCGCCAGCCGCCTCTGAGGACCTCCATGCTATGTAAATTGCTCAGCCACCCACGGCTTCAGTGGGTCCCTCCGTTTCACAGAGATCTCGCAGCTCCGCTCCTGGCGCACAGCTCCATCTCGCTTCCATCTCCGAGCATAACGAAGCACAGCCCGTCTAACGGTTACCCTCGGCTCTATGGAAAAATGCCGCGTAGATCGCGCTGAACCGGAGCGGAGGTCGAACCAATTAACAGTCGCAGACGGTCCACAGAGATCGCTCCTAAAACTATCCGCTCGCGTATAAAGGAAACGACTGGCCTGGCCCGTGAGTCACGTTTATTGTTCATCGTTTAACAGCCCACGACGCCTTTCTCTGTCTGAATTAGCGGCTCCCCGGCACTTGGTCGTCTGGAAAGAACGGGGACGCGACGCGACGCGGGAGCGCGGTGAACGGCTGGGCGATCGGTATGCAGGCCTAGTGTGGGCTACATTTCGAGAAAGAAGACGGAGATCGAGTTGCTTCTTGGATAGGCGAGGAGAAAACTCGGGATTACGTTACCCATTGCATAGGGATACTTAGCACGCAGCCTTCTTTTGCTCCAATTATATGAAAGTGGAAGGCGCGATCGAGAAACCGCGCCGCTCCGCGGCACGATCGATCCGAGGCTTACACGCGATCGTTGTCGCCAATCCGGTTAAGTCGTTTCCCTTGGGGGAGCGAGTGCAACGGAGCGGCCTAGCGTTACGCGATCGAGCCGCGCGCATCGCAAAAGTGCATACCGAACAATGGTAGCGCGGTTGATGGCTGCGCCTCGGTAATCACCCGGGGCTGCCTGGCGTCCTAGAGAAATAGAGGAAGAATGGCCACCGACTGGGTGCTAGACTTGCCTCGTTCTCCCCGGTGAAAGAAATATGTCGTCGACTGTTATGGCGAGACAAGAGATACCGGCGCGGCGCGACGCCGCGCCGCGGAGCTCTGCTGCACGCCGGGCGCATCCTCGTTGCCGGTATTGCCTCTCCTTTTGTCCCCTTCCAGCGAATAATCACGAATACCGTGAAAAACCAGGAAGCAATTGCTTCCCCTCTGCCGGCTTTTCTCATTTCCCGATGCGTCCTCCTCCGCTCCGAACGGGATTAACGGCCTACGGCCTTCGGATTCTTCTCCCCTTTCGGTAATTACTCGCCTGCGTATTGTCTCCGCCCGCTCTGCTGCGCCTCGATACGTTCGCTCTGCATAGCTCGCGGAGAAAGGAACGGTCCGTGGCTTTGAAAGGGTTGCTGCGCGCCTAGATACACCTGGGTCGATGGGAACCCGTTAAAGAAACCCACTGAAACAGTTCTCGGTGTGCACGCAAATCCGTGGCCACTAGTTTCTGTGCGCCCTATACGTTTCACGAGGATAGTACTCTAATCTGCGGGGGTAATTGATAGGGCAGCGTTCCACGAGATAAGCCAGCTATTAGATGGAGAATGCTTGAAAAGTATCGCTCATTAAAGCATACCGATTTCCTTCGACTTGGGTCAGTGTACCCGCCGTTATCGCGGGCCCTTCTGATAACCGAGGCATGGGCGGTGCCCAGCAGCGGGCAACAAACCGTTCCATGGCCTACCAAAGTGTTTAGGATGATACTTCGTCTCGAGGGATCTCGGAATGGCAGTCGAGCCCTTTCAAAGCACGGTTCCCAGTGAAAAGGAACGATCGATCCCTCGTTTACATTACAGTGGGCGGAGAGGAACTGAGGGGACGATGACGGGAAGAAAAGAGGAGTAGATCGTACAGTTATGCCTACTGTATCTCTTTTCTGATCGAAAGGCCCTTTGAGCGCGGACGAGCGGCAACTATTTTCTACCTCGCTTTCCTACCGCGGGACGAAAATACACCCGGTGGCACTCGTTTCAGAGCAGACGTTTCTTAAATAACCAGCTACCCGGCCCAGAAAGTCCCTTCCTGAAGGAGAGATGCACCGAACGGGACACACTCCTCCGCTACTTCCGGGCTGGCCCTGGCGCACGTGTCGTCGCTTCTCGTAAGCTTCTCGAGCAGACTTGCGAGGAAAAACGGCACCAAAAATATGGTCCGTTCATCGTCATACACATGCTTCGTCATGTGCTGAGCTTCGACAATCGCTGCAGCGCTTGGTGGGTTAATTTTCAACCTTTCCAACAGAAATTCATACCGGAGAGCTCTTCTTACACGCTTCTATGCGAGGTTTCCGGGAAAAAGCAACGCAGAGGGAAGAATAGCACGAAATCAAATATTCCAGAATTTCAGGAAAAACGTTGAACATGCAGCGGGTGAGCTTTGACTCTCCGCGCTCTACGAGATTAACGCTCGACAGCGTTCCCCAGTCCCGCGGTGGATCGCAATTTCCTCGTTCCGAGCGGGTCGCCTTGTATCCCCAAAAAAACAAAGCGGTGCTCGTCGGTGAAAACAGAGGCGCGGTTAAAATATTGCGTTTCACCGCGAATAGGCCGCGTGCGGTTTTATCCGCGCGCGGAGAGGAGCGACGCGACCCACGTATATTTATAGCCAGCCGCGAATATGAGAGACACGGTCGCGAATTACGCCTTGCTCTCCCTTCTTTTTCCTCTTTTTCCCTCTTTTTTGGTCGTTCGCGGAATTAACCGGATCAACGGTTATATCGCGGAGAGAGGCGCGACGAGCGGCCTGACCCGATGGCTGCACACCCGACGACGTTCGTTCGCTCTTTATAAATAGAAGCTTGAAATTCTGTCGCGCACGGGCGTGGCGGGTCGCGAGAGAGATCTACGAGGATCCTAGACGCGGGATAGATCACTCGTCGCGGTCCATTCATTAGGGCGCGACCTCGCGATCCGCGCTCGCTTCCGTCTGTTTGCGTCTTTTTATAAGCTCCCTCCTAACGAAGCCAGCGAGCTGGAAACGGAGGCTGCTTTTGCAGCGGTTCGAACTTCTGGGAGGAAAGATTTTTTTGGATTGCAAAATGCCTCGCGAAATTGAGGAGGGAGGGACTTAGGGGAGAGTTGCCTAAATCGTAGCTTTTACAGTACGCCACAAAAAGATTAATAACAAATTAATTTGTTGCGAACAAAAGGTTAAGCACATAATAGTAGGTGCCTAAAAGATCAAGCTACAATATCCAATAGTCACTTGCGATCAAAGTAGTAGCAAACATGAAATATAAAGTGATATATCGCAAGTGGGACGATATCGGCAACCCTCCGGTAAGTCCAGCGAGCTTTGGCTTTCTTTTCGGAGACTACGCGTTTGAGGAGTGCCCCAGCTGGATTCCGTGTCGCTTGAAAGGTTGAGGGGGAAGTGGGAGTAAATTCACTGTCGAGGAAACTTCCTGTTCTATCGTAACATTACGTAAATCAAGCGGGATTCTCGGCGCGAGTAGAGCGCGCAGTTTACGTGCAGCCTGCACGCTAAGAGTGCAGTTGCGGCTCTGGGTGCGACGTGTTTTATCGCTGGATAATTCGAAATGGTTTACTAAGCGATCGACTACATTTTGGGGTGAACTGTGAGTGGGACAGTTTGAGGATCACTTTTCTTTAAACAATGACGCGTAATCCTGCGAACTTATATAAAAGTCGGCTCTGTTTTCTGTTGCAGATATTCGGGGCACGGCAACACGAACCGTATCTATCATGTCGGTTCCTATTTAAGGTGAGCTCCATGCAGACAATGCGACTATTCTTTGGACTCTTTGTGCTGGCATGAACAATGAGGCTTTAGTTGTACCAACATGACGATGGTGGTACGGTCACGGTTCGGTTAAATTTTATTCAACGCTCTTGAAGCTGATTCGACGGTTATTCGAATCGAAACGTCCCGGAGATTGAAAAATTCTAGTAGGTAGAGTTCATATTTTTTTTTGTAAATGTTAGCCTTGATTTCAGACATTAACTTGTTAAGGATCGGTAATAGACCTTATTCGTCGCGATCTTTTGCGAGGAAATAATTCTTCCCGGTATATCGGTTGCGAGTAGGATGAACGAACGCATCGATTCTCTCGATTCATCGTCTGACGTAATTTTCTGTCTTTCGGGGGCCGAATACCAAATAGGGGATAGGAGAAAACGCAATATAACCGGGCATATTGTCCTCGAGGACCGTGAAAGGCAGCCGAGGATGATGGTTTGCATCGACCTATCGATCCTGGATACTCGAGCGATGAGAGAATCGATGCGTCGTTATAGACGGTTGCGCGCGGCTCTGATCGTTGGACAGAACCGGAAGCGAGCAATTACGCGGCAGTCGGATTGAAAATCGGCTAGTGCGCGGCAATTTTCCAGCCCGGCATCCATCTTCGCCGACCTTCGTGGCGAAACAGTTACACGAGGATCGAGATCGGATCGATCCGTGAAAGTGCCACCTATCAGCTTTGATGCAGCAGCCTAAGGAGCTAAAGGAGGGAAGGGGAAGATATCGTAAAAGTAAAAGTAAAAGTAAATTTGGAGATCCTTTAATGCGTTTATAAGAAGTACCTATCCACGTTTGACATTTCCGGTTTCGCTGAATAATTAAACCGCGACACGTAGCACGTCATACGCGAGCTTTCTCCAACCCGCGGACAGCAACTTCAAAGTTAATTGCGCTGCTCGTCTTCTGGGTGAAGAATGTTTTCGAGGCAGCGACATTGCCCGCGACGTTTTAATGGACGCTTCAACGCGAGTTATACGGGGCGTGCGGGGCGTCGTGAAAGTTGTCAGGATTGATGAAAAATTAATCATCAAGAGTCCCTGGATGGTAGGCCCGCGGAGGTGGACCGTTTCCTTGCGCGCTCGAAGGCTTTCACGGCTTTGGATCGAAGGAGAATGCGTGTCGTCATTAGCATAAGTCGTGGCTGAATCAGACAGGAACTGACCAACGATGTCTCATTTGCATCCAACTGGTAAATGAAGACTTGGACGGTGCGAGGGTGGAGAGCGGAATAACAAGGGCTGAAGTTGAGGAATTGCAACGGCTGAACATGAGGAATTGCAACGGCTGGAACTTGCATGGGAAATAGCAGGAGCTGAACTTGGGAAATAGCAGGAGCTGAACTTGGGGAATATTAAGAGGTGAATTTTGGGGAATACCGGGAGCTGAACTTGAGGAGGATCAAGAACTGAACTTGATAAGTATTAGGAACTGAGCTTGAGGAGTATGAGGAGCTGAATTTGAGGAATATTAAGAGCTGAATTTGCGGAATATTAAGAGCTAAGCTTGGGAAATATTAAGAGCTAAACTTGGGGAATAGCAGGAGCTGAGCTTGAGGAGTATCAGGAGCTGAACTCGGGAAATATTAAGAGCTAAACTTGAGAGGTATCAAGAGCTGAACTTGGGGAATATTAAGAGCTAAACTTGGGGAATATCAAGAGCTGAACTTGGAGAATATCAAAAGCTGAACTTGAGAAATAAGAAGAGCTGAATAGGGTGAGGAATGTGAAGCAGCTCCGAATTCTGACGTGGGTCGCGACTCTCGAATAGTGTCAGACGCCAACACCGTCTGCAAAGTCATTCCACTGCTGGGATAGTTGGTGGCAGCTATGTCAAGGTCGCAGCAATCTCTCGGCTTTATCTAACGAACTTAGCTCGATTAGCGCTCGCACGCGTCCGCTGCTCGTTCGTCGGGAACGCTTGCACAAAAGTGCCGCTGCACTTTCACTTGCTTCGCCGATTCCAGTCTCGCAACGTGGGCGACTGTATAGTTTCCATCGTGAAGGGACACGTTGTGCTTGCCCCATAGTGGCCTGGCGATCTCCAAGTCGGCTTCGATCTTCAAGCACCATCGAATTAACGAGTTCCTCGAACGACGGATGACTTCCAAGCAAGAGGATGCGCGCTATCTAAAAGATGCTTGTTCCCAAACCGCAAGTCCCCTGTCATCGAAATACTGGGCACAAAACGCTTATAGGGTGCCATCAAATGGAGTAACATTGAGCAGAAAAATATACTTTGAAACAAATTCCTCTAGCATCTATGGTATAACAGGTATTATTCTCCGACAAAGTGCCTTGGGTAGCTTTAATTGCCTACTTCAAGATGCAGTTTGTCTGAGAATAATACCTGTTGTACCACAGATGCTACAGGAATTTTGTTATAAAATCTATTTTTCTGGCCAAACCTACCTAATTTGACCGCGAAGCTGAATCTTCGCAGGAACCACGCTACAAGTTTCACCTACAACCTAACCCAGACCTAACCCAGACCTAACCCAGACCCCGGCATCCTCGAAAGAGTCTGCTAATAATTCAAGCGCAAGGGGTGAGGCAGATTAAAGCGGAAACCGATGATAGCCCTATTTCCAGGTCGCTTGCACCTCCGTTCCCTCGGTTTCCCCGCTCGGATGAGAGGGCGGAAGGCAGGAAAACCGCGGAAGCGATGCTGCAGGGATCCACTCCAGAGGGGGAGCTTAAAAGGTGGAAGTCGGCGGGGCGGGGAGGAGGAGGGTGTAACGCGAGCCGTGAGGATGCGTTAACGAGAACCGGCAGCGTTAATTTCGCCGTCCCCGGGCGGCAACCTTGCTCCGCGAAGCCAACGTGGATCGTCAGCTGTGCGAAGGTCAGGGTCGTCCGGCAGCGGAGGGTGCAATCGATGCACGATACCGCTCCTGCACCCCTCGCTGGCTGCAGTTACCATGGAGACCATCTCTCCTGACCCATTGCTACACAGAGAGAGCTCGCGAGACGCGGAGAGAAGGTTGCGCCGCGCCGACCGTCCGCTCCTCTGTGATAGCGTGCCGCAGACAGGGAACGCCGAGGCACACGGACACGCTGAGAGGACCACCGCGTAACACGCTTCCCTCTTCCGCTTATTCACTCTGCTGAATCCAGCAACTTCGCTACCCCTCGTCACCGAGCTTCTGGATCTTGCGGTTACGTCAGGATCCCTCGGTCCTCCCTTTTCCTATGGATGTCTGGAGCTGTGATACCAGTGACCTTGTGGCCAAGCGAGGCAGTTGGAGGGACCAGGTGAAACGAGACGAAGAGGAACTGGGCTGAAAGTCGAATCTGTCCGTCATCGAAACTCTACAACGACACACAGTGGCTGTAATTGCGAATCTGTAACACAACGAACTGCAACTGAATTCCCCTGTGGACCCGTCGATCCCCCATTGTCGTGGTCCGTCCCCTTTGCCGGGTTAACGAGTGAAACCGCGGTGCGAATCCTGCGACGAACCGGTCGCCGAGACCGCGCATAACGAGGCATTGTGCAAGGTCGGTATGAACGGGGACTAAGGTCAGCTGGCGCGGATCGATATCGCCGAATCGCCTCGACGCGGGTCACCCGCGTGTGCTTCGCGAAGCTTTGGCGGCTGGAGGAGCACGCACCCGCGGCGTCCAACGGGGAGAGAGGTTTATAGTTAGCGAGGCGACGCTGGCAGGGATGGATGGCTGGAAGAGCTGGAAAAGCGCGGAGAATTCGTTTCTCGCGGCGTGGTATCAGCGTGTCAGAGAGTCTTACGTGGCGGTATGGTTCTTCGGGGTGTTTCAGAGCAGCAGGATGTCGACGAGCACCGCCACCGCCGGCGGGGGCGTCGGTGGAGGGGGCGTCGGAGGCGCCCTGACGCTGATGGGCTGCGTCAGGGAGGCGTCGCCACCTCCACACAACCATCATCACCATCATCATCATCAGCACCATCGAACGCTCGGCCTGGGAGAGTTCTCCGCGCAGAACAGCGTCGATCCGCTACCAAAAGGTTCGTATCTGCTTTTCCCTTGGAGCCTTTGATATCGATGAACGTATATACCTTTCAGAGCTGCCTGCTCATCTTCTGTGTTTATCTAATTGAAATCGACGAGGTGCCTCGGCTTCCATAGTTAATGGATCGAGTAGCGAGCAGGAATAGTGCAGCCTTGGAAAGAATTAGCTTCGATTTAAGCTTTTCGAAATAGAAGCGACGTTCTGTTAACACAGGCGAGTGGGGTGTAACGGGTCGAGTTCAGCCGTGCCGTTCTACGCTGCCGCATTCCTAATACCATTGGCTGAAAAACTGTTTTAACCGGTTAATTGCCATTACCCGGTTAAAATGGTGATCACGAAGCCCGCATTCGGCTAATGCCGGGTTTACACCAAGGCGAATACGAACAAAAACACGAACAAAAACATTTTCGTCTTTTCTCGCGAACATGGTCGCTAACACGCTGTTCGTCTCGTTGTAAACGCGAAATAGCAGTGTTCGCTAACATTTGACCCTACTAATAGCCGTGAAATCCTCCGGATGCCCAAATCCATGAAACTTGGGTCTTGCTGTCCCTTGCCATTGTGGGACTGCTCGTAAACAGGCGACCCTCTTGGACCGTCCGCCAGCAGGTACTCCACAGAAACAGTATGCGTGGCAAGCTCGAATAAAATGTTTATATTTTTGGTTTTAGCGTAATGAGAATATTTCCAACGTATGGATGAGATTTTTCTAATAAAAATGAAACCAAACCCGACGCAATTCAGACAAGTTTGAGTTCTCCTTATAATATGTATATAATATGTATATTATAATATGAATTGCGTCTGAATTGCGTCGGGTTTGGTTATATTTTTATTAGAAAAATCTCATCCATACGTTGGAAATATTCTCATTATGCTAAAACCAAAAATATAAACATTTTATTCGAACTTGCCACGCATACTACAGGGTGATTCTGGAGCTCCGCCGGACAGTGGATGCCCCCAGGTACCCCGTGGCGAGGACAAGCCCCCGCAGTGCCTCGCCGAATTTTATGGGTTTCGACCCTCGAAGGGGTTGGAGTGCCTATTAAGAAGTTAGAAATCTTCGATTTCCGCATTTCTCATCAGATCTTTGCGAAAACGACGCCAATTGATTCCTTACGTTTCGCCGATAAAACTGACCACAAGAACGACGTAATTCGGAAAATAATTAAGGAAATTGCATGAAAAATTAATTTCCATAACCTCAAGCTAATTTCGTTAATAATAGTCCGATTTACATGAAATTTTGTATGATTTTCATTGGAAAAACATAAGGAATCCATGGGCATCACTTCCATATCGATACGATAAAGAATAAAGAATTATTTTATTCTGAAACAGGTATGAATCCTCGGTCGACCCCGGCAAATCGTGGTCTACCCCCCGCAGTCGAGGGTGATAACGTGAAATATTCATTTTAGCGTATTAAAAAATTATTTTTTCTTCATCGTATCGAAATGGAAGTTACACCAATAGATTCATTATGTTTTTCTGATGAAAATCATACCAAATGTCATGTAAATCGGACTACTTTTACACAAGCAATTTGTATTCCTAATGTAAAAGTAGTCCAATTTACATGACATTTGGTATGGTTTTCATCAGAAAAACATAATGAATCTATTGGTGTAACTTCCATTTCGATACGATAAAGAAAAAATAATTTTTTAATACGCTGAAATGAATATTTCACGTTTTCACCCTCGACTGCGGGGGGTAGACCACGATTTGCCGGGGTCGATCGAGGATTCATACCTGTTTCAGAATAAAATAATTCTTTATTCTTTATCGTATCGATATGGAAGTGATGCCCATGGATTCCTTATGTTTTTCCAATGAAAATCATACAAAATTTCATGTAAATCGGACAATTATTAACGAAATTAGCTTGAGGTTATGGAAATTAATTTTTCATGCAATTTCCTTAATTATTTTCCGAATTACGTCGTTCTTGTGGTCAGTTTCGTCGGCGAAACGTAAGGAATCAATTGGCATCGTTTTCGCAAAGATCTGATGAGAAATGCGGAAATCGAAGATTTCTAACTTCTTAATAGGCACTCCAACCCCTTCGAGGGTCGAAACCCATAAAATTCGGCGAGGCACTGCGGGGGCTTGTCCTCGCCACGGAGTACCTGGGGGCATCCATTGTCCGGCGGAGCTCCAGAATCACCCTGTATTTCTGTGGAGTACCTGCCGGCGGACGGTCCTAGAGGGTCGCCTGTTTACGAGCGGTCCCACAATGAAAAGGGATGCGGATCGCCAGGTATCGTCAGAAATGTTCGTCCACTGCGTTCCTACCGACGCAAACATCTTCGAGAACGTTCGTATATACGCTGTATTCTGTTCGTGTTCGCGGCGGTGTAAACGCGACGAGAACAGACGAACATGTTTTTGTTCGTATTCGCCTTGGTGTAAACCCGGCATAAGCGTAACCGCGTTATCATTACACTCGGATAGTAATTAAACAGTTGCGTATTAGCTGGTTAATCTTACATTTGTGGGCCCATAAAACCGGAAAGTAAGAGCGTCGTGGTTAGAAGAAAAGGATCCTCCACTTTCTTTCCTTTCCAAGCTTCACCTATCCTAATCAGACATAGTAGACTCAGATCCCCAAATGCAAACCTATATTCTGATATCTCAGTAGCCAGTTTTGCACCACCACTGAGCTCACACTAAAGACTACCTACCGTCAGATTAACAGATAAACTGAAATTCGAGGTCGAAAGATTGGACCTAGCCCAGGGAGGAGAGAATTTCGATGAGATTGCGACACGTGTCGGTGCATCGCGATAGATGTTGCTAGCTCGATGGAAAGATTAAGTAGAATCGTCCTTGCCCACGGCAACAGTCTAGACCAGTGACGAGCAACTCGCTGGCCCGCCAATTATTTTCTTCCTCGGCCAAGTTGTTTACGCGACCCACTTCAATCAGCTGATTCGAAGAATAGCGACTCGCGAACTTTCGGAACCTGCAAGCCAGGGTTTCTTTCCCATTAGATTCTATAGCGTAAAAAAGTATTTATTTCTTACCTGTGTTGAAAATCAAAAATTCCATCGTAATAATTAATAAATTAGGTTTTTTTAAACTTGCGATTGCAGCGACTGTTAGGGATCGTGTACAGGGTTTTGAATTTTGCCCCGCCGCAAGGAATAGGTTGCTCATCACTGGCCTAGACGCACCGTATGTGTACAGAGTCTGTGGAAAACGGCGTCTCGCTCACGGCGATCGCATTTTCAAGGTCCCAGCCGTGGATTACAGCGCGGCGGGGAACCGAGCCGTGGCATGAAAAACGGATTTACGTAAACGGCACCGTTCACCGCGGCTCGTTCGCGTGTCCTATCGATTCCACGGGCTAGGAATTCCATCGCGAGCCATTGCAACGCTCCTTTTCCTCGCGCGAGCTCCCTTCGGAGAGCCGGGTCGTATCGCGAAAGTATCGTATTGACAGAGGTAAAAAAAAGATGCGCGACGGTAATTAGCCGAGCGTGGTAATCATCAGATCGCGTGCGAGGTTCGGGAAAACAGGACTCGAGGAGAAAGTCTGCGGCGCGATTTGCTTCTTGGTTCCTGTTTGAACGGCCGAGGAACGGGTTGTTAAAGGGCAATCCAGCGGAGTGCTCTCCATCCATTGTCGTCGCGGAGGAGGAACGTGACTTGGTCGCCGTTACTCCCAGGGACGTTACGTTTCCGAGAGGGGCCAACGACCTCTTTATTTTCATTAGCCTCCGGCAGATTGCCTGGCTCCGGGCTGGATTAGCTACGTAAGTGAATATCTGAATCGGCCGGGTGATTAGCTGTTAACTCAAACCGCGTTTTCGAGAACCGACTGCGATGAAGGCCTTTCGCTTCTTCGCCCAGCTTCTTGCTCTTTTCGAGACGCTGGGACAAGATGAGAGGAGTCCCAGGGCCGTTTCGGCGGGAAGGGACAGAGCGTGCCTTTGTGAGGTCGCTCGGGGCGTGTCGTTTTAGGATTCGTTCGTTTCTGGTATCGTAATCGGAGCGAGAGGCTTGCAGTTTGAAAGCCGTCGAGGTAGAAAGGATCGCGAAGGCGTTGCCTCTACGAGCGAGCGCGTTTCGCGATCGATTCTGTGTCGCGCGGCACTAGGACCAAGTCGCGGTGTGATTAAACGGAGTAACATTGGAATGCGATGAAACCGTGCAGCTACGGATTATCCGCTCGGCGGTTCCCGGAATTAGGGAGCGCGCGATTACGTAAACGTCCGCGGTACCAGTGGCTCGCCGTTCTTCTCGGCGACGTAGAAACAGATGGTTTTGTTGGCTGTTGAGTAGACAGGCTCGAGCGATCCGCGCGTGACGTTATTTTTCACGCTTCAGCGATGTCGCCGTTGCTGTTGCGTGACAAGCACACTCGCGGAGAGTGTCAAGTACACGCGGAGGGAATCGTTTCCTACTATCGGAGTATTCTTCCCATTCCGTTCGGGCTCGTCCGCGGGGAAGTACGACGCAAAAGCTGCTTCCTTAGAAATATTCAGGGGCCATTTTTTCTCTCAATCTGAACGCGACGCGCTGAGTTGCTCGTGGTCGATTGAAGTCTCGAGAATGGAGAATCGAGTTTTGGCGGGGAAAGGTGATACCCACGCGGCGTTGGGCAAGAACACAGGCGGCTATTAACAGAAACAGCGAAACCAGGCCATGGCCAATCGTGGAATGAATGGCCACTCGAACGCGCGTGTTGAGTTACTCCGGCCGGCGCGCGGAACTTACGTGGAACTCCAGGATTTCCAATTATCCGCGGACGGAACAAATGAAAACGGCCCGTGAAAGCGTGGAAAAACAACGACCCGTCATCGAAATGTCGCGTAACAGGGGAGAGAAACCTATCCGCTGATAGTTCACTCGCCGTTCCGATAAAAGTGAAACTCCCACGTCCACCGCCGCGAGGATTCCTCCAACATTTCTACCAAATATAATCCTCGTTAATGAAAAATGTGAAGATTTTCGCGGAAGCAGGCGATTCCACAGATAAACAGTTTCCCCCGTTGTGACTGGCCGGAACGTTTATCGGTCTCAGCAGATTTTTACCATATATGGAGTGCCAGCCGATAGGGTTATCTCGCCCAGGCCCAGCATAATCTTATCGAGCATCGTCCCCTCGCGTTATCAGGTCCCGTAAAGTCAGCCAGTCAGTTGCAAACAGTAGGTATGCACGTACCGCGAGTGTCTGTGCGAAGATCGTCAGGATGCTCTGCCCCGAGTTGGAGGACATGTTCGGTAACGTGTACATTATCAGAATTTCTTATTCCCCGGAAGGTGTGCAGGGGGTGGTCCGAGAAAGATTCACCTCCGGTGCGTGCGTCAGCTCGTTGACGAAGCTCGCGCGTCAAAGGAGCTTACGTGATTGGGATAGTGAAGTGGATCGGATTGTATCGAAAAAAAAAAAGGAGCCTGTCCTCGAAAATCACGCGAGCTTTTCGCGCCTCTCGCGACTAAGGACAAGAGGGTGTCGTTCCACCCTATGAAGCTCGCCCTCCACTTCTGCGCTCCCATTCACCGCGCCTTTTCGACGATTCAAAGCGTCGACGAAGGCTTCTCCGCGCCGCCTCTCGTCCCCGGGATTTTTCCTTTCACCTCGGGCCCCATTGTCGCGGCCCTTTCTTCCGATACGCCGCAATTAAGAGGCATCCGTGCGTTAACGAGTGCCACGACGGTCTCGAGCACTCGTATTATTTGCTTATACCGCACACTCGTGTCCCTCGCCGAGCCGATCACGGGCCATTGTTGTTTTCCTTGCAACCAGCCTGGGGGAGAAGTCGCTCTTCCCCGCAGACGATGCCGCCCGACTATTCGTCCTCGCGTGGATCAGCCTCTCGATCCTCCTCGAGGACGGAATTTAACGCGCACCAGAAACGGGTCACCCGAGGAGAATGGGAACCGAGTCGCTTTTCCGCGTGATTTAGGAGCGACGAGATTGACCCAAGGTCGATGGGAACTGGGGCACCCTGGAAAACGAAGTTTCGTCGCGGCGTGATTCACCGAGACGATATCACGTAAGGCAATCGCTCTTTGGTCCCGACTATCTTGCAGCTAGATATCGATCCACAAGCCCCGATCGATAAATGCATTGTTTAACGCGCAAACTATACTAGTGCTTGCACTCTACTATCTGTTTACAGGGTATATCGTTAATTACTCTGAAATCGCTCAGGGGACTCGTTTATCTCGTATCATCCGGGCGGATTTACTTTGCTTCTATATTTCAAAACGTAGGCGGGATTAAGTTTCCAGAGAAGCTCTGCTCAAACTCCTCGGAGTAAAATCAAACACTCCCAGATCTAGCCCCGAATTCCAACTTTCAAACAACCATAGAGAGTTCCTTGCTGCAGGCTTTCGTGTCGCGCGCGTTTCTCCCGCTCGAGTTTTCACTTGCCATTGGTATCGAGTCCCCGGAGGCTGCCGTTTGACTCGGGCGCAGCGTTCCCTCGACAGCGAGTTACGCAATTCCAAGAGAAAGTTCACGCGAGATCGTAATTGTCCTGCTGTGATCGACGACGCTTGATTTCTGGCATTCGCAGAGCCGAAGAAGCGGCGCTTCCACCCGCTGCGGGGCCTGAGGAAGATCTTTCGGCGGAAGAGCCGCGGCGCAGCGGACCCCAGGCTAGTCGCCAGCCACGTCGACAGGGATGCTGAGCTCGCGCGATATCCAAGGGAGGATGTCACGGACCGACATCCCGCGGGACGTCCCGAAGAGGCGCGCAGCAGGAGCGCCAGCGAGCTGCTCACCGACTCCTGCGATCCAGAGGGGTGAGCCACTGTTTCCTTTGATTTACTTCTTTGCAATGGATCGTTGAGTACGGCACAGAGGCTAGAGTGATGCTTGGAGACAGCTCACGTGCGCAGGTCGCTCGAAATTGGCGCGTAAATCGCACACGCGTGCAGTTCCTGACCTACTGTCCCTTATTTTCGTAATTCGATTGCGACTGCTCGCCGATAAGTCGGTCAGTCGTTTCGCAGCGGATTAATTGGGTTTGTCGCGCGCTCGATCGGACATTCGAGACTCCGTTTCGCAAGCCACCTGTGCTGTACGCTTCTTCTACTTCATGTTCCTTCAAACACCTGATATGGTTACATAGCGCTGGAAACTTGTGTACTTAGGGGGGTATTCGCACGGGAAATCGATTGTTTTTTATATATATTTGAGGACCTCGCTGGAAGAGTGGTGCAGCTTCATTTTCGACAGTTTTTGAGTTATGACGTGTAATAGGTAGATATGCGAAAAAAAAAATTCTACATCATTTGGTGCACGTTTAATGCAAATCTGATGACAAATGAGAAATTCATTGCAAATAAATAAAAATAGAAGTACTAATATTAATATTGTTTAGGGTTTGTCGGTTTTTAAAAACCGGGTTTTTTAATAGATTTGTAAAGTTGGAAAACCGGTTTTTAAATTTAAAAAAAACGGTTTTATCTACTAGAATTAATATGTAAAAATGAATTAATTATTTAATTAAAAACGTTAACATTTTGACTTGAAATCGCTTCGCACACAAGCATATTGTAGTAAGTAACAGTTTACTGTAAAACTAATCTTCATGAGTTCATATTTTCGGAAGAAAAATACTAAATGAAATTAAGATTTATAAATTATATTTTGTACGGATTTTAGTTATTTTATTTTTTTTTCATTTATTTGGTTTTGTATACATAGAGTACATTCTATTTTGTTATATTTTTGTAAGTCCATAAAAATTAAAAAAAAAAAAAACTGAAAATTTGTACAATAAGTACAAATTTATTACAATAAGTACAAAATTTTCTATTTTAAATATATTATTTTATGAAAATTCGAAAACCGGTTTAACCGGTTTTTTGTGAATAGTGATATTCGAAAATCGGTTTTTTCAAAAGTCGGTTTTTGTATAAACCCTCATATTGTTATTATAGAATATTTTTTCGCCGAAAATATAAATAAAAACTTATTAGGTAACTTAATAACTACTACTTATTGCGCGAAAATTTATACTTTGCAATTAGTTTTTTTTTAATTTACTCGAATTTGGTAAAGATGGAGCTGCACTCCTGTTGCTGCAAGGTCCTCAATTGAAATGCGAATTTCTCTTGTTTCTCATCCTCTAACGTCCCCTACGTTTCTCGATTTTTCAGCGTGTTCCTTAGGAGGCCCGGCATGGAGGAGTCGTACGCGAAGCTGCGAGGAGGAGCCGGGAAATTATCCGTGTCCCACGACAGCGTTTTCCCCGGGGAGGTTCCTCACACTCGACCACTCTCTTCGCTGGCCAGCCTGGCCACCCTCGAGGTTCGTGCAGCCGCCTTCTCTATTTACGAGCCAGCTAGTACACGAAACGCCGAGATTCCACTGGGGACCACCGTACACCACGAACGTTCCTTGGAATTTTTCAAAGCTCGCGCGTTTACGCCTCCCCGCTGGAATTTAGTGCCAGTCTCTGGCTTGGAATTTCCATCACGTTCCGCCGAAATTATAACCGAGCCCTGGGTCGGTTCGGTTACGTGCAACTCGAAATTGGAGCGAAACTGGATCTCATTCGTGATGGCGCGACGTAACTTTCCGACGACACCCATCTGTGACTAACGATTCGCGTCTCGGAGACATTCAAACTCTACCCTTTTCCTAACCGGGTCACTTATTCACCCGCAACACCCTTTCTCCATTGAAAAACGTGCGCTTCGTTAACGTCCATAACGGTACCTTCTTGATGTACCCGGTCCGAGACACCAGCCACCGGTGACTATATGAAAACGATCTCGCGTCGAAGCCGATTCACGGTGATTTGTGTAATTCGCGCGACATGAGCCCGGAATGATAAACACAGGCGCGCAGGGAGGCGTTATTCTCGTTATCCAATGAGCGTAATGCCGTGCCGTGCATTCCAAGCACGCGCGGGTCGAGTTAAGGCGGTTACGCGTGTCCAAGATCGGCTCGTGACTCGTCTTCCAATTTCCTCGCGCTGAGTAACGCTCGGGTCGCTCCGATCCTCCAGCAATCACGATTCCGCTTAGGCCAATTAATCATAATCGAGGTGTCCGTGTCCTCCTTCTCATTCGACCTTTTACCGAACGATCGTGGACCCTTCGCTTGAAATTTCCACTCCAACCATGAACTTCGCGCTGAAGCTCATGTTCGACGCGCAAGAACAACTCAACTCCTCTTTGAATTATTCATGAAGCTCTGGCGTGACGGGGTGCGCGCAGCGCTCGCGGAAAAACGAAAATCCTCGCGAGGATAGTCGGTCAAGTGTATCGCGAAGGTGAACCCGTGCCTTTTTCTCAATGATCGGCTTGTATTCCGCGCGACGGGCTGCTTACGCCTCCACCCTTTGTTCGCTAATTACTGCGCCGCGTGCTGGTATGGAAATCGCGGGGCTACGGGCGGCTGGAGTTATCCAGCAGCTCCGTTTCAGTGACCACGAGCCGAAGGGATTCCATTTCTGCCGGCGTCGCTGAGACTCTCACGTGCTGGCGATGAAGAAGCGGCGCGCGTAAATGGTGCGCTCGTGCAAACGATCTGCGTTTAGCCGGGATGAAACAGAAAGGAGCGGCGAGACGTTCGGAAGAGCAGAGAAGAAGAAGCGAGCACTCGGCTTCGCTGGCGGTGTAAACAGCCCGCGGATTTACATATCGCGAGCAGATTCGTATCTGGATCGAAAGCGAACACGGCGTTTTCATTCGTACCCGAGGCCCGCGAGCAAACGAAGAAACCCCGGGCCTCGCGATCCTTTCTACCCGCGCGTTCCGTTCTGATACGCGAGGAAAGTCCCGCGAGCCGTTTTCGCGCTGCTGGAAAATCGGGCGACACGTTGCACACCGTGACCGCTCCATTCCCTCTGTGTTCCTTTTCCAGCGGAGACAGACGAGGAAGAGCAACGAGATCGAGCACAAGGAGTACAACCAGCACGCTGCGCACAGGCACAGGATATCTCTTCGGGTAAATGTCCCAAGTCAGCTTCACAATTTCACGCGCCTTTTGCGGCAAGTTTACGCTCCTTGTCGATCTTCTTTCAATTTTTCAAGTAGACGCTCGGGCTTTGAGAACCATAAGTAGGATATGAGCTACAGAGTCGGGCATTATCCGAATAAATTTTTCTTCGAATTCTCGAATGACTTCATTCTATTCGAAATCTTTATTCGAAGATTATTCGCATAGAAATAAAAAATTATTCGAATAATGCCCAACTCAGGTAGCGGTCATTGCGGATTAATTACCCATTAAATATAATGCACAGAAGTTCGAAGAGCAAAAATTACCTCACGTTTAACCCTTCGTCGACGCACCTTTTTTTCGGTCAACTTTCACATATCTGGGTGGCTCATACCCATAGTGTCAATGAAGGGTTAAAAGAATAGAGACACCTCAACAGAGGTGCCAGAAAAACTAGCTCCCTCGGCTACTTCGTCCCCATGCTTAGAAATCCTAAGTAGTAACAGGATGATTAAATAGAAGCTCATTAACCCTCTAACGCCCAGACCCTTGAATCGTTATTTTTCAAAATTGTGACTGATACATATGTTGTATCTTCGTATTTGGAAATGAAAATAGCGATGTTTTTATTTTTTGTTTTTTATTTTTTATAATAATCTACAATCATTTTTTGAAGGGTATGTTTGATTTTCTAAACCGGGAACATTGAAATCTACTTTACCACCATGAAAACTACGGATGGTTGCTAACAGAAGTTAAATATAAAAATATAAAAACTTTTAAAATGAGTGTTGCACCGGTGCAACTCTGGGAGTTAGAGGGTTAAGCTCGCGAAAGGTAGTGGAATTGGCGACAGTGGGCGACAAAGTGTTAAAGGCGTTACGCGTGTAGAATCCCCGTAATCCTGCCTGCGACCGCGAGCAGGTTCGATGCTCATGGAAGAATGCGATAAGAATTTCGATAAGGGTGGGGATGCTCGGTTCGGATAATAGAGGGTCTGCTGTATACTCTGAAAAATCGCCGGCACGCGGCAACGTTTTCGTTCAGTAGCTTTACCGTTGCGCGGGCCTGCCACTGGAACGGATAACGAGACCGAAAAGAGATAAGAAAAACCGCGCACAGAGACTGAGAGAGAAAAGAGAATGGGAGAGGGAGAGAAAAGTACGTGCGTAAGAGGTGTTGGAAACGGAAACGCTGCGCGTGGAAACGAATTTTTTTAACTACCGTTTTAATAGACCCGTCGCAGTTGAAATGTAGGACACGGGGTTTACAGAAACGATAATTACGGGTAGCATTGTGGATAATTGCCGAGCGAGTACACGCGGTGGGTTCGTTTGCAGGTGCTCGAGCAAATAAAGACGGTCATAGAGAACCGGAACCAGCTAGCCTCGGCGACCTCGTCGGACACCACGGCCGCCCTGCACGTGAGTATCGAGATACGCCGGATTAGATGTTCATCTCCGAGATAGGAGGAGTGAGAGTACAGCGCGAGGGAGGAGAGCTTGAACTTTTGCTCGTCCGTTGACCCCTTACCGAGTCCAATCTTTCCCCGGGCTTTTATGTCGATAAAGAAACATCGTCGCGACGAAAGATGGGCGCGAGACGGACGAAAAAAAGTGCATTAAGACTTAAGACGCGCCGGGTCCTTTGGAGGTTGAATTTTTAGTGCCCCTCGACCGATGCACTTTCAACGCGCGCCCTACCTCTTTTCCGCGACCGTTACTTTCGGCACGGCTCGCGACGCTCGACGGTCGAGGCATGTGTAACGATCGAGACCTGATAAGATGGAGCCGTTGAAGGATGCGTGGGTGGTGGGGAGAGGCTCGCGACACTACAGGGCATTAAATTTCAAGCTCCTCCTCTGGCGCTACTATTTATTGCATCTGATGTCACGGTTCGTTTCTGCGTTTCAGGCTGTCGGTGAACGTTATCAGCAGGAAACCGCCGAGGTAAGATAGCACGGCGAACGCTTCTCATTCGCGAGTATCGGTGTGGTCGCGTCGCGGTCCGCGATTCTAGTCGTGTTCTTGCTCGCGGCGCGTGCTTGTCGACTCGTTCCACATTCTACGGTCCCTCCGATCTCTTCGCGAGCAGTTTCGGCTCGGGAACGACGCACAATCGCGCGATCTGACGAGGGAATGGTACAGCGTCGCGTCGTGGCAGCGCGATACGATTATGAGAATTAATAGTGAAAGTTGAGTTAGACGACAGACAGTGAAATGTCCGAAGATGACGAGAATCGCACCTCGCTGCAGAGATTATTGAGCAAGGTCCTAGGGCTGACCAAGATCGTCTCGAAATTTCGGAGCAGGCAATCAGGGGTAAGGAGGAAGTGTCCTGTCCGCGTGACTTTCTCCCTGGACAGCTTAAAAGATATATATATATATATATATTATATATATATTCACGGGCCGGGCGACTCGTTCGTTACCTACTTTCGTTCGTTGCGTCACCCGCGTTTACCTTCGCGTCGGTAGTGCATTTAGATAACAACTAACAAGCGACAAGGAAATCGACTCAACCCATCCGTCACCCCTCTGGTATCGCATATCACGCGCGTTCGCTCGTCAAAGACGCGGCCACTAATCTTCTTCCACCCGAGTGTATATACCGCAAGGATTAACTTTACTTTTCCTCGATTTCCAGAACCGTTTCGTCGGCTACGAGAAGCAGGAGTGGAGCGGGGAGGAGAACCAAGCGAAGGTGAGTCCTTAATCCCAAGGATCTCCGTCGGTCCCGCATTCGTCTCAATACACCGCAGTCACGAGGAAAATGGCCCGCCGTTAATGGCCAGCCCGTAAATCACTATCAAGCGAGGGGATTGCCGCGGGCAACAGGTGGCGAATGGCGACCGATGGAGACCCGTTAATTTCCCCGGATTTTCCGCCACCGGCGTTTCATTTGCGCTGCCAACGATCGCGGCCGATCATCTCCGAGTATTTAGCGCGATCGCCCGCGAAAAGGTGCGCCGTTGATAGAAGTAGAAACACGACGGCACTCCCGAATTATTCGACGGAAGAGAAAGAGTTGCGCCGCCCCCCACTCGGGGCATAATAAAATTGTTCCCCGGAAAGGAGCTTGCGCGCCGACAGAGTGCGTTTCACGTTCCTTTTACGCGCCGTTCTCGTTGCCTCGCTTCTCCCGCGCTCTCCTCGGGCTTGCTCCGCTTCTGCGGCCGTCGCGCACCGCTATTATTTCCGGCCGTTCCATCTCGGATCTGGGCGCCCCGCTCTGTCATTGTGCCTGCCCGGCGACACAACGACAAACCCGTTAAAACAATGCCCGCCCGTTTCGCGCGTAAATCGAACACGCTCGCGAGAGAGGCGCTCTCGCGCACCGCCGCGCCGCTGAAAAACTGGGTTACGCTTTATCTGATTCAGCCGTTTGCCTCCGCGCGCTCGTCACGCGCGAAGCCCGCCCGTTTCGCATCCACTCGGGATGGAGAAACGAGTCGAGACGAATCGCGGACGTCTAAACCACCGACTGATTTACTGTCCGGAGGGGAAAAAGGTAAAAAGGTCCGCGGGTAGCGGAGGAGGCGCGGGCGTTGCGCAGGATAAACAACCGTTTCAAAGCGGACGGGGAAAAAGGCTTCGAGAGTGAGCGCGCGGTGAATAGGACACTGTTGTCGGACGCGATACAGGCTGTACCGTTACTTGGCCCGAAGTCTCGTTACAACGTGGAATCGAGCAGTCGAATGCTCGGTGCCTAGGTAGCTCGCTTTCGGTTCATCGAGAAAGGAGAGGTCGGCTACACGTTCTACCGCGGATGGTAATGTCGTTCCCGCGGTGTGTCTAGAATCCCCTGTAGAAACAAGCCCGCTGAAAATCTTATCTTATCGTCCAGTTCTTCCATCCGAACGTGAAGTTTTGTAGAATTTTATCTCAGTACGCGGCACGTTATCGTGCAAGAACGGGCGTACTTTCTACTCGGATTGCCATGGCTGTCAAGGTCGGACCGGGGGCCTCCACTGCAGCTCGTTCTCCCAAGTTTGATCAATGTCGTGGCGCTGCGCTTTAGAGTATTTATAGTTCTCGTATTCCTCGGTAACGCATTGGAAATTTTCAAACTCCGCTTCTGTAATGTTCATGGCTCTTTCATCTAGATCCTAGGTAGTTTAAGGTGGGGAGTGATTCATGGTACAAAGTAACCGGTACGAAGAAAACATTATTCCACACTGAGCATTTAGTTTTACACGCAGAATCGCCCGTTCTTTATCCTCGTCAGTGAACACGTTCGAGGACAGATGCGTTTCCAATAATAGATCTTGTTTTTCGCACAGTGTTTTCAACTTTCAACGCTGGCGGCAAGTAGAAACGGTCGGTAAAGAACAGACCCGCGGCCATTGCCAGTAGCGATCTCTCTCCTCAGCGCCCCGAAATTTAAGGCCACTGGCTACGTCGGTAAAACAATTTAGTAGTTGTGGAATTTACCGGCGGATAGTTTACAGGTACCTGTAACGTGACACCTTATGTAAGCATTCAACACTGCTCGTTAACAATAGCATCGATGACTCTGGCATGCAACTATTCTACACTGTGGTACTTACTCTTATCGATCAATTAAAACAATCAAATTACGTTTCGCTTCTTAAACATCTCCGCTGGACAACTAGATCTTCCTTGTAGAAACTTTTAACCGATCGACGGTGATGTGTTATTCACAGGGCCCGACCTAGCGGGACGCAAGCAAGGGTAACTGGCCAGAGCGGCAAAATCGGTAGAAAGAGAAAATTCAAATCAATAGACACCCACGAATAAGTAAAACATTTTGTAAAAGCGGTAAAAAGGTAGGCAAAGCTTTTGTTATTCAACAAATACTGACAAAAAATTTCGTTCACTGTTAAAAATTATATTTTAAAATAATCATCTATAATTATAATTAAATATAAAGGGCGGCCAAATTCATTTTTCTCCAGAGCGGCGGAAGAGTCAGGGCCGTTTTAGGATCGTCGTAGGCCCTGGGCACTTGTGCATAAAAACTGTATTTGTAAGCCCATTCAATTTATTGTTCACGTCATTCAATTGTTAATATATTTACATTATCTTTTAAATTACATTATATTATATTAAATTAAGAAATTAAGTTACATTAGGGTACATTCCTATTTAAAATTTCATTTCTAGTGCCCACTGTGCCTATTGGATAGGATGGCCCTGGGAAGAGTTGCATAGGTCGGGCCCTGGTTATTCATGCATCAAAGAGAAACGTTGAGTGTGCATATCAAGTGCTAGAGCATGACCTCGGGTCAGACGAGCATTTTTCTCAGTAGCACGTGCTAAGAAGCTTTCTTCCGTCGTTACGTAAAAAGTCTTACAAGACCGCTAAGTTCGCGATTCCGTTCGAGCGAGAAAACGCTTGTGCAACTAGAAAACGCTTGGATTTGCGATGAATTTTTTTACCTTCTGCCAGCCTGACAGCCTTGCGTGACCGGATGTAGTCTTGGCGCGAGTCGATTCCCTCGAAACTTCGTCTTCAAACCACTGCAAAGAGCAACTCCGTATCTGTCCATTAGCAGTCTACACTCTACTAAGTACCTTCGACTTTACGCCAGGCCATCGATCTTCGCCGAATTATTTCTGCGATAGCCCGTTCGTCTTTCCCGTTGAAGTATCAACGGTGATCTCAGCGTGGGTCCACGGTTCAACGACTCGATCGCCCATAGATCCCAAGAAACCCTAACGGGCCCGCGCGATCAGATTTCCCGCGGTGTCCCCGTTCGATCGTCCGCGAATAATTCGATCGACCGTCGAATAATGGACGGACGGTTCGCAAGTGGCTTGTTACGTCGGGCGTAAGGCTCTTGACATTTCGCGCGTGATCTCCGCGGATCGCCCGTAAGCCAGTTTGGTATTTGCGTGGCATTTATTGCGCCGCGTTGCTTTCGTCGCCGTAATGCCAGCAAGGCCGTGGAATCCTTACAAATCCTTGCCGCGGAGGACTGTACCGTTAGGGCGACGGATAAAATCCTCCGTCTCTGTCTATCCAATAAATCGGCTGGCAAATGTCGACGAGCACGTCCCACGGCCACGGGGTTCCCTCGAATTTCAACCTTTCGAAGGTACCCTATCGCGCGGATTTTATAACGCCCGTCACGATCCGTTGCGACAGGATATTCCGAAATTCGCGGTGGTTTCACCGAGAGGCCACGCGACCCCGCGGATTACGGAACCGTCGGTCGCGAACCGAGAGCCACTCACGCTCGTCCGCCGAAGGCGCTTCCCCGCGGTGGATTCTGATAGCAAGGAGATAGCAAGGCGAGCGCCGCGCGTCGCGACACTAGAAGGATTCGGGAAAGGAAGAGGGCAAGGAGATGCGGAGGAACGGTTACAATAGGTCAGCACCGTCGCGCAGGGGATCTCGAGGCGCTCGGTGAAAATAAAACGATACCCAGATTTGGCTATGAGGCACAGAAAGTGCTCACTGCTTCGCGTTAGATCGCTGAGGTTGAACTGTGCTGGGCACGGGTAGTTCTTGGACGAGGAGGTCGCGAATTGGGGGAGCATTTTTTGAGTCGAGGCGTTTTCCGATTCGTCACCTCCTCCGCCTTCGCGAAGAACTCCCGCACGGTGTTGGCCAATCGGTGCAGGGCTGGGGAAAATAGATTCTTGAAATAGATAAATAGTAAATATTTTCATTTCTTCGAGTGATACAGGATTTGACAAATAAACTTCTCTTTGAAACAGTAATTACTTAATGAAATAATATTACTACTCCCTATTTCCTGTATTCAAATCCGAGTGTAAACAGCAAATAGTATTTGCTCCTGATTTAAGCGTTTAATGAAATAGTATTCCTCAAATAGTAGGGGAGACCGGGGCTAGTTGACTAATTTTTTACATTCCTAATTTTTATAAATAGACCATTAGTATTTTGTTGACTTACTGCATACCAAAAGTTTCCAAATTTCATTAGGTATACAGGCATAATTTTAAAAATTGTTTTTATTGAGTCTAGGTTGTAGTTTTTATTGTATTTAGAGTAGTGAGACGAATAAGTCAACAGACCCCGGTTACGGGGTTAGTTGACAAATATGATGGGGTCAGTTGACTTGACATTTACTTTTCAGTTTTAACCCTTTGCATGCGAAAGGTGTATATATACGCTGTCACAGTACATCAATATAATGTGAAAAACGTATATATACGCTGCCAATTCCATCAATATAGTATACGAAACGCGTACATATGTATACTACGACCAATAAATTTTTTTATTTTTTTTTCATTCCTCCACAGTGTTATTTTTTTTTATTAATTATCATGGTCTAAGATACTGTAATTATTTTGTACAGGTTTGTTATGGTCTATTTGGAAGGCCTGAGAGTTTGAAGGGAGGATAGGGTGTAAAACTGGTAGGGTTGAGTTTGGAAGGATTTGTGGTGGGGGAAGTGGACTTGAGCAGCTAAACTCTTTGCCTCGACTGCATCTTGAGGATAAAAAATGCAATTATTAGTAGTATTCCTATGCTTAGTCAAGTAACCCCGTCCGACATTGTTAACATGTTAAGGGTCGTACGTACAAAACCTCCACGCACCGGATAAAATAAAATTCCGTAAATTATAGTCAAGGTATCACGTTTCCACAAAATATTCATGAAATAACATCAAGCAGTACTTAGTGGGCAAAAATTCATAAATAGTCAAAACGAAAATATTTACTTCCAGCCGACCTTTTTAGATTTTTCATTCTCACTGACAGACCACGCAAGTTTTTGTCACGGCGACACATTAAATGGCAAGCTGGTCATTCATATGCTCCAATATTGCGAATCGCAGCCTAATTTATTCCATAATACAAGAATTAAAGGGAATTAGTCAACTAACCTCGTTAGTCAACTAGCCCCGGTCTCCCCTAGTTGATTTAAGCGTTAAATGAAATACTATTTTCAAACAGCACTTGCTTATGAAAATATTTCACTTTTTAGTATTTTGTATGAAACTATTTAAAATTTTCCCCTGAATCGGTGCTGCACCAAGTCCACCTGACACTCAGGACCCTTGACTAATGACCACCAGCAATTGATGTCAGTTGGAGCTCCTCGGGAGGAGGACCCTCGTTTCTTAGAAAGCAACAGCAGCACGCGCCTCGGCGAAAAAGGCCCCCGCTTCTGTTACGTTTTCGCGGTGTATCGAAACGTTTTGTCAGGGCGAAGTGAATGTCTAGGTGAGAGGACAAGGCGGAGGAAGGGGAAGCGGAGGTTTCGCGGCGGTGCTCGAGCCGAACAGCTGGCAAGCAGCAAGATTGGTAGCACCGTTACCGCTGCCTGTCCGATTCCTCGTAGATCAGTCTCCCCGATCCGTCCGTCGTCCCTCTTCTCCTCTTGTCAGGGGTCATTAGTCTTCAGCGGCGTACCGGGAGAGGATTCGCCTTGCGTTCGCCTGCTCCCTAGCCCTGGTCCCTTTATTTACACGTCCATTACGCGGAGACATCTCCCGTGACGCATGCGAGAAGATGCGAGTACAGTATTCAGTGTCGCTAACAGGAGTCCCACTTCCACGATCCCGCATCTCGTGCTCCGATCAACTGGAAACCAGATAGCCGTAAATACTACGAAACTTGAACGACCCAGTACTACACGCGCGCGATCGCTTCAGAGACTCCTACACTTTCTATTTACACCCCCATAGGAAGGACATTCGAGTAAATAGTTTTCCAACCCCTGAACATGAATTTCCGCCGCTGGAAGAAGTAGGGCCTGCTATTTTTAGGGGCTCTATAGGGGTAATGTTCTCAGAGTAGTTTCAGTATAGGTAATATCTAGATGGGATATAGGGAGGTCGTAAAAGCTGCAAAAGTCCCAGAGTTCACAGCTTTGAGTTTGGGAAGAAATTATTATTATTTTTATTATTATTATTATTATTATTATTATTATTATGAGGTTTTCGAACAAGAGGTTTGGCATTTTTGGGAGAGATTATTAATTATTATTTATTTAAACGGGACTGAGCCCATTATTATTATTATTATTATTAGTGATAAGATTTTCAGACCTCTTGCTCTAAAACTTCGAAGTTATACACATTGGGACTCTCACAGCTTGTACGACCTCGCTACTTATACCCCTTCTAGCTACCGTACACGAAAAGGTCGTTTGAACAGACTCGTGGAAACCCGAATCGGTTAACGTGTTTCTCTCTCGTGGCTCTCGATCGGTCGATTACGTCCCTGTCACCTGCGCGCTACCTCCACGACCGGCATTGCCACTTCTACCTGGCGAGGGCCAGCGAGCCGAGCTCGCAGGCCGAGAAGGAAGAATTGCTCGCGACTCGCCAGTGCTACGACGCGTTTTCCGCGCATGACACGCGTGCGAGCTCGCATATCTCTCTCCGCCTCTTTCTCTCCTGGCTTCGCCCGAAAGGGGCTTCTCGTTCGACCGTACGCATGCTCTCCGATCGATCCTCGGCGAACACCGAAGGTCGAGGAGGCCCAGCGCGAAGCCAGCGTTCGCAGTCGACCAGCACGCGATACCCACGTCGCTTCGACCGGGACCGCGAGACCGCGATCATCTCACCTGTGGAACCGTTCCACGATACTCGTGGAGGAGCTCGTTCGACCTGGGTGTCCCGATCGGCAAGTTTTCCATCGGTTGTTCGAGGAGCAGTGGTGTCGCGCTTGTGACGTTCTCGCGAGCGGTATCGACGGGAGTTCCCTGAAAATCGGGTCTTGGGGCATGGTTTCAGTGTAACTTGGTTCGCGAATTAATTTGCTGTGACCGCGAGGAGAGTTCGATAAATTTATTCGCCAAGTTTTAACAGACGTGCTTCAGATTATCGGACCCTCGAATCGTAGATACCGCGCCTGGGGCTTTCGAAATCTCCCTGTGCTAATAACGATAAGCGCCAATTTCTTTCTCGATACTCGAGCTAGTCTCTGAATAATCTTTGGAGCACGCGTGGGATTAGAAAGATTAGAAGGTAGGCCAGAAGGAGAAAAGGAAGAAAGGAGTGCGTTTCGTTCTGGGCCTGGTAGTGGACTTAGTCGCGGGGATCCTAGGAGGTAGGGCGAAAAGGTAGCCGAGGAAGTACTTGCGAGAGAGCGGGATCGGTAGAAATCCCCTCTTGTGGCGAGTACGAAGATATCGCTGCAAATCTAATCGATAGCTCCAGATATTGTCCGTATTTGCTTACTTTTAACGAACAAGTACTTCTCCGTCTCGTTTCCTTCGCGATACCGCCGATAGATCGCTACAACGCGCTTCACCATTCTCCAACTATAATACAATAATTAAGTTAATCGCCCACGAAGCCTCTCGAGCGCGAGACCAAGGGATGATAAGAACCGGGAATTACAGAGTATTTATAGTCCGCACGCTTTCCCGCCAATTCGTCGATAGAATTCTTCTCTGGCCGAAATAAAATTCATCGAAACTCTGTTCCCTAAATCGTGGCTCGCAGAATAGAGCAGAATTGGCGAACGTGTCGGCGCAGGGTTTGTTTCGCCGTAGGATCGTTGCATCCTGCTGCCTGGAGCAGAAAGGTTCATCGTGTTTGGCAATCAGACCGAGTCGATCGGTCAGCCCCAGAAGACAGATAAACGACTCTCGATGTCGGCACGAGCCGACGCGACGATGGAAATTAGCATGCTTCCTCCATTCGTCGTACTTCCTCTTCCTTCGCTTCAGTAAACGTACGCGCTCTACGGAACGGCCGCTTCTCTCTGCTTCTTCCTCCTTTTTTTTCCAAACTCTCGCAATTGTTTCCCCGTTGTTTTTTTTTTTTTTTGCCCCATCGATGCGTCTCTCTCTCTCTCCGCGCGCGCTACTTTTCCGCTGGTTGTTTTCGGAAACGAGCGTTACGCAACGATATCTCCTCGTTACTTCCCTCCTTCTTCTTCTTCGCTGTTTGCTCGGCTGCCCGCGTAATTCCCGCCTTCCGGGTCGCGAAGGAGTCGCGAAATCGGCCATATCTCGTATTAGCAATCGCTATTCCCCGAACGGGCCGGGGCCGTTTTGTTACGTTGCTCCCGAAAGGGTTCAGCGACGCGGAAATAGACGAAACGATCGTTTCCCGTGGCTCGTCCATGTCGTTGACTCCGCCGCGTTTTATCGCCGCTGCGTGCCGCCCGCTTCGGCAGCGATTTAAATATTTATAAGACCGAGATTCGTTCTGCGTCCTGCGCTCCTCCGAGTCGCTTGCATTTTCTCGCGCGAAAGCTTGGAACGGGTACGGGCCGTGAAAGGCCGCGCTCGCCGCTAACGTTCACCGAAACCAAAAGGGAGCAGAGGATTCGGAATTGATGGTCCCTCGATTTAGAGGATTCGGTGAAAGCACCGGCTAATCCCAAACTGATTTCTTTATTGGCACCGATAAATCTAAGCGGTGAAAGTTTCGACGCCGGGTGCCAGCCGCCCAAAACAGGGAAACCTCAAGTCGTGTTTGACCATTCCTTTCGCGCTCGTTTTGCCCGACTTCTCGCGATCTTTTGTACGAAGGAGTAACCACGCGCCTCGTCGATCGTCTCGTCTAACATCTTCCTTTCGGCTCACTTTCCCGTAATACCAGGGAGACATCGCGGTTTGCGCCACCGGAGCTCGTTGAAATTGAGCCGTTTTGCAAGCGAAGTCGATAGACCGTGGAAATCCTGGAAAAAAAGAAACTACGGTCATGATAGTACGATGCATCAGTTACCGAGGACCGATAGAGTATCCATCCGCAGAACATTTAACGAGCCCTTTGCTGTAGCTAATTATCAGAACGCTATCACAAATCTTGGTATTAGCGTTAGCTGTATGTGAAATCGTTAGAGGAAGTGCAGTATATTTGGAATACCAGTTTGTTTAAGACGAATAAAAAATTACGACAGAGGATGGGATCAAATTAAACTACATAATATCATAGGGAAACTAATAAACTTTCATATTTCTGAGTGTCAGTAAAAATAAAAAACAAAAAGTAACTGAAATTTTGGTTTGAATGAAAAATGACAAGAAGTATCGATTTCGTTAAGGTGCAGGTAATTTGGAATACCGGTATTCCAATTTACCTTCACTTTATAAACTTAAACAAAACATGCGGATAATAAAATTAGTTTATTTTATGACGTAATGAGGCTAAGAAATTACAATTAAGGAACAATTTTATTTAAATATAAATTACAAATCTTTAAATTTATTTACAGTAGTCACAGATATAATTTCCTGTGTCATATCCAGCGCATTCGCAGTGTACCCACATTTCGCATAAGAAACACTGTACCCACTCTTCTCCTCCCTTGTCTCCGCTATAATTTCTACTGCAGAAGAGGCACACAACGTTCTTCTCAGCACGTTTTCGTTTAGCGTCAAATGTCGGTCTTACTTGATGTATATGTATACCAGAATATTTATAAAAATGCTAAGAACGGTTACATACTGCACTCGCTCTTGGTTCACACGTTTCTACCAATCTTGAAGATGTAGATGTCTATAAGACATTATTTACTAAAATGCTCCTAAAAGGTTATACAGGTGACAGATGAAACTGACGCGGTGGTATCCATTACGCGTGAAACAAAAGCATCTGTAGGCTTTGGAATATTCCAAATTACCTTCACCTTCGGTATTCCGAATTAACCACATGGCATCGAAACCGAAAATTTCATGTCACACTTTGTATTCTCGAAATTATCGCAAAACTGGCACGGAACCATAGAAGGAACATGCAAATGAGTCGATTAAGTGTTTAACACTAAAGTTTTGACATATTTTAACCATGATTGGAACGATTGAATACGCGCTGAAAAAGTTTTGCAAATTGACGTTTTCTTCCTCTGCAGATTAAGTCGAAAATGTAAAAATTGCGGTTCATCCACAAATGTCATTAGTTAAGAGGTCAGTAGCCCCTATAATCTACGGTGTTACAAATTAAATAGCGTTAGTAGTTTATTAGATACTTCGGTATTCCAAATTACCAACAGTATTCCAAATATGCTGCACTTCCTCTACCAAAGAATCCGCACATCTTCACTGCAGTTGTTGGCATAGGGCGAATCCCCAGCCACGAGGGTTACTTTCCATTCAGCAGGCGCGCGCGGATAAAGGAATTGTTATTGCCGGAAGGAAGCAGGTGGTAGGAACGCGTCTCGGATTAATTCATTTGGCTTTAATTAGCTGGGCGGAGGGGTCCCGCGACTCTTCCCAGGACCCCCCGATGGGGTCGTGGTTTCACGGCCGCTGGAGGAGCGAAAACGAAACGTGGAAAGGAGGAAAACGAGCACGTTTATCGGCATCGCCCGCCCGCTGAAATCCGGTCTTGGGCCGCGCGCAATTAGCCGCGCGCGCGCGCGCGCTCTGACGAAACCCTGCGCCGTGAGAACTAGGCGAGCCTCGAATCGTATTCCGCGTGTGTCACTTAGCGGGGCGAGTTCTCTTTCGCTCGGAACGAGTTCTTGAGGACGCGACCACCGCGACACCGAGGTCGCGGGGGAAACAGAAGAAAATGGAACCGCGGAACTCGCCGCAAACTCGCCGCACCACAGACCGTTCAACCCATTTAAGTAGTTTTGTTGCACTTGCATTCATTTCTGGGACGCTTCTGGGCATTATAGAGTTGCTAATTTTTCCGTTCCCACTCGTAGAGCTGTCCTTCTTTTCGCTTCAACTCTTTCGTGACCCACAAGGTTCCACGCAAGAGGCAAAAGGCACCTCGACGCACCCCCAGCTCGTCAACCATAACTCCCCTGCCACCTGTTATCCATTGCAAAAGCATCGATACCACGACAGCAGCTCCGTGGAACGACGAAAAGTGTCCACTCCCGCGATCCGTCGCGGTACATGCATTTTCACGCGATCCGCGCGGATCATTTTCGTCCCCTCTGCCTCCCCCGCCGGGGCCCACTCTCTCTCTCTTTCCGCGTATTTTTTCCCTCTGTCCGTGTTTCGCGACAATGCCACGGAAACGCGAGCACGCTCGGCGTGGCGTGCCACATTTCCAACATCCTGCTGACACGCAGCGCGCGTTTCGTTGTTGAAAATTCCAATCGCGTGCAACCGTTGCGATCAATTATCCTTACAGTCCTTACATCGATCTATTATCATCCCTTTACTCGTCCATTCTTCTATCCACGGAACAGTTCATCTCAAACGAAACACTTGCCTCAAGGGACAGGATCCGAGCTGGTCGAAGATCGATACCATACCACTTTCGCTGATACCCAAACAGATTTCGCTGGAAAGCGAGCTTCCTAACAGAATCCTCGTAACGATATCAGTTTCAGTTTCTATCTTGCAGTCCGCTCAATTTGCCTGGCTTTCCATTTCCGTGAAAGCCGCCTGACGGTCATTTCCCTCGTCCCGAACCGGACGCCGCGAATTATCTCGTCCAGATCTTCGCGCGTGTAACAGCCGACGAAATTTCTATCGTACGCCGCGATAGGGAAAAAGAAGGAGACGTGTCAGGAGATCAGAACGGTCGTATTCGCCCCGTCGAGTAGATCCTCGCCGCGGAAATGGGAGACCCGCGTAATCGCGCGGATTCGCCTCGCGTGAGCAAGAGTAACGGCGCGCGCGGCAACGGCCAGCGATAAAGCATATCTAGAATGATGGCACAGTAAGATAGAGGGGATCGACTGGCCAGCCGCCAGGGAAATAAACGACAGCCGGCGGCTACCGGGTGGATCGTGAGCAACGTGGAAATCGATCTTGATCGCGTTCACGGTGCCCGATCGCGGGGATCCTTTGATCGCGAGAGATGTGGAGCACCGATGCGTCTAGGGACCGTTGTAATCGTTGCCACGGCCTGCTGTTATTATCCCCTTCGTGTTAAACGTTGCCAGCAATCGGGTAATCTTTGATCACGAAACCTCAGAAGCTAGCGAAAAATTGCTACCATTTTCTGCTTCCGCTGCTCAATTTTCTCGTGTTGCTGGCTCTTAGAGTGGTTGGGTGTAGTATTGATTTAATCGCTGGACGATAATGAGCGTTCGCGGGGGTATGTTTAGCCGATAATTTCCTTGGTAACGAGATCCCGCGGCTGGGGGTGTTGCGTGACCCTGATTTGTGGAGTGTGCTTCCTGTACGGTGGTTGACTCGTGCTGAAGAACTTCGGTGTGATTGGCACTCCTTTTCCAAACACCCTCTGTGCTTGCATTCTCAATTATAAGGCCAGCATTAGGGGTAAATATGACCGAAGATTGAATACCGTAAACTGGGGGACATTTACATGTTTTTGAAACATTTTGCTACATAATATAAAAATTAACTTGCTCAAGTATACTATGATAACATTTCAGCTTTTGTGATTGTACTGCAAGTGTCAGGATGCATAACATTTTTATCCTTTCCTTTCTTTAATACGCGTTAAGTAACTGCCAATGTTCCCCCCAGTTTACGATAGCCTGGCTTGCACGCGAAAGTAGATGAATGTGTCCCAGCTGATTTCGCACTAAATAAATCTGCCCATTTCTCTGCCAAAGAAGAGCCCCAGCATTTACATATTTATATGAATCAGTGTCACTACTTTCTAACTCCGTCATATCACCTACATCGCTGTTACGGAGATAATTATCTGCTTCTTTTAACTCGGTCACGAGTCCGAGCAGCGGCATACCTCATCCATCCTGACTCCCAGCTTCTGCCAGTATGCAAACGATTAACACCTACCACCTAACGGGTTATCCGAACGAAGTCCACCAGCTGTTGCTTCAAACTATATTATTATTATTATTACAATAACCTGGAATTCCCGTATTATACAGAAATTATATAAACAGTAAAACTTACAGCGTCTGAAACTTAAAGAACTAATAATTGTCGGCATGCAATTGATTAATGAAAGGATCAATGTATATATTCCATCAATTCCACATTGCAAACTTATCAAAGCGTTCGACACTGGCGACGAAAGTTTGATCGATACCCCCGGCAGACAAGCTCGCGCCCTCCAGTCGCTAAGGCACCGCCGTACAAGGTGAAAGAGCCCTCGAAAACTCCCCGAGTGATTCATCGAGCCTTCGAAAAAGGTAACCGGCTGGGGCCCCGCTCGATTCGTTCCATCAGCTGATCCATAAACGTCGCAGCGACCCGTGCACCTCTCGCAGCCTAGGTTTCTCGGTGATTTTCCGTTCGAGTAAGCAGCCCCAGTCACCCCGAAGGAAATCGGTTCGGGCCTGACCTCTCCCGATCGAACCGACGTCGTTTGTTGCCGGTTACGCAAGCCGTTCGAGTTTTCTTCTCCGTCGCGGCCGCCCGCGTCACTTTCTCTTCAGCCGTGGAAAATTATTAGTGTTCCGCAATTTCCGCCGGGTACCTACGTACGTATCCGGTTGGAATGCAAGCGGGACACAGGCCGCGGCGCGGGCAGGTGGTAGCATAGGTGTGACCGACTACAGAAGCGAGGGGATTTTGCAATAATCGAAGGTGTTGCGAGCGCCGTTAGAAGGGAACCGCTGCAACGGGCGCTCGGTCGGCGCCATTAGAAGCTTATCGAAAATGCCCCGCTCGATTCCGCTTCGGCACTGAGCTGGTTAAAATCGTGTTGGTGCCGCGAACTTTACGTCCAGCCGTTTTGCGGTTTTGCGGTTTTGGTCCGCCGGACCCGCGACCTCGCGACCGAGTTTGCGACTCTTAATCGCGGGGGATTCGTGGAGAGGCGTTGGGTAAATATCGTGGGCGATCGACGTGGGCACGTCTCTGGCCTGGATCTCAGCTTGGGAAATGTTTGTCCGCTGGAGAAACGGACGCTGGTGGAAGACGTCGGCGCCCGAGCCGCGGCTGGGCAGTTTTGTCACGCGATCGCGGAGGGAACCTGTTGTCCCGAGCTGCTTTTCTAGAAACGAGCTCTCCTTCGGGTCCAATTTGCATAGCATATCTCTCTTCAGATTCACGGAGAATGTCTGCGTGAATTGGAAATCGTAGCGTCCTGTAAACGCGCCCAGGGCAAGATGTTATCCGTGGCGTTCTCCGAGGAGCGTTTCTCTGGCAGCGCGATACAAATGGCACGCATTGTGCCCCCGTGACTTCTCTCAGAGGGTCGGCGTGGTTATCTCCTGCGATCGAAATTGAGTTTGTGATTTCGTTGGGAGAGGTGTGGAAGGTCGCGTGGGAAGCGATCGAGGATCCTCCGCGGCAGGGAAAATGAGGACGAGCTGGAGGCGCGCGTGAAATCCTGAGAAAAGCGATACGTAACCGCGAAAACTAGGCGACCGAGCGGCCGAGATTCGTCAGCGCAATTAGGAGCGGGCGCGATTGTTGTTCCATCGAGCCTCGGAGAGGATCGCCTGACTAATGGTCGCGGCCATTAATCGGCGTTTAACGATCGAAAGTGGCTCCGAGAGGAAGCGTCGCGTTGACAAATTGCTTGGAAAGTTCGCGCGCCCCGTTTTCATCCATTAAGCAGAATTTCTCCGGGATCGTTATCATACGATCTGCTCCGTCTCTGGACGCAACATTCCTAAAAGTAATTCCCAAGGTTCTTAACACTCTGGAAACGGTCACGCGCTCTCGAGCACAGCTGCTTCAACGCCCCGTGAAACTTTTACAGCGACTCGATCGGTAAATCGAGTTCCTCCTGCCGTATGACGTTCTGGCGACGGTCCTCGTGCCCTGGGAGTTTCGCGTGATCGCGGGACGGTCGACGGGGAGAGGACACCACGTTCAGGATGGTGGTGTCGCGGCGCGAGGGCAGCATCTCGTCGAACATACGGGCGATAATCGAGCAGCTGAACCTGAACCCGGTGGAGAGGCGACGGTTGATCGATCGGACGAAGCAGGACAACGGGCGATGCAAGCCCTTCCCGAATGTCCAATCCGGGGCGAAGATCAGCATCGGAGTGTACGGGTGCAAGGAGAAGCTCGAGTACGAGATACCCGGCCCGATCAGGCGCGTGTGCAAGCTCGAGGATCGCTCGAGAGCGAGACCAGACAATGGGCAAAGGATCGTCGCGATTAGGAAACAGGCTCTGGACGCCGCGATCGAGGTAATCGATCACAGGGAGGGAGTCGCCGTTGATCACCGCGTAATTAATTAATTAGCCTCCCAATGGATCCTGATATCACTTATCTTTATTTTTTTCCTTTCACTGAAGTCAGAGATGGGCAAAAAATTATTTCAAATAAAAAATTGATTTCGAATAAAGGACAAAAATTTTATTCGAGACTCATCAAATAAAAATAACCCAGAGTTATTTTTATTTCAAATAAAAATAAGTGAGAGTTACTTTCATTTGAAACGTTACAAATAATTTCTTTCGTTCGACGTGAATATATCCGTTGGCCACAAATAATTTTCTCGCTTGACGTGAAATTATCCGGCGGCCACAAATATTTTTCTGGTTTGACGGAATTCATTTTAACCTTCAAATAATTTTGTCGTCTTTCCATGCATTTGTATTTGAAAAAAATTATTTGAAGCGCAAATAGCTCTGGGAGTAGAGAGCGAGAGAGAGGGGGAGCGTGTGCGAGAAGGATAGAGATAGATGCTACTTTTTCGCTCTCTGTAGCGGTAAGCAGGAGAGCATGATGCGAGGAGGTAGTTGTTAGAGCGATTTTTGGATTAATAATTATTTTGTGTTAAGTAAGTTATTCGTGAAATTTAGTGCGGAATGTAACGAAGGGGCTGTGTTTTTTCAGCAAATACTGTGTAAATGCGTAAATTATTTACACGTAATGTGTAATTGGTTTGGTTGTTACCTGGTGTAGTAATTTTCATACAATTTTAAACATGTAAACAATCGGTTTTATTTATTAAATCATTCCTGCAGGCATATTAACAATTTATCAATTATAATTAATTCAACAACTGCAGGTACAACTCATATTTTTACAGATGGGCACCTGAGTACCCTAAAATAATAGCTAAAATAAAACCGATTGTTTACATATTTAAAATTGTATGAAAATGATTACACCAGGTAACAACCAAACCAATTACACATTACGTGTAAATAATTTACGCATTTACACACAGTATTTGCTGAAAAAACACAGCTCCTTCGTTACATTCCGCACTAAATTTCACGAATAACTTACTAAACACAAAATAATTATTAATCCAAAAATCGCTCTAACAACTACCTCCTCGCATCATGCTCTCCTGCTTACCGCTACAGAGAGCGAAAAAGTATCATCTATCTCTATCCTTCTCGCACACGCTCCCCCTCTCTCTCGCTCTCTACTCCCAGAGCTATTTGCGCTTCAAATAATTTTTTTCAAATACAAATGCATGGAAAGACGACAAAATTATTTGAAGGTTAAAATGAATTCCGTCAAACCAGAAAAATATTTGTGGCCGTCGGATAACTTCTCGTCAAGCGAGAAAATTATTTGTGGCCAACGGATATACTCACGTCGAACGAAATAAATTATTTGTGACGTTTCAAATGAAAGTAACTCTCACTTATTTTTATTTGATGACAAATAAAGATAAAGCCTCTTTTATTTGATACGTTATTTAAATAATTTTTTATTTAAATAATGCCCATCTCTGACTGAAGTAGACCCCATTTGTTTACAAATATTGTAGAAACAGGTTTCGTAATTCGTATGTGTTCGGGAGCCACGGAAAAAAGGCCTCGGGGTGACGGGCCCTCGAACTCAAGATTTTCGGGGTCCTCTGCAATACTGGCCAGACGTCCGAGGCCCGGTCCAGATCTGAACCGAACGCCGAACCGAACGCACTTGAGTAGTTAGATGGAGTAAGACGAGTGATATACTTGTCTTGCTCCGTCTAACTACTCAAGTGGCGTTCGGTTCGGCGTTCGGTTCAGATCTGGACGCGGCCTTATGTGGGTTCCTGATCGCACAATATGAAAAACAAAATGCATAGGGTAGATGTACCAGTAAATGAACACGTACCAGTGAATGGACATTTTTTACTAAAACAAGTGAAATAAGTTATTAAAATAAGCAACTAATTAATTAAAGACTTCTTTCAATTTCTTGCTTCATATCCAATTTTTGCAGCACGTGGAATCAATCGCGCTGCAAACATAATTTTATAAAAGTGTTCGTTCATTAGCCTTATATGTTCATTTATTGGTGCGTTTACCCTACATTACGGCACACGAGATTATAAACCACGAGAACACCAAAAACAAAATAAAAAGTAACTGATAACAACGATATAGCAAAATCAAGAATTGAAAGGTAACTGAACAAGTAAACTTCGAAAGAAATTATCTTATCCTACCGTTGGGAACTCTAAGCAGTTCAGACCAGGGACTTAATACCGGTATAATGCTCATACCGGTATTTCGCCAATACAGCTATACCGAAACCGATATCACACCGAAACAGATAAATACCGAAACCGATATCATACCGAAAAAGATAAATACCGAAAACAATCGGTATTCGGAATTACCGGTAACCGAAATAAATACCGGTATTTTTTCGGTATTCTTTTCAGTAACATGGTAGGTTTCGGTGTTCACCGAGAAGAATACCGAAAAAATACCGGTATTTATTTCGGTTACCGGTAATTCCGAAAACCGATTGTTTTCGGTATTTATCTTTTTCGGTATGATATCGGTTTCGGTATAGCTGTATTGGCGAAATACCGGTATGAGCGTTATACCGGTATTAAGTCTCAGACGAAGATACAACCGAAAAATACCGGTATAATACCGGTATTTTACGTACCGGTAGGAGTCCCTGGTTCAGACCTAAACACATTGATGTTCCGGGCAAAAATATCTAGCCTGTCATTATAATTATTCGCTAAAAGTACAAATCTCTCGCTTGCATTTGCCCGACTCGCAAACCCGTGCGCTCCTCTTTCGCCGCGATTGTCGGTGTGCCGTGGGTGGAAGGGATATCTACAGTAACGCTGTAGCCTGTAGCCACTGGAGGGTTACCGAGAGTCTTAAGTAACTCGCCATATTCTCTCCACCCACGATAACTGTCCTCCCGAGGAAATGGTCACGGATTTGCGAGCCACCTCGCCACGGTTGCGTAATAAAGCGTTGCGTTACGAATCCGTATGGAAGGACAAGGCCGAGGACAAGCCGCTCGGATCGATAAGATCGCCGCGGAAATCGGAGGATCGGCCGCGATCGAAGCCCGAGAGCAGACGGATGGTACCGCAGGCTAGGAAAGAGCAGCAGCCGGCTAGAGTGGAAGATACGATCGAGGTAATCGATCAGAACCCCCGCGAGTCGCTGGCTAATAGAAACGCGATAGAATTCGCTCGCTTTGATTTGTATCGCAGACACGCGCGCGCGTTTCGTCGCTTCTAATAAAGATCGCGGCGTTTCATCGTCCCACTGGCATTATACCATTCGATGTGTCCCGTCAAACGATAGGATAGAGCGGAGGATGAGTCGACGGGACCCGTTAGGCCTTCGTGCAGGATCGAGGATCGACCACGCTCGAAGCCGGAAGCGAGGCAGAGAATCCCGCCAATTATCAAAGATGCGAGCCCCAGGATCGAAGAGGCGATCGAGGTAATCGATCGAATTAACGAGTACATACTATATTCCGTGGAAGAGACGTAGGGAGTCATATTTAAATGGACTGGGTCTGTTTCATTAATAAGAATACCCTCCCATCAAAAGCACTCCAAAAATAGGTAATTTTTAGGATTTTGTATAAAAAAAAAAAAGTAAACGTCATAGGGTTAAAAAACTTTTTAAGCTGTATTTGTACATCATTGAAGATTAGAGTGGCCATTATTTTCGACTTTTGAATTTTCTATTTGCCATATCTCGGTACATGCCTCGCCTTAAATCTTTAAAAAATAGTCCTCGAAAATAAAAATTATAATTTTTTTCTTCGCCTTCATAAATAAAAAGTGTTCGAAAAGTATTTAAACTTTCAAATTTTGAAAAATAATAATGTTCCCGTTATCCGATCGGGCTCAAACTTTACACAGATTTTGTTTTATTATTTGGAACTAATCTGGCGGGGGTGCCGCGAAACGTTGAGAAAAAATTTACCAAGAGTAGTTCTAAATAAGAGCCACCCTATTGAAGACAGTAAAAAAAATTTTTGTAGATACCCGGGTAGACAAAATTATTAAAATATGCATGAGATACCCGAGTAAATGAGTTAGTTGAGAATTCCGATTTGGCAGCCGATTCACTACGACCTCTTGTTGGAGTGATTTGATGAGAGGGTACCCTTAAATTCGGTGGTCTTAATCAATTTAATCCAATACTATGGTATACCGAGAACTACAGCTGTTTATCGGCGCAATTACGCGTGAAACGATAGTAAGGACCGGTTGGGGGTGCTCGGAGTAGCACGGTAGCACAAACGAAATCTTTTCCGCGTCGAAGAAGTGTCTTTTAAGACGGCATGCACCTGCAACCGGTTCCGAGCGATCGCGGTTACATGGCCGCGCTCGCTCGCCCCGATAGTGGTTGATACCGTTATAGTAGGCGTTGTGCTCGCGCGACCCGGAGCGCCGAGCCGAAAGGCTAATAACAATGTCACCGATCGTTTTTCCCTCAAATCGACGCGACTCGTTGGCAGCGTAACGTGAATCGTACCGAAGTGGAACCTGTGTGTACCTTAATCAGTGCTGAATTCGCCTTGGCCCTTTTCTTTTACAGAACCCAAGATCGCCGAAGGAGACGGCCGATCGAGTTATCCCTGTGGCCAAAGAAGACTTACGTAAGTATTAAGCTTTGTAGGAAAGCCGACTTTTCAGAAAACCATCAACAAATTTTTCAGTCGTTTTTAATATTTATGGAATTACAAAAATATAACAAAATAAAATATACTCTATACAAAAACAAATAAATAAAATCTAAAATAACTAAAAGCCGTACAAAATATAAATTATACATCTTTATTTCATTTAGAATTTTTCTTCAGCAAATATAAACTCATGAAGATTAGTTTTACAGCAAACTTTTGCAACAGTATACTTGTGCCCGAGGCGTTTTCAAGTGTTAACGTTTCTAATTAAATGATTAATTAATTTTTACATATTAATTCTAGTATCTAATCCGGTGTTTTAAATTTATAAACCGATCCCCGAATTTTACAAATTTGTCCCAAAAAGCGGTTTTTAAAAACCGACAAACCCTACTAAGTATCGGGCTCAGGATTTTCATTAGCGGCGTAATTGAGAGGCGTACAGATTCAATGGCTCGTGGCGATAAGATCGTTAGACGACCTCGCGTGCCGCTTCCTCGTTTCAGCGTACCGATACTTTCGTTTGCCCAACAGCGCAACTGGAAAGCGCGAGCTTGAACCACACGGCGGCCCATCACCGAATCTCGGTGCGACCCAAGAACCGAAGGCCTCCGAGGCGCACGGTCCCACAAGCCGCCAACACGTCCACGTCCACGATAACCACCATCGCGGAGGACTCGCTGGACAGCCTGGACCAGCAGTCGACCAGCCTGAACAGCAACGCCTCCTCGCCGGTGGAGCTGAAGAACGTGTCTGTCACGAGGAAATCCTCCAGCCGACTATCCCGCACGTCGGACATCTTCGAGGAGCTGGAATCGAAGCTGCCCAAGAAGCCATCCAGCGTGGCCTCCTTGTCGCCCGACAGCCTGGACGCCGTGACCGCGTCGAGGACGAGCGTGGAAGCCAACGAGGAGCAACCGGACGCTCGACCCGTCGTTAGGAAACCGTCGAACCGAGTGCCTAAGGGATCAGAGATATTCGAGGAGCTGGAAGCGAAACTGCCGCGCAGGAGATCCTCGAATCGGCTGTCCAAGTCCCCGGACAGCCTGGAAGTGGGGTCCTGCTGGTTCTCCAAGTCCAGCGAGGGCTTCGACAAGCTGACGGAGTACGAGGAATCGAAGCCCGTGGTTCGGAGACTGCTGAACCCGATCTCGAAGTCGAGCGACCGTGTTTCCAAGTCCTCGGACAGCCTGGAAGCCATAGAGACGCTGACCAGCGACGAGTCCATCGAGCGCAGACGGAGCAGCTTCGAGCTCCGCGGCCGCAGGTCCTCCAAGAATATATCCAAGTCCTCCGAGAGCTTCGAGGTCCTGGAGCAGGCTCAGAGCGCGACCGAGGGCGTGCAGGAGCTGCAGAAACGGAGCAGCATCTCTGATGTGAATTTAGCTAGAGGGAGGAGGCTGTCGAAGAACATCTCCAAATCGTCGGAGAGCTTCGAGTGGATCGAGATCAGTGAGACCAAGGACGAGGAGGGAGCTGTCAGGGACAGCTTTGGGAAGTGCTGCAGGAGGTCCTCGAAGAGGATGTCTTCCGAAAGCTCCGATAATTTGGAGCTGGACGACAGATTGGAGAACAGGAGAATCAGGAGGACGCCGAAGAGAATACCGAGCACCAGCTTCGTGGATATTGTGCCAGCGGACGAGCAGGAGGAGGAGAAGCGACCGGTAGCGGTGAGGAAGCCGTCCAGGCTGCAGAAGTCGTCCGAGAGCTCGGAGCTGGGCAGCACGGACACCCTGGACTCCGAGAGGAGGAACAAATCCTCCGAGAGCACAGAGACGCTGGACAGTTTGGAGAGGGATCTGGACCAGGACAGGAAGCAGGAGAACCTTGTGGACCCTGTCGTGGACAAACGCGAGAAGAACGTGAGTCCTTCTGAATTTTATAGCGTAAGAGAAGGATGTAGTGGTTCTTAGCAGTGACCTGACCAGCTGCTGTTTAAAAACTATGTGTCTAATTAAGTCTGAAAAATCCTGAGATAAAGTTTGATCATTATAAAATATATGTTCATCGTTGAAAATTAACATTTAAAGTATCATAATGCTTAAACAGTAGTAGATACCGTTTCCAATGATGCCACAAATATATTTTACCTCAAAGTCAAATTATTGCTAATTTGCTACATGAAAGAAAATAGTTAATTGTTTCTAAAGTTGTCTCAAGCCTCTGTGTTACACCTTTTTCAATTTCCTTCGCCCAAAAATTCGTCGTCCCGCAAAATTTGCCGCTCTAGACTGCAGCCTACCGTTAAGGAACTAGTTCTTGATCAGGCACTAATTTTTGATCAGTTCATGAAATAAATCGTTCTTTAGAGTTTATGTCAATAAATAATTGTTTGAAATAATTACTAACATAAAAATTGATAATTCAAAAATATATGTGTTGTCTGTGAAAGCAGTTAGTATTGTTAGTTTTAGATGATTAAAAACTAGTTCCTAGTCACCTTATTATTCCATACCATATAAGTATTTAAATTATATATTTATTTTCAACTTTTTAAAATTTTTCCTTTAAGTTTAAACATTAATTCAACTTTTAGTATAAAAAAAGTCTATGGTTTAATGTTTCATTAGGTTAAAAATAAATATTAAAGCGGGAAACCTTCTAAACTGATCAGAAACTAGTTCCTTAACGGTATATACGAATTCGCCCCCGGCAGTGAAATAGCCAATTCACGGCGCAGATCCATATCAAATTGTTCTAATATAGAAGGGTTATTGATATTTAACAACGGTTTGTATAATTCTCCATAATTTCTTTATTCCCTCAGGACTCTTGGACCAACAAGAACATAGTGACGTCAGATTCGTCGGAGCAGATCTCCGTTGCCGATGGTACAGACGACTCCAAGTCCCTAATCTCGCCGGACAAGTTCTACTGGCGGCAGTCGTCCGACTCAAAGGAGAACATCGACATCCACCAGCTGCTAGCCATAACGATAGTTACCAGAATGGCCGACAACGGCAACAACCAGCGAAGCTCCGTAATCTACCCGAAGAAGAAGCAACAGATGACCGGCTCGCAGCCCACCTCCCCGGTCGCCAAGCAGGACGACAACAAGATGCTGTTCGACAACCTCCTCGCCAGCAAGAACGACGAGGACCTGCAGAACATGCTGAACGGGAATATATCCGAGGTGTCCACGGACACGAAGAGCTTCAAAGAGAAGCTGATTATGTTCGAGAAGCTCGGCAAATGAAGTGCACGCATCACGCGCGGAGCGCGGGATTCATGCATTCGACCGATCTTCTCGCTCGTCCGCGCGCTTCAGCCCCGTTGAGTTCGAACGGGGCTAAGAGGATGACAGGCGAAGTCACCGGAGAAGATCGATATTCCGTTTAAACACTGATCGAAACGTCACAATGCCTCTATTCCCTGCGAGCTATTTTTTATATACTTTTCATTTGTAGACTGAACAGGCTGGAGACGGGTACGTGCGAGCGACAGTGTTCGGCTGGTCGGGACTAGACGCTGACGGACAATAACGTAGAATTATTATCCTTGAAAATTTTTTTCACAACACTTCCATGAAAGGAACGCGATGAGTGAGTCGAGAATCGAGGAGGTCTTTATGTTCCGTTAGTCAGTACGTTCGCATTCGAGTATCAACGCATCATCGTGTAATTAATCGCGAGAGTCGCGCGTTATTTAACTTCCCCCGTCGCTGTCGTTTTCGTTCTCTCGCAACGACAGCCGCCTACTTCGATGAGATTACCGGGACCGTTCCCGGGATCCAGCGCGTTAGATGGTCGGCGAGCTCTTCCCGCGTAGGAGCGTAGCGTTACGCGGAACTTGTTGTACAGTAGCTTAGAAGCGGAAATCAATGTCGTGTTTCGTTCCGCGATGTAAATACGAAGGGAAAGAGGAAAGGGCTGCAGAGTTAGCACGATCGCGAGCGAGAAGGTGCGCAGGGTAAAGAAATGGAAACGAAGACAGGGTACGCCGTAAACGAAAGCGTCGTTCGGAAACGTTCATATCTAGGGGCGTGTTAGGGTAGTCTTTGGAAAATGCTGCCTTTCCATTTACCACTATTCACTAATTTCTTACTTATCCTTTGACCCGCGAAATCAATCGAGGAACTCTGTACCGTTCGATGGTCGAGATCCACCTTTCGGAGTCCAAAGAGGCGCGCAAACACTTTTAGTTTCTTTTCGTTTTCACGTAATCCTTATCCGTGGTTCAGAGCATTGAAGGCTTATGGGTGCGTGAGCTCTGCCCTCTCGCATGACTCTCTAGTCTGCGAGGGTGCAGTGTACAGGAAGCAGATTGGGAACACGGCTCGAGCCCGCAAGTCCTCAATGCTCGGAGCTGTCAGAACCGAAAGAGGGCCGTGAAAGCTGTGCTTGTTTCTGATTTTCTCCGCGAATGTCTGAAGTGACAGATTCCACGTTGATGCCAAACGTTCGTGGGAGAAAGGAGGGAATGACCTTCGTGGGGTGAAGAAAGATGAGCGTGTCGTCTCTGTCACGCGGTGGCCGCGTGGCAGACAGGATACTTCTTTTCAGTCTTTTAAGTGGCTTAACGAAGTACCGAGGAATCGACCGGATGTACATACACGTTGGATAAGTCGCGTCGGAAACGTGTTTATCTCCCCCTCCCCGCCCCGGCTCTTCTTTGTTTCTTTCTTTTTTCTTTTTTCTTTTTTAGTTGTCTAGTTGGCCGTAAACGTGTCAGACTCCAAAAGATATCGCGCCGTAGGTCGTTAGATTAACGAGACGAATAGAGAATCGAATAACCATCGCTATAACGTGTAAGTAACTCGCATAATTGAAGAAAATATAAATATATATATATATAAATATATATACACACGGTACAGAGAAAGTGAGAGATAGAGGGAGAGAGGATCACCCCCGTTTATCGATGTAAATAAAGCTGCCATCGGTGAATTACAGTTCGACAACAGAATTTTCTTTCTCTTTATTGAACCCGCATTCCGACGCGCCGGGCACACATACCGGCGCATCTTTAAAAAATTACAAAATACCTCGCATATATTGATGGTCGATACAATGTTAAATACACACAACTTCTCTACGTTTACGCACGCGATTGGGAATTCGAAAGAGAAATGCTTCGCTCCCGACACGATTCGTGTCGGTTCTTACCACGATCTCGGATGATCGTGTAGATTGATCGTGCTGCGGTCTGCGGTGTTCGAATCGCTTCGTAAGAAAATTTGTCCCGTAGAAAAAAAGAGAGGAATGTATGCAACAGTGACACAATTGTTGGCAATGACCGAGTGTAACAACGATTATCCTTTACGTACGCGTCACGTATATCGTAGAATTGTCTTCCAACAAATTTCTTCTAGCGCCAATGCGAACGTGAGTTTGACCGCTTAATTTTTCGTGATATCGACGACAAATTCCGTTCCTCCCGGTTCGGCAAAGGAATTTCTGTGTGCAAGGACGAATAACCGATCACGCATACAGCGTTCGATGCTGCTTCACGCAAACAGATCTGTTTGCGTAACGCGCCTCAGGAATGACTAGGCACTCGCGAACGCTTATCAGCTGTACTTATCTTTCAACGGTAAAAAAAAGACGTGCTGATTAAATCCGTCGTACCTTTTCGTGCTAACCGTTAACGAGCTGAGCGTTCGTAAGACCTTACGATTTTAATCTTAAGAATTAAATAGAACTCTGTGTTGTTCGTTGCATTACTGACCCAACGGTGTACAGCGGCTCGCGAGAACGTTCCAACGCTTGTGAATAAAAATTTTAATGAACATGATACGCACGGTATGGACACCTGAAACGGTACACTTAACGTCCAACAGGAAATGTAGGGTTTTGGACAAATATCGAACACATTCGAGTCTCGAAAAAAGTAACCTGGAAGAAATCTTTGTTCTTTAGCTTCCGTATCCTCAGAAAGTAGTGGAGATACGCAGGTGTACCATTTCAGACGCCCTGTACATCACAAGCGTTCGAATGCTCCCGCGAATCACCGTAAAGACGAGAAGAACGGTAGAAACAGGCTCGATACCGGGTGAAATCGACGCAGCCGGTATTTATCCTTGCAACGTTTAGGTTCCGAGGCGACACGGCCGTGCGCCTCGTATTCACGCGCTACAAGATTTACAATTCGTCGTGTGTGTCAGCGGACTCCACGCTAGGATTACATAGAGCCGGCGTGGAGAATTCCATGGCGTACTCGCATCGGCTAGGTTCCGTCACCGAAATCAATTTATTTTCCCTGCCACAGCTTAAATTGACGATAGTTGAGCGCGCAGGGCCGTTCCAACAGGTGAGGCCCCTGTCGTACTTCATCTTCGAATACTTCTGGCCCTCTGGCCCGGTCCAATCGTTCCAGTGGCCCAGAGTGATGTCGCTGCCGCCCGACTTCGATTTCTGCGCAGCTTTCCCGAACAAACACAGCGTGTAGACGTACTCCAAGTCGGTGTAGTCGAAGCACTCCCCATCCAGGGACGTGAATTCCTGTTCTGCTCCGTAATCGCGATCCAGTTTCTCTTCGAGCTTCCTAATTTCTAACTGTAGCTCGTTTACTGATCTCTCTGCGGCCTGGAAATTCTCTCTGGCACTCGATGCTTCGTCGACGAGTGCCTGGGTTTCCTCGTCGTACTGAACCGAAGGTTCCTCAGCTTTCTCTTGCTCATCGGTTGCTCCGTCTTCCCCTTCGTTGCCGTCCTCTTCTTCCTTATCGTGTTCTAACGGCTCTTCAACCGTGTCGTGCGCCTCTTCTTCCTCCTCCTTCTGCTCGGACGGCTTGAACATACCTGAAACATCATTTCCGTGATAAGAAATCAGAATTTACAGTAGACGCAACTATGTACATTTTGGAAGTGACAAACCAACCTTGCTCTAACATTAAGAAAGGCTTGATATTCGCCCAGCTCGCATCCAAGAATTCTTGAAGATTAATCTCGTCCTTATTATTCAGGAAATACAATGCTTCCTCTTCGGTTACGGCTCCGTCCCTGTCCTTGTCGAACGTTACTCTAGTCTGCAGTTCCACGATCGTTATAGTGCCGCTGCTATCGGAATCCAACAGCTTAAAGTAGTCCTCGGCCTCCGATTCGTGCAGCTCCTCGTCCTCGGCTCCTTCCTCCGTCGCAGGCTGCTCGCTCTCAGCTGGTTTGTACTTCTCCAGAGCTAAGGTCTCTCGCTCCTCCGCCTGGTTCTTTACTACCTCCTTCTCCTTCTTTACGAGCGCGGCTTCCTCGTAATCGGCGCGGAACTTCACCAGACGAGTCTGGTAATCGTTCTTCAGTTGCTTACCCTTGGCGATCATCTCCACCCGTATCTTGTTGCCCTCTTTGACCAGCTCCTCGGCCTTCTGCTGCTCCAGCCTCGCTTCCCTGCCGAGTTCGCTGCAATTGTTGGGGCACTGCTTACCCGAGCTGTACTCGTCGCTGGCGTCGCAGCAGTCGCAGACCCCGTCGTTCACCCAGGTGGAGGGTATGTAGCGGGCCTTGTGGCCGGGGTTCTCGCAGTAGAAAGAGCCGTTCGTGCAGGCAGGCGTTCCTGGCTCGTCGCTGCCGTCCGCACAATCGCAGTAGTCATCGTTGACCCGCGAAAACGGTATCAACAGGCTGCCGTCCAGGCACTGGAAGTCGCGGTCCGGCGAGTACAGCGAACTTTTCGCGACAGGTATGCCGCGTATTTGCAGCACCTTGGAGCCGGCTACGTGGCCCAATAGGATCGACAGGCTGACCGATAAAGCAAGCACCAGGCATACTCCGTGATCGTTCATCGTCGGTCCTCTGGATGCTCTATCTACTGTGCGAGAACGTTTTCACTCGCGCCGAACCTGTCCGACGCTTTCCGGTAAAAGGCAACGATTTTTGAGGTTCGAAGCGGTAGGACACGAGCACAGGACACGCACACTCGTGCACGCCTACTACATCGCCACGATGCGCGTCTCGTGGCCGAGCAAGGTAGACGAACCACAACGGTGTCAAGATAGAACAGAGACCTGTGGCGCTACCACTTATCCGCGAGTAGGGATCTGTAGTGATCCACTGCAGGCCGTTCATTCGCGGTTGCCTGGTCTCGCGACTCTTTCGTTAAAAAACCATCGATGGAAAGGTTTTTACTTATTATGCATTGCTCGAGGAACTGTTACCTGTGTTACCATAAAGGCCGCCGCGTATTTTGGCGAAGCGAAGTTAATAATAATTCATTCATTGTCCCTGCGCTTCGGTCATCAATTGTTTATAAACTTTTCTCTTCGTATCGCCGCGCTTCGCCAGAATGCGCGACGGCCTTTATTTTCCAACATTTGATGCATGGAAACGATGGAAACTTGTAAGTAGCCGCTCCGTAGGCCGCGTATGTACGATGAACATCTATAGACATTGCGTGAAAATGGTGAAGAGAAGGTAGTGGGAGGTATTCAATTGTTACAGGTAATGCGCCGCAGGTGTTTCAGAATTGGAGTTATTTATCTCTCGATGAATGATAACCGGACAGAATGAACATGGAAGACTCAATTGATATGGCTCCGCGATTGATTAGTACAAATCTCCCAAAGTATTAAGAATGAAAGAAAGTAAGTGGTCGATGCAGTTCTTCGGATATCCCACTTTTCTGTATTATATCGTGTACTTTGAAACAGCCTATATAAAACCCGATGTACTATTACTACTATTTAGCATTGCTGGAGTGTGGGTGAATGGATATGTATGCGCGGCGTGCACTTTCAAGGTTAAACGCGTTTCCAACGAGCAGCGGCGGCGCGACGTCGCGAATCCAAACGGCAGCGCGAATGGCTTTCTCGGATCTTCAAAAATTGATCGCGCACCCGTGGTAGCGTCAACCTGTTCGCTGGGTGGGCAGGCAGTAAGCACATCCAAGCACATCGCTGCGTAAATAAGGCAACACGGGTACACCCCTCGTCTCGCTGACATGTGACCGACTGAAAGTTTCACGGCGAATTCCGTGCGCAAAAGTAATAATTCCCTGCACGTCCTCCTACTCGGCCGCAGTTTCGAGGCTCTCCGCTCTAGGTTATGTTGTGTTTATATCGCCGCCCGTGCAAAGAGATTCTCAGTCGCTTTCGATACGCCGCGCGCCCGACTTCGTAGGGGAGGCTCCGCTACCGCTCATCGTGCTGCGAAATATGAGAGAGCGTGCGAGCGGTTCGTGCGTCGTAGAGCAATTAGAACACCGTTTCGCGATACTCTGCGGTGGTTACGCTCCGTCGCGCTAATTCGATATACGGGCCAAGGTTTGCACTTTTTAAGTAATCGCATCCCAACATAGACGCGTACAGCTATAGACGGATCTATACATATGCATGCCGTATATAGATGCAATCGCGCATCTGTCTGTCTGTCTGTGTTTACTCGCTTTCGACATTTCGTAATTCCGAGAATCGAAATGCTTTATTCTTCGCGTATCGAATCCCCATTTTCATTTACGTGTATAATTAACCGTGTCAGATGATGTACAGTAATCGGAACGTCTTTTTTATATCGAAACAGTGGTCCCACAGAACCTTGTCCTATTTATGTGCACCAGCATATATTTGCATGTAATCGCTCGTGCATTATATTACTCTCGCATTCAGTTATGCGTTGTATCTTATTGTCGCTTTAGCGATTAGGACACGGCAAATTGTAGATGTCGCGTCGCGTTACAGGTGCAGCAAGGCAGGGTGATGAGCGTAGGACTATCCGCGTACGACGGCTTGGAGAAAGAGTCAACCTCTAGTAATGCTCTGGACAGCGGCGGGGGCGCTACAAAGAAATTGGCTAGAGGTATATCCAGAGCCACCGAGAATGCGGCCATCGTGTCTTACGCTCGTTCTCAGTTAGCTACTATCGAGTCTCTGGATACTCCGGAGTTCACGTTCTCGCTTCCCGATCTAACGGTCTACCCAGGTATTTCGTCTACGCCGGCGCAACAACAATTACGAGTGCTTCCCCCCCGATTTGTTCTTCTAAGTAAATGTAAAATTGTACTCAGATTCCTTTCGTCAGTTTCTGGAGAAAGATCTAATCGAGCGGGGATGCTTGACCTCCCTGGAAGCCGCTGGTCGTTTGAACTGGTGGTGCGGGAGTAAGGATGGAAGTAACAGAGTTCTGTGGCCGTTAGCGACGTCCGGAGATGGCAATTGCCTCCTGCACGCAGCTTCGCTCGGCATGTGGGGCTTTCACGATAGGCTTCTCACGCTGAGAGAAGCGTTGCATAACACCTTAGCCAAGGGGGAGTACAGGCATGCCCTGTTCAGAAGGTGGAAATGGAGGCAGATGGGTTTAAACGCCGACGCGGGGTTGTCTTATACGGAAGCGGAATGGTTGACCGAGTGGCAAACCATAGTGGACATGGCTTCCCCTATTTTGAGGAATCAAACTGCTACTTCTTATCAGAGCCTGGAAGAAGTATGTAAAACTTCTGTATGCGCTTTCACGCTGCATTAGTCCGGTGAAATTAGTACAGCGATAAAACTTCTTATAGGTACACGTTTTAGCTTTGGCTCACGCTTTAAAGAGACCCATAATAGTTATAGCAGAAACTATGTTGAAAGACGCGGAAGGCGTAGCTATAGCGCCGATCCCGTTTGGCGGAGTGTACCTGCCGTTAGAAGTACCGCCGTCTCGTTGTCACAGAACGCCGCTGCTTCTAGCGTATCATTCGGCCCACTTCTCTCCTCTCGTTACCGTCGATGGTACGAGCGATTTTGGAGAGGGTTGCAGCGAGGGTGTCAGTATACCTCTAGTAGACCCAGACACGGGTCAATTACTACCGGTTCTGTTCGCGGTAGATCCCGGTCCAGATTGGGATTGGCAAGAAGGCTCTCGAGACTTGTTGCCTTGCCAACAAGACACGGTAACCACTCCTCCACAATCTAAAACTCTGTTGTATCGCGTACTTGACTATAATTCCGCCACGCTTATGTCTAGATGGAGATTTTATCGCGCGAGTATTTGGACTGTGAATACCAGAATTTCACATCGGAAGATATCGATCGACTATCCGACACGGACGGTTCCCTGTCTAAGACAGCGAAGCAATTGCTGGGCGTGGCAAAGCAATTCGGATCGATCGGAAAATCTGTGAGCAAAAGACTGTGGTCCATGGCGAAGAGACCAAAGAGCCCGCCTCCCGCGGCGGGCGGACTTTCCACGGAAGGTCTATTGTGCGTGACGATCAGAAGTAGACGTCACCAGTACGTGGATCAGATGCTTCAGAACTACCTTCAATGTGCTCACGCAAGGTATCGCGTTAAATGTTTTCTTGTCAAATCGGTTTATCTTATTTCAGTTATAGATAGTTACACTTGATCGGGATTGCTACACTTTATCGGGATTGTAACATTTGATCGGGATTGTAACACTTGATTGGGATTGTAACATTTGATCGGGATTGTAACATTTGATCGGGATTGTAACACTTTATAGGTACCTGCAGGATCACAAAGTTGACGACACCGGCAGCGAAATGAATTACGGCGCTGGCAAATCGAAATTTTATGCTGCCAGCGATCAAGGAAGTCACGCGAGCGTTAGCAAACTGTTGCCCACCAATCCAAATAAAGATCGCACCCTTTATCTTTCGAGGTACTTCTCACGCACGCTGTATAACGTACTTTTATTAATTATCGGCGGTACAATGTTCCTAGTAATCGTTTTTTCGTAGGTCTACTTTTTACAATGACCAAGCGTCATCTGATAAAGCGGGGCCAGAACGGTGGAACAATCGTAACAGTTTAGGGGTACGTGATTCTACATGACCGTTGCAAGTCACAGAGTTGAATAATCTGACGATTCTTTTTAGGCTATCGTTAAAGAATGTCGCAACGAGCAATGTCAATTCTTCGGTTCGGCGGAAAACGACTATTACTGTTCCCAGTGTTGGGCGAACCGGCGCTATCGCTGAGGGATCAGCCTCAACGGCATACGACAATAATAACATTAATATCGTTCGAATCGAATCATCTATAATCGGATTTAGACGTAACGCTAGCCGTTTTTAAGCGAAGCTTAATTAAGGAACATAATTGACCCGCCAGACTTACTTCTTCCTCTAGCTAGATGGGTTCATCTCGCATCATTTCTATTTTGTTATTTATCGGCATTACTAATGGTACTCTTTCGAAAGCATATCAAAACGTACAGGGTTCGACTCTCTCTTCGACACGTATTTATACACACTCGCACACTAAATGCCTTTCGCGCGTAGCTTGTAAATCGGCGCCGTTTCAGGGAAAAAGAAATCGTATTTTCAGGTAACGGTGAACCTATATTTTTACGAGGGACAAAATAACTCGTGTACTCTTTTGCACGTGCCTTCTGTCGCGCATTACTAATACGAAAATCGAAAACGAGAGAAAAACAATACTACGATAATACTCGATCTTCGATGCTGCGGTAAGAAATAAATTTCCTCCCGCCACTACCTCTGCCGCTTTTTAATATACCTAATGCTTTGTACGAATTCAGTCGCGCCGCGGTTGCTCGCTGACTTGCGAAGCGAGACGGCTCTTTAGAAAGGCGCGATTTCCAGGTTTTGAAGTGATATCGGATCGTTCATCGTACTTAATCTCGTCGCCTGCTGGCAATTATCGTTCATGTAAATCTGTGTGAAAAATAAAACGTATTTTTGTATCTTGGGCGTTTTGCGAGCACTCCCTGCGGTCCCATTTAAAATGGAAACCGCGAGCGTTCGCGCTCCTCGTGTTTCTCGATTCTGGGACAGATATTTTCTTACGTGTCCAGCGTGTCCCGTAACGAGGCCATTTACCTTGCGCTAAATGCTAATGTCATAACTTCGTTTCGTGCGTCGCAAGTAGCTTGCGCGCCACCTCGCGACAAAAATGTGCATTACTCGCAATTACAGCGATGAGCGAACACCGCGAACACACGTGCATGTGTGTGCACTGTGCAGCATGAATGGTATGAATCGTGTTTAATAAGGCAGTATTTATTTTTCAAGTAGTTGGATCTGTTTCCCCGTGTAATTCGTTCGAAAAGGTTTTACCGACTGTTCACATGGATCCCGGAACTTGACAGGAACCGTGGGACTTCATGAATCAGTCTACACCGACATGATCGAGTTGTGTACGAAGAAACGAATGTTAATTGGCATTACACTATTGGGAGGGTTAGTTTTCCGTTCGCATCTTACACTTATCGTATCTTATTTCGATTGCCATGCATCGATGAGACGCTTCTGAATTATTCGTCACAGCTATGTTTGTTCTCATTGTAGGTTAACAGTTTTAGTGCTGATCGTTGAGAGCCACTGGACGGACAGCTCCAACAAGCTTTATTTGGAGAACTATGAAAACAACGCGACATGCATGTCCGGCGACGAGTACGAGATAACTTCAGAATGTCACCCGTGTACCGCGTTTGAAATAGCAAGTAAAAGCATCGACGTATGTGTGCACGCGAGGTACAAAGAAGTATTAAAATGTAGAAGCGGAGAAACTATAACGAGAAGGTAAAATAGTCGTCTTCTGTAATTTATGATATTTTCGTAAAGTATGTTACATCTCGACGTATGCGTTTCAGTTGCGACAGGGTAGCTTGGTTAGAGGAAAGAGTCTTCTGGAAGTTTGAGACATTCATGTTTATTTTGGCGTTCAGTTCCTGCATCAGCGTCTATTGGCGGGAGAATATACTAAGGCAGAGGATAATAAGGAAAGTAGCCAGGCAACTAAGAGCTAGCGTGTAGCTAGCCTTCGGCGATTAGCCTCTACTTCTTGTATCAGTGCCATTACGATCGCACGGGCAGATCGGAAAGATGGACGTTGCCTATTTGGAAGTATATTCCGTGGCGAAATTATGCCTGGCGCCGATAGAGACGATAGTAACGTTATTCACGATAAAATACTGCGACTCGAAAATCAATATTAAGCTTGTATCGAGCGAGAAGAAGCCGCTCGAACAAGCGTACACGATAGACATTTCCACGTTTGCATACGAAGTGATGGATGCAAATAAGATCCCGTATACCGCGAGCTCTTGCGAGCTGCCGATCATCGTTGTAAATAAAACTAGCTGCATCGCGGGTCTCTGCGCCATTCTGCGGCAGATCATTAAAGAGGTCACGGCGGTGTATCCGAAGCATTATTGCCGGAAGCTGTTGGGCTTCAAAGATTCGTGCCTGACGGCCTGCTCGGAGGCGAGCGTGTGGACGAAGTTCTGCGAGGTGGATCTGATTCTGACCCTGAAATTCTTGCACTCCGAGAGCGCGGCGCGCAACGAATTGCCCTCCAGTATGGTGAGGTTCGAGCACCATATGTCGCAACCCAGTAAATTGCACAACCTGTACAAATATAGCATGTCGAAAAAGTTTTCCAATGAGAACGTAGTTCTATTGAACGGAACGCGTTCGCTGGAACACACCTACGCCAAAGGCTCGTCCGCTTCGCTGCTGGACATGATTATATTCGTCTGCACTCATATCCTATTGACCGTATTTTCCAGCGAGAGCACGCTAAAGCTACTCCCGCTGACCGCTAAGTGGTACAAGAAAATAATAGAGGATCAGATCATAGTCAATTGTCTCGAATGTCTGCCGCTGTTGAAGAACGTAGCCGGACTCGATTACGTTCTTCCCCAAGTAGCGGACCCAAGTTTGTGCAAGAACGAGTCGAACAGGCGCAAGCCGCGGAGTCGCGTTTACACGAAACAGGAAGACGTGGATCAGTCGTTGGAATTGTTCAGAAGTTTGAATGTAGAGACGAAGCTTGACTCGAAGCCGTTCGGCGCGGAATTGAATCTAGATTGGTCCGCGATACCTTACGAGGCCACACCTGAGGGTGGTTCCTTGCCACCGGCGCGTTTGAGGAAGAAGCGGGAACAACTGCAGAACATGTGCAAGCCCGTGATGAAATTGGCGAAAGCTGGGGACATAATCGTGGACTTCTGTTCCGGTAGTGGCCATTTGGGTATCTTGGTGGCGTACCTTTTGCCGCACTGTACCGTGATATTATTAGAGAATAAAGAGGAATCGTTGAACAGGGCCAAAGAGAGGGTGAAGAAACTACAGCTGGCGAATGTGAAATTCTATCAATGCAATTTAGATTATTTCAAGGGTCATTTCGACATCGGTATGTCGCTGCACGCGTGCGGCGTCGCGACTGACTTGGTTATACAACAATGCACCAGGAACAGGGCGATCTTCGTCTGCTGCCCGTGTTGTTACGGGTCGTTGGGCGATTGTCATCACTTGTCGTATCCGAGGAGCAACGTTTTCAGGAAACAAATGGATGTGGCGAAGTATACGATACTAAATCACGCGGCCGATCAAACGCACGACGAGAAGAACGTTAAAACGAAGCAAGGGTATGAGTGTATGGCGATCGTAGACACGGACAGGAAACTGCAGGCTGAACAATTTGGTTACACAGTGCATCTTTCGAAGTTTATACCGAACACCTGTACACCGAAAAATCATATATTGGTAGGGATTCCTAGAAAAGAAATTGTGAACACAAATCGTGTTAGTTAAGTATACCGAATTCCTGTAATTTCTATACTTTTAGTGTATAGCGATTTTATAAATTGGAAGCCACTGAAAGCTATTCTTGTTATCAAATGAATGCATTTGCAAATAAAAATAGATTTAAGGTAAACACGTTGTTGTCTTTCTTTCGATTTTATCTACCACCAATATTTATTATATTGATTTACGGAAAACCGTTTATAATTTACAAATCACACCTTATATTATATACTTTACCCTTAATACTTCACACTCTCCCTCTAGTCTATACTTCAACGTTTATACTTTACGCTCTATACATCGGACGTCAGCTTCTATACGCTTCACAGTACGCATGCACTGCTCATATCTTAGCAACTAAGCGTCGCCTTATGATCGTGCACAATGTGGTAAGTATTCAGGTAAGTTATTCAACGTCCCGCGAAAATGCAACAAAGTTGCAAATGACAATCATTTTTCAACATTGTTGCAAATGACAAATTTTTTTTCAACGTTGTTGCAAATGGAATCTCGGTGTTCGAGAAATACAATCTCGGTTTGCAACTTTGTTGCAGGTGCAGGCCGCAATTCTACCTTTCTTGCAGGTGCAAGAATCGTGCAATGAATTTCGGAACAGGCCGTTTTTAGTTGCTGCACCTGCAAGAGAAGCAGATTTTCGGGTTGCATCTGCAAGAGAAGTTGCGGGGTCGAAATGGCTATACTTCCGAAAACCGGTCAAACCCGATTGGGCTGAAATTTTGCAAATAGGTTCATTTTGCATAAAAATAACGTTTGCGAGAAGGATTTTTGGCGACTCGAATTTTTTTTTACCATTTCAATGTCATTCCCTACCTCCGGGTCAATCCGGGCCGAACCGCCGCGGAGACCTCTCCAGACTGGACCCACCCCGAAAAAATTCCAAAGATGAAGAGGCCCACCCCCGAAAAAATCTCTTTCAGACCTTGGCACACCACGAAAATTTTTTCCGACTTAACTTAGGGATGGGACGGCCCCCGAAAAAATTTCTGGGGGGCGGGTCTTGTCTGAAAAAATCTTTTCAGACTCGATCCGCTCCCAGAAATTTTTTTTCCCAAAATATCTTTATAAACCAATACGTAGCAAACCAACAGATACTTTCCTCCAACGCAGAGAAATAATATTTTTTAATCAACGATCCAGCGAACCATTATGTAGAAAACACACATATTTTTTCAAACAAATATACAGCATTCTAAAGCGTTCCGATTTAACATCGCAGCGTATCGCGCGATTACGCGTAATTTGACTCCTCTGGAGCAGCCGTGCAGGGTGACATCATTTTCGCGGCGTGAAGAACGTACGAATCATAGAAAGAATTATGCAGCGTCAGCAAAAATCGGAAACGTCGAATCTTAAAATTAGGTGGCGAGAGAAGGAGGAGGAAGACGGGTAAATAAAATGGAGAAATAATAAAAAGAAAAAAATATAAAAAATATAAAATACAATATAAAAATATAAAAGAATATAAAGAATATAAAATACAATATATTAATAAAATTATAAAAGAAAAGAAAAATAATAAAATAAAAAAACTTTTAGAAATTTAGTGGAAATTAACTTCGATTTTTTTTTTATTTTGTTTAGTATTTTTGTTGTAGGATCTATATTTGAGTAAATGTAGATGAAAATAACTTCAATTTGTGGGATTTTGAAAAAAAATTTAGTTGGAAGTATCAAATTTTAATCAATTTATTTGAAACCAACTTCGATTATTTGGATTTTGTTGACTATTATTGTTGTAGGATCTATATTTGAGTAAATGTAGATGAAAATAACTTCAATTTTTTGGATTGTGAAAAAAATTTTAGTTTGAAGTGTCAAATTTTAATAAATTTATTTGACACCAACTTCGATATTTTTTGGATTTTGTTTAGTATTTTTGTTGTAGGATCTATATTTGAGTAAATGTAGATGAAAATAACTTCAATTTGTGGGATTTTGAAAAAAAATTTAGTTGGAAGTGTCAAATTTTAATAAATTTATTTGAAATCAACGTCGATTATTTTGGATTTTGTTTAGTATTTTGGTTGTAGGATCTATATTTTAGTAAATGTAGATGAAAATAACTTCAATTTGTTGGATTTTGAAAAAAAATTTAGTTGGAAGTGTCAAATTTTATTAAATTTATTTGAATCCAACTTCAATTTTTTTTTATTTTGTTTAGTATTTTTGATGTAGGATCTATATTTGAGTAAATATAGATGAAAATAACTTCAATTTTTTGGGTTGTGAAAAAAATTTTAGTTGGGAGTGTCAAATTTTAATAAATTTAATTGAAATCAACTTCGATTATTTTGGATTTTGTTGAGTATTTTTGTTGTAGGGTCTATATTTGAGTAAATGTAGATGGAAATAACTATCTTTAAAGTTAGTTTCTTGCAAACATAATATGTTTGGCTTATGATCGTGGAGTAATTTCTGTAGGAATTCGAACCGTGCTTTAAGGCTGTTCACATTCCACTGTAAGATTTTGCACAGCATTAAAATTGAGATTAGTAAAATTCATCCCCCGAGCATTGGGGAGTATCAGAGTATTCCGACGGAGTTGGGGAACTCATTTGGGAATCTGCATCCATTGGTTTTAGTAATTCTTTAATAGTTCTTGTGAATCGGTTTTTGCCACTACGGTCGGTGAGATTGGGGTAAAGGTCCCTCATGAAGGTTACTAAAGCTTCTATGTTTTCAGTGTATTCTGCAGCGATCTCTTTAGTGTTGGAAGACCCCTGTGTTTTCTCTAGAAAACTTTTGAACGGGTAGTAATTTAGCATTATACCTGGTTTTTCCAGTATGTGTTTTACAGGGTGTAGGATGTCATCTATGCTTTTCCCGCGATCTTTTGCAATTTTTGTTTTCTTCTTTGGCTGTTTGAACATTGGTTCCTTGTCGGGAACTGTTTGGTTACTTTGTAGATCATTTGACGTGCTGCATGAGCTATATGTTATTTCTGATCTTGTGCGTGTTAATGGTGTGGATGGTGTGTTTATTGTTATGACTTCCATTTCTTCGCGATGAGTGGGGTTCCAGTATCTACAGATCCGTTGTCGTTGTCAAAGTTGGCTGTGAGTGAAGCTGGAGCTGTTCCTGTATTAGCTCCTTGATAGTTGGTGGGAGCAATTTTTTGGGGTTCTTTGTGAAGAGCATGTTGGCTCTCGTTGAGTTTACAATGTTTTGCCAAGTGACCTTCTAGTTTACATATTGTTGCGAGCACCGGGTATAGGCCCGTGCATAGCCTACTGGTGCTCGCAGCCGAAGAGAGAAGACGGTCGGCCTCCGTCAAGAGGACGATCAGGAGGCCGACAAGAGGGAGTCCGTCACCGTACGTCCTAGCGTTCGGACGTACGGATAACATCACTGTACACAAATATAGATAACGGTCGCTTAAAGAGTATACGTGTGTAGTCATTCTGCCCGTTGCGTCGGGGTGGCCGGTACGGGAAACGCCCCGACGCAACAATATGAAACATTTCAATGTATCTGTGGAGGGGTAGATCCAGTACGTGGTTTGATCGTGGTCGATCTTGATGGTATCCGGAATTTTGGATACATCCTCTGGGTGAACGTAGATTTGGTGACGGAAGCTAAGGATGTGTGTGAATCCTTCTTCTGCCATGCCAGCTCTCAAAAAGGAGACAACTGATTCTCTTTTAATGCCTAATTTGTCGAAAACTCCTTCAATTACTGCATGAGGAATCGTTGGGTAAACGTTGGACAGTATTATACGCTGAGATTTACTAATGAGTGGTCTCAAGCTTAGGTTAGTGTCATTTATTCGAAGGGTTTTATTATTTTCGGTAAGGTTGTCGGCGATTTTCTTACTCGCTAGAAAGACACATATTCTGCAATTGGATACTCGCGATATAAATCTAATGTTAGTTACCTGGGTTGGTGATTTTGCCTAGTGCATGAGCGTACTCTTTTAATTGGATTCCGTCTTTTGCTTCGATTATTATTGCCTGTTCTTTTTTGGGGAAACAGCCACTTTGTACTACGTTGGTGTAACTTCGGCGTTGGCGTGCATTGGGATCACTACTATTTGTTTGGGGTAAACGATTTCCGTAGCCAGAGGCCATTTCGGTGAATAGATTGCACCGAACCGGTCAAAGACTAGGGAAAAGGGTCTATTTGTTGTACTTTATTTATTCTCACTGTATGTTCACTCAGAAATCACAGTTATAACAATTCACATGAATTAACGAATTTAGCTAATCGGTGTGGATGGCACTCGCGTTCACAGCACACGCGGTGTTTGTAAACACGTCCGCTCACTACCGCTGTTGCCAACAGACTCCCTTTAATTTAGTTGTATCTGTATGTTGAAATGCCCAAAAAATTATTTCCTAAGGTACAATGAGAATTAATTGAATTTTAGCTGACATTTAAGATTATGGAGGTATTCTTAAGGGGGGGTGGTCAAATTTAGTAAATTTTGTGTTTTTAATTTAGTTTCAGTTAATTGATTAATTGTATTAATTGATCTATAAATATAGATTTAAAATAGTAGTTATTTAAATAGTAATTGTTTCTGTGTAACGATTAAATTTAAAAATAAATGAAAGTTTGATTTAGTTATTGAATTTAATAAAGGTAATTTTAGTGCCAGCAACAGCGGTTAGACTAAATTTGTATGTTAATTTATTTAATTTTTAAATTGATGAAGTTATTTATAAGAATGTTTAATTGAATTTATTGAAGTATGGTGAAATATTTTTTTTAGTATGAATTAATTTTTATTTGACTAATGTTTATTAAATTTTTGAATAAACTAGGATTAGATACCCTATTATAAAAGTGATTTGTTTTGAATTGATTATTAAATGTAGATCATTAAAATTAACAAATATGGCGGCTTTATAATTTATTTAGAGGAATTTGTGTATTAATTGATGAGCCACGATAGGATTAACTGTTATTTATTTTATGTATTGCTGTTTGAAGAATTTATTTATATATTATTTTTGAAATATTTAATTAAAATCTAAATTCAAGTCAAAATGTAGGTTGTGTAACAGGTTATATGAATTACAATAAATTTGATTTTTGAATAAATTATTTTAATATAATTTTGAAATTAGATTTAAAAGTAAATTTATTGAATTAAGTTTATTGAAGATAATTTTGTTTGGTGTACAAATTGCGACGTACAGACTTGGAACTTGTCCGGAGAAGGTTCGACAGAGAAGCATTTTCTTACGTGCAAGTTTCTAGAAACTTGTCAAATAAGGTAAATCGACAACACATTATCAGTCACATTATAGAAGAAAGTACGCTGAAAACACATCTCGCTTGATACAAATATGTTTTTGTTGTATTATTTGTTATACAGTCACGGTCTATGTCCACTGATACTTAACGTATGACTTTCTTCTATCTTACGCCACTTTTATGAACTCTGGATGATTTTTTGGTTAATTAATTGTTTATTAATTTTTGTAGAAAATGCGGGAGGCCGCCCTACTTGATGGTGAGTTTTATTAACGATAAGCTTACAGAATAATGAAATAATAATAAAAAAAAATTATATATACATTTATTCAAATTCATTTTTCCAGACTCGAATGATGCCGAAATACTAATGGCAGCGAACAAGGTGCCGAGAACGGCGGCGTCGCCACCACCACCACAGCAGCCGGCGATAAACGGTATTAATTCTTAATAATATTAATTAATACTTTTTATCTTTTAACAATATAATAAAAATTGTTGACTTTAGCTTATATCAGGGGAGTCCAGGCCGGTTCGCTGTCGCTGGCAGCCGCAACTACGGCGCCGCCGCCGCCGCCACCACCACTACCACCACCACAGGGCCCGGCCACGGCACATGGTATTATTTCTTAATACTTTAATTAAATACCTTTTTTGTTTTTACAATATAAAAATTGTTCGGTTTAGCCTATATCAGGGGAGGCGAACATTTTTATCTGCGCGTGCCAAAAATGTATAAATTATTATAATATAATTGCTGACGTTTATTACTAACTAATTACAGGGGGATACACGTCGAAGCGCCATAAGAGGAGCGGCTGGAGGGTGCGGGCCCGTCAAGAGCATTGGGCCACCCTCCAGGCGGTACGGGCACAAGTCGTCAGCCTCCGCTCGCAGGCGAGTACCCTGCGAGATTTAGTGAAGACCCAGAGCCGTGACCGCGGCCGCGGCGGCCTATTTTGTAAATAAACAATTGTAAATAAATACTTCCATTAAAATTATAATTAATATATACTTAATTTAAAATCGTTTAATTTATAATAATATAATACTATGTTCCAATTTTTTTTCTCCTTGAAATTATTCATTTTTCCTTTGCAATCTTGAGAACACCTTCAATGTTTTATTTTTTTTTTTTCTATTCGTTCGTAACGAATCATTTCTCGAAATAAATTGTGTATTTACGGAACTCGTGATGCTACTAGCGACCCGAACGCAGCGGCTTTTTGTCTTTTTCGTAAACCCGCGAGTGACTGATTTTAAGTCGTTTGGATTTGTGGTTATGGGTAATATCTTTATTGATTATTGCTGACTGGGTACAATTTTCACCTCCACGTTGTCCTTTCCGTCAACCTTTTCCAGAAATAATGTCACTCCTCTGCCCTACCCCCCCCCCCCCCCCCAAATACATGAAAAAGTCGAGGACAAAAAACAGTATTATTTGTACTTTTACGTTAGATTTAGCTGTATGTATGATCCGAATAAATAAGGCTGGCGGCGTAACCAAAAGGCGATGGTACAGAAGACTTGATAAGATCAACACAACAAAAATTCACAAATTATGAAAAAAGTGATGAACTCCCCCCCCCCCCCCCCCCTCCCCCCATAAACATGGCTCATGTATGAAAGAAGCTAATTCCCTTTAATTCAAGAAAAAAATTAAAAAAAGTTCACATGCAAAGATTGTGAAATCAACTTTGCTAATTCCAATTGTACCTTTAATTCAGGAAAAAAATTAAAAATGTTCTCACGCAAAGATTGTGAAATCAACTTTGCTAATTCCAATTGTATTCTCGTTCTCCGCTCGAACACGGATTCCTCTGTCACTTTTTATACTTGACATTCCTTTATTGGCCACAAATCAATTCAGTGCTCAGATTTTCAGCTTCGGTTTTAAGGAATTAGCGGGCGTTGTATAAGAAAAAGCTATGAAGTAGGAGAGGCCTGCAGTTGACACAATAACTTTTATAAGAGGGGCATCTTCTGTTAAAAATGTCGTATGAAGATAATAAAGACTTGGTGGAGACTAATTTAAACAAATCAAAGTCGGTAATAGATTAATAATAGCACATTCGGCAACCTGCACTAGCGCGCACTGAATGCGAACTTTTTCGCTTCCAATTGGTGAAAATTCGCACGCAGTGCGCACCATTGCGACCGTCCGAATACGCTGTAAGAGAGATGCAGAGAATATGAAACTTTTTTTTTTCAGTCGACTTCACAGCTTTTTCTTATACAACCCCGCTAATTCCTTAAAACCGAAGCTGAAAATCTGAGCACTGAATTGATTTGTGGCCAATAAAGGAATGTCAAGTATAAAAAGTGACAGAGGAATCAGTGTTCGAGCGGAGAACGAGAATACAATTGGAATTAGCAAAGTTGATTTCACAATCTTTGCGTGAGAACATTTTTAATTTTTTTCCTGAATTAAAGGTACAATTGGAATTAGCAAAGTTGATTTCACAATCTTTGCATGTGAACTTTTTTTAATTTTTTTCTTGAATTAAAGGGAATTAGCTTCTTTCATACATGAGTCATGTTTATGGGGGGGGGGGGGGGGAGGGGGGTCACGTATTCGCGCCTGAATCCTCCTTACCCCGGAGCTACGAATCTGGCATTCGCGCCCGAAAATCCTCCTTACCCCGGAGCTACGAATCGGGCATTCGCGCCCGAAAATCCTCCTTACCTCGGAGCTACGAATCTGGCATTCGCGCCCGAAAAACCTACTCACATTCAGTGCCACGAATCTTGCATTCGCGCCTGAATTCCTGCTCTCCGCAGTGTCACGAATCTGGCATTCGCGCCTGCATTCCCTTCGAATAAAACCCCCATATGTCATTTTCCCCAAAGACCTTCACCCGGGACGTGACAATATAACCATTTTATTTCATCACCTGTTAAGATACATTTAAATACTGCGCAAATCTAATACCGTGTCCGTAAAGTACACAGAAATCATAAAAATTACAACAGGTAAAAAGAATTAGGTTAGGTAAGTTATTTAAATAGTATCACTTCACACTTGTTTGAAGGTTAAATTATAAAATTATTAAGTTATCAAGAGGTATTTACGTGCGACCCGGAAATGGTAAGGGGGCTCGCGAGCCCCCGGAGCGGGTGTGACACAAAATTATACTGGATGATAGGTCGATGATTAAACTGCCCCACGAGATGTGCAACCGTCTATGCGCTCCACCAAGAAGATTCCTCTGGTGTGTATATCTTCGGGGGGACTTTAATTCCTAAGCGGCACCACTAGATGTCGAAATCAGCTGGCACACAGGGTTGCATATCCGAATGGGGCAGATTCGTTCATAAGATATGTAATTCCCCATAATTAATACTTTTCCGGCACAAATGACTCCAGTAGTTATTTATAGTTAATGAAGAGCTGTGCCGACTAATGTATTAACATCTATTGTATAATTCCAATGCAGATGTAAAAAACAATAAACGAGATGAGCGTACTATACATACTTGCAATTTGATTTACCCGTGCCTAATATAAATAAGCAGAAAATATTGGTGAAGAGACAATCAATTAGATAAGGGAGGATTGTTATACACTGAACTCTGCTGTCATTATTTGAACATGATCGATTATTATTTATCGTCGAAAAATTGCACGTATCTTGCAACTTGAGATACAGTAATTATAGTACAAAAGGTACTAATGGTAATCGCAGGATGATAATGTTATAATAATAACTAAGAATAAAGAGAAACGTATTGACCGACGAGCAATGACTAAAACGGGTGTCACGCAAAAGTGAGATTCGGAGGAAAGCTGAAATTCGAAAAGGTCAGTCTGAGTCGTCTGCTGTTGTTGCACAGAGTGACGATATGCAACAGTCTTTGCATCGTAACAAGTGTATATAGAGGGTGTAAAAGAAGTAACGGTCACGATACACGACTATCAATTAATACTTTACCGGTAGGATCCACGGAAACGTTATGCACCGACGGTCACTTCACTGAAACACTGAAGTATCAGGTACGTCGCGCGAACAAATTGGAAGTGTCGCAACGTATTCGTTGTACCTGGATGACAATACGTTTCTTTTCAAGCTACTCAGCTTTGTCATTTTATAAAATCATTCGGTTTCGTTCGAGACTTCGGATCGTTCAACGCTCTGCAACCTCAAACGATGCGCACCTCTGCTCCGAAATAAACCGTCAACGGTCAAAGTGCCGCCACGCGAAAGTTTCCATAGCGAGCTATATAAAACATTCTACGGCCTCGTGTGCCGAGGTAAACGTTCTCCAGCAGCAACAAACTCTAAAGCGTTTTAAACTGTACACACAGATCTGAAAATACGTGGCTCATTTAAAAAGAAGGGGGCTGTTTGCACGTCTAGGAAACAAGTGGATAATGAAGAGCCCTTCGGTCGAATTGTACCGCGTATCTCAGGCCATCGCGCGTTTGAAATAGCTTCGTTAAGCAGCCGATAAGAAATAGATTGAAATGCAGTAACGTGTCGTTATGGGGAGCGTGTACGCGTTATTCTCGTGAAATGCGTGCAGCGTCAACTCTCGTAAATTTTGATATATATTATACACACTATTATAATTAGTTTTGGCAGGAATGTCGTTAACTACAATGTTCCCCTTAGCTACGCAGCGTGTCGCGCGACACGGTCGAAACCTCGACGACGCGTACGCATCTCGATTGTTGCTACGCGAGCCTGCACGAGGAAATGAAATCGTAACCGGCGAATCTAATAGAACCGTTCGTCGAGATCGCAAACAAAGATAGAATTATTCTATTCTGAAACGGTTTATTATTACACGAGCCGTTGTAATGCGTACAATATTGCTTTACTGACCCGAATCAACCAGTCGATATCATCAAGTTATCCTTTTCTCCTCTTCTTCAATCTTCTTCAATCTTCCTCTTCTTCTTCTTTTTGTGAAACGGCATTGACGCGCGTCGGCGGTACCATTCGCGCTCTACCGATCCATTAAAACAAACAATAAAATATCTAAGGAACATTCAATACTTATCTTTATATGATTCCCTTCGACTCGAAATTGTTTCATTCATGCTTGCGGCAAGCATGCGGCGTTCTTAACATCATCGTACCTCGCTGTGTCTTTTGTATATGAATATTGATTTTTAAACTTGAAAAGGCGTAGAAACAATAATTAGGAAGGACGTTGCTTTCTCTCATTTTATGGATTATCGCTTATACCTATCGCGGTGTGATCGTAAATGTGATGACGATGATAATTAATCGTTCCATCGTTATAGATATTCAAATACATAGCAATGTTGTTCGGTATATACAAGTATGTAGCACTGGTCACCGAGAGCCGCGAGATCATTCTTTGCCCGTTCAGCATCGATTATCATTGCGGTTAGTTAATTCCTTGACCCGATCATGTATACTATATACAAAGGATAAATCAGCCGCGGAGAATTTCCTTGGGACCGAAATTATTCAACAATCATGCGTATTCCATTGCTCGCGAAAAACGAAACCGCGGTGAAGCACGTGAAACGCGAGCTGTTTCCTCGTCGCGTTCCTTCGAATCGCTTCTGCCCGTCGATAGGTACGTAACATCTCGCGACACTCGGTAGCACCAATCCGAATGGAAGGAATACGATCGATTCTATCTTACAAGCTGAATAATGTTGGTGCGTTAACGTAGTAGTACAGTGCGTCTCTCTATTAACGCGATTACGAGAGCTTAGAGATAAATTCATACTCGTCGTTACGCTACCGACCGTTATTACAAACTAGAAACAATCTCTAATGACTTTGCGAGTAGAACTTTGTAATTAGGCTCTTGAGCAGTGTCTAGACACGAGAGAGAGAGAGAGAGAGAGAGAGAGAGAGAGAGAGAGAGAGAGAGAGAGAAACGGAACCCGAACTGAACCACGCGCGCGTTTCGACATATGGCTAACACATCCTCGTCGGCGCAGCACCTTCGACTGCCTTCGATGCTACGGAAATGCTAAAGGGGGGAAACAAAGAAAACAGAACAGAAAGAAGACAGCGGCGTTTGAAACGAATCCCCGGTTAGCATGCCAGGGATTCGGTGTCTCTCGACGCGTCGCTCGTCGAAGAACGTTTCGGCGGGGCGAGAGGTGAGTCGATGTTGCTCGTTCAGGAGTTCTTAAGGGTCGTTACATGTAAAAGTATTAAACACGCGTCGTACCTCGATAGAAACATGAAAAACAAACCGATATGCGCTACACATTCGCTCGCTATGTTTCCCATACGCACACAAATTCCCCTCTCGCTCTTCCCCTCTAATTACGAGCTACGGTACACGGCTTTGTGGATCCGTTTCTGGGTTCGCCGGTTAGGCCACGCCACGAGGCGGCTGACACGGTGCGCTCGGACGTTTCGCTAAGACCGTCCAGTAAAGTGGCAAGCGTGCCCGCTCTCGACGCCTCACGGGTCCGACGTGTTCGCGTGTTCGTACGTTTCGTAATCTCTACGGTAAAAACTCGCTGAATAGTTTCGCTCGGCTACCCGCGGACAGACCCGTAGTTACGGATAGTCGCGGCAGAGGCGACGCGCATACGCTCCGCGGAGGAGCGTCTCTTCCTTTATCCATTCTGGTGAAAAAATTTATTGCAAAGAGACGGAGTCGCGTGCCCGCCCTGTACTCGAACGGGCGAGCCTGCTCCCGTTCGCTTCTCGACGCAGCGAGACAGAACGGGTGGCGTAGATTCGCGCGCAACGGTCTCGGCTGGAGGAAGGGTTAAATACGGAAAGATTAAATTGACTGTGGGCGATGGTGGCGACCTAGCTCGGCGCGTGTCGGCGACAGTTCACGGAACGGATGGTTCACTGGTTGTGCAACCGTCCGCCGGATGCCTTCACCTGGCTGCCGGTAACTTTCGGTATCGCGCCGATGATCTTCACGCGGTTCTGGGATTGCTGCTGCGACTGCTGCTTGATGTCGCAGAACTGCGGCGGTGGTGCGAACACCAGCTCGTCGGGGTTCCCGGCGGACGGGCCAGCGTTGAACTCTGGAGGCGGTGGGACGAACAGGTCGTTGCTCTGCTCCTCGGCGTCCGCCTCGATCGGGGGTGGCAGTTGTGCCAGGCTGACCGCGTGTCTGGTGAGCAAACCGCTGCCACCGTAACAGGTTCTCTTGGGATTGGCCTCCTTCTCGACGCTAGTTACCGAGAGGACCGTCGTCGGGTGCTGAGCAGCCTCGTTCGCGAGATTCCTCGCGGCCGTGTCGTCGAAACCCGTCGGCGGGCCTACCGGCACGTCTTGATCGGAGCTTACCCCGCTCGAGCTATTGTCGCCGTCCTCCGCGAGTGACTGCTGAGTCTGCTGAAGGAGGAAGTCGTTCGGGTGACTCTTGGAGGATTTCAGCTGCGTTCGAACCTTCTGGATCTCCTCGACGCTGAACGAGTGGGGCAACGAGCTGCTCCCAGACGAGCTCGAGCCCGAGGTGTTCGAGTTCCCGGACGTTTCTCTGGTTGACTCTAGCTTCTCCCTCGCGGCCGCTTTCTCCAGTTCCTTAGCGATCTCTGACTCAACGTCGTCGTCGGTCTCCTCCTCGCCCTCGTCGTTCTCCGACTCAGATAGACTGTAATCCGGCTCTGGGATCGGTGGCGCGGCGTTTGTCACGGCTGGTCCGGTGTTGTTGGTCGATATAGAGGAGAGGTTCGTGATGGAAGCGCTGGTGGTGATGCCCTTCTTCTTTCGCTCCCTGATGCCCGCCGTGCTGTGGCTTCGGTTAGTCTTCAGGGGTTGCGCGTACTGGTTGTTGGCTGACTGTTTACCGTTCACCTGGTTGCTGTTGCTGACGGGGTTGTTCGCGTTCTGCTGGCCGGTGATCGGCTTGAAAGTCGTGTTGTTCGGGGTACGCAAGCTGTGCGACTTCCTCACGTGGCAGCGGGTCGTGTGCGCTGGCAAGCTACGGGAACGGTAGCCCACGGTCTTCATGTCCTCGGGCGACGCGTACAGCTTCGCGCTGTTCGATGGCCGGAAGCTGGACATCACGCCGTACCCTCCATCCGTCGTTGCTGCTGCTAGTTCTAATCATCGTGGAGGAAAAGTGTTGTAGTATCACGATAATCCCGCACAAAGTCAACTAAAATTAAGTAGAGACTGTAGAGAGGGTAGATTCAGTTGCAGGGAGTCTTAAGGGATTATACGTAGAGTCCTGGAATAATCCCTGGTATAGAGACTAGGTATAATCCCTTAAATGAGTTTACGCTCGCGTGTCTACTTAATACAACGCTGTTCAGTGGTAGATCGCTAAAGGTACGTTTGGCAATACCTTTGACTTGCTGTATGTGAGCCATATTGTCGTACACAGAGGCCGGGGTAACCACATCCGGCACGTTCGCGCCCACGTTCACTTTGACGACCTGGCCAACTGGCGGTGGTGGCGGCGGGTGGTTGGGTGGCGGGAGCCCGTTTCTACCGTTCAACGCGTTCACGTCCTCCTGGCTTCTGTGCCCTTTCGGAGCTAACACGGAAGACTGCACCTGCATGTTCAAGTCCGGCGTACTGTGAAAGTCCCTGTGAAGATCGGAGCCGCCGCCCAGTCCGCCGAAGAAGCGCACTCTCGAGCTTGACTGCGAACAGACGGATGGATGAATAGGAACAGATGATCCAGCGAGTGGCGAGGAGAGCAGCGTTCACGAAGACGACAGCTGTAGCTCTGACTACTACTAAAAAAAACTGTACAAGTATGAACACGCGATGAAGACGTACGATCACTGTGAGCTTTTGATAAGAAGCGCTCAGAGGGGCGGCAGTGCCATCTCTGTGTGCTCTCGAGGTCAGAAGTGAGCACAAGATACCAATGTCCCGATGTCGAAACCCCAAAAGCAATCGACCAACACCCGAGCTTTTAAGCCCCAAAGGAATGCGAGGACAACGCGCGACCTTCGAGCCGCTCCGCGCGACCAGTCGAATAACGTCGAGGCGCTAAGGCTCCCGGTGGTGCGCGAGGGAGCCGCTCGGTCATGCAAAATAAAGGCAAAAGCCAAGTAATTAAAATGTTCGTTACGCGGGCACACATGGTTAGTTGAGCGAGGCGTGTTCGTTAAGCCGAAGGTGATATCCGATGCCCTTTCGAGCATCGGGTTTTCATTAGCAAATGGCTTAGTCACCTGGAATCATGCAAGTCACGGACGCGCTAGAAACAAAGTATTTTCGATCAGTAATATAAGTCGTCCTCGTTGTCTCTCTCGTACCAGGAACGCCCCTTGTTGTACACTCGTGCTGGCTTGCGTGAAAACTATAACACACATGCGTAAAGAGAAACGGCTACCATCACCCCGCCGGCATGCATCGGAGCGAGCTTCATTAGTTATCCCGGAGGGAAGTCTCTCGAACTCCTGCCACGGGCCGGAATGTCGATAACGATTAGCACGATCAACGGGGAGGGCTAACGACCAACCGAATCGGGTGTAGCATCAATATTCTACCAAAGGGACATCCAAGAAACTTTAATAAGACGATACGCCATGTGCACACCTAGGCAGAGATACAGTGACACCGCAAATTGGGGTAGATAGGTTCAAGGAGCTGTCGTCTACGGTGTTCGCCATTAAGACACTGTGTGCATTACTGTCATACCGAGGCTCACGACCTATGTCAACCTCGGTTACTTATTTTCCCATCTTCTCTGGGGTTTTAGTTTCTTTTCATAGAGAATAAAGGTTTTTATTAACTTTAATTTAGGTCAGGTCCGAATCTACACATTTTGTGAAGATGCTCGAATTTGTTTTGAATCGATTGGAACCTCCGTTTTTGAGTTACCACCGCAAAGCAAAAGAAACTTTTTTTAAAAAGCCTCTTTAATGATCCATCCGTAGCGTCATATATAATGCATATTTTTGACTAAACAAACAAGGTTTTTAAAGCTTATGATGTTAATAAACTTCATGCCAAACAACAAGTCTCAGTTCCACTTTGTTTCTTTGTAATTAATTGTAACAGAAATGCTTCATTTTAAACAGGAACGACTGCCTTGTACCCTTAAGAGGCTTGCGGCGACGCACAGAATATTTCTACTTCAACGTTCGGTTAACTTTAGGGCTTCACTGTACATCCACCGAGGATACGGTTAGGTTTCTGTTAAGGAAAATGAGTATTTCAAGGGAACTACTATATACCGACCAACTCTACGGACAGACGAGAATTAGAAAGTGCTACACGGTTAAGGTCGAGGGTGGTGTCCTTACTTTGCCTTTGCGTTTCATTTCCGCTACGCTCGCGTACACCCTGCCGGTCTTGGCGGGCGAGGATGGGTGCGACTTGGTAGCTTGACCGGTCTGAAAGTGAGAGCTCATCATGGACGAGCTGTACTGACCGCTGGCGCTACCTTGCTGCCGCTGAAACAGTTCCTGGAAGAAAGGAAGGACGAAGCTGAAGCCTCGGTTTCGTGTTCGTGCAGTGCCATTCAAGGACAGAACAAGAAGCGCATCGTTCGTGGTCGAGCAACAACGTTTGACGAGCCGGCTCTTATGTACCTCCAGTTCCGCGGCAGTGATCCTGCTGGAGGTGGGTCTCGATCGGATACTGGCCGTTCTCGGCTGCACGGGGGTGTTCTGGCCGGTGTTGGGCCCCGTCGACGGCTGTTGAGGAAGGTGTATCGATTCCGCGCTACTCGACTTCGCTCCCGTCGATGTTATCTCGTCGCGATCGTCCCTCTCGCCACCGCCTTCTGCAGCGTAGCACACAGGGGAGTATTGCAAACCGCCCTTAGCTCTGTTCTCTCACAGATCCCAGTAGAACTTACCTAATCCCGCGACCATCGATCTAGCTCTTGCTCGGCCAACGCTCAGCGTCGTCTTCGGATCCCTTCGCGGCGGCATAGGCGCCGGTGATCTGCCCAGCGTGCCACCGATCACCACGTTGGCGTTGCCCTTGCGCGGTAGAGTCGCGTACTGCCTCTGAATGGGTTGACTAGTTGGCAGGATCGCTGCCGATTGCGAATTCGGGAGGCTGATCATCGGGGAGACCACGGTCATCCTGACCAGCTCGCCGGACTTCCTGATCAAGTCGACCACGTGCTCGTGCGACGCCGTCGTTACGTCCTCGCCGTTGATCTGAACGCAAAGCAACGTGCTTTAGTGTTCCAGCAGCGAGTGAACTGTCCGAATGACTGAGGGAAAATAATCTTTTCTTAGAAAGAAGGGGGTTGGATGAAAGACGTACTTGAATGAGGAAGTCCCCTTTTCGAAGGCCAGCGAGGTCAGCCACACCCCCTTGATCGACGTCGTCCAGGTACTGCAGAGCAGGGTACCTTGCCGACGGCGTGAGCTCCATCAACGGTGAGGTCGCCTTGGCACCTCGCAACACGAAGCCGAAACCTTTTCTCGAGCGGTGCAGTACCACGGTGCGAGGCTCCGACGTCACTCTGAAAGATCGTTCGAGTCGAATAACCGTTACACACCGCGTGCAAGCTGCATCGTTTCCGTTAGCACTCAAGGCTACGAGGAAATTGGTAGCCGCGCATGCCGGTCGGCGCGGCGATTAGATTGAAACTTCGGTTCTGACTGTGGCGAACTAGCTAAACGGTGGAACGTGGTTGAACGATACGTAGAAAGGCGAACTCACGGCTTCTTCAGTCTAGGGGCGGTGGCGAAATACTTGTGCTGCGATTCCCTACGGCCCAGAACTCTGTTCCGTCCGTCCCTCGCGGGCTGCGGGCCCAACGGGATGTTCGTGTGCCGTAGCCTGACCTCTTGCACGCAGTGCGCGGGGAACAGGCCCGTGCCCTGCCCGCGCAGCACTCCCTCGAGGAGGCCGCAGTCGGTAGCACCCGTGACTGTCAGAAAAATAAAGAAAGAAAAACCACCCTTGCCATCAGAACATTCAATATGCATATGGCGTTGCCTATGAAAGAGAAATTAACAGGGAATGACATCGATAGCCTGGTCTAGGCGCGTCGGCTACGTAGGCATCGACGAAGCGAGGGTACGCGAGGAGTTCGAATGTCCCGGGGAGCAATACCTTCGAGGATATCTCCTTGATTGATGGTGAGGTGGCTGAGGATCCCGCTGTTGTATCCCTCGACGCAGACGACGGTGGTGCCGGGGATCGAGAGGGAATTGGTGGTGTCCGACTGCGAGGTTCCCACGCCGGAGCTGTCGCTGATCACGTCGGAGGCGGTGTCGCCGAGGCTCTTGTCTAGAAATTCAGGGAAACATAGAGGCTCGCTGAGCTTCCGCTTGGGCACAGGAGTCGGGATTCGGTCGTCTTATAGCGATGAACGTCATGCAACGCTAGATTCTTAACAGAGCAACGAGGCTACCATAACTTAGGCTAAGAAAAGAAAGAACTCGTGTTCGGTAGGTCGGGCTAGCTAGCTCGAGAGGCGGCAAACAGAAAGTCTAGGTTGCTGATGTTGCGTCCGCTAAGGGCAGCTGTACGTCTGTAAGCTCTCGCGTGGCGTTTCGTCATCGCTGCAACGAACGGGCAAATAGTCGGCTTGCTCCATCTTCGCGTATCACATCTGATGGTGATGGCTCGACGTTCGACTGACGCCAAATAACACATACTCTCTCTCTTTCTTTCTCTCTGTTTCTCTCTGCCTTGCCTACGATCCATCGTTCGCGTGCACGCGCGTGTCTCAGACGCACAATGAGATCTCGAGGATCTTCGGTGGTGGGTCTGAACCGTGCTCTCCACTCTCTCTCTCCCTCTCTCTCTCTCTCTCTCTCTCTCTCTCTCTCTCTCTCTCTCGCTCGTCGGCGTGTCGTCCCTCTCCCGAGGAGAGAGGAGATGTGGTGGAAAATAAACCTGTTTGTGTGTGTGTGTACCTGTGACGATGCTGGCGGAATCTTCACCGGACGGTTGATTGCTGCCTTCGGACAGGCTCGAGCTAGCCGAGCTGAAGGGAGCTAGGCTCCTGCTGCTTGGCGACGGCGACGGCGGCATCTCCATCGTTCTGTGCATGTCGAGACGTTGTTGCAGCTCGAGCCGGTGTTCTTGCAGCCTCGTCAGCCCCTCCATTCTTATGTTCTGATAGTTCTCCGCGGCGGTGGCTGGTAATCTTGAAATGGGAGCGTAACTCGTATAGAGGAGCGTCTCGATGTGGCTCGACAAATGCCACGAGATTAGCGTAAATTGTCTTTGCTTCAACGCGACTACACCCAGTTAGCCGCGAGTATAATGGCCGCGTTACGAGGAGCAGGGGGGGGGGGGGGGCCACGCGCGTTTCGAATCCCATCGGGAACGACCTGGGTGTACCTGTACTGGTACCAGGAGGGCCCCTAGGCAGCGTCGACCGTACCGGCGAGGGTGGAAGACCGAGGACGAGAAGGCGCGTGGACCGCGTAGGGAGGGCAAGCAAGTGTCGCGGCAGAGGGGATCGCAAAGACAGTTTATGCTTACCTCGCGTTAGGGTCCCTCATGGAATTGGGGCTCTGGTAGTCGGAGGCGATCCGATGGCCGTTCTGCTCGGATCTGGCCGTGGCTACTAGCTGCTCGGACGGTATTCTCTGTAGGTCTGGGTTTCTGGTGGCTTCGATGGACGGTAATCTGGCGAGGCCGGCGTGGTGCGACTCCGTCCTCGCGATACCGCCGGCCCCGGCGTACTGGTCGCCTGACAATGTCATCCTGCTCGGATACTGCTCGGTGGACGGCACTCTGCTGAGCGTACCGCTCTGGTATTGTTGTTCGGTGGACGGTACTCTGTTCAGCGTGCCGGACGCCGCGGAGTATTGCTCCCCCGAGGTGGAGGAGCTGGTGGACGAGGAGGACGAGGTGGAGGAGGAGGAGGAGCAGGAGGACACCCTGGTAACCGTGCCGGTCGCGGTGGCGGTGGCGGTGGCGGTTGCGGACGCGATAGGGCTGGCGTATTGCTCTCCCGAGGACGGTACTCTGCTGAGCGTGCCGGTGGATGGATGGAACTGTTGCTGTTCCGTGGACGGTACTCTGGTGAGGGTGCCGGCCGCGTATTGCTCCGCGGACGGTACTCTCGTTACCGCGTTGACGCTGCTCGTGTACTGCTCCACCGAGATCGTTCTAGTCAGGCTGCCACCGGCACAGGCGGATCCCCCTGTTCCAGAGGAGCCGTGCTGGTGCTCCGCGGACGGTATCCTGGTCAGGGTTCCCAAGTTACTGGCCGAGCAGCTCGTGGTCATCGTCGACGTGCCGGCGAACGCCACTGAGCGCCGTTTCGGGTTGTAGCGTGGCGGCCCTTTAAACGGTACTGGAAAATCGAGGGTTGCAAGGTTAAGTAAAGAAAGGATTACTTAGCCTTACAAGTAGGCGGGCGCTCTCTGTCCCCGAGGGGCATACGTCCCACGAGTCTTCCTCGCGCGACCGCCATTTCCAAGGCACTCGGGAACTCGTCGTCACGGATACCGAGCCCGAGCCCTGAATCCCGAAGGAACGTCTCTCCTCTACCTGACCCGAGGTGTTTTTAGCTTACTTTAACAACACTGGGTGCCTCGAAGCGAGATTCGACGTCCGTTCAGCGTTTCACGGCACTTTTTAGAAGCAGACTCGCCAAGCCGTCGACGCACACAGCCCACTCACGCACGCAAACTGTTAGGAGTGTTAGGCGGCTCACGGGCGGCTGATCGGTCGCGTATAGAGAACAACGACGATCTTTGGTTAGTCTCCAACAAAGCGGTGAGAAGCACGCGCGCAATAGTCACGCATTCGCCACGGTTGCTTGTATCTGTTTCGTACGATACAATATCCCCCGATCTTGCCATCGACAGAATCCTCCGTAATACGTTCAACGACATAGCATGTGCAATTCGGTGGTCTCGAAGTGGCCGTCGACAGGCTTCTACAGCTCTCGCGAGCATCCCATTTACTGATACTGGACGAGAACCTACGGCCCGCGACGGCGCACGTGTACTCACAAACGTTATTAGGTCGTCGCGTAAGTAACGCTGTTTCCCCGACGAGTGTGCGATCAAGCGTTATACGCACATGTGTATAGCCGTGTACCAACGAAAGTTGCGTTACTTACGGGACGATCGAATGCGTAGTAACTACCAAACATCACTAATCAACTTGTTCCAGCGACTTCGATGCTGCTGGATCGATCCTCCGCTCTCCTCCTCCTCCTCCTCCTCCTCCTCCCCCCCCCCCCCCTCCCCCAAATCTCGCGGAACTCTGCCGACAGTTTCGCGGAATAATTAAATGCGATTCGTACCAGATCTGGCAGCACCGACGTCGCCCGACGACGGATCCAAAAGATACGGTTGTCGTTAGTTACTCAAAAGCAGTCAATCAAACCTCTGCGGTTACTTGTCGTTATCGTTACAAAGTTACTCCACGTCTTACAAGACCATCACCACCAAAGATCCCACCAGACTTTTACAATCTCGTACTTATGTCATACAGCACAGACACAGATACACGCAGAATTACAGAGGTAATCAGTATATGTACACTATACTGGCCCAAGTTCTCTACGATCTACACTCTACGGGCAAGCGCGGTTCCTCCAAGCGTGTCGCCTGCAGAATTAAAAAAGAAGCTCTACGTGCATGCTCATGCCAGGCTAATCGTGCCACGAAAGATCCCCGGAACGATCGATCGAAGTCCACGTTTTATCAGATAAGTGGGCATTGCCCAGTTTTACGAGAGGCGTAACGTCACCAGCCCGCGAACGAATCGTAATCTCGAGTGCGAACCGATGTCGCCGATTGTCCTTCGAATTAACGGATTAATGGGCCCACGCGTTCCCCGAGCCGAAGACATTCCCTCCCCTGTCCTAAAAATATTTACAACTGCGACGAATCCGATCGGCGATTAGATTAGTCGGCCTTGATCGATGGAACGATTTCGTGACAACGGAAACATCGTTCAGACTGGATCGCTCGTTCCACCACTGTGCCCAGTGGATCTCTCCCTCGCAAAGGTCCCCGGTTCCTCCACCCTCCCGATCCCGATCAGCACTCACCGACTTCCTCCGGCTGGTAGTTCTTGATGACCTCGGCCAGCTCCATGTTCCCGGCGATCACGGCGACCTGGTAAGGCGTCTGGTTGGCGTAATTCAGGCTGTCCTTCTGCGCGCCCCTGAACAGCAACTGTCGTATGCAGGAGGCGTCCGTGTTGTTCACCGCGCAAACGTGCAGCGGCGTGTTGCCGGACGCGTTACGCGCGTTCATGTCCGCACCGTAGAAGAGCAAGTGGTCCAAGTGCTGGACCAGGTTGTTGCGGCAGGCCTGCGAACACCGTCCACTATCGATTATCGAAGGGCAGACGATTATAATTAAACCGGGCTTTTTTATCCCACGCTCCCTCCCTCGAAGCGTGGTCGCGCGTTGCGCGTAAACAAAGATCGGTGCGTTTGCGCCGAACGAGACTGTCCCCTTGCCTTCGTCACTCTCGTCGAGCAGCAAGTGGTCACGGAATCGCAAGGTTCGATCTAATAGCGAAGGCAATGGATTAAAACTGTTGCTAGACCTGATGCACTTCCTGCCAGCCCTGCAGGTCCTGGGCGCCTATCGTCGCGTGATCGTGCAGCAGCGTCTCGCAGAGCATCGGGTCGGTCTTGTAGATGACGCTGTAGTAGAGCGGCGTCAGCCCCTTGGTGTCCTTGTAATTCGGGCTGGCGCCGAGCTCCAGCAGCGTCTTCACAGCCTCCAAGCTGTTTCTCTCGACGGCGCGGTGCATCGCCGTCAGCCCCTCCTTCGTCCGATAGTCCAGCAGGGCCCCGCCGTTCACCAGCGCTATTATCACCTTCGACGGCTTCTTCAGGGCCGTGGCCAAGGTCAGCGGCGTCTCTGCAAGCCAGGGCTGAGTTAGGTATACATCCACCGTGAGAGGATTCCGACGATTCGCGACGCGCAACCGTGAGACGCTTCTCGTATTAGAGGGCCCCGCCGATCGCGCAGATCGGGCCTGATAGCTGTTGACTCAAGGTCAGCGTGTTATCCCGAGGCGACAGAGCAAGAGTCCGCGGATTCACCGAGCGAGAAATAGCCGGTTGCTCAACACCCGTTATCCGAACGGGTGGGTCTCGAGAACTACTCCTCGCGCTCTCCCACGTCCGTTTAGGGGTCGTCCTTAAATTACGTAAGGCATTTTTACGGGGGTCGCGAATTTCTTACAAAGTGGGAGAGGGTGTCAAGTAGCGTCTTACGTAATATTTTTTAAACCTAAAAAACGATATTTCATCGCACACACAAAACCGAGTTAAATGAATTATATAAACCTCTAAAAGAAGGAAGGGGACGGAGGGGGGTTGGGATATAAAATCTTACGAATTCTTATACTGGGGTAGGGAGGGGATAAGAAATCACCAAAAGTACCCTTACGTAATTTAAGGGGGTACAACCGTTTGAAAGTGTTCGGATATGTATCCATAACTTCCGAAAAACAATGTTTTTTTTTTAACTGAAACTTTTTCTTTAAGTAGCTCATAATACTATGTAAACATAATACAAAAACGGAAAATCTTCACGAAGCCGTTGACTTGTGAAAAAAATCCACAAAATGTACATATTTTCCGAGTGTTCAAACGGGTATAACCCCTTCAGGACGGCCCCTCGTGCACCTTTTATCCTCGCGGAATTTATTTTCGGGGAGGCGCGAGGAGTGGCTTCGAAGGAAAGTAGGTAAGTACCTCCAGTCTCCTGGCAATGGAAGTTGGGGTCCAGGCCCTTGCTGCACATCTTGGCGATCTTCTCGACCTGGCTGTTGGCCACGTACTCGAGCAACCTCCGCAGGTTCGTCCGGGTGTGCATCGCCTTCAGCTGTTTTTCGTCGAGGTGCAGCATCTTGTAGACCCGCCTCTTGTACTTGAGCTGCGAAATTCCAAGGGAATCGCACCGTTTAGCGTAAAAGAGTTTAAGAGGTATAGAGGCGACGATCGGCTTTTCGAGGCCCGCGTCCCGTTCGTCCTCCCGTCGCGTAACGACAGCCTCGCGTAGAAAAGCCGCCGCGTACAAAGTATAAAATTATCCGGGCTTAATGGGGATTCACCCTGCCGCTTCCTGGTGGTTACAGCTTCTTTGTAATTATCGGAGGCGTCGTGCTTCATAGCGTTAGATTACTGACGGATAGGCAATATCGCGGCTACGGCCTCGCTAATGACTACCGTTAGCAGCAATTATGATTATCAAGGGGGACCCGAGTTGTAATGCAAATTAGAGATACGGTGCTGCCACGGCGGCTACACGCCGCGTATATCAACCCCTTCTTTCTCTTCAGCCTCCTCTCCCCCTGCCCGCCGCCGTCGGAAAAAAACCAACCACTATTCCAACGAGCATTACTCTTCTCATCCGGCTGCGGTTTAGCGTGCGTTTTAAAATCGAAGAATCAAACGGCCTTGCAACGAGTACGCGTTCCGAGCAGTAGGTACTCCCGCGATTGTTAATCCTAGCACGCGGCTCGTAATGGTAATGCAACGATAATAATGCGTACCGTTATTTATGCGCACGATCTCTATTTATGACCCAATTCATTGTTCCACCTCCCAGCAGCAGCCATTTCCGGTCCCTTCCTCTCTTCCAAAGCACACATGTAAGCGGGAATTTTGAAATTACGAGGAGAAAAGTTTTTAAACAATTGATGACCGAAGCGCAGCGACAGTTAATTAATTAATATCAATTTTTCGTTTTTTTTTTTTTAAGCGTATTGTACCCTCTAGCTTCTCGAGGATCGAATTAATAGTCGCGGCTAGATTTTTCGGGGCAGTGGCCGGTGACTATCGCGACGAACGCGATGCTGGCAGGTAGTCCAAGTGGCAGGCTCCTCGCGACGTGAGTCAGCTCGTCCCTGAAAGTGAATCTCGCGTGACGAGATCGAGCGTGCCCGCGCGCGCGCGCGCGCGATCCAGCGGGCGATCGATGAACGCGATGGAGAAGGAAGAAAAAGAAAAATGGTGAGCGCCGTTGCGAATACCGATGGGGCACCGAATACCCCAATGATCTATGGGCCTGTCTAACCCCGCGTATTTATTTCTATCCGCTCGCTCTATCCGCCGTGCGTTATTGCTCGCGCGAGTAACTTGAGGTCGCGCCACCGTAAAAAGTAAAACACGTACGCGTACCATCTTCGGACGTTCGCGCTTTATCTACATCTCTCCGCTCGACGTTGAAATATTTCGCGAAACGGCCGGGCTGAAAATCCCGGCCGCTGTGGCCAAGGTCGGCAGGCCAGCGAATTTTCTTTCTTTGAAAATCCAAGGACGACGATCTTTGGTATCCGATTTACTATATTTACTAGATGGAGTAGGGGAGGTTCTCCTGGTGCCGGGCGCTTAAGGTTTTTCTCAATTAAGGAGAACGAAATAATATTAAATCAATTTCCTTAGCCGTGCTCACCCGACTGGAACGCGTCGAAACCTAATTGTTGTTTTCTCTATTTCTTCTACGGTTTACGCTGCATAACGGTTCGGTATCGTTTCAAATATCACAGATGTAGCTAAACAAAATGGAGTTCATTCTTTAAATAAATTTTTCTAATCACCTAATGAATTTTATTGAATCCGCATTAAAAATATTGTTTATCCCCGCAACTCGACTCCCCCAAGATTAAATCCTGACTGTATCACTGCCGGTATTAGGTGCCGCTCGGAGTTTAAGGGAACTCCCCCTACTGATACGTCCGTTTCTCGAATAAAGCTACGATGGAAAACCCTGGATTACAATCCTAGTCCAAGGTATCCCGGCTCATTACGAGTTTTAATGAAAAGCGAGCGGTTCGCAGCGTCGTTAGCTAGCCGAGCGAGGGAACCGGATCGAAGCCATTCGTCAGAGTATGTAGTTTTTCGATCGCGGGTGACGAACGGGCCCGTAATTTGTAACTCGTGCGAGGTGAACGAGGCTTTAAAAGGTAGCCAAAGGAGTGGCTCGCCCGATCCCCCTGAAAGTGAATCCTCGCTGCGACCGATCGCGAAGGGGACGACGATGAAGAGGAGCGGGAACCCGAGCACCCGAGATCAGAACTAGATCCGGTTACGCAAGAAAACCGCGGGCAAGATCCAGATCTCGTTAACCGACCACCGGGATTATTTGTTTTTCGCGAATCCCCGTTGCAACAGTCACCGCGCGGAGCATCGACTCCGAGATTGCGAGGCACGCCCCGCGCGCATCGCCGCGATGACGCGCGAAATTTTCCCTGCCGGCACGTTCCGCGGCTGGATATTTTACGCCGGGGCCTCTCGCACGCATTCCAACGAATCGGCTACAGGTAGGTGGACGGGGTATCATCCCGGGACACCGGGCTTCCTTCAGCGTTCGAACAGCCGTGACGGGATTAAAATCCTTCCCGTCACATTCTAACGCGTGGGTGTCGGTCGCACGACGTACGACGGAGTCTTTGCCACGGGGCAAACTGTTTCTTTTCACTCTGCAATGCCAAGCGCTGGGAAGAACACGGGTACGCGTCGAAACGCTCCAGTCATCCCGATGATTGATCGTTTATGATAATTACATACGCGGACGAAAAAGAAGCGCGGCCGTCGTACGATGGTCGAATCGATTCATATCGCGTCCTAGGGCTGGTTTTTCTACGGCGATCGTTCTCCTACTGGGCGAGCCCGGGCGTTTTCAAGTTTGCGACGTACGGCTTCCTGGGCAGGTGGAAAAAATAGGTCCCTAGGGAAAATGCGCCCTCCTTGACCCGAGGGAGGCTGGTGAAAAACGCGGGATAGCCGACGGCTCTCGAGCAAACCACCTTGATATTCAAGAACCGCTGGGCTTCGTGGCCGAGCAAACCTCTTTCCTCGATGCTTTCTTTCCCGGTTTCTATGACAGGCTAGCGTCAATGGAGGCGGAGCAATCTTGTAGCTGAAATAACCTTTTCGGCCGCGTCAATGCACCCCATTTCAGGCCAGCATTCAGCCGCCCTTCCCTCGCGACTACCCTCGCCCCCGGGAATAGTCGCGAGGTCAGGGATGAAAATTCAGATTAACCCATTAGCGGCCGGCCTGACTCGGGGCGGACTGAATCGTTCCTTAATTGTACACTTTAAATTGGATTCGACGCGGGAGGAGTGGGTTTAAAATGGCGCCATCTTGAATCGACAGAAGAGTGCGCGAATAATCAGCTTTCTGTGGCTCCCCAAGGAAAATCGAAGAACGATGAAGGAGAAACAGTAAGAAGACGGTGTCTTACCTCCAAGTAGCCGACAGGTCCATTGAAGGGGTAATCGCCGAGGCGGCGTTCCTCGTCCAAGAATTTTCCGGCTTTTCCATTCACGGGCGGACAGAACAGCCCGTAATTGAAGCTTTCCTTCAGCTCCTGCAAACCACCACGAATACCGGATTAGTAGGGAACCTGTCCTAGGCAGAGCAGCAACCCGCCACCCCCGCTCTACTGAACACAGAGGTAGATACTAATTCATGCAAGGCCAGACTCAGGGTGTATACGCGTACGAAGGAAACAGAATCCCCTGGGTCGCGGAAGCTTGCCCCGCTCCGAGTAAAGTGAAACATCTTTGCCTAAAGGTCCTAAAGTATCGTTCCGAGACGTCAGGCACCACAAGACTAATCCGGGTGGACGGTGCAAGAATCCGATACAAGGTGAGTATAGGCGGCAGTGAACGTTATCTGCGCCGGTATCTGCCTGAATTATTCACGAAATCTTTCGTCCGCGTTCTTCGACGCTCCTTCCTGAAGGGATCCGTGCCCCTGGAGCGGGAGACATTCTCCCGCTAATGAAAGCACATTCAGCACCCGTCCCCATGGTAAGTTCCCTTCGCGTTGCATCGTGAGCCGGGAGGATCATCGTCGCGCGCCCCGCTGAAATAATATGCTTCGATTCCACCGGCGACAGGCAGTAAAGCCCGGAATTTACGGACTGTACAGGGGGAATTTCGCCATCGTTCTTCCTCACGCGGTGCGTGCCAGCAGGTTTCTTTGTATAGGTACACGCCACTCTTTATCTTGCCCGGCGACAGGTCTCGTACGTTTCTCCTCGCGGGGACCCGCGGCCACTCGCACGCTTCCTTTGTGTCGCATTATTCCCAGCCGGAGTGGACGGCGGACCGACGACCGGCGATACGTTTCCGCGATGATTTATCCGGCTGGGGCCCCTTGGACGGACACACTACAGCGGGGCGTAACGACGTGGGTGAAACCGTCGACAAACTGCCCGATTGTCGCGTCCCCAGAACGCACTCTCGATGCACCGTGCTGCCCCAGTCGCGGGAATGGAGCTCTGTGATCGATGTCGACCGGGTGTCAGCTTGGGCCTCGGGTGAAGGAATCGCCAGGCCACTTGCAAACGATCGCTTCGATAGAGTGTGAAACGATGCGTGGAAGGTTCAAGTTCAAGTAGCTGGGCTGCTACGCGGGGTCGTGCATTCGTAATATTGTGTAGCGATACCTTCGACTCCGCCGGGAGAGGGCATTCGACGGATTCCGCTCTCCCGCATCTACTCAATCCTATATATGTATACCAGTCCTATCTCCAAATTGTATTATGAGTATTATCATTGTTATACACTTATGTTATAGGGTGACAGCACTAGTAGTCGACCACTTAAAGCTAAACTCGAATGAAAAGTACTGAAAACAAATAAACAATCAATGTTATAAAATATATAAAATGTATTGAAGTAATTCAAATGTATTTAATGTATCACTAAATATTTTGTGTTAGTAGGAAAGTTCAGGGAAAATAAATAATTAGCGTTAAAAATAAAGTGTCCGAATGCTTTAATAATCGACCGCTTAACTCTAAAAGTCGACCGGTCCGATAGCTAGTAGTCGACCACCTTTTTTAATATGAAATTCAAAATAGGTTATGTGCGCATTACAAACTAAAATTTATTTTTGAATATAATGTGCAACATCAGTGAATAATTAATAATGACAAGAATAATGCGTAACTAAAATAAGCTCGTTTAAAAACTTTATCAAAATTTTAATAAGAAATAGAAATTATTTTTTTTTCCAATGTAAATTAAATTTTTCGTTTTTAAGATAGGAAGCAGTAACAAATTTTAAGTTTTTAAAGTAGTATTTGTATTCTATAAATAAATTATATAAACGTGGTCGACTATTAGCATTCATTGTGAATGCAGTTAGCTTCAGAAGTCGATCGCTGTGGTCGACTATTGAAAATTGAAAGGGAATGATGATCCAGTTACCAACCTCCCATAAATAAATAAATTATCCCATTTTTTTTAAATTTTTGAAGCGCATATAAAATTGTTGATGCATTTTCAGTGGAATAGCACAATTTTCCAGTAAAAAATGTATAGAACTGAATTACATTTGTCGTTTCTATTCAAAGCACACTTATGTTTCTCGGGTTAGAAAACAGCAATGGCGCATATAGAATCAAAATTAGTTTACAAATCACTTTAAAAGCATTTATTTTTTTTAGCCTATGAAGGGCGCTTTTTGTCGTATTGTAAAGTTAGAAATTCAAAAGATAATATAAAATTGTCATTTAATAAATTCTTTATTTCAGTACTTATTTCTTTAAGCTAAATAATAAAAGTGGTCGACTACTAGAGGGTGGCCGACTACTAGTGCTTTCGCCCTACCGATTAAATAATATCTCCATTCTTCCACCCTAATTCCACAGTATCCAAATCGAATACCCACTGAATTAACAAATGGGGATAATCGACTCACGAGTTCTCTCTCTCTCTCTCTCTCTCTCTCTCTCTCTCTCTCTCTCTCTCTCTTCCCGAAACTTTCAATAGTACAATGGTCCCGAGGACTCGCGAAGGCCGCAGCCTCGCGCACGTCAGAGGATCCAGGCAGAGGAACGCGTTCAGCTTGTCGGAAACGTTTCGTTCCGACGGGAAGTCGCCCGCGGCGCGAGAAACGGCCACGGAGAAACCGAACACGTGCCGACCACGGTACATACGCACAGTCAGAGAGAGAGAGGGAGAGGAGAGAGTGCATTACCACACTATACGCTACGTTTACCGCAAAAAGGGCCGACGAAGGAAGGGGCACGAGGACCGCCGGGCCAGGGAGGGCGCGAGGGTGAGGGGGCGCGAGATCCACCCAACAATCACGGCAACAATAGCCAAGAGTGGAACACGTGCCAAATTAAAGGCCTCGGACCAAAGTACCGAGGTGCGCGAGCGTCTGGTCCCCGTTTAAAACGTCTCTGATGCAGCCCCGGGGGTGTGTGTGGCTGGGAACCAGCCTTGAAAAAAGCCACCGAAAGGGAGGAAGAACCGGGGATACAGAGGGACAAAGCGGCCGATCCTCTCCACGGAATGACGAGACGCGGATCCTCGCGTGCCCAGCGCGGTGTACCCCTCGTGAATTCTCATTCGTTCGGGTGCCTTTAATCAATTTCACCTCGCCCCAGCAATTAAAGCACGTGGTATTGATTAACACTTGTGCCTGTGTCCCTTTGAAGCTGGTGCTGACACGGAATACTACCATGTAAGAAACGTATCGGAAGTCTGTAGAGCGCACAAAGGCTTCGAGCAAGAGTGACAATTTTATCGCGGCGATGTTTAACGGCGAGAGAATCCCGTTGAATAAGACGACAGCCCCCGTGGCACGATGCCAGCGCGGCGCGTGCCATTTTTGCGGAGGATTATCGGTGAAATCGACCTGGTTCAGGCACGAGACGATGACCAAAGGCTCGTCGGCAGGGTTTCCTCCAGCTGCGAGCTGCTCGCGATCGTTAGCGGCCTCCGGGCAGCGGTGGAAGAGAGAAGGAGGAAAAACGGCGACGAGAGCGGCTTGGCTGGACGTTCGTTGAATTTCGCCTTCGTTAGCGAGCCCCCGCTCGATTCTAGGGGCCGTGTAAACAAGCTGGACCCACGCGAGGGACGACCGAATTGTCGCGGAGGAAAAAAGGATATCTCGGGGTAGTCCTAGCGGAAGCAGACGAAAGAACAAACGAGGAGCCTTTTTTCGCGTCGCTGGAGGAATAAAGGCAAATGTTGATCTTGCCCGGGACATTTAACGACGTGCCTTAAATCCTTCCACCCCTTTCGCCCTCTCCCTTTAACCCCGCTGGAAGACGCGATTCCACCCGAGCGAAACCTAAGTAATTTCTTCGATCAACCCGAGTCGCGCTCGGTCAACGTGCACGTCGACGAATTACAAGGCTAATCGAAACGCTCCGAATCAATACGCGCCACGTCGCACCCACTGCGCGGCGGTTGGGACTAATAAATCGCTGGGAATCCACCCGCTGGCTCTCCAAATCCTCTCCCTTAAATCACTCCCTCCCGCCCTTCCTTTTTCCATCCCTCGCGCTTTATCGTCCGGCCTGGCGAAAATGAATCGGCGGCCACTCGCTTGAATTCCGTTCAACCGGTTCATCCTTCTTCCCCGACGGGAACGTCTCCCCTTCGGTACGGGGAGCGTCTCAGGCGCGGAGAAAATGGACCGAAGAATGTGTCGGGCTTATGGAAATGTCGCGGGCGAACGGAACGGTCCCGTTGGTAATTGTAACCGCAATTACGGCCCCGTACGACGCGACATAGGCAAAAATGGAACGGTGCACCGAAACCGACACTCCGGCTCTAATTAGCGCGACGGTAATTGCTTCGTAAAGTCTTGAGAAGCCGCGTAATCGCCGCGATGGCGAAACGTGCCTCGAGTTTCGTCGATTAAGCGGACAGGGAGGTCGAGTCGCAGCGGAGCGGACGGAGAGGAAACGCTGGATCGTGTCTGTGTGCGCCGGCCACATCTATCAAACGAACACCGACGTTCCACTCTCCGCCTTATAAATCTAATTATACCGCAGTGATCCTCTTAATTGCATTGTTCCCTCTGCTAACTTATGGGGGACAGCATTGATTTCTTCTCGAGGGCTCCTCCGAACGCCTGTGTACGACTGACCTCTCTCTATTGGCTCGCGCGAGCAGAAAATCCAGCGGATGGAAGGCAGAATACTCTCGGGCAATTTATCTTGCGCGGTTACTCAATGAACCGATTGCGCAATCGTCGCCCCCCCCTGTCCCTCGAATATCAACAAATACGCGGCCACGGGAGAGCGTCCGCAGAAGATCGTAAGCTACGTCTTTGGAGTGAAAGTCGGTCTCGCCAAGTTTCGTTGCCCGTTCTTTTTTTTTTTTTCTCTCTCTCTCTCCTCCGATCGGTCCCCCGTCGCGCACCCTCGCGCGCGCTCCTCCTCGCCCAATTTGGCAGACGGATCCGCCGACCGAATTAGAAGTTTCCCATCGCTTTCGGCCGCGAGCGACGCGCTCCAGGGCCCGCTGGAAAAATGCATGTATTCATGAACGCGTCACCGGCACGGCTGGGATTAGGGAAATGGGATGCGAGCATGGTCGACCACGGTCGCGATTTGCATCCGCGTGCACGCACGTAATTCGCCCGCGAGCTGCAAATGGACGCCGGTGTCTCCTCCGAGAGGAACAGCCTCGCTTTTCGAGGATGGGGACGCCGCAGCAATTTCCACTAGAGCTATTCTTTTGGCCCGGGTACCCGATGAGACCCCGGGTAGACAAAAATTACCCGGCTACCCGGATAAATGATCATCGATTTGACAGCCGATCGTCTTTCGACTTTCGGTAATTTTCGGCTAACATCAGTTATGAACGGAATAAACTTCAAGCAATTGAATGTGTGTGCGCCATTGAGGTATAAGAATACCTGGAGAGGGAACAGAGGAATGGCGGCCGGTCAGAGTAAAAGAGGGAATGTGCTATGTTCATTGAGCTCAATTATAATAGCACATTTACTATATACATGATAGTACAGAGTGAGAGGGATAATAGGAAGAAGAAGGATAGGTTCACCCGTAATCTTCTATTTTTCTCTGACCGCTGTCGCCTCTACTTCTTCCCATTGCTGTTCTCTCTCCAGGTATTCTTATAGCTCAATGGTGTGCGCACGTTACGATTATGAATATTATGATAAAATGTTTAATTGCTTGAAGTTTATTCCGTTCATTACTGATGTTAGCCGAAAATGATCGAAAGTCGAAAGACGATCGGCTGTCAAATCGAAATTCTCAACTATCTCATCACATCTAATTTACTCGGGTATCTCATGGATACCCGGGTAGCCGGGTAATTTTTGTTTACCCGGGTACTCGGGTATCGCACGGGTACCCGGGTATTCGGGTATCTCACGGGTACCCGGCGGGTACTCGAGTACCCGGCGGGTCGGGTAGTAAGAGCTCTAATTTCCACTGGCGTTCCTCGCGCTTTGGATTTCGAGCCGAGGGCCGCTCGCAAGTTTTACTTCGACGGGTGCAAACTGATGATTAATGGAACGATGTCGTCTGGATTGTTAAGACGCGGAGGTCTCCTTCGAGCCTTCTTTCCTGCTTTCGTCCGAGCACGCGTGCACGTATAAACTCCGAAAGCGGCGAGCGCGTGTGGAGTCGCGTTAAACGGCGAAGGTGCCTTTCGTACGGCCCTGTATGGGAGAATAATGGTCGAACCGTGTCTCAATCGTGCTTTATGGGATGTAATTGCGGTCTGGCAAGGGGCCTTGCCGATGTTAAGCTCGAACGGCGTCTCTCGTGTTGCGTCCGCGCGGACCAGATAGAAGCGTTACGGTTTTAACCTTCGCAACGGACCACCAAGCGAGTTTTTCTTAGCCCCGACGCGGGCAGCTTCGTCGACGAGACGGGTCGTCGTGGATATCGGGTGAATTCAAGGAGCTCCGACACGCGACGGATCAAAGATCGATGTTCGATTAGTAAATAGTAGTATTTGCCTGCGGTGGCAAGTAATCGCTAGCGTTTCCTCCTCCTCGCCACAGTTTCCCTTTTCCTCGAGCAAGCTTTGTCCCTCCGCGCCCCAGGGTCCACACCCTCGAGTATTTTTACCTCGCCAGCCACGCGACTCGCGTAATTAACGCCCCCAAGAGGACCCTACAAATTGCTAGGACAAATTTGCAAATTTTCCTGGCAACGTCTGTCAATTAGAGAGTTCCGGGAACCGGAGGGTACATTGGCGACGAGCAGAACCGCGACCGGTTCGGGGACGCGAAGACGAGCGGGGCCATCGCGTCGTAAACGAGGAAGAAAGAATCGGCGAGCGTGGATGCGACGGCTGTTACGAAACCATCCGAGGGCCCGTAAACGCGAGCCTCCGTGTCCCGAGATTACGAAATCCGGGGGAATGCATAAAACGTGACCGTTCGGCGCTCCGATCCGCGGACAACAGGACACGAAAACGCGCGAAACGTCCGAGCGGATGCTCCGGGGGAGGGCGACCGTCCACCTTGGGACGAGCATCGTGGAGGAGCGATGGTGAGAGGGGCGGAGGGGCTGAGAGAGAGAGAGAGGACAAAGGCGAGTGGGATCAGCCGTGGTTCGACCAGCATCGGCGTTAAAGAGGAAATACGAGCCATAAAGCTTGGATGTACGCGACAAGCCCCGAGGGAGGGACGGGCGGAATACGAAATGAAATCGCCGGAGCACGCTGGAGAAATAAAGAAAACAGTTGCTCGGTCGTTTAACGGCAGCTCCTTGGACATTTGGCCGCGCGAGGGTCGCGAGAGGTATAGGGTAGGTGTGGGTATTACTGCGGATGTCCCGATTACTGCGGATATTCTAAAACAGATCATATTTACTGTTGGAAAGTACATAATCTCTTGAAAATTTTTGATAAAATTATTTTAAACTCTATTACAGATAATTATTAATAAGTATGTACAGCAAAGTTATTATTAATTCTTTTATCGTAGTTTGAAATTCGTCAAGGCGAAACTTCGCTCGATTTCTGATATGGCGGTCATGAACACCTACTTGAAAAACATTTATATTTTTGTTATTAACAGTAATACATGTACTGTAGCGGTATTGCTCGATAGAATAAGAGTTATTTTTTTTTCAGAAAAACAGTAAATCAGTCGTCTACATTTTAGTTTTAATTTTTATTTCTCACCGCAGTATTAGGTGCACTACTTGACACCATGTGCATGTATTACTGCGGACCTACTACTGCATTTAACTTTATTTTTCTTGAGATTTCTATAAATGTAATTACTTATTCTTGTCATAATTTATCAAAACACGATTATAAAATGCAAAGCATGTAGAAGCCCAGTTACTGGTTGGTTTACCCTACAAGTGATATTTGTACTAAGGTTATGTTTGGCCTGACATCAGACCGCAGTAATACATGCGCAGTAACTGGTGTTTCGTTAGTAACTGGCACGCAGTAATACATGCATGTCCGCAGTAACTCGTGCAATGACATTGATCGACAAATCTCTTTGTTTTTAATTAACTGTGCTTATTACCCCGCCCTTATATTTTTTTATGGAATTATTAAGGTCCCACCTTTCTTTTAAAAAAAGAAGGAGGAACTTTCATTCATTTCAACGCCGTATCGAGGGTTCTAAAGTTAACCTACCTTAAAAGTCCGCAGTAATACCCACACTTACCCTAGGGGAGCGTTGCCGATACGTTACCGCAACTGACTAGTGGATACTGTAGGTTCATGTTTTAGGCACCGATTATTCTATGTTTAACCTTTTGTTCGGAACAAATTAATTTGTTATTAATCTTTTTGGGACATACCGTAACAGGTACGATTTGCGAAACATGATCAGTTTATTTATAAATATCAATTTCAACTTCATAATGAATGTAATACGTACATAAAGTGAATGTAAAATTTTCTACAATAAACCCGCTTTTAGAAAAATACAAAAATACAGGATAAAACTGTAATGTTTGATTATTATCAGCTAAAATAAACTGGTAAAAAGTTACATCCATCATACCTGATTTTTTTAAATGTTTATGGGGTGTAGGGTAAATCCGGGAGACGCGGTCGGGCCGGAGAGTTGGTCGTGTCGCTATATTTCAGAGTCTATACGTAAAAATGCATTAAAGTGCAGACCAACTACTTCTCTAGAATCCAAACAGTTGAATGAATAGCGTTATTTCGCTTCCTTCTGTGTTTTTCTGGATTTATAGGCTATAATAGGTAAATTGATGTTACATTTAACCTCTTTTGTCAAACAGCGGTCGTACGGAATCGTATTTAAAATATACTTCTAAGTTTATTTTCCTTTAATGTTTGGAATAATAAGATAGTAGAAGTATTGAGGGACAATGCAGCCAAAGTATTTGGCCATATTAACTCTTCCTCTCAAAGCTAACGAGAAGACCATGTCTCGCTGCAGAAAGGTGAGATGGCCGAGTTATGATTTTTTTATTATTTTTGTTTATTTTTTTATTTTTTATTATTATTTTATTATTATTTTATTATTATTTTTGTTTATTTAGTTTATTTATTCACTTTTGTATTCATTTGCCTTGCTAATCGCCAATAGGTAATTCACTTTTTCTTTTATGTGTTCTTTACTTGTTTAGCGTAAACAAATTAAATATCAATGAATCCGTAATTGTATTCACTCATAAATAATTTTGCTTTATCCTTTGTTAATTTTCCATTAATAATTATGTGAGTGGTCTCTGCCAACGACGAAAACCATTTCTCCCGGCACCTCGGGAGAGGTGGTCAGATGTCATGACGTCATGACTTTAGTTTTCAACCCGATTTACAGTAAATATTGTCTTAAAGCAAATATCGACCAGTTTTTCTGAATCGACATAAAATTCTGAACATATTAGGTTTGTTCTGATAAAATAAGTAATATCTATATTAGTTTTAATAGCCATTTTATATTAGGTCGACCGCGTCTCCCGGATTTCCCCTAAGCTCGAAAGGTTTTGTTTCTATTTCTCATTTCGCATTTACTTGATATCTTTATCATCAGATGTGTATATTCATTAATTACTGAGAAATTGATGAGGTACGATTTACAGGTGACTACGATATTGGTAAGTCTCCCCTACTGGGATTGATCGTTCAACTCATAGATCACTCAGAGAGATAGAGTGTCCTTGGGCGAGTGTTTACACTGTTTACCAGAGAACGTAATTTTCAAGACTCTCTCTTATCACCAGAGGTGTTGTTCGCTTCGTCTCCCTTATCACTGAATTTACACATGAATTAAGCGACGGGGGCAGATAAGATTGGCTTTAGATTAATCTCTCTGAAAACGAGCAGCTCCGAATCGTGTCAATACTTGCCAGTGCCTCGATGCATGGAAAGTGGTATGTCTCCTCGCCCTTTTGTAATGGATAAGGCCGAGAGGTGGGCCAGGATGAAGCCATTACCGCGGCGGCAGCCGGTGTTACGCGCGACTTGCGTTTCAGGAGCACGCGCGCTGGCAATGAAAGCGAGTTCGGAAATTATCCCCGGCCGCGTGTTCGCGCAGAATGCAGCCGCGTGGAATTGCGCCACCGATTGCGTCACGATCGCGCGACACGTTCCCGCGGCGAATGTTTTATTCAAAACCGGCGGCGTGGCCCGAGTCGATTTTCAGGAATCCGCTGATGCAACTAATTCGAAAGCTTTATCAGTAACCGGACCGATGTCACATTCGCCCCGCCTGTCGCGTAGTGGCAACCTATCGGCGAACTCTCCCGCGGACATTTAATAAAGAATCGGTAACGACCGCTCTTTTCCGTCTCCGTTCCCCGGCGCCCGCCCAATGCTCCGCTCGCGGCCGAACAACCGTGACGCTCGGGCATCCAGCAACTGGCTACAAATTGCGCGGAAAATGACGGTCAATCGGTGTAACTCATTCTACGGATGGATAATCGCGGGGCGACTCGAAAAAGGACGAGCGTGGCAGGAAGGACGCGGTACACCTCTACTTTGCTCTCCCCCCGCCGAAGGGATCCGCTCCCAATTACGCGTGCCTCGCGTAACAATCGATTTCCTTTCCGTTTTTCTGCGATATCTCGGCAATTTGTACAACGTAACCGAGCCCGGCCAGAGCGCAGTCCGCGTGTGTCTGCTCAACAGGTATCGAGCCGGCGACTTATCGTCCGTGGATGATTGTCCGTCTGCAGGGCGGGGATTCACGGCGGTTTAAGCGAAGCCTAACCGCAGTTTATCTATGGGCAGCGAGATTTGTTCAGTCGCGTCGGCCAACAGCGGCCCCTAAAGTTCCTCAGCAACCCGTTTGCCCGCGCCGCGCGAGTGATAAAGGGACACAACGGTGGCGAGCGACGGCGAGAGGAAGAAAGGGCAAGGAGATCCGGTGTCCGGCGCGCGCCAACGCCGAGAGGAGCGGAGGATAGAGGCCGAGGGGCTCCTCTCTTCTTTCTGCATCGCCAGGACTTTAGAATGCAAATTGAACGCCACGAATCCTCGCCGTTCGTACCTTGGGGACAGAATCTGCTTAGGTGGCTATGGACAGTCGATGCTGTGCCGGGCTTCTCTCGCGTGTAACGATGCTCACGGGCCTGTGTGCGTCTAGACATTTATACACCGTCGTCCTCTTCCACTCGCAGTGGCGTAACCATCGGAACAAACCGATCTCGAGGGGGGGGGGGGGGGGGGAGGAGGGGCTAGGAACTCGATCGATTAATCTGGAGGCGATGATGAGTCGCTCGATCTCCTTACAAAGTCCAGCGAGTAGTGCGGTAGTAAAATTCCAGCAGAACCGAGAAATTTGAGGGACCATAGGGTGACAAGGGGTCGCTTCCCCAATTGGGCCACCTTGGCACCCCGTCGTCACAACAGTTTGTCGAGCGTGCGAATCTGCCACGCGCTGGTCGCGCGGCTCGATAGCGTTTGCTTTATCTGTTGATCCACGCCGGTGTTTGCCGTTTCGAAACGAATTTCCCGGGACTGTCATTACCAACAAATCCCATAATTCGAACACGATCACAGCTGAACTTGCAACGCGGACCTGATTTTCTGGTCAAATCACGCAGGCTAGATACACAGTCACTCGAATGCCTACCCCCCCCCCCCCCCCCCGGGAAATCCTGCAGCCTAATTTTCGATCCGCCGCGTGTGCTATCTCCTCTGGAAGGTGTGACCCGGATTCGAGCGTTACGCCACTGTCCGCGGTATCAGCCGCGAGTTGGTGTAACACTTGCACACGCACGCGCGATATAAGGCAGACGGCGGGGTATAAATGGAAATCTGTATTTATGCAGGCGAAGAAACCGGCAAGGAGCGTGTGTTGGTGGATTCGTGCCTCGGTCCCGGCCCGTCCAGTCCCGGGTCACACGATAATGACCTTATTACAGGAATTATGGGTTTCCGCGGCATCGGGATTATCCAGCTTGGAAACGCCCTCGGGGCCCTCTTCGGAGCGTTTTACTTTCGCCCTGGGGCCCCCACAGTTCCTGGCCAGTTCCGGTTTCCACATTCGTCCCGGGGACTTCTTTTCGGCCACGGCTGCTTTTCCCCGCGCCACCACGGTTGTTTTCAAATTCCCCAAGCCAGCGACGAAAGCGAAAATGCAGAATCTTGCTGGGAATAAGTGGCGACGAGTGGTTCCTTTGCGGTGGGACGAAAGGAACCGCGCGAACGGTGAACTCGGTGGACCATTAGCGAATTTGCATCCCCTATCTCGGGCAAAACGGACACGCCTTAGTGTCCCAGGATTAAAGAGAGTCGCGGGGACGATACTTCGTTGTTCTTTCATTACGCGTAAGTACGATCAGATTACCCCAAAAATCTTCATCTACTGTTGCCTAGTCTATAACATCCTCTCTACCTCCGTGACCTAATCCCTCGTAACGCCCAATTCCATTCTTCCAACTCCAGCCATACTAGAAATCAACACCGTCTTTCCATTCCTAACTTCCATACTGCTAAATTCTCCGGCTCCTTTTCCTGTGTTGCACCTTATTTCTATAATCTCCTTCCCGATGCCATCTGCTCACTTCCCGCTCTACCTTCTTTCAAACGCGCCACCAAAGCTTTCCTACTCAATCATCCGCACATAAACTACTTAGGAGGATCAACTATTGAGTCCCCATAACGTTTGTATTTCTACACTCAACCCCCGTCTCGTTCTCTTTCTCATTCTTTTTTGCCGTCTTCGTCGTTCTTTCTCCTTTTCTAATGTTATCTGTTTGTATTCTAAATGGTGGAATAAAGACGTTTTACCATTATTATTATTATTATTATTATTATTATTATTACAAGGATTCGATGGAAGGGGAAAAAGAGAATCTATTCTTCCAAGAAGATCGATCATCGACGGAGCAAGGGAGGGTCGTTTAGAGGCTCTATCGATTCTTAAGCTGGTCGTCGCTTTTTGTCCGTACCGAGACAGGTTATTAGAACTGGTTCCGCCTTTGTCATCCGGTTTCCAAGAGTCCTGGTCGCTACGTTTACCCACGATTACCCGAGTCCTCCTTCCGGCGAATCGTCGCGCGAAAAAACCGCCGCTGATTTCCTTAATCGCGCAAAAACGGCCACTAAGGAGGGCCGAGGGTGTGACGTAAAACTGAATTGAGACGTTTCCATCGCGCGGGGCAACGACTGCCACCTTCGATCCTTCGATAGGTACACCGACAATAAACGGCGGACTCTGTCAACTCTTCAAAGGTCGCCGATGGTTTAATATTAAAGAACAGAAGACACTCTCTCCCTTTTCCTTCTTCCTCCGCGTCAGGCTTCCCCCTTGATATACAGAGGACTATAAGTCATGGACTTTTTTCGTCCTTATTCGCCGCTCGTCCGGCTTCTAACCACGTTTCATCTATCATCGACTTCCTCACGGCTCGCCGCGACCGAGGTTAATTTCTCGCGTTAATTTCTATGTCCCCGATGGGGTAATAATGGGTCCGGTTTATAAATAGAAGTCTCTGGGGGTCTCGGCCGAGGCTCGTGTGATAGGCGTTCCTTTCGAGCCAGAGCTTTGTGCGCCCCGTTCTCCCGCGAGGAAATTGAATTTCACACCTCTAAACGGTCTTCCGCGACCCACTCTCGATCCTCTGTCGTGAGCGCGACGAGGAATAACGAGCAGAATAATCCCGGCGGACGATGCGCGACTTTCGATCCGCGGACCTGTTATCGCCGCGACGGTGACTAATCTCCGTTAATTATCCTCGAGGCTAATTGCCGCGATTCGTCGCGTTACTTCGTTATCGCTTAACATGGTGGCTCGCTTCCGCGGGGCGACGTTCCACGCGTCAGCGTTTACCTCTTCGTTGACGAATCGCTCATCCCGCCGTGGATCCATCGATCGACGCTTAATTGGCTTCCACGTGGACGCCGGGGACGGAGCGTAGCGGAACCAACCGATTCGTCTGTTTCGTAGCTAGCCAGCCCGTCTCGCGCCCCTTACCTCGTGGCCGCGCAATTTCAAGTCCGATTAAGGTAATATCGAATCTTCGCGGCGGGTCGTTCTCCTCGCGAATCCAGTTCCCCCGGGTAACTCAATCTTCTGGATCGTGGAATCGACCGGCTCCCCTCGTTAATTGCCAATCAATCCCGGGGCGGATCGATCGCCACGCGGCGACGGCCGGCCGATCCACGAACAGAGAATTCGACGAAGAGTAATCTGTAACAAGAGCTACTTATCGATCTCTAACAAGAATACTCTTCGCGTACCATCCATTCCCAGAGCTCTAAAGCATTCTAAAGCAAAACTTCCTACCAGCAATCGAGAAATATTCTGTACCGTCGAACGACGCGAAATGCTCGAGGACAGATCGCCCCCAGTACCACGGAGAAATTCAGGAAATGGAGGCCACCCCCTCGTCGATTTTAATCAAGCCAGGTTAGCTACTTCGTCGAAGCCAATCGGCAGCTTCGTTCCCGTCTACCTTCTGCCCGCGAAATCCAGGCGTTCGCTAATCGAGCTGGAAATTACATCGATGAACTGCAGCACGCGTCGCCACGCGACAACGCAAATTACCGGATATTGCCAGTCAATTCGCAGCATTTTGTCGCGGGATTCCCGTCGACTACCAAACGAAACTGATTTTAAACGGCTCGAAAATTGCCCGTTGTTTCTGCAGCCCGTTCGACCAGCGAAACCCGATTTTCTCATTTTCCGTAGCGTAGCGAGTCGCAAACGGCTGGAAGCAGACGAAGACGCGCGCGTCTCGCCAGGTCGGCGAGTGCGCTTTCAGGGAAAGTGGCACTCGAGCCGCTTTCCGGCCGGGTAACTGCCTGAAAACCGCCACCCACTCGCCCTCCGTTTCGGGCGTCGGACTGAAGCGACCCCGTGGCGCGAACCGGCTTCACTCGCCGTCCCTCTATCGATAAGAGCCTGGAAAAATACACGACTCGACGGCTCCCGTTTCCGCGGCGCTTTAACGAACCGACATCGAGGCCTGTGACCCCGATGGGGGACACGCTCTTCCATTTATTCCCTTTCCGGCGCGACTAACGCAGGCTTGCTAATTAATAGAATCGATTACGTGTCACGCGGGACCATCCGCGTTCCCGTCCATCTTCTTCCGCGCCAGGATTCGCTGGAAAATCGAGCGGGCGGAAAAGTGGCGAAAACGTGGAGGGAAGCAGAAAGATCAAAGCGGCTAATTAATTTTACACGTGACTCTCGCAGTGGCGCACCCAGAGGCCAAGGGCCATGGCACCCCCCAAAGAAAAAGGAAAACGGAAATTAATATAACCATGACTTTGTAAAATGAAAGGAAAATTGGATTTTATTCTTTAAGTCAATTTTTATAACCACCTAAAATAGGGGAAACGACCCCAGCGCCAATTTTGGCCCCTCAAAATATTAATTCCTTTATTTCCACCGGTAATGATTCACCTGCAATTTGGAAAAATAATGGTAAAGTTTAGGGTTGTAATCCCCATATCACCGTATAGATCTGCAATTTCTCTCAGTGCTTCTTTAGGCAAAGAGCATTATTTGGCGTACATAGGGGAGAGTTGCCAATATCGTACCGGTCACCTAAATCGTACCGCATCAATTTCTCAAAAATTAATGAATACAAACGACGTCTGATGATAAAAATATCAAGTAAATGCGAAATTAGAAATAGAAACAAAACCTTTCGAGCTTACACCCTATTTTGTGCGTGCTACAAGCATTTAAAAAAATCAGGTATGATTGATGTAACTTTTTACCAGTTTATTTTAGCTGATAATAATCAAACAATGCAATTTTCTCCTGTATTTATGTATTTCTCTAAAAGCGGGTTTAATGTAGAATATCTTACATTCATTTTAAGTACATATTACATTCATTATAAATTTTAAATTTATATTTATAAATAAATTGATCATGTTTCCTAAATCGTACCACTGCAATCGTACCAGTAGGATTTGACAACTCGTGTTATATAGGTTACGTACATATATCATATACATAGTTTATTGCGGCCTGTGTGTGATTCATATACATATGTATATGTAACTATATAATAATCATTACTGCATATTGAATAGTTTCTTCTCTATTTGTTATTGGCACTATTTTTAGTGCAGGTACGATTTAGGAGACCGGTTGCCTAACTCGTACCTTTTACAGTATGTGACAAAAAGATTAATAACAAATTAATTTGTTCTGAACAAAAGGTTAAGCGTATAATAGTAGGTGCCTAAAAGACCAAGCTCCAATATCCAATAGTCATTTCCGTTCAAATTAGTACCAAATATGAAATATAACTTAGAATGTCTTAAGTGGTACGATATAGGCAACCCTCCCCTAAATACTAAAATTGGTGCTGGGGCCGTTTCCCCTACGCTTACCCGGCTAGACCCTTGAAGGCCAGAGTCAATGGTTACGTCGATGAAATACCCCCAGCGTTTTTCGAATCGATGCACGAACACTTGTTATCCGGGCCGCGATAATTAAGGACCCCCATTACGGATTTTGTTATCCGCCGCATTGCTCTGGGCTCTGGTTGCCGCGGTTTCGCGAGGATGGAGGCTGGGTTTTTCGATCGACGCGTGACGGTGTTTCCCCGGGACTCGCTAGATACTGGCGACCGCAAGAAACACTTGGAGAGCCGGGAGAGAGAGAGAGAGAGAGAGAGAGGAAGCTCACTTATCGTATTAGAGCTGCCCTAGGTGAATGCTCGAGCGGCTACACGACTTGGCGATCGAACTTATCGGTACCATCCTTCGCGGAAAAACGTTCGCTGCGCTTGGGATGCTGGAGAGCTTTCCGCGTTCCGTTCAGCCTCTTTCCCGAAAGCTACAGCGAAATCTATTTAAATTCCGACTTTCCTCCGTCGATTTACGGTCTCCAATTTCAGGATCTCACCGCGCGGCCACATTTCCGCGCGGGCACCGATCCACCGCGAGGAGGAAGGTGGAACGCGGAGGAGATCGCGATAGGCACACTCAACGGAGGGCTAAACAGCGGAATTATTGTTACGGTCGCGAATCCTGAGTGGCCTAGACTTGCACCATCGCGTCGAGATAAACGCGCAGCGGTTCTCAGCGAGGGCCTCTCGGGCCCTGCACCTTGATACCGACGCACCGAAAGGACGAGGAAAGGGGTTTGCCTTGCTCTCGATAATTCAGCACGATAAGAGACAGCTCGGCAGCGGATCCTCGAGACGGCGCATTTCGAGCGGAAGTGTGTCTTTCTCAGCTACCGAGAGTGCAAGAGCACCGAAACGATTTTCTTGGTCCCCAGACTGCGGAGCGACGCGTATGGGATTGTTAGAGTGGCGGAAGGGCAACAGAGGAGAAGAAAAGGGAGGAGAGGCGGGCGAGGGGAGGGCGGCGAGGGAAGGAGCGCGGGCGGAGAAAGAAGGCGGAGACGGAGGAAGGCAAGAGGGGCTGTGTACAAGGAATTCATGAATACGAGATTGCACTTGGAGAGCCCCGGGTAAAAGGCTGCTGCAGTTGCCGGCTACTGGCTGCACGGCCCCCGGACGAGTAAAACGGACGAACTTACGCGCGCACCGAAAAAACTCCGCGGCCATTTATAACGATGCTTCCCTTCCGCTGCACGTCGATTCCGAGTCGATATCGGAGGTCTAAGAAAAATGTCGGGCACTTAAACGAGAAGGGGTGGCCGGCGCTCCCGCGATGCCTCTCGGACGTGCTCGAAGATCCGGGGTCGCATTAGAGCTGATTACTTCCACGTAGAAGGATTACCGAGCGGGGGCGCCATTCTCAGAAAGTAATCACGCAGTTGACAGCCGAACGTCCCTCGGCTTCATTTCAATGGCCAACGGCTAAGAATACGCCCGTTTGGGAGTGCAAGTGGCGGGCTCGGGGACACCTCGGGGCCTCCACTGACGTATCTCGGGTAACAATAGCGAGGGGGATGAATATTTCAGGCAAGTTCCAGGGGAGATTCGCGTCCCTACGTGGCCATTACCTTTACTCGCGGGACACTGTTGATTAGTTCGCGGAACCCCGCATCTTTCTTTTCGTCCACTGCATACTCCGATTTCGTGTTTGCCTTTGATAGTCGAGCTGCGCGACATTGTTCCAGTTGCGCTGCACTTGTGAAAAGCGAGCCCATCGATCTCCATTCGATCTACTCCCTCGGACGAGTCTCGAGAGCGTCGACTAGCCCCGGTATAAATAGCTCGGCCGGATCGTACGCGATCAACAACTCGCGTGCATTTGTTCCGCGTCCACGGCGGGAGGATTTGTTGATCCTGACAGTGGAGTCACGAGCTGGTCGTTTGCCCCTCTGCCCTCTCCGCTCCTCTCGGCTTGTCTCTCTTTACGCAGCGATCGCCGTGGCCCAGAGTCCCGGGGCCCCGTCCCTCGTGTCATCGTTTTCCACGCACGCATGTACACGCACGTGCGAGCCGCGTACCGATCGCGCTTCGTGCCCGTTCGCGGAATCGTTCAATAAACCACTCGACCAACCCACCGCTGTATTCATTGCTGCAAATCGATCGGGAAACGTTTCACAGCCCCTCGACCGCATACGCTACAGGAGGCTGCTGCGCTCTCTGTCTCTCTCTCTCTGTCTCTCTCTCTCTCTCTCTCTCTCTCTCTCTCTCTCTCTCTCTCTCTCTCTCTCCCTCGCTCTCCGTCCACTGTCGCGTCCTCTTCTCCTCTTTTCCCCATTTCGGCTCGTTCCATTGACTGTTGCGCAATTCGCCGAGTCGGCCAACGATTTCTCTTAACCCTTTACGGCGCAAGAAAGTGGCGTCTCATTTGCGCACGTGTCAACTGAACGACGAAGAAGCGCGCGGCGGTCAATATCCATTTGAACCGCGCGGCGCTTTTAGACCGCCTCGGCTGCGCCACTCTAAATTTCAAGCTACCGTCGTCGATCAGGCTGCAAGCTCGCTTATCCCGGCGTATCGCGATCCCTCGGATCGGTCACGATCCCCGGAAGTGGCCCTCATTCAATTACACGGGACCGCGTACGAAAACTTACGATACGTCCGATCGCATCTCGGTCGGTGCCCAATGGAAGCGAAGGTATCCCGGCGTACCTACCACGATTTTTCTCAGCATCGAGGGATCGGGAGATCGGGAGATCCGCCGTGCCCTCCCGCAGCGTCCAACACCGCTTCTTTATTTCCCTGATCCTGCGATCACTCTCCGCGCCGTTCTATCTCTGGGAGCTCACGAGACTCCGGCGATGCTTCGCCAGCGGATCCTCTTTGGACCTTTTTACTTTCTTCCATGCAGAAAACTAAAGACGATTTTGAGACGACGAAAGTAAATACTAGTTAGACCGAATGGGAAATGCTTCTTCGTATTCTGCTCAAGTAGAAATTCCGTTTACAGTCAGACACTGAGCGAAAGCATAAAGAACTTCCCTCCGCGCATAATAGACAGTGTAATATATCACAGAATTCCCTCCAGTTTACATATTTCTGAGGACCCCGTGAGTGATAACCGAAGCGAGCGTTCGTTCGCGCTGGAGAAGCGCGAGGGGAAGCCAAGCTCGGCGGAGAGGAGCCAAGCGAACGACGCGATAAAGCGAGGGAAAAGACGATCCTATCGGAAGTGAAGGATGATCCCGGTTCACGATCGCGGATCACAATGATCGTACGCCCACGAGGATCTATTCGTGGCCCGAGAGAACCGTGGAACCCGTGGCGTTGCGATGAATTTATCCGCCCCGAGATCCTCTCCAGGATACATCCGCGGTAAATGATGGAAATGATACGATACACGGCTGTGATATTCGAGGAATTCGATACGAAAGCACTTAGCAGAAAGAGCCGACAGATATCGAAATCTCGGTATGAATTTTTCATATCGGCCCTTTTAGTACGGGCACTGATCAATCACTTTATAAACCGGATATACTTGGTAGATAAATAGATATCGTTGGTATTACAAATACACTCAACCTAATCAACAGGGCTTTAGTTGGCTTTAGTTTATCAAAATAGATTGCCAAACTAAGCACGTGGAGAACAAACACGCAGTGTGTATATTAGGGTGGCTCTTATTTACTCTTGGTAAAATTTTTTTTCAAGATTTTCTCCGGGGCACCCTCCAGAATAGTTCCAAATAATTAAAAAAAAATCTGTGTAAAGTTTCAGCTCGATCGGATAACGGGAAAGGGTGCCCCTGGGTTATATAAGGTCTTCCAAGTTATTGATTAAATCAAAAAATATGTCCAACAAAAGTTGTAGATCCGGACAAGGAGCATCTTTTTTGGTGTATTACTATTTTTCGCGCGACAAACGGTTTTCGAACAAAATCCGAAAAACTAAAAAAAAACTTTTTTTTTTCAAATTTTGAATGTTTAAATGCTTCTAGAACGCTTTTTATTTATGAAGGTGAACCAAAAAAATGGAATTTTTATTTTCGAGGACTATTTTTTAAACATTTAAGGAGGGGGCATATACCGAAATATGCAAACAAGATAAAAAAAAAATTTCTTCTTATTTTCAGTGTTTGATATGTGATGAATGTTTCCTGAAAAGTTGGGGTCGAAATTCGCAAAAATATCGGAGATATAGACATCAGATATGATCATTTTACCTGAAATCATGACGTCTATATCTCCGATGTTTTTGCGAATTTCGACCCCAACTTTTCAGGAAACATTCATCGCATATCAAACACTGAAAATAAGAAGAAAATTTTTTTTATCTTGTTTGCATATTTCGGTATATGCCCCCTCCTTAAATGTTTAAAAAATAGTCCTCGAAAATAAAAATTCCATTTTTTTTGTCCACCTTCATAAATAAAAAGCGTTCGAGAAGCATTTAAACATTCAAAATTTGAAAAAAGAAAGTTTTTTTTTAGTTTTTCGGATTTTGTTCGAAAACCGTTTGTCGCACGAAAAATAGTAATACACCAAAAAGATGCTCCTTGTCCGGATCTACAACTTTTGTTTGACATATTTTTTGATTTAATCAATAATTTGGAAGACCTTATATAAAATCGACTTCGCGAGCTGTTAAATAATGATTTAAATGTTTAACGGCCCAGGGGCACCCTTTCCCGTTACGCGATCGAGCTGAAACTTTACACAGATATTTTTTTAATTATTTGGAACTATTCTGGAGAGTGCCCCGATGAAAATTCAAAAATCGAAAATAAGAGCCACCCTAGTGTAGTGCGGTTGGGGCATTTCTTTTATCCATCGTTATACACGTCGAATCTTGGTTTTTCGGACCCGGTAAATCGCATTTGCAATGTTGCAAACGCTTTCGGCGTCTCTCTTGATTTTTTTACGGGATCAACCTATTCCTTTAACAAAGCCCTTGATAAACTAATGTAATCTCGCTATTTATGAGTTTATGGTGCGTGAACTGTTTAATTACTTTAAGTATTGTATGCTTATTTGTATGCGATTTGTGTATTATTACTTATATTTTTCTATTTTCTTTTATGTCTATTTCTCTGTTTTTTCTTGTACACTAATGGGATATTATCCCGTTTATATATATATAAATAAATAAATAAATAAATAAATTTGGTGCGAGGATAAGTAGAGTTGGCCAGATTTAGTCAGACGGTCTTCCACTACTGCGTTTTACCACTTTTTATTCACTAGATTCGATAAATTTGTAAAGGCAGAACCACATACCTATTTGGCATTCGGCGAACGCCGAATATTCGTGTATGTTCGCAGTATACAGGGTGTTTATAAAGATATGGGACATTTTTTTCAGGATCGGTTCTACTCACCAAAATAATAAGAGAAGTTGGTACTTAAACCTTAGTTTTGCAGTTGTAAGTATTTCTATATTCCATAAAACACCGGCCCAGAATGCCTACTTATTAAAGGACAACCGACTGATGCGTATACCAACTATTTTTATTATTTTGATGAGTAGAACCTATCGTGAAAGAATGCCCCCCAATTTTATAAACACACATACTGGAATCGACCAGTATTTGTATCAAGAGTATCGGTACCAAACACTGACGCAAAGAGCCTGAGATTTCGACACGTATGCAAATTTTGCTCGCTATCCACATAACTAATACTGCCTGCTATAAAACCATGCTTCATTATCTGGTACTAGCACTATCGATTCGGTATTGTTCCCACTGCTACCTGCGGTACACATATCGGTACACCCGTAATGTGCGGTCGTCGGTTCCGCTACGAAGCTATCTAGGAACCTGGTCGCTACGATTGCGCGCTCTATGGTGCAACGATAAGGACTCCGCGATATCCATGCCCCGCCAATGACGCCACAATATCCTCTGCACAATTACTCTCGCACAATACTAATTACGCGTCACGGAGGCATTCGACGTGGCTGACGCATTCGTTATCACTGTCGCGTTGCGGTTACTGTATCAGAAAATTAACCTCTGAGCTCCCTATTCGATCCGACACGCGACGTTTCCGCGCAGGCAGGAATTGTCCTCCGTGCCCCATCGAGGGTTCTAATCGCCAGCAAGCTGGCCCGATGAAATTGAACGACAGGGCGCGTTTACACGAGTATCGATTTCCGCGTGCGCGTGTTTCCGGTACCACGGCCCAGCGATTCCATCTCCGATGCTATCTGGCATCGTGGCGCGCAACGCTTTTCAGGGAAGGCACGTACGAAGATTATCGCGCGGGGCGGCTTCTTATCGGCGCGTGGATCAGGAAAATATCGCCTCGCGACCTGTTTTCCATTCGAATCGAACGTTCAGCTAGAACGAACCATCTAGAAGCTATGCAACTCGATGGAACGTTGCTTCGTTTTCCTGTTTCGTCGTATTCTCGTCGCTACCACCTCGATTCATCGACCGACGAATGATTCAGCCCATCCAGCCGATGACGTCACGGGAAATCAGATTAACAGCGCGATTAACAAACTCGCGGTCGTTAGCGATAAAAGCCGCGATAAATGCGTGACAGTTTCGCGGAACTTGCGGTGGAGAAGCAGGCGACAGATCGGGTGTCGGTCGAGTCTACTTCGCGGCAATGTTCGATGACTTTTGGTATTTAATCCGCGAAGACAAGCACCGCTTTCCCTCGCGAGGGATCGACGTTGCGTAATCTCGCGTAACGCTGGCTTCGACCAGCGCTCGGTCGAGCTGAATTGACTCGACAGTACTGTCCGCGATCCGGTCGATGTCCGGCCTGGAAAATCGGAGAACAGCCAGATCGATTCGTCGCGCGCGACACTCGATCCGACAGTCGCACGGTTTCTTCGAGCTGAAAACGAAAGGCATCGCGCGAGTCACGGGTCACGGCCTCGATGAGAGAAGCTCCTCCCGCCGACAGGGGGCTTACGGGGTAATCGGGGAAATCGGGTCGATGATTTTTCGAAGCTTATCATCCGCGGTCGTTGAGCTTTTATCTGGAATCGTGGGAGCAACAGATTACAAGCGAGAGTTGAAACCTTAGGAAACTAGCGTTCGACGTGCATCTAGGTGGGGGAGACGGAACAACAGGCAGATAGCTCAGTAAGCTCCGCTGGAAGGAAGCTGCGTGGTTGCGCGGCCTTGAGACCGTATTCGCATCACCCTTGAACGTGAACCACGGGGGGTGTGTGGGGGTCAGCAAAAGGTACAGTTGTATGCTTAACCGATACATGCACTTATCTTCTATGGTACTTGAGCGCTGAAAGGCAGGAGCTGCTATAAGTACATGCAAACCGAGCTGGAAATAACTCTAGCCTCGTGGTCTACGGTCGCGTCGCAAGGACGGAGTCATCGATTCGAGAAGATCCCCGTGGCTAATTAAAGCGCTCGTCCCCGTTCACCGCGAATCGATCGCTCGCGAAACAATCCCAATCCTCTACAAGCGCGTTCCCTCGCCGGGGAGCCTTCCCTCGCACCGCGCGACCGAATCTTCTATCTCGGACGAGCATGACGTCACATATCATAAGGTGACCATTCGTCCCAAATTTCCGGGGACAGTCCCTGGAACGCGATTTGCGTCCCCGGCAATTTTTGTCCCCAATTCAGAATTTAAGGTAATTTATTCGTCCCCGATTTTCAGTAATAGTCCCAGGTTTTATATTTCTTCTTTAAAGTTACCAAATAATCAACGCGAAACCGAAAATTCTACTAATTCGGCAACAGTGTAAAGGAGTCTATAATCAGCAGAGGTGGTGCGTAAAAAAAAAAGATCTCGCGTCCCCGGAAAGCCGAAGAAAAAAAAGGTCACCTTACCTACTACGAAGGATAAAAGGGGAAAAAATGTTGTCACCGACGTTCCCCTTCTACGAGCTACCACTACTCACAAACTACCCTCCACCCCTTGCTCCCTAATAAAAAGCGACAGATTTTTCCTTCGTTCCCCTGTTGCGCGGCGCGCTCGCGGCGAGCAGGAGACAGCAACGTCCGGCGACAGTAAGAGACTAGGATAACGAGAGACTAGGGGGTTGCAATCGAACGGGGTAGGGTGGTTGGAGCGTTCCTCGCCTCGCCATGCACAAGAGTCTCGCTTCGCAGGGGAAAGTAAAAGAACGAGAGAAGAAACGGGCGCTGAGAATCGGCGGAAAGAGTGGCTGGGTTGCATAAATGGGGGTGGTTTTGGATGCATGCTATTAGTAATAGTGAAGACGTACCCTGTACCAAGTGGCCACCTGCGGGGCGCCCGAAAGGGGTGGAGAAGCGGTGGTATATCCGCGACGCAACACATCGGAGGTGGAGGGTGTTTTTTGTACACGTATTCGAGATTGTCGGGCCGAATCGCGCGTGGGTGTCACCGTGCAGTACGGGGGTGCGTTCGAAGAGACCGGGCCCCAACAAGACGGTAGCACAGGTGAAGTGGTGGTTGGTGGTGGTGGTGGTGGTGGCGGGTGTAGTGTATTCGCACGCCCCGTGCAAGTGAGGCAAAAGCAAAAACAACAACAACAACAACAACACCACAGGTCAGATAAATGTACACGATTAAATTGTGGGACACTCGCGTGTCGCCTGTGCGCAGGTACTAATTATAATGTCATATATCTAGCGTGTATACATACGGTACAGTGTATATCTCCTTACACACGTACATACGTATCAATATCTCTATCCGTGTACTCTCGTGTACAGCGTGAACGTGTGTGCGTACAGTGTTCGTGCGTGTGTGATGGTGCTGCGGGAATCCCTCGGAACTCGTTCGATGATTTTGGGGATAACCGGAGGTTGAAAGCCATTACGATATCGGTTTCGGTTCTCGAAATAATTATAAGGACCGAAATAATTTTGAAACAGTTAGGTACCAGTGAAAAAGCTTCTGACCTAGCTATACCGATTTCGATGTAGTCAGAAATTTTGGTTCCGTATTACAGTTAGTATTCAGAATATCGTTCTTCATAACAGTCTGAAACAGTTATTTTCGGAACCGTTTCAACCCCTGCGGATACCTGTCCAAAGACCCTGGCAGAATTATGCGCTTCTACGCGTACAAAGCCACGACACGGGAAATTTGGATATCCGACCAACCCTGTTGAAGTAGACCGGTGATTTCGATAACATCTCTGTTTCCGCTGGCCATTACTGTTCGTTCTCACATCGACAGGGTTGGTTCGCGGTTCTACGTTAATTGGCCGTTTCTTGCCGCTCTTAGCGAGCGCTATGCTAGACAGAATCGTTCCCTTACGCTCGAATGCACGCGAGCAATCCCATAGGATCGGATTTCCGAGTTAAAGCGACAAAGTGCGAGGGGCAGAGGATGACTTTTCCCGTCTCGCATTTTTCGCGAGCACGGCCACCAATCCCGCAGGAATTATGGACGGGGGAGCACGTGCAGCGGCCGATTAACAGGGTAGCCAATTATCAATAAAGGCGAAAGTCCGCGCGGAATGCAGGTGAACGTATCCGTGGCAGCGGTAAGTCGGTTACGGTTGCACGCCGCGTACCGTGCGTGCGAATACCCGAGCATTTTGCGCACGGCTCGCAGCGGCACGAGCACGAGATCCGAAGCTCCCTCCAACAGTCCTTAATCGTTCGTCATCGAACTCGTTCCGAGAACAAAAGGTCTAGCTCTGCGGGCTGCTCTAAGGCCGGAGGATGCCGAGGAAAGCGACAGACTCGTTAGAACCGGTCGAAACGGTAGGTAAAAGCTCAGAGAACATCGTCTACTCTTATAGAAAAAAAGGTACCTTTTGGACAGACATAACTCTCGCCAATTTTAATCGTGGTAGGAGATTTTGCGTGCGATCTGAGCACCGACGAGTTAATTCACACGCGTCCTTTCACTCGCGAAAGGTGCCCAACAGCGGAATAGCAATTTTCCATCTGAATAGACGGGGAGAGGAAAGTCCCCGACGCGAGCTGGCGAATAGAAGTCTATTACGGGATTGTTGTTCGCCCCGGCAGTCGCAAGTCGCCAAGCACGCGGGGATGAAAAGGCGACACGCGCGACGGTCCCGAAGGGAGACCGCGAGGAAATAAGGAAGCAGAAGCCACGCGGGTATGTTCTAGGTTCTATTTGCTCCAGGGATACTGTACGCGTGTACGTGTCTGTTATCGTTGTGAGTGGCGGTGCGGGCTAATATGTATATACTTGTTGTGCGATGCCGAGATGTCCTACGGGGCCAACGTCGCCACGAAGCAGCGCAGGGGCTCGCATTATCTTCGGCGGTTATAAATTTCGACGCGAGCAACGCGTGCATCGTCACGATAAATAAAGCGAGAGGCTGGAAGGGGCGCGCACGGTAGCCGTTCGCCAACCGGGAGATCTCTTAATCCTGGCGCGCTTCGTGACTTTCCGCGAGCCCCAGCTACCGCTGCCGATCGAAAAAAGAGCACGAAGAGTCGGGAAGCCCGATCCGGCCTTGCCTCGAGAATTGTTGGGGCGCGCGGTGCCCGAGCCACCGGGTTCTCTGCAATTTCGCGAGATCAGCGTACAAAGTGGTGGGCAACAGCGGTCACTCTCGCGTGTGTGTACTTTTGAAAACGCCCACTCGAATCCTTGACGGAAATCGCGAGCGATTACCCCTGACGAATCGAGGGCCGATACCGACTGATCGTAATGGACGCTCGCGAAGCATGTGGACCGATTACGGATTGTAAGAGGCTCGGCGCACTTTCTCGTCACTCGCGTGCTACGTATACCCCGGCTAATATCCGACACTTTGAATGCCGATCAACGATATTACACTGTGAAACTACTAATTGAGCGATCAAGCGCGAGAGGTCTCGCAGAAGAAGCACAACGGTGCTCGGGTCCCGACTCTTCCAAGCCCGTCTCCGTCTTCAAGGACGGCTCGCTAATGGAGGGCCTCGCGAGCAGTCGAAAGAGAATCGACGGATAAGGGAAGAACGGGCTTACCTTGGGCAACGACGCCAGGCATTGCTGCTTCACGTCCCAGACGAGCTGATCCTTGGGGAACTGAAGACACTTGCTCACGTATAGCTCCGGGACGTGCACCCTGGCGAGGAGGACTCCCTCCTCCACCGGCCCAGCCTCCGCGGTTGCAGCCGCATCTTGATTCTGCTGACCTTGAGCCTGGCAGCCCTGTGGACTCGCGCCCTGGCTCGTAGCCTGACCTGTCCCACCGGCCAGCGAATTCTGCTGCTGCTGCTGTTGCGAGTGCGATTGTCCCGCCTCCATTGCGAGGACCTCGCGCTACTGGGGGATTCCACCTTCACGGGCTCACATCTGAAATGGAGAAGTGGAGGCTGGTTAGTGGTGGCATTCTATTTGAAACGAGTGCGTGGTAGCTGGAGGGATGAAAGTGTCGATGGTGGGTGCGAGTCCAATAAGGAATGGTAAAGCAAGAACGAAATTACCTTGAAGTGTGCGTCGGGACACCGACGCGACTTCTAAAAGTCGTAAAAGCCTGTTACACTTTACGACCCGCATAGGTCGCGCTCACAAACAAAACTGAAGGGGCTGCGAAAGCGAGAAATCGGTGTGGCGTCCTTCCCCTACCATTCACCCAGTCGTATTCGACAGGTATCCCCCCAAATGTCAGGGACTCCGCGAAACGGAGCGAATCAAGCACCCCCCCCGCCCGCCTTTTAAATTAGTTCGACGCAAAGGCTGGAAATGGCGTATGTGGCGCAGAGCCTCGAGCACCCCACTGTGACCAACCCTTAATACCAACTTTTTGCCTGTCATTTCGACCGATTTATGATAGTATTTCCCCACCATCGATTTTAAACTTTCCACGATATTTTTAGCGTCCGACACGATTGTGTCGCGGCCAATTGTTACTAGGTGTGATTAATCACGGAGAAGGGACGTAGATATGCATCGAAACTTAAGGGGTCTAGGCAGTCAAATCGCTCGAAGATCGAGTATTCTTTTGTGAATTAATTACAAGGAGATGAATACAAATTGCGACTACTTAGTACTTTCGACTGATGTTTATTAATACTACAAACTGTGAAAAAAAAAATTGTATTTAAACGATTTTATTCAGCTTCGATCCTCTGTTTGTTTGTTTAATGTATGCGTGTTTGAAAGCTGGCAACTTTATTCTCTTTTGTATTTTATTGTATTTTATTTTTACTTTATGTTATTGTATTGTAAATACTGCGCATATTATTATTATTATTATTATTATTAGACGTCTTTATTACTCAAAGAGAATGAGAAAATAAAACTGAGTATACAAATGACATAGCCAATTAGAGTAAAGGCGAGGCTGCAGTGGTGACACTGTTGTGAAGCCTAACCACATACAATAAACCACATATCTGGTTCATATGATGTATCCTAAAGGGTTTTCCCGTTGGTAATAATAATAATAATAATAATAATAATAATAACTCAGATTTAACCCACTTCCAACTATCCAATTGTCTCGAAACTTAATAAAACTGTCGCTTCGCTCGAGCACTTGCAAAGTGCAGGTTAACATCAGCTAAAGAACCCTCGCATCCTCCGAGGGACCAGCGTGATCGAGGATGCTGGCTGCACAGTGGTGCGAACCAGGATACACGCAACGAATCGATTATGCAGAGATTACGCGGCACGTTCGCGTTCCCCGCGCGTTTTCGCGCGTACCTCTCGGCCGACGCGATAACGCGCCTCGCCGTTTTACAACTCGACCTCCGACCCCCGGGGTTAACTATCGGTCAGCGATAACTTACGTCCTAACGAGCGGCGCAGTCGCTTTCACTCGAAACTTTCGAGCGGATAGAAACGTGGACTGTGGAGGCTCGGCGTCTGCCCGTTGTCCGCTCGCGACGAGATTAACGTTCGTCGGTGCGTGCACGATCGATCTTCGGGGATGACGAACGACCCGCCGATCCCTTCTGCAATTACGTAACGTTCACGTAGCGAACATTCGGCAGAAACCGAGCCGAGGAAAATTCTGTGGTGCAGCTTGGATCGCACCAATTATCAATCGCTCAGAGATCCGACGCAGCTGTGTCGAAGAACGAAGGGAAACTTCAGCCATTGTCGCGGCAAAAACACGGGAAGAGTTGTGTCTGGGGACTTCTTGTTTCTTAGCGCATTGTGTAGGTACACAGCGAGTTTCGTTTCACGGCCAGCCCACAAGGTCGGAAACTGCCACAGGAAACAATATCGTTGGAAACCGTAGACGGGCTATTAGCTACCCGATGCACCGCGAGCCGACCCTCCTAATTACTCCTCTGTCAAACTTAAACGCCCGCAGACTGCAGGCAACGACGTCTACTGGAGCAGACGGCGCGCGTGACAGCTGGCTTCCGCGAAAGGAGACTGAACCGCGAAACTTGCTTGCAACAGGGAACGTCTTCCCCAACGGAGCTCTTATATTCTCCTCAGCGCAAACACCTTGGATGCAAAGCGGTGCCAACCAGCCCGAAATGGGCGAGGAACGAGAATCATCGACTCGAGTGTCGGTGGAGTGCAATTACCCGCGGGTCTAGAGATCCCACTGGCGATTCTTTAGAATAGACCACGGAGGTCTGAAAGGGCGAGACGTCAGGTGGCACGGGGAGAAGTTTGATGGGAAACCGCAGACGCCATTAAACGCAACCGTGTTGCTGGCAGCCCTGGGCTGCGTTAAAACTTTAAATAACCCACTGACCGCACCGTGTACACCACTTACGGTTTCGAGGACAATAGCAGGAGGAGTGGCGCGACAAGGTCGCATCCTTCGCGCCTCAGAAGAACACTCATTCCTTAGGCGTTAATATTCCTCCGACGAAGGGATCCTCTTTCCGAACACGAAAAGCAATGGGACTGTAATGGGGACGGCTTCTCGAGTTAATAATTTGGTCGTCCAGCGCTATCGCGACGACCAGCGTGATTAGCGAGGAGCACAAAGGGAAAAGAGATTTGCGATCGAAACGCGAGAAAGCTCGATGGGGCGAAGAATGTACTCCAGATTCAATGAGCGTGGAAAAGTTGCGAGCCGCTCTCGATTTCCACGATCGAGCTTCCCTCCTTGTTCAGCCGCGAGTTTTTCGCGGTGGTTTAGCGGGGACAGGGCGCCGATACCGTCGATACCGACACGCTACCGCTTTTTCTCGGCCGGCTAATCGATTATCGCCCCTCGAGCGCGCTATCTTTGCGTGCGAGGCCGTGCACGAAAAGAGGAACAAAAGGAACGGGTACAAGAAAGATAATAAGAGGAAGCCGGGCAGAGGGAGAAGACGATGATGAACTGGAGGAGAAGGATCGTACGGACGGACGGACAGCGAACGCATCAATGACAAGCCGTAAATCATAGTTTTACGACCCGTCTTTATGTGGCCCTTATTCGTGGCACTCAACGGTGGAGTGCCTTCGCGATTTTTCTGTCTGGCCACCCTGTGTGTAGCGCGGCCAGGGCCGTACTGGGCTCTTGCAGCGTAGCAGCAACGCCTTCTTCTACTTAACGCTATCACTTGTCGCCTGAGTTAAGTATAGCGGAATGCTCGTCGTCCAAAACGATTTATTTACTTTACCGAAATCCCGGGTTTCTGCGATACTGATACACACGCCCCTTAATTCACGCCGAGCATTCGTTTCACCTGGTTTCTTTTTCGCGGTTGGATATAGTGTGAATGGAGTCTGGCTGGGGAAAAAAAGTACACGAGGTAAAGATATCGCGTGAACGGAGAGATTATGCACCGCGGGAAAATAGTACCGCGCGAATCGAGGGATGAGTGGAGTTTTCAGTGATTGATGGAATAATGGAGTGGAATAGAAATCGTACTTAATCTGTTTCGATAGATGTTTAAAAAACAATCGCCGCGCCTTTTCGACTGCAACCACTTTAAAACGCAATCGGGGAGAAACGATGCAAGGATGATGAGAATATTCAAAGCGAGGTGCTCGATCCGCCCCTGGACGCACATAAGTGCATACCCACGCAGCGGGTACCCGCTGCGTGGGCGTCGCTTTACGGGTTTGCTTTTAAGTGGCCGTACCTTAATTTCAGAGTCACCTCACAGTGTCGTGCTTAACGGTGATTCGAGCGTAATTAAAAAAATCCAAGGCTGTCCGTGGAACTATGCCCGACGACCAGGGGGAGGAACGCCGAAGGACGACGAGGGGTTAAGGTACGACCGTGACATTCTCGATTCTGCAACCGTGGATGCTCTGTGCAACTATGCTGCGTAGGAACGCCAACCCTCTAACGTCACCTAAAGAAAAATCCCTTCAATGCCCCAAACACCTTGTTCCGCAGGTCCCTACGCATTTTTCAAAATATCCAGCGCATCTCCGAGGTCCCTTCGAGCCGCCTGAGAATCCGAAAATTCATAACACGCGCGAGTAGCTTCCTCGTTCGGAGCACACATATCGTGGCTGTAAAAATTCAAGTCTCGAATATCCGTGGAAGTCGATGAAAGAGCAGTGGAAGCGCACGTGGCAAGCATTCGATTCCACGGCGACCGAATATGTCTGCCTGTGCTCTAACGAGAAACCGCGAGCTCCTAATAGAGCTCGCACGTGCGACGTGGGAGGAGAATCTCGTTAAAGGAAGATCGCCCCGCGAAATAACAGAACAGGCGAGACAGTGGGTGAGAGACAACGTAGGCAAAGTATTCAGATCACGGAGAAGGCGGGGAACAACTGGAAAGACACCCTCGCCGAGGCTCCCGAGGTAGACGAGTAACGGGACGAGTGGTCGCCGTCTCGCCTGCTCGTGAATCTCGTCGAAGAGGGTCTACGGTCACGTATGCACGGGCGCGGAATAAACGAATTTCCCGACACCACTGGGCATCCTAGATGAGCGACCGGATAAACCCTCCGTCGCTGGAATCCCAAATTTTCTGTCCACCGAGAAGGGACTCTTGAACGGAAACGGCGAAACTTTTCAACACCCTTCTCGACTTCGCCGCGCGCAATCTTCTCGAACGATTTACCACCAGCATCGCACATGCCCGTCCCTGAAGCTTCGCGAAGTTACCTCCGCTCGCGAGGAATTCAGAGAAGCACGCCGAAGTTATTCCCCCGCGTTTCCATGGGAATAGGAGCGCGGGATGAAGAAGCAGATCGAAAAGTGTAATGGGCAAGCTGCCGACACTCCATCACCCCGCAGCAGGCGCGCACCGAGTCGAGTACAGGGAAAACGTGGCGCGACACGGGAAACTCGGTTCTCGAGGTGGCGAGGTCGCAGTGACATATGTTGCCCATACGCAGCGTCACCGGCTAGCACTGCAATCATCAGCGAGTGAAAAACATTAGGTCGTAACAGCGAGGGTCGTCGCATTGTTCCTCCTTGTTGCATCAATAACGCCAGATGCAGATGGATGTCTATAATCGCGAGAACAATGGCAGGGCGACGTTATACAAATCGAGTTTACGTTCCCCAGCGGTGTTTCGAGCTCCGTCGATTATCTCTTGTCGAATTATCGCGCGAATGTTTCAGCGAAGAGGCTACGCTGTCGCGACACCCTTTCTGCGAAGGTATCGCCGACCGCCGTGCTCCCCTCGACCGTTCAATCAAGCGATTACCGGCTCGTTCCCGCGCTCATCGCGGCCGATCAGGCTCGGTTATCAAAATGATTTCGCTGATGAAAACGGGGAGCAGCGCGCACCGCTTCCGGCGCGAAGAAAGTGGCGACGGGTGGACAAGGTGGATGTAAAGAGGAAGTCTGGTAACGACGGAGCGTGTAACACACGTGTAACGATCTCCGACGTGGTGTGAACGCGAGGGGCGGCTCCCAGGGATGAATGTCGAGGCAAAAGGGAAGCCCGTCGTCGTCGTCGTCGTTGATGTTACGGAACGGAGGAGGAAGAATAACACGCGCCACCACCCTATTCCCGTCTTCCAGCGTCAGCTCGCCGATAACTCCCCTTTAAGGGTGCAGCCGCCCTTCGGGGAATTCGCTGTTTCGGGAGCATTCCCCCGCGGCGCACAGATGCACCCACCCCTTCGCAAACTTTTCTCGTCGCGATTCACCGAGCGAGCGATGCGAAAACATCGATGGAGGAGCCGCTCTTGCCGAGGAAACGCGGCTCAAAGATTCCCGATAAAAGGAGCCTTGGGTTGGAGCGGGCGCTTTGCGCGCAAAAAGGCTAAATCTCTGGCGATAGATGTTTTTTAAAATCTTCGGAGGAAAGGGACACGTTGCTCTTTCTTTCGGGGCTCTTTTGTGGGCTCGCAGCGGCCGTTGCTGTATCGCGATACGCTTTGCTGTCTTTGTTCCTTTGTGCCCACTGTTCTTGCGAGCTTCCACTTTCAGATTACTCGTTGATAGGAATCCCAAGTTCAAGCTTTTACTTTCCTCGATGTTTTATCGCGCGGAGATTGAAATTAACGGGGCAGGCAATGGCAGGGGACGGGGACGTGTATCGGCGGCGCCGCGAAAGGAGCGAAATTGACAGCCGAGGGTGCCCTTTATCGACCATCGTTTCCAATCGAACCTCGGCAGTCCGCAAAATGACTTATATCGGGGATACGTGACGAGGGATGAAGAGGGGCGCGAAGAATGGCGGTAAATAATCGAATCGCCCTGTTGGCGAGTCGAAAGGTTAAAGGGGAGGCAAGGTCGAACGTCGAAGGTCGGGGGAGTGTCGAGTGGCGGATGAGATCGAGCCCCATTCAGCACATTTATAAATAGCCCTCCTGATACTTCGATGACGATCGATCCCATTCGAGCCCAGCCCGATATTGGGACAGGCGATCGGACAAACGGTGCATTAAACCGAGAAATATGGTGGCCGTTATTTGCTATCGGGACGCGTTACGACACGGAGGCCATTAATCCACGCTGAACGCGCTCAGATCTCATAATGGTATTCGTGCCGGATCATGTCCCACATTCCATGAAAGAAGCTAGCGAGCGCGCGTATAACCTTGAAGGATCGATCACAATTCAGTAGAATGGACTGTCTTTCACCAAGAATGTTGCGTTTACGTCGGCTACTCGTCGGCTTGCGCTTTAATACCAAATATGGCTAGTATGTGCAAAGCATAGAGTGCCTGCCTAAGTGACTAATCACGGAAGCACACTGTCGTCACCCGATCATAGGATTCTAATCAAAGTCCACTTCGCGCGAATAGCTAGCAAGTAAGGAAATTGCCACGGGGCACGGCGCAAGCGATGCAGTATCGATACAGAGCAACAGAACGATCTCTCCACTTTCTTTATCCGTTCCGTCCACTCGTACGCGCTCTTTGTCCAACTCGCAGCTTTATCTGTCGCATCGAGCGCGCCCCGACGCCCGATTGCAGCGAGTTCAACAGCAGCGTCCCCGAAAAAAACAAACGAAACGCGGGACGGAAAAGCGCGCAGGGCAGGCGAGGGGTGTCGAGGGTTGGGCCCCGGCGGCGGCGTTGCACCCTCCGGGTTGAAAACAAGCTGCGGGGGCCGCGCGCAAATAAAAGGAAGCAGGCCGAAAGGGAGAGAGGGAGATGATAGGCGAGAAAGCAGCAAGCAGAGGAGCCAGGGTGGCGGAAGACGAGAAGAGAGGCGCGAGGAGCGGCACTTGGTCGCGCAGCGGTTGGAAAAGCACGTGCCGCAACGGATGCTGGTTGCCGACACTTACCCCACGTTCAACGACCCCTGGGCTGCGGGGGAGAGAGAGAGAGACGGGTGAGAGCGAGAGGAGCGAGAGCAAGAGCGAACGACGAATCAACCCCTCGGTCCGCCGCCCGGGCTCTGGCACCGTCTCACCACCACCGGCGGCCATCGCCGAAAACAACACCCCATAGAAGCTCGCCGGCCGGCCGCCGGCAAAGATGCACTAGCAAGATGGCCACCACTCGCTGGTCCTCTCCTCCCGATGCAACGCCGCGGGAGGGGGGAGGAGAAGAAAGGGTGGGCGGGGGTGTAGATGATCGAAGGGCAGCGGACGCGGATGCGGCTGGTTCGCGGCCAGACGGCGGGTTTCGGCCAGATCGGCGGCTCCGAGGCGAGACCCAGCCAGCGTGGAGTGCATCGCGCGACTGTCAGGGTGCGGGCGGGGACGGGGGTGGCGCGTGTTCCGGCGAGCCAGGTGGCGCCAGCGCAGCCACTTTTCTCGATGCTCCAGGGGTGGTTGGGACGCCTGGTGGTGGATGTTCGTCGCTTGGCAACCACGAGAGATCGACCGAGTGTGCCATCCCGCCCTTCGCCCTTCACCCTTCACCCTTCACTATCCCCCGGCCTCTAACCGCGTTGTTCGCTTTCTCTCGCTCCCTCTCCCTCCCTCCATCCTTCACCGTCCCTTTCTTCCCGGAGGAGGGTGGGCCACCACCCTCGCGCGTGTTCCCTAGCGATGGGAATGATGCCCTCGCGACCGGCATTCCATGGTCTTGCCGAAAGGATTCCTTTTGCGGCGGGTGGAACACGTTTCGGGTGCTACTCGGTACACGCCGCTTATTACAGGGCTAAAGTACCTGCCCGTATTCCTGTCTCTACGGTTTTAATCGGTTGCTCCCGAAAGCTTGTACGGAACGCGACCCTGGGGACTCCAGACTCCCAACACTCAACCGCATTACCGTCTTCGCTCTGTACAGCTTTTACGACCCCGCTGTCTTTCCACTCACAATATTTACGAACCCGATGATATCGAGCAGCTTCGATTCCAGAGCGATACTCGAGCAAACGTATCGAGCCTCCGCCATTATTTGGCCCGGCGAATGATACCGATACTCGGTCCAATATTGCTCGTTCATCGATAACTGTTACAGCGATGCCTCAATATTTTGTTAATGCTATATGTACGCGTGGGACGCGCTGAATGGAGTAGGGTAGACCGGGGGCGGTAGTAACAGGGGGGCGAATGTAACACGCTAAATATCTCAAAACATATAATAGATATTAACGCCAATTTTGGATATATGATGAAGAATGACATTTGGAATATACACATCCATGCCCTAAGAATACAGATACGCAATAGACATGGATAGTGAAGAAAATAACTTTTCGATACCCTAAAGTAACTTTTCCTTACTGACTTAAAATTGTAATATAAACACTCCCTTTGCAAGTATATGCTTGTTCGATTTTGTAATCTGTAATTCGACCTTTTTTTAAACTAATATTGATCGTTACTTGGCACTTTTAAGCGTCTCGTTAGTCAAAATTTATAATTTAAGTTCAAAAGCATGGTCGGGGACGATTGTAACATCCGCAGTCGGGGTCGGTTTTACCGCAACAGAACCGAATAGGGACAAAGAAGGCGAATAATATTGTCTTATTTGCATGAAATCATATAGCATAGCACAAGCAAACCAAATGAAAAATGGGTGCAATATACTGAATGTAAGGATTGATCTGATGAAGAATGCACCAGCCAAAATGTCTTTTATTTATGCCACAATTGCTACACCACGTAATTTGTTATAGATTTTACTTTTTTCATTTATTATTATAATTTAAATAAAAAAATATTTTAATTTTGTAAAGTTATATTTGTGCTACTATCGACTCCATGCAGTGTTACAACCGACCCGGGGTCAGGGACGGTTGTAACACTTTCTCCGCTTCTCATTTTTTATTAATAACCGGAATATTACTTGACATACAGCGAAACTGTTGTGGCTCAAATAATGTCAGATAAATAAGTAACATTTTCGTAAAAAAACTTTTGTTGTAACTGTAATAGTTTTTGCGTAATCGTATTCCAAAGTCAAAGTGTTACTACCGCCCCCGGTCTACCCTACCTATGATTGGCACAGGTATCGATGACGTCGCCTCGACTCTAACATTGCGTGTAGCAAAAGGGGTGCCCAGATCTCTCTGATATTCCGATGTCTACGTAACTGACAAATACGTTTGTCAAGTATCTACTTACGACTACTCAAATATCATAGAACAGATTCGATCGCAAATGGCTCTTCTACTCGGCGGGTAAATATTTGCACGCGTCGATTGGTCTTTGTCCAAGCACCGAGTGCAACACCCGTGCCTGCCTCGATTTCTACCAGTCACCGTCAACTGGTTAGCTAGCTTCGAGCCGATTGGAAATTCCTCGAGGATAATTGAATTAGTTCCATCGCTAGTGGCTGCGATGCAAGCGTCGCTACGTTTTTGCATCCAGGACCTTGGTCGAAAAACGATTAGCGGACCTGAGCCTTCTGGAATCAAGGGGGGACGGACGGTGGAGAGAGAGGGGGCCGTTGATAGATGAGATCGCGAAGATTTATGAGTGGGTGAACAGCGGGCAGGTCGGCTAATGAATGATGATCGGCGATTCGGAAATACTGGGCCGATGTCGCGGTGGATAGTGGATACCTAGGGTAAATCCGGGAGACGCGGTCGGGCCGGAGAGTTGGTCGTGTCGCTATATTTCAGAGTCTATACGTAAAAATGCATTAAAGTGCAGACCAATTACTACTCTAGAAGCCAAATGGTTGAATGAATAGCGTTATTTCGCTTCCTTCTGTGTGTTTTCTGGATTTATGGGCTATAAAAGGTAAATTGATGTTACATTTAACCTCTTTTGTCAAACAGCGGTTGTACAGAATCGTATTTAAAATATACTTCTAAGTTTATTTTCCTTTAATGTTTGGAATAATAAGATAGTAGAGATGTTGAGGGACAATGCAGCCAAAGTAATTGGCCATATTAACTCTTCATCTCAAAGCTAACAAGAAGACCATGTCTCGCTGCAGAAAGGTGAGATGGTCGAGTAATGATTTTTTTATTATTTTATTATTATTTTATTATTATTTTTGTTTATTTAGTTTATTTATTCATTTTTGTATTCAATTGCCTTGCTAATCGCCAGTAGGTAATTCACCTTTTCTTTGATGTTTTCTTTACTTGTTTAGCGTAAACAAATTAAATATCAATGAATAGTTGTATTCGCTCATAAATAATTTTGTTTTATCCTTTGTTAATTTTCCATGAATAATTATGTGAGTGGTCTCTGCCAACGACGAAAACCATTTCTCCCGGCACCTCGGGGGAGGTGGTCAGATGTCATGACTTCAGTTTTCAACCCGATTTACGGTAAATATTGTCTTAAAGCAAATGTCGACCAGTTTTTCTGAATCGGCATAAAATTCTGAACATATATCTATATTAGCTTTAATAGCCATTTTATATTAGGTCGACCGCGTCTCCCGGATTTACCCTATATCGATGAACGAGAACGGTTCCACCTCGCCCCTTTCTAGATCGTAACAGGGAAGGATTCTCCCCCAATCGCGATTCCACGATCGTTCCAGGACCTCGCGTTTCTTTCAATCACGATCCGACTCCTTGCTTGCCCGTCGCTGGCTCTAAGATACCGCGATCTAATTAATTCCTCCAATGTTTCCGCTTAAAGGAAAATTGAAGGAGATTATCCCCGTCTCGTTTGACTGGAAGCCGCCGCGCTTCCAAGTTTTTGCTGACTTCCCAGGACTCCCGCTAATTACTCTTGTTCCGCGTCGGCGAAGGATCCGCGGAAAGAATTTGCCGCTGATCAAACTTGGTGGAACGTATAGGGGAGAGTAGGATAAACCGGAACGGGTGGGTAAAGCGGAACATCAATGTTTCTCAGAGAAGAGCTGCGAATGAGTTGGTATCACGTGACATGGGGCCAAACAGTCCTCACAGCATTTCGTGACAGACCGCGATTTTTAAATCATAAAAAGAAAGTTTTTGTACGTTTACATTGTCTTCAAGTGGGTGTCCGCTTTACCCTACCACTTGAGCGAGGCGAAGATTGTGAATACCTCCGGTAAATCTCATTTTCCTCTGTTGCCAAATATTTTTCTTAACAAACTCTTTGATTTTCTTATAGTCCAAGGTCCACTTAAGGGGTTAGGCCACCTTGGACGGAGCAAAATTGCAGCCATTTTCGGCATTTTTTTTAGGAACATAATAAAATAAACAGAAAATTTAATATGAAGCCTGTTATTATACAACTCTCGCCGGAAAAAAATCGTATTTTTTTTCTTACAAAATGGCGGCGGTAGAGCCGTGATACGCAAGATCTTGTGGAGCGACGTTTTCCACGGTGTTCAATCTCACGGCTATACCGTTTGACTTAGAACACAAAACCAAAAAGATTTATTTTCTGCATGCCTAAAACTATGGAAGTACATAGGGAAATCCAGAAACTAATTAACTTAATTTGTCTCGAAATGGTGACCATGGAGAGAAAAAGTGCATTTTTTTTTTTTATAAAAGTGTCAATTGCACAGAAAATATTCAAGATATCGCAAAACCGCTACGTACTTCCATAGTTTTAGGCATGCAGAAAATAAATCTTTTTGGTTTTTTGTTCTAAGTCAAACGGTAACAAGTAAAAAAATTACGCCAAGTACATGAAACAAATAAATCACAAAAAATAAAAGATAATAATATAAATCACAAAAAAATAGAAGAAAATATATAATATCACAAAAAATAGAAGATAATAATATAAATCCCCCCAAAAATAGAAGAAAATATACAATAAATCAAAAAATAGAAGATAATTACAAAATAAAAAAAAGTTGTGAAATCAAAATGAGCTGCAAGTACATAAAGGTGCTTTCCCGCTGCGTGCAAAGACGACACTGTGTAACGCAATGTAAGATTCGGTGCTCTCCAACTCCGCTTAATAATATTAAGCAGATATATTTCTATAGAAATAAATATTTCAATACCAATAAATATTTTATTCAAAATACTTGGCGCTGCTCACCGAATTGGTGTTGCTAAACTGAATACATATGCATAAATTGCATTAATCTTTTTCTTTCTTTCTTGTGCGTGCGTTCGTGAATGTGTGTATGTGTGCGTTTTCATATGCTACGTATGACATTAGAGTTAAATATATGTAGAATAAATCTGACTGCGTTTGTAATATGTAATATGTATATGTTTATGTATTTTAGATTGTTAGGGAGTTATTGTAAATTATTAATACTAAGACAATTAACATTTTTTCGGTTTTGCAGCGCCAAGTATAGAAGAAAAATCTTACCGTTTCTGACAGATTCATGAGACGATATTATGATATCTCTGTCATGCGTGGACAGATTTTATTGAAATTTGGTCTTATTCGAAAGCTTATATGCGGTTTACATAAGAAAAATGCCTTTAAATTTAGAAAATATTGCAGGCATGATGAGATATTAATGAAATAAGTTTCAGGTTAGGTTGGATTAGCCGTTTCTCGAGTAAATGATAGCGGTAGCGACAGTCGACATATACAGGGTGTCTTTCCTGTACTTGGCGTCGAGACGCTACCGCGTCTCTAGATAGCCGTGAGATTGAACACCGTGGAAAACGTCGCTCCACAAGATCTTGCGTATCACGGCTCTACCGCCGCCATTTTGTAAGAAAAAAAATACGATTTTTTTCCGGCGAGAGTTGTATAATAACAGGCTTCATATTAAATTTTCTGTTTATTTTATTATCTTCCTAAAAAAAATGCCGAAAATGACTGCAATTTTGCTCCGTCCAAGGTGGCCTAACCCCTTAAGACTCCTGTTGAAGTCCCGCATTTTTTTCCCTTCAGATTTTATGTTATCACCCTCCAAAGTTAAGCGTTCCACTGTACCCTTCTCTCTCCTACGTATACCCACCTTCAGAGCTTGCTGAAACGCTGGATCCGCAAGCCAACAGCAGAGGCGTGGTGAAACTATGCACAAACGTACCTACCCCTCGGCTCCTTTCGCTCCCGATTGTTCCCCGTTTCACTGATTCGTCCCGAACGTCCTTAGCTCGCGCGAACTCTCGATCGCGCCCCCCACCCCGCCTGCGCATTAATTAAAAGCCGGCTGACCTAATTAGCTTCTTGGCAGAGACGCCCCGCGCTGTCAGGCGGCACAATGGGACACTCTTTTCAACGATCGACCCCTCTTTGACCGTGACGATATCTCCGCCGACAGAGTCGAGGCTGCCTTCTTCGAGCCCCTCTCCGCAATTCACGATATCTATTGGAAATGTAATTCCTATTAGCAGCGCTTCGATTCCCCGATCGGACGTCGCAATGAAAACCACTCGACCGTTTCATCTGTCCCGAGGAATCGACGCTCGCCTTCTATGGTCCGTAAATCGATCAGGGCCCCGCGTTGCCTTAAAAGTTATTACACGCGAGAGACTACGGGTGGGAAGTTTCGATGAGTCTCGGCGATTCGCGGTGTCTCGCCACTTTAACCGGAGGGTGTCCACTTGTCCGACAATCACTTGCTCGGGAGGAAAGACGTTTCTACGAAAGCGGTGGTGACCGGTGATGGTCGGCGGGCCGAAGGAGAAGCGTCGCCGTGTCGCGGCCGGGACAGGACGCGTCGTAACTCGCCGGCAGAGGGGAATATTCAGCGCAGTTTACCCCGCTCTCGTTGGATAAAACGCATAAATATGCAAATGTCGGCTCGCGTCCCATTTACCGGAGCCGCCCGAGTGGATTTCATTTAGCTCTCGACCAGTCCACCGGCGAGAAATAATCGTCTCCCTATGCCCGTCGCTGTCATCCCCCCAGTCACTTTCTTCCTCCTCATCCATCAAACTTTCTCGCCCCTGTCCACGACCCGGCTATTATAAATTCATTGGCCCGTTGCGTCAGACTATGTTTTGATCGGCAAACGAGTTTCCCAGCGCGTGGCTGGTCGAGGCGACGTTAACGCGAGTACCTTGGCAGAAGATCGTAGAAACGAAAGCCACTGTGATACAGTTCCATTCTACGATCGTGATGCATAGGGGAGAATAGAGTCCAAGGGTGAATGAGAAATGCGACGAACTCCACGACTTCGCCCCTATTTCCATCGGGACCAGTAACACGCGCCCGTTTGTCGCCAGCCTCGCCTTCGATCTATCAAGGATTCCAGACAGCGCTCCTGTTTCGAGGGTAGCTCGCAAGGGTATCTTCTGCCGGGGAAGAACGCGAGATCCAACGTAATCCAACGGGGATAAACAACTCGACTGGGGGAGAGCGCGAGCCGCGTTTACGATCGAGCTTTATGAAAGCGCGATCGCGTCGAGTGCCGCGGAACAGGAACAGCAGAGGGGACGACGAAGAGGTTCGTGCGTCCTGGATCAAGGATTCGAGCAACAATTTCAGGGTACGCGTCCTTTTTCCGAGAACAAACGAGAGGCGAGTGCGCCCTCGTTATTCGACGGAAGAGCGCGCGCTTCGGAAGACGGTACTTGTGATTTTTGACGAAGGTCGCCCGAGTGGCTAGGGAGAGGGCGCGGAAGGGTTGTCGCGCCCTCGGAGAGAAGGGCGAATGGCGCGGGGGTGAGAAATGGCGAGGAGTCTCCTCTGCCGCGCGACACGCGAGTCCTTTTGTCGAGGATTCGCAGGGACTGGGGTGTTCCTTCGAGGGAGCCTGCACCCCTGAACAACGAAAGGAATTACGCGCTGTAAGAAGCTCGGTGAAAGGGAACAGCGCCACGATTCCTTGCAGGAAGTACACGCTTGCGCGACAGCGAGCTTTCGGGGCAAACCGAAGTCGTTTCACGATGTCCTGTGATCAGTTATTCGAGGAGTTGAGGAATCAGGTACTCGTGCAAAGTTATTCGCACGATTTAGAGATGAGATGAAGGATAGGGTAAATCCGGGAGACGCGGTCGGGCCGGAGAGTTGGTCGTGTCGCTATATTTCAGAGTCTATACGTAAAAATCCATTAAAGTGCAGACCAATTACTTCTCTAGAAGCCAAATAGTTGAATGAATAGCGTTATTTCGCTTCCTTCTGTGTTTTTCTGGATTTATAGGCTATAAAAGGTAAATTGATGTTACATTTAACCTCTTTTGTCAAACAGCGGTTGTACAGAATCGTATTTAAAAAATACTTCTAAGTTTATTTTCCTTTAATGTTTGGAATAATAAGATAGTAGAGATATTGAGGGACAATGCAGCCAATGTATTTGGCCATATTAACTCTTCCTCTCAAAGCTAACGAGAAGACCATGTCTCGCTGCAGAAAGGTGAGATGGTCGAGTTATGATTTTTTTATTATTTTTGTTTATTTTTTTTTTTTATTATTATTTTATTATTATTTTGGTTTATTTAGTTTATTTATTAACTTTTGTATTCATTTGCCTTGCTAATCGCCAGTAGGTAATTCACTTTTTCTTTGATGTGTTCTTTACTTGTTTAGCGTAAACAAATTAAATATCAATGAATCCGTAGTTGTATTCACTCATAAATAATTTTGCTTTATCCTTTGTTAATTTTCCATGAATAATTATGTGAGTGGTCTCTGCCAACGACGAAAACCATTTCTCCCGGCACCTCGGGGGAGGTAGTCAGATGTCATGACTACAGTTTTCAACCCGATTTACAGTAAATATTGTCTTAAAGCAAATATCGACCAGTTTTTCTAAATCGGCATAAAATTCTGAACACATTAGGTTTGTTCTGATAAAATAAGTAATACCTATATTAGTTTTAATAGCCATTTTATATTAGGTCGACCGCGTCTCCCGGATTTACCCTATAGAGAAGATTCCCTCGCTATCTTGCCTGGAATGGAGACGAGAGCCGAGCTTTATCGAAATTTCGTGGAGATACCTAAGCAGTGTCGTCGCACATCGTGGCGATTGGCAATCCAATCTCCGGGCGCATCCGCCGCAGCCGCGACGAAACAAGCATCGCGTTCGAAAAGCCGGAGGATGAAAATGGAGGAAGGTCTTGGCGGTGTCGTCGCCGGTGTCGGGTGAACGCGTCCGCTCTTCGTTTCATAATACGCGACATTAACGCGACCGCGGTGAATAACGTCATTAACGTCGGAGGAGAAACCGGCGCTAGCAGAGAATGGAGCTTTCATCGATCCCGAATGCACGCTGGCAGAAACTCGTAAACAAGCAGGAAGCTTGCATCAAGATGGGCGAGGCGTTGCGCTCACGGTTCCCTGGCCGCTCGACGCCGCATCGTTTCAACGATTTACCGTCCGATTCCCTCGGGAGGAACAGAGACGGGGGACGAAGCGGAGATGGGAGCTGCCTTTGCATCGAATCGAGCCGCCGTACACGCCGCGAGAATGCTCGAGGAGCTTTCCAAGCGTGCTCCTTCCGCGAGCTTATCTATCCTTATCTATCCACCCCCGCGATGATTGCCCAATGACCCCGGCTCGTGGAATTGGAAGCAGCCCGATGCCAAGATTTGGCGAGCGTTCGCTAATTGGCGGAGCCAACGCTATTCCGCGACACGTTCCAGAGGACTACCGGTCCACCGAGTTCATTTAAACGCTCGGTCCGTTTTCTTGCACGGAGGAAAGGGGTCGGGTGAAGAAAAGTAGGCGCAAGGTCTTTTCAGATTCTATCCAGCTCAATTTAGTTCACTTACCGCGGGTTTGACCTCCATTTCGGCCGCCCTCCGCCTTTAATTCGCGCAGGATGTGACACTCTCGCTCGGTCCCTTCCCCCCGTGGCCGTTAAACCCGAGGGCCCGTTAAACGGGAACCATTTAGCATCGAGGGCATCATAACCCCCTTCTCTTCCGCTTTTTTCTTCCCTTCAGCCACCCACGCGCTCCATATCCGACGGCGATATTATTTTTACAGATGGACCCATCCGACGAGACGAGTCGTCCCCTCGGCCGAGTGCTGCTCGAAGGAGAGCGCGATTGCCATGTATCGATCGCCATACCGCGAGCCGTCCCGCGTCTCTCACTTAATTAAGACGTTAATGGAGACAGGCCGAAGAATCAAAGCGAATTTCACGCTTCCCCTTTCGACCCGGCGGCGAGCCATTAATTTAGCCAGGCAAAGGGCGACGCCGACCAAGGTTTAGCCGATCCGTAGCCAGCGGATCCGACGTATATTTGACGTTTGATCGATTGATCGCGGGACCACCCGCCCACGCGACCGAACCCTTGAATTTTCTTGCAGCGACCTATCGTCGGCTGTCTGTCTCCCTTCGCGTCTCCGCCTCGAGACGTCCATGTCTATCGAAATTTCATATCGAAATACTTCGCCGCGTCCCTAGGGGACCCCGCCAATCCTCCACGTACTATTCCCCCTGTCTGGCAGTCAGATCGGTAACCTTGAGTGGCCGGAGTCTTCTGTCTCGGCTATAATTAAGTGGGATTAACCGACGACAGAGAGTAATGGAGATTGTCCGGTGCAGACAGTAGCAAACAAGCCGAGTAGGAAAGTTATCGGGCGCCTATCTCGGCCAGCAAAGAACTTTCGTCGAACGCGACGAACTTTTCTTCCTCCCGGACAATGCCGGGGAATCTCGGGGCTGGATCGTAATTCACGGCGCGCACTTTTGCGAAAGCCGCGCGCAAGGGGGCAGGAAACGGTCGCGTGAGACAGGAAGGATATCCTGCGAGAAAGGAGAGTTAAAGGGACCGTCGCGCCACGTCGCCTCCTCTCGGAGCGATCTAACTTTAGAATCGGTTTAGTCACCTACCTTTCCTACCCACGCGCACCGTCCCACCTACTCCACCTCCCTCTTATCTGCCGATGCCGGGCTGAAGGTAGGCAGCCCGGGCATTGTTAACGACCTCCACGCGCGGAGGTGGAACCCTCGCGTAGGGGAACACCTCCTGCCCCGACGATAATCCTTGGACCTGGCTAGAAAAGGCGCGCGAATTCGCTGCCACGGATTAGCGATGACGACTTCGTCTCCACTACCAAGTGCTACAGGGTTTCCAGGGATGGCAGGTCAAGGCGAAGGTTCAGACAACCGTTCCCCAGGGAGCGAGTGAACTCTGGGATTCATTGACAGGCATTTGATTCGACGTCCGACTCATGCATTGGCGTCAATGCTCCTCTCGGGAACCCAGGTGGATACGCACAAAGGAATACCGTTCCTAGCACTCCCACCGCAGGGAAAGCCAGCATGCAGCTTCCTGGAGGAGCCAGAGAAGCCTAGGTCGAAGCGCTTCCCGGTACCAAAGATGTGCGGACAAACCGCGGTGGGCCGCATCGGTAAACAGACTCGGGAGATTGGCTAACGCCGATTTATACCAGGTCGAGTTAGGCAAGGGAGGGAAGCTCTCAGAGGGAGAAGCTAGTCGTGAAATCTTGACGAAGTTTAGCCTAAGACGGCGAGGAGCAGCTGCAACGAGAGGCAGCTGCTGGTGCACGGCTGGCTACCCGCCTAGACGCATCTCGACCGTTCGCGCGTCTGTTTGCCTCGTCCTGTTTGCGTGTGGGCGGTGAAAGGGGGAGGACGAAGGAGTAAACTGTGTTGTAGATGTAGGTAAGCCGGGACTGTAAATACCGCATCGTTGCTGCCTACCTCGCGCACCAGGGGAGGCACGTCCGGCATGGTATATCGCCTTATGCCTCATCTCGCCAGCCGTACCAGCCTCCTACGGCGCACCGGCCAAGGGTAAAATATAATAAATCGAAGCGCTACGACGATTTTAAACGGAGAATAGGCCGAGGATCCTCTCCAAGGGGCCCGTGATTAAACCATCCTCCAGCTCCGTGCGCTCGCCCGCTATTGCTTTATCCTTGGATTCGTCTCTGCCGCGGATGCCCCATTGTGATCGCGATCGCGGGTGGAATCCTCTCGACGCACCAACTGGGGGAAAGGTATGGCGGACTCTGGGATATACAAGGTGGCCTGTAACCGATTAACCCTCCGCTGGCGGAGCCCGGGGCTTTTCAGTTTCGCGATTTCACTGTTTATGTTTATTTCGATGCGCGAAACGGAAGAGCGTTGCTTAGGGGTGAGACACTTGGAAAAGAAGACGTGGGTCACAAATGATCCAAGGAAGATTCGAGAGTTAATGCAAGCAGTTGCAACCCCCAGTGGCGGGTTTGAAGATTTGACGCCCCTAGGCTAAGCAAGCGTCTACCCACTTTTCCGCGAAATATCCCCAAATATTTTAATTTAAAAGAGTTGAGAGACCATTTCGAAATTAATTCAATACGACAACTCACATCTGAGTCATTTCTAATTCGCTAAATGAAAAAAAAAGTGAATTGTTTTTAAAGTTGTCTCAAGCTTCCGTGTTTAAACCTTTTCCAATTTCTTTCGCCCAAAATTTGCCGCTCCCTAAAATTTTATCGTTTCCTAAAATTTGTTGCTCTCCAAAATTTATTGCTCCCCAAGATTTGCCGCCATAGGCTGCATCCTACCTAGCCTATACCTACCCAAATCCGCTCCTGACAACTCCCCAGGGGTTCGTCCCGACTCTACATCCATTTTCAGCTAGCTGCTGGGATATGAATTTTTCCCAAGTGCAGTGGCACACCCCGCCAGAGGAGTTACGCCCTCAAGCGTACATACACGTTGCGCCGTAACACCCTGACTTGCTCCGAAAAATTCACTCGGAAGCACATTCCGAAGTTCGCCACAGCTGTCGTGCCGATATCGAGGAAACCGTTGGCGCGTGACATCCGTCCACTTCGGAGTTTTGCTCCAGACTGTTCTTCTCTCTTCGCGAAGGACGTGCAAACTCACACGGCCGATCGGCTGGGTGACCAAAGCCGAATTCACGATTCCTCGCGGGATTGTTTCTGAATTGCGACACACGGCCAGCAGCCGCACAGTGGCGTGTTTATAGGGAAAAATTGTGAATAAATTATTTTATGCCCTATTCCTACGTATTTTGACCTGCTGATTTCAAATATATTGTTATTTTTGTTGTAAACTAAAAAGTGGTAAAAATGAAGGTTTTATTTGTTTTAAAAAAATCATAACTCATAAACTATTTATATGTATGAAAAGAGGTTATCCAATGGTATTTCTGCATATATTTACAAAATACAAAAACTGAATTTTAAGGGTTGGTGGTGGGGGTAACTTGAAAGGTATGGATGTTTTGAAAATTAATTTTACTCGGTTTTGTAGATATACAAAAAAGATGTAACTTGTGTTTTAACTTCTTTTCGATATCTCTCACCATTCTCGAGATATTCCACAAAAATAAAATTCTGTTTTTTTCCAGGGGTAATTTTACCCCCTAAAACCGTACGATGGCACCAACAAAAATATAGTTATGTTACGACTGAATTACTGCACAATTACTACACTATTTGCACACCATGTTTCATTTGTGTCATAACTTGCTTTGTGCATGATTTTCTTGTGGTCAGTTATTTTTGTACCTCTTCTTATAACTTTGAGGGGTGGTTTTACTCCCTAAATATGCAAATTGAGCAAAATAAAAAGACACATATTTCTTATTTTCCGGCCCTCTAAAACATATTCAAAATCCAAAGCAATTGGAGGGAACCTCTCCTTTTAAATCATAAAAAAGGTGACGATTTGCTGCCTAGTTACTTTTACTTTACAATGGTTTTCGGCACCTAACACAAAAAGTTGCGCCTAGTAGCAGCTGATTCCTTTTCTATTCGATAGTATACACTTCTGCCTTCCTTATGAAACAACTTTCAGCGTGTCACATTGTGTCACATTTTTTATATACGTAAAATTGCCGCAAATAAAATGTGCTTATCTAAGAACGTTACAGAAAATGTTTAAAAAATCGGAAAACGTTGTTCTATGGATCATTTTGTTTGCCTTAAAATATACTATACTGTCAACTATCCCACAGATTTGTTGCAATTTTTGATACGCCAAACACAGAAGAAATAGAACGCCCCCAGAAGTGCCTCAAAAATGTTGCTCAACTTTAAACATTTATAGAGCAGTTGGTATTTCTTTGAAGGAAAAAACAAACTTTGACCATTATACTAGACATATTTAAGAACATTTTCATGTGTTTACATTTTCATTATCTGTCAAATCGGAAATTGTCTTTATTCACAATTCCCTAGAAAACACGCCACTGTGAGCCGGTTACGTCACCGTGTGCCCGAGAATCGGCACCGAGGCAATTCGAAGCTCGGCCCGCAGAAATCGCCGCGGTGTTCCCGATGGGGCGCGGCACTTTCTCTCCTCCCTTCTCTCTCTCTCTCTCTCTCGATCCCGCGATACGCGTCCGAGCCCGCTCGTTCTTTTCGCCTCGTTATTTACGGCGCCCGTAACGTTACGCGGAAACGGCGGATAAGTAAATTTCCTCGGCGACGATTAAATACCTGGACGTTTCGAAACGCGTGAGATCTGTCCCGCCGTAAATTACCCGCGAACCCGATTGGGCGAACAAAGCGGCGCGTCCGTAAAAAAGCGACGCGACACAAGTCCGTTCGGTAAAAACCGAACGTCGTGGACTTTGAGGATTACGAAACCGTGGTGCTCCTCGAGATAAATCGCGAGACGAGGTGTCTCCTAGCCAGGAGAAAAGCTTGGAAAAGTGTTCGCGTAAAAGGGACCTCGCTTGTTTGTCCGACTCGAGGAAGATTGAAAAACTGGCGCAGCGATGGGAATTTCAGTTAGCAAAGGGAGCGGTGATTGATCTAATTGGAGGAATGCACAGGGGAGGCAGAGAAGCGAGGTTCGATCGCCGCTGGTTTTTGGCAACCAGCGGGGCTTGCAGCGAGAGGAGCAAGTCCCTCGCGAGGGAGGCTTTAACCTTATTCCCGTCACGTAGTTGGCGGCCGACCAAGTCCTCCCAGATATCCGTAACCGAGCTATAAGGACCCTTTAAATGTCGGTCATCCGTCTCGGGTCCTGCAACGAGTTGGCTCGCGAAATCGCTTCGCCGTGGCTCGTTTCTCGGTCAGGTATACACCTATGCGTCAACGAGATGTCGTTCTGGCTGACCTTCCAATATGCTGATCCCGTCGAATCGGTCCCCGCGTTTCATGCTCCGCGAATCACCCGAGGATTTAATCTGTAGCGAAGGCTGCGCGCGCTTTATCGAAACCGACGGCCGATTCGAATCCGAGAGAAACCACTTGGATTACCATTCGTTTGCAGAAAGCTGCTCGAGTGTCTTCTCAAAGCGTAGGGACGTTCCACTCGAGAAGGGTCACTGGGACGAATCGATACAGGTCGCTTCGGTCAATCGTTTCGTCGGCCTTTCGAGACCAGTCAATCAGCGACAACCTCGCGGGACTCGGGCGGATATTGCGTCCCACTGATGTCCCGCTTCGAAAACAAAGTTCGCAGCTGCTCCAGAACTTTCAACACCCCCGCCGAATGGCACCGTTTAAAGCCGAACCCTCGACGAAACGAAACGAAGGTCCATCGGAGGACCGGAGTGCCTCGGCGCGTGTTAATCTGTTCCGGGGGATGACGAACCGCGAGCAAGGTGGACGCTCAGTTTCCATCCACGCGGCAGGGTTACAATTCCGAGTTTAATAATAGTAATCCCAGGGGGAGAGCGGCGCCGTTCGTGGCTAGGTGGATGCAAGCTAATTCACGATGACCGAGCGCCGTGCTGCTACTTATCATGATAAATCCTATATACGGGGATCGGCACGGCCGCCTAAGACGGTGAAATATTTCCGCGATAAACATAACCCTCCGCCGTGGCTTCCCACGCCTCTCCGCGTGTCCGCTTCGCTGCTCCACCAATCCCGCGAGTCGCGCTTTGTAGGGTCCTCGACAGTTTCTTTCCCTCGTCCGCGTATCCGAAGAGGTTGAGGAGATTTCGGTATCTGGGAGTATCGGTGGCCGAAATCGGTTGGACATGTTTGAGCTCGCGGAGAAGGTGAGGGGGTAAAGAGAAACCGCGAGAAATAGTTCATGAACGCCTCCTCGATACCAGATTCGCGAAAAAGAGGACCACGAGCCGCGCGAATCCAAGGGGGAGGTTCGACCGAAAAGTGCGAGCCGCATTATCCTCGAGGATTTATGCGGCTCCTCTCCCAAACGCATTCATCATTCCACGGTGTCGGCGGTTCGCTTTCAACCCACTCCCTCTCACTCTCTCTTCCTCTCTCTCTCTCTCTCTCTCTCTCTCTCTCTCTCTCTCTCTCTCTCTCTCCTCTCTCTCTCTCTCTCTCTGTCTGCTGGTCCTCTCTCCTTTGGCCTTCGCGTCTCGAGCTCTCCCTGGCTCGCCGTTTCGAGCAGAACTCTTTGCCGAACTCTGCCACGCCGTCTCCTTTTCGCGACGCGTCTCAACACGACCGTCTACGCGGGCTAGACACTCTCACTCTTCTCTCCTTTCTCTCTCTCTCTCTCTCTCTCTCTCTCTCTCTCGCTGAGAGTTCCTGCAGCTTCTGCTTCTACCACCATTTCCACTCACATCGCTTTCGTCCCTGGGGAACTACACGGTTCCTGATGACCTGTTTCGGGAGCAATGAGGGTTGCCACTTTCCAGAGACCCTTGTGTATGGTCTCTCGGACGTGAGAGCTTCAACAAACTGCCTGCTCGACAGGGTGGAGAAGGGTACCAACAAAAGGCGTTCGATTCGACACCTCGTTGAGCCGGTTCGCGCGAGGCTGCACTTTAGGGCGGCGCTCGTTAACGAGGCTTCGACGGCTTCTCGGTAATTAATGCGTCAACGCTGTTGTGGATAAACAGAGGGGACGTACGCGAAAATGGACGAGCTGGTGCAGCCGCGCCAGTACTGTGGGAACAGCTGCGCGCAAAGTCACCGAACGCCCTTTTTTCATTGAAAACCTGCGGTACACTGCGACCCCATCTGTGACACACCGGGGGCGAACGCCCCAGAGACGTCCAGATTTGTCGTTTTGTTCCAGAGACCAGCGGGAATAGATCTTGGATTTCGATCGCGAGGACGAGTCAAGTGAAAAGACTTCTTCCTTTAAAGAACCACGTCGGTTTAGCGTGCAGTTGGAAGACCCGTCGCGTACGTCTCCCAGAAAGCAGCTCGTGGTGCGAGACGAGCCCAGGCTTACGTAAATCGGCCGCACGCACGCCGCGGGAGGAGGCGGTTCAACGCTCGGAGTTTTTCGAATCGGTCGTTCGCCGGGGCCGAAATTTGCATTTAAAACCACGGCCGGGGGCAAGGAAAATAAAAGGAAGCGCGCGGCCCGCGATTTGACGAGCTCAGACGCGTCGGGATAAAAGGATCGCAGTCGGCGGGGACCAGAGTAAAAAGAACCAAGCCAAACGAAAGGACCGGTCGATGTTCACCGAGAACAACGCGACTCCGTGCTGGAGAACGCTTCGACCCGATCAACGGGTCAACACTGTAACCCACGCGCACTTTATTGGCCAGCTCGGTTACTTCGGTAACCCGAAAATTTCGAGATTTTTAAACTTTGCCGGTTTCCAGGGGACCTTAACCGAAGGGTCAGACAATTTTTCTTTTCTGCTACTTTCTGGTTCTTTAAACGTTTTTTCGTTTAAGAGCCATTCTACTTTGCCGGTCGAACAAGAGGTTCGATTTTCATGAATTATTTTTCTCGAGCTGTTGTACAGATTTTAATGTTTTTTGTTTGGTTAAGGTAGTACTACCGATACGCCTTGAGTCAAGTGCGTGTTAGATCGTCCTTTGACTTCCGTGGTGATTTGATTTGGCAACGTAGCACGATTGATTGTGTAGTTTTCTTCGGCTCGCTTGAAGCTTGAAGTTAGCATTGTATAGAGATATATAATAAACAAATGTTATAAATATATGTTACTTGCAATAAAAGTTAATATGTTTGAATAATTGTTATTTTTATTATTTTGTATAATACTATTTTATTATTTATGTATTAATTCATCTAATTCTTTTAAAATTCTGATAGAAAGAGCGTCGAGTATCGCTTGTACATACTACGCGCATTTCAAACTGCGCGGTCTTACCAACCTCTGCGACGTTTCCAAATCGTGCGTATAATGGCCGAGTGAGCACAGATAATTTTATTCATTTGCTTATATTAGCTATAAAAATTGGTGAATCAACATTTGGATACATGCATTATGTTTATGGAATATTAAATCTATATTTCTCTCAGTTTCATCAAAAACTGAACTGGCTATTAATGTGAATTTTTGTTGAAAACGTCATTTTCCATAAGACTACGTATTAATAGTGGAAACGTAAAATTGTTAATAACTTTTTCTGGGTTGGTGTAGATTTCCAAAAATGTACATGAGTCAGTGTAAGGTCAAAACAAACTACTGTACAAAGTTTCAGAATTTTCTGAACAGTATTTCAAACCCGGTAGTACTACCTTAAATGTTTATTATTCCTGGCTGTATAGAATTGTATTTTTCATATTTCCAAAATATAATTACAAATGTGTGGATTTAAGTCGCAATGGAAACATGAAAATACGGTTCAATACAGCAAGAAATAATAAACATTTAACAAAAAAATAAAAGATTAAAATCCGTACATTAGTTCTTGAAAAAAATTCATGAAAATAGGCCTCTTTTTCGACCGGCAAAGTAGAATGGACCCTGCAAGGACAAAGTTCTATTAAGGTCCCCCACAAAGCTGCAAAGTGGCAAAAATTTTGAATTTTCGGGTTACCGAGGTTCCCTTGCGAGTTCGATTTCAACGAAGAGTGGATGTGATGGAGATTTCCCCTTTCCTTTTAGGGGTGCTCATCAATGGAACTTACTCCATGGTTCCCCCGAGCAGTATCACGTTGAGAGCTCGCAGCGCATCGAAGCAGCTGTTTCGCTACGTAGCTCCGGGAGCCTCGACAGGAATCTCCAATTTCTCGGCGGATCTGTTCGCAGGTCCATAAGCAACGCGGGTAACTCGAGGTGAACGGAGAAGAGGCTGCGGCGCGCAGGCAAGGCCGGCTGAGAGAAGGAGAGAAATTTCGGTTTTTCATTGCGAGTAAAACCACCTGCCAGCGTGAATCTCCGCATAAATTCTCCTCTCCCCGGCCAATAAATCCTGCGTGGGCCCCTCTTCTTGGTTGTAAAACGTCGCGTCGGCGAGCCAGCGTTATATTCGCTATCCACCGGAACTCTGCCCTCCCAGCCCCTCTTCATCCTCCTCCTCGCTACTCGTCCAGACGCCGCGGTGCCCGGCGACCTTCTCCCCGACGCTTTCTTACCCCCTCGCTCCTCTCCGGGAGGAACATCGCGCTTTTCGCGGACACCGGTCTTCCCCACGCCTGCACCCCTCGACAAGCTCAGCAACGAAATGGCCCTCGCGGTTTAATTAAAATCCGGAATCCTCCTCGCGAACCGTCAACCACCTAATATACGATCCCAGCCACCGAGGTCGGTCCCTCTGCCCTGTCTGCGATGAATATACCGTTGTTTATCGATTCTCGGATCCGCGGGTGCACAGAGATCGCAGGTGATCGCAGGTGATCTCAGCACGACGCGATGATTCTTCGAGCGCACAAAGGAGGCGGCGTGGACGAGGCGGAGAGGAGGTAAAAGCGTAGAGCGGTGGCACGAAAAGAAAAGTGAAGGGAGGAAGAGGCTGGACGGTTGCGCGCACGGGGCTCACCTTGTTTTTCCAGCCGCGGTATTCATTTCAAGGACAGGAGAAACATTTCGATCGGTTGTAAGGGCGATTCCCGGCGCAGATTTTCTGCGGGGCAGCTAGCAAAAGGATGCACTAAATCTTGCCCGGATATCTCGCGAGTATATCAGAGTCAGTGTGGCAGCGGGGTGCCCGATGCGGCTACGCTGCGCTCCGCGGTGAAACAACGCGCCTGGAGAGACTGAGAGGAACAGAGGGGATAGAGGAAGAGGAGAGAGAGAGAGAGAGAGAGAGAGAGAGAGGGGGGGGGCGTTGCAGTTGCTGCTTCTGCTGTTGCACCGCGTCCCCGTGGTTGCATTCTAGCTGCTGCCGGTTGTTACCGGTGCTTCGATCAGGCACGTATCGACCGTTTCTGCGAATCTTTTCGCGAGATGCATCCTCGACCCTTGGACGCCGTGAGAGGATGCACCTGGCGATGCAGAGACGCCTCCGAGCGCTTCGCGCTGCCTGCTCCCCCAACGTTTAATAAATCGAGCGTCCTTCGAGCCGGCTGGAAGCCTGCGAGGGCCTAGACCGGCTCGAAAAACCGCATCGAATTTTCTCATCATCAACGCCCCAAGTCCCACTGCCGGGGAAAAACGATTCCCGATCGCCGTTTTCACCGGCGAACGTCGTAAATTCCACGAGCGAACCGGCCGAGCTGCCCGACGGTGTTCCGGGATCCTCGTCGAGATCCTCGCGGGGGTGGCTTCCCCTTTCGCACGGAAATACAGTGCTGTTCAAATGACTTACGATTTGCAGAAAATATGATATTTCTTCACTGCTTGTAACCCTTCAACTCCCAGTGTTGCACCGGTGCAACACTTGTTTTAAAAGTGCCTAAAATTCTATCGCCCGTTTATATTTAATACTTAAGTAGAATAATTATAGTAATTATAGAATATATAAGAAAATCAAACATTCAAAATCATTCTCTTCAAAAATGTATTGTGGATTATTATAAAAAAAAAATAAATCGATATTATCGATTTCAAAATAATAAGATACAACATATATGTATATTAGGGTATTTCATATTATTGGGTTAAAATTAAAATATTACTATTTTTTTTTACTTTGCTCATGCCCTGATTCCTATTAATATAAAAAGAATATCTGACAAATTTTAGGAAGATTGAGTAATATTTAGAGGTTGCGCACCTTGCACACTAAATAATGTGTAATAGGCTAAGGAAACACGATTTCCAATGATAATTATTTTTATTCTCAAGTGCTTGAAAAATAAAGTAAACTTCAAAGAAGACTTAGACGTATTCTTAGATAAATTTACATTTTATTATTATTATTATTGTTCACACCTATAAAAATTCTGTACCTCATTATTTTACCCACATTTTTAAAACCTGAAAAAGCGAAAATATGTAGGGTAGACCGGGGGCGGTAGTAACAGGGGGTGCGAATGTAACGCGCTTATATCTCAAAACATATAATGGATATTAACACCAATTTTAGATATATGTTAAACAATGACATTTGGAATCCATGTCCTAGCAGTATTGATACGCAATAGACATGGATAGTGAACAAAATAACTTATCGATACCCTACAGTAACTTTTTCTTACTCACTTATGATTGTAATGTAAACACACCCTTTGCAAGTATATGTGCTTTTTTTAATCTGCAATTTGCCTTTTTTCAAAGTAATACTGATCGTTACTTAGCACTTTTAAGTGTCTCGTTAGTCACAATTTATGATTGAAGTTCAAAAGCATGGTCGAGTGCGATTGTAACATCGGCAGTCGGGGTCGGTTGTACCGCAACAGAACCGAATAGTGTCAAAGAAGGCGAATAATATTGTCTTGTTTGCATAGAATCCATGCAGTATTACAACCGATCCGGAGTCAGAGACGGCTGCAACACTTTAAGCGTTAGGGCTATAACTAGGGCTGTTCGGGTGCTCGAATATTCGGGCGGCTTGAAGTTCGGATCGAGCCGGGACTCGGTTTTCGAGCCGAGCCGGATACCCATCAAATTCGGGCGGCCCGAAAAATCCGAGTAGCTCGAATTTGTTTCGGGCGGCTTGAAAAATCTGAGTAGTCCGAATCGTTTCGGGCCGCCGGCGTACGTCTTGAATGTGGTTCGAACAGTGCGTACAAGGCGTACGGATTTTCCGAGCCCGGATTTTTCAAGCCGCCCGAAACAAATTCGAGCTACTCGGATTTTTCGGGCCGCCCGAATTTGACGGGTATCCGGCTCGGCCCGGTCAGTCGTGCCGAGCCAGGCTCGGCTCGTTTTATTCGAGTACCCGAACAGCTCTAGCTATAACACTCCGCTTCTCATTTTTTATTAATAACTTGGATATTACTTGACATACAGTGAAACTGTTGTGAATCAATGATGTCAGATAAGTAAGTAACATTTCCGTATAAGAGTTTTTGTTGTAAATGTAATAGTTCCTGCGTAATTGCATTCCAAAGTCAAAGTGTTACTACCGCCCCAGGCCTACCCTAGTGATAAAACTGTGCAACCCCTAAATATTATTAAATTTGTCTAAAATTTGGCATACAGATCACTTAGATAAATAGAACCAAGGGGGGCGAGCGAAGTTACGTGAAAATAGCACCTTTGGAAAATTGAAACACCTAATAATTACTGTATTTATTCAGTCTCACAATTTTGAAATAACGGTTCAAAAGTCTGGGCGTTAAAGGGTTAATTTAAAGTGGCAAGTAAAGCAGAATTTGTCAAAGTTCCCCAATAAATTTGCAACGTTATGAACGACGGTGTAACTAACAAACAACGATCAAATATCGTCCCCTCCTCGCGTCAGCCGCAAAGCTGAAAGTTTGAAACAATGCAGCTGCAGATGCGCCGATTTAATGTACACTCGGGGGAGATGGACGAGGATGCGTTCGATCACGCTGACCGCCTCAGCTTCCGCGGTATCGGTGTATCGATAAACGATACCGGAAAGCGGACCGTCCGACTCGCGCGAAAGTGCCCCACCGGTCGAATCGATACGGCCCTGGGTTCACTGCACCGAGTTAGAAGCGTTCGCCGGGTACAATGGAGCTGGCGCTGTGACCCCCGATGACCCAAAAGTCCGAATCTCAGGGTTAAAACGACCTCGTTGCCGGCTATCCCAGCACGGCGACCGCGCGATCTCCCCGCCGCGGTAGGAGCGAGGGACGCGAACGGCCGAGCGAAAGGGGAAGGGAAAAGGTAGACGCGAGTGCATTATGCGCGGGTACACGCGCGTCGGCTCGCGGAGATGTGGCAGGGTGCGTGTAAAGGCGGCGAAGGAGTCCCCTTATCCCGAAAGAACCGCCGCGGATACCGCGGCGAGGGTACACCAACCTAATGGGCCTCCATTTCAACGGGGCCTGGTCCCATTAAATTCGCACACGAGCCTCGCTATCTGCCTGTTACTCGGAATTATCGTCGCCTGGATAAACATACATCGAGAGCCCGCGTTGCTTTCGGCCGCCCGCGAATCCGTTACTCCTGTTCTCCAACGATCAAGCCACCGACAAGGACGCGACGCAAGGGGAAAGGGACCCAGTTCGCGCAGATTTCGGCGCGGAGTGCACTTTCCCTCGGTGCGCGCCGGATGAAGTAATTCAGGGAATTACTTTTACCTGCGCCAGGCCGCGGGTCCGGCTCGGTCGACCTTGAAATTCGGAAGAGTGGCTGGCGCGAGAAGGGGAGAGTGGTTTGGCCAGAAACTCGGGGCATCGTCGCCTCGTCGATCCATCACGCTGACGAGCACCGGCACTGAGTGCGTGACGCGCGATACGCGGCGAAGAAAGTGCATCCAATAACCGAGAAGTACGCCCCGACTGTTTTATATACCCTTTACGATCGTAGTTTTCGCGGGCCAACTAAAGGGCCCAAGAGACACGATAAGGAATTCTTCTTAAAGAATCCTCTTCGCAGGGGGAGCCGCGGGGAGTGTCGAGACCCACTGGTACACTGGCACGCATACGAATCCGAGGTATCTCTTCCCCCTCGTGTCTGTTTCAGGACGTGGCAGGTCTTCTCCATAGGCATATCCTGCCAGTCTCTTTCCGAGCGCGCGCTTTCTCGCTTCTTTCATACTTTTTGCGGTCCGTGCTTTATCCTTTTTAGCATCCCCTCACCAGGCGCCGCTCGCCGAGTCTTTTTAACTTGGCTCGTTTTGTTTGCCGCTTCTTCGGGACTTCATCCTCCACCTGTTTCAATCCACCCCACCCCTCTGCCAGCTTCTTCGATCTTTTTATTGCGGCAGCCTCGCTCCTCAAGGATTTTCCTGGCTCCTTCGTTCCTGCGCTCCATCCCCGGCAACTCCTCCGGCCTCCGCGCTGGATCCTTTTAATCTCCGTCGTTTCATTTCGCGACTGTCGTTCATCTTGCTTCGATCCTTCGTCTTTTTTCACCAGCTCCTCCACGCTTCTTTTCATCCTGCTCGTTTCTTTTCCCTCCCTGGCGCTGGATCCCCAGTGTCCACGTTCCACTTTCAGCGTTTTTGTTCCCGGCTGGTTTTCACCTTCGCTCTACGTTCCGTTATACCCTCTTCGTTCTTGCTTCGACCCACTCCTCTTTCTTTCTCTCTACTTTATCGATTTCTCGAAGCCGTTCGCCTCGAAGGGGCACTCGATGCGTCCCTTTCGGGGGCTCCTCCACCCCCCCCCCGCTCCACCGTCCCAACCCCTTTTCTTCCCTCGTTAATCCTTAACGTTTTATTACGCCAACTCGGGCCATTTCGCCGCACGGATTTTCGACAGATTACAGGCAACTCCACCCTGCCACGCTAATTCTTTTAAATCCCTTCAACCACGATCCATCTGCCTCCCGACCAACCTTTGGCCCCGAAGGAGCGCGCGAGCCGAGTGGAGGAAATCGAGTGGCGGAGACGAGAAGACACAATTTCAAAGACCCCCTTTTTAATTAAGCGGGCAAACGAGCTTTCGACGACGGCACGGCTCACCGATAAACCTTTAATGACAGCCGAGCCCTCCTCGACCGGGATCCTCTCCCGTTGTTAAACCCCCTTTTTCCCTATCCCCGCTCCTCCGCCGGTTATTATTTCTCCTTTCTTCCATATCGGGCTACCGTGCAATCTCAAAGTTCGCCTTCGACTCCGCGCAGCCCGTGCGCCTCCGGCGAGCTTCACTTGCAGCGATACGTTTCTGTAACCGTGTTCCTCCCCGGCAGAGTTCATTTCGACGACGAGCAGGGAAAACCGCTTCGAGGGTGTTTCGAAATTTCCTGAAAGCAATTCGACCGTTGCTAGTCCGCGCAGGACGTCGCGAACAATGGAATAATTTTCTTTCCCGTATATTCCTCGACTCGGGGGGAAAAGTAAGGCTTTGAACGAAAATTCGGTAGAATCCGTGGCCCAAGATCTCCATTCTTCCGTGCCGGCAAGCATCGAGTATCTATCGGTGCAAACGTTTTTCTAGCAAAATTGAAAGTAGCCCGCCCATTTGAGAAAGGAGAAGCAAAGGCACCAGGCAGATTTCACACCGCGCGGACGATCTATTTATTTCTGGCACGCGACAACGCGGAATCCTCGACTGACGAGCAAGCATCCGCAGTGCGGATCTCTCGCTGGTACATACGGGGACGCGGGCAGACGGACACGACGCTCGTACAATGCTGGCAAAGCCTGTCCGATCGCGAGAATCTGCATCAATGGAGTCTACCGTTGGCATCCACGATTTCAGCCACTTACGCTCGACTGACATGTTGCGCGCGTGTCGACTCCAACTTTTTAAAGGGTAACTGCTGTCTTATATTAAACAGATTGATTTCTAACGCATGGGGATTTGCGCACGTATCAGTTCAAGTCCTCTTTTCGTTACAATCATTAAAAGTGTTAAGTAGTAGGTAACCAGAACACCAGCAATCCACTGCTGACACTTTTACGAAGATCTAGGTAATGGCTTTTCATTACCGAATGGCCTATTGCTGTATTTGTCCTTATGGGTCTAATGCTTATTTTTAACACCGAACCATCGCGGAATTGATATGTGCGCATAGAGCTTAAAAGTTCCTTGGAGCTAACTAGATATACCGGAGTTTTCCAACCCCTTTTTGAGTCGCGATCCCCTTTTATAATACTCAAATAACCTGCGACTCCCACCCCCGTATAAGGTAAAGTAAATTTAATAAGGTAAATAAAGCATATTAAAATGAGGTATTTCAGAATATAATTCTAACTTGATAATTAAAATAAATAAGTGCTAAAAATCGCCAAATAAAAATAATCGTGGCGATCCCCGAGAAAACACTTTCATCGAGATATAGGGTAAATCCGGGACACGCGGTCGACCTAATATAAATTGGCTATTAAAACTAATATTACTAGATATTACTTACTTTATCAGAACAAACCTAATATGTTCAGAATTTTATGCCGATTCAGAAAAACTGGTCGATATTTGCTTTAAGACAATATTTACTGTAAATCGGGTTGAAAACTGAAGTCATGACATCTGACCACCTCACCCGAGGTGCCGGGAGAAATGGTTTTCGTCGTTGGCAGAGACCACTCACATAATTATTCATGGAAAATTAACAAAGGATAAAGCAAAATTATTTATGAGTGAATACAACTACGGATTCATTGATATTTAATTTGTTTACGCTAAACAAGTAAAAAACACATCAAAGAAAAAGTGAATTACCTACTGGCGATTAGCAAGGCAAATGAATACAAAAGTGAATAAATAAACTAAATAAACAAAAATAATAATAAAATATTAATATAAAATAAAAAAATAAACAAAAATAATAAAAAAAATCATAACTCGACCATCTCACCTTTCTGCAGCGAGACATGGTCTTCTCGTTAGCTTTGAGAGAAAGAGTTAATATGGCCAAATACTTTGGCTGCATTGTCCCTCGATGTCTCTACTATCTTATTATTCCAAACATTAAAGGAAAATAAACTTAGAAGTATATTTTAAATACGATTCTGTACGATCGCTGTTTGACAAAAGAGGTTAAGGCAGGATACCACCTTTGCACTTAAATAAAATTGAAATTTTTTTTTGTTCTCAAAGTACTCTTTCAAGTGTATAGAATCGAAATTCATTCATTAGAAAGGTGGCCGGAACCTTTTTCTTGTGTAAAAACCGGATTGGAGCAGATATATAAATCTATATAAAACTTTAAACGCGTTTTTCTCGAAACGATGTTTTCCAAATCAGCGTGTCAGATTACTCCTACAATTTTCATCGGATTGACTTGAAACTTTGCACAATTCTTCCGATTGGTGTAATCTAACGATGTACGTAGGACTTTTGCTGTAGCGTTGTTATATTTCTTTTGGTGCGCAATTTTATACATTTTTTTAAACTTTTTTACCCTAAAAAATTGACCTTTTCGTTAAAATGGCCGCCATTTTCTTAAAAATCGAAATTTCGTAAAATCCCTACGTACAGCATTGAACAATATTGTTGTTAATAGGGACATTCTTTGGTTTCTTTTCTAAGAGCCACGTACAGAGCGGAATTTGACACGCCGTCTAACGATGTTTCTCCAAAGGAGTATATTTTGGCGCCACCTACAAGAGATTATTTTTTACTTTTTCAGTTTCAAAAAATGTGTAATTACAGATTAAAGTTACATTAATGAATGACTGAAACTGATTTTGTTTCTGCGCATTCTTTGTATGCAAAAAAATTCATGAAAAACGCCTCCAAAATCGCAGTCAAAGGTGGTATCCTGCCTTAAATGTAACATCAGTTTACCTTTTATAGCCTATAAATCCAGAAAACCACAGAGGGAAGCAAAATAACGGTATTCATTCAACTATTTGGCTTCTAGAGAAGTAATTGGTCTGCACTTTAATGCATTTTTACGTATAGACTCTGAAATATAGCGACACGACCAACTCTCCGGCCCGACCGCGTCTCCCGGATTTACCCTACAGTTTCAGCGTAAACTTAATCAACTCTCAACCAGTGTCCATCGATCCTCGAACAGACGGTGGCCCAAGGGATCGCTCTCTTCCGAGCGCGTCTCCTCGGCGACAGTGGAGGCTGGTCGCGAAAAGTCCCGTAAATAGACGGCGCAGCGAGGCGACGTCGGGGAAACCGGAAGCTGTAGCGCGACGGAAGCTCCGAGGGGAAGTGGGATCTCGGGTCGTTCTCGTGTCTCCGCGCAGGAAGACGGGGTCGTCGAATTCTCCAGCACAGAGAGGACCAAAAAGTCTGCATTTCTGCGGCGAGGCGCTCGAGGGGCTTCCTGCGGGACAAAGCTGTCCAAAGAGCACGAGAGAAACAGGAACACGTAGCCCCGTGCCGTGCACCGTGTCGCGGGGTATTTTTACGCGCCCCGCTCGTGTTGAAACGAGCCGCGACGATAACGTGCCGAGGTGTACGCCGAGGGAATTAAACGCGGTTAATGGATCCGTTTGCCTCGTAACCGAACGTCGAGCTTAGCGGAGACGAGGTTGCAACGGGGACGTTACTTGCGGCATAAAATTAAGCCCTCCGCCCGGAGTGGATCCGGATTATACGACTTGGCGGTTAATAACTGTCGCTGCACGTTCCATAAACGCCCGGCGGACGGGCGCAGTTCCTTAATACGCGACCGGGGCCGACCTATCACGCGCTGATCTACGCGGATTTACAGGTAAATAAACGCCTCGTTCCCCGGTGTACAGCTCGTCCCAAAGCTATCGGGACGCCTCCGGCTAACGGGCGTCTAATGTCCCGGGACGGGGAAAAAAAGCGCGCGCTCGTAAACGGTCCACCGCGGAGGAATTCAATTAGGACACGAATGGCGGAACGGCACAGCCGAGGTAGCGTTCCAGGCGGCGATAAAACGTAGGATCCTCGTAGCTGCCACTTATTTCGCAGATTATTCGTATACCCTTTTAGAGAGCGAGATGGGAGGATCTCGGCTCCCTCCGACAGATTCGGTAGATCCTAACGACCCTTGCCCGTGAAGAAGACTGTAGGGACGCGCGTACGGGGCGCGAGCGAGCATTATATCGGCACGCACGACACGGTTGATGCAATTACGTGTAACGAAGCAGCTCGGTTCTGTGCTAATTAATGGTAGTCGTGGCGTGTCGCTGGGCAACTCGCGCGACAATCGCCCCGGCTGGATGATATCGCTCCAGTCCTCGCCGCGCGTGCTTGTTCCGGGGTGGGGAAGGTGCGGTCTGGAAAATTTCGCTGAATTAAATTAACCTCCCCTCGGCCAGCCACCAGGTTTCTGCGTGCAAAGGCGCTCTGTGCGAAATTTGCATCCACGGCTCCACAAGTTGGTGCGATCGAGGACGAGGAGCAAGCAGGATGTCACCGTGCGTGGAAGATGTAACGAGATGCAACCACCACTCGACTCCCAGGGGAGGGAGCCTCCCCTGCGCGCCCCACGTTAATGGAGTAACGTTTAATTGCTGCTTCGAAGACACGCGCCCCTTTCATAGACGGCCCTATTCTGGACCGGGCTATTGATCTTGCTGAGGGGACGGATGGAGGAAACAGCGACGCGATAGGGGAGGAGAGTGGAAGCAAGGGGTTGCTGGTAGACGCGTATCTAAATTCGGTGACGTTCCCCGTCTAGCTGCACGCGCTTCCTGGACCGTCGTGTCCGGGAATTCAGCCGCCGAGACGCACGATCCTCTCGAGGGAGGGCGAAAGAGCCGCGGACGAGGGTGCTTGTAAACCAGCCGAGCATGGAGGGTGGCTCGATCGAGAGGGAGCTTGCACCGCGAATGTGCAATTTTGAAAAATATTTGACCATCGACCTGTCCCGAGAGCAAAGTTTTTCTGAACATGCTTTTTCCCAGCTGCAGGGAAACGCCCTTTGATCCCGCTCGACGGTGCACGCGTCGAGGCTTCCGCGACTAGATCGAGAGGAACAGAAGGAAGCCCTTTGTCGCGGACGAGCTGCTCGTCAGATCGGCAGGAACTGAAAGAACAGATGCGGAAAAAGGCAAGGCCGCGTTGTCATCTCTTGTTCCTCCGCGTTTTAGCTCGTCAGAGCGGAAGGGATCGGCGACGACAGGCCACTGGAATCCGAGACGACGGTGTCTGTCGATACAGATTTCAGGGAGCCTGCTGGAGAGCCCGGTGAACTCTCTCGGGCGCAGAGATAGTGGGAGCCTGAATCGAGGGGATCGCGGATCCAAGGGTTTGTCCTCGGGCGGGCGACACTCGACTCCGAAGAATTTATCGAAGGCGCAGCGAGGTTGGCGCGAGCAACAGCCACGAGGCGTTCTGTTGCTGGTGGAGCGGAGCGGAGCCGTGGAGTTTCAATTAGATCTGGTCATAATAATGCTCGATCCCGACCGGGCATGGCGGCCGATGGTTGATGACCCTCCTGGACCCCACCAGAGGAGATACCCACCCCGAAGGGTTCAGGCCTTTTCTTCCACCTTCGTGATACCGAGTTGTTAGTCACGGCGTTTCCGGGTTGCAGAACGAGATTCTTTCTACCGATCACGACGTGTCACGCCACGGTCTCGTGTTTTCTGTCTCCTTCCTCCTCTATCCCGGGCCATACTCGTCCGCTCGGAACGATCGTCGCCTCGGGTCGGTTCGGCACCGATGCAACAGACGGATGGACCTAGGCCGACGTAATTATCATTGCTATTATTCAACGGCTAAAAGTACCCTTTCATTTCCAATAACTCTTCGAGGAAACGCGATATGAATAAATAAAGCAGCGGGGCGGGCTAATTGCGATTCATTATTGTACGCCATGTCCGCGTGATGCCATCCTTAATACATCATTATTCAACATGGACTCGACTTAAACGATTATGAAACATGTCGCTGGGGCTTTTGCTGTACTCTCCAGTTGCTTCTTCCAGGAAGAAGATTACATTTATTTTTCTCTCCCCTTTTCTAGCTGTCCTCGCGTTGCACCGCTTTTCAAATCTCTATCAATAGATTATTAAGTAAATAGTGTATCATCTGACACATACATAGATGGCACTGTTTTAAATTACCAATTAGAAGAAGATGGCGTATTGTTTCAATTTTAAGACTTAGTAAACAAGTGACTATTCAAAGCGACAGATTTTCGTCAAAAAAATGTGTTGCGCTGAATTAGCCCTCGTTATAAGTTTTCCGAAGCTGTATATGTATAAATTTCGTGTAGGGTAGAAGCCCCAATTACTGACACATTAAGGACTGACTCTAATATTAGTGCATAGTGTCTGTATTTATTGACTAAAAGTATAAGTTTTTATTTTTTTTATTATGGTTTAATATGTTTACTTCATGAAAAACATTTTGTGGGTCTTAGAATTTCTATTTTTATATATGTATAAATTCATTAATCTAAAAAACATATTTCTAGATCTATTACTGACACCTCTAAAACGTGTGTGACTGAATTACTGACACCCCAATTACTGCCAGCTAACCTAATACTGTTTATTACTCATTTTACGGTTATGTCGTCTCATGTACATGAGCAACTACTGCTATGACAGTAATACCAAAATGCTTGAAACGCTTGTACCAATCACTATCACCCATATATTAATTAAAAAGGCTTAATTAATCGTTAAATTACGATCGTTGTGACTTTCTATGATACTTATATTGTACTAAAAAATTATTGTTTATTATGTGAATAATTTAACTATAGTAATTATAGCCCTTTCTTTAGTGCCCTGTTTTCTCTTTCACTAGTAAGGAAGTCGCCATTTCCACTGTTGTCATCAAATTAAAATTTTGTATCCTCTTATAGAAATTAATGAAAAAAAATATTAAGTGGTGCATTTTCTAGCGTATAGATTATAGGTTGAATTACATAATTCTTTTTGTGTATGACTTTACAACGTTTATTTATTCGTTATTTTCAGTAAAATAGCTTAAGGTGACAGTAATTGGGTAGGTGTCAGTGATTGGGGGTTCTACCCTATGCAAATTATTTTCTCTGTCTTATTTACTAGTTACATAATTTTTAAGAAGATCGTATATGCCTCTTATTGGGTATTTGTGTTTCAATTCAGTTATGTACTCAGCAAAAAATATTGTCGAGGAGTATGATACCTATGGAAATCTTGTTAACTTCTTTAAAAAATCACTATCGTAATTTGATGCGTAGAAATGTGGTCACCTATGATCTCTAAAAGTATTTTCCTCCGTAATAACAAAACTACCCGGGACTCGACAAAGATAAACTCTTGGGAATGGAACCTCGACGCCAGGAAAAGTAAACGTACAGATGTTCGACACCACTGCAATATCAGTTTGACACAGATTTCTTTCAGCCCCCGAATCCATCGCGATGGACCCATCGGAGCAGCTCCCTGCTCCAATATCTGAAACTACTGCCCGGCTATCTCGAGAATCCAGCCACACGAAAGTGTACGCGATCCACAGGATTTGCCCGTAATTGCGGCAAATCGTCGACAGAAACGACAAATCGGCCTGGTTCGGTTGCTACACCTCGCAGAGGAGGCTCGACGACGTATCTGGGTCATCGGACCACTTTCCTCGAGGGAGGATCCTCGCTGAAAAGAAATTCATCACCCTGGAAAGGCTTCGCTGACAAGGAAACACAGCCTTTCCAGCCCGAAAATTCTGATTCTAATGAAACCTCGCGTGAAAGTAGAGCATCCTGGAGTACGCGAAGAGCCATTTTTTTTCTGCGAGTGCTCTGCGAGAAGATTCACGGAGGTATCGGCAGCGGACATCGAATAGCGACAGCTACAGGATGGCAGAGAGTCCAAGAAAATTCACAATGCAATCTTCGATGCGAATCAAAGTGCCCTTCCAGAGGGACGAACAACGCTTGATGGATTTCCGTTTCCTCCTCGCATTCGTGCTTTCATTTTCTACCGCGCCGCTCGATAACCGGTGTCGTGACCGAAGGAACGCCTAATCTCAGCGAAACCTTAGGGTCTCGGGTATTAAGATCGAGCGTTGCCCGCGAGAAGATAAGTGGGCCTTTGTTCCCCTCGGTGAAACACACCGAGCCGCCGCAGATTCTGGCGCTGGTGCACAGAATTGCGCAAAACGCGCCACGCGAATAAGGGTCCCACGGCCAAACGGACAATTCCCATTTCTGCGATTTACGCTAACTACCTCGATCCCCTATCTCCCTGTCCAGTAAAAATTTGCCTAGCAACTGGAGAGCATCGAGCACCGCCCTCGCCGATCGGGTAACAGCGATTCTGACGCAGAACAGAATTGTTGCGACTTCCACGATTCTTCAATCGAGGAACGATGGTGGAAAACGCCAAGGAAGCCCGGGAAAGTTGGTCCGCCTGGATTAGCAAGGAAACGTATCTACGCCTGGGGATTTAATTACCTCGACAGGATTCGGGAGCAACATCCGGCTTGTTGACGCACAATTTTCGAGCCTCCGCCGCGGCTTGTCCCATTGTCCGCGAATAATGGCACCGTTGTACACGCGTGTCGTGCCGATTATGTCACGTACCGCCACGCGTGGAATGCATACAAAGAAAAGCGTCCCTCCGCGGCCCCGCGTGTCCCTAGGCTTCTCGGAGCGGCGTTTCCATCGGGCCCTGGGCTGCTGGCACGCTCGCGAGCAGCATTCTCATAGTCACGACCGTAGCCGCGGTGGCAAACGTGAGAAAGAGGAAGTCGTCGATCCCTCGGGCATCGATGGAACGCGGGGACCAAGCCAAACAACCTTTAACGCGCCCCGAAAGCAGATGAGCCGGCGATTCTGTTCCAACATGCAAATGTCATTGTGCTGGGGGACACAGGCTCGGGAATAGTTGGCTAACGATCAATGGGACACTGGCGGAGCGACGAGCTGCTTTTCCGTTCGCAGCTCGAGCACAGACGCTTCTGCGCCTCCCGCTTTGCCAAGCTGCTTGTTTTAGGCGCTTCGCATCGACCTCTCCTGCGGTCAGATATCTAAAGAAGCGAGACGGAAAGCTCGAGGCATGGAGAACTTATCGTTGTAGCCGACATTCGATGGGTGTGCCTCGAATCGCGATTGCAAGCCATTGCCACGCAGCAAAGAAGTCCGCACGTCGGCCAATTGAGCAGCGACCGGCGCACAGTGTTACGCGTAATGGACAAAAGTCAAGAATCCGAAGTGTTTGATCCAGAAATTCTTGTATCTTATAATGTTAATAAAGGAGCGTAGGTTTCAATGTTACCCATAACTTCTGCTGAATTTACTAATTTGTTGTCAAAAGTGATACTAGAAATTCATTACAAATTTCGGTGCATTTTTTCAAACACGTGCCATTGGCAGAATGTTTATGCTTTTCATTTGCTTTTTATAAGTTGTGTTTAATACTGTCATACCTTCAAAACTGCCGAGTCAGTTTTTCACAATACTAACAATTTGTACTAATTCTTTATGTTAAATGTTGATCAACTTCGATGGGACTTTAAAAAAAAAAACACCAAAAAATACCTCCCTGATTTTTTGTATATTAAATTTAGGGATCATTAAACTTTATATTAACGTCAATTTCAACTGCACGAATTTGCACGAAACAGAAAAAATAGCCAAAATCATTATTAAGACGTACACCGCTCCGGCCCTTAGCGTAGTCGCTGGGGCTCCTCGTGCATAATGTTGAATTTTTTTATTATAAACTCCGATCCAGCAGTGTCAAAGTACAGACAGAAATGCAACAAAATTAAAAAAAACACAGTCCAAACAAATGAGTCATCCGACACAAATACAGATACCTGTTCCGAATCTGATGCAGAATTAGTATAATAAAAAATATGCATTCTTTTTATATTTTAAGAGAACAATAATGTACTTTTTTTAACAATTAACACTTATGTTAATCTACACATCCGATATGCTTTTTCCAATTGTTCATACGATATCTACCATGACTTTTCCATCCTGGATGCTGTCTTCAGTTTCAAAATAGCAGTCCAAACGCGATACACGTGATAAAAATAATTTGATAAAAAAATGCTTCCAGCAAAAGTTAGTCAGTATTCAGTTGACAACAAATTGCAAAAGTAAATATCAATAAAAAACTTTTTATCCACTGAAAAATCAAGATCGCCTTAATTTTTTGAATGGAACTGTATATTTTTTTATACACCAATCGATGCATTTTTATATTCTCTTTAAAAAAGTATTAGGGTACTTAGGACGAAAACTGATTAGTTCAGAAGTTATGAGTTTTGTCCCGAACGCCCATATACGCGTAACACTGTGCGCGGCGTCGCGATGTAGTATTACGAGAGCGCCACGGCGACCAGCTCGTCCCGTCATAGATTCATTCACTGGACGATTCGAATCGAGAGGAAACGTGGGGCATCGTGAATGAGAATCACGGGAAACCAGGAAGCCACGATCCTCGTACCGATCACTCCCACGGCGTTCACCGCGTTATCTAAGCGACTCTTACAAGCCTGTACGATCGCCTACAAATTACAGATATCCCGTGCGAACTTCTTCCGCCCAGCTAACGCTGTACTGCGCGCGTTTTCACCTTCCACGATCAGTCTCTTTCAATTTTACATCCACGCGGTTCAAGCGCCTAAAAGGAGCCTGACCCCATCGGCAAATAGACATCAGCGAACCGACCGATACTCGGCCAATTTTCCCGCGTCTAGCAGTCCCTTTCTATTCGCGCGGCCACGGCGTTTGCGCGTGAACGCAACCCGATTGCATTTTCCTGCGACCTACTGGGAGCCTCGCTGGCGTCGCTCGCGCGTTTCCAAAGGAAGTGTGAGAACCTGCATGATCGAAAGGTTTCGACACGGTCCACCGGCTAATTAGAATTTCCAAGAGCGAAGAAGACCGCCGCGATTCGTTCGCAGGAAAAGTCTCATCAACGCCGCAGAGCGTCATCCTCCCGAACAATTCATTAGACCCTCGCTACTCCTCTTCCTAATTACCTCATCTGCGTACGGGATCGTTAAGACGTTTTTCCTCTGGAAAATCTATTTCTCCGTTCCCGTTGCTCGCGTTAACGGCGGGGCACTTCCTCGGCGCTCATCGACCTCGCAATTTCAACTTCATTTGGACTTGAGGGAAACTGCTCTCGGAGGAGCGGCCGGAGCGGCCGGAGCGGTCTGATGGCGGGCAAATTATCGTCGGGGCGAGCACGCGCCGCTCCACGAGCTTTCGCGGTGCATCCAGGTGTGGAGCAGTCTGTAGGTCAGTTACGCTGTTACTGTTACCGTCCTGGCGATTACCGGTTATCGCACGCCGACCACGGCAACGGTAGGTACGCGCAGCTTGGTCCGAGGTGGAATTCTCCTTTGAGCGCCAACTCGGCCGCCTCGTTCGTCGAAATCACTCGTACCCTCCCTTCGATGTCTCGCTCTGACTCCGAGCCAAGGGAGTTTCTTGAGTTTGCGGTCGCCGACGTGCGAAACTTCCGCGAGTTCGGCGGTCAACCGGCTCCTCACCGCTCGAGTTTCTGTTGGCAGCTGCGGCGATCGCTGTTTACTTCTTTTAATTGATTCACCGGGGTATTCTAGCACTTCTCGCTGGCCACGGAAGGCATCAATTGGGTGTTGATATTTAGCGCTATTATAGCGATTACAATGATTACACGTTCTCTATCGTATTTCGTGTATACTGAGCTGTCCTGCTAGGTAATAAATAAATAAGAAGACATGTTTCATGTTTCCGCACATGGTGGCTCATTATATGCGATACGAACACGCAGCGTACTTCTACTTCTACTTCTACTTTTTACACTTTATTTTAATCATCCACCTGCTTCGATACGGGGGATAGGGTTCAACGCAACTGCAAATCTTTGCAGGCGACACATAAATTACCAAGTTCCTGTTGCAACAAAGTGGACCTCCAGATAAGAGGTAGATAAGAAGCCGAGGATCTGTTGCAGAGCAAAAACTGCTTCTCGACCAGCCTCTAACGCGATACTAAATAAATACTCGAAGCGTTAAAACTCGTGGCTCAGGTAGTTGCGCCTTCCCCACACATTTTCAACCCTTCCCGTGCCATCCCGCCGCCAAAGGGTTAATCGCCCTTTCGCTCCACTTGCGTGTCGTTCGCGCCATCGCCGCGGTGCACTCACCCCATCCCTGCGCGGCGGCTATTTTTATTTCCGATTTCCCTGTCGCATCGATCGGCGCAGCCCCAGTTTTCTCGAATTCGAGGATCGACGTCCCAGCAGCCGTGAGAACGCTCGGTGGAACAGGCACGGAAAGGCTGATCTCCCTCGCCGCCCTTTTTCTCTCGCAAAAGAGAAGAAAGGGCTTTTTCGTCCCTAATGCGATGCGCGGTGCGCCGCGAAATCCTCGGCGGTTAGAGGGACCGAACCGATAGCCCGCCAGCGATAATTCCAGGCATCGAGGCATCATTATGACTAATGAGCTAGGCGGGACGCGGCTCTTTGATCCACGGCGCGCTCGCGAGCCGGACAACCGGATAAATGGGGGATCGAGAAAAAAACATTGGGGCCGAATTACATCGACCACACCCATCCTCCACCGACCCCCCTCGCGTATATCGGCCCTTTTAGTCGACCCAGGGCCCCATAATTGATTTCGACACCTCGACCAGCGCCGCTGAAGCAGACACCACAACCGATTTTTTCCCTGTCAAAGGGCGGAAATTTATTTACGTTTCCAAGTGACACAGGCTGTACAGGCAACTATCGGCAATCCAGTTTGGACAATTCGATTAATTCGAGTAGCGAGTGAATTAATAGGTATCGCGAGGAGGCTACCAATCGCGAGCCGATACGGAGTTTCGTTAACGAGCAACAAAGAACCAAGTGGTTTTGGGATCCTGCAAGTATCTCGCGTCTGGGAAGCGCGGCAGAAGCTCGCTGGCTGGCACGTTCCGTATTTAGTTCTGCGTGCATCCGATGCAACGTGCATGACACAGGGCTCACGCTAGCAGCGAGCATCGGCATGCAGAGCTGACGGGTCACGACAGCGTGTTCCTCGCGGCCGATTCGAGTCGTGCACGAGCAGAGCGCGTCGCTGTCACGGGCCTCGAGATCACCCATCCTTGGCCTCCCGCACCGCGCGTTCACCTCGTCATTCATGGGAAGAAAACTCGAGAAATTGTGGATCAAGAAGGACCATCGCCCACTCGGTCGCTTTAAAAAAATTAGCCCCGTAATCTCCAGCTTCCACAAATTGCGCTAAAAGTGCATGTGAGCAGAGATGTCCCTCCCACGCAGCAATATCCAGTACGGGAAATATTGATTGCATCACTGGAATACCTACTCAGCGTGTATTCGCATTAGAGCTGTAATTATTCGACTATTCGAATAATTTCGAATACGAATAATTTCTTCGAATATTCGAATATTCGAACATTCGAACTTCGAACCTTCGAATATTCGAACTTCGAACCTAAATTAATACTAATTATCGAACTAAAAATAATACTAATAACTGATGGTTGTTTTCGTTTCAAAATGTATAAATTTACCAAAGATTAATAAAGTTAAAAATTTATCGATTGAGAAACAAATAATTGTGGATGCCAATATGAAAAGAATTTCACGATAAACTGTGAATAAATATCTCATGTTCAGATTGGTATTCGGTGCAATCATAACTTCGAAAGATCCGAATATTCGAAGTCGAAGTTCGAATACTCAAAGGTTCGAAGTTCGAATATTCGAATATTCGAAGAAATTATTCGAATTCTGTGGTATTCGAATATTCGAATATTCGAATACTTAGATTATTCGAATATTCGTTAGAGCCCTAATTCGCATCCACCTAATTTAGTATTAGTATTCGAAATCGTTGACGAGGCATACCGATTGTTTCCTAGCACGCGCATTCGGGAGTGGTGCAATAAATATTTCCCGTGCCGTGCATATAACTGGCCGCGGTCGACGGAACGAAAACGTTAACAGAGTGCTCGCCTGACCAGGAGCGCTCCAGTTCGTTACCGCTCATTGCGAATTCACCAGTTCCAGGCTGCTACGAAAATCTCGACCCGCTGGGTACGCTTCGTACATGCACGAACCAGCGAGCGATTAGGGACCGCCGGCCAAAGGAACGCCGAAACCACGAGCGAGCCCCGACCGAGGTTTATACAGGGTGCGTACCCTTGTATATCGGTGTACGGGGCCAGCCCAGTCCTTGTGGACCCTGTAATTATAAGGGACCGGTTTCCTCTGGACCGTAGTACACCTACGGTACACACCGTACGTTCTCTCTGCCCTCCCGTTTGCGCGTGATTGTCGTACCAGCGTCGATATTAAACTTCTGGCTGGGTACGCTCCTCTGTAAGAACTAGCGCGATTCCCACAAGCAGGAAAATCCGACTCCGAGTGGCGTGGAAAGCAGGGACACGGGGTAGATACACGGGTAAAGCAAGAGTATCGTTGGCCAGACGAGATTCCGCGAACACCCAGGCACGCTGCAATCGGAATCCTTTCACGGTCGAGCGTGAGCGAGCGGAAGGCTACGGGGATTTCTAATGCTCGCCCGTGGTCAGAATTGCCGGAGCCGCGTTAATAAACCGCCGGTTAAGCCTGGTATCGCGTGTCGCGAGATACCAGCCGGCTGAGTCATGCGAGAACGCGGGCCGTGTTCGGTAAGAGCTCGATCGGCCGTGCTTCGATTTCTTCGTTGTCTTCGATACGAAGGTAATTCCAGCGCCGTCGGCTCCCACGGCTTCGTTCCTCTAAAGCAGTCCAAAGCGTGCGAGCGGCCCGCCGCGTCCAGAAACGGCCACGCGATGCCTGCAGCTAAGCCCGTCTCCTAATCTCCGGAGGAAAGAGTTTTGAAAGCTCGCGTGGAAGCTCGGCTAGGCATGAGTTGCTCGTGAGCGTCTCGAATCTACTATGTAATCCTGTTAGATCCTATTATTCAGCGAGAGGAAATCCTGTCTACCACGACTGGTTTCGGTCCCTCCCGGAGGATGAGGAGCATCGTTTACTTAATAGATGAGCGATAACGCGGACCTAGCCAGCGATCAGCCGTGGGCCCAGCGTCGGTGATCGAAAAGGAGAATCGTCAGAGTGTGCGACCTACATGGAGACCTATCCTTTCTGCCGGCTGCAGCTATTGGGGATTCGACGTTGCTCTCGGATTAACACTGTGGTTTCGTCGTCGTCGTCGCAGTCCCCGCAAGGGAAAACCAGTTGAATTAGCAGGATCGATGGGTGCTCGCGGGCACGTGCCTCGAATGCTGCTAACTTTGGAAAGGGAAAAGAGGGCCGCGAGCGATCGCTGATTCTCAATCTCGCCGGGTTTGGGAGCGCGCGACACGCGGAGCTGGCTTCTTTCGTGACGTCGAGTCGTTAGTCGTTACGCTCGGAGCTGAGCGGTGTTCCACGCCGAATACCAGCTGGCGCGTCCGCAGGGACAAGGTCGTGCTCTCACGAGCGGCGTTCTTATTAATTCGTAAGCTCGATGGCCGGCGGCGATAAGACACGACAGTAAGAGGGTTGAAAGTGGGGCAGAGCGGGACGCGATCTCGCGCACAATACGGCCCGGCACAATCCAAACGAGCTCCACTCGGTTCTTTTGTACCTGCTCCAGTCAATAATCCGGCCGGACCGAGAGAATACGAAATCTGCGGCGCGCGACTGCTCGCCGGCCGCTTCGTTAGGCCGCCTGTTTCGAGTACGTGTTCCTGCGATCCGCGAGGACGAGCGCAAGCTACGGTAGCACGCGATTTCGTCGTTTGTTCGCCTGGGGATTAACATTACCCCTTGGCCCTTGGGTATTTATTCCGCGGCCGATACGCCGAGCGTAACTTCCCGGCCGCCTCGAACGCTGACTAATTACAGCCGCGGCTTTCGCTTTCCACCCGATCCTCCGTTTTCGACTTCACGCTCGCTCGAGCCCCGACTCGTTTAATCGGACCGCGTGGGCTTCTCGTCGAATTCAATCGAGAGCCGTCGCGTGCTCGGCCGATCGATATTTTCTGGGGAAACGTGTCACCGGCGCAACGAACCATCATCCGATCTCGTTCGCGTGGTTTATCACGGCGATCGATGACCCCGCGACGCGACACTGCTGTCTTATCCAAGCCGATGGGCTCGACGGCCGCTCCGAGTGCTCTCGCGATTTCCCATCGAGACTCGATCCCTTTATCAATACAGAAACGATAGCCGACTACGTAAGTGATTCTGTTTGGCCGAACCGTAGCGTACCTACGTCTGCGCCGCGGTTGGACTTTTTATATTGAATTGATTATAAAATTCTCACAACTCATTTAAATTGAAATATTTTGATGATATTGCTACCGCGTGTTGCTACCTACTGTCAAACTTACATGTATGCGGATGACACTCAACTTCTCTTATCTTTCCATCCTGGCGATGCCGTTATGGCTGCTGCTCAAATTGAAACTGATCTAGCCAAGATTCATGAATGGTCTACTTCCCATGGACTTCGTCTTAATCCTTCCAAATCGTCTATCCTTCTGGCTGGCTCCACCCCTATCCTTCAATCCGTCAACTCCTTCCGTCTCAAAATAAACAATATTCTGGTTCCTGTACTCTCCTCTGTGAAAATTCTTGGTGTTACGTTTGATTCCTCGTGGAAATTTACTTATCATGTGTCATCGAAAATAAACAGTGCTCGGCTTCGCCTCAAACTCCTATACCCACTTAGGAAAATTCTCTCGCGTCGTCAAAAGCTGCTCGTCTCACAACTTCTTGTCCTATCTTTATTTGACTATGCCGATGTTGTTTATTGTCCATGCCTTACAAAAGCGGCGCTCGCGAGAATCCAATCTGTCCAAAACTCTTGTCTTCGTTTCACTTTCTTGGCTCGCAAATACGATCACGTAACTCCGCTTATTAAGAAATCAGGGTGGCTGGTTATGAAACTCAGGTGGATTCTTCATCTGTGTTGCCTGGTCTATAAAATAATTCGTGATGACACCCCTCCTTACCTGCGTGAGCTAATTAAGAGGAACTCTGACTTCTATGCTACCGGCAGTTGTGTTACGCGGTCGGAATCTCTGCTGGCCGTACCGATACATCGCACATGTAAATACTGTGGCTCATTTTCGTATGCTGCTTCTCGTTATTTCAACCTTCTCCCTCCGAGTATCTGTTCACTTCCTACCCTGTCATCCTTCAAAGCTGCGGCAAGCGCTTATCTAATAGATCATCCGCTTATTTAACATTCCCTTGTGCTACCTCTACTCCTCACCTCCTCTACTTTACTTAGTTCTATGCTTAGTTTAGTTTTGTTTTTGTCTTTAGTCTTAGTTTTTAGTTTTTCTTAAGTTTTTCAAGTTTGCGCTTGGTCTGTACGCTATTACGAGGTTAGGCCTAATAACAGCTTTAGCTGAGCCTCGCCTTTTCACCTTACTGTATACTAATTGGTGAAATAAAGATGGAAAATAAAAAAAAAAATAAAAAATTTCACGGAAAATGCGGCAGACGCTTATTACCCTAGGGGCGCCAAATCTCCAAATCCGCCCTTGACTAGCTGACTCTCTAAGTGTACCGGCGATTGCTACACTTTTGTAATCTAGAACGCGTTTGCACATCTCCGTACGAGCTCGAAATAAAGCAAAGTCTGCCAGCAAAATCCTTATCCTTTCCAATTGCCGAGTGGGGCGTAATTACTACTTAGGATCGAACGTGCCGCACGCAGATGCGCGGCAGATATTGTTCGATAGGCTGCACAATGAGGCCCCGTAGGTTAAGCTGGCCGTAACTGTATCGTGCGTGGATGAGATACTACGGGTCGTACTACTGCGTCGCGGCGAGCCGACGCCGCAGCGTCGGGACGCGCGCCGCGGCTATCAAGCGAATCTACCGTTCCAGGCAAATGGCGACTCTTTTTCCCCGAGCTTTTTAATTAGACGACGGTGCCCGTAAGATTAGAGGTTTCGACGCTTGCTCCCCCCGGCATCTCGAGAAGCGGTAACGGTAAATCGAGCACGGACAACTCCGAGAGACGAATAAAACGACCAGCGCGATTGCAACCATTTCGATTACGATCTCCTACGGCGCGGATGCTCTACTCGCCGTCTCCTCTATTCACTCCACGCATCTGCCTCGCATCATTCACCAACGCCACGGACAAATTTCGCGATCCTTCGCTGACCTTCCCTTCATCTTTCTCTGAGCATCTTGGGGGAGAATAGGGATCGGAGCCTGCAGTAATATCGGCGCTACAATATTCCATACGCAAATAGTGAACTGAGAATCAGAATTCGAACTCCATGACTGCACAGAGCGCGCTAAGCGGAGACTGTATTACAGTAAGTCCAAGTCACGTAGCTGTTGAATGATCGAGCACTAACTGTAGATTAAAATACGGTAAACGCGAGAAGATGGCGAGTAAAACGACGTTGCACCAGCTTCAGCAACAAGGGTACTGTTCCCCGGGGAACCAGGCTTGAAACGGGGAAGGTGAGAAGTGGTTTCTCGCAAGAGAGCTGCGAAGAACATCGCCGCAATCGCACCAGAATTTTCCTTAACTCAAGTGAACAGTTCTCATGATATTGAAATAGATTCAGGTAACTATTACCCGTAGTGTTAAAGAGATAGGGTAAACAGTGTAGTTGTTGGCCACCTGGCAGTGATTGGCCTTTTTTTAAAAAACATGAATATTAAGAAATAATGTACATTATGCCTTTTATAATGAAGATATTCAGATACCTTCTACTTTCATGCGTCGAATGCAATCACTATTTCGCTAATAATCGTTATACTACGTGTAAAAAATAGACGACTTGAAATCGATGCTTGAAAACTACAGTGATTGAATTGAATAGCCATACGGTTACATCAGGCAATTCTTAGATAATTTAATGCATTTATGATATATATATATATATATATATATATATATATATAACTCTCATATTCGTTATATAGACAAATAAAGGTTTAAACTATATAAAAAATGATTATTTATTCATTAAAATTATACATTATTGCAGAAATTATAGGTGGCCAAGAACTGTAATGTAAATAATGTTTCAGGACAGTCATTGGCCACGAGGCCAATGGGTACCTAACAGTCATAGCAGCAGTGAAATAGCTGTGTTGTGATTTTAAAAGGTTATGTTTTAAAAGAAAATACTATTAATACAATGTAAAAGAAGGTGCAATACTAGCTAATATAGAAACATTTAAATAGAAAAGGCATTATAGGTTATATATTTTTAATAATATTACATTACATTTAGTTCCATTTTATGAATATATCCATTTTTATTTAATAATTTAAATCCTGTTTCTAACCGAATTAATTAATTATTTTACATTAACATTATTTCATAATTAGGTCTTACAAGGGGACCCCACAGCTGAGCCCCCGTGGATTTTAATAAAATTTTAGGGGATGAATCTGGAGGTCACCTCGATTACCCTCTGCTAAATATTTTATGCCAATGAGCATTATTTATAAACAATCGATATGTGAGTCTTAAAAGCAATTCACTTCAAGCAAATTTCAAGAAAGTGAGTTGGGTGAGTGCGTACAGCGCTTACTTCCCACTAAAACAACACGGGTTCAAATCCCGGTCACCATAATTTTTTTTTCCTTTCCTTCAACCCTTATTTTGAATAATTAAATTTTATACTGCTTTGTGTCATAAATATTGTAATTTTTTAACATAAATTTTATATATAAACATGGTAAAAATACATAATTTTTTATACACGTACAAACATAACTGGTAAGGTAAATGTCCCAGTCCTTAAACATGGCCCAATAATTAAAAATTGAGAAGAAATTTTATTAATAATAATAGTTTTACTAATTTGCAACGTTTAAACTGTTCGAAATATAATTGCAAAATGTATTAGCTTTATATAGATACAATTATAAGCTTACATAACTGAATAGTTATATCATACAAAAATATTATTGTACAGTAAAGCTTCAACAGTTTCAATCTCGCTTCTTACCTAATGGGCTCAAGCAAGCGAGAGAATATTTTTGTTAAGGTTGTAATTAATTATTATTTTATAATTTTTGAAATTATACAGTTGTTTTGGATTTATTATACATTGGAGAATTTAAAATTAATTGGATCTTTTAATAATTTTTTGTTTTTAATATTGAAATTGTTGCGTTTATCCACTAGTACACGGTAACATGACACGTACCAATCATTAAACGTGTGTTCAATGGTTGTTTAACCGCGATGTTACAGACGTCAGTGTTCAGTAGTTATAAAATTATAAATATTTATTGTACCAAAGTAAGTATTTTTTGTATCCTATACATTTACGTTAATAATAACTAGACAAAAATATAATACTGTTTAAGAATTATTAGGATAATTAATCTTATACTCGTTATAATATTAACATAACCTAAACTTTTATAATATACTTTTAATCATTTTTTAACTTTTTCAGACATAAACTCATGCCGAAGCTAAAAAAGATAAAGAAAAAGAACTACAGTCAGTTGATTTCTTTTCATTAACTGATAGAAATAGTTAAATTAAATACATATTCAATAATTGGGACACTGTTAATTAATGACTGGGACACGCTATGAATTTTATTTAATTACTGGGCCATATGAACAGTTTCATGTTTTAATTAATTTAAAACTTTTGCTTTAACAAATGTAGATTCTTGTTACGTTATGCGAAAGTAGAAATTTTACGCTTTCGAATAATTATATTTAGTTATAATTTTATACTATTTAAATATAAAAAAAATTGCAATCATCTCAACTGCTTCCTTAACTGTTTTGCCATTGGGACATTTACCTTACATAACGACTTGTCAACTTGCCAACAACTACACTGTTTACCCCTATTTGTTCAGTATTTCATCTTGTTATAAATATTTCAGTGCGATAGATTACGCGAGGTCTAAAAATATTTTGTTTCTCTAAATCAGCGCTGCACAAGGAGCTGTTTTCGGCGCCTAGCGGCGAGCAACCCACCTATCTCGTTGCTAAGGTTAGAATCGGTGAGGAGAACTGCAGTAGTGTATGTGCGTGAACGTAGGCTCGTAGCATCAGTAAATATGGCTGGGTTCAAGTCATACCAAATGCACGTACACTACTGCAGTTCTCCTCACCGATTCTAACCTTAGCAACGAAATAGGTGGGTTGCTCGCCGCTAGGCGCCGAAAACAGCTCCTTGTGCAGCGCTGCTCTAAATGTCCACGCATTCCTAGGTTCGAAGATACGTGTCTGCGAGGCCCAGCGCGTGCAATTTTAATTCACGCGTGCACCATAGAGTTCGCTTTCCACACCTGTCCAACCCTCGACTCATCCCAAACAACACTGCACCTACGCGCGTTAGTTCCGCTCCCACGCGGCTGTTTGGCGGTAATTCGGCGTGATTGATTAGTCGATGCCAGCTCGCCGAATTACGCGGCCCCGTTATTAACGACGGGCAGCCACGTGGGCGAGCATATTAGCATAGCGCACCGGTCCGCCGAGGAGGATCGCGACGACGCTGAAGCTCACAATCAGTAACGCGCCGGTGGGCTGTGACCCAGTTCTCCGCGGCAGAAAATCGTTGCGATATCATCGCCGGTCGCATAATAAACCACCGTCGAGTCCCTCGCGATGGGTGTGGATGTTCCATAATGTATAGCCGGCAGATATCGCGGAGCACGCATCCTCCGAGGGGCAGAAGAGAGAAACGCATGGCCTCGACGACCAGCCAGCTCGATCGCCAGAAACCCGCTAGAAATCCAATCCCTCTGGATCCTCCCTGTCGGCGTCGTATCGGGATCCCAGCGTCGCCTAGGAACCGCTCGAGCGGAGTTCAACCGGGATTCCCCGCTGTCCGCGAGCGAATCTTCGGCGATTACGACTCGTCCCATCGCAAGAGAAAAAGACAGGAAGAGGGAAAGTCGGGGATGAAGAATGAATATGGTTAACAAGAAACGGCGTAGCGAGATGATTCGTTTTGCCGCGATTCCGGGTCGTCGAGCAACCCCGAGCTTTCAGCGCTTTTGTCCGGAGATCAGAAAGGTCTCCTGCTGTTCAAGCTGGCTGTCTTAGGGCCGTTCCTCTGTGTCCACGATCGAAAGCTGCGGAAGCTTGATGAGGTTTTCCTCTGCACCCGATCCCGAAGAAAACTGAACGGGATGCACCATAAATCGAACAGAGGAACGGCTCGCTGCAGCGTCGTAAATAATTGATAGAGAGGCGAAAGGAGGGGGCATTTACTCACCATAATCGGAGCGCAATCTCGCCGGCCAGGTACAGACGAAGACGGTGCAGCGAGCGCAGCATCTGCAACGAAACAAGCCGCTCTTTTAACCGCTAATTCACCGTTACAGCTCGCTGACAATGAAACATCCTGACCGCGGCTGATTCGATCCGTTAGCAAAAACGCGCTCGATCGTCGTCGATCGCCTCGCCATTCCCGATATAGTACGTTGGCCGTTGGGCGTGCAATCGCCAGGCGATCGATCGTGTACCGCGTCATTTGTCTCTAGTTTGTCCCTTTTACATCAGATGCGCGCTGAAAGTCGCCGCGTGTCGAGTCCCTCGGCCCCTTGCAGAATCTAAAGGTGCGAATCCACGGTGCAGATTTTACACGATACGAAGATCTCAGCAAAAAATAAATGTAAATAAAGAAAATAGTCGCGAGAGATGAGATTTTTTAAAATATACAATGAAATTTGTCTGATTGGGTGCTAAGTAGTTTCACGAAACTAATGACAGAATAATTATAAAATGATAAATTAATGAAATAATTGTCTGATGAGATTAGAGTTTGATGCGAGACACGATATTCTTGTCTCATCGTGGATTCGCACCTTCACGCTCGTGTCCGTGGGCAATAAACCCGCGAAATAAAATATTCTAAATTTTCCCTTTGGTATGTCGCTAGCCTTCATCGCTCAATCTATATCGCCGCCATGTTTCCCCCAATTCTCCAGCGATTCTGTTATCACAGCACCGCAGAGACACGCGAAAAATTGGTGTCGTTAGCGGGTGGATCGATAGGCCCCGCAAACGTGGGTCGCGCCGCCAAGATAAATCATCGGCCTACAATCCGGCGAGCGTGTTTCCCGGCGTAATCCGTTTACAGATCGCCGGTAAGCTGATTACGGGCGGAGGAGGACTTGGCCGCGCGAAAATAGGCGGTCGTTTCTCGCGGAGCGGTCTGCCAACAGTCGACGCGCGCCTGGCCATGGCCAAGTGCAAAGTTCCACTCGACACGCTGTCAAATGTAAAGTTACCGGGTCGCTGGCTGCTCGAAACCGCCAGGCCAAGTTTGCCCGTCACTTCGACCACGTGTTTTACAATTTCACCACCTCTATTAGGGTGTTTCAATTTTCCAAAGGTGCTATTTTCACGTAACTTCGCTCGCCCCCTTGGTTCTATTCATCTAAGTGATCTGTATGCCAAATTTTAGACAAATTTAATAATATTTAGGGGTTGCACAGTTTTATCACTAGGGTAGGCCTGGGGCGGTAGTAACACTTTGACTTTGGAATACAATTACACAGGAACTATTACATTTACAACAAAAACTCTTATACGGAAATGTTACTTACTTATCTGACATCATTGATTCACAACAGTTTCACTGTATGTCAAGTGATATCCAAGTTATTAATAAAAAATGAGAAGCGGAGTGTTATAGCCCTAACGCTAAAAGTGTTGCATCCGTCTCTGACTCCGGATCGGTTGTAACACTGCATGGATTCTATGCAAACAAGACAATATTATTCGGCTTCTTTGACACTATTCGGTTCTGTTGCGGTACAACCGACCCCGACTGCCGATGTTACAATCGCACTCGATCATGCTTTTGAACTTCAATCATAAATTGTGACTAACGAGACACTTAAAAGTGCTAAGTAACGATCAGTATTACTTTAAAAAAAGGCAAATTGCAGATTAAAAATGCACATATACCTGCAAAGGGTGTGTTTACATTACAATCATAAGTGAGTAAGAAAAAGTTACTGTAGGGTATCGATAAGTTATTTTGTTCACTATCCATGTCTATTGCGTATCAATACTGCTAGGACATGGATTCCAAATGTCATTGTTTAACATATATCTAAAATTGGTGTTAATATCCATTATATGTTTTGAGATATAAGCGCGTTACATTCGCACCCCCCTGTTACTACCGCCCCCGGTCTACCCTACATATTTTCGCTTTTTCAGGTTTTAAAAATGTGGGTAAAATAATGAGGTACAGAATTTTTATAGTTGTGAACAATAATAATAATAATATTAAAATGTAAATTTATCTAACAATACGTCTAAGTCTTCTTTGAAGTTTACTTTATTTTTCAAAGACTTGAGAATAAAAATAATTATCATTGGAAATTGTGTTTCCTTAGCCTATTACACATTATTTAGTGTGCAAGGTGCGCAACCTCTAAATATTACTCAATCTTCCTAAAATTTGTCAGATATTCTTTTTATATTAATAGGAATCAGGGCATGAGCAAAGTAAAAAAAAATTGTAATATTTTAATTTTAACTCAATAATATGAAACACCCTAACCTCTATACGTATTATATCTTCCATTTCAGGAGTAATAAAGTCGTAATAATAATACTAATGCCTTATATAAGGCCGCGTACAGACTTGAGCACGAACGCAAATGAGGCAAGCCGAGGCAGAATGCGTATGCAAGTGTTGCACGTTGGTGAATTGCTCGGGGCCGTTCGCCGCATGCCTCGGGCCGCTCGCCGCTGCCTCGGGGCTGTTCGCCGCACGTTATCGGTCGAAAAAAATTAATTCCTGCTCAATGCGGGTGTCGTTCCGAGGCAGGACGTGCCGCGGCGCCATTCGCCGCATGCCTCGGGCCGATTCAAAATTATTGGATCGGCCCAAGGCATGCGGCGAAAGCAAGGGAAAGACGAGCCACACCACACATTCCGCATCATCGTCGTCATTGTCATTATCAACTTCATCTATGTTACTCGGTATGTTCCATATTACGTACACACATGTTCCGACAAGAAATTAAGAATTATACTAAGAACAAAGTAACTTTATTGGTAAACTATTGCTGAATAATCAAGAACACAAGAACTTCATTACAATATTTAACTGTTTGATGCACTTTTCAGAAACTTTTACACCCCACGAAAAATATAAACGTTTCTCTTTCAATGATAGATGCCCGACTGATGCTCAATTCTCAGTATCATCGTCTATTGTGTCTAGGGATCTAGTATAAACGATTACCTGAAGAGTTCGTTATTTCTTTATCGAAATTTTACGAAGTTCCATATTACCTGCCTTTACCCTACATATACACGTATATACATATGATATGTGAATATGCATACAGTGTGTGTGAGTTAAGGGAGAAGAATTAAATGATTCGTATGCGAGTAAAAATATGGACAAACTGTTAGTTCAAAAAGAAAAATGTAGGTTCCTCAAAACAGATGTTTCAGTGTGCAATAAAATAACAGCATTTATGCCATTCTCTGTAAGCCAGGTATTTCGAGACTCCGATAACGCACTCCAGTCCATACTTACCGGCGCATTTGAGAAATACGAATTTGAAAGAAAATGAATATGGAGGGTGAGTCAATAAGAACTTTGAGACGCGATGCCCGCTCGCTCGTCACCTTTTGGCGTTTTCGGACGGTCGCACTGGGGCGGACCGAGTGCGAACCCTACCCAATCGGAAGCGAAGAGTGTTTTGAAGAGAACTTTTTCGCCTCCGATTGGCTAAAATTCGCACTCAGTGCGCCCCAGTGCGACCGTCCGAAAACGCCATTAGATTGTTCGCGGCGATTACCCTGGAGATTATACAGATTATACTGTTTGTGCTGTTACGTTACCAGGCCATAACGCGTGAACATAGCTTTATAAATTTTATATACAGAGATAATGGGTGCGTTCCGATTTTCGCAGTGAGTGCATGAAATTGGTGGCATCGTATTGGTGGCATCGTACGATTCCCTAGAATTTCTCTCACTTTCCACCAATACGATGCTACTTCCGGTGCAGCGAGCGTGCAGCAAACGCAGAATTTCAGAGGTGAAGCAGTCACTGCGCGCGCGCATGCGTATTTGTTTTTCCAATCTTTGATTATTTGAATTTCTCTATTGGAAATAGCTGATACAATTTAATGAAAAGTAATAAAAACAATTAATTCTCTCATGATTACAATGCCACTTTTTTACGTTATTATTCCGAAGAAACTTCATGCGATGTTTTTTTTTTAATACAAATGTATAATTACATACTTATTATCGAATATCCCGGAATAACCTCCACAATGTTCTCCATAATCTGTCATTTTTAGGAAAACATAATCTGTCCGAGTGTTTTGTTTACAATTAATGATAATATGTATATTAATTCTGATTCTAAATGGCAAGTTAATATCATCTTCATTTTCGCTTTCATCAGACGAATCACAGCTGCTGATTTCATTATCACTATTATTTAATAGTATCGAGGTTATTGTAAACAACGTCTCTTTTTCCATAGTAGCATTTTTAAATTTCAAGACCGCATGAACCGCTGCGATTTCTGCACTCACTGCGAAAATCGGAACGCACCCAATGTATATGGATATTATATATACTCGGATATATGTAGAAGTGTGTCTCAATTTGCCTCGGCTTGCCTCGTGCGGGACGCACAGGACAAAAATCACAAATTTTTCCAGCCCGAGGCATTCGGGTCTGCCTCGGCTTGCCTCATTCGCGTTCGTGCTCAAGTCTGTACGCGGCCTAATAATTATAACTGTACCAAGGGTCAGCTCCGTTTAGCTAAATAAACAATAATAAACAAAAATATTGGGAGTCACAGGATTATTCCAAATATTTCTCCGTCACAGTACATTCCCTTCTATGTAATGCTACTTTCTTGTTTCCTCTCGAGTGACAAGAATAGCCGCGACCGCTCCAGGATTAAACACGTACCTAGGTAAACCACCACTTTATTCAGAGGAAGTGGAATTTGTTATTCCTTCCCTCTGCGTATTCAAACTCCGCTGCGAGGGAATTTCTATCGGAAACGTGCGCATCTGGGATAAAGATCCGGTACGCCGTAAAGTCGAAGAAACGGCAGTCGTGCTCTGACGGCACGTTAAGAGCACTCACGCCCGCGGGATTACCATGGGGACATTTTCACGGGGGAATGGTCCCCGCGATACGTTATCTCTCCCCCGTGTTCTCGGGGATGGAACGGGCGGCGGACAATTGCGGGAACGAATAGCGAGAAATAAAAGTCTCCCGTGTACCGGAATTCGAGAGTAACCTGCAGTTAGCTTGGCAATCCACGGAAGATGATGCTCGCGCAAGGTACCCTGGATTTTCGATCGATCAAGTTGAAAGGGAAGGTATGGCAGACAAGAGAAAGTCGTATTCCTCCGTTATTTTCAGAAGTCGATGCATCGAATGCGTTTAATCTCGTGCGTTATCATCAGACTTCCTCTACCGGCGTCCCTCGCGACGGCTTGGCGCAAACGGACGATGTTCTCGCAAAGATCGTCCCTCTCTTTTATGCACGACTACCTCGGAGGAGATTCGAGCGTGCAGAGCGAAAAGAGCAGACGCTGGGAACGGGAACGATCGACGGCAAAGGCAAAGACGGAGGCGATAAAGAATTCCATTTCCTCGGGAACTTTACAGAGAAGAGGCGTTTCCATTCGCTAAGGGAGTTGCAGCGATCTGCGGAGATCTCCTGTCGCCATGAATAACATACGCTCGCCGGCTACTTCGGTCTAGATTCGTCCCGTCAACGTCGCTCCATTGTTATTCAAAATCGCTGCGCGAACTGCAGCACGACTTCCCTGGGAGTTCCAGCGACAAACAAGCTCTTCTCGGAAATATCAAAGAGCGACAGCAAAGAAGGGAGATAAGATAGGCTAACGAGCCGTCAACAAGGGGATTACGTTCAGCAATGAAGGTTGATTTTCATCAAACAATCTTATCGTGGTCATAAAATTTGCAATAAAAGGATTTCGGACGATTCCAAAATCCATGCAGGTGCGAATTAGTGGAAGCTCAGCAATCGATAGCACTCTTCAAAGAAAAGGAACCGACACGAACACGCTCCCCTCGCGTGGCTATTAATTACGAGCTGAAAGCCGAGAAAGGGTTCGATAATTCCATTTCTCCGTCGGGCACCACGCGCTCGCTTTCAATCGTCGCGAGCCGAGACGTGGCGTGAGAAGGCTGGACCACACCGGCGAATTTTTTCCAGGAATGACTCGTAGATCGTGCAGAAAATCGCGTTTCCCTTTGTCTGGCTCGTCCGAGGGTCCTCCGAAGTGGTTCGCACGGACCCCCCTGAAAACGAACAAGAGGAACGATCGGGAACAGCAGAAGCTTTGAACGGCTAGCGCCTGGGAATCTATGAGGAGACCGTGAAGCTGGATGGATCGAAAGGATGCTCCTAAACTACGGACTCTAGGCTGGCTGATCGCCTGCAGTAGGGTAGACCGGGGGCGGTAGTAGGGGAGAGTTGCCAATATCGTACTGGTCACCTAAATCGTACCTCGTCAATTTCTCAGCGATTAATGAATATAAGTGACATTTGATGGTAAAAATGTCAAGTAAATGCGAAATGAGAAATATAAACAAAACCGTTTGAGCTTACACCCTGTATTCTGCGTCCTATAAATATTTAAGAAAATCAGGTATGATTGATGTAACTTTTTACCAGTTTATCTTAGCTGATAATAAGCAAACAATGCAATTTTGTCCTGTATTTTTGTATTTGTCTTAAAGCGGGTTTAATGTAGAATATTTTACATTCATTTTATGTACGTATTACATTCATTATAAAGTCTAAATTGATATTTATAAATAAATTGATCATGTTTCCTAAATCGTACCACTACAAAGTTTCTTAAATCGTACCAGTACGATTTGGGAACTCATTTAATACGTTCGCTCCACGCATCTTAGCTTGGTACATACGGGTTATGTGCATATGTCATATATGTAGGTTATGTACAAATATAATATAGGTTATTGCCAAAAATTAGATATTATAAGAAAAACTGTAGACAAAAAGAAAAAGAAAACATTACAGAAGACTGGCAAAACTACAAAAACAAAACAGCTTAAAAAAAAAAAATAAAACAAGAAGATATTCCTACTACATCAAGCCAAATATTTCTCAATACTCCATTAACAAAATTGGAACAAAATTCAATAACTATTCGTACCAAGGAAGAAGAGTGGTTTTGCTTTTTGTGTAACGAATCACATGTAGAAAATATGATTCAATGCATAAAATTCACATTGTTGGTGCACGATAGTTGTGCAGGAGTATTAAAAAAAAAAAAGAAGTTATTATTGCCCAAATTGTTTTGTTTAATGTGTTATTTTTATTTATTTGCTACGCATAAAATATGACAGGTTATGATATGACCACCAATGTCAATATAAATATATAATTTTTTTAATTATTATACCTTGTATGTTTCTTTATTTGTTCTTAATATCTGTATATAAAAGATTTCGTTTCTCACCCACATATTTATTATTATTTTCATTTAAAAATTTACTATTTTTAGAAGAGGTACGATTTTGGAAACCAAGAGGTACGATTTAGGAGACCGGTTGCCTAAATCGTACCTTTTACACTATGTTACCAAAACATTAATAACAAATTAATTTGTTGTGAACAAAAGGTTAAATATATAATAGTAGGTGCCTAAAAGATCAAGCTACAATATCCAATAGTCATTAGCGTTCAAATGAGTACCAAATATGAAATATGACGTAAAATGTCTTAAGTGGTACGATATAGGATATAGGCAACTCTCCCCTAATACTTTGACTTTGGAATACGATTACGCAAAAACTATTACAGTTACAACAAAAGTTTTTTTACGAAAATGTATGTCAAGTAATATTCCGGTTATTAATAAAAAATGAGAAGCGGAGAAAGTGTTACAACCGTCCCTGACCCCGGGTCGGTTGTAACACTGCATGGAGTCGATAGTAGCACAAATATAACTTTACAAAATTAAAATATTTATTGATTTAAATTATAATAATAAATGAAAAAAGTAAAATCTATGTATAATAAATTATGTGGTATCGCAATTGTGGCAGAAATAAAAGGCGTTTTGGCTGGTGCATTCTTCATCTGCTCAATCCTTACATTCAGTATACAATTGCACCCATTTTTCATTTGGTTTGCTTGTGCTATGCTATATGATTTCATGCAAATAAGACAATATTATTCGCCTTCTTTGTCCCTATTCGGTTCTGTTGCGGTAAAACCGACCCCGACTGCCGATGTTACAATCGTCCCCGACCATGCTTTTGAACTTAAATTATAAATTTTGACTAACGAGACGCTTAAAAGTGCCAAGTAACGATCAATATTAGTTTAGAAAATGTCGAATTACAGATTAAAAAATCGAACAAGCACATATTTGCAAAGGGAGTGTTTATATTACAATTTTAAGTCAGTAAGGAAAAGTTACTTTAGGGTATCGAAAAGTTATTTTCTTCACTATCCATGTCTATTGCGTATCTGTACTCTTAGGGCATGGATGTGTATATTCCAAATGTCATTCTTCATCATATATCCAAAATTGGTGTTAATATCTATTATATGTTTTGAGATATTTAGCGTGTTACATTCGCCTCCCTGTTACTACCGCCCCCGGTCTACCCTACCTACCATCTTAAAACCCCAAAGGCAGTGTCTTTTTTATTCTAGTTTCTTTGCTCCTAACTTATCTACTCTTCCAACGTCGCAAAGTTTGAAAACGTACCGAGACCGACAGAAACGTCCCCCTGGCCTGGTAACTTTCTGGACTGTCCAACTGCCCACGGCACCTTCCTGGAAATCCTTTGTCCGAGGCGCGACGTATCCGGTGTCAAATTTAATACACGCGCAAAAGTCCCCGCGTCCCTTTCGCTTTGGCGATTCCTCAGCCGAGGGGATTTCTAAAGTGGAGGGCACCGAAGATGCTCTCCCCGTTTGCGCGTCTCCGCGAGCAATTTACAAGCGACGCGCGGCTCGTTATAGGTACCAGCGAACGTTACGAGGCGTGTAACGTGTAACGTTCCGGTGCCGAGGAAAGATAGAGACGCAGAAACGAAGGACTGCACGCGCTGCAACGTCCACTCGATAAGGAGATAAGGCTTATAGCGCGCGCATACCGAGCGTCGAGTTTTCATATCGCGTTGCTCGTTGAATTGGATTGGGTTACGGCCGGAGGAATGCCTGTGAGAACGGACGTAAACTCGGGCAGCTTCTTTCGACAGAATTTCGCGGCTGGAAATTAGGCGGGAAACGGGGACGACGCGATTTCGTGCGAGTTGCGATACGTTCCTGCAGATTTGCGCAACGCAGACGCAACCGTTCTGATACTTTTATTTTTTTTTTTGATTTATTGTAAACGGGATAGAGATCCCTTTAGTGTACAGGAGTGAGAGGGTGCATGTTAGGGTAAATCCGGGAGACGCGGTCGGCCGGAGAGTTGGTCGTGTCGCTATATTTCAGAGTCTATACGTAAAAATGCATTAAAGTGCAGACCAATTACTTCTCTAGAAGCCAAATAGTTGAATGAATAGCGTTATTTCGCTTCCTTCTGTGGTTTTTTGGATTTATAGGCTATAAAAGGTAAATTGATGTTACATTTAACCTCTTTTGTCAAACAGCGGTTGTACAGAATCGTATTTAAAATATACTTCTAAGTGTATTTTCCTTTAATGTTTGGAATAATAAGATAGTAGAGACATTGAGGGACAATGCAGCCAAAGTATTTGGCCATATTAACTCTTCCTTTCAAAGCTAACGAGAAGACCATGTCTCGCTGCAGAAAGGTGAGATGGTCGAGTTATGATTTTTTTATTATTTTTGTTTATTTTTTATTTTTTATTATTATTTTATTATTATTTTTGTTTATTTAGTTTATTTATTCACTTTTGTATTCATTTGCCATGCTAATCGCCAGTAGGTAATTCACTTTTTCTTTGATGTGTTCTTTACTTGTTTAGCGTAAACATATTAAATATCAATGAATCCGTAGTTGTATTCACTCATAAATAATTTTGCTTTATCCTTTGTTAATTTTCCATGAATAATTATGTGAGTGGTCTCTGCCAACGACGAAAACCATTTCTCCCGGCACCTCGGGAGAGGTGGTCAGATGTCATGACTTCAGTTTTCAACCCGATTTACAGTAAATATTGTCTTAAAGCAAATATCGACCAGTTTTTCTGAATCGGCATAAAATTCTGAACATATTAGGTTTGTTCTCATAAAATAAGTAATATCTATATTAGTTTTAATAACCATTTTATATTAGGTCGACCGCGTGTCCCGGATTTACCCTATAGAATAATTTGAGTGAGAAGCACCAGTAATCGAAGTCAATCGCAAACAGTAAAGTGTAAGAGCTAAAAATAGAGAAAAGACGAAGGATATCGCAGTACATTATTTAGAATATTCAGATGACGTTTGAGTGTAGAATGAGATATGGTGAAAAGATCAAAAGAGCCAGTATACTTATTAGCTACTTGACTACTTTTAACGCCTTTTCCCTGCTTTCAGCTTCGCTGAAGAATCTGCTAGTCATTTCTCGCGGCTTAGAAATCGAAGCAAGCGAGGAAAAGTGTCTCGAAACCGCTGTGAACAGAGATACTTCCGCGAAGCTGAGTTAATTTCGCTCGTCCAGTTAATATTCCTCCAAGGCACGCTCCTTTTAACGGAAAATCCGCTGAGAGGCCCGAAGAAGCGCGTCACGAGCTTGGGAGATTCCCCGTTACTTGGACGTGCGAGCAAATTGTTATTATCGCTGTCGTTATTATTGCGGCCGGCGATACCGCCACGGTGAATAACAATGGCCCCGCGCAGACGCGTAATCACCGTGCTGCTGCAACGTGCAATAACTTTAATTGTAAATTACCATACACTCCGACGAGGGGAGTCCGTCGCGATATCATCTGCTCGGGGTTAACGACGTCTTTATCGAAACTTGCACGCGTCAACGACTCCTCATCAGCTCTTCCGCCTGAGCGTCGCGAGCTTCGGTCTCGCTGCTTTCTCAATCTGCTCCGAGATACGAGAGTATCGGAAGTACCCTTCCGCAGGATTTTATCAAGAACCGAACACAAAAATTCCATTAAGAAAGCTTATTCCGTTTGACGGACGGCACGTTGTACACGTCCAGCAACAGACGCTGCTCAAGCACCTCCGCGAGCATCGCGAGCAAGACGTATCCTCGAATCAGCGGAATAACGGCGATGTTGAATTCTACTGTCGATCGAGCCACGTCCAGACCACGAACCGTTGCCGCGCGAGACGCTGCTGCCTTCGAACGGGAGAACAGTCTTGTACTATTGTCTCGAGCCGTCCCGTTCCAGGAACTTGGAGAACCCGACGGGATGGAGGATGCAGGACGAAGACAAACGGTGGTTCGCGCGCGTGCACTTGACATTTTGCAAGGTACGCCGGTGTCGGTGTCAGCGGCACGCGTCAATCCCGCATCGCGATTCCTTCGAGCTTCGAGCAGCCACCTTCGATCCGATCCATCGTCCGCGCGCGCTGGATCTCTTAATTAATTTCGCCAGGCTCGAGGAAGCGGCTGTCCCAAGCGTATCTCTGCTGAGAGATGTGAAAGGAGTCTAATTCCGTCGCGATACGATCTAGGGAGATACTATCCGATTTGGTGGCTCCCCAGTGCTTTCAACCATCGATTCTAGCTTCGATAAGAGAATATTCGAGCTAAGGAATAGGCGTCAGACGTTGGCTACCTACGTGTGTAATTTCGTGGAGCTAATTAAAGGGGAGAGGAAGATTCGTATTTGGCAGAAGAGACACTGTTTTTTTTACGCGAGTGGATGAATTATGGTACAACGGAACTGGAAAGCTGTTTCGTTGCTACGAGAGAACTGTGACCGGCGGACGGAATTCATCGCGAAATTGATTGCCACTTGACCCCCGATTGCCTTCGCCGCGAGTCCCAGCACGAACTCGGCGCGGATGCGATTCAACGGCGACACAGTTCCGCGCGCGAAAGGGAAATTTGACGTTTATGCGCTCGCGGAGCATCAATTTCGACCTCGATCCTCGAGGACGGAATATTATGCCGCGATTACGCAACGACCTCGGTGGCATCGACCTCGCAACGCTCTTATTCCCGTAGACGACGCGCACTTGACGATTCTTAAGTACACTTTGGATTACCCTGCTCGCTGAACCATGTTTTCTCAACTTGCAATTCACAGACCTCGCATGTCGGAGGGCCAAAGCCAATACTCGAGCCACGTAGGTATTTTCACCCTAGAACGACACTGTCACACTTTTCGAGACCCTCTGACACTCTGCGTTAGGGGGTTCAAATTGAAATTTGAATATTCGAAACAGCTACCAGGCTACCACGCAGCTTGTTCTCCGAATTTTTAAATGAAAATTTCACATTTTATAGACAAAAGTGTGACCTCTCTAATATACATACCGTAAAATGGGGGAACATTGGCAGAAGGGGATAACATTGGCACATGCCGGGGCTACATTGGCACCTATACGCATGAAAATATATAGTCGCATTCGAGATCGAGATTTTAGGTATTCAATTGTTTCAACGTTTGCGGTTAGATATCCAATAATCGCCTGTCAAATAGATAACTTTGTTACGTTATACATTATATTATTAATAACATTAGATCGCAATAATGCCTAGAACTTATACAGCGACTACTGGGAAGACGATAATGTTTGCAAAATATGTTTATGTAAATGGGAAACATATAAAGGTCCTGACTGGGTGCAATGCATAACGTGTCGTCAGTGGGTCTGCGGAACTTGTAATCGAGGAACCGAAACAATTTCTTATGAATGTCCAGTCTGTCTGGATAACGATTAGATTTTTTTGTTAAGATGTAAAAAATAAAATAAAATAAACAAATTTAAGTGTCAATGTATCTAAAGGTTGGAACCGACAGGTCCAGTAATTTAGTCGAGTAGCGAGTAATTAAGTAATTTACGATTGTTTTACTAAGCTACTCGACTAAATTTTAATATCCACACACGAAAAATGATTAAATTATTTGCTAATCGACTAAACTACTGGACGTGTCTGAACCAGTCTTAACTGACTTCAGAGTAGTAAAACTTAACCTGTTACTGCTATTTATATGATGTGCCAATGTTACCCCGTACCGGCTGGTATTTAACATGTATTAAAGAAGAAAATGACAAAATTTTTATGCATTTTAACACTTGTAGTACAATCACGAAACATGCAATGTTATGATAGGATACTTAAAGCAACTGTAATTTTTACATTATATAACAAAATGTATCAAAAACCTGCCAATGTTCCCCCATTTTACGGTATATAATGTTCCTTTGATAAAAACATTTCTCCACCGAGAAGAAATTCTTGAAATACATCCTGCTATTTCGCCTGCTAGGTGTATGTTGCCCCTTATGCCTAGTTCACATTAGTCAAGTTTACTGGCTTCAAGTTGCTTCAAGTGACTGGAAGCAGTAAACTTGAATAATGTGAACCTGTCATTCACTTGACTTGAAATGTCTTTTTAACTTTCTTTCAAGTTTTACGCGAAATATTCGTTAACATTAGTCAAGTTTACTAACTTCAAGTCGCTAGAAATCCGTAAATTTGATAATGTGAACCTGTTATTCACTTCACTTGAAATATCCTTTCAAGTTTCAAGCGAAGTAGAGAGTGTTCCAACTTTTCCAGCCTATACAACTTGAATAGTGTGAACGTATGTACAAGCCTCACGAAGGTAAGCCGACTGTCTATTGCTTTTAAAAACTGAGGTTATCATCGATACAATGTCAATGCTGTTGTATCAGGAGAAACCCCATTGGGACTTGAATAAGAACAAATAAAAATGTACAGGGTGTTTATCAATATGTGGGACAATATTTCAGGTTCTGGGCACCACTCATCAAGACAATAAAAGTTGGCATATGCATATGCCCGATAATGTTTAGTTTTGCAGTTATAAATATTTTTATATTTTGAACCAACCCTGAAATATTGTCCCACATATTTATAAACACCCTGTAAATAAATTTAATTTGGCATTTTCTATTTAAACCAGTTATATTCTTATTTTAGATATCTTAATTACTTGCTTCACTGTTCAGCTTCAAGCTTCAAGTACTCTTGAAAGTAACTTGAAGGCAGCTGACACTAGGGCTGTTCGGGTGCTCGAATATTCGGGCGGCTTGAAGTTCGGACCGAGCCGGGACTCGGTTTTCGAGCCGAGCCGGATACCCGTCAAATTCGGGCGGCCCGAAAAATCCGAGTAGCTCGAATTTGTTTCGGGCGGCTTGAAAAATCCGGGTAGTCCGAATCGTTTCGGGCCGCCGGCGTACGTCTTGAATGTGGTTCGAACAGTGCGTACAAGGCGTACGGATTTTCCGAGCCCGGATTTGACGGGTATCCGGCTCGGCCCGGTCAGTCGAGCCGAGCCAGGCTCGGCTCGTTTTATTCGAGTACCCGAACAGCTCTAGCTGACACTATCTGAACACCAATTTCAAGCCAGTATACTAGAATTCAAGCGACTTGAAGCCAGTAAACTTGACTAATGTGAACGAGGCATTAAGAACGCCATCGCCTTCAGAGCCATTCTCCGCATCCACGTGTCATTAGCAGTAGCGCGATTCCAGCGATTCTAGAGATAGCCAGTAAGCGGAGCGTGCCGAATCGTCGCGCGAGCAGATTTCGCGATGCAAAATCGATACTGGGCGACTGTCGCCACCGGCGCTCGTGTCGAGCAGTGTCGAGCTGTCGGTGCTGCTTGCAATCGGGCGAGCTTAGATCGCAGATAACGGCGAGCCGATTGATTCGACTCGATTACCAGACAAATTCGTGCTACCACCTCGGACCCGGCCGTCTTCCGAGACGGCGAAGCTCGCGGTGGCGGGTTCTAAAGCCACGTTCACGCGTGTCATCGCCAACCACGGTGCTATAAATAGAAACGTGGTCTACGTTATTCCTCTTTAATCCAGAGGAATAGTAAGATATCCCGTGGCCTTATGGGACCGGTTTCTGCACATCGCGTTCGCGAGGCCCCGCGCGTCACGCGTCTTTAATGCTCCTTTAATGAAGAGGTTCCCACGAATATCCTAATTGCCGTGAAATTACTGGCAAACGCGTTGTCCAACGCGGCGACCTACCTCGAAATTACGGGACACCAAGTCGATCGTTAAATGGAGCGGCTGACAACGAGCCAGCTGTATTCTACCCTCGCCTAGAAGTTTCCAGGCGAACCGGAAAAATTCCCTTCCCCCTAGATTCGTATCCTCGTTCCCTGACTTTACGCGCGTCGTGACTGTTCCTGCGGCCCCGTGTTGTCGCGTTATTCGCGCGGTTCGCGAATATAAATCACCCGCACCGAGTTCAAGTACAAGCATTCCCCGGGCGTAATTTACGATCGGGATGATTCGTCGTAGCGAGGCGACAAGAGGCTGATTGAAATATCGTCGCGTGGATTGGCTCGTAGGAAATGTTTCGTGTCTCCGAAATCTCGCGGGTAAACCGAAAGCTCCCAAAGAGCGGAGGACGGATCAGCTGCAAGATAAACTCCGGCTGCGCGCCGGTACACGCGTTTACGCTGTTTACCGATAATCCGAGGCTGAATATAGGTGTGTACAGGTGGCTGGCATCCCCTGCTGATCCTGGACCCTGGCAGGTTCACGCGCGAACGATAGCTTCCTGGTTGCGCCGCGGATCAAGTATTCGATCCCGTGAAATCACGTCGACGGTGTTCTGTGGCACCGCAGTAGCCGATTAAAACATGCGTAGGTGCTGGCTGGCGTGGATTATTAGACGCATCTGACGAGAGATTCCCGCTGGATTAAGCCCGCGAGGGGAAAGAAAACAAGTCTGGGGATTAATGGACTCGAGGGAGGAGGAGAGAGAGGTTAGCCGACACTCTCGCCAAATAACGCCGACGCCTAACGGTCGCTAATTGCTCCTCGTGATTTTAATTAATCCCCATCGCGCGCTGCGAAGACGGAAATTTCTCGTTTCGGACATCAAAGGTGAACGAACGCCTCCGCGCGTCCACCCCGCGTTAATTACTGCCACTCCGGGCTGCCCGAGGCTCGCGGCTCGTCCGGCACCGAATTTTTAGCACCTTGGAGCGCCTAATGGTTCGAGGAAACGCTGCCTCGTCGAAAAAATTCACGGGGAAAGTACGCGGCCCTCTCGAAACGATCATGGGAACGCGATTCCTTAATTTCCCGGGCGAAACAATGACGCGGTGAAAGGGGGAGAGCTGCAGCATCGTTGCGCAAGCGGAAATGCTCCTCTTTCTCCCATCCTGGGAACCGCGCGTTAGTCTATCTATCGCCGGGACAACTGCAAAATCATTTTCGACAATTTCAGTGTTGGAAATTAATATCCCAATTAGAATGTTGGTGCCAAGGATCGAGAATCAAGATGAAGAGATGATCGTTCCCCTGAAGCCGTTAACAGAAGAGCGCCAGGAAGTTTCAAGCTACGCTTCGTTATCGCGTCTGGTGGAATCTTTGCGCCTCGATGTCTCGAGGCGGCCGGTGTCGCGTTGTCGTTATCGTCTGGAGCGCCACTCGTATTCAAACAACAATATCCAGCGACGAGGAGACCGAGGGCTATCCGGTTGTCGCATCGCTAAAGATTATTCCCTATTACGCCCTCGTACGTTCTCGCGCGCGACCGCCCGATTATACCAGGCGAGCGCTCCGAGAGTACGCGAGCTTCCAACGAGCCCACGTTATTTAGCGCACAGGAACACGATCCTCCGCTGTCGTCGTAAGTAAAGATCACATCGCGTTAACGGCCTAGACCTGGCAGGCTAACGAATCTGCCTGCCTCGAAATTGCCGATCGTTCATGCAACGCCGTGCCGCTTCCCCTCCGGCGCAAGAAATTCGATCCAAATCTTTCGTTTGACGCTACATAGGCGACTGCGGTGAAGCAATCCCGAAGCTGCCGATGGCAGACTCGCGACGACTGACTAACGACGAGGAGCGTTGAAACACTAACGAATCGTCGATGCCTCGATAGTTCGTCAATTAACCAACTACGGCGGAGTGGAATCTTTCTGGGACGCGAGCGTGAGTTTGCCAACTCGCGGCGAACCGCGCAACGCTCCGGATTCCCGGCGTGCCGCGGGTGAAATTAATTTCGCGACGATATTTGGGGCACGCGGGTGGGAGCTGGTATCGCGCAGATACGACGCGGCTTCTGGGTGAATTTTTGCGGCGAGTGGATCGATGGTTAAGGAACTGTGAGATTCGGAAGCCTAACTGGGGCGGAAGGGGAATTAATGGCGTTATTAAGCAGCCGATAACGATAGAAGGGGCGAAGCTGTGGCGCGATTATCGCTCGGGACAGAGATCTTTCGATGGTGATCTCATTTGTTAGGAGCCGAGGCTGAGGGCAATGAGAATGGCGGCTGCGAGGCCGAGGATTGAATTTGTTTAGAGTTTGTTAGTAGCGGACGAACCGGGGTCTGGTATCCCCGGGAGCCGCTATAAGGAGGTTGGATGTCGTGGACGAACCGGGGTCTGGTATTCCCGGGAGCCACTACCCACACAGCACCATAACATTGCAGCAACGTCTCTGCAATGATTCGGTGCAAGATGGCAATGTTGCAACATAACATTGCAGAGACGTTGCAGGTTCAGTCCTATGTCCGCCTTCGCAATATTGCAGGTGTGTATTGTTGCAAAGTTGCGGCAACATTACGAATATGTAGTCCTGCAACGTTCCGGCAATGATTCTGCAACGAAACGGCAAAATTGTGGCAATGATCCTGCAACTCTTCGGCAATATAGCGGTGCGTATCCAGTTAAATGAAACACGCCGTAGAATCCACTCGACGTCATGTACATATTTCGAAAAATTTTGACAAAGTCATAGTTGCTTCAGAATATTGTTGTAATGTTTCCACAAGTTTTCACTACAATATTGCACGACGATGTGCGCGCAATATTGCAGAAATATTGTAGGACCGTTGCCACTGGAACATTGCACGTCGATGTGCGCGCAATATTGCAGAAATATTGTAGGATCGTTGCCAATGGAACATTGCACGGCAACGATCGTACAATATTGCAGCAATATTGTATCATCGTTGCCAACGGAACATTGCACGGCAACGAAATTGCAATATTGCTGCAATATTGTAGGATCATTGCCACTCCAATAATGCACGACAATATTGCAGGAACGTTCCTACAATATTGCAATGCAACCTGCAACAACGTAATATTGCAGCAACGTCCCTGCAATACTGCTGCAACGAGGTGTGCTGTATGGGTAGGAAGGTAAGCTTTCACGGACGAACCGGGGTCTGGTATCCCCGGGAGCCGCTAGGAAGGTGGATATCGTGGACGAACCGGGGTCTGGTATCCCCGGGAGCCACTAAGAGGTAGGATCTCTTGGACGAACCGGGGTCTGGTATCCCCGGGAGCCACTAGGAATGTTAGTTTAGCCTCGTAACTTTATAATGTGATACACCTTGAGCGGTAAAGGAGTATCTATGTGGGTTGGTCTCAAAGAGGGAATTCAGATGATGATTGATTCAAAATAAAAGAACTCTGAATTAGAAATAACTAATTATATTCTATAAGTTCAGTCTTTTACAATTGTTTCAGTGTTTGTTTGTCGCGGTACCTAAGTCCACCTCTCGGTTTTAACGCACTGAGAAATGCGGGGGTCTCAAAGAGTTTAATGATTACAACACCTATCAGCAAGTCTACGTACTGTATGGTTGAAGTTGAAATAATACTTGAAGGAGAATGTTACTCGATCCCGTAAGACTCTTTCGTCTAAACGTACTAAACTTGAAATGAGCCCCCGAGTGTGGATTCGTGGCCCTTTTTATACAGTGAAATTCGGCTAGAAAGTAGTGGGGATATGAGTGCCTTCATTGAATATTAGGTTTTCGGGGAAAACTCAGTTGCATCACACCACTGCAGGAAACGGTGACCCTGCCGGGTCACGTGCATTCCGGACACCCGAAATGGTTAAAAAGTCAAAGATAGATCTGCGTACGTAACACATTTGTCCGCGAATACTTACGCCGACAGAAATCAGTACGTTCGCCGGTCGATCGCGAAGCGTTACGTGACAGCGCCAGCCCCCGGGCAAAATAGAGGAAGCGGTAGCGAATTATTTGTACGTCCCCATTGATCGCTGCCGGTCCATAGAAATCCTCTCTGTCGCGGGGCTGCTCCCTCGACAAATCGCGTTTCCCCGGTCTTTCAATTACAAAATGCTTGCTCCTGCTCCTTTGCGGGGATCTCCCGCGAGGCGCGGAATCGAATCGAGCCATCGATCGGGCGCACAAAGTGCCACCGTCTATTGAAGTTCCTCGGCTCGTCGTCGATTAAGCCGAGCGTTCTCCCCGAGAGCGCAGCGCGAGAACGCTCCTCCACTGCACCGAACCAATCTCATCGTTCAAATATTTCCTAACCTCGCGACTCCGACGATCTGGGCGTATGCAGTCCGATCGATTAATAAACGGCGAAACGTGGGCTAAGGAAAGCACCTTTCGCAAAGCTCGCGAGCCCTAGGCCGAGGGACGCGCGACGGGACGAGTGGGCTACACGCCGTCTTTCATCGCGAACTGTATGTCGGGCCGAGGCGACGAGCGTGCACAAGGGAAACACTGGTCGACAGATCCGGCGGAGGAAAAAGAACGAGCACGAGCACTGGAACGGACAAGTATTACAAACTCGGTTATGCCCGCTATTATAGCGGCGAGGCTGGTACACGCGAGCGCGACTTTTACATAATACGCCGCGGAGCGGCTGCTCGCGAGCAGCAGTCGGCTCCAGCCTTCGTCGAGGAGAGAAGTGGCGAATAGGCTGGCGGGAACGGAAGGTGGGTGAGTGGGTGAGTGGGTGAGTGGGTGACTAGGTAGGTGCCCGCGATCTCGAATAGTCGATTTCTATTCTCCGACGCTGCCTGATCGGGCGGGCGTGTTTCCATCGAGATCCAGAGAAATCTTAATTATCTTGTCCAGGAGCAGCGAGTCACCCTGTATATGGGAGACCATGCGAGGCAAATGTTGTTATTATTATTATTATTATTATTATTATTATTACCAACGGGAAAACCCTTTAGGATACAATCATATGAAACAGATATGCGCAGTATTTACAATACAATAACATAAAGTAAAAATAAAATACAATAAAATAAAATAAAATAAAATAAAATAAAATACAAAAGAGAAGATAAAACTAGACAAACAATCAGAAGGCGATGACATGATTACGCTGCAACAACGGACATAATTAGCGATACATTGACAGTGATAAATTAAATTAAATTCGGACTTGAGTTAATAGTGTTCGCTGGAACGAATCGAACGCGATCGAGAACAGGTCAATATCAGCTATGTAACGGTTGACCTCATCTCATCCATAGCGCGGTTTAACGGATCAACAGTGCAATGTCTGTAGTCCGGGACTCTCGATTCGAAAAGGGGCCTTTGACGCAATGAACGTTGCGGGCATGAACACATATCAGGGACACTAACTCCTGACAGTTAGTCTGACCGCGAATTAATTTGTAAAAGAACGAGAGGTCAGAACAGATTCGAGGGTCGCTAAGGGTGGCGAGCCCTAGCTTCTGTAAGGCTGGACCATAGTCATGGTCAGAAAACCGCATAGGGCTACCAGTAGCTCTCATTACTAGCCGACAGAACTTATGTTGTACCCTTTCGAGTAAGCTGATATATACATTATGCCTCGGGCTCCAGATTACCGACGCATACTCTACATGTGGACGAACAAGTGCAATGTAAAGCAATCTAAGCGACTTGATCCGCCTGAAATGTTTAGCGAATCGGGCAATAAACCCTAAGGTTTTCATCGCCTTACACGTGATAATCCGGTAGTGCTTCCGGAAATCAAGCCCATGTGTTGCTCCGTTAGGCAGATACGGGACTCCGAACGCCGAGCGATCGGACGACTAATTATCTCGTACGGTGTTTCGTTCCTCCTGCTCGCGAACCGAGCAGTAGGTAGGTATGCACCAGGCCGCCCGTTTCAAGTACGAATCGCCACGCCGCCATATAGGCAGCAGGCAAGATCAGGTGCGGGCAAGATCAACGCGTAAGAGCCGTTGATGTAAGCGGCTACGAGTCGACTTAATTGCGTAAGGTGAAATTTCGCCGGGAGGTACATCTCCCCCGTGCTCGCTCTCGATTCACCGCAGATCACGCTTTCGCCGTCGACGAAAGGAAAACCGTGTATCCTCTCGCGTCTCTGTCCCGCTCGCTCGCCGAAAAAGGACCTGCCGACGCAATGAAAGAATGCCGGCATGCAAATGAAACGAGCGGACGAGCCGCCAACCGGTTATCGTTTTCGTAAAAAAATCGCCAACGATTATGAAGTGCGGCTCGGACAGAGATGTCCGTTCACGCTCGAAAGGCGATCGGAGCGGAAGGTCTCCGCGGTGCACGCACGCCGAGCGTTTTCCCTTTCCTTGCGCGAGGCTTGCCCCCGCTGCGTAATTGGGAAGTTCCCGGGAGAATCGATCGATCGATCGATACCGCAGCATCCCGCGTGCGAAATCTTGGGATTCCAAGGATTCCTGCGGTACCGTTTGGCGCACCCTGCGTACGCAGCAGCTTCTTTCGACACTGTGCAGGACTCTGGCGAGATCAGTGGCGTAGGCAGGAAGCCTGCACACCTTCGCGGACCGTGGAAGACCTTCTGCCAAGAGCTGTCGCGAGGCGAGCTTTTCCCACGGAAAGGGCGAGCTACCACGTCTCTTCGACGGAGAGTCTAGGATCCAACGGGCATAGTCACGCACGGAGCCCGCCGCGATTCGTCGGCGGCCGCGTCGCCGTATGAATATTAAACGCGGGGAAGCACGCGGAAAGCTCTGCTGCATAAAATATTCATTAAGCAGATTGGATCGGGTATTTTCTGGCGTACGCTATTGAATTTAGGTAGGCACTCCGAGGCACGCACTATCCCAGCGGGCATGCCCGCGCCCCTGCGTACACATATCTTTAATATCTCGACGACGAATCGACATTCATTAGGATGCATTGGCATTCTTTCGCCATGGGTACACACTATCCCAAGCGCAAGCGGAGGGAACGGGTTATGGTAGAATCCTCGTCGTCGCGCGCTACTAACGACCGACGATTCTCCCATTCGATGCGTAGGTACATCCGAGGCGGTTTTCATGCAACGTCGCCTGCGAGTCTCTCGATGCGACCAGCCAGCCGTCTAACGTTTCCTTCGGAAATGTCTCTCTCGTTCCCGCCGGCCGATCGATGCTTTTCCTTTTGCCGAGCACGAACGCTCTTGGGCTCTCTCTACGCTTCGTGCCGTGTACCTTCGAGCCTCGATATGGAAACATTCTACGGCCAGTTTAAAAGTACATTCAAAGTCGCCGTACTAATCAGCTCGTGGCTGCTCCCAGTAGGTAGATTCTACTTGCCGATCCTTGTGCCCGTCTTCAAACTTGCCGGGACATATCCTCCAATGATTTTTCAATCGTTTACGTTAAATAAATAAATGAGTCTACTGCAGCGTGATACATCCTATCCAAGTAATTAGCAAACTCGGCATGTGATTCGAATAATTCAACTAATTGCACCCAATTAAGCTGGCCGCGTTCGGTCTGACGCGTCGAGCTTGAAAACAGAAACGACAGTTTCCACCGCACGCTCGCGCCAGGCGATCGTTGCTCCGCCGGCGATCCCCGACAGCTTCTCCGGCGCGATATTTACGGAGCAGGAGGGTGCAACGAGAGGAACCACAGAGGGGAAGGGAAGAGAAGCGACGCAATCAGCGAGGATCGATTGCATGGAAATAACCGAGGCTGCATTAGCCTAATGACCGCGAGCGCGGGTGATCCGATGATCTACGATCGCTACCCTCGCGGGGAGACGTCGCATGGATCATCGTCGCGCGATCGCGGCCGCGGCCGCGGCCACGGCTCGTCGCAATTACGCTGGCCATTAGTCAGCTTGTTTTTTCGCGCGTTCCAACTGGACCGACTCTGCTTAGCGCAGATTTTTAACAGCGCGATTCTTCCTGGCCTCGACAACCCCCGTCTCGACACTTGCGACAGATTTTCCCACAACCTCGCGGATAACTCCCGCGGATCCGTCTGACGACGCGTGTCGAGGCGCGAACAGAGCTCGGCCTGTTGCGCGCGTGCACGCACCAAGGAAGACGCGGGGCCGCGTACGTGATAAGCTCATTTGTATCCCATGCTAAATGCATACAGCCGTTCCCTGCGCTCTATCAACGAACCAGAGTAATGGCGCGGCTCGATAAAGAACGCCCGCGCGAGGATAGAGAAGCGATAAAGCGAGCAGCGGAGCCGAGTCCGGCCGGGAGATTTAAGCGCGGCAATTAAGCAACCATCCCGAGACCGAACTCGCGTTTCCACGATACACTTGTTCCGATAGGGGATCCCCTCGCGCCTCGCCAAACTCCCTCGCAGTAATTGGACGAATGTATTTCGCGCCGGGACGCGCATTCTTCCGGCCGATCGCGGGACCTCCTTTCCATCCAGCCACCGATCTCCGTGGAAAAATATTACCCTCCTCCGAACCCACGCGTCCTTCACTTCGGCTTTCGTTTCAGGAACATTCTGCTATTCCTCGTGCGATTCAACGGGACGGCCGACACCGCCGACACCGGTTACCGATATGGGCACGCGACAAAAGCCTGCCGCGAAAACCGATGGAAGCCGGAGATATCGGGAAACACACAGTCAACACAGCCAGAGAGGGAAACGTTTACCGAGCGAATATTCGTCGTCGCGTCGGGCTATGTGGCAAGTCGATCGGTCGTAACTGATTAAGTAAAAAATAGCGGGCGATCGAGGCGCGAGATTTTGGGCCGCCGTTTATCTCGATTGACGCTTCGCCGGAAACGTGCGATCTCTCAGGCAGGAATATTTATTTTCTCCCTGTACATACCTATATCACGCGTTCGTGTATCGATAATGTCGCGCATTCGAGAATACCTACTTACATTTCTATAATGCAGTGTTTCCCAAACTTTTTTCAGTCGCGACCCCCTCTTGTAATATTCAAATAACCTGCGACCTCCCTGCCCTATGTACAAGGGTAAGGAAAATTTAATAAGGTAAAGAAAACACATTAGAAATAGGTATTTCGGAATATAATTCTAATTTAATAATATTTAATTAGTATGATGGTTGTGCTTGCATCTGAGTAGCCAGCTTTTTCTTTTTAATATACATATAAAATTGATTATACATTAGAAATCCCGAAGAAAATTTTGCATTTAACAAAGTACCCAAGTACCTAATCACTTCGCTTCTCATTTTCGAAACTGTTAGTCTCAGAGACCGACGTTGCAGAAACTTTTCATTCCGACCCGCGTCCCCGACGAAGGGTTAAGCTCGCCCCAGTTAGCTGGCCTTTTAAATCACGCGGACGCGTAGTACGCACTCCAGATTCGCGATTAACAGCGTCATTCATCGGCCGGCCGGCCGGTCGGCGAGCCTGGCCTTCTTCGTTCATTCATTCTCGGCCGGTGACGTAACAAATATTGCTGTCCGTTTCGTTGCAGATAAAAAGCGAGCGGACAGGAACGTTGACGAGCGCAGAGGGACGTCATCCCACCTCGGATCGCAGTTTAAATATTCATCCTCGAGGTCCCGAGGAAACTGGTGGATTCAGTCAGCCGCTGTTTAATCAATATGGCATCGCTCGAAATTACCATTCGCAGAGCAGGGACGCCTTCTACGGACCCGGGGGGGATTTATTCTCAGCTTAAAGTCACCCGACCCATATAGAACTGCACGGCGGACGTCAATACTGTTAAAATATTTCGTGCAAAGAGCTAGATCCTGCTGAAAGGGATCCCCCGATCGCTGGGGTCTCGCGAGTTTGCCTCGAAATCGACGACACTCGCGCGTAGGTGTGTCGCGACGCGCTTTCTCGATACGCGGCTACTCGGCGCGGCTAGAAAGAAGCAAAACGAGGGGGACAGGCAACCGCTCGCGAACAATGCTCGATTTATTCGTCGGAGATCGGGCCGAGGCAGAGCCGCTTTCTAGTCGCATTGCTTTCCTGCGGCCGTTAAATCCTTCTCGCAGCTTTCCAGCCGCGCGTTCGTGGAAGGAATATAGTGGGCTTTTTCGCCGGTCCATCTATACCTGTACTAGCCAGTGTCCCACTCGACCCCAAGTCGAAAACGAAATGAAACGCAATATAAAACTCGTCCACGCGATCTATCCCGTCGTGACCATCACTCGCAGCAGCAACGAACAGCGATAACCCAGAAAGATACACGGAAACTCAATTTCCATCAGCGCACGCGGATGCGTCCGATCGCCGGGATTGATAAATCCATCGATTGCGCGATGGCGAAAGAAACAGCGAGGCCGACCGACAGTGGTCGATTAAGGGGGTTACAGGTTACAGCGGTATTGGAAGGGCAAGATCGGTGGTTACTTTTACGTTTAATTGTTTCAATACTAAACAATCATGACACGCGTCCTTTACCGTTAAGGAACTAGTTCTTGATCAGGCACTAATTTTTTATCAGTTCATGAAATAAATCGTTCTTTTGAGTTTATGTCAATAAATAATTGTTTGAAATAATTACTAACATAAAAATTGATAATTCAAAAATATATGTGTTGTCTGTGAAAGCAGTTAGTATTGTTAGTTTTAGATGATTAAAAACTAGTTCCTAGTCACCTTATTATTCCATACCTTATAAGTATTTAAATTATATATTTATTTTCAACTTTTTAAAATTTTTCCTTGAAGTTTAAACATTAATTCAACTTTTAGTATAAAAAAAGTCTATGGTTTAATGTTTCATTAGGTTAAAAATAAATATTAAAGCGGGAAACCTTCTAAACTGATCAAAAACTAGTTCCTTAACGGTATACAGTCTGTTTTGCATGTGTTTGCGAGTAATTGCAAGCAAAAGAATTGTCGATATTGTTGAAATTATAGAAATTATTAAGCGCTGAAACTTGTGTACATAGTTTCAGGTGAATCTGCGACCTGATAGCAAAATGCTTTGAGGTGAGTAATTTTTATAGGGTAAGTTAGGGAGAGTCCGGCCAGTGTTGATATTTTAAGACTGACGCAAGATAGGGCACTGTGTGTCATTGACACAAAAGAAATGAATGCGCCTGTTGTTAATCTTGCATTGACCATTGTCACAAATCCATATTTAAATTATAGGAAACACTTGCGACTTTATGCGTGTCTGAAAGTTTTTAGACCAAGTAACAGTGCTGGTGATATTTGAAAGACAGGTAAGTTTATTTACACTACACCGATATTGGGGGATATAATATGCATAAAACTACAGTGTCATCCCAACAATACGTATGTATTCGATTTTAATCTATTTTGACAAGGTGGTCGATCACTCCCTTGATTATGGGATAGTCCGACCACATGTTTTTTTCTTACTGTAAACCCATCTTTAGATTCAGGGAGGGAAAATTCCATTCTACAAGATAGTGATATGTCGTTAAAAGCCTGTGACCGAAAACGATATCTCGAAAACTAACGATTGGATTAAATGTGTGCACTGAAGCCGTTGGTTTCATGATACTAGATGCTTAAAGTACCAGAATGTTTGTGATTTACATGAAAAACCGAAGAAGAAATAACATATCAATTAACTTCTTCGTGTATTATACTTTTTGTAAGCTATTTTTTGTTATTTTTCAAGGTCGGTCTCACTCATAGTGGGTGGACGATCTAACCCCGACATGCGGGTGAGACCGACCAGTTGCAGTGCCAATGTTTTTGGTTGAAAATGAAAATAAACATTTGAAATTATCGCACACTATAATTTATATATATCCTAAATTGCTTTGGCTTTGTTTTAATGTGCCTAAAACGACAAAAATGTGAAAAACAACGATGCTACAATTTATTTTCCAAAAAGTGGTCGGACTCTCTCGGACTTGCCCTACCAAGTGCCACAATGTGGAACTTCCCCACCGAATTCGCACAAGAATTGTGGTAGTAATGCACGAAACAAACTTTTCTCGCGTTTTTACGGGAAAAAATCATTTTTAATTTATAAAAAAATTTGCAATCGCGAGAAGGGATGTTCTACACGTCTGGTTTAGATTTCAAGTGAAAATATCCATTCGTTCGAAAGTTATTATGTACACGGTGTTTAAAAATGTAGTTTCGAGATAAACCGCTTTAAACTTAAGTCACCTACGTCAATACCGCTCTGCGTGGCCGTTGCTCCGCGGTGCATTGAGTTACCTTGAGCGGTATAATTTTTTATTTATTTATTTATTTATTTATTTAACATTAACGGTCGTAACCATTTCATATAATACATGAACAATACATTTCCATAATTATTCGAATTTCCTCATGCAACTTAGTTGTAAATACTCACAAACGACGACACTTTCAGAATTAATAATAATAAGAAAAATCGACTTATCGACTTTTCGAGATTTCAATAGTCCTGTACTCCCTTAAGAGGGACTCCGCGTTGCAAATAATACGCGAAACGGCTGTGGATGGTCGCGCGTTGCGCTCGTCTCCGTTCCCTCTGGCATCCAGGGATCGAATAAAACACGCATCTTTGCCGGGCATGCGTTCGCGAGCACCCACCCACCGGCTCGACGCGTTCGTTTGCAAGTGGTCGAAGAACGAGGAGAGCCGACTCCTCGGGCAGATATAGAAGGAATGCAAGGCCGTATCTTCTCCTCTTTACGATTTCGCGGAGATTTCCGCTGCGGGAAAACGACCGCGTATCTACCCGCGAGGTTACCTGCGCCGTCACCCTGGCCCGCCCCCGCTAAGCCAGCCTTAAATAATAATCGCGGTAATGACAATCGCCGCGACGGAACCGCGATAAAGGTAATACGATAATGGCGGGGTGCCGGTCGAGAAAAGCGAGGCGCGTTTTCGCGTGGCTTTATCCAAGGACGTAAAAACTGTGCTCCTCCGAGGACGAATAAAACCTCGGCGTTCGTAGACGCGGCCGCTGCTCCTGGTATCGTTCTGCGCGGTTTACGAGCCGGGAACCGTGTCGGAGCGGATCGCTTCGCCAACGATCTCGTCGATCCTGCCGTCGGAACGAGCAATCACTTTTAGCGCCTCTCGGAGCCTGCGAAAGCCTCTCTGTAGCCGTGCTGCGCTCAGAGATGAATTTCTGCTCAGGGCCTGGTTGACAACGCTCCAACACGCTTACGGCGTATGGAGGTATCGTATAACACAGCTGTCTGTTCGAAGGTATTTTAGTGTTCGCGACGGTGCTAGACGCGGGATAGGGAGTCACTAAAATTCGAGGACGTTATTACCTAATTTCTGGGCGAGAGCCGAGTGGATGGCCGTGAAAATTGACTGGCTTCGCGTTACTCCTCTCCGTATCCGTCGAGCACGCCTTCCCGATCGTCGGATCTATCGCGCGGATCGACAGGGCGAGGGGCTCGGGCCCGAGAAAAATCGCCGCTCGTAAATCACCGAGTCACCCCGTGCGTGCGTACGCTCCGCGCGCAAACATTCGCGCGGCTTTTTTCTCCCCCGGCGCGTGTACCGCGGAAAAGGCGAGGGTGCAGTGGCGTACGATCGAACTAGTGGCACCGAAATTCGCTTGCTTCCTCCTTTAAACTCCGTTCGATACGGTGTACATTTACATAATGTCCAATTCGAACGGAAGGGCGTGATTTAAATTTTCAACGGCTCTCACTTACGCGCGCATTAAGAAATCTAGTTTCGAGGGAATGGAGCTACCGCGGAGTTTCATAAAACGACCGACAACCACCCACGTATTTCCCACTTCCTTAATGCCAGGGGAACCTCTATAAGCGCATGGAATCGAATAGAATCGAATAGAATCGAATAGAATCGAATAGAATCGAATAGAATCGAGAGGTCGGTTAAATACCGGCGCCTATGGGCGAGTACACACTACATAGAGGGTAAGGGGAAGAAAGGGGTCGGCTGTGCAGGCAGTGGCCAGCAGTTATCCCGTAGGAAACGAATAAATTAGAGGTGGCTTATCAACGAGTCCTTGATAGGCGTGCGCGGTCGCTAGGTCGACCCGGTCCAAGGGATGGACGTGTACGAGAAAAGGGGACAGCAGCGGGACGTGTTAATCGAACGCCGTGGATTTATAGGTACCAGGAGCCCACAGGAAAGGTGGAAAGGAGGGACTACCCACGCCGTCTTTACGCTCTATCGACGCACGATCCTCCTCTTCGAGCGTACACGCGCGGCGCGACAAGGAATATCCTCGCGTATGCGCGCGTACAAGATCAACGGTTACGATCCTGTATGCTTGCGATTTCCAACCGCTTCGATTTTCAATTGGAAGCACCGGCAAGGAGCTAGCAAGGGAAAGTCTCTGTTCTCCACCCCGAAATAGACCATTCACATGGAAAGGGCGTATCTGGATTGGAGCCACTTCACCCCTCCGCCGCGGCACAGTCAGCGCTAGCCTGGAATATGTGATGGGGTGAAAATAGAAAGCGCGCCAAACGTAACTAAAAAAGAATGCCAACGTTTATTTCTCCTTTCGACCAAAGGATCCTGTCTGGCCCATGCCCTGAATTAGCGCGGGTCTTATAATCATAATACGGTTACGAAGTCGGCGTGACAACTTGTCGCGTTACGCTTGCTGCAACTTTCATGGGCGGTCTAGCGTTTTCCGCGAAAACGGCGCGCGCGAAAGTTACACGTCGGCCGAGGAGCCTCGGGAAAGCGATCGTTACACGCGACACAGAAAGTCCGGCGCGTCGATCGACCCTGACCGAATATCGACGTATTTTTCCGCCGATGTAATTCCCAGCCGCTCGGCTGTTCCGCTCCGGCGACGTAAGCGCCTTCCTGTGTCGCGTGTTCGACATTTCCCCAGCTATACGCCCGGCATTACGGAATGCTACGCTTAATTCCACGTGTCGCGCGTTTACATCCATTCAAGAGTTCGATCGCTTGGAAGTTCTCAACATTCTCCTTCGTTTCATTACAATCCTTTGTTTCGACGTGGTCTTCGTCATGTTCTCCTTTCGTCCGTTACAAAATAAATAAATGAATAAATAAGCTGCGCGGTGCAATTCGACGAGTTTAAAATCCCCCGGGGAAGTAGGTCGTCGCGCGCGTAATCGCACTTGCGTTATTATCGCGCGATATTAGGCACTGCCACTGACCTACCTTCCACGCTTCCGTCGGCTTAATTAAAGGCCGGCCGTGAGTTACCAGGTTCAACAATGAGCGGCGCGATCGAAGGATCCCTCGACAACGCTCGGAGAGCGGCGAAACGGGCGGGACCGGTAATTTATTAGAAATTAAACCGTTCAAGCGCGCGCGCGCGCTCGGCGCGCAGAGACGCCCGTCGAGGGCCTCGCGGAGGGACGGGTGAATCACTGGCGAGCGCGTGTTAATTATCGTTCACGGATTACGCGATCGAGCACGCGCTGCGCAAGTGACGCAACTCGCGCGCCCCTCGCGAATATGGGAAATAAAACGAGCCCGCCAACTGGCTGATTTAAAGCGACACGCTGCCTGACACGATTCCTCGTCCGATTGATCGGAGAACACAGCTGTCGGTGCGAGAAACGAGATCGCGACGAGGGCGTCTGCGAGCACTCGATCGCGCCGAGCCTCGCGCCAGCGCGTGTAAAAATCCGAGGCACCGAGCACGCGAGCAAAAGCGGCGAAAACAAGGCAGATAATTAGGTCGATTACAAATTGAAATCCAGCCGATTGTATCTGGCGCGGCGGCCACGTGGGCGAGCTGGCGCGCGTGACGAAAACGATATCGCCTCGCAACGTAGATACATATTTCCTCGATATCCCTCGAGATACTTCGCTTAGATAGCGCAACCTGCTTGGCCAGGTAGGGGCCGAGTATTTAAGCTTAAGCGTTCCCCACTGGATTCTTTGCTTAATGATATTCGAAAAGCTTCTGATTGCGAAGCACCTCCCCTATGCCCTAATTCTTCCCCTTCATCCACACTCATTCGTGCTTCCTTATCCGTACGTGAAACGCACAATACACACTAGGCGCGTAGTTTCTTCCTTTTTTTATATAATAATGTGATTTCATGGTGGAATAAAAACGATCTTATTACCATACATTTTCCACCGGCAATTACTCGCAACGGTGCGCGAGGTTTCTTATTAATTACGCCGGCAATTACTTTCCTCGCGGCTACGAGCGGGGCGTGTCGTCGTTAGAAAGTCCTTTCCTCCGCTCCGGCCGGGATAAAAAATTCTCCGCGGGCTGGAGCCGTGAAAAATCTTAACGCAACGACGATCGCGCACCATGATTATTACGCTTTCTATCGCGCGCTGGTCCCGACGATACTCTGGGACGTCTAACTCGAGTTCTCTGGAACGTGGAGCCATGGTGGACGAGGGCGGGACACTTGCTACATCCGATCGATGGAAAAACGACGCAGAGAGTTCCACTACGTCACATCACACCGAGCTGAAGCGCCCGCAGCGACGGCGTCACCCACTGCGGGGATGGTCCGTCGCGTGCGAGGTCCTGGCTGTCTGAAAAATTGGTGATTCTGTGACGTAGCGGCGTTCCCTGCGACGAAACGAGCGAGAAGGATCTTCCGGGACGAGAGGCTGCGTGCTTATCGAGCGGTGCAAGCTAGGGGAAACTCGCCTCGATGATCTCTGAAACTGTCTGGCATGTAGAAATCGGCAAAGAGGGCCGTCGAAGGGCCGAGGACAGTCGAAGAGAGGGGAGCACAGAGAGATAAGGGAAAGCTCCGAAAAAAAAAAAAAAAGCGGAGATCAGAAAGTAATAGAGCATGGCGAGATGAAAGCCAGAAGAAGAGACGGAAGGGAGTCGCGGCGGAAACCGCGCGGACGGAGCAAAGCGAGAAGCAAGGGACGCGGTAGAAATTTAATTGCGTCGTCGCGGGAAACCGAGCGGAGCAAAGGAAAAAGCGGGGCTTCGTTTTGGGACACAGAGGCAAGGCTTTTCCTACGCTTCGACGCTCGCCGAGCACGAGAGACAGACGCGCGACCGTGGGCTTGGAGGTCCGTCGCGCGCGTACAAGTATGCAGAAAAATCCTAATCTGCGGAAAAATCCGAGGCACGCCCACTGAGGAAAAGCGAGCAACCACGGGAAGCAGACTTTTCTTTCTCGCGAGATAAAGAGTGGTCAACTGTATTGTCAACCTTGTATTAAGGGTCTTAAATAAGCCTGGCGAAAGAGCAGCGCGCCCCGCCACGCTATCGAATTATACGCGACGGCTATCGACGTCTATTCACGGCTCATTGATTACACGGTGCGCCGACACGAGCGGGCAGACCGCACGAAAGCGGCCGCGCGCGTCTTTCAGCACGGACAAACGGGAGAAATCTAGACGCGAGCAAGGGAACCCACTCGCCTCAACGAGCTGGTCCTGTACCGTAGTCGGGAACATCTTTTCCAGAAAACTCTGCTGGTGAAAAGCGCCATTCCATTCCTCCAACTTCCGTTGAATTTTGTTTCTGCGACTTAATGACGCGCGGAAAGAAGACGTAATGGGGAACGTGACTACGGCGAAAGATCAAGCCGTGCGCTTCGATGCGCTCGTGCTACAACGAACGAATAAATACCTACACCCGACACGGTCTTCGAGCATCGGGAACGCCAATTCGCATCAACAAGCCGAACAGCTAGGCTACCATTTGCGCGTCACGCGCGATTCTCTTCATGTGCGTTTAATAGTGATTTTTTTTATTCGATACACGGGTGCGAGGCTATTGGAATACAAATGTAAGAAGAAACAATAAAAATGGTACAAATATAAAATTAGGGGCCCGTAAAACTATAAAACTAATTTGTAGAAAGTGCAAGGCAGAATGAATATTTAAATACACGAACCCCAGCCCTGAGTAGCAAAAATGCATAGTTAAAAATAGACCGAACCTGTGCGCCGATAACATTTACTTTTAAGTTTTTAAAAATTCTCTGCGGTCGAAATTCTAAATTACTTTATTTAAAAATGCATAGTGACAATCACCAGGCACTTCCACGAAGCGTATCGATCGTTCGCGAATGGAAAAGTCAATTGCAATCCTAGCAGAGTTTTATAATTTATGCAACGGTTCGTGAGACAGAGACGAACGAATTCGGCTAGAGAAGAGAACGAACGCTCGCGTACGTTTCTCGCTCCATCGCGGGACAAAGGGCTGGCGGCGAAAAATCGCTGGAAATTCGCGCGTAGCCCGGCGAGAGGAGGGCCTGTCTGCGGGCAGACGCATACGGCATAATCGAGAGAATTGGAAAGCGCGGCTAATTAGATTTGTAGCTGCATTCAGCGATAGGGGTACAGAGCGGTCGCGCGAGTGCACGCGTTCCTCGCACGGCCATATAGGATGCAAACGAGAGGCGAGCGTACAATCTCCGGTAATAAGTGCAACCGGTGCGCATGCCCTGGTATGCGACTACGGTACACGTGAACGCCTACGGAGTTCCAGCCACAAGCCAGAATCCTTGCTAATCCACAAAGTCCTGGGACGGGGCTGAAATTCTATCCATTAACTACCGCCGGGCATATCTGGATATCTTATTTACTTATTTATTTATTTATGGGAAGCTCCGTTAAGAATTAGCCAGACTAGTACAAACATCATATAGGTAGTGTGATATAAGAGAAAGTTAAATCGTAGGTGACTTTAAAATAATCGAAAGTAAAAGTAAAAGACGAATTGAGAACCTTGCAGCAAGAGGGGTGCAGCTAGGGGTTGCAAATTTACCGACATTTTCAATTACCGGTAATTCGGTAAAATTTTCAATCAAAACCGGTTTACCGATAATTTACCGGTATTGAAAATATAAGAGTAAACATTACAAAGAAACTTTTTTTTAACTCTAATCGAACATTATAATAAATATATGCAAATAAAACTATTCTGAATATAAAATATGAAATGAGATAACAGAAAATAGATATATTTGTGTAACTATTGACAATACTTATTAATATGGATCTTCACCACGAAAACAATGAAAAGAATCTTATCTTACATACATAATTAAATATTTTTTAAGATTTTTTTTAACAAATAAGCACGCAAAAAACATATTTTGTCTAAAATTTTTGTACAAAATAATCCAGCCAGGGATAAAGCAATCTCAGATTCTACACTTGTTGGTCGGATAGTCATTAAGAAATCATATGCCATTTGTACCTATATACTATTTTCTCCTTACTTTTTCTACTTGAAAATACGTCCATTATTTTGATGACTTGATTTAGATTTCTAGTTCTCTTTTGGCTTAGAGTTGATTCTTCATGAGATACTTCGGTTTTCGTCTTTATTATTAATTGAAGTTTTTATCATTGATAATGATGTAGACCGAAATAACGAACGCATATATGCCCTATATTGATATACGTAATTTATCGAATTACCGGTAAAAATTTGAGGGTATTTCTCGCGATTTACCGGGTAACCGGTAAACCGGGTTACCGGTATTGCAATCCCTAGGTGCAGCTCCATCTTTGCCAACTTCGAGTAAATTAAAAACAAATGTTTATAAAATTATTGCTTTGACTTAAGATTGAAAAGAGAACACTAAATGAGAAATATATATTTTCACACACTAAGCACCTACAATAAGCCTAGGTAGGTAGTTATTGAGTTGACAAGTTTTTATTTCTACTTTTGGTGAAAAAATATTCTACATATAATAAAAATATTAATAATAATATTTCTATTTTTATTTATTTGCAATAAATCACTCATTTGTTATCAGATTTGCATCAAACGTGCACCACACGATGTAGATTTCTTTTACGTATATTCCACGTCACAGTCATATCTGAAGAAGTGTCAAAAATGGAGTGGCACCCTTCTTGCTGCAAGATCCTCAAATATGCAAATATTCCTAATTTTCAAATGCTCCTGGCGTTCGTCGAGTTTCAATGCAAGCGGTGTAAGAGTTCCCATAAAAATATCCAATACCAGTTCGCTTCCACAACGAAGAAAGGATCGTTCGCTTTCGTGGAGGATAACGATAGAAAAAGTAAGAACTTTCCTCCGAACGTAAATCGCGCGTGCAAACTTTTCGCGTAATTACGCGGCTCTCGCAAGAGTTTCGTCTATGAAACACTAAGTGAGCGCGCGCGTTAACCCGATTTCTTCGAGAGCTCGAAAAATCGCCGTGCGAATCGTAAATCGCGACCGGTCGAGCAGCTATGCGAGAAAAGTTTCGCCGCGGAACTTCGCAGCGCGCATTGCCCGTTACTTCGGTGGATAAGTTGCGATTTTAACGGGCTCGAAGCTGCCGGCCTCTCTTGTTCAAATGGGAAGCGTTTCATCCACTTTTACTCGCGGAAAATTCTAAGACCATTTCCATACCAGGGCAGGAATCGCGCAGCGAATAAGTCTGCGCGTTATCGGCTCACTGTCACGATTAGGTACCGAAGCAAATTGCAGGATAACCGAGTCCCAAACCGCGGAGAAAAACGATCGAGAAAGTTTCCACTGAAAACGATGCGTTTTTCATCGACTGAGTTTCTTTCCGCGATGAAAGCTATCTTATCGAGTGGATTTCCCAGGTTTACGAGTCAAGGGACGCCAACACCGAAAGCACGCATCGTTTCAGCTGCAAAAACCGTGTACCGTTCGTCTGGATCGAGATCGTTTCAGCTTGGACACGCACGCGATTCTTTCGGAGCAGCCGAGAGAGCGCGTTAATGGGAAATCCCGACACGTCCGAATTCGGTTTACGAGCCAACCGAACGACCGCAGCGAACTGGCAAGAAATCTCCATCACCGGGACTGTCACTGGCTCTGTTCGACGCGAGGCGCAAATTCGTTCGGTTCTATTCGCCCTGGGGGGAAAAAATTTCCGCGAAAGTCCGAGGAAACTGCGCGCGAAACGGAAACGCGCGGAATATTAGAAGACGCAAGAAGCGCGGGACGCGATCGCGGATCGATCAGTGGATCATTCCGCGGCACCGCCCGCGGAAAATAAGGATCGCTAGGATCGTCGATCGGTCGTTAGCGGAGCCGTTATCGCCATTAAATATGGCGCGTATCGGGGCGGCTTTAAACGTTCGACTCGGCTCGCGAACGGCCCACGATTCGTTCCACGTTTCGCCTCTCTGTCTTCGTCTCGTTATCAGCACCGAACGCGGCTAACGATAGGGCCGATACGATTCATGCAAGCGGTTCGATCCTGCTCGCCGGGTCTCAATAAGAAGAATCGAATGATATGGAAATCTCAGGTAATCGGTGGGTAAGTTTCGCCACCGACGGGGCAGCAAGGCGAAGCTGACGGAAACGTTATCACGCGGCAAACCGACGTTTCTATCGTCGATAGGACAGCCGGGGAAAAACTGCGATTACAGCGGCACGATACTCTCGCGATTCACCGGAAAGCAGATCGAGTTCCGTGAATCTGTCATGGTCACAGGATACTCCGCGAAACACGCTATTCTACGAGGGTAGAAACTCTTTGCAGATTCGCCTGGCAAACTGCCCTTTCTCCGCAGCTCATTTCCATTGCATCGCGTGTGAGTGGCTTATGTTTGAATTTATTTTTCGCGCTACTATACTTGTCCGAAAAAATTCTGAACAGCTCGAAATTTTCAGGAAGTGTTTTAGTAAATTTTAGTAAAAAATGTTATCATACTTTTTGTTTATCTTCAACTTTACCGTTCCCCTTAATACGCTCCATGCCACGGTGGAAATTCAGATTTTTGGTAGGACTATCGGGCCGTTCTTAAATTACGTAAGGATAATTTGGGGGATTTCTTACCCCCTCCCTCCGCCAGTATAAGGATTCGTAAGATATTATATTCCAAACCCTTTCCTTATGTGATATTTTTTAAACTGCATTTTTTCAGTTATTAAGATTCTTTTAAAAGTTTATACAATTCATTTAACTCGGTTTCGTGTGTGCGACGAAACATCGTTTTCAGGCAACTCATATTGAAAATTAGGTTTAACAAATATTACTTAAGACGCTACCTGATTCCCTCTCCATCCTCTGTAAGAAAACGTAAAAAAATCGCGACATAATTTAAGGACGCCCCTATAAACAGTGATGAGAAAACTAAATCGCGATGTAACGAATAAAAGTTAAAAGAAAACGTACGTTAACTTTACTCGACTCGTGACGAATAATTTTGTTAACTTTCAAAGTTTCATTTAAATAAAAACTTTGCCCACATGGCACGGAACGCGTTAGCTCGCGATAAAGTTTAAGACCCCACGGTTCCAGGTACCGTTTGCATACTTCTAGCGTGCGACAGCCGTCCCGTCTAAAAATATTCGTCGTTAGTTGCAGGTGCACGCGTCTTTTGTGTGGCAACGCGTAACGTAACGCTTCCGCGAACAAGGCGCGATTACGCCGCACTGTGCCGAACGGCGGTGTTCGATGGCGACGATACGCGCGATTCGGCGAACCGCGATAGCGAGAGCCGCGCAGAATCTGCGTCCCCAGGGACAATCCCGATTAATTACACTACCGCAGGATGAATCAATGGCGCAAATTGTCGGAGTGCTGAGCGGGTCGATCGGCTCCGGCGTAACGGCACCGCGGGGCACGCGAAATCGAGCGTTTCCACGCGTTTGAAAATAGAGAAGCTCTAGGAGGCAAACAGGACGTACATGTATGGGATCGTAATTGGACGAAAGAGATTGTCCCAGTAGAGAAGATTGAAAGAAAAGGGAGAGCAGCGGTCGTTCGCTATACAGAGCGTAACAAAAATGCGCGTCAAGGCTGGAAACTAGCGAATCTAGGCCTGTGCGATTTTCCCTCGCATCTTGGAACGCCGCGTACAAGGATTCACGCGAAAGCAGAGTGGCGAGCGAGAGCGCAAAGCAGATATCCAGAGAAGAAAGAGAAGTGTAAAACTGTTAATTAGAGTGTTACGCGGCTGTGCGACCGCGATACCTATTAAAATATCCGTGATCCGTGAAGTAACGTAAACCAGTCGCTAATCATCACTGGCTTCCTTCGTTGAATGGATTCCGTTCTCCGCGGGGCAAGTCTCACTTCCCCGAGGCGGCATCCTCGCGGAACTGCCTTCGATATCCAGGCGCAATTCACGGGTACCTTAATTACTTCTCTAGAAACAGCAACGGTCCGTCGTTAGCCGACGGAGTACGTGACAGAAGAAACACTACGACGCTTATGAATTTGCAAAGAATTCCCAAGCCTGATACCTGAGAATTCAGCTTTGATCCTCGATTAAGTTCCTGGATGAGTGAAGGCGATCGAAGCACTGCTGGGTAAAATTCGACGTCCCCGTGGGAAGGCGAGGAGCGAGAGCGTAGAAGTCACCACTGACGACCATCCAGATGAATGAATCGACGTAGAAGGAATGGTAGACGCAGAGCACCGCTCGACTCGAAGCAGAGAGGAGGACTGAGGCCCAATAGGCAGACGTGCCGGGCAAACGGTTTTCGCTTACGTTCGACCGTTTCTCGGGATCGTCTTCGGTTTCAAATTGTTTGGACGTCAACGACGTGGCCGTTATGAACGGTTCCGAGTGGCCGAGGGCCCCGGTTCTCAAGCACCGTCAGCGTCGTTGGCGACGCGATAACGCCGTCGAGCGGCCTTATCTGAGCGCTCGGAGCACAGGGCCCCGCAAGCGGAACTCGGCGAGGAACAGAGATGGAGGGACGCTGAAAGTGCCACGAAAAGGATCCAGCAACCCGATATTTATGCTTTCCTCACGTTCCACGCTCTGCGTCTCGCTCGTGTAACGTGTTTATCCCCGCCGAGCTGCGATGAAACAAATACATACGCGGAAGGGGGCGTCGGCGAGACAGGGGCGAAGAAAAATGTGTCAGCAGCGCCGGAAAGGAAGCAGCAGGGAATCGACGTGGCGAAAAGCTACGACCACAACTTCCCAACAACTGCGAAGAATCCTTGGGAAAGAAACTCGAGCGGGGGATGGAAAAGCACCGAACTTGTGTACCTACCTATATACTATCTTGTCGAGGATCGATCGAAGAATTGCCCGCCTCTTTCCGTGGATTACTTGTGCGAGCGGGATGGTACGGAAGCACGGTGAAGTATAAATGAAGATTGAACGTGGCTGAAAATGAGCACCGAAAGGGGCTTCTAAAAAGCCCGTCCACCAATTCGAATTACGGACGTGAGAATTCGGGGCGGGTCAATTAAAATCGTGACTAATGGGACGTTTATTACTTCCCACCAGCGTGTTTGTTTATTCGACGCGATAGCGAACGGGAGCGAAATGAAAGAGACGCAAATCGGCTGGCTCGTGTAACCCTCGTTTCATCGCGATCAAAACGAAACATTGAACCAGGTCCTTCCGCGAACGACGACGATTCGAGGGGATCGCTCCACTCCAAATATTTGCCTGCGAATTCCCCATCCTCGATTGAACGATCGCGAGACAAATATCCATCGATTAGGGGGAATGGGTATTCGAAGCGAGGATTTTCACAGCGGCTGAAAGCGTCGAATAAGCTTGTTGGGGGTAGGGTTAAATTGCAGATAACGTAAATGTCTCTTTCACGTCCATGCCTTCATCGGGAATGGCACTGTGAGCCCAAGCAGTCCCCGGAATGCAAAAGTAAACAGGCATTACAGCACAGCGCGCAACCCTCCCTCTATAAAGGGATGAAATACAGAGTACCAAGATCTACCCCCTATCGCTCGGGGTATCGCGATCCCTATAAACCGGAGCCCCCACCGATGTTGGTGGCTGCATGCGCGATAAGAGGAAGCGGCGAGGAGACGCGTGAGAACCGCGAGCGCCGTTTAATTGCGTCGGGGCGCGTAAACGTATCCCCGTGGACGCGAATGCGCCGATCCATGGGTCCGCCGCGCACGCATATCGCAGCACACGCGGACCACTAATTACGAACGAGCTGCACGAGCTGCCGGCCGCCTGCTCTCAACTCCTGCGCGGCCCTATTAGGTGCAAGCCCCTGCAGGTGTAAGTTACGCAATAACCGTGCACACTCTGAGGTCCGCTCTGCCACCAACCAGGTCATGCACCTCGCGCAATAAGGACTTTGATAGTTGGGTGAGCATTGCGTCCAACGCAGTCCATTGTCGAGTGATAAGCGAAGGGCGAGTATATTCTGCGGAGTATCACGAGCGCTGGGGTCGAGAGGTCTGCTTCGTGTCAGCGCACACTTTCCCCGAGTCCCACAGCTGCTTACCATCTCACATTTCACGCGCCAGTGTGCCAGGCCGCGATCGTAAATTTCCTCCAAATATATTCATCCCACCCTCGACCGGCGAGGCTAATCTCAATTCGCGCGGTCGACACTGTCGACAGTGAGACGGAGCCGCAAAGGCACCGCGCGGAACATCGTCTCATCGGGCGGTGTAAATTTTCCACGCATGGCTGTGTTCACGTCGAACGCAAGCACGAAGGAATTATTGCACGCCGCGCGGCACGTACGGCTCGGCGCTAATTACAAACGAGGTACACGCGCTCGGTACAGCGTTTCGCCTCGATCGCGGAGCCCTATTAAGAAGCTTTACACGGGTGTAACTAACCGCTCCGCCTTAGAATCGGGTTATGAACCTTGCATAGCATAGGCGTGACTGCACGCCGATCAACGATATCCGTTCCTCATCGCCCACCCCTCCTCGTGTTCGATACGTCGAAAAACATACGAGATACAATGCCTGTATCCGATCGCTTCGAGACGTTACTGGGGGACAGGCTGCGCAGCAGTGTACGTACACGTTGCTGAAACGACTGCCCCGTTACCGTTCGCCGCGGAGGAACACGAGGGGTGTGCGAGACGGAGCGGCGCGGCGCGGCGTGCAGCGTGCGAGGTGGGAAAGTTAATCAGAAATTGATGTTAATCAGAGAAAGAAAGGCGGTCGATATCGTTGAAAAGCTGGCACCGTGCCCGCCAACGCTTTCACGGTGATTAAACGGACCCGAGTGCGATAATTAGCGCGATTCGCCAATTAATTCGAGCCTCGTACGTTGGTCCAAGGTTTTTCCTCGGGGCCGTCGAAATCAACCCGCTCGACGCTCGTTAATTTTCGTTAACGATACACCATCAGTGGTAACGGTCCTCGGCGGGCTATTTCCTTCAATCTTTGCCTGAATAGCTTACCGTCGTTAGACTTAGTATTATTCTACGGTGTGATAAGGTCAGCTCGGTATCGCTTAAATGGCAGGAAAGAACAGCGGCACGCGTAACGGCGCATAAATAACGGCCGAACCGCCTAACCGGCACGGAAAGCGAACAATAAGAGTTGGCTGGGAGAAAATTCTGCCTCACCTTTCGTGCGTTTAATCATCGTGCACGGCCTATCAATCCGCGGAGAAACGAGGCACGACAAAAATCACGAGACGCTCCGTGGAACGCGTCTACGCGATGCCTATCAATTTTCCTGCTCGAATCTTTCGTTTTCCTCTCCCGTTTCGATTGTTCGAGCGGAACTCGCGTCCTCCCCGGCTCGACGGAGCCCTCGTCGCTTTCTCGAAGTTTCTTCGCTGCCGACGCTGCGACGCACAACGCTTGATTGCTCGCTTTATTTATGTAAATGGAGCGTAATCGAGATTAATGGACGCGCGAAGGCACTGCGAATCGAGGGGCTGATTAGCAGTTATTGGCGCCGAATCGGGAGAGGCTGTGCCGCTCGAGACAAGCCTCTCGAGGACTATGGTCGTTACCGAAATTACGTCTGCGGTCAGTTCGTCACGATCTTCGCTCGATCGATGGAGGGGTCCTTGGCTCGATCTTAACAAAGCCAATTGAACGTCACGATCAACCGTGAAGAAAGTACAGCTGCGATTTACATGCGATTTACTCTTTCATACTCTGCTTGATTGTACGAGAAATAATTTTACATAAAGAGGGAATATGGAGCCAAAACATGAGAAGGGAAGACGGAAGAGCAACTGAACAAGAAGCATGCATATAGGATTAACTGAATAATATAATAGAGTGTGCTGTTTACTGTATTTTATTATATTTTATACTTTATATTTTATATTTTATATTTTATATTTTATATTTTATATTTTATATTTTATATTTTATATTTTATATTTTATATTTTATATTTTATATTTTATATTTTATATTTTATATTTTATATTTTATATTTTATATTTTATATTTTATATTTTATATTTTATATTTTATATTTTATATTTCATATTTCGTATTTTATATTTTATATTTTGTATTTTATATTTTATATTTTATATTTTACATTTTATATTTTACATAGGGTAAGTTAGGGAGAGTTCGACCACCGGGAGAGTCCGGTCAGTGTTGATATTTTAAGACTGACGCAAGATAGGGCACTGTGTGTCATTGACACAAAAGAAATGAATGCGCCTGTTGTTAATCTTGCATTGACCATTGTCACAAATCCATATTTAAATTATAGGAAACACTTACGACTTTATGCGTGTCTGAAAGTTTTTAGACCAAGTAACAGTGCTGGTGATATTTGAAAGACAGGTAAGTTTATTTACACTACACCGATATTGGGGGATATAATATGCATAAAACTACAGTGTCATCCCAACAATACGTATGTATTCGTTTTTAATTTATTTTGACAAGGTGGTCGATCACTCCCTTGATTATGGGATAGTCCGACCACATGTTTTTTTCTTACTGTAAACCCATCTTCAGATTCAGGGAGGGAAATTTCCATTCTACAAGATAGTGATATGTCGTTAAAAGCCTGTGACCGAAAACGATATCTCGAAAACTGACGATTGGATTAAGGGGTCATTCTGGTTAGATCGCCGATAAATTCAGCGATTTTCAGGAATTTATTGCGAAGACAGGAATTATAGCAATGGAATAAAACTTTTTTCTATTGATTAAATTACATTTCTACAGTAAATAAAAAATATAAAAGTTATAAAATTATTGCTATTAAAATGGTTTTAACGGCGATTTTGATGATGTGTTTCAAAATTCATGCCTCGCTCGTGCATGAGATTTCAGCAGCTGGACTTATCTGAAACCAAAAATACAAACAGATTCTTGATCAGTATGACTCTCGCTATGGCCCGTACTAGAATAAATGATTTATCCTTAAAATTAACAAAATGGCGGTCAAAATACAAGAATCAATGTATTTCGGCTGTGTTTTCTGTGCTATTTTCGATTTTAAAAGTAGGTTAGACTCAACAGAAATACTTGATTCTAGTACGGGCCATAGCGACAGTCATTCTGAGCAAGAATCTGTTTGTATTTTTGGTTTCAGATAAGTCCAACTGCTGAAATCTCATGCACGAGCGAGGCATGTATTTTGAAACACATCATCAAAATCGTCGTTAAAACCATTTTAATAGCAATAATTTTATAACTTTTATATTTTTTATTTACTGTAGAAATGTAATTTAATCAATAGAAAAAAGTTTTATTCCATTACTATAATTCCTGTCTTCGCAATAAATTCCTGAAAATCGCTGAATTTATCGGCGATCTAACCAGAATGGCCCCTTAAATGTGTGCACTGAAGCCGTTGGTTTCATGATACTAGATGCTTAAAGTACCAGAATGTTTGTGATTTACATGAAAAACCGAAGAAGAAATAACATATCAATTAACTTCTTCGTGTATTATACTTTTTGTAACCTACTTTTTGTTATTTTTCAAGGTCGCTCTCACTCATACCGTTAAGGAACTAGTTCTTGATCAGGCACTAATTTTTGATCAGTTCATGAAATAAATCGTTCTTTTGAGTTTATGTCAATAAATAATTGTTTGAAATAATTACTAACATAAAAATTGATAATTCAAAAATATATGTGTTGTCTATGAAAGCAGTTAGTATTGTTAGTTTAAGATGATTAAAAACTAGTTCCTAGTCACCTTATTATTCCATACCTTATAAATGTTTAAATTATATATTTATTTTTAACTTTTTAAAAATTTTCCTTGAAGTTTAAACATTAATTCAACTTTTAGTATAAAAAAAGTTTATGATTTAATGTTTTAGTAGGTTAAAAATAAATATTAAAGCGGAAAACCTTCTAAACTGATCAGAAACTAGTTCCTTAACGGTAGTGCACGGAAAAATGTTTTCACCCTTGAAAACAGTGGTTGTCGTACACTGTTCAGATGAGTGATCGGTCATCATGCGGTGGTGTTCAGCACCATCGCTCTCGATGCGCGAGCACCGATGTATTCGGTGCTCGCCGTTCGTCGTCTGAACAGTGTACGACAACCACTGTTGTCAAGGGTGAAAACATTCTTCCGTGCAGTCAGCGACGGTGCGTGCACGTGATTATACGATGCCTATTATTTAAGCACCGTTCCCAACTGTGAAAACATTTTTCCGTGTGGGTGGACGATCTAACCCCGACATGCGGGTGAGACCAACCAGTTGCAGTGCCAATGTTTTTGGTTGAAAATGAAAATAAACATTTGAAATTATAGCACACTATAATTTATATATATATATATATCCTAAATTGCTTGGGCTTTGTTTTAATGTGCCTAAAACGACAAAAATGTGAAAAACAACGATGGTACAATTTCTCTTCCAAAAAGTGGTCGGACTCTCCCGGACTTGCCCTATCACACGTTGGAAAACGACTTTAAGACTGTGCCATGTATACCAGATATCCGAAAAACATAGAATAATGTACGGATGGTGCAATAAATCCTGCTACTACACTTTAATACTCCACCCAATACGCAGTGTACTTATTCAGACTAACATCATAACGAAATTATCAGCGGAGCAGTGAACAGCGCCCTCGAGTACGTATGTATCTATCACGGGCGAGTTTACATCTCGCCACCCTTGAAACCGCGACGCCACAGGAACAAGCCGTACAGAGAACTTCGCGCGCGATTCACGGTAGAGAAGTTACGTGGAAATCTGGCGGGCAGGGTGGACATCAGCCGAGAGGAGAATTCAGGACGCGGCGCAATTGGTAGTTTCGTCCTGGCTGCAGGAGCCCCGGTACTAATTAAAGCGACCAGACGTATATACGGGGACCGTAATGCAGCGAGAGAGACGGGCACCATAAGTCGCGGTGCACACGACCGCGGAGGAAGCGCAGCGCGCGGACGAGGTAGGGTATATCGAAACGGTTCATTGTTCGGCTCACAATGACCGAGTGGCCAAGTGTGAGGGTCAGGGGCGCGAGGAGCAGGGGAAAGAAACACTCTAGACCACGTACACCGAGTGTTCCACGTCGAGAAGCTACGTACCGAGCAACCAACCAACCAACGCAACACAGGGATCACCTCGGATAATTCTTCTGCTTTTTCCTTCTCTCCAACTATCGAGCTTGGTCCTACCTCGCTAGCATTCTCCTCGCGCGGCAGAGATTTTATGCCAGATTAAATGGTTCTCAGATTCAAGTATAAAGTGTACAAAGTAGGTACTCTCTTTGACAAACAGAGTAGTTGCAATGATTATTAAATTTTCCTGAACAAATCCCTTCAGCCCCGGTCACCGTTACATCGCGGCTCCTCTTTTCGCGCTAATTAACGGCATTAGACTTATCGGTCGAGGCGGCCATTATAACGGGCGCTCCGAATTTTTCATCGATTAGACTACGCGATACCGATGATTTTCTTCGCCGCCGCCTCCCGCGTTAAATTAGACAACGGCGTGACTGACCCAAATCGCAACAGCCTGGAACTAATATCAATTTCGCACGGACTGTCCGCACCTTCCGTGGCGAGAAGCAAGGATGTTAGAACGGTTCCATAAACTCCAACAAATTGCAGCGACCCGATTGAATAAAGGAAGAGTTAATCCATCAAGAGACTATCGTCGGGGCGGTGGATTTAAGACGAGTAAGAAAATTTCGTTGCAAGCGCAGACTGATATCGCGGGCGACGTCTGTGCGTCGCGAAATCACATCACCCCCGCAAGGGATGGGTAATACCCGGCTTCAACGTCGATCGTAGCTAAACGAAGTTGTCTATCGCCGCTCAAAATCCAATTCCGTCCCGTTCGCTTAAGCCTTCGATATCCACCCTCGTTAAGTAGCGACTGTAACTAGTTTACTCGCCATGGCCCACCCCCTCTTCCGTCTTAACTCCCGCTTACCACCACGCACACCACGCGTACCGCGAATTAATTTCCATCGGGGGATACAGAAATTTGCAGAGCTTTCCATAAATCGAATTTTTTATGGCGGATGACGCGAACCGAAGCATCCTACTCCCTGCATCCCTGTGCCTGATTCACCCACTCAGAAGCAATTTCCTAAATCTCGCCCCGCGTCATCAGTGCCACCTCGAAATCCCTTGGACCTCCCTGCGCGATTTCCTAATCGATTCAGTATCGAGTCGACGCCAGTTCAATCTCGGTCCAATTCTTAGTTCATCACGATTCCAATTCTCCACTCGCTTGTGTATCAAAGTTCTGCCTCACCCGAGTCTCCGCGCCGCTGGAACCTTCAGGAATCCACCCCTGGCGTCCAGGTCTCTGGGCTACCCGCCCGTTACGAGCGTAACGACGTTCCCTTGTCGAACAGCGAAACAAGGATAACAAGTGGACGCAGAGTGGCAGACCGAATCGGTTGAAACTCGCGGCAGACACCGCGTATATCGCGCGGGGAGCGTGGAGCCGCGTCACAGAGCGCGGCCGATGCACGCAGACCGGAGCAGAGAAGCGTACCCGCGCGCGCGCACGTATAGGTGTATGTATAACATAGAGTCTAGGAAGCACGTAAGACGAGTGCAGCTCTTCTAACGGTAATTCCTTTAGACCAGTACCGCAACTTCTGCAAGCCAGAAGAGTGGATGCTTCTGCTGCCGCTGTTTCTTCTGTTACCGAACACTACGGCGACCGAGCGGCTTCGCGGCTATCTCGAGAAACGAGCCAATCATCCGTCCGCGGCTTCTTTCCTCCCCCCGTTCCCTACGCCGCTCGCTCCTGTTCCCTGCTGTCCCTCGTTTCGTCGTCCTTCTGCTCTGCTCGTGCAGCCGCGGGGTTCGCTCCCGGGCCACCGAGCGATAGAGAAGGAGCGGACGAGAAACGTGTCGACCAGGAAAAGTAACAGTAACCTTCTGGTACCGCGCTACCGTGAACTTGCTCGACCTCCCGCAATTAGCGCGATCCTTGACGCAGCGCGTTCCGATCGAGCGACCCGCCACTTTAATTATTGCCTGCATAGAGCCCGCGAGCGCGGCTGGCTCGTCCTTTCCGTCCGCCGCGCCGTTCTAATCCCTCCTCGGATGCAGCCCAACGGAATATTCCCAGCCGACAGAGCCAGCTTTCAGAAACAAATCTAGCAGAGCACACGTACAAACACGAACGCAACTACAGAAATGTAGGTACGAGTGGCCAAGCCACGAGCTTCGAAAGAAATCCCGCGGTGCAGAGAGTTAACCGCAGACCTTCCGTTCTAACGCTAAATCACTTTTACCAATGGGGATCAGTGGCGGATTTAAGGAAAACGGCCCAGATGGCAAACGTTCTGAGGGGTCCATTTTTTTACGGAAGTAATAACTAATTGTAAGTGTAGTAATACAGAAAAAAATGTAGTTTGGAGAAAATCGTAATTTGTTTTTTTTTTTAAGATGGGGCCCTCCTGGAGGGGCCGCCTGGGCTGGGACTCATTTTTCTCGGGAAAATGAAGAGGTAAAAACGGGCTAAGTGTGGTAAAGCAGAAAAAAATATGGTGTTTAGATAAAATCGTAATTTTCTTTTTTTAAATATTGGGCCTTTTGGCTGGTTGTTAGCGTCGAAAAGTCGGGACGTCGACGGCTGAGGGATTCCCGCGGTCCAGGAAGAAACTGACAAATACGTTTACGCGCGTCGATTAACCCTTTGAGCATTTAGCCCTTTTGTCCGCGGTGGGAATTGATGGAGGGGTTTACGATTCGTGAAAGCGAATAACTCTCGACAAAGGGAATGGAGGGAACGGTATAATGGAGAACGCATCGAGCGCCACTTGTCGCGGGAGGTGACCGAGGTGCGCTGCAACCAGACGAAAGGTCGGCGATCTTTAATTCAGGGAGGACACGGGTCGCCGCGAACCCATCGCCGGAGAATCGAATGCGAAAATGCTCGTAGAAGCGATCGGAGCGCACGCCTAGAACCACTTTCTTTGTCCCCTTTTTCCGCGCGTTGGATTTAGATCGCGGTTGGCCAGGTACCAAAACTGGCGCCGCTCCCCTGCACGGTGGAGGAAACTATAGCTGATCGGCTGCGCAGAGCTGGGTTTCCCGTGGCCAGGGCCGTTCGCCGATCTCTAGCACCCCTCGATCGATCCCGCGCGCTTGCGAAATAATAACCACGTACGGGAAGGAGACGCTCGTCTGGCGACGGCGTAATTGGCCAATCAGCTTTTTCCTCGTTCCCCGTGCTAAAAAGCGCGGACTCGCGTAAACACCTGTCGTCTAAATATCTCGACGGGGGAGAGGGATAACGGTTCCGTCGCGAGCCACCTTGCGATTTCTTGCGACCCCGCGGGAATTCCACGGGCGCTTCGCGATCGGACTATGACTGGGAGTGATACGAAACCGAGCGCTAGACGCGATGGAATATTTTTTGCCAGGGGAGAGCAATCGGGAGCAGTCGCGACGGCCGCGTAAACTGCGAAACGGAAGACGATAACGAAAAAAGCAACGCTCGGCGGCTGGCTGGCAGAGGGAAAAAGCCGGGCAACAAATGAATTTTACCCCAGCCCGAGCTGTGCTTGTTCGGGGGTCGGTCGACGCGCCCTCCTCCCGTTTTTCCGCTCCCGTTTCATCCCCCTCGATGCACCTGACGCCACTTCAAACTCAGCCTACCAAGAGGTCTCTATTTGCAACTGGATACTCGTGTAGCGGGCTCTGTGCCGTGGCGGGTGTACCTACACGCCCGTAATTGCGTTTGTCTGCGCGCGTTTCCCTCTGCCGATCGAAACTCCGCCGATGACGACGCCTCGGCGGGGGTGGCGGGGTGTTCGATTCCTTTGCAATCGACTCGTAACGTCAGTTTACTCGTGGCAAGCTCGAAAGGGGCGGGTTGCGTTTTTTCGAACGTTCCCGAGCCTTTGTTTTCGACGAGCGAAGAGCGTCAGGCCCAGATTCACGGGGCGCGGATCGTTGGACGCGACTCGAGCCGAGAAAGTTCACCGTCGACACCGCCAATTGGCAATTGCATCGTCTGATAGCATAATGACGGAACGGCCGAACGGATGCGGTGCACGCATTTGACGCATCTAAGCGGTGCGTTTCGTTCTTGGCAGAGTGGTGAATGAACGCGGCGCGAACGTGTCCGTGCGTTCGCGGCCACGGCGCGCCGAGTAGGAAGAGATGGGATTAAATTATAGTGCAGCTCAATGGACGGATAAAATGTGCATTAAATAGATTCGAGCGGACTGTTACTCCGCCGTGGAGGCGACTACGCCTTCCGATGATCCCAACAGCTTCCTCTGGCTCTACCGTTAATTCCTTTCCTAAAGCAAATCGACGCTGGGCCACGATTTATGCGCTCCACTTTTCGAGAAAAATCCAACCAGCGAGCTTCCTTCTGCTACGCGTCCATTTGCTATTTCAATTTTCTTCCCACCGACGCGTCCTTCCACCCCTCTTGCCAGTGGCGCACTCAGCATTTAATCTTGGGGAGAGACGAGTTGAAGGGATAAAAATACTTTTAATGTGAATTAAAATAAATTCAATAAATTCCATTAGGTGATTATAAAAATTTATTTGAAGAATAAAATCCAGTTTTCTTTTCTTTTTCTTTTTCCTCTCTTTTTCTGTTTTAGTTTTCCAGCTTTCGTCCATTCATTATTCTACGTGACGTAATAAAGTCGATACTGCCTATCATCTATGAGCATAGCAGAACCTACTTAGTCACGTACAGCGTGCAGACAGTTGAACGAGGGAACGAAACGAGTCACGAACTATTTGTCTTCGCCGCTAACCAGGAGGCTAATTCGTCTAATTAAACAATTTAAACGAGCCTGGAATTGGTGATTCCACGAACATCATTCGCCGGCGGAAACGCGACGATTCTTTATCTCCCGCGATCGAACGGGCGAAAAGACGCGAGCGGGAATTGAATTGGACGGCGCGCAACGTCCCGCGGAAATTGCAATTGCGCGCGGATTTGTCTGGCTCCGGAGCTGAAACGCGCCCTCCCGCTTCCCCGCGGGACGTCGATTCGAATTCCGTTCCCGGGAGGGCTCGCAGCTAGCCGAAAAATGGGAAACGCCGGAGCTTCGTTTCCCGCGCCGCGAGCTACGGACAAACACAGCCTTCCCGTCTCTCCAATTTGCGCGAGAAACGGCGACAATGCCTAGCACGGCAAAATACGCGAATTACTCGCATGTTTTATGCAACGGTTGCCCCGAGTGTGGACGAGACTCGAAATTGCTAGACTAACCGTCCCGAGCACGATAATATTCCACTTTGAGTCGATGGAGATCGTACCTTTTGATACTTACGCTGCCGTTCATAAGTACTATTAGAACTTTTGTTGTATTCCACAGAAAATGTGACATTTGATACAGACCAGTGGCGCACCAAGAGGGGGGCCAAGGGGTCCCAAAGAGGCAGATTGTAAAAAGAAAAGAAAACTAGATTTTATTATTTAAATAAATTTTTTACAACTACCTACTGAATTTTATTGAATTTGCATTAAAAATATTTTTATCCCTTCAACTCGCTTCCCTCAAGATTAAATCCTGAGTGCGCCACTGATACAGATTGAATACTTTTTCAGTGCTTTTAATTTAAAATACCAAATATGTTTATCACAATATTATTACACGCAGACTACTTAGGTGTCCCAAAAGTTGCGCACGCCAGTGTGAACCTACTTCGATTATGAGGACATTGAGCCCTCGAATTTTTTGTAGAAATCACTTTCATTGCTAATAATAACCTACTACTTCAATTCGCAAGAGAATGCAGAAGATTAAAGCTCGATTGGACTGACACCGAAACGTCATAGTAAACCTCGACTTTTCACGCGCCCGCTACCACCCACTCTGGACGATGGGGCCAGAGCGTTGTTCCCGCTGGAAAGTTTTTATCCCGTTCACGTCTTACAATTGACCGCGGCGCGGCTCGATGAACGAGGGAGCGCATCATCATCGGAATTATTACAGCTTCCGGTGACGTTAAGCGAATCTATAGGGAACACTGTCGCGGAAGCAGTAACTCGTGGCCCTTGCGTCATCGCGACACCACGCACGTACGCCATTGTCCACCGAAACCGTCCCCGTTTTTTACGCCCTTTGCATCGAAACATGCCGATACCTCAAACCGTGCCGTGTCTTTACGGGGAAGCAGCGTATCGCTCCTTTAACGGCCAGAGGGGGAACGAGCCCAACACAATGTTCGGCCCCGCGATCCCCTTCACGACTTCCCACAACTTTCGGTTTCTTATACGCGCGTAAAAACCGACAACGAATTCAGCGGCCGTTCGCACGGCCGTGCCGAATTTCCAAGTCTCCGGAGCGAGGCAGCAGTTGGCAAAAAGTACGCGAGGATCGTGGAGAAAAGGGAGAAAAGGGAGAAAAGGGGGCTAGCATCCCGGCCGGAATCGCAAACGATCCCACCGTATTCCGCCGAAAATTATCCAAAATCCTGGCTGCCGCAGATCCCGGGCGGGCGATTGGGTCGCGTAACGAGTCTCGACAAAGCGAGAGCTGCCAATTTGGCAGCGTCTTCGGGACGATAAATCAGCCTTAACCGATTCGGAGGGTAGCCCGCCGAACTCTGTATCCGCGTTCCACGAACGCTCCGTTAACCAGCCATTGTCGCGCTGCTTCTTTCACAAACTTTTATTCATTCCCGCCGCGACCGTCGTTTCCGCATCCGCGGGTTTCGCTGGAGCCTGCGAACGGTAAACGGAAGGAACCGAAACTTCCTGCTGGGCTATCGTCCGGGATCGCATTAGCGCGTCGGGGAAGAAATTTTGGGTTAACGACGCAACGAAAGTGAGAGGGCGGGAGCGGTGGCAAGAGGGAGCTGGTGAAAAATGAGATGCAGGGGGAATGCAGCGTCTTCCGAAAGTGTCCGTAGCGGCTCGGTGCAGGGGCTTCGTTTTCGAAGGTTAGCGAACCAGCAAGAATGCGGCTGGCTGACAGCAGAATGGGGATCCGGCAGGATCGATGATCGAGACGGCGATTGTTCTTCGCCAGGGACCCGGTCCTCTGGTTTCTCCCTTTTCGCGGAGGGCACAATGCGCCGTGGAAAAGAATATTTCGAGGCGACCTCGCTTCCTCTGTGCTCGTTAGAACGGATCTCCGCGCTCGATGATAATTAATAAGGCAACGGTTTGAAAGGAGAGGCTGAGGAAGACGGAGGACGATTGCTCGTTGCTAGTTTTGTTCAGAGGTAGGAGCCGAGCGCCGAGGAACGTCGATCCGGCTCGATCGGACGCGGCGCCTGTTCCGAAGGCGCCTTAACTCCGGACGAAATCTCCGACACTTTGCGAAAGGAATAGCAAAGTCGGCGGCTTGGCGAGGGAGGAGCAGGAGGAAGTCCCTTTTCGAAGAGCAGAAGCGTGTTGCGAGAGGGAGAGTAACCACGGGGGCGACGGCGAAAGAAGAGGAGAAGGCCTCTCTAGAGAGCCCAGCTTCGCCGCCATTAACGAGCGATCGAGGCGGCGACGAGGCGCGATTAATTTCCCTCGGCTCCTTGCATTACGTTTAATTAACATAATCCGCCGGCGGGATCGTTCCGTGACGTGCTTTACGCACGGCGCACGAACGCACGCATGCACGCAGGCACTCACGCGATACGCGCGCCGCCGTCTGCACGGACGCTGGAGTGCTCCAGCCGCTAAGAGGATTTTAGCGAAATTTCTTATTCCCTTGTAGACCGCCTGATGCTATTTCACAGCGCCCGCCACGCCGGAGGGAATCGAAAGTCTACGGTAAGGTAAAAGACCCAATACGTGGACACGTCCCAGTAGCTGGACACTGGTGCAAATAATACTGATTAGTCCATTTAATATTCGCTTTATCCAAAACAGAACTATTTTATTCAATTATTCAAATATTTAGTAAAATATATTCATATATATATATATATATATATATATATATATATATATATATATATATATATATTTGGTATATTTGTAACACTTTCGTAAAAAAACAATTTATTCTCTTGAACTGTCCGGTTTACACCATTTTAGTATTGGATTTAGGGTAAATCCGGGAGACGCGGTCGGGCCGGAGAGTTGGTCGTGTCGCGATATTTCAGAGTCTATACGTAAAAATGCATTAAAGTGCAGACCAATTACTTCTCTAGAAGCCAAATAGTTGAATGAATAGCGTTATTTCGCTTCCTTCTGTGTTTTTCTGGATTTATAGGCTATAAAAGGTAAATTGATGTTACATTTAACCTCTTTTGTCAAACAGCGGTTGTACAGAATCGTATTTAAAATATACTTCTAAGTTTATTTTCCTTTAATGTTTGGAATAATAAGATAGTAGAGATATTGAGGGACAATGCAGCCAAAGTATTTGGCCATATTAACTCTTCCTCTCAAAGCTAACGAGAAGACCATGTCTCGCTGCAGAAAGGTGAGATGGTCGAGTTATGATTTTTTTATTATTTTTGTTTATTTTTTATTTTTTATTATTATTTTATTATTATTTTTGTTTATTTAGTTTATTTATTCACTTTTGTATTCATTTGCCATGCTAATCGCCAGTAGGTAATTCACTTTTTCTTTGATGTGTTCTTTACTTGTTTAGCGTAAACATATTAAATATCAATGAATCCGTAGTTGTATTCACTCATAAATAATTTTGCTTTATCCTTTGTTAATTTTCCATGAATAATTATGTGAGTGGTCTCTGCCAACGACGAAAATCATTTCTCCCGGCACCTCGGGTGAGGTGGTCAGATGTCACGACTTCAGTTTTCAACCCGATTTACAGTAAATATTGTCTTAAAGCAAATATCGACCAGTTTTTCTGAATCGGCATAAAATTCTGAACATATTAGGTTTGTTCTGATAAAATAAGTAATATCTATATTCGTTTTAATAGCCATTTTATATTAGGTCGACCGCGTCTCCCGGATTTACCCTATCTGATTTGCTAAGCAGTCGATGTTACACACGAATACACATAACCTTAAAATTGGTCATTCAATAATAGATTCTTTTTACTCAAGTTTGCTTACTGATTTGAATAAATTACTTATACAGAAGAAATATGCAAAAAGAAAAAACTATTGTGTTGTTTTTTTTTTTATTTAATTTCGCTAGAAAACATCCAAATTGCTGATGTTTCATTATGTGTCCATGTAATGGGACAGTAAAATCGGGACGCCGGAACATACTATACTCGGGGCCAGATATATTGGCCGGTGAATTCGTTTTCGCGAGCAACGATTGAGGAGAAATCAACCACCACCATCTGACGATCGTGGATTTGTCAGTTGGGGTTGCGTGGTCGTCGCAGGGTATGGTGGGGTAACGGGAACGCTGCTCGGCTCCGCCTGAATCTAGCCGTTTGGCTGTTATTTATTCTTAGCGTAATAGTTGTGTGCGTGACGAAGCTATTCGTAGACCAATACGAGATGAAGCTATCGAGAAGGAATCAATGTTCTGACCAATAAATCCAATGAATTTCTTCGGAGCTAACGCACACCTATTCTGATGTGTGTATTTCTACGCTGATAGCTCGGTTTGACCTACACGCCAGAAGCTTGCCACTATCCCCACCACATCTGACTCACTCTTGTTCTGCGAAGGCGAGAGCGAGATGGAACGAGAGCGAGTAAGAAAACGTTGAGAAAAGGAGCACCGAGGCAGGCAAACGGTGTGGTGGGAGAATACCCTTCACGAAACTCACCGGCCAATATATCTGGCCCCGAGTATAGTTAAGCTGTCCAAGTATTGGGCCATTGTAAGGTCTATGAATTGTCAATATTTCACAAAATTATTCACTCCTACAATATGTGTTTTTTTTTTAATAATAAAGTACACACGATGCCCCATGTAATTGCAAAATCGTTTTGTATAACTGAAAAATTCTCAAATGTGTGTATGCCGCACCTTAAATGTCCAGGTATTAGGACATTTACCTTATACGGGTACCCACCAGTTTCATTTTGAAAATCAAATAGGGTAATTGTGGGAGAGGTGCCGCACTCGGAGAGACGCCGCACTATCGGTATTTCAGGGATGTCGTCGATAAAACAGACCATTGTTGATTTCATTTGTTTGCGACTGTTGATCTAGACCAGTTTACCAAGCACGAGCGTGTTTCCTGCATTATTATTAAAGACTTTGCTGTTTTTCGAGGTAAGCCTAGCGCGCTTCGCCTGAATAGTTATACGTCACTTTTATTTTTACTATCATAGTAGCTAAAGTTCATAGTTTTTCTTAATACAACTTTTGTAATACGTTAAAGGGACCTTGTAGAATATTTCCTTGGTTGAATAGGTTACCTTCGACATAGCATGTGGAAATACGAAAGTGCGGCGCCTCTCCCGGCCATTTCGGATAGACGCCGCATTTTTTCTTAGGATAGATGCCGCACATTGATAACGTACTGTTTCGGAAACTAAGTCGATTTAAATGATGTATTTAATGTTTAAAATACCAAAAAAGTTTTTTAAAATAGCTAACGTGGTATCTCTGGGCAAATTATTTATTTCTAAATGAATAATCTTATAATCCACATATATTTGTGGACTATTTACTCTTTTTCCACATTTTTTTATTTTGATTTCAAGGTGCCAACTGAATATAAAAGAAAATCTAACGCTAAGCTTAACGCTCAGTGGAGCGAAGAAACTTTCATTGAAGCATTACATCGAATAAAAGCTGGTGAAATCGGCAAACGTGAAGCGGAACGATATTATGGAATTCCGGCAAGAACTTTAGGAAGACGTCTTGAAACTAACAACACTACGTTTTACTTTGTTTTGACTACTTTTTTATATAAAAAGTTAGAATTTACAAGTTTAAATCGAAAAGTAAACGTTTTTCGAAATGCGGCACCACACCCTCATGTGCGGCGTCTCTCCTACTAAAGAGATGTTTTTAGTTTCAATTTTTTAAGGGTGACAAATATTAAAAATTTTATTTTTTTTAATGCTAGTAGAATCACAAGATGTTGAACTAATAATATGTATCCTTGGAAAACATTTTCATTGCAAAATTTAGACACGGTGACAATTTTGCGTAACGTGCGGCAGCACTCCCACAATTACCCTACAACCCGCCCAACCAGCTTTCCATCGCCGACACCACCAAATCAATTATACAGCCATGCATGCCCACTGAACCAGATCCCCGTTGCCGGCCACAGAGAAGCTGAATTTTTAGGTCAATTTATCGCCACCACCAAAGGCTGGTGCCATCACAGAGATTCACTGTGGAGGGAAATGGACGCGCGAAGAAGCAGCAGCGAGCGCAGGCTCGCGGTTTCAATGAATCTCGGAGCTTGCGAGCGAGCCGTGAAAGGCAAATGCGCTCGACGAGCGACCGCGAGAGGGAAAGGGGAGCACGGCGTGTCTTTCTCCTTTCTAGTTCCGTTCTGGTACACGTACCTCTGTGTACACTCGCGCACCGACAGCGCCAGAGAGCGAGAGCCGTGTCGCACGCGTGAACGCGACTTAAAACCGGTCCCACCCACGTCTGCTCGCTCGCACGAGGGTTGCGAGCCGAGGCTCGCTCTCGCCGGTCGCCAGCGTAAATGAAAATATTCTAATTACCAGCTACATTGTTGCGACACGCTCCGCGGGCGCAACAGCGTCCCCTGACGAGGCGATTTCTTCCTGGCGCCGACCCATGCCGCGCCACCGATCGATCCTCCGCGTCCCGCCGTCGACGCACTAAAAACCGACAGGGGCGGCTATTTTCCTCCCCTAATGTCCCTAAAATTGAAATCCGCTCGGGAACGGGGGGCTGTTGAGTCGCAACTTCTGAGCGATAAGGCGCTTTGCGGCTGGCTCTCGGCCGCGGAATACCAACCGTGGGTGATTAATGGAAATCGATGCCGGTGACACGCGGCGGCGCTCTTAACGAACGCGATTTTCCGTTCCACGCATTTTTCTCCAAGGCTGAGCGCCGATAACATCGAGGCACCAGGCTCCGCGTCGCGTTCCTTGCTCCAGCTTCGCTGATTTCAATCGGCGCGACTTTCGATTCTTTTCTTTCGTATTTCACGCGCAAACCGCTTTCGAGCCTTCCGCCTAATCCCACACCTCGATTAGGGGTCGACCTTAAATTACGCAAGATTTTTGGATGAGTGTTTTAGTTGAAATTTCCCGAATCCCAGTTAAATGAATTTTAATAACTGAAAGAATGCAATGTAAAAAATATTACTGAGGGAGGGAGGGGATAAGAAATCGGCAAAACTACCCTTAAGTAATTTAAGGGCGGCCCCTTACGTTTTCGTTATCCAGTACTCGACTGCTCGCAGCTTCTGTTACCCAAACGTCCCATTGATATCCCCCCGTCAGTTTGGATAAAGAAGGGTATCTTCCGCTGTATTTGCTTAATAAGCATTCGCCTTTGTCCTCCCCTCTGCTCTTCGATAATCTCCGGCTGTTCTTTTCGAAATCCGTGGCAACTCGACTCTCCACCCCTCCCTGATCATCCCGGCCCATTCTCGTCGTTCCCGTTAACGGATTATCCGTTGTAAAACGTCGACAGCAGCGGTAAATCGTAATCGCTCGCAAACAGTTGCAGCGGAGCTGAAAGCGTCGGGGGACACGCGTACCGGACACGACGATTCTATTAACGACGTGGACGCAGTGTTCCAGGGAATTCGCGGAGACCCTGGCTCCAATACTTTACGAGGTCGTTCCCGTGGCCAATCGTAACAACGACGGGGGAAAACTGGGCCGAGGAATGCAGTCTGTCGATATTCGAACGGGGCAACCAATTCTCAACGCTCTGTCAGGGCAAACGTTTCGGAGCGAGTACCTACGTCTTCGGAAAGGGAGAATCTTTGAATAAGAAAGAAGTTTGATAGCCACTTCTCCAGTAGGCAGCGCTTACGGACACTCTTTTCACCGGGGATGGCCGTTTCAAAGAAAAATCGTGGAATCATCGAATCTGGAAGCTGCTCGCGGTATGCCAAAAGCGAAGATTTCCGTCGCGACACGAGGGCACCGAGTCCTTACATTTAACCGGTTAAGTGGCACGGTCCTTTTCACTATTCGGGCCCAAACTGGTACCATCGAATAATTAAGTGAATCACAGAAAATTTGGTATACAGGGGTTTTTTGAGTCGCTGAACCGATTCCGGGGGTAATTTTCTTCATCTGACACTCCCAACCCCTAAAAAAATAGAATTTAGGGGTGAGATTGTCAATTCTTTACTAAACCTTTTTTTATTTGTGAAGTTTTCTTGTCTATAATTCGATTGCAGCAGTTACTTTTTTCGATGCCACCCCCAACCCCTGAAAAATAAGGGTTTAGGGGTTTAATTTTTTAGTTTTTTTATTTTCTACGAAAAAGTATCGAATAATTTTATACCTGAATTCTTCATCCATAAATTCCACCGCAAGTGCTTTTTTTGATCCGCGATCCCAAAAACCCCTATATACAATTTTTCTATATCCCGATAGTATTTCAATATTTGGCGGCCATTTTGGTTCGCCATTTTGAGTCTGCCATATTGAATTTTACAATTCCAATGCCAAATTCAGATTCAGCGACCCCAAAAACCCCTATATACAATTTTTCTATATCCCGATAGTATTTCAATATTTGGCGGCCATTTTGGTTCGCCATTTTGAGTCTGCTATATTGAAATTTAAAATTCCAATGCTAAATTCAGATTCAGCGACCCCAAAAACCCCTATATACAATTTTTCTATATCCCGATAGTATTTCAATATTTGTCAGCCAATTTGGTTCGGCCATTTTGAGCCTGCCATATTGAATTTTACAATTCCGATGCGAAATTCAGATTCAGCGACCCCAAAAACCATTACATACCAAGTTTCATTCAAATCGATTGAAAAACAAAAAAGTTATTCCATTTGATCATATATCGACGTGCGTTACGAAAAGTAGCACGTTTGCCTTCGTTCTCACGAAAACTATCACGTTTCGGTTTTCGCTGCGAAAACTAGCACATTTGAGCGGTTTGCCACGAAAAATAGCATGTTTCGTCTTTCGCTGCGAAAACTAGCACGTTTGAGCGGTTTGCCACGAAAAGTAGCATGTTCGCGTTTACCCCGCGTTCGCAATTCCCGCACCCTCCCTTACTTACATTATGTAGATTAAAATTTTCATATGTGTTGTCTTTTGGAGATTAGATGGAATTATTATTTATTAAACAATATTTTCAACAGTTGAATTCTTTTAAACTGCCCACGCGCTGAAACGCGATAGTTTCTGCAGCCTGCAGTATAATCCAAAACGAGCTATTCTTCGTGGCCAAACCGGATAATATGTTAGTTTTCGCCATAAATTCCCAAACGTGCTATTATTCGTGGCGAAACAGTATAACGTGCTAGTTTTCGTCGCAACAGTACGAAATGTGCTATTCTTCGTGGCGAGGCAGTGAAATGTGTTAGTCTTCGCGGCAGAAGACCAAACGTGCTAATATTCGTCAGAAACGATGGAACGTGCTTCTTTTCGTGGCAAACCAAAACGTGCTACTTTTCGTAAGAAAATTGAAACGTGCTACTTTTCGTAACGCACTTCGATACGATACATTGCCAGAATTGGCCAGATTTTTGTTTGATCATATATGATACATTGCCAGTTAACCGGTTAACTGCCTTAGGTAGGTACACTTAATGCGCTCTAAAGTGCAGTTTCTATCGGGGATCCGGCGCTTGCGAAATTAGCTCCATAAAGGGATGAAGTTCGCCGCCAGAGAAACGGTCGAGGAGCTTACTCGGAAATCTACATTTAAACGACCCTCAAAGGTTTTCTCGCGGGGAAATCGGGGCGCGTTCGACCACCGCGGTTCCACGGAATCGATGATACACCGTGGAACAAAAGGTTCGCCGAATTGTTCAAAGCAACCACTTCGCCGGATTTGCCCGTCGTAAAATACAGTTTTATCAAAAGAAGCTCCCTGTTAGTGGCGTTCGATCGCGAGGCAGCCAAGGAGAAGACGAGAGAAGACGAGAGAAGACGAGAGAAGAGAGCCCAGGTCGCTCGTTTTCATCTTGTTTAGGCAGCGGCGGTATAAACAGCCTCCGGACCCAAGCGGGCCGAATGGTCATCGGGGGCAGTGATTTATTCAGGGTTATTGTCCTGCGCAGGGTTTTTGTCCCGCGAGGGCCGGGTGCAGGCGCAGGAGTAGAGGGGGGCCCAAGGAGCAATGCAAGCGCACCCGAAACGGCGAAGAACGAAGCTGGACCGGTGGACGACGCACGGCGCACGACGCGCGACGCACGACATTACTCAACAGGGCTCGGCTCGCCTTTTTCTACGCTCCGAACGTGGCCAGGGTGCATTGACATCGCGGCATCGACGTAATTCTCGGTGCACCAACGCTTCCGTATCGGTCTTACGTTTTCATTATAGCTTATAGCTTACGGACAACTTGTTACGCGAGTCGGCTGTTTATAAAATACTACGCCGTCGTATACCTACTGGGTGTTGCTCGCGCGCCGTCGCGGTGACGTTTTATCGTCTGCGAAAACCATTTTGTTGCGAAGTCCCGTTGCTTCTTTTACCTCCGTGCGATCTTCACCTACACAACTGACGGAATCGATGGCCACGTAAATCACAACGAGACCCGTGGACCGATTTGTAATTGTTCGAGTGACGGGGATAGATCGTTAGGTCGAGGTGTAGGATGTCCGAGCGAGAAACCACCCCTTTTTACTTCTACCAGGAATTACAGCACGCGTCCCACGTTCCTCGCAAATCTATCAGACAGCCCCTGTCGAACCAGTTGCAAGAGTGGACTTGGATTCGTACTCTGATTCTCGGACAAGGAAAGTCCAGCCCGTCTCGAGGCGACCGCGCGGCTACAGGGTGGTCAATTTGCGCCGAGGCTTACAAGGGCCAGGGGAAACGCAATTATCGGGAAACGGAGTGTGTCGGCCCGTGGCGTCGTATTTCTAACGATCGTGTTCGGAAACGATTGGCTGCAACGACCGTGTCCGACGAGGCAATCGCCCGACCGAATGTCTCTCGCACGACAGCGGAGGGACAGTACGAAAAGGGAAAAAAAGGAAGGGAAACAGCGTGCTGCTCGGCGAGAGGCCTGCGAGCAACGGTGACTTGGGTCCCCCGGGGACCTTGACGATCTCCTCTCTTCGTTAATTAACTTAATCAGCGATTAGAGCTGCCCCTTATCGCGTCCCGGCCAGCGATGCTCGGCATTTAACGTGCCATCGTGCCAGCTTCGGCGTGCTCCCTCTCCTCTCCTCTCCTAGCCAGAAAAGAAATTGCCTGGCCATCCACCAGTTCGACTTCCGCCACGGGGACGCGATCGCAAGCTCGTCCGAGCTCGCCGCTGAATTATTCGCGGGCCTGCGCTTCGTCCCCGCGATTCCATCCCTCGGAGAATCGATGCGAGACCATTTCAATAACCCGCGCCACGGTTCCATGAAAGCACACCAGAGCAACGTGGGGCGTCAAAGCGGTTGACAAAGGGACTAGCGGATTAAGGTCGCTCCTCTTCACCTACTCCATTTCTCGGAGTATCTTCACCAGGAGAGAGGCAATATTTTCGGCGGCGAATCACCTCGAGCCCCTATCGGAGGACATCATTTACCAGAGGATTCGTGGCGGTGTGGAAAAAGCTCGAGCGGCGAGCTCCGTTTGGAACTTTGGGACAGGTCTCGTGTGCCTCGTACGCATCATCGAGCACCGGTGAAGAGGGATTCTTGGTATATAGAGTGGAAGGAAAAACGCCGCGGCAACCTGGAGCTTCGGGGGCGTGTGTGTCAAAGAGCTCGAGCATCGAGAAGTTGGGGGCGAAAAAAAAAAAGGTGAGGCGAGAGCGAACGCGGCTGTGGCGCGAAGGAAAAATTTGCCCACAGCCCACAGCTCTGCGCGAGTTGAGAAAGTTGCGGGCGGTGCGGAGGCGACCGGGGAATCTGAAATTGCAGGAAAGTCCGTCGAGAGGCTCGTACTTGTCGAATTCAAAAAGTTGCGACGGTGACTTTGCGCGCTCCGAACCAGCCGCCCACGAGTGCAGGGGAGATGGAAGAGAAATCACTGAGAAACGCCTCGGAGAATGTCTAGAAGAGGATTGTTTTCGAGTCGTCGCGAAGAAAGAAGGAAAAGCGAGCGAAAAAGCGCGCTATTCTTTCGTATTGATCTCCCTTCCTCCCTGGGCATCGATGCTCTCCCGCGCGAAGGGTGGCCGGCGAGGGCGCGGGAAGGGGGATGAAGATGAGGGAGAGCGAAGGTTGTTTATGCTGGCCCCGTCGCCACTGAAACGCTGGGGCGTCATAAATTATCCTCGAAAATCGTTCAACGACCCCACCGAGACGCTGCCGTTTGCCCTGCCGCCGCAGGGACCGAGGGAGGAGAATGCAATTTGGCCAACTGCGCCGTGTGCCAGCCGAAAAGAATGCTCTCGATGATCGATGCACCCAGTGGATATCTACGATTCGTCAAGTGGAATGCTAGCGCGTCCTGTGCATCGTCATCCACGGACCACGGTGCTATACGTACTATTACCGGGCGAAAAGAAGACTCCTAGCAGGCGGGCTCGGGCTGTGCCGTCCGGCGCTGTGACCATTGGTCGAGTCACCTATTTGGGCACACTTTTAAAGACGCGGCACACTTTTAAAGACGCGGCACACGTATTTTGATTATTGGCTGGAGTAGGCACAAACATTGTCGCACCGCGCGACGAAGAGAGCGAACGAAACACATCGAGACCGAGTGGGATAGAGCGATCTGTAGCCTACGCTATTGTTTTGTTTTGACGATCATCGGTCAGACGCTCTATCTCACTCGGTCTCGATGTGTTTCGTTCGCTCTCTTCGTCGCGCGGTGCGACAATGTTTGTGCCTACTTCAGCCAATAAGCAAAATACGTGTGCCGCGTCTTTAAAAGTGTGCCCAAATAGGTGACTCGACCAATCGTCACAGCAGCGGACGGCACAGCCCGAGCCCGCCTGCTAGGAGTCTTCTTTTCGCCCGGTAATAGTACCTATACAAGAGAAGTGTGCTTCGAAAGCGAAAACAAGTGAAAGCCCCCGAGAGGATTCAACAGCAATTTGCCAGTTGCACTAACAATCCCTCGCAGAACACGCGCAGAAACAGCGATGGGGGCAACCTTGACTCTCGATAGCTCGTATCAAGAGCGAGACGCCTGAGCGACGAAAGGAAACGCGACGGATGGAGGCGCGACGCAGGCAATAAACCTCGTCCCCGTCGTTTACGAGGCGGGATATTATACGAGCAAGGGCGAGTAAGAAAAACGATCGGCGAGCGCGATTGGCAACGTCTCCCGTACGATGAATGCACAAGGCAAGGAGCAACAATGGCAATTATGCGCCGAATGGGACGCGACAAGATGCTTTCACTGGGCGAACATCGTGAATAAGAGAGATAGGATCTGCGGCTCGGTGGAGGATCGTCCATTGAATGCAATAGGCTTCCGCGACGGGGCTCACCGCTATCGACATTCGACTCTTTCGCGTACGCGCGGGGCTTCGTGATCGATTTAAGCCGACCGTTTGTCCGAGTGATACCGAAAGCCAATTGATCGAGACGCCGATATTAGCCTGCCCTCCTCGCCTCCCCTTATCTCCGCCAAAGTTCGTTAACACGCCGGTGTCTCGTCGGAATAAATGGGTGAACGGTCGTATAAGCTCTGATAAATTTGCGCGACGCAGAAGTGCATGCTTGGAGCCTCTCCTCTGGAAGAAGCACCCCGCGTATTGGCCCAGGGCCCAGGGATTTCGAGGGATCGCGCCATCAAACGCATCCTGGGATCTCAGCTCGCCTCCGTGAATCAACCCTCGGGAACCTCGCGGCACAAAGGAACAGGTGACGGGAAGGCGGCGGGGCGTAGAGTGGAGAGAAACGCGACACAGGTTCCCGTGGAGCGGAGGAAGCGAAAGATGCTGGCAGGCACGCAGAGGGTGGAAAATCCTGGGTGGAACGACGTCGGTGGCGTCGCCGCCACTGCCGGCGCCTATATTGATTTTGGGCCGAGAACGGGGCGGCAGGGGGTCAGGGGGGGCAGCGTCGATGGGGCCACGACAGCGCGACGCGTCGAGCCGAGCCGAGCCGAGCTGAGCCGAGCGGAAACGAGCGGATGGAGCGCGCCACGCCGAAAATTTTCCTATCAATTTTATTAGAAGAAGTGATAGCACCAGAAACATTCCTATCATGTGTTAGGACTACCGCGAAGTTCCAAATTCCAAGTTCCTCTGAGATAATATTTATTTATTTATTTATTTATTTATTTATTTATTAAACGGGTTAGCCCCAATATTCAACAGAAGGAAAAATAAAAAAAACAGTAATGTGCAGAACGCGATACACATAGATACGCGAAGACTAGTAGAAATATGCCTGATAGCAATAACAAATTACATTTTATGGCAACGACGTGCGAAATGAGGAAGTTACAGACCGTTTAAAGTTGTCAACAGAGGATCCGAAGAAGTTTATATTGTCAGCTACCTCATTACCGCGCATACAAATTCTAGAAATAGGGTCACTCGTGAGGATATTCGTTCTATAGGCTTTGACATAAAATAACGGAGTATGCCGCAACGGTCTGCACGCAACGTAAAAATTAATTAACCCCAGAAGTTGGGGGCAGATAACTTGACCATTGAGAATCCTAAACAGGAAGGTCAAATCGGCTAGCTGAAGGCGCTGATGCAGCGTCAAGAAATTGAACTTATGCAGCAACGGCTGGTAATCGTGATTGAACCTATGCATAGGTTGCCCAAGGCGGAAAGACGCAAACCGCAAGAATCTGTGCTGGACTCTTTCTAACGCAACTAGTAAGTAGGCTTGGTGAGGAGTCCATATCACAGAAGCATACTCCAAAAAGGGCCTTACCAAGGCGTTAAACAACAATTTAAATGTTCGCAAGTTCTTAAACCCATGCGAGTGCCTCATTATAAAACCCAATTGCTTGGATGCTGCATTAGCGACTCTATGTATATAGAGGAGGGTTGCCTATATCGTACCACTTAAGACATTCTAAGTTATATTTCATATTTGGTACTAATTTGAACGGAAATGACTATTGGATATTGGAGCTTGGTCTTTTAGGCACCTACTATTATACGCTTAACCTTTTGTTCAGAACAAATTAATTTGTTATTAATCTTTTTGTCACATACTGTAAAAGGTACGATTTAGGCAACCGGTCTCCTAAATCGTACCTGCACTAAAAATAGTGTCAATAACAAATAGAGAAGAAACTATTCAATATGCAGTAATGATTATTATATAGTTACATATACATATGTATATGAATCACACACAGGCCGCAATAAACTATGTATATGATATACGTACATAACCTATACATATAACACACGAGTTGTCAAATCCTACTGGTACGATTGTAGTGGTACGATTTAGGAAACATGATCAATTTATTTATAAATATAAATTTAAACTTTATAATGAATGTAACATGTACTTAAAATGAATGTAAAATATTCTACATTAAACCCGCTTTTAGAGAAATACATAAATACAGGAGAAAATTGCATTGTTTGATTATTATCAGCTAAAATAAACTGGTAAAAAGTTACATCAATCATACCTGATTTTTTTAAATGCTTGTAGCACGCACAAAATAGGGTGTAAGCTCGAAAAGTTTTGTTTCTATTTCTTATTTCGCATTTACTTGATATTTTTATCATCAGACGTCGTTTGTATTCATTAATTTTTGAGAAATTGATGCGGTACGATTTAGGTGACCGGTACGATATTGGCAACTCTCCCCTACATGTAATTTAAAGGAAAAAACAGAGTTGTACGTCACCCCGAGGTCACAGACACTCTCAACGCGGGACAAGGGCTTCATATCCAGAGAATACGCATATCTTATACAACTGAAAGATCGGAAGATCCTCATAACCACGCATAATATCAACCCTGACTCTGTTCCCTTCTTCGAATCACTAAATTCCTCCTATCATTCCACCTCGGATGAAAAGTGAGATTCCTCTTTGCCCCATTTCTCCCTTCTTCGCATCCAATTTCTATTTCCCTTGCGCGTGAAACGCGTATGGGCTGCAGCGTCCATTTCCGAGCGCACAGCAGCGATCTCCGCGATCTCGTCGGCCGAGTCGATTAATTTTAAAAACGGCGACGGGGGCCTGGCGGAGGCCCATTCACGACGGTCCTTTGTCGCGTGTCGCGTTATTGTTTACGAGCAATTTCGCAGGACAAGGCGCGCGCGCGCCCGCGCGATGTATGCAAACGCGCGGAGGGTGAGCCCTCTTTTCGAGGGGCGTAGGGCACGTAGCCGAGCGTGGGGCGCCAAGCGACTCGTTTCTTTTCAAAAGGGCCGACAAACGAGGAGGAAAGGGCGACGCGGAGCGCTGGGAAAGATGCGCGCAGCTATCGAAATGGCTCGGGAGGACGGCGCTGCGTAACGACGCCGTTACGCAACGTAGGTACAGGTGTCGGGCGATTTTCTCGCGTCGAGTGGCCGCTCCCGCGATCGAATGAAAACACTCGACCGGCTCGGAACGCTCGATAATCGACACCGGAAGAAACGCGAACGCGCTTATTTTTAGCTATCCGCGGTGATAAGCGGCACCATCGAGCGCGCCGCGTACACACGCCGTCGATTCGATCGCTCTAGCCGCCTATCGAGGCGGTTTTCTTCCTGCTGAGCCGGTGTCTCGCGACTCTTTTCCCCCCCCTAGTACGAAGCTGCACCTGTTTTCACGCAACTGATACGCGCCGGAGGAACGACGGATCCAGGAGCGCCAAGATTGGAAAACACCGTCACTCCCGTGATTCCATAATGCATCGGAAATGCTCTACATTCTCACGGAACGTTTCCACGACCGTGGGAGGCGGTGGATAATACCCCTCGCGAGTTGCGATCTGGAGGAACCGAGGAAACGGAAGAATCGTGGGTGGAAGGAACGCAGCGTGCCACTGTGGTGGAACGTTCAACCGTGCGCAGTGTTATTCTTGCCACTGGCGGATCAGAAACTGGCGAATTAGCTCGCCTTATCCGCGGTAAATGATATACGTGACGTAATGCCGTGTTTACTCCCGCGGGCTGGTGTAATTAGTCAACTTTCTCCACTGGCTAAGTTGATTCGCGTAATGCTAGTGTCCGGGGAGTATAAAGAACGCGCAATTGCTAATTGCCCTATCGTTTTCACCCCCGCGTACGCTGCTTCCCGTATTCTTCTCTCTTCCCGCTATCAATGGGCATAATTGTCGTAGATAACGCGGCTCGCTCGAAACATCCTTGAGGCGGGCAGTGATAAATCATCCGAGCGTACACGCGGCGGCGTGTCGTTCGTTCGTACAAATGCCGGCACCGTGTCGTCGCTTTATCTCCCTTCGCATCTTGATTATGACACACAACGCGTGCCTCGACGATAATGATAACGATAAAGCGCGGAACCGCGACCGCTCGAGCGCCGCAGAGACCGATCTCTCCTTTTTTTTTTTTTTTTCAACTAAAGAAGGCTGTTACACGTTATCGCGGCGGCGCGGGGGACTCTCCAGGAATCAGGGTGCCAAATGGCAACGTGGGTGCCGCGAGTTCTGTCAAGCACGGGGGAAGTTCATTACGAGAGCCAAACGCGGTCAAAGGGCCCTACAAAGTTCTCGGGAAAAACGGACCTTGGAGACTTTTAACCGAATTTACGAGTGCTCCAGAGTTGCACAGAGGCTAGACACTGGTACTGAGATTTACATAATACACCTGGCCCTCCCACCGTTTAGCCGGAGATTACTACAAACGTCCTCTTACGTTACCACTTAGGAGTCCACGAAATTGGATGCCCTCGCCGAGGCGGAGAAAAGGCTGCAGGGTACGAGGCGCATGGAACGGAGACGATTGCGTAGCCCGATAGCAATGAGTTGGGACGTTTATCTAAATTGCGTCCCATTGTTCTATTTGCGTGGAGCACGCGACAAGCACGAGGAGGGCGCAGGAAGAACGTCCTTGCGCGGCGAAAAAGTAATTCGCGCGGTTGCGTGAATTGCTGTCGCGTGAGGAGACGCGGCCGTGTTTGTCTCCTAAAACCGCCAATTAGCGGCGAAATCCCCGGGAGCAAGTATGAATTTTCAATCGGGCGACTCATCGTCGCCAATTTTCTGCGATGCAGTCAGCTGCTTGCCGTCATCGCCGAGAGAGCGGTCGGTTGCATCAGGGATTGGGTGTAACACCAGCGCCGTGTTACAGGCGCGTGAAAAGCCTGAAAGGCTGGCCCCCGGCTCGTTACCCTCGCGGCGCTGAATCGGCGTACTTACATTTATTGGTCGCGATAAGCGCGCGTCAGGGCGGAATCAGCCGCTGCATCGCGTCGAATTAAATAATTGCTGCGTGTCGTTGGGCGACGCGACCCCCGACCCGCGCGGGATTCAAGGATCCACGCGATCGCGGTGGCACGCGAACCGAGAGATCTGACGACCGTGGGGAAATTATGGAAAATGGATGGAAAACAGCCGAGGAACGCGGCGAAATCGCTCGCGCAGGCAGAGTTGGGCATTATTCGGCTAAATTTTTATTCGAATACGGATTCGAATAAAATGACATTATTCGACAATAACGAATAATTTTTTATTCGACTGAAAATTTATTCGAATAATAATTTATTCGAGTCAACGGACGAATAAAATGATCACGTGACTTCGGCGATGTATCATGACACCACTGACTGACACCCATGAAACCTAATGTTTTAGGTTAAGGCAGGATACCACCTTTGCGCTTAAAAAAAATTGAAATTTTTTTGTTCTCAAAGTACTCTTTCAAGTGTATAGAATCGAAATTCATTCATTAGAAAGGTGGCCGGAACCTTTTTCTTGTGTAAAAACCGGATTGGAGCAGATATATAAATCTATATAAAACTTTAAACGCGTTTTTCTCGAAACGATGTTTTCCAAATCAGCGTGTCAGATTACTCCTACAATTTTCATCGGATTGACTTGAAACTTTGCACAATTCTTCCGATTGGTGTAATCTAACGATGCACGTAGGACTTTTGCTGTAGCGTTGTTATTTTTCTTTTGGTGCGCAATTTTATAAATTTTTTTAAACTTTTTTACCCTAAAAAATTGACCTTTTCGTTAAAATGGCCGCCATTTTCTTAAAAATCGAAATTTCGTAAAATCCCTACGTACAGCATTGAACAATATTGTTGTTAATAGGGACATTCTTTGGTTTCTTTTCTAAGAGCCACGTACAGAGCGGAATTTGACACGCCGTCTAACGATGTTTCTCCAAAGGAGTGTATTTTGGCGCCACCTACAAGAGATTATTTTTTACTTTTTCAGTTTCAAAAAATGTGTAATTACAGATTAAAGTTACATTAATGAATGACTGAAACCGATTTTGTTTCTGCGAATTCTTTGTATGCAAAAAAAATTCATGAAAAACGCCTCCAAAATCGCAGTCAAAGGTGGTATCCTGCCTTAAGTAACTCTTGTCATAGGTCGCACTTTGCAGGAAGATGTAAGACCGCGGTACTATATAGAGTGGCGTTTTGATTTATTTTAAATAAAATTTGCTCACGGCAATCCATTTAAACTAATGAAAAAATCAATCTCTTCGAATTATAAGCGTTCATTGAACTGTTTTAAATACATACAAATAGTCATTCCAATATTCACATAATCACATATGCATATTTCCTCGGCTCGTTCAGACGTATACGCACACTTCCAGACACACACGTCCAAACGTATGTTGGACACAGTACAGACAGACTTCCATCGATAGATGCCGGGTATCGCATATTCGTCGTTCATTCAGGTCGAATAACGAATAAATTCTTATCCGAATGAATCTGGCTAGAATAACGGTACAGATTTATTCGCGAATAACGAATAATTTTTCGTCGAATAAAACCGTCATTCGTTATTCGCGAATAAATCTTGGGATTTATACGTATCCGTATTCGAATAAAAATTTAACCGAATAATGCCCAACTCTGTCGCGCAGCCATCTATTTCATAATCTTCAGCTGGCGAGCCGCTCTACCGAGGCGAGCGCGACCTCCGCCGTGGAAACATAAACAGTCGGACTCCGAGACCTTTCTTATCTCCCCGGTGAAGGCGAAAACACGCGTATCGTTACTTCGCACCTGTATATTTCATCGAGATGCTAACGAGATCGCGGCAGGCCTCCCTATGCCCGTGCACACGCCGGCCCTTTACTTCCCCGGTCGTGAAATACGGCCGCGCTCGTGCCGGAATTCAAGCGTGGATCTCGCTCTGTGAAATTCTAAATAGACACGACACGACCGCGCGCGAGCGGCACTCGAATTTACCTCGACGCCAACTTGCACGTAGCGTTTCGCGAGCCGAGAGCTACGAGTGCAGAGAGCCGAGCAGCTGTGAGAAATGCAGCTAATCCATGCGATTTCTGCTCCACCTTCCGAATCTGTTGAAGGTTTATTTACCGTCACGTTTAATTGATCTCGCGAGATCTACTACTTAGCGTCTGCTGGTGAACCGTGCTCGAAGGCCGAGCTCGAGAATGGTGCAAAGCAGCGTGGCTTTTTTCCAGAAGGGCGAAGGAAAAAGACGAGTGGCTCTCGGTCGCAACGACAAGCCTTCGACGCGTTACGTAAGCAAGGTAAACACTTAGGTACGTGCGCGAAAACCTGTTGTCGGACAGGGGAAAACGCTGTACACGTGCCAGCTTGCGATAAGTGGTGAAAATATTCCGACCGTGGAGCACGTTTTCACTCATTGTCATCCCCCAATTATCGGGAAACCATCTCCCCCGCGATCGAATCGCAAGGTCAGATTAGCAACTAGAAATTTGCTGGGCGATGTATTACAGTAAGTTCTTAGAAATATTTCGGTCTCTGGCACGTGTTTTGAGGAAACAGAGATTTAGTTGGAGTTCGAGGCGATACAGCACAAACCATTTGTTTACCAACGACGTACCCTTGACCGCAAAAGAGTATCCTCAAAGACGCTGTTGTACGTCGAAACAGAGCGAGAAATGTTTTCAACGCGCGTGTTATTCGGCTTGGAACGAATTTCGAGAGGAAATTCAATGGCCGTGGAAAAATGTCGAGGCTTGAAATTACGTTTTTGAAATATTTTGTAAGTATTTGTAGAATAAAGAGGCGGTCTCGTACTTCGTTAAACCGGAGTGAATTTAAAATACCGGAACAGGTTACATCGCGTGATATCTTATCATCGATGTTTGAGGTGAGCAAATAACGCAATGACTTCATTATTTGCGATTACCTTTACTGCAAATAAATCAATATTTCATTTCGTCGGAAGAAATGGCAAGGTTGTCGCAAAGAAAAATCTAATATATTATTTCAAGTCGTCATTTCATGCTTCGCATCTCCTAAGGCGAGCTTTGAAATTCGCGGGCTATTCTGTTGAACGTTCTCCCTCCAAATGTTGCTTTCGATAATCGAAAGAGATCCTCTCAGTATATCGATCGCCATTAACCCTCTAGGGACGGGGATGTTTTAAACTTAACGTAGAATTTTTTTGACCGTTAAAATAGTCTATTTTATACTTCGGATTTGGAAGCTACTCGTTAGTTTTTTTTTATTTTATTTTTTTCTTAATTTGTTTATAACAATATAACAAAAAAAAAGTTTAATTTCGGGTTCTGATGGTACAACAGTTTCTTCTCTGCCTACTAAAGGTCACTATACCTATCAAATCTCGATCTTATTGACGTAAATAAAAATGTGTTAATCTGAATGGGACTCTGGAGTCCCAGTCGTCCCTAGAGGGTTAACAAAAACGCCGGCTTCTATTAATTTCCCACGAAAAACTCATCGCCGCCCATTCAATTATACGCCCAATAAGGAGCACGAGCTTCAATTACCAGAAAAACGTAGCTTAGAACGAAAGGGAATCGTCAAGCACTCGACACGTTTTAAATCGATCGATGACCGTGCTAACAAGCATTGTAGAGTACAAGCTTGTAGACAAGTTCGCTGGTACGAAATACATCCCCAACAAGAGAACAGACATGCTACTTAAATTAGTCTAGACGAAGCTCGTCGCGTTCGAGAGACGTGTCGAGCGACGAGCGATCGAAAAAAAAAACCCAACCAAACCTACATTCCCCACTGGACTGGACGTTGAGACAGGACATCAGCAATGCACCGATCGAACTCGACGCTAGCAACGCATCCTCGTTCACGCCTCGCGATTCTATAACGCGAACAATTCAATAGAGAGAATCACGAGAAGAATGAGAAGCACTCACCACCGGCGAGGAAGAATGACGTTCGGAGTAAACTCGCGCAGCGATCTCGCACCTTTGCTTCCCTGCTGGCTGGGGCTTCCCCTCGCCGCCGACCAAGCCCGATGACACTCGTAATTCGTCGGACGTACCGGCCACCACTGATCACTCCCGCCAATAATCACTCGCAGACACGACCAACGACAATAGACACCGTCCCGTTTGCGCGCGTCTGACGTGTATTTACCACGGAACGACCGGCCACGGCCAGACGCGTCTCGTCGGCTTGAACTCGCGCTCGCGACTGCTCGGGGAGTCGCACGCCGCGAACGCAGCGCCGATCGGTGGAAGCCGATCGAACCACGCTCGGGAAACGAAATTTCGCCACGCTCTCGTGTGTCGCGCGCGCATTGTCTCCCCTCGCGTTTTACGAATCGCTCCGACCCGTCGAAAATTTACCTTCCCGCGATCATTTCGCCGTGCTGTGCGCATGTACGCGCCCATGGATTACCGACGGGCCAAAGAAAGCTGCTCCCGTCCGCTCCACGACCGGTGAGTTCCGTTACACCATTTAAAACCCCGCCTGTCGCGATAAAGTTTTTTCCATCGAGTGTCGATCGTCCGCTGGGCCCGGCAGCTTCCACCATTGCCAGCCGCGCGATCGGATTTACCAAAATCTCTGGGTAGCGCAAATTCAACTCGAATCTTTACCCACAACGCACTTATTGAATCTTCGATCTCTCAGTCGTATCTCATGGGTACTTTATGCGCTACGTTTCGCCACAGATCTTGAAGGATACTCTGGGAAAGCGGAGGAGCGGGGGGATGCACGTCGAATTCAATTGTCGCGAATGGTGGCGGGAAGTTTGAACTCGAAATATTCCGCGAACCTCGTGCTATCTACGACGACTGGATTATAGTAACTCTAATTTTAGTAGTAGAGTAATGTGGGGCAAGAGTGCGCACTTAAAGTTTAGACTTCTCTAAAATCCTTGGTATTTACACTGATAGCACATATCGTTTTGTGAGAAATAACTACTATCCCTTATTATTCGATAGGCAGTGACTTCGTGTAAATTTACCTGTCACAACTTATATAAAATAAATATTTCCAAAAAGTGTCAAATGCGAACTTTTACCCGCTATGTGGGGCAAAAGTTCGCATGTTATGGGGTAAAAGAATGCAACGAGAAATATCCAAAAAATGCGGATTAAAAATTAATAACAAAAATCAAAAGCTGAGATCAGCGTGGCTCAACTATCACAACCTCAAAATTTAGCAAATTCTAGAATTGAAATAAGTTTAACGAAGATATAACACCCGTCAAATTATTTTCGCATGCGAACTCTTGTCCCACTGCATTGTGCGAACTTTTGCCCCCACAGCTACTTTTACATTGTTTAATCAATCCTGTTATCTGTGAGGAGAATTGAAAACTTCTATTAGCACTTTTTAATAGAAGAATTTCAGCTCTTTCAGACGGCATATTATTAAAATATTTACTGATCAATTTATAGGAATAATATTGATTCCCAAACATGAGAATATTAAGGTAAATGTACCAATAACGAGCCATGCACCAGTACCTAGCCATCTGTTGAAATATTAATAATTGTTAAACTATGCACGTAAGAAAAAATACACATTTGGTGTAATTTGCATTATTTAATTGTTCGGTTTAATATCTGAAGTTATATCGTCTTGTTTTTTCGTCTAGATATTTAGAAATACCATTTATAGTCTCGAGGCCAGATATATGACGCGTTTTCAGACATTCGTTATGATATGGCTAAGAAGAGCGTGCTTCTTGTTAACAGCATAATTATTATAGGATAATAGTTTTTTAGATAGAAAAAAGGGTTTTAGAATCTTGAAAATATTTGTAACACATGGAAAGAAAAAATTTGAATATGAAAACTATTTTTTATTTGAATATTTACATGGCTATTTATCGGTGCAAACAAATCTTGTTAGCCCAGTAACTAACCACGTGTTCAATAAATCGGGTGAAGTGAGTTGCAAATGTTAATCGGCATCGCCAGAGCAAAATTACGAAAAAAGTGTGAATTTCTGACTCGATATTTGGAATAAAGCCGGTAAGTATTTTCATCATAAATCATAATATAAACATTATTTTTCTAGATAATAATGATAGCATTTAATTTAAGTTTATTAAAGTTTATGTATATGTACAGTTTAATGAATTTGTTGGTTGTTTTGAGTCTTATATAAAATAACCACAAACTTCTATTGATAGTGTAACTAAACTTATTGTTTTTTGCATTTATTTTCTAATCTGTTTATTATGGTTATTTATACAATAATTTTATATTTCTGTACTTCTTAATTTTCCTTAACAGATTTTTCAATTTAAGACAAAGAATCAGTTTTTAAAATAATTTTCACACGATTATAAAACCTATGGCTAGGTACTGGGACATGAAAATCGGGCCGCTAGGTCAATCGCGCGAGGTTGGCTATATATTGGTACATTTACACGTACAAATATTCTTGTTTATTTTACGTTAAATATATAAAAAAAACAAAATTTTGTTATGTGAGTACTGATGAGAAACAACAGAATCTTTATGAATGAAAAAAAGTTTCACTTAAATTGTTAATTTTATACACAATATTCATTATACTTTGTCACCGTTTCCTTAAACGGCTCGTTATTGGTACATTTACCAGAACGAACGAATTCAGTACTTACCGCATTGTAAGATAACAAACCGAAACACAGCCACGAAATTCGACATTAGTGACTCTACCTTGATTGACAATTGACTGCCAATCACCATTGGCAACTGCCACAAGCCACAACTCGAACCATGAAATTCGCATGGTGCGAACTTTTACCCACCTTTACTCTATATTTTTACTGCGAAAAATCTCATCGACCGGGCCAGTGGAATTCGATCTCGGTGTCGCCTACTTAACTGTACAACGTATGTCGGGGCTGGACGAGGACGACCGCGACGTCGAGGGCACGGCGGGCAAGAAACGATACGCTCCCCGCTCGTATAATCCGCGTTCCCGACGTTCTGCACCGGTACCATTACCATTACCATTCCGGGTCTTCTTCCCGTTCTTTCCCTAGCCGGCTGGTAAACAGTATCTCCGAGTCGGCCGAGTAAATCAACAATCGTCCGCGTCTTCCGATTACCGGCGCGACTTTTTTCCCCCGCCCCGGCCTGGCTCACTTGCGTTTTTTCGCCGGCAAGCCTGCGACGTTGGTTTCGTCGCCGCGATGCATACGGCAGCCGCGCCGATCCCAGGGAACCGCTTCTTCTGCGACGTGCTTTCTCCTTACGGGAATTCGTCGGGGAATAATGGGACTACGTAACTGTATACGCACGAGACCGCGCGAGGAAAAACTGAACGCGGAATTAATGCGATCGGGGGATTCTTAATTGATATTAGCTTCTTGCGCGGGGACCGTTTCTTCCTTCCCGATCGACGGTTCGGGCGGTCGAAGATTCCTTCCGCGTCATCTCTCGCGCCGTTCCATTTCTCTGATACTTTGAATCTTAAATCTTCCCTCGACTCCGGCGCTGGTCCGGGCAAAGAACTCGTGGGCCGCGCGTGATCGTGACGCGAAACGACAACGACTCGGTTCGTTTGTCCGCTCGCCTCATCGTCGCGCAGAGATATCACCGAGCTGTAATTAAAGAGTTCGCGAGCCGATTGGGGAGGGAGGGCAGAAAGGGGGGGGGGGCAGAGAGAGAGAGGGAGACAGAGAAAGGAAAAGGTAAAAAGGCGCCACGGAATCGGTAACCGTACACCGTCACCGGCTAATTATATCATCATTTTTCCCCTCTCGCATGATCGGTACGAATTTTGCTCATCCGTAAAAAAGGCACGCGAGCCGGCTTATTGAATTTCCCGTGGAGCGTAGACGTCGTTTCAACGTGGCCAACAGGTTGTCCGTTGCAGGGCCGGTCCTGGAACAAGGATCGGGTTTCCTGTAGCTTTACCGCCCGCGGGAATATCGTATGTCCCCGTCGGGGTGGTTCGTGCCGGAAACGGAAGCGCACCGCGCTTCCATAAACCGTCTGCACTTCCACGCAAACAGTCCCCGACCAGATGATACATTTTCGCCTCTTTGATCCGCTCCACTCGAATTTTCGCTCGTGGTTTACTATTAGTCGGGGAAAGGTGGGATAGTTGATCAGCGGGGTTACATGATCACATCAGGTTTTTTATTAATATATTGACAATTTGTGCCTGCTGTCACGCTATCGTGGTAATGTTTACATTATCGCAACACTTCGCGTTGCAGTTTTCTTTTGGGAGCATAGAATAATGTTGTTAGATGCTTCGAACTTATTTGCAGGCAAAAAGTAAATATTTCGGTCTGCTTGTTCTTCCTCCTTGTCGAGTGAATGTTGCATATTCAACGATTCGAAGTATACTAAGTAAAAACGGCATTTTCTGGTCTATTAATGCTATTTATTGATTGATCTAAATATTTAAGGTAAGTTCAATTTCTCATCTTTTTCAAATCGAGTGCATTGAGGGATACTTGAACAGCTGAAAATGCTTTAAAAAAGAACCATAGAACGGCAATGAAACAGAAAAATACGGCAAAGAAAGTGAGAAGGAAAATCTTTTCCTCGTCATCATCTTAATCAGATGATATCTAAGTGAAATGTCTTTTAAGAATGCATTTATGTTGTTTTATGTCATAGAGTTTAATTCTTCGGTTTCATTTTTTCAGTAATTCCTTCAAGTTTGTTATAGTTTACTTTCTCTTTATGATATTCCCTTTATTTCATGTTATTGACGAAGATAATAAATACTTTTTAGAAAGTTAATGTGTTATTTACTCTTAACGTTCACTGATCAAGTCTCCCTGGGGGGATACTTGTGCATAACGTCACTGCCAGAACATGTTGAAATTCTGTCATTAAAATTAGTTTTCAGCTCTCAAATTTGTCAAAGTATATTGAGAATACTGTAAGAATCACAACTTACATAATTAAATACAAACAAAGCAAACCATTATTATTATTTTAATGATAAAGCAAAACTGTGATCAACTATCCCACCTTTCCCCTATTAGGTGCATGGCATTGAGAGCCTGCCCAGAACTTTCAGGCTTCGGTGGTAGGTATCTCTTGAGAAGGAAATGGGAAAGAGGCAGGTGTACTCAGAGTGTTCTTTGTAGCTGCAGAGTCACACGAGGGACGAATAAAGGTGCGAAGTAGGTATGAAGATTAACAAGTAGTCCGTGGTACGATATCGTAACCGTGAAATTATTATTACTCTCTTACAATATCTGTCTCTTTAATGTTCTCCTTGAGCTATAAACCGTCGTTCGTGTTTGTACATGAAAGTATCCAAAATTCAAAAGCACTGCTCGACGCTCGCTTCTTCTCCGTTCACGCTTATTACAGGGTTTTAAAAAATCTTCGCGGTGCGCTTTACCTACGTACTCTCATTTATTCCATTCTCCTTCTTTCTTTTTTTTTTTCTCGTTTTCACATATTCTCTCGGGGGTACCACTATGTGGATTAATAATGAACACCGCGGTGCTTTCGACGATCGCTCGACAAGATCGATCCGCGCAACGAACGCGATACGTTAAGCTCCCGTTACCTCCTTCTCGGTTTGGCAGTGCGAAACGATCGTTCTTCTTTCCATTTCCACCTTTGCTCGCTTCGGGATTCGCGATCTCGAGTCGTGGCGTGCGAAGGGAAACGCAATCTAGGCAACGAAGTGGCAAGTCAGCTGCGAAGAAACTCGAGAACATTGGGCCGAGCAATCTCATCGAAATGGAATCGAAATACCCGAAATTTGGATCAACGAAATCTTGTCTAACGGGGAATCGCAGGTCGCGCTTCATTTATATACAATTCCGAAGAAGACTCCAGCGTGCAGCGCAAACATAATTCAAAGCTGAGCCAAGGGCCCTTGAAGAGCACGAGTACCCAGGCAATCTGGAACTATGAAACTTTCCAGTTCCTCTTCCGAACCGAAAAGTTTCGAGCACCAGCGCGCCCTTGATAATTAGCCGTTTCATCGTATAAAAATCCAAAGCTGTCAATGTTTTTCCTCTACCTGCCATTATCTCGACCTCGTCGCAGGCGATCACCGCCACTTCGTCGGAATTGTACGAAAAACAAGTCGCTAAAGAAACGTTCGGGCGCTCGCGCGAATACATCTCGCAATGAACGTTCGAGTAAACGCGACAGCGGGCTTTCCAGTTTTCATTGGTGAATGACACTGCTTTCGGACAGTGAAAACACAGTTCGCAAGCGTCGTGCGCGCACATTTGCCTCTGCTCACTCTCCACTTCTTCTTCTTCTTCTTCTTCTATTTTTTTTTTTTTTGTATTTTTCGTTTATCGTACACATCGCGACGGACGAGGCCGTCGCGCACCGCCTCTACAGCCTAGAACTCGTATTACTCGAAACTATGCGATATATTTCCCTACTGTTCCATACAAGAGACAAGCGGCCCTGTTTTCTAAACCGAAGCAACACCGCAGCGCTCGTGACGAACGTCGAGAAGCTTCGTTAACGCGATCAGGTTTGGGGGAAACGAAACGAACGGGTGAAACCGCGGTATGGTAGCGAGTGCGGGATACGTCGACGGGTAAGGTCGTGAACGAGCGATATGGAAGGGTTGATCGAAAGGAACGTCGATGATCGATTGGGCCGGTAGGGAGCGACCACTTCGTCACGATCACTGCCCACCCCTCGTGCTTTTACATAGAATTTATAATAAATGCAAACACTATATCCATAATACGCTACGCCTAGGCGCGTGCTCGAGGAAAAATCGAGAGACGCCGCAGCTTCGATATTTACACCGATACAAAACGCGCCCTCCTATTTCGCGCGCGCATCGCGACGCACGCGTCGACACTGTAATAATTCCGCCACATCCCCCGCGACGCCCGCCGAAATTCCACGCAATCTTTCAACGTCCACTACTACTTTATTCTCATATTCTCTTTGTACATTTACAAGCCATGTCGCGTCGCTGCGTTGTTAAGGGCGCGCGCCCCCTTTTCGCGAGTCCGGGGCGCGCGCGCGCGCCCCCCGCCCAGAGAGCCGCCGTGAAAACTAGAAAGCCGTACTTACGAGAAGTTATCCTAACCAGTCGTTTGTTCTTAACCGTGGACGCGCGGGGCTCGGAATTTCCTCCACCCCTTCGGACATTCGCGTTCACCACGAGCATGCGGACGTCTCGCCACCGAAGCGTGCAGACCGTGCGAAAATGCCTCGTATGCCTCTTGGAAAGTAATTTCGAAATGAATAAGTCTCGCAGGTTACGAATCGAGCGCTTCGATCCCGAAGCGCAGGCACGGCGAGCGTCCGAGGCGCTTCATCCCGCTCGATTCAACCCTTAAGTACGTTCTGTTCGTGGAACTGGATAGCTAGCGTTGCAAGGTGCGTTATTTGTAGCTTCTGTTTCTCTTTCTTCCGTGGGTGGGCCAACAATGCCAGCGATCCTAGAGCAGATCGTCGGCGAAGACGAGCGACGCCCGATCGATGGGCTCTTTGTTCGCGTGGGAGCGCGTACTCGAGGGTTAATTCATGCTCCGTCCGCGGCGGATCGATTGAAACGGAAGATCCGCTTTATTCAGAGACCGAAAGTGTTTCAGCCGGCGCGAGTGTCTCGACAGCCGAATCGATGGGGGAACGGGAATCGATAGACGATAATACAGTGGACGAACACACAGCATTGCTTTCGAGCTCCAACCATCAGCCTCCGCCACTTCGTAGAAAAGAAAACGAAAATGAAAGATCGCTTAGAATCGTTGACGGCTCAGCGTAGGGAATTTATTACCACCCCGCGATGCAATCGTCCAGCGTCGCGATGCTTCTTCGAAGAAACAGGCGACGCGTGATTCTCCTACGAAAGAGAAGGGGGATCGTTAGCGTCACATCCGTAACCCCGTGTTTCATGGAATAAAATCAGAGGAAAGACGCTGTCCGCCCGACGGACAGATACAGAGAATCACAACGATAAAGCATTCATCCCCCCCGACCCTACATCGTTTTCATTTAATCGTTTCTTACGCCCTTCTAATGTTTCTCTTTATTTTTGCAAAAATACGGTGTCTACCAGCGTTCTCCTTTCTCCCTCCTCTTTCCCTCCTCATCCTTTCGTTCTCTCACGCTTTCTCGCCAGTCGTCTCCTTGTTCTACAGTCCGTTTGCGCCTCGAGGATCGCGATTCTTTATTTACAGGATGCTCTTCTAATCTCCTACTACATATCGTAACCACGTGCTCTCCCACTCTCGCTCGCCCCTTACTCCCATTCACGCAACACCTCTCTACCCACTATCGTTCGCGCGTTGCACACACGCACAAGCGCGAGACACGAGAACCGAAGGAACAGCCGCGGATACCGGCCCGCTCCTCTAGAAAATCTCTTTCGCAACGAAACAGGCGAATCCGAGCCGAGGCTCGCTGCTCCTCACCGGCCCGAATCTCTCCCACGCTGTCGCGTCCGACGCTAATGAATATCTAATTACCTTACACAAAACTTTACAACGTCTCGCTAAAATATACATTTATCGTTTAATGCGCAGAATCGCGCGGGTAGAAGTCGACAGCGCTGTTCGCGAGAGAGAAAAAAAGGCGCTGGGTATAAAAAGAAGGGAGGGGTCAGAAGGGAAATGAGGAGCCAAGGGTAGCTACGCGCGCTTCTTTTCTGGGAAAGGAGGGTCTCCTATCCTTCCGTCTGGATGCGATGCCTCCTCGCTGAATGGCGCGATACAATTCTTTGCTCGAACGATCCAACGCGAATCTTCAGTAAGAATTCGTTTCTCGCTTTATTTCTCTACAGATGCGGGGAATAGTAGAATACTAAACAGCTTCGGATCGCGGTGATTACTAAAAATAAACAGTCTTCCACGCGATTACGATTCAAGGACGCCGCCGCGGGCGGCGAGTCGCGAAACGGAGATGTCAGGAGCAATTTGGAAGAAATCGTGCGTGGAAACTTCCGAGGGCTCTCGAAGCATTCGTTTCGCCGAGGAAAAATTTTACGCCACGGTACACTTATCCACGAGATCAAGCGTGATTTGAATGGACGAATGTTTCTCCCGGCGTTCCACCCTCGCAAACTGAACGCGAGCGACTACTCTAACCGTACCAACTAAACTTACGAATTTCTACCTAAACGACGCGGCCCGCCTAAACCTAATTTATACTTCGATACTCGCTCGCGATTAAATACATAAATCCGCGCACCGAGAGGCTCGGCAATTCTCTAAAAAAAAAATAAAAAAAAAAATAAAAAAAAAAAAAGAGAGACGATAGATCAGGAAAACGAGATTGGTCCCACCCGTGACGCAACACAATTCTCCAAACGAGGCTGCTTCCCCTTCGCCGAAAGGGGAGGATCGAAAGTGACGAGAGTGGAGCGAGGGGAACGACCATCGGGCCGCGATCACGCCACGAAATTAAATCAATGAACACGGGAACGCGGGATGAGCGCGAGATGAACACGAGAAATTACAAGGGGCGCGCGACACGACGGACAAGCTTTATGGCACTGGGGGGGGACATGCCAAAAAGGGAAACGGGGGAGAAAAGTATGGGAAAGTGAAAGAAGACAGGGAAAAGAAAAGCTTCCCCGTATTTTAAAGAGGAAGAAGAAAGAAATAAAGAGAACCGTGTCGCGTGGAGCAATGAAAGAGGGAGACAGATGGAATCGGTTGCGCGGGGAACAGAATCGATCGACTGCGGCCACGGTTCAACTGCGGGGGACACGACGACGATGCCCGTACGCATCGAGATATAGCTATACATATACATACATACACACATATATATATATATATAGATCTGTCTTTTCACATTTTCTCCTCCGTTAATGTGTTCCGATGGCAGTGGCTTGGTTCGCGTCCGTCGACGTAGCGAGATTGGCAGTAGGCGGATTCCCGACGCGCGCTCGCGGGGAGAAGATCGATGTAAGGACGATCGTGGGGGGAAGAGCGATCCACGCTCCTAAGGAATGAGTAAAATAAAGGCGCTGGCGCGAGCGCGAATGAGGGAGGCGATATAAGGGGTAATAAGGCTCTAAGGTGTGCGGCTAGCGCGAATTTTCAAAACGGCCTGGCAGTGCGCGAGTTTTGGCAGTGACGCGTTTCTTTCTTCTCCGACTCGCGCTGCGTCGCTCCTCCCTCGTGGATTATTCACCGCGGCGTTCTTCTCCCCCCCGAGCGCCAGCGTTCCGATTAAAAACAGAGATTCCCTCGCTTGGAACCGCGACCTGATATAGGCTGACCCCCGTACCACCGGGGCGATCCATCGACAATTTCGACTAACTATGTACACACACGCTCGCGACCGCCTCGCCGCAGCGGGACTGGGCTCCTCTGCGGAACACAGACGCCCCCCCCCCCTCTCTCTCTCTCTCTCTCTCTCTCTCTCTCTCTCTCTCTCTCTCTTTTTCACTTTCTTTTACACATCCGCGGCAACTAGAGATCTATCGGATTATACGTGTAACCGTAGTAATAATAATAGTAAGAATAATTAACCGATCAATTAGCCTAGACTTCTTAATTACAATCGTATTGGCAGTGTTTCTTAGCTGGTGTGTGTAGGTGTGTTTCTGTCCGTGTGTGTCCCGTGTCTACCTCGCGCTCTCGATATATCTGCTTGCACACGCGGCAACCCCCCCGTCATCCCGTCTGTACACATTCGCGCCCTCTTATCCGCTCATAGCCACGCACAACACGTCATCGACACGATCATATCCTCCTCGCCCCTCACGCCCTAGCTCCTCTTAATTTACAAGTATTCCGTCTGCTTCGTCTTCTTTTATACCGCTACGTATACATACGTGTGTACACGCGCGCGGCATCACATTCCACGATGTCAGAAGTTCCCGCGATACGAGAAACAGATTTCTACGATCCCGGCGCACCTACATCTATGAAAATAGCGATCCGTCACGCCCGAGTCCTCTTCCCACAGTCCTCTCCTCGTCCTTGGCGCTACTCCTGCTTCGTAATCTGCCCCGCAAAACCCTCGGTAATGGTGGGGAAAATGTGGCACAGCCATCGTGTTTTATCCCCCTGTACAGAGTGACAACAGCTTCTCCGTTTCTACGTATCCGTCCACTTCGATCCGCTTCCGCTTCCGCTTCCTACCCAAAGGCGTGCACACATACTTCCGTCGCAGGCATCTCCGACCAAGCGGCTCGAAAGTCGCGCGCAACATCTTGGCGCAAACTTCTCTTTCCTCTTTCTTCCCGAATCGAGCGAATGACGTGGAGGCCGCGTACTTGAGAACTGAGAACGGATCTGGACGTCCAGGCCCAGAGCGGACGACTGGGTCGATCCTCGGTAACTTCATTTGAAATGGAGAAGGACAGCTCGCTGCCCAAGGTGGGAACGACAGTTTCCGTGCCGTGTAAATGGAAATAAACGGTCGCTCGATTCCGTTCGATGCGCAGCGACAGACTCGCGGTTGGCATGCCGCACGTAACTCAGCAGAAAGATAAAAATAGGCGACTAATCGAGGTACACGAGACGTCGAGCACGCCTCGGGCTCGAAACGAGCTCGCGCGTTCCTCGAGGACACTTCCCTTTCGTTACTTTAACTTCAATTTTGTACAACGTCACTCTCCTCTCGAAATGGAAAAACGAATAATATTCTCGATAGAAATCTCGTTGGCGAACGGGTCGTCCGACTGTCCTTTCTGTTTCGTCTTCTACACTGGCAAACCGCAATCTTATTTCTCCCGTTCCTCCATTTCCTGCTCCTGTTTTTCCGTCTTCCTATCAAACGTGACTTTATTACTCGACAATGTTCACCAGCATGCCTCTCTCTCCTCTCTCCGTATTCCTCCCCTGTCGCACGACAACGGCCGACACGAATTTCTACCGAGCTGAAGATCGAGGTAGATGCATCTCCTTCTGACAGTTGGTCGAGGGCGATTCGAAGAAGTCCACGTTCCCTTCCGTCACGCCCCTCATACTTCTCTCTTCGTTCGGCTTTGTGTCGCGGGGTATTTAAACAGGGCCCGGAAGTGCCAAGGGGCCGTTGCTAGATATTAATTGATTCCTAAGGCCACCAGAGTGATTATCTCCTTACAATCGTTAACTAACGTTTAACAATTTGCGCGCTCTCTTACTTCTTTTTTTTTTTTTATATTCACCTCCCGTCTGCTCCCCTTGCTTAACGTGTCGAGTATTCGTGCGTTACTGTATGTACTTTTCTCTTTTTTTTTTTTTCGTTTTTTGTATATTTTCTCTCCCCCTAAACTCGACTCCGCCGTCTATCATTGGTCTTGCACGACGGGCAACGATATAAAACGTATCCACGGTGAGGCACTTTTCAGGCCCAAGCCCAGCTCTTCCGAGTCCGACGAGTGTCGCCTTTCGGTTCGCAGGCACTCGTGGCAGGAATCGACCCCAGCACGTTCGGCAATTTGGTATCGATAGGCAACAAGAATATCATTCATCGCTATCCACGACTACTATCATACATCACCTAACGACCGATGGATTTAGGCTAAATAAATTAGAATGTATTTCTCTCGGGTATCTCTTTGCTACTATTTTTTTTTTCAACCAGTTTGTCCGTTTATTTGTACCCCCTGCCTCTCTCTCTCTCTCTTTCTCGTCTGCTCCTGTCCAGCGACGTGAAAGCTCACGGAGCTTGTCGCAGACTCGTCCTCGTCTGTGTCTTTCAATCGTGTATCTGGAACATCGTTACTCTTCGTCTCGGGCTCGGCTGGATATCTTAATCGTACGCTCCTTTCCGCCTCGCGGAGAGGACGTGCCACCCTATCGTTTCCTCTCGACGCGTTCAGGTTCCGGGTCGCCTTGCCAGGCCCCATTCTACACAGACCAGGAAGCACAGTCGTCCTGATACAGGACTCGTCCGAAATTCGTACTCTGGCTTAGTCGTCGCTGCTTCGTCACACGCTTGTCCTCGAACACGGCTCGAGGCATTATCACGAGTTCTTCACCGGTTTCCGGCGCTGCTTCACCCGCGCCAACGGCGGCGTCCCGCCGTTTGTCGCCGAATAGAGAGCCAGAGTCACTTCCTCCGGGTTGCTGGACGCCACCTTGCGTATCCCTATGTTCTTCGTGCTTTGTACTTCCGATTCGAGCACCCACTGGTCCGGCTCGCTGCAGGGACAATCGGGAATTAGTCGAACGAACGAGATGGAGCATTCGCTGCGCAATAACGGTAAAAAATAACTAAGATACTCACATGTCGGGAGGGTGCCACCGCAACAGGACCTTGGTCTTTCCATCCATTTCCACTCTTCGAGCTAATACCTGCGCACAAAAGCATTGACACTTGTAGCGCAGTCATTCACGCTTTTCAATAGCTATCCGCGACTTTTCTTCAACTTACTTGACTAGTTAAGGCCATCGAATTTCCCGGGGTCTCCGCGAGACGACCCTGCGTCCTCGACTTGGCCAATTGGAGCAACCTGTGCTGGAGACCCTCCATCACCCCCGAGTCGAAGTAGTCGAAGAGTCTCGCTGCAGAGAACACGCGCGTCATTAGTAACAATTACAGGGAAAGGTGCATAGGTAGGTAGATATCAGAGAAGGGCAAAAAATTATTTGAACTAATTTAGGAGCCGGAAAAAGAGAGCCCCACCGGCGCCGGGAATCGAACCCGGGCCCGCCCGCGTGCTGATCAGCAGCGTTAGCCACACCGCTACGCCGACTCTCCGCGGTCTCTCTAGTTCCGAACTCATATCTAACCGACGCCACCTATGGGGCCACTCCGCACCATAGGCCGTCTTCTCCGAGCGCCCAGCGCCTACACTAATAATATATGTACGAAGTTTTTATTTCAAATAATTTCTTGCCCATCTCTGGTAGATACGAATCAGAGATCGATTGAACAGAGACTATTACCGGACCAAGGTTGCCTCCTGTATCTCAGCCGTTTCCCGTTCCTCCTCACCAGTTTCCCTCCGCTCTCGCAGCTCCTTCTGGCATTGTTGTTGCTGGTCTCCGGCTGATTGAAGTGTCCGTTCACGTGCCTCTCCAGAGCGGTCTGAAATCAAGTTCGTCCGGCTCGTTACCACCCCCGATTGTCGGCAGCTTGCAACGACAGCGTGTTCCGCCCGTCGACAGGAGGACCCCGCGTTAACGTTTTACAATTCCATAGAGAGATGACGATCAACGCATCCAACGCAAACAATTCAGTACCTGAGAGCTGAATCTGCTGCCACAGCCGTCGACGATGCACCGGAACGGTTTGTTGCCGCCATGGGAGAGCACGTGTCGCTCCAGCCATCTCCGCGAGCAAGAACTCCTTCCCTGCACCTTGCACCCTTGCCACTGGCAGACGAAATTGTCGCCGCCCGTTTGCGTGTTGATGTGCGCTGCCTGAAAGCACAGACGTACACGTGATGAAACTCGGAGTTTTCACTAGACCGCCTATCGTTCCAAAAACTCGACTCGTCGCACGGTGCGACGGAGTAACCGTACCCAACGGACACCTACGTGGTAGCCGCGGAAGTGTTGCAATATCGATTACGCGGCTCAAACGAAAAGGGGGGGAAAAAAAAATTGGGCCCCGATATTTGGTGTCGTGCAGCAGGAGCAGCAACAATGTAACAGAAAACTGGGGAACACGATACGCGAGCATCGTTAATTCCGCCGGGCTCGAATTACGCGAAGACGATCGATCTGATAAGAGCATCCTGTCTGTCGGCTAGCTCCATTTCGAAACATCCATGCGGACGCGGCGAACGGTAGCCAGGGGAGCGGCGGTGAAACGATAAATCGCACCTGCAAATGCTCCAGAAGCCCTCCGCTGGATTCGAAGCTCTCCTCGCACTTGTCCCACCGACAGACACCGCTGTCGGTGGCCTGCTGCTGCCTGTCCTTCTCCGGTTCCCGGGCAGGGAATCGTATGGTAGTCGGGGCGGAGAGTATCGGCGAGAGCGGCGCTTTCGACTCGCTGCTCCTCGAGTCCTCTTCCTCCTCCTCGACGTCGTCCTCGTCCGCGGGGCTGACCTGCGTCTCCTTGATCTCGGTGTCCTCCGGTACCGACAGCCTCGACAGGGGGTCATGGCTTGCCTGGGACCTCAGCGAGCCCAGGATGCTCCCGCAGCCGTTCGTCAGGTTGTTGTTCTCGTTCACGTGCGGCTTCGAGAGGATGCAACCCTTGAAGTCCAGCGCCCCCGTCTCGCTGGTCAGAGACGGGGCCGGCGTCGAGGGCGGCGACGCGTTCTTCGCGCTCGGACTAACCTCCGAGGCCAACCTAGACGGTAACAAGACAAGCGATCAGACTTGCGGTCCTCTCCATCGTGACCCTGCTTCCCCCTTCGTTGCAAGCATCCTCGCGAGAAACAGTGCAACAGTGGCTAGAGCAACGAGCACTCGAGGAGTCAAGCCACTGAAGCCTTCAATTTGGTAACTAAGTATCGGAGTTTGCAACGATCTGGGGCGAGCAGAGGGTTAATAGCTTCCTGATCGGCGACCTGTAACGACCACCTACCTGAGCGACGAGATCTTGCAGCTCGGTATGTTCTTCAGCACGTCGTTGGAGATGGGCAGACTGGGCACCGGCTTGGGCAGCTTCTTTTCCATCTTACCGTTGGCCCTGGGCACGATCACCGGCGGTGGCTTCTTCGTGGGTGGCGGGGACATGGTGAGAGTTCTCACTTCCCAGTCGTTGGTCGAGGTGTTCCGGCCGTTCGGCGAGACGGTGCCCAGGTACTTGGCTAGTCCTCCCTTGTTCCTCTGCACGGTTGGTGGCCTCCGGAATTCCGACGAGCTCTTCGCAACTAGCACCGACATCGTCTCGCTGTTCTTTTTGATCTGCGTCAGGCAACACGAAACGCGTTAAATAACAGAAGCTACTCCACCACTTCGGTTACGTAGCGTCCGTTCGATCCTTACCTTGGCTTGCTGCGGCTTGATTTGAGTCTTAAAGTATTCGGTGATCTTGCCCTGGGACTCGTGGTGATGGTGAGGGCCGTTCGGCTTGCCGATGGTGGACTTGGTGGCTCCCCTGAAGGTCGGATCGGCGGCCCCGGACCTCGGCAGGGCGCCAGCCTCGGGCTCGCCTTTGAGCCTCTTGTAGGTGGAGCAGGCGGTAGCCGCCAGCGGCGGGGTCCAGGGCCACTGGGGCCTGGTGCTGATCTGCGAGGACGGCGCCAGCTTGGGTAGGGACGGAAGCGGGCTGGCAGATGCTCCGCGTATCGCTACCCCCTCGTCGCTGCTCGTGCTGCACGGGGAACCCGGCTCCGTGATGTCGCTGGTACCGCTGCTGCTGCACTCCCCGCAGGACACGGCCACGCCACTGCAAAACACGTCGACCATCGCCGTTAGATCAGCCCGTCAATTCTCTTACACGGCTGATGCATAAATAGCTGGCAATAGAACGCGGTAGGCTGCTCGGGCCACAGTCACGCAAAATTTTCTGCAGGGTTCGAATGCTCCGCAGAATCTACATATGTCTAAGCTCTCGACTCCCTACGTTTCTATCACCCTTCGGAACGTCTTCGTGGCGAGGGCCTCTAACGAAAAGGTTCGGTAAAAATTGGGCGACACCCCTGCGTGGGCGAAGCGTTCTCAAAGCGTACCACTGATCCAGGAATCTCAGACGAACGAAAGGACGGAAACGGCGATAGGGAAATTGCAGAGCTTGCGAGGTAACCTATTAACCATATTACCAGCAGCGCAAACCTAATTACAGGGTCAGGCATTGGCGATCGGCCCGTTTCGGTAGCCCGCCAGTGATCGACGGCCTCGTTTACTGAACTTTACTCCCGCTGCTTCTGTGATTCGCGAGTAGCGCTAATAAGTGAGGGAGAAATGGTAAGAATTAACGGCGAATGGAAAAGAAGAATCTCCGTGACGCTCTTGGTCCTTGAAAGCCGCGTATATCGATTCCCGCTGGTTGCGCTTAGATGGACCTCGCGCGAATTCCTGATTAGCTGGCGAAACGGAAAACCTTCCTGGGTGCACGCGTAGGTACATATATGTATATACACCTGCGAGCGGCGCTGCGAGGAAACGTATCGCGTGGCAATGCGGCTCGCGTTTCGCCGACGGAAAGAAATGCGTGCTGGAATGAAGTCGGCGCGGAAACGGGATTGGATTCACGCGCGCACGCAGTATCGCCGTTTCTGCGGCCGCGAGTAAATGCTGGCTCGCCACCGGCCGCTTCGTTAGCAATAAATCCATGGGACTTTCAGCGTTCTTATTTCGCCGCGGCAATTGATTCATCGCCGAGCGACCGGTTCGTCCCGTTTACCAGATGAATTACAAAGTATCGTAATCAGTAGTGAACCGCGAAGAAGCTTCGGTAACGAGCACGCCGATCGGAAGCATCGATCGACCTCCAAGCAATCCCAAGTCCCAACAGTCTACGCCTACGATCCAGTGAAATGGGAGCCCACGGATGCAACGATAACGTTATCGCGATGGCGGAATGCGATCTGTGCGATCCTGTCCGTGTCCTTCGCGCTAAAAACTCCGAGAGCTGGCGGAGTACGCAGAGTCGTCGCGGGTCCCTGCGAAATGACCCCGGAGTCAACAGATATATCAGGGATAAATAGAAGGCGGTGCCGGGGAAGCGGGGAGGAAGGGAGGGAGGAAAAGGAGGACGCTCGGTGAATGGTTTTCGCGGCCGAGGATATTTTCGGAGGCGTATTCGTGCCGAGCCGCCGACGTCACGGGAGAAAGAAAGACACTGACCTTTCCACATTACGATTCCTTGCCGACATTGCGTTTACGCAACGACGCGCTCTGTCGCCCGGGGACCGGAGGCCAGCCGAGAGGAACAGAGACAACGCTCGGCCGTTCATTAAACCCCGGCCGGCTGAATGACGGTCATTGTGCCATGAAATTCCTCTTTTTATCGATTCTCGAATCTCCTTCGGGCCCCTTTCGTTCGGACCGTCGATCACCGATCTACGTACCTGGCCACGAAACCTACGCTCCACCCAATATTGTTTGTTTCCATTAAAAATCGACTGGCTGGCGGGACGAAAGTCTGCGAACGAAACGCGAGAGGTGTCTAAATATTTCGTCTGCCGGCGATAAGGCCGAATGGAGGCGCGCGGGTCGCGTTGCACGGGCAGAAACAAGGGGAAATTGGATGGAAGGGATGAACAAGAGGAGTGGATTGCCAGCGCGTGCTCTTGCAACTCGAAACAGAGTCGCGTTGCATACGCGATGGATCGAGTGGTTCGAGAACTCGTCCGACACCCTTGGAAGCGGGGTGGAGGAATTCGCGGACGATTCTAGATGGTCGCCTTGCTTTACGAAGCTTTTCAGTGGCGAAGGTAGACGATATTTCAGGCGACATAACATTCCCTCTTTTTCCAGGCAAGGTGCATCGCGTGCGACTCGGATCGAAAGATCTGCGCGACGGGATCTCGAGACCAAGTCCCCGTGGATCACGCTACGTTGATCCTCCTGTCCTTGCAGGTGGCTCCTCCGTTCGGAGGTGCACCAAGGCTTGGACGATAGCTCGCACACATCCCCGCTTCTACATATATACATCGGGTTCGTCTTTCTCTCTCCTCTCCTCGCCAGCAACCACTCTCTTCTCTTATTTTCCACGCACCGTTTCGCCAACGCTATTGTCCCTCTCCCTCGCTCCCTCTCAGCCTCTCTCCGTCGTACTTTCACGTACTACTTACCACCAGTCACCACCGTGCTCGTTTCACTCTCGGAATCTCTTGTCTAGTTTACTGTCGCTCTTGCGAGCGCCTCTGTCCTTTCCCTCCTTTCGTTTTCCCGATTACCGAACGATCCCTCCCCGGTATACATGAAAGGGTGCGCGAAAACTCGCTCCTCTCTTCGTCGGCGTTTAGAATCGACCGCGTCGAGTCGCGCGAAAACACGTTTACAATTCACTCGGCCTTCTAGGCATCCTCGTGTGAAAATATTTGACCTCGAATTTCGAGATTGAAACGAGTCGAGCTGGCTCGATCCGCGAATCTCCAACGACCCAGATGCTCTTTTTACGCCCACGCCAACTTAATAACTGCCTGCACGAAACGGTTATAAACGCCCGGTGACCGGTCACGGGGATTAAACGGGCAGTCCAGTTAGCACAGTTTGTCTCTTTACCCGTCTCCGCTTATCAGCGAGTTCTTCCACCGATTCTGTCGTTCCTCCCTTCCCTCTTATCCTTCTAGCGCAGCGAGCAGCGAGCTTCGCATCCCCTTGTTTAGCCTTTCTCTCTTGTATTCCTTAATTCCCTGTGTCGTGGCCCCTCAGCCTCCCAGCGCCCCCCCGTCGACCCCTCTTCACCCGTAATTTCGTTCGCAGGGGCGGACTCTATCTCCCTCTGGTCGACCGTGTCGTCGGCGAAGCGCGTCTCGCTCCCTTCCACTCGGCAGATCCTCGCATGTCGCATCCTTCTCTCTCTATTCGCCCCCTGTGCTCCCCCTCCGGCCCCGAATTCTATCCCGTTCTCCATCGCTCGGCCCCCCCTCGCTGTCCCTCTCTCGATCTCTTAGAATTCCTCTCTCGAGCCCTCTCGGTCCCTCCTGGGGGAAATCAATCCTCCTTATTCCTCCGCGTCCTTCGCCCTCTTCCCTCCCCTTCTCGCCCCTTTTCCTCTGGCCGTTTTCTCGCTCTGTCCCTCTCGACCCTCTCCGCCGCTCCCGCTCTCCTCGCTCTAGCCTCCTCCGCGCCGTTGCTCCTCTCTTTCTCCACGCCTGCCCTCCTCTCGCATAGCTTCCCTTTTCCCTTTCACTCCAGCCCGAGCGCTCCTCTCCGTTCCACGCGATCACTCCCACTCTCTAGCCGCCTCTCCCTGTCCCTCCTCACGCTGCCGCGCTCGCCGTCCTTATCAAACAGGCCATGAGCCCCGGAGTGCTCGGGTCTAGCGATGGGAATGATGCCCTCGCGCCAAGTATCCGTGCTGCTCGTTTACCGATAACCGTTAGAGCGACGTAATAGATCGGAAGGTGGTTCGAGCAAATACGTTCATGGTATACATCCGTTCTCCTCTTTTCCGCCCGTTACCCCGACTGCGCTCAGAGACTCGCTGTCGCCCATCCCCCGGAGTACATTACCGCGAGCCTCTTTTACTTATCGCACGACCGCGACCTTGTCTTTGCTGCTGCTATTAACTCGAATCGTCGTGCTGCGCTGTGCCGTTACGACACTTTGAATCAGCCCTCGGATAGCGCTCGAATTAGTCCCATCGCTAGCCCGCGCACACATGCTCGCGTCGACCACGGCACACTCGCGCCCTCCTGTTTCGCCGTCTCTGTCGCTCGCGCGCGAGGAAAAGCGCTCGCGCGTATATCAGCCTCCTCGTCCGACGGCGAGGACTTCCTCGTCGGACCCACGTCGGCGGAAATGCATGCTCACCTAAATACCTCGAGTTATATTCACAGCTAGAACCAACTGCCGCAGCTGGTAGACAACGACCGACGTTCCCTCCAAACGAAACCATCCTCCCTAACCTGAAGAACCCTTCTTCCTCCAATTTTCCCGGATTCCGTCGCTTCGATTTTGCCCGCTACCCCTGCGGCCCCTCCTCGAGCGCTGTCTTCTTCCGCCCAAACCCCTATTCTTTAACAGGCTGCGGAAAGCAACGCTCTGCGAGGAATTACGATATTCGTGGCTAAAAGAGTTTCGTCGTCCTCCCCCCGCGTGCCGTTCGTTTGGAGGAACGTTAAGCACCTAGGAGGCAGATGGTACGTTTTCGGTTTTCAGCCGAAAGGGGGCCTGCATTATTCAGGGGATTCGACGGCTGTATCTTGGCCTGGGAATCTTCTGTTCCCGGAAAAGGTCAACCCCCAAGCGACACGGTCGTCGGCCATCTTGACAGACACCCCCGCCATTCGGCAATTCCTTCTTTGTTCCGGAAAAGGCGACGGAACCCGGCCGTCGCGTCGCTCCATTCCCATCAATTCCGTTAAATTTTTCATCGAGTCCCACGAACCCCTCGATAATCCCGCCTGCTCTATTCGTCTCGATCCTCTCGCGGGGGGGTGGCGGCGGCAGATTTTTCGTGAATAAAGTCCCCGACCAGTCTTCGAAAATCTCAGTGCCGCAAATAACGTTCTATACGAAGCAAGGGGAGCGCGTGTGTGCCGACTGCCGAGGCTCAGGGAAAGCACATCGTACGAAGGTTTACGACACGGGCTAACGGTTAGGGGGTGGCCGTTCGATGTCCGTCACACGAGTTGCGTAACTGACCTACGCCCAATCCGCAGATCCTCGCCACGGTCACGCGAACACGCGCACAATACCGGCCACAGACTCCGCGTCTCCCTTTCGTAGCGGGGACGTAGAAGGGTGGAAGCCCCGTCGGATTCGGCCGAGCCCCGTTGCGTGATTCCCGGCAGAAAGTTGCTCCGGTACAGGCTGGCGACTCGAGGGGAGAAGGAAAAGATAACGAGAGAGAGGCGTTAAATTTATGAAGCGGCTGTTGACCCTGGGTCACCGTACACTCTTCCCCCGAATTCCCCGCGTTTTTAAACGAAACAGCGAAGGAACGAAAGGCGAGGAGGTTGCGCCGAGGGTCGAGCCGATCGACACCCCGTTTCCCGCCGGGTTGTTACGTCGAGGGGGCTGCGAGAGCCATAATCCATCTGGAAGCTATTACAACGAAGCTTCTTAGGGTATCGTCGACTGAAAAAAACTTCTCTCTCGATGGCTGAAGATATTCGACGGGCGCGAGGGGGCGGCGGAGAAATTAATACTCGCGAGCCGTCCGGCACTCGAGGAAGTTCCGAACAAGTTGGCCGGGTCACGATCCGTTCAATTGATTTCGTTTAAAAATACCTCGCCCCGGTTACCGGCCGACGGAAGTCGTATATCGATCGCGATTTCTGCGCGGGTTATCGTGCTCCTCCGGCACGGGCTTTTAAATTAGCGTTGCGACACGCAGGCTCGGCGCAGAAAATCGGTGACCCCTCGGACGATCGGGCTTAATAAAACCGCGCCGAACGGGCGCGCTAATGAAGTAGCCATTCAAATGATAATGGACGCATGTAATGAGGATAGAGCCGGCGCAATTTTCACCGGCGATGTTTGAATGCCGGTTCGACAGCTGGCTGCATTCGAAAACAATCCGTCGCCCGTGGAGGGTAATTTAACCGCCATTATTGCGACCGGTAAACAACGATCCCGGCATCCGTAGAGGACCCGGCGATTCCCTCCTCCGCGAGTGGCATAATACCGAGCTGACTCGAGTGGACGGTGCTCCGGAGAATGTAATTTAAACGGTTCGTTGGAATAATATCCTGAGAGGGCACGGAGAGTCCAACTCGATCGCTCAAAGTTCAAAGGAACGCGTTTGCCCCCTGTATCGTTTTGGGATCGGGAGCGAACTAATAAGTCGATTCGCTGCCACTCGTTCATGAGAAACGTAGGGAGGGTCGAGCACTGTATGCGTTTAGTTGGGAAACGGCCTGTCGTGCAGGTTTGGGCAGATAGGTGGCGCTTCGTTAGATGGGTTGTGTTTAGAGTATGTTCACTTGGAGAGGAAGAGTCGTCGTTGGCTCTGGCTAGCTTACAAGGAGAGTATTTTAGGTGTCCGCCTCCGATCATTTTGATTTTTGCATATGTTATAGAGGACCGAAAAATAAGAAATACGTGTTTTTTTATTTTTCCCCGTTTTCATATTTGGGGGGTGAAAACTGCGTTCAAAGTTAGGGTTGAAAAATCATTTTTGTGGACTTTTTGAAAATCTGGTGAGTCAGTCATATTTCGCATTCAAAGACACAAAATTCGTCCATTGACACTATTCCCCTATCTCTAATAGTTCTCGAGATTTTCCACAAAAATGATGTTTTAACCCTAATTTTGAACGCAGTTTTCACCCCCCAAATATGAAAACGGGGAAAAATAAAAAAAAGCACGTGTTTCTTATTTTTCGGTCCTCTATAACATATCCAAAAATCAAAATGATCGGAGGCGGACACCTAAAATACTTTCCTTGTTAGTGGTTAAAGCAGTCGCCCGACAAGCGGAAGATCCCGGGTTCGATTCCCGGTCCAGGCACACGAGATCAGCAGCCGCCGACGACTCATTTTCTCCACTCCAACAGTACCTTTATCAAATAAACCTAAGAAAATTATACAGAAACACGATATAACGTTTGTGGCCCACCGGATACCACAATGTACTCCGTTGCCTGTATTCATCGAGGGACGAAAGTATCTAAGAGCTTCGCAGTGCAAAATTCCAAAAGGCGCGAGTTTCCAAGAAAGCGTTTCCACGGTTTACATCGGTTGTTCCGCGAAAAACGCAGTCTGCCGTGAATCTTGCGCTCGGCGGTGCTCGTAAATCACGCGCGCGCTACCAGCGGCGAGACACGCGCGCAATATCCAACGCGGAACGCGCGTAACGCACGCTCTTTACGACCAGCGTGCGTTCGCGACTAATTAAAATTTTTCGAGGACCAGTCCGATTTATCGCGCCACTGGCCGCTGTTACTCGGCCGGCGGCCATCTGCGACAAATCGTCAAGAGCTATTGGAGGAAGCTTGCGGGCTTGGGGCCGACACCACTGCAGTTTTCTAGAGGAACGTCCATGTTTGTGAAATGCCAACGCGATACCAATTTTCTTCCACGCTGACCCCCACAGTTGGGCATTATTCGAATAATCTTCGGATAAAAATCTCGAATAAAATGAAGTTATTCTCGAATAACGAAGAGTTTTTCATTCGAATCATGCCGTTCTCTGCTGACTTCGGTGGAAGCTAAGGTGAATGTCCCAATTTCTGCTCATTTAAGAGGTTACTCGTCATAAAGAAGGTGTAAAAAATTTGTTTGTGATCAAAAGTTGCAGAGTAATTGATTAATTCTTTAATAATAAATCAACCAATTCGAAAACTATTTAAGAATTATATTTCAAGATGTTTAACTATTAGTAATTTGTAATTAAATACAATGCAATAAATGTCCGTATTTCTGCTCACGAAAAATAGCGATGTACGTATTTCTACTCACCATTTGTACCAATTTCTGCTCAAATAATATGTTGCCTTTTCGGGTTAAAATAAGTTACATTTTCTATGGAGAGGTTTTATAACACAACAGTAAAGCATAAAATAATGATAAACAAAAAATAAAATGCCTTCGAATAGAAATAGACGTTACAGCATACATTGAATTGTGAGGTTATGTTACTAAAATTTTGGTGAGTAGAAATGCGGACATGACGGTAATTCACTTGACCCTAAACCTACTCTCCTGTTTTCTACTTAAAAAAATTAAAAATAGTAAAAAAAATCTAAATCCAGAGCACAATATGGTATTTGTTTTTGTTATTAAATAAGAACTTTTACTGCAAAAACTATTTTCTGCCCAATTATCGAATACCAATAGTGACGCTGTTCCTTAGCACAACCAGCTAGAACACGATCGAAAAATCATGAGTCTCTCGTTTTAAAAGTTTTTCGTTGCTTATGCTGCACTTTGATTAGCCCCAACCTCGTGCAACACTCGTGTAAATGTTCAAATAATTTAGAATTATTTTCTTGCAGCTATAGTACAAACGTAACGCTTATAATAATAAGAAAAATACGAAATGAGCAGAAATGGGGACATGAGCAGAAATAGGGACATTTACCTTACAATCCTAAAGCCTTTTGTATCAAAAGCTTATGTTAGATAATCGCTACCACGCACTGCGACGAACGAAGTCGCGTACGACAATTTGTAGCAATTAAACGATTTTCTTTGCACTGACCCCGCGACGTTAATCTTCTGACCACTGCGAACGTGTCATATATGTATATAGGGTGACTGTACCTAATATCGCCAGTGTTCCTAATATCGCCACTCGCTAGGGTGACTGTACCTAATATCGCCAGTGTTCCTAATATCGCCACTCGCTATATCTCGCAAAGTAAGCTCTAAAATTTATCGGTTATGCACTGAATTAGTACCTAAACATATGTAGGAAGACATACTATAATTGCAGCATCATGCGATCAACAATTACAGAAAGGGAAGGATTTTAGAGAATCTTAATAGTGTAAAAATTTATTGGACTATCACAATTTTACGTCACATTCGGAGAAGGTAAGTCTAATAAATCTGTGAATGCAAGAATATCTACTAGAAATATCTAATTAATGATGTACTTAAGAAATGAAATCGATTCAAATATTTTTCATAATGAAAATAGCGTTTTTCTTTTAGCAGTATGCGTGTTCTCAATACCGCCTACCGGAGAACAATGGTTTCGATGTAATGCTTGTTACAGGTGAGGTCACGAAATATGCGGAGCAACCGAAATAAAATTTATTTGTCCGATATGTACATCGGAACGTAAAAAATAAAATATTTTAAAAATCTATATTTTCAAATTTCTATATTATTCTAATAAAAATGAAATCAAAGATGGATAAAAAGACATTTATAGAGCAAGAAATAATAAAAGCACATGTGAAAATGACTTTAAAAACTCATATATACATGAATTAATCAATATTTCTTGAGTAGGCGATATTAGGTACACTTTTTTCAGGACCCGATTTTTGCATGTCTTACGTTTTTTGAGTCCTAATTAACAATTTGTAGGTTTCAACGATTCTAACATATACTACGTGAAAGATGAATAATTTCTCTTTACTTTGAAACGAACTGCATGGAGAAATATCAATTATTATTCAATCGACAGCGATTTAACTTTTGCCTGGCGATATTAGGTACAGTCACCCTAGCTGCTCGTTCTCTGCCCAGTAGATTTGTCGCGGAGTTGATCGGCACCCAGTACCGTTCGAACAAAGAATCATCCCCTGTTCCCGAAAAGCAGACAGCAAAGAAGAAGGGGCCTCAGAGCGGGGGGTTAATTCGCACGATTAAATGCTCCCGGCTGAACGGTCAGAGGCGCGCACGGCAGAGAAAACCGCGAAGAAAGCAGGAAACATTTGAAAGTTACACGCGCCCCGAGAGCTCTTTAGAATTTAGAAGCCCCGTGGCAGAGAGCAGACCAGAGAAAGAGCCTCCCCGGAGGAAAGTTTACGTTCTCTCGTTACGAGGCGTCGACACGCAACGCGGGGGTGTTTCTCGACGCGCGCGCGCGCGGGGCGATGTGGCGGGCACGCGTACGAAACGGCAACATTTCTCCCCGGTTACGATCTCTTTCACGCTCGACGAGGTCTCTGGGATTGCGCGCTTCCATCTCGCGCTTTACAGCCGGGGCCCGGCTAACGGCTCGATTTTTTTCCCCCCTTTCGCGAACTGCAATTCGCGTCACGGGGGGTTCTCGCGGGGTTCCGTTTTTCGCGCGCGCGCGCACCCGGCCGAAATTTACGATTATGTCGGCCAATTACCAGTGGCCCGCGCTCCCGCTGCAACCGGTGGAACGGCAGAGGAAGAGCAGAAAAAACGAGTCGAACAGAGGAAGAGAGGTGGGGAGCCGAGGACGACGAACGATTATTATCGAGGCTGGTCGAAAGGGAGCGGCGTTCGGGGTCGATTTAATTCGTTAAATTAATTCGCGCCGCCCGCAAATTCGCAGATAATTATCGGGCCCCTTTATGCGGGGCACATATCTTCGTTACCGCCGCGGCGACCTTCTCCGCCGGCGCATTATTACGGCGTTATTACAGAACGGGCACGTGGAAAAACGGAACGGCGCGAGCTGTCCCCCGGTTTTATTAAACACGCGGCTGCAATGCCACCGAGTAATATTAGTCGGGCGGGGTCGTCGACACGGATTACACGGCCAGCTTCGAGCTTACTTTCGCCGCCGTTTTCGCTGTTACGTTACCCGCGGGGCGGTCTAGATTTAGTGATCTCGAAATTATATCCGCAGCTTCCTCGAGGCTGCTGCGTGGCTTCGCTCGGAAACTAATCGCGTGGCTGTTGCTGGAGTAGAAGGTCCGGGCTCCTGGACTTCCAGAACTCTTCGATCGAGCCAAGGCAGCTGGACTTTGAGGTGTCTTCGAGGGACTTGTTGCTCGAAGCAGAGCCGTGGACGCGAAAGGATAGACGAGTTGAGGATTATTAGGAAGGTCGATCCGAAGAATCGCTTTCGATCTAACGGAGGAAGTTTATCAGCAGCGCGAGGCCTGCCCTTGTGGCAACCAGCCACGATGCACTGCCGGGCATTTAATTAGAGCTTCGGCCGTAATTGACCAAGGTTTGCGCAACGCGTTATCGCCGCTTAGCAACGAAGCTGGTTAACGTCGGTGCACACAGGGAAACAAGCACCCTCCCGAATAGCAACGAACCCGCCATGCCCGACCGTGCTCCTTTTCTCAATGCGACCGGTTGGCAAGCACATCCGAACCGAAATAATACGAGCTTCCAGGCGTCTCGCAGCGCCTCCTCCGAACGGTTCTTTCGATTCCGCTTCCGCCAAGGGAGATTAACACCGTCGGGCACGAAACGCTCCAGGATCACGGTGCACGCTCTGCGTGGAATCGCGAGGAATCGAATCGACGGAGGGAATTGTTCCCCGGTCGATCGATCCTGTTTCAGCTGGGCTATCGTTAACCACATCGACATCTGCATCAGAGACGCGGCCGTTGCATACGGATCGTCCACGGCTACTTGGTATTCGCCACGATCCTCCAGCCTTAGTCGCTCGCCTCGACACACTCCTCTCTCCGCCTTCCTATACTTAGAACCGAGTCTGCCTCTTCCTCTTGTCTCTCGTGCTCCTGTTGTTCTTGTTCCTGCCCCGACCCGATCCTCCTCGCCACCTCGCCGCTCCTCCACGGCCGGCCGCGCGAATTCATTTCCCTTTGCCCGCTCGAAAGTAGGAACCAGACTTTCGGCAACGTGAAAGCCTCCAACACGGACGATTCCCTCGATCCTCGCTTTTTTTCCCCCCTCGTCTTAAGCGCGCGCGCGCGCGTGTCTTCCTCTCCTTTCTGCCGGTGGCTCGCGAACAAAGGCACAGCTTTTTCCCCAAATAATGTGCCCTCCTCCCTTTGACTCAGCTAGATACACCCGACTCCTCTCGCCGCGAAAATATCTCGCTCCATTGAAACGGGGAGGCCGCTCACAAAGAGCCGCGGCAACCCTTTTTCTGTCCCGTCCTCCACGACAACAGAGTCGATCAATTAATCCGCCAAGATGAGAGAGCGATCGTGCCCCGAGCATCGAGTGTCCACCCCATCCAGCCGCCCTCCATCGCGATTCATTTACCCGTCTGTTTATTCGGTTATTCATGCACGAGAGTGAGCCCTTGGCTCGCAATTGGCAAACTTTCGAGGATGAGAAAGCAAATGGAAGAAAAGGGAGCAGTGCCTATAAAGTCATGAGACGAGGCTCGATCAAGACAAATGATAGCAGCCAATGAATGGCATCCAACAGACGGTATTCTATCTATTTGAACAGCCTTCTATGTTTCCGTTGAATGCTCGGAGATCATCAGCCTGCTGGGTTACGCTTCGGTTCAAACCCCTTTCCGTAGCAAGGATTTGGAATTGCGTAAGGGACGTCAGTGGGCCGAGATGCAACGCGGCGCGTCAGCCAGATACACCGTAATTCCGGGCGATGCCTGTTGTCGCGGTGCCAAGCTCCAACACGCACGCATCCGTGAAATATTCCAGCCTGTTTGTTCGTCCAGCAGTCGAAGCCGGAAACGCAAGGGAAGCATGCTTCGCGCGTTATATCAATCATCCGCCGGGGGAAACGTTGAAATTCGAAACACCATTCTTATCTCGCTCCCTCGGTCTTTCCTTCCCTTCTCCCGGCGATAATAGATCGTGGGACTTGATCCAATATATGGGTGACCCTTGACACCAACCGCGGCGACCCGTCGCTTCCAAGGGAAACTTCCCTCAGCCCTTGATTCATTCACTCTCAGCTCGCCCTGCTAGCTCCTCGAGCACTGAACAAATGCCACGATTCCGGCTCTCTAGTGCCGGATTAAGAACGAAAGACATAGGTACGACGGATCGAGGAATATAGAAGTTTGAGAGACGCTGACTGTGCACCCCTCACGGAATATGTATTCGGGCAGAAATACGCCCGCCCCTCAACCTCCTCTCTAGGATTTCCCTGCGCAATACGCGGAAGAGGAGGATGGAATTAGGAGGAGAGAATCGACTCGCGAAATCAAACTGCCCCGAGCGAGAAGCAATTTTGTTATAGGGTAAATCCGGGACACGCGGTCGACCTAATATAAAATGGCTATTAAAACTAATATAGATATTAGTTATTTTATCAGAACAAACCTAATATGTTCAGAATTTTATGCCCATTCAGAAAAACTGGTCGATATTTGCTTTAAGACAATATTTACTGTAAATCGGGTTGAAAACTGAAGTCATGACATCTGACCACCTCCCCCGAGGTGCCGGGAGAAATGGTTTTCGTCGTTGGCAGAGACCACTCACATAATTATTCATGGAAAATTAACAAAAGATAAAGCAAAATTATTTATGAGTGAATACAACTACGGATTCATTGATATTTAATTTGTAGTAAAGAACACATCAAAGAAAGAGTGAATTACCTACTGGCGATTAGCAAGGCAAATGAATACAAAAGTGAATAAATAAACTAAATAAACAAAAATAATAATAAAATAATAATAAAAAATAAAAAATAAACAAAAATAATAAAAAAATCATAACTCGACCATCTCACCTTTCTGCAACGAGACATGGTCTTCTCGTTAGCTTTGAGAGGAAGAGTTAATATGGTCAAATACATTGGCTGCATTGTCACTCAATGTCTCTACTATCTTATTATTCCAAACATTAAAGGATATAAACTTAGAAGTATATTTTAAATACAATTCTGTACAACCGCTGTTTGACAAAAGAGGTTAAATGTAACATCAATTTACCTTTTATAGCCTATAAATCCAGTAAACCACAGAAGGAAGCGAAATAACGCTATTCATTCAACTATTTGGCTTCTAGAGAAGTAATTGGTCTGCACTTTAATGCATTTTTACGTATAGACTCTGAAATATAGCGACACGACCAACTCTCCGGCCCGACCGCGTCTCCCGGATTTACCCTACATTTATCGCTTAATCATCCCCGGCCGTTACGTATCCCCCGACGAATCGACCAAGGACGTATCGATCAGGAAATTACCGCAACGAGACTTATCTTAATGCCGTAATTTCACGGTGAATTTCAATCATATTTATCGCCGTCGTATCGCGATTATTACCGTCGCTTATTACCGTCACAGAGGTACAAGCCGCTCTCATACTACGCTCGCCTCGCATCGCAACCTGCAATTCACACTTCGCGATCCGCACCACTTCGCAGTCAACATTTCACGCTTCATAAGTTAGAAGATGAGGGAATAACTGCACCGACGTACGAAGTGCGGAGTCTAAGTCGTGCGTGAATTTTCGAAATTATACCTTGTTCGCTTGGCGTGAAACTTCTTCCCCTGGGATATCGAGCGATCGCGAGGCTCGAAGCCGATATCGCGACATCCCACGAAACTCCTCACCACCCCCGGGTTCCCGCGTATGTAGGTATTATTCTGTTCCGCGACTTGCCAGCGCGAGGCCACTTTATCGTCGCATTAGTTGCCGTCGGTGGGGAACGGGGCTCCAGGATTTCGCGGCGGTTCTTCCTGAAAGCGGAATCTTGTCGAGAGGCTTGCAGCCCTGGCCGGCCCGCTTCGACACGCTCCCTTTACCCCGAGACGTTACGTAGCCGCTTTTTTGCGGACCACCGAATGGAAATAAAAGATCGCGCCTCGGATCGATCGGTTCGTGCGGCGAATGCGAATTGAAACGGCCGCTGGGGACGCCGAATAATGCTGCCATATTCCCTGGACGCGTTCGTGACGGTAATGGGCCAAGTACAGGGGCGATTTACCTTTCAAAATTTCAACGAACCCGCTGCCAAGCAACAGTGACGCTCCTATAAAACACTGGCAACCGCGTTGGTATAGGAAAGCCTCTACCACCTGTAGAAACTCCCGACGCAACGTCGCTCGCGACACCCTTCCACCCTAACGTTCTAAAAGTCTGTGCACAGTATTCGTTTTACGACAGATCAGAAGTCCGCGACAGGGGTTGCAGCGGGTGCAAGGTAAAGAACAGAAAAAGAAGAAAAGACAAAATAAAAAAAAACTGATAATCATATACTTATTTGTGTGTTTCTTTAATTTTTTATTTCATATTCTTTATTATTGTTATTATTATCCTTTTCTTCGCGAAAAGATGTTATGTTTTTTTACCATTGGCAAATTGTTTGGGGCCCCAAAATATTTCTTGCACGTATTTCTTCCGGGTCTCTTTACAGAGAAGGTAAGACCATACACTTACTATGTTACGACTTTCCTCACTTATAATGAGAATGACGGGCAATTTGTACACTAAACAAAATTATCTTCAATAAACTTAATTCAATAAATTTACTTTTAAATCCAATTTCAAAACTATATTAAAATAATTCATCCAAAAATCAAATTTATTGTAATTCATGCAACCTGTCACACAATCTACATTTTGACTTGAATTAAGATTTAATTAAATATTTCAAAAATAATATATAAATAAATTCTTCAAACAGCAATACATAAAATAAACAACAGTTAATCCTATCGTGGTTCATCAATTAATACACAAATTCCTCTAAATTTTGCGCTCGCCCAACCCTTGTTTCTTAAGGGTGAAGCTGCGCCAGATCTCTGGCGGAAGAAGCTCCAGAGGGTGGAGAAAGGGAGCCTCCGTGGCGAAGCGGTGTCCGCGGAAAGAGACAGTAACGGCGAGGAGTCTCACTTTCGGCGACAAACCGTTAGCAGGATTATGGCACAGGTAGTGAGTAGGTGCGCGCACGCAGGTGTGCCAATGAGCCGTGGGCGTACGAGCGCGTACGCGCCGCTTGTGGTCGCGAGCACAACAGCGCAAGCCTTGTAACCTGTTATAACGGACAGAGACGCGTTTCTAAGAAGCGTCTACGTGCCCACGCGATTCGATGAGACCTCTCTGAACAGCGATCTCCGCGGTGCTCGGCGTCGGATCCACAGAGGAGCGCCGTCCGTCGCGGTCGGCGTAAAAATACAAAAGAATTATCTCTATCCGTAATTGCGATTTATAGCCGGGTCGCTCCCTGCGTGCGCGATTAAGTCATAAACCCCGCCGAAGAGTCCCAGTCGACGTGTACCGCTAGCGACCGCTCCTGCTACATACATAACGGCACTCGAGGACTTTACCTGCACCGAGTGACAAATTCCTTCTGGCCCTACCTAAGTTACTCTCCGATCAGTTAGTGAGACCCTCGAGTCACAGTCTACTTAGTCGATGCAATTGCACCTTGCTCGTACTCGAGTGGATCTCTCGCCAGTCGCGTCCGAAAGATATCGAGGAGGTCCAGGATCGTCTGATCAATATCGTTGGGAGTTAATCGAGGAAGGTAAGGCCGAAAACAACGATAATAACGAGAAGAAGGAAAAGATGGGGAAAGCTGCCTATTATTCCCGCGTCACGTCGCCGCCATTACCATTTTCCTCGTTCGCCGGATGGGCCACGGACAGGGGGATAAGTCGCGGCGAGGCCCCGCGAGCCCCGTGGAAATGAGTCTCGTCGGTTTCGTGGAAGAATGAGGAGCGAAGAGCAGGAAGCCGGGTATCGTTTCGTGGCGGAGCCGCGCGGTTCCTGCAAACTTTTCGCCAGGACGCGCAAAACCTCTCGCGTGAGTCGCCGCCATTAAGGACGATTTGAATATAGCCGGAAAGGGGCGAGGCGCGGAGGGGCCTCGAAACGACCTCGAAAAGCTTCTCGTAAACGTTTAATCACCGTTCCTTCCAACGACCCTTCGGCTTCGTCCTCGCCCTCCCCCACCTTTCTCTCTCCTCCGCCTTCGAATTTGCCTCGCGAAGACCTGGTGAATTTTTTACGCCGCCAAGCTACTTCGAACGTCGAGGAACGCGGCCGCTGCGTGGGACGTTGCTGGCCTATAACCGGGCTACCTTATCGCGAGCGACAACGCCGATGGAATATCGATGGGACGGCGGGGGAGGGAGGCCCCTGGACGAAGCCCGGGGAAAACCTAGCGGGAAGCGCGAAGGCTGTGTACGAAAGCGTCCGGGAAAACGAAGGGCCGGGCTTAATCCTTTTACAAAGGTAGAAATAACTCTGGCGGCCTCGAGGGCTCGCGACGCCCCCGCCCCTCGACACTGACCTTTTCGCCACGGGGAAAACACCCTCGAACCGGCCACCCCCGCGCCGGGTCGTCAATTATTCAGCGGAAACGACGCCGTAATTACAAAGCGATTCGTGCGATTACGGCCCTCCGCGACGGCCTACGGTATTTCACCCGCCAACCTAGCGTGGAGCTCCCATCTTCGCGATGGCAGAAGGAAGATTCGATGTAGGTACTCTGTACAGTGAATAGGAGACGAGAGCATCGAGGCTCGGCTTATTTTCTTCTCGCAAGCGAAGGGCAGTTTGCTTGGTGGACAGATTGGTACACTGCCCCACCGAATAGAGTCTGCAACCCCTTAAAGCGGGATCTCCTACCTGCGACTGATCGCTGCCGGTCGCAGCGACCCCACTAGTGCAAGGGAGAAAGAGATGTCATACTTCTCCCTTGCACTAGTGGGGTCGCTGCGACCGGCAGCGACCAGTCGCAGGTAGGAGATCCCGCCTTTAGGATAATCTCTCAGCGTCTTCGCTGGCATTCGTGGAGCACCGTAAAGGCTGTAAGCGGATGGCGGTGCTCGCGACAGGTAGAGAGCGCGCGAGATGGAAAATGTGGGAACCCAAGGGAGCCGAACCGCGGAACGACATTCTCGAACACGACCCACGTACGTATTCGTGTGCGTGTCACGAGCTAAGAAGGCCGTTTATACGCTTGTACGTACAAGGTAACTCGACACGCGCTATATAAACCAATCACACGCGAGATAAGAGAGATAACTCGGACGCACCGCGGTGGGATCGTAATAACTCGTTCGAATTAAACGCGGTCGCCGCAATTTTTCCGCGGGCCTCCTCGCGATTCCTTCCCTCTGACAGTCAACCATCCATGATCCTCTCTCTCTCTCTCTCTCTCTATCTGCCACTTTACGAGTGTGCCTCACCGAGATATTGCCACGAGGATAAACGCGATTACGGGATGAATCTCGTTAACCGACGCTCCGAACGGAGACACGTCCGTCCGTTGAGGGCGACGAGATTCGCAGTCAGAGATCGCGACGCAGAGATTCAGGACGTGCTCGGACGTCAAGCCATTGAAGCGGGACGTTAGAATGGAAGTTGAGGGGACGTTGCAGCGTCAAGAGATCGCCACTGCGGAATGCAACCGAACGCGGTGCGCCAACCGAACCGCGCGGCCACTGCTCCGCTCGCGTTCCTCGAATTTTCCCGATTTCCGGAACCAGACGCCGATCCAGCGGAATACGAATTACCTCGGGGACACACACACACCCGCAAGAACAGCAACGAATAATCGAATTCGATCGACATTATCGACAACAAGCTCCGTTAGTAATGCAACGTGGTACAAGCGGCTCATTCGATTCTCGCGTGCTTTTGGTTAGTAGACAATGTCACATGGTCGACCTTTCTTCTCGTCAACGTGGTTTAGGCGTGGCAATGCTGTAGAAATGTTGGTGAAAAAGATGTCTAAGCACGCGAGGTGGGCTACCTCTTTGCACCCTATCTTTGCACCCAACCACGATCGCACGAGCCGACTGTAACTACAGCGGAGTAGGGTAAGGTGGGGCTAAAAGTACCGTTTTTCGTATACATCTATGTGTGTACAATTTAGTACTAACAATCTAGATATATCTGGTGTTATTTTGTATAAATTATAACTATTATGCTTTACGTTCACGAAGATCGTTTGTTGATACTGTTACTTGTTGCCCCACGCACGGGGCAAAAACTCCATTGCATAGGGTAGAAAGTCCCTAATGCCCCTTTTCGTTTAATATTATTATTATTATTAATCATAAACGGGTTAGAACCCATTATATAGCACGGATACATAACATTTTGCGTGTCGAATAAAAATAAATCTACATATATGCATACTATATCAAATTATACTTAACAATGGAGAGAACAATGAAAAAATAGAGGTGAAAAATGAGTAATGAGAAATGAAAAATGTACAATGAAAATGGAAATGAAGATAAGAATGAAAATGAGAATGAAAATGAGAATGAAAATGAGAATGAAAATGAGAATGAAAATGAGAATGAAAATGAAAATGACAGGGCTTGAAAAGGTTATCAAGAACCTTTATTCTGAATAACCGTTATAAAGAACCTAAATATCAGACTATATAAGTATAAGTTACGGTTCCTATATAGCTCTATACCTTTTATTTTTTAGGTTCTATATAAGTTCCAAACGGTTATAGAACCGACTCAATAACTTTTATTTTTTAGGTTCAATATAAGTTCCAAAGCGGTTACTGAACCGATTCTTGTAACGATTGTACAGAATTTTATAGAAAATTAAATGACAACATATTACAACTATAGACTACTGTGTATAACCAAATTGTTTAAAAATTATTATAAATAAGTAAGTAAATATAAATTTACACATTTGTACATACGAATACAATTATTTTGTAATATGAAGTGTTCGTTAATATAAATGTTTGGTTGTTATACCGATGAGGGTCTAGCTCCCCGATTTGAATGATATTTTAATATGTTGTCAGAATCATGATCCTGATGGTGAGGTGGCCCCTAATTGAAAAAATGAACTTGACAAATAAATGTTTCGATCTATGGTATTAAATATTTATTGCACTTTTTGTTATAATACAGAATAGATATTATAAATTATAATTTTTAGCTAGCCCCTCATAGGTATAACAACCAAACATTTATATTAACGAACACTTCATATTACAAAATAATTGTATACGTATGTACAAATGTGCACATAATACATATTTACTCTACTTATTTATAATAATTTTTAAACAATTTGGTTATACACAGGTTATCTATAGTTGTAATATGTTGTCATTTCATTTTCGATAAAATTCTGTACAATCGTTACAAGAATCGGTTCAGTAACCGCTTTGGAACTTATATTGAACCTAAAAAATAAAAGTTATTGAATCGGTTCTATAACCGTTTGGAACTTATATAGAACCTAAAAAATAAAAGTTATAGAGCTATATAGGAACCGTAACTTATACTTATATAGTCTGATATTTAGGTTCTTTATAACGGTTATTCAGAATAAAGGTTCTTGATAACTCTTTCAAGAACCTAAATCTTTATAATAACGGTTTCAAGCCCTGGAAAATGAAAATGAAAATTAAAATGAAAATGAAAATGAAAATGAAAATGAAAATGAGAACGAAAATGAAAATAGAAACACATATGTAGAAAATAGAATAAAAGTGAAAAGTGAGGGGTGGAAGTAAAAGTGTATACTATACTATTAAATTTAGTTTTGTCGCGTTAACGGATTACCAGCTATTTTGATCGTTCGCTCTTAGCATTCTGTATAATTTACTCTTTAATACGTCCACAGATTCATGAACAAAATCAACTGCATCAGCATATAAGTTTGCTTGTTGTAGTAGCCGGTTAATCGGATCAAAAGATCCATATTTCGTTTTGTACACGATATAATAGAATAAGGGTTTTTCCCTGAGCGATCTGGGTGGAGCATACAGTTTTATAAGTTCCAGCAGGGGTGGACAATCAACTTGGCCTTTTAGTATTTGAGATAGAAAAGACAGGCCTGCGACCATTCTGCGTGTACGTAGAGGCGTTATAAGAAGCTTATCCATAATGAGGGTGTAATGATGATCTAAAAACGACATCGGTTGGCCCAACTTGTAAGCTGCGTATCTCAAAAATCTATGCTGCACTTTTTCCAGGATTTTTTTTGTATTTTAGATGTGTTGGAGACCAAATTATGGATGCACATTCCATGTGGGGCCTAACCAAAGTAATATATAGTAATCTTAAACTCTTTTCAAATCAACAAATATTTATTAAACCAATTCTTTTTGGTATACAATATTGATAGGAGAAGCATGACTTCTTTAACAAAAAATAAAAATATAAGTCAGAGGCTCACTTTGAACTGAAAACTAAAAAAAAAAATCGCTCGACTAAAACAAAAACACTATTTAAAGACTTTGGCATCATTTGTTTATACTTTGGCCATCTTATTATAAAAACAAATACCTAATAAAATATATATTTTCAGTCTGAGGGACTTTTTGCCCCAATGGTACCTCTATAGTTTCTGCGATATATACGTTAGAAAACATTATCATTCAGCAATAAACAATGTCATGCACACATTACTAAAGGCACATAAAATCTTAACGCACTTGGCTGATACGCTTTTAAACTGTGGTTTACTTCGTATAAAACAATAAAGATGACGTAGGAATTTCTTTTAGTTTTCGATACATAAAATAACGAAGGCGTTCGTGTAATTCGTACGATCGTCCAGGAGCAACTGGCGACTCCGTGGTCACGTCCGCTTCTTCTCGCCTTTTACGTAGTAGGTATGCTTCGAAACTCAATACACTGTTTAGGTATAGAGATTTTGAATTGGGGACTTTTAACCCGCCGAACTTTTAACCCCACCCTACCCTACAGACATACCGAGGCGCCGGAGAAATTTACGCAGCGCCGTTGCCTGAATCGCTTGGGAAAATAATTATCGCGTCGGGGCAGAAATATGGTGGCGGGCCTCGCGCGCGGCCACCCCGCAAAAAGAACTATCAAGCTCGATTTCGATGGCCCTTTCTTTATAAACACGTTATTCCGGTCTCCCCCTTTTCTCCCCCTATCTCCGTTTGCATCCCCCAGCCTGCCCCTCTGCGGCTCGCCAAATCGAGTGTGTTTCGGGCTCGACACACTAACCTTGTCCCAAACTTCGCGCGCTGCCACCGAGAGCAGCGAGAGGAGAGAAACGGAGGGACCCAGAGAGAGAGAGAGAGAGAGAGAAAGGGACACAGGGAGAGAGAAAGAGAAAGCGCCTGGTGTCATTACTCCGTCGCGTCGCGTCGCGTCGCGTCGTTTCGGAGCGGTCCGAACCCCTCCCAGTCGCCGCCCCTGCTGCAAAACTTCCGCGCAAGTTCATTGTCGTCAGGACGAACCTTGCCATTGGCTGGAATATCCAGTGTGGCAGGGGCGGGCAGGTGATCCGGAAGACCCGCGTCACCAGTCCAACAATTCCTACTTCACCTAAACCGGGCACGTTCGACGACCTCCGCGCGTCCACCGTTCCTTCGTCGCGAGACGATCGGGCTTCGATTTCTATAACGCATTCGTTCCTCCCGAGAGTCTACCGAAGGTGGGCCATGGCAACAGGCAGTCAATGGACAATGCTCACGCGATTTAGGAACAGCTGGAACGCGGCCCACGGGGAAACCGCAGGACGAAAAACAGCCAGAAAGGTGGTCGCCCTTTCGACAGCGAGCGTTTCGTTGGGGGAACGAGAAGCTTGCAGAAAAAAGTGGCCCCTGGACGAATCCATGAATCGAAAATATTACCCAAGTTCGGGAGGAGCGAGGAAAGAAAGAAATAACGCGCAAATTGGCCAAGTTTGAAGTTGGGGAGCGGAATCCTCCGGGAACGATAAAGGCGGAGGGTTGTTCCGAAGATCTACTCCTCGATCGCGCGATACCCCGAGTCCTCCGAGCGGCCTCCTCCCCGGAATCCTCGCGATCCTGCAGAGCGGTTAATTACACACCAATAAACTCGCTCCCCTGTACAATTCTCGTTAGCGTGAATCGCTCGTTAGCTTGACTCAGCGGCCCACGCCGGTCTGAAGGTGCAATTGCACGTGTTTCCCTGAAACTTCCTCGGCGAGTCTCGCTTCGAAGGTCAGTCCAGCCTGCCTTCGCGGACCAAGTTCAAGGAAACTTTCAAGTTTAAGGAGCACGGGAACTCGAGCGCGTCCCTTGGAACAGCGGGCATGAATTTTGCCCGCGACTCGAAAGGCCAACGGGTAAATCGTTCGCGCGGGCAACTTCGAAAGTTACATCCTCGTTTCGCGCGGGGGATCGGTGCTTAATCGGTCTCGCCGAGTGTCGGGTCTTTAGCAAATCTTCGAAGAAACTTGCGTGCTTGTTTCTACGTAAGAAGTAAGCTGTTGTGTGCATAGCTATGCAGGTACATGTACCCAAGAACGCAGGATCTCCGCGAAGCTGGCGAGGAGTAAATCGATATGGTTGCCTTCGCAAAATATCGGCCGAGCTGTCGGAAGGACGGTCGACGTATCCGGAAGTCGGCTCTTCGCCGCCTGTCATCGTACCCTCGAGCCACGGTCGATCGATCGATCGATCGCTCCGCTAAGGTCGCGTGGACATTGGTCGTCCGTGTTTGAGCAAGGAATCGGGGACAGCTAGAGAGAGCCTCCGCTGCGAGGATAGAGCACAGACGGTAGCGAAGGCGTGGATGCTTCGCGGCCGTCGCGGGGCTCGTTTAAAATTCAAATCCACTCCGATCCGCAGAAAGGTCGCACGGCATCGTTCGTTACGTGTTATGTCATCGTGCTCGCTTTTATCCGAAGGAAAGTGTTACGCTCTCGGGCGAGCGCGGGCTGGCGGAGGAGAAAGGAGCTGGCCCCGTGAAAAAAAATCGTCGAAACGGAGACGAGGGAAAAGATTCGGTGATTCCGCGTAGAGCAAGCTAGGATAATAGGGAAACGAAACTCGATGGCGCAATGGTACCCGACGCCGGCGTTCCGAGTCACGTTGCCAATACAATAAAGAACGCGGTTGCCCGCGGAGAAAGGAAGTTACGTTTCCTCGGCGGCCTCGGCGTGCCACGAATTCGGAATTACACGGGGTCAGGACCCGGAAGATCGTGCGATAGCCCTTGAATTTCCAAGCACGCCGAACGCCAACGATGGATACCTTCCTGCTGACCATCCCTTCGCCCTCTCCGAGCGGACCGTACGAAACGCGCTGTTTTTACCCATAAGCCTGGCGTCTGTTTCATTATCCACGGAGTCGCACGCGAAGCCACTCGTAGGGGATGAACGGGGACGTTGCGCGAGACTCTGGCACGTTCTCGAAGTTTCAATCGCTAGTAGGAAGCAGCCAGAGAGTCTGTACGGCGGAGGGACGCGTCCTCGAGCTGCGGGAGCTCTCGGGGAAATTGTGAAGAGCGGACGGGACTCGTGTGTGGGGTGATGCTGGTAAAAATAGAAGAAAAAAAAGAGAAGAAACGGCCACGGGAACAGCTGCGCTTCCTTAAAACGCGCTCCGAAAGGAAGATTCGAGCTGGGCTGGAGGGGGTGGTATTATTGGTTTAGGGTAGCTGGAAAAACGAGGGTTAGGTCGCGCATTGTTCCCTGGCGAGGTCGTGGATTCAAAGTCTTCTGCTCGTGGATACGCGAGCTAAGCTCGATCGAACGATTCCCGGTGTTGCGCGAGAAACATTCGTCTCTGATTGAAAGGACTGAGGCCCCTTTCGCCGCGAACTTCGGTCGCGTTTTAAAGCACATGTTTCTCGAAATTCTGTAATCACCTGGCTCGTTGGAAGGCGATTTAAGAAGAGAGAGGCGAGCACCTACTTTAGAACCATACCAATATCCCGGACGAGTCCTCCTGGAATTACGAGGAAGGGCGCTTCGCTTTCGTCCACCCTTTATATGGCAGGATCGATCGATGGGACAACTCGTGGCAGCCTTTCGAAATGGCTCACCCTCTTCGGAAACAGCTGGCTCTCGTCATCCATCAGCAGGGTGGAAAACGTGGAAACTCACGGGACTCGAGCCTCGAAAAAGTTAGCGTCCTGCGATCGCCGTGTCGAATCCAGGCGAGAAACTCCAGCGAGTAACTCTCGCGCATGCACCACCGAAAAGCCTCCGCGATTGCGCACTTCCGTTCACTCGAGCACAGTCGAAAGGACGAGGGGGGAACTGTTGCATTCGACACGTGGGCGTCTTCGACGATATTACTCGACCACTCTCGCCCCGGCGTTCGGCCGGCACAAGATTCCTAGGCACTAGCCGCGTTCCCCGAACCGGCACAGAAAACTCGGTCGACGAAGGACGACGCGACGATCGCGGAGAATAGGAGCGCGCGCGATCACGACCGCCGATAGAAAAACACTGGCGACTGGAACGACCGCGCTGGGCTTCGTGCTAGGAAATCGTAGGCACGTCCGCGACCCCTCGACGCGTATCTATCCCATAGCGGGGCACGAGGAAGACTGGAATGGAAACCGAATTTGTAGGGGTCCCTCGGTGGTGCGCACGTGACGGGGTGAAGAGGGTTTCTTGGCGGTGGCGGCGTGGACGCTGGCGGGGAGGGTACAGAGCAGGGCTAGAGGGGTGGCTGCGACCGAGAGGGTCCGTTTATCCTGCAGTGTCCTGTAGGGCCGCGCTCGCTTCCTACCGTCGTTTCGTAAGCGTTGAGTCACCCTGTATGCGCGCCAGAGGACTCAGGTAGAAAAACCTGCGACTGGGCCCCGGGGCCGGAACGGGAAACAAGTTGTTGTTGTATATACTACCTCGGACGAGCGGGCCCCGACAAATTTCTTCGGAATTCTACGGGCTAGAGTTCGGACGCAAATATCCGCGGCGTATTGTCTTCGAGTCGACCAGGGGCCACCTCGGGCCCTGCGCAAACACATTTTACGAGCGGAGTACAAAGACAGGCCCACGCTCGTCCAGCGATTTCCTGGCGAATTCTCCGGCCCGATCCCGAATACGTTTACGACACGGTGATCTCAGCCGGGGCCCAAACAGAGTTGTTATGTACCTTCGATTAGGGTACTCGGCTTTGGGGAAGTTTGTTTTGCTGTTTTCTGGGGCTTTCAGAGAAGATTGGCGTGACGCACGGATCCTCATTTTTCGTACCCGTAGCTCCCAGTTTCACGGAACACTGGGTATGCGCGGTGGCAATGCGCGATAGCTCGGATGAGGCACTGTTTCGGATATACAAGTTCTCTGAGCTCGACCAGTCTGCTGCGCGGGGGAGGAAGGAGAGCGGAGAGGATCCAGCAGAGGGACACGAGTGGGTAGAGAGAAAAATAGAGAACAGCACACACGCGAGTCGCTGCAGTACGCACGTGCGTGACGAGCGGGCAAGCTCTCTTTAGCGCTGCTCCTCTCTCGAAGCTGGACGTAACGCAAGGGCATTTCCGGCCGTCCGCGGTCACATCCGCCTGCCCACTTTTCCTCCCTTCCTACTTCACTTTTCACGGGCCACGGGCGTAACGAGGACCTTCGGGGGGGACAGAAATAGTTGGAAGTAGGTATCCTGACTGGGGTACGCTGGTCGCTCCACTTTTTAATTGACTCATTTTCCGATCAGGAACGGAACGGCCCCGTCTTCCTCTCTGCACTCGGAAATGATTAAAGGCGAGGTCGGAAAGTGTTGGATCTGTAAGTGACATTCGCAGAATTAATCCTCAGCAGCGACCACGCATCGCGAGCGAGAATATTCGCGCGACGACGAAGCAGTCACGCGACTCGACTAATTTCCATACCGTCCCCGCGGCCGGGAGCTTAAACAAACCGATCCTCTAAACGGGGATTAATTAAGGGAATGATTTCGGAGCGGAGGGTCCTCCGTGGCCGAAACTTTCGGACTGGCTAACGCGATTCCCTCGCGGGGTAGGAGGTTGTTTACCCGACAGGGGTGTCGATAATTGAACACAGCCGGAGGAAATCTTTTTGCCCTCCCCCTCGGGGGAATCTCGGGGCGAGTTTGCAGCCGCTTTGCCGTCCAACCCGATATTTATCTTTATATTTATTATCGAGATTTGGCGAAAAGATCAAGTAAGCTGGTACTTATTGCTACCTTCTGGCTACTTCACAGTAGTACAATACTAGCTATAGGGGAAAGGTGGGATAGTTGATCAGCGGGGATACATGATCACATCAGTTTTTTACTTAATATATTGGCAATTTGTGCCTGCTGTCACGCTAGCGTGGTAATGTTTACATTATCGCAACACTTCACGTTGCAGTTTTCTTTTGGGAGCATAGAATAATGTTGTTATAAGATTCGATCTTATTTTCAGGCAAAAAGTAAATATTTCGGTCTGCTTGTTCTTCCTCCTTTTCGAGCAAATGTTGCATTTTCAACGATTTAAAATATACTAAGTAAAAACGGCAATTTCGAGTCAATTAATGGTATTTATTGATTTATCTAAATATTTAAGGTAAGTTTAATTTTTCATCTTTTTCAAATCGAGTGTATTGAGGGATACATGATCAGTGTGTGAGGTGGGATACTTGAACAGCTGAAAATGCTCCAATAAAGAACCATAGAACGGCTAATGAAACAGAAAAATACGGCATAGAAAGTGAGAAGGAAAGTCTTTTCTTTATCATCATCTTAATCAGATGATATCTAAGTGAAATGTCTTTTAAGAATGCATTTATGTTGTTTTATGTCATAGAGTTTAATTCTTCGGTTTCATTTTTTCAGTAATTCCTTCAAGTTTGTTATAGTTTACTTTCTTTTTATGATATTCCCTTTATTTCATGTTATTGACGTAGATAATAAATATTTTTTAGAAAGTTAATGTGTTATTTACTCTGAAAGTTCACTGATCAAGTCTCCCTAACCGTTTGATCAAGTCTCCCCTTCAGTGGGAGATACTTGTGCATAACGTCACTGCCAGAAAATGTTGAAATTCTGTCATTAAAATTAGTTTTCAGCTCTCAAATTTGTCAAAGTATATTGAGAATACTCTAAGAATCACAACTTACATAATTAAATAGAAACGAAGCAAACCATTATTATTATTTAAATAAAAAAGCAAAACTGTGAACAACTATCCCACCTTTCCCCTATGCTGTAGCGCGTGTCCTTTCTCGCAAGCAAAAACTTATTCTTACCTCTCTATTGATTACATCCTTATTTGACTACGCAGACATAGTGTATTATCCCGTATCCGTGCTTAACTAAACGTGTCTCTTCGCGTATTCAGCGGATTCAGAATGCTTGTACTCGATTTGCTTTTGGACTGCGAAAGTTTGATCATTTAACGCCTGCATTTACAGAGACGGGTTGGCTTAATATGAAGCAGAGATACATGTTACATCTCTGCTGTCTCATATACAAACTAATGTCCACTGGTGTACCACCGTATCTGCGTGAATTACTCGTCACAAATCGCGAACATCGAACAGATGAATACATCTCTACCCGACACGACTCTGACCTTTCCGTTCCTTCCTGTCACTCTACTAAATTTTACGGCTCCTTTTCCTATTGTTCCGCCTTTTACTATAGGGTAAATCCGGGAGACGCGGTCGGGCCGGAGAGTTGGTCGTGTCGCTATATTTCAGAGTCTATACGTAAAAATGCATTAAAGTGCAGACCAATTACTTCTCTAGAAGCCAAATAGTTGAATGAATAGCGTTATTTCGCTTCCTTCTGTGTTTATATGGATTTATAGGGTATAAAACGTAAATTGATGTTACATTTAACCTCTTTTGTCAAACAGCGGTTGTACAGAATCGTATTTAAAATATACTTCTAAGTTTATTTTCCTTTAATGTTTGAAATAATAAGATAGTAGAGATATTGAGGGACAATGCAGCTAAAGTATTTGGCCAGATTAACTCTTCCTCTCAAAGCTAACGAGAAGACCATGTCTTGTTGCAGAAAGGTGAGATGGTCGAGTTATGATTTTTTTATTATTTTTGTTTATTTTTTTATTTTTTATTTTTATTTTATTATTATTTTTGTTTATTTAGTTTATTTATTCACTTTTGTATTCATTTGCCTTGCTAATCGCCAGTAGGTAATTCACTTTTTCTTTGATGTGTTGTTTACTTGTTTAGCGTAAACAAATTAAATATCAATGAATCCGTAGTTGTATTCACTCATAAATAATTTTGCTTTATCCTTTGTTAAATAAAGTAGTTGAGCTATCGACCGTATTTTTAGAATAAACAAAAAGTGGTTTCGGCGCACTGGTTCGGTCAGTTAAATAATTTAAAAGCTAATTTGCAATTTTAACAATTATAAATTTCCGACGTTTCGGTCTGCGGTTTAGACCTTTTTCAAGGAAAGATATTTATAAAGTATACTGCGTTCGCTTTAGAGTCACACGTTTGATACGACGTGTAACACACGAGTCGGTTGTAGCATGACCGAGGTAAACATAACTTGGAGGACTATTGCAAATTAGCTTTTAAATTATTTAACTGACCGAACCAGTGCGCCGAAACCACTTTTTGTTTATCCTTTGTTAATTTTCCATGAATAATTATGTGAGTGGTCTCTGCCAACGACGAAAACCATTTCTCCCGGCACCTCGGGAGAGGTGGTCAGATGTCATGACTTCAGTTTTCAACCCGATTTACAGTAAATATTGTCTTAATGCAAATATCGACCAGTTTTTCTGAATCGGCATAAAATTCTGAACATATTAGGTTTGTTCTGATAAAATAAGTAATATCTATATTAGTTTTAATAGCCATTTTATATTAGGTCGACCGCGTCTCCCGGATTTACCCTAACTCCCTACCATCTGAGATTCGCTCTGCATCCTCTTTCGCATCCTTCAAGCATGCTGTGACACTTTTTCTTGCCAATCAACAATAACAATTAATTCTTAAGTTTTACTTTTGTCATTTTCCAATTACTCGCATATGATGTTAGTTACTACTTTTTATTATGTTATTTGGCTGTTTATATTTACTTTTCATGTACTCTATTGTGTTAGTTTTTAGTTTTAAGTAGCTTTAAATGGTAAGGTTAATAACAGCTGACAGCTGTACCTCGCCTTTTGCATTCCGCTACTGTCCTTATGTGCTACTCATTTGCTTATGTTTTCTTGTGTAAAGTGCAATAAAGAATTATTATTATTACAATCTTCACAAAATTCGATTTACGAAAAGTGGTACAAAACATGTCAACACATTTTGCATCCGTGAACTACCTAGGCGGAATATGAAAATTAATATTCCAATTACTTTTCCTCTACAAGCATCTTCCATTAGAGAAGAACTTCTCATTTCCACTAAACCGACGAAATTCCCCGTCGAACAGCACCGCCGAATAACAATTCATTTTCGCGGCCGCTGGAGCGAGCGATACCCAGTAGTCGATCGGCGAACCGCTAGCAAACCTCGAGACGTTTCCCAGCGCCGCTCGCCCGGATCAAACGGCTTCGTCGTTTCGAGCTACATATTCGATCGATCTCGCGCAGCCAGTGGAAGCAACGAAAACAGCGAAGCCAGCAGAGGAAGACCGGTGTACAAACACAAAGGGACTCCCTCGGGGGATGAAGTCGCGGTGGCACGGGGGTGGCAGTTTCTGCGGCCCTTTGTGCCCGCGTTCTGCTAGGGCAGGCTCGGAGAATGCACGAATTACCGTTCGATTTGTAAATCAAACATTCGCGCGGCGGTGGTCGCCGGTGGTCACCGCCTCATCGTCGACAATTTCGCGGCGTGAATTCGACTGGAAACATTGGTGCGATCGACTTGCCAGTTGCCACCGAGGGGACCGCGCGTCGTCCCGTCCGCCGACCGTTCGCGAATCATTTTTATCGCGCCCTCTCGAGCACCGTCCATTCCAAGGGAAACCGAACTGACCGATGTGACCTATTTCCCGGGGATGAGGCTAGCCAACTCCGCAGAGGCCTATCGACCTTCGTTCGCCGTTCTCCTTCATCCCGCTTCCGCGTCCGCTGATCTTCCGGACGGTTTATTTTCCTTGGCGACGCGGAACCTATCGGCTCGGCCGAGTGTTGCACGAGATAAAAAGCGTGACGGCCGAAACGGAGCTATTTCGAGGCCGGAGCACGCGACCCTCGGGGCACGCAAGAATCCGTCCACTCGTGGGATCGTTCGCGAAGCGAATCGACGCGTAGGAACGCGAGGAGAAGACCGTTTCGCCGAGGTCCCTGCTTATCGCGGCTCTATCTCGGGGGAGGCTAGGCTACGCGCTTTGTTGGGGAGGAGGCGAGCGAGTGCTCTGATTAAAATTTCAACGGCGCTGACACGAACCCGTCAAAGGCTTGCTGTCCCCGTGCAGCGCCGGTCGAGGAGGACGACGACGGAACGCCAGACGGCGCGGGTCACTCTAAGTAATTAAAGCCTCGTTTCTATTCCACGCCACCTTTATTTCCCGCTGCCCGACGGAAATCGAGCCCTTTCGAGGGCTCGCACAGTGGTGTCTTTTCCCGAAAAGCTGGCCAAAAGTCAATTTCTGAAGTGAAGAACAAGCTTATTCGTAGTATGGCAACAAATGCCGCTTCAAAGCATTAAAATATAGGTAAGGTAAATGCACCAATGACTGGCCAGCTAAGGCCACCAGAAGAATATATTGCCAATATCACGTAAAAAACTAACGCTATCCTAAACTTTTTTGTATTTAATAGGTAGATTGGATCTTCCTTTATTTAAAAAAAATTGTCATGCATTCATTTTTATATTCCTGGCATATAAATAAACAAAAATTTCAATGAATGCGTTTGTACCAATACATGACCAGTAAAAAGGCAATTGACCCAGTGTCTAAAATTCACTGTCCCAGTACATAGCCATGACATTTATAACCCGTCAGAATTGATTGTAATACCAAAAGAATTGTTATTTATTCTAAGGGTCGTTAAGAAAATAAGAAATACTAACAGATTAACAGAACTTGACATATAAAGTACTTCTTGGAACTTTGTATTGTATAGGTATAACTGCCTCACGTGTACTCATACCATTTATCACTTGTTCAAGTGCATTATTACTTATTACCGTCGTTTTGATTATAATTTTTTTTTTTTGACACTTTCCTTTTCATTTTGCTTTGTTCTTCTTTCATTTTTCTATTTTACAACGTAATTAACAATATTATTATATATTACTTAAAGCGTAATTCAAATTTTGAGGTTACGTACTATAGACAACAGAAAACGCGGAAAATATTGAATGAATGTATATGTATGTATACTTACTTTTTTAAATATTACACCAATAATTTTATTTACACTTTATCTATTAGTTTCAACTTATACCTAATGAAAACACTTTATACTATCAAAAAATACTCCTGCTTATACACTAGTACGAGTCTTTGAGTATACTAAATCGCGACTTGCCCTATGCATGGACGCATGGTTAGTTATTGGGTCAGACACGAATATTATGTACCGATATACAGCCACGTATTTTTTACATAGAATAGAATCTAAATGCGTAATACCGCGTTAATTACTTGGTTTAAATACTCTTAGGATTCCATAATTTATTCGTTCATATAAAGAAACCCAATATTACAATAATTAATATTGCTTAACAAACATCGCTTTCTCCTTAGCAAATTCTGAAGAATCTAGCAAAATTCGTCATGCGTCTTTACTGTGAGATTTCAAACAATTTTTTAAGTGTTTTAAACATAATATTTATCAAAATCATTTTTAGGGTATGAAGTTTAAGGATTATATAACACAAATTAATCAATATATTGTGCCTGATTGATATACATAGCTTAATAATAATTAATACCTGCATCAGTGGCCATGCATTGGTACATGGCTAGTCATTGGTACATTTACCTTACTGGTCGGTTAATGAGAAATTTCGTACAAAGTTTATTTTTAAAAAATTCATATGTAAAACATTTTACCATTAAGATACGTGGTATAAACATAAATTTTGCACATGAACGATGCAAAGTATCTTTGCGTTGTATCATGCGGTCGCCCGGTCCGGGGCTCCGATTCCCGGACTCGTCGCTGCTTATTCTCGGTTGTATATTTATTTGTATTTCGCGAACGGCGATAAATATGAAATCAGTCAGGCTGGCGTCGCGGGAGACGCGGGAAGAGAAAGAAACCGGGGAGCGAGGTACGTGCGAACCTGCCGGCGAGCGTGAAACGTGCTTTACTTATCCTCCTGGCAATTTGCCGCAATTGCAGGCGAGCTGGTCGCCCGGGGATGCTTACCTGCAACAGAGAAACAGAAGAAAAAGCGTTATTGGCGTGGCGCTGTGCTGGGGGGAGAAGGCGAGGACGGGTCGCGTGACACGGCGCAAGGAACAGGGGAAAATGTTTCGCGAGCCTCGGCATGCGATCCTATGCCGTTCGACCCTTCGCTGTTCTTTTTCATTTATTATTATTAGGTCTTTATTACACTCACATTGTATACATTTACAAAGGGTATAAGCGGGAAGTGGAAATAAAGGAAAAGGAAGCAGAAAATCGTAATAAATGTAAATGCAAGAAGGCGAGGCTCGGGTTTAATAGCTGCTTTTAAGTGCAACGTACTCGGCTCGGAAATTACTCATGCTTACAAATACTTTTCGCTTTCTTCTTTTGCAAACACCGTGTCATTCTTGCTCGCGGAGGTTGTGTCACCTAGACTCAGGGCCGGCTAAGACCTTTAGAGGCCCTAGGCAGTTAAACGATTTTGAGGCCTCCTTCTAAACGGTGATCAACGCAATGTACGATTTCTTAGGCATTTCCGATAATTTCGCTACAAAGTGTTTCCAACAATAGTTGGATCTTAAAATTCAGAAGATTTCTATGGTGCCCCCCGTTTCTCCTGATGCTCTAAGCACGTGGTCATTTGAAAACAATGTGTCGTATTTACCCTATGAACCTTGGAATACGGGTTTACCCGTATTATAAACAAATAAATAAATAAATAAATAAATATCATACAAGGGGCATTCGGCGACTAGATTCTACTGAAAGAGTGAAGGGTGGTTCGGGAGATAGATTTTGAGGGCGCATTGGAAGAAAAAAAAGAGTAGGAAGTTCGCGGATATATTTAGGAATGGCGTTGAAGTCTCGAGCACACGAGAAGGGAGTACGACACTCGAGTGAAACTTATCGAGAAAGCGACAAAGTACAGTTTAAATCCAGCGGCTGTCCGCAACGCCGCGTTGCACAATGCCTGGGAGGAAATGCTCGGGCCGTTCGATATCTGGCGAGATACTTATCGCGCGTTAACGCGCTGTGACGTACGCGGGAGTCGTTATGGATCGCGATCCCAGCTGATCGTGGCGCGCTGATAAAACCACCGTTTCGCAAAAAGCTGCTCCGACTAATTGGAAATAGACTATGCAAGGCGACGCTGAGAGGCGGGTTCGTGGCTGCACAGCGAGGGAATCAGAAATCTTACGGCGACCCCCCTTCTCGCGCTTGCTTTCCGACGGAGCCCTAAAGAGAAAAACAAACAGCGCGAGCAGCCCTTTCGCCCCGCCGCAGGCCGGGGAAGTTTTTTGTCGGTGTCGTTTCTCGTTTCTCGTTTCGGCCACGGAAAGGCTGCGAGAGCGTCGTCCTGCCAGCGGGCTGTTTTGCTTTTGAGTCCTTCGCGCGACGTGGGTGGCCCTCCGCTTCCTTCGCTCCTCGTCCCGCCCTCCTCTCGCCCCTCTGCCCCCGGGGGGATAGAGCCCTCTATTCAATACCCCCGAGCACTTCACCGTAGTTAATTCAAATAAACGACGCTCGTAGGAAAGGAGGAAAGAGCTCTGTGTAAGTACAGATGATGAGATGACTCTCCAGTTTCCCCGGGGCCATGCCCCTCGCGTCCCAGGTTTCGTGGTTTCTTTGGAGCGGTAACGGTGCCCCATCGTACACATGACAAATCGTAAGACACGGCCAGTCGCACCTGTAGTCGCCACGACACACGGAAAGAATGCTAGGTGCACGCGTGAGGTTGCGTGGCTCACGTGACGGGCCATTTATTTACGGATTCCGACGTCGTTTTTCCTCCCGCTCGGCCAGCGATTGCCAGCTAGCACGCGAATCCAGAGCAGCGATACATCGCTCGTCGTTCCCGAACCATCGAGAACCTCCGTTCTAACGTAGGCACACTCGTGTCCAGGTATCGTTCGATTCTCCCAAGGAACCCGCTTAATTGTGCCGTAATTTGCGCCCCGCCCAGCTTTAATCCAGGGCCAGGGACTGCTCAGCGAAAGGTTGCCTGACAAATGAATAGCAAGCCTGGGTATGACCGAGGACGGCCGGTAATCCGTGGGATCATTACCTTCGAGGGTGTCCAAATTCCATTGTTCAGGCAACACCTTTACAGCGCGTAGGTACATACCTACTATCGAAACTCGAAGTGTTTGAGTCCAAAGCTTCCATAAAAGTAGGAGGTTCACATAAATCGTACAAAAGAAGCTAGGACCGTCATAGGATCACATTTAGTGGCGCACTCAGGATTTAAGGATGTTAGACAAAAGTATATGAAGTTTGAAATACTTGAATATTTGCTAAACTTTTGCCAGTGAAAATGCCCTGAATTCACAATTTTCTCAAGTTATTAATTTGTTTCTTTAAAACGGCGTTGTGAAAATAATTGAAACATGGTAGGGTAAAGTACCCAATTACTGTGCCCTGTTGCAGGACTTTCGGAGTTTTCTCTAGTAAAAATAATTTTAGTAATGAAATTGACTTGTCTTAAGCATTTAAAGATAAATTTCAATGTTTCTTTTATCGATATAAATTTTTGTATGAAACACATATCACATCTTCTTTGGATAATATTAAATATAAAAAAAAGAAGTTCTGGGATCAGTTACGGTGTGCCTATAATCTCCAAAAATCAGTTACTGTGCCTCAGTTACTGTGCTCCCTTTCTGAATACTGTGCTGCAATTACTGTGCTTCCTCCTTGAATACTGTGCTTTTTATTAGGTACACTCATTTTTAAGTTAAATTTTCCTGTAATAAAAATGAAATATCATAATAAGTCACTTAAAAGTTCGCATAATAGATGACCACTTTAATAAATTGTTCATATTTACCGTACTTTTCTTTCCAAATATAACCGGAGGTGCGTTAGAGGTTAGAATATTTAACACGCGCGGCAGTGTAAACGACACAGTAACTAACGCAAAGTGCGAAAACAACTCCAGTCATTGTACACAGTAAATGACGCCACTTCCAAATTCGTTTCAGTTACTGAATTTGTTGAAAATAAATACAGAAATTCAAATAAATAATCGCTGTATTGTTTTTCCGGAATCTAAATATGTTTTACTAATATAATTAACGGTGTGAATCTTACCTAGAACGATTTATTTTACTGAATATTGACCTTCATTCGTTCAGTATTTTCTTAAGCTTTTTCATAAGTTTTACAGAAAATTTTGCGAATTCATTATCAAAAAACTAAAATAATTTTTTTCGTATTTTAAGAACTTCTGTGTGTTACATGTTTAATTTTAACAAATAAATAATTAACTGAATTTAAATAAAAAAATTTAATATCTTTTATTCAAGAAATATAAAGTTAATTATGCTTAATGATAAACTAGAGGCACAGTAATTGGGTACTTTACCCTAGCATTTCTTCAACATTCTTTCAGCCGTTTTATCTGTCAAGATCGTCTCTTTCCATAAGAGTACGTGAAAATTCAGTGAAAATTAAAATCCTTGTAACTCAACAACCGTTTAGTGAATTGGTTTAAAATTTTTGGAGCACATCAGGAAGATTAAAAATAACAATGTCACAAATTTTCATCAACCTGATACCATTTTGAAGATAGTTCCGATACATCCTTAATCTTGGCGGGTGGCGAGTTGAAGTTAATAATAGAATAAGAATTTATTTAAAGAATAAAATCAAATTTTCTTTTCTTTTTACAAAACTCTTGAATTACATCAATCGTGGTCACAATAAGAAGGATGCGCCACTGGTCCCATTTCCCCAATTTCCCGCGCCATCTTTCGCAAACTTCAGCTGGTCGAAAGGAAGAAGCAAAAGCTCGACGAGTTTGAAACGTGCGTCCATTCCGCGCGACGTCCCTGACTCGGAGCACGCGATCCAAGGATCTCGGAGGCTCGTTTAGCCGAGGCTGCCGCGATCGCAGATATTACGTCGCGTTATATCACGCCGGCTGGGTCCGCGGCCTCGCTTTCGACGCTCCCGTTTCCTTTCCTACGGCCCTTGCTTCCCTCGGAAGGATCCGCGGCCGGGGCGCAAAAATCGCGAGCAGGTTGCACCGGTATCCTTATTCGCGAACGCGCGCCGGCTAAACGAGTTTTAAAGTGCCGGTTTTATTGTCGGCCGCGCGCGCTCCAGCTCCTTAAGCGGCTCTGCCAGCGGCCAGGATCCCGATCAGCGTGTCCTCGCCGCGGCTGTTCGCGCTCGGATCTCGCGAAATTCATTCGCCTCGACTTTCGGCGATCATACAGAACGAACGGTCGCCGTGGATCTCATCCTTCGCGCGGGCCATCCAGTAATTGCCAGCGAAAGTAGGGGAGACCGGGGCTGGTTGGCCCCAGGGGTAGGTTGACCAATTGTTAATAACTTTTCACTAACGTGTGCTCTACTGCGCAGCGATTTTCTGTAGAAACAAGTCACTTCTACTATGTCATTCATTTGTTTCCGACACCACCATTACACGTTGTTTGGCAGTTACCAGCGTTTATCGAAAAATTGGCTATGTAAGTAAATATGTTTTCTTAAAGATTTTATGTTTCCACGCTCTACATATACATATAATTACAGTAGAATTAATGCGAAGGGACTATTTTAAAGTTTGTTTATTAAACGACCTACTGAGACTGCGTTTTTGATTTTACATAAATAATTAAAGGTTATATCGACGTGCGTTACGAAAAGTAGCACGTTTCAATTTTCTTACGAAAAGTAGCACGTTTTGGTTTGCCACGAAAAGAAGCATGTTCCATCGTTTCTGACGAATATTAGCACGTTTGGCCTTCTGCCGCGAAGACTAACACATTTCACTGCCTCGCCACGAAGAATAGCATATTTCGTACTGTTGCGACGAAAACTAGCACGTTATACTGTTTCGCCACGAATAATAGCATGTTTGGGAATTTATGGCGAAAACTAACATATTATCCGGTTTGGCCACGAAGAATAGCTCGTTTTGGATTATACTGCAGACTGCAGAAACTATCGCGTTTCAGCGCGTGGGCAGTTTAAAAGAATTCAACTGTTGAAAATATTGTTTAATAAATAATAATTCCATCTAATCTCCACAAGACAACACATATGAAAATTTTAATCTACATAATTTTAGTAAGGGAGGGTGCGGGAATTGCGAACGCGGGGTAAACGCGAACATGCTACTTTTCGTGGCAAACCGCTCTAACGTGCTAGTTTTCGCAGCGAAAGACGAAACATGTTACTTTTCGTGGCAAACCGCTCAAACGTGCTAGTTTTCGTAGCGAAACCCGAAACGTGATAGTTTTCGTGGCAAACCGCTCAAACGTGCTAGTTTTCGCAGCGAAAGACGAAACATGCTATTTTTCGTGGCAAACCGCTCAAACGTGCTAGTTTTCGCAGCGAAACCCGAAACGTGATAGTTTTCGTGAGAACGAAGGCAAACGTGCTACTTTTCGTAACGCACGTCGATATAGAGTATTGAAGTCAAAATGATCGTTCGGGGCTGGTTGACTAATAACGTACGGGGTTACATGACTAAGCTGGTCAACCAACCCCAGTGATGGTTTAAATTGTTATTTATTATTAAAAAGTAATAAATATTTTATAATGAAACAACTCTCGTGACATGTGCTATTTTATTACCATTCAGATAAGTTGCTAACAACATTTTCTTCACTGATTGCACCTATAGTCAACCTACCCCATACTGTTAGTCTACCAACCCCGACCACGGGGCTGGTTGACCAGGGGATGTAAGGTGTTAGAGAAACATTAAAATGCCTTAATTGTTGTCACATTTAGTCAACTTTAATAATTTAATCAGATAGCCAAACGTATGCCCTATCAAATATACTAATTGGTTTAATGATATTTCGTCCACATAATTTATTAAAAATCAAAAACTGAAAAACTGGCCTACCAGCCCCGGTCTCCCCTACACTCGCAAGAATGAAAAGTGCTGAAGCGATGAACGACGACCGACAGTCAAGTGGCATTCGGTTTACATGGCGCACCGCGAATACGTAAACTGGAGAACTTCCTCCGACACCTTCCTCCGGACCGTAAAGATGTCCACTGGACGGGTTAGACGCGGTGGTTTCGGCGAGGGTATCGACCGCCTCGCGAAACGATAACGCGAGAGGGAAGGGTCCTGCCGCGGGATATCGAGAAACGATGTTTTCGAGGAGAACGGCTCCGACGCCCACGCGTTTGGGGTCGCGCGACCCACACAATTGAGCTCTCAGCTCCCCGAGGAGCGGAGGAGGCTGTGGATCCTAAACTTATGCATAGAGATCGCCTCTACGTGGTATATTCCAAGTCGTTTGCTATAAGCGGTTCTCCACTTTTCTTTATGGTTTTATGCTCGATGCATCGAGCTCCCCTAGGCACCTCGACTTTACCAAGCCTCTACTCCAATTTCCCTATCCGACGCTGAGTTCTTCAATACCCCTGGAGTAATTGCACGCTTTGGTGCCGGAGAAGTATGTCGATTTTAGAGTCATGTTCGTCCATGTTCGTTGTTAGATGGTGAGACGAAAGGAATCTTAGCGATTGGAGAAGCCACGGGGCATCGATTCGGCGTAGAGCGGCGGAAGGTCGAAGGTGCATCGACACCGGCCGGTGCACCCGTGAGACGCGCTTTAATCGAATGCAAATACGTGCAAGTCCGTCGGTCGGCCGAGCTGTACACGCCGCGACGGGATCGGAGTGGGTGCTTCATTCACAGAACAGCCGGCTTTCACGATAACCTCCCATTTACGATCACCCCCCTCTCTCTCTCTCTCTCCATCTCACCTTTTCCCTCTCCCGGCTCGCTCGCTCGCGCGCACGGCCCACGCCTCCTCTTTATTTCCAAGTCTGACGCATCCTTTGCTTCTCCCCCTTCGTTTCTGTGTCACTGCACCTTTCTTTGACGACCACGTCGGTTACGCCGATTCCGCTTACTCGTTCGCTCCCTCCGAAGGGGCGACGCTCCTGTCTGCCGGGAGGAAGGCCCGCCGACCACGCAACAACAAACGGTGCAGCTTGGAATCATCGAGGGAGAAGTCACACCCGAAGCCACCCGAACGCATCTCGAAAGCCGCGGTGTTCCCAGAACCGAGACAAAAGTCCTATTCAAGCTTCCTTTCCTCCCCATTATACCACGCTTCCTTCGAATCCTCGAGGAGGTGGGCAGAACCACCTGGGGAATCGACCACGGCTCCCCCGCGTCGCCGCGGATCGCCACCGTGGAAGCCGAGTCGGCGCGCAGCTCGTCAACCCCCGCGGACTGTGGACTGTGGTCGTCGAGCAGCGGCCGACAAACGCGGGGCAGAACAGGAGAATCGAGGCGCGCCGTTCGAGGTGCACCCTCGCGAGCAGCGGCGCGCATCGATGCCACTTTATTCCTCCTTTACTCCTTTTCGCCGGGTAATCGAAAGGCCCGGAGTGCACTACCCCGCGCCGCCGGAAAGTAGTTGGGGGTTAACGTTGGCTGTTGAAAAAGCCGCTGCTATCTCGTTCGAATAGCAGCGGCCGCGATCGGGGTAGGTGTACACGTACTTCGTGAGATACTCGAGCACTCGTAATGGGCTACGAGGCTCGACAACGACATCGAGCCGGAGGGAACGAGAGAGGGTGAGCGAGAGAGGCAACTAGACCCGGCCATGGACCCAGAGAAAAGGGGAGAGAAAGAGAGAGAGAGAGAGAGAGAGAGAGAGAGAGAGAGAGAGAGAGAGAGGGGGACACGCTTAAATATCTGGCTGCTCGTACGGCCGACCGTAGACATAATTTAACCGGCAGTTCCAAGCGATTACGACAGTGCTACACTTTGAATACGCTGCTCTAATGCGCGCACCAACGTTACGGCCCGCCTGTCTCTGGCTGCAGGCTCGAACGCTGCTGCTCCCCGTCACGACCGCTAAGAGATTCGTCGTTAAGGCAGGATACCACCTTTGCACTTAAAAAAAATTGAAATCTTTTTTTTGTTCTTAAAGTACTCTTTCAAGTGTATAGAATCGAAATTCATTCATTAGAATGCTGGCCGAAACCTTTTTCTTGTGTAAAAACCGGATTGGAGCAGATATATAAATCTATAAAAAAAACTTTAAACGCGTTTTTCTCGAAACGATGTTTTTCAAATCGGCGTGCCAGATTACTCCTACAATTTTCATCGGATTGACTTGAAACTTTGCACAATTCTTCCGATTGGTGTAATCTAACGATGTACGTAGGACTTTTGCTGTAGCGTTGTTATTTTTCTTTTGGGGCGCAATTTTATAAATTTTTTAAACTTTTTTACCCTAAAAAATTGACCTTTTTGTTAAAATAACCGCCATTTTCTTAAAACTCGAAATTTCGTAAAATCCCTACGTACAGCATTAAAAAATATTGTTGTTAATAGGAACATTCTTTGGTTTTTTTTTCTAGGAGCCACGTACAGCGCGGAATTTGGCACGCCGTCTAACGGTGTTCCTCCAAAGGAATATATTTTGGCGCCACCTACAAGAGATTATTTTTTACTTTTTCAGTTTCAAAAAATGTGTAATTACAGATTAAAGTTACATTAATAAACGACTAAAACCGAATTTGTGTCTGCACATTCTTTGAATGCAAAAAAAATTCATGAAAAACGCCTCCAAAATCGCAGTCAAAGGTGGTATCCTGCCTTAATTGCGTTTCACGACGATATTAACCGTGCGCCTGGTCCCGCGTCGCTGCGCGCAATACGCGATGTCGCGATCTCAACCAAGAATGGTACTTATCCAAATGGTCGCCGTTCGGTCCAGGGTGTCGCGGCTACTCAAAGCGCGGTTTCAACGGCGTGGAAAAGAGTCGAGAGAGGATTCGCGGTGCGCACCCGACACGCAGCCGCGGCTCGCGAAGCGTGTCGGGAGCGGAGCGGCCGGTTTCCGGTCCGCGACCGGAACTGCGTCACATCGTTCTACTCGCGTGTAGATGGTGGACGCGGTCGAGATGCCGGGGAACGAGGACGAAGAAAGCAGTGGAGGAGCACCCGAGGACTACGGATTCGCAGTTGCTGACCTGGGTTAACGGCCTACCCGGCGAACACAATGCGACGTTCTGTTTCGTGCTTCGTGTTTCGTGTTTCGTCTGCTGGCGTTCCGCCACCGCGGCTTTACGTTTATTGCGCCCTCGCCGCTCTCCCACCGACTGGCGGCGAACTCGCCGACGCAAGTCTTGTTTAACCTTTTGCGAGGTACGCGTCCGCGCGTCGCTTCGCCTGCTCAATATCTCCTTCATTCGCGTCTATTCTCGGTCACCGGTGTTACCAGCGCCCCGTCACCGCACCCGTACCTTTATTGCTCGATCAAACGCGACGTCGCACAGTCTCACGGCCCGTGTTGAAAAAACCAAAAAATTGGGTTTTGAAACTTTGTATTTCATTTTCTGGATTTGATAGTGAACAGTCCTCCGACATAGGAACAACATCACTTAGTAATATAAATAACGGATTTAAGGTTAGTAATTACATTCAAAGTCGAATAACCAAACGCAACCTGCCACAGACTACACATAGGAAATATTTACCCACTGCATTTTTGTTGTATTTATAAGTTCTTCTCTTTCTTTTCGTTTTGAAAATAAGCAAAATATATCCCTTTTTCGGTTTATTAATTAAAAATTCTCGCATTTAAAGATATGGATACGTACCAGTGGCTCAAATTATTACTTTTTTCTGTCTCATCTTCTAAATTGTGGAAAGAATTAAAAAAAAAACGAAACATATCGGTTCTTTCGTTTTTTTACTAAAATTAGTTCCTTTCATGTCCTTTAATTTGGTGTAAATTTTGTCTGCTCCCGACTGCTCCCACATAAGAAAAAATACACATAATAAAACGAGAAAACTAGACAAATCTGTGCTAGAATATTTAGTTTTAATACACTCTGAGCTTCCAATTCCTTCAGATTCAACTGACAGTGATGAAGATGTATAATAAGAATGAATAATTTAAAACTTATTATCCATTTAAAAAATTTATTTATTATTAATTTATTTAAAAAAATAATTTAAAGGGGAATTTTTTTTTATAATTGTTTCATATGTTTGTTATTAATTTGTGTTTAAATGTATTTAAAACAATATATATTTTATTTGTTTTACTTTTATTATGGACAAAAATATATATTAATGAATTATTTCATGTTAAAAATTATTTTTTCTGTGAATAAATATGATTAGCATATCTATTACACGCAAATAACAGTGTCTTAATGGAAAATTGATTATTGATTTTTTCTCCCTATATACTCGTTACACTGTGCGTCGCGCTGGCTTTCTGTCGGATTCTCAGTCGCCGGCAGTCGAGACGGTTCGCTGAAATAAACTGTACGGGAGAATAGGATGTTATCACACTCCAAAGTTAGACGTTCCGTATTAACCCCACTCTCCCCTATACTAGATGCTAGATTGAAGGTAATACGAGCGCAGAGGGTTAAACAGGTTTTCGGCGCGTCCCTTCTGCGTCGCACCCTTCCGCCCTTTCTCCCCAACAGCGTAGCCCTATTTTCGGACCCTTTTTGTCCCGTGGCCATGTGGCGCGAAGCGCGCCACAATCTCCCGCGCCAGCACAGCTTTCCTCGGAAATTTCGAGTGTTTAATGGACCCGAAAGGTTTCGAGAGGGACGTCGCGTCGCTTCTGGGTCCACGTGAAATCCCGCGATAATTTGTAGGATTATCTGTTCGAGTCCTGGCGGCCAACCCTGCTCCTCCACCTCCGTTTCAACAGAGTAAAGCTTGCCTCCCAAAGTGACGGGGTTAAAGGTCCGTACTAGGGGGCAGCGGTCCGACGAAATCCAATGAAAATATTCTCGCCTAATGTCCGCGGGAGCCTGCGAACAGCGGCTGTTAATGCGCGCGGACGCTCGTCGCGTGCGTTCACGCGCTCTCCTTGGAAAATATGGAAGCCGTACGTTTCCTGCCGGCCCTCGTAAATTCACGGACCCGCCTCGGGGATATGCGAGTACACCGACGCTGGTTCACGATTCGCTGGGCACGACGGCAAAATTGCCGTGGCGCTCCCGCGAATATTTCTTGCTCGTCCAGGGAGGAAATGGCGAGCTACCCTTTGCCACCCTTCGCTACCTCTCCCAGCGTCCAATCTGATCTGGTGAATTCGCGGGAGCCGATCCTGACACGTGTCTGCCGGAGGTTTAGTAACCCGAGGATAATAGAAGGGCGTTCAACGCTGTTCCCAGAGCCGAGTGCCATGAAAAGACGCGCGTCCTCGCGTTAACAATCCCTAGGTAACTGTTACAGGGCAAGCCAGCTCCGTTCGATCGCAGGAGCTCGATGCCCGCCGTCTACGCGCGCTCTCTTCGATTATTCCGCGAATACTTATTGTTAGTTTCAGAGGCGCGTGAGTCAGCCTCTCGCTCTCCTCTCGATAAGAATCCCTAGCGCTGGAGTTTATTGCTCCAATTTCGCGATCTCTCTGGACCTCGAAGCGATAATCACGTAGAAAATTGCCGCTCGCAACGCAGTCGGGGCGCCTCGCCCGTAAGGAACGTATCTTTACGTACATCTCCGAGAAGCAAAGTGGCCGTTACTCGGAACCGAGTCGTACGTTTGCATCGAGCTCTCGGAGCAGCTGGAAGCGGGGCTGCTCCGCTCGAGATTCGACGGAGAACCGACGGAGGAATGGGACGTGGCCGTTGGAGGCGCGCTCAGAGTTGGTCGGCTCGGCGAGTCGTAGCGCGATTCGAGCCTGTCCCTGGCCCATATACCGTAGGTGAGCTCCATCCGCGATTGCGTAACTGCGGCCGATAGTAAAACGCGACTGGCAGGCTAGGCTGTCGTGGCGTGCTCCGCTGGAAAAGTGGGGACGTGGCTGTCGGAGGGAAAAAAAAGGCAAGCCAGTTCCACCCGACCGCGCCGTCCCGGCCCTTTCACGAACCAATTAGCCAGAATCGTTGCACCTTTCGTCGCCGGGCGATCGGTGCCCCGAGGCCAGCGGTTTTTCACCGTTTCTCGCCGCGTGTCGCGCTAGTAAACAACGTTTGCGCAATAGAACCGCCGCGGCTCGCTCCAGTTTCCGTGTGATCCGCGGAGCCCGGCTCGGGGCTGGCGATTAACGGCGACGCGGCCCAAGGTGAACGGCGTCTCGCGTTAATTTCGCGGCGCCCAGCTTCGTTCGAAGAGAGAGATCGTGGCCCTGGCCGATCAATTATGGAACGCGCGTCCGTTACTGCGGAAACCGGCAGAGATCCGCAGGGTCAGGCGATAATCGTGCAGGTAATGCTACGCGCCGCCGTAATATCCACGAGTTACGCGCCAGCACACGCAACCCGAGAACGTCCGCGAGTTTTCCCATCCGAGTAGAGCTGGAGCATCGAATTATCGAAGGGGATTCCTTGCGCGTTGCTCGAGCAACAATCAGCTGCAACTAGCTCGCGAATCGCGAATAGTAATAGACCTGTTCGACGCGTTGCTTAATAAATTCCGGTATTCGCAGAAGTTCGCGGTACCGCGTTGGCGATGTCGCGTCAAAGCTGCTCCAATCGATTCGTGGACATCTGATAACGCGCGTCGGATCTGTGGCTGTTCCTTTTTCTACCGGTAGCCGTAATCGGTGGCGCATTAAGAGCAGGGAAACGATACGGAAGACCGCGATGAGAGGCCGATCGACGAAGTTACCTCGTTCATTAGCTAGCCTGCCCCCCCGGCGTACGTTCCTCGCGTTTCCGTCTCGATAAATAACGCGCGGCGCCCGCGCTGTCGCGTCTGGTTGCGCCAGCACGCAAGAAGTCCCGACGGAAGTTCTTCGTCGCCAATTAGGCGTTAGACGGCTTCTTATCCCGCGAGCCGAGCCATTAGCGAGACGCCATTACACCTTTTACCATCGGGCGACGACGTTCGAGCGAATGCTAATCGAGACACCTTTTCCAGCCAGCCCGTGGACTGAAACGGAGAGCCTCGACGAGCCGTCTCTGTGCGCCGCGCCGCGCCGCGCCGCGCCGCGCCGAGCCGAGCCGTTCCCACGACGAGCGAGCTCGTTTATTCTATTTACTCATTTGCACACGGTGCGCTCTCGGCCGACCGGTCGATCCGTCCTACGAAATGCAAACACGCGAAAAACCTGGAATAAACGTTGCCCGACTGCGCGGATCCACCACTGACAGGAACAGCGAGGGGGGAAAGAGAAAAGCGAGACGGCGCGGCGATCGTACGGGCGATCGATCGCGCGTGCCGATAGCCGCGCGAGGCGATTTCTTCCGAGCCGGGTGAACGGCTGAAAAACCGGAATATTTCGCACGCATAACCGGGATGGCATGCTCGGGCTTATCGATTACCTGGCAGCCTGTTAGGTACGTGCCTGCGCGCGATACCACTGTCGCAGGCACGCCGCTGCTGCTAGGCGTGCCTATGCACGCGCTTCTACACGCCTTTGTGCACCTGCGTGCATCTATCTGCTGTCTACTGGTGCGGCAGCTCTCCCACTGACGCGCAGAGATACCGCTCGAAGTTAAGGGAGGAATTATTATTATTATTATTATTATTATTATTATTATTATTATTATTATTATTAATATTATTATTGCAGAGGAACTGCAGAGGGGTCGCAAAAACAGAAGGGATTTTTCATAGAAACTCAACGAAAGAATATAAACGCGACCTTTCCAGCGACGATCTCTGTTCCTAGGAGCACCTGGTACATCCAGCAGCAGCGGTTTAGGTACCTGTTTCGCGAGCGAACTCGCTTACGTGTGCACGGCACGGTCTAGACCCTAGGCTCTAGCCTCCAGAGAAATGTTTATCGCCGCGTGGCACCGCGAACGTGCATCCATAGGTGGCGTCGCGCTCGCCTCGAAAGGCCACGTTTCCACGCGTTTCCCGCGGAAAGGGCACCGATTTCCCCCGCTACTGGCGGCAGACGATGCATCGCTGAGAATAACGCTGAAACGCCAGCTCGAGGAGTCCGAGGAGTTGCGGTACGTGCTCGAGTGCGCGCCCCGCGAGGTGTCTCGACGAGAAAGTCGCCCGAGCGCAGGCAGAGCTTAGACCTGGCACGAGAATGAGGTGCAAGAATGCGCGAAACAGGGACAAGGTGACTCACGAAGGAGGCAGCGTCGACGACCAAGAGAAGAGGGACCAGATCTCCGACGGAATTCCTAAACCGAGCTGGTGCAAGTCGAAGTTTCGTATCTGCGGAGCGAGTGGATGCCGGTGGGAGGGCGGCCACCAGCCGCCGAAGGAGGACGAGAGGGAGGTCGAGCCTCTCCGGATGGAGATTTAGCCCTCTCTAAGTAGAAGTCTGGAGTCCAGCACGCGGCCACGGCAGAAGGTCAACGCACCTTCAGCCAAGGACACATTCTAGACCCACACAGAGGGCTTCCCTGTGTGAGGGCCGTGAGGACCGTGAAGGCGCGAGCAGACGGGCCCGAGCGGTCGAGCGGTCGAGCGGACAGCAGCGGTGCACACAGGCGGGACCCGCCTCGCAGCCACGCACGTTCCACTCGAACCTGCGATCTATGCACCGCGCACGTGCAACCCCGTCCTCGTGCACATGCGAGATGCACACGCATACGAGGAATCCACCTAACCTGCACACGTATATGCACCTTTCCACGAGTTTGGCTGATTAAGCAGCTATCGGGGACCGTGCGCATCGACTCGAAACACCACTCGCGGATCATTCCTCGGATTTCTCGCGCGCCTCGCTCAAACACCGATTCTCTTAATAAAATCACCTTTTCCTCGTCACGGTCTCTCCGCTCGTTTAATTCTCAAGCTTCCAAGGGTGGGCGAAGATGTTTTAAAGAACGATTTCTGCCCTGGAAGCGTGCACGCTCGGGAGACCAAGGCCGCACGGCGGCGCACAGTGTTACGCGTGTATGGGCGCTCGGGACAAAACTCATAACTTCTGAACTAATCAGTTTTCGTCCTAAGTACCCTAATACTTTTTTAAAGAGAGTATAAAAATCCATCGATTGGCGTATAAAAAAATATACAGTTCCATTAAAAAAATTAAGCCGATCTTGATTTTTCAGTGAATAAAAAGTTTTTTATTAATATTTACTTTTTCAATTTGTTGTCAACTGAATACTGACTAACTTTTGTTCGAAACATTTTTCTTATCAAGTTATTTTTAACACGTGTATCGCGTTTGACTGCTATTTTAAAACTGAAGACAGCATCCAGGATGGAAAAGTCATGGTAGATATCGTATAAACAATTGGAAAAAGCATATCGGATGTGTAGATTCACATAAGGGTCTTATGCACGAGGAGACCTAGAGACTACGCTAAGGGCCGGAGCGGTGAACGTCTTAATAATGATTTTGGCTATTTTTTCTGTTTCGTGCAAATTCGTGCAGTTGAAATTGACGTTAATATAAAGTTTAATGATCCCTAAATTTAATATACAAAAAATCAGGGAGGTATTTTTTGGTGTTTTTTTTTTTAAGTCCCATCGAAGTTGATAAACATTTAACATAAAGAATTAGTACAAATTGTTAGTATTGTAAAAAACTGACTCGGCAGTTTTGAAGGTATGACAGTACTAAACACAACTTATGAAAAGCATAAACATTCTGCCAATGGCACGTGTTTGAAAAAATGCACCGATCACTTTTGGCAACAAATTAGTAAATTCAGCAGAAGTTATGGGTAACATTGAAACCTACGTTCCTTTATTAACATTATAAGGTACAAGAATTTCTGGATCAAACACTTCGGATTCTTGACTTTTGTCCATTACGGGTACCACTGTGCGGCGGTCAGATTCGATCGGAACATTTGTAGTCGGCATCCAGGCGAGATTTGCGAGGCGCGATTCGGCGACAAGATAGGTAGGTATATCCGCCGCGTGCTCGCGCGCTAATCGCCGCTGCAAACATGCGAGCGTACACGCGCATACAATTAATTCGCGAGCTCGGAGGACTGACAACGAACGGCGGATTAGCGCGCGATCGAGCGTTATGGACGCGCACGGACGGCAAACGAGTCGGCTGGAATTTTAAAACGGCGCGATGCGTTCGAACGGTATCGCGCGGAGCGTAACATTTTTAGTGGGTGTAGACAGGTGCTCCGTCGCAGCCGCTAATTTCCCGGGCCAGCGTGGTGATTGGGAAAGTTTTTCGCGTTTCTCGCATACAGCGGAGCCAAAGCGAGGCTCTCCCGACGCCAGGAGAATCCGAACGAACCCGCGCGTGCTTCTGTCCCGCTGCTGATATGAATAATGGATCGCGCGCGGCTTCGCGGCGCGCACCGAAACGGACACACCAGGGAAAAACCGACGCGGCGCGGCGGAGGGGCGAGCAGACGGAGATCGGCCGAGGGAGGAAACCGAGTGGATGGCGAAGGGGAGCCGGGGCAGGCAGGAGGATTATGTAGCCGGCAAAACACGATAGGAAGGGAAGGACGAGAGGAAAAGCAGAAACTCTCGAGGGAGAGCCAAAGAGGATGTGCGTCGTTCCGCTCCCGGACAGGATACCGGCCGCGCGACCAGGAACAGGTTTCGCCCGTTTTTCTAAACACCGTCGCGGTCAACGCTGTCCAATTTCTCCGGCCGTCCACCGAACCGAATACACTGTCTCCTCTCGCGATCCCCTTAGCTCCACCCCTTCCGAGATTATTCGGGCACGGATGTTTTACGAGATACTTGGCGGAGGTCGTGCGAGCGAGTCGAGAGCCGAGGTAACGACGAGGCGCGCTGTTACGCGTAATTGGTAGGTAATTAGCTGCGTCTGCCTACGGCAGGTAGCGTACGCGGTATGGCAATGGGAATTAACCACGGTGGCCTACCGCGTCAAAGGCGACGAGGTAGCGAGCGCGATCATCGAACGGCGATTTCGGAGAATGAAATTCTGCTGTGGGAAACACCGCGCTCCCGAGCTAAAAGCCTTTCTCGATTTATTAAGGCAGGATACCACCTTTGACTGCGATTTTGGAGGCGTTTTTCATGAATTTTTTTTGCATACAAAGAATGCGCAGAAACAAAATCGGTTTCAGTCATTCATTAATGTAACTTTAATCTGTAATTACACATTTTTTGAAACTGAAAAAGTGAAAAATAATCTCTTGTAGGTGGCGCCAAAATACACTCCTTTGGAGGAACATCGTTAGACGGCGTGTCAAATTCCGCTTTGTACGTGGCTCTTAGAAAATAAACCAAAGAATGTCCCTATTAACAACAATATTGTTCAATGCTGTACGTAGGGATTTTACGAAATTTCGATTTTTAAGAAAATGGCGGCCATTTTAACAAAAAGGTCAATTTTTTTAGGGTAAAAAAGTTTAAAGAAGTTTATAAAATTGCGCCCCAAAAGAAAAATAACAACGCTACAGCAAAAGTCCTACGTACATCGTTAGATTACACCAATCGGAAGAATTGTGCAAAGTTTCAAGTCAATCCGATGAAAATTGTAGGAGTAATCTGACACGCCGATTTGGAAAACATCGTTTCGAGAAAAACGCGTTTAAAGTTTTATATAGATTTATATATCTGCTCCAATCCGGTTTTTACACAAGAAAAAGGTTCCGGCCACCTTTCTAATGAATGAATTTCGATTCTATACACTTGCAAGAGTACTTTGAGAACAAAAAAAAATTTCAATTTTTTTTAAGTGCAAAGGTGGTATCCTGCCTTAAGGTTGATTTACATACACTAGCCGTCTTGCCGCCGTCCAGACGGCTAGTGTAATAAATCTACCTTTACTCGGGAATGGTGGTCTAGAGAGCGCGGCGCTTAAATACCACCGATGGACCAGCTTTTCTTTCAATTTCATGCGTTCCCTTGCCGAGACTCGTTCTACAAGGGGAGGCAGCGCATCTAGCCCCCTCAACATCGTAAGCAATGCACCGAATATGCATCTCTCCCTCGGAAATGCGAGTAAGCCGGGCGATAACGAGTTCGGTTGATCGTTGGAGTGGCTAGAACGGTATCGGGATGGGTGATGGCGCAGGCCGCTGGTGCGTCTGCGCCCCTCGTTTGCGAAGGGAGGAGTGCGCGTGTGCGGGATGCGGGCGCGCGGACGGTCAACCTCTCGCGGCTTCAACCCCGACTCGAGTGGGTTACGCGTTCGATCACGCTGTGTCGTTCGTCGACTCCTGTCGGCCGTCCCTCTGTCCCGCTTCTCGCCAGGGTTCCTTAACCCGCCGCGCGGGCTTGCGTACACGCGGTCCAGCTGACCCTGGCGTGACCCGCGATCACGTTAACCGAGGTTAAGACGCGCCGTAGCGCGAGGACAGCTGATAAGAGGGAGGCTGACGGAGCCTTATGCAAATCTGCGCGAATCCCTCCTATGGATGCGTATTAGCGCGCGTAACTCGAATAAAGGTAGGAAGAAAGGTTCTCAGTTTGGTGCAGAGGAGCGTCTATCGTAGCGAGCGTAGGCATCGAGACGGGGTGCCCGCCATCGCATCGGTGGCGGTGCACGCGCGGCTGGCCCTGTTGGGCCCAGCTCCAGCCGCGGAGGGACCGCGAGGGACGAAGAGGGACGGAAAGGGACAGACAGACAGAGCAGTCAGGTCCATCGTGGGTTCGAAGCCCGCTGCCGCGGACTCGCCGCGCTCCAGCTCACTCCGTGTCCCGTTCTCTCTCCTGCTCGCTCGCTTGCACGCGGGATCGTTCCTCCCGGTCGTCTTTTCTCCGTCGCTGCTCTGCCGGGGTAATTGCACCCTACCAAGGCCGACAGCTGATGCAGCCACCAGCAACACACCGAGTGGCGGTGCACAGCTGTGTGGACGAGCGAGCGCATTTCGGCTGGCTGTGTTGGTGCGCGATCCCGAGCCTCTTCTTCTTCTTCTTCTTCTTCTCCTTCTTCGTCTCCTTCTCCCTTCGCTTTCCTCTCCAGCCATCCTTCTCCTTCGCAAGCACAGGATCACGGGGCCCCTTGCACGGTATTCACGGGCCAGCCTCCTCGCTCTCTCTCTCTCTCTCTCTCTCTCTCTCTCTCTCTCTCTCTCTCTCGGCCCTAGCGCAGGTAGAGCCCGCGGGCGAGGTGTGCGCTCGCAACCGGAAGGAGCGACGCGAAGGGGAACTTACCCACGCCGCGGTAAACACCAGCCCGCCATCTTTAAACACCCCAAACCCAGGTCTGTGAAGTTGGCACCCCCAAATGCGATTTTTTTCTAAATAAAATGATGGAATCGTTTGCCCAGATGTAGTAGACGTTTGTTCCCCTCGAGAACCGAATTATTAATAAAACGAGAGTGTTTGTTGGACAAACGTGGACAAAAAAGTCCCTAATGTCTTTTCGTGTAATATCAAACTAAATATGTAAAAAACTCTTTTCCAATCAACAAATATTTATTAAACCAATTCTGTCTGGTATACAGTATACAATATTGAAAGGAGAGCATGACTTCTTTAACAATAAATAAAAAGTAAAAACTAAAAAAAATCGCTCAACTAAAACAAAAACCACTGTTTAAAGACTTTGGCATCACTTATTTATACTTTGGCCATCTTATTATGAAAACAATACGCTTTTAAACTGTGGTTTACTGTGGTGTTTGTTTTAGTTTTCGCCATATACATTGTATACTGCGAAACTCAATACATTTGTTTAGGAATAGAGATTCTGAATTGGGGACTTTTTCCCCCGCCGAACTTTTAGCCCCACTAGACACTCCCCTTTGCTTAGATTTTTCCACCGCGAGAAGGTGCAACGGGGCCGATTAATACGCCGACGCGCCACGGACCAGATCTCCCGACGGGGACCCACGACGGCCAAGCCGGCTCGACGACCCCCGTAATTACCGGGAACTTTATGCAAAAGGATAAGATCGACCGCGGCGAAGGCAGCGATCCCGCGAGAAACGAGCGCGTTCCTCCTCGGAACATTCCCGATGATTCGCTGATAATCCCATCGCATCGCGATCCATTCATTTCATACACCGTGCAAATTGCTTCGGGAAACGACCATCCAGCCTCGCGCGTCTTACGCCGCCGCGCCGAACGGAACACCCTCTCGCCCCTCTGCCGGGGCTCCCGGGGCGACCGTACCCCACCTACAAATTATTCCACGTAATCATCGTTAAGATAAACGCGGGAATGTCGTTAGCGCGCTGCGAATAACCACGTTCCCGACTAAACGGCGATCGCCCGCGTCGCGACGCCCTTCTTTCCCGCGGCGACGTTCCCTGGTGGATGAAACCGACCTCTGAAGCCGAACAGAAGCGACAGGGAGGGAGGAGCGTAGGTGGAGCACGTTTAATTCCTGCGAGCTGAGCTCTGCCCGAGGTCTGCGGCGCGGACAGACTCTGGCGAATAAAGGGAGACATTTGTCCCGAAAGGGCGGCCTCGGCGTCCCGATGGACAGCTGTTTTCAGGCTCGTGACGAGCATCTGCGAGGCCCGAGGCGGTCCCAACTCCCAATAGCGTGGCTCGTTAACACCGCGGCCGTGTAACCGTCAGAAGAAGGAAGCGTTTTCCTTGCTCGGGTAAATCTGCTGCCATATGGTCGGGTCGCGCGATCGATCGCCGCCGAGCGGACCGTACCACGCGGAATCGATGGCTAGGGAGAGCTTGCGAGAGCCACGGGCGGTGTGTGTGTGTGTGTGTGTGTGTGTGCAGCCCTCGTGGAACCGCGAGCGCAGGGGTGAAGGCAGAGGTCCGCGGCCATCGCGCAGCGACCGCAGCGTTTCCTGGGAAATGACGATGACGGTGCGTCATTGCCGGCGGAAATCGAAAAATGCGGACCACCGCAACGGGGGAGCACGGCTATTACCGAGTTCGATTAAAAACGGCTGCAAGTGGTCGCAGTCATCGTCACTTTTTCCGCCCAAAGTCCGCAACAAAATTGACTTCTGCGGGCTCCCTTGGCGCCTCTGCTCTTCGGTGCATCAATTGGCCCGGCTGGGGCTAGCAAACTTGGTCTCCCTTTTCGCCGCGTCGGAGCCACTATGTACGTGTGTGCCTGTATACATATTTTGGGACTCGAGAAGAGCGTGCGGCAAACAGTGATTACCGTTCCCGGTAAGTTCGCCACGCGTTTCGACACCGGGGACGGGTCCGCGTGGCCAGGAGCGCGTGAAAACGACAAACGTGCGACGGACGGGGTCAGGTTTTTCGGCCGGTGGAATCCCCTGGTGAACGCCGCGAGCATTCCTCGAATCTTCCCGTGGCCCTTCGTTCCATTCAGGCGGCCATTGTTGAACGGTCCGATGATTCTCGACGTGCTCTGCCTCCCTCGCCTCGCCCCTCCACCCTCTCTATCCCCCTGGCGATCCACGGCCTTTATCATTTCCGTGGGTTCCTCCAGCCAACGGGGGCCCCGCACCAACGGTTTCCACGTAGTAAATATGTGGGTGGATGAATGCGGCTCGACATCCAGCCCGTAGCTAATTCTTCTCGTGAGTTTTTCACCGCGACGTTCCATTCTTCGAAATGGAACCACCCGGGGCGCCCTACCCTCCCGTGGAAACAGGAGGGCGACGCGCGACACGGATTCTCCTTTCCAGCGCGCTTCCGACAACGCCAGCGCGTCGTCGAAAATCGAACCACGCTGGCCAAACGCGCTTAATCCCGTCAGGCAGGGGGAAAAAGAGACGGATCGATCGTTCCTGGGAGCCTCGCGAACCTAAGTTCGCCGTTCTAAGTAGTTAGCTGGCCGCGCGCGGCGGACACGCCAAGTCTCAGCGGCCAGCCAATCGTCTCGGATCGATACGAATGCGAAAGGCACAGCTGCGTTTCAGGGCTATTAGCCAGCTCGAGTAATCGTATTGGCTCCTATGAAAAGGAATTTACGCGACCGTGTTCGGATAGACCGATTCTCCAGGCGCGCTCGAATTCGTAATCGGAAACTCGCGTGCACGGACGACGGCGGATCGACGCCAAGGCCATCATCCTTCCTAGCAGGCCGTCCGCCGCTCGAGGACGAACAAAGGGACGAACTGAAAGGAGACGGGTCGTAGTCGCGGGAGGGGAGCGGGCCGGGGCAATAATACAGGAGGATAAGGCGGCAGCCACGCGACCTACATTCCTCCGACAGGTGAGCCTCGCACCATGGAAATCAACCAGCTCCTTGCCTACGTGCCCCCCCCCCTTCGATTCAGCGAGCCTTCTTCTTAAGAAAATGTCCACGGCTCGATTGGCTAAACGCAATCGATCCACTCTTCTATTCCTTTGTTATCAACTGTTCTATTTCAGCTTGCAGCTGCACCATCCGCCGCGGCGCCACTAAAGCCTCCACAGATTCCGCGGGTTGCGCTCGATTTCCATGCTCGCCAACGAGCATGTCAAGTGTTCGCCCTTTTCGTCGCAGAACCGTCGTCCTTGCTGGATCGTGAATCATCGTTGCCAGTACGCATCGAGATAGACCGATGCCTCGATCCGGCCAAGCTCAGATAAGACGGTCGTGTTTGCTCGTCGTTCGCGGGGCGATTAGATTAGGGCAACCTCGATGTCTATACGCTTCTCCCTCTCGGAAATCCGAGATTTCGGAAAGAAACTGGCGTTTCCGGTCGCGAGCATTCGAGAAGCCACGAGTCGAGCGGAGTACCTACTATTTGTGCAACCGATTGCTTCGATGTTGCTTAAGGGGACCTTCCGGTCTAACAGTCGATTTTTTTGTTTATTTCATTTTTCGAATGTTCAACCTTTTAGGGATACGTGTTTAAAAGGATTTGTTGAAATTCGTGAAATTCTAGAAGTTATAGGCATTTGAGTAGCGGCAAATGCATGGGCAACAACCGGCCACTCGGCGCTCACGTAAAACTTTATAAACGCGTTTTTCTCGAAACAGTGTTCTCAAAACGATGGGACCTGTAGGGTAGAACCCCCAATTACTGTCACCTTAAGCTATTTTACTCAAAATAACGAATAAATAAACGTTGTAAAGTCATACACAAAAAGAATTATGTAATTCAACCTATAATCTATACGCAAAAAATGCACCATTTAATTTCTTTTTTTTTTCATTAATTTCTATAAGACGATACAAAATTTTAATTTGATGACAACAGTGGAAATGGCGACTTCCTTACTAGTGAAAGAGAAAACAGGCCACTAAAGAAAGGGCTATAATTACTATATTTAGATTATTTACATAATAAACAATAATTTTTTAGTACAATATAAGTATCATAGAAAGTCACAACGATCGTAATATAACGATTAATTAAGCCTTTTAATTAATATATGGGTGACAGTGATTGGTACAAGCGTTTCAAGCATTTTGGTATTACTGTCATAGCAGTAGTTGCTCGTGTACATGAGACGATATAACCGTAAAATGTGTAATAAACAGTATTAGGTTAGCTGGCAGTAATTGGGGTGTCAGTAATTCAGTCACACACGTTTTAGAGGTGTCAGTAATAGATCTCGAAATATGTTTTTTAGATTAATAAATTTATATATAAAAATAGAAATTCTAAGACCCACAAAATGTTTTCCATGAAGTAAACATATTGAACCATAATAAATAAAATAAAAAACTTATAATTTTAGTCAATAAATACAGATACTATGCAATAATATTAGAGTCAGTCCTTAATGTGTCAGTAATTGGGGGTTCTATCCTATCTCCAAAAGTTATTATCCGAATCGACTGAAACTTTTTTATTTTGAAGAATATACTTCTGGCTAGGGGGGGGGGGGGCTAGAAAAAATTACAAAAAAATTGAAAATTTATAATTAATACAGGGAAAAGTGATTTCAAACTTCAAGTGTCGTTATTTTCTAAAAAAAAAAAAAAAAAAGTCATTTTTCTAACTTTTTCTAGTCCCCCCCCCCTAGCCAGAAGTATAATCTTCAAAATAAAATAAGTTTCAGTCGAATCGGATAATAACGTTTGGAGATACAGGTCCCACCGATTTGGATCAATTTTTTGACGCCTCGACTTTAACGACTCCCCAGGGCCGTTTGCAATGATTAATTTTAAATAAAAAAATATATTTCTATAATCTAAGACATCCTTAATACAATGCAAAAAGTCCCATTAAATTATATGTAGTAGTTTTCCTTTAATTAATTCCTAAAAATCACCTATTTTTTTGGGGCTCTAGACCGGAAGGTCCCCTTAACTGCTTCTTCCGAGAAACGTCAGTTGGTAGGTTCGAGGGAAGAAGCTCTCCGCCTCGTCGGGGACACTCGGAATACCTGCGTCGCAGCAGAGCCAGTTACGGGAACGCGGCCGATTAATTGGCGCGAACAGACTGTTAATTAACGACCCTTTTCCGCTGAATTCCCTCGAGCTGTTTCTTCCTTTCCAGAGACCCAATTGCCATGCTATATCGAGCCGACACGAGTCGAGAAATCGAGGCAGGGGATCGATCGATCGGTACAGCGTTTGTCTGTCTGTTTGCGTCTTAATCGCTACCCTTAGAGTCTCAATTAAAATACAAGGCCCCCGTCAATTGTAACCGATCCGAGTGACCGTGTCTGCTCCCATCTGATGCGCGACGGAACTCTCGAACGATAGCAGCCACGCGCTTCGAAGGGTTGATCGATGAATATCGTTCGGCGTGCGATCCTCCACCGTCCTCGATCTCTCCTCGAATAATCTCGAAAGCGATTGGAGGAGTCGACCCACGGGGCGTAGTCGCAAATTGGACCGGCGACCTCGACAATTCTTAACAGCGATTATCCCGCGGCGAGTTCGTGCTGTCGTATACACGCGGCGGGGCCTATCATTATCGTGATTTATAGAGGTTACCTGGCCGCGGCCTCGCGCGATATGCACCACGCGCTCGCGTGTTCCGCGCCCGAGCTGGCCTCGTGACCAGATGCAGTCGCGTAAGTTCAAGGCATCGATACCATCGAGGATTCTTTCTCGCGCTTCCTTACGCCGCGGTGATTAATGCGCGGCGCTTGTGATTCCTCATGGTTGTTTTATCAGCGACGAGCGGCGTCCATCGCCGAGGAAAGAGGATTAACGATTAACGAGTCGTGGAAGCCAGAGACCCTTAGCTCGAGAGGGGAAGGAAAACGGTGCGGGTTTCTTTGAGGGAGAATTTAAATTTCAGCTGTGTCGTTATGCAGTCCTAGTCACTATTGTATCACCGCTGATATCACTATTCACCACACCCCCTGCTCGACAGGAGCATCTTAATCGGAGAACCGGTTGCAATCGCGGCGATCGAATCCTCTCGTTCACGGATGCAAATCCGCTGGCTGTTGAAACGTCGAAGAGATGCTCGCCACCCCCGAACTGGAACGACAGATCGTCGCATCGGCGAGACGTTATTCATTAAGCATTGTTCCCTCGCGAAACAGCCGCGCATCCGAGGGGGCCTCTGCACAGGAAGAGGAGGCCCGCGAGGGCCGTAATTAAAGCCAGGCTATTTCTACGCTACGCTCAAGTCGCATAATGAATATATAATGCGCCGGTTACCGCGGCGTTGCGATGCTCCAACCAGCGACACGATCCGACCGCCGCGGAAGAGTCTGTGTAATTATGCTGGGAGAAATTTGAAAGCTCGTTAGCGGCCCGACGGACGCTGGCTCCGACCGTGAAGCGGCCGATACGCGATGCGCAGCGTATTGGCGCGGGGCTTCGATCTTTCCACCGATGAACTTTAATAGACCGAGGAGAAGTCCGAGTACCTATGTATGTTCCCGCAACGCCGATTATCAACGTGGAGGTTGAAGGCAAGCTGCTGCGACTCACTTGACTCGGCGCTTCATGGCTTCCCTCGTCGGTCTCCCAGCAAGAAAGCGATGAAGATCGCGTGCCGCGGTGTCCAAGCTCGTTGCACAAGGGCACGGTGAAACGGTACCGCGCGCGTTTATCGACGATTCCGATGGAACGACGTCAGGAGCTTGCGCTCTGTTCGCGAACTCGAGGAAACTGGCCCCACGTGGTCGGGCGGACGGCCACCACGAAAACCCCGACGGCTTTATTTTCGTCCGCGCCTCGAGAGGGACCCGTACCCCATGGACGGGCCACGTGACGGGGGCCGATCTACGATCTTGCTCTCTGACGATCAGCCAGCCACCCCACGGGTACGATGCTCCAGTATTAAAATAAGAGAAACGCCACCGAAATACCGCCATCGACGACGTTGCGACTCTAATCTCGAAGCTGCAAAAATATGACGATATCCTCCAGCGGTCGACTTTCGGAAGACACTTTCTATTTTTCGTGCTGGACAAGCGGCCGCACAATTGGCGGAAATAAAGAGACAGGAAGAGGTAGCCACGTGAAGCAGAGCGAGATTAATAATTCAGGGTGATAAAATAAAAGTTACGAGTCGCTCGTCGCGGGTAATCGTTCGGAGATAGGAGGATGAGTTGCGATACGCGATCGATAAAGAGCGCGCGATAGGAAAAAGTCACTTACGCAGAGATAGCCGCGGCTGACATTGGCCGCCTCGTTACATACCTGCAACAGAAAAGGAAACGATCCGGGGATTAAAATATCGCCAAGGTATTCGCGCGGCAATTATTCGCCGAGAGCCTCGTAAGGTCTTTGCAAACGTTTGTTGCAACCGTAATTGAGTTAATTACACCGTGGCCGCATAGCGTTACGTAGGTCACGGAAAGCCGCGAAACAAGAGAAAGAGAGAGAGAGAGAGAGAGAGAGAGAGAGAGAGGGGGAGAGACGGGAGAGCGTGACGGTAGAAGATGTCGCTGAAACGGACATTAGCAACTATTAACACTGTGATTAGAGTCTGAATGAAATCAATTAGCTCCTCGAGGCCGCTGAGCCGAGTTGTTCCCACCGCCTCCCCGGACTACCCCCAACTCTGCGCGATACCCTCCAACTATAATAATACCTAAATAGCCTCCAGGTCGATCCGCCGTGTGTAATCGATGCTCGAATATGTCGCGGGCAACTTTTCCACGTCGTGGCGACGTTCCCCTGCGACGCGAGCTTTCCAATTAACCAGACGCGATCGCTGACGGTGTCCTTCCTGCGTGCTTCGCGAACAGGGAGAGAAAGATAGGCACGAGCGGAGGAGCAAAGACATCACACTGCACCCGTGTTAATTAGAAAGACTTGTGCTCCGCAGCGATGGAGGTGGCGCAATATAGTGCCAATTAACGCTTTCAGGCCCTTGTCATCGTGTCAAATTCTGTATACCGAAGGGATTTCCCCTTAATAATAATAATAATAATAATAATAATAATAATCATCATCATCATCATCATAATAATAATAATAATAATAATAATGCGTCGAGCAGGTCGTTAATAAACCCCAGGTACAAGATCGATCAGGATCGAGGGAAATGCCACGGAGGTGGCATGGTGCCGCTCGTCCTTTCCCTGGCTCAGAGAGCGGGGAGCGACCTAATCGGCAGATAGAAGGACGCGAGGATCCTCGACGAGGCTCGTCCACCGTGGAACGCTCCAGCGGCGAAAACGGTGCCGACAGAGCCACGTCAGCGATCCAGCCGTCGATAATGGCCGTGGACGCGAGCTCGGGCGAGCACAATGCCGCCAGGCCTGCCATAAAACAGGCGATAGGAGCCTCTTCGGATTTTCGCGTCGCTCGTTTCCAGCCGGAAGCCCCGACGTGACCTCCCCAGCCGCACGGCTGTCCCGAAATTGCCTTCCACGGGCGAAGCTTTCGTCTACTCGCGGCCACCTTCAGGTACATACATCGCGAATCGGCAAGCATTGCTGAAACGTTTAGACAGGATCCGCGTAGGAATCGCGATTCCTGAAATGTGTGGCAGGTCAAGTTCCTTTACGATAAGCCACGGCAGCTGTCGCTAATTCCGCGATACACTTCACACACTCGTGATTCTTTTAAGCGACTAACGCAGCCCGGTTCTCGCGCAGGCAAACAGAGGGTGGGTCCCCGCAGGCCTTGCGGCAAGAAGTATCCTCGCGGAAATATTCGGCTGTCCTCGACGAATCCTGACGGGGAGATGATACACGGGAGGGTGGTCCCTCGGCTTGGGTTAACGGCTCCCAGCGGCTCGAAAGTTTCGCGGTTCCAATTTCACTAAGTGCTTGGAAAGTAACGCGGCTCCTCGATGAATCCCCTTTCCCCGTTCGCGATTCCTCGCGTGAAATGCCCGCGAAATTGTAAAGCTACCGTGTTTCACGTACCATGCGGCTTGGATGGAGGCTGGGGTGGTTCGATGAGACCGCGGGGAGAAAAGAAGCACACCGTTCGTTTCGCGAGGATCGTCGATGGCGAACGAGATGAATGCTATCGCGATGGACGGACGACGTCGACTGTCTCGGCCACCGTTGTCCACGATCGTCCTCCCTCTTTCGCTTCAAAGAGCCCACGATGGGTGACCTTTGCAGAGGGTGACGAGACGTCCAGCGCGTTACGGGCACTACACGTGTCGAAGATAGAAACGGCTAGGCGCGTCGTGTTGACGTCTTACGGCAATAAGTACCTACGCTATCCGCCGACGTGAGAAACTGTATCTCGGTGCGGCGGAGGATCGCAGCCGTCCCAGCGGCAAAAAGTGTCCACCCTCTTTCCGCAGATACGCTTGCGTCACACTTTTCTTTTACGAGCCTGCACGGCGCCTACAATAATAGAAAAGCTTTTCCGATTTTCCGAGAAGGCCTCGATGGGAGACGTTTCACGTAACACCATCTCGCGTTTCCCCTGCAGCTCGAATAGTGCGTATTCAAGATGCAGAATGGATCATCGGGCGCTCGAAAGTGGTTGCGTCAAGTGTGGGGGCGCGATTAGCTCATTGTCGGGCGTGTGGAATCAGAGGTACGTAAATCTGGATCTATCGATCGGCAGAGCTGTGTCCATCGGGACGATCGCGAGAAGATATACCTTAGTAAATCTCCATCGATCGGGCGATCATAGATACCGCGAATTGAGCGCGAGTGCGCACAGGTGCATGGCGACGGGGGCTGGCCAGGAGAAGAAGGAGGCGCGTGATTCGCGAGTAGCCTTGAGCGATGAACGCGCTGCTTTCCATCGGCCCCGCGATCTGGCATTGTTTCCGCCAAAGGTCGGAATGCCCAGCCGCTGCAACCCCCGTGGCAACACACAGGATCTAGCGTTTCGTGCTATTAACGGCCCCTGCCAGCGGCGTGCAACGGAATCGAACCTCGAGTCACTCGACACCTCGACCTCGGCATTTCGCGGGACACGGAGCTGTCGATTTACGACGAGTCGAGCTGCGTGCTATTTCTAATAGAAAGGAGCAGCACGCAAAATTGTGGAATGGGAAAGAAGAAGAGGGTGACAGAATCGAAGGCAGCTGGGCCTCTGTGGGATCAGGAACCTCCATAAGAAGGCTCCCGGAGTAAGAGACCTCGGTGGGCCGGCTTTGGTGGAGCTGCTTAGGCGTCTGGCCAGGTCGCAGAGGCTCCGCAAGATCGCGAAACACATAGGAATTACAAAGCCCCTTTTCCCTGACACGTCTGTTGCAAAGCGCACGCGTGCACCTTATTCACGATATAATACATCCCGATTTGGTAATACGCCTACGGTAAAACAAGAGATATCAAATTACAGCACAAACTCCCACATAGCAGAATAGTTATCAGAGCATATAATAATATGAGCCCCACTGCTTTTCAGAATTGATTCATTCAAATAACCGCACGTTATAGGTTAAAAAACTCCCCTAAATCTGGTAAACAGATTTAACTAATTTAACATATTATTAGCTATAACAACAGTGACCAATGCACATACTGTAGGTAATAATATAACTCTCTAATGTAACTAACAAGCTAAGTTAGGTAGGGTGACTGTACCTAATATCGCCAGGCAAAAGTTAAATCGCTGTCAATTGAATAATAATTGAAATTTTTGCATGCAGTTCGTTTCAAAGTAAAGAGAAATTATTCATCTTTCACGTAGCATAAGTTAGAATCGTTGAATCCTACAGATTTTTAATTGGGACTCAAAAAAAACGTAAGACATGCAAAAATCGGGGCCTGAAAAAAGTGTACCTAATAAATAATAATAATAATAATAATAATAATAATAATATCGCCTACTCAATAAATATTGATTAATTCATGTATATATGAGTTTTTAAAGTCATTTTCACATGTGCTTTTATTATTTCTTGCTGTATAAATGTTTTTTTTTATCCATCTTTGATTTTATTTTTAGTAGAATAATATAGAAATTTAAAAATATAGATTTTTAACATATTTTATTTTTTACGTTCCGATGCACATATTGGACAAATAAAGTTTATTCCGGTCGCTCCGCACATTTCGAGACCTCACCTGTAACAACTGTAACAAGCATTATATCGAGACCATTGTTCTCCGGTAGGCGGTATTGAGAACACGCATACTGCTAAATGAAAAACGCTATTTTCATTACGAAAAATATTTGACTCGATTTCATTTCTTAAGTACATCAGTAATTAGGTATTTCTAGTAGATATTCTTGCATTCACAGAATTATTAGACTTACATTCTCCGAATGCGATGTAAAATTGTGATAGTCCAATAAATTATTACACTATTAAGATTCTCTAAAATCCTTCCCTTTCTGTAATTGTTGATCACATGATGCTGCAATTACAGTATGTCTGCCTACATATGTTTAGGTACTAATTCAGTGCATAACCGATAAATTTTAGAGCTTACTTTGCGAGATATAGCGAGTGGCGATATTAGGAACACTGGCGATATTAGGTGCAGTCACCATAGGTACTTCACAGACCACGATAATGTGTCAAACACTTTAAGGCAGGATACCACCTTCGCACTTAAAAAAAATTGAAAATTTTTTTGTTCTCAAAGGACTCTTTCAAGTGTATAGAATCGAAATTCATTCATTAGAAAGGTGGCCGGAACCTTTTTCTTGTGTAAAAACCGGATTGGAACAGATATATAAATCTATATAAAACTTTAAACGCGTTTTTCTCGAAACGATGTTTTCCAAATCGGCGTGTCAGATTACTCCTATAATTTTCATCCGATTGACTTGAAACTTTGCACAATTCTTCCCCGTGGTGTAATCTAACGATGTACGTAGGACTTTTGCTGTAGCGTTGTTATTTTTCTTTTGGTGCGCAATTTTATAAACTTCTTTAAACTTTTTTACCCTAAAAAATTGACCTTTTTGTTCAAATGGCCGCCATTTTCTTAAAAATCGAAATTTCGTAAAATCCCTGCGTACATCATTGAAAAATATTGTTGTTAATAGGAACATTCTTTGGTTTTTTTTCTAAGAGCCACGTACAAAGCGGAATTTGACACGCCGTCTAACGATGTTTCTCCAAAGGAGTGTATTTTGGCGCCACCTACAAGAGATTATTTTTCACTTTTTCAGTTTAAAAAAATGTGTAATTACAGATTAAAGTTACATTAACGAATGACTGAAACCGATTTCGTTTCTGCGCATTCTTTGTATGCAAAAAAAATTCATGAAAAACGCCTCCAAAATCGCAGTCAAAGGTGGTATCCTGCCTTAAATCAATAAAAAGAAAGCTTATTCAACGCGACAAGAAAAGTGGAAAAACAAAGACAACAGAGTTCAGGGTTTGGGAGAAAGGGTTTCCGAAGAAAATGGACCCCGCGACGCGGCCGTCCCAGTTGCCTCGCGGTGCCGCGGATCGCGCGAACGTCGCCGTCTAGCTCAATGTCAGCTGCTTGCGAGACAGCGATACCGCGGCCACGTTCTCCCGCTTACTCGCTTTCCATCGCTCGCTGGCTTTGTGCAACCACTTGCATTTACTCTAGCCTTGTGCCTAATGACGCGACGGCAGAGGGAGAACGTTTCTTCTCACAGTCGCGAGGCTCCGGCACTGAATCACCGTCTTCTTCGCTTACCTTCGTACCTGCGCGCCTCTGTTCGGGCGAGCCGCGCACGTGGCTACCCTGGAACACGTGTACGAGCCACGGATATCGTCATTCCCGAGCCAACATCACGAGCTGGCACAACGGATTCAGACGAGGATTTAGTTTCCATAGCCGACGAGACTCGGAGCTCGCCGTGACGCATCGGGCGAGTCTTTTCGATGTTTCAGAAGTTGCGGAACTCGAGCGAGCAGGTGCAATGACGCAGGCATGATGTGGTTTTACACGGGAATAGTGTACAAAGTATAGGGAAGGTTGGAAGAGGTGGAAGAATCAACGACAGTTCCGCCCACTGACTGTCAGCGACGCGACGGGACGTAATGGTAGGCGAGAATTAAACCTCTGCACTCGTCCAAGGTCGTTTTTACATAATACTTTGTCACGAACGCCAGTGGCAGAAGGTACGCACGGCGTTTGCATAACCGGCGTCCTTCGCGGAGGCATTGTTTTGCGCGTACGGTCGCACAAAATGTATAAATAAGGAAAAGCTCGGCGCCCGTGCCGCGCCGACAGCGTTGCATCATCGGCGATCCGAGCGAACGAACCCTGATAAGAAACTGGGCTTAGGCCGTGGGTCGGCCGAGATACTCAGCCGGGAAGCAACGGACTCCGTCGCGAATCGATCGATGGATCTTCCGCGTGATCTAGACCGTTCTCAAGGAGGCCGCAGCTCGAGAGACGTCTTTGTCAACCGCCTTGAGAATTGCAGTCACGGTTCCTTGATTCCGCGTCGAGACTTCGAGAAGGTCGACTCGGCGAACCCACCAGTTTGTCGGTGCATTCGTTATCCGCGTGGCCTTCGCGCGAAATCGATTCACCGGCGCGTTTCAATTTCTTGCGCTTCTGATATTCAAGCCTCGACAGAGCTTGCGCCGACTCGGTTCCGCTTTCAAAGTCAAGGTACAAACGTTCCCATGACCAGCGAGTTGTCGCTCGGTGTAGGTGGGCACAGTGCGTCGAAGCATCGAGAGCAGCTGTTCAAAAATCAGGAGAATGACAAGTCCGAAACGAAAGACAGGAAGCAGGTCTCGCGTTTCGGGAGGACGAAAATCCCAGGAGGAGCTAGGCTCCGCGCAGAAATTAAGGGGTTAGGCCACCTTGGACGAAGCAAAATTGCAGTCATTTTCGGCATTTTTTTTTTAGGAAGATAATAAAATGAATAGAAAATTTAATATGAAGCCTGTTATTATACAACTCTCGCCGGAAAAAAATCGTATTTTTTTCCTTACAAAATGGCGGCGGTAGAGCCGTGATACGCAAGATGTGTTCAATCTCACGGCTATACCGTTTGACTTAGAACAAAACACCAAAAAGATTTATTTTCTGCATGCCTAAAACTATGGAAGTACGTAGGGAAATCCAGAAACATTAATTTGTCTCGAAATGGTGACCATGGAGAGAAAAAGTGCATTTTTTTTTTATAAAAGTGTCAATTGCACAGAACATATTCAAGATATCGCAAAACCGCTACGTACTTCCATAGTTTTAGGCATGCAGAAAATAAAGCTTTTTGGTTTTTTGTTCTAAGTCAAACGGTATAGCCGTGAGATTGAACACCGTGGAAAACGTCGCTCCACAAGATCTTGCGTATCACGGCTCTACCGCCGCCATTTTGTAAGAAAAAAAATACGATTTTTTTCCGGCGAGAGTTGTATAATAACAGGCTTCATATTAAATTTTCTGTTTATTTTATTATCTTCCTAAAAAAAAATGCCGAAAATGACTGCAATTTTGCTCCGTCCAAGGTGGCCTAACCCCTTAAGGGAAGAGGGATCGTTAAATTATTCAGGGACACCCCGTAGCAGGGGAGGCGCGAAGGTGAGCCGAGCAGTGCGTAAAACCACCCTCGACGCTTTAAGGCTCCTTCCTTCCTGCCCCGTTGCTCCTTCCTTTTTCCCTCGGTTCGCGCTAAGTCTCCGCTGAATCGGGCATAAATATGTAAATACGGGGGCACGGTCGGCACGAGCGTACTCCTCGTACGCGAGATAATAATTTATGATAATTCCTGGACACCGATTCCTGTTGGACGCCGCCGCGCCGTTCGAATGAAAGGAGAAAGAGAAGAAGGAGAAGAAGGCCGGAACGAAGATGGCCGCGATAAGAGGTTCGGCCAATTTGCCGCTTTTGTCATGGAGATTCGGCGGAAGAATGGCCAGCAAAAGAAAAGCGGCCCTCCACTTCCGGTATCGGTGGTGCTGGTCGAAGCGAAATGCTTCTAACTGTGGCGTACGGAAGAGCAGGAGAAGCGTGGCACGCGGTGAATGAACTTGGGCTTAGTAGGGGAGAGGCTTGCAGGTTGCCACCCCTGCTGTATTTCGACTTTCTAGCAGTGTCATAATCTCAACTCTGACTCGCATCGACGTTAAAAGAGTAGGTGTCACTATTTTATAACCTCTGGAGCGGACAGACGCAATAACGCTGTGTTTGCTGAGCGAAGGGTAATATAGTGTTTGTCAAGAAACTGAATTATTGAAATTCTGTGCTTTCCTTGTGCTCGTAAATTGAACATTTTCATCGACAATTCAAGATAACTATACGTACTGTGTTGTCTTTTTTATCTAATTTACATATGCCAAACAGATTTCCAAACATATCATGAATTGACCATTTTTTCTCATATTTTCCTAAAAATGCGTCGGAATGCAAGTTGCCTCCTTTTTTGGCTCGCAGGTTGCCACCTCTCTCTTTCCCGCTTGTTTACACTCAAATGTCATTGAGTTTGAAGTGAAGTGTTTTTATTGCATTTTAGTCATATTTTGGTTTATTTTTTACATTTTTATAGATTTTTAGTATGGCAGCACGCAGGTCAAGAAAATCTGAATAATATAATTTATTAATAAAATTTAATAAATTTTGAAAAGTTTTCTGAATCAGGTTTTTACTTGAGTTTTTTTACACTTTTAGCAATTTTTCTAGGGGGTGGCAAACTGCGAGCCAAAATTTCAAGCAGACAATTTTAGATACTTTCGATAATTTGCAGTATAATTTTTCTTTTTCGAGAGTTTGCATGATTTGTAGCTGAGGATTGTAGCTCAACACTTCCTCTTTCCAACTTATACCATAAATCAACGATACGTTAATTTTTATGACGAGTTATGATCAGAAAAGCTTAGGGGTGGCAACCTGCAAGCCTCTCCCCTACGTGTCGCAAGACAATAGCAACATAAAAACTTTTTACAAAATTTTGACCACAATTAGGCTGAGAAATCTTAACCCTTTTGTAATACAGGCAGATAAGAGACCTCCAGCCTTTGCGTAGTAGAAACATTCGATAGGAAAAAGTATTAAAAGTATTACATATTACATATTAATATATATAAAAATATTACAGAATGGCTGCCTCGGAATAATCGAGGTAAAAACGTGTTTTCCACGAAAAGCTAATATTACAATGGTCCTGCGATATAGGTATACATAACTGTCACGTGCTTGAGCAACGAGATTTACGAATGTAAGGATACACGTGGTGATTTCACACATCGACGTGACTTCCGATCTCCGACGAAGCTGACTGCGATAATCGCCGAATAAGAGGAGACTATTTCCAAACGTTTACCTCAGACCATAGACGCTCGGAGCGTGTTAAAGCACGGGGCGTAAGTTCGCGGTTTCATCGTCGGAGCCGTGCATCGCAGCCTGAGCGGAGAGTTCGAAGAAACGGAGTTCCGCTGGCGGAGAAACGGTAAGAAAAGGAGCCAGGGGAATGCAGAAGAGCGCGCATCCGCGACCAAGTCACGACGATCATTCGCAATGAGCGGACACTCCGGGGCCAGCCTTTGTCTTCCGTGGCTCGCTTAGCCGGCTGGCTAACAGTAAAAACGGCGCGGCGTGACGCTCGAGCCCCGTCTTCCGATCGGAAATGCCTAAAACGACCGCCGCGGATCGAAACGACGGTAACGGTAAAGCCGAGGACGGGCTTGCTTTCCTTCTCGCCTCCTCTCCGAAGGGAACATCCTGCACGTGCCGCGACAAGGAGTGGCAGCGAACGGGAAATCGCGACGGACAGTGAATCGCGACAAATTGCCAATTTACTGGCGAAACGCTGCCACCGTGTTTCGCAATTAACCGGCGCTGCTGGGGGGGGACGCGGCCGGCCATCCTTTCGTTTCCCGTCCACGTCGAACGCTTTTCCATCGGCAACCAGATCCATGACGCGAGCCCTGCTCGCAGATGCGCGTCACGGATTTTCAACACAAGGCAATCTCGCGGAATCTTGGGAAATCTCGGAAAAATTCATCGATGCGCGCGGACGCAGAGACGCGTGAAGGCATAAACGGTGGTGGAAGATGCGTGGCAGCGGTGCCACGGTTTCCAGGATGGCGTACGGACATGACGGTCGTGTGCACGGTAAGTCTTATGGGCATTCCATGGGCCACGGTTTCGAGCCATATGGCGTCGCGGTGTTCATTCCTCGCGTGTCAACAGGCCGTACCGAGGGGCGAGTAGTCCGTATTCGGAGGGCCCACCCTCCTGCGCGTCCTTCTCGGGCGTGAGTGATCTCTCGCGATCGCTCATACTTGATAGCCCCGGGCCTTCTTATTTCATCCGATTATGTAATTAAATTAAAACGAGTTACCCGCCCATCGCTCGTCAGCGACTTCGTGAATTAACTGGAGGGTTATCGCTTCGCGTAAACACTCGGCAATCAGAAATGCGATCTTCGCCACTTGGCGTGCAAGAGAAGAATGCGCGTCCCTGCTTCTTAACTTTCGCGAGCTTTCGAGGCAAGGACACGGGACTCGAAGCAACTCGAGGCAGCTCGCAGCGCAAGGTGCAGTCACAGATCGGATCTCTTACAAGTGGCAGAGGCGTCGCGCCGCGACTTATCGTGCGTGGCCGCTCGCGAGTGTGTCTTGTCGCTTACTCGCGTGCAGGTAAGTCAACGGGTCGCAGCTGACCCGACTCGGCCCGTGCTTAATCGTTATCGGCCTCCTCGTAACCGGTAATTACAGGTGGCACCGGCCGAAACCACCTGTTACTTACGACAAGTTATAAGCGGCGGCGTACGTCGCGTGTCCCGTTCTCCGAAACAGGATAAAGAAGCGGTGGCGTTGTCTCGCGGGCCGGAGGAGACCCGCGGCGAGCGCTGGAAAAATAATTGCTTTCGGCGGCGGCCGAGAAGCCCCGCAAGCCCGCAACGAATCCGGAACAAAGAAACCGCTTTGTCCCGCGCCGCGTATTTATCCACTGAATCACCGCCGACGACTTATTATCCTCGTTAAGCGGCGAAAGAAAAGAGAGGCGGAGAGAGAGAGAGAGAGAGAGAGAGAGAGAGAGAGAGAGCGCGAAGCTCGCGTAAAAGCGGCGAGGAAAAACCGAGAGCCGAGCAAACCGGAACAAATTCGCGCGCCACGCGATTCCCTTTTCGGAGCGAATAGTAACGAGCCGCGCCGTCAGCTGAAAAAACTTTAAAACCTTTTTCTCCCAACGAAACTTCTCTTCGCGTTCGATCCTATCGGCGCGGCGGCGGTTCCTCTTCGCGGCTCGCGTGAAATAATTCGGCGAAGTGGCGAGGAAAAATGGAGCGCGGCGCTTTTTCCGCGAGTCGAGCCAGAAAGCGCGCGACCGCTAATTACCTGGGACGCTAAACGAGCTGGCTCGGTTTTATAATGGCGGACGCGTGGCAAAACACGGGGGAGCGGCGCGAGTCGCAGGGGCGTTGGCGACAATGCTGCCTCTGTATTAATTAAGTGGCTGCGGTGACATCGTTGCGACTAATTGCTATTCGCGAGGCTGCCTGCCTTACTTGCGCCGGCCTTTAAATTTCCGAGCTGTTCCCGGCGAAATCGGCATCTACATAGATACGCAATGGGGATAAACGTAAAAGCGGGATTCCGAGCGGAATCAGCTGCGGCCCACGCCGCCGCTCGAGTGTACCACTTTCTTGCGCTAATATTATGCATTCTGCGCACGCCCACCGCTTCCTCCTACGCCGAGCCCTGATTTATCTTCGAGGATAGCTGCGATACGAATTCCGGACGATCGAATCCTCGGTTATCGCTGGATAGGCGATTGTCAATATCGCAAATAAACCTGCTTTGCTTTCCATCGCGGGTCAGCTGGCAGGCACTTTCGTTTTTCTGCCGCCGTTGCGCCGCGCAGTGTGGCACAAACTGCACTTTCCTGTGTCAAAATCGTAGAAATTTCGATAGAAATAAGATAGAGAGAAAGGTATTGAGAAAGAATGACAAACAAGTTTTGATTTTGGAAATCTATGTCAAAGAATCCTGAAGCCAGATTTAAATTCAGCGCGTCGATATCTAAAGGAAATGATGTGTAGGGGAGAGTCGGGTAATTGCCAACACCTAAGCCAAAAAGCAAACAAAACGAAAACTGTGTGAGAAATGAATTTGTTTATTATTTACAAACATACTTAAACTATTCATCTATAAAGTACTGTGACGAATTTTTGAAAAATTATAATAAAAATCAACTTTATAGTGAAAATGGAAAACCCTTGGTGTTACGGAGTGCTAAATATCACAGAAGTCGCACAGAAAGCGCGATTTCAATGGTCAACCTATAAAATATGTTGCTACAACCTATACCTAATGTATTTTTCAAATCCCACTTCTTGTGCGTTAGAAAAAAAATTGCAATTGGTCGGAAATAGTAAAAAGGTTGTTTTTTAAACTTTTTTTTCTGAGCCTGTAATGAAAATTCAAAAATCCCTTTTGTAGATTTAAGTACGTTTTATACATGCTGAAAAATTCATCAAAATCGGTTAACATTGCTAATCTCGAAGGTTCGAGATTACCCCATCCGAGTTGTTCGTCATTGCCCCACGACATCAAAAAATAAAAAGGGATTTATTTCAGGGGTTAGAAGCACGATTCAAGCCACGCCTTGGTCACAAAATGTTGGTAAAAAAGTGCTTTATTTTAACTTAAAAAAATCCCAATTGTATCATTAATTGAACAGTAATTACATGCAATTGAAAATGGACAAAATATTACTTGAAATATGATGAAAATAATAAATTGTGTTTATCTTGAATAGCATGAGCGTTCTGTATTTATTACTTTCTGCCCGGCGTTGGATACGACCTAAACTATTAGCTAGTGGAGAGGGAATATCAGTTTTTATTTATTAAAACGCCGTAAACATCGCGTTCGCGATTACCCCGCGTTCGTGATTACCACACTCTCCCCTAACAAGCGAAGGAGAAACTTACATAAATCACGCATTGTAACGGAAAAACTGCCATTTTCTCCGAAAATGTTAACTTTGACATAGATTTCCAAGGTCAAAACTTGTTTTTCATATTTTTCAATATTTTTTCCATATTCTGCAACATCTTAGATTTAACCTCGAAATAGATTCGCCCCTCTATCTGATTTCTATTACAAGTTCTACGACTTCGACACAAATAAGTGCAGTTTGCCCCACTGTGCGCCGCCCGGAGATCCGAAGTAAACGAGGAGCGAACCGCGTCGATTAATAATCGGCGTGTGATTACCCAGCGGACGCGTTTAATTATTCAATTTCGATCGGCTAGCGAGAAGCTGCCCCCGTTTCAGCCGCCTCCTATGGATTACCCGTGGCCCCACATAAATCACCTTTCTTTCATCTTTCGCATCATTAGTCCCGCTGACGTGGCGCTTGCGCGCTAGCTGCCACAAAAGCTAGCGAGGGTGTCCCGCTACGTGCTCCGACCTGCCCTCGTCCACGATATACCGAGGGTTGTCCAAACAGCGAGCTTTCTTCCCTGATTCCTACGCGAACCGTCGCGCGGCGCTCGAAAGCCACTGTGTGGCAAGCGTTACCGTAGGGCGTAGGTGTTCCTATACGCCAGTGGGCCACAACGTCGACAACATCAAAGTCGATTTTCTCGAAAATGAAGCGGAATATCGAAAAAATGTATTGCTTCTTCTCGACTTATTTACTTGCTACAAGTCGAAAAGATACAGTAACTTTTTTTCATATCGCGCTTCGTTCCCGAGAAAATCGACTTCGAAATTCTTGACATTACCGAAAGCCAGGTACAACTTATCTCTCGCGAGGTGGTGAGACACGGAATGCATAAACGTGTCCGATTTAAATATAGCCGCCAGAAGTGGAGGCACGGAGCGTTCCGTGACAGAACGGTGGATCGTTAAGTCCGCGACAGCGAGCGAACTTGAGACTTTGGAGCCGCGGCCGCGTTGGAAGAGCCCGAACACTGGCCGGGTCGATAGAGCGTCGAAGGAAGAAGTGGAGAAGCGAGGAGAGGCGGTACGTCTTGAGCGAGTACACGGAAACGACAGACACGGCCTGCTGCAGCGCGTAATTGAGGAAAAGACCGTGGAGCGAGGAGGTCAAAGACGTAGGAGGCTGCTGCGGGCAAGGAATTCCACGTAACGCAGTCACGCTGCTCCATCGTACATGGAATAGAGACGGCTGCGAGCGGACTACCGCCAACAACCTCCGTTATCGCCGCTCGTGTCGCAACGTCCCTTCTTTTCCCCGTTTCTCCCTGCAGAAATATTATTAATTCGCCAGGGAAACCGGGTACCGGTTCTGGCCAGCTGCCGATCGATACGCGACTAATTATCATTATCGCGTCGGAAGCTGCGCGGCAGCGGTCCTGTCGCCCGCTGGAATCCACGGATAATGATCGATCTATCGCGCCATGTAAATCGTTTATTAAACGCGCTTTACTTTGCTCGCGGACCAGGCGCCGACGTTCATTTAAATAATCGAGCAGGCGTGTCTGAGCCCCGCACCACCTGTAAAGCGCACGTGGTACGACTGCAATCCCTGTTGCTCCGATTCCACATAGCCGGCTGCAATTCAAATTCCACCGCAACGTCTAATTAGCATCGCGAAAGTTTACCTCGCGTCTATCGCCGTCTGGGGATTCTATCCGAGGCCGCCCTCGATTCCGGATCAAGCTACGTCTTAAATCTTCTGTCCCCTAACTTTTTAAACGCTCCCACTGTTATAAAGCGATCTGATGTATCGCGCGCTTCACGGCGGACCACCTGCAGCCCTCGACTTAAAGGCTAGTGGCGGAGGGAGCCCTCGGTTGCGCAATCCTCGCGGAAAGGAGCTCGCGGTTGCGAAAGGAGCAGCTCGGGACAGCTGGGCCCGTTCCGAACGAACGAAAACGACAGCCCGCTATCGAGGGTAATCGAGCGTGCGATCTCGAACGCTGATAAAGACATTCTATTAGCCCGGGGATTAGCGGCGGGCTCGGAGTTAAAGTTTCGAGGCCGGACGGTGTGGGCGTGGAGCATGGCGGTTCGTTAGGCGCGCGCGCGTTCCGCGAAAAAAGCACTGCAGTCGTTAAGGTTTATTAGCCTCCTCGCGGCCACTTCCGTGTGCTGGCCTACAATGCCGAAAGCAGAGCTTTGGTACCCTTCCAATCGGACGTATAGTCGAGGGGCACTCGTATCTCTTTGCTGGTTGCTGTAAATCTACTGTAAACCAGCGATATGTATTTCGCCGTTCGTTTGAAACAATACCAAAAGCCGCGTGGCCTTCTTTTCCAAGATAATCGCGCGACTAACGGGCCGATCTACCGGAAGCGGCCGCGGAGGGGCACGTAACCTCGCGAAATTAATTCTATTTCCGGTTGTCGCGACTGCCAATTACGAGGCGCGCTTCTATTTTCTCTTTCGTTCGCCCGTGGAGCTGGGATGGCAAGCAGAGTCGACGCTGTAACTTCAGGTATGTGTACCCGTTGCACTCGCCACGGTAATAGCGTCGTTTAGCGATCGCTCGATTTATTTATTACCCAAAGAGAAGACAGCGGCCGTGGCCGGGCATCGATGCAACATTTACCTACACGGCATGCGGGATAATTCCAGCAGCCACGAATAAATCAACATTTTAATCGCTTCCTCCCCTTTATGGAATCCCCGAGCGAACCGACCATTTGCTCCTTTTCCTCCCTTCGCCAGCTTTCGACTCGCCATTACTGTCACGCATTAACATTTCTCGGAAATTAGCCGGGTCCTTCGCACTTTTCCCCAGCGAGGAACTCGTTTTCGTCCTAAAGCTGGAATCAGACGGCGCGTGAATCGCCGATCCACGCGCCGTCTGATCGGTCATGGCTCGGGTCGCCCAGGCTCGCCAAGCCGACTTGACGAGCTAGACGAGCCGAGCCAGCTCGCCAAGCCACGCGCCGTCTGATCGGTCATGAATCGCCGAGTCCGGCTCGCCAAACCGAATTGCCGAGCCGAGCAAGCTCGCCGATTCACGCGCCGTCTGATTCCACCTTAAAGCTGGGTTTACATTATTCCAGTCGCTGGATCCAGCGAGTGAATCGACTGGAAAACAGTCTTCCAGTCGTTTATGAACCGTTAGAAGTGATAGGTAATAATGGATTCACGCAAAAGAAGGATAAAAAATCATCTGAAACTTGCTTTAATATTAATTTGTAAAGAAATTATTGACATAGTTGATGTAGAAATGAAGAGAAAAAAGCGAATTTGGATGCGAAACTGGATAAGGGAAAGAAGTGAAAAAGGTGGCTCCGCGTTACTTTTGCAACAACTGAAACCAGAGGATCCTTCTGAGTATAGATTAGCATTTGAAGGTTTGGTCTTCGTTTAATTTCTTTGCCATTATTTTCTTCAAAATGCAAACACGTGTACGCTGTATCTACTACGCTTCAGGCGGCACTGGACTGAGCCGTCTAGACCAGTCCAGCAACGCTGGAATGTTGTGTTCTCGATGGAGGGGGCAAACACTGGATCGAAAAGTAGACTTTCGATCCAGTCGAAATCTGTTGGAATGACAGCACTGGACTGGAATGATCACACTGTTTACATTATTCCAGTTCTGATCCAGTGCTGGACTGGATCACTGGACTGGACTAATGTAGACCCAGCTTAAGGATCGACCGGGCCTAACCCCGGGTCTACACCAAGGCGAACACGAACAAAAACATTGTTCGCCAACTTTTTCGTCTGTTCTTGCCAAGTCCACATCGCTGCGAATATGGAAAAAAAAAAAAACTCAGCGTACAAACCGTATGTGAACGTACGCTTAGTTTTTTTTCATGTTCACAGCGATGTGGACTTGGCAAGAACAGACGAAAAAGTTCGCGAACAATGTTTTTTGTTCGTGTTCGCCTTGGTGTGGACCCGGGGTAAGGCCGCGTCCAGATCTGAACCGAACGCTGAACCGGAGCGAGACAAGTAGATCACTCGTCCGTCTTACTCCATCTAACTACTCAAGTGCGTTCGGTTCGGCGTTCGGTCCTTAGGCCCGGTCCAGATCTGAACCGAACGCACTTGAGATCTGGACCGGGCCTAAGGACCGAACGCCGAACCGAACGCACTTGAGCAGTTAGATGGAGTAAGACGAGTGATCTACTTGTCTTGCTCCGTCTAACTGCTCAAGTGGCGTTCGGTTCAGATCTGGACGCGGCCTAAGCGGGTCGGGTTGCTTCGAATACCAACTGATAACGGCCAGCTCCAAGTCCAAGAAGAAGGTTCTCTCGATATTGGGCCACTTTAAAAGTTCAGACCAATTCATTTTCACACGGTTTATCAATCTCCGTAGATCCACCGATAGGGAACAGTTTCGTCCTCGCCCTCGTCCCCCGCGCGTTGCAGGCTGCCGTCACGAGGGTGGGGCGAAGGGAAAATGGGTTGCAGTGTCGGCGATGTTCGCGAGAGAAGCCAGTGATCCGTGGAGTTGGCTCGCCTGCAGGCAACGAGGTGTAGTCGAATAGAAGCGGCGTTGGCTCGAAGGTGGCGCAAAAGCGCGGAAAACGGGTCGGACAGAAGGAAGAAGGAAGCAAGGGCGGAGGACGGGGGTGAGAGGATCAGAAAGAGGGGCAGCGAGCGAGCGAGCGAGAGAGAGAGAGAGAGAGAGAGAGAGATAGAGAGAGAGGCGTGCGTGGAGGTGGAAAAGGGTCCTCGTACTCCTCGTGATATCTCGCTTCCGCACCCTTCTACGGGCAAAGTAGCGCACGTAGCGCCTGAAGGGTGCTTCTCCTCCTTTTTTTTCACCCCGTCTCCCCTTCCCTGCATCACCACCACCAGCAACACCGGGCCCCTATGCCACCACCTTTCCCGCTCCCGCGTACGTGTCTGACTTTCCCTGCGCCCCTTGTCTATTCCTCCCTTCCTCTTCCTTCCCGTGTCCGCCTGTGTCTGACTATTTCCTTACCCTCTCTACTTCCCGTCCTCCCGGCTCCTCTGACAACACGAGAGGCGCCTGGAACACGAAGGGCGGTCGAGGCAGGGGACCCGGGAGCCCCCGAGGAATTTTCCAAACATTCGATAACCTACCTGGCATTAGCCTAAGCGAACTTCGGCTAGCTTTGCGAGCTCTCCAAATGGACCAGCTCCGAAACGCCCTTGGAACGAGTGCCCGAAGTAATTCCGACAGGGATTGGTCGTTCCAAGGCGACATCGTCCGCAGGGCCGAGTATCTCGGAGGCTCGCGGAGGATCGAACCGGCATCGCCGACATGCCCTCCATCTCCCCCGTCTGTCTCCCCTCTCTCTGCCCTATTTCCCTCCGTCCCGATCCCTCTCTCTCTCTCTCTCTCTCTCTCTCTCTCTCTCTCTCTCCCCCTCCGCCCCCTTGCAGCCCGTTGCACCCTCCGCGACCCCTTCTGCGGCCGTTTCTCTCGGTGTCTCGCACACACGCGCGAGCACTCTCGTCGAGAACCCCACAATACCGTCCCCGACCTGGTCGATACGTCTAGTACACCGCCCCCGAGCTGCGTTCCCCAACCCCTGCCGCCCGACCCGCCCCTCTGCCGTCCTTCCCGTCGATGATCCCTCTCTCGCGTCCGTTCTTCTCGCGTGCTCGCCGGCACGAGGGCAGCCTCGGCTCTCTCCTCGAGATTTTCGCCTGGGTCGCGCGGCCCCGATGGAAAATCGCGCGCGTTAATTGACACACATTCGCCGAGGCGTCGTCGGCTCCGCGAGGGATCGATAGGCGGCACGGAACCTATGATCGATGCCTCCAGCCACCATCGAACTTATACGCTGTCTTGCAAGGACGTTTCGCCAAATTGCCTCGGAACCAAGATCCACGAAATGAAAGCCTGAAAGGGGGACAGCGGGGAGCGGGGAGGCAGGAGCGCGCTGGCGCGACTTCGCTCCAGCCTCCGGCTCGTCCGCTCGATTCGGATATAGGCCACGAGGGACTCGTACAACGTGTAAAAAAAAAGTAATGGTCACGGGTTTCGCGGACGAACTCGCCAAACCCACGCCAGCAACCACCCCTCCCGCTGGCGTGAAAAACTTTCCGGCCAAGCGGGGGCGTAAATGCGAGACAACGATCTGTTCGAGTCGAGAGGCTGGCACATTTAGCCGCGGCGAATCTAATATCGAGCAGCGACGGGGCAAAGTTTGTCGGTGGGTCAGGTGGCGTGCCCCGAACGAGGTAGACGCGGGGGCGGGAAAGAGGCGGAGAGGGCTCGGGCCGAGGGAGAGCCCTCTCCCTCGCGGCATTTCCATATTTCAAGGGATCCGGACGCGGTAATACCGCCACCAGAGTCCCTCGACTTTGTTTTCCGCGGGCCTACTCGATATCGCCCCGGCCGCGGCATCCAGTGTCTGCCGACGACGCGTCCCCAAACGAGACTGAAAAACGAGGAAACTTCGGTTCCCGGGATATTCGGAGGAACAAGGAGAATACTTTGGACGACGTAGGTCAATGGCTTTAGGCTGATTCGTGAATTTGCGATCGGTAGAATTACGAAGCTCGAGTGGACCCCCAATAAAGCTCGCCGGGAAATGGGACCTGGAGAGCCGAGCGAACGGCGCGGCGCCTCCTTCATCCATCTTCGGCTGTTCCCTCTAATAAAAAGGAGCACGATAGACAGGGCTCCAGCAAATTGTTTTTTTACGACTTTATTTATACAAGGGGCGGAACGGGGCGTCGTTCGAGGGTCGAAATGAGACGTCCTCGCCGTCGTTCCCGGGGAAATGAACCTAGCCGACTCGAATCGAACGCTATCGACTGCGACCGAGGCTCCGGAGCTACCCTCCGCGGCCCCGCTGGTGCCTTCTTCCGCCTAGGCTCACCTCGTGACTGGAATTCGCGGCGAAACCGCTCGGAAGTAATCGCGGGCGTCTACTTTGCTCTCTCTGGCGGAAAGAAGAAATAGAGTGAAGCGGAGAAGTTCGCCCCGAAAGTTACCATCGAAATCGATTATCCTACAAGAAATCCACTCCTTTTTAAACCATATGACTACACGACTACACCTCCAGCTTCCACACATGTGAAGTATACATAGAGCCTGCGATTTGGGCAATACCTACTTGTAGTGCCAGGACTTTTTCTCGGGCTCAGTGCGCGCTTTTTGTTATTTCTCTTTGTTCTTTTCTCTCTGTTCCTGTTTGTATTTTCTTTGTTATCTCTACTAAGGTAGATGTACCATTTGTGGCCACTGCACCATTTGTGGCCACTGTCTTATTAATTCCGATATATTAAGTATTCTTAGTTTACTTTCATTACAATGAATGAAGCTGTCTAAGGGTGGGTTATGTTGGCAACATTTCTACTACTTTATACTGTCTTGTTGTCCCGTTTTATTTAATTATCATACGTGAATGTCCAAATCTTTGATCACTTTCCACATCCTTGCAAATGGTGCTTAGCATACGACTGGTAACAAAACAATTAGTTACTGTATTTAACAAGAGTATGGATGAAGTTTTATACATATTTATATTAAAAGACAAATATTTTTGAGATTTAAAAAAGAATTTCAACGATATAACCTAAACTCTAGTGGAATTAGGCACTGACCAAAAATGGTACATCGAAAATGGAATTGTACCATTCGTGGCCACGTAATGGCCATAAACAGTCCACGGTACAACAATTTTTGGTCAGTAGGCATTCTCATTAGCAACTTATCGTACAATACCTAATTATTGTAAAATTATTATACAATAGTTAGCGAAAAAATTCTTCTAAAGTCGAAGATTTTTACGATTCGTGAAAAGTCATTCGATGATGTCTTCAACGAAATTCTTTTATGGCCCGAAAAGCAAATCATAAAGCGAAAGCGGAAAGCAGTTGAACATTTACCTGCTGTAATAACATCAGACAAATGGATGGAGATCATGTTGGCCAAAAAAAAAAAGAAAAGGAGAACAAAGAAGAGGAGAGAATGATTAATAAAGAAAAAAGACTAGCAAAAATAGAAGAAAATAAAAAGATTAAAGCCATAAAGTTCGAAGAAAGGAATAAGAAAAAAAAAACAGAAAAAGCAAAACCTGTCGCTACCAAAAGAAAAAGTAAAAAGGATACTTATTGGCAGTTAATATTATTTTTGTGCAGCAAGTATTGTATTATTTGTTCAGTAGTGAACATTTGTAATAAATTAAAAACTACAATTCTTACTGTGGGTCTTTCGTATTACCAATTCTATAAGTGGCCACAAATGGAAAGCCGGCTGGCCAAAAATGGTACTCTAGTGGCCACAAATGGTGCAAAACAGTCTGGCACGATAATGTAATGATTTTTTAAATAATTATGTTTAAAACATTGTTCAACGTAGAATATTTTAATTATCTGTATATTGTGGATTACACTTATATATTCTTTACTTTTGTGTACGTATTCTTTTGTAAGTTACGTATCTGTGAGTGGTACGGAAATCCTTCAAGTGGCCACAAATGGTACATCTACCCTATATTGTCCTTTCTAATGTTCTTGTATCCTTAAATGGTCTCGCACGGTATGTGTGTTAAATAAATAAATGAATTGTCGCTCCGTGCTCTCGAGATGCAAATATGGGGCGCAGGGGGGGGGGGAGCGTTCCGCCATCTGTTCCCGCGCGCCCCTGAGACGCAACGAGGCCAAATATTCGGCGAATTTGCGTATGGGCTGGACGGGCGATCAGCAAACTCGATCATGAGAAAGCAATTACGCGAAGAAGCTTTCGGGCCCTCCTTTAATTTCGGCCGGCTCGCGTGCGTGGCTGCGTGCGTGCAGCACACGTCCGCGGAGCCAGGCACGCCAGGAAGCCGCCGGTTTAGATAACATCTAGACGAGCAAGGGGCCCCCGAGTACATCCCCTAAATCGTTACACCCCATAAAACGTACCCCCGCGCGCAATAACCGACACCGACACCGACCCTCCTTCTTTTATCCGCCGTGATTCCGACGGCTCGGAACGTCGCGCACACTCGTCTCCCAGATCTTCGAGATCGCCAGTCCTCGAATAGAAGAGATTCAATGGTGAACGGGGGATGTTTGCTCGCCGCGCAGCGTTACGAGCGACGAACCAGCGATTGACATCGACCTAGCGAAGATCCGTGACCGTCCCTTCCAAGATACAAGGCGTCCCACTTTTTCCTGGCACGGGCTCGCGGCGGATTTGATAAACGAGCTCGTAGGAAACCGTGCCAAGCATCGCGCGACAATCCTTAATTCGCGTTTCTCGATCTGACCCGAATTAACGCCTCGCCGTTTGTCACGGCGCATCTACCTGCCCCTCGGTCAGTGGCGGATTTCACGGGAAAGGCCCAGGTGGCAAAAGTTTTCGGACACCCCGTATACTTAACAGAATTACAAATAATTTTATCCGCGTGGGGTATGAAAATTATGGAAATAAAAGAAAGTATCGCGTTTGGATTAGAGCTGTAATTATTCGAATCTCAAGTTGGAAAATTCTTTGGTATTCGAATACTTACAAGGAGAGTATTTTAAGTGTCCGCTTCCGATCATTTTGATTTTTGGATATGTTATAGAGGACCGAAAAATAAGAAATACGTGTTTTTTATTTTTCCCCGTTTTCATATTTGGGGGGTGAAAACTGCGTTAGGGTTGAAAAATCATTTTTGTGGACCTTTTGAAAATCTGGTGAGTCAGTCATATTTCGCATTCAAAGACACAAAATTCGTTCATTGACACTATTCCCCTATCTCTAATAGTTCTCGAGATATTCCACAAAAATGATTTTTCAACCCTAACTTTGAACGCAGTTTTCACCCCCCAAATATGAAAACGGGGAAAAATAAAAAAACACGTATTTCTTATTTTTCGGTCCTCTATAACATATCCAAAAATCAAAATGACCGGAGGCGGACACCTAAAATACTCTCCTTCTTAGAATATTCGAATATTCGATACAGTCGTAGTTGGCATGAAATCATAATTGTTTTCTAAAATGGGGCCCTGCGAGGGCCTTCTGGACAGGGGCCCAGGCGACAACTGCTCATTGGCCGCCCGTTAAATCCGCTACTGCCCGCGACGTAACCGTCCGACGAATCACCGAGTGGAATCACCTATAACGAGCCTCTCTTTTCGAATTCCAATATCTCGACGGCTACGGGGTCGCGAGATTTATAGACCAAGCGCGATCTCTTTCCCCGGACACTTGTTATTCGCACTCGAGGCGTTAAGCTGGCTTTATCGCGCGCCGTGGGTACTTTCTCCAACTGTTCCGCGCGGCGCATTAATTCGGCGGGGTGAAATCAAGGCGGATCGATGAATTCCATCGAGTCCCATCAGCCAGAGAAGTTTTCGGCCCCCGGCGCGAGGGAAATTCGATTTTCTTCGCCTTTGAAGCGCCGGGCTTCCTCCGGCGCAACCGTCGCGATTGGAAAAGACTGGCGATCGCGGGGGGAAACGTGTACGAGCGGTCGTTATCGAGCGGAGGGAAGTTTGACGGGCGGGACGCGCCATAAATCCTACCGGTTTCGCGTCCGCGTTTATCGACACGTCCAATTACGGAATTATGTGGCAATTAATTGAAATCGATTAATCCGGTCGACTTATCGCCAGGGGGGGGGTGTTGCAACAACCACTTAACAGGATGGCAAGCATGGTGTTTTGCGGTAGCGGGCTCGTCTTTTTCGCGGGAGCGCGACACGCCCGATACGGGAGCACGGTTTAATAGCGCGAGGACGCGAGGCGACGCGACGCCTCAAATTTCGCAGATGCGATCTCCGCGAATTTGCATAAAGACGCGTGGGGAAGGAGGGCTCGGTTAATTGGCTAGCATCGACGCGAAGAGAACCAGCTTAGCCGGGCTAACAAATAATCTTGATCCAGGGGAAATCGACGGGTCGCTGCGGGATCGATGTCACAGCTGTGTTCAGATCCGAGCAGCGGGCCAGGGTACGCGAGGCCACGTACGCGAGCAAGTACACCCTTATCGCTGGATCTACATACGATCGTTCGATCCGTCGTGGCGCGCACGATGCGACAAACAACGGCGATCAGCGACAAACAGACGGAGAGGAAGAGAGAAAGAGAGATCGGCTGGCTTGCGTGGCTCGCTTCCAGCAATCGGCCGAGCTATTTATGGAAACGACCCACCAATTAAATTACTTCATTGTGTCGGACTGGTCGAGCATATCCGCCAGCGAAATAAGCATCGTTCATTATCGCGGCCCGCCGCCACTTGCCACTTACCACCGCCGTCTCTCCCTATCTCTCTCTGTCCCTCTGCGTCTCCTGACATTTCCTCCAGCTGTTCGTGCGACAAGCGCCCAGATCCTCGCCGATAGATCGCCCAGCGCCAAGATCCAGCCACGATAGTCCGGGGGAAGAGGAGTCCTGCCAGCTGCCCGTCCCATCATCGGGAAACGGTGCGCGCGTAATAACCACAGTGGTACTCACTGGCCGGCAGATTTAACAGAGGGAGGCTTCGTTCGATCGTCCAAGTGGAATTCGGAGCATTGTCGCAGGTCAGGGTGGGAATACTTCTTGGAAGACGAGCTGGACAGAGCGCTGGTCTCGGTCGTTCCAGAGGGACTTGGATTCTCTATTGTGCTCGCAGTGGAGACGGAGAGGTAGATTCTTCTAAGAAAATTAAACGAATCGTCCGGATGCCTGGTGGACTTCTATGCGCTGACATAGCCGTTCCCTCCCGTGGTTATAAATTGCTTTATGGGACAGTCGACCGAATTAATCGCGTAATTAAATCTTGCAATTTGTTCGTAGACGATATCGATTTCTTTTCAGGTAGGGGAGACCGGGGCAAAGTGAGACGAAAAAAGTTTGAAGTCGAATAAAATTTTTCCCTTTCGATAGAAATGTGTGGAAATAGATTTATAATATAATTTGAACATTACTGTTGATAAATTACGAATAGCAATACTTAAAATAAACTTAAAGTATATTAAAATTCAACTTGAAAAGAAAAAGCCAAAACACACCACTTTACCCCATGTGTGGGGTAAAGTGATTTACTATCCGGGGTAAAGTGAACTGCAACAAAAGAATAACTTTAATTAAGTACACAGCTAATTATTAACCCCTTGCGCTGGAATGACGTGTGTAGCACGGCAGCTTCTGTCTTTTTTACACCGTGGTTGTCAAAAACTATGGAACCTTTTTTTAGGTTAGTTTCTGTTCCACCTCGCCGCGTGGCTTTCTAGCCAGCTGACAGGTTAGGCTATTGCGCACCTCACTTGCGCGTCTGTTCTTTGCAGCCATTTGCAGCTCAGTTTACCCCGGTCACTTTACCCCGAATATGTACTCGATGGAAAATGAATTATTTAATAATGTTAGGATTAATGTTTTCTCGAACGCGTGTACATGTATGTTTATAAGCTTGTTATAAACACGCAGAAAAAATTTGGAGTTAAAATAACACATTTAAGACTCATTTATCCAAAAAGCTAAATTGAACAGAAAACCAATCGGAAGTCTCTAAAACTTCATTTTTAATTTTTTAAATGAATTTCCAGTTTTCGATATCTGAATGTGCATAATTATCATTGTGGTATTACACACATTTATTACGTCACCAAAATTTGTAAATATATTCTATTGTTAAAGAATAAATTAAGAAAGCTCATTTTACCCCGAGGTTCATTTTGCCCCTAACACAGCACCTTTCAAATGCATTGTGTCTTAAATATTTCAAGCGCGTCTTGAATTGTTTTACTGTGCTATTAAATAATAATAATAATTCGTGGACTCGGGGCTAAATTGAAGACCGCCGATGGATTCGACTGCTCGGACCCCTACCTTTCCATCTCCCGAAGCCAAACCGTTCGCGTTTTAAGCTGAACACGGGTGAAAGTAAACGGACCCCGATAATTACTCCGACGCGAGTGGTTAATGAGCGTCGTCGTCGGTCTCCCGCCGACGACAAATAGACACGCTGCATCGCCGATGCAATTGGCGATCGGCTCGATAGGCCTGCACCCGTTCCTCCGTGTAGATATATATATATATATATATTTATATGCGCAGCTTGTATATCATGCGGGAGCAGTAATTCATCGTTCGAACCTGCGAGCGCTCGATCATCTCGCACGACCGAGTGCACCGAGGAAAACCGCCCCTGGCTCGTCGCGGGAATCTGTTACGTAATAATGCGGGCGTTATCGCGACGGAGGTCGTTCTCGATCAGTCGACAGCAGGAACCTAGAAAAAAACCACGGAGAAGGTCGACACCCAGACCGATAACGTCCAAGGAAAGCTCTCGACATTGCCGCGTGGCTCTGTGAACAACATTCACTTCCAATTTCCTGGGAAGTTCATTCCACGCGTGATGATTCGATCCAGTGGGTTTTAATCAGTGATTGCATTCCCAAATTACAGGGAGAGTAAGTTGGACTTTGAAACGGCCAGTTTTGGTGACTCAGGTCCACGAAAGGCTCGTCAGGGGATAATCCTGCGTCGAGTTAATTGAGCTTCGATATCCCAATTGCTGGACGAACTTAGCCGCTGGACACAGTGGTTGTTGACCCACCGCAATCACGGCAACCACGACGCAACGCTGTTCTCTAGCGACGAACCAAGGGACGAAGGACAGAGGTCTGGAGTCGCTGGCAGTTACACCAGAATCCCCCGTGTCATTTAGTGGTGGCGGAGGAGCGCGCGATAAAGCTCGTCTGCCGATGGGATCTCTCGCCGGCAGGATGAATCGAGAAGCCGGTGTCTGCATCTCGAGAACATCTTAACTCTGCCGTGGGATGCATTCAGAGAGCCGCTCGCCTCTATTGTCCGCCGCGAGACGACGACTTTATCCCCAATCTCGAGACGGGGGACCCCGACGAATGGGTGAACCCGTGGGTATGAAAAATCCCACCGAAACGCTTTGGTAGAAATTTCGAAAGATTTGTGCGCCGGCTCTCCGTAGAAAGAAGTTTCCCTCGCGTCCGCCTCCATCCGCCACAGGATAATTTGTTTTACATATTTCGGAAACGTTCCACGAAGCGGGGACGGTAGTAGCTCCCGAGCTTATCGCGAGGAGGTATCTGGACAGAAGCGTAGCCGAAATCCGGAGACATTCTTCCTTCGGTATCTATCCAAGCTGGAAGTCAGAGGTTGCCCGCGTGTCTCTCACAATTCCCCGACCTCTTTCCAGGCTTTCGAAGCTTTCGAGGCTTTCCCGGCCAGCTTCCGCTCGCTTTCGACGGCGAGCGCGATTAAACGTCCTTATTGTCGATGGAATTCTTCCAGGACGCCGAATTCGATGTCCGTGCCGTCTTCTGTACGCCCTGACTCCTCGGTATCTCCTCCCTCCGATCTACTCTGCCCGCTTTTGTGCTCGCCTCCCTCTGCCGCGGACAGAGGAACCGACAACAGACGCGCAGAGACGAGACTTTATCTTCCCGGCCTCGCCGAGCCTTTCATTTTTCCACGCGAAACCTTTCAAGCGCTCCACCTTTCTGCTTCCTCCCTTTAAACAACCCCCTCGAAGATTCGGCTTCTGACGGCGGGCGCTTCCGCGACAGGCTCTGCGCGCGACCAGGTCCATGCGAGCCGGCAAGATTACCTGCAAACAACCTTCCGTGGTGGCCTGCAGGGAAAACGGCGCGCTCGTAATCGTTGCCAGGAAATCACGAACCAAGGAGGATCGGGGGGAGCCTTCCTGCCCGCCAGGAATTGTGCTTCCGAGCGAGAAAAAAGAGAAAACCCAGGGTGGAGCCTCCCTTCGGAACGAAGGGGGAACCAGGCTCCGAGATTAGTTGCCATGGCGCGGAGGAAGCCACCGGGGGTAATGGGGTCCATGATTAGGACGAGCTTTTAGGAAACCGGCGTCAGCCCCGAACACGAGGCCGAACGCCGACTCTCCATTCATCTTAAAAATCGAATTAGACCCCCGCGAGTGCGTGCAACCTCCCTACGGCGACTCTATACTTATTAATTATACCGAACAGCTCTCATCCTCCTGACAAGGGAACGAAATACCCTTCGAGTGTTCTGTTCTGAGCTCCACGTATTGGTGATCTATATTATTATTATTATTATTATTATTATTATATAGCCGACGCCGACATCTATCTATCTTCCATCGGTGGAGATTTCAAGAAGGATAAGAATTTCACTTTTACAGTAGCGGGTAAAAATGCTACCACTTTTTCAATCCACCCTGCTTGTATCATTTTTTAACATCAACTCAAAACTGGAGCATGTGCCCAATATGCATATTCTAATAAAGAATTGAACTTAATTGAATTTAACTATGAATATGTATATTAAACCCATACCACAGCTCCAAGTTGATGCTAATGTAGGAGCCGGAAAAAGAGAGCCACCGGCGCCGGGAATCGAACCCGGGCCGCCCGCGTGCTGATCAGCAGCGTTAGCCACACCGCTACGCCGACTCTCCGCGGGGTCATTCCACGCGAAGTCGGACACTTTCCGGAGTAACATTTCGGATTTTGGTGCAACTTGGATATGTTGTAGTCTTTAGGGGTGTATAAACATATCTCGAAGGATTTTTCGAAATGTCAAAAATTGTGGATGTTACAGCTCTTTGAAATATAGTGTTTACTATTTTTCAAAAAATTATAACTGTTGAACTAATAAACTGATAAAAATGACCTTTTGGGTGCTGATAGTGCAGATATAAGAGTACCTAATAAAAATTATTTCACTTAATAAAAACGAATATTTGACCATTTATTTAGCAATTGTTCTTAACAAATGCAATTTTATAGTTGAAGGCACCTTTTTAAAAATTTGGAAAAATAGGAGGATAAAGCCCTGTTTTTCCTTTTTACGGACATGTTTCGAAAAACGTGGACGTTTTAAAATTGGCCAAATGAAAATTAATTGAATGTAACGCTGCGTCGCCCAGCACCGGCTCGACTGGTCGGGCCGTGCGGTACTCGCAGCGGCCAAGCGGCTATATCTGCTATTCTTATACAGTGTTCTCGTAAAGGGTAAGTATTTGTAAAAAAATGAAAGAGGAAAACTTTTACTGTTTTTTATACCCAACATAATACAGTATCTCAATTAATGGTGTTAGCAATATTTTCCTTGAAACGAGGGTGACCTTCAGTTTTTTAAATGGAATGCTATATACTTGATTACCCAAAATGAAAGTGACTGTCAAAACAAATTCACCCATATGGTATACTATGACCTTCAAGGCCACACAAGGTTAGGAATGAAAGAAAGAAACTCAATCTACTATTTCAATATATTTATAACCTTGTGTGGCTTTGAAGGTCATAGCATACCATATGGGTGAATTTGTCTTGACAATCACTTTCATTTTGGGTAATCAAGTATATAGAATTCCATTTAAAAAACTGAAGGTCACCCTCGTTTCAAGGAAAATATTGCGAACACCAAAAATTGGGATACTGTATTATGTTGGGTATAAAAAACAGTAAAAGTTTTCCGCTTTCATTTTTTTACAAATACTTACCATTGTATAAGAATAGCAGATATAGCCGTTTGGCCGCTGCGAGTACCGCTCGGCTCGACCAGTCGAGCCGGTGCTGGGCGACGCAGCGTTACATTCAATTAATTTTCATTTGGCCAATTTTGAAACGTCCACGTTTTTCAAAACATGTCCGTAAAGAGGAAAAACAGGGCTTTATCCTCCTATTTTTTCAAAAATTTTAAAAAGGTGCCTTCAACTATAAAATTGCATTTGTTAAGAACAATTGCTAAATAAATTGTCAAATATTCGTTTTTATTAAGTGAAATAATTTTTATTAGGTACTCTTATATCTGCACTGTCAGCACCCAAAAGGTCATTTTTATCAGTTTATTAGTTCAACAGTTATAATTTTTTGAAAAATAGTAAACACTATATTTCAAAGAGCTGTAACATCCACAATTTTTGACATTTCGAAAAATCCTTCGAGATATGTTTATACACCCCTAAAGACTACAACATATCCAAGTTGCACCAAAATCCGAAATGTTACTCCGAAAAGTGTCCGACTTCGCGTGGAATGACTCCGCGGTCTCTCTACTTCCGAACTCCTATCTAACCGACGCCACCTATGGGCCCACTCCGCACCATAGGCCGTCTTCTCCGAGCGCTCAGCGCCTACACTAAAAAATAGCAAAAATAAAACAAATCGAAAAAAATGGTAACTTTTGTGCCCGCTACTGTGGGTGTCCCTGTCCAAGTCCACAAGCGAGGTCCGCGCAACCGCCTACATGTTGACAATCGCGTTTATACTTGAGTACTGGCTGCACCGACGTCGAAACTCGACGAGGAAGTTGGGGCTACGAGTCGGAGGGATCGGCAGGCAGGAATCAGGACGCGCGAGGGGAAAGACGTGCCTCGGCGATGGCCGTTATCGTTCCGCTTCGAGGACGACGCGAGCCGTCGTTCTCGAAGCGACATCGGTGTCAAAATGAATCGCCCCGACCGAGGAGGGAGCGAGGCGTACAAAGGTGCTCGCCCGAGGGAGCGACGAGAACCTGCTGCTGCATGCGTCCACGAAGCACCTGCGCGCGTTCCTCGACCCACTGGCGAGGAAAACGTCAGAGTCACTTCGTGGTCGCGCGAACCGGGTGGCGGGACTTGCCTGTCCGGAATTGAACGTCAGCGCGACCGTTTATGCGCGTACCTCGCGCAAGTGCACGCCGGGACAGGCGGAAGCTGGAGGACGCTACACCAGTCGCTCTCGCAGAGACAATCCGATTTAGCAATCGCGCATTTCCAGAAGACGTTACGAGCGATCTTCGTGCAACTCTGAGTGGCGAGTTAGGAAATGAATCTGTAGCGATACCTCCGACTCCGCCGCCAGAGGGCCTCTCGACTGTTCCGCTCTCTCGCAAGTTCTCCCTCATCTACTCCTTCGTATACATATATACCCGGCTCGTCCTGCCTTGTAACGCCCCAGCGTCTAAGGCAGGGCCTGCTAGGTAAGCCTAAAGGCTCGTTCAAATTAGCGATGTTTTACTTGACTTCAATTCGCTTGAATTCAAGTATACTGACTTCAAGTTTGTGTTCAGTAGTATGTCAGCTGCCTTCAAGTTATTTTCACGATTACTTAAAGCAAGTTAATGATACCTAAAATAGCGTCAAATGGGGAGGGTCTCCTTTGTTATTCCATAAAATATCCTAGGGTAGATGTCCCGATTACTGCCACCTTAAGATTATAACCGAACTTCATTTAATCATTTCGCGTGTTGTGTAACTTAAAAATTGTTTCAATTTGAAACATAATATTATTTAACATCTCTTTCATTAAAAAAAAATAGTTTTATGAATTAAATCAGAAGAATGTATTAATAATTAATTCAAATTCGCGAGCGATCCTTGTGTACCTATAACTGTCACCTCAAAAATCATCTTGTCCTAGGTACTCCTCACCTCCTCTACTTTACTTAGCTCTATGCTTAGATTAGTTTTGTTTTTGTCTTTAGTCTTAGTTTTTAGTATTTTTTTTTTCTTCAAGTTTCTCAAGTTTGCGCTTGGTCTGTATGATTTTACGAGGTTAGGCCTAATAACAGCTTTAGCTGAGCCTCGCCTTTTCACCTTACTGTATACTAATTGGTGAAATAAACACGGAAAAAAAAATATGAGTACATATATTTTTTTATTTTAATGTAAATCAGAATCTCCATTTAATAATAACTATTTTTTGTACCTTTCTTTTTATACGTTACACTTTTATTACATATAATAAATCCAGTGGCAGTAATTGGGACACTGGCAGTAATTGGAACATCTACCCTATTTCTCATACATTTCTAAAAATTTAGAAATCTTGTCATAACTCCGCCTATTCTTCATCCATTGTTTTATGATTATAACCTCACTTTTAAAAAACAATAGGCAGTCAGCTTACCTCAAGTAACTTCAAGTTCACACTTGTATATACGTTCACAGTATTCAAGCTGTATTTCAAGGCAAGTAAAGTTGAAAGACTCTCTACTTCGCTTGAAGCTTGAAAGGATATTTCAAGTACATTGGTAAAATACTTGAATTCAAGCAACTTGACTCATCCGAACGAGGCTTTACCGACGAGTCCACTAGCAGGCCCGGCTCGAAGCACAACTTACTTTTCCTTCCTTTGACCCTAGCTTTCGCTCATTCTCAACGCCCGCCAAAAATCCATGTGCTTTGACTACCCAAAATTGATTACGTATACACCTGTATGTACCAATTCACCCTCTCGCAGCCGCCCCAACGACCGACTCTTATATAATTTCGTTACATGCTCTTCGAGGCTCTCCCGTTACGAGTTTGTTGGTTAGAAGCCCGAGACTGCAGACACTGCATCCAAGGGACTCGTTCGAGAGGGTCCGTTGTTCCAGGAGCGAAGCACGTGCCTCGACAAAACCAGAGGAACGACGACGGGAACGCATGGCCGGGGAAGATAAAAGGTTGGCGGGCGCGTGTCGCGAAAAAGCCGACGTCGACGAATCTCGTTGACAAAGGGGATGAAGGGGGAGAGTGTGGAACGGGCGATTTTATTGAGGGCGGAAGACCCCCCAGTAGGGACGAAGGAAATTGTAATTGAGGCGTCGAAATTATATTGGCCGGCCTCGCGAGCTAGGCTACAAAACGCCACCGCCCTTTGGAACTTTGGGGAGTTTGAGGCACAGTCTCCCCATTCAAGCTCTCGAAAAATGACAAGTTGCGAGGAATCTCGAGCCCGCAAAATGTGTACATAACAGAGGGGAAACAGGAAACGAGAGAAACGTTCGTTTTCGCCTTCGCTCGTTGGGTGACTTAATTACCACACCATTCAAGCGCAAGCCGTACACCAATCAGCTGGATCTCCGTAATCGTAATTATCGCGTAATTAGCCGCGCGTGTAATAATAAGATCCAGCCTCGAGCCGTCGCTTTTTCCTCTCCATCCGCTCCAAGGTTCCCAATAAAAACGAGCCGGCGAGCTCGAGCGCGTTCCGGCCGGTGGCATTAAATCAGGAGCCGCGCGATTTGCGGAAACGAACCGCGCCACGGCGCAACAACGTACAGGTACGCCCGCCTTTGCGCCTCTCCAAATTCTGCGAAACACTTGGGGCAGCCTTTCAAACGAGCTTGTGATGGATACTCCACGCATTCCCCATTTCCCCGCTTTCGAGTCAATTTGTCCGAGACACCTGTTGTCGCCAGCCACGTATGCGGTACCTACATTGTCTGAAGTATGTCCGAAGTGCTGCGCGGACGGTCGAAGCAGAAGCTGGGATCTCGATCGATGGACCGCGGTACGGAGCGGAGTGATCTTCGGCGTCAGCTGTTAGCACGTGCCGCGGCGAAGGAGAAAAACCGAGCGGCGCGTGTGCGTGCACTTACGCAACGGCGGATGCAAGAAAAGGCCGAGAGGAGAAGCCGAGGGAGGGCAGGAGGCGTGGTAGACGGCGTATCGCGCCAAGACGTAACGCGTTACGCGCAACACTCGCTCGCTTGCTCGCTCGTCGCTCAGCTGTCGCGAGTAACAAGCTCCAGCCTGGAAAGACCCGCTATATTGGCAAACTTCGAGCAGCCGTCCGCCAGAGGCTTCTTTCGCCGTCGAGAAATTATAATTTCTCGGTCGATCACACCTTACTTCCAGCAGAATCCATCGGGCGGCCTAACCGCACGCTCCGAGCAAATTCCCGCTTTTTCTCCTTAGCGTGTGGCGTGCGAAGCTTCTTCAGAAGCCATCTGGCGCCCCGCCAAGCCCTTCCCGATCCATCAAACACGATTCTCTTCTTCCCCGTGCCGCGAATCAGACACCGTAGACTAATCCTACCCCGGCAAGGTCTTAGAAACCGTCGACTAGCGGCCCGCGGATTGCCGCGGAGTCACCGACGAACTGACGCTTCCGAACGAAAAGGCAAACTCCGAGGGCACGACGGCGATTGGAACGGCGGGGCTGGCGCGAAATTACGCGCGCGAACTATCCGCGAAGGGACAAGGTCTCGCTCTCTCGATATTTTATCCTCTTCAAATCCTCCGTCAAAGGGAAAGTGCTCGAGCACACTTTTACCGTTCCCGAGCCCCTTTTTCTTCCAACCGAGCGTTTTTCCATCGCCTCTTCCCTCCCCCGCTATCATAGTTGCATGGGAGCCATCACGTGCAGCTCGCATTAAAACGGAAATGCTTCCATCGATCCTCCGGCTCTGCGCCCCCGTTGCACCCGCCGGCCCCCCGCGCCTTACGACTGCGAACGCAAACCCTCTGAGCTCGGTATTAGCAACGCGCGAGCGGGGACCGTCAAAAATATGCAAATGCTCGGGCAATTACGGCGATCTGTCGAAAATGGATCGCCGAGGATAAGGATTACGATTATTCCGCGTTGCTTTTTTTTCCACCGCCCCTCCGTCGCCCGTCCGTCACGGCGGAATAACCCGAATAACACGACGGGCGGCGAGATTGTTTTCACCGAGCGAGCCGTCCATTAGGAGAAATTAGCTTCGACCTCTGCCCCGCTAGAGGAACCCAGGAAATCGTCGATCGATAGATCGATCCGCAGGTAGGCCCGCGACGTATGGCCACTCTATTCTCTCCTAGGAAGGCAAGCAAACGGAACACAAGCCGCAAATGCCGGAGCTTCGCGAAACTCTCGTAGGACGGTCAATTTTTCAGCGTCTACGCTGCCTCGACTCGGCCGTCTTGTGTGCTTGGCGATAATTTGCCATTCGCAGGGAACAAGGGAGCCACTGTGGGAGCCTACCACCGCGGAGCTAGGAACTCGAGGCCGAGGGAGGCTAATCGTCGGAACGAATACACGTTTTACGCGGCAAGGTGAGAAACGACGAATGGCCGAGGGCGGAATATCGCGTAGCGCTGGCTTCCGCAAGCGGCGCGCGTAATTGCACGCTCCGCGATGCTCGCGACGATCCCTGCATCGGCTGCCCGATCGTAAATCACAGGGATCTGGCGATTGCTAGTCTCTTTGGGTTCGACCCAATTTTAGAAGCTTTTAACGTCATTAAGCGTCTCAATTGCCAGGAATCTTGCCTAGGAGAACACCACGGATGAATTTCATTGGTTTAGACACGGTGTGGCAGTGGAAAGTGTCAACGTTCTTGGCTCCAGGGGAGTGCAAGGTGAAATCAAAGGCTCCACGTGTATTTTCTTTTTTAAGATCGCTCATGAATTTCTCTTTAAGTGGAGAAGAATAAAATTAAAGAGTCGTTGCAGAAAGCACTGTAGATAAATGCCAAGGTTAAAAACAAATTTATTGGAAAGTATAGTATGGAATTTAATTTTCAGCACTTAGGGGAGGGTTGCCTATACTGCCCTCTTTAGTTAAAATGTCCTATCTAGCATTTTGAAACAACCGAGAAAACTGAAGTTTTATCATTTACTTTGTACCGTCCTTATTTTCCTTTATTCAAATTAAAACATGTTGTCATTATTTCGTAACAGCCTAATATATTTTTTTGTAATAGGTGTACCGGTAGGTAATGTATTATTAACGTACCAATTAATTAATTGTTTTAGATAAGATATTATAACCATTTGGAAAGAAGTTAGGTTAAATACATTAGACTGTTTATAAATCTTTACGAAGCACTTAGAGTTTTCTAACATTACTTAAAAGGTAAAAGACGTGTGCTACTTCAAATATTTAAACATATCTCAAAAAATGAAAAAATGCTAGATAGGACTGTTTAACTAAGGAGGGCAGTATATCGTACCACTTAAGACATTCTAAGTTATATTTCATATTTGGTACTAATTTGAACGGAAATGACTATTGGATATTGGAGCTTGGTCTTTTAGGCACCTACTATTATACGCTTAACATTTTGTTCAGAACAAATTAATTTGTTATTAATCTTTTTGTCACATACTGTAAAAGGTACGATTTAGGCAACCGGTCTCCTAAATCGTACCTGCACTAAAAATAGTGCCAATAACAAATAGAGAAGAAACTATTCAATATGCAGTAATGATTATTATATAGTTACATATACATATGTATATGAATCACACACAGGCCGCAATAAACTATGTATATGATATATGTACATAACCTATATAACACACGAGTTGTCAAATCCTACTGGTACGATTTAGGAAACATGATCAATTTATTTATAAATATAAATTTAAACTTTATAATGAATGTAATATGTACTTAAAATGAATGTAAAATATTCTACATTAAACCCGCTTTTAGAGAAATACATAAATACAGGAGAAAATTGCATTGTTTGATTATTATCAGCTAAAATAAACTGGTAAAAAGTTACATCAATCATACCTGATTTTTGTAAATGCTTGTAGCACGCACAAAATAGGGTGTAAGCTCGAAAGGTTTTGTTTCTATTTCTTATTTCGCATTTACTTGATATTTTTATCATCAGACGTCGTTTGTATTCATTAATTTTGGAGAAATTGATGCGGTACGATTTAGGTGACCGGTACGATATTGGCAACTCTCCCCTACAATGTTTTCTACAACTGTTCAATTCGAAGGCCACCTTCAAATGGGGTGACTTTGGCCAGAAAACTGGATTTTGAAACAAATTCCTCCAGCATCTATTGCGTAACAGGTACTATTCTCAGACAAAGTGGCTTGAACAGCTGTAATTGCCTACTTCCAGATGCAGTTTCTCTGAGAGTAATACCTGTTACACGATAGGCTCTAGAGGCATTTGCTTGAAATTCTAGCTTTCTGGTGAAAGTTACCCCATTTGACGGTATCGAAGGATTCCGGTGCCAGCCGTTGCCAAGGGTGTGTGTAAAAGTAAGCGTGACGACACATGTCGATCGCAGCCTAAATATAGTACACGCTGTCTATAACGAGGTCTATTATTGCATACTAGGTACGCGCAGACCGTGAAACAGTTCCGTGACGGCGGTGCCTTTGAGTGTCACGATCGCCGCCTATGCGCTTCGACGTATCATGCCCTCGAAGATAGGGGGGCACGAGGAAAGCCGCGACCCGTGGAAGCTTTTCCAGGCGAATTCCACAGTGCCGGCGGAACGTGGAAGCTGTTAACGATTGGGAATTGCGAAGGAAGGTGAGGCACAATATGCGGAAAATTAGCCGTGATCTACGTCCTCCCATCGGACGAGAACATTGAGAACACCCAGCGCGACAACAGCCAGCCGTAGACGTGGGAAGAGATTGCTCGGTAGGAGTGGGTTGCCCATTCATGTATCCCATGCATAGCCAATCAGCAGTCATTAAATTAGCCATCCCCTGCGGTGACATCATCTCCCGTCTCTCCCTCGATCGCTTCACCCTTCGTGGATCCACCCTGATCGAGCGCTCGCGCGCGCGCGCGCGCCAGATTCGACTGACAAAACCACCCTCTCCTCCACGCTTCTAACCCTTTTGTCGCACCCTCTGCTGCACCGACACCCGAGAGATGCACCGACCGATACGACCTCGATTCCGCGCTTCAGCGCACGCGACAACCTCCCGTCGAGATTTCGGAAATGTTCCTCTAATTCGCGCAGCGTCTCGCGGAACCGCAAAGGAGGATGGTCGCGGAATTTGGACGACCGAGCTGGGATTGGGCCTGGAAGCGTCGCGAAGGTCTCCCTTCGAGCAGAAGTCGAGTATAACAAGGCTGAAAAAACGGAGAGAACAGGGCTGCAGAGATCAGCGTGTCGGGGCAGAGGGTCGTGCACGCGTCCACGCCGCATGACGCATGACTCACGCGTGTTGCACGCGACCCCCCTTCGATCCACGCGTCCATATCGTGGAGCAAGAGCAACAGCAGGGGGAGAGGCGATCAGAGAGACGAGAGAACGAAATGGACAGGCGGGAGAGGGGCACGTACGAAAAGAATAAAGGGGGCAGAGAGAGAGAGAGAGAGAGAAAGAGAGAGAGAGAGAGAGAGAGAGAGAGAGAGAGAGAGAGAGAGAGAGAGAGAGAGAGAGGGAGACAGGAAGGGGATTGGGCTAACGATGGCCAGCGGTAGCCAGCAACCCCTTGAGGATTTCTCGGGCCCCGTACCCCGATGTAACGAAGCCCATCCAGCGTACAGCTCGTGCCATCCTTTCAAAATAGCAGATCGGTTTTTATGCCGCTGCAGATACGGAGGGGAGATGAAACCCGATTAAAACGCAAAGGGGTAATAACTAGCCTCGACGATTTCTACGTCTTCCATCTCTTCTTCCACCATAGATGTAAATATTATTCAGTTGATTCGATGCACTGTGGTCCCAGGGATTATTCCAAGGCAAACAACCTAAAGGTAGGTTTCCCTATACGCGACTGAACGCAACGCCAAGAACTTCAAAGCCGATTTCCTCGGAAATGAAGCGCGATAAAAAAAAAATTTTTTTTTCATTTTTCTTCACTTATGTACCTTGTCACAAGTCGAAAAGGAAGAGTAACTTTTTTTTTATATCGCTCTTCATTTTCGAGAAAATCGACATTGAAATTCTTGACACTTGGGTTTGCGCATCGAACGCTGTCTAAAGATTGCCGGTCGGTCGAAGAGAAAGCAAATGGAGACGGAAGCGCCGATTCGGCCCACGGTCTACGGCTCACACAATGGTGGACCGTGAGGCCATAGCGATTGCAATAATATCGATCAGAAGGGCAGGAACCCCCCGGTGGTAGTTGCACGATTAATGTACCCCGCATCTGTTCCCGTATCCTGGCCGGCTCAACTGGAGACTCCGCGTCGCGCACGACCGCTCAGAGGTGCGCACGTGTGCATTGTGTCGCGCAAACATCGCTACGTGCGATTTACCAACGCGTCCAGCCTTCGGCCCGTCGCCGCCACGGCTCTTATTAAATTACTGGAATCGCCTGGCGACGCGAGTAACCGAGTACCCCTCGAGCCTCGCCGATAACAGGAGTTTAGAATTCGCCGGACACTATTCCGCTCGGCTGCTGTCAGCGCGGCGGAGCGACTTTGCGGGGCTTCCAGCGACAAATCGAGGAATACCTTCAACGGAACAGCGCTCAATCTAGGAGGCCATTGGGAGCTGTGCAGCAAGTGTAGGGCGTGTAGGTATACAGAGAGAGTCGCGCAAGGGTAAGAATACCAAGAGTACGTATTTAACAAGGGTGGTTAGACAATCCGAAAATTCAAAAAATTACCTATGAAAACCTATTTTTCGTTGGTCCTATAGTGGGGTTTTAGGGGGTGAAGTTCCCCCGTGAGAAATATGCAGAATTTTCTTTTTCCTGGAATACATATCTCGAGAACGGTGAGAGATATCGCAAAGAAGTTCGAAGAAAAGTTGCATCTTCTTTTTATATCTACAAAGTTGCGTAAAAATAATTATTAACAGAGCTATACTTTTCAAGTCAGCCCCACCACCAATCCTTAATTCGATAATTATTTTCACGCAGTTTTGTAGATATAAAAGAAAGATGCAACTATTGTTTAAACTTCTTTTCGATATCTCCCACCGTTCTCGAGATATTCCACCAAAACGAGAATTCTGCATTTTCTCAAGGGGTGACATCGATTTTCGAGTTGCCCAAGTTCCGTTGTAAGTTGAGGGAAGCAAGACAAGTTTAGTCGGTGGGCGAGCCGAAGTTCGCGTGGCAAATGCACTCGAGACAGAGGGAGAGGTTCGCGGAGCGACTGTGCCCGTGCTCGGTGAAGCGAAGCCCAGAAGTGGAGGTCCGCGCAGATTTCGCGCTCGCAGATGCTCGAGGGCCAGCGCGGCGCCCCGCGGGGCGCAGCGTCGGACCCCCGTGCATCCCTTAGAAAAGCGAGATAAGCCGAGGAGGACGGGGGCAGGGCCTACGGCGCGCAACGATGGGGAGCCGGCGATATTAAATTGCGGAATGACCAATCAATCGGCGGGGAAGAGGTTCGCGGATGGCTCGGCTCCTCGCGTGCCTCCTATTCCCGCGGATATTGGATTTCTGGCCCGTTAGCTACGGAAAAGAAAGCAGCAGCTCCGCAGAGGATCCTCTTGCCATGCTCGTTTTGTTTCGCCGCGATTTAAGCCCTCCGCGGGCCGTGTCCTTCTTTTGCACCGAGGATGAAAAAGAGAGAAAGAGACTAGGGTCACGGTTTTTATTTTTCGCGGTCTGTCAGCGAGGCGCGAAATTAAAGGTGCGTGCACCGAATGCGAGAGCGTCGGCGTCCAGCAGATCCAAGGAATCGAAGAGAGAAGGAGAGCGCGAGGGACCAGTTTGCAAGGTGCTCGGACCAGGTGTTGCTCCCCCGATATCTCCATCTCCGTCTGCTCGCCCTCGTGTTACAACTTTGTACCTGTAATTTGACTGCGAGGAATCTCTCGCCGGCACCCAACACCGTCCGCTTTTATTCGCCCGCGCCGCTGTATCGCGATCTTCCCTTATCGCCAGCCACTCGATCGAATCGGCTCTCCAACCTGAACGACGTCGCCGCGATCTACGCTTGCTTGGATACTTGAACGCTAATCGCATCTACGTCCCGCGAAAAAGCGCGATCGCGAAGCAAAGTAGAGTACCTCCTAGACTCGCGGAGACTCCGAGTGCATCTCGAAAGCTAGGAGAGCGTATCTTTGCAAGATCGCGAGAAATGAGACGCCGAGTTCCACGGGGTTACCGAGAAGACTCGCGGCGAGAGTTTTGCGGCTGGCTGTACGCTGGAGGTCCATATCGAACGGGCCGTATCGATTAGTCTTGTCCAAAGGGCAGCCTCCTAGGGCAGCACACTTTCCACGGCGAGGGTGCCTCTTTTTCTCCCGCAACGCATCTACCGGGAGGCGTGCAACCGACGCTGGTCGCCGCTGCAGCGGAGCAGGGAGGAGCCCCGTGTAAACGGGGCGCGGGGATAGGCACGTACAAGGGCGAGAGGGTGAGCAAGGTACACAACCCCGAGTTCGGTGGAGCGTTTTACTGTGACGCAATTTTCCATGCATCCTGGACACGTTCTTCGCGGATCAAACGAGTGCTCCGTTTCAGCGGCTCGTGGCCGTTCGCCTTTGATGGAACTCGCGGGACAGCCGGTGGAAAACATCAGCCCCCACCGGTGTCATTCCTCGCAAATCGAAATTTCGCAGAACGAGTGGACCGGTGTCGCGCTGTAGAAATTCGGGCCAGATGGAATTCTGAGAGAGGAAATTGTCGGCGCTGCGAGGCACGATATCCCGAGGATCGAGGTGGGCAACAAAGTCGGGCGAAATTCGAGGGCCTGAGGTTCGAGGGACAGGGCAAAGAGGATACGAAAGCAGGAGGGAAAAAAGAGAAACAGGGTCGCGAGGCCGCGATGCGGTTAGCAATTACGCTACCGAACGTTGCTGGATGAGAAACCGATCGGCGGAACACCCTTCCGGGCAGAATTACGAGATTCCACGAGCTCGGCTTGCCAAAGTCGAGGCCGCGGCGTAAACAGTTTGCTAGAGCTGCCTCGGGGATACGGCGTTTCAAAGTCCAAGTGGTTTCGGGGGCACCTTGCGTCCCGTCAATTTCCTCGATCCCAGAGTTTCGAGCGTTACATCACAACAATGTAATTTTCGAAACGACGCAAGGGAAATTTATTAGACTATGATAGGCTTGCTTAATTTCCTTTCCAAGATGATCAATGGCGCTACAAATAATCCGGCGTTGGTAAATCTCTCGAATTTTAATGCGCATTTCCGAAAAAGGAGACTTACTTCTCTATTCCGAGCAAATCTGTAACCTTGCTAATGCATGTTGTAGGAAACCAGACTTCTCTTTTGCTTCAACCTCCGATTTTAGGACTAATAGCTTGTGCAAAATACTCCCGGATAATATTTATCTTTTCTATTCAGGCTTCAGGATCCATGCATTTAATTGCCTACCTGCTCTATTTTTTGTACTTTCTACTACCCACACAGCACCATAACATTGCAGCAACGTCTCTGCAATGATGCGGTGCAAGATGGCAATGTTGCAACATAACATTGCAGAGACGTTGCAGGTTCAGTCCTATGTCCGCCTTCGCAATATTGCAGGTGTGTATTTTTGCAAAGTTGCGGCAACATTACGAATATGTAGTCCTGCAACGTTCCGGCAATGATTCTGCAACGAAACGGCAAAATTGTGGCAATGATCCTGCAACTCTTCGGCAATATTGCGGTGCGTATCCAGTTAAATGAAACACGCCGTAGAATCCACTCGACGTCATGTACATATTTCGAAAAATTTTGACAAAGTCATAGTTGCTTCAGAATATTGTTGTAATGTTTCCACAAGCTTTCACTAGAGTATTGCACGACGATGTGCGCGCAATATTGCAGAAATATTGTAGGACCGTTGGCACTGGAACATTGCACGACGATGTGCGCGCAATATTGCAGAAATATTGTAGGACCGTTGCCACTGGAACATTGCACGTCGATGTGCGCGCAATATTGCAGAAATATTGTAGGATCGTTGCCAATGGAACATTGCACGGCAACGTTCTTGTAATATTGTAGGATCGTTGCCACTGGAACATTGCACGACGATGTGCGCCCAATATTGCAGAAATATTGTAGGACTGTTGCCACTGGAACATTGCACGACGATGTGGGCGCAATATTGCAGGATCGTTGCCAATGGAACATTGCACGGCAACGAAATTGCAATATTGCTGCAATTTTGTAGGATCATTGCCACTCCAATAGTGCACGACAATATTGCAGGAACGTTCCTACAATATTGCAATGCAACCTGCAACAACGTAACATTGCAGCAACTTCCCTGCAATACTGCTGCAACGAGGTGTGCTGTATGGGTAGCGTTCTTTCTTTTCCTTCTATTGCTTACCTACACTGCCCTCCTTAGTTAAACTGGCCTATCTAGCATTTTTTCATTTTTTGAGATATGTTGAAATATTTGAAGTAGCACACGTCTTTTACCTTTTAAGTAATGTTAGAGAACTCTAAGTGCTTCGTAAATATTTATAAACAGTCTAATGTATTTAACCTAACTTATTTCCAAATGGTTAAAATATCCTATCTAAAACAATTAATTAATTCGTACGTTAATAATACATTACCTACCGGTACACCTATTACAAAAAAAATTATTAGGCTGTTACGAAATAATGACAAACATGTTTTAATTTGAATAAAGGAAAATAAGGACGGTACAAAGTAAATGATAAAACTTCGGTTCTCTCGGTTGTTTCAAAATGCTAGATAGGACATTTTAACTAAAGAGGGCAGTACGTGTCTCTATGTTCGTACTATTCTTCTTTTACTTGTATTCCAATACACAGAATCATACCCGTGTATAACGAACAAATAGGTAAATAAGTAAAAAGTGACTGCGCGTCGTGGAGTCTTAAAAGGTCGAGCGCGCCATAAACCGTTTCTGCGCGCACGCAGGTAGACTAGATTCCTCTTTCGAAACTTTAAACGCGTTTTTCTCGGAATCATATTTTCTCTTCGTTTTGCAGTGACTGGGAAAAACCGGAGGTATCAGTCGATTTGAAAAAAATTCGGCATATATGAAACATGTCTAGTTACGACCTGAACCTACGCATAAGTCTGTAAAAACTCCTGGTTTGTCAAAAAAAAAAATAGAATCGCTCTTTTTCCTGGCGAAAAATAACGTTTCTTTAAAATTTGCCGTTTTGCAGCCACCATTTTTATAATTTTGATTTTTTTTCTTATTCAATAGGTTCAGGGCAGAATAGGGGCCAGGGCAAAGTATAAATTTCAGAGGATATTTCACAATTAAATTTCTTACGGCCAGAATCACTGCAACATTACAGTGGCTCCAAAAAAAAACGCCTACATGTCAGACGACTGTAGCGCTTTCATACATATGTATATAATATTCAAATCATTTCTTTTTTACTGTTTATAGTATTAATAAACATTGCCCAAACGTACTAGTCACAATTTGTGTTCATCTCCTTGTAATTAATTCGCAAAAAATACTTGATTTTCGAGCGATCTGAGTGCCTAGTCCCCTTAAGAAATGTTTCTACAAAGGAAGCGCGAAAAGTTGCTTTTCGTTGCAAGGAACGCTGACTTTCCTCGGAATTAATTCCCCCGGCGATTACCAGCGAAATACAGCGCCGGCTGCTGCCCGTTTTCCAAAAGGTGCGGGCAAACCTTTTCCCCCCTTTCGATCGAGCAGACGAGGAAGCGGAGGAAAATTCAGCTCGATCCCCGGCCAACGAGGCCACGCCGGATGCTGCACTTTCATTAGAGCCGACCAGCTGCCACACGTCCAATGCCAGATAATGGTTCATAAAGAACCGACGGTTATTGTCGTGTGGCGATCTCGCGGTTGAAAAGTCGGACGCTGCGAAAGCAGCTCCAGATAAACGGTCCGGCGCTATTCAAAAAAGTGCTGGCCGCGTCGAAACGCCGCCGGTCCTTAGCATCGTCCTTCCAAGTGCCCGTGAGAAATGCTCCCTCGAGAGGCACCTCCAATTTCGGGGATTTTAAATATTGCCAGTCTCTAACTTGCGTTAACTCGCCCCGCTTTTGGCGCGGCTATATTCAGCGATTTCGAGCGGTCTCGGAATAATGCAGCGGCTGGATGAAATTTAAATGAATCGAGATTGACAGGCGACCCGTTTCAGCCGCGTATATACCTACCTATTCCGACGTCGCGCGATATAGAACGCGTCGCGAAATACCCCTTCGCGCGACGCTTAAGGGGACCTTCCGGTCTAAAAGTCGATTTTTTTTTATTTCATTTTTCGAATGTTCAACCTTTTAGGAACACGTGTTTAAAAGGATTTGTTGAAATTCGTAAGATTCCCGAAATTATAGGCATTTGAGTACCGGCAAAATGCATGGGTAGAGGAAGTGCAGCATATTTGGAATACCAGTTTGTTTAAGACGAATAAAAAATTACGACAGAGGATGGGATCAAATTAAACTACATAATATCATAGGGAAACTAATAAACTTTCATATTTCTGAGTGTCAGTAAAAATAAAAAACAAAAAGTAACTGAAATTTTGGTTTGAATGAAAAATGACAAGAAGTATCGATTTCGTTAAGGTGCAGGTAATTTGGAATACCGGTATTCCAATTTACCTTCACTTTATAAACTTAAACAAAACATGCCGATAATAAAATTAGTTTATTTTATGACGTAATACTACCAATCTTGAAGATGTAGATGTCTATAAGACATTATTTACACAAATGCTCCTAAAAGGTTATACAGGTGACAGATGAAACTGACGCGGTGGTATCCATTACGCGTGAAACAAAAGCATCGGTAGGCTTTGGAATATTCCAAATTACCTTCACCTTCGGTATTCCGAATTAACCACATGGCATCGAAACCGAAAATTTCATGTCACACTTTGTATTCTCGAAATTATCGCAAAACTGGCACGGAACCATAGAAGGAACATGCAAATTAGTCGATTAAGTGTTTAACACTAAAGTTGACATATTTTAACCATGATTGGAACGATTGAATACGCGCTGAAAAAGTTTTGCAGATTGACGTTTTCTTCCTCTGCAGATTAAGTCGAAAATGTAAAAATTGCGGTTCATCCACAAATGTCATTAGTTAAGAGGTCATTAGCCCCTATAATCTACGGTGTTACAAATTAAATAGCGTTAGTAGTTTATTAGATACTTCGGTATTCCAAATATGCTGCACTTCCTCTAACACCCGGCCTCTCGGCACTCACGTAAAACTTTAAACGCGTTTTTCTCGAAACAGTGTTCTGAAAACGGTGGGACCTGTATCTCCAAAAGTTATTATCCGATTCGACTGAAACTTTTTTTATTTTGAAGAATATACTTCTGGCTAGGGGGGGGGGCGCTAGAAAAAATTACAAAAAATTGAAAATTTATAATTTTCAAAGGCGTTGAAAGGACGAAAAATACAGGGAAAAGTGATTTCACACTTCAAGTGTCGTTATTTTCTAAAAAAAAAATGTCATTTTTGTAATTTTTTCTAGCCCCCCCCCCCCTACCCAGAAGTATAGTCTTCAAAATAAAAAAAGTTTCAGTCGAATCGGATAATATCTTTTGGAGATACAGGTCCCACCGATTTGGATCAATTTTTTGACGCCTTGACTTTAGCGACTCCTCAGTGCCGTCTGCACTGATTAATTATAAAACAAAAAATATATTTCTATAATTTAAAACATCCTTAATACAATGCAAAAAGTCCCATTAAATTATATATAGTAGTTTTCCTTTAATTAATTCCTAAATGTCACCTATTTTTTTGGGCTCTAGACCGGAAGGTCCCCTTAAACTTCAGGGATCCAGGTCAACCGGGACCTTGCATCCAGCGGGACGTATCGTTGCAGAAAACCCGAGCTGTTTCGTGTCGATCTGTAGGCGGGAAACGGGACGAGCGCGAAGGGGTAAAACGTTAGAGCAGCGAACGCTGGAAAATGGTAAATGGTCCCGCGTGATAGGGCGTGTCCGCGTCTGGGAATTAGTAACGGCGAAAGGGGGCACCGGAGGGCGAGGAAGAAAGATGGTCTTCAGGAAAGTGGCCGGGAGAAAAAGCCGACGAAGCGACTCCAGCGGCGGTAGATAGAGGATAGAGGACGCGTCGCGAACGTGCATCGAAAAGGGAGCTCCGATGGGGCCCGGGGAGGGTGCGAAGGAGCAGAAAAGAACGACGAGGAGGAGAGGTCGAGGGCTCGAGAAGGGAGGAATAGAACAAAAAAAAAAGACGGGAGATAAAGGACGAAGAAGAAGCAGGCTGCACAGGCTGACCTGGAAACTATCCTGACACGAGGGAGGTGGATCGAGTTGCCCAAAGCGCTCGGCTAGGAGACGTCGCTGGCGAGGGAATTTTGTAGTGCGTACTCTTAAGAACGAACCAGTGGACGTAGCATTTCCATCTCGGTGTCGAAAGAGACATCGAGCCGCGATCCAATATCCCCACAAAGGGATATAAATTATAACCATCGAATTGATTCGTCCGACAAACGGCCCGCCACACCCAATAACTTTTCCCTCGTTACCTCTCTCCTCGTCTCTCCTCGCCCCACCTGTCCCGGGCCTTTCTCGCGTTTATTACACGGAATCGCATGATTTATTCGTGGACGCGCGCACAATGCAGCCGCGCAGGATCCCGCGGGTACGGTTTCTCGTGTTCCTCGAAGGGCATTTAAAATCCTGCTGTCGACGGTGGCCCGCAGTAGGGCGGAGTGGGTCCAAGGGCCCCGCGAAAGGGGCGTTGCTAAATGACGAAACCAGTTTCGGGGAGCGTAAGAGCGTAAGAGCGTAAGAGCGGTAGGGCCGGGAGCCCGATGGTACGATCTGTCGGTGGTTTCCTTTTGGTTTGTAAACCACACCATGCTTCCAGGTCACGGTGTATGGACCGATCCTCCTGTACGCGAACCCTTTCAGCCCTCGCCCTCTTTCTCCCGTCACCGAGCCACGAAGCATCGACACATCGCCTCCCCGTGAAAGGAGCCACCAGCTTGGGGCCAGCTGTGTCGGAAGTCGATCGACGCATCGTCGCTCCAGTTGCTACATAACAGGGTAACCGTCGACACGAAACGGTGGCCTCTGGAGGTGCTCGGAATATCTATCGGCCGTCGCAATTGGAAAAGAGGTTTGTTCGACGGGGAGAAGCGGGCACAGACGCGCCGAGCGCGATGGATAATTTTCCGCCGGCAAAAACGAAGGAACGCGAGCAAAGAGCGAGGCGAACCGTGACGGGATCGTTAAATCATAATCAGGCCCTGCCTGTCGGTCTGCACTCGCGCGTAACTCGTCCGCACGATTATTAATTGTTCCCGTTGAGTCTCCGCTGCCCGCGCCCTCCACCGCTCCGCTTTCCGCCCTGTTTCGCGGCTTTCATAAATATCGGCACCGAGGGCCGGGTTTCGTATCAACATCTGCGCGATCGATCGCGGCTCCTTCCAACGCCGTTTCGCAACGAGCCGTCTTGTTTCGCGATCGGTACCGAGGCGGCGGATATAATCGATTCTTCTCACGACGGAGGAGCTGGGAAACTGACTGTTCGGTGCTCCTCGATCTCGACAGCGAGCCGGGGGATCTGTGGATCCTCGAGCGAACCTTGCGGAATCGCCGATAGGGTAAATCCGGGAGACGCGGTCGGGCCGGAGAGTTGGTCGTGTCGCTATATTTCAGAGTCTATACGTAAAAATGCATTAAAGTGCAGACCAATTACTTCTCTAGAAGCCAAATAGTTGAATGAATAGCGTTATTTCGCTTCCTTCTGTGTTTATCTGGATTTATAGGGTATAAAACGTAAATTGATGTTACATTTAACCTCTTTTGTCAAACAGCGGTTGTACAGAATCGAATTTAAAATATACTTCTAAGTTTATTTTCCTTTAATGTTTGGAATAATAAGATAGTAGAGATATTGAGGGACAATGCAGCCAAAGTATTTGGCCATATTAACTCTTTCTCTCAAAGCTAACGAGAAGACCATGTCTCGCTGCAGAAAGGTGAGATGGTCGAGTTATGATTTTTTTATTATTTTTGTTTATTTTTTATTTTTATTTTATTATTATTTTTGTTTATTTAGTTTTTTTATTCACTTTTGTATTCGTTTGCCTTGCTAATCGCCAGTAGGTAATTCACTTTTTCTTTGATGTGTTCTTTACTTGTTTAGCGTAAACAAATTAAATATCAATGAATCCGTAGTTGTATTCACTCATAAATAATTTTGCTTTATCCTTTGTCGGGAGAGGTGGTCAGATGTCATGACTTCAGTTTTCAACCCGATTTACAGTAAATATTGTCTTAATGCAAATATCGACCAGTTTTTCTGAATCGGCATAAAATTCTGAACATGTTAGGTTTGTTCTGATAAAATAAGTAATATCTATATTAGTTTTAATAGCCATTTTATATTAGATCGACCGCGTCTCCCGGATTTACCCTATATATGTATGTGGAGACTTGCGAACCGAGGCTCTGCCCTGTGAAACGCGATGGAAAATGGTCCGGAGATAATGCGCGAGCCGTGACAACCTGTCACCTGCCAAGGAGACATGGAAAAACTTGGGTCGCCTTGTCAGAGGGAAATTCGTCAAGATTTGTTGGACCTTCGAGCGGCCACGGTGTAAGCGATTCAAAGAAATTCCCAGCGGTTTCCTCTTACGCCGCGCCGGGGCTGTCTGCTCGCGCGACGACTCGCCCGGCTGTTATCGCGCGTATCGATCGGCGCAATAATCGGTGTCGCTCGCGCCGCGGCCACGGCGAATCGCGCGGCTGACTAGCGAAATCGACGGATTTATCGACGTCCCGCGGCAAATCGACACTGACGTATCGCGTATCGGGTTAAATAATCGATCGCGGGGGAGGGGACTTGGCGAGCGTCGTTATTTATCGCCGACGCGCCCCGCGGGATTAAGTTTAACTGTCCTCGCGCGACGAGATCCTACTTCCAGGTGATCGATCCGCGCTCGAGAGATTGCTGGCCGCCGTAGTAGACAAACACCCTTCTTTAAGTCGCCGTTTACTTTGCGTAATGAGAAATATTTCTCGTGGGATTCACCGCATCATTTAAAAATGTAACGAACAGGTGAGCATTTCTAACTAAGATGTAAGAGAGGATCTTAACCGGTTAACTGGCACGGTCCTCTTCACTATTCGGGCCCAAACTGGTACCATCGAATAATTAAGTGAATCACACAAAATTTGGTATACAGGGGTTTTTTGAGTCGCTGAACCGATTCCGGGGGTAATTTCTTTTCATCCGACACCCCCAACCCCTAAAAAAAATAGAATTTAGGGGTGAGTTTGTCAATTCTTTACTGAACCTTTTTTTATTTGTGAAGTTTTCTTGTCTATAATTCGATTGCAGCAGTTACTTTTTTCAATGCCACCCCAACCCCTGAAAAATAAGGGTTCAGGGGTTTAATTTTTTAGTTTTTTTATTTTCTACGAAAAAGTTTCGAATAATTTTATACCTGAATTCTTCATCCATAAATTCCACCGCAAGTGCTTTTTTTTTATCCGCGATCCCAAAAACCCCTATACAGGGTGTCCCACGGGAGACTGGACAGCGGGATATCTCCTAAACTATTGGAGATAAAAGAATAAAAAAAATATGTAAATTAATGGTTCGATGGGGCTGCTAGATTAGCCGCGACGGATTTTTTATTCGCTTATTATTTTAAAAGATACGATGGTCAAGTTCGGTTCTTCAAATGGCACTAACTTTTCTGAAGTCCTGAGTTGATAGTGCGTTCCAAGACGAATTCAATAAGCTTTAATGTATACACTTGATTTCCACTGGTTTTTGAGATATTGCGCTGGCAAATTTGCTGATTTTCACTTGAAAAAAACCTCTGGAATAGCAAGGACCGGGGTCGGTCTTGCAGGCGCCACGGGTGGCAGGGCCTGCTGAAATAGATACCTACCTGCCAAAGGTCTACGCAGGCCAAAGGCTGGACAATTCTTTTCCGTCAGAAATGCTACTTTGGTAGGTACATCTGCGGAATCGAGAAGCGCACCGTTACTTTTATTTCGCACTTGCTTCTACGCTCGGATGGCCGGTTATTTTGGGAGGAGTGCAAGTTCGATTGGTTAGGTTAGGAGGTGTGAAAGTTGCTAGACTAAATTTCAACCATAGGGAGCAGATTGTATTAGAACCAATCGGATTTGCATCCCTCACAAACGGCTGCTCTCTTGAAGAGGCCCTCATCACAGCAATGCCCACCTTCTCTCGCACGGAATACGTTAACGGATGCTTTTGTTTTGATATTGAAGCTCGTGTTTATACTCGAGAGGACCACGCGTCGACAGCGGGCTACCCCTTTTCTTCCTGTGTCTCCCAACGAGGAGTATTGCCGATGGATTGTAGGAGCGTAGATGTCTAGATGCCAGTTATTGAATTCAGGAGACGATAGAAACACTTTATTACAAAACACACATGTACTATAATTAAAGTAAATTGTATTCCTCTCGGGCAGGAGTACTGATAATAACCGAACTTGCGCCCCACTTCGCGCAGACCGATTACGCGGAGGGTAGTTGGGTGTCACACACTGCACAAATGATACAGGGTAATTCTGGAGCAACGCCCGTCAAGGAGATGCGGCCTGGTATCCCGTGGCGAGGACAGCCCTTCGCAGTGCCTCGCCCGAATTTTATGGCTTTTTCCGGAAAAAAAGGTAGGAATCCTGGGCCGAACGTAGCGAATTGAAGGGTTTCGACCCTCGAAGGGTTTGGAATATCATTAAGAAGTGAAAATGTACAGGATTTCAAATGTTTGCTTCTTTTCTTCATCGTATCGAGAAGAAAGTGACGCCAATCGATTCCTTAGGTTTTTCCGATGAAACTGACACAAAGAACGACGTAATTCGGATAATAATGAAGCTAATTTCGTTAATAATAGCCCGATTTACGTGAAATTTGGTATGATTTTCATCGGAAAAACATAAGGAATCCAGTGGTGCCACTATCATATCGATACGATAAAGAATAAAGAATTATTTTATTTCCTAAACAGATACAGGGTAATTCTGGAGGTACGCCCGTCACCCCGTGGCGAGGACAACACCCCGCAGTGCCCATCGAATTTTATGGCTTTTTCCGGAAAAAAAGGTACGAATCCTGGGCCCAACGTAGCGAATTGAAGGGTTTCGACCCTCGAAGGGTTTGGAATATCATTAAGAAGTGAAAAATGTACAGGATTTCAAATGTTTGCTTCTTTCCTTCATCGTATCGAGAAGGAAGTGATGCCAATGGATTCCTTATGCTATTCCGATAAAACTAACACCAAGAACGACGTAATTCGGAAAATAATGAAGGAAATTTCGTTAACAATAGTCTGATTTACGTGAAATTTGGTATGATCTTCATCGGAAAAACATAAGGAATCCAGTGGTGCCACTTTCATATCGGTGCAATAATGAATGAAGAATTTCTTACTACGCTGAAATGAATATTTCACATTTTCACATCGACTGCGGGGGCTGGACCCCAATTCGCTACGTTGGGCCCAGGATTCGTACCTTTTTTTCCGGAAAAAGCCATAAAATTTGATGGGCATTGCGGGGTGTTGTCCTCGCCACGGGGTGACGGGCGTACCTCCAGAATTACCCTGTATCTGTTTAGGAAATAAAATAATTCTTTATTCTTTATCGTATCGATATGATAGTGGCACCACTGGATTCCTTATGTTTTTCCGATGAAAATCATACCAAATTTCACGTAAATCGGGCTATTATTAACGAAATTAGCTTCATTATTATCCGAATTACGTCGTTCTTTGTGTCAGTTTCATCGGAAAAACCTAAGGAATCCATTGGCGTCACTTCCTTCTCGATACAATGAAGAAAAGAAGCAAACATTTGAAATCCTGTACATTTTTCACTTCTTAATGATATTCCAAACCCTTCGAGGGTCGAAACCCTTCAATTCGCTCCGTTCGGCCCAGGATTCCTACCTTTTTTCCGGAAAAAGGTACGAATCCTGGGCCGAACGTAACGAATTTGGGGTCGAGCCCCCGCAGTCGAGGGTGAAAATGTGAAATATTAATTTCAGTGTAGTAAGAAATGCTTCATTCTTTAATGCATCGATATGAAAGTGGCACCACTGGATTCCTTATGTTTTTCCGATGAAGATCGTACCAAATTTCACGCAAATCGGCCCATTATTAACGAAATTTCCTTCATTATTATCCGAATTACGTCGTTCTTTGTGTCAGTTTCATCGGAAAAACCTAAGGAATCCATTGGCGTCACTTTCTTCTCGATACGATGAAGAAAAGAAGCAAACATTTGAAATCCTGTACATTTTCACTTCTTAATGATATTCCAAACCCTTCGAGGGTCGAAACCCTTCAATTCGCTACGTTCGGCCCAGGATTCCTACCTTTTTTTCCGGAAAAAGCCATAAAATTCGGGCGAGGCACTGCGAAGGGCTGTCCTCGCCACGGGATACCAGGCCGCATCTCCTTGACGGGCGTTGCTCCAGAATTACCCTGTATCATTTGTGCAGTGTGTGACACCCAACTACCCTCCGCGTAATCGGTCTGCGCGAAGTGGGGCGCAAGTTCGGTTATTATCAGTACTCCTGCCCGAGAGGAATACAATTTACTTTAATTATAGTACATGTGTGTTTTGTAATAAAGTGTTTCTATCGTCTCCTGAATTCAATAACTGGCATCTAGACATCTACGCTCCTACAATCCATCGGCAATACTCCTCGTTGGGAGACACAGGAAGAAAAGGGGTAGCCCGCTGTCGACGCGTGGTCCTCTCGAGTATAAACACGAGCTTCAATATCAAAACAAAAGCATCCGTTAACGTATTCCGTGCGAGAGAAGGTGGGCATTGCTGTGATGAGGGCCTCTTCAAGAGAGCAGCCGTTTGTGAGGGATGCAAATCCGATTGGTTCTAATACAATCTGCTCCCTATGGTTGAAATTTAGTCTAGCAACTTTCACACCTCCTAACCTAACCAATCGAACTTGCACCCCTCCCAAAATAACCGGCCATCCGAGCGTAGAAGCAAGTGCGAAATAAAAGTAACGGTGCGCTTCTCGATTCCGCAGATGTACCTACCAAAGTAGCATTTCTGACGGAAAAGAATTGTCCAGCCTTTGGCCTGCGTAGACCTTTGGCAGGTAGGTATCTATTTCAGCAGGCCCTGCCACCCGTGGCGCCTGCAAGACCGACCCCGGTCCTTGCTATTCCAGAGGTTTTTTTCAAGTGAAAATCAGCAAATTTGCCAGCGCAATATCTCAAAAACCAGTGGAAATCAAGTGTATACATTAAAGCTTATTGAATTCGTCTTGGAACGCACTATCAACTCAGGACTTCAGAAAAGTTAGTGCCATTTGAAGAACCGAACTTGACCATCGTATCTTTTAAAATAATAAGCGAATAAAAAATCCGTCGCGGCTAATCTAGCAGCCCCATCGAACCATTAATTTACATATTTTTTTTATTCTTTTATCTCCAATAGTTTAGGAGATATCCCGCTGTCCAGTCTCCCGTGGGACACCCTGTATACAATTTTTCTATATCCCGATAGTATTTGAATATTTGGCGGCCATTTTGGTTCGCCATTTTGAGTCTGCTATATTGAAATTTAAAATTCCAATGCTAAATTCAGATTCAGCGACCCCAAAAATCGCCTATATACAATTTTTCTACATCCTGATAGTATTTTAATATTTGGCGGCCATTTTGGTTCGCCATTTTGAGTCTGCTATATTGAAATTTAAAATTCCAATGCTAAATTCAGATTCAGCGACCCCAAAAACCATTACATACCAAGTTTCATTCAAATCGATTGAAAAACAAAAAAGTTATTCCAATTGATCATATATGATACATTGCCAGAATTGGCCAGATTTTTGTTTGATCATATATGATACATTGCCAGTTAACCGGTTAACGTGTCAATAGGGCCGAGTTATGCAGAAAGCTACCAACCCCCAATGATCTAAAATTGAGTAAATTTAGTTTGAAGATTGTAATTGTTAAAAAAAAAAGTAGCTTTATTTCTATCGGGTATAATTTATTTCTTTTCGTTGTTTTGCAATGCTTTATAAAGAGTTATTTAATGGCGAGTTGTATAATTTATATTATTTTAAATTCTTAAGCCCACAATGCAACTATGACTTGGCAGTTTTAATAATTGTGTAATGTAAGAGTTGTTCTATGAGTGGATAATTGTTTGCAAAATAAAGATCATAAAATATAATTATGGGATCCGTACTGTGTTCAACTAATTTTTTGTCATTTTGACTTGGCCCAGTAGTGATAGAGTAGGTGCTACTCTCTCCACGTTTGTTTTCCTACGTACACTGATGCGTATATATCCCGCAAATAAATCAATAATAATAACTGCTCGCGGATCGTATCAAAGGGAGAGCACGGTCCCGCTATTATCCAAGCGTGCAGACCTGATAATGCCACTATCTAAGCTCGCGGGAGATAAAGCAGAAACTATCGTCGCCATTACGCGCGACGTTCGCGTACGGCCTCCGATTCTTTGGCCGCGAGTTTTTGCGCGGCAGTGCAGCCGACTCTGATAGGTACCGCGTCGCCGCGTCTCGCGGCACTCTGCATCAGCTGATCGAGCGAAAAACTGTGCGACGGAGGAGAAAGTACAAGGCTGAACGTCGCGATAAAGCGACGACGATTAAGAGCCGCCTAGCTGCACGCTATCCCCGGTCCGCGGGACAATCGCGCGCGGTGATAATCCTTCGCGACTACCTATCTGGGGCGTCATTAACTCGGCTCGCCCACGTGCGGCCATTCTGCTAATTACGCGCGCACCTTGATTACGCGGAGACAGCTGCCGCTTCCGCCTCTATCCGTCGCCTTTTTCCGTGCACAATGCGCCCGCGCGCGCGCGCGATAACGGAGATTAGCTTTGAGGACAGTGGAGGACCTACAGCGATAAGGAGACGCGCCGAGGGAAAACGGGAACGAAGATCGAACTCTCTCTCTCCTCTTCGATTCTGCTTTCGGTTTGAATGAGATTACCGAGGAAGTTGGTGCGCCGCGATGGCAAAAGTCGCGACTCGGGTGTAGAAAAAGCAGCGGCCGTGGTCCACGAAGAAGTTTGATCGGGGGACGGACTGGGATGCTTGGAGCGATCTCGAAGGAGCCGAAGGGAGTCCTGTCTGCGAGGTTTAGGTCCCAGGCGAGTTTGCACGGTCCGCTCCACCGCCCGGGCGGATCCTTTTTGCAATTAAAAAACCGGATGGACTGGTTCCAGCCTCGGACATTCCGCAAATTCTGACCGCGAAATCGGCGAGGTGGAGGGACCGAGCCGGGGTGAGGTGGGTTCAAGGGATAAATAGCGGGGTTAGAGATCTCTCTGTCCCCTTCGCTCTTTTTCTTCTCCTTTTTCTCTCCCCGCTCTCCTCTCGCCGACCCTGCCGCGCCTCCACCGGCTCGTTTTGACTCCACGGGATAGGAAATGAAACTCGTTCCTGGACGCCCGCGACGTCGACCTAATAGACCCTCCGCTAGGTGAGCCACGGACGGGGCAAGCGTGAATTTTATTCGAGCGACGAACAAGATAGCCTGAGACGGGCTACCAAGCCCAGTCCCTAAATCTCCGATTCGCCACGAGCGCGTCATTCGAGGGCTTAGCCGAGCCTCGAGAGTCGCGCTCCGCGCGATTCCTGCAACTTCGATGCGGAGCTCGAGAGCGAAATCGCTCGGAATGGAATTACCCAGCGCGTTGGACGCGACCCAACGGCCAACGGAACCAGCTACCGCCTGCCGCCAGCCCGTCGAGCGATTACTGCTTACAGCTAATTGATCGTTAGTGGTATTCGTCGAAAGGGAAATGGCGCTGGCGCGGCGGAAATTGCGACCAGGGAAAACGGCGCGAGCCCCCTCCACTATCGATACAGAATCGAGGACTCGGTGATCTTAAGATGCTACCTTAAGGCAGGATACCACCTTTGACTGCGATTTTGGAGGCGTTTTTCATGAATTTTTTTTGCATACAAAGAATGCGCAGAAACAAAATCGGTTTCAGTCATTCATTAATGTAACTTTAATCTGTAATTACACATTTTTTGAAACTGAAAAAGTGAAAAATAATCTCTTGTAGGTGGCGCCAAAATACACTCCTTTGGAGGAACATCGTTAGACGGCGTGTCAAATTCCGCTTTGTACGTGGCTCTTAGAAAAAAAACCAAAGAATGTTCCTATTGGCAACAATATTTTTTAATGCTGTACGTAGGGATTTTACGAAATTTCGATTTTTAAGAAAATGGCGGCCATTTGAACAAAAAGGTCAATTTTTTTAAGGTAAAAAAGTTTAAAGAAGTTTATAAAATTGCGCACCAAAAGAAAAATAACAACGCTACAGCAAAAGTCCTACGTACATCGTTAGATTACACCACGGGGAAGAATTGTGCAAAGTTTCAAGTCAATCGGATGAAAATTGTAGGAGTAATCTGACACGCCGACTTGGAAAACATCGTTTCGAGAAAAACGCGTTTAAAGTTTTATATAGATTTATATATCTGTTCCAATCCGGTTTTTACACAAGAAAAAGGTTCCGGTCACCTTTCTAATGAATGAATTTCGATTCTATACACTTGAAAGAGTACTTTGAGAACAAAAAAAAATTTTCAATTTTTTTTAAGTGCGAAGGTGGTATCCTGCCTTAAGGTGGCGAAGCATTTTAAGAACATTCATTTTAGTAATTTTATATTTTTTACTTACTGTAGAAATGTAGTTTAATAAATAGAAAAAAGTTTTCTTCACGACTATTCGATCTCGTAAAATAAATTAAGAAACCCACTGAAAGTCTTCGAGTTACTGATTCCTCGCGACGAGATTCGAGTTAATTACAGCGATCCTCGTTACGCGGATTAATCGCCAGCCGTTCGACTGAAAGAATGCTATATATGTAGTCCAGCGGGCCGCCGATGGAGGAAAAGTGAAAAGTCAGAGGCGACGGCGCATTTGTCTCGGAAGCAGCGGGACCGAGCCGTAAATTATGTAGCTGGGCGGTGAATTAAGGGGAAAATAAAGGAGCAAAAGCGGAGAGAGAAGCAGGCGTCAAGCGTTGCCCGGTCCCCGATCGAAACCAAGAGAGCCAGGAATAATGGCAGCGGGCATACCTATATCTTTGTGCGCGCTGCGGCTCGCTAAACAAATTGCAACGGCCGACATTATCGGCCAGCATCTGCGTTGCATAAGCCATTTTCGCGCGAACGCTGGCTCGCGTGCGACTAAAGTACGCGCTACTCCGTTCCCGACGCGTGCAAGCCTGGCCGACGTTTCGAGGGCCGGTCCCTTTAGCGCAATCGATTCCGGGGGAGGCGAAACTTTGCGGCCCCCCCCGTTCCCTTTGAAACGGGATCAAAAGAACGCGGGGTGGACGTCGAAACTGCACCGAGAAGCGTCAGAGGACGCGTGGATTGCGAGGGAAGGGAGGAACGGTGACAGAGAGAGGGACAGAGTTAATTGGATCGGATATTTCAGCCCGGATGGGAATGTCGGCCCTGCCCGATCCCTTTGTCTAGTCACTCTAGTCGCTTGCCTACGAAACGTTCGCATTCTTCGCCGGTGCAGCGCGCGCTGCACTTCTGCAGCCCGGTTGCATCGCAAAGCGAGAACGGGTCAGTCCCGTAGGAGCCTCAATACCGATCGAACACTCCATTCTGCTAGCGGCTACGTCCGCCAGGCGCTTAAAGGGTTTTAGCGTGACGACTGAAAGAAACTTAATTTTTTGATAATTGAAAAAAGAAACAAACATTGCACGTAAAATTTTAAACGTCTGTAACTTTATTCTATCACCTTTTAACCCTCTAGTGCATAGATTTTTAATTCAGTTGGAAAAATTGCTTTACTCTCATTTGGGGATGAAAAGACCGAATCCGATGTCAGTTTTCAATTTGGAGGAAATAATAATAATAATAATAATAATAATGTTTGCAGCGTGTGTAGCTGAAAAATGCACTTCAAACTAGATTTCTGTCAAATTGAAGACTCAGAGTGACATGTTTCTTAGACCGATATGTGCGCTGTGGCACTATTTTTGGGCTGGCAAATGAGAATTCCCAACCTCTGGACTAAACAGGTGCCCGCCTTAGGGGGACCTTCCCGTCTAAAAGTCGATTTTTTTTATTTTTTTTTTTTCGAATGTTCAACCTTTTAGGAATACGTGTTTAAAAGGATTTGTTGAAATTCGTAAAATTCCCGAAGTTATAGGCATTTGAGTAGCGGCAAATGCATGGGCAACAACCAGTCACGTAAAACTTTAAACGCGTTTTTCTCGAAACAGTGTTCTCAAAACGGTGGGACCTGTATCTCCAAAAGTTATTATCGGATTCGACTGAAACTTTTTTTATTTTGAAGGATATACTTCTGGCTAAGGGGGGAACTAGAAAAATTACAAAAACTTGAAAATTTATCATTTTCAAAGGCGTTGAAAGGACGAAAAGTACAGGGAAAAGTGATTTCAAACTTCAAGTGTCGTTATTTTCTAAAAAAAAAATGTCATTTTTGTAATTTTTCTAGCCCCCCCCCCCCTACCCAGAAGTATAGTCTTCAAAATAAAAAAAGTTTCAGTCGAATCGGATAATATCTTTTGGAGATACAGGTCCCACCGATTTGGATCAATTTTTTGACGCCTTGACTTTAACGACTCCCCAGGGCCGTCTGCAATGATTAATTATACCACAAAAAATATATTTCTATAACTTAAGACATCCTTAATACAGTGCAAAAAGTCCCATTAAATTATATATAGTAGTTTTCCTTTAATTAATTCCTAAAAATCACCTATTTTTTTGGGCTCTAGACCGGAAGGTCCCCTTAAGGCAGGCGTATGCACTAGACTTCACTAGAGGGTTAAGACTCCAAACAAAATTTGTGAGTAAAAATATCCATTTCTACGTAGTCCTTCCGGATTGCCGATTCTTTTTTTCAGCTCGAAGTCCTCTGGATTCTTACACCGTGGAATGTTGCGACCGTCGAGCGTTCCGTTTCACCGGTGGATGAGGATCAAAGTTCGCGGTGATTATTGGCGGAGAAGGAAGGTGTGCCGCGGATGACGGACTACCTACGCGCAAACGGCAAACGAGTCGCGTTTCTTTCGACACCCGGGGAAGGGGATGCTGCTTTTTCTATGAGCGATCATTTCTGCGCGGTCTCCGAAGGCTCCGCCGATGCTTGGACGTTCGATGTGGCCAACGGGCAGCTCGGTAATTGCGTATTCGTCGCTGTGTCAACGATTTGAATGAGAGAAGCGAGAATCAAGACAGCCGCGTTCTGCGGATAACCATTAGCTGGCATGCTCGCGTCCATAATGGGCATGTTATCAATATGTAATACTGCGAGCCGCAATTATCGAGGTCGCAATTATCATATGTAAATAGCGAGCTCGGGTCGTGGCATGGAACGATGCCCATGAGTAATGGCCAGCATCGGTACAAAGGAACACAGCTTCGAGAATGTTGCCGATCTCGGGGCAAGTTTGGCTGCTTCGATACAGGACCAGAGACCCTCCTTGTTAGATTCGAAAGCACGCGATTAGAGCGCGCGTGGAGAGTTGCTTCTAAGCCGCGGGGACGCTAATCGTAACGGGACAAGAGTGACCACGTCTTCGGTGCTTGAAGAAACGAAGGAGAAAATGCTCCGAGAAACGATGCACTCTTTCGAGATCAAGTCGGAGCCGGGTTACAGCAGAGCAGAATCGACTGTGCAGTTCAGTGGAGCGAAACTAGAAACCGGAGCGGAATTTCAGACAACAACGGGCGGGCCTCTATCCAGGTCAGCTGGAGATGGTAAATTTCAGCGTGATCCCGCGATGGGGAGAATTCTGTCGCCCGATAGACTCTAATACACCTTCTTTCGGGGAAACGGGAAGAGCCCTTTGATGCCGGCTCCCGACTACTTACGTAGAAGGAATCGGCCGGTGGGAGTCGTATCTGCTCGCGACCGAGCACGGAATGCAACGCGAAGAGAGTGAAAGCCCAGAGAGCACTTCTGCCTGGCCGTTGGTGAGCGCGAAAACGGAGCCGCTTGCGAAAGGCGCGCGTTGCAAAACGCGGGGCAGAACCTAGGCCTAGGTTGCAGGCCTGCTCGCGAGCCAGATAAGCGATCTGGAAACGAGCACAAACGCGGCGGGCCTGGAAAACCTTCGAGAAATCACGCTCGCGAGCTTGGCCGTTCTTTATTTTCCGCTGCGCCGCGCCGTCGGCCGGTGCAAAATGCGCGCCTAATGAAATCGGGAACGAGCGTTCCCTTGCCCACGCGTGGCCACGCTCCGCGGATTTACCTTCGATGACGTCAGCCTTCGTATTCCACTGCAGTGAAGTGCAGTGCTCGTCTGTACGCAACGGTGACGTATTTCCCGCCGCGTAGAAAGCCAGTGACGTCTACAGTGGCGCACTCAGGATTTAATCTTGGGGGGGGGGATTTTTAATGCAAATTCAATAAAATTCATTAGGCGATTATAAAAATTTATTTAATGAGTAAAAAGTAATGACAGTAGGGGAGACTGGGTACGGTTGAAACAAAGCGAATATCTCGACACCGTGCATGAGGAGGTGAGGGCTGCAAGGGAAGAACGAAGCGGGCGACAAGTCGAAACACGAAGTTTAGTGTTGCGTCGCTCTTCGCGCGCTGTGCTTGTGTATATAGGAGGCCCCATTGTGTTTTTTGACGGAAAAGTAAGTATTTTTTGTTCGTACATTTTTGCAATTATTGTGGTTTTATTAAAGTTAGAGTATTGAGAGTTTTGTATCGTTTTAATTGAAGTGTGTAGAATATGGCTGTATGATTAGTTTTTATTGAAATTTATTATCATTCTTACTGTGAACCGTTTTATACCTGGAAGGGGGTTTGGGGACAGTTGAAACAGTTTATTTATTTAATTTTCTTGTTTCTTAGTTGTGATTCCGAATGATCTCGTAACCACTTTTAAGTATTTTTGTATAAAATATTGATTTTTATAGAAATAATAAGTCTTTAGTTTTTTCTTAACCTATTTTATAGCTGAAGTGCTAAAGTTTTTTTTTTAAAGCTGTTGTAGTACACAAACATTACAAAAAAATAATCGTCACCAACATCTGATTATTATATAATTTAAGTTGTACTTAATATAAACCTTTGAAGGCTGATTAAAAATAATGTTAGATTTGAATATTAATAAAAAAATATTTGTGATGTTCAACTGTGCCATTACGAGTCGTAAAATGTTATTAGACGATGAATAAAACATGTTCATTTATTATATTTTGTATTATTTGCATGTGTTTCAATTGACCCCAGGCACTGTTTCAACCGACCCTGGCATTGGGACGGTTGAAACAAATTACATTTTATTTTAAATTTGATTTTACACATAAAATACAATACAGTGATCCAGAGTTGGGCATTGTTCGGTTAAATTTTTATTCGAATACGGATACGTATAAATCCCAAGATTTATTCGCGAATAACGAATGACGGTTTTATTCGACGAAAAAATTATTCGTTATTCGCGAATAAATCTGTACCGTTATTCTAGCCAGATTCATTCGGATAAGAATTTATTCGTTATTCGACCTGAATGAACGACGAATATGTGATACCCGGCATCTATCGATGGAAGTCTGTCTGTACTGTGTCCAACATACGTTTGGACGTGTGTGTCTGGAAGTGTGCGTATACGTCTGAACGAGCCGAGGAAATATGCATATGTGAATATTCGCATGACTAATTGTATGTATTTAAAAACGTTCAATGAACGCTTATAATTCGAAGAGATTGATTTTTCATTAGTTTAAATGGATTGTCGTGAGCAAATTTTATTTAAAATAAATCAAAACGCCACTCTATATAGTACCGCGGTCTTACATCTTCCTGCAAAGTGCGACCTATGACAAGAATTACTTAACCTAAAACATTAGGTTTCATGGGTGTCAGTCAGTGGTGTCATGATACATCGCTGAAATCACGTGATCATTTTATTCGTCCGTTGACTCGAATAAATTATTATTCGAATAAATTTTCAGTCGAATAAAAAATTATTCGTTATTGTCGAATAATGTCATTTTATTCGAATTTTTTATTCGAAGATTATTCGAATAAAAATTTATTCGCACAAATTTATTCGAATCCGTATTCGAATAAAAATTTAGCCGAATAATGCCCAACTCTGCAGTGATCTCAAATAACATTGCCCATTAGTAGACAGATATGTGGTCTTTTATTTAATATATTTCTGTCATCGCTCGCTTAACTAATCCCGATGCAATGGACGATAAACGCTAAAATGTGTCAACCGTACCCAGTCTCCCCTAAAGAGTAAAGGGAGTAAAAAGTAAAGAGAGTAAAGAGATTAAAGACTAATCAGTTTTCTGTTCTTTTTACAAAGCCCCTTCTTTGAGGGGTGCCAGGGCCCCTCCACCCCCCTGTAATTTGAAATTTCCATCGCCTCCTCTGTCCGTGACCATTACTTTCGTTCGGGTCCCGAGCAGCGTTTTCGCTACGTAACCGCGGCTCTCTATTGGATTCCACGAGAGCAAGACGATCTTTTGCCCACGTCGCAGCCTCGCGTCTAAAGGTTCTCGCGCGTACACGGCGCGCCACGTAGGGGTATATACGATGCACTGTGTTTGCCCGTTGTCGCGATTAATCACTGCCCACGTGGCTGCCTCCGACGAGAGCTCCTCGAGGCCCTCGCTCGCGAGACCGTTCGAACCGTACCCCTTTTGTCATAAACGTCGAAGTTTCTCCGCGAATGAAACACAGCCCGGGCCCGCCGGATCACCGTAGGTGGTCGTGGATCGTCCTTCTCCTAGCCAGTACGCAAACGGCGCGTAAAATCGCTCCCGTCGTTCCCAGGCACCGGAGGTAAACGATTCCCGGGAAATTTGATCCGAGGGACTCGTGGATGCCCCTCGAGGACCCTGCCCTGTATAATTACGCTTTTGCTGATCGTCTATAGTCTGCGGCCTGCCCAGGTCCTTTCAGTGTCCCTTATTCGAGCTCCACTTTCAATTCGGATCGAGGTCGCGTGGTTTTAATCCGTTCTGTCTAGGACCGAGGACTCTTTCAGCGAAAGGGGCTGGTGGTGTCTCTGCGATTAATAGGCGAAGGAAGTTGCGTGGGTTCGAGGATCTACCTTGCCCACTTCGATGCGTTTGCATTGCAGCTGAAGCGAAGTCGATACCTGTGCAAGGGGGAAAGGTTAATCGAAATCAGCGATCGAGTGGCTTCCGGGAATGAGCAGGGGGTAGGATGGAACAAGAGCCGGCCGGAGATAAATCCAAGTCCCTGAAACGACGCAACCAACGCGTAAAACAGCGCCCCTACTTAGTCCTGGAGAAACGTCCAAGGAAGCGCGCGCGCGCGATGTAATCGACTAATCGTTCGGTAATCGCAATTGCCCTGGTCGAAATTGCAATCCCGGAGACGAGGTGTCGAGTGAACGGAGACCACCCGAGGTAACGAGGGCCATTATGGTGGTCAATCTGCTTGATGGACCTCGACGAACTTCGATGAACTACGTGGAAACAAACGTGCAGATGGAGAAAGGCTGCTTCCTGGATCATACGCGATCACACAGAAACTGCGACCTGGGTAATACCTATTCCAAGTGCCTTGCCTGTTTCTCCGGCTCAACTCGCACTTTTAAATCCAACGCGTACCTATAGGGTTCTCCTTATATTGTTTTTCCTTTCCACTTTTAGTGTCTCTGCTATATTGTCCCTTTCTAGCGTAGGGACTTGTATTCCTAAATGCAATGGCGCCCCCAAAGAAGGGGTTCTGTAAAAAGAAACGGAAACTGGATTTTATCCCTTAAATAAATTTTTCTAATCACCTAACGAATTTTATTGAATTTGCATTAAGAATATTTTTATCCCTTCGACTCGGCTCTCCCCAAGATGGAATGCTGGTACAGGGACACGCCAACTGGACACGGTAATTGGACCGAGGGGTGGGATCGGTCGGTCGGGGATCACGCTCGAACGGGACACCCGTTAGAACGGAGGCAGCCCTGGAGAACTTGTTGCTCGAATCGAGAGAGGGCCAGGCCTCGAAAAGGGCCGCTAGGTTGCCGCGTATTGATCCAACAACCGGCTACACGCTCGTCCGTGCATCGCTGCATTACCGCTGCCATGTACCCAGTAACAGCCGAGCCAACGAAATCGGCATAATGATAACGATAACGCCGACTTTACGGCACCGTAAAACGGACAGCTCCGATGACACGATTACTGTTAAGAAAAAACCCAGCCTGCACCGCGGCGAATAATGGGCGAGGTCGAGCATTGATTGCCGCGGTAGAGCCTGGCCCCAACAGCGGCAATTACCATCCGGAAGACACTTAAACGGAGGAGATACGGTGCCGAGGATTGTCGAGCACGAGTGTCGAATTCGGAATAGTACATTGTACGCGTACCTGTACGACAGAGCAGCTCAGCCGTACAGAGATTCGTTAAAAAAGGAGCAGGTCTGCGGAGAGTGGCTCGAGTTTCTATGTACGTAATTCGATTGGAAACAACGCTGCCCCGAATCCGCGGGCAAACATTCGAGGAAATCTCTGCCGAAGGCTGAGTGCTCGGACCGATACGGAATACGGAGTCCAAAGTACCCGGAGCTTACTCAACGGCTGCGGTAACACGAGCGAGCGCACAACGGGCTTCGGATTGCGACGGTTTCGGGAATCGGCAGCGAGCCTTGCACCGCGCGCGTTCACAATTGCATGGAAGCCTTGATTAAGATTCTTCGCTCTCGGGCCGGATCGATCGAAATCGAGAGCGACTTCCTGCGCCCGCCGTTTCTCCGCGAAGCTGCGGAGTCGGGCAGCGCCGCGAGGGAAGCGGTCGCCGATACGTGACGCGCACCGTGAAATGATAATGATTCCATCGAGCCGTCACGCGTCGTCGACGGCATTTCAGAGGCGCTGCGTTTCCATGAGAAATCGATTTCTCCTGGCGTCGAGGGAAACAGTCCCAGCCACTTTTCCCTTCTTTCGCGGAGCAAGGACGTCGTCGAGACTTCCGCGTGGTCCTCCACGACTCGTTGCCATTTTCCAAGGATTCGCAGTGACGAATTTTCGAGAAGCAGAAACGGCCCAAGCGATCCAGACGATCGATGTTCCACTCTCCCTCCATGCTGTTTCTCAACGCCACCCACATCCGCGCGCGTAGGGGAGAGTGGGGTAATCACGAACGCGGGGTAATCGCGAACGCGATGTTTACGGCGTTTTAATAAATAAAAACTGATGTTCCCTCTCCACTAACTAATAGTTTAGGTCGGCAGACGCCGGGCAGAGTGTAGAGGAAGTGCAGTATATTTGGAATACCAGTTTGTTTAAGACGAATAAAAAATTACGACAGAGGATGGGATCAAATTAAACTACATAATATCATAGGGAAACTAATAAACTTTCATATTTCTGAGTGTCAGTAAAAATAAAAAACAAAAAGTAACTGAAATTTTGGTTTGAATGAAAAATGACAAGAAGTATCGATTTCGTTAAGGTGCAGGTAATTTGGAATACCGGTATCTGTTTACCGTCGACATTCCTAAAATATAGATATTTTGAGGAGATATGTATACCAGAATATTTATAAAAATGCTAAGAACGGTTACATACTGCACTCGCTCTTGGTTCACACGTTTCTACCAATCTTGAAGATGTAGATGTCTATAAGACATTATTTACACAAATGCTCCTAAAAGGTTATACAGGTGACAGATGAAACTGACGCGATGGTATCCATTACGCGTGAAACAAAAGCATCGGTAGGCTTTGGAATATTCCAAATTACCTTCACCTTCGGTATTCCGAATTAACCACATGGCATCGAAACCGAAAATTTCATGTCACACTTTGTATTCTCGAAATTATCGCAAAACTGGCACGGAACCATAGAAGGAACATGCAAATGAGTCGATTAAGTGTTTAACACTAAAGTTTTGACATATTTTAACCATGATTGGAACGATTGAATACGCGCTAAAAAAGTTTTGCAGATTGACGTTTTCTTCCTCTGCAGATTAAGTCGAAAATGTAAAAATTGCGGTTCATCCACAAATGTCATTAGTTAAGAGGTCAGTAGCCCCTATAATCTACGGTGTTACAAATTAAATAGCGTTAGTAGTTTATTAGATACTTCGGTATTCCAAATTACCAACAGTATTCCAAATATGCTGCACTTCCTCTAATAAATACAGAACGCTCATGCTATTCGAGATAAACTCAATTTATTATTTTCATCATATTTCAAGTAATTTTCTGTCCATTTTCAATTGCATGTAATTACTGTTCAATTAATGATACATTTGGGATTTTTTTAAGTTAAAATAAAGCACTTTTTTACCAACATTTTGTGACCAAGGCGTGGCTTGAATCGTGCTTCTAACCCCTGAAATAAATCCCGTTTTATTTTTGGGGTAATGACGAACATCTCGGATGGGGTAATCTCGAACCTTCGAGATTAGCAATGTTAACCGATTTTGATGAAATTTTCAGCATGTATAAAACGTACTTAAATCTACAAAAGGGATTTTTGAATTTTCATTACAGGCTCAGAATAAAAGTTTAAAAAACAACCTGTTTACTATTTCTGACCAATTGCAATTTTTTTCTAACGCACAAAAAGTGGGATTTGATAAATACATTAGGTATAGGTTGTAGCAACATATTTTACAGGTTGACCATTGAAATCGCGCTTTCTGTGCGACTTCTGTGATATTTAGCACCCCGTTCGTGATTACCCCACGGCAGTCGGGTAATCACGAACACCAACGGTTTTCCTTTTTCACTATAAAGTTGATTTTTATTATAATTTTTCCAAAATTCGTCACAGTACTTTATAGATGCATAGTTTAAGTATGTTTGTAAATAATAAACAAATTCATTTCTCACACAGTTTTCGTTTTGTTTGCTTTTTGGCTTAGGTGTTCGCAATTACCCCACTCTCCCCTACCCGAATTTTTGCAGGGGAGCTGGACGAGCAGGAACGTTGCCGCGAGGTGAGCGCAACAGCCTCTAAAGCTTTCTAACTGCAGTTGCGACATCGTTCCAGCGGCGTTTTTGCGGCAACGCTCATGGGAAAGCCTCCTCCCTGCCTCGTGGCCGCCTCCGCGTCCACCTCCTCGGTAAACCGGCGCGTTTTACACGCCGCACACAATGCGCGATTTTTCCTACTTTCATCCGCCCACGTGCCGCCGCGAGAGAAAGGGAAAAGCCCGCGACGCGCGCTATCTGTCCGAGATACCGACTTTATCGTCCACCTCCGACCGTCTATAAATCTAGACGCTCATAATTGATCGATAACGGGTCTATCTGTCAGCGTTTTTGCATTCCCTATTTCGGAAGTGCACCGTTAATCACGTACGAGTGCCGGATTAAGCAATAAGCAAAGGAGAAAGGAGAATTGTACAATCTAACTTTTGTCAGAAAGGCTCCGCGCGCAAGATTCGAAGCTAAAAGGAAGCTTTGAAAATTGCTTGGAATCCCACGCGTAATCTTAGAATCGACCAACGTCCAACTAGCAGAATGGCCCAAGGAAGGTTTCGGTCTCGCGAAACGGAGCTTTCGGACCGGTGGAAAGGAGAAGACTCGGTGGTCGCGTAAGCAACCGGGCGAAACAGGCAACCTTTACCTTCACCTCGGTTTGCCGGCTGTTCCACTCGTTTCATTCACGAATTTCACTTTCACGGCCACGGCCACGGCCACGCGAATCGCGTCGCGACCGCTCTCCGCCTCGGATCGCCCCCGCTTCGTTCCGTTTCGGGGCACCGGCGGAGCTCGGCTGACGCGGAAAAAATAAACCAACGACACAAGGAGCTTGAGCCCGTTTTTCAGCGCTCCAATTAAGTCGCTTGCTACCGGTGGTACTGGTACGTATCGAGTACGTACACTCTGCAGCGTGAACTCGCGAAACTTGGGTCGTCATTGCCGTAGATATGGAATTAGAATATTAAGGCATAGGTTTACTAGGGGTAAAAAGTGTAGTTGTTGGCCACCTGGCAGTGATTGGCCTTCTTTTAAAAAAGCATGAATATTAAGAAACAGTGTACATTATGCCTTTTATAATGAACATATACAGATACCTTCTTCTTTCATGCGTCGAATGCAATCACTATTTCGCTAATCATTGTTATACTACGTGTAAAAAATAGACAACTTGAAATCGATGCTTGAAAACTACAGTGATTCAATTGAATAGCCATACGGTTACATCAGGCAATTCTTAGATAATTTAATGCACTTATGATATATATAGAACTTTCATATTCGTTATATAGACATATAAAGGTTTAAACTTTATAAAAAAGGATTATTTATTCATTAAAATTATACATTATTGCAAAAATTATAGGTGGCCAAGAACTGTAATGTAAATAATGGTTTAGGACAGTCATTGGCCACGAGGCCAATGGGTAGCTGACAGTCATAGAAACAGTGAAACAGTTGTTGGCCATCATTCGCCATGCTTTGGTCGTTTCAGGGTTGTGATTGCAAAAGGTTATGTTTTAAAAGAAAATGCTATTAATACGATGTAAAATGAGGTGCAATACTACAATACTAACTAATATAGAAACATTTAAATAGAAAAGGTATTATAGTTGACATATTTTAATAACGTAATACTATCATATTACATTTAGTTTCATTTTATGAATATAATTTAGGAATTTTTTATTTTAAACCATGGCGAAAAGAATCAATTCATTTTTTTACATTTACATTATTTCATAATTAGGTCTTAGAGCATTAAGAATTAGGTAGGATATATGTTACATATAGGTTATGAAATAGTGGCCAATAACTGCCATACGATCGGCCAATCATTGCATTCGGCTGGCCAATAACTATGTTTTTTCATAGAAAACGTATTTTGTGTAAAATTTTTGTGAAACCATCTACTCTTTCTTTAAACAAATTCTATTTCTAGACTATTAGAGTCGTTTAAAGCTATTAACACTAATTGTGTTCTTAAAGATAGCAAAATAAGACTTATAATTCAACGCTTATGTGAACCTCTGACTTAGGTGGCCAACAACTACACTGTTTACCCCTACCCGGCTTCGACCGGAATTTAGATTCTCATTTTACAAAAAATTATTTCGTGAAAACAGTCACGTTCATCTGGATTTGCCAAACGAGCTTAGGTAGGGGAGACCGGGGCAGATTGTGAGAAAAAAAGTTTTCACAGTTTTTTCTCGAAAGTGTTTTTCTCAATCAGGAAATAATTTGCGTGCTTTGCTACTTACATATGTGGTGAACTAATTGCGTGAAAGTACGTGACAAAATCTTGGACACTTAGACATCTAGCTTCATTTTAAACAAATCTGAACCTTTGTTACAATCTGCCCCAGTCCGGGGTAAATTGTAACACATCCGTTTTACTTATTTAAATACAAATATGAACACAAATACACATTTCTAAAAAATACAAATGCAAACACAGATCATTATTAAACATTTGATATACATGAGTTACGCAATCGTTGCTTATTCATCTGATTCTATCAAAATCTTCTTCTGTGCTTTCTTTACTTTTGTCTTCATACTTTTTGTCTATTTTCTGGATTCTCGATTGTTCTGTTGTTCGTCTAGACTGCAGCGTTGCCCCGATGGGCGGTCCGAGAGTACGAGCATCCATTGCGTTTTCCAAAGCTCGCCTGAAAGGAGGCGCTCGAAACCAATGAAGTGGCGGGCATGTAACCGTTACATGCTGATTTCATTGCGGTTAAATTGATTTGATTTCTGGTTATAGGCTGATTTCAAGTCGGTATTCCACGCGAACTTTGGAAAACGCGATGGATGCTCGTACTCTCGGACCGCCCATCGGGGCAACGCTGGTCTAGAGCATCTTTTTCCGGTGTGTCAGCAAATTGGGAAACCAAGAATTTCGATACGCCAACTAGTGACAAAAAATTGAACTACTCAGAGTAGGCTGAAATCCGTCGAAGTCCATACGATTATCAGTGTTTATATAGACATGTTGTGAAAAACGAGTGTTTTTACATTTTTTGGAACACTAAATTTTTACTTATTCGATTAATAAATACTTATTCGGAATGTTTGGTGGGATCCAGCCTACTGTCAATAGTTTGCCAACTTACCACCGCAGCGCTGAACTTTAAGCCACGCCTCCACTTGGTTTCCCAATAGCTTGCTTTATCACAAGTTGGAGCGGAGTAAGTATAGTAACATGTTACAATTTACCCCGAGGTCGAATTTTTTCGTTTTATCTCAGCAAACGAGACATTAAACGTGAAATCACTAAAATGAGTACACATAATAATAAACCAATGTGTACTGATTCGTTTGCGACAAAGAAACAAAAATTCAAACGATTCCTAATTTCGGTTAATTAAAATAAAATTGCTAAGACAACATTTACTTACGTGCTCTAAATACTAAAATTCTGGGCTTTACCACTTACCACAAAATGAATACATAACGCTCGTTTGTGTCGCTAAAACCGACGGTGCTAATATCGTCGAGCAGCTCTCGCATGCTGTGGCTTACCAGATTTGTCGTTCAAAAGATTTCACTTATGTTACAATTTACCCCGTGTTACAACCTGCCCCGGTCTCCCCTAGTGTTTGATAGATTTTAGGCGACAGGCAAACACTCCCTGCGTTATATTTTAATATTTCAAGTGTACGAATATTGCCGCGGTAAATAAACTCCTTCCACCCCGATAACTTTTACGTTAATTAAAATAGTAGCCCTTGAAGGCTGCGAGAGAATCCTATCAAGTATACACCTACTTACAATCCATTCTCATTTTCACTTTGCATCGTGCCCGTGTTAACGAAGAGGGCGTCGAGTGCCGAGGAATCGGTACGAAAACACGAGAGACCGGTGATTAGTCTCGCGGTGAGGCTTGCTATCGGCGGCCAGAGATTAATGAGCGTGGTCCCGAATTCGGGTGATTATCTGGACCCATTCGAGGCGCGATAAGGCATCTCGAGCGAGCCACGGGGAACGCCGCGCCGGCCCCGGACCGTGAACTGTACGATTACAACACGAAAAACAGGCGTCTCGGTTGGGGCTCGGTCGCAGCGGGAGTCGATTCTCCCTCTCGCCAACAGCCACCAAGGAAATATTACCAGAAGGGCCTGCTCCGTGCACGCGAACCTTCGAACCCGCTGCTCCGACTGAAAAGGATGAGATGAGGTTCTCGCCGCGAGAGGCGCATTTTGAGTGCCCTGTAAATTACAAGCGAGCGGACGGTGCGACGGGGTGCGCGATGATTGCTATAGCTCTATCGAAACCAAATGGCTACTCAAGATCGCGGAGGGGCCAGCCCTTTCTGCGAACTTTGGTAGGTATTCAACGTTAACTCTCTGAATCTTAGCGGACAGTAACAGCGAGAGTTTAAAGTGGCCGGTGGATTTTATTCGCAGTATTTAAGGATTAGTGTCCGTCGTCCCTTGCTTCCATCCTGCTCAGCGAGAAACGCATCCGACATGGGAGCTGGCCAGCCGCAAGTTACGTTTCCCAGATAATCGTTATCGAAGCCAAACGCAACTATCGCTAGGTGGGCGATTAGCCGAACGGAAAAAACATAATGGTTCACCAAGGAAATAACGCGCTCGCGCGATCAAAAAAAGTTTTCACAGTTTTTTCTCGAAAGTGTTTTCCTCAATCAGGAAATAATTTGCGTGATTTACTACTTACATATGTGGTGAACTAATTGCGTGAAAGTACGTGACAAAATCTTGGACACTTAGACATCTAGCTTCGTCATAAACAAATCGGAACCTTTGTTACAATCTGCCCCAGTCCGGGGTAAATTGTAACACATCTGTTTTACTTATTTAAATACAAATATGAACACAAATAACCATTTCTAAGCAATATAAATGAAAACACAGATCATTATTAAACATTTGATATACATGAGTTAAGCAATCATTGCTTATTCATCTGATTCTATCAAAATCTTCTTCTGTGCTTTCTTTACTTTTGCCTTCATACTTTTTTTATATTTTTTGGATTCTCGATTGTTCTGTTGTTCGTCTAGAGCATCCTTTTCCGGTGTGTCAGCAAATAGCTTGCTTCATCACCATTTGGAGCGGAGTAAGTATACTAACATGTTACAATTTACCCCGAGGTCGAATTTTTGCGTTTTATCTCAGCAAACGAGACACTAAACATCAAATAAACCAATGTGTACTGATTCGTTTGCGACAAAGAAACAAAAATTCAAACGATTCCTAATGACGGTTAATTGAAATAAAAGTGCTAAGACAACATTTACTTACGTGCTCTAAATACTAAAATTCTGGGCTATTACCACAAAATGAATACATAACGCTCGTTTGTGTCACTAAAACCGACGGTGCTAATATCGTCGAGCAGCTCTCGCATGCTGTGGATTACCAGATTTATCGTTCAAAAGATTTTACTTATGTTACAACCTGCCCCGGTCTCCCCTACTGTGCACGGTGGCCGAAAGCTTTTGGAAAGAGAGGAAAGCTCCGCGATAACATTGAGCCCGGTTACCAAACCGCGCGCAGCCCTCGACATTCGGAATGTTCGAAAAGAAAACAAGAGATCCGTTGACCCGGCACGCGGGAGGCCGTCGCTCGAAATATCGAACGAACGACCGATCGACCATGGGCCCAGCTTCTGTTTAATTGCGCCTAATTAACGTTTCGGAGTAGATATTATTTACAGATTTTTGTAAACACGAACGGGGGATTCAGCTACACCGAGAAACAGGAAAGTGGGAGGCAAGTCCCGGCGATAAACGTTGTCAGGTACAGGGGGATAACAAAGAGGCTACGCGGAGACGCGCGTTCCTGAGAAACGCTCGGGTTTAGTGTACGGCCCGGTCCAGATCTGAACCGAACGCCGAACCGAACGCACTTGAGTAGTTAGATGGAGTAAGGCGAGTGATATACTTGTCTTGCTCCGTCTAACTAGAGGAAGTGCAGCATATTTGGAATACTGTTGGTAATTTGGAATACCGAAGTATCTAATAAACTACTAACGCTATTTAATTTGTAACACCGCAGATTATAGGGGCTAATGACCTCTTAACTAATGACATTTGTGGATGAACCGCAATTTTTACATTTTCGACTTAATCTGCAGAGGAAGAAAACGTCAATCTGCAAAACTTTTTCAGCGCGTATTCAATCGTTCCAATCATGGTTAAAATATGTCAAAACTTTAGTGTTAAACACTTAATCGACTCATTTGCATGTTCCTTCTATGGTTCCGTGGCAGTTTTGCGATAATTTCGAGAATACAAAGTGTGACATGAAATTTTCGGTTTCGATGCCATGTGGTTAATTCGGAATACCGAAGGTGAAGGTAATTTGGAATATTCCAAAGCCTACCGATGCTTTTGTTTCACGCGTAATGGATACCACCGCGTCAGTTTCATCTGTCACCTGTATAACCTTTTAGGAGCATTTGTGTAAATAATGTCTTATAGACATCTACATCTTCGAGATTGGTAGAAACGTGTGAACCAAGAGCGAGTGCAGTATGTAACCGTTCTTAGCATTTTTATAAATATTCTGGTATACATATCTCCTCAAAATATCTATATGTTTTGTTTAAGTTTATAAAGTGAAGGTAAATTGGAATACCGGTAACCAAATTACCTGCACCTTAACGAAATCGATACTTCTTGTCATTTTTCATTCAAACCAAAATTTCAGTTACTTTTTGTTTTTTATTTTTACTGACACTCAGAAATATGAAAGTTTATTAGTTTCCCTATGATATTATGTAGTTTAATTTGATCCCATTCTCTGTCGTAATTTTTTATTCGTCTTAAACAAACTGGTATTCCAAATATACTGCACTTCCTCTACTCAAGTGGCGTTCGGTTCGGCGTTCGGTTCAGATCTGGACGCGGCCTACCACAGAGTAGGGCTGGGACTAGGGCTGTTCGGGTGCTCGAATATTCGGGCGGCTTGAAGTTCGGACCGAGCCGGGACTCGGTTTTCGAGCCGCGCCGGATACCCGTCAAATTCGGGCGGCCCGAAAAATCCGAGTAGCTCGAATTTGTTTCGGGCGGCTTGAAAAATCCGGGTAGTCCGAATCGTTTCGGGCCGCCGGCGTACGTCTTGAATGTGGTTCGAACAGTGCGTACAAGGCGTACGGATTTTCCGAGCCCGGATTTTTCAAGCCGCCCGAAACAAATTCGAGCTACTCGGATTTTTCGGGCCGCCCGAATTTGACGGGTATCCGGCTCGGCCCGGTCAGTCGAGCCGAGCCAGGCTCGGCTCGTTTTATTCGAGTACCCGAACAGCTCTAGCTGGGACTATTTGTCGAATTTTCGGTATTCGAATATTCGAATACTTCAGTTGCTCAATTATTTGGCGAATATAATTCGAATATCCAAGTATTCGAATAGTATTCGAATAATAACATTCGAATACTCAAATATCCGAAGTTTATTCGTAGCATTCGAATACTTGTAAAATATTCGAATAGTATTCGAATAATAACATTCGAATACTCAAATATCCGAAGTTTATTCGTAGCATTCGAATACTTGTAAAATATTCGAATAGTATTCGAATAATAACATTCGAATACTCAAATATCCGAAGTTTATTCGTAGCATTCGAATACTTGTAAAATATTCGAATAGTAAATTATTCGAATAGTCCCAGCCCTGCCACAGAGAAGAACCGTTAGGGTGCTAAAATTTTATTGCGTCCTCTTATCCAGCCGAGTCAAGCACGCCCGTTACAGCGCGCGGAAACTAATCGCGAGGAAGTCCACGGGACACTCCGCTCCGCGAGACTCGAATTTTACCGTGACCCTCTTTCATTGCTGAGCGAGAGAAGTAGAACTAGAAAGTTAGGACCCAGTTTGCTACAAATTTGGGAACTGAACAGTCAAGGTATAGAGAACTCCAGAAGCGTAGATCGGCCGAGTGTATAATTGGCAAGGGAGAGCAGCTGGAAATAGAACGAAGGATTCGCTCGCAGTCGTAAGAATCATTTTGTGGGTCAATCGATGAACTACATATTAAGATATAGCATATAGCGCCCCGAAAGAAACGAGTATCGATTTGTAGTCGCTTGGAAAAACGTGTACTACTACTGGTAGAGGATCTCGGCGAGATCACTTGCTGGTTGGTGACACGCTGAACTCTCGAGATATCGGTCACTCAATGGCACGTATAATCGTGCGAACTGTTTACGCGCAAGCTGAGGAGCTGAATACGGTGGCACTCCATTAATATCCAAGCTAGCTGGCGTTGTTTTGCGAAACGTACGGACGAATCCACGACTCGCCGCGTATTCCCGCGGACGTAATTGCTTCCTCGCTTTATAAAAAGCCACGTCGATCCGTTCGGCCGAGATAACAGATCGCTCGAATAGCAGGCTCGATGAATGAGGATGGGAATGAAGTGGCACGGTATCTCGAGAACGATTAGTCGGCGAAGCTAAGTGTATCGAAAGCCTCTTTCCTTCCTCGTGCGCGGCGCGCTCGCCGGCGAAGGTAGTACGCCAGACACCACACGGTCCCGAGTGTGTAAATAAATGAAAAACAGGGGGAGAAAAAAAAGGAACGGTGCCTCGAGGCTGCCGTGAATAGCAACCGCGTCGAGGAAGGAGCGTAGAGTCTAGCGCGATAAGTTCGCGCAGGGCGAGGGCCAGACGAGCAGGAGAAGGAGAAGAGGGGAAGAGCGATGGTCGCGACGGAGGGGGAACGGCGGGCGCGGAAAAGAGAATGAGGGAGAAGGGGGGGGGGGGGATGGCGAGAGGGAGAAAGACACAGAGCGAGTTGGCAGCATCTACGGAACCTATAAACACGACGCGGCCGCGGCGCGCACAGATCGAACGCTGCCACGGTTGTCGGTCTCGTAACCGCCGGTACAACGACCCCTAGCCCCAGCCGTTGAGAACGCACCTTCGCGCTAATTGCGATACAACCCAAGAATCCCAAGCCCAACCACCGCGGCTGGCTTTTGTACTTAGCTCGCATAGCTTTGGAAAACTACCGATTATCGACGGAGTTGCGCGGCGGCGAGCCGCGAGCAAGCTTGTACACCTGCGTTTCACATTAGAGCATACAGATTTCGCGCAGTCACGACCCTCGGGAGGCGTTGCTACGCCCGACTCCCTAGTGATCCTCTAGGCAGTGCATCGGACAAACCGCAGCCATTTTGGGACAAAGCCGGAAATAACATAACCTAAACATTCATTGAATCGTCTGCTATCCAAGCTGCTTGTTTATCTATCTCTTTCTATTCGTATTTCTGTCTCTTTCTTTCTTACAGTTTCTTTCTCTGTCTACTTCCGCTTTAGACACAAATCGCAGCAACCAATCAGCGACGATATGCGTTTGTCCGATCACTGCCCAGAGGATCACTACGCCTGACTAGTGATCCTCTAGGCAGTGCATCGGACAAACCGCAGCCATTTTGGGACAAAGCCGGAAATAACATAACCTAAACATTCATTGAATCGTCTGCTTTCCAAGCTGCTTGTTTATCTATCTCTTTCTATTCGTATTTCCGTCTCTTTCTTTCTTACAGTTTCTTTCTCTGGCTACTTCCGCTTTAGACGAAAACCCAGCAACCAATCAGCGACGATATGCGTTTGTCCGATCACTGCCTAGAGGATCACTACGACTCCCCACTTAACCGCCTATGTGTTTCTCCGTCGCACGGCCCTCTGCTCTCTCTGTTAAATTTTCGCGCGGGACTGTTTACGTTGACAACGGTCAGATCCGGCTTTTGGGATGTACCAGTTGTTCCTTGGAAATTACCACGACCAATCGCATGCGGTTCGAACCGTGGGTAGTAGTGGGAGCTGCGCAGATCGGTCGGAAATCGGTAGAGGCGTTTGTATGCTCTAATGTGAAATGCAGTGTACTGTGTTCGCAGAACGGGGCAGTATTTTTCGAGTAAAACTGTTTCACAACAGAACCATAGAACTGACGATACGCGAATAGCGAAGACGTGGATGTTTGGAGATTACTTATGCTCATCGGTCCCCTACCGATCGAAAAGCACTCGTCCAGGTCGCGACCTCCCCTTGTTATCAGCAAAAGGGCTAGTTCTCTCTCTCTCTCTCTCTCTCTCTCTCTCTCTCTCTCTCTCTCTCTCTCTCTCTCTCTCTCTATCGCCCTTTCGCCCTTCCCAGTCTACTCGAATTTCCTCCGAGTCCTCCAGCAGCAGCTCCTCCCGAGGAGGCACTCGAAGAACCGCGAGAGGGAATGATATCTCGGTCTCACTCACCTGTCAGAACTCTCGGAGCTGTCGTATCGATCGGCGCACCGCTTCTTCCCGCAAGGGCCGACGAGGGTGTCCTCGGCCGTCCTAACCTGTCCCTTGAAGGGGCTGCCCTGATGCCTGGCAGCGACGGGGCCATTTGCAGTAACACCGGCGGCACCAGAGGCAGAAACAGCGGCAGCGGCAGCACCACCACTACCACTACCACTACCATCACTACTACCAACACTAGCGATGCCGTCCGTCTTTCGAGCACCGGCGGCGGCGTCCTCCTCGTCGTCGGCCGCCTCTACTCTCCCGGGCCCGCCGCGGCCGTTATCGCGCCCGAGACGATTCACTTTCTGCGACCCGTCCCCGTCCCCCTCCCCGCCCCCCTCGTCCTCCCCGTCCGCGTCGTCCACGCGGCGACGCCGCCGACGCTCGTCCCCTTCGTTTGCCGGGTTCGCCGGATCCGCGTCCAGGAACAAGACGGCGGACCTCGACCGCCGACCGTCCGCCGAGTCGTTGCCCGTCATTGTCGCGGCACCCTCGCCGTTACGATTACCGTTGGTGTCGCTACCGTTGGTACCACCGTCACCTCTCTCCTCCGTCTCGTTCCCAGTCTTTGTTACATCGATACGACCGACACCGGCGCGACATTTCGAAACACAGTTCTCGTCCACCACCACCACCACTATATCCTCGTCCTCGTCGTCGTCGTCGTCGTTGTCGTCGTACTCGTCCCCATCGTCGTCGTCGTCGTCGTCATCGTCGTCGTCGTCGTCGTCGTCGTCATCGTAATCCCCGCGACTCGGCGACGCGAACGGAAGAACGCGCGTCACCTCTACACCAGCATCGTTGACACTCTCGTTTTTACCAACGCGCTCGTTGCTACCGACCACCACACCGATCTCGCGATCGCGACGATGGTAGTGGTGATGAATGTTATTGTTGTTGTTGTTGTTGTTGTTGGCGGTGACGGGATGTCGACGTGGAAGATGAGAATGGGCATGACAACTGCGACGTGGGGGGCGATGTTGTTGTTGACGATGATGAGGATGGCCCTCCAGCACCGAAGCGTCCTCGTGGATGGACCTCGCGGTTTCCTGACCCGTGCCCAGGGCCGTCATCGAGGATGGGGCGTCCTGACGTTTGTGTCGCTCCCTGGTCAAACGGGAATCACTGTCCCCCAGGTCGGCGGCCGCGTCTCCCGCGGACGGACCGTCTGCCATTTTGTAAACGAACGCACTACTGGCTGGCAGAGGCCCTATGGCACGAGCACGGGCCGCGCCACCGCTAGCTCGCTTCTACGGCCCGGCACGGCTGGCTTAACCCCTCTTTTCTACACCGTACAGAACCACCGCCACCTCTCGCCGACGGCTACCCACTGACCGCCCCCACTCCCGGCGCCGTCGACGCCTGCTCGCGAGGCCCCACGATCGAGCGCGAACCGCCCCGATCCGTCCCGAGCAACCACGAATCCCCCCTCCGCCAAGCGCAATCGAAGCGGAGCGAGCGACCTCGCGGGGCCGTCTCGCGAACTAACTTTTCGGCGGGAAACTTTGAACGGGCAATACGTCGCTGGGCATTCGCGAGAAATTGACTTCGGAAAAATTAAGGAAAATGTACGTTCGGATTTAACCTGTTGGACGTAAGGAGGTAGGATTGGATAGAAGCGAAGAAGACACCGGATCGAGTATTTGGTGATCGAAATTTACTTTCGTTTATTCGAACGAAATCAACGTTTCTGATACACTCCAAGAAGGTATTCGAATACCGTAATACTGTTAAACGGATCGCTTTAATCACGAGCACCGTACGATTCGTTCAAGTCCTGGAATGTGATTCCAAAAATGAAAGACTGTCTAACGCGTCAACTACTCGCAGGCAGTAGGCTAGTGTTACTTACGCTATCAAAGTAAATACGCCTCTGTACACGATATACACGACTACAACTATACGCCTCGGAATTCGTACGATTGCTTTGTCTATCCTTCGTGGTATAAAACTAACTGGCGCGTGGCTGTAGTCGAAATTCTATCCTAAACGTGAATTCGTTCGTTGCGATCCAAGTACGAGTTACTGTAAGTGTGCGATCGTTTTGCCGACTTTGTCATCATCCTTGGAATGTGCGTGCTCGAAGCTCGAACGCGTTGCCGTAAAAACCACTGTTTTTAAGCGTAACGGTGATTGCATTATCCGATTCGAAGCTGTAGAAACTTAAGTTATACAACGATTAAACTATCGTCAAGTGCCGGCTTCCGGTTGGGCGCGGGCAGGCACAATGCAGGCACTTTTAATATCCCGTTGTAATTTAAAAACAGACTAATTAAATAAAATAATATTTAGCTAAGTTTACCTGTAATTTTAGGTTGCCCCCTATCGCCTACAATCCCTCATTTTTCACGTTAACAGTTATTGCATATAAAAAATGAGGATTGTAGCTTGTAAGCTTCTAGAATTGCATCTACTTCTCATAAGCATTGCCTCTCGAATTCAATTTCCAATTACATAGTACACGTATACAATTGAATCCCCTTAAGGCGACATTCGATGACACTGTTCTCGCTGTTATTGTCACGTTTCAGATACGTATAATGTATAATTTGAAGTGAGAGGTATACCGGGTGCATCGCGAGTCCATCGCTCCAATACGAGAGCTGCGGACGCGGTTACTTTCAGGCCTGAACTTATGCGGTACGGATGTGTGTAATCTTTGGATAACGTGCAGAATCTTTAAAGAATTCTCACATGGGACGAACGCCTTGGCCCCCAGTATGAAATATTAGAAGTGACATGGAGTATACTGTTTTCCGTTTATTTTACAAAATTGTAGTAGCAAATTGTTCCATCGATTTTACGTACACACAGTCGCGATCTACAGTGTCCTACTCCCGAACTATCATCGTCAAAAGCTCTATCCTGCTTCCGTCGACGGAATGTTTACAAACATTTTTTCAAGTAGCCTTTGACCATCTCCCACACTTAAGCCCATCCTGCGTAAACATGATTCGCGTGTATCGAAGCCTCGACAAATGTCAATTGCCGAACACGTTGCTTGATTCGATCCTACTTAGTAAAAAGTTCGTATATACACTAATGTTTCCGATTATTTGACAGCTGTAAAGGTGCCTCAAAATTCGCGCATGTTCATCGACCATGCAGCTGGTCGGTAGTCCCCCTATTTAAATATATCGCGGAGTCCCTTAAAATATGTCCTCTATCTCGACTACCCACAACGAAAGCTATACTTCAAAATAGAACCAGTGAAAATCCTGCTAAAGACGATCAGTCTCTACCGCCTTATCGTCGGGATGCCGTTCTACCATGGAGAGCCGCGAGGTGTCCGCCATTTCCGATAGCAGAAGGTGCTCGTTGCCCAAGAGACTCGTCGATTGCGCCCCTATCAGGTTGCTATTGCCGCTGGTGCTTCTGGCCAATCTTCTCACCACCCTGCTGCGTCTCTCTTTCTCCCTCTCCGTCTTCAATTTCGTGAACTCGTCGTCGTCGGTGGTGCTGGCGCAGGAGGAGCTGGCGGTGCTGATAAGGTCGTCCACGATGCCGCTGCCGACGCTGGTGGCTGGCTCGAAGGCGATGCTGGAACGCGCCGATTGCGTGGACTGTTGCGTTCTGGAATCCGAACAACTTTACTTCACGCGAGGAACGCGGGAATCGACGGACCGCGTTGCTATCTTTTACAGTGACGAAGCGACAGAAGGTTCCTTGCTTCTAACATTTGTTTCGTTTAACAAACAATGACCGCGATACCTCAGGTCGCTAGAATTACTGCTCCACCCTATGTACGGCCCTGTAATTATTAACCTTGATCCGGGTATGTATCTGCTATCGATGGCGCTCGCAGCAACATCAACGCTGCTCCTCTCCAAGGGGGCGCCGGTTACGGGCGCGCTGTTGGAGAACAGTTCCCCGTTCCGCGCGTATTCCGTGCCTGGAACGGCGACTGGAGCGCTCGGGGGCGGCGGTCCAGATGCGAATATGCTCTGCACGTGGGGTCTCTTGTCCGACTTCATCGACGTCAGCGTCATCTGCTCGTCCGCCTCTTCCTTGATCACCGCGATCCTCATCGAGCCTGCTCCGACTGTTTACAATTCAATTTCCAGCGTGCATCAGACACAGCGAAACGAACACTGTTATATAATTAATTAAAGCCTCGCGGGCATTCGAACCTACCAACGGCTCGGTTTTGTAACGACGCGGCGGAGCCAGACGACGCGAGCCGTCCAGGCGTCTTGGTGCCACTGGACATCCCGCCATCCGGCCTGTCCTCCTTGCTGAACAGTCGCTTCAGCACGCTGACCGCGCTGTTCACTCTCGTCAGGGAACCACCAAGGTTGCTGGGAGTGGAGCCCCCGCTCAGCGTCCGATCCCGATTGCTCACTCTGCTGGCGCTTCTGCAAATAAACGTGCACATCCCGTTCTACAAAGCATGCCTGTTAAAGGTTCCGGAGCTCCGTTTCGCAACACGAGCTGGGAGCACAGAGAAGCGAGCAGTGCCTCGTTACTTTGCCACTTCCGGTGGCGCTACTGTTTAAGCGTCGGGAGCATAAGTGGCGTAAAGAAAGTTTATCGCTAAAGCGAGTTTACAGCGGCTTCGTGAGTTATCGATCGATCGGAGACCAACCTTGACAGCTTTCCCGTCGCTGTGAAGTGTATACCGGAGGCGGCGTCGTCGGCCATATCCGGTCGGAACTTGTGATGAAACTCCGGCGCCATTTCGTCGATCCTAATCGACGACGGCTGGAGTTCTTGTTGCGCCGCGGATAACTGGATCCCGGCGGTGGATGGCTGAGGGTGCTCCTCGCGGAAGGGCTCCGTCGCTGCAGTGTATGGAAGCTCCGTGGGGAAGATTTCGTCCCAATACTGATCTCGAATCAACTCTGGATGCTCGTGGTGCATCTCGTCCACGATTAGATAGCTCACCTTTAACAAGAATCCCAATGAAATGGGTGTTTAAAGCTTTCGTGGCTAAGGTCGCTACTGCTGAAGCCTTTCAGAAGCAACGCTGATCACCTTGGAACCAGGGCTGGCGTGAATTTTTGCGGGGCCGAGTTCCAAAATTGTGCGAGGCCAAAAAATGTATATCCCTACCTACTTCTAAATTTTGTAATAATAAATATCTATGCACAGGGCCGCAATCAGAATTTACGGTGAGCTTTTTGGTGGAACCGTCGGCCCTGCATGGAAGGCTCCTCCAAAGGGATTTTCTTCAGTCGCTATACCCTAGTAGCATTTTTGGTTGGCATACCTACAGTTGGGCCACGCACATAATATTAGTTGGCCAATAGTTAGATTTGGCACTTTTTTTTCAGGTTGGGCCAACAACAGATGGCCAAGGTAGGCTTTCCTACTGTTGCCCAACCATTTATAGGGCCTACCGTACTATATGTAATAGTAATCCAACGGTAGGCAAACGGTTGGATTTTGAATTATACTTATTATTTATAGGTAACGGGAAAATGTTAGAATTTCAACTGGCAAAATTAAAAAGTTAGGTGGACTCATTTTAAACTAGTTCTCTTCGTATATGCTCTAAGATCCAGTATAACCGTAGCCTTAAACAATGTACAAAATGACGGACGGGACCATTTCGCTCGCGAGGCGGCTTGCGTCCTGTGACTGTCGACGTCAACCGTTCCACTCAACCCTCTCTTCCCCCAGACAGTCTTCATAAAAAGTGTAGCCAGTGTGGTTTCAAAATTCTTTCAATTACTTTGGGATATGATTTTATTTTCATCCGAACCTATATAGGGTAAATCCGGGAGACGCGGTCGACCTAATATAAAATGGCTATTAAAACTAATATAGATATTACTTATTTTATCAGAACAAACCTAATATGTTCAGAATTTTATGCCGATTCAGAAAAACTGGTCGATATTTGCTTTAAGACAATATTTACTGTAAATCGGGTTGAAAACTGAAGTCATGACATCTGACCACCTCCCCCGAGGTGCCGGGAGAAATGGTTTTCGTCGTTGGCAGAGACCACTTACATAATTATTCATGGAAAATTAACAAAGGATAAAGCAAAATTATTTATGAGTGAATACAACTACGGATTCATTGATATTTAATTTGTTTACGCTAAACAAGTAAAGAACACATCAAAGAAAAAGTGAATTACCCACTGGCGATTAACAAGGCAAATGAATACAAAAGTGAATAAATAAACTAAATAAACAAAAATAATAATAAAATAATAATAAAAAATAAAAAAATAAACAGAAATAATAAAAATAATCATAACTCGACCATCTCACCTTTCTGCAGCGAGACATGGTCTTCTCGTTAGCTTTGAGAGGAAGAGTTAATATGGCCAAATACTTTGGCTGCATTGTCCCTCAATATTTCTACTATCTTATTATTCCAAACATTAAAGGAAAATAAACTTAGAAGTATATTTTAAATACGATTCCGTACAACCGCTGTTTGACAAAAGAGATTAAATGTAACATCAATTTACCTTTTATAGTCTATAAATCCAGAAAACCACAGACGGAAGCGAAATAACGCTATTCATTAAACTATTTGGCTTCTAGAGAAGTAATTGGTCTGCACTTTAATGCATTTTTACGTATAGACTCTGAAATATAGCGACACGACTAACTCTCCGGCCCGACCGCGTCTCCCGGATTTACCCTATTTGTTTTTATTATCTTTAACTAAATGTATTTCCGTAGGGCATTATTTGTTGGCCCAGAATTGGTTATTCGTAGACAAATCACCGGAAGATCAGTGCAATATTAAACAGTTGGCCCAATAGACGGGGTTTGTAGGCGAAACTACTAACCACCTCCCAATTGATTCCCAACCGTAGGCAAATTGTCGGGATGCAAATGCAACATTCAACGGTTGGGCCCTGTAAAGAAGGTTTGTAGGCGAAACCACTAACCACCTCCCAACTGATTCCCAACTGTTGGCTACCGTTGGCCAACAAAAATGCTACTAAGTAGGGTAGTTTCGAAGAATGGTAAACTCGCCTCACCTGTAAATTCCTATCGATTATCCAATTGACCTCAAAGTCATCGTCGTCCTCGCCGAACGGATTGATCAGAGTCTCGGCGACTTTGAGCCAGCCCATGTAGAAGAAGAACTGCAGCGTCGTGAATACTGGGAAGTAGAGATCGATCGTCGACGTGGACGAATTCTGCACCCACTGTCGACCCATCACGCTAGTTAAAAAGTACGTGTACACAGCCAACGTCACTACCTGCGGAACAGTAACCAGTTACAGATTGTTGAGAACGCCTTCTGAATAAATCCTCGAAGATATCGTTGCTGGCGCAGCAACTTAATCGCTCGGCTGCGCATAACCCGTGCCTACCTGAGTGTAAACTAAAGGAACGCTGATAGTATCATAGTGCATGAGGCTACCGCAGAGACCGCGGAACTTGTTCAGCTCGTCTATCAACGTCTTCACGGCGAAGTCGTCGCGGATCCGACCCTCCTTTCTCGCTCGGGTCACGATACTGGACGCCCAGACTATGGGCAGCCAGTGCTTGCTGGGCTTAGGGAACTTGGCGTTCAGGCTCTGAAATATCGCGAGCTCGTTCTCCAGCAGCAGGCCAGTGTCCACGAAGTGCTCCATCGTGGGAAACCGCTTCTTCACACGGGGCGAGACCATCGCGAGTACCAGAGTTAGGCACACGCAGACGTACCTGAAACAAACAACCACGCTTTGTCCACTCGGCTTCCAATCAGAGCCCTACGTTACTCTACAAGGCCGTAGTCCCTACTCCAAAATCCATTAACCCAACTCCCACCTCGACTTACCTATACACCTACCTTCCACTTCTAGACCAAGCTCTTAGTCTTGGTCTAGATCACCGATTACACCGCTACAGGCCGAGAAACATACCTGACGATGGTACGCCGCATTAGTCGACCCCGTTCGTCGTTGCCGTGAATCGTGGCTGACACGAAAACCGCGATAGAGTCTGGCCAGGGTATCACCATGTATTGATTCCACCATCTGGTCATAACAATACTGACGTAGAAACCCAAGACGAACGACAGCGGTATTAGGTCGCTGTACTGGTTGCAGTACGCCACCACCGCCTCGAATATCTTCTTCTGGTCGTCGTTGAGTAGCAGCCGGTAGATGCCGGACAGGGAGTAGTAGATGAAGAGGAAGAGGGCCAGGTCCAGCCAGACCAGCTTGTATATGCTCGCCCGCCATCTGAAAGCGGGAACGCGACGGGAAATCGTGAGAACCGCGGCCGCGGCAACGGATTAATTAAGTAATCTATTCTCCCATCGCGTCGCAGCCGTGGTCGACGATTCGGATAAAATGGGGCTCGAAGCATTATCCACGAAAAGAACGATAAGGTTGCTTCGTACACAATTCTACAATGGCTGATCGGTATCAGGGAGATACCGAGATCCAAGGATGACGAGTAATACCAAGCAGCTCGTCCAAGGGGTTTTCTGGACGCACCGTTGGAAGTAGAGCTGTTGATACCCGGGTACCCGTGAGATACCCGGGAAAAAAAAATTCCCGGGTAGGCGCTACCCGGGTAAACTACCCGAGATACTCGAGACTCTCGAGATCTCATAGAGTACCGTTCCATAATTGAAGCCACACTGAGCGTCATGGCCTTCGAGTCGAAGGCTTCGACCCCCGGGGAGACAGGAATACCCATTACGAAGTGAGGAATCTCCAGCTCCGAATTTCTCATCAGGTCTTTGCGAAAACGACGCCAATCGATTCCTTATGTTTCTCCGATGAACATAATACCAAGAACGACATAATTCAGACCACAATGAAGAAAATTCCATGAACAAATGATTTGCATAATTTCAAATTCACTTCGTTAAAAATAGCTCGATTTACACGAAATTTGGTATGATTTTCATCGGAAAAACATAAGGAATCCATCGGTGTCACTTCCATATCGATACGATGAACATTAAATAGCTTCTTAATATACTGTAATGAATATTTTACCCTCGAGTACGGGGGGCCGACCTCGATTCGCTGCGGTCGGCCGAGGATTCATAATACCTGATTCAGAAATAAAATAATTCTTAACTCTTTATCGTATCGATATGGAAGTGACACCGATGGATATCTTATATTTTTCCGATGAAAATCATACCAAATTTTGATGTAAATCAGACTATTTTTAACGAAATGAATCTGCAAATGAAAAACATTTGTTCATGGAATTTCCTTCATTATGGTCCAAATTACGTCGTTCTTGGTATTATTTTCATCGGAGAAACATAAGGAATCGATTGGCGTCGTTTTCGCAAAGATCTGATGAGAAATGCGGAAATCCTGGGCATTTCTCACTTCTTAATGTTATTCGAACCCCTTCGAAAGCCATAAAATATCTGTGGATTTTACAGTCATTGTACTCTGTATATTTCGTTTATTTTTATTTTTCATTTCTGCGTAATGTCCGTCTCTACTAGGTATTGTGTATTATCAATTTTTTGTTTAAGAAATGGGTTTTACCCGTATAAGTTAAATAAATAAATAAATAAATAAATAAATTCGGTGAGGTACCGCAGGGGGTTGACCTCGCCACAGGGTGCCAGACGGCATCTCTCTGACAGGCATCGCTCCAGAATTACGTTCTGTACTCTGTAAGTTCTCGAGATTCTCGAGAGTCTCGGGTAGTTTTCCCGGGTAGCGCTTATCCGGGAATTTTCTTCGTCCCGGGTATCTCGTGTTCCCGGTCCACAGCTACAGCCCTATTCTGAACTCTGTAAGTTCTCGAGATTCTCGAGAGTCTCGGGTAGTTTTCCCGGGTAGTGCTTATCCGGGAATTTTCTTCGTCCCGGGTATCTCACGGGTACCCGGGTACCCGGATACCCGGGTATCTCGTGTTCCCGGTCCACAGCTACAGCCCTAGTTGGAAGCACTCCAAAGCGGCACGCTCGCGAGACGATCTCCCGCTCTGTCTCGAGATTTTCAACAGCCTCGGCTGCGGTGTCGCGTGTTTAGATCCGACATGATTTACAATTAGATCGTCCTTGAATTTCGCTCGTATAATTGCCCGATGTTCTCGTCTACGCGGATTGCTAAGTTTGCCGCTTGTTTACCAACCACCGCGCGGCGACAGCGGGTCGGGTACGTCCCTTGGTATCGCGCCGCATCCCAGGAATACGGCGGATCGATCCGCGGCTTTCGAACGGGCTCCCGACGGAGCTTTAGATACGGAGCAGGGAATTAACATCGTATTTTTAAGCGTGACGCGCAATCAGAAATATTGTTGAGCGTGAAACCACCGACATCCCTTCGTTAAGCGAACACGCCCGTTAAGGAGATTCGGCACGGCGATAGGCTAATGCATAATTGGCCGATGAATAAGGTAAAACGTTACGAGCGCGAATACTTAGCAGCTGGGGCGCGAAGAACGGGAGCAAGCTTCTTTCGCCGCGGCCCGGGGCGAGGAGGAGAAAGTGCTGATGGAAGAAAAGCGGGGCTCGACGGTGGAACGTGGATGACGAATGATTTTCCTCGAAAAACAACCGGTCGACACGCGTGCGATGCAGAGCCAGGATCGCACGCGACGGGTACAAAACGACGCTCACGAGTGGACACAAAACGGTCAGGGCAATAATAGATGGGGCAGCGACCCGGATGCAAAATGGCCCGGGGGATCGATTCAACAAACGAAAAGGATCTTCGCGATCACTTTGAGACTCTTCAAATCAGCAAATACGAGCTGTACACGGAATGTTAAGCCGCCGAGGAGATATTGCACGGGTAATAAATGTGACAAGTACGAGGAAATGAGAGATACAATCTCGCGCGGCTCGCTGAGCGCCGATCTTCCTCAGGCGGAAACCTTCGAATACTTGTGCTTCCATTCCGCACGTGACGCACATTTTCCATTAGAATTCTCCGTCCATCGAGGTGCAATATGACGGAACCATTCGACATGCCATTTAATGGGCTTTCGGTGGGATTAATCCTAATTGCACTATACTGAATCATCGGCTTCATAAAAACATGACAATCGCTCACCGGTTTCTTCGGAATCGACTTGATGAAGTATGTTGTTTGTTCGGTAATGATTTAATGTATACTCGACGATGGAAACTATCTACAAATTGAAGATGCATTACGTGCGACTTAGAATGAGACACTTTAGCCAGAGATCCATTCGAGGGATCGAAAATAAAATTCGGGTTATCGATAATGGTTACGGGTAATCCGTAGTCGATAATGATTATCGGTAATCAAAATAATTTTAATCATTTATAATGATTAGGGTGACTGTACCTAATATCGCCAGTGTTCCTAATATCGCCACTCGCTATATCTCGCAAAGTTCTAAAATTTATCGGTTATGCACTGAATTAGTACCTAAACATATGTAGGAAGACATACTATAATTGCAGCATCATGTGATCAACAATTACAGAAAGGGAAGGATTTTAGAGAATCTTAATAGTGTAAAAATTTATTGGACTATCACAATTTTACGTCGCATTCGGAGAAGGTAAGCCTAATAAATCTGTGAATGCAAGAATATCTATTAGAAATACCTAATTAATGATGTACTTAAGAAATGAAATCGATTCAAATATTTTTCGTAATGAAAATAGCGTTTTTCTTTTAGCAGTATGCGTGTTCTCAATACCGCCTACCGGAGAACAATGGTTTCGATGTAATGCTTGTTACAGGTGAGGTCACGAAATGTGCGGAGCAACCGAAATAAAATTTATTTGTCCAATATGTACATCGGAACGTAAAAGATAAAATATTTTAAAAATCTATATTTTAAAATTTCTATATTATTCTAATAAAACTGAAATCAAAGATGCATAAAAAGACATTTATAGAGCAAGAAATAATAAAAGCACATGTGAAAATGACTTTAAAAACTCATATATACATGAATTAATCAATATTTCTTGAGTAGGCGATATTAGGTACACTTTTTTCAGGACCCGATTTTTGCATGTCTTACGTTTCTTCAGTCCTAATTAACAATTTGTAGGTTTCAACGACTCTAACATATGCTACATGAAAGATGAATAATTTCTCTTTACTTTGGAACGAACTGCATGGAAAAATATCAATTATTATTCAATCGACGGCGATTTAACTTTTGCCTGGCGATATTAGGTACAGTCACCCTATTCGTAACGAGAATCATTTGATTAAAGATATTAACTCTTACGCCATAACTTTCGAAATTTGCCATAGGGTAAATCCGGGACACGCGGTCGACCTAATATAAAATGGCTATTAAAACTAATATAGATATTACTTATTTTATCAGAACAAACCTAATATGTTCAGAATTTTATGCCGATTCAGAAAAACTGGTCGATACTTGCTTTAAGACAATATTTACTGTAAATCAGGTTGAAAACTGAAGTCATGACATCTGACCACCTCTCCCGAGGTGCCGGGGGAAATGGTTTTCGTCGTTGGCAGAGACCACTCACATAATTATTCATGGAAAATTAACAAAGGATAAAGCAAAATTATTTATGAGTGAATACAACTACGGATTCATTGATATTTAATTTGTTTACGCTAAACAAGTAAAGAACACATCAAAGAAAAAGTGAATTACCTACTGGCGATTAGCAAGGCAAATGAATACAAAAGTGAATAAATAAACTAAATAAACAAAAATAATAATAAAATAATAATAAAAAATAAAAAATAAACCAAAATAATAAAAAAATCATAACTCGACCATCTCACCTTTCTGCAGCGAGACATGGTCTTCTCGTTAGCTTTGAGAGGAAGAGTTAATATGGCCAAATACTTTCGCTGCATTATCCCTCAATGTCTCTACTATCTTATTATTCCAAACATTAAAGGAAAATACGCTTAGAAGTATATTTTAAATACGATTCCGTACAACCGCTGTTTAACAAAAGAGGTTAAATGTAACATCAGTTTACCTTTTATAGCCTATAAATCCAGAAAATCACAGAAGGAAGCGAAATAACGCTATTCATTCAACTATTTGGCTTCTAGAGAAGTAATTGGTCTGCACTTTAATGCATTTTTACGTATAGACTCTGAAATATAGCGACACGACCAACTCTCCGGCCCGACCGCGTCTCCCGGATTTACCCTATAACAGTTATGATGTCAGTTTTTAACAATTTCTGTACAGGTATTAGAATTCGTTTCCTATGGATTTACGCGCGACTGTGGGCTAGGCAAGAAGTCTACAAGAATCCCTGCAGCGACCTAACGAGGGCCCACGGCGTGCAGCAAGTGGCAAAGCAGCCACTACCAAAGGAGTCGAAGCGAAGGTTCCCAGCCAGTTGATGAATTCGTGAGATTAATCGCGAGGGGTATCGTTTCCCGTCCGCGACCTTCTCGGCCGCGTGCGCGTGGCGTCGCGTCGCGTCACCCCGACGGAATCGAGCCAAGCCCGAACTGCTTACCTTAGGAGTAATTTTAGAAAGCAACCGAGACCTCTGCAGGTAGCTACTTCGGCAGTGTAAGTGACCGTCATCTCTCGCGCTGCACCTGCTGTGCCACAGAGAAACGGCGGGACGCGGTACAGCTGCCTTAGGTATTGCCAGGGTATCCACGCGTAGCAGTCATCTCTTTCGCCGCGAGCACGGCATCCTCCTCGGCTCGGCACGGGTCGACACGAACGCAACGATCCGCGGGCAGATATTAATTAGTTGGTGGTCGGCCTTATCTCGGCGCGCGTCACCCTCGACGATACACGGGCAGGCGAGTTGGCTGCGAAGGTCATCCTAGATGCGTTTCGCGAGATGTCGTCTCTCTGTCTCGTCGTCTCGCCTCGGGATTACGTAAGGCGCTCGAGTCCCGACGTGTTCCGTTCCGTTCGGCTATCCCGCCGTGGTCGTCGGTCGTCCTCCACGGGATCCAGAAGATCGATTCCCGACTGGCGACTCGCTGGCCTTACGATCAATGGAACGGTCCCGTTCACGATCTTCCACCCGAGCGTGCTCGATCCACAGCGCTGTCTATCAGCCTGCAACTCTTTTGGCTATCTCGTCCGTCCTCCCTTAAAAATACGGTTATTTCCGTTGATGATGTAAACTTGCCACGCGTACGCTTTCGAAACTATAACGAACGCCTGTTCAAGTACCTGCTCCGATTCTTGCGCGACACTTGTACTTCTTCGAAACCTCCGTTCCCCGAAATGAATAGTCAATACTTGGTTCCGGAGCGCAACGTTTCGCCGATACCTCGCGAGTAGCTGGTTTTCTGTTCCCGCCTGAGAAACACTGCCAGCCGAGCCTGTTTCCGGTCCTCGCGCCTTCGTGATTCTAGAAAAAAAAAGATCGTTTTCTTAGTCCACGTGGTCGATTTCCGTTCCCGACGTACTCCACAGGTGGATGTGCAACGTCGAGTGTTCCTACGACGATCGCTGCGTTCGATGCTGATTCATTGGCACTCGTGAAGAGATGGCTGGGTATTTTATAGCTGCAGATTCCGATACCACTGTTATCTATCCAGGGAAGCCGCAAGAAAGGAGAAATATGTAGCGAGCAAGTATAGTAGAGGCGAAAGACTTTGCCTACTGTCTTCGACACTTGGCGTTGCTACCCTCTCGTTTCTGCAAAGCTTTGTAAACGTATCGATGGGAATACTGCCTTCTTTCATTCTGCATACATGGGCCGCCAGAATCCTGATTAACCCTCTAGGAACGACTGGGACTCCGGAGTCCCATTCGGATTAAAACATTTTTATTTACGTTCCATCAATAAGATCGAGATTCGATAGGTATAGTGACCTTTAGTAGGCAAAGAAGAAACTGTTGTACCATCAGAACCCGAAATTAAACTTTTTTCTGTTATATCGTTATAAACAAATAAAAAAAAAAACTAACGAGTAGCTTCCAAATTCGAAGTATAAAATAGACTATTTTAACGCTCAAAAAAAATCCACGTTAAGTTTAAAACATCCCCGGCCCTAGAGGGTTAAGGCTTAACGCGATTGAGAGCAGCCGAAAAGCTTCTATCTCTACTATATATAGCAAGAATCCACAAGCAGGCTATCTAACAGCCCACAAAAATCCGGCCCAGCCTTTCAGAGAAGTCATCACGCGAGCCTCTAACATGATTGACGATAGCGCGTGAAACACCAAAGTCCATTCTACATACGTATGCGTGAATGCCCGTGATTCTTCCTCAAAGCCGGAGCTCAACTAAGTTGCAGAGTTATGCTGAATGAACGACGCCTACTATCACCTGACCGCGAGATTTGCTAAGAAACGATGCCAAGCAACTGTGCCGTCGTCGTTCGCGGTGCAATGACTCATTTTCGTTCTATAGGTATGCTTCATGGGCTATATGCCGGTCGCGTTTTCTAACTGATGTTCCCGATAGTAACGCGTCGTCGTAATCGCGATAGTAAAGCCCGATTCGTAGCCTTGCGGGCGGATCGTTATCGTCTGCGTAGGCGAGCAGTTATCGCGCCACTGTCCTACTCCATATTCCCGCTCTCGAGCCCCTGTTAACGCGCCACCCTATGGAATAGCTTGGTTCCACAGCTTAACTCTGCAAGAATACCTTATGTTTACAAAATTACACCGTGCACCCTAGGGCCGAAGAAGAAATCGACGTGGGAGAGCTATTACCACCACTCGTCCCAACGGGGGGGGGGGTTCTTCCGCTATCCGTTCCTGTAACCTAACTGATAGCTCCTCTACTCGGAGTTATATCTAAGTAGAAGAACTTTGATTCTTTCCCATACTCGAGCACGCGATAACGTAGATAATCCTTTAATCTTCCACCGTTGCAGTAGTTTAAAAGTACACACCGATATATACTGTCCCCAAGATTCTCCTTATCGTAAGAATTGTATCCGTAGCCGTTGACTTCGCTCGCGTTTACTCCAGAGCCTGAAACGTTATTTCAAATCGAAGCTGTCTAGTTTAAACCCCAAGGAGTATTCGCGCCGTCGGTAAAGTCGCAGGCGTTCGCGAGAAACTTCGAAACCCTCGCTGTTCGAAAGTTCCTGTCGCGAGAAACCGTGGAGAATCGACCTTGGTGCGCTAATCGTTCGTTGCCCGCCTTTGCGTCAGCCCATCCGCGCATTCGTGTAACACGTGAAACTACGAGATATCGTTTCGTAAAGGCTGCCGCGCGTCAGATGGATCCTCGCGATCGCGGCGAGCACGTGAGCGCGTGTGCACAGCCATCCCTGATCCCTCCCGTGGGAAACCTCGATGACGCGGAGGAGAAAGCATCAGCAGCAAAAGCGTGACAAACGGGGAATTAACGTTATACGCGTGGTCTCGTTCGTCCCGCGTGTACACTTCACAGATGATCGAGCAGACGAGACAGGATGAGGCCCAGGGCTGTCGCTAGCCCCACGTGCGCCTATCCCCGACAAAGGATCGGTCCTCTCTCTTCGAACGTTCACAGAATTATCCCACAATAACAGTCTCTGTACCTTCGATCGGAAGCTCCTGTCGGTAACTCACTGCCATGCACCAGTCAGACGAATGGTTATCCTTTCTCCTACCAGTACCTCGGTCCTATTCGAAAAGATCGACCGCGACACATCGAAATACGAAAACGCTATTGATCTCGGACTGTGCATCGTTCAGGTGAAGAGAACTCGTGTACCATGCACCGGAGCGACACGAAGTCTCGTGACAAAGGTGTATAATATACCGAGTCGAATGATCAGGAATCGCTCTGCTTCTCGGTCCTCTCTACCTTCCCTGCGACGAAAGCGGTTCTCCGCAGAACTCGCGAGGCACAGCTGGCCGCGGGTCTCCCGAACGGCCGGGCACGATCGCGATCGAACGAGGCGGCCAGCGAAGCCGCGGACGAACAAACTCGACGGTGTGTCTGGCGGAAAGAGTACCCAGCATGTACTGAAAGAGCCGTTGCCGCAGCACGCCAAAAGATCCCCCCGGTACTCCACCTTCGGCCTTTCGATCCTATCCCCACCGTTCGCCCGCATTTCCGCATCAAACAGTGGTGCTCACCAGCCGACATTATCCTTCTGGGGGCTCCACTCGCGAAACACTGCAATCTGCAATCGGCGTGTATGCGTAACACTTTCGTGCTTTAATCTAATAAATAATTGCTATGTAAAAGTGGGCTAATTATTTCTGACCTAAATTGACGTCACGTGGCTTGAAGATTAGAATGTTAATGACTTTGAAAGGTTGTGTGTTATCAGGGCCTATGTTATCCTTACACCGTGCGTTAACATCCTTTAACATTTACGAGGCACTCGTCTTCTAGTGAAATAATAAAATGTAGTTCTATATAAATTCCACGTTCGAAATAGACATTTTTCGTAAAACGGTGAACGAATTTCACGCGCACGTTTACGTGAAGAGGTAGCTTAATATTGGTAACTCGGGAAGCAATGCGCAGTTATAAGCGACTCGCGCAATCAGGATTATGAGTTGGCATCGAAAACTTTCAAGCGTTAGTCAGGCTGAATAATTTTGTAATGGTTATCGTCATAGCGGAAAGAAATCGCATTGTGCGTGACACGTGGTTGAAGAGATTGGGAATGCAGCTATAAGGGGAAGGGAAGGATATACCGGAAGTCCGAGGCGATGGATAGCTTGGCATTAGCGAACCGCGGGAATTTAAAAAACACGAGACATTACTGACATCGCTACGTACACGTATAATTATTCTGCTTGATCGAATATGAAAATACTATGTCAACACGTGCAACATGTCGATAACGTTCAATATACATGTATATACGTTTAATAGAACTTCTACGCTGGCAGATCGAACGTACGTTTCCGAACTTAGAGTAATAATACAATGGCGGAGGGCGAAACGTATCCGTGCAACGCCCGCTCTGCGCGTACAACGTAAATATATTATTTGTACAACACGAACTTCGTACGAGACAATATACATTTCACGTGTCTTTTTACAATATACAATCCTTCGTCCCTTATCTCTAGCAGGGCAGTTGCGACCTGATTTATCCTCTAATTAACTCGATATGCAACTCGCGCGTAGGCACGCTCGAACGATCGATGAACATCGATATTGCTATTGGTCTAACAGTCTTGGTCCCTAAGAGTCACAGCCATCAAATGCAGCGAACAATACTCGGAAATCGTAAGGCCACTCGATTCAACTAAACACCACTAATTAATACGAACAGCAAGACCGATGACCGGATAGGCGGTGTGATCTCGTCGAACCACGCGGGCTCGATAAAGCGAAGCGTCTTCCGGTTAAAACAAATCCACTGTACACTTGATTCCACATTGGAGCATCTCGACGCCCCTACCGATTTGCGACCGATCTGCGCAGCTCCCACTACTACCCACGGTTTCAGCCGCATGCGATTGGTCGTGGTAATTTCCAAGGAATAATTGGTACATCCCAAACGCGGGACCTGACCGTTGTCAACGTAAACAGTCCCGCACGAAGAGTGAACAGAGAGAGAGTAGAGAAGGCCGTGCGACGGAGAAAAACATAGGCGGTTAAGTGGGGAGGCGGCGTAGCAACGTCGCCCGAGGGTCGTGCCTGCGCGAAATCTGGATGCTCTACTGTGGAATCAAGTGTAGAATCCGTATGAACTTCGATCCTGAGGAACAGTAGAGGTTGAAATGCGGCAAAGGGCGTCGGTTCCATTTTCAGCAGGTTTAACGAAACAGCGCTGTCGACAGCCCTGCACGGGCTGCGACAAGGTGCTGGCAGACTTCCGCGTTTCAGGATATGTCATGCAACGATGGTCGTCAAGGTATCGTTTTTACTGCCGGCCCTGAAACACAAAGAACTGAGGAAATTACAATAATGTAAATAGTGGTTGTTGAGTAGCGGTTTGCATTCTGGAACGAAATTAAGATTGTTATGCCCACCTTATGGTAGCATGCTGCGTCGAGCGCGACCAACCGGCAATGAAATTCGTTTCGCTCCTTTCGGCGATTCGCTGTCGATGGCTTCCGCTCTTCGACGGCACTTTAAACGTGGCACTGTGAATGAGATCCGGGGATGTGGTTGATTTTATGGTTTTATACAGCAACCTGAATCACAGATAACGATGAGCAGCTATAACAAAACCGTTGGAATGCCCAGCCTTTCTCCGCGCATCTACATATGCAAAGTGGGTACCTGGGTAGAAGCGCCAAGACGCAGGTAAGTATTACTGTGAGCCAGTACGTGTGTCTCATAACAGCCATTTCCATTACCCAATACGAACAAAGTAGGCCCATGCAATTCACGCATACCACGTTGTAAATCAAGCAGAATCCAAAGAACACGGACAGCGATCCCATTACAGCGAACAGGTGGATTATGGTCTGGAAATGAAGTTAGAATATTACGTGATGTATATCGAATATCTCGGTTCCCAGATGAAGTTCTTCATCGAGAGTCCTTACCCAAGAGCGAATTTCTATGGCAACATGGGTCAGCATAACGACGATGCAACATGTCATAACGTTAGTCCCAAATTCCCATATATCGATTGTTGTGTCGTAGTACACCTGTAAAGAATAGATTTATTTAAACGATGATATCTATAATTTATCACGCCACGAATGAATTCAAGACTGTACTAACACACTCATTTATGAAGAAGATGACGACACTTTGATAGAAAGCGTCGGCGATAGTTAGCCAAAAGGAGTGCGGTTGGTACATGAGTCCAAGGCGTCCCCTTTTGTACAGATGGGGCATGGACATTAAGACACCGGGCGAGGCTACTCGATCATATATACCCATTGCCAGCGGCGGTATAGACGTAAATAGAAGATTGTACAGCATTAAGTATATTTGGTCCATCATGACTGATCCAGTGAAGCCGCAGTACAGCTACGGGGAGCATGTAACTGGATAATTCTTGCACGAATATTGGCACTGTACTAGAGATGCGGGATATGTTATACCTGATACCAAAATAGAAGGAAGACGAAGGTGGCGTTCTTGTAAAAGAAGTACAAGATCATTCTGGCCAGACGATCGTAACACCAATGGCCGTGCAGTAGTATAAGCCTGCTGAGCATCGAGAATCGTGAAATGGCGAAGTCCGCGGCCATGACGGCTTGTGTGCCTTCGTGTCCCGAGATACCGACACCGACATCCGCGGTCTGTATCATACTAACGTCGTTCGCGCCGTCGCCGATCGCCAGGGTTCTCATTCCCAGCTGTTCCTTCACCACGCGCACTATGTACGCCTGGAAAACGAATTCACGTTTACACTCCGCGGTCCGAAGACCAACGGAAGAGAGAGGCCAATCTACGGTACCTTTTGAAGAGGCGTGGCTCGACAAGCCAACACGCTGGAACACGTCTTCGTCAGCTCGAGGAACGGTCCCATAAGTCCTGACCGCGGGTCAAGGATAACGGTCAATGTTTTGCCGTCGACAACCAGCGCTCGTTGCTTCGGCCACGGACTGTCTACCATGTGCGCGTCGTTCTCCGCCGCGTCGCGATTGAACATCGCTATTTCCCTGATATTGTCCATACCCCTTCGCTCATTACAGTACACTGCGTTTTCCCTCCTCGCAGAGTCCAGGTAGCCGTGGATCAACGCCTCGGCGACGGACTTGGACTTTCCTTGCAGCCACAACAGCTGCATAGCAGGCGAAAAAAGACGCGCTGAATATGCAATATTCACCGCGGTTTCCGGCTTGTCCCCTTCGAATGAAAAACGTTCATTAGCCGCACGTTTTGCGTTGCGCGGAGCTTAGCTGTGCATCGGGACGTACCTGTTAGGACCCAAATAACGATGCCCGCTGCCATCAAGGTGGCCATAGCTTCGGGCACGCCAGCCTGTAGCTTGTCCTCGATCCCAGTCGCGCCTAGAAGAGTCAAATGCGACTCGAGGTTCGTGTACGAGTCCTTGATACGGCGTTCGCGGTTCTCCATCGCCAACTCGGCCTCGGAGTGCGTCTGCCTCCAGGTCTCGTACTCCTGCGCGGTCAGAGACTTCTTGGCGATCATCAGGGTCCGGAGGCCCTGGCGCGCGTACGACTGCAGGTGCTGTCGGACTTTTATCGTCGGTATGGAATTCATGTCCTGGGAAGCTAGCGACGACAGTATCGTGCTGTCGGCGCCTTTGCTGTACAACACCAGCTCGTTCGTGAGAGGGTGCCGCACCAACACGGACATGCACTTTCTGTTAGAATCGAACGGCAGCACCTGAAATTCGCAGTAGTTACAGATAAGGCGCTTCGAAGCTTGTTGCGGATGCTTCTCGCATTCGGAAGCTCTTTCGATTCGCTTCCCTCGACAAGTCCGCGGGGTAAAGCGACAAGTACCACGAAGCTTACATGAAGAATCTCGAAAGTGATGATAGATTTATCCGGCAAGCACACGATCGCGCTACGCGACGTCCGTTTCAGGAGTTTCACGTCGTAAGCGCGGGCCGCGTTGACCAATGCGAGCTCGTCGGGGCTTTCCGCCTCGTAAATCGCCGCGCTTGGCAGCAACTCCTCTCCGTTCTTCCCACTCGCGCCGATAACGGGACCCAGCGGGCTGCGTCTCTTCTGCGCTCCGTTCGGGGACAATTTCCTTGCGAGCAGTCCCATTCCCAGGGCTGGGATGGACGTCACGTTCAGAAATCTCGGCCTGTAAATCAATAGATATGTGTCATTTAATGCCTCTGCACGAACCAGGTCGCGGGGTAGTAAATTATGCCGGTGATTATGAAAGTGGCGTAAGCCAAAAATCGAAAAAAAAAAGAAAAACATCGCCTTACATTGCAAAATCCTACTAATATAATAAATGCGAAAGGGTGTTTGGATGTTTGTCTTTCTGAATTTTTGTATATACGTAGTCTAGGACCAGGAATAACATATAGGATACTTTTTATCCCGATTTCTTTATCCGATCTGGACCAAATTTTGTATAATAATTGTCTCTAGAACCCTGCAGAAAATCTAGGCTACCATGAAATCTGGACATCCCACCGCTTCCCTCTTATTTCGCCCTCTTGACACTCCGTGATAATCGAAGTTTTATCCGAGCAACGCCGGGTACTTTAAGCTAGTAAGCGATAAACTCAATCTTTTTAAATTTTTGACATACACCGCTTTGATAATCACCGGCACATTAATACAATACGAAAAGTATAATAACCTGGACAATTTATTCGACAGCTTTGAGGTGTTGTTCAGGACCGATTCCATCTCAACGATAGAAGATATCGACGACACGCTCTCCTCGCCAGCGGTCGCTGCATGCGAGAGGGTAGACAGAGGAATAACCGGTGAAGGAGTCAAGCTCCTTGATTCTATCATTCTCGTGTACCTACAAGACGAACGTCTCCTATACAAAGAGTTTCCGCTGGGATAGATCTTCTACGCACCTTCCCGACTCGTCGCCGTTCTTCTGCGGCTGTTCGATCACTCCGCTGGAGTTCATGGTGTCGTAATGGGGTTGGGAATTCACCACAACAGTATTACATATCGCTAATACAACTAGGAATTCTTGTAGATGCTGTCTAAATGTACCTATGAGGAGGTCTTCCTTCAGCCGCGAGGAGGGCACCAAATTCTCACCGTCCCCGGTGTGCGAATAATCGTGGCCCCCCACGGCGCAACGTCTAAACAGCATTTTGTTCTCCGTCAGGGTACCCGTTTTGTCCGAGAATATATACTGCACCTGTCGGGGTGAAAGTTTATTTCGTTAAGCGAGATCGCGCAGCCGTCGCGAAGCTTTAAGAGTTAAGGGGTTACGTACCCTTAGCATGTCGGAAAATAGGGTCATTTTTATGTTTTTTTTTTTTTTTTAATATAGAGACACGCACATATTTAAAGATCAAAATATACACCTTGTTGCGTAGAAATTAAGTTGCGTTTTCGAAGAGAGTGCCTGCACAAGGTGTATATCTTAATTTTTAAATATGTGTCTCTTCATATAAAAAAAAATCATACAACTATCTTCATCATGACCCTATCTTCCGATTTGTCGAGGGTCTGTAACCCCTTAAGAGGAACACTTGGCTGAGAGAGCAAGGATGAAGAGCTCTAAAAATCACTCCCCAAAATTGATCTCCGTAGACGCAGAAGCCTGTTCGTGCCGAGGCACCAACACCAGTTCCCCGCCTAATAGGGGCGAAACAGGTGCGTCGCGTGTAGCTTAATTCCCCGCTCGGAGCCACGCGGTCGATCCTGACCCGTATACACAGGTCAGCGTACGCGCGAACCCCTGATCGTAATACAAGCCAGGGGGGTCTGTGGACGTGTTAATCAATTCGCTTACCTGACCCAATTCCTCCGTGATATTGAGCGCGCGACATTCAGCCGGCCGCCCCGTGTCCGTGTCGTACAGTGCCATGTCGTGGCCGATGTGATAAACCTGGCCCACTTTCGCCATCTCTATGGTGACGTACAGGCTCAGAGGTATCATCACTTGTAGAATAATGACGAACGTCCAGAACGTCAGCATGCTCTCGTAGTTGGGGTCCTGGATGATCGGGATGAAGGGGACGAACGCGAGGCCGGAGTACTCGGCCAGCCAGAGCCGGCAACCGGTCGCGCCGAGCACGCAGAGTATCACTAGGATCACCACGCACCATATAACGTCCCTGTTCATTTGCTTCTCGAGCCGAGAACGCTGGAAAAACCACCTTCCTCGTGATCCGACAACACTCGTCGCGCCCCTTCCATTTAATTGCTCGGATCTCTACCTTGTACCTGGGCCCGCCGTTGTTCAGCATCGCCTTGGTCTCGTGGCCGGCGTATATCACGATGCCCTCCGCGAAGTCGGTGTTCTTCAGCAGGCATTCCCTGAGCAAAAGGTTCTCCGTGGAAACCGGCACTCTGCCGCCGTTCGGGTGAACCACGGCCCCGTGGAACCTGCAACGCTGCTGGTTAACCATCGTCCGTTCCAGACTATTTTCCAGTGGGGAGAGGCAATTTTCGGGCGACGGTAAAGAAAAATATAGTAGTGGAGTTGCCCTCTTGCTTTTTTTGAAACAATTTTGTAGTGCCAAAAATTAAGTGTAAAATTAATAAAGATCGGTTTTTGAAAGTAGGCGATTTTTCCTCAAAAGCCAGGAGGGGCGACTGCCCTTTTGCTAAAAATTTAAAACCGAAGTTTAAAAATATTCCCTTATTTAGTATAAAATTAATAAAGATCGGTTTTTGGAAATAAGCGATTTTTCCTCAAAAGCCAGGAAGGGCGACTGCCCCTTTGGCACCCCTTCCGGATGCTCATGCCTCCCACCGTCCCTTCAGTCCCGCTCTACCTGTATATCCTAGTGCTCGGCTGATCGACCTCGATCACGGACCGGAACTTGGCGGGCTGGAAGGTGTCCTGAAGATCGACGAAGCCTCTCACGACCTGCCGCTGCTTCAGATTAGTCTCGCCGTCGAGATTGCACGTGTCGATGTAAGCGGAGCCCTGGGGATCGCTGCTCCGCAACAACAGCACGTCGGCCGGCACTAGCTCATTGTTGGAGAGGTGAACCAGGTCGCCGACCTTCACGTCTTTCCACGCCACCTTTGCATACCTGTCGTCTTCCCTGTAATCAAGCAACCCGCGCGATCGATACAGGCGCCTTTCATTGGCGGAAGCTACATTGACCGGGGAAAAATGCCATTAGACCGCGGTGGAGTAAGGCAACTGTAACGCAGGCTGGCTCGTTGCGCAACAGTACTTAACGAAAGCAATTTCATACGCGTATTACGTGCCGAAACGCGGCGCGATCGATATCAACGCTTCCTGATACGCTTCACGCCAGGCTTAATCGAAACGATCCGTCACCTGGAGCGCGCTCTCGCAGTGCTGTCGGCACTCCGAGATGACCAAGCGAAACGGCGACCTTCGCGGCCGACGATCATCCAGACTATACATCAAACAATAACCAAACTGTCATAACGGTCAGACGTCGATTATTCTTAACTGACCGTCGCCACGGTTCAATGCTTCGGCTCTCGCGATCCCTCGTTGCCATACCGAAACCATCGAGAGAAGCGGTACAGTACCTCCCAGAAGAATCCGAGCACCATCGTGGGATTAATGGAAGCAAAAAATGGTCCGGTCTGGTCAGAGCCGACGTAGATTGCAAAGCATCGCAAACGAGGAGGATTCGAGTATTCGAGAATCAATTTTCGTGTTCCCTACTCTTTGACTCGTGCTCGGCGCACAGTGGGACAAACTGCTCCTTTTTGTGTCAAAATCGTAGAACTTTTGATAGGAATAAGATAGAAGGATGAATCTTTTTCGAGGTTAAATCTAAGATGTTGCAGAATAAGGGAAAAATGTTAAGAATGTATGACAAACAAGTTTTGACCTGGAAAATCTACGTCAATGTTGACATTTTCGGAGAAAATTTCGGTTTTTCCGTTTTAACATGTGGTTGAAATTCTTCCTTGACTTGTTATACATCATTTCCTACAGATTTTGAAGCGCTGAATTCAAATCTGTTCGCAGAATTTCTCTAGCCCTTCAGGAGTCGAAGAAAAATGCGATATAAGGGGTTACGCTCACAAGGGACACTCGGGAAGTCGCAAATTCAGAAAATTATGAAACTCGATGTGCAAGTAGAGTAGTTCATCCATAACGCAACCCTTTTTCTTTGTTGGTGTTATGCTGTTGGAGCTTTCAATTATTTAAGCAAGACTCATCTCTTTTTGTATACGCTGTGTTGTTGGATTATACATTGGAGGAATTATACTAATAGAAAACGATAGATACTTTGAAAATGATGGTTTGTAATTGGTAAAATAATGATATTCATAGAAATGATAAAAACAAAAATACTTGCCACACCATGCTGAAATAATTGAAAGGTGTCTAAACTTTATATAAATAATCATTTAAATATGGCTTTAAGAAACCATTTTATTAATGGAAACTGCTAAAATGGACTTCAAATTTGGTAATAGAGGTTTTATTTGTTTGCAAAAAAAATATAAAACATAAACTATATATATATATGTATGGAAAAATATTATCCAGAGGTATTTCAGCATATATTTACAAAATATGAAAACTTAATTTTAAGGGTTGGTGGCGGGGGTATCTTGAAAAATATGAATTTTTCGAAAATTATTTTACGGGGTTTTGTAGATATAGAAAAACGATGTAACTTCTGTTTAAACTTTTTTTCGACATCCCTCACCGTTCTCGAGATATTCCACGGAAAAGAAAATTCTGCATTTTTTCAAGGGATGATTTAACCCCCGAAATCTGCATTATAATTTTCTGAATTTGCGACTTCCCGAGTGTCACTTGTGAGCGTAACCCCTTAAATCGCATTTTCTTCGACTCCTGAAGGGCTAGAGAAATTCTGCGAGTAGATTTGAATTCAGCGCTTCAAAATCTATAGGAAATGTCTATAGGAAGTGTATAACAAGTCAAAGAAGAATTTCAACCACACGTTATAACGGAAAACCCGAAATTTTCTTCGAAAGTGTCTACTTTGACGTAGATTTTCAAGGTCAAAACTTGTTTGTCATACATTCTTAACATTTTTCCCTTATTCTGCAACACCTTAGCTTTAACCTCGAAAAAGATTCACCCCTCTATCTTATTCCTATCAAAAGTTCTACGATTTTGACACAAAACGGACCAGTTTGTCCCACTGTGCGGCGTGTAGCGCAATTTCACGATATTGCTTTCTGAATCGGTTCGCCCGCATGCCACCATGCCGAGCGAGCCACGTTGCATCGGATATCGGCTGGCCACCTTCTTTACTGCTCCTGGCGGATACATTATTGAAGCACGGTAATGTTGCTCGTAAGGACTTGGACTCGATCCTCGATCTTCCTTCCGCCGAAAAGCGTGTCAACCACCGCGATCGAACGATGTCTGGAGAGCATCGCGCCTCCTGCGGGGCCATTTTCAGCTGCGTCATGCTTCCACGTCTGACTATTACATCGCAAACTGTGTCGACCATCCTTTCGTCCGATCTTTTGGAGAGGCGGTACACGATCGGCGTGATTTCTGGAACCTCGAGCAAGTCAATTGCCTCCGGGATCACTTTCGACTTTTTAAGTAGTATGACACGAGCTTTTGCCCGGCCTGACGTCACCGTGGACGCCAAGGGCGATGGAATCTGACCTAGACTTTACTTGCGGGGTCACCGTTACACATTTTTCTCCTCGCGAGATTAGAATCGTTGATCTGTGACCTCCCGTAACCTCCTGTGTCCTTTCATTGTACCTTCCAGTCGGTCCAACCGGAGCCCTCGTTCGCCGTTGTTAACGAATACACGTTTCATTCCATTAAAAGCTGACTCTAAACGTGACCCCTACGATTCGATCCATAAAAGAGCCGTCTTTCGATGTGCCACGTTACCCTTGGGCATCAGGGCCAAGTTAAGATCTTTGGAGGCCCTAAGCACTTAAAAGATTTTGAGGCCCCCTTAAAGTGATCACTTTAATGTACCGTACGATTTCTTAGGCATTCCGGATAATAATTATCAAATTATTTGATTCGGAAGTATTTCTAACAAAAGTTAGATTTTAAAATTCAGAAAACTTCTACGGTGTCCCCCTTTGCCCTGATACCCTAAGCACGTGCTTATTTTTATTTTACTTATTGGCTAATTCCAGCACTGCTTGGAATCATACGGTTTTCTGGACCCTTAGAAGCCTTTCCCTTGCGAAGGGACAACGGAACAGATTAATCTCCCTTCCGTCGAATCCAGGGATGGTTTCGCCGCGACTCCGTCAGCGACTGTCGTGAAACCGAACCGCTCGAATTTGCATTTTCCTCATTCCCGAGGTCGCATGACGTGTGCAACTCTTGTCCACGGAGGAGCAGCGATTAGTGTGTGTATTATGTATTATGGCACGTTCAAGGATACGCAGTTAACGGTTCACAAAGCAGTTCCACCGACGCTCTTTTCTTCTTCTCCTCAGTTTTTACCTTGCCCCGCTTCAAGCAGCACTCCCGCGATTCGTCGCGTACGCCGCGAGTGTTAATTAGCGCTCCACAAAAGGAGCCGTTTAACAGAGCACCCCTCCTTTGCCGCCCGCTCGCGGCGAAGCCCCCTTAACGGGCGCGTTTCTACCCGTAAACAGAAGCCCGGCCCGTTTCCAAGTTCCACAATAACGAATCGCTGATAATTCGGCCGCGGTGACGGCAGCGGCTGAGTAGCCTTAGGAATACTTTTATGCAACGCGCCATCGTTATAGATAACCCAGCGGTTAGATAATGTAACGACGTTTCAGTGATTTCTTCCGCGATTTTCCGCGATTGCAGCCGCAACGGTATCGTTCACCGTTGCACGTTGCACGCCACTTTCGCGACCCGTAGCTGCGCGCGCCTCTGAAGTCTGAACGGCTCCGCGACAAAATTCGAGCGCGGCCACCGCTCGAAACGTCACCCGCCAACGGTGGAAATATTTCAAAGGATTCGTGGCTTCGATCGCGTTATCTAATGGAATTTCAGCGTACGAACGCCAGTGTGCGGGCATCGGACATGGCTGTGAGGAAATCGTGGAAATAAATTTTTTAGAATATGGTCGCAGGTAGTTTTGCCCACTGTACCATCTCTCCCTTAAACTGGAAAGGTGACCCTAGGCTATGTACACGTAGGGTTACTATATGGAGTATATGGTGTCCAAAAGGGGGACGTGTCCTCATATCTCCTAAAAAAATGTCCTTTCTTGTTTTATCCACAACTCAAGCGATCCACTTGCCTCGGCTTCGCTACAGTTACTAAGGTCGGGGCCAGATATATTGGCCGGTGAGTTTCGTGGGGGGTATTCTCCCACCACACCGTTTGCCTGCCTCGGTGCTCCTTTTCTCAACGTTTTCTTACTCGCTCTCGTTCCATCTCGCTCTCGCCTTCGCAGAACAAGAGTGAGCCAGAAGTGATGGGGATAGTGGCAAGCTTTTAGCGTGTAGGTCAAACCGAGCTGTCAGCGTAGAAATACACACATCAGAATAGGTGTGCGTTAGCTCCGAAGAAATTCATTGGATTTATTGGTCAGAACATTGATTCCTTCTCGATAGCTTCATCTCGTATTGGTCTACGAATAGCTTCGTCACGCACACAACTATTACGCTAAGAATAAATAACAACCAAACGGCTAGATTCAGGCGGAGCCGAGCAACGTTCCCGTTACCCCACCATACCCTGCGACGACCGCGCAACTCCAACTGACAAATCCACGATCGTCAGATGGTGGTGGTTGATTTCTCCTCAATCGTTGCTCGCGAACACGAATTCACCGGCCAATATATCTGGCCCCGAGTATAGTTTTCGTCGCAACAGTACGAAATGTGCTATTCTTCGTGGCGAGGCAGTCAAATGTGTTATACTCGGGGCCAGATATATTGGCCGGTGAATTCGTTTTCGCGAGCAACGATCGAGGAGAAATCAACCACCACCATCTGACGATCGTGGATTTGTCAGTTGGTGTTGCGTGGTCGTCGCAGGGTATGGTGGGGTAACGGGAACGCTGCTCGGCTCCGCCTGAATCTAGCCGTTTGGCTGTTATTTATTCTTAGCGTAATAGTTGTGTGCGTGACGAAGCTATTCGTAGACCAATACGAGATGAAGCTATCGAGAAGGAATCAATGTTCTGACCAATAAAGCTCCTGAATTTTTTCGGAGCTAACGCACACCTATTCTGATGTGTGTATTTCTACGCTGACAGCTCGGTTTGACCTACACGCCAGAAGCTTGCCACTATCCCCACCACTTCTGGCTCACTCTTGTTCTGCGAAGGCGAGAGCGAGATGGAACGAGAGCGAGAAAGAAAACGTTGAGAAAAGGAGCACCGAGGCAGGCAAACGGTGTGGTGGGAGAATACCCCTCACGAAACTCACCGGCCAATATATCTGGCCCCGAGTATAGTCTTCGCGGCAGAAGACCAAACGTGCTAATATTCGTCAGAAACGATGGAACGTGCTTCTTTTCGTGGCAAACCAAAACGTGCTACTTTTCGTAAGAAAATTGAAACGTGCTACTTTTCGTAACGCACGTCGAATAATAAGAGTTGATACATAAAGTTTGGTGTCATTTTACAACGTCCTCCTTCCCACTGGATTTCAGACTAGATTGCCCCGCTTCTTCATTTTTGGATCTGGTAAACCTACATAAACGGCGAAACGGGAGACGTTCGAATTTCTCGGTTTCCTGCCCGAGTTCTTCGCTCGATTGGTACATTTATCCGAGCCATTCCAATCAGCGAAACTCGAGCCAACGTGGGTGCGATATGCGGGCACGTAAGTGTGACACGATACCGATCCCTCCGCTGTAAGTGATGTAACCGGTGACGCCAGCGGCCGTTTAACGGTGCCGAACTACCGGTAGGTGGAGAGAAAAAAAAAGGCTCGATCCCTTTGGATTCGGCAGCGGCCTTTCACTAATGCTTTCGCCGAGTCCTCCCCGTCGCTCTCGCCAGCGCGCTTATCTGCCGTCCCGGGCAATCTCTTCGGAGCGCGTGGGCCCGAGAGCTGGCAGTTCTTCTGCGATGCTCACTGACACGCAGCCGCGCGGTGGTATTTGGCAGACGACGGCCGTCCGCGTTCTTATCGGGAGCGCATCGCGTGCGTTGGCGCGGCTTTATCGGCCCGGAGATTTGATAAAAATACAATCGGGACGGGGATTGGGTAATGGGCAGGACTCGGGCACGCCGAGATTCGTCAATCGAACCGAGACGAACGGAATACAGAATGGGATCCGCGGCGGGGGTGAAGTTGGCGGGGGGGGCAATTTCTGGGAAAGGGTTAAGACGAGGAATGTCGATGGGGTTTCATTGTCGAGAGGCGAGCTGGTTCCCCGTATCCAGGAAAGAAACGAGGAAAACGGCTCGAGGGACACGGCAACCGGTTTTATTGCCGTGCCTTCCTCCTCTGCCGCTTTATTCCACTTGCCAGCAGCTCGCGGCGGACGAGACGTGGCACGCCGTACGGTATCCCTGCGTTCAGTCTCGGTGACTCGCGGAACGGGCGTATGCAAAACAGAAGGGCTATTTTTAAGAGCCATTCGGGAAACAGAGTGCACGCGTACGCAGGTGCGTCGACGCGGCGATAACGTGACAAACAAGAGATATCGATCTCGGATGGATACTCGATGCGCGACAGAGTGATTGGGGAACTTGATCGCCAATCTGTAATAGTGGGATGGTGCACATGATAAAAGTTCCTGTGCCTGTGGCGGGGATGCAATAACAATAAAATTGCTGACGCTGGCTTGCGACTGGAGAGATGAGGGGCCCGAAAGAAAACAGGCACATGCCACATGCGCATCAATTTTCGTTTTTTTATAATATTAATTCGTTCCTGCAGGGTAGTAGAATTCCACCGCCTCCTAATATGGTAGCAAATTAAAATAATATTCGCTAGGTGATTATAAAAATTTATTTATAGAATAAAATCCAGTTTTTTTCATTTTTTTTTTTTTACAAAACCACTTCCTCGGGGGTGCCAACAGAGTTGGGCCTTATTCGAATAAAAAATTATTCGGATACTGCCCAACCTTGGCCTGCACCCTCTGGGTGCGCCACTGCTCCGTCAACTCGCTTTCATCTAAAATCATAAAACTGTAGCGTGCGTAGCGTCGAATTTCGAGCGGAGCAGAAGGCGACCAGGTAGGGTCATAAAGTTCAACCGAAGGTTTCGTGGCCGTTGGTTTTTGCCAGGTGACGAAACCTCCCTTGTCTCAGGGCTCGGGGTTTTTTCCCAAATTTGTGCGCGCGGTACGCGTTTCCTTCGGTTTTGGAAGGAACGCGACCGTTGTCGGCATTCGGTTAAAAGACAGCGTCTTGAGCGGTTGTGCTCTTGGTCCGCACGACATTTCTTTTAAAGAGGTTTTGATTCTTCAATCTCCAATAAATAATTTTTGTTGAGTTATTATTAAGACGCGTAATTATTTACCCTTACGTCTGTAGCGTGCGTAGCTTCGGATTTCGAACGGAGTAGAAGGCGACCAGGTAGAGTCATAAAGTCAACGGAAAGTTTCGTAGCCGTTGGATTTTGCCAGGCGACGAAACCTCCCCTACCTCAGGACTCGGGGTTTTTCCCGATTGTTGCACACGGTACGCGTTTCTTTGGGTTTTCGGAAGGAACGCGACCGTTGTCGTGGCATTCGGCTACGAGCTAGCGTCTTGAGCGTTTGTGTTTTTCGCCCGTTACATTTTAACTCTACGGAAGTTTTTGGTGTTACTTTCGTAAATAAACATTTTCATTGTTGAGTTTAATCAAGACGTGTAATCAATTATTGCCCTCACATGTCCCACCTCACGTCTCCCACCTCAAAACTGTGGCATGCGTCTGTTTCCCGCTGTGGCTAAAAAAAATAAATCCATAAAACAGTTAAAATGCGAAAAATATTTTCTTTCAAGTTTCCCCACGCGAGATGGCAATTTCACACGACCTCCACGGTACCAATGGCTACCAGTCGCCCCCACAGAGTACGCTACCCTCTTTGCGTACCATCTACTTTAAAGCCCCGATTCAGTTGCCGTCAGATAGGGGCATGCGATCACTCAGGATCGTTTCGAAAGCATGTCAACTGTGAGTTGCGCCACGGTATCTTATCCCACGATATCTGCGCGCGACGCAACGGCCGATCCAGCGACCGAGATAGCGAGCTATGTCGCGGCAGATTGATCGAGAGCTGGAATTCGTGGCGAAGGTTCAACCGTTCTTGACATTGCCGGTAGCGTGCGGTCTAGCCGCGAGTGTCGATCTCGCCGCTGCACGAAATTAAAGTCGAAGGGAGGAGGGCTAAAGAAGGCCTGCGCGGCCGCGTGCGTGCAGCCGCGAATTAAGTAGGTAAAGGTCGCGGCGGGGCGCGCTACGCCGCGGAACATGGAGATCGCTGCTCACCAGCAGAACACGTTCACGTGGTGTGACCCACGCGTAAACACGCCTCCGCCGATCTTAACGAGCCTTTATTACCGCTCGCGGATATCATCCATCGATTCGATCGCCACAGAAAGCTTCTAGGCCACTCTGCCTGCTTCTGCTGTTCGCCTACTCCCGGCCAACGAAAAACCAAGCCAACTAGATCGGTTAAAGCCTCGGTCCTTGTTAGAGGAATAGCGTCGTGGAAATATCCTGGATCAAGCTGGCGGACTATCGCGCTCGCCGTCGATCTTCCAGCAACTTCGATCTCGATGACGCGATGCACATATCTTACGATTACGACGCTATCTACGACGCTGCGTCCGCGTTAATTCGATCTCGTTCGTTAATCACGCCTATTGCTGCAAGCTATGTTGAAGAATAGATGTTGCGGAGCGCACAGCGCCTTTTCATTCCGAGGGCAACAGGCTTCCGCGACGGCACGCGGCTCGGGATTTTCCCTCGACCTCCTTTCCTCTGCCCTCCTCGAAAACGCCGCCTGGCTGTCAGGCCCGTTAGCTTCCTTCCACCGCGGGCGAAATCGTGTCCCCGCGGACGAACGGGATTAGAGCTTATTTCACCGCGGATGCTCGCTTTTCCCCGCTGCTCCATTACAGCCGGCGATCTTGACACGAGCTGGCCGCGAATCGATGAACGTGCACCGAGTGACGCGTCCTATGCGGAATCGATGGAATAACAGAGATATATCCGTGGTCTGGTGAATATCGCGGCCCGATCTGCGGACCAACGGCGACAAGCGTAAACATCATATTTCTCAATTGAAGCTTTCGGCGACAGGAGAATGTGAAAGCACGGCGAAGGGCGGCGATGGGGCACTATCGTGCTCCGCGCGATTAAACCTTTCCGCGAATTCATCCAGCAGACCTGCCGTGGCGCTTCCATTTCTACGTCGGCGCGGAATATTCCCGTTTCTAAATGGAGAGGAGAATGGTAGAAAGTGGTCATTTTGGGACCTGGCTGGTAGAAAGTTTTTTAGAGGATATGTTTCTACAGGCCTTAAGGAATCCAAAATGCATAATTAGGTATTTAGATACTCTGGAGGCGATGGGAAAGTTGTAAATAATAAGCGAATATTCAACAAAATTATTTTCTTCGAAAATTCTTTCCGACAGATATATCATTTATTTATTTATTTATTACGCGACAAGCCCAATTTATACAATAAATAATACAGTAGCATACGTACAAGAAAAAACAAGACATCTAACCGTAAACAATTTATTATTTTAACCTATTTTTTATAACATTCCCATCGTCTCTAGGATAAACAATTATGCATTTCAGATTCCTTAAGCCTGTAGAAACTTATCCTGTAATAGCCTTTCGTTGCCAGTAGATCGAAAACTGGCCAATTTTTACCATTCTCTTTTTCAGGCTGCACAGCCAACCGTACGCCCGGCGATCGTTGCACGCCGCGATAAACTATCGGCGGTGACCAATCACCCTGGTCCGTCTTCGATCCGCCTCGTCGATCGTTATCGCGACCAATGAATCAGGCGCGATGAAAAAGGGCAATTAAGAACGGAGAAACAGGCGCACGATGCACGGAAGCGCGTAATCGACGATGGTAAAAGAATTAGTGGTGGCGTGTAGTATCGAGGTGAACGAGGTGGGTTCCGATCGAAGGGTTCGATCAGCTGTGGTTAATAAATCATGGTCGACTCGTTCCGCGAATTTGTTAGTTGCTACCGCCAAGCATGCTCATTGCTTGCATCGAGCAAATTGAAAGGAGCTTCTCTTGGCGCGCGAAGGGCAAGGTCGGGCCGAGTAGCCATTATTTTTCAAGCAGCTCCGCTGCGTGCAGGAATTCTTGCAAATCGATCCGGCGACTAGCTCCGCGGAATTGAGTTGCATTATAAATGACATGCAGTTCCAATCGTCGCTAACTGGCGATAGTTTCTTCCTCCGTTACTCCTCTTCGCGGCGCCTCGTCAAATCTCTAGCCAACCTCGCTCGGCCGATCGCGAGGAACGACGGGCTTCCTTGCGAACGATATTCAGCAGACCGTCGCACAGTGGGGTATTTGGCCCCAAAACCCGGACATAAATCGATTTCAAAAATTTTGCGTAAACCGTAAAATTTTTGGTGCTCGAGGCAGTTAAATATCTGAGGAACAATGTATGAATATTGTTTTTTTTTTCATTTGTGCACTCGTGAAGCAACAGGCTTCGTCGAAAGTTAAGAGATTTTAGAGCTCGCGATTCATTCTTAACCGTCCTCTGAAACATCGTTGGCTTATTAGGGTTTTCAACATGTTGTAAAGAAATTTGGTGAATTCTTGCATTATGGAAGCTTCTCAGGTAGGTATATACTACACTTTCCAAAAGGTTTTACTTTTTATCATATATATTTGCATAGTTATTAACATTTCAAGATAATCGAGAATTCAGTAAATTTTCTTTACGATTATAAGATTTCATTAACGATTTTGTTAGGCCGCGTACAGACTTGAGCACGAACGCGAATGAGGCAAGCCGAGGCAGACCCGAATGACTCGGGCTGGAAAAAATTGTGATTTTTGTCCTGTGCGTCCCGCACGAGGCAAGCCGAGGCAAATTGAGACACACTTCTATATCTGAGTATAGGGGAAAGGTGGGATAGTTGATCAGCGGGGATACATGATCACATCAGTTTTTTACTTAATATATTAGCAATTTGTGCCTGCTGTCACGCTAGCGTGGTAATGATTACATTATCGCAACACTTCACGTTGCAGTTCTCTTTTGGGAGCATAGCATAATGTTGTTATAAGCTTCGATCTTATTTGCAGGCAAAAAGTAAATATTTCGGTCTGCTTGTTCTTCCTCCTTTTCGAGTAAATGTTGCATTTTCAACGATTTGAAATATACTAAGTAAAAACGGCAATTTCGAGTCAATTAATGGTATTTATTGATTTATCTAAATATTTAAGGTAAGTTTAATTTTTCATCTTTTTCAAATCGAGTGCATTGAGGGATACATGATCAGTGTGTGAGGCGGGATACTTGAACAGCTGAAAATGCTCCAATAAAGAACCATAGAACGACTAATGAAACAGAAAAATACGGCAAAGAAAGTGAGAAGGAAAATCTTTTCTTTATCATCATCTTAATCAGATGATATCTAAGTGAAATGTCTTTTAAGAATGCATTTATGTGGTTTTATGTCATAGGGTTTAATTCTTCGGTTTCATTTTTTCAGTAATTCCTTCAAATTTGTTATAGTTTACTTTCTTTTTATGATATTCCCTTTATTTCATGTTATTGACGAAGATAATAAATATTTTTTAGAAAGTTAATGTGTTATTTACTCTGAAAGTTCACTGATCAAGTCTCCCTAACCGTTTGATCAAGTCTCCCCTTCAGTGGGGGATACTTGTGCATAACGTCACTGCCAGAAAATGTTGAAATTCTGTCATTAAAATTAGTTTTCAGCTCTCAAATTCGTCAAAGTATATTGAGAATACTCTAAGAATCACAACTTACATAATTAAATAGAAACAAAGCAAACCATTACTATTATTTCAATAAAAAAGCAAAACTGTGATCAACTATCCCACCTTTCCCCTATATAATATCCATATACATTATCTCTGTATATAAAATTTATAAAGCTATGTTCACGCGTTATGGCCTGTTAACGTAACAGCACAAACAGTATAATCTGTATAATCTCCAGGGTAATCGCCGCGAACAATCTAATGGCGTTTTCGGACGGTCGCACTGGGGCGCACTGAGTGCGAATTTTGGCCAATCGGAGGCGAAAAAGTTCTCTTCAAAACACTCTTCGCTTCCGATTGGGTAGGGTTCGCACTCGGTCCACCCCAGTGCGACCGTCCGAAAACGCCAAAAGGTGACGAGCGAGCAGGCATCGCGTTTCAAAGTTCTTATTGACTCACCCTCCATATTTATTTTCTTTCAAATTCGTATTTCTCAAATGCGCCGGTAAGTATGAACTGGAGTGCATTATCGGAGTCTCGAAATACCTGGCTTACAGAGAATGGCATAAATGCTGTTATTTTATTGCACACTGAAACATCTGTTTTGAGGAACCTACATTTTTCTTTTTGAACTAACAGTTTGTCCATATTTTTACTCGCATACGAATCATTTAATTGTTCTCCCTTAACTCACACACACTGTATGCATATTCACATATCATATGTATATACGTGTATATGTATGTGTGGACACCTGATTGGTTCTAAGCCGTGTTAACTGCTTTTGTTGGTGCCATTACATTTGATAAAGGTTTGTGAAGACAGTGCAAAAAAGATTGGTTCCGGTTTCGTCCGGTTTTAAGTTTTATAGCTAATTTAGCTAGAAATGACAACCGAGAACTGCTGCGGTTTACCGTACGCCTGTACGGTCGCGCTCCCCAGGCCTTCGTGAGATGTTTAGAAACTCTTCAATGAAACTGTTTAAATTATGAACACATATGTATTAACTGAGTAAAATGAAAGAAAAACTAAAATATAATATATAAGTACGTAAAAAATACTTTGAAAATTACGCCGTGTAGTCTCTGATGACACTGTTTCAACTGAATACAGACATAAAGTAGAGGACTTACAATTAGTAAAAGATTTATCTATAGCATAACATAAACATTTTATCAAATTCTGTCTGCATTCAGATGAAACAGTGCCATCAAAGACTACACGGCAAAATATTCAAAGCACTTTTTACGTACTTATATGTTATATTTTAGTTTTTCTTACATTTTATTCAGTTAAAGTTTTGTTTTGTATAGCCTATATTTAGTGTGTGTTATATATATTTATCCTGTGTTTATTAAGTTCATTAGTTGAGTTCATATTTAAGTGCTGTTTTGATTTTACTTTTATATTAAATTTCATTTTACTTGTACTTGATAAGTACGCTTAAACATTTGTCACATGAACTAGATATTTTCCGCTATAGTTATTCAGATGTTACTTATTTCACGAGAATATATATATATATATATGTATAGGTATTAAAATGTCAGCAAATTGTTCGGTTCAAGCTGCGGGTCCATCTGGAATTAAACTGATGACGCGAGAAAACATAAAATTTATTAAAAAGAAAGCTGTCAAGATGCACTTCCTAAATGAAACAATAGATTTACTTCTTCCCCCTGAGCTCGCGATTTGTGTAAACGAAGAATTTCTGTAAAAACATTTAAAAATGTAGCTTTTTTTTAAATGGCTGTATCTTTGTTAAAAAACATCCTTTTTTTATGAGGTTCGACTTATCGTAAAGGCAAAGGATCATACTTTCCGATAGTATACATAAAAATTACAAAAAATATTGTTTGCACTCCGTAGCCCTTGACAAACATCAAGAAACTTTTTCAGTTTGGCACATTCCTCTTTAAGGGCGGATTTTTCCCCCTGGATACCGATTTCGATAAAATTGATTTAATGAGTCGAAAAGTAGAAAGTTTAAACTTTAAAATGGTTTTTATTTCATCAACTTTGGATGAATTTTAACAAAGTTATGGGGGTTTGAAGATTTTAAATTAGCCATGTCCGGGTTTTGGGGCCAAATACCCCACTGTGCGTCGGATATTGTCACAAGGCGCGTGTCGTTTGGAGATTCGACGATACCTACTCGAGGAATCCAGTGACGTAGAGTCGAAATCTATTTCGTAGTTTTAGCGCGTCACGATCAGATTAATTCAGCCTATCGAGAGGAAATAGATGGAACGCGAACGTAGGTATCGAGGTCGTCGTGCATGGGAACGATCGCGATCGGCGACTCGGCGCGCTCCATAGGCGAATCGGAGCTTATCGTTCACTGGATCGAACAGCCTCCGCGTTCATCCCGCCGTGATCCATGTGAAAACGACGCACAATGACACGACGAAACTCCGCGTCTTCTGTAAATATTCTCCTCCGAGGAGCTTGGTTTCTTGGCTCACAGGCAACGATTACAGTAGACGCAGTTGCAGGGCAATCGTACACGGTGATTAGTACACCCATATGTTTGGAGAAGCTTAACTCGCCTTTGTGAATACCGACAGTCACGTAGATAATTGAGAGGATACCTCGAAGCGGTGTTTTTGCGGGAGGCTGGGAGCGACGGGGAAGCAGGAGTCCTCCGTGGCTACGTAGTCAGCCACGTACTACGTACTACGGTTGTATTTACGCAGTTGAGGTAGCCAGAGCGGGAAAGGTCGGAAGGAGCGCTTCAGCCGTGAACCCGATTAGATTTACGCACCTCGCATCTTTTAAGGAAACGCGGGGACCAGGCGTTATCGCCCAAGGCGAGAAGTGTTTCGCAAACTTCGAGGCGTCGAAAGATGTCCAAGGAGCCACCGTCGAGCGCGGCGAGATCGAACAACGACGTAGCGAAACGCGCGATAGCGGTCCCTCTTCCGCGAAAGGATAAAGAAGGAACACTTTCTTTTCTGCCGTCCGATCGGGCGCCGTGCGCTCGACCTACATGCCCGCCACCGGCGACCAAAGCCGCCCTGGCGAGTTGCACGATCAAAGGAGCGGTCGCAAGGAATTCTCGAAACGCCAACACCGAAAATAGGATCGCGTTAAACGCACAGGCGTTCTTTTTCCGCGGAACTGTACACCATTCCTCGAACGACGGCCCTCGGTTATTCGAGCCGAGGAAACCTCCAACTGCAGCTTCGAACCCAACACCGTGCCTCGAATTTCGGTGTGCTTATGCAAGGACAAATAAATATACGAAATATGCGGTAACAGTGGGAGGGAAGGACCTTGAACGGCCCCTCGATTCTTCTAACGTACCTTTTCAATTATAATCCTTAATATAATCTTAATGGGCTCGTCCCGTAAATGAATAAATAAATAAAGAAATAAATAAAGAAATAAATAAATAATCCTCGAACGCTACTCGTCGAGCGAATCGACATCCCCCATAGAAGTTGTGGGAGCACCGAGTGCTGTGAATCGGTGCTGTTGTATCCGCGCGAGCGAGCCTCGATTAATGAATAGCCGGCTTCTGCGCGTCCCTCGCGTGCAGGTATTGGCGAGGGCAGCGGTTCCGTTTTCTCCTACGACGCGGTGCAGCTTAACGCCTATTATGCCGGCTTACTCACCCGACGTAGACGCGACAGGTGGAATTATTGACGCGGCAATCGCTGGCGAGCCTCCGTCGGTCCTCGAAGTAATCCTTCAGCGCCGTCACGCCCAGCACGAAGACCACGGGTATCATGGCGATCTCCTTGCCGAACGCGTTTATGGCTGGCACCCAGTTCAGCAGAACGATAAATATAAAATACAGATTGGCCACGCGATGGAACTGCTCGAGAAGGTTGCGCGGTAAGAAGCTCAGCACCGTGTACTTCGTTGTGCGTACCCTGCAATTACAAGAAGCGAGAGCACGTGTTTATGGAAATTGTTACGACTGAAACGAGGCTTCGGAGTTCAATGATGAATAATGGGCCATCACCTATTGTTCACCCTCTTCCCATTCGGATGCTGACTCTGCGGTGTTTTCGGCGGTACCAAGTGGTTCGGCACGATCGTCCTCAGACGAGGTTCCTCGGGTAACGGGCCGAAGCATCGGGCCCACAGTCTCCTCCACCAGGGGGGCTCAGCGCTACGTCTTATCGTGTATATCGACTCCGATCTGCAACAGTTCGAACCCCGTCTGATCAACAAGGAAAGCCCCTCCGCGAGGCTGCGATCAGATAGCTCTAGCAGCACGCCACGTAATCAGTTTCTCGATACTTTCTTAAGTCGCGACAACCGACTAGCACCGTGGCGGTGCTATGTTCGAGCGTTGAACCCAAACTCGGATTAACCATCCGCTGGATAAACGTCCGCGGGGACGTTTTTCAGCACAGGCGATGCTATCGCGTTATTCGCGCGGTGTTCTACTGTTTCATTGATTAAATACAAGCTTACCTGGATGCCTGCCGCGAGTGACCTCGAAAAGAGGGCGTCTTTCCAGCGGTGGGTGGCCTCGCCTCCTCCCTGTGGCCAGGCGGGAGGATGAAGTCGGTCTTGGACCCCACTCTGCTGTGCCCCATCGCCGAGTGCCCTTGAACGTCCACCACCTGGCCTTGGCTGAAGGCTCTCTGGTGCCCGGGCTTCTTCAAGGCCGAGGGCCTCGCGCTTCCGATCGCCGACAGGGGACCCAGATAGGAGCCGGCGTTCGCGGGCAGGCCCGTGGTCGTCAGGCACTCCGCCAGCACTCCACCGTGGCTGGCCGACCTGGCGTGGGTCCTCGAGCAAGGCAGCCTCCTGCTCCGCGACTCGTCCTCGTTCGCGCCTCTCGCGAGCGCGCTCGGCACCGCGGCCGCCGCAGCTGCGCCGGCATCCGGTGCGGAGGCAGCGATGGTCGGCTGCAACGGCGTCGACGACGAGCCAGGGTGATGCTGGCGACCCGACCCCGGGAACACGTAAACCGACGCCTGCCTGCTGTCCACCTCCTCGCTGGCTGCTTCCTGCGCGCCGACCTCGGACATGCTGGCACATCTGACCACCGAGAGGACACCGGGCGAGTTAGACCGCGAGCGGGTGGGGAACGTTTCGACGAAATAAAGGCGGGTTTAATTGGAGCGCAATTTCGAGCGGAGGCTGGCGACGGGAGGTCAAGCGGAACGGAGAAGCTTAGAGCGCCGTGAACTATCGCCGCTATTTCCATCGATCCTCCCCGGCAAAAGACCATCGTTAGGCGCTGCTTACTCCGAACCAAGGCCACGGGGCGAACAGTTATCGCGTATCCGATTAACAGGCTCTTCCCACGATAAACAGAGCCATTACGTGTTACGGGCCGACTTATCGCGATCGAAGGCTCTTTCGTTGCGACTGATAAACACGTACATGGTAAGTGTGTCCAGGTGGCTGTTACCCTGGGTCTCCACCAACGCGAACGCGAACAAAAACATTGCTCGCGAACGTTTCCCTCTGTTCTTGTCGTGTCCACACCGCCGCAAACAGAACAAACCGTTCACATAGGGTGACTGTACCTAATATCGCCAGTGTTCCTAATATCGCCACTGGCTATATCTCTTAAAGTAAGCTCTAAAATTTATCGGTTATGCACTGAATTAGTACCTAAACGTATGTAGGAAGACATACTATAATTGCAGCATCATGTGATCAACAATTACAGAAAGGGAAGGATTTTAGAGAATCTTAATAGTGTAAAAATTTATTGGACTATCACAATTTTACGTCACATTCGGAGAAGGTAAGTCTAATAAATCTGTGAATGCAAGAATATCTACTAGAAATACCTAATTAATGATGTACTTAAGAAATGAAATCGATTCAAATATTTTTCGTAATGAAAATAGCGTTTTTCTTTTAGCAGTATGCGTGTTCTCAATACCGCCTACCGGGGAATAATGGTTTCGATGTAATGCTTGTTACAGGTGAGGTCACGAAATGTGCGGAGCAACCGAAATAAAATTTATTTGTCCAATATGTACATCGGAACGTGAAAAATAAAATATTTTAAAAATCTATATTTTCAAATTTCTATATTATTCTAATAAAAATGAAATCAAAGATGCATAGAAAGACATTTATAGAGCAAGAAATAATAAAAGCACATGTGAAAATGACTTTAAAAACTCATATATACATGAATTAATCAATATTTCTTGAGTAGGCGATATTAGGTACACTTTTTTCAGGTCCCGATTTTTGCATGTCTTACGTTTTTCGAGTCCTAATTAACAATTTGTAGGTTTCAACGATTCTAACATATGCTACATGAAAGATGAATAATTTCTCTTTACTTTGAAACGAACTGCATGGAAAAATATCAATTATTATTCAATCGACAGCGATTTAACTTTTGCCTGGCGATATTAGGTACAGTCACCCTACGATCCATACGCTGAGTTTTGTTCGTGTTTGCGGCGGTGTAGACACGGCTAGAACAGAGGGAAACGTTCGCGAACAATGTTTTTGTTCGTGTTCGCCTTGGTGGAGACCCGGGCTTAGAAAGCCACGTGGGCGGCGAAGCAGTGGCGAGCCTCTTGTGAAAAAGAACGCTGAACTCGGCCCGAGATGGGGATGAATATTTCAGCGTAATCGGGAGGTAGGAGCGTAGGTGCCCCCCCAGGGACTGGTCCCCCTCCGACGGATCGCCGAAATCCGGCTAAAAATCGATTCCACGGGGTCTATTCTTAGGGCGGCGGGAAGCGAGGAAAGGCTACCCCCGTCGCGACGCGTCAAACGACATGCAGGAAGTAGCGTAATGCATTTCCAGCCGCGTTCTCTCGCCATCGTGGGTGCACTTGCACTTGCCCGACACAGATACGCTATTAATAAGATTGCAGTGGGAAAGAGACGGGGGGAGAGAGAGAGAGAGAGAGAGAAAGAAAGGGAGAGAGAGCGAGAGCGGTCCTTTCGAGACGGCAGACGCCGCAGAAACCAGTGGATTAGAGTCGTCGCAAGTGCTTCGGGAAATTACACAAAATATTGCGAAACGCCAAATCACCTTACGCATGAATAATCCAATAGCCACGCTCGCGGGATCACCTGCCCCATCTTTCCTCACGGAACGAGGAAAACCTGGGGACCGCCAGGTGGAAAGCGGATTTTTCACTATTTATTATTATTATTATTATCACGACTTTATTACTCAGAAGATATCTTAATATATAAAGCAGAAAGTTTATATGTTTATGTGTTTGCCGGTCGCCTAAAAGCTCACGAATGGTAAACCTGTTCCCTCTACAAACAATAAATAAATAAATAAATGAACTGTGGGATCGCGAAATGTGCCTCAGCCCTCAGCTCATTATGCCCGGCTAATCCAGGTGAGTGTGACTATTTTCACAAAAAAAGTAAAGAAATATGTTTTTTTATAAACTCAGAATCTAAACGGGAAGCGAAGACGCGAGAAGGTAGAATCGACACTGAATGTGTCGGAGGATATGTTACCTAGCTGTCGGATAGCAGCAGGAACAGAGTTATAATAATCTGCAGCGGCGCAGGAAAAAGAAGATTCGAATTTTATCAGCCCCGAGTTTCGCAGCAAAGCCTAGCGTGTTTATCGTCGATCGGCACCAGATAAGATTGAATTGCCAGGCTTACGCGAGAGAACGGATCGAAACGGCGAGGCTCGCGGTGCAGGTGAGAGCGATCCAGCAGCGCCGGTATCCGCTAGCAAATTTATGGAAACAGCTCCGTAAGACAGCAACGCGACCTAAAATATTCTCTGTCGGGGGTGTTCCAGCGCGGAGGGTCGGTTGTTTGCTGAATTATACACGAAAGCCTCGCGGGCACGTGTTTCCTCCACGCCCGCAGAATTCGCGCGAAGCGAACCAGCAGATAGCTCGGCCGAGGGCAGCTCGAGCACCCTTATCGGTCCCCGCGTCGGCGTTAGTTTGCGAAACGATAAAGCACCGGTCGCCTTTCGTCATCGCCGCGACCCGCAATTTATGATGGATCGGCCAGGCACTTTGTCCCGTCGAGTGTGCACATACCTACTCCTCCAGCGGCCAAGCCGGTGGATAGGAAGTTTCGCCGAGGAGGACGGCCGAGCGGACACGCTTAACGCTTGTTTTCGTGGCGCAGCGAGCCACTGGCTGACAACGTCGTCGAGCTAATTGGGGCAAACTGGATTAAACGATTCAACTCGATGTCGTACCACTCTGCTTGGAACGCCGTTCGAGATATGTAGCTATTACGTTGGCGCGCCGATTACGAGGGAAGAAGGTGGAAGGCGAGGATATACGACGCTCAAGGCGAATTCGAGGCGGCGGGCGTGCGAGGGAAATGTCAGTTAAATAAATATTGCCCGATGACGAGGAGCGGTATCGCCAAGATTACGCTAATCGTATTTACTTTGGGACGATGACAGGCATCGATGCACGCCGAGGTAGGTGGAATGGAATTACGTCGCGGGAGAATCAACCGAGAGCGAGCGAGTGCTCTGCGCCCACGATCGATGAAAAAACTATGTAGCTAAGTGGGTACTACGCCGAAAGGAAGCCCAGAAATCTTCCAAACGCTGAGAAGTGGATTTGCCAGTTTCAGGCGGTTTCTCCGAAATCTAGTTTATCGAAATTGCTACAAAGGGTTCGAAGGGGCGAGAAAATTCAGCGCGATCGAGCAGAGAGGAGCAGAGGTGCTCGTCGAGGCTCGCGGAAAGCGAAGGTGCCCGCGTGTGCACGTAAACCGAGCAGAGGATTCCATTTGTGATCGATAACAGCCGACACGTAAATCCCGAGTTCTAATGTAAGCGGACAATATCAAGGGTAGGAAAGCCGAAGGGTGGAATTGGGTCAGGCGAACACCGACGGTCCCTAACTGGGAGGTTCTGCCCGCCTCGCGTTCCATGCTCGCGCCAGTAATGAGCCATTATCGCTTGTAATTATTCCTCGCGGTCCAATGCCGCGATAGTGTGCTGGTTTCTGGTAATCGCTGGGGAACATGCCTCGGACGTAACCACGCCGAAGTACTTTTAAACATTTCAAATGGGCAACTAATTGAGAACCGTGCCGTGAGAACCGACCGTTCTTGTCAACAGATTCCGTTTTGGATGGATGCAAACGAGATCGAAACTGGTTTCTGCGCGATTGAGAAAGATGGTGTTTAATAAAGGACACTCTCGCCACTGGCGTATTTAGTGTAGGGTAAATCCGGGAGACGCGGTCGACCTAATATAAAATGGCTATTAAAACTAATATAGATATTACTTATTTTATCAGAACAAACCTAATATGTTCAGAATTGTATGCCGATTCAGAAAAACTGGTCGATATTTGCTTTAAGACAATATTTACTGTAAATCGGGTGGAAAACTGAAGTCATGACATCTGACCACCCCTCCCGAGGTGCCGGGAGAAATGGTTTTCGTCGTTGGCAGAGACCACTCACATAATTATTCATGGAAAATTAACAAAGGATAAAGTATAATTATTTATGAGTGAATACAACTACGGATTCATTGATATTTAATTTGTTTACGCTAAACAAGTAAAGAACACATCAAAGGAAAAGTGAATTACCTACTGGCGATTAGCAAGGCAAATGAATACAAAAGTGAATAAATAAACTAAATAAACAAAAATAATAATAAAATAATAATAAAGACTAAAAAAATAAACAAGAATAATAAAAAAAATCATAATTCGACCATCTCACCTTTCTGCAGCGAGACATGGTCTTCTCGTTAGCTTCGAGGGGATGAGTTAATATGGCCAAATACTTTGGCTGCATTGTCCCTCAATATCTCTACTATCTTATTATTCCAAACATTAAAGGAAAATAAACTTAGAAGTATATTTTAAATTCGATTCTGTACAACCGCTGTTTGACAAAAGAGGTTAAATGTAACATCAATTTACGTTTTATACCCTATAAATCCAGATAAACACAGAAGGAAGCGAAATAACGCTATTCATTCAACTATTTGGCTTCTAGAGAAGTAATTGGTCTGCACTTTAATGCATTTTTACGTATAGACTCTGAAATATAGCGACACGGCCAACTCTCCGGCCCGACCGCGTCTCCCGGATTTACCCTAAACAGTGCCTAGGGCAAGCGTAGAATTTGCGCTCCCCCTCCCCTCCCCCCAACCCTCATGCATATCATTCCAATTCCATCTTTTCTATTCTACTTCTTTGTTAAAAGTGTTCGTCACACAAAACATTTTATTTACTGTAAAACGGGAGGGTCGATTAAATAAGTAAGTGAACATATAAGTGAACAACCAATGCTTTAATTGCATAACACACAAACGTAGTAACAAAAAGAAATACTCTGCTTATGGTTCTATAATCCTACTTCCTACTTATAATATAATAAACGCGAAAGTGTGTTTGGATGTTTGTTACTCAATCACGTCACAACTGCGCAACGGATCTTTCTGAAATTTCGTATACATGTAGGGTGACTGCACCTAATATCGCCAGTGTTCCTAATATCGCCATTCGCTATATCTCTTAAAGTAAGCTCTAAAATTTATCGGTTATGTTAACACTGAATTAGTACCTAAACATATGTAGGAAGACATACTATAATTGCAGCATCATGTGATCAACAATTACAGAAAGGGAAGGATTTTATAGAATCTTAATAGTGTAAAAATTTATTGGACTATCACAATTTTACGTCACATTCGGAGAAGGTAAGTCTAATAAACCTATGAATGCAAGAATATCTACTAGAAATACCTAATTAATGATGTACTTAAGAAATGAAATCGATTCAAATATTTTTCGTAATGAAAATAGCGTTTTTCTTTTAGCAATATGCGTGTTCTCAATACCGCCTACCGGAGAACAATGGTTTCGATGTAATGCTTGTTACAGGTGAGGTCACGAAATGTGCGGAGCAACCGAAATAAAATTTATTTGTCCAATATGTACATCGGAACGTAAAAAATAAAATATTTTAAAAATCTATATTTTCAAATTTCTATATTATTCTAATAAAAATGAAATCAAAGATGAATAAAAAAACATTTATAGAGCAAGAAATAATAAAAGCACATGTGAAAATGGCATAAAAAATTCATATATACATGAATTAATCAAGATTTCTTGATTAGGCGATATTAGGTACACTTTTTTCAGGACCCGATTTTTGCATGTCTTACGTTTTTTGAGTCCTAATTGACAATTTGTAGGTTTAAACGATTCTAACATATGCTACATGAAAGATGAATAATTTCTCTTTACTTTGAAACGAACTGCATGGAAAGATATCAATTATTATTCAATCGACAGCGATTTAACTTTTGCCTGGCGATATTAGGTACAGTCACCCTAGTTTAGGACCGGGAATAACACATAGGATACTTTTTATCCCGATTTTTTTACCCGATCTGAACCAAATTTTGCATAATTACTTTCTAGAACCCTGCGGAAAATATAGGCTACCATGAAATCTGGACATACCACCCTTTCCCCCTTATTTCACCCCCTTGACACTCCGTGATAATCCAAGTTTTACCCGGGCAATGCCGGGTACTTTAAGCTAGTCTACAATAAACTCTTAGCACGTGAACCGGCGTGCTGAACGCTTGGCAAGACGAATCGAGAGTGCCGGAGCGCCGGGCGCCGGGAAGCGAACTTGGGCGGAACTACGTCATCTCATTTAGAATTTAGATAATCCTTTTAAAGAAACTGGAGCTGAAGGGCGGAAGAGACGAAAGTTGGAGACAACTGAAGCCGAAAAGTGCAGTAAGTTTTTTTCGAAGCTTCTCTAAAGAGGCATGCGAAGCACAGGAATAACAAACGTAAACTACTAGCATTAACCATCCAAATAAATTTATTCAAGAAACACTATTTCCTTTGGCTTTTTTGCGCCCCCCGGCATTGGCGGCCAGGGCACGAGCCCTACTTGCGCCACCCTAGATACGCCTCTGACTCTCGCTGGCCGCGAAAGTTCTTCAAGCAGGCAAGGCAATGGTTCCGTTTAGAAATGCTACAAGATACCAGTAACGTCGATGGAAAATGGAGGTCTGCAAATAATGGGCATAATAAATAACGGTCGAGCGATAAACCACTTGTACTTTGCACGAGGTTCGACGTCAGTAACGAGTCAATTAGTTTCAAAGTGCATTTCACCTGTGGTTAATCGCTTTGCCACCTAGCGGGAGAGCATTGCTGGTACACAGGGCTTGAAACCGTTATTATAAAGATTTAGGTTCTTGAAAGAGTTATCAAGAACCTTTATTCCGAATAACCGTTATAAAGAACCTAAATATCAGACTATATAAGTATAAGTTACGGTTCCTATATAGCTCTATAACTTTTATTTTTTAGGTTCTATATAAGTTCCAAACGGTTATAGAACCGATTCAATAACTTTTATTTTTTAGGTTCAATATAAGTTCCAAAGCGGTTACCGAACCGATTCTTGGAACGATTGTACAGAATTTTATAGAAAATGAAATGACAACATATTACAACTATAGACTACTGTGTATAACCAAATTGTTAAAAAATTATTATAAATAAGTAGAGTAAATATGTATTATGTACACATTTGTACATACGTATACAATTATTTTGTAATATGAAGTGTTCGTTAATATAAATGTTTGGTTGTTATACCGATGAGGGTCTAGCTAAAAATTATTATTTATAATATCTATTCTGTATTATAACAAAAAGTGCAATAAATATTTAATACCATAGATCGAAACATTTATTTGTCAAGTTCATTTTTTCAATTAGGGGCCACCTCACCATCAGGATCATGATTCTGACAACATAGTAAAATATCATTCAAATCGGGGAGCTAGACCCTCATCGGTATAACAACCAAACATTTATATTAACGAACACTTCATATTACAAAATAATTGTATTCGTATGTACAAATGTGTACATAATATATATTTACTCTACTTATTTATAATAATTTTTAAACAATTTGGTTATACACAGTAGTCTATAGTTGTAATATGTTGTCATTTCATTTTCTATAAAATTCTGTACAATCGTTACAAGAATCGGTTCGGTAACCGCTTTGTAACTTATATTGAACCTAAAAAATAAAAGTTATTGAGTCGGTTCTATAACCGTTTGGAACTTATATAGAACCTAAAAAATAAAAGTTATAGAGCTATATAGGAACCGTAACTTATACTTATATAGTCTGATATTTAGGTTCTTGATAACTCTTTCAGTCAGAACCTTTATATAACAGTTTGAAACAGTTATTTCCGAGCCTTTTCAAGCCCTGCTGAGTGGTACAACCTAACGTCACACCTGCAGCCTGAACGAAGATGATCTAACGATTGTGCGCCAATGATTCAGCGGACGGGGGTGGAGTAAGAACGCTACCGTTCCTCGACGGAAAAGGTTCAAGTTCGAGGTGGTGTTGCACGCGCGCCGATACTCGCGCGTTTCAGCGAAGCGCGCCGCGCGACGCGTTCCACGATAGTTTATGCAATTTAACGAGCAGAACCTCTCCAATGGCCTTCTGGAAAACGAATACAGGGACAACCTCGATCGAGAGCGCTTTTTCCTGTCCTGTTTCTAGGATGGACCGCGAGAATTCGCAACCGGTTCCGTGGCCGAGGACCAACATCCCCAGACGAAAAAATTCTGGCCACTTCTCGAGGGCTCTCGGCGACCTTCCACCTGCTGGACAATGGGATGACACGTGTACTTGGCGTCGAGCTTACTATTCGCGAGAGGGATCGGCGATGAATTCCGTTTACTCAGCATCGTCCGCGCTACGCTTTACCGATAGCCTTCTGTTACAGAGTAATAAAGTGAATAGGTATTATTGCTTGGAACGAGTATCGGCGTTATCCGCGATCGAAAGAGTGGACGACCGTCTTACTTTCTACTCGATTAGCCGGCAATCCTTACCGTAGTTTCCTTCTCAGCTTCTTATTTTAGCGGGCAACCGGTATCGCCTGATGGCTAATCTATTTATTCCCCTATTCCCTCGGATAATCCTCCGGCACGGACGCGTTACACGTTCTTCCTTTTCCAGACTCTCTCGTTACCGTTTCGCTACAACGACTCGAAGCTTCCGCATTTAGATGAGACTTTCTCGTAATAATTAAGTAAACGTACCGAGGCTTTTCGAGCAGAGAAAGAGGAGTTGAATACAGCCACGGAGGCCCGAAGGTCGCGCAGAGGGGCCGTAGGATTCTAGATTCTAGAAAATCTTTCATTCCTCGATAACGAACCTATTTAAAACTCTATCACTCGCGTGCCCTCCAAAACCTATTCAACCAACCCGCAACTCTGAGACTCTGACTTTAGATGCTCCAAAACACATGCCCCCGACCTCAGCGACATTCGAATCCAGTAAACACAGCTGAAATTAGCCGACCGTGAGTGACAGAAACTAAAATGGGGCGCCAATGCGGGAGACGAATCGTTCTTGCCTCAAAAATCTCCAACGGCTAATTTCCTGCCTCGACTTGAATCGCTCGTACGCCAGCGAGATAAGCTCGACGAACGTTAAGGCGGAATTTCAAATGGAGGTGTAAAAATGTCATACCCCGGAGATATAAAGGAAACGTAAGCTCACATTTTTTCCAAGCTCCCAACGTGGTCCACGTGGCCTTGGTTAATGGTTGCGGGGGGGCGCGGAGGGGTGGCTCAGCTATCCCCCACGGTGTCTTCGAACTTTGAAGAGCGTCTCTCGACTGTTACTCCGCGGCAAGTCACTGCGGGGAAAACCGCGAGCAGCCGAGCGCGCCGCCCACCATCGAAGAAAAAAACCTCCGCTACTTTCGCGTGCCTCTTTTTTGACAGGCAAGATAACGGGGTATGATGCATTTCCCCTCGGCCTCCTCTCAGCGCATCTCTACGGGCAGACTGGCCCTACCGCCGCACATCGCCTTCACACGTAACACCATTGCCCCTAATCGTCCGAGGGAACACTGCGCGATTAGTTTCAATTTCCCAGTTTCTCTGTTACAAACGCTTCGAGGAACGCGCGCGATTTCGCGTACGCGACCCTTGGTCCCAGTCGCTACCGCGATCCACGCAGACAAACTGAACGAACTTACCGTCGTACACGTACTGACAATTTGTATCGGCAGACTTGCCAAGCGCGACCGTCGAGGCCACTGCCATCTATCGTCGCTGCTATTACTTAAGTCGTTACCAACCCAACAAATTTTAAACTCCCTAGCGCCGGTTTTTGAAAGTCATCTTACGATTACAATTACATTTCGTAATTTCCAATCACCGCTCTGCCGTTTGTAAATGGACAAAATGTGTGTCCCGAACTAGAACACGGGAAATTCCGAACAGAAATCTGAGCGAATGTTTTCGCGACTAGCCAGGAGATCGATACGCTAATCGCTGTTTTAGGTTCATAAAATACGAGTAGAGAGTCCAAATAGCGAGACAATTTATCCATTGCGAATTTGATTTAATATCGTGAAAAGTGTGGAAATGGATCGAGGAATGGGAGATCGTAGAAGCTGGTAGAAGCCTAGGGAGTGTGACGCTGCAGTAGCTCCACCAGCGGTAGCACCGCCAGCAGCAGCTCCGTCATCGGTAACGAGCAGTAACGAGCGAAAGAACGAGGTCTTCCGTTCCGGCATAATAGTCGTGCGAGTTGGCAGTCGCGCGGCCGTGTGCTATCACGTTTTCGATCGTTCGCAGCGTTCCTCGTAAACGACCAAGTCCTGCGGAGCTCGGCGTGCCGTAAGTCGAACAGTGGTGTGATCGGTCCCTTTGCATCTCCAGCAACATGAATGAAGAATACGACGCGATCGTGCTGGGCACCGGGCTCAAGGAGTGCATACTCTCGGGTATGCTGTCGGTCAGCGGGAAGAAAGTGCTCCACGTAGACCGCAACAAGTATTACGGCGGCGAATCTGCCTCCATCACGCCTCTGGAGGACCTGTTCTCGTAAGTCCGCTTGAAAGCCAACCTCCATCCGATCGGTTTTATCATCCGCGACTGTAACTATCGCCGGCATAGCAAACCTATCTCCGGAGCCCGTGATCGACGGCTCGCCGCACGATGACTGGTCTAAAATATTGATTTTTCTCCTTCTCGGTTGTATTCTCGCGGGAACATCCGTCGTCCCGTGTCGCTCGAGCTCCTTCCGTCAAGCGTATCGCGGGACGAAGCGTGACGTACTATATACCGTCGGCCACGATAATGCGTCGTTGCTGTGCGGCCGCCTCTAAACTTTCATCCCTTTCTAAAGGATTCTATCGGAAGGTTGGCTAGAATGCTACTCGATACGGCAAAGGGGGAGGGGCCCGCCCCGCGAAACGCACGCTCGATCGAACGTGCAAAATCGGTTGTGCCGTTTTCCGCTACGGAATTGGCGCACCACATTGTTTTCTCTCCGCGATACTTTCCCTGCGCATTCCTCGCCCTTCCCTCTCCCTACCCCGGGCCCTTGCGGTCCTCCACTTCGCGATATATGCTTGTATACCCTTGAACGTCACCCGACAGAATTTTAACGTCACGCCAACTTATGCTCGAGAAGTTTCACCAAGGAAATGCCAAGTGTACCGTTACTCGTATGCCATCCTTAATCCGTTTCCCGTCGGAACCGAACATATGCTGGCGGATTTATCCAATCTCGGGATTATGAGAATCCCGAGAACGCTTACAAGTCGTGCGAAGGAATATATTTTCCACGGCATAACGTTACTCGAGCGTGCTTTATAAATGTAACCGTTATCGGGCGAGATTGCCACCGGGTCTCCACCGTTTCGTCTGCTACCGGGGATCATCCTTCGTAGAGCAACAAAAACATGTTACGAGCGAGATAATGGCGTAACGTGACTTTGCGACCGTTCGCTCCACGAGAACGATAACACGCCCGTGTGATTGCACTTCTGGTCCATTGCGGCGGCAGTTATCAAGTGTCTGCCCGCACTCAATAAATCGCAACACGCGTCTCAACCACCCATCTGTTGTAGCAGCAATCGGTTATATACTTCGACTCCGTTGCGTTCATATACAATTGGACGCAAGGGAGGCTTGAATATTACAACCTGCAAGGACAAGGAAACCCTTTTCTCCTTCGCTATTTTTAAAAACCTGTCGACCCGTAGATGATTTTCTCGCGGAATATTTCTATTCCGCGAGCCACTTTGCGGGCCTGCTAATGAGAATCAATGAGAACCTCTTTGGACGTGTCGTAAATAAGTAAGCATAAGGTGTGACGTTTATTAATAATATCAGAAATGTTTGTAAGTTTTGCAGATGTATTATTAATTTAGTATAGTTTATTTTCAACGTCTGTTTGTTTTGTCCTGCTTAGTTTAGTTTAGTTTATTGTACGTGGTTAGGCTTCACAACAGTGTCACCACTGCAGCCTCGCCTTTACTCGAATTCGCTATGTCATTTGTAATATTCAGTTTTATTTTCTCATTCTCTTTGAGTAATAAAGACGTCTAATAATAATAATAATAATAATAATTATTATTATTTAATTGATAATTCCAATGCTACTGTAATTATGACTCAGGGGTTCTCAACTAGGTGGATGTCAGAGGGGGGGGGGGGGTCAGCCGATATATCGAAAGATCGATAAGTTTGTAGGGACTTTTGGGTCCTGCAAAGGACAGCATTTTGAATCTTGGATTCCCATTTGAATCATTTTTTTATATAAAACCGCGATGTTAGATATACCTACATTCTTATCGCTAAGCTTAGTTTCCTGGGTTATCTAGGAAATTCAAGGCCCCGATACCGGATGAGACCTACGGCCGTGGCCGCGACTGGAACGTTGATTTGATTCCCAAGTTCCTGATGGCCAATGGTCTGCTGGTGAAGCTTTTAATTCATACCGGCGTGACGCGGTACCTGGAGTTCAAATGCGTCGAGGGATCGTACGTCTACAAGTCCGGGAAAATCTCGAAGGTGCCGATTGATCAGCAGGAAGCCTTGTCCAGCGATCTGATGGGCCTGTTCGAGAAAAGGCGCTTCCGTAGCTTCCTGATATGGGTACAAAACATGCAAGAGGACGATCCAAAAACGTGGGACGGCTTCGACCCGTTCACCAACAGTATGAGCGCGCTGTACAATAAGTTCAACCTGGACAAGAACACTCAAGATTTCACGGGTCACGCGCTAGCACTGTACAGGTAAAAAACGGTACTTCGCTATGATAGCTCGCTAACGAGAGGATGGCTGATCGAACGAATGTCTTCTTTCAGGGACGACGACTACATATGCCAAAGCGCAATTACTACCATAAGGAGGATTAAATTGTATAGCGATAGTTTAGCACGTTATGGAAAATCACCTTATCTGTACCCTATGTACGGCTTGGGTGAACTTCCCCAAGGTTTCGCGCGGCTCAGCGCCATTTACGGCGGAACGTACATGCTGGACAAACCGATCGACGAAATCGTCATCAAGGACGGGAAGGTAAGAGTCGAAACGTATCGGGAATGCGGCAAAATCAATCCCGTGGTTAATTATCGATTGTTCGTCGCAGGTCGTCGGCGTCCGTTCCGGCGACGAAGTAGCCCAATGCAAGCAAGTATTTTGTGACCCTACGTACGTACCTGATCGCGTGAAAAAGGTGGGTCAGGTCATAAGATGCATTTGCCTGCTGGACCATCCTATACCGAGCACGGCGGATGCTCTCTCGACGCAAATTATTATTCCACAGAAACAAGTACGTGGGCCCATATCTCATTTGCATCCAATGCCCTGTAGATCACAACGAAGCCAAGTACGAACGTTTCTGTTCCCGCAGGTTAATCGTAACTCCGATATCTACGTGTCGCTGGTATCGCACACCCATCAGGTAGCGGCAAAGGGATGGTTCATAGCCATGGTGTCCACCACGGTTGAGACGAAAAATCCGGAGGCCGAGATCAAGCCTGGCTTGGATCTGCTCGGGCCGATCAGGCAGAAGTTCATTTCGGTGTCCGACTACATGGAGCCGACCGACAACGGTTTGGACAGTCAGGTCTTTATATCGACCACTTACGATGCAACGACGCATTTCGAGACCACCTGCCTGGATGTGCTCGATATATTCAAACGAGCCACTGGGGAAGAGTTCGATTTTAACAAAGTGAAACAAGACCTAGGTGACGAAGATCAGTAACCGTAAGACTGTTACCGTTACTGGTTATCCTCGAAACTAGTTTATCCTGAATTTAAAAAAAGAAAAAAAAAAACGAGTGAGCAACGTAATTTAACGCGTATCGGCCGACCACGTCGGCGTTTATCCGAGTCTCGTAGTAGATACGATCGGCTAGGAGACTCGCGCCTAATAATTTTAGATTCTCTTTCATAGAGGATTCCCAGGAGAAACGTAAACATTACTCGAAATTTATTTCTCAGTTCTGCCCAAATTTCCATTCTACGTACTGCCCCTTTTCACAACTTCGCCCCCGGAGTACATAGACACGAACATTCTCACGGAATACTGATATCAAGACTTCTACCATTTCGCGTCTGGATATTTTTGCTAAATTTCAAACTGATCGGCAAACTGAAAGTCACGGCCCGGGTGTGTCTGCGCGCTCGTCGCCATCGGTGTATTTTGTAGGGTGAACGAGGCAGTCTCGATTATCGCAACTTTATAGATGTACCATATTTTAACTATCGAATGAAGAACAGTAAGGATAACCGTTTATTGAGATTGTACATGTAAGAGGATCCTATAGTCGCATTGCTATTCGCAGTAGTCGAAACGCGTTACGACACGAGGTACAAGATAGAGGTAATTTTAAAAATGAAAAAAAAAAAAATGAATTCCACACACCAGATATCTAAACAGCATGCCGCGGTCTAGCATTAGGAAATACGTCATACGCTGCACATTTAGTTCTGATATTGTTTGAAACTTCAGCCATGCAAACGGAACAGAGATGCGAACTAAATATGCACGAGCGAAAGTACTCACGAGAAACAACTGCCTGTAATGGGAAAGACTTACAGGAGCCAATCTATGTTCGAAATATTAGGGAAAAGAGGGGATTGAAAGAGAGCGGCCAAGCATTTAAATATAAATTAAATAGATATATGTATATTCGTTCTCATTCTGAAATATATGAGAATGAGAGTATAGAGAAGATGGAATCGTTGAAACATTGTTATTTTATGTGAGCTTGAGAACCAGAATACTTCCTTGTCCGATATTTATGACGTGATCATCAATTATATGTCAATGAGGGAGGCGTATCGAGAACCCGGGGATAAAGACAATTACGCACGGATATGCATCGTTTTCGACACTGATATGCGTGTGCATTTATGTATGCGTGAATGTTTTGTTAGGTGAGTGATTGGCTAATTCCTCAGAACATTTATTTTGCTTGCATTCTTGCTTAAAAACCGTAAGCGCACCGCGAATTCGTATTACGTACGAAATCTAGTGGATGGCGGCCACACGTTCCGCCATTACTTTATCTAAAGTGTTATTCACGTAACTATAATGTGACAGTCGTAAAAAAGAATAAATGATATTGTATTAATTTCATTACTTTGTATTCCTGTCTACTACTCTGCGACACACCGACGGAACAGATATACCTGGTAAAATAGACACGACCGATCTTTACCAGTAACAATTCACACAAGCTTCGCGACATAAACATTATTATCCCTGCATCCAATGATCGCGATATTATTATGGACAACAGGCGACGAGAAAACTTCGCCAGGAAGCTTTTCGGTCTTTGTCAGTCTTTTTGTTGTAAAGTTATAAATGTATAAAGTACCGTCCGTGCACGCTATAAACAAAATATTACTTTCGCGCCAAGGGGTGGCGAAAATTGGGGAACGAAGGTTCAACACGTATTTCAACGTGGGCTCAGTTTTGAAACTTGTGTCTGATTGGAAGCAATAGACACTCTTGTTCTGACTAGCTACAACGATGCTCTCGCAATCCGTACCCGCATCATTTTCTTTGACAACGTACGAGAATACGTTGCCCTTGACTTTGTACTTCCACATCTGCAAAGTCGAGAAATAAATCGAGAACAAAGCAATTCTTTGCGAAGGTGTACGCGCTGAATATTCGTTACCTCCACGTTGACTTCGACATCGAAACAAGACAACGTTCCTGTTACAGAACAAAATAAGACAAGCCCGGTATTTAGCACCACGGGTGCAACGAAAACAGGATCGCTCAATTTCTGATTCCAAATAATTTTCCCCGTCAGCTGCTCTAACGCCAAACAGGAGCCATCTAAAGTTCCAAATAGGATGGAGTTCGTTGCTGAGTGTAAACAACCAGACGCACTGATGCTTCCGTTACTGATCTTAGCTTTCCAAATTTCTGCACCATCCTAGAGCAGAAATTGTTTTCACGCAGGCTGCTAAAGCGTAGCGTAAAGCAAGTGTTTACCTTCGCAGAGAGGCAATATACATAACAGTCGTAAGAACCAACGAATACTTTCTTCCGTTCTTTACAAAATATCGCGGAACATTTTACAATGTCTCCCGTTTGGTATTTCCAAAACACTTCCCCTGTTTTTAAGTGTAGGCAGTACACACTGCCGTCGTAACATCCTGCGAAACAGGGAATTGAGAAACACGAATGAATTTTTTGGAAAATACAAAACTTACCCACTATACCCTTGAAGTCGTCCAAGATTAAAACCGAAGCTTCAATTCTATCGGGGAGTCTCGTTCTGAATGTAGGAATGTAGCTCTCCTTGTCTAATTGAAGCGTAGAAATAAAACCAGAATGGGAACCGACCGTTACATACGTGTTTCCACTAAACAGAAGATTTGTTAGTTGTAAGACAGGATGTACGGTAGAATACGTGAAAATCCCACTTACTCCGAGTAATGAAATACAGTGGGCGATGCATCTACGCATTTCTGTAAATTGCACGTTCTTAATATCTCTATTCTTGAAAATCTGTCGTACTGACTATCATTTGTTATCGCTGCGCTGTTATACGTTTGACCCCTGCACTTATGCCACTCGTACATAGAAGTTTGAATTGGGTCCGAGTCTTGGTCTCCTTCGTTAACGTGCTTCGGAGATATCTTATCTTCTTTAACAATGTTAATTAAAGGAATTGTCTCAGTGTTGCTAGATTGACATTCAAGACTTTGGATTGCCTCGTCTTTTTCGTTACTCGATACAGTACTTTGTACGTAGCTAAGGCATTCGTTAGCAGTAGCATTATTCAAAAGCATGCCAATTAGTTCAGGAAATTCTATACTCAGTTTATCAGACACACTGTTTGATATTTGAAGCGCAGTGATAGATGTACCCCCTAAATTCATAAATCCGTCATCCCCGTGTCTCGAATGATCGCCCCAAATACGTTTAAAAATTCCATCAATTTTTTGGATGTCAACTTTGTTTAAGGCGCTATGTGTCGTCTGTTCCCGTATTCGTTTCTTCAGAAATTCCACAGAGATTTTTCCACTGGAGTTGAGCTCAAACTGTTCCAAGAAATGTATTTTATCGGGCCGGTATAGATGCGGTAATTCATCTAAATGTTTCGCCATGTGAATATCCATACTGGGATCGTTCGTAGCTCTTTCCTTGGTAGCTAAACATAAGTGTAACTTATGATTACTTTCATCCCACAATACGTAACAACTTTTTACAAACTTTACTTGCGATGCAACATCTCCGAGCTTCGTTACGTCCACTTTATGTCCGAATCTTTTTATGATACCATTTTTTCTCCCTTTATAAAATATCCTACCCTCTTCATCGATCTGAAATGGAAGCATATTCGATTATATGAAATAGGACTATGTATGTAACATTGTAGGCGCTTACGTTAACTATATCTCCAGTGTCACGAAATACTGGCAGTTCTAAATCTCCAACACTTTCGTCATTTAACACGCAAACTCTACTGTTACTACCTGCGTGTAGATACGTTAAACTTAGACCTTTACAATACCAGTGTATTATGAGAAAAAACTAGTTACCAATTACCTATATGCAGGATACCTGTACCATTTTTAACAACTACCCCCGTTTCATCCCTAACTTGAAGTATGGTTTGCGATAACGCTTGCCCCAAGTAATTTGTGTGACATGGCAGGCTTGTTGTTACAACTTCGTTAACGCTAGCCCAACACGATACTTCAGTGATACCATAGATATTATAGATTTTCGTGCTGTTACGGGGATGTTTGGTCTCGAGAAGCGACTCTAGTTTAGGGAAGGGCTCTCCGCCCAGCAGAAGGACTCTAAGCGAAGTGTTATCGCTTAATATAGTAGCCTTCAAACGTTCGACTGTCCAGCTGTACAAGAAAACTGAAGGAGTCATCTGCAGTATAGTAATTCGCCTGGAATAAGCCTCTTCTAACAGTCTGAAAGCAAAGGACGCATCTGTTATCGTATCTTCTTGCGCAGGCATCGCTAGCGTTAGTACGTTTCTTTTTCATTTCACCTGTTTGCGTCGCTCTTCGATGCCTTTGAAACCATAAACAACGACCCCGCACTCGAGAGGGCGAGGAAAATTTCGACGACGCTCGGGTCGAATGTGAGATTTGTAAACTGAGCAATTTTATCTGATTTCTCGACGGCTAATATCCTCCTCAAGTCTAGAATATTTGGAACTATGCACGAGTGAGAGACTCTAACTACTACCGGTGCCCCGGTAGAACCAGAAGTGGTAATCGCATAAGCGTAACAGTTTGGTTTCACGTTTCGCGCAGCTGGTCTCCGAACGTGCTTGAATTTAATCAGATAGATACATTCGCCGTGTACTTTGAATTGATTTGCAATGTCTCCTTCAGCTGATATTTGTTTGCTGAACAAATAACTTATATGTAAAGTGTTTTTCAAATTCGTATATTCTGTTGGATTCGATGGTATATTTACGAAGCTATGTTCGCTAGCTAAAATGCTAAAAACAGAGAAATCGTCAGTGTGTATTACATATCCCCGTTTTTGTACCGATACCGATATTCCGTGACATTTAAATCCTTACCCCAGTATCAAAGAAACTACGCAATATTCAGGAATATCAAAATTTATACCAATAAATTCATGGCTTTGTATGCTCTTCAGATGATCAGAAAGCATAACTTTTGCGGCAAGAAGTTCTCTGTAAGTTACGTAGATAATGGTTCCTTGCAAGTCGTGGTATTCTATTATTACATTATCCAGTTCGTTCCAGTTGCAAATGTGATGCAATTTTTTTATTTCATTTGCCGAATTACTGCGATGGCCCATTAAATTCTCGGCATTGTCTGAAACAATTCGGTCAGAGCGAAAGATGTATATAACTACGTACATACATCGTCGCTTCATTCTCGCTAATTTACTGGAATATTCCATATTTACCCATTTCGTGTCAAGTATCACCGACCACTCGCCCTTTATTATAGAAATCGCTTCGCCTATTTGTCATTTATGTATTTGCCGAAATTAACGATTTCGGCATAGAGTTCCGAAATGCAGAAGCCTCGACGTAGGTTATGCTGCAGTTAATTCAACTTCAGGATTCAAATAAAGGATAAATCCTTTCATACGTCGTATTGCCTTTTATTTTTCGTAGCAGCTTAAATAGTATTGATTACAGAACAGAAGAGTTATATCTTTTCGTAAGGGGAAACTTTGTTTAAGGTTACAACTTCGATGTATATAGGATACAGGCGTGATGGATATACCATACCGAATCGTACATAAAACGTTAAATTACACGAAATTTCTAATTAATATATCGCGTATCGATTAAGACAGAGTCGAGCTGTTCAAGAGTTTAATTCTTCGCACAATCTTATACTTGGGCTGTTATTCCGTAGGGTTATTTGTGAGAGGAGCGTTCGAATAAAACGGCCAGGAATAGAAATTAAACTTATATTCTATACAGATGAAACACAATTTGCAGATCTAGTACACCAAACATTATGCAAATCTAATATACCACTAAGTGGAGGTAACAATGAGTACATTTAGTATGAATTTATATTCATTTTTACTATGCACTGTAAGCAGTACTATTTAATGTTATACAAAATATTTGGGATAAACAAACCAGACACATCGATGCGACCTTCGGTGCTCCGAAAGCGGTAATCTACTTCCGTTATATAGTAACTATTTGGTGCATCGATTGAAAAATCATGTGGTTATTATTTAAGAAATAATCGAAAGTAATATAATTAGTACATCGACCGGTGAATTTTTAAACGTTCAAACAGAATTTTTTATAGAATCAGAAAATCAAATGTTCGCAAGCGGCCTCCGTCTACTTCTCTTCGCACCATTCGTTCTCCTTGCGAACCTGCTCTTCCTCCGTCGCTGTGAAGTCGTTCTTAATGTTGAACGTTTTTCGAATCTCTTCGGGTGTCTTGCCTTTGATCATGTTGGCGACAGTTTTGCACGTCACGTCCAGAAGTCCTTTAATGTCCAGGTAATTGGCCGCCAGAATTAGCTCGAAAAGGGTCCCTTGATCGACCTGCGAACGAGTTCGTTGGAATATTTACAGTAGATAAGCGACGCTCGCGATATTTCGCGAGCCCCGATACGCGAGGCGATAGGTGATTTTACTTTTAGAAAGTCGGCGTCCCAGGAGCTTATGTCGTCGGTGCGCTTCTCCTTGTTTTCGTCGTCCTCGGGTGGCGGCGGGTCATCCTTATGATAAGTAGCCCACTGTATTACTTTCCTAAGGATGGCGGAGTTTACATTCGGAAGAGGGACAACCTCCTCTTCGTCCTCGTCCATACCAAGATCCTCCAACATTGTTTTTATGGTGACCGAACATTTTGCAATATCGACGTCCACTTCGAAAACCTCGCCATCGGAACTTTGCAGCTTGATGTTCGGCATCTGGAACAGTTTTCCAACGTATTCTTATGCTGCGTACATAGAGATTGAAATACGACTCGCGAAAGAAAATACTTTTCTTGCGACGATGAAGCGCCGAAATACTTTGGTGCGTGTACTTTTATTTTCGGCGCGGGTGAACGCGTGAACGGTTCTACCTACTAATCGCGCAGCACTCTCGAAAGATTTTTTTCGTTCGGCTCGCTGCCGAAATCATTCATGCAACCACCGTTTCTTTCCGAACGCAAGCGGGCACTCCATCGACGCAACAAAATAGCTGGTCGCGAACGACATTTTCTCCTGACATGTGCACGAATGCTTCTGACGTGTGCGAGCAGAAAGTTGCGCGCAAATTCCTAGCTATTTCACGCAACGAATAGTCAAAGAAATCACCGTGAAATGTCCGTTGGGATCAGCGCAGTGAAATATATAATAACTTGCTACAACGACGATCAGCAGACTGCAGAAGGCACTTGTTCCCCTGCTCTCTGTCGCTCCCCTTCTAGCTTCTGCTTTTTCGTGCTCTCTCCTCTCCCTCTGGCTCTATAACGCTGTCCTCCGTTGCCACCGCTACGTCCTTCTCCGTTGATCGAGCTTCTAGTTACCTCCTTCTCGCTCTTCTGTTTCCCTCGCGTTTCGTAATTTCTGGTACAGAGGGACCACGGGCCTCGACGAAACGTTGCACTACGTAACGCGAGATGTCGGTGAAGCACTGCGCAACAGTTTGTCAGATAAAGAAGTTTCGTTTGTCACGAATCAGTGTATCTGATTAATGATTTTTCTGGCTCTGAATTACGATCGCGAATACGAATGCTTCGACGAGATGTGCGCTAGAAATCCGCCACCCGAAGAAGCGGCATAGTTGATTTAGTATAAGTACTCTGAAACACAAACTAATCCACTGTAGAAACGATTTCGAGGAGTAACCGTCTTTCTTCCATGCGTTCGACCTTTGTTCGATTGAAAATGAAACGAAAAAGTGAGGAAAGCAAGTTTTTTTATTCCGCTCGGAAAGTTTCAGCTTTCAGTACGGAAATATGCAAATTCGGATACATAGAGAAGTAATGCGTTCGAACAAGCGGAAGCGTAAAACCACTTTTATTTATCGCTTCCTTTCTTTTTTACGTTTCTCTTATTGCATAGAAGGGAAAGTTTCTATTCTTTACGTTCTTCGGCTGCATAAAACGGCCCCGTAAAAGAGCGAGCGGTCTGTTTCACCTCCGACGTGGTTACAAAACAGGATCGAAAAAAATAACGAAAATTTTTTACACGCTGAGACGAATTTGTTGGCGCTTGAATCGGGATGATACTTGAACCGTTAACCCCTTACTGTATGCACTCTTTTTACGAGGGATTACGAGAAACATATCTTTATTTTTCTTTCCACATAGGTACTTACCGCAGTTAAACTTAGTCGCGTATCACCAAGTGTAGCTTAAGAGTTAAAATGGGGTCATTTTTATGATTTTTTTTTTATATAAAGAAACGCACATATTCAAAAATCAAGATATACACTTTGTTGTGTACAAATTAAGCTGTATTCTCTGCAAGAAGAAATTTGATTTCATAAGAAATGGTGCCATAGGCAACCCCATCTCCTAACCCTCTTCTTAGTCACAGCATTTGTGGTACTAGAAATATCTCGAAGATTACTGGACCGATTTGAATAAAATTTTGCACGAATATTCTTAAGTCTATACTCTAGCACTTATCGGCGCCGATTTTGAGAAAATGGCAGCTACTCAAATTGAAGCACGTGATTTTCGACGTAAGTTCTCATCTTCTTTTGTTAATAAAAAATAAATACAAAAGGTTTGAAATATGAATATAGCTTAGTTTTGGAGATACGAAGCCGAACGCACACTCGAATGTCTGCGCGCCGGACGATACTTTTCAAAACGGTGTACCTACATGATTTCTCAATCTGTATTGATGCAATTGTGATCAAATTTTGCAGACACCTTTGTCCCTACATTCTCTAAGCATTAACGGACCATTTATTGAAAATTCCTATTTTTACGGGAGTTACAGACGAATCGTCGCGAAAACCGGCATCCTTTTCTTCAACACGCTGTTATTCAGCGAATTTTCAAAATATTAAAAAACGGGCCAGTTAATGCTTAGGAATAACATTATACTTAATAGGCAACTTTTGTTTTTTTGGTTTAGACAATCCAAATTTGAGTTAGGAGGTACACCGTTTAAGAAAGACCATCAGTTCGGAGCCACCTCGTGACACATATATATATATATATATCAGAGGTCCCTATTTCACGTGTAGTAAACGTATCCGAACTTCAATCCGTGTAATTTTTAATACCCGGATACCCGTGTATTTCTGTTCACGGATACCCGTGTAGTTCTGTTTACGATTACGGATATTCGTGTAGTTCTGTTCACGGACGACATGAACGTTGTCATGCCGACTTGACAACAAAGTATGTATTTCTATTTATAGTTGATTGTACGAGGCGGTATTTGGCGACCATGCATCCGCGTACTTATAATCCGTGTACTATTACCCGGCGAAAAGAAGACTCCTAGCAGGCGGGCTCGGGCTGTGCAGTCCGTCGCTGTGACGATTGGTCGAGTCACCTATTTGGGCACACATATTTTAGTTATTGGCTGAAGTTGCCACATACATTGTCGCACCGCGCGACGAAGAGAGCGAACGAAACACATCGAGACCGAGTGGGATAGAGCGATCTGACCAAGCGTAGCCTACGCTATGGTTTTGACGGTCGTCGGTCGTCGGTCGTCGGTCAGATCGCTCTATCCCACTCGGTCTCGATGTGTTTCGGTCGCTCTCTTCGTCGCGCGGTGCTACAATGTATGTGACAACTTCAGCCAATAACCAAAATACATGTGCCCCGTCTTTAAAAGTGTGCCCAAATAGGTGACTCGACCAATCGTCACAGCGACGGACTGCACAGCCCGAGCCTGCCTGCTAGGAGTCTTCTTTTCGCCGGGTAATCGTACACGTGTATTAAGAACACGGATTTTTAATTCCTTAATACACGTTACACGTGTATTTAGATACACGTGAAAAGCCACGACCTCTATATATATATATTTTCTTAATTTTTATAATGGTTTTTAATGCTTTACAATTCTATAAAAATATATCTGCTTAATATTATTAAGCGCAGTTGGAAAGCACCGAATCTTACATTGCGTTACACAGTGTCACCTTTGCACGCTGCGGGAAAGCACCTTTACGTACTTGCAGCTCATTTAAATTTCACAACTTTTTTTTATTTTGTAATTATCTTCTATTTTTTGTGATTTATTTGATTTCGTGTACTTGGCGTAATTTTTTTACTTTTGTAAAGTTTTTTATGGGGATAATGCTTTACAATAGAGCTCTTACTACCCGACCCGCCGGGTACTCGAGTACCCGCCGGGTACCCGTGAGATACCCGACTATCCGGGTAAACAAAAATTACCCGGCTACCCGGGTAGACAAAAATTACCCGGGTATCCATGAGATACCCGAGTAAATTAGATGTGATGAGGTAGTTGAGAATTTCGATTTGACAGCCGATCGTCTTTCGACTTTCGATCATTTTCGGCTAACATCAGTAATGAACGGAATAAACTTCAAGCAATTAAACATTTTATCATAATATTCATAATCTTAACGTGCACACACACATTCAATTGCTTGACGTTTATTCCGTTCATTACTGAGGTTAGCCGAAAATGATCGGAAGTCGAAAGACGATCGCCTGTCAAATCGATGATCATTTACCCGGGTATCGCACGGGTACCCGGGTAGTCGGGTATCGCACGGGTACCCGGGTAGTCGGGTATTCTACGGGTACCCGGGTAGCCGGGTAATTTTTGTCTACCCGGGGTCTCACCGGGTACCCGAGTACCCGGGTACCCGGATACCCGGGCCAAAAGAATAGCTCTACTTTACAATATGCCAAAATCAAGTGCTAAACCGCAATTTAATCAGCTGATTAGTTTCTCTACACTTTGCATCAGAAGATTACCTACCAATTTTTTCGGCCATTACAGTAGTCTACCCCCAATTTCTTTTTGAAGAGAATACAACTTAATTTGTACCCAACAATCTGTATGTCTTGATTTATAAATAAGACGTCTCCTTGTATGAAAATAAAATCATAAAAATGACCCCATTTCCCGACCTTGCCAACGGTATGTAACCCCTTAAATTTCTTTGAACCGTAATAGTTGAGAGATAAAACAATAAAACGAAAACGAACTGGTATGTGTCCTACGTGACACACCATACCGCAAGGGAGTAAGGACGAAAGGACATTCTGTGACGCAAAATCGCTTTGAACTAGGCATTTCACCTCGCTACCCCTCTGCGTCCGCGAGCGGCCCAGATTTTCGCCCCGACGCAGCGCGGCGCCTACGGGCACATCACCGGATACTTAAATTTAAAAATTACGAGGTGTCGCGCGAATCGATGGGGAAAAATTGCACGGTAATCTGCCGCAACGAGCCGTTCAATTTCCCCCGCAACGTTAATAAAAAGTGGAGGGTGAATGCGAAGCCGCCGAACGGCAGAATTACGGCCCCGCTATTACTCCAATGATTTCTCTCCGTGAAACTATGAACATCGGGTTGCATAGACGAGGGGCCGCTCGACCAGGCGCCACCGGCCTACGCAAAGATATCATCCCCCGTTCCTTGCTCGCCCCTTTTTAATCGCGGCTGTCCTTTTCCTCCTTCGGCAGCGGCTGGGCAAAAATTTCATCCCCTTTCGACGTCCCCGTCGCGCTAATATTCTCCCCGAAATGTGTGCAAAGTATCGGCGCGTACTCGAGGGAAGTACCGTTAAGGAACTAGTTCTTGATCAGGCACTAATTTTTTATCAGTTCATGAAATAAATCGTTCTTTTGAGTTTATGTCAATAAATAATTGTTTGAAATAATTACTAACATAAAAATTGATAATTCAAAAATATATGTGTTGTCTGTGAAAGCAGTTAGTATTGTTAGTTTTAGATGATTAAAAACTAGTTCCTAGTCACCTTATTATTCCATACCTTATAAGTATTTAAATTATATATTTATTTTCAACTTTTTAAAATTTTTCCTTGAGGTTTAAACATTAATTCAACTTTTAGTATAAAAAAAGTCTATGGTTTAATGTTTCATTAGGTTAAAAATAAATATTAAAGCGGGAAATCTTCTAAACTGATCAGAAACTAGTTCCTTAACGGTATACCAGCCGCTGCTAGCGGAGTAACGGGTGCAGTTACAACCATTCGATCGACGTATCAAAAAGTTCATTCGAACCCTCCGATCGAGAGATACGAGTTTCCCTCGGCAGAGTAGTTTCGCCGTCGATGCGTCGAAAAGTGCATTAATGCGAGTTATAGTTCGCCCGGAGCGGGACAAACGTACGTTCCGCCCTGTGTATGTACGCTTACTTCCCCGTAGCCGTCCTCCTCCGTTTCCACCCATCGCAGAACAGAATGATATCGAGAATATTCCCGCTCGGGGAAACGGCGAAACGCTACCCTCCACGCCTGTCCAGAGTGACCGCATTTTTACATCGATCGAAATAATTAGGGGTTCATGTTCATGGATGAACGTGACGGGAATGACGGGAATGGTGTATCAGGCATTTCCTCCGGCGCAATTCTTCGTGGCAAGGGCACAGTCGGGGTAGCTGAATAGGCTGGAAAAAGACGAATGGGGGTGTACAAGCGGAAGTCGCCAGGGTGCTCCCGAGTCCGGCGAGCCATCCATTTTCGGCCTCTTCTCTGATGAAATTACAGGAGGATCTATGGGCCTTTTGCTCTCCGAGAGTAACGATACCGTCACGTGGCGTCTCGCGGCTTGAAGTAGTTCCTCGATTAACCCCCGATTACGCAAACATCCTCTCAGTTGCTTCGATTAGCTTATTCCCACGCGGCAAATGCGAAGCCACGAGGAAGTATTCGGGCAAAGAATCGGTAATTGAGGAAGCCCCAAAAGTTCCGGGACGAATTTTAAGTTTAGTTGGGAGTTAAGGAGGAGAGGGTAAGACAGAGGCAGAAGGGGTAGAAACAGGGAAAGCACGAGGATTATGAACCTTACGCAACTATTTAAGGACGATTGCAACTGCAATAAATGTTAAGGGAATACTTCTGTTAAATATCCCCAGGCGAGCCTTGCACTCTGCGGAAACAGATCGCTGCGAGTTACGATATCACCGCCCACTATCGAAACCTTATTAAAATCTGCCTACGAGTGAAATTGGCTTCCCGCTTTAATTTCATTCTCAGCTATTTATTCAGGATATTTTAATCTACGCCTTCAATTACAACGAGCAACCACTTTTGTCTCTCCACTCAAAACAAAGTTCCAACGAAGGGATGACGACTGAAAACTTCAAAGTCCACCACCGTGAAGCCGTTTCGCAAGGAATCGCGGGCGAGAATCGTGACAAATGCGAAAGGAACGAGGATTGGCTCGTTTGGCCGCTGTTCAAATCAACTTGTTCACCTAGCGAATTGGCAGGGGATCGAAGATTCGGAGACGAAAGGGTAGTGACACCGCGACAGCTCCGCTCGTCCGCGTAGCCGGTCCAGACTTCATACGTAACGGTTGCGGCGATAAATACCGACTTACGCGACTCCTTGGACGCGGAGGCGCCGCGACGTCTGCACCTCCGCGAGCTCGCACTATCCAGTCGATTGCTAACGCGTATTCTGACTTCCTACCCCTTTTTTTTTTCACCGAATTAGTGCCCGGCAATTGCGAACTAATTGCCGTAGCTTCCGATCATCATTACTCTTTCCTCGCCGCGACGTTTTTCCAACCTTTAGACGCACGATCTAGCAGCGGGGCAAGAAAGCTCATTACGATTTCATTGACCTTCAACGATGCCGCGAGAAAATGTGCTGAAGCGAAAAGTTCCGACTCGCAGCAGTCCATTCGCTGCCGTATAAAAAATTGATCGACACAGTCCCCAATTTTTGTTTATCTTTTTCTAAACGCACAACAGCCGTCTAACGCAACCGAGACGCAGATACTTGATCCAGAATCCGCGAAAGCCTCTAGCCGTAGCATTTACCTGAGTTCTGCTCGCTCTGTTACAATGCACTGTTCCTAACTGCTCGCCGCGCGTAAGGGAAAGCGGGGAACAGTGGGAAGAGGGAAGAAGAGGGAAGCGAACGGTGGGTTTTTTTTTTCGCATTAAACAGATACCTACCTGCCAAGTCTTGCCTGTCGCTTTTAATGAGACCTACGCGGGCGTTGTGGGTTAATTATTCCTCCAAACATCTCGCTCCTGTAATTCTTACGTTCGTTAAGCATCGTCGCTGGGAGTTTCTCGAGTGTGTCTCACCGATCCGATGTATTAAGACTCGCTGTTTCATCAGAAAGGGCCCGTCGAAATTTCCGCGCGCGCGCCTTGGTTGCGAGCGAATCGACAACTGGAGCCGACAAGATCGAGCTGTTAGTTAGTGCAAGCCAAACCGCGCGAGCTTTTCCTCCTCCTTCCTTCCTCGGTCAATGTAATTAAATATTAACTGGTCAACTCGATTGATTGGACACTTGAATCGTCGCGATACCCTCGACAGCCGAACAACCACGAACAATGTCCAGGAAGATGTAAGAAGCGGGAGATAAAAAGGGGTGGTAAATCGTTCCTCTCGAGCGAGCCCGCGAAGATCTCGATACACCGAGGCACAATGCTGGCCTGTAGGTGTGTGCGCTGGAAAATCAATTGCAATCGTACCCAAAGATTGCGAGAGTAACCTTTTCGATGCTCCCTCAGCCCCTCCATCATCCGCGCATTATATCTTCTCTATCGAAACCATTCCAACGTTCAATACTACACCGCCATTAATATGCGAATTAGGGTAAATCCGGGAGACGCGGTCGGGCCGGAGAGTTGGTCGTGTCGTTATATTTCAGAGTCTATACGTAAAAATGCATTAAAGTGCAGACCAACTACTTCTCTAGAAGCCAAACAGTTGAATGAATAGCGTTATTTCGCTTCCTTCTATGTTTTTCTGGATTTATAGGCTATAAAAGGTAAATTGATGTTACATTCAACCTCTTTTGTCAAACAGCGGTTGTACGGAATCGTATTTAAAATATACTTCTAAGTTTATTTTCCTTGAATGTTTGGAATAATAAGATAGTAGAAATATTGAGGGACAATGCAGCCAAAGTATTTGGCCATATTAAGGGGTTACGCCACCCTGAGGCGCTCGAAACAGCACTAAACTGGACAAATTTTTTTTTACTGACACTATGAGGTTGAAAATTATTTATTTTCTTCTTATGTGTAGAGCATGTAATAGTGCATATATTGTATAAATACTGTACAAGAATATTAAAAAATGACCGAGTTATTTGTTCTCCCGCGAAGCTCGTCCGCCGTTACACGCGTGACTGACCTAACAAATTATAACGCTCAGGTTCGTCTGAAATCAAAAACATGATGATTTTCGTGTTCCTTAATAAAATACCTACAATGTAGCATACGGATTTGAGAGAAAAAAATTTATTGCACAAATGAGAGCAAAGTGAAGAAAATGGCACGTTTTTCACGTGAAAAAACGAATTTAAACCATTAATTATATACGAATGGGTTATCGGATGGAAAAACTGATATGCTACATCGTAGATAATACCATTAAGAATATGCGTACCAAGTTTGAAATCAATCGGACAAATAGTTTCGGAGATATTTGATAGGTCACCTTTGAAAATGTAGTTTCGAGAAAAACGCAAAAGAAGAAAAGTAGAATGGTCGCTGCCTGCTACGGAATATCGACATCCGCGCCTCGTTTAAAGTCTATAACTCGGCTATTTTGGGGAATTTTTGCGTCTACCATGACTCAAATTATTCTTAAAACTTCACGTAATAAGAAAATGCAAAAAAAAAGAAATCGATTTTTCAAAACTTTCAGGGTGGCGTAACCCCTTAACTCTTCCTCTCGAAGCTAACGAGAAGACCATGTCTCGCTGCAGAAAGGTGAGATGGTCGAGTTATGATTTTTTTTTATTATTTTTGTTTATTTTTTTATTTTTTATTATTATTTTATTATTATTTTTGTTTATTTAGTTTATTTATTCACTTTTGTATTCATTTGCCTTGCTAATCGCCAGTAGGTAATTCACTTTTTCTTTGATGTGTTCTTTACTTGTTTAGCGTAAACAAATTAAATATCAATGAATCCATAGTTGTATTCACTCATAAATAATTTTGCTTTATCCTTTGTTAATTTTCCATGAATAATTATGTGAGTGGTCTCTGCAAACGACGAAAACCATTTCTCCCGGCACCTCGGGGTAGGTGGTCGGATGTCACGACTTTAGTTTTCAACCCGATTTACAGTGAATATTGTCTTAAAGCAAATATCGACCAGTTTTCCTGAATCGGCATAAAATTCTGAACATATCAGGTTTGTTCTGATAAAATAAGTAACATCTATATTAGTTTCAATAGCCATTTTATATTAGGTCGACCGCGTCTCCCGGATTTACCCTATGTGTTATTCTCGTGCAGCGCGGCAAGCAGAGCCACTCGCTTATATTTCGTTGGAGACGGACGCGTCGCCCCCGTGGGCAGGGCTCGCGAGTTGAATCGTTTGAACATTTTAAAGCACAACGGCGCACATTTGTCCAACGGGCCTCGGCACGCATTGTGCGAAGAGAACTATCCGCAGAGCGTTAAACTATGCTCGCCAGCGCAACTTCCCTCCTCAATCACGGGCATCTGAACTCTACGAGCGGTAAACGTTGCATTCAGGCGAAAAGGAGGAGACGCAATTACATTAATCGAGGTATATATTATAGCTGGGCCTCTCTGCAGTACCGGTGACACAGAGATTTGCCGCAGGATGGTCGCGGCGTCTTACCGTTTCTACCACGCAGCGATTTTCACTCGGGTCTGTGTATTAATTCGAGAAGCGAGTATCTGAGGAATGAAGTTAAAACCTTGCCTCCCCTTTCACGGGCGCTGCCACCCTCTTCATCCTCTGCCCTCGATTCCGTGTAGCATCCTGTATAACAAGATCGACGACGATGCCCTTCCCAGCCGCGGCTCCATTCACGGAGCTCCATTCATGAATCTATGTACGCAAGGAGCCGCCGCTGCCCCCGAAAGCAGTTTTTCGTGGGAGACCCGGGCGGCTTCGCCTTTGGCAGCCTTCGCGTGATATCATCGTTCTGGGTGGAGACTAGCTCCAATGACGTAATGAGCGAGAGGGTGTACAATACATGCTGGGCGGCCGCAACAACGTGGAGGAGGAACACGTCGGTGGTGCTGGTGCCAATGGTGGTGGGATATAGAGGGGATCTCTTTGTGGTACGGAAGAAGATCGCGGAAGGGGGGTGAGTGGTAGCGGTATAAATGTGGCCCGCGCAAGCTCCACCAATCATTCGCCCTCTGACCTCCAAACTCCAAGCTGCCGCGGTACCAACCACCCCCTCTCTGCTCCTGCGATCTTCCAGAGAACCGAACGTCCCAGCACCCGCGCCTCGTGACCGCCTCGTGGTAGCACTCGAGCATCTTCGCCGAGGAGCCGCGCTCGTCGTTCATCCTCCACCCAACGGCCCCGCGAGTCGCCGCCGAATCCGGCCGGCCAGCTCTCATACTATCCGCTCAGCCTTCGACGACTCGCTGCGCATCGACATGACGACGGTGAGTGCTGCATATTTTTCAATCCCGCTATCTTCTACCGCTTCCGTTTAGATCGTGTCTCGCATCTGCACGCGCCTCTTCTTCGTTGGTCGCCCGAGCCGGCTGTCAAGACCCCGGTATCTGAATCGGGCAGTCAAAAGTCTCGCGATAAGTCGCGCGACGAAACGGAGATTCGGAGAACCATCCGCTGTATCGCGTTGTTAACGTGGATTATTGCTCGGGGGCGGGTAATTCGACGCGGTTAAACCGCCCAGGTGTGCGAAATACTTTGAAGCCAGCCGCGGTGACGGCACGCCTAAATTCGCTCCAGCCCGTCTTCGGGGGCCGCGGAGAAAGGAAACAGAGGTGTGACGGGGAAGGAAACGTCTAATTCAAACATTGCCATTGGTCTTCCCCTTTTCTGTCAAGGCGCCTTATTAGCTCCGATAGCCGACGGCTGTATCAAGTAGAAGCCCAAGGTGGACGCCTAAATTTGATCGAAGTCTAAAGGAAAGCGGGCGACTAGGGGGTGCGTTATGCATGCGATATCGCGCGGAGGAGATTACTCGTCGTATTCGATAGCGAGATATTTATCCTCGCGCGGCGAGGCAATCATTCGCTATTGTCGGATGGCGGCTGTTCCCGCGGGACGATCGTAAACTTCCAAGATCTTACTTTATTCACCCCCCGGCCGGAAAATTTCAACGCGCTTACTCGCGCGTCGCGGGACAGGCGCGGATGCGCGCTCAAAATGGACATCCCGTTAAAATGACAAGATATATGATATAATAATAATAATAATAATAATTATCTGTGGGTAAAATAACGTCACGAGGAATCCACTAAACGATGGGGATAAAAGGCGAGTCGCGATGGGACACGCGCGGCAAGAAAATTCGCGTCGCGATCTACTGAAAAGAAATTCACCTAGAACTTTAACCCTTATGTACACACCCAACTTTTACCACGTTGTTACACACCCAGGGTACCCGGGTGCCCACCACTAGTTTTTCTTAACACCTGAGTTCGCATATGAACGGAATCGTTTGGAATCAGTTTTCTTTATTAAATAAACATCAATAGAAACTATATATGCCATTTCCAAGTTCCCTAGCCCGCTACAGCTACCATAAAATAAAATAGAAGTAGGGTGCGAGCGCTGCACAGGTAGCGCGCGGTCAGTTTTGACATTCGGCGACCGGCAGATGGATAGCAGTGTAGCGGCTTCATCGCTACTTCGCTTTCGTATGTAATTGTTTATTTATTAATACCTGCTACACCAATAAAATATTCATCAATGATATTAATTAATTCCGGAGTCAAAACATCATTTTTCATCTAGTGGGTACCCGGGTACCCGGGTGTGTCCGCTAAGCACATGTACTTTGACGTCATTTAGTTTAGGTTCAAAAAATTTGAAAAAAATTTACCAGTGTGTTTTTGACTTTTAAAAGAGTTAAATAATGGGGATCTGAAGGCCCAAGTCGAAGTTTCCATTTTTATTCGAGTTATAAGCAAAAATATGACGAGGTGGGCACCCGGGTACCCGGGTGTGTACACAAGGGTTAAAGCGAAGCAAACCTTGCGGCGGCAAAGAGCCCCGAAGCAACAAGTTCGTTGAAACAATCTCACCGTTTCCCTCGCGAAGCTCTCCGACGAAATCGTGGCCGTTGCCAGAGGCTCGACCGGTTATTTCCGCGGAGGTGCGATACATCTTAGCCGAGATGCAAATAAATAGGCGCGCAAGTGGCCGTTTACAACGTAATAACATAAATCTCCCCTCGCGGGCCTGAGAGGAGATACACCCCGCGGCGGACACGTCTAATACTCCTCGCACGCGATAGGAGGCCGAGGATTTATCCCCGTCCGGATGAATTTACTTTGCATTATTATCGGCGCGTAACAATTGGCGCGCGACAACAATCGGCCGGCGTACCCCCATAAATCTGACATCGCGCAGAATTATTGCTCGGCCGGAGAAAAACGGCAGATTCGTGTTTCCATTCGAAAACGATCGCGGCGGGGGCGAGGGAGAGAACGAGACGCCGGGATACGGGGGAGGATGAAGCGCAGCTCACCCCGCGAGGACCTTGCGCCCGGGTCCCGCTTCGGTCTAGCCATAGAACGCATAAAGCTTCTTGCTCGTATCGAACGAACCGTTCAGGGTTTTGCATTAGCTCGTACTTACCGCGGCGCCAGGGAGCCTCGCATGCGAACTATTACGTGTTAGAGATTCATCAACGCCATACCCGCCCTCGGCGACTAGAACTTTTTACGGCGTAATTACTAACTTCAGTGATTACCAACAATTCGATTCGCGACGCGGTAGGTCCGAGGGCCAGCGTCGGATTCGCTGGGCAGAGCGACGCGCGGCATGGATTGATTGATCGAGACAGAGGGAGGAGCGACTCGACGCTGGGAATATTCGCGATTTATGGAGCCACCCGCGCGCTTTAGCCGTCTGCGCTACATTTCCCGATCCAGCGGCACTCGAAAATTGGTTTAACCCTCCGCGTACAGCGGTTCCGACTGCCGGTCGATCGCTGGATTCGAAGGGTTGCGCCGAAGCTCCGATCGAGACGGAAGAGAGGAGATCGACGAGCCTCGGTGCCACGCGAAGCTTTACAATGGAAGGACACGGCGTCCAGGGTCCTCGGCCGGAAACGCGTTCGACGAGCTCGAGAAACGCGATGCGCGGCTTACTTGACTCCGGGCATGAAGAGCCGCGGCGTCGCGAACACAGAAAAAGGGAAAAAGAGCGGAGGGGTGGAAAAGCTTTTTCTGTGCCACGAGACAGAGAGACGCCAAGACGTCCCACATCCCCAGGCTGGAGTTAAATCGTGCGTCCCTGCCTTCTCCCCTCTACCCTTTTCGACTGCGTTCTCCAGTCACCCCACTTTCGGACTGTACTGGTATTTGCGTTTCTATCGTGTTTCTGTTTGATTACGCCAACCAAGGGAATCGCGGGGATCAGCGGTTCGAGATCAAGCGTGGGCGGGTAAGACGAAAGCTCTTGCTAAGTAAGGGAACGGTTCGCCTCTTTGTTAAATCGAAGGGCACTTGCGATAGGTTCTCTTGCCATCTTGAAAATATCGGTGGATTTGGTTTCTCATATTTCCAACGTTCCCTGCTGAATTTTCGCGTGAAATCTGCTCCATTCGAACAGGTGGTGGCAATAATTGTTCGTTATTGTCAAGGGGAGAAATTCGGCCGTGACAAAAAGCAGCGAAGGATTTAACGGGCGGTCGATGAACAGTTGTCGCGAGGGCTATCTTTAAAACAAAATTATGATTTAATCCAAGCACTATATATTTTTTTATTTCTCATTTCTCTATTTGTAATTCTGTTACGTATACAGGGCGCCCTGGCACCCCCCAAAGAAGGGACCCTTGTAAAAGGAAAGAAAACTGAATTTAATTTTTTATAATCACCTAATGAAATTAAAAATACTTTTGTCCGTTCAACTCGGCTCCCCTGAGAATTTAAATCCCAAGTGCGCCACTGCACGGTGTCCCGGAACGTTTGCCGCAGGGGCGATTCTTCTTAAAACCGCCACTGGCGAAAAGACAAATACTATCTTCCTGCCAGATTTGTATTAGCCACGGCGACGGGTTCCAGAACGTGGCAAGTCGATGGCAATCCGTGGATATTCCACGTTCCACCAAAGAGCGCCGCGTGGGCGTTAAGTCCAGATTTGCCGGCCACGAATTAGGCGCGCGTGGCCAAGCTTTCCCACTAATGATCATGTTAATGTAACTAGATATAAAAGCTTTGGGAAATCCGATTCCGAACGTGGAGCTTTTCTGCTCCGTCGCGGCCAACGTGCTCTTTGAGGAGAAAAAGTACCCGTCATTGATATGCCAACCGACCGACTGCCAACGGCTGTCGTAATTTTTAACACGTCAAACGTATTAGCTAGCGAGATGCTTTAACGTGGGATAGCTGAAGCCGATCTCGTAACGTCACGATGGAAATTTGCATGGAGCGTACGATACATTTTACAGCGAGGGTGTGTCTCTCTGACAGGGGGACATTTTATATTTGACATTCAGGCCTCCGGTTTTGAAGTCGATAAGCGGGGCTTCTTTCGCCCGAAGCTGTTCTCTCGGAGGACGTGGAGGCGAACGGTATACAACGGGGAAGAAAAAGCACCCTTCAGGTTGCGGCGCGTGCCCCGAAAACCTGGGCCCACCCGAATAACGGGAAACTTTACCATTATTCTAACAACGTTCGATTAGCCGGGGCCGCGCGTCGTTTCTTGAGCAAACAGCGAGCGAAGGTTCCACGAAAAGGCAGTAACCGATACTGTCCCACGGAAAGGGGGAAAGTATCGCGCACACCGAGAAAGGTCCCTTCGATAATTAATTTTCTGTTACGGATTGTTGCCGGTGTTTACATCCAGTTTAATCGATGACTAGACATCGCGAGCTTGCATTAAATTAAATTAGTCCCTTCTGGAACGGCGCAGTGAATGTTTACGATTACGACTAGCCTCCTTTTAAACGAACCGTAGCGACGCTGGGACGTTTTTTGAGTCGACGGGCTTAATAGACTGAGCGGCCTCTCAGAAGCTGCACCCGGCTTGCGTCCCCGATCAGTTTAACGCGACAATTTAGCCCGCGCCGAGAAGCAAAATCGTGCACTGTTCGAGGGACACGGCTGCTCTGGCAGGGTGTATTTTTCAATGAAGAAATATAGGCGTGCATGCTCGCGGCTAACGATGCTACACAGCGTGCCTCGTAAAAGGGCAAAAGTGTCGTGGCACGTCCGAGTGCACGGACCATAAACTCGTTTCCGAACATCCCGGCGATCTTTTTCAATTAAAAACCCGTCCAGCGGTATCTTACGTTTCGCGCCGAAGCGCGAACTCGATACGCGGGGACGTATATTTCTCCATTCCGCGCCAGCAAGTACTGTTACACTGCACTGTACTGTTACCTACGTGTCGAATGCACAGCAATTATGCGACGGGCGGACAGTGCCGCGAGAGAGCCGAGCAGGAAACGGAGTAGCGTTGCATTACTGATTCGAAATGTTCCGCGGCCCAGTGCACGAGTCAGAAATTTCTTAACAAGATGAGAAAGTTGGGGCGCGGATCTACCTACCCGTCGATTGCTCCGCGCTTCACAAGCTCGCGGATCGCATGGATGTTTGCGGGCGGGCGGGAGCTTTTTCCGCGACTAGCAATCCCATTTGCATAGTACCCGCAATCGGGATAGCCGCCAATTAACTAAAATCAAACGTGTGCATTGATATCGCGCTAACACCCGCCACCACCTCCCGCGGAGTGGTTACTTTGATAAATTCTGAATTAATACACGAATGTCGTAGAACCGACGGCTCGCTTGCTTGCCCGTCGGAATCGGTAAAATATCCTCTGTGTAACTGTGAAACGAAAAGCTTCCTCTTATCGCGATGGTCTATTAAGGCCGTCGCGCATTTTTGGCGAAGCGCGGCGAAGCGAAGAGAGAAGTTTATTAACAATTGATGACCGACGATTAATTAATTATTATTAATTTCTTCGATCCGCTTCGCCGCGTCGCGCTTCGCCAAAATCCGCCACGGCCTTTAAGGGCCATTCGCAGTGTTAGGGAAAGACGAATGAACGAGAGTGGAAGGCAGAAGAGTAGGCAGCTTGAAAGTTACCGCGCGCCCGTATCGCTGAAGGGACCGGTTCGATCGCGATGTTAGAATGTTAAAATGTAAAATGACGAACTTATTTTAGGCTCGATAGCAGGGTATCGCCCTAGCTGTCCATGGTATGCAAAATCGTGGAAGGAACCACCCGGAAGCGTTAAGAGTTATCTCGCGTACCACGTTATCGGGCTCGCCGTTTAATCGATAACGATCGGATCAGCGACTTGTATTCCTTCCAACGATTCTTCGTTGAACGCCCCCACGCGCGTGTGAACGCCTACCGAAATGTTAATCGAGCCGCGGCAACACTAGGTACCGTAAAGTGGGGTAACATCGGCTGTTAATTAACGTGTATTAAAGAAGGAAGAGGACCAAAATTTTATGCATTTTCACACTAGTAGTGCAAATTTGAAAATGATAGAGGAAGTGCAGTATATTTGGAATACCAGTTTGTTTAAGACGAATAAAAAATTACGACAGAGGATGGGATCAAATTAAACTACATAATATCATAGGGAAACTAATAAACTTTCATATTTCTGAGTATCAGTAAAAATAAAAAACAAAAAGTAACTGAAATTTTGGTTTGAATGAAAAATGACAAGAAGTATCGATTTTGTTAAGGTGCAGGTAATTTGGTATACCGGTATTCCAATTTACCTTCACTTTATAAACTTAAACAAAACATGCCGATAATAAAATTAGTTTATGTATACCAGAATATTTATAAAAATGCTAAAAACGGTTACATACTGCACTCGCTCTTGGTTCACACGTTTCTACCAATCTTGAAGATGTAGATGTCTATAAGACATTATTTACACAAATGCTCCTAAAAGGTTATACAGGTGACAGATGAAACTGACGCGGTGGTATCCATTACGCGTGAAACAAAAGCATCGGTAGGCTTTGGAATATTCCAAATTACCTTCACCTTCGGTATTCCGAATTAACCACATGGCATCGAAACCGAAAATTTCATGTCACACTTTGTATTCTCGAAATTATCGCAAAACTGGCACGGAACCATAGAAGGAACATGCAAATGAGTCGATTAAGTGTTTAACACTAAAGTTTTGACATATTTTAACCATGATTGGAACGATTGAATACGCGCTGAAAAAGTTTTGCAGATTGACGTTTTCTTCCTCTGCAGATTAAGTCGAAAATGTAAAAATTGCGGTTCATCCACAAATGTCATTAGTTAAGAGGTCATTAGTCCCTATAATCTACGGTGTTACAAATTAAATAGCGTTAGTAGTTTATTAGATACTTCGGTATTCCAAATTACCAACAGTATTCCAAATATGCTGCACTTCCTCTACCTAATTCAAAAAAATGAAGAAAAAAGTGTAAATGTAACTTCAGATTAGTAAACCTTAGCTGTTAATGCTACTTATTTATATGAAGTGCCAATTTTCCCCTGGGGTAGGAAAATTTTTTGAAATTTTATGCATTTTCACATTTATAATAAAATCACAAAACATGCAGTGTTAAAATAGATTTCTTAAAGTTTCATATCAAGGTCCAAAAATTTACGGAAACTTTGTCAATGAAAAATAAAATTGCATGCGGTGCGATACACCCCGTGTGACCACGAAGGGTAGCAAATTTAACAATGTTAATTTTTATATTAGACAACAAAATGGTACAAACACCTGCCAATGTTCCCCCACGGTACACAGACGTTTCCCTTCCTTTCATGCGCGCTGCTTCCAGTCGTAAACGTCTGTCTCGCAATACCGGACATTTGTTCTAATAGGCCATGCTCCAAGCCGCGCTAGATACACCCGCCGTCGTCCCCAAATATTTCTAGCAATATCCTCCTGGGAAACGTCACGTGCCGACTGGAAATCGATTAAGTGACTCGGATTAGAAACACGCAAATTACTCGGAGCCGCTTAATTATAGTCTAATTACCTATGATTTATGACCGCGGGATCCTATTGTCGGCACACTGCCTCGTAGAAAACGACCCAGGCGTGATGTTTTCATTAGGGAAAGCTTTTGCTGGCTCCCCCGCGCAAATGGTCCCTCTCTATTATCATCCTCGGACTCTGCAGCGCGATTTTACGAGGTGTACGCAACGTGATCGAAAGCAAACATGCTACTTTGCTCGGGCGAAGCGTATCCTACGAGCAATCGGGTTCAGTTCGTAGCATTCCCGATTCTTTTCAATCACAGTGACGCGGTGCGCTAAGGGCGTAGTACTTGGACGACCCCCAAGTTCGCGGGGCGTACGAAAGTTAGAACGTACTTCGTCGACGGAATTCAGAGACTCGCCCGTCGCTCGTTACCCCGGCGAGTGCGTGTCCGCGTAAATCTCGCAACCTTCCTACGTATCCGCGGTGATTTCTATCCGGCAGGATTGTTAAGCGTCGACACCCGGACGGTCCGCTGGCAAATAACAAGAACGCGGCGACGTCGGAAGAAACAGCTTGGCGTAAATTGGGTGATGCAGCTACGTGCTACGTGCACCGTTCCTTCCTCCGTCGCATCGGAAACAAATGGGCAGCTGATATCGATTCTGAATAAAAACGTCATTTTCCCGAGCGGGATGCCGAGCGTGGGACACCTGGCGAAATTCAGCGACCTTTGCCCTTCGTTAAAGCGAAATTTACGCGATGCCTATTCTTTTGCTCTTTCCCGCGACGTAAACTCCGCGCGACAGCCTGGATTAATGAACATCGAAATTGTGCTTGCAGGCGGTGGTACTCGTCCAACGATGTATGGTAATTCTTGCCATCGTCCTCTGCTACTTCCATGTTCGAGGCGAAAGCGTGGACTGCGAGTAAGTGCGCGTTAATATGTACCTCGTTCTTTACTTTCATCGTTAATTGTCTGATCTGTATATTTGTTTAGAATGTACCCGTTCCATCACACCTGCAGAGGCACCATGTCGAGGAAACGCGCAATGCTACCGATCGTCTACGGGTCGGGCTGCGACGGCAGTAAAGGGAACTTGAACTGCATCAGGGAACTGGAGGACAGGCATCGTATCTCTTACGTCCCGTGGTCGAAATCCAGACTCTTCCTCACTTTGTTCGATAACGTAAGCTTTTCGCGATGCTTCTGTGCGGTTTTTTATTTATTTATTTATTTATTTATTTATTTATATACGGGAAAACCCTTTGGTGCATAGAATAGAATTGAGATCGCCCGGCGATCAACGCCGCACAGTGGTTCCAAAGTGACTTTTTGCGGTCAAAATTCCGTATCTCCGTCAATTCTCAACCGATTTCTGATTTCTTTGGCTCGTTTTGTCGGGGATTAAATGTGCTATAATATCCAGTACCTGACCAAAACGTGTTATTTTCTATCTTTTCTCTGACAATGTTGGATGAAAACTTTAGCAGAACAATCTTTGGGGCTAATTTAATAAGATCTTGCTTATCTAAGTAGTTTTTTTTTTACGTAAAATCTTCAATTGGCACTAGGGAATAGCGGAAACATAAAACAGGTGATTTGTTGACACGTCAGAATGTTTGAAATACAACTTTACAATGGCTGAGAATTTGGAATGTCTACCGCGTTTACTACAACCAGAACCGTCTAAAATACCAATTTAATGTATAATTATAGAACCTAATAGCGTTCAGTAATATCGAAGAACGTCAAAAACCGTGATTTTTTTTTTACGATTTTATTATTGTTTATTAGTAAATAAAACTTTATCCAATCTTGCCCAACCACATCTTTTGCATTTGGAATGTGGGTAAGAATGTAATAAACAAATTCAGAAAGGAATTAGCTGCCACCATTTGCCCCTGCGGTATCAATCCGATTTTGTTTAATTGACGATAGCGCTCAAAGTGCCTTTCTGTGGACGAAATTCCGTATCTCAGTGAATTCTTAACCGATTTTTATCTTTTCTTTGCTCGTTTTGTCTGGGATTAAATTTGCTAAAATGTCACACAGTAGTTTTCCAAAATTTTCTTTAGGGATTAAAAAAACAAATTCTGATCTCTTGGTTCCGAAACAACGAGTTTATTAACCATTTTTGTTCCTACATCATTAAAAGGAGATAAATCAAAAAATAAATATAAATTAAACAATTCAAATTTAAACAAGATTGTCTCCTTCCATATATATTCCACATCATTATAATTAGACAGAAGATATTTTGCGTCTTTTTCAAGATCAACAGACGGAGTTGGCCATTGGGACCTCAAAATGGAAATTAAAGGATCCGATGTTATTAATAAATTATGCATTATATCCTCATTATCGAAAACCTCGAACTTTTTCTGGTGTTAAAGTGTCGGAATCTTTTAAAATCTTTGTTCCTACATTCCTGGGCTTCTTCCGACATCTGGCCAATCGGCAGAATAGTGGAGTTTAAAACGTCTTTTCCGTGAATTAAAATTTTATGTAATGATGATGGCATAAAATACCATCCATACTCCCTAACAAAAATTTTGGCCGTTTCGAGAGAAAAAGATTGGAACTTTGACGGGTCTACGCTGTGTCCACACGACAAAACTTGTAAAAAAGGCACTTTGAGCGCTATCGCCAATTAAACAAAATCGGATTGACACCGCAGGGGCAAATGGTGGCAGCTAATTCCTTTCTGAATTTGTTTATTACATTCTTACCCACATTCCAAATGCAAAAGATGTGGTTGGGAAAGATTGGATAAAGTTTTATTTACTAATAAACAATAATAAAATCGTAAAAAATAAATCACGGTTTTTGACGTTCTTCGATATTTCTGAACGCTATTAGGTTCTATAATCATACATTAAATTGGTATTTTAGACGGTTCTGGTTGTAGTAAACGCGGTAGACATACCAAATGTTCAGCCATTGTAAAGTTGTATTTCAAACATTCTGACGTGTCAACAAATCACCTGTTTTATGTTTCCGCTATTCCCTAGTGCCAATTGAAGATTTTACGTAAAAAAAAACTACTTAGATAAGCAAAATCTTATTAAATTAGCCCCAAAGATTGTTCTGCTAAAGTTTTCATCCAACTTTGTCAGAAAAAAGATAGAAAATAACACGTTTTGGTCGAAATTCAGGTACTTGATATTATAGCAAATTTAATCCCCGACGAAACGAGCCAAAGAAATCAAAAATCGGTTGAGAATTGACGGAGATACGGAATTTTGACCGCAAAAAGTCACTTTGGAACCACTGTGCGCCGGGCAGGGTCAGCGGAGAAAATATTTAGAGATTATATTTCAACGGCCTAAGCAGTTGTGAAATGGGACAACACGGACGCTTACAATGTTTCGACCGTGTTGCAGGACCTGTCGAAGGATGTTAAGTACACTGCACGCCACAGACAAGGGACTAACGACATCGGCGGCCGAAGGCCACCCTTGCTGGAGAACTTCCTGTCAGAATTGGAATCTGCGGACAATGACTATTGAATGAACTGATCGGGATATAAGTATTTGTTCGACTCGTGCAAACATTTTTCATTAATCGAACTTTTAGAAATGTGTGTTTTGGCCTGTTTCTATACCCGTTGTTTACGCCGGGTAAAACTCCTTTCACTACTGTCGCCTTCCTTTCTCCCCCGAACCCTTCGACCTTTCTGTCTGTGTCGCCCACAAACCTCCCTTTACTCTCCACTCCTTCTCACTCTCCTCCGGACCGACGACATAATCGAAGCATTGTATCCACGTTATTAACAATACACTATGTGCTGAAGCATCAGAAATTATGCGAAGTTCGCAGCAATTACTTGGACCACCCTATCGCAGAGAAAGTACGAAGTCAATCATTCCACGTTTTCTGTACTACTTACTGTAACTTGTAACGCATCGTGCACACGTGTAACCATCGACTACGCTCTTGTACATAAACGATTTTAAGACGATTGTCGGAGGACGTCTCATTCACGTTCGAAAGGGGAAATACAGAGTTAATAAAAATCTTTGTTCCCAGAAAATTTCGTGCGTCCTTTATGCGAAACAGTCGGAACTCCGCAGCATCTATATAATCAATCGATGTACTTTTGTAGCTGCCACGAAAATTGTACTATGTATAAAGCGAGAAACGGGATCTAATGTCGACAATCTGCGGTTCAATGGCCCTGTTATGTAAATTTTAAAAGATAGAATAAACCCACAAGAATTATATAGATGTCTCGATAAACGGTCGCAGATTGTCGGTAATTATCGCGACACGCAGTTGCTTGCAACGTAATTAATCAGACCTTCCCCCCTTCGGGAGGCGTAAATGTTCTTTCATCGGTATGATCTTAATTACGATTATTAATTCAAGTTTCTCTTTGCTACTGACAATTATATTAAACTAATGACTTTCTTCAGTCTCCCGTGTTTCAAACCCCTCTCCATATAGTCCAGTGAAATTAGGATTTGTCTTCGGAATAAATCCCAGCAAGCTAAATTTTGGCATGGGCCTTTATTTGGTCGTTTTGAACAATATGTCAAAAGTCCCCATCGATACGAGTGCCGCTAAAAATTTTACAGAGGGTTGAAAAAGAAAAGAACAGTTTTTCGCGAATATCTCGTTATATAGCAGTTTTGCGACAAAAATAGGTCTCACACAATTTATAACCTAGGAAATTCTCTACAAAAAAGGTTGTATGAGTTTTTTTCGTAGGAGTAACCATTTTCATGTGTGCCGGGTTACCAAGTTTCAACCCCCATACTTTTGACAAGGGAAGATCCCGAACCCGAAAATTCAGAAAATTATGAAACTCTGTAAATATGTAGCGGAAGTCCTGCTGAGTACAACGCAATTTCGTTTGCTGCCCAAATTCACTCCAAGGGGGTGCAATTGACCCCTGAAATTTTTTTTATTTTGTATTATTACTCGCGAACTGTAGGAGATAGAAAAAAAGTGTTCAGGAAAAATTTACTTCTCTTAATTAGGAATAACATTTGGTAAATTATAGTTCTTACAGTTCTTACGGTTCGTGAGTTATAACCCAAAATCGGAAAATAGCCGGATTTTCAGGGGTCAATTTCACCCCCTTCGAGTGAACAAATTTAAACTTTAATCTTTGGGGATAAGTAGAGGATATATAGGTATGTATTACTCAATTTTTGTTGCTGCCCAAATTCACTCTAAGAGGGTGAAATTGACCCCTGGAAATCCGTTTTTTTTTAGATTTTGTGTTATAACTCACGCACCGTAAGAACTGTAAGAACTATAATTTACCAAATGTTAGTCCTAATTAAGAGAAGTAACTTTTTCCTGAACACTTTTTTTCTATCTCCTACAGTTCGCGAGTAATAATACAAAATAAAAAAAATTTCAGGGGTCAATTGCACCCTCTTGGAGTGAATTTGGGCAGCAAATGAAATTGCGTTGTACTCAGCAGGACTTCCATTACATATTTACAGAGTTTCATCATTTTCTGAATTTCCGGGTTCGGGATCTTCCCTTGTCAAAAGTATGGGGGTTGAAACTTGGTAACCCGGCACACATGACAAATGGTTACTCCTACGAAAAAAACTCATACAACCTTTTTTGTAGAGAATTTCCTAGGTTATAAATTGTGTGAGACCTATTTTTGTCGCAAAACTGCTATATAACGAGATATTCGCGAAAAACTGTTCTTTTCTTTTTCAACCCTCTGTAAAATTTTTAGCGGCACTCGGATCGATGGGGACTTTTGACATATTGTTCAAAACGACCAAATAAAGGCCCATACCAAAATTTAGCTTGCTGGGATTTATTCCGAAGATTGGGCAGATTTCCGTCTAATTTCACTGGACTAATATGCAACCGTTCTTGCACGAGCGCGGTTCCCGCCAGTGTAGTTTCCGCGGATTTTCCCGAAATACCGACGCCGACACGTGCGAGGAATGTGGAAACTTCAAAACGTCGATTCTCATTTCGCCGAAAAACCTGTATTCCAGAATTAAAGGGATTGTTGAAGGTATATTCGAGAGGTCGTGCTTGGCGTGCCAATCGAAAGAATGAACATCGTTACGAGAAGAATCTTCAGTTGCAATTGCGATCAGGTTAAGACGTTGGTATTAAGGTTATGTAAGAAATCACGTTGCACACCTTCTATTAACGATGTCTGGGGACGCAGAACGTTGGTCACATTTCAAAGATCCTCCGGCAGCTACAAGTATCTTCTTCAGCCCCGAAGATGCGCGAATACGGCGATTAACGCTAACGAGGAAGATAGGTGTACAAGCACAAGGCTGTACGAGCACGAAATGATGCACTCGATACTTCGAAACTCAATGTTTTACAGCGATACCATTATGCCGCCTATTAAAACCAAAGTGCACGTCACGCCTGAAGAGATACAGATGTTGGATAACAAGGACTGGTCGCCGGAGAGTCCACAAGTAGTTTTTAAGGCCTTGAGAACATTAACGTACGGTCATTTACACGGATTACGCTTTCGGCAGAAGACGTTCGACGATATTTTACAAGCCTCCAGCGGTAAGCTGTCCGAGCTGAACGATAAAGAAATACAGAAATTAATGCAATGCCTGGTCGTATTGAACAACTTTCTGAAAGAATCCAGCGCGTACAGGGAGTTCATAAAATCGCTGAGCGCGGAATGTATAAAACGATTTTTCTCGGCGAATTCGTCGGAATTGTTGTTGATAGTCGACGGGTTTTATCAAATGAGGGCGTGGGACGCTAACTACACGTGGCGTGCGCTTAGGAAGATCGGCACGAGGCCCAATAAACTGCCGTCGAAAAAGGTGGTACAGTTTCTGTTCCTTATGAGCCTCTGCCAGGTTCCCGACATAAATCTGTACGATCTTCAATGTCGTTTAGAAGAATCTTTGCCCGAAATCAGCGGCGACGAAGTAGGTATAGCGGCGAGAGGTTTCTTCATGAACGAGAAGAAAATTCATAACAGATTATTAATGGAGAAAATGATCACCAAAGTGGCGAACACTTGCGGGACGATGGATAACGTTACTTTGGCGGCAGTTATGAAATTAATACGGTAGGGAAGCAGCCGGTTTAATAACAGTCGCTCACTTATTTATAAATATGTTATCGTAGGTATAGCGATTGCTTCCACTGCATGGGACCGCTTCACGATTTGTTTGTATCTCTGCGCGCAGAGATACAGAGGCTACCGTTGGTCTGCTTGACTCACATAGTACACACGCTCGGTGGGCAGCGTTTTTATGACAAAATCTTGTTGGACAGCATTCTTGGGAAGTAAGTCGCACGGGGAAAGTACGATCGCTAACGTATTCGTATTTGAAAGAAGTAATTTTTTATATTTCATTTAGAATGAAAAATGAAATTAAATCGGCAAGAATAAAAGATATAGAAAGACTGATTTACACTCTGTGTACAGTCAGTCCCCCTACAGAGTACCACGACGCATGTAACGAACTGGTGAATGAGATAATCCACACTTACAAAACGTGCAGGTCGGAGGAAATTCAGAGGTGGGTTTCGAATGTTGTATACTTGTGTATCGATAGCTAAGAAATATTTATACTTATTACAGCTACAGAAAATCACTTCCACGTATCATCATGTTTTTAACGTTCAAAAATATATATCCAAGAGAATTAATAGAGCATGCATTGGACCCTACGTACGTGAAAAACGTCTATGAGCACAGTATGCACAATTTGACGAATGAACTATTCGTCGTAAATGGTTCCGTTCAAATAGATTTGCCTGATTATACAGGCCCGTTTCTGGAGAATCACATATACAAGTGTTTAGTGAAGGTATAACTTTATATTTCGAGCTAATAATTTAAGGGGGAACACCACTGTGACGGCCGGAAAAGTAAGCCATTTTTAAGAATTTTTTTTCGGGAATAATTTACAGTTTTCATAGAAAACTTTTATTACCTACCTTTAGTACGCTGTCTTAAGAGACTATACAATAATAAATAAATAGAAGAACATCCATAAATTTTAATATATTAATTAAGCTTCTAGACCCACCCACGCGAGCTGGTCGAATGTGTAACTATGGAACAGCAGATCCGAAATCAAATTTCATTTTTTTTTTATAAACCATATGAGTGTAGTTTCCGTTGTGCGTACCGATTTCTTAAACAAATTATTTTTGTAAAAATGGTACGCTTTAGAAGGAAATTTTCGAAAATCCGCGAATAAGATGGACAGTTTTTCGAGCGTATTTAAAAAAATTTGTTTTCAATCAAAGAATCCGTACGTACAACGGAAACTACACTCGTATAGTTTATAAAAAAAAAATTAAATTTAATTTCGGACCTGCTGTTCCATAGTTACACATTCGACCAGCTTGCGTGGGGAGGTCTAGAAGATTATTTAATATATTAAAATTTATTGATGCTTTTCTATTTATTTTTTTTTGCATAGTCTCTTAAGACAGCGTACTAAAGATAGATAATAAATATTCTCTATGAAAATTGTAAATTATTCCTGAAAAAAATTCTTAAAAATGGCTTACTTTTCCGGCCGTCACAGTGGTGTTCCCCCTTAAACGAACTATTCGGTTAAGTAAGTACAATGAAAACAACTTTCTTTATCGCTGTTACAGAAATTGTGCCGTAAATCCGATGTACACGAACGGCACAGCTCTGTAAAATTACGAACTGAAATTATATTCGTATGCAAGGTATGGTTGCAGAAGCATATGGCAAATAAATGCTTGAAACGACAAAATAAATTTGATATGTGAAATTTGCTTTAACAGGAGATGCTAGGATTAGAAGTTTATAACGATTGGCTTGTACCGCATTATTTCAACACCGATACTGTTTTGGCTTTCGATGAACACAACAACTCCGTCTCAGCTGAACCTATTTTATCCGAAATGCCATTTGGATCGATCAAACGAGTGGATAGCGATGATCTAAAAAAGATACAGTGGAAGATATTGTACCCGTGCACTACTATGCAAAGAGTAACGGGTCACGATGGCTATATCGGCGCTCTGTATGCAAAATTCAGACAACTCAGAGCTATTGGATACACACCAATTCCAGTAATTTCTTCAACTATTTCGCAGGATACACGCGCGGTATATTACAGAGATCTTGTAACGATGCACGTGTGCTAATCTGCTTGTGTTTTCGCAGATTCACGAAAATCAATGGACTTCCTGTAAAACCGACTCCGAGAAATGTAATTATTTGAAGCAAGTAATTTTTCAGGACTCTAATTTCTCGAAAGGAGAAGCATCTTAAAATAAAATTAATAAAAAATGAAAGAAAGCAAAAAAAATTTCTATATTCCGAAAAATTTCTTACGTCGCTAATGCGTTTACATCTGTTGCGCATTGGAAAAGGTAAGTAGGGTAGAAGGTGTTACAAATCATAATATGCAGAGGTTTACGAAAATTTTAAAGTATTTCCATTTATTTTACAGTATACGAAATAAAATGCACTACCATTTAAATGGTAGAGGAAAAATATCCGTACAGTAATTCTCGAATACGGGACAAATTTGTTATAGTTTGTTGTATTATTTACAACGAAATAAGAATATTCGTTTATACATGGGTGTATGTACACGGTATGTGCATAGTCATTGATTAAACACGTCTCTTCGTCATTGTTCAAAACAATCGTGCATAAATTTCTTGCTATATTCGTAAGTAAGAAACAACGTAGCCGTGGCTGGTACGGTTCTTATTAACGTTGGCTTCAAACCGTTGTACAGAGAGCCGACGCCTTCCTTCCGTACGATGTCTTTCAACACCACTAACGCTGGTGTTTTTAAATTTTTTACCTGTACAAAGGATTCTAATTTGAATAAGCCGTTATTTACTGGATTATCGATATATTCGAGGGCAACTAGGACTAACCTGTATTCTACTTTTAATTACATCCGCCGGGAATATTACAAGCCACAGAACAGTACCACCAACAGCACCAGCCACCATTGTTTTCTGCCATCCGATATCTTCCCTACTTTCATTCGGCTTTGCGAGAAGTTCTCTCGTGACTTCGTAACCTCCGAAGAAGAAGAAGTATCCGGGCATTTCGCGTGCTATGGTAGACGATAGGCCATTAAATAGGCCTCTTATCCCTTGTTCTTTAACAATTTGCTTCGTCAGTGGCCATGGCTTAATTTGTTTCTACGAAATGATCGTTTCTTCATTTATACTGTATATACACTAGGGTGGCTCTTATTTTCGATTTTTGAATTTTCATCGGGGCACCCTCCAGAATAGTTCCAAATAATTAAAAAAAAATCTGTGTAAAGTTTCAGCTCGATCGGATAACGGGAAAGGTTGCCCCTGGGCCGTTAAACATTTAAATCATTATTTAATAGCTCACGAAGTCGATTTTATATAAGGTCTTCCAAGTTATTGATTAAATCAAAAAATATGTCAAACAAAAGTTGTAGATCCGGATAAGGAGCATCTTTTTTGGTGTATTACTATTTTTCGTGCGACAAACGGTTTTCGAAAAAAATCCGAAAAACTAAAAAAAAACTTTTTTTTTTCAAATTTTGAAAGTTTAAATGCTTCTAGAACGCTTTTTATTTATGAAGATGAACAAAAAAATGGAATTTTTATTTTCGAGGACTATTTTTTAAACATTTAAGGAGGGGGCATATACCGAAATATGCAAACAAGATAAAATTTGTTTTTCTTCTTATTTTCAGTGTTTGATATGTGATGAATGTTTCCTGAAAAGTTGGAGTCGAAATTCGCAAAAATATCGGAGATATAGACGTCATGATTTCGGGTAAAATGATCATATCTGATGTCTATATCTCCGATATTTTTGCGAATTTCGACCCCAACTTTTCAGGAAACATTCATCACATATCAAACACTGAAAATAAGAAGAAAAACAAATTTTATCTTGTTTGCATATCTCGGTATATGCCCCCTCCTTAAATATTTAAAAAATAGTCCTCGAAAATAAAAATTCCATTTTTTTTGTTCATCTTCATAAATAAAAAGCGTTTTAGAAGCATTTAAACTTTCAAAATTTGAAAAAAAAAGATTTTTTTTTTAGTTTTTCGGATTTTTTTCGAAAACCGTTTGTCGCACGGAAAATAGTAATACACCAAAAAAGATGCTCCTTGTCCGGATCTACAACTTTTGTTTGACATATTTTTTGATTTAATCAGTAACTTGGAAGACCTTATATAAAATCAACATCGCGAGCTGTTACATAATGATTTAAATGTTTAACGGCCCAGGGGCACCCTTTCCCGTTATCCGATCGAGCTGAAATTTTACACAGATTTTTTTGTAATTATTTGCAACTATTCTGGAGGGTGCCCCGAAGAAAATCTTGAAAAAAATTTTTACCAAAAGTAAATAAGAGCCACCCTAATATACACCTTCCAACAGTTCTTTTCCCTTTTAGTTACCCTAAGCGCAGTCGATGATTTTATTTCACTTTGAACCTCCCTCATCGCTTGCAGCTTACATTTTATAAGCTCCGTCGGGCATAAAGTTAACGAAGAGAAAAATGCGGCGAAGAATCCAGCGCAAGCGTTCTGAATCGAAGTCAAGTTCTCTACCTTCTTCACGCCTGTACAAAATTATTCTCCGTTAAAGCAACAGACGAAGCGCCGAGGGTCGTGCCGTATCGAAACGTCTTATATTACCTAATACGTTAGAAAGTACTTTCTGGCAACCCCCGTACGCTGCGAAAAGTACTGAATTCTCCGCGACGTTGGCGACTATGGCAGGCACAGTTCCCGCGTATAAACCACGTACTACTCCATCCGTTCTTACCGTTTTCAGAAAGCAATTAACCATTCCGTTGTACATAGATGGAAATGTTTGCATTTTCACCTTAACTGTATCTAACGGTTGTCCGACGTACACTAATGCTACTCCACCTTAAAAGGAGTAGTATACAAAATGAAGATACGTAAAGGAACATTCGTATTCTTAAAGGACACGGTCCCTTCGTAACACGAGGAATGATTAAATCAGGAATCTTATAGAACGAATAGCTTGTAAAATAATAGAAATATAAAAGGATTAATACAATTTATATGCGATAGGAATTGAGTGAGAATCGAAATGAAATATAAATATTCGAGAACGCTTAATTAAACGAACTCCTCAAATTATTTACAAAACATTGTATAATATTTAAGGACAGTATTACCAAGTGATCCAGCAATAAAATCGATTACACCGGCCCTTAGGGTCTTTATCCGGTGATTTTCTTTCTCGGAATATTCAAATGTCATTGTTATACGTTGAACGTAAAAACGATTCTTGGTTCGTGAACGAAACGATAGGTTAGCACGTGGTTCTGCTATGAGTGTTTAGTATCTACTGGTCAAGCTGTGTGATAAGAAAACGGGGAGGAAAGTTCATTTGATGGTTACAAATCGCAACGACCAGACTCTTTGTGGCTTTAGCTATTTAGCTCCATACGTCTTTTATTTACACAATGATATTCAGGGCACACGTTCGTTCGCCCGTGCACATGCGCACGCGCGTCTACATACACACGGGCGACTGATAAAGTGATAAATTATTCATCGATCGGCAAAGGTTCAAGTATTACACAGATAACAATTGAATCGAGCAATCGTATTATAATCTTGCTCGCGATGCCGATTCATCCAGTTTTATATACCGAAGGTTCTAATTAAGATCTATATCGATATATCGCTCGGTGCGGTTTAGGTAGTTAAATGATAAATTGATGTTACAGTTCCATAATTTTTTATATTATTCTTGTCTCCTCGCCATTTCATCTATATTCCGTTCCTACAGCATAAACTTTCGATCAACCACCTATATTCAGCGTGAAATTTAACAAATAAAACTTTGACCACTCTCGATCGGAAGAATTGCTGCGTAACGTACAAAGTAGACGATACATGTAGGATAGAAGATCGTGATATACATAATACAAAATTGTGAAACAATGTTTCAATGAAAACGTTTTGACGTTGCTACAACATCACCAGAGGAGGTTGAAGTATCATGCAGTTGTCATGGAAACGCAGTGCTACATCTTTAAAAGCCACGTTACTAAATTAATATCTCTATAACCCCGAATCGATTATTAGGAAAAAAGGGAAAGAAATGGCTCCCTCGGAACGCGTATCGCATTGGTTACGGAGCTGAACTGCGGGCGCGAAGTGTCGCAATACTTTTCGCACGTTATTCGCAAATATCTAGAATACTATTTAGACTGAGCAGCTTTGCGATTCGGGCAGTTCAGTAAATCAGAAAAGTTACTAGATCGATGTGCTCGACATATACATGTATGACGTACGCGACAGTCTGTAGTTCCAAAACATGGATTTTCTTCATTACGTTCCCAATTAAATGATTATCGTTTTCTGGTTTATTTCGCCAAGGCAAGCATTGAATTTCGCCCATGTTGTGAGAGAATCACCGTATCCAGTGCGATGATCGTTCCCTTTGCGTTACGAAAATAGGGAAAGTGTGTGTGTCTATAGTAGATCTGCCATGATAGATCCGAACGCGTCTTCGTCTTATTACAAAAAAGTCAGAGATTGCTAGCAAAATGCGTGATTTCAATTGTCAGGAGAGCTTCTTTAAGGTAAGTATACTGTGCGGCAAGGGACCGGGCGTTTCGATCATTCTTGAATTCGCTAAGAGGAAGGTAAATTCTCTCAGTAAATTGGAGCGCAGCGTGCCTCTAGGAGCGCTCTGGCTCGTCTGCGCCATTAGAGCTCGGAGCATGATCTCCAGATATTCCTATTATATTATCGAAATAGCATGTAACTCGGACGGATCGTTCTCTCCAGCACGCTCTACTTTATATCTGCGAAACCGTACGACCCCTTTCCTTCCGTACGATATAATTTAATGATAAGCGTGATGTGTTCGATACCACGGCAATTTTGTCGTAGCGCATTCTTCCCCGAGAAACACACTTTTCCCATTAATTTTCTCTGCCTCACACTCTGCCCAAAACACATTTCTTTTCATCTCCATACGTCCGAATTATGTAACCCTCGAAATTGACGTGTCAGGAATTTTCTGCTTCTTTTTTTTACGGTATATTCTGTTTAACTGAAGTCCTCGTGATTTGTCATGTGTACGCTTGCTTGATAATTAAACTTTACACGCTATTTTCCGAACTGAAACCGATAATGACGAGTAAAAATTCATGGAACGTGATAACTCTAGTTACGCGTATATTCCGTGCACGTTATTTTCACTGCCGATTAATTAATTAATATCGCTTCTTCGAACTCGTCGATTCTGTGTTCAGCGGCTGATTAGCGGCTTGTCGGTCGCTGAGAAATATATCACTTTCGAAGCGAGCAATGCGAAAGAGCCAAAGGTTCTTTCATAGTTTCACTTCTATAACGGAATCAAAGCTGCGCCGTTCTTTCGATCGTAAGAAAGCAAACGAAACCGAGGCGTAGAGAAGCGTAAGAAGGAATCGTCCTTGTCCCTGCGGTCCGACACGTTTAAAATCGCGCGCGCACTGCGTACGTTTGATTCGGCGATACAGGCATTTAATTAAATTCCGACGTTCGGTTGTTTCTCGTTAATTCTCTAACTATCCTTTTTATCTCTTCTGTCCAGTAAAAGTAAGGATTGCAGAATGGTGGTGGATTGCTTGTCCATTCAAGGCTCAGCAGCTATAGTACGGAAGCAGGAGCGAAGAATAGGTGGGTCAGTGGGTGCGAAGATGCAACCTAACAATGTTGGCAGTTGCGGCGGCATGACACCCAAGGAACTTTCCGACAACGACGACCTAGCTACTTCCCTCGTGCTAGATCCTTATTTAGGATTTACCACCCACAAGATGAATATCAGGTAAGTATTCTCAAGTACCCCACTTGCCCACCCAAGAAACCGACAGAAAACCAGGACGGCATTACTATATGAGAAGGTTTATTCGATGATAAAGGTACAGGCCATTGAAAGCGAACAAAGATGAACTTCGCAAAATTATTTGCGAATTTATTCAAACGCAGAATTATGAAAAGACGTATAAGAAATTAATGGGCGGCGACTGGGGCGCACGACTTCCTCACACGAAATCTAAACAGCAGCAAATAAATCTGGAGAAACACGTGAGTGGTTGCACGCAGCTGAGAAACGTTTAGGATGTAACGCTCTGCGTAATGTTGTTCCTTGTGAATTTCTTACCGTAACCTTCCTTTCGTTTATAGATTTATCGATATTTAAGGGTTTTTGACAAGGACTCTGGATTCGCGATAGAGCCATGCTATAGATATACTTTAGAAGGTCAAAAAGGTGCCAAAATCTGTGCTACCAGGAAGTGGTTGAAGCACGACAAGATATCTTGTCTGGTCGGATGTATCGCGGAGCTTAGCGAAAAGGTTTGTGTCTGGTTGAATATGGATAATTGACAAGATCTGGTAATGGTACTTTTTACTTAGTATGTTGGTAAAACAACATTTCAGGAAGAAGCAGCATTATTACATCCTGGAAAAAATGATTTCTCTGTAATGTTTAGCTGCCGAAAAAATTGCGCACAACTGTGGTTGGGTCCAGCAGCGTACATTAATCATGACTGTAGAGCTAACTGCAAGGTTAATAGATCTCTACGACACAGCATTACTTGGATCGCACACCGTCGTGCACATGTAGCGATAACTAATTCCATTTAATTTATACGAATTACAGTTTGTCGCGACGGGACGAGACACGGCTTGCGTGAAAGTTCTCCGTGACATTGAGGTGGGTGAAGAGATCACGTGTTTCTATGGAGAGGATTTTTTCGGGGATGGTAATTGTTATTGTGAATGCGAAACATGCGAGAGGAGGGCGACTGGAGCATTCGCCAATCAAAAGCCAGGCGAAGAACTTTCTTCTGGTACTGTTTAAAACCTGATACGCTCGTAATAATCCAAATCCATGTACACGATCATCTGGAAATTCTCTATTATTACAGGCTACCGCCTGAGAGAGACCGACAACCGTATCAATCGCACGAAACATAGACAACAGCCGTTGAATCGCAATAAACAGCAGGCAGATAGCGCACTTACGGAAAGAAATGCGGTGCTCGTTGGCAATGCCGCGGTGGCACCGCAAAGTCTCAGTATGAAGGAGCTACGAAGAAAGGGATTGACAAAGTACGACGCGGAATTGTTAATCGCACAAGGATGTCGGTTCTCTGATATCGCCCAACAGCAGCCAATTACAAACAATGGAGAGAACGTGCTGCAAGCACCTAGACCTCACCCTTCTGCCATCACCACTTCCGTGACGAGAAGTCTTCGGAACAAACAGCTCGGTAAATTTGACAATAACAATGGTCATCAGAATGCTGTGAAAAGTAATCAAACTCTTCGAGCCTCCAGGTGAGATTCTATCGTTTTTAATAGAAATTTTAAATCGCACTTACCAGGTAAAAATGAACTCACGTTTTAAATGTTATACGCAGGCTTCATAAAAGAACAGAATCGAAGAAGAGCAGAGTCTCTGATAAAGCTGGATCTCCATGTTTAAATGGCTCCATAGCGAAAAGCGTTGAAATAAAGGATATTAGCCACCGTAAAGAAGATTCCGATAGAGTAGAAGTAGCCGAAGAAGTAATATATTCTAGACTGCACAAGCCTCACCCTGAGACTACTTTGAATCAAGAAATCCACGATCTTTGCCACGTTCAAGCCTCTCACCATGACGTGTTAGAACAATCGAACCGTTCTAACTTTCAGAGAGAGTGCTCGCCAACATTTGTGGAAGATAACAGAGAATTGGACAGCCAGCTGATAAAAGAAAAAGAAATATCGGATATTACCGTAGAAGTTAATTCTAATTCAGTAGGTAATATTAATGCTTCCGATTCTAGGAAAGATCATTATAGTACAAATACCTGTGATTCAGTTCATGTAAGCTCCATACCTGAAATTCGTTTGGATCATTCACGCGACGATAGTAATAAAGAATTAATTCCGCAAGAAAGCTACCAATCAAGGAGTTATTATGGTTTACCCCCGATTAAAAATTCTGAGAATGTAAGCAATGTTTCTGCAGCGGTAATAAAGTCGAGCAGCTGTTTAGAAAAGCTTCTAGAGCCCGAGAAGCAAGACTCGAACGAGGGTAAATGCGATCATTACGAGCCCATACACAAGGAATACGCTTGCAAGGCTGAAGAGGACGAATCTTCCGTTCGCGTAAAGTCGCCTAAAAATTTATACTTTACAAAACTCGATAGAACGCTATCCACATCGCCCGACACGCAGAAATCTGACGAGGAATACAAAAAATGCGATTCTACAAGCTCATCTACGTTGGCCAAATATTTGTTAGAAAACGAGGCGGATAAATTCGATAGGTTCGTCTCGAATTCCATGAAATCCTCGACTGACGATGGTTTCGGTGATATGAATTCCGTTAAAGAAAATTTGAACATAAAACGTAACGAGGAGAATGACTTTAGATGCCGTAGCACTGTACTGAATCACCAAAACGATTTGTTAATTAAGAACGATCTGTATATAGTAAACGTTGCAAACTCTGAAATGAAGCCCGAGGAGCCGGAGATCATCACTGACACATGTACAACAGACGTAGATCTTCGAGTACGCCCATGTAAAGAAAGTAATAAAAACTTTAGTATAATAGCAACTAACAATTACAGCGACGCTACAGCTCATAATAATTTAGACGATAGTCACGACGCGATGCTGAAGCAGCCAGCGGAAGAGGATGAGACAGTGAACGCAACGCTGAGATCCCACAAAAGTAGAAAGAAATCGTCACACGATAAGAAGCCGGCGAGTTTTGGACTGAAAGAGGAATTGGAAGCGGTTATGGAGCAGAAAACGGCGGACGGCGCGACCGCGCCTGTCTCGAAGACTCGTAGTAAAGCTGGAAAGACGAAGAACAGATCGACAAGAAATCAAAAAAGGGATCGCCAGAAAATAGCGACCGCTGAAATCGGCGTAGCGGATGACGATTCGGGTATCCAGGGTGACATTTACGAATTTAGTGAAAAAGAAAGCAATCTGGAGGACATTAGAATACCGTCGATAATGCGGCGAACGAAGCAAGAGACTCGCCAGACATCTGTGCTCACGTCGCATTTGCAAGAAATGCAGTATAATGACGATTGCAATAAAACTGAACCTCCAGTATTAATCCCGCAAGAGCCGTGGCCACCCGCTAGTTGTAATCAAAGTCAGTCGGTAGATTCGGACGTTAGTAGTCATTCAAGGGAGAACTCTGTTGACAGTGAAAGTCTGAAAAGGTAATGATTTGTGGAATCCCCCCCCCCCCCCGAAGTAAGTAATTCCTCGAACTGAATACTCAATCTGTAATATTTCTTTACAGATTGTCAGCTTATAATAACGAGAGTGCGCAAAAACCATCGTCTCTGTCAGAGTGTCAATGGCAAACGACCAATTCGAATTGTCAAGTTTGCCCAAGCACTCCGGAGAGAACTGGCAGATTAAAGCTTACTCTTCGTATGAAACGTTCACCGGTTTTGGAGGATATCGTGGAATCGGGGACGAGTCTTAGCGAGGACAGTTACGAGCCTGAGTACGAAGTATTACGCGTAGAGGGTGTAGAACGAAGTAGGCGTAAAAAGAAGCATAAAACCCGCGATCGCGAGAGAAGACACAAGAAGCGCGACTTAAACCTCGATCCTCCTCCGCCACCGATGAAAAGGTTGCGTTTAATTTTCGGCAATGAAACACATACCATCGACTTCCCACATTCTTAACAGCTATAAATAGCGATTTTGGGTTCCATTAAAAAACAAAATTATAAACACAATTTAGGCATATGAACACGCAGGCCTCCTTGTCCTGTAACGTTACTGACATTTTAGAAGTCTCGCAAAAGTAGAAAAAGACTTTTCAGTGATAAATACTATCGCAAGATTCTGTAGGGTCTTGGAAATGCAATTAGTCTATTTCTGTTCTTGTGTTAGTCTTCGCTATTTAAACTTTTCCTTACCTCTTATTCTTCTAACAACGAATGATTAAAGGCCTAGTAAAGTTTTTCTCAAGGAAAAAAAAACACAAAAAAAGAGTAATGTTTGGATCGATTTTTGAATAAAAAAAGAAACGTAATGTTCGTTGATTTGCTTTCTGTTCGGTGAACACTTACCTGAAATCTTTGATATAGTTCTGTTTATAAAATAGATCACACCATCGTCATTTTAGTTCACCACTATACTCGTTCGTAAGAATATAAAACTAGTATCTTACGTCACCTGCCTGGTAACTTGCTTTCTCATGAATAGTTGTGTACATATCATTTTTCGTAGCAGGGGCAGGTTTCGAAACCTCGTGGTCTTTCAGTGTCACTTTACTTTCGACGTTAATAAATTCATTTCGCTGAACAATTTTTCTTTTCTACTAATAAATATTTATATCATACGCGAAATTCACGTACGTAGGTTAATGAACGAATTCGGATATTAATGATCGCCCTTTCTGATGGTAAAAATTAGGAAGGAGGGATAATGAGTTGAGCTATATCTAAGCACTATTTCCGTAGATAAAGAGGACAAAGGAGGAAAATCCATACTCTTATACTATGTATAATAATAGTTATTATTATAATAATTAAATAATAATGATAATAATTAAACTAGCTAAATACTAGGTAGCACATATTAATTGCTGTTCTCAAAATGCGTGATCAACATCATAAAAACATTTGTAAATACTGCTTATACATATACATATATTATATATATGCTTGTATGTGTATGTATGTACGTATGCTTGCATACATGTTTTGTTTTGTCCATGATACATGCATATGTATGTACGTATATGAAGGGTTCATTACTGTATTCTGTGTTTCGATGTGTTCACGATGCCTCGACGCAGGGTGAATGCGGCACAGGCGCGCATCGAACGCATCGTTTTACGGTTTACGAAATACAGTAACGGAATGGTATAAGAAAACTTCATTTAGTGAGTCAAGTTAAAGCGGATTAGTTAAAATAAAAAGCGAACGAAAGCAAGTAATTGTCTCTTTAACGTGGTTTCTCATATCGAGCTTGAGGAACGGGCGATATTATTTTTTTAAAAAGTTGCTTTGCGCGCGTACATGTCGTTTCAGTTGTGGAGCGGGCAGAATCGCCGAGGCTTAAAGCTAAATTAAAGAAGCGTTCGGATCTGAGATGTTCAGTAGGAAAATTCTGTGTGCACTACCCTACCCCCTCTATCTCTGTTTCCCCGTTTGAGTCACACGGAAACGATTGATCTTATGTGCGGTACTTTTAAATTCTCATACTGTCCCAGCAAATTAATTATCAATTTTACGAATCTTACGCGTTTAATGTAAATCTTTACTCTAAGAGCATTACAACAAGGGAGCCGTTATTTATTTTGCATGATTAATCGGATTTGTACATTAAAATCACGATAAGAAAGAACTATGTGCAAGGACAACAGTTACGTTGCAACAGTCACTCGAGTTATTTGTATTGTAGTAACATGTTTTGTACGTATATGTTAGGATGGTATAGAATGATGGAAATTTCGAGAGGCATCAGTTTGACAAGGACTTCAATCCTCATTTCGACTTGTCATCCAGTGTATCTCAACTTTGGACCTAAACTGAGAGTCATCCTTTAATAATATGTAATACACGAAATTGTCAGATTCAGTTTTATTCATATATCAGAGTCTTAAATTCAAGATTCTGCTTTTCTCATTTAATATACAGGTGTTAATTCCATAAACATTTTTCACTAGTGCAGAATAGTTTCAGAGTTGGTGATACACACTTTGACGACAGTGAGTCTAGCCGAGGGTAAATAACGTTTCAGTGAAGTAAGAGATTGCCGTTGATTACGTCTCGTTTATTCACGTGTAATGTAACATTTCCTTTATATGTGTACTGTTAAATTTTCATCTAGCGAAATACGATCATGGCCGTGTAAATGTGTTACGAACAAACTGATGTACATTTGTATTAAATATATGTATATCACTCTCTCTCTTTTTCGTCCTGTGTTTATCGATAAGATGTACGGCGTGATAAAAGGAATCGCAGCTTCCACAGAATCGATCGAAAGGACGAGCCAGGCGGAGAAATCAGTATTAGATCCGTTAAAGGGAGCGCTTTAAGAAATAATCGACTGTGCTTGTAAAGCCGAGTTCAAAATTAAATTACCATCGAATAAGTTAATGACGATCGTTTCTCTGTCACGCAATAGAGCATTTAAATACAGTTAAGAGCGTTGTATATTCAACTTAATACGGTTAAACTAGAATGTAATTTTTCTTGATAGGATGCCCGTTTATCGATCTATAACATTCTATAAGATTTGTGATAAAACTACCACGCTGTTCTGTCGACTATTCCTGTTCCGACGTGACGCCACCGGCCACCACGGCCGCCGTTCCATTCTTTAAGCTTTCAACGAGTTGCCGATTGCCAATCGGGCTCGCCGAATTATTCAATCTCAACGTGTACGTCTAGATCTGTAAACAACACCGTCTGTCTCTATCAGAACGAGGAAGCAAACACTAATTTCTAGCATTCCAGTCTATATTGTATTGAAATTCGATTCCCCATCTGTCGACGATGATGGTACATTCGGGCAGACCGAGGTTTTCATTGTTGTGTATGTGTAAAAACAATCGTAGCGACTTCGAAATAATAATGTAATACTTTTTATTAGGAGAATTAATGGACTAATGCAGCGTCACGAGTTGCGACGGAATGTTCTCGCCAAAATTTTAGCGATTATTTAAATGCGTATATTTTCGGGATGGTTTACGATTGTGTATAGCGGCGAAGAGATCGTTAGGGCGCATTCAAGTGCTGGTATGTAATGGAAGCTAGCACACGAAAGATTTCGATCGATCACGGATCGAGTCGCACTCCGAGCGGTGAAGAATTTTCACGTTTTCGGACGTGCATGCGTATACACCCCAGGCGCGGCATATTTATATGCATCTACTTCTGCATGTGCATATATGCATTTTCGTGGGTGCGTCGCACGAACGCACCCGCGCTGGCGTCGACATAAGAATGTAGTCTTTATTTTTGCTTAGCGTGGAAAAAAAATGTTGTTCGCTTTCCGTTATCGGGCAGCTTTCCTTTCACTGCCATTATGATGTCGTTAGTTCTCTCTTTGAATTCGATGCTCGTCGTTCATAAATTACCGTAACACAATGTGCAATGTTACAGTAGCTATCATAAGGAAATCTTACGCGTATGACGAAGCCGTAATGTTATGTACTTTAATTAAAAATCCAACCTCGTCACTTACTTCTCTTAATTTAAAGACCTCACAGTCTTGGTGTTCACTGTAATTGTATTATTATCATTGTTATTCTTATCATCATTGTATTATCTTTGTTGATCGAAAAATCACAAAATTTGTATATTGCCATTATTGTTTTCTACAAATTAAGATATAATAATAAATGAATTGCATAACCCGAGAACATTTATATGTAGATTCTTTGATTACCTGCCGCTTAATACGTGGAAGCATCAATATTTTAATCCCTATCGGGCTTCCTCTTTTTCAGCAGATCCATTTCTTTAATTATATATTTATACCAAATGCTATAGACTGAATAAAATAGACTACCCTTTACGATTGCATAGCCATTAAATATAAAACATTCTCTCATTTCTCGTTGAAAATACACGCCCTCGTAATAGAAGCGCACAGTGATAGTGAAAGGGATGTTAGAAAGAGATATTTAATATGAAAAGAGGATATAGAGATAGGTTTACCAACTTCGGTTACGCGCTTTCGGCAAATTTCGGCTCCTGGTAGCAGGAACACATGATGGCTGAGGAGGTATCCGACGAGGATAGAAAATTCGTAGAGTGAGAGGGATATAACCTCTCACTTCAAAATGGCGCTCGTTTAAAAAGTGGAGGATTACCAGAGACGAATAAGTAATAATTCCTCTTCGCCAAATATTTCGTACACTTTTACTGTTGCATAATATGAAAGTACATGCTCCTAGGAACTTTCTACAATAAATACCGAAGAACACAGTCGAAAATGCAGCCGGTGATTGCATTTAACGCCTTTTATGTAAACATTCCTTACCTGTAAAGCAGAAATATACACGATTAATAATTGCTCTAATTACAGTACGTACGATTAGTTACATCGCAATTCGCAACGGCTCACACTAAACAAGTCACACGTATACAAGCACGCACACCTTTCAGCATTTCGCCAGTTTTCAGAGTAGTTTCGAAGTTGGACGTTGTTCATGAACAGAGGGCGCTAAATTCAGTCCTCAAATTATGGATCGGTAACACAGTTTGGGTGGTGACACGAACATCCATAAGGTGATAGCACAGACGAGGTATAGAATCATCGACGAAGTATAGGATAGACCTATCACCTTATGGGACTTCGTGTCACCACCCAAACTGTGTTACCGACCCATAACTCGAGGACTGAATCTGGCGGCCTCTGATCATGAACAGCGTCCAACTCCGGAACTACTCTGAAATGTGTTGAAATGCTGAAAGGTGTGTTCGTGCTTGTATACGTGTGACTTGTTTAGAGTGAGCGTTTGACATAGAGGGCACTGGGCAGGCTTTTGCTACGCTATGCTTTGGCTGGGTTTGTCAACAACTCACGCGGATTTCTCTCCGAAAACCCATTTCGGGGATCAAGACACTATGGCGCACAAAAATGATATTTCTTCAAAGCCCGTGCAAGCTATAAATTGCAAGATGACATTGTTTATTAATACTTTGCGTGTAATAGAATCCTTTCACGTATCGTAGCTGAAAAGTATTAAAAATTCACGCTGTTACTGACATTCCCACAAGTTTCTAATGCACTGTTTAATCATTCTAGTGAAGTAATAATAATTGGATTCTATTTGCCCCGAGTATTAGTTTACCGCCAACACTGAAATTTACAGTAAAATCTAATTCTTAAAAGCTTCGCAGAAAGTTGCATGCTGCATGAGGTGCGTGCCCTAGTAGCATTTTTGGTTGGCATACAGTTGGGCCACGCACATAATATTAGTTGGCCAACAGTTAGATTTGGCACTTTTTTTCAGGTTGGGCCAACAACAGATGGCCAAGGTAGGCTTTCCTACTGTTGCCCAACCATTTATAGGGCCTACCGTACTATATGTGTAAAGTAGTACAGATACTACTCTACAAACCCACCTTAAATTTGCCGCGTAACATGGCGGCAAAGTAGACTAGATAGAATAGAAAGAGGGGGGACCTGGGCCGGAATAAAGAGTGGAGAAACATGGACGAGAGGGAGTGTGAAAACCGAAATAGACAAACGAAATTATTCTTAGATAGGGAAGAATAAGCATTAAATGTCGTTTTCTCTATTTATAGTGAAACCCAGTTTTTGTTTATTCGCCCGTAAAGAAGATTAACACATTACATATGTAATAGTAATCCAACAGTAGGCAAACGGTTGGATTTTGAATTATACTTTTTATTTATAGGTAACGGGAAAATGTTAGAATTTCAACTGGCAAAATTAAAAAGTTAGGTGGACTCATTTTAAACTAGTTCTCTTCGTATATGCTCTAAGATCCAGTATAACCGTAGCCTTAAACAATGTACAAAATGACGGACGGGACCATTTCGCTCGCGAGGCGGCTTGCGTCCTGTGACTGTCGACGTCAACCGTTCCACTCAACCCTCTCTTCCCCCAGACAGTCTTCATAAAAAGTGTAGCCAATGTGGGTTCAAAATTCTTTCAATTACTTTGGGATATGATTTTATTTTCATCCGAACCTATATATTTGTTTTTATTATCTTTAACTAAATGTATTTCCGTAGGGCATTATTAGTTGGCCCAGAATTGGTTATTCGTAGACAAATCACCGGAAGATGAGTGCAATATTAAACAGTCGGCCCAATAGACGGGGTTTGTAGGCGAAACTACTAACCACCTCCCAATTGATTCCCAACCGTAGGCAAATTGTCGGGATGCAAATGCAACATTCAACGGTTGGGCCCTGTAAAGAAGGTTTGTAGGCGAAACTACTAACCACCTCCCAACTGATTCCCAACTGTTGGCTACCGTTGGCCAAAAAAATGCTACTTGGGTGGGGTGCATGGATGGATCGATTTGCAGAATCGAGTTACTTTTGAAGTCCGCATTGCGAAATAAAATTTTGTCTAGCACTTGTCTAGCCGAGAAATTCATCGGTTCCGTGAAGCGTGTGCGTGTCATAGTGCATATTATTTCGTGATTTCTCAATTCGTGCAACAATTTCATCGATTACTGGCCTATGTGGGAGGCCTTTCAACAGGATTCCACTGAGATGTACCGTTACCTAGAAGACTTTTTCAGAAACTGAAGGACGTTTAAAAACAAAGAGTGCTTTTGTAATCGTGTGCAATGCGATTGTAGAGTCAGTCCCTGTGCCTGCGCCTGCGAAAAACTGTTTCATAGAGTACCTCTGTATGTGGTTCTGCGTGTTAGTGATGTGAACGCGAACTCCCATAAGGTGATAGGTCTATCCTATACTTCGCCGATGTTAGTAACTAAGGTGGAGAAACAAGTATGCCACTTAGAATTATTCCTCGAAATAATTCTGCATTATTCCTGTAACTATTCATTTACAACAAGTTCAACTAAAATGTATTTATACATTATACATAATACTATGTGATATGTATAAGCATTAACATTAATTTATCGAATCATTAAACATTGAGAATAATTGAGACTTCATTCGACGTAGAAAATCATTTGCAAATCCAAGGCCAAATGTTACTAATTGCTTGATATCTCGAGTTGTATCGATCATAGTTAATAATAATTTATACTGGGCGGTTAGTGTAAATGTTGTTAACATTATTTGCAATAGCAATAGCCACTGAAATGGATATTTTAGCGTAAAATCCAGTTTTGCCGAAGAATTTGTTGGATTTGGCAATTGTAATTAACCGTCGACCTTGTTTTGGTGGGTGGGGGCATGGTTTCCCGCAGCCTATATAGGGAACTCACCGAGCTCCATGTACTCAGTCGTCGCGAGTCCTCCGTGCCTGGAGGACCCCCGGGGACCCTGGAGCTCCCAAGCCACGTGGACCATTCAGACCTACTGGACTTCCTGGACTTCCTGGACTTCCTGGACTTCCTGGACTTCCTGGACTTGCTGGGGACCTTCCTCCACCCCCTGGAGCTCCCGAGCCACCTGGACAATTCGGACCTACTGGACTTCCTGGGGACCTGGTCAGGGTTTCAGCCTTGGTCCTTCCTGCACTCCCCGGAGCTCCCGAGCCAACTGGACCATTCGGACCTATTGGACTTGCTGGACTTGGTGGTGACCTGGTCAGGGTTTCAACCATGGTCCTTCCTCCGGCCCCTCGCTCTCCTGGCCCGGGTTAGCTTATTCGGTTGGTGCCGATGAAATTTTTGGGTTCGTTAAGCCATTTAAAATTTTATTGTTCTACCAAGGTCATAACTGATTTCTCCCCCTATCTAACTAATTTCTTCGATTGCTTTACGTCATCTGTCCTATTTGATGCATTTCTTCGATGGATTTACATGATTGATTTTATTTGATGCATTTCTTCGATGGGTTTACATGTTTTCTTTTATTTGATGCATTTATTCGATGGGTTTAAATGATTTATTTCATTTCATGAATTTCTTCGATGGTTTTGTATGACTTCTGTTATTCTGTCATGCGTCTCATTGGGAGATCTACATTCCCTGCTCTCCTTCATGTATCTCAACGATGGTTTTGCATAGTTTATTCTACTTCATGCATTTCTTCGATGGTTTTGCAAGACTTCTTCCCTGTCATGCATCTCACTGATGTGTTTCCATTCCCTGCTCTCTTTCATGTATGTATCTCTACGATGGGTTTGAATGATTTATTCTATTTCATGCATTGCTTCGATGAGTTTGCATGATTTATTTAATTTCGTGGATTTCTTCGATGGTTTTCCATGATTTATTTCATCTTGTCGATTTCTTCGATGGTTTTGCGTGACTTCAGTCACTCTGTCAGGCATCTCATCGATGGGTCTACATTCTCTGGTCTCTTCTTCATTTACTTTTTGTATGATGGTTTTGCATGCTCGTGCGTACTCTTCTATAGGTCGAAATTATCTCGATCGGCACCAACTCATTAAGTTTTTCCATAATTTCCTTCCAGGCCGACCATTACTAACATAACGCAGTTGATTGTTTCAGCTTTTCAGGTTCACCTTTCCGCGGGGAAGGGAGACAGTGAAATAATACATTTAAAAGAAAATAGTGAAAAGTGATAGTGAAAAGTGACAGTGCAAAGTGATAGTGAAAGAAGACATCTAACGAAGCCTAGGTTAATTTATTATAACATGAAGTATTTAAGGCCCCATGTAAAATTGCCAAGTAGTCACTAAATCATTAGCTTTTGTTACTCGTTTATTGGCTCATCATCCGTGATGAGGAGGTCACCGCTGCTTCCGTTTGCGGAAGTAAGTGACTGAGCATGGAATCGGTATGGTTGGATCAGTTTCATCCCCTGGTGTTTTTGTCGAAGGGGAAAAGTTTCGGGCGTAGGGGGTGTACCTTTTGGTACGCTGCCTGCGTATGTCTCCCTGTCCGACTACCCAATCTCCGCGTTAGTCGGCTTGAGTCAGGTCACACCTAGTGTTGCTCCTGACGGGTCGCTCGGAGCAACAGGAATCGTCTGGGTGGCGCCGAGCGCTTATCCCTTTCGACTCGGACAGCAGGGTGGTAGGAACTGCGCCGTCCAATACTCGTTTCATTCTTACCTTTCGTGTTTCCTTCTTTGCTGAATTTCTTCTAATCGGGTGAATGCTTGGCAGTTCCTTAGATTCTGTATCTAAACCGAAGAGATCGATGGAACATTGTTTCCATCCATCTCTTTGGTTTGGTAGGCTAAGCTTTTCATGTACAGGGAGATCGATGGAACTTTGATTCCATCTATCTCTCTACGGGTCTCGAAGCGCAGCAACCTCCTCGTGGTGAGACCTGGTAATCGGTGAGAACCATCGAGCCGATGGCTGTGATTGTTAAATATCCTAATTAGATATAAGAATTGCTTTAGTTGTAAGACTTTTTCCAAATTTTTCAAAATGCACAAAGCATTGGTCGAACATGGACCAGAAATATTTCGTAGAAATGGGTCACTTTCGTAGGTACCTCCATGTTTGGTGTGCTCGGATACTTGGTAACGTTTCCCCAAGCATTGCGACTTGTGAAACGGAATCATGCTGAAGCCTACGACCTAGGTTAAGGGCCCCAGATCGAGCCAAACTTACATTCCGTAAGTTTGGTTCGCTCTCGGCAGCTAATCAGAATTTTATTCTGTTTCAGGTAGGTATTTCTACGATGGTTTTGCATGACATCATCCCTGTCATGCATCTCACTGATGTGTTTCCATTCCCTGCTCTCTTTCATCTATCTCTACGATGGTTTTGCACGATTTATTTCATTTCGTCGATTTCGTCGATTTCGTCGATTTCGTCGATGGTTTTCCATGATTTATTTCATCTCGTCGATAACCTCGATGGTTTTGCGTGACTTCTGTCACTCTGTCATGCATCTCATCGATGGGTCCATATTCTCTCCTATTTGCTCCATGTATTTATGGTTTTGCATGCTCGTGCGTGCTCTTCTATCGTTTGAAATTACTTCGATCTTAACTAACTCAATAAGTTTTCTTTAATTTCCTTTCAGGCCGATCACACCATTACTAACCAAACGCCGTTGATTGTTTCAGCTTTTCAGGTTCACCCTTCCGCGGGGAAGGGAAACAAATAAAATAATATATTTAAATGAAAATAGTGAAAAGTGACAGTGCAAAGTGATAGTGAAAGAAGACATCTAACGAAGCCTAGGTTAATTTATTATAACATGAAGTATTTAAGGCCCCATGTAAAATTGCCAAGTAGTCACTAAATCATTAGCTTTTGTTACTCGTTTATTGGCTCATCATCCGTGATGAGGAGGTCACCGCTGCTTCCGTTTGCGGAAGTAAGTGACTGAGCATGGAATCGGTATGGTTGGATCAGTTTCATCCCCTGGTGTTTTTGTCGAAGGGGAAAAGTTTCGGGCGTAGGGGGTGTACCTTTTGGTACGCTGCCTGCGTATGTCTCCCTGTCCGACTACCCAATCTCCGCGTTAGTCGGCTTGAGTCAGGTCACACCTAGTGTTGCTCCTGACGGGTCGCTCGGAGCAACAGGAATCGTCTGGGAGGCGCCGAGCGCTTATCCCTTTCGACTCGGACAGCAGGGTGGTAGGAACTGCGCCGTCCAATACTCGTTTCATTCTTACCTTTCGTGTTTCCTTCTTTGCTGAATTTCTTCTAATCGGGTGAATGCTTGGCAGTTCCTTAGATTCTGTATCTAAACCGAAGAGATCGATGGAACATTGTTTCCATCCATCTCTTTGGTTTGGTAGGCTAAGCTTTTCATGTACAGGGAGATCGATGGAACTTTGATTCCATCTATCTCTCTACGGGTCTCGAAGCGCAGCAACCTCCTCGTGGTGAGACCTGGTAATCGGTGAGAACCATCGAGCCGATGGCTGTGATTGTTAAATATCCTAATTAGATATAAGAATTGCTTTAGTTGTAAGACTTTTTCCAAATTTTTCAAAATGCACAAAGCATTGGTCGAACATGGACCAGAAATATTTCGTAGAAATGGGTCACTTTCGTAGGTACCTCCATGTTTGGTGTGCTCGGATACTTGGTAACGTTTCCCCAAGCATTGCGACTTGTGAAACGGAATCATGCTGAAGCCTACGACCTAGGTTAAGGGCCCCAGATCGAGCCAAACTTACATTCCGTAAGTTTGGTTCGCTCTCGGCAGCTAATCAGAATTTTATTCTGTTTCAGGTAGGTATTTCTACGATGGTTTTGCATGACATCATCCCTGTCATGCATCTCACTGATGTGTTTCCATTCCCTGCTCTCTTTCATCTATCTCTACGATGGTTTTGCACGATTTATTTCATTTCGTCGATTTCGTCGATTTCGTCGATTTCGTCGATGGTTTTCCATGATTTATTTCATCTCGTCGATAACCTCGATGGTTTTGCGTGACTTCTGTCACTCTGTCATGCATCTCATCGATGGGTCCATATTCTCTCCTATTTGCTCCATGTATTTATGGTTTTGCATGCTCGTGCGTGCTCTTCTATCGTTTGAAATTACTTCGATCTTAACTAACTCAATAAGTTTTCTTTAATTTCCTTTCAGGCCGATCACACCATTACTAACCAAACGCCGTTGATTGTTTCAGCTTTTCAGGTTCACCCTTCCGCGGGGAAGGGAAACAAATAAAATAATATATTTAAATGAAAATAGTGAAAAGTGACAGTGCAAAGTGATAGTGAAAGAAGACATCTAACGAAGCCTAGGTTAATTTATTATAACATGAAGTATTTAAGGCCCCATGTAAAATTGCCAAGTAGTCACTAAATCATTAGCTTTTGTTACTCGTTTATTGGCTCATCATCCGTGATGAGGAGGTCACCGCTGCTTCCGTTTGCGGAAGTAAGTGACTGAGCATGGAATCGGTATGGTTGGATCAGTTTCATCCCCTGGTGTTTTTGTCGAAGGGGAAAAGTTTCGGGCGTAGGGGGTGTACCTTTTGGTACGCTGCCTGCGTATGTCTCCCTGTCCGACTACCCAATCTCCGCGTTAGTCGGCTTGAGTCAGGTCACACCTAGTGTTGCTCCTGACGGGTCGCTCGGAGCAACAGGAATCGTCTGGGAGGCGCCGAGCGCTTATCCCTTTCGACTCGGACAGCAGGGTGGTAGGAACTGCGCCGTCCAATACTCGTTTCATTCTTACCTTTCGTGTTTCCTTCTTTGCTGAATTTCTTCTAATCGGGTGAATGCTTGGCAGTTCCTTAGATTCTGTATCTAAACCGAAGAGATCGATGGAACATTGTTTCCATCCATCTCTTTGGTTTGGTAGGCTAAGCTTTTCATGTACAGGGAGATCGATGGAACTTTGATTCCATCTATCTCTCTACGGGTCTCGAAGCGCAGCAACCTCCTCGTGGTGAGACCTGGTAATCGGTGAGAACCATCGAGCCGATGGCTGTGATTGTTAAATATCCTAATTAGATATAAGAATTGCTTTAGTTGTAAGACTTTTTCCAAATTTTTCAAAATGCACAAAGCATTGGTCGAACATGGACCAGAAATATTTCGTAGAAATGGGTCACTTTCGTAGGTACCTCCATGTTTGGTGTGCTCGGATACTTGGTAACGTTTCCCCAAGCATTGCGACTTGTGAAACGGAATCATGCTGAAGCCTACGACCTAGGTTAAGGGCCCCAGATCGAGCCAAACTTACATTCCGTAAGTTTGGTTCGCTCTCGGCAGCTAATCAGAATTTTATTCTGTTTCAGGTAGGTATTTCTACGATGGTTTTGCATGACATCATCCCTGTCATGCATCTCACTGATGTGTTTCCATTCCCTGCTCTCTTTCATCTATCTCTACGATGGTTTTGCACGATTTATTTCATTTCGTCGATTTCGTCGATTTCGTCGATTTCGTCGATGGTTTTCCATGATTTATTTCATCTCGTCGATAACCTCGATGGTTTTGCGTGACTTCTGTCACTCTGTCATGCATCTCATCGATGGGTCCATATTCTCTCCTATTTGCTCCATGTATTTATGGTTTTGCATGCTCGTGCGTGCTCTTCTATCGTTTGAAATTACTTCGATCTTAACTAACTCAATAAGTTTTCTTTAATTTCCTTTCAGGCCGATCACACCATTACTAACCAAACGCCGTTGATTGTTTCAGCTTTTCAGGTTCACCCTTCCGCGGGGAAGGGAAACAAATAAAATAATATATTTAAATGAAAATAGTGAAAAGTGACAGTGCAAAGTGATAGTGAAAGAAGACATCTAACGAAGCCTAGGTTAATTTATTATAACATGAAGTATTTAAGGCCCCATGTAAAATTGCCAAGTAGTCACTAAATCATTAGCTTTTGTTACTCGTTTATTGGCTCATCATCCGTGATGAGGAGGTCACCGCTGCTTCCGTTTGCGGAAGTAAGTGACTGAGCATGGAATCGGTATGGTTGGATCAGTTTCATCCCCTGGTGTTTTTGTCGAAGGGGAAAAGTTTCGGGCGTAGGGGGTGTACCTTTTGGTACGCTGCCTGCGTATGTCTCCCTGTCCGACTACCCAATCTCCGCGTTAGTCGGCTTGAGTCAGGTCACACCTAGTGTTGCTCCTGACGGGTCGCTCGGAGCAACAGGAATCGTCTGGGAGGCGCCGAGCGCTTATCCCTTTCGACTCGGACAGCAGGGTGGTAGGAACTGCGCCGTCCAATACTCGTTTCATTCTTACCTTTCGTGTTTCCTTCTTTGCTGAATTTCTTCTAATCGGGTGATTGCTTGGCAGTTCCCTAGATTCTGTATCTAAACCGAAGAGATCGATGGAACTTTGTTTCCGTCCATCTTTTTGGTTTAATAGGCTAAGGCTTTCATGTACAGGGAGATCGATGGAACTTTGATTCCATCTATCTCTCTACGGGTCTCGAAGTGCAGCAACCTCCTCGTGGTGAGACCTGGTAATCGGTGAGAACCGAGCCGATGGCTGCGATTGTGAAATATTCTAATTAGAATTTCTTTAACTTGCAATACTATGGTAGAATGTAAGAATAAAATATGTAACTTGAAATGTTGTTCGATTGTTCCTACCGGATCCCAGAACATGAGCATAGTGTTGAGATAGAAAGATAAGTGCAAGTTGGAATATTTCAGCGAGATACTGGGACTGATGTGTTTTTGACCATTTTTAAAATCCTCTCTGCTTCAGCACCTTATTGAAATATACCAAGTTACAATTCCTTGGCGAGGTATTCCACGCTACATAATGGAAGCATGTCTTCCACAAATAATGTTGTTGTGTATATCAATTTTCATGTTAAATAAATTTGTTTTGCGTTAAATAAACCCGATTAGGGCAGCAAGGTTAAATGGCGTATGTGGTATTGTTTTGTTGTGATCCTTCTTTCTCTGTGGTTGCACAGAAAACGTTTATAAAGCGATCTTTAAATTGTTACTCTAACAGAATCATTTGTAAATCGCGGGTTTCGAATGACCTAGTTTTACACGTGTTGAATTCTAATTCCTACCACGCGTAGCGTTACAATCTGTTTCGAGACTTCACCGGTAACGTTGCATGCGACACTAAAATGGTAAGGGGGCTCGCGAGCCCCCCGAGCCTGTGACACAAAATTACATTGGGTGATAGGTCTATTCTATACCTGGTCTGTGATAGAATAGACCTATCACCTTATGGGACTTGGTGTCACCACCCAAACTGTGTTACCGACCCAAAATTTCAGGACTGAATTCAGCGGCCTCTGTTCATGAACAGCGTCCAACTCAGCAACTACACTGAAATGTGTTGAAATTTTAAAAGGTGTGTGCGTGCTTGTATACGTGTGACTCGTTTAGAGCGAGAGTTTGACATAGAGGGCGGGCTTTCGCTACGCTACGCTTTAGCTCGGTTGTCAACGACTCACGCGGATTTTTCTTCGAAAGTCTATTTCGGGGATCATGAGACTATATGGCGCCAAAATATGGTACTTCTTCAGAGCTTATACAAGCTATAAATTGCAAGATGACATTGATTGTTAGTATTTTACGTGTAGTGGAACACTTAACTAACATTTTCACGTGTCGTACGCCGAAAAATATTAAAAATTGACGCTGTTACTGACATTCCCGCAAATTTTCTGCAGTCCGCGCGTGTCTAAATAGACGGTGCCCATCCTACGACACGTAAAAATCATTGAAAATAATGAATTGATACGTTTTTGTAAAATTTATATTCGTAGTTTTTGGCACCCGAGCCGCGTCGTTCGAACGCTTATACACCTAAGAACCCATCAGGGTCGTAAAAAAGGAGAAACCGAGAATGCGTGAAACAGCGCACCAACAAAAGACCCTCAACCGATGGTGGGGCAAATTGGGGTATTTTTAATTATAAATACAACATTAGAATTACAGGGATCCCCGGGTTGAGCGAAAAGCGCGCTTCTGTCAATAATGCAGTTGAAACGCGTGCCGCTTCACGTGATTCTTTGCAAACATTTATACAGAAACATCCGTTAAAACTGCAACCTACGTGCGCGCGAATAAAAGAAAATGTCAACACCGCCTCACGGACGCAGTCCACTACAACCATTCACCGGCCCGGCGTTCGGAGGGTTTCCAGCGACCGCTGGACAGCGGTGATGACCGAGCTACGAAAATTTTAGGATGGTCCCTTTCGAATTAACGTCGCAAAGAGCTGTGCGGAATTTTTCGGCCCAGGTAAGCGAGCCGAGCGCTCCGCTTTTATGATCGGTTTACCACTCGCACCCCAGATTACTGTAATGAGGTTTGAAAACAATGTCGACTGGTCTCGTACCCGTCTAAATTTAAAAATTTTTAGCTACGACAGGGTTGACCGCGGCGCTATACCCCTGTACGGAGAGATTTTTCGCCACCTGCGTGTAAAAGCCATAATAATGGCGCATCCAAAAAATGACATTAACGGAACCCGCTATAGTCGTGGCGTTGAGTTGCTAAAAGGTTAAAACTTTCTGACACAAAAATTGTAGAAAAAAATTCAACACCGCTACAATCAAAGACACGTCCCATTAGTTACCCGATACGTCTGATCTATGCATGCACTGCATTAAGCATAAAATTATAAAAAAAACAACAACAATTGATTCTGAGGTTTGCAGAATTAACATATAATTGAATAAAAATTTAATTTCTCAATTTATGAAAGTATAATGATACAGAAACAACTAACAAGGAGAGTATTTTAGGTGTCCGCCTCCGATCATTTTGATTTTTGGATATGTTATAGAGGACCGAAAAATAAGAAATACGTGTTTTTTTATTTTTCCCCGTTTTCATATTTGGGGGGGGGTGAAAACTGCGTTCAAAGTTAGGGGTGAAAAATCATTTTTGTGGACTTTTTGAAAATCTGGTGAGTCAGTCATATTTCGCATTCAAAGACACAAAATTCGTCCATTGACACTATTCCCCTATCTCTAATAGTTCTCGAGATATTCCACAAAAATGAGTTTTTAACCCTAACTTTGAACGCAGTTTTCACCCCCCAAATATGAAAACGGGGAAAAATAAAAAAACACGTATTTCTTATTTTTCGGTCCTCTACAACATATCCAAAAATCAAAATGATCGGAGGCGGACACCTAAAATACTCTCCTTGTAAGTAGCCTATTGTTTATCAACACCATGAATTTTAAAAAGAACATTAAATACAGTATCAAATAAACAGTTTGCAAAAGCTTTTCACAACAATATTATGGTTAAAAAATTGATAAAAGAAAAAATAAGTAAACGTAAAATATTTTAAATTATCCATCATTAGCAGGGAATAATTTTTCCTCATGTTTCGGCGCAAATTGCATTCCGATATCTTTTATTGTTCACAAGTTATACGAAAAAGGCCCCAAATTCTTCAACCCGGGCCGGAAAATTTCAAATAGCTCTTTGCGACGTTAATTCGAAAGAGACCATCTTAAAATTTTCGAAGCTCGGGCATACAGCGGTCGCTGGAAACCCTCCGAACGCGGGGCTAGTGAATGATTGTAGTGGACTGCGTCTGTTCCCGTGCGCGTAGGTTCCAGTTTTAACGGATGATCCTGTAGACCTTCTATACCTGTTATTGCGGGGATTAGTACCGCGCCACATTTAGACCTAGTGTACCTATGCTGGCTATTCAGAGGACATCTTAGCGCCGTATGCCACAGTGCAATTACCCAAAACATCATAATAATTTATAACATCTTCGACGACATATTTTCGAAGACGCGATTTTGCACAGTATAAGAGTAAACTACGCATATAATAATAGTTATTATACGGCTAAAAGTAAAAAATCCAAAATATCCGCATTTGTTATACTGGTCCATAATTTACTTGAAATTTGCCACCAATGTTCATAAAGATATCCGGATAAATTATTGTTCAAACATGCGCTCCATACACATCGTTGAGCGCGTTTTGAAATGCATAACAAAAAATATACAATAGTTCCATTTAAAAAAAAATTACGATGATATTGAAATCTCTGTAAATAATAGTTCAAACGTAAATCCTAATATTCTATTCAGTTTCGTCCATCAAATAAAAAAAAAACTTTAATATGAAACATTTTTTTGCTATTTCAATAGTTAGAAAAAGAATAGCGTGTATACGAACAAATCGGTCATACTGTACAAACTTACTGAAACATCAGTTAAGTTTTCGCCAGAAAAATGGACAAATAAATGTTAATTGTTAGTATATAGTTTAAACAAATAAATTTTTCGTATAGCTATGGAGGAGAATGAATTCCCTTTTAAAAAAATATGTATCAAATATTTTTGGCTACTCTACAGACTTGCAAAGTTGCACCATATCGGTGTGTACGGGTTTGATATGTTACTCTAAAATAATATTATACGGCAGAAGGATATTATTATTAATTATTATTGTTATTACTATATGTCTGTATGATATCGTATAGACCATTATTAATGTATGCGCAAACACATGATGTATGGGTGGGGTTCAGCAACAGGTGCTCTTAAAAAAAAACACATTAAAGCACTCTTTTTAGAAATTACGTTATTGCGAGCGAATAAAATTTGTTTTGCGTTAAATAAACCCGAATAGGACAACAAGGTTAAAAGGCGAATGTGATATCGTTTTATTTTGATTCTCCTTTCTCTTCCGTTTAACGGAATATGTTCATAAGACGATCTTTAACTTGTTACTCTAACAGAAACATTTGTAAATCGCGGGCTTCGACTCTCAAAAAATGACCTAGTTTTACCCGTGCTGAATTCTAATTCCTACCACGCGTGGCGTTACAATCTGTTTCGGGACTTCACCGGTAACGTTGCATGCGACACTAAAATGGTAAGGGGGTCCTAGGACCCCCCAAACCGGTGACAGAAAATTACATTGGGTGATAGGTCTATTCTATACCTGGTCTGTGCCTAAATATACTTCGTCGATGCTAGAACCACCTTATCATTTTCGTGTCACCCCAAAGCTTATCGATTCACAATGGAATAAGATTACAGTGCCATCAGCGGCAAGAATTAAAATTAAATGCTACTACGTCGCAGCTACGTTGGTATTTCAGTTTGTGTCACAAACTTCTGTAAGGTGATAAGGTCTACATTGGGCAGCTTTGCATGCACAGCTTTGTATCTCGTGTATAAGCGCTTATTATAGCTACAGTATGTACATACATAAGTACATAAGTACATAAGTAGTATCGTAAACAGTTTGTTTTTTAAGCATGCTGCGAATATGTCGAATGTCTAAAAAATATATCGACAACTACAAATTATTTGATGCAAAAGAGTTACTAAATTGGCAAAAGATAAACTGTATCTTTTACTCATCATCCGATTCCTTATCATTGGATCAAGCAAAGTCGCAAAATCTTTATCGACATTTATACTCGAAAATTCTGTCATGCGGGCCAATATCTGTCGCAGATTATATGAAAGAAGTTCTGACTCATCCAACTGCAGGTTATTACATGAAGAAAGATGTTTTCGGCGAAAAGGGTGACTTCACGACATCTCCAGAAATTACACAATTATTTGGAGAAGTATAGAAGCAAAACGTACATTCGCACTCGTAATCGTTTCGTACATAATTGTCATTTCCATTTTCATTGTTTCCCAGATGATAGCTATATGGATGGTACACGAAAAGATGAAACTTTCCAAGTGCCCCTTTCAAATTATAGAACTAGGCCCAGGTAGAGGAACTTTAATTAAAGATATATTGCGGGTATGCTTTTAACGTTTCTCTTACGTCACGATTAACAATCTTTCATGTAAATGCATATTTATCACATAGGTGTTTAAACAATTACGTATCTTGAACGATGTATCCATACATTTGGTGGAGATAAGTCCTGCCCTCTCGTCTATTCAGGCACAGAGTTTGTGTAAGACGACCAAAGAACACGATATTAAAAGAAATGAAATTCAACCAACATCCGCTACTTATTACAGAGAAGGTCTTACGGAAGATGGTGTGACTATATATTGGTATGATTCTATCAAGGACATACCTAAGAAATTCAGCATATTTTTAGCGCATGAATTTTTCGATGCGCTACCAATACACAAGTTCCAGGTACGCGAGGCATTGCTATATTTACTGGAAGATTCTTTGTCAGACATCGAACGAATAAAACAATTCTCGCTTCAGAAAACTGACAGAGGTTGGAGCGAGGTTCTAGTGGATGTAGTCGAAGGAAGTACGGAAGAAAAGTTCCGTTTTGTATTATCAAATGCACCAACCCCTGCCACTGTTTACATATCGGTAGGCATTAGAGCTGTTCGAGTACTCGAAACAAGCGAGCCGGGACATACTCGGTTCGAATAACCGATCCGAGCCGAGCGCTCGAAAGAACCGAGCGACTCGATTAAAAAGCGAGCGGCTCGATTAAAAAGCGAGCGGCTCGATTAAAAAGCGAGCGGCTCGATTAAAGAGCGAGCGGTTCGATTAAAAAGCGAGCAGATTGCATAGTGAAGGTAGCGATTGACGAACGAAACATGTGGATCGTTCGAGCCATGCGATTGTTTCCAGCTGCTCGCTTCATTCGAGTACTCGGCTCGGCTCGGAAACCGAGTCCCGGCTCGACTCGAATTTCGAGCTACTCGAATATTCGAGTACTTGAACAGCTCTAGTAGGCATGTAATTCTATTATACAGGGTGCTGTTGCTACTTGAAGAAAGTACCAAATGAAAATCAAATAAATCATTACTTTGTAGAGCGACGAGAAAAGGGATCACGTAGAGATTAGCCCGGAAAGTTTAGTAATAATAGATTATATAGCAGAGCATTTATGGGAATGCGGCGGAGTTGCTTTAATTTGCGACTATGGTCACAATGGCGACAGAACTGATACTTTCCGCGCGTTTTCCCAGCACAAGCTGCACGATCCTCTATCGCGGCCAGGATCCGCAGATCTGACCGCAGATGTCGATTTCGCGGCACTGAGAAAGATCGCGGATAAAGACAACAGGTTGATTACATTTGGACCGGTGACTCAAACAAACTTTTTGAAAAGCCTTGGGATAGACGTAAGATTACAAATGCTGTTGAAAAATGCAACAAAAGAGGAACGAGAACATTTGGAATCTGGATATCGAATGATAATGGACAGCGATAAAATGGGAACATGTTTCAAAGTGTTATCGCTGTTTCCGTCTATCGTGAAAGATATTCTTGAGAAAGTGCCGGTGGCCGGATTTTACAGCGAAGGGAAGAACAGGATATAATATATGTACATGTACATATACTCTATGTATATATTTTGAATTTTAAAAAATAAATGTGAACTTGCATTCCTATGTACAACTTTATTCTTCGTAATTAGCTATTTGAGAATTAAGCATGATCCGTTATTCCATAGTTTTCCCATATTTTTGAAAATTTTAATACTTTCTCTCGTTGCCGTTCAAAATTTTCTTTCTTTGGCTTTCGCCATACGTCATGATCTAAATCTAACATTCCACCTATGATCTCCTGAAAAAATCAAACAAAACTCCTCGGTTAAAGAATACTTTTAAGTTTAAACAGCTGTTGGCAGGACAAAGTTACCTCCGCAAAATTCTTCGGGAACATGTGTTCGTCCTCGATGACATGAGCATATCCTTTGTTTCTTTCAAACTCTACCGCGAAATAGGATAAACCGTTTGGAATGGCTTGACGTACATCCTTGTGCTCAAGATCTACTATCTTCTTATTCATCGACCACTCTGTTTCGCACTCTAACAAGGCTTTCTGTACCAAGAACATTAGATATTAAGTTTAACGGTATACAATTATTAGCCACTTTGCCATTGATATATTTACTTTGAAATACATCGGTGCCGATTCGCCAATTTCTTTTGGCAAAGGAATACATTCCAATTGCATGTGCGGAAATTTGTGACGACTCTTGTAAATTTCATAGAACACTGGATATTGGTTTTGGTCCATAAACATCTTGTATAAAACTCGTTTATATATCTGATGATAAAAAGAAATTCTAAAGAAAGTAGCTGATTTTGCATATAAGATATCAGAAGAGTGTTATATACCTTCAATCTTTCCCAAATATTCTCGTCCAATTGTAATTGACAAGCAGCGTGCTGTATAGGCGTTAGTATGCAATGCCCATCGGTCAAAGATGTATAATGAGGAAGGCTCAAGCAGATTTCAGAATCCATCGAAACAATCATATGTTTCAACATATATTCTGAATCAATGCACCAACGACAACTGTCCAAATTTTTCGATAGTTGTTTGTGCTGCTTGATAGCGAGCGAACGATTCTTGTCATCTTGTTTCCGATCTAACGTAGTACGTGTAATTTGTTCCTCAAATATATCATCCATATCCATATTCTGTAAAGTAGTTACCGAACATGTTTACTTATGCGGCAGTTTTAAAATAATCTTTTTATCCCATATTGTATACCTTAGAAGCAATTTTGACAAATGTGGCATCATCTTCATTCACGGACCTTCCTTTCTCACGTTCAAACTGAAAATATTTATTACTTTACTCGCATCTAACGTCATTATGGCGATCATTTCATATCGGTCTGTATCAGCCGAATACGTACTAATTGCTGCAATGAATATTTATCGTCATCAACGTAATGCCGCACTCTTTTCCCAGAAACATGTGTCTGCAGATTCTTTTTTCTGGCTTGTCTGGAGGAATCTATAGACTGACTTCCGGACTGCAACGGTCTCGTAATACCTATTATTACATGTAAGGAGCTTTTAATAAATCATCTACCTCGGCAATTCTATCATTTTCGATACATACCCTTATTATCGGTGTGTGTAAGAATTACGTCTTGATTTTTATCCGTTTCGCGTAATTGAATAGCATTTGCAGTAAGTTCTCTAGCTGTTTTTAGTTGATTTTTTAATTCAGCTGCAAGTTCCTACAAAGAAATTATTCCCATGAATTTATATAAATTTAGTAGCGCACATTCTAAGTGTATAATAATTCAAGAATCTGCGTCTTAACGTACAGTATTTCCCATTATTTCGGCTTTAACTATCTTTGCTCCTAACTTGTTCATTTCTGCTTCTGTTATTGGGAGTAGAACATTAGTATGCGACACTAGCGGTTGGCACCAGTGATGCCAGAACCGAGGGTTTTCGCCCACGGGTGCTACCACCACTCCACGACCAAGCGTACCCCGTCCTAGCGCCTGTACCGCACCACACAAGCATACCCGCCCCTCTATCCGTGTGCCGCACGCGCTTGCCTGGCCGGCGCTCTCGGCGAGAATTCGTTTTCCCGACGTCGAAGCGCTTGCGACGCAAGCAAAAAGTCCAGAGTTCAAATCCCGGTGCCGATATTCTACTTTTTTTCTTTATTTATTCTCTAATTTCTCTTTCTATATTCTCCGAAGACTAAAGGTTTAAAAATTGTTAATTTGCAAAGCATTTTCGAAGCGTGATTTGTTGCTAAAGATGCGATCCCCTTCTGGCTTGTATCAAGCGTACCCTACCTTCTGTCCGTGTGTCGTACGCGCTGCCTGGCCGGCGCTCTCCACCGAAAATTCATTTCACCGGGACCCAAAAGCTTGGGTCGCAAACAGAAAATCCGAGGTTCAAATCCCGGTGCGAAAATTCTACTTTTTTCATTAATTATTCTCTAACTTCTCTTTCTATATTCTAAGTAGAATAAAAACTTGAGAAGTATTATTTTACAAAGCATTTTCGCAGCTGGCTAATGTACGATGTTGGTCTTCTGCCTTTTTATACATAAACAGAAATAATTCCTTGAAATGCTACTTACAGAATAAGCTCCTTTCTAGGATCGACTCTTTAAAATTCACGTCACAATGAACAGTTACAGAATCGGTGATTTTCGTTTCAGGTAAGCGAGTCGCCCGCTCCGTTATTACGGTCGGCTTACCACTCGCACCCCGAATTACTGTATTGAGGTTTGAAAATAATATCGACAGGTTTCGTACTCGTCTTAATGATATCATTTATACCTACAGAAGAGTTTTACTAACCCATTCTTAGTCAATGAGGCTCTTTTCGTGTTAATCAGGTTGATACACTCAGTCTTCCTCGGATTATTGAAATGCTTTTGGCCCCGAATTATCGGGAAAGACTTACCCACCGCACAGTCTTGCTTCCTCGCTGCGAGCGAAGACCTGCGGTCCCGGGTAGGCCGTCCATTGACTACCGAGAGCAATAACGCCGTTGGGCCAGGTAAAATACCCAGTACAGAAAACTAAAATGATCGTGCTTTTGAGAAATGGTCGTGAAAGTAGTACCAATGGATTTTTTAGGATTTCCTGATGGAAATCAGTTCAAACATGGAGAAATTCGGACCATTTTTAGTGGACATAGTGTGTCGCTGTTTCTTAAAACAGCTTCCGGGAAATCAGCTGTAATAACCAGTTAAAATAACCTGTTAAACGGTTCCTCATCTGAATACAAAAACCTTTGTAAAAAAATATGCATGTACTTTCTGAAATAAATTCCCAAAGAATCGTTCGTTTTCTGACCTTACTGACTGCGGTAACCCCTTAATGCGGGGAACACTGAAATTCTAAACGTGTTTTCATAATAAAAAATAGACCGTATTGTTTCTTGTTTGGACTTATTGTCGTCGACATAAACTCACCAATCCATCGGCAATACTCTGATCAAGCTATAATGAGAAATGTGAAAATTGTGCGGTTTTCTAGACCTGTCGATATTGTTTTCAAACCTCATTACAGTAATTCGGGGTGCGAGTGGTAAGCCGACCGTAATAGCGGAGCGGGCGGCTCGCTTACCTGAAACGAAAATCACCGATTCTGTAACTGTCCATTGTGACGTGAATTTTAAAGAGTCGATCCTAGAAAGGAGCTTATTCTGTAAGTAGCATTTCAAGGAATTATTTCTGTTTATGTATAAAAAGGCAGAATACCAACATCGTACATTAGCCAGCTGCGAAAATGCTTTGTAAAATAATACTTTTCAAGTTTTTATTCTACTTAGAATATAGAACGAGAAGTTAGAGAATAATTAATGAAAAAAGTAGAATTTTCGCACCGGGATTTGAACCTCGGATTTTCTGAATGCGACCCAAGCTCTTGGGTCCCGGTGAAATGAATTTTCGGTGGAGAGCGCCGGCCAGGCAGCGCGTACGGCACATGGACAGAAGGTAGGGTACGCTTGTAGTGGTGCGATACAAGCCAGAAGGGGATCGCATCTTTAGCAGCAAATCACGCTTCAAAAATGCTTTGCAAATGAACAGTTTTTAAGCCTTTAGTCTTCTGAGAATATAGAAAGAGAAATTAGAGAATAAATAAAGAAAAAAAGTAGAATATCGGCACCGGGATTTGAACTCTGGACTTTTTACTTGCGTCGCAAGCGCTTCGACGTCGAGAAAACGAATTCTCGCCGAGAGCGCCGGCCAGGCAGCGCGTACGGCATACGGATGGAGGGGCGGGTATGCTTGTGTGGTGCGGTACAGGCGCTAGGAGTGGGTAACGCTTGGTCGTGGAGTGGTGGTAGCACCCGTGGGCGAAAACCCTCGGTTCTGGCATCACTGATTCCCGCGGTGATAGTTTCCTTTGCCAATAGGCTTCATTTCATTACTTGTTATGCCATCTTTGTTGCTGTTGCTGCTGCTGCTGCTGCTGTTACTTTGAATACTAATAGTTTCTATTTTACGAGGATTTGAATCAAATTGACTTTCTTCAGTTTTATCTGATAGTTTCGCCCTCTGCCATTTTTTGGTACCAGAGGAATGCATTTTATACAAAGTGTTAGTAGAACAATCATCATCCATGGGTTTTTTATACTTCTGTTTTTGTTCCTTTTCATATCGTGGCCTCTCATATTTTGTATGTTGTTTATGTCTGTCCTGACTTCTGGATCTAGATCTAGACCTAGATCTATGACTACTTTCTATGCCCCTCCTTGACCTCGTCGAACAAGACGAATAATGCCTATTACTTTCGTATCTCTCACAGCCTCTCGATTGATTCTCCAATCTGGATTTCCTACTACCATCCATAACTTTATCCGATTTACTCCTCTTCGACGATCTTTCTGCTTTGTATATCATTTCCTGTATGGCTTCTAAAGACTAAAAGAAATTAATATTATTATCGCAACTATTTGTTTGCGCTAGACACAAATAATAATGCAGACTTACACCCCATCTTTCAGCCGCAATGTCCTCTAGACTCTTTCCCTCGTGTTCTGCCTGTTCTTGCGCTCGCCTAAGGCTTTTCTTTAACCAATTTGCGTCCATTACTGGACCGGTATCTGTTCTCGTTAAATCTACAGCTGGTAGACCGTCACCGCCGTTTCTCCAGTACGGATTTAATTCCCTATTGCTTTGACCCAATTTATCCAAATCAGGTTTATCAGCATTTTTATCCCTGTTCGAAGACGCTGATTTTTTCTCATTAAATACACATGGGAATATGCTTTTCAGATCCATCCAGTCGTCTCTTTTATGGATTGTCTTCTGATCCGTCGATGAAATAGATGAATTTTCTTCCACGGAAACGGGTTCAGATGCTGGTTTTTCCACCCATTCTTCTTCATCTTCGTTACTGTTCTAAAATTGTATTACCTTTGTAATTATTGGCAGGGTAGATAGTGGCGATGACAACATTTGAGGAGGTTAAACTACAAACAATCGATCCGAATGGCTGGATGCGTTAAGTTAAATTAAGTTAAAACTCACGCTACTCGAACTAGATTCATCGTATTCTTTCTGCTTTTTATGCTTTCGATCGTCCTTTTTCGATTTCTTCTTTTCGCGTTTGGATTTCTTCTCTTTCTTATGCTTCATTCTTAACACTTTATACCAACTTTATACCAACAACTTTATACAATTTTGAATTTACAAACGCACTATATACCTGCTACCTACTGCGCAATGTATGTATTTACTTGATTTACCGGTATGGTATTTACGTACTTACGCGTACGCGTCGCAGAACACACGCACGCATCCCGACGCACACCTACGTACAAAAATCAGAATGAATGACATACGCCATATTCGCAATGATCCATTTGTTTACAATCAATAAAAATACGAATGTGTCGTGACGTGACGCGATAAAACAAGTATTAAACGCGTACACACAATGATTCAATTGTATGGTTTTACTCTGTGGTAGTTCATTGTGTAAAGAAACTTTACGTGAAAAGTGTACAATATACTTAAGTATCTCCCTACATGTGTACATAAGAATGCATGCACGTACATACATGTCTCGCAACTTGATACAATTATGAAATCTGTTTAAAGTTGGTCAATCTGATAATTTAAATAATAGTTTTCTTCGAAATCCAAGACGTATTTCAAATTAAAGTGTCTAAAATATTGGAAAATAGAGAATACGAAGTGTATCATTCTCGTAATTTACGACAGGTCTATACTATAGCCCTATAGCCTGTAGGTGGCTCAACACCACTCAACACCAATACCAATAGCGACACGTAGTTACCGCACCGCGCGTCGTAGATTTTGCCGCGCAAACGTTGCGATCACCACTCGTGAGATAATTAATCGAACATTGATAGGCGATTTTTCACATCGTAAGTTAACTGCGTTTTTCTCCATTGGGCCAGTTGGGGCCAGTGATGATATCGGCGATGCCGTAAAACCTTAAACGACAAAATATTTTGGAGGCTGCTCATCAGTACTTTGCAATTTATTACATGTACATATACATATACATATGCTTGTCGTAGTTAATATTCATTCACTAATTCTTAAGGCCCTTTCATATTATCGATCACAAACAAGAAGAGTCTAATTAGCGAGCGGAGGATTTCATGCGATTACTTAAGGTGCTTTTCATTTTTCGAAGTTTTAGGTGAATTTGTAAGAAATGGTTGAATCCGATCAAAGTGACAAAGAAGCGCAAGATGAAGCGTCCCCTTTGGAAGTTTCCGATGCTTCTGTAGGTGTTAATGAACCGGCGCAAAAGAGACAGCGCGAAGAGACTTTAGAAGACAAGAAGATGCAATTACCCGCTAAGAAGCCTTGCGTGTCTGCGAAGGAAACAGCATCCGAAGAACACGAGACTAAATCGATCCACGAAGTCAATGGCACCGTTAAGAATGCGAACCAGGATGCAAAGAGTACGAGTGCTTCCGATAATAAAGACGATGTAAAAAATACATCCGTGCCGGATGAACGTACAAACGCAGATACGAAAGAGGCCCGTGATAGCGAGATGGACGACAAGTCCAACAGCGAAAGCAACGACAAGTCCAATAGCGATAACGACGACAACTCGAATAGCGAAAATGACGGGGAGGCGTGTACTACGAACAATACTGCGATCGAGAAAAAGGATAGGACTCGGGATGCGACGGACGAAGAACGGAAGGTAAGAAAATTACACGTGCACCTTAAATCTCCGAAATATTGTATTGTCTGTAATGTCTTTCTTTTCGAAAGGATAATACATCTACGGAGGATGCGACAAATGTCGACGAGGAAGATGCAACCGTAAAGGACAAAGAAACGGGAAAAGAGGGGGATAATATTAAACGGAAGAATAAACGCAGCAAAACGCAAGCAGAAGATGCCGAAGTAGTAGAAGGTTTAGAGCTTTCGGTAGAGTGCGCCAGCGACAAAGAATCTTCCAGTTCTTCCGATAGCGAAGCGGAGAAGGACAAGAAGCCTAAGCCAAAAACGATAATTGTCAAAGCCAAACCCAACGATTCGGAACTGGACGTTAGTTCTTCCGAAGCGGAGAAATCAGATACGCAGCAATTGTCCGAAGTGAAATCTAAACAGACCCCGAAGAAGGGAAAGAAAAGCGGTCGAGGGTTGTTCGGTAAAGCCAGAAATACCGATTCTGAGGAAAACGATAATGTATCGGACGAAGATTACAGTCCACGAACTAAGAGGAAACTCAAGAAAGCGACGAGTACAAAGGCTACGAAACCTATGGAGTCACGGAGGGGACGAGGTAGACCGAAGAAAGGAACTCAAAAGTCGGTCGAACAAGAAGACGAGGAAGACGAGGAAGACGAAGGCTCTGCGACAGCGGAGGATAAGAAGCCGGAGGAAAGTCTATCCGATGCGGAATCGTTGAAAAGTAAGAGCGAAGATGACAGCGACAGTAAAAATAGTACTTCGAAAGATGGTGGAAAAACGAGAAGCAATGTAAGTTGAATATCATTATATGGCGCTCTTCGTAAAACGTACATTCATGAAATAACGTACTTGTATTTGTATTATTTCAGAGACCCGAAGACAATAGGAAAATACAAATTTTGAAGAAGTATATTAGAGCCGCTGGTATACACGTGAAATCTTATAACGATCTCTGGGCTGGATATAGGACAAATGCGGCAAGAATAAAGTGCCTCCAACAGTTATTAGAAAAGAATGGAATAACTGGACGACCAAATCTGGACAAGTGCAAGAAAGCGAAGGAGAGAAATGAGAGGCTCAAGGATGTTGCGGAATTAAATACAAGCAATATTATATCTGAAGGTTTGCGATGCCATGCTTATTGTTAGCGGAAGCTAGTGAAAATAATAACGAATAACTGTGATGTATATGAATTTTAGGACGCGTTACGCGTGCTCAAAGAAGTAAGGATTCCTCTAGCAAGGAACTGACGAAAACATCTGAATCACCGACAAAACACCGCGAGTCACGCAGTTCATTTAAGAGAGTCTACACCGTTGTTGATAGTGATTCAGATTGAAACGTGCCGAGCAAATGATTAAAAATTGTTTTTAAAACGCATTCGTTGTAATAGATTAGTTATATGTAATATGGTAAGTATATAGTTCACTTTTTAATGTTAAAAAGTATGTATGCTACTTATCTTTAATATCCAGACTAAAAAGAAAAAAAGTAATAACGTAATAACCAGTCCAGTTAAAGGTCCAAGCAAAATATTGAGTTTCAAGATTTCTCTACCTCAACATCACTTGTCGTCACTCGTCATATCCACAATTCATTTGCGAGAGACTTACTTTAACATTTCTCATCGCACAATTTCTCCCTTTTCAAAATTATATTACTTCGTGTTCTTTCAATACGTTTACGTATAAATTCGAGAACGTGAAGTTTCAAAAAATTTAAGGTGGGTATTATTATATCGTAAAGTTGTATTTTTTTATACTTATTTATGTGTAGCTATACAATAATTTTTATTAAGATCAGAATGACAGATTTCAGATGTTTCTTACTTATAAGTACATATATACGTTCGAAAGTATTTTCAAAATTCTTTTTTAAAGAGCAACTAAATTGTAATTATTGGTCTGTCCAAGAGCTATATGGCATCAGGTATCTCATCAAACAGAATTGTATATACTATCCTTGAAAAACTATTTAAATGTATTCTAACAAGTTTTTATACAACTATTGAAGACCTTAAATGATAGAATATTCTTATAATGTAAAGAATATAGTTATATTTAATGAAAATGAATTTTGTACGCGTTGCCTGTTTAATTAATGTTGTATTTATAATTAATTGCAATGTTCTGAATGCAAAAGATTACAATTTACAATGGATGTTTGTTAGAGAGTACGTTTACATTGACTAAAAAATATATTTTCTTGACACGAAATTGTGTAAAATCTTTGTTCTTTAAAAAATACGGAACTACCTACTTACTGCACTGCTGCATAACAGAGGGATATAAAATATAAATTATAGAATGTAAAAAGGGTACACCGAGTATGAAGGAAAACAAAAGAATCAAATATATTTCTCATAATTGGGCATCAAATTTGCGGATGTAAGAATTTCGAAATGCATTCTTTACTGCAGAACAGTTTTTTTTCCTTTACCGCCATTCTTCCGTGTAACAAGTTCTTCTTACAAATATAACAACAGAAACAGACACTCGTTGCGTGAAAATTTAGATCTTTCACAGCAACACCTTGCTGATCGGCAGCAATTACCTTTTCGCACATGTTACAAGTCTTTGCATATGTCTTCTGATAACACGGAAGGCATAACGGACGGTCATTCTCTGTAATATATTGTTTCCCAGCTAAAGGAACATCGCAGTCCCAGCAGCAAAAGTGTTTTACGTGATAATTCTGACCCTCCGCGACAGTATATTCTCGTACAAAAATAAGCTGAAAAAACATGAATACCAGTTATAACCCGTTATAAATTTATCAACCATTCTACATATTATAATTACCTCGTCACAGGCGAAACATCTAGGAATTCCTAGAAGCGTCGCCAGATCTCTGCCGCAATATAATTTGTTTCTGTAATAAAAATATACTAAATCTACCAACAATTCATCGCACACGTTACAAACAAAGCATCCTGGATGCCACGCAGCACTCTCAGTCTTCTCTGTAATTACGGCCACGTCACCAATACGTATCTCCTCCTCGCACTTATGGCACTTATGTGAGTTAATGGGATCGTTCACTGTCAGCTCGTCCATGGCACCTTTCAGGTGTCTTATATTCGATAAATCCTCTATCGGTTGGCTCGGCGTAACAGTTGTTCCATAAGGGAATATCTGATTTTGCAGTTTTTCAGAAAAAATAACTGTAGCAGGTGTCATAAAGCTGCTTAACTTCCCTTCGTTCGTACATTCTTGACGCGCTTGTGGCAGCGATCTGAGCTCTTTCGATTTTTCTTTATCACCCATGTTAGAAACTGACATGGAATTCAGAGGAATTGATTGAATTACTTGTGAACTAGATTTTAGTACTTCCTTGTCCTCCTTCATTGGCTTCGGTTCGATACTACCACCTCCTCCTCCTCCACCCTCTGCTGTCTGAATCTTAGCTTCTGCTACTGTCAAAGTTCCACAAGGATTGTTTACGATAGTACTAGCAACTGTTTCGTCAGCCCTTTTACTGCTGCACACGTTTTGCGATAGAGTGCTACTATTCTTCGGTAATGCGTCACCCGAATCTAAATCTCTTGTAAAACTGGGGGCAGCGCAAGGCACTTGTCCTTGATTCTCCTGTTTGCTATATTTATTCGATAGTTTCTCCCGTATGAACATTAAACCCTCTTTATCTAACGTACTACCAATTATGTCGTTGGTATATGCTGTGCTCGGGGAACGAAATACATCTGTCAGCATACTCTCCGCGATATAAGCGTCGTCGTTGATTGGTTTCGAATGTAAAAGTGAAGTGAATGGACTCCCAACTCTATCCTTATATGCATCTTTATAATGTTGCACCGGATTCAAAGGGGACGTAACTTCCGAATCAACGACTCTAATTACATCGGAACTTGGATACTTTAAATGTCCAGTTGCTGGAAGGTTTTTACTTGCCATATCTTGATTGTTATCAACCCTTGGAAAATTAGTTTGATTAACACCCTTGTTGTACACCCCACCCGCGATTGCTTCTGATTTTACAGTTCTATTACAGGCACCGATCAAATTATATTTCTCAAGAATTGGTATATTTCTGAGATCATTCGAGCTGTTTAGCGTTTCTGGGGCAGCAGACGATTCGTGCTTGTACGAACCTTTCGGCGCGAAACTACTTGGTGTGCGTAACTGAACCATACTCGCTTGTACATTCGGTTTATGTTGCGGACTGAAACTCTGCATGTCAGTCGCATTAGCGGGTGTCATTAGCGATCGATCGAACGGACGAGCGCCTAGTATCTAGAATGTAAAAAATATTGTGTGTAAATAAAATTAGAATCTATCCAGATTAGGTAATGCTACTGTTCGTATGAATTATTTATAATTTACCTTCGTCACTGTTCCTTGCCCCACATATTTCCTTATGTTCTCTAAATACTGTTCAAATTGTTTCTGCTCCTGTTCGCTCAATTCGTCGCAAACTTTATAATCTATATCGTGAAGGGGTAATTGTTTTTGTAATAGCTGTCTTCTTACAGCTGCACCAGCCGACCCTTTAATGGGTAATTTCTCTGTGGGTAACGCTTTCATGTAATCTGTGGCGAGCTCTTTCGTTGTATCCGGTGGTACCCATTCGAATGCTTCTTCGCCGTGCCCTTTCTCATTGCTTATATGTAATACTAAAGGGGTGATGTAATAAAGAGTTATTATCACGTTACAATATCGAATTCTCTTTCCAATAATGATACTTACGCATAGGCTTCTTCTTGTACTTTCTCGAGGAGCCGAACAACAAGTCGAATTGCGGGAAATCTTCGTCGTCGACATCGTGGTCATCTTTGTTGCATTTACAATTTTTACAAATCTTTCTCCAAAAATGTAAGTCCAAGCCCGGACATGCTGTTTTGCAAAGTACGCAAGGGGCTCCTGCTCCAGCCTCGTGTGCTAATCGAGGCTAAGTAAAGTAATTTTAATTACTAAGCTCTGACATAAGTACTATACAAATTGGACATTTGCTAAAAGGCTCTATTGCATTAAATGCAACATTTTCATTTTTAAAGTTTCGCTATTTTTCTATTAGTATTCATTAACGAGGATGATAACTTTTATTCGTTGGCAAGGAATGCTGCCCCAGCAGCCTAAATAATTATGAATCAATAACAAAGCGAAGATATCAAGTTATTAAACGAACGTCTGAGAAGCACGTTATTAAGGAGAGTGAAATTGTTAAAAGCCTACCTTTCTCTTTCGATTTTCTAGTTCCAACAGCCATTTCGGGCGGTCATTTGTTTCTGTTTCGGTCATTTTTTTGTCACCCGAAAATCACGTTTTATCCGTATATTAATATATAGATGTTGATACGAATAATGGCAGAAAATTAACAAAGTACATTACGTGCTGACACTCCAGCGCAAACGAGTGACTCACCGCTATGGCTCACATCTCACATAAGCCAGTAGTGCTTACGTTCTCCCCCTCCTTTCGCACACGAAGCTGCTCGAAGCCTAAGTGGGGTCCGGTCCGGTCCGCTCACTCGCACATACTTATATCGGGTAGGCTCTTTCTTCGAAAGGACTTGCATATGTACATGTGTACTTACGTACTATGTAGCTTGTATATCTCATCAGTGATACTCAGCGTATAGATATTGCTCTGCGAAACAACCACGTAATTAAATTTTAATGGAACATTAGGCCAATTTATTTTCACACACATATATATATATATATATATATATATATATATATATATATATGTTTAATTTTCGGGAAAATGTAAATACATATATTTCGCAGGCAATAATTATATTTTTATTTGAGTACCACTGCTGCGTTATATGCGTACATGAAGCGTACACACAGATTACTTGGATATGTAGCACGGAATCTGTTTATCTCTATATACTAGATTGCGATTCACGTAAGACGAACGGAGGGGGCTGTCGAAATGCAGCCATAGCGGGGAACTACGAGATCCCGTAGTAGATAACGTCTTTAAGTGATTGTTTACCCCATGTTACCACAATTGTACAGAAATATATTAGGTAGCCGAATGCTTTGCATGTACATATTATTTAATTCTTAGTTTTATGTGAAACCTACGAGTCGGTCACGAAAGCCTTGTCAAATTCTTCTTGCGAAATCTAGAACAGTTTTCGTCAATTAGAAATCGATATTGATATATTGATCGAGTGATCGAATGATACCTTTGCCGGTTAATACCTTTTTCTTTTGTAATTTCTTAATTAATGCTACATCTTTTGCCAGCTCCTCCATATCTGCTTCATTTATCTTTCTCCTTCGTTTCTTCGTCGGGTTTGTCGACATTTTCTGTTTCATTTTCTTCTCCTTTCGTTTCCTACGGTTCTCTTGCTTTTCCAGTTTTCTCTTTTTTGCTTCGGCCCAAGGCTCGGTTTGTTTACGTTTACGTTTACCCGACGAGGGCCATACTCCACTATCTTCGAAGATCTTCAATTTCTCTAAACGGTTTTTCTCCCTTTGTCTATTTGAATAGCCAATTGAATTGATATCGACGTCTTCCTGCTTAAAAGCCGACGTGTCTCTTCCTTTAAGTTCGGGCATCCGAGGCATTCGCAATAAACCGAAGCCCAATGCCAGACTTCCCAGATCAATGTCTTTCAATCTTAGTATTAAGTTACATTCGTGCTTGTTGTATGCTTGCACGTACGATACGAACGCTCTATTTGCTTTATCGATAACAAGTCGGTCTTGCTTTTGTAAATCTCTCATACACTTTAAACACTTCTCATACGAAATCATAGACGGTTCCAAGTTTATTTCCTGTAAATCTACTTTCTGATTTCTCTTGATAAAATCTACATACGCATCTTCTGTTTCCAGGAGAAATAATAACGCGTTCCCTTCGTTGCCAATCCGAGCGGTTCTACCGCACCTGGTGGAAGCAGAAATATATTGTCTATCGTCTATAAACGACCTATACATATGCACATTCCGTAAAAAGTTCTCTCACCTATGCACGAAACTACTAGCCGAACACGGAGGATCGTATTGCAAGACCCAGTCCATTTCTAAAATATCGATACCACGAGCCATCACATCTGTGCAAATTAGAATACCTTTTTCGATATTTCGGAATTCGTTAAATACTTTGTACCTCTTGCTCTTCATTTTACCGTGTATCGCGAGCACTTGAACCGACGGCAACATTCTAAAAGTGAGAAATGTTATAAAACCTGTTCTTATCGACCTCCATCCGAACATTGCCAAGTGTAACTTACGCTTGTATTATATGGCTGAAATAATCAACGCACGCGCAGGTAGACAGAAAGATCATATATTTTAAATCGGTTCCTTTTCGTTCTATAAAATCTATCATCGTGGATAACTTGTACTCGGCATTTACAATAGCATAATTGTTTTTCAAGTTCGAAGGCGTGGAGATATTTGTTTTCTCTTTGATGGTTATCAAAGCTGGATTTCTCAATCCGGCCCTGATCAGCTGTTGCAATTCTTTTGTCTGCGTCGCGGAAAAGAGGCCCGTTCTTCTCAGACGTGGTAAATAGCTTAATATCGTGTCCAATGTCGCGGAAAAGCCCAAATCTAATAACCTGTCCGCTTCGTCTAAAATTAGGATTTCCTGCAAATACGATTATTAATACATATTAATACGTTAGTTATCACAGGCCCGGATTAAGATTTTTGGGGCCCGGGGCTATCCAACCTTCGAGGGCCCCCGTGGTTGAAAATCGGGGGGGGGGGGGGGTACAAAAATTTTAACAATAACGAGTTTAAATTGCTTAGAACTGAAGGCTTAGAACGGGGCCCCCCTGGAAAATGGGGCCCGGGGCTACGGCCCCCCCTAGCCCCCTCCCCCCTTTAATCCGGCCCTGAGTTATCATAAAGGCGGAATGCTTGAGATCTCAAAAGTACCAAAGCTTTCACGCGTCCTGCCAGATTTGTACTTTTACAGTTGGACAATAAATCTTCCAATCTACCAGGTGTCGCCACAATAATGTTTGCCCCTTCTTTAAGTCTGTTTGCATCTTCCGCGATGGTTGTACCACCGACAAGTAAGATCTGCTTCAAGTACGGGATATTGTTTAAAAATCTTTGTAGAACTTCATTAATCTGTACAGCTAATTCTCTCGTAGGGCTAATTATTATAGCTCCGATTTCTGTAGATTTCCATGCTTCTTTTCGCTTCTGTTTTAGATAGAAAATAATTAGGTATTTACCACACACAATTTCCACTAGCTACAAGCATGGGCTAAGAAATATTAACAGTGTATGAAAGCTTCTTGCGAATACCTGTAACATTTCTAATAAAGGAACTAGAAAGGCAATTGTTTTCCCACTACCCGTCACCGCTTCTGCCGCAACATCTTTACCCTTCAACAACAATGGTATAGCAGCTGCCTACGTATAATTACATAAAAAATTTCTACGTCAGTTTATTATTAATTGCTATCCGTTACTACGTAGTTACACGTTATTCTAATGTTAATCGTGATATTAATGTCGATACTTTGTACAAGTTTCGTAGGGAAAGAGATACCTACGTAACGATTTCGTATGAACAGGTTTTTCACTGTATACCACTTTACCTGCACTGGTGTCATATAAGGAAATTTTAATTCCTCGATCGTCTTTAATACGGAGTCGCTCAGACGGACCTCCAATTCTTTCCAGTTTTGCGTCTTCATTGCGAATTGAACAATTTCACTTGTTATCTATATATATATATATAAACCACGTGCGTTCACGCGTGTTCGCTGTTTAATACGTACTTACATACCTATTGGTACGTATCGGTGAGTATGTACGATGCATGCTTTCTAAATTAATCTGATGTCTTTAGGTTATGTTCAACACTGGGCTATTGGAAATTCGAATATGTAGATATAACATCTACAGATGCTAACTTAAGTTAGATAACTCTCTAATCGGATTATGATTATCTAAAACTCTAACTGCACCTTTATCAGAGTCAGAGAGTTCATTTTCTTTTAATGCCTCCGGATGATATCGGTAATAAAATGATGGAATAAATGATGATGCATCGGTTGGCTTTTAACGCATTGACTTTATTTTGATGTTTTTTTTTTTAAATCTCTTCGATATAAAATTTGTGTCTAACGATGCCACGCACTCAACTATCTCTCAGATAAGGATCGTCCATGCCTCCATTTTTCTTATATACACGACTAGGTCTAAGGCCGTAGTTCAACTTGTCTTTTTCAATGCCATAGCATCCGACAGGATCCGACAGTATTTGTTTACATGTAAGAGGTACATACACAATCGATGTAACTGTCTCGAGGACAATCGTTTCAAGTGCAACGCAATGCATTTTTCACAATCCGTACGGCAATAAAACATTGTTCGTATGTTTACTTCAGTTAATATAAATTTCTTCCACATTCTTTCTTCTATTCGTGAGAAAAGCAAACTCATTTATAAAGATGTTACGCAGATCATACAGCATCCGCTATGTATCGTAGTAGGATACGCAATTAAATCATTCTAATACTGACCGGGCAATTCGAGTTTCGCATGAAAGTACAGATAAAGCAGTGTCCTCTATTGTCTCATTACTTGTTTACTTGTTATTCATTTAGTTGAACAAACACGTGAAATCTGTGAATGTCACGTCTAACACATTATCGCATAACGTCGGAATTCTATGCCCTGAACTGCTCGATAAGAAATAATAGAATTTTGAGTACAGGACATTTGTACCTCTTCACGTACACCCAGATGCTTTTTATTTGTCGCGACAATCATCGTCAGCTCGTTTTCAACCACATGTAGCTCGTCCGACCCATTTTTTCCCTTAAACGATATTGTTTTCTAATTCGACTTGATCTGTGCTTCGTGGATTTTATGTATCAGCATCTCATAACAAAACCCATCATTAACATACTGCAAAATTTAGAGTTCTGTCTCAATTATTTCAGCATCGCGTTTCTTCCCTGCTTTGCACAATTCAAACGTATATATATATATATGTATATGTATATAATGTTCCTAATTCTTTGTCCGCTGGAGCGATTTATCGCATGCGAAAGTACGAGCAGAAAAATATGCCATGTTCTATTTTTTACATAATTCCAATAATTGCTTTGTGTAAAAAAAAAGACAGAGAAAGATTGTTTTACTCGCGTAATATGATCAGGATATTTTCAGCTTTTCAAGTACTTGGATCTTCGAAGGTACATGCATACACCATCAGCCTGTGGGATAGCACTCTGCGCCAACCATGCAGATTGGATTTCGACTTAATAAATGTTCAGAAAGTAGCGCAAACTACTTTATGTAACGAAGATTGAATTGTTTTTAAAATTGAATATATCTCGCAGCATTTCGTAGTCACAGTCCCTCTTTAGTTTTTTTTTTCCGTTTTCTAAGATATCATATAGGCACCACCTAATAATATACGATTTCCAAGTATATTTGGTTGCCGATTTACTTTTTACATTCCGTCTTTTGCTACAAATCAATCTTTAAAATCATGTTGTTCTGTTTATTTTAATATGTAAATTAATAACTCATAGCCTTGCATAGTGGTAAACTGCGAATTAAAATCCGTCTCGCGCGATGAAGGTTCAAATATAATATTCGAGGGACTAAACATTCTCTTGTGGGTCGTTCGTAATTAGCCAACCCGCTTAAAGAAGTCACTTTCAAGATGATCAGCACTTTCCTTTACTTTACTTTACGTTAATATAACTTTATCTACTTATAAAATCTGTTCCTCGTAAAGATTGCTATTTGGTACTTGAATTAGTTTAAAGTTTAAAGTATGTATTGCTTTTTGTTTGGAATGATATCGTTATTACTATGAAAAATGAAAAAAAGAAGAAAAATAGAAACGGCGAAAAGCAAAAACGAACGAACAACGTTTAGACGTTAAGGCAGAAAAGATAGAACTTACACAGTTGCTTATAGCTGTATCGATGTAAGATTACAAGCAATAAGTGAAAGCCTCTTCGAGTGCCTAATGCCATCGTGAAAGTAACTTGAATTTGTAAACCTTATTCTACCTCTGCAGAATACTAGTAGTTCTCTCATTCTTCATCCATTTCTGTACGCAGCTACTGATTGTGCGGCAAAATCACTGGTATAGTTTGCTGCGCTCCAGGGGGTGGTTGCGGTGGTAGGTATTGCATGTGCTGCGGTGGTATCGGTATATGAGGAGGAATTATAGGACACATTATTGGATAGCTTGGAGCATGGCCTTGAGGAGGTGGTGGAGGATATGTGGGTTGTGGAGTACCAGGAGGGTTGTAAGTGCCTGGTGTGTGTGGTGGGTTGGGATTAGCTGGAGAAGGTGTCTGGCTTGGTGGTTGTTGGGCAACGTGTGGGTGTGGATGCGTATGTGGACCCATGTACTGAATGCCAGGGGCCTGCGGTCCTGGTGAGTCATGGTGATGATAAGGTGTAGCCATATGTGGCGGTGGTGGTGGAGCCTGAACCATGCGTACCATCTGTTGATATGCTGGTTGGCCAGGATAAGGCACCTGGAATGGTGGATGCAACGGGGCCGGCGCCATTAAAGGCTGTCCAGTCGCTGCTACCACTTGCATTTGAGAAGCTATGTCTTGCGCGCGATGCTGCGCATGCATCACCGGCACTGAAATAATCACAACGCAATATATTTCCTCTTATAGACATTCTAACAATTAGAAATAATTCTTCTGTTTCTTAACGTGGCACAACAAGTGAACGACTAATTAAGAAATAGAGAATTGAAAATAAAATACGGCGGATACCTAGATACTGACCCTTCCGGAACCTTGTCACCGGTTGAGTCGGCGGTTGGCTGAATGCAGTTGGCGGTTGGCTAGTCATTACGTATGCCGGCATAACCACAGTCGTAGGCATTGTTGCTCCAGTGTATTGTGGTGTTTGCGGAGTGTGTGGTCTACTGGGTGTCGGTGTGCTAGGAGACCGCTAAAATTACACGTTAACATTTACAAATTATTAGTCGATTCTCATTTAACTTATATATATATATATATCGAGAAATCATCAGCTTACCGGTGTGAAAGGTTTTGTGTTTGGATTGAATTCTTTAGCATTTGGATTTAACGTTGACTTTTTGAAAGCCGTGGTAATTTTGTCGACGGTAGGTTCTTGTGGAGTAGTAGGTGTGTTTGTTGGAGTTTGTTGTTGTTGCGTTTGGGGAGGACTGGTGGATCGAACAGGTAACGGGCCTGGTGGTGGTTTACTAGTCACCACAGTTTCTTCTTGAACCGTCTGATTTTGATGTTGCTGTTGTTGCTGCTGCTGCTGCTGCGGATTCGGATGTTGTTGTTGTGGATTCGGATGTTGTTGTTGTGGATTCGGATGTTGTTGTTGTGGATTCGGATGTTGTTGTTGTGGATTCGGATGTTGTTGCTGTGGATTCGGATGTTGTTGCGGCTGCGGCTGCGATTGTGGCGGCGGTGGGTGTTGATGGGCTGCCTGATGATGCGTTTGAGTAATTTGAGACGAAGAATGCGAATCCTGCTGATGTTGGTGCTGTTGCTTTCTCGTTACTGATGGCGTGTCTTGTGCTTGTGCTTCCGCTAATTTGAAATCCGTTGCAAATTGCCTCAAGTCTGAATGCTGATCATCCCTACTGCGCGGTGTTGGAACCTTTAATAACGTATCAATTTCATGTAATTATTTCATTACTTCAATACTCCAAGACAACATGATGATTCATAATTGGGATATTACCAGGGGTTTAAAACAGTTATGATATCGGTTTCGGTTCTTGAAACAGTTATGAAGAACCGATATTCTGAATAACTGTTATAAGGAACCGAAATTTCCGATTATATCGATTTCGGTTACGGTTCTACGGAACCGATATTATATCGGTTATAACGGTTCTAGAACCGTTATTTTTTCGGTTTTAAATCGGTTCCATATCGGGTCTAAAACGGTTCTGGAGTTGGTTTATTTCGATTCGTAAATTGATTCTTATATATTGTTCCGACGAAATTGTTATATTTTTTAACTCTCCGATGGCTGTGCTTGGATTTATTTTGTCAACGCAATTTCAACGCAGACGTCTATTCTTGCTTTAGCCATCATTTCAGTAGCGTATCTGCGTCAATGTTTTGATGTGTAGCTGTTTATTACTCCGTGGCGGAATCGGCTTGACTGTGACAGTGTGAAAGCTTGCGTTTTTTTTAAAGTAACCATGTGGCGCGGATGGGGACGAATGCTCCTATACAATGTATAGGTAATTTGCTCCGCACGCGTAGCGCGGACGCTCCGCTGAACTCTGAAACGGGCCTAACGTAAACAATTTTTAGCTTAAACCAATCATCGCGAGTTGAGATGTTTGAAGAAGCTCTTGACAAAAGACACCCATGGACGGCCATCCCAGAATTGAAACAGTGCGATAAAATAGAAACATTATTTCTGATTTGGATGTCGCAGGATACACAAGTCTCATTTGTGAAGTGCATTTTTAGAAGCAACTACAATTAGAAATTCTAATAATAAGTACAAAATTATTTCTTCAAAATAAATTCTTAATATACAGTAATCTGTAAGCGTAATATCCACTTATTTCAATTCCTGTAAAATCGATGATATAGAACCGAAAAAATAACGGTTCTAGAACCGTTATAACCGATATAATATCGGTTCCGTAGAACCGTAACCGAAATCGATATAGTCAGAAATTTCGGTTCCTTATAACAGTTATTCAGAATATCGGTTCTTCATAACTGTTTCAGTCAGAACCGATATATAACTGTTTGAAACAGTTATTTTCGGAAGCGTTTCAATCCCTGGATATTACCTTTCTATGATCCGATTTATGCGGAACTATGTCACACCGCTGCCCTTCTACGGAATTTTGCTGTTGTAATTGACCGTGTTGTTGATGCGACGATTGTTGCTGCTGCTGCTGGTGAGACGCAGCAACGTTCGTTTGAGGAAATGGTGCTGGTGGCGCCTTGTCAGCTTGATACACTTGTTGTCTGCCAGGACGTTCTCGTTTGTCTGTGTTTATCTTAGATGGCGGTGGTTGCTGTTGTTGCGGTGGGAAACTCACTTGTGATATAGGAGTAGCTTGAGATTGTTGTTGTGTCTGTTGCATCACAGGTACTGTGCACGCAATAACATTTCGTTAAATACATGAAATCTTCGATACATGAAATATCATTTACTAGCTTAAAGTACCCGGCGTTGCCCGGGTAAAACATCGATTATCACGGAGTGTCAAGGGGGTGAAATAAGGGGGAAAGGGTGGTATGTCCAGATTTCATAGTAGCCTATATTTTCCACAGGGTTCTAGACAGTAATTATGCAAAATTTGGTTCAGATCGGGTAAAAAAATCGGGATAAAAAGTATCCCGTATGTTATTCCTGGTCCTAGATTACGTATATTCAAAATTTCAAAAAGATCCGTTTCGTAGTTGCGACGTGATTGAGTAACAAACATCCAAACACACTTTCGCATTTATTATATTAGTAGGATAGTAGGATGATTGTATACCTGGTGGTGCTGGCTGCGATGTTGATGGAGGCACAAATGGCGGCGGAGGATTATTATACGTGACCACCACTCCACTAGGTGGCATTCCCATATTTAACGGTACCGGATGTTGTACCGAAGGATGAGCGCTTTGCATTCCAATAGGAAGGTTAGAAGATGGGGGAATGTTTACATTCACATTGGACGGAGGTTGCTGATTAAATACATTCTTATTGGTGGTTGCAGGTCCTGGCGAAGGTGGGGGTTCGGTAGATCTTATTAACTTTCCAGTATTTCCATTTTTCTTCTTCAGGGGTGGTGGAATATATTTACCCTCGTTGGGTCTCACCTAAAATGATGCGTCATTAATAGAAGATAGCTAATTCCACGATCTGTTAGATAGTCATGACAATAGAGCAATAAACTGCACCACAGCTGCGAATCTTTCCTCTTCGTCGCCGTTTTCGAGCTCCAATCTGGCTTTGTGATTCGGCTGCGATTCTATCTCATTCGCTATCTCTGCAGCCTTCTGCTCTTGTTCCTTGTAATCTTTCGTATCCTTTCTCTGAAGTGGGAAAGTATAAGCAGCTAAGGTCGGTTCGTAGGTGGTTTGAACTCCATACTTTTGTTCATTTTTACGAAACATGTCGTTGGCGTCCCACCCATTCTGAAAGAAAATTCGTCACCCGAGTTCCGGAGTGTTCCAGTTAAATGTTTATACGTACTTCCGTCTCCTTTACGCGGCAAATACTCACGGTAGTGCCGTCCAATTCCAGATCGTCCCCGTTCATAGTGGCAGGCGGAGCATCCCAAGGCTCTAATTCTTTTTCGCCAATCACACCGTTGTATTTACTAATAGCAGCGTCCGTTTGGAATGTATCGCGTATAGCATAGTCTAGATCGACATCCTTGGCAGACATAGTAATGATATCTTGTGGCTTAAAAATTAATTTCTCTACTACGCTTTCTACGCTTATCTTCCCCGAACCTTCTACGCGATGCGCCATTTCTAAGACAACATCGAACTGACAGGAGAACGTGCGAAAAATACCTTCGTATACCGAGCCATTCAGCGTTTGAATCTGTCGTAACAATAGAAAGTTACCGTAATGTTGTATCATAAAGTGCAGGAAAACTAAGGGGCGAGCAGTTATTTCATATCGCACATAGCCACGTCTGCCGCTAAGTGGATATATGATGAAATAACGCGTTACATACTGTTATACCCAGGGCCCATCGTTACTTAGTAATATCTTGTTATATTCGTTTTAGTAATATCCGAGAATTCGGATCCATTTGTTTGTGAAATAAGTTTTGGATACCTGTACAATATTGCCAACGTGGCTGGTTATCGCATGCATGAAGTGGGCGTTGTTATATACACCTTCAGCGGCGACGCATCTCTCTTGTGGGCCTCGGGCACGTGGGGATCTAGAAATAAACTGGCGCTTGTAAAGAGGTTTGTAAGGAACGTTTAAAACGGACGACGAGGAAGGGCTCTAGTAATTTCGATATCATAAAGACGCGGGGGGGGGGGGGCGGGGGGGGGGGGAAGTAAAGGAAACAAAAATGAGGCACCTGTTGGTATTGGAACGATTCTTTCTTTTGCTATTCATTTTGCCACCCGACGAGGATTCTTCGCCAGTGGTTGGTGGATTTCTGCCGCCGGTTTGTTGCGGGCCTTCTCGTTTCCTAGTGGGGACCGGAATTTTGACTAATTTCCCAGTAACTGCTTAACGTCAAAAAAATATTTCGCGATCCAACGTCCCGATACTGGGGGTATGTCGAGTGGTATTGAGTTTCGCGAGCTGCTCGTTAGATAGCGGAGCTTTCAATTCGAAATCTTGTTCGACCCCAGAACGATTGACAGGAGGCCGTACTGGCCGTAACAACTATCAACATTCACGATCGGTTTTCGAATCACGATCGTTTATAGGTTATGCGCCAATGGTGTGGTTACTTAAGCACACTCGTCCGCGAAAGTTAAGGTGTGCGTGACTTTCGAGTTTTGACTGGCACAGACGCGAAAGTGCGAATAAAGGAAGCAGGAACACTTGGTATTCGTTGGTATTCGTGGAGACGAGACGAGACGTACGGGGGAACACGGTGTCTGCCCGAGCCCGACACACCGAGGTATCTTGCTGCTGCGTGACGTAACGCCGTTCTCCTTGCGCAGGAAATCACCTTTCTGCAATTTCCCGCCGACAGAGTTCTGAAACGAACGATGATAGCCCCCAAGTGTGATTCTCCTCACGATAGCTATTATATTTCTATTTAATTAATGAACATGTGGTAAACGATAAAACTTAGCACAAGTCGCCCGATCAGCCTGATCCGGTGACTGTCGGATACAGTCGCTACCTAGCGAGAAATTCACCAACCTTTCGATAAAGATCATCCGCAATTCCCTCACGACTCACGAGCTTAGAGCAACCCATTTTCATAGCGCGTTGCCGATGCTCACGGCGGCCTTAGAGCGGCCCACGGCCACTCACGGCTGATTTCCAAATGAAAATGCATCTTTAGTCGTCACTTTTCTTTTCTATTGTTCCCCTTTAATAACCTATCTCCGCCAATCTCCGCCAATCTCTGCAGCCCCGCAGCCCAGCAAGAATGCCTCAGAACCGCAATTAATTCCAGATTTTCCGTTTTCTAACTTTCATTTCGTTCCGCGGTACATACAATTTATTAGCCGATTATTATGAAAGCTAACGTCGCGTCACGTTAACGCACAAGTAAGTATAAGCACATGCATACATGCCAAGTAAAATATATGGACGAACAGATATTCTGTCCGTTTGTAATTATTTAAATTTCCTAATGCCATGCGTCAACGCACAGGTATATGCATAATGATCATTAGATCTCCAGATATATACATACGTATAGGTTCTTTAATAACATTATGCTTAAACATCGATATTCCGACAGAGAATCAGCGAAATAATCGGACACGGTTTAGCCGTTTAGCGTCATGATCGATTACTATCAATAAATGATATCATTAGATCGGTTACGTTACGAGTACAGCTTTTCGGGTGTAGTTATAGATAATTCCAAATAGAATATATAGGCACCAAACAAACGCTTTATTTTTAATTAATCGTGCTCAATTGCTGTAAACACGTTTACGTCGTTTACGTTGATTGAAATTTCCATACACATCTCTATCGGCATCGTCTTCGTTGTACATGGTGTGCAATTTTCGAATGATATTCCTTGTCCTGTCAGAGATGAAATTGTCCACTTGACCCAAGATGTTTACGCATCGAATTATCCACTCGAACCCCCTGTTTATATTATCCGCTCGGCGAGTCCGGCCATCCGATACTCTCGACACGCTGCTCGAAATCCTTTCCCGGATGTTTTTACGTTCCTTTCCGAGTACCTCCTCGGAACTCGTCAATACCGCCTGGCAAGAAAGTTCAGTCACGAAACAGCTTTTAGATGCGAAGGAAAACCAAGTGTTCCACTCACCGTAGATATGATGAAAAGCAATAGCAGCAGCAACCGCAGCACCGTTAATATATTCATTTTCTCGAAAACGATATTACATACTTACAATTGGTATGTATGTACAGTCTGTTTGACGAAGAATGATTACAAATCACTGTCACCGTTCGATTAGCTCGTCGTCAATCCCCTTTGGAATGGGAAGACGAACGTTACCGGTCCTCGAATAAAAGCAAAGTAGCAAAGGATTACTGTACGAGTGTACACTGTACAAGCGTGGGCATTTGGGCAGCAGTCTGTAGGGAACTTGTTGCAATGCTTAAAAACGGTGGTTCCAGCTGCCCGAAAATTCTTGGGTGGAAGCAATGTGCGCTTAGCGCTGACTACACCTTCCCCTCCAACGTATTCTACATTCTGAAATATCGAGTAATCCGCTTTGCAAGCGCAAATGTTATTTCGCAATGGATTTTCGCAAAGCCCAGTGGACATGATTGCCACATCACCGTTCTCGTTAACGTTACATTACCACTATCGTATGCATCATACATCGCAACGCGCCTTATCGAGACTCTATGGACTCTACGTTCTACAATTATATATACATATATATGTAGTATGTACATAGATGCCTACGGTGTAGAATTTGGTCCGCTTCAAACGTTGAACGTTCGGAGAACAGAGCGATAAAACGGGGAGACGAGGAATGTGTATTGGTTGTATTTAACTTATATGATTACATTTGATACATAAGGCAATAACATAGTATAGTATAGACTATAGATGATGAAACGTCTATTGATAGGAATCGCAAGAGAATCCTTGTCATTCGTACTCATTAAAACGCAACGGTTTAATGTTCAACGCGTGATATTTCGTTTAGCTTTTCGTAGCAGCGGTTTGCTGGAGTTGGTTATTAAGATTCTGCGTCGCCTGTACAGCAATGTCGACCGCCTGTTTCGTGATTTTGGCTAAGTCTTCCTGGATCTTTACAGAGTGCTGACCCAAAGATTTGGCGGCGGTGTCGGATTCTTTGAGCACCACCTGAACTCCTTGTTGGAATTTGGCCTGCAAATCGGCCACCTGTTCCTGAGCGTTCGGAATTCCGCTGTTAATATCCTCCACGACCTTGTTCAGTTTAACTTTAACGTCGTTCCACATCGATTCCAACTCAGGACGTTTATTTTTCACCTGAAAAAAAAGGAAAGCCCTTGAAAGTTGTCTTCGCTTCTTTATGTTTATAAAAACGCGTGCGTCCGTTTGATTGCGATTGAGAATGTCGGTTTAGACTTTACGGCTAACGCGTTTACCTCTTCGGTCATGTTCTGCATGTACGTTTGGACGTTGGCAACGAAGTCTGTGCTTTGCTGCTTCACGGTTCTAATGATGGTCTCCTGGTCGGGCAGGTTCAGTTGTTCCTGGATTTGTTTGGTCAAGTTATTGATGTTGGCCTGGGCCTGACCGATGAAGTCGGTCAATTGCGATTCAAAAGTTGTTTGGGAATTGGTAGTGGTGGCCGGTGGCGCGACTTTGGCCTCGGACAGGACCGCAACGGCCAACACGATCGCTAAAATCCTCTTCATGTTTCTCTTCGGCTCTCGAGCTAGCCAACAACAACTCTGCCAAACAACTAGAAAGTAACTGACGTATCAGCCACGCAAGCTACCACTTTTATAGGCGATCCTTATCAAGGGTGCACGAGGGCACATTGTCGTTTATCTTGCTACATACTCGCATCCATACATACATGTGACCAGCATGAGTTGTGATTCTTGCATCCCTCTCGAAATTCTTCGCAAATAAACTGCTATCGAGTTTCTCGAAATTTTTCGATTCTTTCTAAGTAGCTACCTATATGTGGGGATAATCGACAGTAGGGTGCGAAAAAGAAGATTAGTCGTGAGAACTCGATAGCACAGTTTTCACGATTAGACCATACTATGTATATTAGGGTGGCTCTTATTTTCAATTTTTGAATTTTCATCGGGGCACCATCCAGAAGAGTTCCAAATAATTAAAAAAAAATCTGTGTAAAGTTTCAGCTCGATCGGATAACGGGAAAGGTTGCCCCTGGGCCGTTAAACATTTAAATCATTATTTAACAGCTCGCGAAGTCGATTTTATATAAGGTCTTCCAAGTTATTGATTAAATCAAAAAACATGTCAAACAAAAGTTATAGATCCGGACAAGGAGCATCTTTTTTGGTGTATTACTATTTTTCGTGCGACAAACGGTTTTCGAGAAAAATCCGAAAAACTAAAAAAAAAAACTTTTTTTTTTCAAATTTTGAAAGTTTAAATGCTTCTAGAACGCTTTTTATTTATGAAGATGAACAAAAAAAATGGAGTTTTTATTTTCGAGGACTATTTTTTAAACATTTAAGGAGGGGGCATATACCGAAATATGCAAACAAGATAAAAACAAATTTCTTCTTATTTTCAGTGTTTGATATGTGATGAATGTTTCCTGAAAAGTTGGGGTCGAAATTCGCAAAAATATCGGAAATATACGCATTAGAAGTCAAGTATGCTCATTGGTGGCAGAGACGTAACAGCATTAACCTTTAGGGTTGAAAATGAAAAATACACATTTCTAAAAAAGTCGAACATGAAATCTTGCACTTTTTAGGCAATAAAAAAGAAACTATGAATCAAATAATATATCCACGCCGTCACAAAACTGAGTAACAGTGTTTCAATAGCCATGCAAAATTTGAAGTAAATCGGTTGAATAGTATTCGAGTAATCGTGGGTAACATGCTAGAAAATCATGATATCTAGAAAAATGCATTTGAATACCTCACTTCTGACGTCTATATCTCCGATATTTTTGCGAATTTCGACCCCAACTTTTCAGGAAACATTCATCACATATCAAACACTGAAAATAAGAAGAAATTTTTTTTTATCTTGTTTGCATATTATATTTCGGTATATGCCCCCTCCTTAAATGTTTAAAAAATAGTCCCCGAAAATAAAAATTCCATTTTTTTTGTTCATCTTCATAAATAAAAAGCGTTCTAGAAGCAACTTTCAAAATTTGAAAAAAAAAGTTTTTTTTTTTAGTTTTTCGGATTTTTTTCGAAAACCGTTTGTCGCACGAAAAATAGTAATACACCAAAAAGATGCTCCTTGTCCGGATCTACAACTTTTGTTTGACATATTTTTTGATTTAATCAATAACTTGGAAGACCTTATATAAAATCGACATCGCGAGCTGTTAAATAATGATTTAAATGTTTAACGGCCCAGGGGCACCCTTTCCCGTTATCCGATCGAGCTGAAATTTTACACAGATTTTTTTTTAATTATTTGGAACTATTCTGGAAGGTGCCCCGAAGAAAATCTTGAAAAAAATTTTTACCAAGAGTAATTAAGAGCCACCCTAATGTATATAGGCTAGGGTGGAGTGAAAAAAACTTTTTTTCGATGATCAAATTCTAATAGTGCGGAAAAGTTGTCTACTTGGCCCAATGAAACGTGTAAAAAATTTCAGCTCGATCGGATAATTTCTTCTGTGTGCACCAAAGGCCTTAACTTTCAAAATTTTAGTACAAAACTTAAGAAAGTGCAACTTTCTTCAGTTGATGGATTGTACCTTTTTTTTTACCCAGGACTATATTTGTTGCGTAAAGGAAGCAAAGAGACACCCGTGGCTGGTTTCGGAACGATAGGACCGGCCTGTCGGCACTGTAAACTATAAAAAAATGCAACTCTTCGTTGACTTTCCTGACGGAACAAGTGGCCCAGAACCCACCACGAGGAGGTAACTGTACGTCGGGCTCCTTGTTTTTTGTATTTTATATTTTTTTAAATAATTTTATTGTTTTTTTTATGTATTTTGTATTTTATATATTTTTTTTTTTTTAATTTTAAGTTTTGTACTAAAAGTTTGAAAGTAAAGGTTCTCACTTTGGTGCTCACAGAAGAAATTATCCGATCGAGCTGAAATTTTTTACACGTTTCATTGGGCCAAGTAGACAACTTTTCCGCACTATTAGAATTTGATCATCGAAAAAAAGTTTTTTTCACTCCACCCTAATATAGGCACACTCGGGAGTAGGTACATAATGTAAAACGGTCCGAGACGGTTGCTGGAAACTACTTTCGTATTACCAGATATAAATTAGTTACTGGTTCCGAAGGCACGGCTACTTGGCTGATACTCTAGAGTCTAGACTCTAGACTTTAGAGTTAAAGTTCAAGGCATCCTGATCGAAATTATCTCGAATTTTGTGTCACCGTTCTCCTGTCTATCTAACATGTTACACATCACCTTATTAACAGTGAAGCATTGGAATATGTATCTACACGCCTTACATACCTATTGTGTAGATGCGACAGGAAAACAGAGCTAACGAGCATTTGGATTTCTCAGTAAGAAATATCGCATGATTTTACAAATCAGATGGTACAGTAGCGCGCTTGAAAGACAAAAAAAAAATTATGTGCATATACAACGAGATACCTACATACACGTACCTATAGAATAATCGGGCTTTCGATCTTTGAAACTTGTTTGTAAATACGGTTTCTTGTAAGTGGTTGAGTCAAGGGGGCAAGGTTCTACGGAAAAGTCTACAGAATCGATGAACTTGTTGATTCTATTAGTGCTGTGTAGCATTCGAGGACACAAAGTCGTTTGTCGTTTCTTCCCAAGTCCACGCGGTGCAGTTTCTTATCTACGCATGTGCTGACGATCGTCAAATAGAAAGAAGGGGTCTTGACCCATCGCCATCTGAATTCTGCCATCCGACTATGCGTGTATCAACGCTTTCCCCCGATTTTCACTCTAGGTATGCTTACCTTTCGTTCGTACGCCAATCGACAACAATTAATAGTAGATATAATAGGTACATATGTATCTATACCTAACAGAGGAGTCTTTCCCATCACCATTTTAACATTTCATCGAGGCTCGTACAGTTCTCGGCATCTCATTCAATGCAATTACTAATTACTCTCAGGGTTAACATCTAATCGCGGAATCTTGAAGATCTGCGTGCTGCCGCGGTCGTTTATGTAAATCTTTCATTTATTGAAACGTTTGAGGGATAAATATTAAAGATACACGAATCTTTGGGATGAGTTCGGATACACGAATCTTGGTCTTTTATTTCCATTTTATATATATTTTTTAGCGTTGCGCATACATTATATAACAGTGATGATCGATTAGTCGCGATACAAATAACTAACACTCAGATAAAGTAAAATGAAGTTTCTTTTTATCGTATCTGGATGTCCGTGTCAAAGTTGACGCCGCCTTCGAGAAACATGCATATGTAGCTAAGCACGCGTCCACGCATACTTACACAATTAATCGCGACGAAAACAGACACTCCGTTACGTGTTTGAGAATTAAGAGAACGAGTGGATTTTATTAAGCAGCGTAGTTGTACTCGAGGTGTAGGTATGTAGGTACTGTATGTAGATCTGTACATATAAATGGATAGAAAAAAAAATTACATCAGGCGCCCGGATTGGATTTTAATCGCGTATTAGGTACTCGTGCATGGGCACAGCCGCGCACAGACTGCACGATTAGTCATTAAACTTGTCTCCAATCTTCTCGGCTTCCTTGCGAATACTCTCACCGCCTTGATTCAGAAGTGATTTGGCTCTCTCGAGGGCGTCGTTCACATTCGGATCGTTCATGAGCTTTTGCACTCGGTCCCCGATCGCATCTTTTGCGTTATTCCATATTTCCTTGGTCTTCTCCGCGATCCGGTCGAAGTCGCTGCCCGTAGGCTGCTGCGCTGCATCTTGCGGCAACGGGTTTGCCTAAAAGATAACATATAAATGATCGGCAAAATAACCCGTGGTCGCTTGCTTCGATCAAATGTCACCGATCAAATTTCCCAAGTGTCGAGTTGTCGAGTATGATACGTATGTATGTAAGTAAATACCTGGAACGTGTAAAACAGGCAGGCGAGGAGAACACCGAAGAGAAGAAGTCGGGTCATATTGCGATCTTACGATTAGTAATATCTGTTATATGTATTCGGACCGGAACGGACTGAGGTAGTTTCTGTCGGAGGAGCGGCAGTAAACTGCTCAGCTAGAAGCCTCGCCCGAACAGTGCAACTACGATAAAACGAATTAAGATCAAAGATCAGATAAATAACCACTTGAGGCTTTGAACCTACAACCTATGTACACGCACCTACGTAGTACGTACTTATACTTGTACGTTATTCTCGATTCTTTACTGTCGCCAGCAGTTCATTGACAATGAGTCCTCTGTAGCTTCGCACTGCCTCTTCTACAGTTCGCGCTTGCCGCTTGCAAAACTAAAACTGCTCGCCGGCCGTACAGCCGCTTTTATTAATCCGCGTCGCGTCATGAATTGCGTTTTTTGCAATAGATTATCTTTGCTTCCCGGACATTATGTAATCCCTGCAACACCGTTCCCACAGCTTTTTTTTTTACAATACACGAATCTATTTGTCAGTATCGAGTCGGGAGTAGGGCATGGCAAAATCCATCACGGTCGCTCCATCGCCGTTCGAACCATTTCCGGCCACTTTAGGCAGAATTTTAGGCAATGTCTTTCAACAGTTTCACTTTCATGCTTTCACAGCCGTGCGTAAAATTCCCCGAAAGCAATTTTAATGTTGGTCTTTGCCCTTGTCTCCTTTCGATAGTTCTTCGGTTCTTCAAACCCAACGAATCCTCGATACGAACGAAATTCTGAATTCCAGTAACAAAATACAATTGACTATATTTAGCTTCATCCTTGAATCGCTGGTGGAATATTACCGCAATATACTGGTTGCTACGATTCCATCGTCGTCTTACCGTACCGATCGAAACTCTTCATATCCATCGCCAGCAAAATCTTCAATTCCCAATGCTCGCGCGATTACGCAACGACGCGTAACGCTGGCGAGATCCCTGTAAAAATCGTTGACAATGTTTCCAAGAATTAAACAAGCTCCTTCTCCAGCAATAAATAGCAGCTTTATTTCGATAGGTTCACAAATAAATTAATAATTCTAGAATGTAAAAAGCACGCATCGATATTATAAACAGCTGATTCAATTACACACCTACATATGTACATACATGAAATTGGAACGTACTACGGCAACAACTAGACGCGCAGATTAGATCTGGGAAAACGTTAGCTCCGAGAAAGCAACTGCAATTCTTGCCGGCATATCGGATTGCGCATATCTCTGGATCGAAGATGCCAAATCTTCGCCGGACCCTGAGAACTTGGGGACATCGATTTCAACTTGTACACATTGAAACTAATCGGGCTAACCGTGTCTACTACGCGTCCCGTTAATACTAAACCGTTGGTCGGAATGATAATTACCACATCACCGGGCGTTAAAGCAACATTACCTAAGGCCGACGATATTTCGTCGCGAGGAAACTGCAGGGGAAACTGCAAGCCCGCGTCGCCATTCAGAACGTTATTAAGATTCGACACAGAGGGCAGAGAAGCCACCGCACCGCAGGGATTAGCAAGTTTCTTCTCGGCTATATTCGGGGATAACGCTGATCCGCTATTACCGTGCTGCAGTCGTTGCAGATGCGGGTAGAGATGTTGGTAAAAGGAAGCGATCTTTCGAGGGAAATTAAGGAAAGTGTTGGTAACGCGATAACTTGGCTGCGAGGCTTCTTCCTCCAAAGGAGTTTCTGAAGCGTGAGCCGAGAGGTCTCTTTGAAAACTTGCTACTTGCGGAGCTAACAGAAGTGATTGCGAACTCGGCTGAGCAATCGATAGCGTCGATTCATTGTACGGGGCACTATCGGGAGATTCTATGGAGCCTAAGGGGTTTGTTTCCCGGGGGAATGATTCCGATTGCGGTGTGTCGATACCGTCGACAGAGGAGTCGTTTTCAACACTTTCCGCCCCGGAAAACAACGGAAGTGGCGGTAACAATGGAATGATAGCATCCGAATTGCCCTCGTCTGGAGAATTTTCTGCTGCCTTACTCGGAGGGGAATATGTGAATTCGGGCGGATCGTCGTAGGTCTCGGTTGCAGGAGCGTCTGGAAGCAGCTGATCGTATTTGTCAGCTGCCGAATTCCTATACGGGGGCAATGCGTTGGGTCCGCGATTGAACGGTGACATATCAGTGGTAATCGGTGAAGGAGGTGGTATAGCTTGTTGTAGAGGTGCCGAGAATAATTTCAACGATGGGAACGGCTCGTTGAACGTCGGATTATTTGTCAAAGACGAGCCAAGGCTAGAGGGCTCGGCATTACTCGCCGACCATTTCGGCTGGAACGGAAATGCATTTGTTATGCCGTTTCTAACATTTGATACTAAATAATCAGGTGACCTTTGATACTGCGGCTGCATGGCAGATGCTTCCAATCTGGCTATTACGGATTGAGGTATCGAACTTTGCATCCCAGCATTTACGGAGCTAATATCTGGAGGAGGTAAATCCGGAAAGACCGGGCAGCCGTTTTGCCCGTTCGTTTTCTGCCCCATCCACGTAATGCCTGGAATGTCTGGAATATCTGGAACATCTGGAACGACTGGAACCATCGACGAAGGTCCTTCTCCATTTTCCGCAATGGGAGCCTTACAAGTGTTTAGAAAGGAATTTCCTATGAAGGATGGAGCAAAGCCAATAGTTTGCGGAAACCCGGAAGCATAGAACCCGCAGTAAAAGCCGCGCACAGTATCCGCGAATGTTTTTAAAAGAACCGCGAATCGATAAAACCATTCAGGAGTGGAGAGTTTTTCGAACAGAAATTTCACCATTGAAACCACCTCCGACAATAAATGCAACCCTTCCTCGAGAGAACTCGGCGAATATTCGTAAAACAATTTCAATAGGATTTCTTCCGCTACAACAATTATCTCACCGAGCTCTCCTAAAATATCCATATCTACACTTATGCCGTGATGCGGTCCGAGGTCGATGGTAACTCCTCGGATGTGAGAGACGAATTTTTTAATGGCGATTCTCAATACGGCCAAAGTCTCGCGAATGCTAGATAGAGGGATGCAGTTTTTTATGCTGTCGAATAGAAGCAGGAGGTTCTCCGAATCCTCGAAGAATACCTGCAGACGCCCCAGACTCTGCTCCATGATTTCGAACAGACTTTCGCCGAGTAGAATGTTGCGTAACGAGAACACATTCTGCACTTCGCCTTCCGCTATGTTGAACGGTAACGGTAGCTGCGGTAGAAATTCAGATTTCAAATTTTTACCGGCCAGTGCCAAGTGGTGGAGCAGCCTATTTGCTTCGCAGAAGATCTCGTGGATAATCACTCCGGATCCGAACTGGTGGCCAAAGTTTAAAGCTTCCTCGTTGCAAGAACAACCTTGCAGTGAACAGAAGCGTGTGCCGGGAAATTCGTCGGGCAACCATCCTGTTGTATGACGTTTCGGCAACTTGATCGCTTCACCTGCATCCTTCTAAAAGCATTTAAGTTTCCTCAGCGTGCTCGCCTGTTTACTTACAGCATCAATTGCACCAATGATTAACGATAAACTGTACCTGCTTTATATTTCCCAAGATTATATCATTTATATCCGACACGGACAGGCCTCTGGCGTCGGGCATCTAGGGTGGTTGCGAGACAGAGAGTAGGTATACATAGGTATTTGTAATAAGCAGGGACTCCTACCGGTACGTAAAATACCGGTATTATACCGGTATTTTTCGGTTGTATCTTCGTCTGAGACTCAATACCGGTATAACGCTCATACCGGTATTTCGCTATACCGAAACCGATATCATACCGAAATAGATAAATACCGAAAACAAAAGGTTACCGGTAACCGAAATAAATACCGGTATTTTTTCGGTATTCTTTTCAGTAACATGGTAGGTTTCGGTGTTCACCGAGAAGAGTACCGAAAAAATACCGGTATTTATTTCGGTTACCGGTAATTCCGAAAACCGATTGTTTTCGGTATTTATCTTTTTCGGTATGATATCGGTTTCGGTATTTATCTTTTTCGGTATGATATGGATTTCGGTATAGCTGTATTGGCGAAATACCGGTATGAGCATTATACCGGTATTAAGTCCCTGGTAATAAGTGAGAAATAATGTAATCGCTACCTTTTCACTCCACTGCAATTCATTGTTCGGGGTATTTGCGTCGTCTAGAATAGTAGTTGCCGTAGGCAGAGTTGTCTCCTCCGTCGACGTCTGAAGAGACTGCACGGATCCTGGATCGTCAGATGGATCTGCTCGATCAGATGGTAACGACGAATCTTCTATGCCTGTGGTTTCGCTAACTGCTTCCGTCCCGTTAGCTTCATTATCATTTGCAGAAACGAAACTAAGAGTGGCGAGTAGTAGCACGCAGGAGAGACAGATCGCCGAACGGTCGTTCCTCATTCTTCCCACAGGTAAAAAGACTGATTGATTCCAATCGGCGAGGACAGCCTCATATACTCGCAGAATTGATATCCCCTTTCAACAGAGAGCACGCAGATCGTGCGAAACTTTGGCAACAATTGAGATTACGAATCGATACGATAGCAAAGCTTCTGCTTCTTCGGGCAGAAGCTCCTTCTTAAATTATCCGTCTCGATTTAAGGGAATTCGTAAACCTAAACGAGCACGTATTTCGCTTCGTCTGATTATTCGTACGCGTTCTATGTCAATCAGGGACTCCTACCGGTACGTAAAATACCGGTATTATACCGGTATTTTTCGGTTGTATCTTCGCCTGAGACTCAATACCGGTATAACACTCGTACCGGTATTTCGCTATACCGAAACCGATATCATACCGAAATAGATAAATACCGAAAACAAAAGGTTACCGGTAAGGTAAATGTCCCAATGGCGAAACAGTTAAGGAAGCAGTTGAAATGATTGCATTTTTTTTTATATTTAAATAGTATAAAATTATAACTAAATATAATTATTCGAAAGCGTAAAATTTCTACTTTCACATAGCGTAACAAGAATCTACATTTGTTAAAGCAAAAGTTTTAAATTAATTAAAACATGAAACTGTTCATATGGCCCAGTAATTAAATAAAATTCATAGCGTGTCCCAGTCATTAATTAACAGTGTCCCAATTATTGAATATGTATTTAATTTAACTATTTCTATCAGTTAATGAAAAGAAATCAACTGACTGTAGTTCTTCTTCTTTATCTTTTTTACCTTCGGTATGACTTTATGTCTGAAAAAGTTAAAAAATGATTAAAAGTATATTATAAAAGTTTAGGTTATGGTAATATTATAACGAGTATAAGATTAATTATCCTAATAATTCTTAAACACTATTATATTTTTGTCTAGTTATTATTAACGTAAATATATAGGATACAAAAAATACTTACTTTGGTACAATAAATATTTATAATTTTATAACTACTGAACACTGACGTCTGTAACACCGCGGTTAAACAACCATTGAACACACGTTTAATGATTGGTACGTGTCATGTTACCGTGTACTAGTGGATAAACGCAACAATTTCAATATTAAAAACAAAAAATTATTAAAAGATCCAATTAATTTTAAATTCTTCAATGTATAATAAATCCAAAACAACTGTATAATTTCAAAAATTATAAAATAATAATTAATTACAACCTTAACAAAAATATTCTCGCGCTTGCTTGAGCCCATTAGGTAAGAAGCGAGATTGAAACTGTTGAAGCTTTACTGTACAATAATATTTTTGTATGATATAACTATTCAGTTATGTAAGCTTATAATTGTATCTATATAAAGCTAATACATTTTGCAATTATATTTCGAACAGTTTAAACGTTGCAAATTAGTAAAACTATTATTATTAATAAAATTTCTTCTCAATTTTTAATTATTGGGCCATGTTTAAGGACTGGGACATTTACCTTAACCGAAATAAATACCGGTATTTTTTCGGTATTCTTTTCAGTAACATGGTAGGTTTCGGTGTTCACCGAGAAGAATACCGAAAAAATACCGGTATTTATTTCGGTTACCGGTAATTCCGAAAACCGATTGTTTTCGGTATTTATCTTTTTCGGTATGATATCGGTTTCGGTATTTATCTTTTTCGGTATGATATCGGTTTCGGTATTTATCTTTTTCGGCATGATATCGGTTTCGGTATAGCTGTATTGGCGAAATACCGGTATGAGCATTATACCGGTATTAAGTCCCTGATGTCAATTGATCATTTCCTTTATATTCGATTCAACGCTCTAGCGACTAAACAGTGACTGTAATAAAACAGTGAAAGGTTTAAACGGATCATAGGTACTTGGTTTGGTCGAGGAGTAAATCGATTTTATTCATCTCCCCCTCTCACACTCTCTCTCTCTCTCTATCATATTTTCATAATAGCGAATAATTTATATAACTTTCATATTTGTTAATTAACTGAACATGGACACGACGATGACTGATGGCACGCAGGTACGAGTATCCTATCGACCCGAGATACGAGACCCTTCAGCCGGGGAACGCATCTCTCTTCGGATCGCTCGCAAGTAATTCTACAGAAGGGAGAAGAAAAAACAGCACAAGTCAGTTAGATTCGCAAGTACGAGAATTGGGGAGTCGGGGGTTTTTATAAAATAGTGATGATGGAAATTACTGTTTGGTCGTGACTGGAACATCCACCGCAAAGTCGTAATTGCGCGGAAGGGGTGGTGGGTTAGCCGCGGGAGGCACGTAGCTGTTGTACGCGTAAGATTTCCCTCGCAAAGGGTCCTCTGTTGCGATCAGTTTCGATAACGATTCAGTAGCACACGGCACTTGAATGGCAATTGGGTATTCGACGGGACGTGGCGGCTGTACATACATGTCCGAAACAACCCTAAGATCCAGCGACACAGGTACCTTGACTTCTTCCGCGGGCGGTTTCGGCCCCTGATGGTGTTTCGTGAAAAGATTATACTCACAATAAGCATGCCTCGAGCAGCCTCGACCGATTAAAAGTGCGAAGTTAATAGACGCTAATTTGTACCTCGATCTTGATCGGCAATTCGCGTGGTTCGACGCAGGGTTCGCCGTACGTCACTATCTTGGCTCTATCGTCAACATAACTGCAACAACTTTCTAAATACGTGATTGCACAGAAAGCGATGAAAATCCAAATCCTTGCTCCCGAACTCATCTCGCTGCATCTGCTGGTTGCAATCTCGCGTTCTTAATATATGCCCATTAAAAGCGCTTCCTCTTCCTGTTTGCCGACAGATCGTCCAGTCAGGCCGAGTACAAGTTTCGCAATTTTTCAGTATAAAGGAAGCGAGGCGACGGGAAACCCATGATTCTTGTTTAAAAAGAAATTTGCGCAATTCTCGTACGTGCCGAAGCGGCTCCGAGAGTGTTTACGAAGAATGAGATGAAACGCACGTACCTCTGGTTGCGAGTTGAAAATATAATCGCGTTGTACCTACACATCCATCAGCACGGAAAGTCATAACGCGGTATTACCGAACCGTATAGTTTGTAGGTAAAGTAAATCGTTGGCGTCGGGTTGGGAAACATTCGGGTGCGATGCACCGATTCAAAAGATCATCGCGAGGCGCAAAAACGCTTCGTACAGGCGATACCGGTTAATATCTTGGGTCGGGCGGTATCGACGTAAAACAGAAGGCCCAAGTTTAACAAGAAAGAAGAAATAAGAGCGTAAGATACATGGCCGGAAGGTCAAAGTCACGCGTACGGCTAAGTAAGTAAGAACGAACGGGGAGACGTGATTAGAAAAACGAAAAGATAAAAGAGAGAAAGCAAAAGGAGAAGGAGAAGGAAAGCGCAATGGTGGTTCTTTAAATAGTGACGCGCGCGTTCTATCTACAGAATACAGATACAGACATTATAGTTCTTTCAAGACAATCATCATGGTCTGCCATGTGGTGCCCGTATGAAAAGTTTCCCCTTACCCCGCACTCTAGAAAGAGTGGTTCACGAGGTGCTGACAGGTTCGCTTAAACTACGGAAGTCGAAGCCGAAGGAACATCGTAAATCTCCACGTACCCAAGTACAGCAAAGCCGTAACAAACACCGTTAAATGTTATCCTCTTCTCCTCCAAATTATCAATCACAAGCGATTCGTAATTCCACAAATCTTTCGAATCTATTCCGACTCCGTTCTTTTCAGCAATAAAACTCGCCGCTTTATTTCATTTCAAATAGAATTTACGCGATTCTGGGCTATGACTGTGAGACATAAACGAAATGTCTAAACACTCTAAACGGAACGAAAGATCCACGTCAGCGCGAGTCACCAGATCATTTGTGGAATCATGCGTCTCGATTAATATACAATATAATTAAATTGCTGCAAGTTGACGAACTTTCTTGTTAACGCGCAGAACGTAAGTAGCCAAGAATGTAATATGCAAATCAACCAGTTAATAAATCTATTATTAATTAAGTAGACAAACTTATTTCATTCGGGTAAGATGTAGGTGTGGGAGAAAGTGCTAGTACATATTCCTATTCTCTGCTACATAAAATGATTCCGAATTTCGACCGAAGTAATGTTTAATGGTCACCCGCCAACCGACTCGTGTTTCGCACGTCTAATATGTTGCGGAGTTTATAAAAGTGAACGCAGTTTTCGTTTTAGATTATTATTTCCTTGATAATGGTCTCAATTATGACCGAAACGTTGGAACTTTGAACTTAAAATTTGCAAAATAACTTTTATTTAATTGACCGAGCCTACGCGCCGATAACATTTATTTTAGAAATCTATTCTCTACTGAATTGGACTTATTTTAAATAAAGGCGAACAGATATGTCGGAGTAGTATGCATTAGTAACTATTAGTAACAAAGTAAGAAACACAAAATTAATGTTTGAAGAATTTTTTATTATCATCATCGAGTATCTATAGGTATTTGTGTCGCGGTGCGTCTGCCATTTACATACATCATATTCGATCCCTTTGCGTTTCTATTGCGTCGCATAAGAAAAGAGGCATCATGCTTTCACGGAGAATATTCAATTTATCGTGATCGTTTCTACAGACGCGCAAACATAGAATAACGCTTTCTAGTGTGACTTAGAATTATCAAAACTAAAGGGATCGGATGTTACATTATTCGTAGAATCTCTGTTTATAAAATCCAAATCTTGGAGAAGGATTTGCCTGTACACTTTGAATCTCTACGCTTTGATTGATGTCCCCAGCGGCAGCGGTTAACGGACTTGCAGGCAAGTTGCCGATAAGCTCTTGTTGGACTACCACCGAGCCTGGAACGTAATCTGGTATCGGTGGACCTAACGGACCGCATGGTTGTTCCGAGCTATCGTTTATTTCCCCGTTGATTATTCCGTCGTACCTTCTTGATTTGGCGAAAATCGAGCCGACCGGTGCATAACCGAGGTCCCTAGAAACGGTTGACATATGTATTAGCTAGCAGATAGTTGCTTCACAAATCACAATTCACATACATATTTGTAACGATCGGACTTACCTGTAAGTGAGGAGGCTCTCTGCCACTTGATCTGCACTTTCTTCTCGCGTTATGCTCTCGCGTTCGATCGCTTCAAGTTCGGCGAGTTTAGCTTCTTCTCGTTCGTTGTAAGATCCCATAAGGACAGTTCTTGGAGGCGCTATTTTCAGTTCCACGACAGGCTTCTCGACCGTCACGAGCCTTTCTTCTGCGATATCGGCAAGTTTCCTGTCATATTTCGCGTCGTTCGGCACGGTACGATGGCCGAACGATAATTTGTCTTCCGGTACAAATTGTTTCCCTTGCCTGTAAATTACATTCGGGGCGCGAAGGTTTTTGTACGCGAGAGTAAGAGAAACTGCGTCCGCTGGCACCTCTGGATACGAGTCTACATCAATTCCGTCTGCAAAATACCCAAATGGTGTGTATTACTTTCTATCGGCCGAGTAACTACGACAATGGGATGTTTTATTTTTATATCATGAGATGATACAGTTAGCATTCGTACCTGTGTCATCGTCACAATCTGAGAAGCTGCCGCCTCTGGTTACTTCCGAGTACTGTGTTTGTCCCCTAGCAGCGTTTGAACCGGCCGCGGAGTACAGTAAACGAGGTAAACTATATACTCCAGAGCTGGGCCGACCAAATCCGACCGATCCAAAGTTCGAGTTTCCATACGTTCCAGATCTGGATGCAGCAAAAATTCCCGAATTGAAATTTCCAATTGTCCCACTGGACGCACCAGCATTTGATTTCCCAAAGATTATAGAATCGGATCCACTGGACGCAGCCGGAAAGCTGGATACAAGCGCCCTGCTCGTTGTCTCTCCAGTTTGCGCATTCACGCATACTTCATAAGGAGCCAACGGATTACAACTGTTGCATACGATTTTGCCGGGATTAGCCGGAATCACTGTGGCTTTCTCTATCAATTTTCCAGTCCGCGAATCGATGTCAAGGGGATAACACAGATCGCCGACTGGTGGAAATCTGCAAGCAGCCATTGTAAACATTTTAGAATAAGAGAAATTAACGATTCCCAGAATTCGCCAGAAGCAGAAGTCTTTAAATACCTTGGTACAATGTTGCCGTTGGAGTTTGCCGGGACATCAATTTCTAGAGCTTCCACGTTTTGCTTTTGACAACCACAACCAGAAGTGCTACTGCTCGAAGCATCAGCAACAGGTACGGCGGCGTCGTTGTAAACAACAGACGAACCAGAAGAACTGGAGGAGCTGCCGTATGCAGTCGAGTCGCTCTTACTGTACACGATAGGTTCGTCGCTATTGTACGCATTTGAATTATCACCACTGTATGCACCGGACTCGGTTATACCGTATGCATTTGCGCTACTGCCACTATTCCCGCTACATGCCGAAGATGCCGAAGATGCCGAAGATGCCGAAGAATCGCTGTTACTGTATGCATTTGAATTACTGCTGGCGTAAGAATTAGAGTTACTGTTACTGTATACAATAGATTCAGAGTTGCTGACGGTTTGCGAGTTGGAGCAACCGGCCTGAGCCTGAGTAGCGACAGGTGCAACGATTATGTTGTTGCGCGCAACAGCAGCATCGTTAATTTGTTGCGGCGATGCGTAGTACGTTGGTTTCGGTAATTTTGCGGCCTTTACAAGAGTCTCGCTGCAGGTGCAAGGATTTGTACCTAGAATCAATAGAGAGCTATAGAGAGTTGTAAATCAAAGTTGCATTACGTTAATAAACTGAATTGATTTCGGTCGTATACCTGATCCCAAACCTCCGCATTTGCACCGTTGCTGTTGTGCCTGAACGATCAACGAGCAGCACACCGCCAACACGAAAACTGTATTCAAAGTCCAAGGCTTCATATCGACGAGGATCTTCTCTCTTTTGCCGTATGCCCCATTCCGATTGCCTTATATACACGAAAATGGTTTGACTTCAGAAATGAATTGCGCCATCCGTAACAATAATATCCGCGTAGCCGTATTGTATTTCCTGTTACACTCGTTTACCTAAACATACTTTTCAAACTTCCTGTATTCGTGTTTCAGAATAATGGAGAGATGAGAATTCTTTTTACATTAGTAAGCGCGTGTGTCCGCGTTACGGCTGTATTATATTTACGTGGACATGCGGTGAGACGAATTCAAGTACTACTTTCCTCGTGCAAGAGTCTTTCGGTTCAGTGATGTATGTTGAATTTATTCAAGATTAACAAACTATTTCCTACCGCCAAACATCACTTTCTTTTGTATTTTATTAGAAAATATTAACTTTAGCATATAAACAGTCGGCAATTACATTATAAGTTAGTATTTCTCGTTCAGAGATAGGATAATACATATATTTACAATATCGTACAATGCATAGTACCGGATAGGTTTCAGTACTTGATAAGTTCTCATGCGTTTTATTTATTAAAAAAATCCGCCGCCCTTTGTCTCTGGAGAGGTAAATTAAGTAGATTGTCGGTGAGCACAGGACCCTGACACCTTGTACTACTGTTTTCAGACTCAACACGATTCTCGGATTTCGAGGGTGTAGTTATTCGTGGAGTGCCCGGTGTTCTGACACCTATGGACGGTGTTCTCGATAACAGAGCTCTCCGCGGAGATGGTGTACTCGCGATGCGTAGCTTTTGAGTGGCTAATCTTCTAGCCGCTGGAGACATGGTACTCAAACGGTCTATGGTTGATCTTGGTGAAGGCCTATAACAAAACAGTCCATGTAACGTGCAACATGCAAGGGTTAAGAGGGAATCTTAAATTATCTACGCATAGGTCTAGAACAGCGCCGGTCAGGCTACCGTTTTCAGGGCATGGGCAGCCGCATTTGCCCGGGGCAAACGCTGCGAGCAAAGAACGCTCGGGGCAGTGACGTCAGCTATCGTTAGAGCGGAGTGGGGAGGAATGGTTGTGGCGGGAGTACAGGCTCGTAGATGCGTAGGGAGGCGACGGTCCTTGTTCATCCTAGGCATCTGTACCGTATTGCCCGGGGTGGCGTGGCTTGCGCGCCGCCAGCAAGTGTTTGCCCCGGGCTGTCTGACCAGTTGCCCTACGCGGCAACTCCTGAACGGCGCTGGTCTAGAAAGAGAATAATTACGTCGCTAATGATCTTCGTGCCGCTTCCAACGCTTTAGTTTTCCTGTCCCTGTGTCGTTCGCCAGCTTTTTCTGCCAACTGCAACGCAAGCTGTTCTCTTTTCGGAGGTTCTGCCATTCTAAACGACGGCCCCTGGCTCGTTCTCAACAGAGGGGTATCTCCACCGTCCAACCTGAACGGCGTACCTTCGATCTGACCCCACGTCATCAAAGGGCTTTCGCACTCCCCGGGTCTCGGACTCGGCGTCGCTACGAAACTGAATCCATTTATCCTGGGAGTTGGGTTTCTCACAATTTCCTTGCCATCCACTCCGATTTTTCCATCGTTTGCCTTCGACTGGCTCTTCGCCAACTCGTTGATGGTGTCCTTGTTCTGCTGTTCGTTGAATGGATTCGTTCGAAGCCTGGTATTCTCGTGTACCACCAGTTGCTTTCTCTTGGCTAGATCTATCCTTTCGTCGGGAGTTAATTCCACTCCGTCGGGAACGTACATAATGTAATTTTTATTCTTGTAGTACCAGCTGTCCAAGCGATTAGGCTTCCCATCTCCATTCTCGATAGCTAAAGCCTCCGAACTCTTGTCGTTCATCAATGCCAATGACTTCTCCTCGGCCTCGTAGAGCCAAGCGAATTTCAACTTGAGCCTTTTCTCTGCCTCGACCATCATCTCCTCGAAGCTTGCGTTATCCTCGCTCGTGTGCACGCTTAAATAAGCGTCCAAACCAGTTTTAGCTTCTATCTTATTCTTCTCTTTTGCGCTCGAGCCAGCGGGTGTGTCTTTCGGCGTTTCTGACGACTTCAACTGTTCGTCCTCTGATTCCACCTCGGTCATGGGTGTCTCGAACGTCGCAGGACTGGCGGGTCTATTCGTTACCGGTCGTCCCGAACTATACTTCTCGTACAGTTCCCTCATTCTTTTCACGTCGTTCTGCTCTAACGCGTCTAGATATTGATTCTGCGCTTGGAGTTTATCTAGATGTGGGAAAAAGTCTCTCTGTATAATCGCCCCCATTCCTTTCACGTATGTATCTTCGTCTAAAATTTTGTGCTGCAGCCTTCTGTGCCTTTTAGCAACGCCTATCGGCTTTTTAAATACCGCCAAATCTTTCATATTTTTCGCTGCCTCCAGGGCTTGAGATCCTGGGGAATTCATCGTCGAATCTATAAAAAAAAAAAAGATTCGATGCTTACAGGTAAACGGATATTTCCATTGTGTCTTAAGCGCACACCAACATTACAAAGAACAACAATCAATATATTTAATTGGGATACGAAAGAAATTATATTTACGTTTTAAAGGGAAGCTAGGTTATGCGCTGAAAAAGCTTCTTCGCTGTCTCTTCTCCCGTACGTCGATGTTGTACGCTTACATTTATTTCTACATTTATTTCTTCACTTGAACCAAGTATCGTTGAAAACTTTTGCGATCTTCACATAATCGTCGCTTGTGATCACAATCCAGTGCAATGCAGAGTATAGGTATATCGAGGTATATACAGAATACTGAACGAAAACATTACTCACGCGCAGAGGTTAGATTTAAATTTAACCCAATTTAACCAGCGAAAGGTAAAGTAAGTTTGCTAGAGCTGTCAGTGCATGTGGCGTCGTTACGTGTCCGTTACAAGAACTTGCTAAGGTGATTGATTAAATTTTTAATCGCGTCGATACGTAGGTTTCCTATCCTTATGTATTTATAGATTAGTTAGCAGTTATTAGCAGAACTGGAATTCCTACTTTGTGAAGAAACAGTGGTTTTGACGCGCATTCTACACTTACAAACGCGGACTCTGGCACTTCAATTCAAACCAATCAATGATGAACCGGAGTCGGTAAATTTAGGTAGGGAAAAAATATTTAATTTCAATTCTAACCGCTAGCACAGACGAGGTATAGAATAGACCTATCAACCAATGTATTTTTGTGTCACCGGTTTGGGGGGTCCTAGGACCCCCTTACCATTTTAGTGTCGCATGCAACGTTACCGGTGAAGTCTTGAAACAGATTGTAATGCTACGCGTGATAGGAATTAAAACTAAATCTTATCGGAAACATTTAAAATCTAAAACGGCCTGAATGTTACGACTAATTTGAAGAAACATGTTGTATAATTCCGTTTACTAATAAATTATGATAGAAGCATAATTTGCACGTATTTCTATAAATTTCGATCAGAAATATTATATAAATACAATGCGTAATAAGCATTTGTACAGTTTCTTAGTTAGGTTATATTTTCTGTCCTCAAAATGACAGAAAATATAACCTATATGCTATACCCGATTTCCTAAAGATACTGTTGCGGCGTAATAATAATGTTTAGGAAGGATGATAAAATGTTCACAAATGTAGCGTAAAAGAACGAAATAGCCAATAAACATTTATTCTCATATAGCATATACATAGGTTATATTTTCTGTCACTTTGCGGCGCCAACCATATAATAATCACGCGCATCCAGCCTGCGCATTTTCAGTAGCGGATTTGAAAAGCGGATTTTCTGTCCTTGAAGTGACAGAAAATATAACCTATACGCTATACCCGATTTCCTAAAGATACTTTTGCGGCGTAATAATAATGTTTAGGAAGGATGGTAAAATGTTCACAAATGTAGCGTAAAAGAACGAAATAGCCAATAAACATTTATTGTCATATAGCATATAAATAGGTTATATTTTCTGTCACTTCGAGGAGATGATTTTCGGATCCTCGAAGTGACAGAAAATGTAAACTATATGCTTCTTAACAATAAATGTTTATTGGCTATTTCGTTCTTTTACGCTACATTTGTGAACTTTTTATGGCTTAACATCCTTCCAAAATATTATTGTTACGCCGCAAAGGTATATTTCTGAAATCGGTTATAGCATATTAGGTTATATTTTCTGTCATTTCGAGAAGAGGACCACATAATAATCACGCGCATCCAGCCTGCGCATTTTCTCTTCCGCGGAAAATTGACTTGTGGTCCCGAGCGGGAGAAAAATTATTTCATTAAATTGTTTATATTTAGTGCGATTATTACTAGGGACTATAGCCATAATTAATTATTTTATATCTCGAAGAACAGTCTTTAAAATTTTAAATAATTAGTTTAAGCCCCCCTGACATTCAATTGACTAACCTGTTAAGAAAACTATTAAAAATGTTATATTACGCGTCTAAATAAATGCTTTTCTGACTTTCTTCCTGCCATAAAATATGGTAAGATCGGATTTTTCGAGTCGGTCTTACATATAAACGTTTTACAACATTTACGCTTGAGACAACTCAATACAGTATTTCCTCTAGTTCATAGGTATCAGGTTTACACAGGTTTCTAAAATTGTTCAGAAGCTACCGACTCTTTATGACCACATGTTGATCGGCGCTTGGAAGGAATACAGGGGCATTAATATGCACTATCCTCTAATAAAAATTTTTTTTTTTTATATTTTTTCATCATTATGCAAACATCTGTATTGTATGTCAGGTTTTTCTACTAAAATGAAACCAATTACGACGCAGTTTGGTATGAGGAAGGTACGGCAAAAAATTGGTACAGAGAGAAGTAATATAATAATATTTTTTTAAAGCCCAACAAATAATACGATAGCGACCGTTCAGTCGAAATGCGGCATTTTTCTCATCGATTGTTGAGGTCCGGGCCCTCGAAAAGTTCGTCTTTCTTTTTAAAACAAATGCCGTTCCCAGAAACGCGATGCACCCGAAGGTAAAAATCGATACGACTTGAAATGTCTTGCAAGCAGAGCTCGCTAAATCAGGCGCCTGCTCTTAACGAATCTTTTCCAGTTCGTAGCACTTGTCAAGTCAAATATGTCAATAACACTTTTTGCAAGCAGATGGCTAGAACTTGACAGGATGTTAACAATTAAACTTGCACCGTCTCTAACATTCTTAAGTATGTACATCTGTATGTATGTATGTCCTAAGTAATTATGAGTTTGGTGCATCGGTTGAGTGCTGACAGACGTGAGACAGACGATGCGTTGATACATTGTCTCGCTCTCGTCTTTCGGGCGTCTGATACTGCATCCTTCACGTGCGCGGCGGGCCTGATCGCTTATTTATACGAAAAAAATTATTCGTGCCGCAGCTCGCTCGCGCGGCCAGGTAGCGATCAGTAGCCAAAAGCGGGAACGCGTGTTAGACAAAATCATCTATACTATTGAAAAATGAAATTTTTATATTTTCTATTTTATTTTCATCACAGTATTTGTAACATATTGTATGAAATTTTCCAGATGAAAGGAAAGCCAAACACGACGCCCTTCCTACAATTACCCCGAATGCGCATGAATCCGTTACTTATACTTCCTCCTCCTCTTTCTTCCATTAAGTGATAATGTAAAAATTTATTTAAATAACTTACAATTAGAATTTAAAGTATATTTGGAGACTAGTAAGAATGGTATCTGAAGAATACATTTCTGCTTTGATTGCATGTTTTTTGTTGATATAGGTACATTGAAAAAAACAATTAAACCCTAAAAAATTATTTTAAAGAGTAAAACTAATGAAAAAATTAAACCGTGCAACATGAACTTGAACTCGCACCCCAGGAAAACGAAGTTAGAATTTTTTTTTAGAACTTACACTCATTTCGAAGCCTAGCTATATTTCTGCCAATTCTGAGGCAATTCTTTTTACAAATGTCCACCGAACCAGAAGTGTAGATTCATCCCCGAAAGCAGTGTTCATTAGATTTTAATAAATAAATAAAAAGGGCATATTTCCTATAAAAAACAGTTCGTTTCTTTCAGCACCATCTCATATGTACATACCTACTTGTCCCAATGACGTCGTGTTTGATTTTTCTTTTATTAAAAAAATGTCACTAATTTTCCATAAATGCTCGAATAAAGACGAAACAGGGAATGTAAAAATTTCATCTAACAATTAGCTTAGCATGTGCACACTGTACATACATGTTCTCCGCATTTAGCTACTGATTACTGCATTTGCAGAATTTATAGAAGAAAGTGAAATCTGCTTCAATACGGGCGTTTAGGCATAGCTCGTCCGTGGACCGCATCGACATACGAAAATCAGGCGCACGGAGAACGCATACTTTGTTGCCGCTGCCAGAATGATCGTTTGTCTCGTAAAAGACCTTCGTGCCGTTTCTCACTAGCTTTCATTCTCTCTTATTCCCTCCCATTTCATCTCACTCGCGACGTCCGTAAATCCAGAACCTTTTTTTCACTTGTGCTTTAAAAAGTACAATAGCTGTGTTCTCATATGTACATATCTAGGAATAATAAAAAAACTAAAAATATAAAATAGTTAATAAGGGGAAACGGCCAATCAATTTGTAACGAAACATAGAGTTTTAACTACTAATCCACCGTTCCCAAGTAATAAATAAACTATTGCAAAATGTCCTCGGGTCCCGAAAACTACGAATACAAAATTTTACAAAAACGTTTGGATTCCTTGTTCTCAATGATGTATACGTGTCGTAGGATGGGCACCGTCTATTTAGACATGCGCGCAGTGCGGAGATTTGCGGGAATGTCAGTAACAGCGTCAATTTTTAATATTTTTCAACGTACGACACGCGAAAATGTTAATTAAGTGTTCCACAACACGTAAAGTACTAACAATCAATATCATCTTGCATTTTATAGTTTGTATAAGCTTTTAAGAAGAGCCATATTTCGGCGCCATATAGTCTTCAGATCACCGAAATAGATTTTCGACAAGCCGAGCCAAAGCGTAGCGTAACGAAAAACGAAAGCCTGCCCTCTATGTCGAACAAGTCACACGTATACAAGCACGCACACACCTTTCAGCATTTCAACACATTTCAAAGTAGTTCCGGAGTTGGACGCTGTTCATGAACAGAGGCCGCCAGATTCAGTCCTCGAGTTATGGGTCGGTAACACAGTTTGGGTGGTGACACCAAGTCCCATAAGGTGATAGGTCTATTCTATACCTCGTCTGTGCCGCTAGTAGAATTACGATCGATAACGTTGTATGCGACACGAAAATGGTATATGATCCGTGTGATAAAAATTTACATTGGTCGTCGTCTGTGGTGAATTCTATACCTTCTATACCTTCTATACCTCGCCTTCGTAGGCCTGCAGCGATACACATAAGCACGTACCAAGCTAAATAACCAACTATAGATGGCTAACTGGAGAAAAGATTTCGCGTTGCAACGCGTACCCTATCGAGCGACGTAGGCGAAGTGGTAACAACACAGACAGAAAAGTAGAAGAATAATTGCGAACGTATGCATTTAGTAGAGCGACTGAAAGTAGAGTAGAAGTGATTGAGCAGCATTAAAGAGTAAGAGAGTGGTGGGAGAATTAGGTAAAGGGGTGTTTGTGTACCGCGCAAACACGGCCCTGGTTTTGGCCACTCGGTAAGTAGTCGAAGCGATATTTTGGTCGAGCTGGGATAGTGGGATGGGATATGATTGCCTTCTCGTATTGCTGTGGCTCGAGACAGGGGCTCTCGGAAGAAAAGAGGAAGAGAGACCGAGCAAAATGATCCGAGAGGCTCCGAGGTGTTGGAAAGGCACGATGAAAGACATATGAGGATTCCAGCGGTGAGATAGGATATGCCTGCCGACTATGTTACAACGAAAATCTTTTGAGGTCCGTCTTATGCGCGCGTTACTCCTCTTTCATTTCGAACTTGTCACACAATCAGCCGATCGGCAAATCAGCGAATCGGCAAATCCGCAAATCAGCAAATCAGCGTATAGCGTTACTCTAATCGACGTAACGTGGATTGCTTGATACAAAGAATACATACGAGTAAAGATACAATATAGAAGAGTGTTTGGGGGGAGGGGGAGGGGAGGGGGGAAGCAGCAATCCGTTCCAGTGGAAGGTAATATCTTGATCGACGCTACTTCACATTGCTAGGTATTTACTGGAAAGAATTGTGTGGAAACTAAATAAGTACTAGAGTTGCGCGTATGAAATCTTAAGCTTATTGTTAGAAGGTAGATGGAAATTGTGGAAGGTTTGCGACCGTGGAGCACGTGGCGGTGTCAACCCAGCCATCTCCGAAAGAGCGAGTCAAGAAAGACGTCCCCTCTATTTACGACATAAGGTAAACTTCTTTTAGGCCTCGTGGTTCACGGTCAGTGTCTGTCTTCGGATACTTGGCTTGCTTGGACAGTTTTCGTGGCGTTAACAGACATGTCCGTTTTCCTCTCTGTCTTCTTTCCGCTATACGCTTTTTCGATCAAACAAATTGTCAAATACTTGGAATTCCATAATCACCATCTACACGCGCATAACGGAAGATTATTAATGGCCATGCCGCCGCGGTTGGGTATCGTCACTATCGGGGCGATCGACGAGTGGCAAAGGTGAATCATGGATTTGGCGCAGCAACTACACAGTTAATGCGCGCACCTGTAGAAGGGAGAGCGAAGGGAAAAACAGGAACATTTGCCATTTTGGCACCGACTGAAATTTACGATGAAATCCAATTTTAAATCATACTTGTTCCAAGTCAGCTGTCGGCGTGCAATTAAGGGGGATGACTCGACAAGCGGTAACTCGCGGTCATTTTGTTGTTGCTAATAAGCATGGAATACAAATAACGACTACACGATGCTCGTTACTCCTCGGCGTCAATTACATCAGTCACCTGCGATATCTCTCGGCTCACTATCAATTTCTGTTTTACAGTTTCCAGTTGAAGGAAGTTTCAAGAGAACGCTACACTTTGTGCCGTTCATCCAAAAACTGAGCACACTTGTGTTCAAGTAAATGAAACTGTTAATTGTAAGTCCGAGGATTCGGTATAATTGAATATTTAAATAAAATGCGATACTCGGGGTGCAAGGGGAGGACAATAACGACGATGCCGATGACGGCGGCAACGGCAACGGCAACGGCAACGACAAGGACGAAAAAGAGAAAGAAAAAGTTTAAGAAGTAGAGAGAGCCGAAGGTTGGGGCAAAGTAAAGCATAAACAGTGGAGGTGCGATTTGACGCACACTCCGACCATCCAAGGCACATCCCGCTCTAAGTTGGACGTACGCTTTAAGAATCCCGAAGAAGCGAGCAGCCCGATGGCTGGAATCTGTAAATCTGTCATTGCAGCCATATTCGTGCGGCTGGTACCGCAGGATATGAACTTCTGCTCGTCGTATGCGCCTCCGACGCGACGCGACGCGACGCGACGTACGAGCTATAGGGACACTAGATTTGCTCTCTCATCCTCTTTCCAGATCTTTCCACCGGAACGCAAATCCTACTCTCGAAATAACAAATATAGTATTTCTTCACAAATCCCGCGTCGATTCTGATAATGAGAAATTCTGTCGTGTAAATATTACTCCGCCGAGCTGGACTTCGAGAACCCTAAGAAATTCCATACTTCTCCGTTTCATTCCTTTCTCGCAAGTGCATTGCTGGCGTCTCGCAATTCGTGGAATAAAACTAAATCACATACTTTCGCGTTCCTCCTCTCGTTTAGATACGGGCGTCGGTGTCGGCGTCCCGCGGTTTCGGATTTTCGGAGTTGCGGATATGGCTGGTAGAGGCTAGAGAGTGGATCGCAATTCGCGATTGCCGGTTCGCGTCCGAGTTTGAAAAACCGCACGGTCGTACGAAACTGCGCGGAAACTATAAAAGCTCCGGCAGTCGTCGCACCGTATACACGGTATTCCCTCTGGTAGCTAGCGATGACGGATTCATGGCCCGTGGGATAACTCAAGATCTCACCTCCCTCTCACCCTCGCACCCTGACATGTTTCGCTTTACGGATGCTGGCTCTTTCCTTCTTCCTCCTCCTCCGCCGCCTCCATTTCTCGCCTTTTTTTTTTTCCCATCTACAGAGCGATTCATTTGTCGCTCTTTGATCCGAGACCAACGAGCTACTGCCGGAAAATTAGTGAGATTTATTAACCGCTTCACTTCCCTAGAATCTTATCTATCATTTTATTTCGCCCTGCCTCGTCGTTTAATACCTACCGCGCCACATTTCCCTCGAAGCGCAAGGGTTGGGCAGTGAAAAGATTGAGTAGCACGCGACGGGAAAGTGAAGAATTCCAGACACTTCTTTGGAGGTCCTTCAGCAGTCCCTGAGAGTGGCCCCTGCTACGCGTATACAAGTTTTGCCCCGATGGAACGTAGGGCGTGCGAGCGTGCACAGATTACATAGGTACTTAGCGAATGCTCTTGAGAAGCAAGAGTCCCTTCTCCAGGCATACGTTATTTACCTATATGCACTCTCCTTTTCTCCGTCCAAACGCTTCGATAAGAGTAAACATTGAGGAATTCGAATCGAATGATACTGTGCTGTAACAGCTGTAACACCGTTGGTGTTCCACGTACGAGAGATTGGCCTTTGAGGGCAGCTGGTTCTCGCGAACGGGGGTGCCACCAGCGGCGCGCAGTCACCTAACCCTGTCGGGGGTCAACTTCCACAGGCTGGCACCTACGAACAAGATGAAAGAATAAGCGAGGATAGGCCGACGGTGGGTTTTTATTGCCGGCGCCGTCACGCGTCACCGATAAGCGTGCTCCTTCTGTACGCGAAAAGTCCCTTTCCCTTCAACTTCAAACACCGCCAACATACTTCCACTTTCTTTGTACTCGCGTGTACCACGATTGTTGCAACTTACGCGTTATTAAAGATCCGCGGCTAATTTAAGCGGGAACAGTAAAATTGGAATTGCTTTGATTCGTTATTTCTGTTGTTTGCGACAATACCCGCGTACCTACGGTACGTCGGCGACGCGACGTTACGAGCACACGGCCCACTGCGAAACGCTCCAACGATGCACGGGAAGAAAGATATTCCGCGAGAGTCATTAAGGATACGTTTATAATATGTTTACACAACGAGGTTCTTCGCGTCGCCATCAATCACGAGTCACGTCCGTCGGTCCATCCGTTTTTCTATGCGCAACAAGCGACAGACTCGCGTCAGACGCTCGAGTTCGCTTCGTTTCCTTCCCTTTCGTTTCGTTTCGTTTCGTTTCGTTTCGTTGGCATTAGTTTGCCGTTTCTAAGAGTCCCGATGTCAAAGCATATGCAGCATATAGGGTAAATCCGGGAGACGCGGTCGACCTAATATAAAATGGCTATTAAAACTAATATAGATATTACTTATTTTATCAGAACAAACCTAATATGTTCAGAATTTTATGCCGATTCAGAAAAACTGGTCGATATTTGCTTTAAGACAATATTTACTGTAAATCGGGTTGAAAACTGAAGTCATGACATATGACCACCTCTCCCGAGGTGCCGGGAGAAATGGTTTTCGTCGTTGGCAGAGACCACTCACATAATTATTCATGGAAAATTAACAAAGGATAAGGTAAATGTACCAATAACGAGCCATGCATCAGTACCTAGCCATCTGTTGAAATATTAATAATTGTTAAACTATGCACGTAAGATAAAAATACATATTTGGTGTAATTTGCATTATTTAATTGTTCGGTTTAATATCTGAAGTTATATCGTCTTGTTTTTTGTCTAGATATTTAGAAATACCATTTATAGTCTCGAGGCCAGATATATGACGCGTTTTCAGACATTCGTTATGATATGGCTAAGAAGAGCGTGCTTCTTGTTAAGAGCATAATTATTATAGGATAATAGTTTTTTAGATAGAAAAAAGGGTTTTAGAAACTTGAAAATATTTGTAACACATAGAAAGAAAAAATTTGAATATGAAAACTATTTTTTATTTGAATATTTACATGGCTATTTATCGGTGCAAACAAATCTTGTTAGCCCAGTAACTAACCACGTGTTCAATAAATCGGGTGAAGTGAGTTGCAAATGTTAATCGGCATCGCCAGTGTGTGTGAATTTCTGACTCGATATTTGGAATAAAGCCGGTAAGTATTTTGATCATAAATCATAATATAAACATTATTTTTCTAGATAATAATGATAGCATTTAATTTAAGTTTATTAAAGTTTATGTATATGTACAGTTTAATGAATTTGGTGGTTGTTTTGAGTCTTATATAAAATAACCACAAACTTCTATTGATAGTGTAACTAAACTTATTGTTTTTTGCATTTATTTTCTAATCTGTTCATTATGGTTATTTATACAATAATTTTATATTTCTATACTTCTTAATTTTCCTTAACAGATTTTTCAATTTAAGACAAAGAATCAGTTTTTAAAATAATTTTTACACGATTATAAAACCTATGGCTAGGTACTGGGACATGAAAATCGGGCCGCTAGGTCAATCGTGTGAGGTTGGCTATATATTGGTACATTTACACGTACAAATATTCTTGTTTATTTTACGTTAAATATATAAAAAAACAAAATTTTGTTATGTGAGTACTGATGAGAAACAACAAAATCTTTATGAATGAAAAAAAGTTTCACTTAAATTGTTAATTTTATACACAATATTCATTATACTTTGTCACCGTTTCCTTAAACGGCTCGTTATTGGTACATTTACCTTAAAGCAAAATTATTTATGCGTGAATACAACTACGGATTCATTGATATTTAATTTGTTTACGCTAAACAAGTAAACAACACATCAAAGAAAAAGTGAATTACCTACTGGCGATTAGCAAGGCAAATGAATACAAAAGTGAATAAATAAACTAAATAAACAAAAATAATAATAAAATAAAAATAAAAAATAAAAAAATAAACAGAAATAATAAAATAATCATAACTCGACCATCTCACCTTTCTGCAGCGAGACATGGTCTTCTCCTTAGCTTTGAGAGGAAGAGTTAATATGGCCAAATACATTGGCTGCATTGTCCCTCAATATCTCTACTATCTTATTATTCCAAACATTAAAGGAAAATAAACTTAGAAGTATATTTTAAATACGATTCCGTACAACCGCTGTTTGATAAAAGACGTTAAATGTAACATCAATTTACCTTTTATAGCCTATAAATCCAGAAAAACACAGAAGGAAGCGAAATAACGCTATTCATTCAACCGTTTGGCTTCTAGAGAAGTAATTGGTCTGCACTTTAATGCATTTTTACGTATAGACTCTGAAATATAGCGACACGACCAACTCTCCGGCCCGACCGCGTCTCCCGGATTTACCCTATGTAGGTATACCTACTGTACGTCGTGTAATAATATTCAACGATTTGCAGCGAGCGCTGTGTAAGTTGTAAGTTGGTCGGGAAATTTCGGGTTTTAAGGTCGCAGTTTGGGAGAAGAGGGTACACTCGAGGCAGGAAGGCCGTGGGAACTGTGGGAAGTAGTAAAAGGCTGATGTTTAAGTCGGCTACTTGACATCGGATTCACGTTTATTTCGTTAAGTTATTGTTTTTCGAATACGTAGGTAAGTACAGAACACGTTGTGTAACGAAATCGCTGTTGAGTCAGGAACGTAAGTTTGAAAGGGGAAAAAAGTTTCGAGATACAATAGCACACGATACTTTATCGGGGTATAATTTATTAAGGCACTTAGTAGCCAAGCTCTCTCACGGGGTTGTCACGGTGCGTTTACTTTCCCGTCTTGGCTCGAGAGCGTTTTAGGCTCGTTTGGCATTTCAGACACCTTGTATAAATAGATGCACTTTGCTCCTACAAAAGGCACTTTCTTTTTCGGCCGTGCTGCTACAGACCTACGACACGCCAACCGATTTGTATCGCGCGACTCGATCTGCTCGATCATCCTAAAGGCCGCCACGTCGGGCGCGTGCAACCGAGTCATTCGATCTTTTTACCACATTTGGGTTTTGCAACATCCTCTGAAAAAATCTCACTTATCAAAACTATCTGTGATCGGTGTCGCGAGTCTCGCGAGAACTATCTTCCAGCTTCGCGATCATTCATTGGGATGATCAGGGTTATACACGCTTTTCTTTTTCTTCTCATTAAATAAATATGCGCGAGTGAAAAGATTTCTCGTAGGTATCATCTCGATTAACAAACGCTTCTCTTACCATAATTATAAAGGCGCTTTAGATACGAATATAATTTAAATTATCCTATATTACACGCTTAAATTTAATTGGCACTATCTTTGGCATAGAATTCACAAACGTTCCCTGCGTTTACATATTTGATTGGTAAGGCACGACAGACGCGGCGCTCCTTCTCCGCGTAGGTAATTACTAATTAGGTATAACAGATAATTACCGCGTTACAGACTGCTCGAATTACTCGATTGTTGATCGGAAAATCCTGCTATCTCTATCCTTCACAAGACAGGATAGCTGTTTAGTGGCTATCCCCGGCATTCCCGCGAAAAATACACATGTACAGATGTTGGTGGGATTTCGAGCAACGGATCTATGAGAAGTTGGAATTACCGTGGCCCGTAGAGGGACGCTCCTGGATGCGAGTGATGCGGGTGTGGATGCGGATGCGGATGGGGATGCGAATGCGCAGGATAATGAACGGAATTCACGTGGGCGGTTGATTGTCCATGGTGTCCGTGGTGTCCGTGATGTCCGGAATAAGGCCAGGGTGTTGGCGCGGCGGTGCCGTAGAACTGGTGGTGTTCCTGGCTGGACATGCTGGGAATTTGCACGGCTGGTATGGTGTTCACGTAGCCCGAGGACAAAACGGTGGAGGCAGCGGTAGCAGGTCTCTTGGCAGGGTTCTGCATACTAGAAACGGCGACCGAGTCGCAGTCGTCCGACTCACAGTCGCGGAACCCTTTGGCGAACGGATTGCTGGCGATCTTCAGCTGCGTTATGCGATGATTCTGGTAAGCGGTGACCGCGGTGAATCTCGTCTCCGGGAACGTGAAGGTCTTGAAGTTCTCCGTGCGGGGATCCGGGCCGGAACCCGGCGGGGACGGTGCCACCACCACGTGACACCGCGGTTGGTACCGATGCATCGAATTCAGGATTATCTGAAACGCGAGCAAACCAACGATCGAGCGATCACCCACACTTCTGCGATTAGCCGGCATCTGCATTGCCGTTTTTCCTGATTGCTCGGTGATGTCGGTGAGGTCCAAGGAGGGATCGACGCGGCACGGAGCCGAGACTGCCGAAAGTAAGGGGAAGGAAAGGAAAACGCATATATACGCGCGCGGGCAACTTTCTTTTCTTTTAAAGGAAGGGCCACCGCAGGGGGGCGGTCACAATGTTTGACAGCCACGAGAGACTCGGTGACTAATTAGTGTAAAAACTAACCCCCGACCCACTCTTGCTACCCGACACCCTCGTCCTTCCTCTTGCACACCGCATATGCTGGGGCATGTGTCTCTTTGAATACACGGAAAGAAGAGGATCCGAGCCACTGAAACGGAGAAGGTAGGAAGAGGAGTGAAAACCTCTTCGTCGAAACATAGAAAGCGCGTGTGGCCCGATGCTGGCCACACACTGGCAACCAGAATCTTTAAACGCGCGATTTTCCTCCCTCTTTCGCCCCCTCTTCCCTTATCTCTGTTCAAGCAACTGTCCCTGTCCCGTGGCAACATGAAATTTACGAGACGAAACGTCGGAATTCCTAGAGTACTTCCCCAGTTCCCACCCTACGCTCCAACGAGAGGCAAAGCTGGCCAATTACGAAACTGGAATCGTTCGCCAGAGCGCGAGCGTTCCAGCGAGGCGGCTTCGGAGTTTTTACAAAGTCCCGTGGGCAATTAAAGGAACAAACTATTCGACGCGAAAGAATGCTGGCCCGCCCTCCACTTGTCAAAATTCTGTTTCCGCGCGCGCCAAAGCCACCGAAGCTCTCTGTTCAGAAACTGGCATTCATCAAAATAGTCGACCGCGTATCTTTTATCTCATACCTATTAAAGAATCGAGGTGCCGCAACATTAAAAATCTCTCGTTCTTCCAGCGACAGATTAAAGTATCGAGCACGTTCGCCAAGCGAGCTTGTCGGCACAAGCGTCCGACTCGTGTTTGCAATAACCGAGGACCCGCTCAATACCAATGCGCGTCGTGTAAACAACGGAATCGTTCAAGTTTTGAAACATGTAGATGAGAACCAACAGAAGCCAGATGAAAATCAATCCTGAGAAAAGGAACCGCGACATTGTCCTGAGCGGATGCGACCGCGGCGGACGCGACGGCGACGGGTAGATCGGGAGGTCCGCGGCGTCCTCTTACTGATTCGCGACTGACCAATCGACCGGACCTCGGCCGAGCGAAAGCTCATCTATTAATCGGTATGCCGATACGTCTCAATGCTGAATCGCTTCACATGCAATGCTGCCTGACATGCTGAATTTGGCACGGATACATACGGGCGATTATTTTTGGCGCAACCGCAGGTGCATTAGGACACAATGAAGAAGAACGGATCAACGGAACCATGAGTTTCTCGGCTTCGATGCGCATAGTGCACACTAGAACCTAACCCGTTGCGAATCCATTCTAATCAACCTTCCACCCCTTTTCACCCACCAATTATCCCTTGCCGCGTTCTTGAAATTTCCAATCCCATCAGTGGACAAGACTCTTCCGCGCTGTTAATTCGTTTCACAGCCATAAGCAAGTCCCAGAGTCTTTCCCGCCTTTCCGCCTTTCACAGGCTTGCAGGACTGCGTTTATATTACACATATTTACGTAGCTCTACGCGCGGTAGAGTTTCTATCGGTGCTCCTCGGTGACGACAGGAGGGGTGGAATTAATAAGCCGCAGACAGCGCGAGATCCAAAGAGTATGCTAGACGGGAATGCTCCCCAGGAGTACGATGAAAGCTAGCGATAGATCTTCGATGCGGTCATAATCGTACATTGATTTTCAAGTTTAGTCTGAGTAGTAAGTAAAGAGAAAGTGAAACCGTCGATTCGTTCGCTGCGCGATAAACTATCGTCCGCCAGCAGAGCATAAATCTGACGAACGTGTTAAAACAATTATTCCTACTAATTACTCGCAAGACGGTAATAACTTCTAATAGAACCATGCCTCGTTGCCGAGCTTTGTAGTTGGTACACCGCTTGTGATCGTCGACGGGCGACTATCGACGGTTTTGCAGCACTAGATGAATGTGAAACGCTAGTCGCAGCAAGCATTTTTTCGTCCGAGTGACACATATGTAGGTACGTCATACGCAGAGTGGAAATGTCTTGTGAGGGAAGGTGATCGTGCAAGGAACAGTAACACGTCTTAAGGGGGTATAGGACTATTGAACGACTGAAATCGACGGTTTCTTGTCGGTTGAATTGCTTAGATACCAAAAATAATCGCCGTACTGGCACTTTTCACGGTTTTTTATGCAGAGGAAGTGCAGTATATTTGGAATACCAGTTTGTTTAAGACGAATAAAAAATTACGACAGAGGATGGGATCAAATTAAGCTACATAATATCATAGGGAAACTAATAAACTTTCATATTTCTGAGTGTCAGTAAAAATAAAAAACAAAAAGTAACTGAAATTTTGGTTTGAATGATAAATGACAAGAAGTATCGATTTCGTTAAGGTGCAGGTAATTTGGAATACCGGTATCTGTTTACCGTCGACATTCCTAAAATATAGATATTTTGAGGAGATATGTATACCAGAATATTTATAAAAATGCTAAGAACGGTTACATACTGCACTCGCTCTTGGAGGTTAAGAGGTCATTAGCCCCTATAATCTACGGTGTTACAAATTAAATAGCGTTAGTAGTTTATTAGATACTTCGGTATTCCAAATTACCAACAGTATTCCAAATATGCTGCACTTCCTCTACGCATTAACGAGTAATGTAAAATAAAAAAATTGGCAGAATGTTGAAAATTATTCAAGTTATTTGACGCTAAAGATGGTCCCGCGTAGCAAAATGCTTTGGGATGATTAGTTTCTGCACTAATACATATCGTGTGGAACTTTGGTGGCGAATTTAAACAAACATTGTAAATGTTACACACGAATTAAGTTTTTTCCACATTTTTATGGGAAAAAAATCGTCTTTAATGAGTTATAAAATATGTTTACAAACATCCAATGTTAATGCGGAAATTCCACACGATAGGGAAAGGAATTCTACAGCTCCAGTTAAAATTTTAAGTGAAAATATTAATTCGTTCAAGAGTTATGATGTACACCGTGTTTGGAAATGTAGTTTCTAGATAAACGGCTTCAAAGTTAAGTCCCATACGCCAATACCGCTCTGCGAGGCCGTTACTCGACGGTGCACTCAATTACGTTCAGCGCTATAATTTCCGTAATTATTCGAATTTCCTCACGATACATTGTTGTAAATGTTCACAAAGCATGGCACTTTCAGAATTAATAATGATAAAAAAATCGATTTTTCGAGATTTCAATAGTCCTATACCCCCTTAAGGGGACCTTCCGGTCTAGAGCCCCAAAAAAATAGGTGATTTTTAGGAATTAATTAAAGGAAAACTACTATATATAATTTAATGGGACTTTTTGCATTGTATTAAGGATGTCTTAAGTTATAGAAATGTATTTTTTGTTTTATAATTAATTATTGCAGACGGCCCTGGGGAGTCGTTAAAGTCAAGGCGTCAAAAAATTGATCCAAATCGGTGGGACCTGTATCCCCAAAAGTTATTATCCGATTCGACTGAAACTTATTTTATTTTGAAGATTATACTTCTGGCTAGGGGGGGGACTAGAAAAAATTAAAAAAATTACTTTTTTTTTAGAAAATAACGACACTTGAAGTTTGAAATCACTTTTCCCTGTACTTTTCGTCCTTTCAACGCCTTTGAAAATTATAAATTTTCAATTTTTTGTAATTTTTCTAGTTCCCCCCTAGCCAGAAGTATATTCTTCAAAATAAAAAAAGGTTCAGTCGAATCGGATAATAACTTTTGGAGATACAGGTCCCACCGTTTTGAGAACACTGTTTCGAGAAAAACGCGTTTAAAGATTTACGTGAACGCCGAGTGGCCGGTTGTTGCCCATGCATTTGCCGCTACTCAAATGCCTATAACTTCTGGAATTTTACGAATTTCAACAAATCCTTTTAAACACGTATTCCTAAAAGGATGAACATTCGAAAAATGAAATAATAAAAAAAAATCGACTTTTAGACCGGAAGGTCCCCTTAAGGGAGGATCGTTATGACGCGTTTCTCTTTATCTCGCTCTCTCTCTCTCTCTCTCTCTCTGCCCGTCTATCTAGCTGTTATTATTTCTCGCGGAGGACAGGCTCGTATCTCAGGTCAATTAAGGCGAACTCGTCCGTAAACGACAAACACGTGGAACGCGATACCGCCGCGACATCCCTCCGTCTACTTTATTGCGTAGGTGTGTCTCTCTCGCGCCACTTTCGGAAACAACTACGCTGCCGAGATCCTTATAAGTATATACGATATACGTTTCCCCTGGACCAACGACATTCGCGTGGAAAAAAGGTACACGCTCGGGTCGGATACGTGTCGCGTCGTTGGAGAGTGCAAGTGGAGACTAACGAAACTGTCGCTTACGTGTCCGTTGTCGTCCAGTTGATTGTTGGTCAGCTTCAACTTGTCGAATGAAACCGGCTGTTTCATCCAATGGGCCCCGCTCGCAGGACTATCAGGGTGCACGTGTATCCTGGGGGGCGATACTGGGTCCGCGCGACCGGCCACTACCCAAGCGCTGCTATGGAAAGCGTATCGGTATCTCTTGTCGTCGCACGGCACAAAGTCCATCACTAGCAGGTAATCCGTGCTTGGATCCAAACCGAAAAACCGGCACTGCACGACAAATCGGAAATTCGGTCTTTCAACCCTTTCGTCCCCTTCATCGCCGAACGTGCACTGTGCGTACAATATTAAAACAGTAAAGATAGATAGGTATGTATAGCGACCTGGAAGGTGGGGAACATTCTTCTTCCAGCCTTGGTGACGATCATTTCCGTTCCTAATTGATGGAACTCTTCCCAAAGCGGTTTCGCCTCGAGAGCAGCCCCGACGCCGACTAGGGCGGCATGAAGAGGCCTTTTCGAGCCACCACCGGCTTCTTCCGTCGAGGTCCCACCGTTCCCACCGTTCTCGCCTGGATGGTGATCCCCGTGATGGCGATTATTGTTGTTGCTATCGTTGCGAGCTTCGATAGCGGTCGTCGAGGAAATGGATGAGTTTGCGGCGTGCTGCGTCAGCGAGGTTTTCGGCAAGCTCGGGCTGTGGGATCGCTTCGCTCTTCCCGCGGTCTGTAAGCATGCTGAAACCATACCGAAACCATACCGAAACCATCTTTACCATATTCCATCCTTTCAGTGCAAACGCGCATAAACGAAGATGTAATGGAAACTCCAGCTTCTTCGCTTGACTACTCTCTTTTAACCACCGTTAAGTTCCAGCCGATCACGTTTCCGTTGAAAAGAAATTAGGAAAAACGTAACAGTACCTTCCATCTGTTGCATGGGAGACGGCAGATTCGTGATAGGCTGAGCATGGTGATTCTGATGATGCGAAGGAACCCACTGCTGATAGCAGCAATCGGCTGTGGTGATATCGTGCCGTGGATCCCGTTCTTGCTGTTGCATCCTTGTCGTGGTTCCAACTGCATCAACAAGAACTTCTGCTCCTCTTACTAAATGCTGGATATCTTCTTTCGGCCACAAACGATCAAACCTTTCGCACTTGTTTCCATTCACTTTCAATCGCAACATATACCCGAAACTGTACGTATCACGACTTTACTGATATTCCTCGCTGAACCGCATCGATCTCTTTACCGGTTCGATGAAATCTCGATCTCCGCACCGTAAAATATCCACTTGACCGAATCATCGATATACCTGCGTAACATCCGATCTCAAAGGGGGAACAATAAAAAAAAAGAGTTGATCACGACCAAGTGGCACAAACACCGAGTAGTGTATCTCCAAACAAAGGAAACAGACACGTTGCACACTCTCTGGCACTTGCACTTTTCCTTTTGTTTACAATCTCTCCTCGGCTGGCAGTATAACCGTTCCGCAACAATATAAAAGAAGAATCGGATGGCAGGTGGAAACGGAGCCTCCGTTGTTAACGACGAAAACTACGACGGCGACGACGACGACGATGATGACGACGACGACAACGATGAGGAAGCGGAAAGAAAAAAAAAAAAAAAAAAATGAGCCAGAGCGTGGTAGGACGGTAATGTTTCGTGGCCGGTCGTTAAACGTTCCGAGGCAATCAGCGAGATTGGAGATCCTGGGCGAATATCAGAGGATTGCTCGACATCGTGGACGGGCTCACACACATCTCGTCAACAGGAGTTGTCCTCACCTCGAGCTCCGGACGCTGACAAGGGCTTAAAGCCGCTGCGTGAACGCACGGCATCGGATGAATCAGAAAGAACTCCCCCGAGCCGACTACACCTCGTGGCTTATCATCGAGACATCATTCTCCGATGCGTATACCCTACCCTCTCTCTTTTCGCGGCAGATCTCCTCCTCTGGTTTCCGCCGCACCGCGCCGCGCCACGCCGGTTTCCTCTCCCCGACACGACCTGAGGTAAACCGATCGAGCAACATAGAGAGGAGATTCGGGAGGAAGGGAAAGCCTCCACGAGGAAGGAGGGGTTTCTCAAAGATCCTCCTACGCGGACACCCACGCTCGGCCAACTTGGCATCGCGACATGCTTCCTTTGGACCCCGTGCCAAAAGGCGGAGTCTTCTTCCACTCGGATGGGATATACTCGAGCTCCGGAGTATAGAGTCTGTACTTACGTGGGCCCAGGGGCGAGGCTTGTCTCTCCTGCACCTCGTCGTCGCTACACCCCTGCACTATCAACTTATCGCCGCTAGCTTAATTCATGAAAATTAGATGTCGATTCCGTGGTCCTCTACATATACGCTCTACGACCATCGTACGAATTAATTTCCAAAACGCGCCACATCAAGTTGGCGAACCACGGTTCGACCATCCTTCTCCACCGAGTACACTCGCTGCAGGCAATCTTGCTCCGATAAGTATACAAATTAGTTATCCCTTTTTCTTAGCATCCGAAAATAGCCTTCAGGTATATACTTAATTATTCTTTTATGATGAGCTTCTATATACCTATGTATAGATTCCATTACTCTTTACGACAAGGTGAATGCATCGTTGTCGATTAATAAACGATATTCATTCTTTCAACAGATTATATTTATGATTATTATGATGGTACATTATTTACATACCTATGTGTTGCATTCTTTTCCGCATGGCACTTATATACATTATACGTAACAACTTGCAGTATTCGTATGTAAAAAAAAAATGGGAACGCAGTAATTTAGAGGAACGGCTTTATTTGTTAATAAAAAGTGCTTCATGCCTTAGATACATTTAATCATCCTAGCTGAATAGAAGAACGTTATAAGTAAAAACATCTATCCTCAAGTTGTTACAGTTCCAATTCCTTTAATTATGTACAGTCGGTAATTACGCGAGTCTTATTTCTAATATTAAAAACCTACTTTCATTTAAGAGCCTACGTCTAGTACGAATTATTAGCAGCTCCACTTCTTTTTCGTGGTAAACTGACGCTAAAACAGACCAACTTTTATGTATATATGTATGTATGTATATAGATATCTAAACGTTTGGTATGCATATGTATGTATATACGACTGTTTACAGTTTACACTGTTTACAGATATCCATTTGGAGACGCAGGTCGCAGCGCTGTCGAGTGACACCTAATCGACTGGTGGCTGTTTAACCAGCATGGGCATCGACCCAGACCTAACCCCTATTCAGCAAAGCTATTAAAATCTTGTTGAAAATAGCCAAAAACAGGCTTTTGTCTGGTGACAAAAAACAAACTTGTTTGTACAATTACAAATTTATTGCCCGATATTGTTCGTAATAGTCTTATCGATAGTAGCAGTAACTTATCAGATAAGTATGTACATGTATGTACATACACGCGAGATGTGAATGGAAAAGTTCCAATTAGCGATCGAATAGTTGAATCCGCGAAAATCGATATTAAACGAATAATGCGGCGAGTAGGTATCGTATCAAAGTTAAGACGATGCTTACTAAATGTAAACGGAAACGAAATATTAAAGCAAAAAGAAAGAAAGAAAGAATGGGAGAATATTTTTCGTGAGTTTTATTTATAAAATAGAAATTAATGTACAAGTACAAGGGAGGCAAACATGATCGATCAGTGCTTGTTTTGTTTGTCGCGCTGATTTTTACAGAACGGTATGTATTTCACGATTTCTCGTCGCACGTAACTGAAAATGGGTTCGTGAGCTACGTGGTGCATGAAAAAGTGCGTGTCAAGGAAATGAACGAAATCAATAATAGCGTGTAAATGGTTATGAGATTAATGAGTGGGGCCACTAACGTTTCTACGATAAAATCCTTAGAAATCGGGGTTTATTCGGGGTATATTCCTTTTCCTTTCTATCGTATGTACGTGTACGTGTTACGTGCTCGCAACTTCGCTACTCGCATTGTACACATTCACAGCTTGCCTTTGTATCAACTCTATTTTATGTTTCTGTCTCCGAAAATTAGTGACCACAATGGCGTCAAGTAAAATCCAGAGAAGCTTCGCGGATACATAGTCGACGCTTTTCCTGTATAATTAATCTGCCCAGCTGGAATACGCGAATCTTGTCCTGTTCGCTTCGTTTTCCTCTTAAAAGTCTTACCGAAAATCCAGCCGATTTTTCACTCAACAGCTAACAGGCCGCACCTTTTTCCTCGTTTAATTTATAAAAATTTAATTACAAAAGCACATTCTACAAAAACGGTTCCTTTAAGAAAGTCGTGTATCTGTATGTCGTTTACAAATTTTGTGCAACCAAGCCAAGACTACGTATCACATCAGAAATACTTGTCGCTGAAAATTCCTACGTATGCGATATTATGTATCTATACTGACAACCACGCTCATCAAGTACATAATTATGCCGACAAAGCGAAGAATGGCATAAGAAATTCTTTATGGCATCGTATCGATCGTATTACGTGGCGTTACGCCACACATCTCGCTCACTCGCGTTCCGAATGCTCTCGAATTACATAGTGCTCTTAGAAGACCATCGAGAAAGATATCCAAGTGAAAAATGAACAGCGAGCTTGCCATTAGCTTTTCCTTACGTTTATCATGATACACTCTCCTCGTAGCATCTCACTTAATAGCCGTAGAGAATTTCTAATCTAACGTTGGGTAATCGAACTTGGTGGTAACTTTCTTTTATAAACACACATCTGACAACATACTTCTTCCCCTATTAACTCCAGACAGTCCTATCGGCACAGAACTTCTCTTTCCTACTTTTTACTTAACGAGCTTAACGAGCTTAACGAGCTTAACGAGCAATGCCTCTCCGGATTTCTTTTTTACTTCATGTGTCATTTGTAAACGGCTTAGCGTGATACAGGATAAATTTCAACGTAATATGGTGATAGCTTCGATGATAATAGTGGCGATACTAGGTGAAATAATAACAATAACATCTTTTCTCTTACAAGAACTTAATGTCTTAAAAGATGGTCGAGTTTCGAAGGGATCTGTTTTAAAATTAGAAGCGTTGCGTTCGCAAAGGAAAAAAATAAAAAAGAAAAAAACGAAGGGGGCAGGGGCGGGGGGGGAAAAATTATAAAAGATCGGGATTGAGAAACAAATCTAAGGATTTCACTTCTTCTTGTTTTTGTTATTTCCACCTCGCGGGGGCGTCACTGGTCTACCTGCGTTCAAACCACCGTACGTTAATTTCTTTTTGTCAGCTGGCTTTAGGATTTGGAAACTGCACATAAGAGTTTCATCGACGGACATCATAGCTCCGGCATTGTCGAATTCGCCACAGTAATTTGGTGCCGAGAACAGGGTAACTAGCTGCCTCTTCGCGAAGAATTCATAGCCATCTTCGACCACCTAGAAATTTTCATACGGCTCATCTTAGATACTGGAATTAGTCGCTTCGGGCCAACGAAGCACGCTCGGTGCCACGATCCACCGAATGCGCCGATACAACTCGAGAATTATACGCGTTATGTAATACTAAATTTAACCATATTGCACGCGCTACGACACACATACCTGGTGGGCACGACATATCAGGTCAAAGTCATGCTTATGTAAAAATTTGGCAACAACTTCGGCGCCAAATGTAAACGACACACCACGATCGTTTTCTCCCCAGCCCATTGTATCCTTGTCCGGGTCCGACCAGAGTAAATCGCACAATAAACCTTGGTCGGGTACGTCCGTCGGCCGCATGATACGTCTGATCTGTTCCATATTTTGGAGATCCGGACTTAGACCGCCGTGGCAGCAGAATATCTTCTCATCGACTATCGCCGCGACGGGCAAGCAATTGAAGCAATCCGTGAACGTTTTCCATAATTTAATATTGTATCGGCGTTTACCTATATAACACAGAAGCAGTGATTTCGAGATTTAACGACTAGAAGGATAGGAGCCCGACGATGTGGGTGTTTACTGTTTTGTTACGTTCTTAACGTAACTCCTTACATTCGTCATAAAATCCGTATATCCTGTTGATAGAGGCGCACTCGTGATTCCCGCGGAGCAAGAAGAAGTTCTCTGGATATTTGATCTTGTAGGCGAGCAGGAGACAAATTGTCTCCAACGATTGTTTCCCTCTATCGACATAGTCCCCTAGGAACAGATAATTGCTTTCCGGCGGAAATCCGCCATATTCGAATAGCCGTAGTAAATCATAATACTGCCCGTGAATATCACCTTAAAAGAAGAATACATTGGTTGCTTCTGGAAACATTATATACTTCCACGGCTAAGGGAGCAAAATTATATAACTGTAAGAGAGACGAGAATGGCATAATAATTGTCGGTAACTTACCACATATTTTAAGCGGTGCTTCGAGCTCTAATAGGATAGGTTGAGATAAAAAGATTTCGCGCGATTTCAGACAGAGCCCTTTTATTTCACCTTCCGTTAATTGTACATTTTTTCCTGGCCTGGCTCCCCTTACTGAAATATTAAATTGACGCACGGTAAAGGTTAAATACAGAAATCTCGGTAATTAAGTAGAAAACGGACGTTGAGGTGTATAAAGTGCCTTATCGGCGGAGTTGCAGAAAACGGTAACCTTTCTGAAAAGCAACACAGATAAGGACGTAAGATCGAGCGTTGAACGCGCCAGGCCTATGTTTATCTGATCGTTTATCGCGGGAAACTATAGTTTAGCTTTGCTAACGGTAGCGTAATTGATTGTTCTAATTGCAAGACGGATTATCGAATGAATCATCTTCATCTATTAATAAATTCAATCGAGTCTAAAGAACAGACGATCCGACTGATCTGAGGGAACGAAAGCGGCAGTAAAAGTTACGAACTACGTTCGGTACACACGCACAGAGCGGCGATTGTTAGACGCTCGAACACGGGTGAGCTGTTTCAGAAACGAAGATTTTTAGTAAGGCAGCGCGAGTCTCGGCCGTTAAATTCGGTTGCATTTAAAGAGAGAGAGAGAGAGAGAGAGAGAGATAGAGAGAGAGAGAGAGAGAGAGAGAGAGAGAGAGAGAGAGAGAGAGAGAGAGAGAGAGAGAAAGAGAGAGAGAGTTGCGTAATCGATGAAAAACAGAAAGAGGCAGGAAAGGAAGGAGTAGGCACTGTAGGCACTGTAGAGGAGGAGGAAAGAGTAAGAAGGCGCGATTTCCTCCTCGGCAGGAGGTAGGAAGGTAGCAGTTGATTCGAGGTGGCCGGCAAGAAGGCAAGAAGGCATGAGTATAAAGGAAGCGTAGGAAAAGGTGAGGCGGACATTTAAGTGGTATCTCCCCCCTTTGAGGCGGGCAAGCAGGGCAGAGCAGCTTTACCTTCCAAGAGCCGAGCTATGATGTTGTCAATATTCAGCTTGTCGGATTCAGCCATCGGGCCGGGGTTTCGTGCGCGTCCCGGGCTTCACACGGAGCACCTTTCTTCGGGGATGACCTTTGATTCTCCTGGATTTCACTCGCGTGGTACACAGCACTCAATTGCATTCGCGATTTCGGACAATGTACCCGCAATGGCCGCCCGGACAACCGCGCACTCCACTCCCTTTTACCCCCTCCCAGAGTATGCGAGCTCTTTCCTGCTCGATAGTGTTCGACTACGTTCGACTACGTTCGACTACTCGATTTATCGAGCATGCTCCCTGCATACGACGGGTCTGTTCCGATTCGCGCATTGAGCGCATGAAATTGGTGGCATCGTATTGGTGCAGTACTTATTGATGGCATCGTACGATCCCCTAGAATTTCTCTCACTTGCGGTGCATGAAGCGCGCAGGAACTGCAGGAACTCGGAGTTTCATAACTTCAATTACTCGTTCGATAAATATGCTTAATAAGCTTATCAAAGAATTAATATTACTGCTGTTCTCTTGATGATGATCTTTGGAGGATGATTTAGAATTTGAAATTATATTTCAATAATTATGTTTCAATTATAACTCTAATGATTACAAAGAAGAATGATGATAGTTTCCCTGTTAGTAGCGAATATGTATGTAAAAGTTGGATTTCCCAGCGCTGGTTAAGCGCTTACTGTTCTCGTCCAATAGGAATCCGTGGTACTAAACGATTACCATTCAAACCTTAAACCAAGTCTATATCCGCAAACACGTCACGATCACGGTTTACTACATAGATAACTATAGATAAGCATCTCTAGAGTACTAAAGAGGTGAGTATGCGCATCCGCCATGTTGGGTCCTCTGGAGAGAGAAGATTATTGAGTACCCGCCTTTTTGAGTACTGTCAAATTCGCTGTATAAACCAAATATAAACTAAAATGTAATAAAATACTGTAATAATGTGTCGTGCTACCATCTATCAATATCAACAACGCATGTTTTGTTTATAAAGTGAATCTGACAGTACTCAAAAAGGCGGGTACTCAATAATCTTCTCTCTCCAGAGGACCCAATATGGCGGATGCGCATACTCACCTCTTTAGTGCTCTAGGGCCGGTATTCACAAACGTGTCTTAAGATTAAGCAAATGCTTAAGCATGCGGCATCCTCTACTAACCCTAGTAGCTAGTAAAGGATGCCGAATGCTTAAGCATTTGCTTAATCTTAAGACACGTTTGTGAATACCGGCCTAGGACGGACATTTTACAGCGCCGCTCGCGACGCGGCTCAAAAGTAAAACGAGAGCGTCCAGAGCGGGAAGTCTCTGATCCATTTGAATATGTTGATCGCTTATTGTAAGTAGAAACTAATACGATACACTCGATCGCCACAACGTATACCCTACAATAGGCGCCTTGCGCACTATAGCCCAACGCTTGGCCTTAAAACGTCCAAAGCTTCGGGTTTCTACGCTCCGTGGGCACACGGAAGGAAATCCCGGCGCACATCGCTAACCTCTTCGCATGAGGAACTCTGTGACTGGGAACGCCAACAATACAACGCGGGTTTCACGTGACCACGCGGGACGAATCTGTTATTCTCTCGAATTACATGCGTCGATCGAGTCTCAGACACACGAAACAAAGGAGAATCAAAATCAAATGCATCAAATGATGCGCTTCGCTGCGAGGTGTCCGGGGGAGTCCCGGCGGTCCCGGCTCGGGACACAATCACGTTAGGGTAGATGTCCCGATTAACGTGCTCGGTCCCAATTACCGTCCTTTTGTACTTCAAGAATAAATAAGGAAAGAAATTTTTTTTAATTAAGTTAAACTATTAATGTATGTGTTACAAACGAGAAAGTTGCGTTTTTAAACAACTAAAGCATAGTAAAAAAAATTTCAAAAATGCATATGAAGATTTCGATGGATTTACCTAAATCCTTACCGGAAACGGTAAGGAACACGTACTTTACACAAGTGAATAAATTGATAATTATCATGATTTGCACTTATGTAAAGTGTTTATTATATTATAAAAGGTTCAAGTTTTATGAAAAAATAGCAAAATGAGCACTTTTGAAACGTTTTCGTATTTTTAAAGTGAATCCGGTAATTGGGACAGGAATTTAACGCTTGTCCCTATTACCGTGACCCTCGAAACCCACTGGCTCTCTCTGTAACTGCTAAACCTAACCTTACTTTCGTTTCCCAGAACGGGTGAACAGAAATTTATATTTGCATATTTTGCTTTTGTAATGAAAAGGTCATATTAAAATTACATAAAAACACCTCTCGTAGAGCAAAAAAATGTTTCGAACAGTTCCAAGTTGAACGACATAACCTAACCGCGGGAACGCTATTCGAAAACGGGCACGGTAACTGGAGGCACGGGAATTGGGACAACGCATTTTTTCAGGGCACGGTTACTGGGACAAAAACATGTATTTTTATTTCAATTAACAAAATATGAAAAATTAACATTTTCAACCCGAAAAAAATGCCTTAATAAAGAGAAAGGTTCAAAATACCAATATAAATTTTCACCAAGCAAAATTATAGTGAGAGAAGTCAGTTATTAATTCCGTCTTGAGCAAGTCGGCGTCAGGGCACGTTAATCGGGACATCTACCCTATTTACGTGATGCTGCGTGACGCCTGACGTCACGAAAGTGCGACACCAGCGCCGCCCGCGATGCGGCTCTAAAGCTTATTTCTGACCACAGATTTTCTCTGCAATCTGCAAGATACCAGGCTAACCAGGGGTAACCAGGCCCTGGTGCCCCTGGTTTACTCATATGGGTTTACTATCAGAGAGGCTGGAGTTGGCGGTATTTGATAAATTAATTGGAATATTTATTTTACGAAGCTCGTAAAAACATGCCAGAAAACGTGGTAAATATTATGATATTTTTCTCTTCATATCTTTGCATTAACGTTATTCGATGCGAAGAGAGAAGAATGGTTGTCGTTGCTTATTCAAAGAATTTAAACTGACGCTATAGGTTATATCGCCGCGTTCGTGTTGAAATAAACCGCAACATATCAATCGTATAGGTATTATCGTTTAGTTTAAAATGCCTACGTTCTATCCTTATCGAAGAAACAGTTTCAATGGCCTCGAATAATTTTATTGTCGTCGATAGATTAATGTAATTATACAAGGATTTCTTGAGACGAGATTAAGCATGAGAATTTGATTATTTGACTTTAATTTATGTCCACCCGTAGTTAAATGGTGACCACGTCGACGCGAAAAGCGTTAACTGTGAATCTCAGGAGAACGAAGAGGACACTAATGAAAATGACATACATTTCGAACCAATTATTACCTTGCCATTAATAGAAGTCTCCAACAACGAAGAGGACGAGGTTGAAATGATAAAAATGTAAATTCAGGCTATCGGCCGTCGTTCGCAGATATTACATTTGAAACCGATGTGGATATCGTGTGCGAATATAATAATCTTTCACTCGTAGGAGAGCAAAATTGTACCGTTACGACTCGTCCACTAACCCTGCGGAATGGAAAGAACGTGGGACAGGAGAAGTAAAACTGTTAAGACACAACGTAAAGAATACAGTTAGGGTTGTGATGCGTAGAGACAAGACGTATAAAATCTGCGCCAATCATTTCGTAACACCCTGGATGGAATTAAAACCAAATTGTGGTAGCGATAGAGCATGGGTATGGAGCGTACTCGCCGATTACGCGGACGAACTGCTCAAACCAGAATTACTGGCTATACGATTCGCGAATGCCGAAAGTAAGCGTATCGATAGCTTAGAGAGGTAGGAACATTATTAGGTAACAGAGCGCGTCGGCTAATCTCTCCATGTTGTTTGTTTGTTAAAGATGCATCGGTTTGGAAGGAAGCGTTCGAGAAGGCAAAAAAGATAGTAGGCTCGGAGTGCGAAATATACGCGGGGAAGAGTAGAGCGACAGACAAGCATTCAGAGAGCGACAGCGAATCTTCTAGCGACGTAAGTTACAGCGAAAGTACCGATAATGAAGAGCAAACGAAGAAAGCGGCCGGAGAAGGAAGTTTGAAGGTTCAATGTAACGAAGTGGGAGAATCAGACGACGCCGCGAAACAAACGAAGACGGAAGGAAGCATGGACAAAGTATCGCACGAACTTGAGCAGTTACAGGTTAAGGAGTTGGGAGGGAAAAAGTAGATAACCATGTGCCGATTGGACGGACGTCTTAAACTACAAATACACATTCCGACGTAAACATAGGCGCATGCATATGCTTAACTATTTGAGCATCGAACGTAATGTAGGGAAAGTTTTTAGCAATAACGTTCACAGACAGGCGGAATAAATATTCAGTTTACGAATAAGACAATATTTATACGAACGTTGCATGTTATCTGTGATTTTTTAACGGAAGATGTTTTAGCATTTATACTATACATACAAAGATGCGCTGTAACGGAAACAGACGTTAAATTTAACGGAAATGAGAAATTAATAAACATAAGAGCCGTCTAAATTTCAAAGGCAAGGGAATTTATTGGATTACAATTTCGCTAGATTTCCTTCGAATTCTTATGTAGATAGATAATAAATGTATCACATACATACGCGGTCCTGTTTCCGAACAAAACCCATAATGATTGATATCGAAAACTCGTGTAGTCATTTACGTTTGCGACTGACTACTTTTAAATATTTTATTTCTTGTAATCGTATTTTTCTCAATCTGTTACGCGCTTACAGAAATTACAGTGTAGAATATTGGAATGCTTGAAGTGAACGAGACTCGTGTCCGTTGTCCCCTCGTATTGTCGCGTCGCGTCGGGTCGATCGTTTCGTCTCAATGTGCGAGAAACGAGCTGCTGCAAAAATATCGCGACTCAAGTGTTCGTTGGACATGAAACATTAACGCGATGTTACTTCCGCACTGAGGCGTACGGCGACATTGTTTGTAATGTATCTCATAAAAGTTGTAATTCCTTCACAATTCGTCTCTGTGCAAGAACGAATGGAGGATATTCCGTTTCTCCTCCATAGTGCGTTTCTTTTCGTTCGATAGTTTTCCTTTCAAAATACCCTCTATCCTAGTTTGTTCCGATTGAACGAATACATCTCCCCTTTCCAATATCCTCTGCATAGTTTTAACGTAAACTTTAGCGGCAGCGCGCTGCGGCTCCGGTAATGTTTCCTCAAACACTTTAGCTTTGTTCAATATTTCCTACGAAATACAATGTCATTGGTTATGTACAATCGGTTTTAAGGTAATTTTATAAATTGTATCGCTTAATCCGTAAACGATCGTCACCTTCCTGTACTTCTCTCCGCTGGATTTGAATTCCTCCGCGAGTCTGTCCAGTTGTTCCACGCAACCGGGTAGACCAAGATACACACCCGACTTTATTTTAATGAATCGTTTGATACTGTTCGCGGTAAAGTCGGTCCATTTGTCCGTGGCGAATGGGATCGGTTCCGTTTTTCCTTGCAGGAACAAAAGAACCGCCGGGAATTCTTCGGATTTAATCTTGTAGCGTGCAGCAAGATCAGAGTTGTCTTTGTTCCCATAATCTTTCACTCTAACTTCGGCTACCAGTAAATCGTGAGCATCCTTCGTGGCAGCAGATATTTGTCCGTACTGCTCGTGTTTCTCTCCGTACGGAAACGCCACATCAAACTTCACGATCGCCGCTTTGAATTTAGGGATTACCTACATATGTACGTTATAGTAGCAATATTTCATTCCTCACGACTGACCGTTTTTATCTTAATTTCGCCGATCAACCGCGATTCAACCGGTCGACCTTTTTAACATAGTCTCTACTAGAATCAGATCAACACGCATATGCTACGTGCTATCCTCTGCAAATAGATACGCTATAGATTTAAGTTCGCGTGATGATATGCAAGCGAATCAATAGTACTATCTCGAAAAATAAACGCCTTAACGTCTCTCGTTGGTCGATCCATAAAAACTCGTGTACGGTCTCTCGGCCAACAAACGATGATATACAATTCATAATACATGTATATGTACAATTTCGTATTCGTAGGTTATTTAACTTTATTCGTATAGAAATTCAAGGATTTTATGCTAAAAACGTAGTAACTCGATTGAGCGTCCTATACATATAACCATGACAACAGAGAATATGTATACATATATATGTGTGTGTGTGTATATATATATATATATATATATCCGTGCGAGACTAGCGTAAGCAATCAAAGTACTTGAATCACCGGGTCGTTAGTGTCGTTACCCTATGCCGTACAATCGCAACAACTATAGTCAATGCCTACTTGGTTTAGCAAACACAAAGAAAGGTACCTTGTCGAAGGAATAAGAATCCAGAGAGACGCATCCTTTGCAATCTTCGGCACCGGCAATTCCGATAGCAACGAGAATTACTGCGATCGATGGAAGCATGTTACGACTTACAACCGGCGAGAATCCGTCCAATTCTTCCAATTGCTCGTATTCACTCGTAGAATATAACGATTCTCAAATAAAGATTAAAATCGAAAGAGGAAATATATGGAAATGTTTGGTCTGTTCGGCGTGGTGGCGTGCAAGGTGGGTTATATGTCAAGTTTGCTGATCGAATTAACGTACATTCTGATAAGGTTGCGGATAAATCATACGGAAACGTAGCTGAAAGGCAAGGAGCCGGTCTTTTGACACGTTAAAGAAACTCCCTACTCGTCCCTCTAACTAACCTCGCGTTACGAAGCAACGAAGCAACCAGTCGGACAGATGAGAGAGACAGGTAAAGTAAGTACACGCGGCGGTGGAGCTTACGCGCCTTTGTCGAATCAGAGAAGGACACGAAGCGCACGTTACAGGAGCGACCTCTCAATTTCAGCCAACTCAGCGGCCGGCGCGGCGCAAGTGCAAAGGAGTAAGTTGTACCATAGATGGAACACGCGTATGTACATGAACAAAATTAAACAACAAAATTAGGGCCTTCCAGCTCGTGTATGTAGCCCGTCAGGTCATCCAAAACGGGGTAAACATTTAGATATATCAAACCAGATATGTATCGAGACTAAACCGATACGCAAAGATCGTTTGCCTTAAAATACATATATATGTAATACCGTTGTGATCGTTACCTTTCGGCACTTTCCTGTTCGATAAGTCTTGGTTCTCGAATTACAAAGAAAAGTATAAGGGTAAGTATCTGTTTAATATACCTAGATGAAATTAATCACATACAAGGGAAACAACTTATATAGCTTTACTTTCACAACATATCATGTATTGCCTTTATAAATACAAAAGAATGGATTTTGTACGTGAAAGCCATCGCAGACAGAGAATAAATGAAATAAAGATAATATGTATCGAGCATGCTCCACTCTATTCCCTGTTTCCAAAGGAAGCAGAAAACCGTCTATCCGTGTCTCTAAACCCAAAACCGTAGTAAATGTCTGCCGACAAAATTGCTCAAAGTATACTTTTCTCTAGCGAGATTTCATGACAATTAGAATTCAGGTGCTCGAATAAATGTAAGTAAGTAAGCGCATTGTGTACGAACGGTTCAATAAGAAAAGTAGAGTACATCGGTGTTTGGTCAGACGTAGGATGGATAGGGAACGGAGACAAACGAAGAAATCGAAGAATAGAGCATATGGGCGGTATGGTGTGTAGAGGGAAGGAAGGAAGGAATGCAGGAAAAGTGGGCAAGGGAGGGTGTCAGCCAGGCAGGCGGGCAGGCAGCTACTAGCTACGTATGTATGTACTAGAGAACAGGTATCCGCCGTAGGCGTCGTACGTTCATTGATGAGCGTATAACGCCCCGTGCCCGTGCCTTAGACTACTCGTGACGTCACTAAATCCCACGAACGCCTGCGCTTCGGTCAGGACCGTACCCCTATCGCACGGTTCTTGCACCCACAGTTTTTCTGTGAAAAGACAGTTGCAAATCTAATTGTTATGTCGACGCATCGTAAAAATTTCTGTACGCTCCATATTCCCGCGAGTCTTTCACGTTACGAATGGTTTAATCGGGTTTTCTAGCTCTTCTCCGCCCATGTCCGGGGCATGTCTGTTCACGATGAAATGTGAGAACGGAAAGGGATGGGGAACGTAAGAGTAAGGAAGGAAAATAGATCGTGTGGAAAATACGAAGAAGGCGAGAAGGAAGGGAGGGACTAGGGAGCTCCGTGCGGGAGATGTGGAGCGGGGGCGGAGAAAGATAGAAGTAGAGTGCTAAAGCGTAGAAGGAGAAGGAACGATCGGTGGATCGTCTCGCGGGTATTGATTGGCTGTTGCGAAAGCTACACCAAGCTACACCACCGCGCAGCCACGAGCCGAACTATTCCGCTGGACGTTGAACGTTCCACAGGGTAATCGCGTGTTTCTCACGTCACCTAAGTATTTTACTCGGCCGAGAGCGGTTTTCGAAAATATCGCTCCGTTCGACATCAGAGCTTGGGGGAGATACGGAGAAAGAGCGGTAGGTTAGGATGCAACGCAAGCGTAGAAATGACGTAAGCGTAAGCGATCGCGAGCGATCCCTAGCGGGGAAGAGAGACTCTGTATCGGCATCGATCGTAGAATGACCCATATCCGGTGGTGACGAGAGTCCCTAACTCCCTACCCCTAGCTCGGTTTCCCACTACCGACGCACCTCACGTATACGTTTAACGCCCTACACTCTACGGTCTACGCTCCGTCTCTCTCTCTCCCACCCCTGTCTTCCAACCCCTACGCTCGCGTATAACTGCCTCCCGCCAGAACGCTATCTGCCCCCACTTCGCCGCTCCTTCCTCCGGTGGACGAGGAAACACCTCCTCCTCCCCCGTTTTCCAGCAGCCCTGCCGCCTGCCTTCCACGTCCGAACAGATCTTGGGGCTTGTACGGGATGATAGCCGAGTGAAAAAGCTCGCGAGTCCCGTGAAGTTCGCTTGTCAGCAGCAGCAGCCCTGGCCTGCCACAATCCCTTTGACTCGGTCATCGTAAGTGTCGTGCGCCCCGTGAAAATCGCCAAAAATGGTAGAGAGAGCAAGAGTGTGTGTGTGTGAACTGGAATGATAGTGTGGAGAGGTTTGTTCGCACCAAGGAAAAGAGGAAAAATCAGAGAGCGAGAGAGATGGGAAGGGAGAAAGAATGAGGGATTGAGGGAATGAGGGAATGAGGGAATGATCGAAAGAGTACATGGTTGCGAGAGAATTGACGGTAAACGAGGATATAATATAATACATACGCTACGAAGTGTCAGAGTGCGTCGATAAAAGTGTCGAGGCGGACAGTTTCCTCGAGGTTGTTGAGTAAATATCGCTGGAAATAAATCCAGACTCACGGCTCTTAGAAATTGCCGGAAGGAGAATGCTAGAGTAATCGAACGGCCAAGGGAATGGATAAACGGCAAATGCTGTGAAAGTGAATAAGGAGGAAGGGAAGATGTGCATCGATACGTGATATGTACGTGGAAGGGTACCGTAGCCAGTGCCGCCGCGCCGCGCCGCGCCGCGTCGCCTCGTCGCTGCTACTCGCGCTGATAACTGTACTGTACGCTGTACAGTGTACAGGATTGATAGTGATGCGTGACAGTTGACAGTGCGTTACGCTACGTATCCTCGCCTTCGCCGTGCAGTGATGGTGTCCCCGGTGTTCCGTGCGCACCGGGTGTACATGTATACTACGTACCATTGGTAGTGAGATCAATAAGCAGTGCCGTACCACTCGACCCGTGCCCACACTGGCCACGGACATAAACTCATTCTCAATGTCTTAGCTTCACCTCTAACCACCTCCTCAACCAATCCTTTCTCTTCCAGTAACACGACCATCGCGACCACCACGCGACCATTTCTTTCCTTTCTGAATATTTTATCGCGGCTCGGACGCCTTCAAACGGTCGCCCTTTCTTTCCACTTTCCATTTTCCACGCCATGTCTTGCAATAGAAATTGCTCTATTCGGCGGGTCCCTTTCCCTTCCGTATGCGTCACCCTATATGCACACACGCCTACCTATATACCGGTGACCATCCGTTCGTCCCTTTTCCCTTGTCCTCGATTCCCATCGACCTCCACCGTTTCTTTATTATCGGGTCCTCCGACCGAATACATTTCCATTCAACTTCCTTCATTTCCTTCTTCCGCTGCGCTGCTTGGTCCTTTTCCACTTTGCTCTTCTCTTTAACGTCGCGCTTACGAGATTTCTTCCGCTTCAACATCCTAATGGTTTGCAACCAACATCTTCCAGCGTGCCGTGCCTTTTCTTCAGCCTGAACGTCATCTCAACCTTTCCTCTGAAAGTTAACTTCTAGACTTGAGTATACGTAATTGCTTGTTGGTAGGAATACTTGTTTCTCGCCTGGCCGAGATTGGGCCATCCGCGAGTGGCGGGGGTTAACCGGAAAAGCCGGCGGAAACGAAGAGGAGCTGTCAAAAGATCAGTATTTTCTGCCTCGAGGAATAAATCCGTTCAAGCACGCTTCGACACTTTTTCGATGATGAATTGCTGAGAACGGAATCGGACAAAGGTCGAACATAATGCGCGAGGTTCAAACGATACAAAGGCGAAGATTGCGCTGATCGAGGGTATCGTTTCAGTCTGCGCTCTGCACCGTTTTTCACTTTTCCATTTTTACCCTCCCGTTGGATGTTTGCCAATAAAATTGTTCACTTGTGCAGAATCGTTTGTGGCGCGTTCCTTGCGATACCTATGTACATACGAGTAAGTACATACATTCTGTTTTCCTCTCGGGCGCCGCGCGGGCCGGGCGGCTAGAATGTAGGTATCTATACATATAGTAGTGTCAGCAAAATTTAGGCTCCGAGCAACGTGCTCCGTGACGTGATAGATTCGAAATTATCAATCAGCAAACACTCAACCCAATGATTTCAGGCACAGAAAGTCCTTCTGTCCCCATTTCTTTGGATAAAAGTAATTTACGCGTCGATAGCCGTTGGACTAACAATAAGATTCTGTACTTATCGTTAGATACTTTGCCTTGAAAATTACCGACTCATCGATAAACTCGATAAAGATATGCCGATGCGGCTGATGAGTAATTGGCTTCGCTGTGTCCAGCACAAGTTAACGAAATTAACGAAATTAACGAAATTAACGAAATTAACGAAATTAACGAAATTAACGAAATTAACGAAATTAACGAAATTAACGAAATTAACGAAACACAGGCAAGGACTTTCGGCGATGCCGAATGTATGTAGTATGATCGAGACGTTTCCGAGCACCAGGTTCCGGTTGCCTGTTGCCACTAATCTGGCCAATTGAATATTTCATTCGGAAAGAAAGCGAGCGGCAGCTTGGGATCGAGTCCCTGGCATGTGCTGTGTGTGTTTTACATTTCACACGCGTTAAACACATTTGATAGATAATAATACACGATCGATCGGACGAACTACGTGCCAATCGAATAGCACGTAACTCTCGCCTGTCATTATCACGAAAATCGTCAGCACAGAATTGTGCTTGACGTAGACCGCGTGTTAGATGAGTAGGTACACATAGGGCGTGCTGACGCTGATTCTAGTTCTCGTTTCATCCTCCCTGCACGGGGCCGGATAGGAGAAAAGAGTGCAGAGAGTGCAGAGACTCGTACATACCTACGTTAAACTGTAGCGGAAACTGCAGTTCTATTGGTCACTATAATACCGGCCTGGTGTGGACGAGGTGTAAACGAGAAAGTACCAGTTTTTCCACGGTGGTTCGTGGAAAGGTACGTGCTACGTTACGTTAGGACAGTACCCGGGCCACCGGGGCCGTATGAAAAAAGAATTCCTTTTCGCACTCAGAGAATCGTACGCCTGAGATCGTGCAGGCACCCGGAAAAGCCGCCAATTAATTAAGATAGCTCCTAGATACACGGTAGATCGATAGGGACTGGCCGTGATAAAGACGGGCGAGGGTTTTACACTTGAGGGATGTTGCAGTGCTGTGGCGTTGGAGGTGGCGCTTCCACGGCACCTCAGGCTCCGCAGCTGCAGGATATCGGATCTGCTGTCGGGACTACCACCTCCACAAATACCACCATCATGCAGGACGCGGTTCTCGAATCCATCCTCGAGGTGAGTTTCACAACCCTCCAAACTTTCGTCTTCCTTCCATTCCCTTCCCCTTCCGTTTAAGCCAACCCCGTATAAAGCTTTAACGAACGACTCACCTCTTAACTCTCATTATACTAGCGCGTAGCAACGGAATCATTTGAAAAAAATTTGAAAACATTTTAAATAATGCACAGCTTCTAGATCTAGAGGAAATTTCTCGGAAATGAAATCGGATCGAGCAAGTATTACGTACAATATTAATGTGCACGTAATAATCGTGATAATCGTATTATCTATTCGTGTGTTTCCGCTTGATGTTAATATTTCCGAACGTTAAGGTAAATGTACCAATAACGAGCCGTTTAAGGAAACGGTGACAAAGTATAACGAATATTGTGTATAAAATTAACAATTTAAGTGAAACTTTTTTTCATTCATAAAGATTTTGTTGTTTCTCATCAGTACTCACATAACAAAATTTTGTTTTTTTATATATTTAACGTAAAATAAACAAGAATATTTGTACGTGTAAATGTACCAATATATAGCCAACCTCACGCGATTGACCTAGCGGCCCGATTTTCATGTCCCAGTACCTAGCCATAGGTTTTATAATCGTGTAAAAATTATTTTAAAAACTGATTCTTTGTCTTAAATTGAAAAATCTGTTAAGGAAAATTAAGAAGTATAGAAATATAAAATTATTGTATAAATAACCATAATAAACAGATTAGAAAATAAATGCAAAAAAACAATAAGTTTAGTTACACTATCAATAGAAGTTTGTGGTTATTTTATATAAGACTCAAAACAACCACCAAATTCATTAAACTGTACATATACATAAACTTTAATAAACTTAAATTAAATGCTATCATTATTATCTAGAAAAATAATGTTTATATTATGATTTATGATCAAAATACTTACCGGCTTTATTCCAAATATCGAGTCAGAGATTCACACTTGTTTCGTAATTTTGCTCTGGCGATGCCGATTAACATTTGCAACTCACTTCACCCGATTTATTGAACACGTGGTTAGTTACTGGGCTAACAAGATTTGTTTGCACCGATAAATAGCCATGTAAATATTCAAATAAAAAATAGTTTTCATATTCAAATTTTTTCTTTCTATGTGTTACAAATATTTTCAAGATTCTAAAACCCTTTTTTCCATCTAAAAAACTATTATCCTATAATAATTATGCTCTTAACAAGAAGCACGCTCTTCTTAGCCATATCATAACGAATGTCTGAAAACGCGTCATATATCTGGCCTCGAGACTATAAATGGTATTTCTAAATATCTAGACAAAAAAACAAGACGATATAACTTCAGATATTAAACCGAACAATTAAATAATGCAAATTACACCAAATATGTATTTTATCTTACGTGCATAGTTTAACAATTATTAATATTTCAACAGATGGCTAGGTACTGGTGCATGGCTCGTTATTGGTACATTTACCTTACGCTACCACGCCGCGGAAAAAGGAACGTACGAGCTTGCGTCGCTCGTTGCATCGAGCAAGTTGGACGTTGATGGAGATTCGATCGTATCTACTTACATACATACATACTAGACCGAGAGCCAGTGAACATTTTACCTACGTCATTTTTAAATGGAAATAATTCTTATTTTATGAAATCATATATACAGACGATAACGGCAAACCATCGTCTGGCGGCCGGGCGTTAGAACAACGACGCGTGGGCGGACGTTGAAAGTGCAAAAAAAAACAGTAAAATTACGTCATTTTTTAATGGCTGATTTTTTGTGTGGTAATTAATAACATAATGGTAAGTTATAAAAAAATGTTGCCACACGTTTTTATTAGAACTTAAGGGGCGCCAGACGGTCATAAAGTTGCATTTTTACAATGATCATTTACGTCATAGATAAATGGCTGTTTCTTTTTTTAAACTTTAATTTAGAACCCCTTTAACACTAATATACAATTGCCAGACGAAAATCGCGGAACTAACACCTTGCCAGACGTGAGCAAAGTCTCGGCCGGCGCGCACATCGACACCTCGACGCTACGCTTAATCCATTACTGTAATACTTCCTCAACAATTATATACGTTTTCCAGACGTATATATCGAAACTAACATTTTATCAAACAGCTGCAATGTTAAATGTACATACCTTTTCGCTGTTGGCGTGGGGGAGCTATTTCACGTCAAAACGGATAGGTGAAAAATTTAGTTTCACCGATTCTCTTCAAATCTCTTCAAAATTACAGCATTTGTCGATAACCTTGCAAAAACAAAGCATACTGAATTTTAAAGGCCTATGTCAAATAGTTTTCGAAATATTTATTGTTAAAGTTTTAAATATTGAAACATAATCGGCTGACGCGTCATCAGTTAAACTGTAATATCTCGATCATTTTTAAAGATAATGCCTCCGTCTTGGGCTCATTTTAAAGCTGAAGGAATGCTTTCTCAACCCGTATATAGCATATTTTGTTTCTTGTTAATAAACTTAACAGTAATCGATGTCAAAGTTTCAAATCGCGATTTGACGTCGGTACCACCCACGATCCGGCTTGAAAAAAATACTTTCGATTCGTTGAGCCTTCAGCTAATAAATGCGTTTTTCAAAAAAGTGGAGAGATATTGGGAACAGTCAACAAAAAAAGAAAACTTACGACAGTGCACACCGCTTGGAACTGCACGGATCCCGTGGTCAGTCCGCACGCACGCGTTTTCAAAACAATCGCCTAGCGTAGGGAAGTATTTATATACGATGCAATAAAACAAACTTTTTGTTCAGTGTTTTCAGTATTCTCGAGAAAAATAATAGGAATATCTGCTCACTATTGCTAATCTTTTATATGGTGAGCAGATATTCTCAGCATTCCTTCAGCTTTAAAATGAGCCCAAGACGGAGGCATTATCTTTAAAAATGACCGAGATATTACAGTTTAACTGATGACGCGTCAGCCGATTGTGTTTCAATTTTTAAAACTTTAACATTAAATATTTCGAAAACTATTTGACATAGGCCTTTAAAATTCAGTATGCTTTGTTTTTGCAAGGTTATCGACAAATGCTGTAATTTTGAAGAGAATCGGTGAAACTAAATTTTTTCACCTATCCGTTTTGACGTGAAATAGCTCCCCCACGCCAACAGCGAAAAGGTATGTACATTTAACATTGCAGCTGTTTGATAAAATGTTAGTTTCGATATATACGTCTGGAAAACGTATATAATTGTTGAGGAAGTATTACAGTAATGGATTAAGCGTAGCGTCGAGGTGTCGATGTGCGCGCCGGCCGAGACTTTGCTCACGTCTGGCAAGGTGTTAGTTCCGCGATTTTCGTCTGGCAATTGTATATTAGTGTTAAAGGGGTTCTAAATTAAAGTTTAAAAAAAGAAACAGCCATTTATCTATGACGTAAATGATCATTGTAAAAATGCAACTTTATGACCGTCTGGCGCCCCTTAAGTTCTAATAAAAACGTGTGGCAACATTTTTTTATAACTTACCATTATGTTATTAATTACCACACAAAAAATCAGCCATTAAAAAATGACGTAATTTTACTGTTTTTTTTTTGCACTTTCAACGTCCGCCCACGCGTCGTTGTTCTAACGCCCGGCCGCCAGACGATGGTTTCCGTTATCGTCTGTATATATGATTTCATAAAATAAGAATTATTTCCATTTAAAAATGACGTAGGTAAAATGTTCACTGGCTCTCGGTCTATACGTACATGCATAGCTCCGAGGCATTCCAACTAAATACGTACAAGTACAAAAGCTCCTCCCTCGCGTTATTAATTGTCGGTGCTCTCACCTGATCGTCTTATCTGCGTTCAACGGGTCACTCGAGTCGCTTAGCCACCTTCATTCATACGTATTAAATAGAACTCGATGCCCGTGCAGGTACTTTCGAGGGGCATTTCGGCATCGGGACTGCAGTTGTACGTTTTCGCTCGCTTCACTTCCAATTCGTTCGTTAAATCTTTAAAAGGCATTTTTTTTGGCTGGAAAAACGTGGTGTAATCGTGTAATTATGTAATTGTCGGTTGGTTAGAACTATGACGATGGTTTTACAGCAAATGCGTGAAACGAAAACTCGAAAGGCGGAACTGGAACGGCAACATGCAGAAGCACAGAACCAATTACGCGAGAAGATAGCAGGACGCTATCAGGGCCCGGAGTCGGTTGAAGCGCTGCAGTCCAAGATAAGGGAGCTCGAGAAGAAGACAGAGTTACAGATGGTCAGGCACGAAGAATTGACGTTGGAGATGACGAGTCTGAGACACGCTCGAAGCAGAGGGCCGATGATGAGCCACACCACGGTCCCGACTACTTGGCCCCCTGCTGGTTCCGAAATCGACCGAATAATAGCAAAAATAGAACAAGATAATAAGTGCGTTTCTTCATATCCCAAACTCCCCAATTGCGAAGCAAACGAGTATGTGTATGTATGTATAATATTGACTGATGTAGCGCTAGTAGGCTGATACACGAACTGGATCATGCCCGAGGAACAATTACCACGCAGCAACCCTCGCATCAGCAAGGTATCCTGCGATCCAGCTCAGAAAATCTCCCGAACCTCGGTCAGCATCAACATCCGCCCCATCCGCACGCTTTGAGCCTTGGAATGCCAACGCAGATGGGTCATGTACGTAAAGCACTTGACGTGTTAATTAGAAAGATATAATAACATAACTGTGAAACGTGAAATAAAACGGTAGAACTAAAACAGTACGCAGGTTCGCCTATGCCCCTGACACCAATGATGCCCGGATGCCCAGCCCTAACACCGAACGGGCCGCCGTATCACTACAGCGAGCCAATACCACCGGCCCCGTCGCTCTCCAGCAGCCAATCGCAACCCGTTTTCCAACAAAAGATGCAACAGTATCAGCAAGCGCAACCATCTCATACCGACCTGTCAACTTCTCATTCCCAAAGTGCTCTGCCGACGTCACAGCAGAAGCAACAACAAGCGCACACCCACTTCACCAGCAATCAGTATCAGGAGAGTTACCCTCACACGCAAACCTATCAGCAGCCGCTCCAGCCGCAGCAGCAACAGCAATCGCAACAGCAACAGCAGCATCCAGCCTCTACATCGTACCTGACGCCGTCTAGTCAAAACGTAATATCTCATTATACGCAGCCAACTCAGACCGCCCAAACGTATCAATTGAATGGAAGTCAACAGGTACCAGAAACTTCCTCCTTCCCTTTACCGCCTATGCAAAATGCAAATACATACATAGCCGTCCCTTTGTTTACGACGATCGCGGTAACGTTCAGGTTCGTTTAAATTTCCTTGGGATTCGTGGTGTGCGCAGGCAACGACGTACCCAAGTTTGTCAATATCGTCGCACCCGAATGGAACCTATAATACAGGAGCGGCTACCTTCACTGGCCAACTGTCGCATCACAATTACTCCGTTCCGCAAACCAGCATTCCGCAAACGACGCTCTCCTCGTTGCCGCCCTATTCGTCGAGCTCCTTCCATTCGACTCTGGGCGCGCTTACCAGTGTACCCCAAACCGTTCTTCCCTTCTCTAGTGTACAGAGCACCTACGCCACTAGTGGATCGACTTACTCAACCGTCGGGACCAATGCTTTTGGCGCGTCGGGCGTGAGCTCAGGTACGAATCCAATCGCCTTCCTTCGATCCCCGTCCCGGCTCCTATCCCTCACCTCTCAGCACTCTCAGCACCCCCAGCAGCCAGAAACCGATCGACACTCGCTTATTCGGTAGATTCGCTGAATTCGCTGAATTCGCTGGCAAGAATTTCGAGAAGGTATTTCCCGTTGCAGGCACCACATCGACAGGCTTGTTGCAAGCGATCAGCGACCCCCTCCAAGCCATGCAACAACTTTCTGCACAGTCCCAAGCGAACCAGCTTCAACAGCAGGCAATCATCCAACAGATTCAGCAAAGTTTGCGCGCCAGTTCGCCAACCGCCACCGCTTCCGCGGGCCAGCTCTACCTTGGCCCAAGGCAAATGCCAAAGATACCCAGTAGCATACTATCGAATCCCTTGGATCGATTGACCAATGACAATATCGTAGCCGAGGGTCAAGTAGACATGCTGGACATACCGGGCAAGGGCAAGTGTTACGTTTATACCGCCCGTTTCACCTACGAGCCGTTTCAGCATTCGCCAAACGAGAATCCAGAAGCGGAGCTGCCCGTGCAGGGCGGCGATTACCTCCTGGTCTGGGGCCAGCCTGACGAGGACGGTTTCCTCGACGCAGAAACACTGGACGGCAGACGTGGCCTGGTCCCAGCTAATTTCGTTCAAAAATTAGTTGGCGATGATCTACTGCAATTCCACCAAGCCGTTCTGGGCCTCCGGGACGTGGACGATTCAGCTTCTACTAATATTCCTCAAGTGAGCAATGTGCCCCGTCATGTCAGCAACCACCTTGTCTTCCTTCTACGGAAAAATCTGAACCCGCAGTTTTACGTAGAAGCTAGACTCGAAGCTAACTCGCCATCGATCATCAGACATACGTATCTTAAATATGTTTACGCTATTCAGTATCGATACCTACACCCTCCCTCTCGGGAAGCCTGGTTGGACAAAATTCTGATTCCGACTCGCTTTTCTAGTGCTACCTACAGGATATCGACCTCGAGCTGGCGGCCCTAGAGGAAGGCAATCGGAATCGACAGGCCGAACTGTCCGAGTACGCGGAGCTGGATAATATCGCGGAAGAAGACGAACAGGAACCACCAGGTTGGTATACTTTTGTATCATCTGCTCCCATCTTTGTTTGTTCGGTAGTTTTAGATGAAACTACATAATGTTCTAACTAAACTTAAACCGTAGAATACGCTTGACGTCGCTTGTTAAATGTTCCGGGATTCAAACTAAACACTTACATATCGTCATCCCTGATATGCCTACCTATTGTCTATGTATACATAATTACATATTATAGTATAATCACATACCATACACGTACAAGTCGTTTGGACCAATTTTAAAAATGTTATGCGATTTTAAAGAGTGTACGATTATGGGTGTGAGCCACTGTATGTATGTAATATATATATATGTACACTATCCCTACTAACAATAAGTAGCTACCTATTAGACGCGTGAGACCCTGGGCAACACCATTCTTTGTTACCTAAGCTTGTTAATTGAGACGATTGTCACTGAAGCGTTCGCATTGTTAGAAGAAGCGCATGCCACTACACGGTAAACTGTAAACTGTAAAGTGTTAAAGTGTAAAAGAACAAAGTTGGAAAGGGGCCAAGTAAGTAAGTGGTTGGAAGTGGTGAACAGCTAGAGCGGAATCTTGCATTTTGCTGAATGTTATTGGATGGATTTAGGCTGGCTTAGAGACTTAGATAGCGAAAGATTCTTAGCTACAGCTAGGCTTGTCTTGTGTTTTTTTCCCTGAAGAAGTCTACCTGTTTTCGGACCTAGTTCCGGCGCCGCAGCATCTTACTCTGGAGCGGCAGCTGAACAAGAGCGTGCTAATCGGCTGGACGCCACCGGAAAATACTCACCAGTTAGAATCGTATCACGTCTACGTGGACGGAGTGCTGAAAGTTACCGTGAAAGCGACCGAAAGGACCAGAGCGTTGGTCGAGGGAGTCGATTCTACTCGGGTTCGTATAATATAAGATATTTCTGGCGTGTCCCTCCGAATTCTCATTCGACCAGCATATTTAAGACGGTTAATAAGGATTCGGAGGTACATAGCTGTGTAGTAGGGTGGCTCTTATTTTCGATTTTTGAATTTTCTTCGGGGCACCCTCCACAATAGTTCCAAATAACTAAAAAAAAATCTGTGTAAAGTTTCAGCTCGATCGGATAACGGGAAAGGGTGCCCCTGGGCCGTTAAACGTTTAAATCATTATTTAACAACTCGCGAAGTCGATTTTATATAACGTCTTCCAAGTTATTGATTAAATCAAAAAATATGTCAAACAAAAGTTGTAGATCCGGACAAGGAGCATCTTTTTTTGGTGTATTAGATACTATTTTTCGTGCGACAAACGGTTTTCGAAAAAAATCCGAAAAACTAAAAAAAAAACTTTTTGATTTCAAATTTTGAAAGTTTAAATGCTTCTAGAACGCTTCTTATTTATGAAGGTGAACAAAAAAATGGAATTTTTATTTTCGAGGACTATTTTTTAAACATTTAAGGGGGAGGGGGCATATACCGAAATATGCAACAAAAAAAATTTTTTTTTTCTTATTTTCAGTGTTTGATATGTGATGAATGTTTCCTGAAAAGTTGGGATCGAAATTCGCAAAAATATCGGAGATATACGCATTAGAAGTCAAGTATGCTCATTGGTGACAGAGACGTAACAGCATGAACCTTTAGGGTTGAAAATGAAAAATACACATTTCTAAAAAAGTCGAACATGAAATCTTGCACTTTTTAGGCAATAAAAAAGAAACTATGAATCAAATAATATATCCACGCCGTCACAAAACTGAGTAACAGTGTTTCATATAGCCATGCAAAATTTGAAGTAAATCGGTTGAATAGTATTCGAGTAATCGTGGGTAACATGCTAGAAAATCATGATATCCAGAAAAATGCATTTGAATACCTCACTTCTGACGTCTATATCTCCGATATTTTTTGCGAATTTCGACCCCAACTTTTCAGGAAACATTCATCACATATCAAACACTGAAAATAAGAAGAAATTTTTTTTTTATCCTTTTTGCATATTTCGGTATATGCCCCCCCCCCCTTAAATGTTTAAAAAATAGTCCCCGAAAATAAAAATTCAATTTTTTTGTTCACCTTCATAAATAAGAAGCGTTCTAGAAGCATTTAAACTTTCAAAATTTGAAAAAAGAAAGTTTTTTTTTATTTTTTCGGATTTTTTTCGAAAACCGTTTGTCGCACGAAAAATAGTAATACACCAAAAAAGATGCTCCTTGTCCGGATCTACAACTTTTGTTTGACATATTTTTTTATTTAATCAATAACTTGGAAGACGTTATATAAAATCGACTTCGCGAGCTGTTAAATAATTATTTAAACGTTTAACGGCCCAGGGGCACCCTTTCCCGTTATCCGATCGAGCTGAAACTTTACACAGATTTTTTTTTAATTATTTGGAACTATTCTGGAGGGTGCCCCGAAGAAAACATTGAAAAAAATTTTTACCAAGAGTAAATAAGAGCCACCCTACTGTGTAGCATAAGAATATCTCACAAGGTATCTCACGTTGGAGTGATATGTATGAGCCTCGCGAGATCCTGCGTGCGAGCAAGCAGCGGAATTGGTGCAACAAGTTGATCTCGTTCCATTCGCCCGTACAGCCGCACAGAATAAGCGTACGTTCGGTGACACACTCGAGAAGAACGTCCCGCGATGCTGCGTGCACGATGGTGATCGGTAAGGATGTCGCGTTGGGTCCAACTGCTGTCAAGGCATCGAACGTGACCGCTACCAGCGCGGTGATATCGTGGTTACCGAGTAACAGCAATCACCAACACGTGGTGTGCGTGAACAACGTGGAAGTTAGAACAGTGAAGCCTGGTGTGTACAGACACACAATCACCGGCTTGGCCCCATCCACGATCTACAGAGTGACCGTCAAGGCCAAGAACCTAAGAGCCACGCACTTCGAGGACCAAAACGCTCAAGCGGCCAACAGCTTGGCGTGTCACGTCCATTTCAAAACGTTACCCAAGGGACTGCCGGATCCTCCGGTCGATATCCAGGTTAATAGCTGCGTTTTAATAACATCTGCGTTCTAATCCTCCGAATCGGAAGGAAGCTTTCGTAGTTGGATAGAGGAATAATGACGATGCGTTGCGGTATTTTCTGACAAGGTGGAGGCTGGACCGCAGGACGGCACTTTGCTAGTGACCTGGCAGCCTGTTGCCCTAAACGGTTCGGCCGTCACCGGTTACGCGGTGTACGCCGACGGGAAAAAGGTCACCGACGTAGACAGCCCCACCGGTGACCACGCTCTGGTCGACATACACAAACTGATGGGTTTGAATCCGAAACATATCACGGTCAGGACTAAAAGCAGGGAAAGCCAGTCGGGCGATAGCTGTGCCACTGCCATTCCCTGCAGCGTTCTTCGCGGTGGCGCCACCACCCATTTGCAGCACGGATCCGCGCACATGCAAGACCAGAGTCAAGCCCAGAGCTCTGTTACCGGGCAGCCGGACGACGCCAGGTTGCGAATGCCCGGAGCAAGCCAGCGATATCCGACAGCCTCTGTACCACCCTCTCACATGAGAAGGCACGCAACCACCAGGCTCGATGCTCATGGCCAAGTGATCATCGAGACCGACGAGAATTTGTCCGACAAAGAGATTTACCCTGGACAGAGCATGTCCCAGATGGGTAAGAGAGCCAGTTTCGGAATCGGCCATCCGCTATCCGCCATCCACCATCCGGCGAAATTAAGCGTTTCCCTCTGTTCCCCAGGGGTACCAGATATCGCCAAGGACTCGGCCAGTGAAGCAAATTACAGCGAGGAGGACGACCCGTCGCGTAGAGGTAGAGGCATGCCGTTGCATCACGGTGGCCACCAACGGTATGGGCCGCAGATGGGCCAGCAAGGACTGGCCGGCACGCATAGATCCGGAAGAGTGGCGGGACCAGGTGGTAGACCTCAAGATCCATATTACGACCAACCAGGTACGCGCAAAACGGATTGGTCTTCTATAAGCTTCCTCCCTTCTTTTTCTCTTGAAAATTTTCTGCAGGAAACCAAAGAAGTCGAGCTCCTGGTTACCGCGGTAGCCGAGATATACAAGGTCAAGGCGGCACGGCTTATCCGCCGAGCAGCGGCCAGCAACTCAACAAAAGAACACGTTTGTTTGTGGCTCTGTTCAAGTACGATCCCACCTCCATGTCCCCTAATCCGGATGCCTGTGAAGAATTAGCATTTTCCAATGGCGATACCATCAAGGTATCGTATCATCATTCTCGAATCTCGATACATAATAGCTTCTACATAATACATATGTATAGCTTGTATTTCAAATACAATTGCCTGGCTAACGAAACGGTTTTCGGCAGGTGTACGGCGACAAAGACGCGGACGGATTTTACTGGGGCGAATGCTACGGTAGACAAGGATTTGTCCCTTGTAATATGGTGCAAGAGATCCAGGATCCGAATCAACTGAGTCAGGCTCAACCTGGAAGGAGAAGCAGATGGGGAGACACTTACGCCAATATGCCTGTCAAGAAGATGATAGCTCTTTACGACTATGATCCGCACAAATTGTCCCCTAACGTCGATACTGTAAGACCCTTAGCAGTTTTATCTTTCTGAGTAACGAAAACCCATACACCGTAGAATGGCATTTTTATTTATGCTGAGAGAGTGGTGCGCTTCTTCTGTTGTAGCAAGCGGAGCTGAGGTTTCGAACCGGAAACGAGATTTACGTGTACGGTGATCTGGACGACGATGGATTCTATATGGGTGAACTGAACGGAGTCCGAGGTTTAGTACCAAGTAACTACCTCGCGGAAGCACCCGATCAGCCGCCCCAAGGGCAACTTCCACCGGATAGCAGGAGGCCTCCTGGTCAGAGCCAAGGACCCGGAGCCAGAGGACCACCTCCTCCTCCGCGGGAACCTCCTCCTTCTGCTCATCGACGGGGCAAAGGTAACATCCTCCGATCGATCCGCCTTTCGATCTATTATTCCTATATCTTACGTGACACGTATGTAAATAGCTCCTGAGGCCAACCCAATCGACGCGCGATCTCCTTAAAGCCCTAAACTTTACATAAAATCTTCATCCTCGTCAAAACCGTCAAAACCGTCAAAACCGTCGAAAGCGTCGAAAGCGTCAAAAGCTCGTCAGAGTAGACGAGCAGCGGAAAACAGGTGCAACGATAAGCAGGATCGAAACTAATTGTAACAGGAGGATACACTTTCTAGGATTCCTAGGAACACGCATTAGCACACTGAAAAGAAAAGAAAGAAAAGAAAGAAAGAAGGAACAAACGGACAAACGGACAAACGGACAAACGGACAAACAAATGAACGAACGAACGACCGAAAATGATTAACAAAAAAACGGGCTCGAGGGGTTAAGGTAAATAAATTCACACTGACGTTGTTTGTTCGGCCTGTAAGCGCCAATCGGTTACGCACGGTTACGTAAAAATAGAAAACAAAGAAGAAACGGAATGATAATGAAGTCGGTTCTAAAGGAAAGGGAGCGGAAGGGGTGGATAGGAAACTGGGAAAGGGTAGAAAAGGAGCAAGTGAAAGAGCAAGCCGACGTCGGTGTGAATGAAAAATAGAAACGGCAAGCAACACAAGACACGAAACTAGATGTGCCAGACGACAGGCAGAACGGTCACACAAGTACATATATGTAGTGTATATGATTGGTCGGCTTAACGAGGCCCGATCGGTATTAATCCAATCGAACCTTATATTTCTAGGTTTATACGATTCTTGCCAAATTACCGAAATTTTCTAAACCGTGAAACAACGTGCCGACTATTTCGATGAAATGTTTAAGTAATTCACTTGATGCTTTTCGCCTGAAGGGAATCAGTTTTATTTAAGTAGCCCTTTGATCACGACTTTCTGGCGACTCATTCAAAATTGGCAGAACGTAGGATCAAGTGACGAATTTCTTATGAAACGTCAAGTAACATATTCGCGCAATGTGTGAATGCGATTTTATATTTGCAAAGTTTTTTAGGAACACGTACATTGCCATATGCAAAGCGATTTCTCTATCTATCCGTCTATCTGCCTATCTATCTATCTATCTATCTATCTATCTATCTATCTATCTTTCTATCTATCTATCTATCTATCTATCTATCTGTCTATCTGTCTATCTGTCTATCTGTCTATCTGTCTATCTATCTATCTATCTATCTATCTATCTATCTATCTATCTATCTATCTATCTATCTATCTATCTATCTATCTATATATCTATCTTTCTATCTATCTATCTATCTATCTATCTATCTATCTATCTATCTATCTATCTATCTATCTATCTATCTATCTATCTATCTATCTATCTATCTATCTATCCATCCATCCATCCATCCATCCATCCATCCATCCATCCATCCATCCATCCATCTATCTATCTATCTATCTTTCTATCTATCTATCTATCTATCTATCTATCTATCTATCTATCTATCTATCTATCTATCTATCGATCTATCTATCGATCTATCTATCTGTCTATCTATCTCTCTATACATCTATCTACCTATCTATCTGTTTATTTATTTATACATATGTATATAATAAGACACTATTATATATACATATACACATACATACGCATGTATGTATGTACGTATATCTATACATAATAAGACAAACTAAAACACTAAGCTGCTTTCAGTGTCTCTATCAACTATCAAGCGTGCGTGTGTGCGTGTGCGTGTTCGTGAGTGCGCGCGTATGTATTGTATTTTGTACAATTTACTTTTGGAGCACTTTCCTGCTCTATACTGTTTTACATGCCTACCTTTTCTCTATCTACTATACATATATATAGTATATGTGTGACATTTATGCTGTATACATATGTATACGTGTATATGCGCGTGTATATGCATTGACACATACCTACATATTTGCATATACATCGTTACATATATACTTTTATATACATACATGTATATAAGTGAGAAATGTATACGTATACATATATTTGCGTGCATTCTATAACGACATAAACTGTTTCTGTGTGCCTGAACTGATCGATGGTCGTCGTGTCACATGATTGTCGTTCGTGTCGTGTTGTCATGCTGGCCATTTAAGCATTTTAAGCAGTGAGAACTTAACAACTTGTATGTAGATCGTTTTCACGGCTCGTCCGAGACTATCGAGACTATCGATACGATGTTCGGTCATATTTCGTGTCTTGATGCGTAAAATCACGGGCAAGATTTACCTACGTGTACGCAAGTTGTCCAGGTTCTGCCGAGTGCCGAGTAATTCGAATCTGCCACTTAAGCATTGGACAAGAAGTACCTATATACATAAACACACACGTGCATGCGTACGTATCTACTGTTTCCCGTTGGGGGAAAGTAAAGAGAGACGTCGCGGCGGGGCAAAAAAAAAAATAAAAAAAACGGATAGAACGCAAGGTGGCCAAAATTAGGCAAATAAGAGAAATTATAGATACCAGAGGACCATTACTCGGTACACTCGGCACACTCGGCAGATTCGGCCACGTATTCAACCGTTCATTTAAAAGAGATAAATGCGCCATGAATGACAACACGGTTCTGTTCTCTTCTCTGTTGCTAGATGCCTGCATTGTGCCTGTGTCTGTCCCTGTCTGTCACTTAGACTCTAGACAACAACAACAACAACAACAACAACAACAACAACAACAACAACAACAACAACAACCATCACTAATGAACAACCAACAACATCAACTCCAACATCAACAAAACAATCCACCGCATCTAGCGTACCAACAAGCGAATCACCACAGCTACACGACTGTAACCACGTCCAATCAACATGGGCCCACACCCATGGGTGCCCATCAGCAAGGTCCCGTACCACCCCACCTTCAACAGCAGGTGAGTCCAGTGCTCTATCCACAACTTTTCACTGGTGCTTGTCGACGTGCTTTCAATACTACTCTCGCTGCAAACTCTGTTGTACAATATTTCGACTATACATTACTCTTTTCTTCTTTTTTACTAAATAATTCACCGTAACGTTCTTTCTCTCCTTCTCTCCTTCTCTCCTTCTCTCCTTCTCTCCTACTCACGCCCTCACGCCTCTCCATCCGCTTCCCACTCCTTCACTTTGTCCCCGCCTCTGGTTATGTTCTTCATTGTCTCTCTTATTTTCTTTTCTTTTCTTTTCTTTTCTTTTCTTTTCCCTTCCCTTCTTTTCTTTTCTTTTCTTTTCTTTTTCTGACGGTTATTCGTCGTTATCGGTCGAAACTCTGGAAAACGAGAATCGTTCAGGTAATTAAATATAAATACAAACACGAACACAATGTTTCCAGTACGTACTTGCAGTACAATACAAGATAGCGATAACAGCGCTGGAATTACTCAACATTTCATTATTTAAATACCCGATTGACTTATAATCGAGTCGATAAATAATACTATCGATATCTTCAATTGAATGTATTATTATACCATATAGAAAATGCCATGTCGCGAAGCATGTCGTTAGACGACGGTTACGTAAAATTAACATAACGTTTTGCACAACCACTGTGTAGTACCTAACTAAATATACATATGTACGCCTATGGGAATTCTTGCTCTATTCAACTGTTTTGAAAAAGTCACTCAACCTCTAGATTTTCGGTTAGAATATTTTAAGAGAACATTTCCACGGCAAAGTTTACGTATACTTGCGTTTATGGTGCGAAGCTAACAGCTTTTCTTGAGAGCTTGCAAGCATGCTTGTACGCCGATATTAGGGTGGCTCTTATTTACTCTTGGTAAAAAATTTTTTCAAGATTTTCTTCGGGGCACCCTCCAGAATAGTTACAAATAACAAAAAAAATCTGTGTAAAGTTTCAGCTCGATCGGATAACGGGAAAGGGTGCCCCTGTACCCTTAAACATTTAAATAATTATTTAACAGCTCACAAAGTCAATTTTCTATAATATCCTCCAAGTTATTAATTAAATAAAAAAATATGTCAAACAAAAGTTGTAGATCCGGACAAGGAGCATCTTTTATGTTCTACCTATTACTTTTTCTCGTGCGACGAACAGTTTTCGAAAAAAGTCCGAAAAACTAAAAAAAAACTTAATTTTAATAATATCTTTATTTATAAAATTTATCTATTCCCCCTAAGCTTAATAACAATAATCACAATCTTAAATCTTCTATACTGTCTAGTCCTAACAATTAAAATATGTTCATCAAAGTATTCTCCATTACCAAAAATTACCTATGAAAAAATCTAAATTTATTAGAATTATAAAACATAATCCAACCTTAAAAATTACAAACAACTCCCTAATTAATCTACCCTCTCCAGTAAATATCAACTCTTGATGAAATTTTGGTTCAATACTTGGAGTTTATTTAATAATTCAAATTATCTCTGGTATCTTTCTTTCTCTTCATTACTGCCCAAATGTCAACATAGCCTTTGAAAGAGTTATTCATATTATAAAGGATGTAAACTTAGGATGGTTAATCCGTTTAACTCATATAAATGGCAGGGAGTCGAGACCGATATAATTTCGGTTACGGTCGCGGTCGCGGTCACTGAGACGACCGATATGGCATTTACGGTCCGGTCGACCAATACTGGTGAGCGACGAGCGGTCCGGAGTTTTCTCTCAACCGGTAACCAGTGTTCACGGGAAAAGGCCTGATAGCTCTCGGCTACCCTCTGTTGCGCATGCCCGCGACGAGCTGTGACGTCAAACCAATCAACGCCAAGTTGGGAAACGAACCGAATAGACGCCAGTGGCTGGCTTCGTTTCCCAGCTTGGCGTTGATTGGTTTGACGTCACAGCTCGTCGCGGGCATGCGCAACAGAGGGTAGCCGAGAGCTATCAGGCCTTTTCCCGTGAACACTGCCGGTAACCGAGAGAGAATTTTTCTGAGTCGACCGGTCGACCGAAAGTCTTGACCGGTCAGGAATACGGTCGCGTTAATTTATGGAGAGGTTCGAGTTAATGTATGGAGAGGTTCGCAAAACGGTCAACCGAGAGTCGCGACCGATTGCAATACGGTTGACACAGAGAAATTCGGGCAACTAGAATTCATCACCTCCTGAGAAATAGGAAGAAAATAGAAATACGCTCGATTAATATTTGTGAGACATATTGTTACTATCCCGGTTGCGAATCGCAAATCGCGATTAAAATTATTTAGTAGGTTATTTTAATTATTTTTTATCACGTTAGTAACCTGGCCTTGCATCTTTTGCAATCCACAGCGAAATACATAGTATAAATGAAACAAATTTATAATAATAAATTAAATCAATTAATTTAATTTATATACAAATTCTTAAAAATACATTTACGTCTTTTTCTAAATTTATTAAATTTTATAGATAATTTTATAAACACCTACTTTAAATATTTTTAAAAAATGAAATATTACATTTATAGTCGCAATGAAATATTTTTATAAATAACTTTCAGAAATAATTTATATTTTTAACAATAAAATGTTTAGTTATAAACAAACTAAGTTAATGATAGATAAGTTTTAAAGATTAACAATTTGTTTTGGAAACAACAACAGTCAATTTTCAGAAGTTTGCACGCTGATAACGCCAAAGATTTTTCAAAAGTAAAACGTTAATGTTAATAAAATTCTCACCATTTATAATGTACCTATGCATATTGTACAAGAAATTGAATTTTTGGACCAATTGATATAATGAATGAAATTGCAAACATTTATGATGTTTTCAATATTACAAACACAATACTACTTATGTGTTTTTATTTTTCGACTAACATAGCAGGAAGGTCATCCCACTCGATCACTTTTTGACGTTGATGTCAGGAATTTTGATCAAAATGAAACATGATGTACCTAGTCGATGTGAAATTAGAGGGAGTTAGTTATTATTTTGATGGTTCCGAATTTGTTTCAGAACCACAGTTGTGAATTGATTACTATTTGCAATATTTGCATATCCCTTTTTGAAACTACGCTATACTTATAAACTTTTATCTTTGGAACTATTTATCATATTGCATTCATTCTTTTCTTTTTTAATTTAGATTATTTTGCCTATTGACATAATATTTTATGAAATTCATTTTTGTAACATCAAAATAAAGCCCTGAGTAAAATAGCAATTACTGAAAACAATTTCAAATCTTTAGCAAGCTAGGACTACCGTTAAGGAACTAGTTCTTGATCAGGCACTAATTTTTGATCAGTTCATGAAATAAATCGTTCTTTTGAGTTTATGTCAATAAATAATTGTTTGAAATAATTACTAACATAAAAATTGATAATTCAAAAATATATGTGTTGTCTGTGAAAGCAGTTAGTATTGTTAGTTTTAGATGATTAAAAACTAGTTCCTAGTCACCTTATTATTCCATACCTTATAAGTATTTAAATTATATATTTATTTTCAACTTTTTAAAATTTTTCCTTGAAGTTTAAACATTAATTCAACTTTTAGTATAAAAAAAGTCTATGGTTTAATGTTTCATTAGGTTAAAAATAAATATTAAAGCGGGAAACCTTCTAAACTGATCAGAAACTAGTTCCTTAACGGTACATCTTCCATGTTAAGAATGGTGTGGTAAACATCTTCTTAATGTAGTTTTTCAAATACAACAATGCCTCGGTACATCGGCGCAGTTTGAGACCGACAGTGTCAGAGTAACAAATAACTGCAACAGTCTGCTGTCACAAATCCCGTCACGAGAGAGACAAACAATGTGAGCGACAGGAACAGCATACATACCTTCCCGGCCTATTCAGCTAGGTCGAACTGAACCGAACCAAACCGACCCGGAGCCCTGTACCATTCGGCGGCGACCGGTCCCCGTTCGTCTCAGAATTACGGTCCCCGATTCCCGACCGAAGTGCAATTGGTCAGGAGCTTCGGTTCTCTTTTGCATCCTCTCACTATTACGGTCAGAATTTCTCTCCACTTTCGTTACGGTTACTGGTTACTTGACCGATATGTGACCGGTCTGAATTTCGGTTTCTGCTTCGGTCTCGACTTCCATTAAATGGTGCATCCTTATATTTTATTGCTATATATTTACACGTAGGGCGAGGAATTTATTATCACTCTTACAAATCAACTCCTGTATAAATTATAGGTGTTGTTATTATACTAATATCAATAGCTACAGCATTCCTTGGATATGTCTTACCATGAGGTCAAATATCTTTTTGAGGAGCAACAGTTATTACAAACTTATTATCAGCAATTCCATATATCGGACAAATAATAGTTGAATGAATTTGAGGAGGGTTCTCCATTGATAATGCTACTTTAAACCGATTTTATTCATTTCATTTCATTCTTCCTCTAATTATCATAGTATTAGTCATTATACATTTATTTTTTTTACACTTAAAGGGCTCAAATAGTCCACTAGGAACAAATAGAAATAAATACAAAATCCCATTTCACTTATACTTTACAATTAAAGACATCTTAGGATTTATTTGAATTATTATATTACATTTTTTAATTATTATACAATATCCGTATATTCTAGGAGATCCAGATAATTTTATTTATGCAAATTCAATATCAACCCCCGTACACATCAAACCTGAATGATACTTTCTATTTGCCTACTCAATTTTACGAGCAATCCCAAATAAATTAGGTGGAGTTATTGGATTAGTTATATCAATTTTAATTTTAATAGTTCTCCCATTTACTAAAACTTATAATATTATATCAAGAAAATTCTACCCTACAAATCAATTTATATTCTGAAGGTTTGTTTCTCTATTTATTTTATTAACCTGATCAGGTGGTAAACATATTGAATATCCTTACAAAGAATTAAGTCAAATCTTTACAACATTATACTTCTCCTACTTTCTTATTAACCCTAACCTAAATAAATATTGAGATAAACTAATTTATAAAATCTAGTTAATGAGTCTGATTAGGCATATATTTTGAAAATATAACATAGAATTAATATTTTCTATTAACTTCAATAAGTATTTGAACAATTAACTTCATACCAAAAATAAAAACTAAATAAATTAAAGCAAAAGAAAGAAACTTTTTTCAACATAAATATATTAACTCATCATATCGAATCCGAGGTAGAACACCTCGAATTCAAACAATAAAAATAATATGAGATAATCAAATAATTATAAATTTAATTGAAGATAAACAAAAAACCGCAAATAAGAATGAAATTAAAAATCTTATAAAAATAATTCTTAAATATTCAGCCATAAAAATTAATACAAATCCACTTCTAAAGTATTCAGTATTAAACCCAGATACCAATTCAGACTCACCCTCTACTAAATCAAAAGGAGTGCGATTTAATTCTATTAATAAACTAATTAAAAATACTAAATAAATTGGTATTAAAATTAAGATAAATTGAATAGATTGTTGATATTTATGTAACTGAACTAATGAATATCTTTCAATTAACAAAATAACAGTAAATATTATTAAAAAGAGTCTTACCTCATAAGAAACAGATTGTGCAATTGATCGAATCGCCCCTAATATTGAATAATTTGAATTTGAAGCTCACCCCCCAATCATTATAGGATACACTCCTATTCTTAAAGCACTTAATAAGTATAAAAGCCCAAATTTTATTGAACACCCATTTAAATAAAAAGGATAAATTAATCATAACGTTATAGCTAATAATAAAATCATTACAACTCTAAAATAATACAAATATAAATTTATCTTATCAATATAAAAAAATTCCTTATTCAATAATTTAATTGCATCTCTAAAAGGCTGTAAAAGTCCTAAGAATCCTACTTTATTAGGACCCTTCCGATCTTGAATATACCCTAAAAATTTACGCTCAAATAAAGTTGAAAAAGATATACCAATTATTATCAACAAAATCAATATAATTACATAAATGATATTCAATAATAAATAAGTGAATAATGTATAAATTACTGCCCATATTTATTTATACATATTTCAAATTCTAAATTTAACGCACTATTCTGCCAAGGAAGTTCCTTATCTATAAATCTTAATATAAAATTAAAAACTAATTCATAAATTAAGTCCTATCGTACAAAAATATATTAAATAAATATAGATAGAAACCGATCTGGCTCACACCGATCTGAACTCAAATCATGTAAGATACTAAAAGTCGAACAGACTTAAAACTTAAACTCTTGCATTTAAATTATACCTTAATTCAACGTCGAGGTCGCAATCATCTTTATAAATATGATTTTTCCAAAGATATTACGCTGTTATCCCTAAGGTGATTTAATCTAACAATTTTTAATAAACTATCTTTTAGTAAAAAATAATTGGTTAAAAAATTTTAAAGTTTAATTAATTTAAATATCCTCCCAACAAAATAACTTATATTAATTCATTTAAGTGTTATTAAAATAAGTTATAAAATTCTATAGGGTCTTCTCGTCCCATATAAAATTTAAGCATTTTTACTTAAAATTTAAATGAGTATATTAAAACAGAGACAGAAAATATTTCATCAACTCATTCATACAAGCCTTCAATAAAAAGACTAATTATTATGCTACCTTTGTAGAGTCAGTATACTGCAGCCATTTAAAATAATTCATTGGGCAGAGCAGACTTTAAATTATTAAACAAAAAGACATGTTTTTGATAAACAGGTGAATATTTAATTTGCCGAATTCCTTAGATTCATTTATATTAAAAATAATTTTTTACAAATCTTAACTACTAATTCTATCATTATATCTATACATAACTTATGCACACATATTATTTTTTAAAAAGTTATATCAAAAATTAAAATTTTAATTCAATTTAACATGAATTATTAAATTATCTATAATGAAACTTAATTTTAAAATCACAAATACAAAACAACAATACACTGATAATAAAATAAATCCATAGTTTATCCCACAGATTCTTTATATTTAACAAAACTAAAAAACAGTCTTATTAATTAACTAAATATATGAATTAAATTCATTTAAAAAAAAACTAGATATCTGTAGATATAATAATTTACAGCTTGCTCTTTTAATTTCGAGATCAATTCTTATCAACTATTTAATAAACCCTGATACAAAAGGTAAAACACTAATTTACTTCAATACATACAAAATTATTCTTTCACAATACTACAAATATAAATAAATAAATTCATTCAAAATAAATACTAAAACAACATCAAATTAAACTACTTTTATTAAAATAAATAATACTCACACCTCACAAAAATATAAACATTAAATTAAAATTTCAAAAATTAATTTAATTGTTTCAGTGTAACAGAAAAGTTTTACTTAAACTAAAATTTTTCACAAAATACACTTTCCAGTACACTTACTATGTTACGACTTTCCTCACTTATAATGAGAATGACGGGCAATTTGTACACTAAACAAAATTATCTTCAATAAACTTAATTCAATAAATTTACTTTTAAATCCAATTTCAAAATTATATTAAAATAATTTATTCAAAAATCAAATGTATTGTAATTCATGTAACCTGTTACACAATCTACATTTTGACTTGAATTTAGATTTTAATTGAATATTTCAAAAATAATATATAAATAAATTCTTCAAACAGCAATACATAAAATAAATACCAGTTAATCCTATCGTGGCTCATCAATTAATGCACAAATTCCTCTATATAAATTATAAAGCCGCCATATTTGTTAATTTTAATGATCTACATTTAATAATCAATTCAAAACAAATCACTTTTATAATAGGGTATCTAATCCTAGTTTATTCAAAAATTTAATAAACATTAGTCAAATAAAATTTAATTCATACTAAAAAAAATATTTCACCATACTTCAATAAATTCAATTAAACATTCTTATAAATAACTTCATCAATTTAAAAATTAAACAAATTAACTTACAAATTTAATCTAACCGCTGTTGCTGGCACTAAAATTACCTTTATTAAATTCAATAACTAAATCAAACTTTCATTTATTTTTAAATTTAATCTTTATATATGAAACAATTACTATTTAAATAACTACTATTTTAAATCTATATTTATAGATCAATTAATACAATTAATCAATTAACTGAAACTAAATTACAAAAACAAAATTTACTAAATTTGACCACCCCCATTTAAGAATACCTACATAATCTTAAATGTCAGCTAAAATTCAATTAATTTTCATTGTACCTCAGGAAATAATTTTTTGGGAGTTTCAACATACAAATACAACTAAATTAAACAAAACTAAATTAAGAACACAAAATTTACTAAATTTGACCACCCCCATTTAAGAATACCTCCATAATCTTAAATGTCAGCTAAAATTCAATTAATTTTCATTTTCCCTCCAGAAAATCAAAATTTTTGGAATTTCAGCATACAGATACAACTAAATTACAAAAACAAAATTTACTAAATTTGACCACCCCCACTTAAGAATACCTCCATAATCTTAAATGTCAGCTAAAATTCAATTCATTTTCATTTTCCCTCCAGAAAATCAAAATTTTTGGAATTTCAGCAACCTCATTTTTTTTTTATATTAATTTTTGCATCAAGCTAAGAATTAGAGTATTATTTTTATTCATATGATCACCCAGAGAATTATAGATTTTCATTTTTATTTATTAATATATACAATATATAGTATTTAGTGTAGGAGTTTTTTTATAGTTTAAATAAATATAGATTAATGTCTTTAATCTATTCATTTATGTATATAAATTATTTATATTAACGAAACAATCTATTAATATATATTATTATATAAATTATTTATATTAATATAAATATCTATTTATCCATATATAGATATTTATATTAATATAAATGATTTATATATAGATAAATATCTATTAATTTAATTTAAATTATTATTAATAGATTTATGGACTATATTGAACTAAATTAATTAATAATTCAATGAATCCATAAATAATCTGTATATTATCAAGTTCGAAAGATTTATTTATAGATAATGATATATACGAAAATAAATTTTGATTTATGTATAAATCATTTATATATTAATAAGCTTCTTATTGTATATTTATTTGCTTGATATATAAATAATTTATATACCTATATATATTTAATATATTTAATTAAGGTAATATATATTTATTCATACACATATAATTAAATATCAACGTATTAATATAAATTATTTATTTTATAATAAGTTCATTATTGAATCCCTATCTTTTGTATATAAATTATTTATAATTAAATAGATGCTTAAATATCTTATTATTATATAAATTATTTGTATATAGTTATCTATCTTATATAGTAATAATTAGATAATAAGATATATATTAATAGATTGGACAAAAGATAGGGATTCAATAATGAACTTATTATAAAATAAATAATTTATATTAATACGTTTATATTTAATTATATGTGTATGAATAAATATATATTACCTTAATTAAATATATTAAATATATATAGGTATATAAATTATTTATATATCAAGCAAATAAATATACAATAAGAAGCTTATTAATATATAAATGATTTATACATAAATCAAAATTTATTTTCGTATATATCATTATCTATAAATAAATCTTTCGAACTTGATAATATACAGATTATTTATGGATTCATTGAATTATTAATTAATTTAGTTCAATATAGTCCATAAATCTATTAATAATAATTTAAATTAAATTTATTTTAATAATTTAAATTAAATTTATTTTAATAATTTAAATTAAATTTATTTTAATAATTTAAATTAAATTTATTTTAATAATTTAAATTAAATTTATTTTAATAATTTAAATTAAATTTATTTTAATAATTTAAATTAAATCCTCAAATTTTGAAAGTTTAAATGTTTCTCGAAAACTTTTTATTTGTGAAGGGGAACCAAAAAATTGAATTTTTAGTTTTTTCGGACTTTTTTTCGAAAACCGTTCGTCGCACGAGAAAAAGTAATACAACATAAAAGATGCTCCTTGTCCGGGTCTATAACTTTTGTTTGACATATTTTTTGATTTAATCAATAACTTGGAGGATATTGTTTAAGGGTCCAGGGGCACCATTTCCCGTTATCCGATCGGGTTCAAACTTTACACAGATTTTTTTTTTATTATTTGGAACTATTCTACAGGGTCCCCCGGAAGAAAATTCAAAAGTCGAAAATAAGAGCCACCCTAGCCGATATACATACATACATATATACATACATACCTGTTTTGTACAGATGCGCCAGAAATCACGCTTTGTTGGTAAATTAAAACTCTTAACATTTCCTGGTTTCCATTCTTCTCCTTCATTTCCCTTCCATTACTATACCATAATCCATCGTGCTTGCTTCCAGTACGGTAAACGATCTACATAAATAGAAACGAACGATCGTTACGTCGACCGAACATAGGCCGAACACTCCTTTTCATTTGCTCAATTAATGATGCATCGGTAAAACGGCTGACTCCTCGTATAGAAAATCACAGACAAGTACACTTACCTAAATAGCCACCTAATAGCAATAATAGAATATACTAGGGCTAGGGCAGTGGTAAACACTCTTCTAAATCGTGTGAAATAGTGGCATAACGACAACTGACAGCGTAAATCGTACAGATACGAATGGTTGTCTTGTTCGTGGTCAGTTTTTACTTTAACGCTCACTAAAAACCTTATTTCGTACTCGGACCACGTGCCCCTGTCAGCTAAGGTACAGGAACGAGACAGAAACGAGGAAGAGCGAGACAGAGCGATAGAGAGGGAGAGAGAGAGAGAGAGAGCTGACGTACAGAAAATTAGAAAACGGCGCGGTCGTTGCTTCGATTAACTCTAGTCGCTTTAATTTCTAGGGGAAGGGGAGGGGAGGCGCGATCAATCGTGTTAGTAACGTGCCGGGAGGTATGCAGGGCCCTGGACAACACATGCAGCAAGCACAGCAATTACAACAGCAGCAGCAACAAGATTACCAGCAACAGAATCAATCGTATCAGCAGCAACAATCGAAGCAGCAGAACCAGAGCTATCCGCAGCAGAATCAAGGCTATCAACAGCAAGGTTCGGTATTCGGTTCGCAAGGACAGCAATTCCCACAGCAGCAGCCTCAGCAACAGCAGCCACAGAACCAGGGCCCCTCGATGCAGGCCGGGCAGGGGACGAGCAAACCCATGAGAGGGATACCGACCGTGTTGCCAACGGCCCAGTCCAAGCCGCCCACCGGCCAGGGCCAACAGCAGCAGCAACAGCCGCAACAGCAACAGCAAAGTACAGGGCCGAATCTGATGCAAAAGTTCACGGAGATGGCCGGCGCGAGCGCTGGCGGCGATATCCTATCAAAAGGGAAAGAACTGATTTTCATGAAGTTTGGTCTGGGCAAGTGAGCCACTACCCTGCCCGTGTCGCTAGCTCGCTCCGTTTCCTTTACAACTCTATCACACCTCTCTGATCGCTTTCGCGCGGGTCCTATGTACATCTTTCCACTATCCAGAGAAATCAGTATTAAGTGTTAATTTTATTAATCGATCGCGGAGAGCAAGCGAGCCGCGCAGGCAGGAACGGAACGTACCTACTTACATAGGTACGGACGCATCTCGCGTCCGATCAGTTGTTCGCGAATAACCCTCGCACGATGCCATACACATTATACATACATACGTGAACGTGAACGTGTGCCGCCATTGCTGCTGCTGCTGCTGCTGCTGTTGGTCACTGTCAACTTTCAACCATTTCGATTGGATCGCTTGAACGGGAATACCTGGTACCTATGTATGTATTATATCTGCTCGTACGCCCGAGAACCGCTATCTTCCTATCTTCCTTCCTCGTTGCTTTGAGGCCAATCTCTCCTCCCCGTAGAACCACCAACTGAAACAATCTTTACTAGCTATTTAGTATCTTTCGGTGACATCTCTCGCGAAAATAATCGAGAACTTAGACGGTTTCGACGTAGAGTTGAGCGGAAATTAACGACTCCCGCTTCCGATCGACAACGTTCCTATAACTTCTTTCCCATTCTATTCTTCGTCTTCTTTTCCCTCCTTCTCTTTTGCCCTAGGCTTCTCTCCTGTTTGACTGTTACGTAGCTCATCAAAATTGGTTAGCAAGAGATAAAGCTTTTCAGAAGCGAAATCCACATCGGGCAGGCGATTCTGTAACTATGGGTCACATATGTAATAATAACTAGATTGGTAACAGCTACGTATACATACAAGGAAATAGGGGTGTGCCCATACGATATCTCACCCAGGTACGGCAATCGTGTAGCCGGCTTCAACTAATCTCAAGACAACCCAAGATTAAATACAAGAAACGTTGATATCTATTTCATATACACGGGTGACAGGATGACGAAAATTCATGAAATTCCGTGGCGAACAATTTATTCGTCCTCTTATTCTGTATCGTGCCGTGCCGTGTTGTGCCGTATCCTGCCGTGTCGTCTCGTGTTGCATCCTGCTGTTTCCTTCCTCCTTTCGCCTATTTCCATCCGATACTATCTCATTTCTCCGTTCCGAGGCATGCAACCCGACTTTACGCTTACCCATTCTCAAGACTGCTCCACACAGCAAGAGAATGGGCAAATAGTCTGTTGAAAGAAATTTAATTAAAGTAGATTAACACGATACGAGCTTCGACCATTCGAAGAAGCTAAGACTAAGTGGAACGTAGCTCCTTGTCGTGCTCGAACACGTCTACAAATACAACAAATATTTTACAAAAGAAAAGTCAAACGATACTAAATAATACACGTGCTAACGCGTAACTGACCGGAAGGATTATAATCCAGCGAATCATGGATCAAGTTGAACTACGTCGTATATATATATATATATAAATATATAAATATATACATAACTAACTAACTAATTAACTAAACAAATGAAAACATTGATTGATTGATTGATTGATTGATTGATTGATTAATTCATTCATATCGTCCCAATATGAAGGGGCTTACGCTCGATCGGTAAAAGAAGATATTGCGGTGGAACCGTGGGTATTAGACTGAGGATTGAGGGGAATATTCGGAAATAGCATACGTATGTTACAGTAATGAGATATACATATATACATATATACATATACGCGTATACAGATATAAATAAATATACATATGCATATAGGTACATATACATATTATATTTAACTATTGCAAAGTGTTGTTACATCGCTACTTATATCGTGTTTTGTACAAAGTATCCCTACCTTTGATTGTTCTTTTCCTTTCGCCGTGATAATACATATAATATACATATAAGTGTACATGTACAGAAAGAAAAGTGGGGAATCCTTAGGAAGGCAGATAAAGCGCGACGAATTTCAAATTCATTTAGCCAGAATCAGTTTGGGAACGGCACTCGTTGTATTTGTTGTTAAATATCGCGGTTGTGTCTGTAACGTTTGTGTTAACCGAGCGCCGACGCGACGCGACGGATGCAGCGACATGCGACTAAAAGCGGTTCGGCAAATCATAGTTGATTAAATAGCTAGCAGGGTATCAAGCACGCGGCCCAGTTAACGTTCGTCCTGTACCAAGGCTCACCGTCCTGGCCTCACCCAATATCTATTGCGATTTCAATTACAAACGCGAAAGCGAAAGTATATTCTATGGGTGCACCATTTAATTGGTTGAAACACGCGATACTACCGCGCAAAGGTTTGTATCGAGATGGAGAAACGGAGGTTGGACGCCGACGGTTCGCAAACACTACAGATGTACACGGTTCTATATTTTTTCTTTCTCTTTTTGTCTCTACAAGAAGAATAGTAAAAAAAAAAAATAACTATTGCTACATCTATCATAGGTACTACTCTACCACCACCTCGGCCTTCTACATATATCTAGGCTCTAGGTCTAGGTTCTAGATTCTAGATTTTCTAGAATCACAAAGCATAAACTTAACTTTCTGGAAAAGTTTCTAGCGTTTACCAGGACCTTGTTAGCCCTTGTCACGAATAGCCCGTTACTGGACCACGAGTTTGACCTATATGTATACCTGTCCTAGTACCTACGACCTACGACTTCGTTTGTCAGTTGGTCCGATTCGCGAATGGCGAGTCTTGCTGTTGGAGGATCGTGTCCGCGGTAAATCGCGCAGGAGTTATGCCGCGCGTCTATATGTACATACATGTGTAATACGATTATGGACCAAAGAGCGCATTCTCGGGAGACCATTTCTACGGAAAATCGTATCTTTTTTTCTTCCTCTTGAGTTAGCATGAACGGAATAGGCGCATAATCCCCAAATTCGTAGATAGGTATGCGGCGTCCTGCGGCGTCGGCGTTGCAACTTGCAACCACTGTTTCTTGCAATTCCAAGCGAAGGTGTTAGGTTTAAAATGAAATTCGGTTCTAGTGTTTGTCGGTAAAGCCGGTAAAGCGATACCAAGTTTAATACATTACACATATGCGTGCAGTTTACTCGTGGTGCTCCTGCTCGTTTTAACGGGCAAAACGAACATGTTTCAATGGATGGATTTTTCTCGGCCTGTAATCGTGCGAGCGTCGAGAACGCAACGTCCGCCTCAATCAAAATTCCCTCGATATGCGTCTATCTACATACCTCTTTACGTAGAATCTAACCCAGTTCGAGTACATGTAGGCCACACCATTAGATTACATATATAGCTACCCGTCGCGTCCACGCGTCCGAATAGTATAACCTTGTTGCGATACAATAGGGTTTTCGATATCGTTACTCTTCCTTCGCGTCTCTAATCGTAAGAAATTAAGAATCTTGCGATTAAAGCGAAACGTCGATAGGAGGTTCGTAGTCTCCTGTAGCTGAAAACTCCTTTCTTCGAAATGTTATTTGTGAAAATGTTCCAACGACGATCGTACGAAGACAGTTTCGTTTCCCCGATGAAAAGCTCTTCGTCCGATGCAACTCGTCGCATCCACGTCCGGAACCACCGTGAATCTTTACTTTCCACATATCTCACTCGTAATCCTACAAAAAAAAGACAAAAGAGGAAAAAAAGAAAAGAAGACTGACGCAACATGTAAGATTTACAAACACTTAACCGTTAACACGTTTGCTACCATCGATCGATCGATTCGCGTCTAAATGGAGAACAGGAAATATCTGAAATAATAAGGCATCACTTCTCTGAGTAGGGAAGAGGAAAGAACTTTCGCTGCCAGCGAATGTGTTAACCGATTGTCACTTGGTGAATCTCTAGAGTCTAGCCTCTATCATCTTCCATCTCTCTAACGCTTTCGTCTCGTCTTTTTTCTACTTGATCGAGAGTCGAGACCGCGATGAGCGATTTTCAGAGCGTATACACTATAGTCTATAGTCTACACTGTACAGTGTATACTGTATACGAGAGAGAAGGGAAGGCGTATCGAGTGTGTTTGAGAGAAAATGATGAACAAGTCACGAACAACTTCTATCCATTATCGTTAGATGTTAGATATAGTAATTTACGCAAGTAGTATTAACGTTAACGACACACCAAAAAGTCAAAGAAGAAGGAGAAAAGATTTCAGTACCCCACGTATTGTATCGAGAGCCAATTTCTGTCTCTTCTCTTTGTGATCAGACCAAATCTTAGGAGATAATAGTTTTAACAACAACAGGAACAATAAGCTGACACAATGCAACGGTCGAACACGATTAACAACTAATGAATAATTCTTACGATTAGTCGAATTTGTTTCTTGAAATGTTTACCTAAAAGGGGAAAGGTGATTTGAACACAAGCGCAGACTCAACATAAGTAAGAAAAAAAAAAGAAAAATGGAGGAGGAGAAGAAGGAGACAAAAGTGTAAGAGAGCGGTAACGGGAAGGAGTGGAGGTGGTGGAGGGGAGGGGAGGGGGCGGGATGTAATAATAATGAGAGAAATTGGAATTCTCTTAGCTATATCGCGAAATCGTTTGTCAACCCTCATTTCTGTCTAGTATCTCACTTGTACATTGTCATTGTTATAAATTTAGTCGTTGAATGGATTCGTGTAAAAATCTTTTGATACCGCGACAGCTGATACCGCTACGTGAACCGCAAGTGTAAGCCGCGCCGAGATTCATGCGTACGTGTACGCATATCCTATACTTAATTACGTTACACGAGCCTGATCGGGGAATGATGGCCGATCGATCGTTGATCCTCCTTCGCCCGCAATACCGTCTAAACTCTAAAGTCTAAACCATGTAGATGCAAACTTTTCTTCATCTGGCAAACAGAAGCTAAAGAGCGTTAAATCGATAAGCCAATTTCGGGGAAACTCGAAATGCTTCCCTTCAGAAACCTATATTTTCCATTTCTCCCCCAGAAATACGTAGGCAAACGCGCAGACGCGCGTTTTTTTTTTTTTTTTTTTTTTTTTTTTTTTTTTTTTTCTTCAATTTAGCTCACGACTAGCGAAATAGTGGACGATACTCTGGCCTCTGGCAGTTGTTACTAACGAGTATTCATTCTCTATCAGAGGATTAAAGCCCCGATTAGAATTTTCTTTTGCAAAGACCATTTACAGAGAGACAGAAGAAGGAAGGAAGGAAAGAGGAAGAATGTGCATGCGTGTGCGCGTGTAGAGGCAAGATAGAGAAATGGGCGACGCGGTGATAGCTCCTAAACAGGACGTAGAGAAGCTGAGAAACATATTTGGATGGTGTGTTAGCCAGGCGCAAATTATTGTCATTCTTTCTCTTACCCTAAGATATCCTAAGATTGTATAAACAGAACGTAGCGCAAAGAAGAAATCAATGATGTACACATATACAACTTTTAATATAACGAAGTATTGCATCGATCAAGTATGTATGTCGATTCGCCAGCTACGTACGTTTGTCATTGAGTAATCTTGCGCTTTGTTTTTTCTATGAATCGGTAAATAACGATCTATTCCTTGTTAGCCCAATTGAAATAACGAGAAAAAAAACTGCTACAAAAGAGAAAAATCAACAAAAACATAATGTTATTATAAACAATTAATTAATAAAAAACGAATCTTGTTTGTTGTTACTTTTGGTATCCTCGTCAAGTCCTTTTCACCGACCACGAGTTGCCCTTCATCGGACATGGAATTGCGGGAATTGCGGAAACTACATTTCACAGCTGTTTGATGAACGGAGGTACTTTATTTCGCCGATTCCACACCGCTCAGATATAAATGTACAAGTACATGTAGTAGATAATACATACTATACGGAATGTGTGTACTCATGCTATGTACACGAATATATATATATATTCGAGCGATGTATGTATGTATGCACGATATATGCAGGTTCCAAATACCAAGGACTAACGGGATAGCGAAGCGAGCAAATTCATAATCTACGTATCCTCCTCCCAGACAGTCTCAGTCAAGATAGCAATGTTGTCCAGTCCTCTCATTGGTGCATACTCCAAAGTCCACATCAAATTGGTAAAAACGACTGAAATCAATATTGCCAGTTCTGAATCTGAACCCAAGCATAAGTTATTGTCTGAGAAATTAAAAAAGTTATTAAAATGTACTTAAAAAGCTTACGCATCTCGCCCTGATGCAAATCCGCTATCAGCTCCGGACACGAACTGTTACAAGGATTGATAGGGGTCAAACGAAGCTGCGTAGCTCCTCGCAACTGAGCGAGAGCAATCAGACCAGAGTCTAGCTCGACCTTCTTGTAACTCGGGCTATTGTAATCCGAAGACATGAGGACCCAATTGAAATGTGCCGGCGAGACCGTACTTGAAAGGAAGTACGGCCGCTGGTAATATTTTCGTAGAACCTTTACCGCGTTGATGTCGCAGTTCTGCCAATGCACGAACCATTTAGCCACTTCCGGAGAATGTACTCGGCGCAAAAAAGCTGCCAGATCGGACGAGCCAGTTCTTAAATTCGACGTCAGAGCACAAGGTACAGTTTCCATCAATCGTTCGTTTTCCAAGTAGAGCTGTTGTTCGTACGAAATAAACGCTATATCAGATAACTGCTCAGCTATTTCGTAACAACTACATATTATTCTGAATAGAAAGTATTTATTCTTTCGACTTGCCAAGTACCGTTCTTTCTACCTACATGAGTGATATTATCGAACCAGAAATAATCTGTGTTCATAACGGTCCACGAGTCCATTGCATCCGTGATAATTGCAGGTGCGTCGCGGCTCAAATAGTTATCGACTAGATTCCGATATCTGACGTCTGACAACCGATCGATGGTTTCCAACGCTTCGCAGGTCTGAAAAGTTCATTTAACTTTAAATCAAAATGGCAACAAACAACAGACTGTCTACGTAACCGGTGAACAATTTAAACGAAGTTAATATCAGTATAAACTTAATATCAACGATCGTACCACGCAATCCTCCTCTGTAATGGTATAATCATTGTAAAACGGGTTGTTGATCATACAATTCTCGTAATACAGGGGCTGCCAATTCCAAATCGGCAACACTTTGATGAGTAACAGGCGACTGATCGCTGTAAAATGCGTTCCAACAAAGTCAAGCTGCGCAGCTAGACAAGCCAAAGTGCCAAACACTATCAGGACAAGTGTACCACGAAAGACAAGTTGTAACCAGGAACGCCGCATCGCAGCCACCAACGGCTGACAAATAATATCCATTTCTTCTTCTGTGAAACCTGCCTGTTGACAATACCTACGAGCAACAGTGTTATCGAGAAATAAATGACGAATATTAGAAACAGATATGTAGATTATGTGCGGCGATGCCGGGAACAGGACTGTTTCTTTAACTTACTTGTAAAACGAATTCAGTTCGTCGTCTATTAATCGCAGTTTCTCCGAGTGAGACATTTCTTGTTCCTTCACGTACGTGTAATTATTCTTCCGTGGTTGTTTAATGCATTTGCTACTCGACATTTTCTCCTCTTTAATTCAATACAGATTAATTCACAGCCACTCGGGTCCGCAACTGAACAATCTTCTGACAATCTGTGTATTATTGAACAGTGACAGCAAGCAACAGCACACAACAGCAAGTGACAGTGACAGTGTCGCCGGTAAGTTTGGGTAAGTTTGTGCATGCGCACATCGGCGCACATCCCCGCACATCTTCGGACGCACATCACGCGACGAAAATATTGATTCTTACTACTGCCACAGAGTAGAGACCAGTGCAGAATGGGTACTCGTGGGCAGTGATGCCAGATTCGGGCAGTGTTCACGGGAAATTCCCCAAAACTCCCTGCGTAGTAGGATACTCTCGTCGCAGGGAGGGAGAACGCATGCGCGCGATGACGCGGTGGCGTCAAACCAATCAACGCCAAGACGGGAAAGGATGGGAAACGAAACGGCGTCACCATCAAGTCCAGCCGAGCGAGTGACGTGACGCCGTTTCGTTTCCCATACTTTCCCGTCTTGGCGTTGATTGATTTGACGTCACCGCGTCATCGCGCGCATGCGTTCTCCCTCCCTGCGACGCGAGTATTATACTACGCAGGGAATTTCCCGTGGACACTGCACACACACACACATCAAATCCCACATAGCACACGCCCAGATAGCACAACGTCTGGTAAAGTCTTAAAGACGTCCAAAAGGCGTCTTAAAGGCGTCTTAAAGACGTCTTAAAGACGTTCAGACCTAAAATAGACCTAAACTAGACGTCTCTAAAGGCGGGATCTCCTACCTGCGTCTGGTCGCTGCCGGTCGCAGCGACCCCACTAGTGCAAGGGAGAAAGAGATGTCATACTTCTCCCTTGCACTAGTGGGGTCGCTGCGACCGGCAGCGACCAGTCGCAGGTAGGAGATCCCGCCTTTAAGACGAGGTGTGTTATCTGGGCGACTTCTTTGAAAAATCCATTTTTGGCCTGAACGCCTTACATCATGTTTTGTTACTTTGCACCTCTTCTGAACGTGTTTAAAACGTCTTTTTGTTACGTCCAAATCGTATTGGTACGGTTTAATGTTTTAACCGGTTAACTGGCACGGTCCTTTTCACTATTCGGGCCCAAACTGGTACCATCGAATAATTAAGTGAATCACACAAAATTTGGTATACAGGGGTTTTTTGAGTCGCTGAACCGATTCCGGGGGTAATTTTTTTCATCTGACACCCCCAACCCCTAAAAAAATAGAATTAAGGGGTGAGTTTGTCAATTCTTTACTAAACCTTTTTTTATTTGTGAAGTTTTCTTGTCTATAATTCGATTGCAGCAGTTACTTTTTTCAATGCCACCCCCAACCCCTAAAAAATAAGGATTTAGGGGTTTAATTTTTTAGTTTTTTTATTTTCTACGAAAAAGTTTCGAATAATTTTATACCTGAATTCTTCATCCATAAATTCCACCGCAAGTGCTTTTTTTTGATCCGCGATCCCAAAAACCCCTATATACAATTTTTCTATATCCCGATAGTATTTCAATATTTGGCGGCCATTTTGGTTCGCCATTTTGAGTCTGCCATATTGAATTTTACAATTCCAATGCCAAATTCAGATTCAGCAACCCCAAAAACCCCTATATACAATTTTTCTATATCCCGATAGTATTTTAATATTTGGCGGCCATTTTGGTTCGCCATTTTGAGTCTGCTATATTGAAATTTAAAATTCCAATGCTAAATTCAGATTCAGCGACCCCAAAAACCCCTATGTACAATTTTTCTATATCCCGATAGTATTTTAATATTTGTCAGCCAATTTGGTTCGGCCATTTTGAGTCTGCCATATTGAATTTTACCATTCCGATGCGAAATTCAGATTCAGCAACCCCAAAAACCATTACATACCAAGTTTCATTCAAATCGATTGAAAAACAAAAAAGTTATTCCATTTGATCATATACTTATGATACATTGCCAGAATTGGCCAGATTTTTGTTTGATCATATATGATACATTACCAGTTAACCGGTTAAGGAAGTATGTAAGTGGTTTTCAGAATATAATCAAACTCAATAACAATTTATTTCGTTTACTTAATACCAATTAGTTTTATTTGTATTATTACCCAGATAGCACACGACGTCTTCTAGACGTCCATTTTACGTCTGTTTTTGGTCTGAACGTCTTAGACCATATTAAGGGGTTAGGACACAGTACCCAGATAGCACACCTCGTCTTAGAGACGTCTACTTTAGGTCTATTTTAGGTCTGAACGTCTTGATTTGTAACAAGACGTCTTTAAGACGTCTTTATGACTTTACCAGACGTTGTGCTATCTGGGTAACGGGCCAAGAAAGCAGACGATTTTTAAACGACGATAATAAGAAAAGTAAACAATCGATTATAATAAGGTTTTGTGTTTTAGTTCACTATATTATGAACTATAAGAAAAGCATATAATATTTACAAAATAACAATTGTACGCCGTACAATGTCTCCATTTAAAATGTCCTTTTTTTCCGGATGACCAATTGGTGGGCCGGATTCCGGAAAATCGGATGATCTGTAACAAAAACCCCAAAAATGTCATAAACTATTATATATTTCCTAGGCATTGACGATCCAATATTTCAATTTTTGCGAAAATTTACAAAATGGTCGATGTTTGAAAAATAATGATCAAATTTCGACAAAAGTGTGTGATGTTTTTGTTTATATTTTGTACTATAATTAAAAAATTCAAAATGTTGGATCGTTGTTGCGAGTTGCGATCCTCGCTCTAGCGGCGTTCGACACAAACTTTAAAAGCGCGAAGTTCGAAACGGATCACACGACTGTAATAGGAAAGGGAGACAAGGTGAAGTTCGCGCAAGCCCGAGGTGTTTGAAAATAGTTAGATTCTTTTAATGAGGGAACTTCAAGATTATAAAAGAAATCGATACCCTCTTGGAAACGGGTGTTTGAATAAATGAATCTCACCTTCCTCTCTTCTCCTAAGTGTGAAATCCAGCGCAATGTTGTTAAACGCTTGTTTTACAAAAATCGATAACCGAAAGGAATCGGATCGACTAATAGGAAATTAGCTAGTTAATTAGTTAATTTGCGATTGGCTCTTAGAATCTAAGACATTTTGTAAATAACAAAAGGTGTAAAACCGACGGACTTTTCGGGTAGCACCATTCAAGCCTTGATAGTCAAAGCTAACTGACGTATCCTCACAAACTCTGAAAATATAATTTTCTGTTTCGTATTGTTCAAATAAACTCATTGAAGTTACAAGTTATTAGTGTTTCAAACGTTTTATTATTCTTTCATCAATTTTATTATTATAATTATCTCTGAAAAATCCACGCCCAAGGAGCAGAGTGCCTTAGCACTCCACGGGCGTCGACCCTCGCCGAATCCACTACCAAGGATCCAGAGGACCCAAACGGCCACGCAACATCGTCAATGCCTAGGAAATATATTATAGTTTATGACATTTTTGGGGTTTTTGTTACTGTTCATCCGATTTGCCGGAATCCGGCCCACCAGTTGGTCATCCGAAAAAAAAATGGACATTTTAAATGCACGGCGTACAAATGCTATTTTGTAAATATTATATGCTTTTCTTATAGTTCATAATATAGTGAACTAAAACACAAAACCTTATATTAATCGATTGTTTACTTTTCTTATAATCGTCGTCTAAAAATCGTCTGCTTTTTTGGCTCGTTACTGTGTCCTAACCCCTTAAGACATCTTTAAGACGTCTGTGCGGAGACATTTCTAAGACGTCTTTCCGAGTAAGTGTTTAGGACGTCTCTAAGACGTCCATGCCAAGACGTTTTTTAAACGACTTCGTTTAGATGTCTTAAAGACGCATGGATAGTACGCGACCGCCAGGCGGCGACCGGGTCGAGCGCTTCTCGCAGGTGGGTTACAGCAGTCATGCCTATAAGAGAGCCGGGCAGATCATATACCGTCACTCTCTAGTACCGGCGTTTTTTGCAGAAGGAAATTTATATTTTCGACTTGAACTTTGAATATGCCAAAAAATGTCTCGATCATTCGCTATTGCAAGACGTTCTTCTTTTTTATGAAGAAACGAAAATATTGAGCAGCATGAAAATTGACTCTCTCAAATGAGGATAAGAGCAGCTACTCGACGGGCTTCTTTTTTCAAAATACTTAATTTCATTAACACGAATCAAGTCACGCTTAATATCTCTAATATCTCTTTAAAGAGCTGCAGTAGGCCTAATCAAGACCTTACGAAGACGTCTTTGAGGCGTCGTGAAAGTCTGAAATGGACGTCTTTAAGACGTCTTCACGACAACTTAAAGACGTCTTATAGACGTCTACAAGGCGTTTAAAAGGCGTCTTAATGACGTACGGTTTCCTGACTCAGGACATTCAAAAATGTCTATAGACGTCTTTCAGAAAACAGCAGACGTCTTTAAGACGTCTTTCAGAAAATAGCAGACGTCTTTAAGACGTCTTGAATGTCTGAAACAGACGTCTTAAAGACGGCTCATAGACGTCGAGTGCTATCTGGGTCCTTACTCGACGTTTCTACAGAAAGGTTTAATTTTATTTTTTTGTTTGCTCCCAAGAAATAAATGTTTAAGTTCTGTTGTAGTTTTTGTGTATTGTAACACAGAAATAAAGATTTATGTTTCGTTTTTTTATTAATTTAGTCAATTTTAATTAGCTATACCACCCTATACTATAGGGTGGCCTAATAGAAGGACCTGGCTGCCTACTGGCGTATGAAAGGCTGGAGTTAGGATTGTAATGGCTGACTATTGGTACAAAGGGCGTTTCTGGGTATTTTAGATATTTTAAATAAAAATTGTTATACTATTAAAAAAATCATCCACACATTTGAACAATAGATACTTTAATGAATTTAACTGTCTATAACGCATTTAAAAATAGTATATTAATAATAACAACGCGTAACATGAATTTCCGGTTTCCCTTAAATGGCCGACTACTGGCACAGTTACCCTATCGTAAATGCATGTTGAAACACACATATTTCCGGATGAAATTGACACAAATTTTTAGTTGTGTCTAACTTAAATCTAAATAGAGATGTCTAACTTAAATCTAAATAGAGGTCCTCTATTTAGATAAACTACTACTATTTAGATCACAACTAAAAATTTGTGTCAATTTCATGCGGAAATATGTGTGTTTCAACATGCATTTACGATATGCAAATCTGTGGGGACAACTGGAAGCGCAAAATAACGTGAAAAGACCGATAGGTACCATATTGGTTTGGATCTGGATTTTCAGATAGAACCAGCTTAAAAAATGAATCAAGTAGTTACTCAAGAAGAGTTACTAGTAATATGCGAGTTACTTCGTGTAAATCCGAGTAGAACCGATGACAAATTGTGCTAAGAAATACAGATAAATACCATCAAGATTTTTACATGTATATCCGGTTTGAAACAGATGGAAAATATTTTATCTGGTTCAGTCTGGATTTTACGGGAAGAAAACCGCATCAATCCGAATTAAAAAAAATTTTAACGCGGTTCTAAGGCCGGTATTCACAAACGTGTCTTAAGATTAAGCAAATGCTTAAGCATGCGGCATCCTCTACTAACCCTAGTAGCTAGTAAAGGATGCCGAATGCTTAAGCATTTGCTTAATCTTAAGACACGTTTGTGAATACCGGCCTAACTGGCACTTCCAGCATATATACATACATACTAGAACACTTTGAGGACAGGCGAGAGCAAAGTCGTTTACTTATCAATGCAAATTGTATCTCAATAATTATCATTATCTTGTAAATACTCATGTATATAGGTATTTACTTGTGTACATATATATGTACATATCCTTACGAACAAACATTCTTACTCGCTATTTTAATTTGAATCTTTAATAAGGCTGTGCGAGCGGACGATTGGCGACGATTTCGATCGGTAAGTTCCAGTTCAGCTTATAAATGCCCACGAGTTCTTGCGTTTGCACTTAATACCTACATACCTACCTACACTTGACGGCTTGTTGCAGGCTTATGATACTTGAGTTTTATCATTTTTAAATTTCTGTTGTTCGAAGTACGAGTTAGGAAAATGCACAAAGCAAGGTTACTGGGTAAGTTGCGGTAATTAGTGTCCAATAGCGGTGTACCGAAGAAAAATCTGATTATTGTGATTGAATAGTTCCACCTTTTTCTTTACAAGCTGCTGAAAATGTGTCTGCAGCATTGCGCACTGCCACTCGAAATATTGCTGGCCTTTCAATGTTACCGGAGACACACCAGATGCTTCAGAAAACATGCAAGTAAAGTACATACTTATATTTACAAACAATTATTTCTATCATATTTATTTATTACGATAGCTTTCATCGAATATTTTACATTATTCGTACATTTTACGTTATACGTCTTATCGTAGGGATTTTGTGGAAGGAGAGTTGAAACCAGTAGCAGCAGAAATCGATAGGAAGCATATCTATCCGAAAGATCAAATAAGTAAAATGGGGGAATTGGGTTTAATGAGCGTGGCTGTGCCTGAAAGTTTAGGTGGAACTGGGCTAGATTATCTAGCCTATGCCGTTGCGATGGAAGAAATAGCCAGAGGTTGCGCCAGTACAAGTGTTATAATGAGCGCACACAATTCTCTTTATTTAGGGCCGATAGAGAAGTTTGGCAATCGAAATCAGACGGAGAAATATATCACCCCTTTCTTAACCGGTGCGAAACTCGGATGTTTTGCTCTTAGCGAACCTGGTAACGGTAGCGACGCGGGTGCTGCTTCTACCACCGCCAAATTGGACGGATCTAATTATAATATCAATGGCACAAAATCGTGGATAACGAATGCTTACGAATCGGACGCGATCGTTTTATTCGCCACAACGGATAAGTCTAAAATGCATAAAGGGATTAGCGCGTTCATAGTTGACAAGCCCACCGAGGGCCTCTCCGTTGGTAAGAAAGAGGACAAGCTGGGTATCCGAGGTAGCAGCACTTGTTCGCTAATATTGGAAGAATGCAAAGTGTCGGGTGAAAACCTATTAGGGGAACCAGGAATGGGTTTTAAAATTGCAATGATGACTCTAGGTATGAAATAAATACGGATATACGCGTGTATACGATACATAAACATCAGCTGTACTTATTACTTTTAGACGCCGGTAGAATAGGCATTGCTGCGCAAGCTTTAGGCATAGCTCAGGCATCTCTTGACTGTGCAATCGCGTATGCAGCTAACCGCCAAGCATTTGGTAGTCCAATAATTAAGTTACATGCGATCCAACAAAAGATCGCAGACATGGCATTGAGGCTAGAGAGTTCAAGATTATTAACGTGGCGCGCTGCTGTACTGAAAGATAGTGGCAAACCGTACACGAAGGTATATAAAACGAAAGCTACATACAGTCGCACAAGCGTATGTATACGTACATAATATACAGACACGCTATGCATATAACTAATGTCTTGATTCCGTAGGAGGCTGCTATGGCGAAGTTGTCGGCATCCGAGGCATCTACTTTTTGTGCCCATCAATGTATACAAATTTTAGGCGGTATGGGTTACGTTACCGACATGCCAGCGGAACGCCATTATAGGGATGCGCGTATTACCGAAATTTACGAAGGTACATCAGAAATACAAAGGCTCGTCATTGCCGGAAGCATCATAAAAGAATACAATCTCAATTGAAAGTTTTCACTATTCTCACTCTTCTCAATGTAACACGTGAATATTTTCATCTATATACTTTTGTATTATATTATATCTCTACTATATACATACATATACATATATATATATATATATTTTGTATACGGAAAAAGTTTGAATAAATTTCATATAATACGACTATCATGATTTATGCTTTTCATATGGAGAAAACGTACGTACGTATATATTGTAGGGTGGCTCTTATTTACTCTTGGTAAAATTTTTTTTCAAGATTTTCTTCGGGGCACCATCCAGAATAGTTTCAAATAATTAAAAAAAAATCTGTGTAAAGTTTCAGCTCGATCGGATAACGGGAAAGGGTGCCGCTGGGCCGTTAAACATTTAAATCATTATTTAACAGCTCGCGAAGTCGATTTTATATAACGTCTTCCAAGTTATTGATTAAATAAAAAAATATGTCAAACAAAAGTTGTAGATCCGGACAAGGAGCATCTTTTTTGGTGTATTACTATTTTTCGTGCGACAAACGGTTTTCGAAAAAAAAACCGAAAACTAAAAAAAAAACCTTTTTTTTCCAATTTTGGAAGTTTAAATGCTTCTAGAACGCTTTTTATTTATGAAGGTGAACAAAAAAAATTGAATTTTTATTTTCGAGGACTATTTTTTAAACATTTAAGGGGAGGGGGCATATACCGAAATATGCAACAAAAAAAATTTTTTTTTTTTCTTATTTTCAGTGTTTGATATGTGGTGAATGTTTCCTGAAAAGTTGGGGTCGAAATTCGCAAAAATATCGGAGATATAGACGTCATGATTTCGGGTAAAATGATAAATATATCAAATATCTGATGTCTATATCTCCGATATTTTTGCGAATTTCGACCCCAACTTTTCAGGAAACGTTCATCACATATCAAACACTGAAAATAAGAAGAAATTTTTTTTTTATCTTTTTTGCATATTTCGGTATATGCCCCCTCCCCTTAAATGTTTAAAAAATAGTCCTCGAAAATAAAAATTCCATTTTTTTTGTTCACCTTCATAAATAAAAAGCGTTCTAGAAGCATTTAAACTTTCAAAATTTGAAAACAAAAAGTTTTTTTTTTAGTTTTTCGGTTTTTTTTCGAAAACCGTTTGTCGCACAAAAAATAGTAATACAACAAAAAAGTTGCTCCTTGTCCGGATCTACAACTTTTGTTTGACATATTTTTTTATTTAATCAATAACTTGGAAGACGTTATATAAAATCGACTTCACGAGCTGTTAAATAATGATTTAAATGTTTAACGGCCCAGGGGCACCCTTTCCCGTTATCCGATCGAGCTGAAACTTTACACAGATTTTTTTTTAATTATTTGGAACTATTCTGGAGGGTGCCGCGAAGAAAATTCAAAAATCGAAAATAAGAGCCACCCTAACGTACATGCATACTTCATTCTCCGAACTGTTGGATTATCCGAACAATTCGAATTTCCAAACCACCTCGGTCCCAAGCAGTTCGGATTATTAACGCTGGACTGTACGTATATATTATGGTAGCTCTTATTTACTGTTGGTAAACATTTTTTTCAAGATTTTCTTCGGGGCACCCTCTAGAATAGTTCCAAATGACCAAAAAAAATCTGTGTAAAGTTTGTGCCCGATCGGATACCGATCCTTGTCCGGATCTACAACTTTTGTTTGACATATTTTTTTATTTAATCAATAACTTGGAGGATATTATATAAACTCGACTTTGTGAGCTGTTAAATAATTACTTAAATGTTTAAGGGCCTAGGGGCACCTTTCCAACTTTACACAGATTTTTCTTTATTATTTGGAACTATTCTGGAGGGTGCCCCGAAGAAAATTCAAAAGTCGAAAATAAGAGCACCCTAGTATACATAAGTACTGCGCTCAGCGGCGTAACGTTTTGGGCCGAAAAAGACCTGGGCAGTGGGCACCCCCCGCCGAGGGTTAAATGAATACTAACGCACAGAGGAGGTGGACACTGCTCACAATAAGATTTTATTTTCAAACCCCCAATAATATCGAAATCTGGCAACTTAAATGCTAAAAGTCACAACTGAGCAGCATAAATTCTTATATTCCATCCAATGGGAGTTCTAAAAGTAAGTTAATCTTTAATTCACCTAGGTTGTATTTCTAAAGCTATCTTAAATACTATGCTGTAGATCCCGGTATAACAGGTAACGGTATACATACAATTTGTGCAAACGGCAAATACAGTTCCATCTCAACTACCTACAACTTTAAACGAATTACTCTTGTTGTGTAAGCGAACATGTCGGATATGAATGGTATGCGGCTAGATTTCGTTTCTTGTACAAAGGCCTATTGGAATGCAAATAAATGTTTAATTGTATATTTAAATTCCATTGTATGCCAATTTTCACATACACACACACAGGCAGGCAGGCAGGCACGCACACAGTAACGCATCCTTCCAGCGTTCTCTTGCTCTCATAGAGAAGTGAAAAGTAGTTCTCTTCTCGTTTCTCGTTTCTTTTCTACAGAATTACACTTCATATACTTAATTACTTCGATATTTATCATTAACAATCCACCCTACTACCACAATTTCATTAAACATCCGTAAATTTGTAAATTTGGCCCTAATTGGTATGCATATTTCCATCCGTAATTTTCGAATGGAAAAGAAAAGAAAAATGTAAAAGAAGCGTATGTAATCACTATCTGAGACAAGTAATCTACTGACCATTTCATCGAATCTGACGATAACGTTCAACGTTAGTAGTACTTGCATACATTGCCATAAAATTAGTGTTCGCTTGCAGAACTGCTAAAATACTTTTCTTTAATTTCCTGGTTATTGTACATCATTGTATAAGGCTTAAAGAATATCAGGTTATGCCGCGTAAATTCATCAGAAGAGCAGAAATTACATCAAGCGCGACAATGTCTGTTTTTTCTTTTCAACTTTAACACGACAGGTCTATGTAATCTGTAAGACGAAGACATATGTAAACCACAAGTGACTATCATCGAACTCGCGACCTTGGATTTGTATGTCAAGTGTTCTTCTTTCTCTACTACAGCAAGCATTTTTAAGCTGCTTGCTTATTAATTCTCATACTGAACTACTATGGTGTTAAATAATTAATGCTTTTTCCCACCCATATTCAATTTTATCGAACTGTACTCTTTTTTCTTGAATATTTTACACATCATATAGGTTGAACCGATTCATATCAGTTCTCTCCTTTCTTATTATTGGTTATATTATAATCTTTGACTGTAGATAAATGTATCTAAGACGCTTGTAAATGTAAATAAATTAAAATCATAAGTAGGTTTAATAGACACTGAATCTAGACACGTAAGTTCTGGAAATTGTCTCGATCCTGCAAGACCGCCTATGACAAAACATATACGAGTGTAGTTCCATAGGTATGCGCATGTATCGGAGACATATAAGGAAATTCATTTAACCATCCATAAAAGAACTCGTTCACGGCTCAAATATCTGCTTGCATACCCCTTACTTCTCCTTGATGTCTTTGCTGAAACAGAAAAAGCACAAGTAGCTCTTGCTATTAGCTGTAAACGTACAATCGCGTCGATCAAATTTCCAAAAATCCTTTACCCTATCTAATTCTTCTTTTGTACGCTCTTCGATTGCTCTAATATCTTCCATGGTTAGACCATACCAACGGTCTATCCAGCAAAAGACTTGTCTATGGAAATTAGTAAACAGACGCCTCTCCGCTTTCTGGATAAAGTTCTCCACACGATTCTGTAGACCAAACCATTTAAATTCACAAGTGACTAGCTTGTAGCACGTCATAACAGGCTGAACATTATTTTTCCAGTCTTTGCCAACCAGAGGGCCTCGATTTGTTTTCACAGATTTAAATTTCGTCGGATCTTCGTCCTCTTTGTAATCAGCATTCGCGACTGGATCGTTTGCGATATCTATATGCACCACCTCTCTAATCTTTAATTTGTCAGGAGGCAGCTCATGCACCTACCAATTAACAATTAACAATTAACAATTAATCAGAGATAATAGACAAAAGAATGTTGCATTTAATTTCAGGTCTTTATACGTACATTATGTTGATCTCCAACATCATCAATGTGAAATGATTCTATCATAATCACAAAGTTTTCTTTCATGTATCCAGGATTCTGTAAGAGAAATAGCGACGCTTCAGCCCATGGAAAATTCGATAGCGTTTCGAATGTTATCATCAAGTTGTACTTACGCTTATAACAGTTTTACAATAAGGATAAGCATTCCAAGCTTCTTCGTGAATTTCCAAAGAATTCTTTGGCAACAATATGCGAATGAAAGCGGGCACTTTACTAGCTAAATGATAAATTTTATATGTATATTGACCCGATGAATACTTTCCACCAAGCAAAGGATAATCCGTGAACGGCTCATTTTTTAGCACCTCGATACCCTCTCCACCTCCTGTATTATTTTTGCTCGCCTCTGCTACGGAGTATAGTTGAGCCACTTGATACTGTCATAAAGCAAATCACATTTTATGATACATCACATGCCTTATAAATGGGGGGGGGGGTAACGTAAAGTTTATTCCAACGCGCGAAGGCTTATAAAGTACACGTTCGGTCGCAAAGAAATCTTTGACCGATCTTAACGGAAGGTACATGGATATTTTATCGCTTGTAATTTATTGGACAAACGAAACAATGTATTCCACCAGTGATGCCTATTTCTTTAGGCACCCAGTATAAAGAATATAAGTGAACTGGAGAAATCTGATGTCCATCAGGACGGTAGTAATTAAAGGGGCAAGTGAAACGCGATTGCACGAAGAAAGAACATTTAATACGTCGCGGAAGAATGAGTGACGGTACAAGAATAAAATTAGCATGATTCAACAACAGTTACTAATTCGTAGAATCAAAATCTTGAGACGTAAGGTTGAATGTGACTGTGCCCGCTTGGAAACAGGGATTTATTAAATGAATTGCAATTTTCTCGGATTACACGATACCGATACAGATATATGTACACACACGGAAGCTAATTCGAGGTTGTTTTCCATTTTGCGATGGAATAACAGATTTCGAAGTGGGTCATTATAAGGAGACCTATGTAGCTGTTGATGAAATAAATACATACCTCTGCCACTGTAAGAGGCAAAGTGACACGGCTGTAACAGAAAGAATAATTGTAGTTGTGTTCTATCAGTTGATAATAAGAAACTGATTAGCTGTAAGGAATGGCCTTGAATACACTCAAGTGCAAAATTAAGTATATCATACATCACCGGGTATCGGGAGCCGAACGTCAGATGTAACGTAAAATAAAGGAACGTTTCAGAAAAACTTCCTTATCTGCCCGAATGAGAACGGAAATCGAATCGTTCGCGTTACTACTTTATAGTTAAAATTTCGTTCGCAGCGATGCTAAGGGATGAAGGTATATCCCTATCCCTCTTCGCCCCCTCCAAGCCCACCCGCTGTTAAAGATTAGTAACCATATCCATCCCGAGAATTGCTTTCAAATATTCGGCTATGTAGTAACCGTCTATCAGATTCTATTCAACTAACAGTGAAAATAGTTCGCGACAACTTACAATTCTTTGATCAGCATTTTAACAAGCAGAGCACATGGGCCACAGTAATTTCTGCCCGACCACGCAGCACCACCCTTGCCTCGATAAATTCACTCGCGTTATCTTTCAACCCGCAGTCATACGCATACAACGGCGCCGCCGACTTCCCACTTCCCAACCGACTGCCACACACTTGACCACTCAGCAGACACTACACTGCACTACACTGCCACGGCCACCGAAGCACCGAAAAGCACATATACTTGCGCACACGTGTCCATCGAATTTCCCCCCACTCTTATCTCACGGATACTTTGCAAATGACGTCATGCTTCATGCATCCTAATTCGCATGCGCGCTAATCATCCAGCAACCCCAGCAACCTGACAATTACTTACCATTTTGGGGATTTTAGCTACGATAAACCATAGCCATGGCCATTGCAAATGTCGCAAATGCACAAATGATGAAAAAAGTTAGTATTCTTCATTTAATATCGACAAATCTTATACTCATATGTATATATGTATGCATATACTTTTCGCTACTTGTGTATTATATATATGCATACATACATAGATGCACGGTGAAGAGTGAGTGGACTAACTTCACACAGTTGGCATCAGCTTCGCAACCATCCCTTCTACAACATTTCCTGAATATGGTCTAATAGCGAATTCGGGAGAGCTGCACTAGGCGCACTGAGTGCGAATTTTAGCCAATCGGAACCGAAAAAGTTCACACTCCTCGCTTCCGATTGGCTTAAATTCGCACTCAGTGCGCCCAGTGCGGGTCTCCCGAATTCGCTATTACTGATTGGTCTAACTGTGAGAGTCTTATGGCGTGTTGCGCTTCCAGTTCCCACCATATTCACGAAACATTATAGAAATCATGGTCGCGAAGCAGATGCTAGCCGTGTGAACATGGGCCAGTGTGTGTTGCGCTCTGGGTAGTGGACCGATATCGAACAATATGAAACGATATGAAACGATATTTTCGTGCTGCATGTGCCGTGTTGCGTTATCCGCTGGTGTTAATCCATGTATTATGTGAAGTTAGCTATAAGACATAGAAATATCGAGGTTAGATGTAGAGCGAAATTCAAAACCCTTTTGATTGAAAGACAGATATATTGTAATAAGATTTGAAGCGATCGGCACATCTGGAAGGTCTTAAGCAAGTTTGAAATAGGGGACAAGGAGGATAGTAAATAGCTTAACTTCTCCTTAAACATCTGCGTGCCAAATTTAGTCGAGCGGGCAGCTGCACGTCTCGTAAAACCATTTAAAACTCTGTCCTCCCTTGCGATAATTACCGATGTCCCGTTAGGGTAAAAACTCAGCTTGGGAGAGGCTGAAAGTCATAAAATCATAAACCTTGCGCTGGCGACGCCGTCTTGACCCCGAGGGTTGCGCTTACCTACCTGTAAGAAATGTATGTACTGTACGCAGCCTATGTAGAATATATGTAATCGGAAAGCGTGCCTCGACCACCAGCCGAGAGTGGAGGGAAGCGCGAAGGAAGGGCCAAGGACGGAGAGATGGCAGAAGGACAACCCACTGACGAACTTAAGGGATGTCATTGCCTTGATTGGACGAAGGAATCCGAAGAGGGAGTCGGAGGAACACGGCAAAATTGGAGGAGTAGGGCGCTCGGAGGTGACGAGCGAGGAGAAAATTTGTAGAAAAGTTCAGATCGAACTTGTTAGCAGAGTAGTCAACCTCTAGCTAATTATTAAATCCAAACATAGAATTTATTCTAAAGAGTTTCACTTTATTTCCATCTCATCATTGAAATTCCCGCGCCACTCGTGAGCTGAGTGCTTCAGCGCTCCACGGGCACGGACCCGCCGTCTAATAGAAAACCCACAGAATCGCGCAACAGCCGCACGCGACACACACACACCATCAGTAAGTGACCCACTTCACACGGTTGGCATTTGTTCCGTGAAGGCGCGAACATTTCTACAATATTTCATGAATATGGTTTATTAGGCCTGTAGCATTGCTCTAACACATATTGACGAAATAGGGTATTGTAAGTAAGATTGGGTAAGATCTGCTTTACATGCATACGAAGGACCACCTGCTTATTTCTTGAAGAAAAGTGGAATGATCTGATAAAAGTAACATAAATAGTATGAAAGCTTTCGTTTTCGTTAGTATACATACTTACCTATACATATAGTGTAATTCAAACGGAATATATTAAAATGTAAGATACATAATATTAGCATTCAATAATAAAAGGCTGAATAAAGTGTAGGATTTGGAAGAAAAGAAGAGCATACGCGCATAAAACAGTCTTCTAACCTTTTCGAGGAGACGAGGGAGCGATGCGTAATTTGTTAGAAGAGAACAAAATCGTCCAACTTGCATCGTAAACAGAACCCTTCGTGTAGAAGAAACCTGCGAGTTACTTATCAATCACACTTGAAACATGTATTTTTATTTAATGATCGCCGAAAGCATACCAATTTCATAAATAGAACAGATACCTATGGACAGCACCTTGACCCGATTGTCCTGATTCTTCTCGTTTCCCCAACCCTTTTCAAACATCCCCTTTTGATTGTCATTGTATTTTCGATGTAACGAAAATCAAATCACTCAAAGACTCCGAGAGGTACTTAATGTATTGATATTATCTTGGACACCGCGCCAATATGCGGGGACGCTGGCTTTCGTGTATGGCACTGCATAATTGAGAATCAATTTTCTGATTACCTTAAATTTTTACGCGATATTCGGCGAGTGAACAGGCTGCAATAAGTATCTGGATGAAAAAAATAGCTTTATATTTACGATCGATGCATCGTTTGTAATAAATGCTTGTATCTCCATCTAAATGTTTGATAGAAATGAATTGCAAAGGAAAACTTTCACCATATGATAGGTACATGTACAAATATATTAGAAAGGTACGTTAGGGGCGTCATACAATTAAGGAATTATACATTATATGCTACAAACGATTTCTTACACGCATTATCCGAATATAATGTTTAAGTTATCACTAAAACGGGATGCAACGATTTTATTGCATAAAAAGCACATCTCGCGTAAAAAGTCAATTCAGATCAAGTCAGATCAAGTCAGATCAGGTCAGATCAAATCAGATCAAATCAGATCAAATCAGATCAAATCATATCAAATCAGATCAAATCAGATCTCAGTTTCAGTTATTCTTCGATTCGAAACAACGCTGTTCGTCCTGTCCTCGTACACAAGCACAGAACGAAGAAATAACGTTACTCGATCGACAGAATCGAGCGCAGAGCAAACGAGCGAACGTCGAGTAAACGGAAGAAGCTAGTATCGAGTGCACTAAGCGAATCGAGCGACCGGTACTTAGTTGGTCGCTTGGATTGAAAAATCTCGAGTATATCATTACGAATGTTGCCTATCACTTACACTTGCTCTTGCCGTCGAGCAATTTTTTCCAAAGGTCGAATTGTTCGCTATACTTGACCATATGTATACTGATACCTCGTTGAACGTTGCACGCACTGTAGGTGATCTTTTTGTTTAAAAATTCGTTAGCATGCGTCCTCTTGATTCCTAGCCTACTCGCGACAATCCCAGTCACAAACACATCTTCGAGTTTCAGATACGTTTGGTCTAAAGCAGCATCGTACAGCTTGCGTATGATGTCAGTAGAGAGCAAATACGCCGGACCGGTAGTGAAATCTGGAAAGACCGTGTGCTTAAACTGCGCCCGCGAAACGTAATACTTGCTTTTCTTATTTCTAATCGGTTTCCATTTCTTCGCCAGTCTACCAAATATCACGTTCCTGTCCTTTGCGTGCTTAATCGTGAACGCTTGCAAACGCGGAACATTGATGAACATATCGTCGTCAGTCTTCAAAAGAAATTTAACCTTGGAACAGTAATTATCCACCCATTCCAGGGTAGAGATCGTTTTCAGGGTCAAATTGGAATACGAATCCAAGAATTTTCCGCGTATCACGTCGCTGTAGGTTTTCTCCTCCTTTCTTAAAATCGTCTCCACTTTGGGATCCAGGGTCGCACCCAGCATAAACAAGATGCTAATGTCGCTCCTCTGACCAAAGTGCCCCCAGGTCTGTCGTATAGCCATCCGGGCCTCCAGATGAGTCGGCGCGGACATTATTATTATAATCAGATCCATTTCCTTCCCAAAGTTTGGACACCTCTCCGGAATCGCTACTGCGTGACCAGCTTCGTAAATAGCGCGCGCGGAATATTCGTTGGAGAGCAGCGAAGCTTCTTCCGTTTCGTTCGAAGCTTTATCCGCTCGAATCGATGGCCTCTCTCCGCTTCGCTTGGAATTCACCAGCGACACGCTCGCGGAAGACTGAGTTTGAGGACTCGAAGAGGTCGACAGCGTGGTAATCACAGGACTGGAAACATTGCCAACGTTCTGCAAATCGTACGCGCCTACGACTGCCGACTGCTCCGAGGCGGAGGCGTTCTTCAGGGAAGCTGACGCTACGTGCGGCTCTATAGACACGTTTGTAGGTAGCTTCAAAACCTCTCGATGCGGAGAACGACCTAGAGAAGAGCAGGGTTTTCGTTAGGGAGCCTACGAAACAGATGGCCGATACTCACTGATGTTTCGAGGTACGGTGTACTGAGCGATGTCGTAGTAAGTAGTACGATAATACGCGTAGAAAGTCAAAGCGATCAATCCCAGGATGAGAGTTTGCAAAGGACGACTGCGGAGATGCAGTATTAGATACATGGCGGCTGTTTTGCTGACCGCTTAAACGGATTATTCGCTCTGAAATGAATTTATCTCGATTTCGATCTACATCGTTACAATATCATCACAGAATTTGCTCGCTGCGAATTCTCGCACACGCCATTACGGGGCGATGATGAGGGTAACGTCCTAGTCCTAGGCTCGAAAGTTACTTCGACGAACAGGTTATTTCCATGTTGCTTCGTTTGCAACTGTGACGGCCCAAGTCTTCTGGAGTGTTCGTGATCATTTTAACTCGGAATTTGAACATGATTGGAACAGATGGTCGATTATCGTTGCCTAAATCTGCCCCGCAGAAATTTCTAGTCCAGTGTCAGCTTATACGTGCCAGTTTTAAGGCACGTCATGATAATTCGAGATGCGCGCGTCCCTCATCTCTGTTCAAAACAGGCAACTGATTGTATGTATCATTATGTATCCGTGGAACAGGAACGGGAACAGGAGCGGCCGGCGACTGGACTGTGCGGGACTGGACGCGACTGACATAAAACTTGCTTCCCCTCGGCAACGTGTATAACGTTCGCCACCGTTCGCCGCCACTGCTACATCGCATCCGTTTCTTCGTTTCCTTGCCGCGATATCGATACATCTTGTATCGACGTCACCAGATTTTCGATCGCTACCAATCACCGTCGATTTCACTGAAAATCTCGACTCTCTCTCCTCGTCTCGTCGCATGAGTACGTCACGGTATTTCGACCCCACTCATTCTCGACGAACTCTCGATTCAATAACCGACCATTGCGTTTCTTTTTCCAGCTTCGAGATGTCGCTGCGTTGGTTGTGTTGGGTGTATTCGCGATGTAAGGATGCATCAGTATCTATTAGGGTGGATCTTGTTTCTCGACTTTCAAACTTTTTCCGGGGCACCCCCTAGAATTGTGCCACTGGACGAGAAAAATACTCTGTGCAAAATTTGAAGTCGACCGGACAACGGGAAAACGTGCCGCATCGAATTTGAAAATGTTTTACTTTTGTAACTCGTTTTGCTCCATTGTAGTATATCGTTAATATGCATGTTTATATTTCTTTGAATTTGTATTCTTACGCTCTGTAACAATATAGAAGCAAAGTATGAGATTACTTAAAAAAAAAAATCATGACCTTGAAATCGCTAAAATTGACCTACAGAAAAAACTTTTTTCGTTGGGATTATGTTTACCTTGTCAAACAGTACAACTTTTGTCTAAGAAATTTTTTCATATATTTATAAATAACAGATTTTAAAATTTTAATGAAATAACTGATACTTTCATCAAGATTACACTGTTCCAGCAAATTTTATAATTATGGATCCTCTAGAATGGGAAATTGATCCTAATTATAATAATGGATTAAATATAGTATCTAAATAATTTAGCAGTAAACGATTCGGCCGAACGAGGAGTCAAACTCATGCAAGAGTTTAATTGTAACACTATTCAACAGCCAGATTTTTGTGCGCTGAATGCGAATTCGCAAACCGTTTTTTCGCCATCATCTTCAGTCTTCAAGAAATTCAATTCTGAAAAAAAATTATTCGGTTAGCTTGGTCCGTCCAATTATTCTATGAACTCTCCCGAATACAACGATATAAGTTATTATTGCATTTTTAGCATTTAAATATATTTAAACAACAAGGGAAAGAACATCCGAAATGCACCAATTTTTGCAGATATCTTTCTATATATATACCTAATATTTATATCAAAAACTAAGGGTCTAGGGGAAAATCTGACTATTCCACGCGATGCAGCAGACATTTTTCCTTTGGAAAACATCAGCAAAAGTTGTAAGTCACGTTTTGTTTTCAATACAGAAGCCCACAGCTTTCGTAAACGGAAAGTCAGGGTTCGATTCTCGTCCCATCGCCAAATTTTTTTTCCTAACCCAGATCTGATAAATACGCCTTTGAGACGTCTGAGAAAAGACATCTTTAAGATGTCTTGATTCGTGACATAAGACGTGCAGAAGACGTGTAAAGACGTGAAAACGACGTTTCCAGACATCTTAAAGATGTGTCGCACGTCTGGCTTCAGACGTCTTTAAGATGTGTTTAAGATGTCTGTGTGCTGGGCCCTAGCTTGTATGTATGTACCCCTTCAACTCTCATATGCATGTACTACATACGTACAATTACGTATTCCGGAATATCGGAAAGGGAGAAGAGCACATGGTGGGGCAGAGAGAAAGGAGAGGAAATGGCAAAGAGTTTGATTCGTGAATCTGAGATTGCAGCTACATATTGGAGAAGAGCACAGGCGTGCGAGCAAACGATCGATAACCTATTTTTTTCATAGCTGGCACAGAGCCAGAATTTCAGGCAAATGCGCTTACTTTGGAAAAGCGAATGGTGCATATATGTAATCTCATCCTAGGTCACAAATGTTTCCTTCGCAAAATTTACCAGCTGATTTCCACGATTTACAAAAAGATTGTTGCAGAACAGTTGCAACGGAAAGAAAATCGCAGTTCGAAACGTCGCGTTCCGTCTCGCCCCGACAGTTTCTTATTTTCACGAGCTCACGACAAAGGAGGATTGCAGTTTGGTCGTTTGCCTGGTGAAAAGTGATAAGGGATCAACGTCTACACGTGTACTCGGGCACGCGCTCATCTTTCGGCAAATACAACCTAGAAATATGTACATAGCCCGAGAAATTTCGCTTTACCTTTATGATCTCTCATAGAGTTTGCACTTATTCGTATTCTAGGTCATTACAAGGTTCTGCTCTTGAAACGTCGCTTTCTTGAACTGAAAAAAAAGTTTCGTTATCCCTGCGAACGGTGCGAACTGACTAAATATGTATGTGTATACCTATACATATACTCGGTATGACTCGGTTCCTACTAGCTGCTTCATTCTCGAAACGATCTCGTAGGTAGACAGGAGTAAAAGCGATAATAAATAGGTATATGTGCACTGGGTTAGATTGAGGTAAAGGGCAAAAAGTCGAGCGGAATGAAAATTACGTCGTGCACGTAAACGACTACCGAATAATTATGAACGATGCAGGTGATAAAAATATGTATGTACGTCAGACCAAGTACAAGTCTTGACGGGACATAGATTCTGTGTATTCTAATTTTAACTGCAATTCTGACTACTTGACCCAAAAGCAAAACACTCTCCAAAAGGCTCGGGTTGTCATGGAATACACATGTGTGTAGATTCGGCGGTGGGAATAACATCGGCCGGTCCTACTCGCCATCATTGACAACCGTGCGCACCCGATCGATGGCCCACTGCCACTTCGTTCTTGCCTAGAAACTATCTTTCTTACTCTATCTGTACCGCTCTTTACGTCTTATTCGACACACCCTATTCTCTCACCTTATCTCGCCTCTGCGTTTATTATCACCGAAATTTCTCCGTTTTCCATCTCCACACCTTTCATTTTTTTGTTTGTTTGATTTACTCAATCATTTTCCAATTCGCCATTCTCCTCCTTCTTTCCTCATTTCTCTTCATTTCTTTCTTACGATCAGTTTATCTTCTGTCATTTTTCATCGTCCGTTCAGCTTTCCTCTCTTGATTTTTTTTGTAAAACTGTCATTGGATCCTTGGTTCTTCTTTCTCCTTTCGTCGTTTCCTCGCATTTAACTTGCCGCCTTTATCTCGGTGTCCGGACACCCTTCAGCCCCTCACGCTCCCTTTCTCTCTCTTGCTGTGAGCGCCTCCCTAGTAGCAGTATAGTAGTAGTAGTAGCGTTGATGATAGTTTCAGCGTCGGCGTCGTCGCTGCCGTCTTGGTGGTTGGTCAGTTGACGAACAGAAGCGGTCGAGTACGCCGCGCCGGTTCGTCCCGAACGTCGAGAGTTCGTCCGTCCACTCGTAACTTTCCCTTGCATTTGGTGAAATCAACGAAATTTCATAGCCGCGTAAAGAACCGGCAGCAAAACCGTCGACGTTTTTGTTTCCCTCTGGCTGCCTCGCGTTTTCAGTGAGCTTTAGAACACCAGCGATCATTTTCTACGAGAAAGGAATACGACGGTGGAAGTTCGTCGAGTGTGTTTAAACGCGATAATATGAACGCAGGATGATTTGCCGATGTTTAGGGTCATTGCGGCCACGCATTGCGTGAAAAGGGGTCTGTTCAATTGGTTCGCAATAACGATCGTAGATGTTATAGCACGCGCGCATGCACGAAAAAGAGCGAGAGCGCAAACGAGAAATGAGCGAGAGCGCGAGAGGGTTGGGGGAGAGGAGAGAGCGAGAGAGAGAGAGAGAGAGAGAGCGAGCGACAGGAGAGAGAGAGAGAGAGAGAGAGAGAGATTCGGTCCAACAAGTAGATTCGTTGTTTAAATTCTTTGCTACCCAGACACACCCATCTATTGTCCACCAATGCTAACAGCGGAACATCTTTGTAAACTTGGAATTTCAGTCTTTCCTCGACGGTGAATCGGTGGTACTAAGTAGCCACGCACTGGTAGACCCAAGATCGATGCAAGCTTTTCGTACAAGAAACTACCCCTGAAATCAAACCTGACGGTCACTTGAACGGAGCCCACAGTTTTCCAAGGAATACGCATTTGACACTGGATGAATCTTACTTATCGTTAGCGAGTGGATTTGTTTGATAATAATTTAGCGAAATTTAAGATAGAGGCGACGAAAGTGTGACGGAGATGGATAGAAAATGAGGGAAACGGATGTGGACGAAGGCCATACGACACCGGGCAACCTCGTCGATAGGAATACACGCGGTTTGATCCGTCGTCTAAACAGAGGTATGTTTCTCCTTGGAAGAAATGTCCAACTATGAGATTTGTCCTCAGGATTCTCGTCGCCTCAACGCTCCCTGTTCCCTACCATCCGACTTGTTTATCAACCTTGCTAGAAAGGCGAGGGAACTACGGCGAAGAATAAGGACTGTAAAGGGAAAGAGACGAAGAGAGAAACGCGCGAGGGCAATCTAATCAGAAACGTGGCAAGGGTGAGAGGGGATCCCGCTGTTCAAACTTGCCGTAGAAGAATTTACATTCGCACTGTTCTTTTAATTTAATTTAATTTAATTACGATAGACGCGCTAGACAGCCGTTTGGCACAGTTCGCTACAGAACGAGGTAGAGAAACGGACGCATATTGAGAAGGAAAGACAGAGGGAAAAGGAAAGAAACAGAAAACAGACGTAAAAGCTTTGTACAGATCTTATCTATTGAATCGGAGGAGAAGTCAAGTCGGTCGTGATAAGAATTAGCAATGCTACGCATAGCGATCGATGCTATGTTTTTATGTTAAAAAGATTGCAACGCCTTAGGTTCTTAGCGACGATATTAATCCATATTTTCGTTAATTCGGTCGATGGACTGATTTGTCGTTGGATTTCGTTTGGTTCTTTGGGCCTACGATTCGCGTAGAGAAGAGACGAATGCGGCAGAAGGTTGGAAACGCTCGATATTCGTGCGCGAGTATTGTACAAATGGATGTACGTGCAGCTATACATATGCAGCATGTACCTGTGTAAGTATATGTATTGCTCTACGGGACTCGTGCTCCATGCAAGAGAGAAAATCTTATCAAACAAAGATGGAAAGTGAAGAATACACGAATCTCCTGGATTGTGGGAATATCTGATGCGGACGTTAATATGCACAACTGTACTGCGTACTGTATAGTGGACAGTTATTCTGCATAAGGACGCACCGTAACCGTCTGGAATTGTGGAAAATTCGCTTTAACTAGCGCACGCGAGCAGCGTAAGATAACGCCAAGAGAGGTGAATTTCTAGGCGTAAAAATCTGTTCTTTCGCATAGCACGACAGATTAGCAAGAGCGACGAAAAGTACGACGCAAAGCAGAAGCGAAGCACGTGTGCGCTGTATGGAGCGTTCAAGTTGTCTGGAGACAAAAGGGCGCGACAGCGTGGTAACGTTGAGCTTAAACATCAACTGGTACCTATTTCAACTCGTGGGACACCGGATGCGACATAGTTTATCGACGTTGTGCCAGAAATATTTGCATATCTGGGGTAGACAAGAGAGCCCAGATACGGGCGGTTGAATGGAGCGGATTGGAGTAGCGTAGAGTAGAGTCGAACCGGCCATACGAATCATTTCACCTTATTCTCCCGGTCAAAGATAGATGTTGAATATTCATTAGATTTTGAGTCGGCAAGCGCTTGTTTTCCATTCGCTCTCGTCCATTTGTCTGGTTTTCGCTCTTGACTGCACGCGTCGATCAGTTTACCTTACATTAAGTAGTTACAGCAGGGTTTTAGGTTGAAGTAGACGGAATTGTTTGGATCGCAGATATCGGGAAGGACGGGGCTGTAACCAAGCTGGAACGTTAGACCTCCTCTCGCGAGGGGTCTTTGGCAGGGGAAAAGTGTTTCATAGAGGAGCACGATGATAGATCCCAGTTCGTCGGAGGCGGAGAGCGATGACGACCAAAGCTCTCAGCACGTGAGCGGCGCTGGGGGAGGTGGTGGAGGCGGAGGCGGTGGCGGAGGCGGCAGCGCTGGTGGAGGCGGCGGAGTTCGAGCAGGGAGCGGCAGCTCGTACGGATCGCGACGGCAGATCGGAGCTGCCGGTAGCCTTGGGGGCGCGAGCAGTCCCGCGCCCGGAAGGGTGAGCTCTCCGGTCTTAGGACTGACCGCATCGCCCGGTGGCTCGAGCCACGGGCCGCCCGGGACCCCCCGTGCTGGTGCGACCGCCGCTCAAGATGTTGGGTCCGCTGCCCATGATTCCTCAAACCTCGCCACGGCTAGGAACTCGCTGTCCCCGTCGATGTCCGCCGCGCAGGACGCCGCCAATTATGCTCAGAGACCCACTAGTCCCTCTCCCTCTGTTGCCAGCGAGAAAACCGAAACCGACCTCCAGGTGACGCTCCCCTCTTCCACACCACTTTCTGTTCTCCATGCATTAGCATTCTCACCCCTTATCGTTCAATCTCCACTTGTGTTTCGCAGGACAAGCAAGAACGCGAAGAAGAGGAGAGAAAAACTAGAATACAGTTGTACGTGTTCGTATCGAGATGCATCTCTTACCCCTTCAACGCCAAACAGCCCTTGGACATGACCAGACGGCAGCTAAAAGTGACCAAGCAACTACTGGATACCATATGTTCTCGTTTTCAGGTGATTAACGACGTGTTAATCGTATTCATTAACGGTGAAACGAATCGAACCGCGTCCGCATCCCGCAGCTCTCTCGTCGCCTCATACTATATAGCACCGGTTCCGACGATAACGCAACGAATTAGACAGACAGACATAAGAAAAGGGAAGAGAGAGAGAGAGAGTGAGAGAGAGCGAGAGGGGGGGGGGGGTGGCGGAGAAAGAGGAGGGAAAAGAAACCTTTTCAGGGAGATCTAACGCGTTTCGGAAGCCCCTACGCGACTGTCTTACGGTCGAGTCTACCGACCGTGAAAGATTAACCTTCGCCTTCAGTGGCTTACTCAAGGACACTGATTCGATGCGATGCGATGCGTTTTGGTTCGGTTCGATTAGATTCAATTAGATTGGAATTGAAAAGTTGGCAGGTGAAAAATAGTAACCGTTACGATTTTCAGAGTTTCCTAAAAGGTGAAACCCAGATAATGGCGGACGAAGCATTTCGTAATGCTATACAGAACTACCACGACGTGTTCTTAACGTCGGACAGAGTAATTCAAATGGTGCAAAGCGGTTCTTGCTCGCAACTCGACTTCCGCGAGGTATTCAAGAAGAACATCGAGATACGTGTTCGACGCCTCCCGGAAATCGATGGGCTAAGCAAAGAGACTGTACTTACGTCCTGGTTGGCCAAATTCGATTGTATCATGAAAGGTACGGGTGACGAGGAGACCAAGAGGCCCTCCAGGATGCAACAGCAGTCTTTAATATCCGAGATGATACTGTCCAAGGAGCAGCTCTACGACATGTTTCAACAAATTCTCGGTATCAAGAAGTTCGAACATCAGCTTCTGTTCAACGCCCTCCTGTTGGATTCAGCCGATGAACAGGCTGCCGCCATCAGGAGGGAGCTGGACGGTCGCCTTCAAAAGGTCAACGAAATGGAGAAGGTTGGTTCCATGGTTCCTTGGTTCCTTGGTTCCTCCGATTCCGACTTACAATTAAGCACAGTAACCACTTAAACTGTAATCCATTTGGTCCAGCTATGGCGCCGCGATATGGTTGTTATTTTCGATACCCTACTCGACGTGCTTTCATCGCGGCCCTATCTTTCCGCAGAACCGTAAGCTCATGCCCAAGTTCCTTCTGAAAGAAATGGAGTCGCTCTACATCGAGGAACTCAAGTCGTCTATCAATCTGCTAATGGCTAATTTGGAGTCGTTACCGGTCTCCAAGGGTTCGATAGACAGCAAATACGGGCTGCAGAAGCTGAGGCGCTACAACAATCGTCGCGAGCGCTCCCGCTGCCGCGTTCAGGGTTCTCTCGTTAAACTGGAGAGCGACTCCGCCGACACCGAGCCCCAGCTGACCAAAATGGATGTAGGCTTGACCTTCCAGCTGGCAGTAGTGGTCGTGGAGGTCAGGGGGTTAAAGAGTCTCCCACAGAATAAGATCGTTTATTGCACGATGGAAGTTGAGGGTAGCAAGAAGCTGCAGACAGATCACGCCGAAGCCTCGAAACCCATGTGAGTAGCGCCGGTTGAGACGCTAAGTCTAAGAAGCATAACTACTTAGGAACGAGACCGAGACCGGGACCGGGACTGGGTAACGGTAAAACGATCCCGATCAACCTTCACCTTCACCCCAAATTCATTGATAGGTGGGACACCCAGGGTGACTTCACCACCATGCATCCCCTGCCAGTGGTCAAGGTTCGACTCTATACCGAGAATTCGGCAATGCTGGCGCTCGAGGACAAGGAACTCGGCAAGGTTACCATACAGCCTACTCCGTTCTCTTGCAAGCAGCCAGAGTGGTATCGAATGGTCGTCCCAAAGAACTGTGCCGATCAAGATCTTCGAATAAAGATTGGCTGTCGGATGGACAAGCCGTTCAACATGAAGCACTGTGGTTATCTCTACGCAATGGGCAAATCGGTATGGAAAAAGTGGAAGAAACGATACCACGTGTTGGTCCAAGTGTCCCAATACACGTTTGCGATGTGCTCGTATAAAGAAAAGAGAAGCGAGCCATCTGAAATGATGCAACTCGATGGTTATACGGTGGACTATATCGAGCCGGTGTCTGCCAATCTCATGGTTGGTATGGATCTAGACGATGGAAGGTACCTAAATTTCTTACACTGTCGTCGATTTAATCGATTTAACTATATGTATGTATGTACGTATTCATTATTCATTGCTTATCGATACGAAATGGCTGGAGACGGCAGCCCTGACTGCTACGAGATGCCGGTTGTCTGAGAGAAGTTGTATGCTCGGCAGGTTTTATTTCAACGCCGTTCGTGAAGGAGACAACATAGTGTTCGCCTCGGATGATGAGAACGAGTGCCAGACGTGGGTGATGGTTATGTACAGAGCGACAGGTCAATTGCACAAACCTACTCCACCAGTATCCGTGGCAGACAAGAACTCTACTATAAGCAAGATACAGGGCGATGCCGACAGAGCGAAGAAGCACGGAATGGAAGATTACATTAGCGCGGACCCTTGCAAATTCGATCACCACGCTCTTTTCAAATTTCTTCAAAACTTGATTCTCGACTATCGATTGAACGATCCGTACTGCTCCCTGGGCTGGTTCTCGCCCGGTCAATTGTTCGTATTGGACGAATATTGTGCCAGGTAATTCTATCGATCGGGTCGATTCATCGATCCTCGCAACTTCCGAGATACAAGCGATACGGGCAAGCCTTAGAGTATATGCGTTCTCCTCTTTAAACCTCACTTTCTTGCTCTTTACTGTTTCATCGTCCATAGATACGGTGTACGCGGGTGTTTTCGGCATCTGTGCTACTTGAACGATCTTCTAGATAGAATTGATCGCGGCCTCATGATAGATCCCACTCTGATACACTTCAGCTTTGCTTTTTGTGCTACTCACGTCTATGGCAACAGAACTGACAGGGTTGGATCCATCACCCACGAGGAGAAGGACAAGTTTCAAGAAATCAAGGAGAGGCTTAGGCAGATTTTGGAGAAACAAATCACCAACTTTAGGTAGGCAAGGAAATTTCAGTATCTCTACATTAGGGTGGCTCTTATTTACTCTTGGTAAAAATTTTTTTAAAGATTTTCTTCGGGGCACCCTCCAGAATAGTTCCAAATAATTAAAAAAAAATCTGTGTAAAGTTTCAGCTCGATCGGATAACGGTAAAGGGTGCCCCTGGGCCGTTAAACATTTAAATCATTATTTAACAGCTCGCGAAGTCGATTTTATATAACGTCTTCCAAGTTATTGATTAAATAAAAAAATATGTGAAACAAAAGTTGTAGATCCGGACCAGGAGCATGTTTTTTGTTGTATTACTATTTTTCGTGCGACAAACGGTTTTCGAAAAAAACCGAAAACTAAAAAAAAAACTTTTTTTTTTCAAATTTTGAAAGTTTAAATGCTTCTAGAACGCTTTTTATTTATGAAGGTGAACAAAAAAAATGGAATTTTTATTTTCGAAGACTATTTTTTAAACATTTAAGGGGAGAGGGCATATACCGAAATAAGCAAAAAAAAAAATTTTATTCTTATTTTCAGTACTTGATATGTGATGAATGTTTCCTGAAAAGTTGGGGTCGAAATTCGCAAAAATATCTGAGATATAGACATCAAATATTTGATATATTGATCATTTTACCCGAAATCATGACGTCTATATCTCCGATATTTTTGCGAATTTCGACCCCAACTTTTCAGGAAACATTCATCACATATCAAACACTGAAAATAAGAAATTTTTTTTTTGCATATTTCGGTATATGCTCCCTCCCCTTAAATGTTTAAAAAATAGTCCTCGAAAATAAAAATTCCATTTTTTTGTTCACCTTCATAAATAAAAAGCGTTCTAGAAGCATTTAAACTTTCAAAATTTGAAAACAAAAAGTTCTTTTTTTAGTTTTTCGGTTTTTTTTTCGAAAACCGTTTGTCGCACGAAAAATAGTAATAGAACAAAAAACATGCTCCTTGTCCGGATCTACAACTTTTGTTTCACATATTTTTTTATTTAATCAATAACTTGGAAGACGTTATATAAAATCGACTTCGCGAGCTGTTAAATAATGATTTAAATGTTTAACTACCCAGGGGCACCCTTTACCGTTATCCGATCGAGCTGAAACTTTACACAGATTTTTTTTTAATTATTTGGAACTATTCTGGAGGGTGCCCCGAAGAAAATTCAAAAATCGAAAATAAGAGCCACCCTACTCTACATTCTACTTACCTACTCGTCGCCATAATGTCTTGACGAAAATTAACGGGGGTTAAAATTAAAATTAACGAAACAGGTACAGCTTCCCGTTTGGCCGGCCGGAGGGCGCGTTAAAGGCTACCTTGTCCCTTTTGGAGCGAGTCTTGATGAAGGATGGAGTCAGTCCTGTCTCTCCAGAAGAAGTGAAGGCTCTGATCAAAGCTTGCCTGGAAACGGCAGCTCTGGTTAATTACACCAAACTCTCCGCCGAAGCCAAGATCGAAGATGACCTCAGCGGCGACGTTTGTGTCCCCCCTAGCAAAAAGCTAGAAGACCTCATACATCTAGCCGAAATGTGCGTGGATCTACTGCAACAAAACGGAGAACATTACTCGGAGGTATTAGTTGGATTTCTAGAACTGCATGACACTTTTTTGGGATTCTCGAGAGAAACGGTATACCTAATTCAATCGCATCCCGTACTCGAGGATCCCTTACTCGGGGCGACATTCCCATCGCCTTGAATTACATGAAACGTACCCGCCGTATATGTGTGACGTCCAATATTTTCACGATCCGCTCCTACTACACTGTACCGCAGGCGTTCGCCTGGTTTAGTGATCTCATGGTGGAGCACGCCGAGATCTTTTGGTCCTTGTTTGCCGTCGATATGGACAAAGTGCTTGCCGAACAGCCACCCGACACATGGGACAGCTTTCCGCTCTTTAAAATCATGAACGACTACCTCAGGGAAGACGGTGAGCCCGCTTCTTTTTCTTTAACCTTTAATTACATATGCATGTATGTATGTACGTATGTAACTTGTTTATTGTTTCTTGTTTCATAGACAATCTGAAGAATGGTAGGTTTCACCAGCATCTTCGCGACACCTTTGCTCCGTTGGTCCTACGTTACGTCGACTTGATGGAAACGTCGATCGCCCAGTCGATTCACAAGGGCTTCGAGAAGGAACGTTGGGAAATAAAAGGGAACGGGTGTGCTACTTCCGAAGAGCTATTTTGGAAATTGGATGCTCTTCAGTCCTTTATCCGTGACCTTCATTGGCCGGATCAAGAATTCCGTCAGCATTTGGAGCAGCGGTTGACGCAAATGGCGTGCGAGATGATCGAGTCTTGCATCCAACGGACTGACGCCGCTTTTCAACAGTGGCTAAAGAAAGGTGTAACCTTTATCTCGACGGATTACATCATTCCATCGGAAATGTGCGCCATGGTGAACGTTATTCTGGACGCGAAAAATCAAAGCCTCGAACTTTGCACCATCGATGCCATCGATTTGGTAAGTCTGTTCGTTCTTTGTAATCCGTATCCAAGCATGCGCCGCGCGCTGTTTTAATCGGCGATGGCTATGGCGATTGCGATTACCAGTTCCATTTCCCTTTAGCACCAATATCATGCCAAAATCGATAACCTGATAGAGAAGACGTCGGCCGCTATGACTCAAGGGATGATCAACAAACTGGTCACAGTTTTGGAGACAACCTTGTCCAAACTGTCCCGCTATGACGAGGGATCGTTCATAGGTTCCATCCTCAGCTTCACGGTAACTTATTCTCGAACGTCAAGTCTCTCGTACGCGAATCGTATCTCTGGAGTTTACGAAATCGTTTCTAGAAGGTGTCGGGAAGCGGGAAAGAAATGGGACAGGCCTATGTGAGTTTCACGAGGAACTGCATGGATCAGATTCGTGGCAAAGTGTTGGACGAGCTTTGGATTCTAACATTCTTCGAGGTAACCTTCAACCACATTCCAAAAATTTGGCGATTCATCGATAAAATTTATTCACCTGAAGCTTTCTCCCGCAGCAATGGTATACAGCGCAAATTCAGATGCTGTGCAATTGGCTGTCGGAGAGACTCGATCACAATTTACATCTCTATCAATGTACCTGTCTCGCCCACATCGTGAAGAAGATTTACTCAGATTTCGAACTGCAGGGTGTCATACAGGAGAAACTAAATTCCATGACATATCAAACTATTTCTAAGAGGATGCAAACGGAAGAAGCGACTTGTGCCTTAACCATGAGCGCTCAGAACGAAGAGTGAGTAATGAGTGTTCACTAAGAGGAGACCGACCATCAATCACCCGATAATTCTTTCCTGCTTTCCACAGGGGGCTTTCGGAGAACGGTAACGACGAAGAAGTAGAACGGCCGAAAACAAAGGTAACGATTGTCGAAAACGTCCCCGGCGCGGGCGCGGGCGCGGGCGACGACGCGAATTACGTATCCAATATAAGCAACGTCACATCGAACGTGGTTGGAAAGGTTGGAAGTATGTTTGGCAAGGGCATCGGCGGCCTTTCGACGAAATTCGGTGGAGCTAGTTGGTTCTAATTACATATTACGGTAATCATCGTCACCATCACCGCCATCCTCATCATCATCATCATCATCATCATCATCATCATCATAATCATTATTATTATTTTCATTATTTTTATCATATTCATTATTATCTTTACTAATTTTTAGTATTCTGCCAGTGACTCTATATTCAATTAGTATCTCTTTTGTCTATACGCGCGCGCGCACGGAAGCCACACACATGCACGAGTGCGCGCGCATGTGTACATACAACATACCGAGAGAGAGAGAGAGAGAGAAAGAGAGAGAGAGAGAGAGAGAGAGAGAGAGAGAGAGAGAAAGTGTGTGTGAGGTTCTCGGTGACGGGATTGTCCAAAGTCCAAAGTATATTTCAAAAATTTACTCCAATCAGGGTTGGTCGGGGTTTTTCGGTACGATCGATCGAGAGGATAACAGTTATCGGTTCAGCACGGTTATACGTTTACCTTCTTTCTCGTGGAAACGATTATGTACGTTCGACCGTTCGCTGAAAAGAATTGTTACGTCCTCTTTCTTGAATCGTTGCTATTTTTGCTCACTTGTCGATCGTAACGAAGGCTACCGCGACCGCGAACGTGAACAGTGCGACGCACATCTGAGGATTGTACCTTCTTCTCTTCTTCTCAATGCTGCGTGTATACAAACATTTTTTCCCCGTTAAAATTCTATGAGCGTTTACAATTTAGAAATAGCAGTAAACGCATGGCTGAAGTAAAGTCACGTATAAAAAATGCTTAAAGAAGATGTTTGGAGGATTTCGATAGGACCGTCTACACGTCTACAGATTGGCGATAGTCTCGCGTCAACTCCAGTTATTTAGGTATTTTCAGGAAATTGTGCAGGAATTCTCGCTGAACCCTGTCATTTTTACGATACATACATATCAACACGTATACATGCCTACCTCTATACTCTACAGTTGTATGTATCCCAGTTCTTGTTTCAGTCCTCACCGTTAACCCTTATTCGGATCCTTAGCAGTACATATGTATGTATGTTGAAAACGCGTAATGCTGGTTACTAATACTCGTCTACAAACTGTTTGAACTTTAAACGAAACAGTGGAGAATAGAATGGAGCGCAGAGTTAATCGATTCGCGGATCGTTAATCGTTACGCGTTTCGCTTCGTTTCTCATCAATTCCAAATACATACTTACTATTTTAAATTCACGATTCAACATTCAGGGAAAAAGTTGATTAATGGAAACGTCGCATCGACCGTCTAGCCCTCCGAATTTCTCGTCTACCTCAAATTCCTTAACGTGTAATTGCATTGTTACAGAAAACATTACTTATACATACGGGAAAAGCGAAACGCCTCGAATCGCCGAAAGAACGAAATGTAAAAAAAATCGTTTAAAAAAAGTACATGCATACGTACATACATACATACATATAAAAGATGTTGATTCATCTTCTGATCGACCCGCGTTTTCACGGACTGTCTTACTTCACTAAGGTTTGTTCTTGTTCGGCGCACGAGGCGACAAATGCTTCTCGTTACTATAATATATGTATAAAGATTAATAAAAGGCGCGACATAAGCGTGGATATTCTTTGGTTGAGAGTGAAATGCGTGATGCATTCAGAAACAGTTACCAGTAGCAGTTTGTTTGTAAATACTTTAGCGAAACTGATACGAGGATAATGAAGATTTTTATATCGTGTAAATTAACCCGCTGAAACGATACCGCGCCTATGTAATGCGTTCAATTGTACGGTGTGCGATTGGATGATGTGTCAGCGAGCAGCCACCAACCTCCTTCCGCCCCCCACCCACTCCCATCCGCTCCCTTTCGCACCCGCTCCCTTCCATTCGATTCAACTTGTGCAGAATATTTCTTACTACTAAATAGATCACTCTCGGCAGAAATTCTTTGCGCGAACGTGTGTTTAATTATTAGTGATTAGGTAGGTATCGGAGTTCCAGGGGAGAACCGTGCATCTCTTGTAACTTGTTACTTCATAACAGAAAGGAATGATGAAAAGAGGACGATTATAGAAGCGAATGGTCGCTTTTGTCGAATTAAACAACAAACGCACTTGCGCGCACTCGCGCACTCCTAGACGTTAAACGAGAAATTATATAGTTGGATTGGACGCGGATCACAGTGACAAACGCCGCTAAAATAAATGCCACATTGGATTAACCGAGGCCTTAAATAAGATTATAATTTAGCCGCAATAGCTGCGTCAACATTTTCGACGAGCTTTTATTAAAGATTAAACGAGAAGGGCGGTCTTTTAATCTAGCCACGTTAGGAGAAAGAACGTACAACCGAGAGTAATGGAACGTTATCAAGATTAATGTTAAATCGTTATATGGCGCATTTATAGACGATGCTAACGGCACTACAATTATTAACATTATTATTATTATTATTGTTATTAGTAATATTAGTATTATTGCCACCACTACTACTACTACTATTACTACTACTACTACTCCTACTACTACTACTACTACTACTACTACTACTGCTACTATTAATATCTCCCTTGTAATGTACGATTAATTAGACCTAGAGCGATTCAGAAAGGGACTCTTTTTGCCAACTCCTCTACCGACCACTATCTTTACTCTCTCTCTCTCTCTCTCTCTCTCTCTCTCTCTCTCTCTCTCTCTCTCTCTCTCTCTCTCTCTCTCTCTCTCTCTCTCTCTCTCTCTTCCCCCCCCCCCCTTTGTGTCTATTTATTTATTTATGTACCTACCTCTTCTCTCTGCCTCCTTTTGTCTTGCATCTAACGCCATTTTTCAATATTCACATTCAACAATTCCCTTTTCTCCTCATATTATCCTTTCGGACAGCCGCAGGACTGGCGCTCGCACGCGCGCGTGCACACACACACACGTAAATATGTAGGCTCGCGCGCGCGTGCACAGGGTGATGCAGGTACTGATGTTGAGTGTTGACATTGATGGAAATATCGGAGAGGCTCACAACCCATAGCTTGAACCTTCTCTTCGTCCTATTCTACCAGTTTGCCTCCGTTGCGTAATACATGACCTTAGTTGAAGATTAAAGCGAGGGTCGTTTACTCTAGCCAGTGTTCTATTCGATTAAACTTCTATGCAAGTGTTGTTCTATCGTTAATAAAAAGTGCGAGGAAAACGAAACACGGTACAGAAGGTATACTCCAATTTAATTTCCTTCTTGAGAAATCGGTGCACGGAATATTTCATTGTCATCCATTCATGTACTACTAATTAGGTATTACTGCACAGAAAGAAGGCCCCTGGCAGACGCGGCGGTGCAGTCCGCAGCTGTGACGATTGGTTCTTGTCACCTAATTGGGCACACGTATTTTTGTTATTGGGCGGAATCGGCCACATCTACTTGTCGAGATACAATGCACACAGACGGAGGTTGAGGCGGAGCTAGCGGCGGACTGCACCGCCTGCCAGGGGCCTTCTTTCTGTGCAGTAATAGTACGTTCATCGGACACCGCTGTGCCCATTTATTAGCAATTTGTACATACATACCTATAGTTACATAAATATATTCAGACGAGAAAGATTTCGATAATCTCGTGTACGAGTGTTAACTACTTATGTATGCATTTTCCACAAAAGTAATCCTCATGCACGCACGCACGAAACACGAAACATGCATTTTCATATTGCATTGTCATTGTACCAAGAGCGGAATACTTTTTGTAAATAAACAATGTGCTAATGTTGTTACTTGGTCTGCTTGCCCCAAGGGATTTTGAGGCAGTTTGTTTCATGATCGAACCATGCATCGATTCGAGATTCGGACGCCACACGTCATCGATCGCGATACGATGCGGCTTGCGAGTTGCGACACCACGTCGATTCAACCATTTTCCTTGAGCTTGTAATCAGAACTTGCAGTTTTATGCATATGTCATATGTATATGTACATACTATGTCATGTATTCGATAGTCTGATCGTTGTTTTTTCGATAGTTTTGTCATCGGGGAGAAGACACGCAAATGCGCGATGGATGTTGCGTAAGTACACATACACGTAAATCGTTTTTTAATCAAAGTTTTCTGATTTTCCAACAACGAAAGTCAACTGAAAAGAGGAAGTTCAATTCTGCATCCTTCAATGGTTTGGATCAGTCTCGCATTAACCGCGAAACTATTGTACATATGTATGTATAGCTTCTCATCTCTTCTCTCTATATATAAAGCGGAAAGTATTATTTTGTTTGAACGCGGTAAACTCAGAAACTATTCGACCAATTTTTCTGCAGTTTTCACAGATTTGTAGAGAAAACATTTGGACAGGTTTTAGGCTATATATCATCTCGGTATTATTAAATGAGCCTGAGTAATAAGCGAAATAGTGAAACGAGACAGATAGATATTATCTTACATGGCGCCCACCGCTCTGCGCGCAAGAGATGCGCGCGACGATTCCCCGCACAGTGCTGGGGAATCTGGGGATGCTTGACTGTTACATCGTTATCTGTTCTATGAGCGCTATTTATTTATTTAGTATAAAATGAGGCATTGAATACAAGTCTCCGGTAGGCGTCTATCTGTTTGCTCCGACTAATCTCGAGAACCACTGGACAGGTTGTGATAGAACATTTCTCGATGAAGATTTAGATGTACATAGATTGTATAGAACATTTGCCGAAGATATTTTCTAATATAATTCTAGAGCGCCGTCGTAAAGATATAAAGTATGATAGCATATAGTAGTATAGAGTATAGACCATTCACCGTATAGACCAAGCTGAGGCAAGCAAACGTGTTTCATAAGAGCTCGCCTATCGCCTACCGACCTTGAGCCTCCCTAGTAGTCCATCGTTTCGCGTGGTTTCGCATTTCGATCCGTGCCCACTGCTCACTGCCCGTGGCGAAGACAAAATCTCCTCCGACCAGACCAACTATATAGCTGTAGATTCAAGTAATCATCAAGCGATCGTTCGATTCAAGGATTACTCAAATAATTCACGGCCTAGGATGTATTCGGTAAATATACGGCTGAAGGAAAGCGCGAACTGGAATTTAAATCTCGAGAAACATACGATGCTGTTGGTTGGAGAGGTGATACTGACACAGTTCTGATTGTCCGTCGTTTTCAGCCCGCTGTAAGGGGAATCGTACGGCGTTCTTTTTCCACGTCAAAATGGAGTGCCGCGCAGCAGGTAAAAATCTTGCTTCCTTCGATATTTCTCATCTTCCTTCCTTTATTGAACATAACCTCGTTACTTTGACACCACACTTTCCTGTCTGCTGTTTTCCTCGTATCATCAAACGGTCTCTAATATTCCCTGGTTTATCGTCTGCGCCCCGATCACGTTATTTCGTATATTCGTTTGGAGAATTGTCGTTCCGTCGATCGTTGCGCGTTCAAGGACAAAAAGGTCATTCATTGATTCATCAGAATTCAAAATCGGCACTAGAATTTTCATCGCGTCCGTTCGTTATCGCGACGAAATGTATTCCGCGAAACATTATCGTATTTCCTTTCTGCTCCTACGCTTGCTTCCGTTAGCTGACGGTGCGAGATGCTTTGAACTCGGCCATGGATGAGGAAATGGAAAGGAACGATAAAGTATTTCTATTGGGAGAAGAAGTGGCACAGTACGATGGCGCGTATAAAGTCTCTAGGGGTCTCTGGAAGAAGTATGGAGACAAACGGGTTATCGATACTCCTATCACGGAAATGGGATTTGCTGGTCTGGCCGTTGGAGCTGCCATGGTAGATTAATATATATATATATATATATATATATTATCTTTGTGCTTTACCACCGCTCGTTTTGTCGTATAATAATTTTTGCACCATCATATGTTTTAGGCTGGCTTACATCCAATCTGCGAGTTTATGACTTTTAATTTTTCTATGCAAGCGATCGATCAAGTCATTAATTCAGCGGCCAAAACATTTTATATGTCCGCTGGTAGAGTTAACGTACCAATTGTCTTTCGCGGGCCAAATGGAACATCAGCAGGCGTAGCGGCGCAACATTCTCAGTGTTTCGGTGCCTGGTACAGTCACTGTCCCGGTTTGAAGGTAGTCTCGCCTTATAATTGCGAAGATGCAAAAGGTTTGCTAAAAGCTGCAATTCGAGATCCTGATCCTGTCATCGTGTTGGAAAACGAAATCTTGTACGGCATGCCGTTCCCTATGTCGGACGAGGCTTTGTCGAAAGACTTCATTCTGCCTATTGGTAAAGCGAAGATTGAACGCGCTGGTAAACACGTTACGCTAGTAGGGCATTCCAGAGCCCTCGTGCCAACTATGGAAGCAGCGAACGAGCTCGCCGGAAAAGGAATAGAGGCAGAAGTTATAAATCTCAGATCCTTGAGGCCGTTAGACATGGACACCATTGTAAAGTCAATAGCAAAAACGCATCATTGTTTGACGGTGGAGTGGGGTTGGCCACAGTCCGGTATCGGATCAGAAATTAGTGCTCAGATCTCTGAAAGTAAGCCCTCGATTCGATCCAACTATACGATCCAACTTTTCGTTCGCTAATCAAAAACATTTTTTATGTTCGGTTTCAGGTGAAGCGTTCTACCATCTTGACGCACCGGTAATTCGTCTGACGGGTGTCGATGTGCCCATGCCTTACGCTTTATCATTGGAAAATGCAGCTGTACCGCAAGCGGCCGACATAGTATTCGCGGTGAACAAAGTACTCGGCTTGATAAAGTAATTATTTATATAGGTCTTTAGGTGAAATTTAAAAAAGTCCCCCCCCGTTTGCCTTCCCTTCGAATTTTTCACGATCCTTGTATCATCCCCTCTCGGGATAGCCTCCCCTCCCCTCCCGTAAGCTCCTCATTAGATAGAGAGAATAAGTAGCGAAGAGTAAGTACAAAATCCAACGATTATAAGATACCTAGCAAAGAATTCAAGGTAACCTACCGCAATCAAGCCATTTCAAGCCGGAAACAGTACTTTCCTCGAATACCATTAACGATAATTACCATTACGTTCGAATATATTATAATAACATAATTTCAAAGTTCAAAGTTTAAAGGAGCCAAGATTACCATTGCTGGTACAAATTCCAGCTAGAGTGCTGATTTACTGTCATATATGATACATGCATAAATACGGATGGTAAAATTTCTGTAAATATATTTTGTTAAATGTGCTAAATCCTTGGTACGTATGAATTCATTTCTTCGTGTGTTCGTTAATTATTTATTATTGAAATTTAATAAATTCCACTATACGTACAAATGATCGAATCTATGATATCTGATTGGAGAAATCTTAACTGCTATCGATAGCAGTTACATTAATTTTCTGTGCTTCGTCGTCTTCCTTCACCAATAGTCATGTGTGATACATACGCAACAAGCAGCACGACAAGACAGTCATGTAGCGTTCAAAAGCATCCCTTAATTCGCCGTCCCTGAAAGAGAAGAGAATATTTAGCTAGGGCAGGAAGAAGCTTGCTCTTGTCGCTCACCTAAGTACATCCATATCTAGAGCACACTGAGTGTACACGGACAAGAAGCTTCTAAGATCAGTGTGCGTCCAATTAACCTGACGCCATGGTTCTATGCACCTCTCTACCAATTCCAGAAAGAAGAACCTCAGATCTCTGGAACGATGAAGATTACATCCTATTCCTAATATCGCTCTGGAATACGAGCGGAAGTTTGTGTCCACTTCCTGATACGAACGTTCCAGAAGCGTAGGTTTCAGTTTGATGCATACCAAACTGTAAAAGAATTTTACTAGTGTCGCGGAATATCAATTTCACATGTATTTTCTAGAGGAAAGCGTACTGTTTGTGATGCTTGTCATTCTCCAGAAGTATTTTACACTCTGCGAGTCCTAATAAAAATTCTCTGTCCAAATCGGTGTCAAAATATTCCGAGCCTACGCAACGATAAGTCCAAGACGACATCATACTGTTAGCGCAATGGTACAGATCAGGATATGTTAGAAACTGGAGCTTCCTTTTATTCATCTCGAATCGAAGACACGCTATGAATACCACAGCGGCGTATCGCCTACGCGATTACAAGTGTTAAAGTAAAATTTGAAGCATTTCAAGGGCGCGCATTAGTGATTCTCTTATCGTTACTTGGCAAGGTCTTCGGAAAGTAGGAAATGTTGCTCGATATTGGTAGCCAAAGAACCCGGTAAGTCTTCCACAACTTTAAACACTCTTTTAACATTGTCGTACTGCCTGCGGCAACTCTTTAACGTGATGCTTGTCTTCTCCGATACTTCGTCCATGTCCTTTCTACTTTTCGATGTTAACTTCTTACCTAACAATTCTCTGATAACAATATCGTCGAATTCGTAGTACCTATCGGTCACCGTCGACAATGAGATTTCATTAAAAGAAACAGTTATTCGATTATCATGATATAAGCAGTGTATAGCGATCGGAGAATCTGCTTACATTTCGATGAGCATCTGACTAGTTTGTGGCTCTATTTGAAACGCCAACTGTTCACTCGCCAATTTGGTGGGGGTGTGAAGCAGTTTCTCCAAGAGAGCGTAGGTTCGATAGTGATCAAGGATGTCAGAGGCTACTAATTCGATCGGGGCGTTCGTCTGCTGGCATATCCCTCGCTGATGTAAAATGTTGACGGCATCACTCGCTAAAAACCACCAAGTTAACTTGACGCGCTATCAATCATGACATATCCACACATGACGAATTTTCCCATCACGTACTTACAAGAATGACCGTCGACCCAAAGTTGATACATCTCCGGATCGACGAGAGTATAATTGCTGATGAATACATCGACTTCTGACAGCATTCCGAAGATCAGCTGCAATCAGCTGCTCGCTATTTGACTAACCCCGAATCGAGTTTCAACGATATTTCGATTACGATAGAAATCCCTTTCTGGCCCCGAATGGGCTTTGCTGCGTACTGATTCAAGACATGGTATGTATGTACATGCGTATACTCGTTAAGTATGCACGAGGCACGGATTCACTCGCGTTTGCAAAATTAAACACTGGACACTAAAATTAGGCAGAGTAGTTAACATACATATAGTATGATAAGTCCCGGAGCTTAGCTCCTCCGTAGCTCATGAAAGTCGTGACGTTAATGACTGGTGTTAAAAAATTGAAATATACATGTATATAGTATTCACAACAGACCAGAGGGGTATATTTTTTTATAGCAGAGGCGCGCTGTCGAGAGTGAACGGGGAGGGCGAGGGGGCGCGTGGGGCCCCCCCTCGCGCGACTGCTTCCCCCACCCCTACCACCAAATCTTTCTTTACCACAAAACGTACCTTCCGTTGTCAAGGAGACCGCGCGACGCTACGTATTAGAACTGGGATAGAACTCTTATCTATATAGAGACGCGGCAGCGTCTCGACGCCAAGTACAGGAAAGACACACTGTATATGTCGACTGTCGCTACCGCTATCATTTACTCGAGAAACGGCTAATCCAACCTAACCTGAAACTTATTTCATTAATATCTCTTGACGCCTGCAATATTTTCTAAATTTAAAGGCATTTTTCTTATGTAAACCGCATATAAGCTTTCGAATAAGACCAAATTTCAATAAAATCTGTCCACGCATGACAGAGATATCATAATATCGTCTCATGAATCTGTCAGAAACGGTAAGATTTTTCTTCTCATTCTCCAGTCAAATTTTCGTCAACATAATACGTATACGCGTTACACGCACACCTTCAGCCAAAAGAAACTAGTATATGTTTCGTTCGTCGACTCTCGGGATCACTCGGCAGGGATCGGCGTCCGTCATTGTACATATACCTAATGTATACTATTGAATTATAACCTACCAAGTGTCATCGCTTTATAACCTACAAAGTGTCAATTCATCATAACCTGCCAAGTGTCAAATAAGGTAAGTTGTCCTAATTTGAAGTGTCACGAGTTTTTACACTACATGGGAGACTGAATTATTGTCTCAATTAACAAGGTAGGTCGCCAAAATTTTTTAATAGATTTTTTATGTAGAGTCGCAGACTTGGAAGTTGTCCGGAGAAGGCAAACATAAAAATTATACTTGGAAGAGTCCAATTTTGAGAAATTTGGAAGAGTCCAATTTTGAGAAATTTGGAAGAGTAAAATTTTGAGAAATTTGCAAGATATAGCACTTACCGATTTTAGTCGAATTCTCAAAATTTTTTATTTCTATTATTAAAATTTTATTCCATTTAGTTGAAATTAACTTGATTTTATCTGATTATGCAAACAAAAAAATTATACTTGGAAGAGTCCAATTTTGAGAAATTTGGAAGTGTAAAATTTTGAGAAATTTGCGATTTTAGTCAAATTCTCAAAAAATTTATTTGAATTATTAAAATATTATTCCATTTAGTTGAAATTAACTTGATTTTATCTGATTATGCTAACAAAAAAATTATACTTGGAAGAGTCAAATTTTGAGAAATTTGGAATAGTAAAATTTTGAGAAATTTGCAAGATATACCGATATACTTACCGATTTTAGTCAAATTCTCAAAAAATTTATTTGTATTATTAAATTTTTATTCCATTTAGTTGAAATTAACTTGATTTTATCTGATTATGCAAACAAAAAAATTATACTCGTCGAGAAGGTTCGACAGAGAAGCATCTTCTTTCGCATAAGTTTCTGCAAATTTGTACCATGCATGTACAAAATATATATTATAACAAATTGCATTGCATTTAAATTGACAGATATTTTTATTATACCAGCAAATTATTTTTAATTTAGAGTTTTTATGTAAAGCTTATAGAAATGAAGGGAACGCACAGGACTTGGATAAAAATGAAGGGAGCGCACAGGCTTGGAGGTTGTCCGGAGACGATTAGATAGATAGACAAAGTATCTTGTTTCGCACAAGTTTCTGGATATTTGTCAAAAAAGGTAAATCTACAAAATTTGTCAAACGACGTAGCATTAAGAATTATTAAGAAAATAGATTATGGTGGACCGCTTGCAATGTAGAGCAAGTCACATTAGTGAAGAAAGTACGCTGAAAACATATCTCCCTTGATGCTTTTCAATCTTTTGTGAAAGACATTCGTACTACTTTAATATATAAAATCCACAGTAGTTGCCACGCTATTCATTAATTCATTAATGTTTTAGATTCCCATTAACAATATTTCAATTCACCAAAAAACATACTAAATTAGTATTATTCCAACACCAATAAATTGTGCGTTAAAAATATTGGATCGCTTCGTTCATTTTCGCTGAATTATTACCATTAGCATTTAATTTAAATTTCCTGCAACAAGACTTTCTGCCATACGCTCTCACCTCCTTCGGACACATGTAGTCTCTACACTTACTATAGCAAAAGGCCACTCTATTTCTATATTTCTATATAAATTCTACGTTAAGTTGTATAACTAAAAAAAATGTGGCTTTCATATATTTACAGATAATCGAAGCAGAAGATGATGTAGTGTGATCTATGCCAGACTATGTACGCACAAATTTGAAGGTACGGTTTTGCATACGCAATTATTTATTCACCTATCTTGACATATGAGCACGTATGATAATTTATAAATAATTAGTAAATATGTCCTATTTCAGTTAACGATGCAGACGAAGAGAATTATTTCAACAGCTGAAAGCGAAAGTAACTCTGCTGCACGAGCAAATGAAATAAGCACATATTCATGTATATGTATATATATAAAATAAAAAATTTATTTCTTTAAAATTATTATAATATTTATGTTATTATATAAATATATTATGGGGATTATTTTTATTACTGACGGCCCCCACGGCCACGGTAATAATATGATATTAAAAATTATTTGAAGCCATCCCCTATGGAAATTATCTTTGTAAAAAGAAGTGAGATCCCCATAAAAACTTCAAAAAAGTAAAAAAATTACGCCAAGTACATGAAATCAAATAAATCACAAAAAATAGAAGATAATATAATATTAAAAATTATCTGAAGTCATTCCCTATGCAATTTATCTTTGTAAAAAGAAGTGATATCCCCATAAAAAACTTCAAAAAAGTAAAAAAATTACGCCAAGTACACGAAATCAAATAAATCACAAAAAATAGAAAATAATTGCAAAATAAAAAAAAGATGTGAAATCAAAATGTGCTGCAAGTACATAAAGGTGCTTTCCCGCAGCGTGCAAAGGCGACACTGTGTAACGCAATGTAAGATTCGGTGCTTTCCAACTGCGCTTAATAATATCAAGCAGATATATTTTTATAGAAATAAATATTTCAATACCAATAAATATTTTATTCAAAATACTTGGGCCTGCGAAACAGAAAAAATGTTAATTGTCTTATTAATAGTAAATTAATAATTTACAATAACTCATTTACAATCTAAAATACATTACGAACGCACACACAAGAAAAAAAATAAAAAGATTAATGCAATTTATACATATTTATTCAATTTAGCAACCCCAATTCGAGGCGCAACGCCAAGTATTTTGAATAAAATATTTATTAGTATTGAAATATTTATTTTTATAAAAATATATCTGCTTAATATTATTAAGCGCAGTTGGAAAGCACCGAATCTTACATTGCGTTACAGAGTGTCGCCTTTGCACGCTGCGGGAAAGCACCTTTATGTACTTGCAGCACATTTTGATTTCACATCTTTTTTTTATTTTGCAATTATCTTCTATTTTTTGTGATTTATTTGATTTCGTGTACTTGGCGTAATTTTTTTACTTTTTTGAATATATGTCAACCGGAGGGCGATGGAACACGGCGGAGACGGATCTCGCACCGCGTGGCCCTCTGGTGGCGTGTCCGTAGCCTCTACGGGATCCCTACAATGTGCCTGTTATCGACGTCTTGCTGAAATATCGACATTGTGAAAATTCAGTGACGAACGAGAGGCCTAATTAATAGTAGGTATATACATATGTAAGTTCCCTCGTCTGTGATACAGCTGTATTCTTTTTCTACTTTTAGAAACCGAAGCGGCGATGTCTGCGATTATTATACACTAGCAAGTTCACTCATTGTCAGCGGCGATTGTATCCTAATGTATTTTGGTCCCTTTCGCGCTTGAGATTTCAATGCTCTACTCAACTCAAGGGCTTTACGCCCTTTACGGTAATATCAATCGCGATACGTATTTACTCGAGCGGATATGTTGATCGTGTCTGGTGCATACTAATCGTAAGAATGAAGATTCAAGGAAATTGGGAGACGAGAAAGGACAAAAAAATATTATGCTCTTTCCGTAACGTTCCTTTATATACTCTGTAGGTTCTCGCAGCCACCGCGGAGAGTGTTTCGGTACTCTCGCGCGGCTTCCGCGGATAACAATGAGTGAATACATAATACCTTCGCGTCAACGAGGTAAAACGCGACAGGGTTATAGTTAAAACATTCTTAAGGGGGGAGGATGAACGGCGATAATGTTCGCGTGGAACGTTAAGAGATCAAAATTGTGACGCGATTTCTCCCCTTTTCGACAAGCTCCAAAAACAACAGAGGCTTCGCCGACCGGATCGTGTCCACCGTCAGATGCTGCGTGACATATACACATGTATGTATATACTCGTATTTACTCGGGCAAAATTCAGATGGGGAGAAATTCGAATCGAGAGGTGGTATGGGGAGCGAAGATTTATGGGCAACGTAAACTTCTCGTAGTTTCAGATGCAAAATACACTTGTGAAAATATCTATGTATATAGTATATTCTGCCGAACGCTGACGCTTTTTCAAGTCGTACGTGTCTATGGTTCGTAGAAATGCTTCTTCTCTCGTTTACACGTTTCTCGACTTGCTCCTGTCCTATCTTTCTTACCTACATTTATGAATAATTACGTATGTATATTTACGCGGGCACTTGCTTGTTCGTCTTTGAAAATCTTGCAATACGTAACCATACCTTTCGAGATCGTCCTCGACACTTTGGTCCCGTTCTGGGGGGGGGGAGGAGGAGGAGGAGGAGCAAGATGAGCGCTCGTTTGTAGCCTTTCGTTACCGGCACCGCCGTAATCCTTGGCCCCCGTCGTATATTGTTTGTGATATGTATGTATGTATGTACCATACATACAGTTCAAGCCCGAACTGCTCTTCCTCCCCCTCCTCCTCGTCCTCATCCTCGCGTCCTTCTCATCTCTTCTGTTCTCCTCGATCTCGGGCGTTTCCACGTTTTGCCAGAAAATAACCAGAAATTAACCAGCAACTACGACGTCAGAGCAACAGGGTCCGAGGGAAGCAGGGTGGAAAGAGTGACGAGCACACGCCGAAACAAACACATGGAACGGTTTCGACAAAAGGTGAACGAGATGAAAGTATGCAGTTTACTCAAAGACGCGAGACAATGCCTACAAATTAAGAAACTAATGTAGTTGACGAGGTCAAGAGAATCGGAAGTATTGTATTCTTTTGACGAGACGAAATTGCATCTTTGGATACATTCACGCCTACTTTATCGTCAGCGAACTCGCGACCTGCGCGAGTATTCGTGTCACTAAATTACGTTTATCATACGTGGTCCGTATGTATAATTGCCGGTCCCGAAACGACCGAGGAACTCGTTCTCCACAGCTTCGTGGTCATGTAACGGCAGCAGCTACGAACATTACACACGTTTGTTTCGATACTAGCAAAGCACCGAGATCAGAATCACGGACATGGGATATACGGTGGAAGGAACGCTGCGACATCCTCTCTACCGAGAGAGTCATATCCGGTGGTATCGCTAAACGTTACCTTCAACGAGACACACGTACATGTATGTACATATACCTACTATAGTACTATACATATGTATACACATACGTATACGTGTACACCTACGTGTACGTAACGGCCAGCCGTTAAAGAAAAGAACAGGAAAAATAACATCTGTCATTGATGTGTAAAGGCACAGTGGCGATAGTTCCTCCGTTCTCCGTTCTCCGACGCGATAAGATCGGAAATGGAAGTGTGGTCGATAGATCGCGCTCGGACGGTTCGCGGTGTTACGCGGCAATGTCCATGTCGGAGGAAGAATTGGGCGTGGTCGGTGCCAAGGTACCAAGGGTGTCGTCGTCCGCCGCTAGACCGTGCTGACAGCCTGCCGGGGCTGGACTTAATGGTGGCAGATGCGGCGAAGACAGCATTGGATCGCCACTGTGAATTGGACCGCTCGCATCGTCCTCCATCAAATCTTCAAGCTGCGACATATTCAAACTCGTTGCTTCTTCCGCGACAAATTCCGGGATCTGTGGATCAAACGATGTTGCCCTGTTATGGTACTTTCTTTTCAAGTGAACTTCACTTCGATTCAAAGATAACCGCAAAAATAGCCGAGAATAACGGAGAAGATACGGATATGGGATCGAGTGTCGGCGAGGAGGGGCGGCTTGGCGGAACAGATGGGCGGAAAGGGTGAAGCAAATGGCAAGATGAAAGCGACGGGGCAAATTCGGTTAACGAATATTTAGCTACTTGTATTTCGTCGGATAAAGTGTCTGCTTTGTTCGACGCTATTCATCATCCGAGGGTGCACGACACGATGCGACGCCAACTGTCACGTTATCAACGTTTAAATCTCAAAGCTCAAGGAAACCTGCTTACATTCCGACGAGAGTCTATCACGAACAATAATTCATGCGGTCTCGACACTCCTGCTCGAGACGTTTTATTAGTTATCTGTTGCTTATCTTTCGCGCGTAAAACACCGCTATGGAAAATCGTACTCGACTTCAAGTGCGATTACGTACTACTGTACGCAAAACCAACACGCTGGATAATTCGCTAAGGCCGATATCGAGATTAATATCGAATTCAATGTGATAAGTTTGAAAATTTTCCGCGCTCACAATTCCTCCCGTAACGAATTCTTAAAGATAGGACACGAATACGTAGCAGTAAGAGTACTTACTTACACAGAGCAGGGCAGAGGAGAAAAGAGCACGCAGTAAATAGAGAGACAGACAGGCAGACACAGAGGGGGAATTAGTAGGGGAGTAAGAGGAGACAGTTGGATGTAACGTGGAACAAGAAGACGAAGAAGAAGAAGAGAAAGAAAATGGGGAGAGCACGAGCGAGGATATATAAACGAATGATTTCGTGCTGGCCGGTCTCGTAAGAACAGATGTGAATTATGAAATCAGTCCCGGGAACGCAGCGAACGTTTATTCGGATCAAGGATCGTGAAACGATCGTGGCCGTCTATCGGCGTTGATCGGCATAACCTTGAAAATAATACAAAGTCAGTGAGCAACGTCGCGCGTCGATCTCCTCGCTCTTGCGTCGTTGTTGATTGGTCGTATATATGTACATACATACACACAACATGTGTGTACGTACAACGCTGCAAGGATAAATCTATAATATACGCCATACGCCACGGTGTACACTATACGGGATAAGAAACGAGGCAAAAGTAATCGCGCAAACAATGCTAAAACGCGATTAGCTTACCTTTCGTTGCTCGTGCTTGGCTCTGGAGAATCCATGAAGTATGCTGCCGGAAGTCGAGCTCCAGTTGAAGTCCGAAACAGGCAGACCGTGCGTTTTCGCTTGCAACTCCAATTCCTGCACCCGCAAAAGGAGTCGACGATTTTGATGCTCCAGTTGCTTATGCCTGAGCTCGTTTTGCTTCATCCTTGTCAATTCGTTTTTCAAAAGCTTTATGTACTCTACCGACGACTTGAGAATCGTGCCCTTGTTCGGTCTAACATCTCGAACAATTTCGTAATATCTGAAATATATTGAACCGGAATTATCACGGATTGCGGCCACTGCCGCATATCTATCCATCCATCCTTCCCTCCAACTTACTCTACAGTCTAGACTCTAGACTAGGCTCTGGAGTCTAGAACTTTAGAGCATAGGCGTATGTACATACGTATAGGTACATATACAATAAGTGTTGAAAAATCTTCGCGACACGCACGATTCTGTCGAACAAACTTTTCACCGTTTCACACGATAAAAAAAACACATCTACGCGGATACTCGGCGATCTGTCTGTAACGTATGTACTAGGGTAGCTCTTATTTACTCTTGGCAAAAGTTTTTTTCAAGATTTTCTTCGGGGCACCCTCCAGAATAGTTCCAAATAATTAAAAAAAAATCTGGTTAAGGTTTCAGCTCGATCGGATAACGGGAAAGGGTGCCCCTGGGCCGTTAATAGGGATTGCAATACCGGTAACCCGGTTTACCGGTTGCCCGGTAAATCGCGAGAAATACCCTCAAATTTTTACCGGTAATTCGATAAATTACGTATATCAATATAGCACATATATGCATTCGTTATTTCGGTCTACCTCGTTATCAGTGAAAAAAACTTCAATTACTAATAAAGACGAAAACTGAAGTATCTCATGAAGAACCAACTCTAAGCCAAAAGAGAACTAAAAATCTAAATCAAGTCATCAAAAAACTTATTTTCAAGTAGAAAAAGTAAGGAAAAAATATATAGGTACAAATGGCATATGATTTCTTAATGACTATCCGACCAACAAGTGTAGAATCTGAGAGTGCTTTATCCGTGGCTGGATTATTTTGTACAAAAATTAGATCGCGATCAGGAGACGAAAGTTTAGATAAATTATGTTTTTTGTGTGCTTATTTGTTAACAAACTTGTTAAATAAAATATATTTAATTATGTATGTAGGATAAGATTCTTTTCATTGTTTTCGTGGTGAAAATCCATATTAATAAGTATTGTCAATAGTTACACAAATATATCTATTTTGTGTTATCTTATTTCATATTTTATATTCAGAATAGTTTTATTTGCATATTTTTATTATAATGCTCGATTAGAGTTAAAAAAAAGTTTTTTTGTAATGTTTACTCTTATATTTTCAATACCTTAAAAATACCGGTAAATTATCGGTAAACCGGTTTTGATTGAAAATTTTACCGAATTACCGGTAACTGAAAATGTCGGTAAATTTGCAATCCCTAGCCGTTAAACATTTAAATCATTATTTAACAGCTCTTGAAGTTGATTTTATATAACGTCTTCCAAGTTATTGATTAAATCAAAAAATATGTCAAACAAAAGTTGTAGATCCGGACAAGGAGCATCTTTTTTGTTGGATTACTATTTTTCGTGCGACAAACGGTTTTCGAAAAAAAACCGAAAAACTAAAAAAAAAAACTTTTTTTTTTTTCAAATTTTGAAAGTTTAAATGCTTCTAGAACGCTTTTTATTTATGAAGGTGAACAAAAAAATGGAATTTTTATTTTCGAGGACTATTTTTTTAACATTTAAGAGGAGGGGGCATATACCGAAATGTGCAAAAAAAAAAATTTTTCTTATTTTCAGTGTTTGATATGTTATGAATGTTTCCTGAAAAGTTTGGGTCGAAATTCGCAAAAATATCGGAGATATAGACGTCATGATTTCGGGTCAAATGATCAATATATCAAATATCTGATGTCTATATCTCCGATATTTTTGCGAATTTCGACCCCAACTTTTCAGGAAACATTCATCACATATCAAATACTGAAAATATGAAAAAAAAAAATTTTTTTTGTACATATTTCGGTATATGCCCCTTCCCCTTAAATGTTTAAAAAATAGTCCTCGAAAATAAAAATTCCATTTTTTTTGTTCACCTTCATAAATAAAAAGCGTTCTAGAAGCATTTAAACTTTCAAAATTTGAAAACAAAAAGTTTTTTTTTTAGTTTTCGGTTTTTTTTCGAAAACCGTTTGTCGCACGAAAAATAGTAATACACCAAAAAAGATGCTCCTTGTCCGGATCTACAACTTTTGTTTGACATATTTTTTGATTTAATCAATAACTTGGAAGACGTTATATAAAATCGACTTCACGAGCTGTTAAATAATGATTTAAATGTTTAACGGCCCAGGGGCACCCTTTCCCGTTATCCGATCGAGCTGAAACTTTACACAGATTTTTTTTTAATTTTTTGGAACTATTCTGGAGGGTGCCCCGAAGAAAATTCAAAAATCGAAAATAAGAGCCACCCTAGTATGTACGAACGAACTGGGCTATTCTCAACTAACGCTTCTATGTATACCTACTCGATTGACATACATACATACATATATTAGATATCTATATAGTATGTATTTTCGCTGACAGGCGTTTCTCATTTTTACTGCACCAATGGATCGTCCTTCAAGGACTGTGTCATTCGTGAAGAGAAACTAACGAAGGAGTTGACGTGCGAACGGTGTCTCTTCAACTTTAAAATAACGAGCCGCTAATTGTTCGTTTATTCGTCGAATTTAAAGCGTTCCCCTTGCGCATATAAGATAAGTGGGAGAGATGCCGTTCGAGTAACGGAGGAGAGGCAGGATTCCAGAGACGATGGAAACGATGTCGCCTTGTCAATGTTTGCCATTTTCGTTAGACCGAGACTCGTTTCGTTATCAAGTAAACGAGATACCTATATACGTATGTAGGTATGATATCTTACACGCGTGTTAGACTACTCACGGCGCGTCGCTGTCGCTGTCGCACGTCGTGCATCGTAAGTACGTCGCGTCGGGTCGTCCGCTCGTATTTCACCCAACACCGATACGGGGATACGGGGATACCACAAGAAATCTGGCGGTTCACGATGCGTTCTGTCTTCAAGAACAACTTCGTTATGTAATCTGACGATGTGAAGAACAATGCCCGAAGCTTTATCAAGACCCTTTGGCGAGGAAACCGTCTCTGCTGAATAGGAACAGACAGATAGAGGTGATAGACACTACGAGGAACAGATACGGAAAGCCCGTAAGTTAAGCGGAGCACGAAGACGCGCGCGTATGTAAGCGGTATGGTGTCGGTATGAGCGATGAAATAAAACATGGACGATTAGACAGAATAGTTGCCGCCCATAGTCTACAATGTTTACACGAGTATTATAGATACTTACATATATTACGCGCGGTTTTAATCCTATCGTTGGACAGAAAAATAGATGGACACAGGCACGGACGGATATGACGTGAATAACTGTACTCACGGGTCATTGGTTTTCGGCAAAAGAGTACCAAGCTCCTTGATTCTGTCGTTGATGTTAAAACGTCGCCGTCTCTCGACTGAAAATTACAATTACGGCCACTGCAATTATACTCGTAATGCTGAAACTGGAAGAAAAGCTGTTTTCCAAGTAAGCTTTCTATTGCTTCTTTTCCTTAAACGCGTCGCGGTTATATCTCGATTATGCCGCAAATATGTATGCGATAGTTAGGACTTGGGTGTTGGGATGCGACGAGGAATAGCGGGCGCGGGCGCGGATCAGCTTGCGTCTAATTGTCCAGACGGTAGAGTACTATTGCTGCTCTTTTTATAGAATGTTCGGCGAGTACTTAATCGAGTATTCGAGCAGATAGACCAGAACGAATTGGAAACTCTCAAGTCTGAGCTTGGACCGATCGGATATCGATTCTTTCGGTACGCTCCGTAGGCGTTTAAACAAAACAGACGCAAAGGTTTTTCGCATACATAGGTACATATATAGGGTAAATCCGGGAGACGCGGTCGGGCCGGAGAGTTTGGTCGTGTCGCTATATTTCAGAGTCTATACGTAAAAATGCATTAAAGTGCAGACCAATTACTTCTCTAGAAGCCAAATAGTTGAATGAATAGCGTTATTTTGCTTCCTTCTGTGGTTTTATGGATTTATAGGCTATAAAAGGTAAACTGATGTTACATTTAACCTCTTTTGTCAAACAGCGGTTGTACAGAATCGTATTTAAAATATACTTCTAAGTTTATTTTCCTTTAATGTTTGGACTAATAAGATAGTAGAGACATTGAGGGACAATGCAGCCAAAGTATTTGGCCATATTAACTCTTCCTCTCAAAGTTAACGAGAAGACCATGTCTCGATGCAGAAAGGTGAGATGATCGAGTTATGATTTTTTTATTATTTTTGTTTATTTTTTTATTTTTTATTATTATTTTATTATTATTTTTGTTTATTTAGTTTATTTATTCACTTTTGTATTCATTTGCCTTGCTAATCGCCAGTAGGTAATTCACTTTTTCTTTGATGTGTTCTTTACTTGTTTAGCGTAAACAAATTAAATATCAATGAATCCGTAGTTGTAGTCACTCATAAATAATTTTGCTTAATCCTTTGTTAATTTTCCATGAATAATTATGTGAGTGGTCTCTGCCAACGACGAAAACCATTTCTCCCGGCACCTCGGGTGAGGTGGTCAGATGTCATGACTTCAGTTTTCAACCCGATTTACAGTAAATATTGTCTTAAAGCAAATATCGACCAGTTTTTCTGAATCGGCATAAAATTCTGAACATATTAGGTTTGTTCTGATAAAATAAGTAATATCTATATTAGTTTTAATAGCCATTTTATATTAGGTCGACCGCGTGTCCCGGATTTACCCTAGTACAATAGTGTCGACTACTTACTCATATTATGATTATCTTTTTTCTGTCGATCTTTGGCAAGTGCGTGTATCTCCGCCTCGGTCAGCAACAGAGGCTCCGGTTTGATCTGTAGCTCCGGGAGATTCGTCAGACTTGTCGGCTGGCCATCCTTTAAACTATCACCTAAGGATCCACTCTCGAACGACAGTATATCGTCCAACAGATCCTCCGCCTGTAATCACATGGATATAATGTAGCCGAAGGGGAATGAACTTACTACCTATCGGACGGTCGATTACTATTTCCGATTACAAATGCGATTGCGATTGCAATTGCGATTGCGGCAGTGGTGCGTCCAGTTTGACGGATATCAACGACACGGCTGACTACTGGCTGCTTGTCTTTTATCTACATGTGTAGTTGGGATGTTGAGGAAGCGAGAGAGAGAGAGAGAGAGAGAGAGAGAGAGAGAGAGAGAGAGAGAAAAGAGACAACCAAGGACCGAACGTAAGGAACGGAGCAAGTTTCAGCAGCACAGGAATTTGATGCACACGTATACACATACGTATGTACCTATTTGTATACCGCTTCTCTTTTCAGCGCGCCCTTCGAAATTGTGTAACGAGATAAATGGCAGAGGAACACCGTTCTTTGTGGCAACGGTTGTTGCTTTAGAAAAGCGTTCTCCTTTACAGATAACGCACCTGCATCGTGACGTACATCGCTGTTATCCGCTTTTATCCAAACAGTCGCGATAAGTTGGCTCACGACCTAATTTCGTATACTACTTCGCTATGCTACTTTCGTTAAAAAAAATGGGGGGGGGGGACACGAAGGCATGTCGGTCGGCGTTTGCACAGTTTTGGAGGTAGGGTGCGAGGGGTGCGAGACGTGAAACGATACGCTGTGCACTCGAAGCTACGGCCGATTTCCAGGATGATGCAAATTGAAAGTCGGAAGGTTGGAAGAAAAAGTTGGGAAAAGTACCTACTTAGATTGGGCGGAGAGAAGCTGAACGAAGCAAAGCGTAAAGAATCGCGATCGCACGTGCGCGCAACGTGCAGCGTTTATGGGTATTCAGTTGCGTACGTGTAAGTTACGTAAACATTACGTAAGAATAATAACCGATGTCTGTTGATGGCAAGCTGCGCTGCTGTACCGCTGTACCGCTGTGCCGTTGTACCCAGGGACGTCCCAAGGGGGGGGGGAGGGGCAAAAGGGGGCAGTTGCCCCCCCCCCCTGGCTTTTGAGTAAAAATCGCTTATTTTTACAAAGTGATCGACATTACGTCACATAGACCTAAATATATACACTCGAAAACGAATCTTTATATTTTCACTAGTGCTAGATGCCAGCCATAAAGTTTGTCATAATAAAGAGTTTAATTTTGTTTTTTCATTACATATTCTTCTTTATCGACACCCCAAAGTTCTTTACCGACACCCCAAAGTTGCCACCCCCCTGGAAAAAAGTCTACGGACGCCCCTGGTTGTACCATTATGCCGCTGTGCCGCCATGCCGCTATGCCGTGGAAAACCAACGATGCCCATGATAGGAGAGAAAACAAAAGAGCCAGAGGAAAGACGAGCAAAGGCGTAGAAAAAGAAGTACATATCTGCACACGATCCCCGATGCCGATACGTACTATATGTACACTAGGGTGGCTCTTATTTTCGATTTTTGAATTTTCTTCGGGGCACCCTCCAGAATAGTTCCAAATAATTAAAAAAAATCTGTGTAAAGTTTCAGCTCGATCGGATAACGGGAAAGGGTGCCCCTGGGCCGTTAAACATTTAAATCATTATTTAACAGCTCGTGAAGTCGATTTTATATAACGTCTTCCAAGTTATTGATTAAATCAAAAAATATGTCAAACAAAAGTTGTAGATCCGGACAAGGAGCATATTTTTTTCTATTACTATTTTTCGTGCGACAAACGGTTTTCGTAAAAAAACCGAAAAACTAAAAAAAAAACTTTTTTGTTTTCAAATTTTGAAAGTTTAAATGCTTCTAGAACGCTTTTTATTTATGAAGGTGAACAAAAAAAATGGAATTTTTATGTTCGAGGACTATTTTTTAAACATTTAAGGGGAGGGGGCATATACCGAAATATGCAAAAAAAAAATTTTTTTTCTTATTTTCAGTGTTTGATATGTGACGAATGTTTCCTGAAAAATTGGGGTCGAAATTCGCAAAAATATCGGAGATATAGACGTCATGATTTCGGGTAAAATGATCAATATATCAAATATCTGATGTCTATATCTCCGATATTTTTGCGAATTTCGACCCCAACTTTTCAGGAAACATTCGTCACATATCAAACACTGAAAATAAGAAAATTTTTTTTTGCATATTTCGGTATATGCCCCCTCCCCTTAAATGTTTAAAAAATAGTCCTCGAAAATAAAAATTCCATTTTTTTGTTCACCTTCACAAATAAAAAGCGTTCTAGAAGCATTTAAACTTGCAAAATTTGAAAAAAAAAGTTTTTTTTTAGTTTTCGGTTTTTTTTTTTCGAAAACCGTTTTTCGCACGAAAAATAGTAATAGAACAAAAAAGATGCTTCTTGTCCGGATCTACAACTTTTGTTTGACATATTTTTTGATTTAATCAATAACTTGGAAGACGTTATATAAAATCGACTTCGCGGGCTGTTAAATAATGATTTAAATGTTTAAGGGCCCAGGGGCACCCTTTCCCGTTATCCGATCGAGCTAAAACTTTACACAGATTTTTTTTTAATTATTTGGAACTATTCTGGAGGGTGCCCCGAAGAAAATCTTGAAAAAAATTTTTACCAAGAGTAAATAAGAGCCACCCTAATGTACACCTACCTATGTAGGACATTGCGCGTTACATACAACAGTCCCAAAACGCTAGCTGGTGAATCATTAACGCGAGATGGAAAGTATCGCAGGAGTAAAGCTGGGATTCCACTGAGGCAACTTTTTGGCAACCGGCAACCGACAACATCGTCGCATCTGTTTTTCGCATGCGACACATGCAATCACTACCGCAATCATAGCACGCGACACGTTGCCTTGCGTTGCCTCAGTGGAATCCCACCTTAACACGGAAGCGAAGCTACCTTTTCAAATTATCGTTAACGTTTTATCTGATCGCGTTATTTCATTGGACTCATATCGTCAAGTTTCATCGGCACAATCAATTGTTCGCCCGTCCCCGAGTCGAACCAAACACTTTAGGCACGCGTAATCCGTAAATACCTACACACGGCAAACAAAACGTGTGTGCGTATTATATTAGATTAAACGACCAGACGTCAAAGTTGCCCTCTCTGTCGTGTAATTCGAATGCCTAATCGTGTCTGATGTCGCGGCGCCCGCGCCCCTCCCGTTCCATTCAAAATCCCATCGTATCAAGTTCCGCTGGCTACACCGCAAACGCGAAAAGCAACAGCGTTTACCTAAGCAGTAACTAAGTAGCTCGATGCGATCTGTACGATTCGTCCCGGCCTTCTGGATTCACAGAACCGACAACAACAAATGGAAGAAGGAAAAAGAGGCGAGGCACTGTGGCTGTGCTGTCGGGATCGTTGTTCGGCCACGCAACCACGTGGACGTGCACGCGATAATTGTTCGTTGTCGAGCACCGCAGTGTATATGATTAACAAGGCGCGCGCGGATAGCTTAGCTGAGCTGCGCGGCGCGTAAACCAATAGTCTTTGCCTCAACCGCGTTTACTTACAATAATTAGTGCATTTGCAGAGACGGAGGACATAGATAACGATATGATTCGTTTACGGCTTGTACGCCAGGTACAACAGAAAAATTTAACGATTCGTTGCCGCGTAGCATCTATGAATCTTGATCGGATGCGATTACGCGAACGAATCGTTTCATAACTACTAACGCGCATCCGGTACGGAAGAGAACATAATGTCTGTTCCTACTACATACATATAAGTACGTGTATATATATATATATATATATACATATATATATATATATATACACGTGTATGCACACGTGTCTGTTGGGTTACGTATGTACCCACTTGTTATTCAAACATTTCGACTATCCTACGTACACGAAACACGAACGACGTTTTCACGTTCGCCATCAGCCATGGCGAGGATATTGTTGGTTCTTAAACAAGTAAACTACCAATAAGACTCACCTTACATCTCCGAGTTATTATATTGAACACTGGCATCCTGTTGCAGCAACCGTTGGCAAAGAAAGGGACAAAATTTGTACGTTCGTGGTGGAGGTAGCGGTGTCAGGAGCAGTGTCAATGGCATATGCGCGCAGGTACGTACGCACGCACGCACGTACGCACGCACGCACGTGCGTATAGGCGTTCACTATGGCGCGCGATCAACGTAAAGAGAGAAAGGAGGACTGTCTGAAACGGGAACGAGGATGTGCTTTCAGGTATTAATCGACAAAACGGGCTTCCAGCGGCCTCTATCCTCCTCTAACAATAACACCAAATTCACGATCTGGATTTTAGACGACAAATGGTGATTCCTCGATGGCCGGCACCGGCGCCGACGCCGTTCTGGGTCCTCGAGTCCCTTCCCCTGGAATTTCGTGAACAGACGCTGATCCTCGGTTGGCGGGCGACGAATATCACAATCGACACAGCACTGGCGACTGGCATACGACGACGCCCGAAGACCGTGCAAAAACAACGAGCGTGACGGAGGAAAGGAAGAGAGAAGCTTTGTCTAGAGTCGCCTGGAATTTAGAGAAGATCGGAGTCTAAAGGAGCGGAGAGATGTTGGTCGAGATCGCGAACAATTTCATGAAATATGCGTTTATAAACATATTATCTTTCGCAACTATAGCGGCGAGAAGAAACCCAATCCCATCAGGATAACTGCAACGAAACGTGTGCGACCGCGACCGCGACCGCGAGCGCGAGCCCGAGCGCGAACGTGAAGGCGAAAATTAACGCCAACTGGACTGGGTCCCGGAACGCTCGACTGACAAACGAACGCATTTTTTTCGTGCTCGAGCTCGATGGCTGTTCGATATGAGCCTGGATCGTGGCAACCTTGCGTTTTCTCCTGGTACTACCGCTCCGTCGCGACTCCGGCTACCTACGATTAAGCACCTCAAGGTTGCGGTTACCCAATAACGTATTTCTCGATCTCCTCGGGTGGTGGAGGGAGCACCGGCTCAACGAAGGAAGACTCAGGAATGGCGGGAGACGGAGCAGGGAACGGATGGTCAGCGAGTGGCGGGAGATGAGCAGGTGGAGGTAGCACGCTGATAACACTCGAATCTTGCTGCGAAGCGGAACCGTCGGAAACTAACGTCATGTTCCAGAGTAATCCGACGAGCGAGCGGCTTCTTATCAGCTCGCATCAAAACCGATAAGACAGACTAATCCCGTCGCGTCACGTCGCCGCGCTTCGCCTCGTCTCGCCTCGTTTCACGCCTCTAGTCAACGAGCAAAAACGTTGGATAATACAGAGGGAGAGTTGCCCCTACGTGTTTGTCGGCCGACACGTAGATTTCAGATTATCGTCCAACATTGTCAGCAGATATTGCAATTCGGTTATCGTACACTCGGTAAACTCTTTGGGTCCAACAACCTTCTCGAAGCCGGGAGCGGGCAAGTTGATTCTCTTTCTCTCTTTCTTGTCGCGGCGTTAACGGATTACGCAAGCGCACGCGAGAAGGTTACTGGAAACCGTTCCGATACGAACGACTGATTGTCGATAACGATAGTGCCGTTAAAATCAGGTTTCCTCGCGCGTGAACCGAATCTTCGCTGTTGATGGTGCAACTCGTTTCGGTACTGGTCGCTACTGCTTGAACGCGCGGCGCGCCGCGCGGCCGCGTGTCTCGTCGCACCGCGCCGCGCCCCGTCATACTTCACACGCCACACGCCACACGCCACACGTCACGGCGCGATGCCCCACACTTGTCTGTCTCCTTGCCCTGCATGCTTTTCTGCTTCCCTGCTTCCCTGCTTCCCTGCCAGTCTGTCCATAGCTACCGGCTGTTAACAAGTTAACAACTCGACCCGCTGCCATCCCGATATCTATCGGCATGGCTTGCGGCTTGCGGCGCGTCACCGGCATGGTCTTTGATATATCGCATCTTCCGACCACTGTATCATTATATCGTTATATACTAGGGTAGATGTCCCAATTACTGCCACCTTAAGATTATAACCGAACTTCATTTAATCATTTCGCGTGTTGTGTAACCTAAAAATTGTTTCAGTTTGAAACATAATATTATTTAACATCTCTTTCGTTAAAAAAAAAAATAGTTTTATGAATTAAATATGAAGAATTTATTAATAATTAATTAAAATTCGCGAGCGATCCTAGTGTACCTATAACTGTCACCTCAAAAATCATCTTGTCCTAGGTACATATGAGTACATATATTTTTTTATTTTAATGTAAATCAGAATCTCCAATTAATAATAACTATTTTTTGTATATTTCTTTTTATACGTTACGTTTCTATTACATATAATAAATCAAGTGGCAGTAATTGGGACACTGGCAGTAATTGGGACATCTACCCTACACGGTTCCATTCACTTTAAAGTTCTACTCGCAACAGGTTCTCCACTAATTCTCTCGTACATAATCTTTCTTCTTTTTCCTTAAACTTCCCTGCCACCCGTCCACGATTTTCTCATTTCGTTCCATCGCATTACGAATTCCAGTCTCGCGTGGGACGTGCAACACGTCGGGTATGTGATTGCGGTAACGGAGTTGGTTTCTCCGTTAACCGGGTCGTGTCAAAGTCTCGAAATATATCGCGTATACCGACGATTGCGCGGGATGTGCCGGTAATATGTATAAATGTATACATACATACGTATATTTAATCGGACACAATGAAATTGTCTTCATCTTTGATTCAATCGATTGGTATGTACGTAGAGTAGACGTAGGGGAAAAGTTCGCAGCGGGTAAAAGTTCGGACCATGCGAATTTCATTGTTTGAGTTGTGACAGTGGCCGATGGTGATTGACAGCCAATTATCAATCAAGGTAGAGTCACCAGTGTCGTATTGTGTGGCTGTGCTTCTTTTTGTTATCGTACAATAGCGGTTCTGACGTAATATTCTCATTTTTTTAAATCAAGGGTTCGAGTGGAAACTTCCCGTTTAATTGAAAAAAAAATTAAAACCGACTTCAAAAAAAAATAAAATAAAATTGCACTAAAAAGTAAAAAATAATTCTTTCCCTTATTTAATCTACGACTCGTATTTTTTAAGCCGGCGCCAGATTTACACAGTGCAAATGATGAGGCACCGACTTGAAAAATATGAGTCGTAGATTAAATAAGGGAAAGAATTATTTTTTACTTTTTAGTGCAATTTTTTTTTTTTTTTTTTGAAGTCGGTTTTAATTTTTTTTTTTAAATTTTGTTTATTTTTAACTTTTTAGTTTTATATATATATTGACACAACATGCTGAGGAGATATGCGCGTACGTACATAAAATAATAATAATTAGGTGACAATAGTCTTTATTATTAACCATAACGGGCAAAATATTGGGCCAATGTTGATGCAGTGTAGGATGGGACCACCGGGGCATCGCCCCCTTTCGAATAAAAAAAAGATCATCAAAATCGGTCCATATGTTGAGGAATTATGCGAGGACAAACATATAAATTATTATTATTAACCATAACTGGCAAAATATTGAGCCAATATTGATTCCGCGTAGAATGGGACCAACGGGGCACCATCCTCTTTCGAATAAAATAAAGATCATCAAGATCGGTCCATATGCTGAGGAGTTATGAGGGGACAAACATAAAAAAAAAAACATACATACGGGTCGAATACATAACCTCCTCCTTTTTGAAGTCGGTTAAAAATCAGCTTGAACTAAATGAAACAATGACAAGAATGTGCAAAAGAAATAATTAGAAAAGCAAAAAAAATCCAAATAATAACATCTACATCCAAATAATAACAAATCGGTTCCAAAAAAAAGAATAGCCCACCAATCAACGTTTATGAAAAAAATAATTTGCCCTGCGTGTGAAGATGAATACACTGATCCTCCAGAGATCTACGAAGATGGGGGTAATGTTATGTGCTAGTAATGTTACCTTGATTGAAAGAAAAATTAAAATTGTAAACTATTAGTCGGTTTGCTATATTACCACAACTATTGTATATAGGAAAATAAAACACTTTTGCGAAAAATTCTCGTTGCGTTCTTTTACCCCATAACGTGCGAACTTTTGCCCCACATATCGGGTAAAAATTGGAAATATTTATTTTATATGAGCTGTGACAGGTAAATTTACACGAAGTCACTGCCTATCGAATAATAAGGGACAGTAGTTATTTCTTACACAATGATATGTGCTATCAGTGTAATACCAAGGATTTTAGGGAAGTCTAAACTTTAAGTGCGCACTCTTGCCCCACAATACTCTACTTATGTGCGTAGCGCATGACAGAAGAGCAAGGGAAACTTGGATCGCGCACACCAACAAGCAAACTCAGCATCTGAACAGTGAACGATTCTGGGGAAACGTGTGTGTGTCGTAAGGTCGTAAGGTCGTAAGGCGTAAAGGGACGTAACGGGACGTAAAAGAGTCACACACTCCGTTCGTGGAGGAGAACACGGCTGCCTGAACGGCATGCTAATTTCATCGCGATCGTCAACGCACGACGAATGTCTAATGAAAAGAAAGCGATCGCTGATATCGACCTTTCGAGTGTCGAATACGTATACAACTACATACATAGATAAATACGACTAAATTCGTCCGTTTCACTGTAACTGTAACTTTAAAGATCACTGTCCACGCCACCTGAGGCCACACCGAAAAGTAGTTCTGCATATTGAATGATCAGTACATATATAGGTACTTACGTAAAGGAAATGCGCAGTCGTGCACGCATATCTGGTGAAAGTATAGTAAATGCGTACCCATACGCATATTTACGCGGGTATGGCCAGGCAGAATTTAGTCTTATTAAGAGATCTAGATCGCGGGTAAGGTCGAGCGCGCTCACGAATTCTCGTAGTTTCTCTCTGCTCCTCGGCCTTCCCTCGATTCCCACAATCCCACACCACCTCTCGTCTTACGTCACTTGTATCCCAACCCTTACTTACTACTGTATGTCTTACGACTTCGAATAGATCTCACGTAAGTAAAAATACATCAAGTTCAACTTACCTCGGAATTGCTGGTGGCGACGCTGGAAAGTCCTGGTGACATGCCGCCAGTCGTAGGATCCGGGCTGGCCGCGACCGGATTACCGTGCGACAAAACCGTGGGAGCGTGCGGATACGAGGCCAGATGAGGATGCTGCGGCTTTGGGTGATGCACCGCCGGTCCTGGCGGTGCACTCTGGACAACCATCGGCGTGGATATTGGCACTGCCTCGACCGAATTTTTACCGAGGACGCTTTCACTTTCAGTGTCGATCGTACCACCGCGAAATGACTCGTGGAGATACTGCCGCACTTGGTTTTTTTGCTTTTGTACCACGTGGTACCGGGTCGGATTTTCTAATAGCGTGCGTACCTGCAAACAAAATCCACTCAGAGCCTTCCACATCTCTCGATCTTCTTCCTCCCCCGCCAACCACCATCAGTAACCCCGTTCTCTCACTAATTGTAAGTATCCCATTTTTCGTCACTTTACAAAAAATTCGAACCCGAATGTCTGTTCGTCACGTTCATTACCTACTTGGAAACTACATATAACAAGGATTTATACATAATGTATTTGAACTTGAGTTTACTACTTTTACTTAACCCACATCCTTACAATTAGATATTGAGAGAGGAGAGGGCGCTGTAGAGGCGATGAAAGGTGGAAGTACATAGGTTGTAGCACTTGTAAGTGATACAGGGGAAGCAAAACCGTACTTGTAGGACTTGCGGCGGCACGTCCACCCCGATTGTCGATAGCGCCGCAGGTGGTACTGGTCTGGGAGGAGCTGCCGGTGGTCTGTGCTGCTGCAAATTTTGACGAAACTCCGACTCTCGCCTTTCCTGCTCTTGCAGCTGCTCTCGCATCAGCTGGAGCTTCAACTGCGTGCGCGAAGTGGGCGTTGCAGTCTTAAACGTTGGTGGACTGAAAAATCATGAGAAACAATTCGGCCTTTTGCACCGGACAACGTTCTTCGTGTACATTAGTAAATATTTTTTTCAAGATTTTCTTCGGGGCACCCTCCAGAATAGTTTTGGCATATTTCGGTATATGTCCCCTCCTTAAATGTTTAAAAAACAGTCCTCGAAAATGAAAATTCCATTTTTTTGGTTCGCCTTCATAAATAAAAAGTGTTCGAGAAGCATTTAAACTTTCGAAATTTGAGGAAAAAAGTTTATTTTTTACTTTTTCGGACTTTTTACGAAAACCGTTTGTCGCACGAGAAAAAGTGATACAACATAAAAGATGCTCCTTGTCCGGATCTGCAACTTTTGTTTGACATCTTTTTTTATTTGATCAATAACTTGGAGGATATTATATAAAATCGACTTTGTGAGCTGTTAAATAATTATTTAAACGTTTAAGGGCCCAGCGGATCCTTTTCCCGTTGTCCGATCGGGCTTAAACTTTACACAGATTTTTTGGTATTATTTGGAACTATTCTGCAGGGTGCCCCGAAGAAAATTCAAAAGTCGAAAATAAGAGCCACCCTAGTGTACATACGTAGGAGCTGCGCAATGTCTCGGTTCCAGAATACGCGGGTCGGTTGTTTATTTTTATGTATTTTTATGTTTTTTAACCAGCAAGCTTCCTTGACTATATATAAACGTTTAAATAGCCCAAACTATTAAGCTATCCAGTTAAAAGCGCAAGAGAACACGAATGGGAAACAAAATTCCCTACATTATACACTAGGGTGGCTCTTATTTACTCTTGGTAAAAAATTTTTTTCAAGATTTTCTTCGGGGCACCCTCCAGAATAATTCCAAATAATTAAAAAAAAAACTGTGTAAAGTTTCAGCTCGATCGGATAACGGGAAAGGGTGCCCCTGGGCCGTTAAACATTTAAATCATTATTTAACAGCTCGTAAAGTCGATTTTATATAACGTCTTCCAAGTTATTGATTAAATAAAAAAGATGTCAAACAAAAGTTGTAGATCCGGACAAGGAGCATCTTTTTTGTTCTATTACTATTTTTCGTGCGACAAACGGTTTTCGAAAAAAAACCAAAAACTAAAAAAAAATTTTTTTTTTTTCAAAATTTGAAAGTTTAAATGCTTCTAGAACGCTTTTTATTTATGAGGGTGAACAAATAAAATGGAATTTTTATTTTCGAGGACTATTTTTTAAACATTTAAGGGGAAGGGGCATATACCGAAATATGCACAAAAAATTTTTTTTTTCTTATTTTCAGTGTTTGACATGTGATGAATGTTTCCTGAAAAGTTGGGGTCGAAATTCGCAAAAATATCGGAGATATAGACGTCATGATTTCGGGTAAAATGATCAATATATCAAATATCTGATGTCTATATCTCCGATATTTTTGCGAATTTCGACCCCCACTTTTCAGGAAACATTCGTCACATATCAAACACTGAAAATAAGAAAAAATTTTTTTTGCATATTTCGGTATATGCATCCTCCCCTTAATTGTTTAAAAAATAGTCCTCGAAAATAAAAATTCCATTTTTTTGTTCACCTTCATAAATAAAAAGCGTTCTAGAAGCATTTTACCTTCAAAATTTGAAAAAAAAATTTTTTTTTTTTTAGTTTTTCGGTTTTTTTTTCGAAAACCGTTTATCGCACGAAAAATAGTAATACAACAAAAAAGATACTCCTTGTCCGGATCTACAACTTTTGTTTGACATATTTTTTTAAGTAATCAATAACTTGGAAGACGTTATATAAAATCGACTTCGCGAGCTGTTAAATAATGATTTAAATGTTTAACGGCCCAGGGGCACCCTTTCCCGTTATCCGATCGAGCTGAAACTTTACACAGATTTTTTTTTAATCATTTGGAACTATTCTGGAGGGTGCCCCGAAGAAAATTCAAAAATCGAAAATAAGAGCCACCCTAGTATACACTGTACACCTACACGGCTCGAAGCACGACAGACGCGAGCTATAAGCGTGACCTTGAGATCGCCTTCCGATCACTGTCCCAGCCTACTGCATACCACGCAAATTCTCAGAATTACTCTTTACGTAGCATCCGATTGCTTATTCCAATCAAATTTCCGTAAAAAAATACCAATTGTAAGAATCGTTAAAGCGGTCTCAGGTTGAGGGAAATTCCCTACATGTGGTATGACGAAACTTGCGGCGCGGCGAATCTAGTCGAGTTGACATGACGTTACGCGCCACCTAGCAGTCGGAAGAATATTCCCAATTTCACCAATGTGGGAACAAAGCCAACTTGTAGCCATAAGAACACAAAAATAGAGAGATTGTGCAATTTGGACCGAATTTCGAATCCCTATCTTCGAGTGGCGTTCCTTTTTTTCCTTCCGGGCACGTCAAAGGTGCGGTTCTCGCATCGAACCGATCAAGACCTCGTCCATTTCACGTATTCGTCGCGCAACTGCCGCACGAGTTACGTAACCCATTTCGGTGAAAAACCAAACGAGTCTCTCCTATATTCTTTTGTTCCTACTCCTTCCAAAGTCTTCTCGTCTCCTCAGTCTTTATTCTCGCACAGATAATCGTTTTTTCCTCGTTTTGTTTTGCCACGGCCTTGTATTCGATTAGTAGACGGGTCGCGCTAATTCGGTCGAGAGAGACGACGCATTTCCCTGAAAGTTGCGAGCAACCGATTCCCACGATCGTTCGTCGCTTTCCTACGATCCAACTTACTCACGATGGAGAAAGAATATAAATCGAGAAACCGTATATGCGACATCCGCAACGTCCGCGAGAGATGTACGTGCAAGTTCCAAGGACAGCCACCTAAATTTAGAAGTAATGTTTATGATCGAGGAGAACGCAGACGTATCGGGAAAGAGGAATGAATGACTAACGAAGACGTGAATTTTCCGTCTGGCTAAGAGTAGTCTAGCGGAAAAGTATAGGTTTTTCTCGTAAAACCAGAAGCAAAAGCTCGAACGAATATGGAAGCGGGAGCGGATGCAAAGATGGCTGAGAATGACGCAGACGTATCACAAATAGCGCGAAGAAAAGCGCGGGAGAGTTTGAGAGTAGAGTGGAGTTGGAACCTAAGAACGTTACAGTAAACACTCGTATTAAACCCGACGAACGGGGCTGGCAGCGGGCGTACGACGCGATGCGGACACTATTCCGTGCGGCCAATGCCGCGAGTGAGAAAACCCAAGAGCGAACGAGAGGGAACGAAACAGTTGACACGAAGTTGCCGTCGACTCTTTCGTTCCCTCTCGCTCGTTCTCGGGTTCTCTCACTCTCTACCGAAGGATTCCAAGAAATGGTGGGGATAGTCACCGGGCGTACTACGCATGGTAAAAACGGGGCTATAACGAGGATTTACTGTAATCGTTTCTGTACCAGCCTTGCGGACGAGTGGCACGCAACGACCGCGCGAACGCAATATGACCGTTGCCGCCGGAAGGATATACAGCCGGTAGCATAGCTGCACTCGCCGTCGCTTTCGTCGTCGTCGTCCCGTCGACGATCGACGGATCCATTTCGAGAATCATGCGCAGATCCTCGTCGATGCCAATCTGCACACGCACGCGTTGCTCCCGTTGTTCTCGGTGCTCTTGTTTTTCCGATTGCTTTGGTCGCTCCACCTGTTCCCGCCCACGATCCGGAGTGGATGGACAGCTGGTGGTCCGAGCAACAACTTCGAACGCGTCGCTCAAGTATTCGGTGTGGTTGCGGGTGGGCCACGCGTACGGTAACGAGTTGCTCGTTTCACCGGAGACTCGCGAAAACAAAATTGAGTCAAGCGACGAACTCTGCTGTCTGGATAAAGGAACCGACGACCATGTCGGCGATGTCGGCGATGTCGACGACGCCAGTCCTGTCTCCAGTCCTGTTCCCAGTCTCGAACTCGGTCCCGATCCCAATTTTAATTTTGATACCAGTTCTTGTTCCGGTTCCGGTTCTGGTCCCAATGACGTGGTGAACCGCGGAGTTAGCGTGTGCGACGCGATCGGCCAATGGGATAGTGCCTTTGTCGTTGTTGTTATCGTAGATGTTCTCGCTATATTCGTTACTGTCGTCGACGTCGTCTCAATTTTTGACTCGACAGTCGTTACGGTGTCAATCACCGGACGGCCGACTTCGTTTATTCGGTTTAACCGTGACACTAGATCCTCGAATTCGACGATTTGTCGCGCTGTCTCGGACGATATCTCTTGCATGTCCTCCGTGGGAGGTGAAAATGCTTCGCGACCGTACGAGCCGAAGCGTCGCGACGCTACTAAACCGAACTTTTGGCGTTTCTTGTTATCGACAACGACGACGACGTCGATGATGATGAGGATGAGAATGAGGATGACAACAACGACGACAACAACGACGACGACAACGACAACGACAACGACAACGACGCTGTCAACGCCAAAAAACCGGCGCCCCTAGAGCTCTAAACCTGGAATCATTGCGTTACCACATTTTCCGTCTTCTCTCTCTTTCAATTCCGATGGCTCGTTCGAACGAGACTTTCGCGCACACGCATCTGCGAGCCAACTCCCGCCCATCACTCGATCGCTCGAGAAAGCGAATCAAGAAACGCGCAAACATGCTGATCGCATGTAGTAACGTGTCTTCGAGTCCCATTTTATCGAGAATGGTTTAGCCTAAGTATACCATCATCTGCCCTACCATATTTTGACACCCTTGCAAAGGCCATTCTCCTCTAAAATACGTTGCGTGGCGATGCCCGACGAGATGAGAGAGACGAGCGGTCTTATTCAAGATCGATTCGCCTTCTCCTTCGAGAGCAATCGAGATCAAAGGTGCGCAAGCGCCAGCGCGATGAATTAACAGTGGGTGTATTCTCCGCGAGTTGGACCGAGCCAAACCGAGCCAAACCGAGTCGAGCCGAAGCAAGTTGGGAATACCTATTCACTGTGCAGAAGCGAACGGACGAGCGAGACGAGAAACGTAGCTCGAAATTAAACAGCTTGTAGATAATGTAGATTATAGAGTGTAGGTAGAGAGTGGACTGGGCCCGTGCCCCGTCGGAACACTCGGAAGTCTCGGAACCGTGGCTGTGCAGTAGCGCACACTGTTGCCGCATTCTATCTGTGCCTGTCGGTGACGGTTGAGAGTGTAATTGAGACACTCGTAAATGCGTCTTGTCGTTAGGTTGACGTTCAGCGGTTTTCCAATTTCTTTCGAAAACCATACGGCATTCCTACTGAAGCTGCAATAGAGAGTGTACGTAACTTGACAACTGGTGAAAGACATCTGACAAGCTAGTGTTGTGCCGTCTATGCAGGACCGTATGCTCTTCTAACCGGATTAAGAAAGAAAGAAGCGCCGACCACGACCATCGTGCTCGCTGGCACTTGCGTCTACTTTGCGTCTCAATCGCTACCCAGAAGCACAGACATACGATATAAGTTTTGACTTTTGAGTGGGGCAATGAGTTTAAGATTTTCATCGCGAGTGTAGTTGTTTCCTGGCGTACCTGTTAGTATTTGGTGCCCGACTCTTTAATTCGTAGTACATGATATCTTGCGCCGGCGTAGACAGAAAGGAGAGGGCCTGTTCCCAATCGCCGTCATTGTTTTCGTATCCATTTTCATTTGCATGAATGTTGGTCGGGTCGTCGAAGGCAACATCGACATCCTTCTCTTCGCATCGGCGGGCACAGAGACTCGCCTCGCGATGCTCTAAATCGGCCGTGATAGCCGCCAGATCGAAACCCATGTCGATTCCTGATTCTTCCATTCTCGGGGCCGTAAGCTCGTAGAAAAAGCACGACGCGGCGGCACGGACCGAACCGGGGCGTCGCGACGCCACTTGCCGCGGATCGACCAGACTCGATACTTTTCTCAGCAAAACGATCGCGATTACACCAACGATGTTCTTGAGTTTTGCTTTTCAGCGTGGCGCCTCCCCACTGGCAGAAGCCGTGATGCCGCGCGTGGCCAATGATAATCGGACCAGAGACTGCGGACGGGGACGAGGGACTAGGGACGAGGGATGGGAAACGGGAGACGGGAGACGGGAGACGGGGGACGCGAGAGCTACGAACCGGGCAACTGGGTAGGAATACATACAGCTGGACGAACGAACGTACGAATGCACGAACGCACGACGCACGGACGTACGAACGCACAAGACCTCGTAAGTCGTAGCACTTGACCAATCGACAGATGCACGCTGCTCCTTGCACGATGCTCGACGAGCGTTTTGTCAAGGAGATAGAAGACGAGTAGATCACAGGTTCCTCGCGAATGAACATCCGCAATCTTCTGCCTGTTACCCCCCATCCTCTGACGTTGACGACACACAGGAGAAAGCGGACAAACGAGAAACGTGTACTTATAGTACTCGAACGATGCCCGCACGGTTTATTAGCCGACACGAACATACGTGTTCAATTTACAAATTTCGTGTGCATGAAATGCGTATACATACATTTGTATGTATATTCTCGGCGGTTTCGGAAAAGAAGCTATTTGTTCGAGAAGCGAACGAGCAACCGACGAAAACGGAGGATGCGTGAACGCATCACAAATTCAGATTACGCCCACATTGTTTTATCGTCGAGATATGTTCGGCTACTGCTACCGCTACAACTAGGGACTCGCGAGGGATACGAAGAAACGAGAAATGAGAAACATGAGGAGCGTGTAAAGCGCGCGAGTGGGTGCGCTATCACGAGGCGGAACGCGTGCTTGCGCTTACCAGGCGCTGCTCCGGCTTTTTGACCACGCTACGATTCCTAACTAGTATAGCCATCTCCCGGTCGACTCTTCAATCTTTCCATTCGATCGAGATTCACCATCTCTATTCATAGGGAAATGCAACCGCGTTGTGTCTGCTCCATTCACTTTTTTCAACACCTTTTTCCACTGTTAACTCTTATCGTGAAAAATTTCGTTCTATGTATTCCCGTTTCTATTCCTTCCGTCTACAGTACATACATACATACATACGCCGTGTTTGTCGCTATGCCATGGCATAGTGCACTATGTAGCACAGGTTGCAGCGAGTTGCCTTATCACTACGCTTTTTGCATTTCATTCACGCCTATGTTATCCACTTGCACCCGCTCGCTTTTCTGCCAAAGATTGAAACGTCGTCGGTGGTCCAGGGGCGTCCGCAGACTTTTTTCCAGGGGCGGGGGGCGGGGGGCAACTTTGGGATGATGGTAAAGAAAAATATACCCCTCTTGCTTTTTTTAACCCATTTGATAGTGCTAATTTAATTAAAAATTTAAAACCGAAATTTAAAAATATCCCCTTTTTTAGTGTAAACTTAATAAAGATCAGTTTCGAAAAATAAGCTATTTTTTCTCAAAAGCCAGGGAGGGGGGCAATCGCGTGTAGTAAGCAGTATGCGTCCACATTCTGTTAGCAGATTCGTTATCGGTGATGACGAAAGTTTCGCGGTGTTTGTTGTTTTACTCGCCAACCCAGTTGGTGCTTACTCGCAAAATTTAGAAAACTGCTGACATCGGAATTTGATGCGCCATGGTAGCGGAAAAGTAGAACGGCCACGTTTTACTCAGACCGACCTGTTTGTCGTAACGTACGAATGAGTAGGCCCTCGTTTCGTGGCAGTTGATCGAGTTTCGGTCTTTCGGAGCGAAGAGCAATTCGACTCGACTCGACTCGACTCGACTCGACTCGACTCGACTCGACTCGACTCGACTGACTTGACTTGACTTGACTTGACTTGACTTGACTTGACTTGACTTGACTTGACTTGACTTGACTTGACTTGACTTGACTTGACTTGACTTGACTTGACTTGACTTGACTTGACTTGACTTGACTTGACTTGACTTGACTTGACTTGACTTGACTTGACTTGACTTGACTTGACTTGACTCGATTCAATTCGATTCGGTATGATTCGATTAGATTAGATTCGATTCGATTCGATTCAATTCACTTCGATACGATACAATACAATCCGATCTTATTCGTGATGGATCATCGGCTTTGTAATTTTGCGTTGCTGTCGCTAATGGCATGGGCTAACGGTATTCAAGTGTTTAATAAGGAAAAACGATTCCCTCCGGAAATATCAGAAAAGCTGGACGAATATTGGAACGCATACAAGGTGTGTATGAGATATTTCTCCTTCAACGGCTTCAACATTAGAGAGGTGTTAAAGGTTTCTCGATCATTAGGTATTCGTTGTGTAATTCTTGTTCCTGCAGGCTCGTTATAATAAAAGTTACTTTGGAAATGTGGAGAATGCCAGAAGATTGACTTGGGAAGAAAATCTAGTGACGATTTATAAACACAACTTGATGGCGGCTGCGGGCCATCACAATTATACGCTAAGAGACAATCATATTGCGGATCTGGGAACTAGACAATATGTTCGGGACATGGTTTGTACATGTACCTACCTATCGAATGGCGACAGGGAGTGGTTTATTATCAGGTTTTGTCTCCAGGTGAAACTGATCCCGAGCAGTAAGCGTCACGTGTCGAAGGAGTCGATGGTGGGGGCGTCATGGGGGTCGCACGAGGCACGAGGCCACCTTCCACCGCAAATCGACTGGCGCCAAAAAGGATTTAATACTCCTGTGCAGAACCAAAAGGATTGCGGTAGCTGTTACGCTTATTCGATCGCTGGTAGCATTCAGGGGCAAGTCTTCAAAGAAACCGGCATGTTGATCCCCTTGAGTGAGCAGCAGTTGATCGATTGCAGCACGTCCACTGGTAATTTAGGTTGTGCCGGCGGATCGCTGAGGAATACGCTGAGATATCTGGAGAAGGCAAAAGGGCTGATGGCTCAAGCACAGTACCCGTACAGAGGAAAAGTATGCCGTTTATTCTTTAAGTTTAGTAGATACTAGGGTGGCTCTTATTTTCGATTTTTGAATTTTCTTCGGGCCACCCTCCAGAATAGTTCCAAATAATTAAAAAAAAATCTGTGTAAAGTTTCAGCTCGATTGGATAACGGGAAAGGGTGCCCCTGGGCCGTTAAACATTTAAATCATTATTTAACAGCTCGTGAAGTCGATTTTATATAACGTCTTCCAAGTTATTGATTAAATCAAAAAATATATCAAACAAAAGTTGTAGATCCGGACAAGGAGCATCTTTTTTGTTGTATTACTATTTTTCGTGCGACAAACGGTTTTCGAAAAAAATATCGAAAAACTAAAAAAAAAAACTTTTTTTTTCAAATTTTGAAAGTTTAAATGCTTCTAGAACGCTTTTTATTTGTGAAGGTGAACAAAAAAATGGAATTTTTATTTTCGAGGACTATTTTTTAAACATTTAAGGGGAGGAGGCATATACCGAAATATGCAAAAAAAAAAATTTTTTTCTTATTTTCAGTGTTTGATATGTGATGAATGTTTCCTGAAAAGTTGGGGTCGAAATTCGCAAAAATATCAGAGATATAGACATCAGATATTTGATATATTGATCATTTTACCCGAAATCATGACGTCTATATCTCCGATATTTTTGCGAATTTCGACCCCAACTTTTCAGGAAACATTCATCACATATCAAACACTGAAAATATGAAAAAAAAATGTTTTTTGTGCATATTTCGGTATATGCCCCTTCCCCTTAAATGTTGAAAAAATAGTCCTCGAAAATAAAAATTCCATTTTATTTGTTCACCCTCATAAATAAAAAGCGTTCTAGAAGCATTTAAACTTTCAAATTTTGAAAAAAAAAAAAAATTTTTTTTAGTTTTCGGTTTTTTTTTTCAAAAACCGTTTGTCGCACGAAAAATAGTAATAGAACAAAAAAGATGCTCCTTGTCCGGATCTACAACTTTTGTTTGACATATTTTTTGATTTAATCAATAACTTGGAAGACGTTATATAAAATCGACTTCACGAGCTGTTAAATAATGATTTAAATGTTTAACGGCCCAGGGGCACCCTTTCCCGTTATCCGATCGAGCTGAAACTTTACACAGATTTTTTTTTAATTATTTGGAACTATTCTGGAGGGTGGCCCGAAGAAAATCTTGGAAAAAAATTTTACCAAGAGTAAATAAGAGCCACCCTAGTAGATACCTATCTGTAGCTAAGCACGTGGGTCGTTTCGAGAAGTGATTGTAAATTTTCGAACGCAAGCTTCGGATGTGATTGCGTAGGTACCTACATAGGTAATTGATACGCGCTTGCAATTAGTCGCTTACTTAGTCCTTCGCATTCGACAGATTTCTCTGCTCTTCTTTCGTAACGTTTATCTCCGCGTGCTGATTTAAGCGCACAGCCGAGGCTGACGAAACGAACAAAAATTTTCACGCGAGCGTCAACAAACGTTACGCAAAGAAATCCATGTGGAAGAGTCGAAGAGTAGTGGCACGATATCGAGCTTTTCCCCTTGCTTTCGAGTTACACACAATCATACATCACTCATCGAATCGCCTGGAATTCCAGCATTTAGACAGGAATGATTAAACAAGTCGACATGTTTCCTTTGAGAGCAGCAAAGCCCGTGTCGTTTCCATCAGGACTTGAGCGTGGTCAACATTACTTCGTGGGCGGTGTTGCCAGCGCGTGACGAGAAATCTTTGGAGACTGCCGTAGCGACCATAGGTCCCATAGCGGCTTCCATAAATGCCAGCCCGAAAACTTTTCAGCTTTATCAGTGAGTATGCCGCTCCCCATCACCTTACGCCTACCCCCTACGGATTCAAATCGCACACCGTTTTGGGATCGCTTCGAGTTTAAAAACATTTATTGAGATTCGGTCAACGACCGATCATTTCTTGCAAACAGATATGTAGGTATGTATCTACATACATACATACATGTAAGTTGGTTCACTTACAATTGCTTTGAAATCGTTCGCGTAATTTGTACGTTTGGCCGACATGCTTCTGTACCGCTAGATGAGTAATAAGACGAAATGGCGGAAAAGGGGGAAAAAATGGATGAAAGAATTTTTTTAACACGCAATCGACTCGTGTTCGGCGAATGTTTACGCGAAAAACGAGAAAACGAAAACTCGTATCGTCCCTCTTTCACGGATATTCGAAGAAATTGGTCCAGTTGCGGCGATAACCTTTGGTGCATCGTCCACGCGATGACCCTGAAGCGGAACGAGCTAAAGTCGTTGAACTCGCAACTACTAATTTAAAAGGGCACGGAAGGGAAATATGTAGCTTGAAATTCATAATTGATCGTTCGAATAGATCTCTCTCGCACAGCTTCGCGCGCGCCCGCCCTTTGCTTCTTCAGCTTTCCAGTGTAATGGAAAAACTTAATAATTTTTTAAAACGACTCGGTTCACAGCAAGGGAGTGTACGACGACGACCGTTGTAGCTCGGACATGGTGAATCACGCTATGCTGATCGTCGGATATACGCCAACCGAATGGATTTTGAAAAATTGGTGGGGCGACGGATGGGGTGAGAACGGCTATATGCGTCTGGCTAAAAATAAAAATCGATGCGGCATAGCCAATTACGCGGCGTATGCAAAAGTTTAATCAGACTGAATTAAAGTTGGAAACGAGCGCAGATGGAATTATATAGTGGCATTGCACTTTCCGAAACTACCTATGTGTATTTTTCTATTTCCCGTTGATCGATCGAGAGATGGAAATGTTCTCGGAAACGTTCTTGGCCAATCATTGGCCAAGAGCCGCAGATGAAGAAATCGACCGGCAAGCAAACAGAACGATAGAGAAAGAGAAGGAGATGCGAGAGAAAAAGTACGATAGTGATATGTATATCTACATTGTTTCCGACTCTTTTTTTTCTCCCCATTCTTCTTCCTCCTTTGCTGCTCCTCCCTCTAACTGTTTCGCCTTCTGCCGTTCCTAGCTATTGTCCCCCGGTGTTTGCTCACCCTGTCGAAACGTAATGGAGTTGAGTTGACGCACACATACTACGTAAGTGTTAAAGAATGTGGTCTTGGACCAAAGCTCGATCGCGGAAGCGATACCTAAGTAAGTAGTTGACTCGGTCGGCCTTCGGTTCAACCCCGAAGCCATCGTTGCCTCGGTGATGAATCCTATCGCGGAACGATCCCCAGACAGTAGACGGTAGACAGGTGAATGTTTATCGATTAAATTTCGAGCACCTGCGCAACTATTTGGCGAGTGATTATTGGCGTAGGCTTATTGTTAGATGGGACGGAGACCGGAGGGAAGCGTGCAGAGGTTGGTGTGCGATGCAGGCAATACGGAAGGTTCCGGATGCGCCGCGGCCCGATAGATTCGGGATTGCTCGCAAGATCGGTTGGCCGAGAATGTAGGTGAAAGAGGCGAGGAGAACGGCAGAAACGGAGAAGCCGACGAAGAATGGCATGTACATGGCGCGTGTTTCTACCGCCGATATCAGCACGATTGGTCTCCGTCCAATCCGCGGTATCCCCCCGCCCGTCGAGCAAAGTTCAGACAGTACCGAGAACCGACCGATGCCTGACTACACCATCCCAACGATGAATCTTCAGTCTTTGTGGATGAGTTGCTTGGGAGGCTGAATCGGTGAAAATGCTCGATTGAAAGCAGAGAAACGAGTGCCGACGGAAGTTGAATTTACGCGCACGTACATAAATATGTATGTATATACGTAGGTATGTGCATAGTTGGTGTTGCGAGCGACAAGTTGCGCTGGCCGTTTGATCGATGAAACGACGTGTACTGTTCCTATCGCGGCAACCACTTGGTCAAACAGTGACAGAAAAATTGCCCTCAATATGCCGATAAGTAAGGCGAAGCTGTGCTCGGCAGAGGCGGACTGGCATTAACGGGATCAGTTCCATGCCAACGAAGGTTCGCGCGAAGGAGAAAGAAGAAGAAGAAGAATCGATGCGTCGACCCGATGGAAAATCTGTGGGAGTTCCACGATCGGCTAACTTCCGCGGACGCGTTTAAAAGCATATGTCACTGAGAAGCAAGTCCATCGATTGGGAAAGCAAACCGCTGACCAAAAGTGATCGTAACGATGCGTCTGCTGGACCAACTCTTATTTCTTTCCCTTCTTTCGGTGGGTAATCGGGTCGAAGCTATCATCTGGACCAAGGCCGCGAACCCCTTGTCTTCCGTTTGGTGGAGTTTTTATTCCCGACCCTCTTCTTCCTCCTCCCCCTCCTCCTCCGCCTCCTCCCCCTACTCCTCGATCGAGGAAGAGGATTGTGCTGGGTGCGCGCACAACAAAGTCGCTTTGCTAGCAAACGACCCGACTTTGACCGAGCTGAGGATCGAATACGTCAAGCAACAAATACTGAAGAAGCTGCGACTCTCCAAGCCACCCGAGATATCGATGCCGCTCTCGACCTTGCCAAAGCCTCTGATAAACGGTCGTGTCCTCGAACTCCGACCCGGGGCGCCTCTCGAGCCGGAAAAATCAGTCGACAGTTTCTATGGGAAAACCGATCAGATTGTCGTTTTCCCAAACGAAGGTTAGTCTTTGCAGACTCGTCCCATACATTGCCAGGCTTTATAGTTTATAAGAATAGCGATCGAAGAGCGCGGTGCTTCCCACTCATTGGCAACCGATACTCCAACTGGCATCGGAACGGATATCGGATGATCCTTGCGATTTGCAGGTTCGTCATTTGCGAATCTGTAGGATAATCGCGAGCGTTTGTGCGTTACATAGGTGTATCGATAATGCGTTTTACCGTAGATGTGTAGTCAGCCGTCAATTGTTGCAAACTACTAAACGACGTGCGTTACGAAAAGTAGCACGTTTCAATTTTCTTACGAAAAGTAGCACGTTTGCCTTCGTTCTCACGAAAACTATCACGTTTCGGTTTTCGCTGCGAAAACTAGCACGTTTGAGCGGTTTGCCACGAAAAATAGCATGTTTCGTCTTTCGCTGCGAAAACTAGCACGTTTCAGCGGTTTGCCACGAAAACTATCACGTTTCGGTTTTCGCTACGAAAACTAGCACGTTTCAGCGATTTGCCACGAAAAATAACATGTTTCGTCTTTCGCTGCGAAAACTAGCACGTTAGAGCGGTTTGCCACGAAAAGTAGCATGTTCGCGTTTACCCCGCGTTCGCAATTCCCTCACCCTCCCTTACTCAAATTATGTAGATTAAAATTTTCATATGTGTTGTCTTTTGGAGATTAGATGGAATTATTATTTATTAAACAATATTCTCAACAGTTGAATTCTTTTAAACTGCCCACGCGCTGAAACGCGATAGTTTCTGCAGTCTGCAGTATAATCCAAAACGAGCTATTCTTCGTGGCCAAACCGGATAATAGGGTAAATCCGGGACACGCGGTCGACCTAATATAAAATGGCTATTAAAACTAATATAGATATTACTTATTTTATCAGAACAAACCTAATATGTTCAGAATTTTATGCCGCTTCAGAAAAACTGGTCGATATTTGCTTTAAGACAGTATTTACTGTAAATCGGGTCGAAAACTGAAGTCATGACATCTGACCACCTCCCCCGAGGTGCCGGGAGAAATGGTTTTCGTCGTTGGCAGAGACCCCTCACATAATTATTCATGGAAAATTAACAAAGGATAAAGCAAAATTATTTATGAGTGAATACAACTACGGATTCATTGATATTTAATTTGTTTACGCTAAACAAGTAAAGAACACATCAAAGGAAAAGTGAATTACCTACTGGCGATTAGCAAGGCAAATGAATACAAAAGTGAATAAATAAACTAAATAAACAAAAATAATAATAAAATAATAATAAAAAATAAAAAAATAAACAAAAATAATAAAAAAATCATAACTCGACCATCTCACCTTTCTGCATCGAGACATGGTCTTCTCGTTAACTTTGAGAGGAAGAGTTAATATGGCCAAATACTTTGGCTGCATTGTCCCTCAATGTCTCTACTATCTTATTAGTCCAAACATTAAAGGAAAATAAACTTAGAAGTATATTTTAAATACGATTCTGTACAACCGCTGTTTGACAAAAGAGGTTAAATGTAACATCAGTTTACCTTTTATAGCCTATAAATCCAGAAAACCACAGAAGGAAGCAAAATAACGCTATTCATTCAACTATTTGGCTTCTAGAGAAGTAATTGGTCTGCACTTTAATGCATTTTTACGTATAGACTCTGAAATATAGCGACAGGACCAACTTTCCGGCCCGACCGCGTCTCCCGGATTTACCCTATGTTAGTTTTCGCCATAAATTCCCAAACGTGCTATTATTCGTGGCGGAACAGTATAACGTGCTAGTTTTCGTCGCAACAGTACGAAATATGCTATTCTTCGTGGCGAGGCAGTCAAATGTGTTAGTCTTCGCGGCAGAAGACCAAACGTGCTAATATTCGTCAGAAACGATGGAACGTGCTTCTTTTCGTGGCAAACCAAAACGTGCTACTTTTCGTAAGAAAATTGAAACGTGCTACTTTTCGTAACGCACGTCGTAAATATCTATGTACGTATGTACGTAAAGCAGTGACGATTCAGCTTTCTTTCCTCGGCTTACGTAAATAAGTAGTGGTAAAATGCGAAAACTATGTCGCGATCTGATTGCGAGTCTAAAGCGAACACGTCGTAAACATTTCAGGTGTAACCGATTCGAAGAAATGCCGCCAGAGTTCGAACCATTTGACGGGGTTCAGTCCTGCGGCATGTTTCACGTTTTACCTGCCCAAAGAAATGCAGTTTGTTGACGTGACGTCGGCGCAACTTTGGTTTTACAAGGAATTCGACGAAAACGACGACCTAAATCAAACGTTTGTGCTCTCCGAACTTGACCACTGGGACCTAGACCAACACTTTGAAAAGAATACTGTGCTTGGGATCTTCGAAACCGACATCGGAGGTGGGTACAGCGACATCTTTCCCCTCGTTTCGCCTCCTTCGTTTCTCCAGATAGAATCATGTTCTCCCTGAACCTCAACTCGTCGCGCCGATTTGATAGTTTCAGCCCTAAGCCGACGCGTTCTAGTCTACGTATGTAGAAAAGTTAAGCGTTAAGCGATCACTGTTTCAGAGGGATGGGTCAAGACCGACGTGAGCTTCACGCTTAAGAAATGGGTGGAAGAAGTTCGGTTGAACCAGGCGGTGCAGATAGCTTGCAGCACCTGCTCGATCGACCGTAATACCGCGCCTGTATCCGTTGAGCAGACTCTGAAGCCTTTCCTCGTGATACACACGTCGCCATTGCCGCAGAAGAACAGGCCCAAGAGGAACTCGAATTGTCTACCGGAAATGAAAGAATGCTGCAGGGACGAGCTCTACATCAGTTTCGAAGATATCGGTTGGAGCGATTGGATTCTTCATCCGACTGGATATCACGCATATTTCTGTCGCGGATCGTGTTCTTCTGCAGCCTCGTTAACCATTAGCGGATCTCCCTATAACAACGTAATCAGGGTGAGCACCTTTTCTTTTCCTTTTCCTTTTCCTTTTCCTTTTCCTTTTCCTTTTCCTTTTCCTTTTCCTTTTCCTTTTCCTTTTCCTTTTCCTTTTCCTTTTCCTTTTCCTTTTCCTTTTCCTTTTCCTTTTCCTTTTCCTTTTCCTTTTCCTTTTCCTTTTCCTTTTCCTTTTCCTTTTCCTTTTCCTTTTCCTTTTCTTATTCCTATCGATTAATGTCTGTGGTTTTTGTTTCGTCTTGTTGCAGAAGTTGTTGGACAGGAAGGATAAGACAGTGCATCGTAGAAGTGAGATCGTTCCATGTTGTTCACCCACTCAATTGTCCCCAATTCAGCTGCTCTACGTCGATTCGAACAATACTATTACGCAAAAAACACTGCCCAATATGGTAGTCGAGGCTTGTGGTTGCATGTGATGATTCGGTACCGCGCTGAATCCTTATCGAAGATGAACCGTCGTTGTTCATCGTTAGTTGACTGCTCCAGCTATTACTCTGCATTCAACTCACCTTGGAGTAGGCCATTTTCGTGTTCGCCACTCACCACATTACGCCCCAGACACGAATACGGATACGGACAAACTTGTCGTCACCGCGGGAGTTTGTATTGAAACGTCATCATATGAATCCTGGCGCTTGCGACCCGGCACTGTACGTCCGTCACATACGAATTTCTCCTCGATCGACTTCGTCAAAGCGGTGATAATTTACATTCACAGTTACGCAAAAGCGATCGAAAAAAGATGCACACGTCACATCGTTTGTACGCGTAGCCGTGTAAACGAGCGAAACAGTATTTCTTTTTTCCTAGCTGCATTTATTGCATACGATACGCGCCTTTAACTTGGCCTTTCCATGTATGTAAGTACCTACTTGCGTACATGTGTACATATTTAATCAATCACCGCATTATCGCATTCATCGATTGGACTTATTTATTGTTAATATGGACGTAGAAAGCGTTGAACCGATTGGAACCACGTTGAGAACGGGGGCAACACTGGAAACCAAATCTCGCAACAAAGCTCTGTCTCAACGTGTCGTTCCAAATCCAAAGTCCATCGATTATATTAATTAAGCACGAGATTGCAGTTGCACCGGAAAAATGAAAGCAGCATGTTCAGTAGCGATAATCTGCAGTGATGTGTGGGACGCGGCACGTTGCCTCGCGCTATCTAAACGTCCGCGTTATCAACGTAATTACCGCACCGCACAAATACGCCTAACTAAATAGTACTTGGCGGAAGGACTCTGGGTGGAAAGAGATCGGGTTCCTGGTTCAACGATAACTTGGATGTAGTATATTCGTATGACAATAAAAGCGTATGACTGTAAGTAGGTACAACGCGTGTGTTCGCCAATATAGCTCCGAGCGTACGCGGTATGTATGTACGTACGTACTTACTTAGATATCAGCGGACTGATTGCGAGCCATTGCCAGCCAGGGTAGCTGGGTAGCTGCGCGAAAGCCGAAGTTTCCTATTAGAGACGTTGGTGTCCCTAGCGTCGCGTAGCAGCCAAACATCTATAAGTAAACTAACTGGACGGAAAAACACGCCAGTACCAGGTCTTTGCAACGAGTCTTTTGCATCCCTGACCTGGCAGTGGCTTATTCACTTGTTTCACCTCTATGTGATGATAGTGTTCCGAGATCTACCGGGGACACATTTAAAACGATTGTTAGGGCAATAGACAAGCAATTTTGTTGCTGATAAAATGATCGTATGTACATATGTATGTATCTAAGTAAAATGATTTGCAGGGCATCTATAAGTGGCCTAAATAGGACTTTGGATTGCAAATCAATAAATAAATAAACAAAAATATTTATATACTTATAGTGTTGCGTGCACATGCATACCTACCTACAACCTACAACCTCCTTTCTCAGTGAATTTCCATACATATGTAAGTGCATCAATTTTCTAACAAGGGAGCCGTCCCAGGTGGTCGGCTCAGATTTTAGAGGGGTGTTCTGGTCTAGAAGTGTCGAAAAATCGATTGTTTGATTTTTTCATTTTTCTAATGTTCATAGTCTAGAAAATATATTTCTCGCGTGTTTTCTTTTGAAATTCGAAATAATAATGTAGTTATAGAGGTTTATAGAAAACTGTGCGCGGATTATCGCGCTAGCCGAATAGCAAGTGGCGTAACGCGAAGGCTGCAGGTACGCTGACACCGTTCACACTAGGGCTGGGACTATTTGTCGAATTTTCGGTATTCGAATATTCGAATACTTCAGTTGCTCAATTATTTGGCGAATATAATTCGAATACTGATGTATTCGAATACTGACGTATTCGAATAGTTTGGTGTGAATTATAAATCAAGTTCTTTGGGTTCATTTTTTTACAAGCTTTTATTTAGTTTCAGTTGTGAGTTCGTTAGTTTGTCAGGGTGAAATATTGTAAGCTAATTTTGACCCACTTCAACATATCCGATCGACTTGAAACTTTGCACACATATGTAATTCCGATGACAATACAATATTTTCACTAAAAAGCATGAAATACTTTATAGTGAAATTTTTTTTTTAAAAACAAGCTTTTATTAAAATGTACTAAAAATGAACCAATAATTTTGATACCGGCCGATATGACTGCCTGAGAAGAATTCCCTCATAGGGTGGATGTACCAGTAAATGAACACGTACCAGTAAATGGACATTTTATATTAAAATGAGTAAAATAAGTTATTAAAATAAGCAACTAATTAATTAGAGACTTCTTTTAATTTCTTGCTTCATATCCAAACAATTTTTGAAGCACGTGGAATCAATCGCGCTGCAAACATAATTTTATGAAAGTGTTCATTCATTAGTCTTAAGGGGTCATTCTGGTTAGATCGCCGATAAATTCAGCGATTTTCAGGAATTTATTGCGAAGACAGGAATTATAGTAATGGAATAAAACTTTTTTCTATTGATTAAATTACATTTCTACAGTAAATAAAAAATATAAAAGTTATAAAATTATTGCTATTAAAATGGTTTTAACGGCGATTTTGATGATGTGTTTCAAAATTCATGCCTCGCTCGTGCATGAGATTTCAGCAGTTGGACTTATCTGAAACCAAATATACAAACAGATTCTTGATCAGTATGACTGTCGCTATGGCCCGTACTAGAATCAAGTATTTCTGTTGAGTCTAACCTACTTTTAAAATCGAAAATAGCACAGAAAACACAGCCGAAATACATTGATTCTTGTATTTTGACCGCCATTTTGTTAATTTTAAGGATAAATCATTTATTCTAGTAGGGTAGACCGGGGGCGGTAGTAACACTTTGACTTTGGAATACGATTACGCAAAAACTATTACAGTTACAACAAAAGGTTTTTTAACGAAAATGTTACTTATTTATCTGACATTATTTGAGCCACAACAGTTTCGCTGTATGTCAAGTAATGTTCCGGTTATTAATAAAAAATGAGAAGCGGAGAAAGTGTTACAACCGTCCCTGACCCCGGGTCGGTTGTAACACTGCATGGAGTCGATAGTAGCACAAATATAACTTTACAAAATTAAAATATTTATTGATTTAAATTATAATAATAAATGAACAAAGTAAAATCTATAATAAATTATGTGGTATCGCAATTGTGGCAGAAATAAAAGGCGTTTTGGCTGGTGCATTCTTCATCTGCTCAATCCTTACATTCAGTATATTGCACCCATTTTTCATTTGGTTTGCTTGTGCTATGCTATATGATTTCATGCAAATAAGACAATATTATTCGCCTTCTTTGTCCCTATTCGGTTCTGTTGCGGTAAAACCGACCCCGACTGCCGATGTTACAATCGCCCCCGACCATGCTTTTGAACTTAAATTATAAATTTTGACTAACGAGACGCTTAAAAGTGCCAAGTAACGATCAATATTAGTTTAAAAAAGGTCGAATTACAGATTAAAAAATCGAACAAGCACATACTTGCAAAGGGAGTGTTTATATTAGAATTTTAAGTCAGTAAGGAAAAGTTACTTTAGGGTATCGAAAAGTTATTTTCTTCACTATCCATGTCTATTGCATATCTGTACTCTTAGGGCATGTATGTGTACATTCCAAATGTCATTCTTCATCATATATCCAAAATTGGCGTTAATATCTATTATATGTTTTGAGATATTTAGCGTGTTACATTCGCCCCCCTGTTACTACCGCCCCCGGTCTACCCTACGGGCCATAGCGACAGTCATACTGATCAAGAATCTGTTTGTATTTTTGGTTTCAGATAAGTCCAACTGCTGAAATCTCATGCACGAGCGAGGCATGAATTTTGAAACACATCATCAAAATCGCCGTTAAAACCATTTTAATAGCAATAATTTTATAACTTTTATATTTTTTATTTACTGTAGAAATGTAATTTAATCAATAGAAAAAAGTTTTATTCCATTACTATAATTCCTGTCTTCGCAATAAATTCTTGAAAATCGCTGAATTTATCGGCGATCTAACCAGAATGACCCCTTAAGTGTTCATTTATTGGTGCGTTTACCATATAACTAATTATAAAATAATAAAAATAAAAAAAAGTACCAATAAATGAACACTTAAGGCTAATGAATGAACACTTTTATAAAATTATGTTTGCAGCGCGATTGATTACACCTGCTGCAAAAATTGTTTGGATATGAAGCAAGAAATTAAAAGAAGTCTCTAATTAATTAGTTGCTTATTTTAATAACTTATTTTACTCATTTTAATATAAAATGTCTATTCACTGGTACGTGATCATTTACTGGTACATCCACCCTATGAGGGAATTCTTCTCAGGCCGTCGTTTCGGCCGGTATCAAAATTATTGGTTCCTTTTTAGTACATTTTAATAAAAGCTTGTTTTTAAAAAAAAAATTTCACCATAAAGTATTTCGTGCTTTTTAGTGAAAATATTGTATTGTCATCGGAATTACATATGTGTGCAAAGTTTCAAGCCGATCGGATATGTTGAAGTGGGTGAAAATTAGCTTACAAGATTTCACCCTGACAAACTAACGAACTCACAACTGAAACTAAATAAATGCTTCTAAAAAGATGAACCTAAAGAATACATCGGTATTCGAATAATAACATTCGAGTACTCAAATATTCGAAGTTTATTCGTAGCATTCGAATACTTGTAAAATATACGAATAGTAAATTATTCGAATAGTCCCAGCCCTAGTTCACACACGATAAACCCGCTCTAAGTGAAATAGTCGAGTTAACAATAAAGCCGATTTATGAGGATTTGATCTCTCACGATTTACTGGAGAGATTGGATGCATCCGTAATTGACCGAAATCCTCGAAATCCGAATAAATAGGTACTGAGACTCGCAATCAGGCAAGACGAGACAAAACCACTGGACCGAAAGCCTACTTAATTGGATTATTACATTGACAAGAGGGAAATCGGAAAAAGAGTGGCACGTTTCATGTCATCGTCTCGTGTACTTATAATACCTACTATTTACACGTTCGCGTACATTCATATGTACGTAAGTGTATGCTATTATTGACACGCCACCAAACTTATCGTCGATCTTCGGTAAACTGCCGATAGCAGAAATGCGGACCGAAATGTTATTTCAACATACCCTATCTTATCAAGCATCAGCAAAGATCAGCCGTCCGTTAATGAGAGACATAAAAATCATTCGCGTAAAGAAGCTACGCGCATCCAGTTGTTAGAGCAAAGAAGAATGGACCAGAAAACAATCTGAAAGCTATGCCTTGAAATTTTCTCTGCGTCATTTGTCACGCGCTTCAACTAATTGCAAGAATCGTAATGTAAGGTATGTATTAAGAGTGACATATTTATTGGCCGGCACGCTATCTCATCAATGACCAACGGCGACGTGCTGTGCAGAGAAACGTAGAGAAACACCCCCCTCAATTTCAATTCTGTCAGCTTGCAAGCGTAGTTTGAGTATCGGGGTAGTAGGTCAGTAGGAGGTTCATCATTTCGAACAAATTGATGAACACGATCGCTCCAACGTTCCGATTTCACCATGCGCTGAATTCTGCAACATTTCCTTCGGCAATCCGTGCATGTAGGTGTAGGTGTATTTATGTAGCGGGTGGAGAATTAAGTACTACACGTGAGGATGGAAGCGGAGACGATAAGAGCTAAGAGGTAAGAGGACGTAGCAAAGAAAAGAGATGGACAATGACAACTAATCGCAAGTAGAAATGTAAAGGAGGGGAAAAGGAGATGGAGCGCGGAAGGCACAAGCTAGTCGGCCGTGAAATGCAAATACGCGCGGGTGAAATCTACGAGTAGCGAAGGCAATGGCCGTGATTATCAGGCAATGATCACGGTGTTGTGTCAATGTAAATGGATCGTTAGCAATGATCACGCAGTGATCGTAAGAACTTTAGAAATTACATACCGTGCAGGTAATAAAAAAAAGATAAAGATAATAAGGCTACACGTGTCCGCAGCGTGGAGTCCGCAATATCAAGCAGATATGTATGTATGCATGTATGTATGTACATACGTACGCCGATATCTCGAGCCAACCGAGAACCGAGCTTTTGTGTCCCCTCTCCGGGCATGTACCCCTAGGCTCGAGCCTATCTGTTTGTGAGGTACGCGATTGGTTTGATCAAGTTGCCTCTCACCCACACACCGCTATACATATTCCGTTACATCGACATGACAGCCGCGTTCCCGCGCCCGTAATTATGAACGAAACGAATGCATCGTTTGCGTGCGCGTATTACATTCCCGCCCCTCGGAATGGCCAAATGCAATGCATCGAGTGCGCAACGAAAACAATCGGGCGATCTTGATTTTCGCAGCGCTGCTGAAAAAAAAGGTCGTATATTCGACGGTAAAATAAAAAATCTCGGGCGCTTCTTGGTCAGTTTCCTCGAAACGTTAAAACTGATCCATAACTTCAGAGGCTGAATGGGAAAAGTGTTCCGGTACTGACGCGATGGTGTCGAGGGCGCCGGGAGCCTCCGACCGCTGGAGGGCACGCAGACAGAGGATTAGGGCGAGGAGGGCGAGGAGGAGGAGGAGGAGAAGGAAGAGGAAGAGGAAAAGGAAGAGGAGGAGGAGGAGGAGCAGGAGGAGGAGAGGGAGGGGGTGTAGAGACTAGAGAGGTGAGACGGGACGAGCGAGAATTCGCGGCTCGCAAGACGCTTCAAGAGCCGCGTTCGGATTAATCTGTCGCGTACATAAAGACATAATGGTACCGAGCTGCTCAATTACGCTCGGATTAACAGTGCATGAGGGGTTCCCCTTCTTCCCCCAACCGCATCTCTTCTAGAGAATCCGTACTCTCAGTGTCCCTTGCACGCTCTCCACCTCGTGCGCAATCTGTCAGGGCCTTTGAAACGCTATATAAAGTGACAAACTTCCTCGGTGGCGCTGTATTAGCGTTAATACGGCACCACGATCCGGTTGGGTAATAACCGTTGGGTAGAATCGGACGGAGATACGACACGGCTTTTGTTTCAATTCACGATCCACCTCACTTGGCCACTTTGCTTCTTGTTCTCGCCTGCTTCCTACTTACAATTAGTCGTATCTTCCAGTTTCTGTGGCTCGGCTTCGTTCGAGTTCGCCCTGAACGGTCGAGTTCGGTAGAATCGGTGCATCCCCTGTTCGCCCATCCCCAAACGCATAATCGCTGTCGAGTGTTTAAATCGGGAGGATGGCTCGATTCGAAACGCGTGTTTGACCACCTTACGCCACCTTACATCCACGGATCGGAGCGAAGACGTTGCCTGACGCCGTACCACCATTTACTTACGCGTTACAGTGCCTCAGTAGGTAGGTAAATTATCATAATTCATCGCTTTCCCTTTGTCGGTGTACCATCCAGCCACGGACATGACGATATCTTTACCGCGTACAGTATATCGCTCGCAATGTCGGATGATTTTCGTTGACACGCCGGCTGACCCGAATTACTCCCCTTTGCATTGGCAGTCTGTTGCACGTTCCCTTTTCAACTTTCCCATCTCCCTTTCTACGAGCGTATCGTGTCAGATGCGCGCGTGGACCGCGCCGAGAACAACCACCGCGCGCACCGGGCTCCCATCGTCGACAGAACGCCTCCAATCCCTCGTTTAGGATCCATTAACCAATCGACGCGTTTACGAATCAAAGAAAATACAAATTGTGACTAACGAATTAGCCAGCCACGGCAGTCTTGCGATTCCCATTGTTGATTGCTCTTTACGCTTCTGTTTGTATACGTAGAATCTACTTACATGCATCATGTATCTTTACCGAACATTTGTCCAAGAACTGTTGCGCCACTGTATCGTATATACCTAATCCTATTGATTCCACCTGTTACAGAACCATACGTCCAACAAACATGAAGCTACTGGCCACACTATTTTCCGTCCTACTAGGATTTCCCGGTTTCAACGCTCTTCCTCAAGGTTCAATCTATTACGAAGGTTTGTGCCATCATTTAGATCGGGGCAACTGAACCACTACGTATATACCTACTACAATAAAAATATCGGACCCTCGACACGACACGAGCGCGCGCACACACGCCGCTTCTTGTCGCGTTCATAAACGTTCACCCCACTACGCACTGATAAAAGTCGACCGTTTGACAATTAGTAGATACCTATCTCACCGAGTGCTTCACGTGTTTGAGATTATGGATATGCATGCGTAGCCTTATTTGCCTTTAAATATTGTGTAGGTACTATTAAACGTTACGTTCTCGCTGGTAAAAATTGTTGCAAAAGTGGCAAATTTGAAAATAGGTAGGTACTAAGAGTCGACCTAAACATCCAATGTAGGGTGGCTCTTATTTTCGATTTTTGAATTCTCATCGGGGCACCCTCCAGAATAGTTTCAAATAATTAAAAGAAAATCTGTGTAAAGTTTCAGCGCGATCGGATAACGGGAAAGGTTGCCCCTGGGCCGTTAAACATTTAAATCATTATTTAACAGCTCGCGAAGTCGATTTTATATAAGGTGTTCCAAGTTATTGATTAAATAAAAAAATATGTCAAACAAAAGTTGTAGATCCGGACAAGGAGCATCTTTTTTGGTGTATTACTATTTTTCGTGCGACAAACGGTTTTCGAAAAAAATCCGAAAAACTAAAAAAAAAAAAAAAAAAAAAAAAAAAAATCAAATTTTGAAAGTTTAAATGCTTCCTGAACGCTTTTTATTTATGAAGATGAACAAAAAAATGGAATTTTTATTTTCGAGGACTATTTTTTAAACATTTAAGGAGGGGGCATATACCGAAATATGCAAACAAGATAAAAAAAAAATTTCTTCTTATTTTCAGTGTTTGATATGTGATGAATGTTTCCTGAAAAGTTGGGGTCGAAATTCGCAAAAATATCGGAGATATAGATATCAGATATTTGATATATTGATCATTTTACCCGAAATCGTGACGTCTATATCTCCGATATTTTTGCGAATTTCGACCCCAACTTTTCAGGAAACATTCATCACATATCAAACACTGAAAATAAGAAGAAAATTTTTTTTTATCTTGTTTGCATATTTCGGTATATGCCCCCTCCTTAAATGTTTAAAAAATAGTCCTCGAAAATAAAAATTCCATTTTTTTGTTCATCTTCATAAATAAAAAGCGATCTAGAAGCATTTAAACTTTCAAAATTTGAAAAAAAAAAGTTTTTTTTTTTAGTTTTTCGGATTTTTTTCGAAAACCGTTTGCCGCACGAAAAATAGTAATACAACAAAAAAGATGGTCCTTGTCCGGATCTACAACTTTTGTTTAACATACTTTTTTATTTAATCAATAACTTGGAAGACCTTATATAAAATCGACATCGCGAGCTGTTAAATAATGATTTAACCCTTTCAATACGGCGAAAAATCAGTCCGAGTGCGCCCCATTGCCGGGATCAGTTATTTCTCCTCCAAGCGATTATTGGATAAAATAACTTTTATGCCTAAAAGGTTGAAGGTCTTGGAGACACATAAATGTCCCCATAACAGCCCACCATCAACAATTTAGAATCAGTTTGGAGGCCCAACTTGGCGTTATTTTCTGTCCTAGATGTTTTTCAGTAACTGGGACATATGTTGTCCCAGCCGTAATATCAAAAATTTTCCAGACTGGGACAGCGTATGTCCCGTCCGGTGCGAAAGGGTTAAATGTTTAACGGCCCAGGGGCACCCTTTCCCGTTATCCGATCGAGCTGAAATTTTGCACAGATTTTTTTTTAATTATTTGGAACTATTCTGGAAGGTGCCCCGAAGAAAATCTTGAAAAAAAATTTTACCAAGAGTAAATAAGAGCCACCCTAATCCATTGGCCTAAACATTCATTGGCCCTAACTAAAACACGGCTACGAGGATAGTAGTCTATGCGCTACTCTTATCTGCTGAACTGAAATCCTTAATTGCGAAATCTGCGATAAACCGAAAAAACCTATCGTATCGTATCGTCTTGACTTGAAATTGCTCCCTCCGTATCTGCAACATCATTTTACGAAAATTTGACGGTTGAAAGGCGAACGTTTACGAGTTTTTTTACGCGAACCACTCCCACACACTATGTAGGTAAGTTATTATCTACATACATTCCAAGTATGTAGATTAGGGTGGCACCCTGCAGAATAGTACCAAGTAATAAAAAAAAACCTATGTAAAGTTTGAGTCCGATCGGATAACGGAAAAAGGTGTCCCTGGGCCCTTAAACATTTCAATAATTATTTAACAGCTCACAAAGTCGATTTTATATAATATCCTCCGCGTTATTGATTAAATAAAAAAATATGTCAAACAGAAGTTGTAGATCCGGACGAGGAGCATCTTTTATGTTGTATTACTTTTCTCGTGCGATAAACGGTTTTTGAAAAAAGTCCGAGAAACTAAAAAAAAAATTTGTTTCTCAAATTTTGAAAGTTTAAATGCTTCTCGAACACTTTTTATTTATGACGGCGGACCAAAAAAATGGAATTTTTATTTTCGAGGACTACTTTTCCAACATTTAAAGGGGACGGGGGCATATACCGAAATATGCCAAGCAGATAAAAAAAAATATTTCCCCTTATTTACAGTGTTTGATACGTCATGAAGGTTTCCCGAAAATTTGGGCCCGAAATTCGCAAAAATATCGAAGATAGGTGTAGATAGGTACATACATATTTTGAGAAATTCAAATCTGCCCTCAGACATGTCGTTTTGGATGAGATCCGGACAAGAGAATCTGCAAAGAAATCTAGCATATCGGAACAACGAAAATCGGGCAAAAAACATTATCATATTCATCGGGGATGGGATGGGATTATCCACGATTACGGCTGGCCGTATATTCAAAGGCCAAAGCAAGGGTACCACCGGTGAAGAATATAAACTGGCTTTCGAGACGTTCCCCAACACTGGATTCGCCAAGGTACGTCCGCTTACACACGGATACATGTACATATGTGCTACTTATTCTTTCCTGTAAACAGACGTACAACACGGACAAGCAGGTGCCCGACTCGGCGGGAACGGCCACAGCGATATTTTCCGGGGTCAAGTGTCGTTACAGGGTTATAGGATTGGATACCAATGCTTCGTACAATCATTGCGACAAAAGTGTTAATCAAGCCAGTAAGCTAACAACCGTTGCAGATTGGGCGCAACAAACGGGAATGGACACCGGTAAGTGGCGTTTTCTTTTTCTACGCTCTCCTCCCCCAAAGTTCACACTTTTCTTTAATATTCCGTTCCGTTTCATCTCATCTCACCTTTCGTTCGCAACAACAGAAGAAGGATGCAAGTGTACCTCCTACTATATACGTAGGTACGTGACAGTTGATCGGAGATTGGGATCAGATGAGAGAGAAAAGTAGGGAAGACGCACACGCGCTATTGCTCGCACGTGCAATACATACATATATACATACACACACACATACATACTACGCGCAAGTAAACGAGCAATACGCATAGGACATAGGTAAAGGCTGGGCGCACGCGGCCGTAACCCGTAACCACCGACTCACGGCCAGATAGGACATACATAGTTATTAGTTTCTGGTCTTTTAACGGTCAACCGTTAAGCATCACGGAACCAGCGAATGGACCTTGTCGCAAACGAGCACGAAAACGACACGTCATAGGAGGTCACCACTCGACCTTCCGCCTTATTTAGGGCGTAACGTTCGTAACGTTCCCATTGCGATACCGATTGCCCACCACCTCCGGGCCCGGGCGATAGAAAACACGAAAATGTCGCCAAGTTCTGTCCTAATTCTTCTTGCGAAACCTTGGATTCTTACCGGATAAACGATAGAAAATAACTTTGTGAATCCATGTACATTAGGGTGGCTCTTATTTTCGATTTTTGAATTTTCTTCGGGGCACCCTCCACAATAGTTCCAAATAATTAAAAAAAATCTGTGTAAAGTTTCAGCTCGATCGGATAACGGGAAAGGGTGCCCTTGGGCCGTTAAACATTTAAATCATTATTTAACAGCTCGCGAAGTCGATTTTATATAACGTCTTCCAAGTTATTGATTAAATAAAAAAATATGTCAAACAAAAGTTGTAGTTCCGGACAAGGAGCATCTTTTTTGGGTGTATTACTATTTTTCGTGCGACAAACGGTTTTCGAAAAAAATCCGAAAAACTCAAAAAAAAAAAACTTTTTTTTCAAATTTTGAAAATTTAAATGCTTCTAGAACGCTTTTTATTTATGAAGGGGAACAAAAAAAATTGAATTTTTATTTTCGAGGACTATTTTTTAAACATTTAAGGGGGGCATATACCGAAATATGCAAACAAGATAAAAAAAAAATTTCTTCTTATTTTCAGTGTTTGATATGTGATGAATGTTTCCTGAAAGGTTGGGGTCGAAATTCGCAAAAATATCGGAGATATACGCATTAGAAGTCAAGTATGCTCATTGGTGGCAGAGACGTAACAGCATTAACCTTTAGGGTTGAAAATGAAAAATACACATTTCTTTCAGTCTTCATAATTAAGAAATACATGTAAATTTTCAAATTTTGAAAAAAAATCGGACATGAAATCTTGCACTTTTTAGGCAATAAAAAATAAACTATGAATCAAATAAAATATCCACGCCGTCACAAAACTGAGTAACAGTGTTTCATATAGCCATGCAAAATTTGAAGTAAATCGGTTGAATAGTATTCGAGTAATCGTGGGTAACATGCTAGAAAATCATGATATCCAGAAAAATGCATTTGAATACCCCACTTCTGACGTCTATATCTCCGATATTTTTTGCGAATTTCGACCCCAACTTTTCAGGAAACATTCATCACATATCAAACACTGAAAATAAGAAGAAATTTTTTTATCTTGTTTGCCTATTTCGGTATATGCCCCCCCCCCTTAAATGTTTAAAAAATAGTCCTCGAAAATAAAAATTCCATTTTTTTTGTTCACCTTCATAAATAAGAAGCGTTCTAGAAGCATTTAAACTTTCAAATTTTGAAAAAAAAAAGTTTTTTTTTTTAGTTTTTTGGATTTTTTTCGAAAACCGTTTGTCGCACGAAAAATAGTAATACATAAAAAAAGATGCTCCTTGTCCGGATCTACAACTTTTGTTTGACATATTTTTTTATTTAATCAATAACTTGGAAGACGTTATATAAAATCGACTTCGCGAGCTGTTAAATAATGATTTAAATGTTTAACGGCCCAGGGGCACCCTTTCCCGTTATCCGATCGAGCTGAAACTTTACACAGAAATTTTTTTTAATTATTTGGAACTATTCTGGAGGGTGCCACGAAGAAAATATTGAAAAAAAATTTTACCAAGAGTAAATAAGAGCCACCCTAATGTACATAATACACATATGAAATTTGATTGGACAAACTTAGGATTCGTTACCACAACTCGGATCACGCACGCTACACCAGCCGGATTATACGCTCATACCAATAATCGTGACTGGGAGTGCGATACTGCCATACCAAAACAATACAAAGACTGCGTGAAGGACATAGCAAGGCAACTGGTCGAAGACGCACCCGGAAACAAGTTTAAGGTAAGGCTTATTTCTTTCACATACCTACGTTTCTATTTTTTAATTCTACTTTCGATACGTATCTAGTATCCATATACATGCCGATTTGCAAATGATTTTTAATCGTTGAACCGAAGGTGATTATGGGCGGTGGAGCGCAACATTTGGGTTTACCAATGGACCCAATAGATCCTGACACGTGCGTCAGAGGAGACGGAAAAAATTTGGCGCAAGTCTGGGCAAAACAGAATCTGGATGGAAAGGTAGTCACAAACGCTGATCAACTTCTCTCTATCGATATCGCAAACACCTCGAAGGTTCTCGGAGTTTTTGCTGCCAGTCATCTTCCTTATCACGCATTGAAGACAGATGAAGTACCAAGTTTGGCCAATATGACAACGCAGGCCATTAAGTTACTTCGAAAGAACAAAAATGGTTTCCTGTTAATGGTAAGTAATCGCAACCGTAGGTACACCAAAGTATAAAAAATTGGTTTCTTGGCTTTACACCTTTACACCTTTGCACCCTCGTTTGAAACACAGGTCGAGAGTGGCAAGATAGACATAGCTCATCATAAAAATTATGCAAAGTTGGCGTTACGCGAAGTATCGGAACTGGAAGAAGCGGTACTGGCCGCCTTGCAGCAAGTCAAGCTCGAGGAAACGCTGATAATCATAACTGCCGATCACTCGCATTCCTTCACCGTGAACGGTTATCCGACTAGAGGGAACGATATTCTTGGCTTCGCCAACAATCAAAACGATCCGGACATCAGACCCTACGAGACGCTCACTTACGCCAACGGGCCAGGCTTCTTCCATCACAGGCGTAACGACAGCGAAAATGTTAACGAGACGTGGATACCAGTCGATCAGGATCAGACGCGGAACGAACCATTTTACACGCACATGGCTGCTATGTACTTGAAGGACGAAACGCACGGCGGCGAAGACGTCGGAGTCTACGCGATAGGTATAATACCTTCTGCGTACGAGTACTACATTTAAATACCCACATATCCACTTACATATGTATAGGTTCTCGTACAGTTTCATCTATGTATATTAGGGCGGTTGTTTTTATTTACTCTTGGTAAAAGTTTTTTCCAAGATTTTCTTCGGGGCACCCTCCGCCTTAAATATTTAAAAAGTAGTCCTCGAAAATAAAAATTACAATTTTTTTGTTCCCCTTCATAAATAAAAAGATTTCGAGAAGCATTTAAACTTTCAAAATTTGAGAAAAAAGTTTTTTTTTAGTTTTTCGGACTTGTTCGAAAACCGTTTGTCGCGCGAGAAAAAGTAATACAACATAAAAGATGCTCCTTGTCCGGATCTACAACTTTTGTTTGACATATTTTTTTATTTAATCAATCACTCGGAGGATATTATATAAAATCGACTTTGTGAGCTGTTAAATAATTATTTAAATGTCCAAGGGCCCAGGGGCACCTTTTCCCGTTATCCGATCGGGCTCAAACTTTACACAGATTTTTTTTTATTATTTGGAACTATTCTGCAGGGTGCCCCGAAGAAAATTCAAAAGTCGAAAATCACAACCACCCTAGTGTACATAAATAGTTGCACACGCCACATTCATCCAGTCTCCTCTTTCCCACTAACTTTCCGATCGGAAACATCCACTCGCACACAAACAATTATAGTTGATTTTTTTTCTTTCAGGTCCTTACTCCCACTTGATCCGTGGTACCTTCGAACAAAATTACATCGCTCATGTCGTAGCGTATGCGGCTTGCTTCAAAGACTGGCCGTCTCATTGCGACAAGGCCTACAATCGTTACTTCTACGAACTGACCAACTCGGTAAATCGATCTCCGGCTTCTCCTCTTCTCTCTCTCTTATTGTTCGCGTCTGTTTTTCTGCTCACACACGTTTAATCGCACATCGCAATATGTCGGCAACGGTATTGCATGCTCCCCGCGATGCGATATCCAACAGTCTTTCACCGTACTTTCGCCTTTCTTCTTTTCTTCCTCTTTTTTAACCCTTTCGGTGCCATGATTCGATGCTATGTTTAGCGCATACATACATACGTACGTGAACCATGTGCTTGCCCAAGCTGCTACGATATATGTACCTAAGTAGTACGTATGTATGCGAAGTGAATTGGTACCGGAATACCTTTAGCTTATATTCGTGCCACCAGTTCATCAGTTTCGAAATACTCTCAGCACCGAAATGGTTAACGCCGTTTCGCGCCGATTCCTTTCTCACCTTTGTTGTTCATCATTATCCCTCATCATCCGATCCTTTCATAAAACATTTCCTTCCCCTCCACCCTCTTCATCCGAGACTTCGTAAAGAAATAGTCAACGTTCCGAAAACAGGAGACACCGGTACGGTGCGATGTTACGATGTTAAAACGATCCGCTGTAAATAATGTACGCGATTCATCTTACAATTAGATCACTGTTAGATTTGTTTTGTTGCATATTTATAGTTGTACGTACGTACATACATGTACGTACTGCGCATACCTATGTACGCACGTGTGGCTATCTGCTCCACACGGGGTTATATGTATAGTACAGAAATGAACGACTGTATGTACAGACAAAAATGCCAAAGAAGATCCGACAAGATCGCTCAGTTAATAAACATCCATTTCTCACGTTACGCTTTGTTGGTGATCGTTTGCTTGAAAACCGAGTTGCGCGTTAAACGGGACGAATTTGATGGTCGGTAACTCGCATCGACTGCGATGTATGCGATAACTTGTATGCACACAGTATGTACTTACATATTACTGTAATGAATTCTCGAGCAAAATATTTCAGTAAGCTGGCAAATTTCCTGGTGTGTTATGTACGTAACTATCGTGTCTAATGTGTAGACTGTAAATGTAGAACGTACATATACATATACATACCGCATCTGTTACAGCAGATACTGCTCATCTATTTCGAGTTCAGTGCATACACGTCTATCATTCTACAATATCCTATCATACATGTACGTTTATCTGAGAACGCATTCGGGATCCAAGCATAATAGGGAAGTTTGGTGGAATTTTATTTTCCAGTATGAGATTCGCAGCATTCTATAACAAACTATAGCAGGTGTGTCTATAACAAACGGCAAGCAACAAAAGAAACAAATTTAAAAGACGGAGCAATGTGTCTATCGGAAATCATGAGTGACGTAAGTGAAGGAACAGTAAAGAAATAGTGAATACATATAGTTATCCGTATTCACACACATATGAAAGAATCACGGTAACGTCGGCCTCGCTTGTACAATGGTGATGTAATAATTTTTATAAATAAGGGGATTCGTATCGTCGCTGACAAAGTTTCGATCCGGTTTGATCGAGGCAAATGGATTTCGCCGTGGTTCTAAGAGAACGTTCACCTGGATCAGGGAATTTATCCGAGTTATTTCCCAAAATATTTCTTCCTTGGTATAGGAGGTAACGACGACAGGAGCCGAGACTTTAGCAAATTCTCGTATCGTTTCCAGCCAAGTGTCTCTCTCCGCGAACCCAGTTTTGCGATAGAGACCAGGATTGAAAAGACAAATGAGGTCTGGCCCGGCGACACGTCCCGGCCCCGGCCCCGGCCACGGCCACGGCTCGTCGCGAACCAGCTCGTGATAAAGTCTCTCGGGTCGAAAGAGAACGTCAACCGCTCTGCCGGCAGATTTGCAGCCGGGGCACAATTTAACTTTCGACAAGAGCCTCGTTGGCACGTTACTCGGTAGCCGTAGCTCCGGGCCGACCAGCAGCAAGCGGAGCCGCTTCACGTTCGGCAGGAAATGAAGGAACAGCTTTTCCCAAACGGCCAAGTTTATTCCCTCGAATTGGAATTCTGCTCCGAGCACGTGTACGGTCCAATCGGTTTTACTTGACCACTCGGAGCAGCAGATTTGCATGGAATAAAGGACCGTTAAAGGGATGGTGGATTGATGAGACAGGATAGAGTACGTATAGCAATCCATTTCGCGATAATACGGGGAGTTCTGGTAAATTCGATGCATCAATCGATCGAAATCAACGTCCGGTGAAGCGACACATATCTCTCGACGGACGTTCGGAATTGTTGGATATACGCAGCCGTGCCTATACTGTAGGAACAAACATCTTCGTAGCACTCGAAATTCTCTACACCACTCCCGGTGTTGTTCGCCGTGATCCTCGCAGAAATATTCCATCGCGCAGTGCGCGCAACAGGTCAGGTGCTCGCGGTAACGACGACAAATTCGGCAAACACGAGGATATAGTACGATCTCTCTCTCCCATAACCTCAGCGGTCTGTCGATCTTGGACTCGAGAATCCGGAGCAATCGTAGCCTGTAGACACGGTACTGTTCCGCGTCTAGATGCTCGATCGATTCGTCGGAGAGCGATGTTGCAATGGACCAACGAATCTCCCTCAAGCCATCGCATATATCGCCATGTTCTAACAATCCGTGGGATCGGTGGTCCACCGAACAATAAGACACCATTTGGCAACGGTCGCAAAAGACTTGAGATTTTTTCAAACAAACGGCGCATAAGCTCGACACGAACACGAACCGCGGTTTAACATTCAATTCGATACTTTCCTCCTCCTCCTCCTCCTCCTCCTCCTCGACCGATGAATCTTTCGCTAAGGATGCTCGAACCAAAGGATAGATCAGCCGAGGCTCAACACCGATCACGTCTGTCTCTCGGTATTGCGGAATCGAAATTTCTTGCCTCTGAGACTGATCGTGCGCGTGGTCGTTGCCGTCAACCCCCTTGTCCTGGTCAATTAATTTATCATTCTCAGTGACCTCCCTTCTTCTTTCATCGGAAAACGTTAAAGCTTCGTGGCCGCGTTCATCCTTCATTGCCTTTATCCGTAAATTGGCCCTTCTGCTACGGGAGTTTTTACGACCCATGGTTTCTTGCGCTGCCAAAGCTCCAATAGATATCTACACCGTACGAATGTAAAAATAACCAACGATTATGCGTGCACTTTATATAATAGATAAGGTACTTGCCGTAGCTCTTGCACGTTGCAGACTTAAAGCAAGTTGTATCCGAAACTAGAGATGCACAAGACCAAAGCTTTCGAAAAACTTACCTTATTACTGCACCATGGCAGATGTACCGTAGATGTCGATAGAACAGAAATATTTAAGAAATATACATTTCCGTGTTTCTCACATAAGCGAATTTTAGTTAAAGAGACGGAAAATAGTATTGCCGGAAATTTGTTTTCCAGACGACGCGACGCCGCGGAATGTGAAAGGGCGAAATGCGATGAGTAGGCACTTAGGCACAGGAGCGCGATGCACATCAGTATCCCTGAAGCCCTCAGAGTCTATTGTCGAGATCAGAGCTCGTTCGTGCTTTCTGCTGGGCACAATGCCCATTGCCCAGACACAGGTATTTCAAGATGCGCGCCTCGGGTGCCTACGCGTCCCTTCCTCTCAGCAACTGCAATTCATCTAAGCCGATTAAACTCCACCGTCTCACCGACGCTATCCGCAACGAGTCAAGTGCTATGCTAGTGGATTTTTTTAAGGACCCTAAACCAACTCCCCTTTTCGATTACTCTCCCGTATGTCTATGTACCGTAACCAGGTTGGACAGAAAGCCGCATCATATGACGTAGTAGTAAGTAGGGAGTAGTAGCGGGCGAATCCTCGCATGTATACGACTTGTGCACACTGCACACCATGCGAGGATTCCCCCTCTGGTACCACCACGTCACATCAGGCGGTCTTCTGGCAAACCTGACTGCAACCAACTGCAACTGACTGTAATGCAGCGCTGTCCGGTGTAGGGGCCCCGCACTAGGGTGGCTCTTATTTTCGATTTTTCAATTTTCTTCACGGCACCCCCCAGAATAGTTCCAAATAATAAAGAAAAGTTTGCGTAAAGTTTGAACCCGATCGGATAGCGGGAAAATGTGCCCCTGGGCCCTTGAACGTTTAAATAATTATTTAAATTTTAACAGCTCACAGGCCGGTATTCACAAACGTGTCTTAAGATTAAGCAAATGCTTAAGCATTCGGCATCCTTTACTAGCTACTAGGGTTAGTAGAGGATGCCGCATGCTTAAGCATTTGCTTAATCTTAAGACACGTTTATGAATACCGGCCACAAAGTCGATTTTATCAAGAGACACGGTAGTGTCTCGCGCCAAGTATATATAGGTATATGCGCAGCGCGAGACACTCTGTGGCTATATTACGCCGAGACCCGCTATCAAGAACCCTGAGATTATCGAATCTCAATAACGGCTGATCCGATTAGATTTTGAATGGTCTTAATGCAGCGCCGTCCAACTTGCCTCTTGAGAGGCAAAAGCCGTCCCCCACCATCGTCTGCCGTTGCCATGGCGCACAGACGCGGCCGATTCAAAGTAACAGTGAACGTTGGCGTCGCACAGTGGGGCAAAACGCCCCGCGGCGATCAAAAATCTATAACTTTGGTTCTAGTTAAGATATTTTAATGTAACTGGCCGCATTTTAACCGCAAATTTACGGCCTTTAAGCTGTATTAATATAATTGATATTAACCCTCGGAGGCCCGTGCTGGTCCCGTGAATTTAGACTCATGTTTGCGAAAAGTGGGGCTACAGGCCAATTACAATACACATTATATTAACATTACTATATTTTATTGTAGTAAACCCAGTTTCTTAATATTTGCTATTGTGTTCATGCGATCGGTGCTCAAAATTTGCCAAAACCGCAAAAGTATCGCTTATCAAAAACTTTTATGTTTCCCACAGTTTTTATTCGCGATTCTGAAAATTTTTTCTTTGAGAGGTGCAATTTGAGTTAGTTACAAAGTTAATTACATAGCTATATATTCTATTAAGGCCATTCATTAGGGTAAAATGTTATTAACAAACATTTTTTAAATTTTAAAAAGTTGCAACCATATGCAATGAGTTTAACTGATATCATGTGAAAAAATGAACCTTTCTCTCTTAGAAACAAAAAGCATTAGGTGCTACTTTGTGCTACTTTCCAAGAAAATGGTAATTGAAGTAAAATCGACCTTACCTGCCTACACGATATTTGCGTCACACATCTAATAATTGAATCATTTCCTCCGGATATATCTTAATTACATCTTTTTTGCTTCTTATTCTTCGAAATGATGAGATATAAGGGTCCGAAGATATCAAGAGCATTAGGTCTTGATTCTGTGCACTTCGAGAAATTTTTCGACTGTTATGGTAACGGTAATATTTATATTCTTTATTTTTCGTTTCCTGCGCCTCTTCTGACAGCTCGCCAATTGGCAGTAAGTGGTGAAGAATGATATTTTTTCCATGCCTTAAAACCTTTTGTACTGTGGGCCTGAATCTGTGAGTATGCAGAGGATTTGGGAACACCAATGATGGCAACACTGCACGCAGATTTTTTGAATATCCCGATATAACATCAGCTATTACCGGAATAGATGTAGATATTTTAAAAAAATTTAGGACAATATGAAATGTTCTTTCTTGTGGTCTGCCAGTGAATGCTGAAAAATTCGGTGTATATGCAGAAGAAGCAGAAAAATTGTTAACAGAGAATTATCCTTGGCGAAAATTAACAGCCACAGTACATAAGGTTTTAAGGCATGGAAAAAATAATATTCTTCACCACTTACTGCCAATTGGCGAGCTGTCAGAAGAGGCGCAGGAAACGAAAAATAAATAATATAAATATTACCGTTACCATAACAGTCGAAAAATTTATCGAAGTGCACAGAATCAAGACCTAATGCTCTTGATATCTTCGGACCCTTATATCTCATCATTTCGAAGAATAAGAAGCAAAAAAGATGTAATTAAGATATATCCGGAGGAAATGATTCAATTATTAGATGTGTGACGCAAATATCGTGTAGGCAGGTAAAGTCGATTTTACTTCAATTACCATTTTCTTGGAAAGTAGCACAAAGTAGCACCTAATGCTTTTTGTTTCTAAGAGAGAAAGGTTCATTTTTTCACATGATATCAGTTAAACTCATTGCATATGGTTGCAACTTTTTAAAATTTAAAAAATGTTTGTTATTAACATTTTACCCTAATGAATGGCCTTAATAGAATATATAGCTATGTAATTAACTTTGTAACTAACTCAAATTGCACCTCTCAAAGAAAAAATTTTCAGAATCGCGAATAAAAACTGTGGGAAACATAAAAGTTTTTGATAAGCGATACTTTTGCGGTTTTGGCAAATTTTGAGCACCGATCGCATGAACACAATAGCAAATATTAAGAAACTGGGTTTACTACAATAAAATATAGTAATGTTAATATAATGTGTATTGTAATTGGCCTGTAGCCCCACTTTTCGCAAACATGAGTCTAAATTCACGGGACCAGCACGGGCCTCCGAGGGTTAATATCAATTATATTAATACAGCTTAAAGGCCGTAAATTTGCGGTTAAAATGCGCCCAGTTACATTAAAATATCTTAACTAGAACCAAAGTTATAGATTTTTGATCGCCGCGGGGCGTTTTGCCCCACTGTGCGTCGCGCGTGTCGTCTGAGCTTCCTTGCTACGGAAATGTCGCGGTCTCCTTTTCAGCGTCGCGCGGTTTCCTTGACGACAAGTCGCGCTACTCGAAAGGAAGGTTGGAAGGGGAAGTAGATGCGTGAGGAGCCCCTACGCTGGACAGCGCTGTCTTAAAGGGACCTTCCGGTCTAGAGCCCCAAAAAATAGGTGATTTTTAGGAATTAATTAAAGGAAAACTACTATATATAATTTAATGGGACTTTTTGCATTGTATTAAGGATGTCTTAAGTTATAGAAATATATTTTTTGTTTTATAATTAATTATTGCAGACGGCCCTGGGGAGTCGTTAAAGTCAAGGCGTAAAAAAATTGATCCAAATCGGTGGGACCTGTATCTCCAAAAGTTATTATCCGATTCGACTGAAACTTATTTTATTTTGAAGATTATACTTCTGGCTAGGGGGGGGGCTAGAAAAAATTAAAAAAATGACATTTTTTTTAGAAAATAACGACACTTGATGTTTGAAATCACTTTTCCCTGTACTTTTCGTCCTTTCAACGCCTTTGAAAATTATAAATTTTCAATTTTTTGTAATTTTTCGAGTTCCCCCCCTAGCCAGAAGTATATTCTTCAAAATAAAAAAAAGGTTCAGTCGAATCGGATAATAACTTTTGGAGATACAGCTCCCACCGTTTTGAGAACACTGTTTCGAGAAAAACGCGTTTAAAGGTTTACGTGAGCGCCGAGTGGCCGGTTGTTGCCCATGCATTTGCCGCTACTCAAATGCCTATAACTTCTGGAATTTTACGAATTTCAACAAATCCTTTTAAACACGTATTCCTAAAAGGTTGAACATTCGAAAAATGAAATAAAAAAAATCGACTTTTAGACCGGAAGGTCTCCTTAAAGGTTTACGTGAGCGCCGAGTGCCCGGTTGTTGCCCATGCATTTGCCGCTACTCAAATGCCTATAACTTCTGGAATTTTACGAATTTCAACAAATCCTTTTAAACACGTATTCCTAAAAGGTTGAACATTCGAAAAATGAAATAAAAAAAAATCGACTTTTAGACCGGAAGGTCCCCTTAATGGACCCCACAAAATTACCTTTTTTAAAAAAAGGTACAAAAAAGAGCGCCAAGTATATAACCCATTCAAAAAGAATCCCATTTAAAATCATTGTCGTAAATTAATATAAATTTATTAATCTGCTATATTTTTTAACTTTACAAATGTAATGATATACTATAATTGCGCCAATTATCACAATGACTATTTATACAAAGACAAAATGTATTAAATAATATTAAGCAGATATATTTTTATACAAATAAATATTTTAATACGAATAAATATTTTATTCAAAATACTTGGCGCTGCTCTCCGAATTGATGTTGCTAAACTGAATAAATATGTATAAATTGCATTAAAATCTTTTTCTTTCTTTCTTGTCTCAGTGGTGTCTTGTCTTGTTTTATATTTATTAACCAAGACAATTAACATTTTTTTCGGAGAGCAGCGCCAAGTATTTTGAATAAAATATTTATTCGTATTAAAATATTTATTTGTATAAAAATATATCTGCTTAATATTATTTAATACATTTTGTCTTTGTATAAATAGTCATTGTGATAATTGGCGCAATTATAGTATATCATTACATTTGTAAAGTTAAAAAATATAGCACATTAATAAATTTATATTAATTTACGACAATGATTTTAAATGGGATTTTTTTTTAATATACTTGGCGCTCGTTTTTGTACCTTTTTTTAAAAAAGGTAATTTTGTGGGGTATAATATCCTCCAAGTTATTAATTACATAAAAAAAATATGTCAAACAAAAGTTGTAGATCCAGACAAGGAGCATCTTCTATGTTGTATTATTTTTCTCGTGCGACAAACGGTTTTTGAAAAAAGTACGAAAAATTAAAGAAAAAATGTTTATTTTTCAAATTTTGAAAGTTCGAATCCTTCTCGAACACTTTTTATTTATGAAGGTGAAGAAAAAAATTGTAATTTTTATTTGCGAGGACTATTTTTTACACATTTAAGGCGGAGCACCTCATTCTAGGGGGTGCCGCGAAAAATATCTTGAAAAAATTTTCACCAAGGCTAAATAAGAGCCACTCTGCTTCCCCTTCCAACCGTGCTTTCGCGCATCGTGCCTGCATCGTCAAGGAAACCATGCGACGCGCGGCGCTAAACGGACGACCAAGAAAAAACGACCATGACAGGTTTACGCGGGAAACGATCGCATTATTTATACATACTTACCATACTTACATTACATATGTTAAGTTACCTTACTCTGCCGCGTCCGGCGCCTCTGCATCATGGTCGGGAGTTGGGGACCGCGTTTTGGGCAACGACGCTGTAACATGTAACCTTTCTTCATGCATTCTAGCGTTTAGACCTATCAATGATTACCCAATCGCTCCCTATGCACTATATGCTGTCTATATTTTCATAGTAGATGTTTCTCACGTTCCAAACCAATATCAGCAAGTTCGATTATGCATAATCATGATTACTGATATCGGACGGTTTTGAACCATCTTGATTCTCATTTTACACAAGTACATATAAATAAGTATGTACATAATACATATACCGTTTACCCAATTCGAAAACAATAGAAACACTAATTGTAAGTTGAATGATCGCGATTATTTCACCACTTCTTCTGGATACCTACATTACCTACCTACCCTATTCCAATTTTCTAACTGATAACTTTACTCTGGTGATTGGAAACGCCTTCACGTGGCTGAAAGATGAACAAAAGAAGGCGGAGGGAGACATTCGTCACATTTCCGATATCTCCGACATTTCCAAGTGGGTCGTGCAGTTTCGAGGTTAGGTTGTCCGCAGCCGGACACACCGCCGCGCCTCTCGGTCTGGCGATACGGTATATTTTCGTGCTGCCGCGGAAGATTTCTTCGTGAAACATTATATTAATTGGTAGAACAATTATTTCGTCCATGTCAAATGTTGTACGTTGAAAAAGAAACATTATATCACGTAATTACGAAGCGATCGGGTTTCTCGATTGTAAACACGGGCCATTTTAACCTGCAACGTCCTTGCCTCGGCAGAATTCCCTTCGAAACATCTTATTTGTTATTGTCCTTCTCCGTAATCAGGCAAATATACTTAGCACGTGGCATTAAATCTTAATTCGTGTAATTGATCAACTCCCTTCGATCGTCGTGTGCAATCGACCCAGATGCATACATACATATGTATGTACATTGTACCTAGCCTTCTGTAGAACACCACACATTCTGCCACAGATGGAAATGCTTTATTCGTTTCAGTTTACTCAACAACTAAGGATGCCATCCAACAATTCCATTCTTTCGTACGACCTATAGTCGTCCAACTGAATTTACCTGTCCATTGAAATCGTGTTGTTGATTTCGCGATGCACCGTACGTACATATGTATGTAGGTATGTACCGTATATACCATATCTTCCCCTAAATTGCTTTTTGCTTCCATCATTTTAATCTGTTCGACCGGTGGGCCTGCGAAAATACTTAATCGTTTACAATTATAAAGAGATCGTTTACGAAAATTACAGCGTAAGAGAACATTTTTGAATTTAAGTATCTACTTTGAACGCGAATGGTCGCGATCGAAGATATCGAAATCGGAATTGGAATCGAGATCGACATCGATCGTTAAGAGGGAGCCGGTGCGCGGCTAATCTCGCACCACCCGTCAAACTCGGCATAGAATCAAACGTTCTTTTACATTTTTACAAGATAGAAATCAATTGAATGTAGAAGTTGCGAGCAGGAACGCGTGTTTTTCAATGTATCGTTGGATTAGGTATCTATGCATAGTGTACACTGTACTTACTAATCCAACGTTCTTAGTCTAACTATTCTATGTACACACATAAGATGAAGATTGAAGGGGGGGTGCGATTGTCGAGAGTGATGAGGATTGACGAACAGCGCTCGACGATAGGAGTGCTCGAGGTGCTCGATGTACAGAAATCGGACAACAATCGCGTTCAAGTTGTTGTAATAATATACGAGTTGAGGTGTTTATCGAGATACCGGGGAATAGTTACACTCTGTTTGTTTACAGTCCGTCGCAGTCGGTGGTGTTTATCGGGAAGTGGTTCGGCGAAAATGAGAAATGCTAATATAAGAACAAGAGTGTGCTCAACCGACCTATCGAAAGTTCGGCAAAGGAAAGTAGAAAATAAATTTTCCACTGGTGAAATGGTCAAGTTAGGCAGCGATGAATCTCTCGGGTCTAGTATCGCCGATACCATCATAGAATCGGAAATGAAATCTGACGACGAAACAGAGAGCGACGAAGAACATGCGCGGCGACTCATACCATCGCCCGTAATTTGTCCAAGTTCCGTCAATGCTGCGAACAAATCCGTTACACGAAATGATCAATATAAACAAATCCAAGACGAGAATGTATGGTCCATATCCATACAACTCTTTATACCGTTTCTGTTAGCTGGTTTTGGCATGGTGGCCGCCAGCTTGTTATTGGATCTTGTACAGGTACGCGCAAACACCACGTTCCATGGAAATAATATAGGGTATTAGAGAAAAATCGTTATTATCGAATGCAACCGTCCCCCGGGCAATTTCCTGTTGCAGCATTGGCCTGTATATCGAGTGGTATCCGAAGTGTATATATTAGTGCCAGCGCTGCTCGGTTTAAAGGGCAACCTGGAAATGACATTGGCTTCCCGACTTTCGACTCACGCCAATCTCGGATACATGGATACGAGGAAACAGCAATGGACCTTAATCGTTGGAAATCTGGCGTTGATTCAATGCCAAGCTATGGTGGTAGGCTTAATGGCCTCCATGGCTGCTGTCGCTCTAGGCTGGATTCCAGAAGCGCAGTTCAACATTAATCATGCTCTCCTATTATGCGCCAGTGCCTTAGTTACAGCGTCTGTAGCCAGTTTTTTATTGGGTCTGGTAATGGTGGCTGTTATACTTTTATCCAAACGAATGAACATCAATCCAGATAACGTAGCCACGCCAATTGCCGCTTCCCTTGGAGATTTAACTACTTTAGCGCTTCTTTCAGGGGTCACTTCTCTGTTGTACAGAGCGATAGGTAAGCGGAGTAAACACATACCGATGGTAGCTCCATTCCGACCGAATATTCTCTGGCCAGCATCGTCTACCGACCCAGCGTCCTGTTACATTGTTAAATATTTCCAGATTACGCGCCCTGGATATCTCCCGCGTTGATAGCATTTCATATTCTTGCTACTCCGATCTGCGGTTACGTAGCAGCTAGAAATCCATTTACCAAGGAGATACTGGATTATGGCTGGGCGCCTGTAATATGCGCAATGTTAATTAGCAGGTTCCTGCCCCTTTTCTCATTCGTCGTTAAGAATGAATTATTTTATGCAACATTCGCTGGCTAAAAGCGTTGATTCGATCTGATTTCAGCGTGGGTGGTCTGATACTGGACTATACGATATCGAGTTACAAAGGCATAGCTGTATTTCAGTTAGTAATAAATGGTGTTGGCGGTAACTTGGTCGCTGTTCAAGCCAGCCGAATATCAACGTCGTTACACAAAGATCGGCGATTCGGTATACACGAAATACCGATCGTTCATTTTAGTCCATTCTATGCATTTTTTAACAAAGGTAAGTCGACCAAGGATAAGCACTGTACGTACAACATTAGGGTGGCTCTTATTTTCGATTTTTGAATTTTCTTCAGGGCACCCTGCAGAATAGTTCCAAATAATTAAAAAAAATTTCTGTGTAAAGTTTCAGCTCGATCGGATAACGGGAAAGGGTGCCCCTGGTGCGTTAAACATTTAAATCATTATTTAACAGCTCGCGAAGTCGATTTTATATAACGTCTTCCAAGTTATTGATTAAATGAAAAAATATGTTAAACAAAAGTTGTAGATCCGGACAAGGAGCATCTTTTTTTATGTATTACTATTTTTCGTGCGACAAACGGTTTTCGAGCAAAAACCGAAAAACTAAAAAAAAAACTTTTTGTTTTCAAATTTTGAAAGTTTAAGGGGGGTCACTCAAGTGAAAATGAACTACCAGTTATTTTACAGATAAAAAATTGAAAATATGTATTTCCATATTATTGTTTACGCTGAAATGAATTATGTAAGAATTAATACAGTGACATTTTTTTTTCAAAAATTTAAAAAAAAATTTCGAAAAAATTATTCGATTTTAAAATCCATACCCTTATCTCTGTAGTATTGTATACAAAGACTGCAGAAAAAATTTCAGCTCGAAAACTTCATTTTTGTCCGAGTTATAAAGTTTTTATGTTTCGGCGTAGTAACTAAAACGCTCCTGCTCCGTACGTTGGACCTTCTTCTTGCAATGCCTGTTCTCTTCGTGATTGTGCAGTTCGTATCATTTTTCTTGCACGTTTGAATCTTTCTGTTTATACCTGCGTACTCGTTCTTTGTGACGGTTTTAAACAATTTTCAATGATTGTTCGCTCAATTGCATTTGGTTGTCCTTGAATGCATGTAATATTCTTTTCGTCCATCCTTCATTATATTCAGTAACAGCTTCTGCGACTGCAGCTTCAACAAGATATTTGGAAGGAAAAATATCCTTTGGGCACTTACGCCATATCATGCTATGCAAACTTTCATTAGAATTTTGCCTAAGGCATTAGAGAACCATACGCGACGATATACCACGCAGTTTCGACGGATACGAAAGCACAACATTATAAATGTCCATCGGGTGAAGAATCATGGTGTTTCTACCAATCAGCAATTGCGAAAGGAAGAAAACCTGGTTCTCATGCTAAGAAAATAGGAACACCTATCAGAGAAAAATTACTAAGCGATGAAAAAATTGCTCCGTCGTTGTGCACAATGCCTTAGGCAAAATTCTAATGAAAGTTTGCATAGCATGATATGGCGTAAGTGCCCAAAGGATATTTTTCCTTCCAAATATCTTGTTGAAGCTGCAGTCGCAGAAGCTGTTACTGAATATAATGAAGGATGGACGAAAAGAATATTACATGCATTCAAGGACAACCAAATGCAATTGAGCGAACAATCATTGAAAATTGTTCAAAACCGTCACAAAGAACGAGTACGCAGGTATAAACAGAAAGATTCAAACGTGCAAGAAAAATGATACGAACTGCACAATCACGAAGAGAACAGGCATTGCAAGAAGAAGAAGGTCCAACGTACGGAGCAGGAGCGTTTTAGTTACTACGCCGAAACATAAAAACTTTATAACTCGGACAAAAATGAAGTTTTCGAGCTGAAATTTTGTCTGCAGTATTTGTATACAATACTACAGAGATAAGGGTATGGATTTTGAAATCGAATAATTTTTTCGAAATTTTTTTTTAAATTTTTGAAAAAAAATGTCACTGTATTAATTCTTACATAATTCATTTCAGCGTAAAAAATAATATGGAAAAACATATTTTCAATTTTTTATCTGTAAAATAACTGGTAGTTCATTTTCACTTGAGTGACCCCCCTTAAATGCTTCTAGAACGGTTTTTATTTATGAAGGTGAACAAAAAAAGGGAATTTTTATTTTCGAGGACTATTTTTTAAACATTTAAGGAGGAGGCATATACCGAAATATGCAAACAAGATAAAATTTTTTTTTCTTATTTTCAGTGTTTGATATGTGATGAATGTTTCCTGAAAAGGTGGGGTCGAAATTCGCAGAAATATCGGAGATATAGACATCAGATATGATCATTTTACCCGAAATCATGACGTCGAAATTCGCAAAAATATCGGAGATATAGACATCAGATATGATCATTTTACCCGAAATCATGACGTCTATATCTCCGATATTTTTGCGAATTTCGACCCCAACTTTTCAGGAAACATTCATCACATATCAAACACTGAAAATAAGAAGAAAATTTTTTTTTATCTTGTTTGCATATTTCGGTATATGCCCCCTCCTTAAATGTTTAAAAAATAGTCCTCGAAAATAAAAATTCAATTTTTTTTGTTCACCTTCATAAATAAAAACCGTTCTAGAAGCATTTAAACTTTCAAATTTTGAAAAAAAAAATTTTTTTTTAGTTTTTATTTTTTTTTTTCGAAAACCGTTTGTCGCACGAAAAATAGTAATAGAACAAAAAAGATGCTCCTTGTCCGGATCTACAGCTTTTGTTTGACATATTTTTTTATTTAATCAATAACTTGGAAGACGTTATATAAAATCGACTTCGCGAGCTGTTAAATAATGATTTAAATGTTTAACGGCCCAGGGGCACCCTTTCCCGTTACCCGATCGAGCTGAAACTTTACATAGATTTTTTTTAAATTATTTGGAACTATTCTGGAGGGTGCCCCGAAGAAAATCTTGAAAAAAAATTTTACCAAGAGTAAATAAGAGCCACCCTAGTACAACATAGACTGTGCTTTCTAAAGTATATCTGATAGCTGGCCATACTGGTGAATCGGTAATCGGTAATAGGTAATCAGTATGAACAACTTATAGGTGGACACGCACGAACTGCCAGAGTTCTATTAACAATGGTGATACCTGGTCATCTAATATTTGGTTATACCATCAGTTACCTCCAAGCCGGACACACTTCTTTCACTCCTATATTTATTATCGTTTATTTGACCGCCGCATTACTGCAGGTATTCGGCTAATCGTACCACAACGATAATGCTACATACTTAACAGAAAACCTTTTCAATACCTATTTAAAACGTCGCGTTTGCATTCTCGTTTGATGATTTAGGTGATTTTGTTGTTGTACATCGCTCAATTGATGGTCGTCTGGATGTGGACACGAGGAATGGATCCAGATAGTTCCGCGATACCATACTTGACAGCAGCAGGCGACCTACTAGGAACAGCACTCTTAGGAATCGCGTTCCATATACTCTATGCTATAGGCGATGGAGATTCAGACGTGGGTGATTGATATCTTTTATAGATTCTTATTCTCCTATGTGCTCAAAACCCGTGCGAAACAATTTCCATCGAAAACATTACCGAGTGTTAATGATGTTTCGTAATTCTCGATACAATTGCAAACATTTTATGCTTTACGGTACCTACCTGTTTATTCACAACTTTCCTATCGCAGAGATGCAACGGTTGCGTGCCCGTTTTTATATTTCAAGAAGGTTTTTTTTCCACGCACGCGGCGCGAAATTTATTCGGGAACTCATTTACTCTCCTATGTTTCTTCTCTTCCAATTTTCTTTTACCCTTCTCCTCCTCCTCCTCCTACCACTTCTTATACCTCTTTTTTCTTCTGTTCATTTCTCTCTACCCTTTCCTCTTCCACTTTCTCTTGTTTGTTATGTTACATGGATTCCATCGAGGCCTTCTCGACAAAGAAACGAAGCCACGAGGGAAGGACAGTTAGAATGAGATTTTCAAGTCTTACAGTCATTTTGATGTCGATCACCAGTCGATTGTCACACAGATGCTACGTTTGCGAGCGAGAGAGTGGCCCACGTAATCGAATCGGATTTTCCATCTTTCGACGTAGTCTACCTGCGTACATCGTGCACACATGTAAAAACATACGTATTTGAACATACGTACAAATATTTTTTACTGAAAGAAAATTTATCTACGGAGCGAAATAAAGTCGGCGTGTTTCAAAATATTTTTTAGTCCGTGCCTTTTTCGTGTTTGTTGCGCGTTCAATGAACGTATCCAGTATAGAATATAGAAACCTGAGGACGTACGTGTACATACATCGTTTCGGCAGGAAACTCTTGTCAAGGGCCGTACTACCATAGGACCAGACGGACACCGGCGTAGGTAGGTCAGACAAATAGACTGCTACATGGACCGAGTTAAAGTCGGTTGCGCTTGATCTTTCGTGCTGTTGGTGACGACGACTACGACAATTATGATGATGATGATGATGATGATGATGGTAATGGTGATGGTGATGATAATGATGATCGTGATGATAATAATGATGATGATGACGACGACGATGATGATGATAACGATGATGATGATGATGATTGTGCTGGTGGTGGTGGGGTGGTGGTGTCTTTATTTCGTACTATATCATATGGCTAAGTTAGGAGTAGGGCATAAAGGTTCGTAAGTGTAATCGCGTAAGCGAAGCATATCACTCGTCGTGTGCGTTTAACACTACATACGCATGGCGAGGCGAACATGTGTACATACACGACGGCTCAACGATTCGACACGCACAATGTACAATATAGAAACGAAACGACCAAGTTGTGTGGTCGAGAGGCACATCAGCCTGTCTCCGTCAATGAAATAGTTAGATCTGTCAGTGCCAAGCCAACTATCGCTTCGCTCTCGGTGGAGCCTTTTAGATTTTCCTATCGCGTTGCTCGATCGAGGTTTTTTTTTTTCAAAGTTTTCTCGCGCTTTGCTCCCTATCAATCTGCCGAAACTGGTCGCTTTCGAGACGAAAGGGAGAAAGTATCGCGAATTCTGTCTAAATTTATTACTGATTGCCTTTCTATTCTGGCTTTTATATCGGTTTCGCTTGATTTCGGACGCGTCACGGTGGAAGAAATACAAATTCAACGAGGTAATCGTGATCCTTGGGTCTATTTGGTTTTTTTTCTGTGCCCCCCCCCCCCCCCCAGCCCAGCCCCTAGCCTCCGTTTCTCCGTTTATTCTCCGCCAGCTACGAAATACAAACGGGGATAACTAACGAGCAGAGATGCCGTTCATCGGCGTAGATCGCGTTCACTTTTAACCGAAATTAAGTAGTCAGAAAAAGGACAGCTGGACAGCTGTCCAAGCAGCATATTTTCCCGCTGACACAACCGATTTGCCATGGGAGTCGATATCTCGTGAAATCTGTTAAAGAACATTCCGCACGTCCCCTTGGCTGTTTATCGCTCCGCCACACGCTACGATTCTGTGTAAGTACAAGTATAATTACGATATAATCTGTATGCTGCTTTGGCTTTCTTTATTATGCGAATCCCGTACGCCGTACTGTACTCTATCGCAGGATATGGAGCACGAGACACGAGGATAGTATGGGGACAAGGAAACGGAACTGTTCGTTTTCCATGGTAAACGAAAGGGATGTGTCGGAGAGTGCGCTTCGCGGGTCACGGGAACCAAGCATCAAAACGTATGTTAAGTTATTGCTCCTCATGGTCGAACTTAAACACGTGGAGTAATTTATCAATTTGTGAATATGTTACGGAAGTGCTTCGTACTCGCGCGCCGCGACACGTTAAACGACAATGTTTGCAAATGCCAATGCGTGGATATCGCGGGCCACGTTTGATTTTCCATCTTGGAAATTCTCTTTCTCTTCCTTTCTCTTCCCCTGTCTTCTTTCCTGGCATTGCTGTGATCGCTAAACAACTGTGCGCGCGATTGATATTTGGTCTGAGAAATATCGCTGGATTCGTTGATCATGGAGTCGCGCGTCGCGAGGTAGTCGAAGCTCAATGCCAAAGCAAAACACTCGATTTGTAGATTAATTAGAAAAAGAGCTTACGTAATTGATCTTTTGAAAAGTAAATAAAGATACATGAAATGATAGATGTACAAATCAGTGCTAATACGATTCTTACGTTAGGTTGGACCAGTGGGTTGCAATTCACAATGTCCTACTGTAAGATTGTAACCAGTGAATCGCTCTGCGTCGAGTACGAGTACATACCTGTACTTACTTATCAACAGATAATCCTCGGATCCACGATTTTTGGTAGTGGTGAAGTTGCTGCGGCGCGCGCATACATATGTATGTACCCTATGTTGCTCATTATTCGTCAAACATGATTCCGCGTAGAACAGGGTTCGATATTTTTTTTTTCAAGATACTATCGCGATTAGCATTCGTTCTGCGATTCGCGCATCACCGGTTAGCCAATTGAGCAAAAGGGAATCGGCTGTAAGAGATTAGATCTAAAATAGATTGGAGAAGCGATTGTTTGCCCAAAGGTCGATTAAACGAGGGGCCAGCGCAGTGGTACATATGCACGTACATAGACTTAGGCTCGGCTAGGCTGGCAAGGAGACGAGCAGGTAGTATTGTAGTATAGGTAGTAGTTGCATAGACATTAAGTTGGACAAGTAAGTTGGTAAAGCGAGAAGGCAGACAGCAAGCCATCAGGCGGACAAGCAGGTCTTATTTGGAGTGACGATCGATAAATTCGCGCTTGCTCTGTTTAACGTGTGTTCCCGGCAAATGTCCTGAGCGAGTTTTAAGGAGACAAGCGTGATGCACGGTCGAGATCAGTCGCGATGTAACCATAGCGTGAAACGGTCTTCAGGCCTTCTAGCCTTATACCTCACACATACCCTACGTACCCTACATACCGCCAAATGCGTGACGACGGTTGATTTTCCTTTTTGCCAGGACCGGTGCAATTTTGAGAACAACATCGGAGGCCAGCACTTTCGAGTCTATGAATTCAGTCAAGATTCAGTACACTATCGAGCATCCGTTTACAAAAAAGCAGGTATGACGTATCCTCACTCAACTACATAACTTACAATTAGTTTCCAAATAGCGAGCATGCATTCTTTTTACCTGACACTCTATCCCTAAATTCGGCGCGGCGTGTCTTGTCCTCGCTACGATTAGAGCATATCTCATACGTAAACAGCTGGGACGTGTATCAACAACCACCTTGTAAATGCATTATCTCTATAAACTATATACCTCCTCCACCACAAAATACTACACTCGTTTATCCCGAGACATTCAAAATTAAATTGCCTGCAACACTACGCGGATCTAGCTTTGGTCGATTCCTTTTCATTTCGATTGTCTACGAGCGGTCGGTACCTAACAGATGCTAAGTGAACCTAGAATCGCTGAAAGCCATTGTCAGTGATACATGATTGTGTCAATGATGACTACGTTCTTGTCGGATCCAAAGTGGACGAAACAGTGGGTTAGGCTGGTCCGATGGAACAATCGCTGCTCCCTGCGAAATTCATAGCGATAAAGATAGGTAGCTAATGAGCAATCACCTACGCGATAAGCGGCACGGATAGTTGTAATTAACGAAACAAGTGAGGATAAGAAATGTGAGGTGAAAATAACGGTCAACGGTGAGACGTAGATGTTGGTGTTACGATACCGAAAGTCCCGCGACGTTTAAAGTTCTGATGCGAGTTACAGTGGTTTCGAGTGAACCAAACTACTTAGAGATAGCGTCCCTCGCTGGTTACGTAATTTGCTCGAATTTTTGCTTGTTCTGAAATACAACGACGAAGACAACGAACGAACATTTAGACAAGCGTTATCATTCTCAAAGGAGAATGGCTATATATCCGTGGCAGCGAGTGGCACGAGGTCCTCAGTAGAAGATGATAGAGGACCAGGAACATCAACATCCTGTACGACTGCCTCCTGACAAGCCCACCCATATCGATGCCATAGGAGTGAAATTTGAAAAGTACGTTCAATCACATGCTATCCAATCAATTTTCAATCTGAGATCTAACGCGAGTTTCACGTGCCCCGAATGCAAAGTTGTAAAGTAGCGCGCGCTAAAGGAAACTGACAACAGCGTAGTTACCTACGCCTCTTTCACCATTTCTTACAATTCCACGTAACCAGGAGTGCCATTTCTTTAAGTAGTAGCTAAACTGTTTTTATTGTCGCATGCATAAACATGAGTACCCTTATCGTTTTGTTGACAGTGATCAATGTAAAGAGCCTCTGCTTTCGGAAAAGCAAAGTTCCCACAGGATAACGTCGGGAAACCTCCGTTTGCGTGCTACCTCGGGATTACCATCCGGGAACGCAGTGATGGGCACAACTTTGGCCACGGACGCGACTATGGTCGTCGTCACGTGTGCGGGAACGGGAACGGGAACGGACGCCGCTAACGCATGCATAGACTCTACCGTCGGGGTTAATATCGCCACCGTCACCACCGTCACCAGCAACACCACAACAATCGTCCCCGCCGTCGCGACAAACGTGGCTAATAATTCGATGGAAGTAGATTGCGCCCAAGTACCCATGTTTGAGGATGCAACCGCCGACAGCGGTCGTCTTCCCGACGTTGTTGCTCAGAGCAAACTTTATGGCGCCGTTGAGGATGAACCTCTCGAATCCTACCTGGCGATTACCATTCAAGTTTTTATACCGTTTCTTATCGCCGGCCTTGGCATGGTGGGAGCTGGATTAGTTCTGGATTCGGTTCAAGTACGAGCACCCATCATTTCCATTTATTTGCTCTCTATTCTTCTCCTTTTCATAACCGATCCTTTCGCCCCGGCGTGTATTATCCACCGTTTACCGTTCCCTCACTTTTTTCTCCGCAGCACTGGGTCGTGTTCGAGAAAGTGAGCGAGCTGATAATTCTGGTCCCGGCATTGTTAGGTCTAAAGGGCAATTTGGAAATGACTCTCGCATCGCGTCTCTCCACTCAAGCGAATCTCGGACACATGGACACGCCGAAGGAGCAATGGTACATGATCGTCGGAAATCTCGTCCTAATTCAAGTGAGTCGGATACGCAGCTTTTTACTTTTTACTCTACTTTCCATACCGGATCTCTTACAGCTTACTCTTTCTGCTTTCTGCCCCACTCCATTAAACCTCTTTCCGTCCTTTTGTTTCCTCGTTTTCGTTCGTTTCAACCATAGATGCCCATTGCCCGAACTAAGCTAGTTGCCAGCTAGTTTACCCCTGATAAAGTAAGGCCCGTAAGCACTAATCAGCCATTTCTGCCGATTAGAATTACGCTCTCGTCGTTTGCCCAATATGTTGGTTAAAATTGTTCAAAGTCAGAGAGCCTTTCAGTGCAAGATATGCGACTCGCGGACGCCTTATCATTGGCGCCACGATTTTATTTGATTACACTTTCGGCGCGTCAACGGTAAACGGCCTTCGCGAATAAGCGTCACGTTTGCTGTCTCGTCGATCGACACGTCGACAAGTAGGTCCCTACAATGTACATATCTATGTATAACTACATGGTATAAATTAATATTCTTGACGAGTTTGCGGAAGAGAAACAAATCTCATTCCGTAGACATATACCGTATACATTAGGGTGGCTCTTATTTACTCTTGGTAAAAATTTTTTTCAATATTTTCTTCGGGGCACCCTCCACAATAGTTCCAAATAATTAAAAAAAAATCTGTGTAAAGTTTCAGCTCGATCGGATAACGGGAAAGGGTGCCCCTGGGCCGTTAAACATTTAAATCATTATTTAACAGCTCGCGAAGTCGATTTTATATAACGTCTTCCAAGTTAATGATTAAATAAAAAAATATGCCAAACAAAAGTTGTAGTTCCGGACAAGGAGCATCTTTTTTGGTGTATTACTATTTTTCGTGCGACAAACGGTTTTCGAAAAAATCCGAAAAACTAAAAAAAAAACTTTTTTTTTTCAAATTTTGAAAGTTTAAATGCTTCTAGAACGCTTATTATTTATGAAGGTGAACAAAAAAAATGGAATTTTTATTTTCGAGGACTATTTTTTAAACTTTTAAGGGGGGGCATATGCCGAAATATGCAAAGATAAAAAAAAAATTTCATCTTATTTTCAGTGTTTGATATGTGATGAATGTTTCCTGAAAAGTTGGGGTCGAAATTCGCAAAAAATATCGGAGATATAGACGTCAGAAGTGAGGTATTTAAATGCATTTTTCTGGATATCACGATTTTCTAGCATGTTACCCACGATTACTCGAATACGATTTACTTCAAATTTTGCATGGCTATATGAAACACTGTTACTCAGTTTTGTGACGGCGTGGATATTTTATTTGATTCATAGTTTCTTTTTTATTGCCTAAAAAGTGCAAGATTTCATGTCCGACTTTTTTTCAAATTTTGAAAATTTACATGTATATCGAACATTTCTTATTTATGAAGACTGAAAGAAATGTGTATTTTTCATTTTCAACCCTAAAGGTTAATGCTGTTACGTCTCTGCCACCAATGAGCATACTTGACTTCTAATGCGTATATCTCCGATATTTTTGCGAATTTCGACCCCAACTTTTCAGGAAACATTCATCACATATCAAACACTGAAAATGAGAAGAAATTTTTTTTTATCTTGTTTGCATATTTCGCTATATGCCCCCCCCCCTTAAATGTTTAAAAAATAGTCCTCGAAAATAAAAATTCCATTTTTTTGTTCACCTTCATAAATAAAAAGCGTTCTAGAAGCATTTAAACTTTCAAAATTTGAAAAAAAAAAGTTTTTTTCTAGTTTTTCGGATTTTTTTCGAAAACCGTTTGTCGCACGAAAAATAGTAATACACCAAAAAAGATGCTCCTTGTCCGGAACTACAACTTTCGTTTGGCATATTTTTTTATTTAATCAATAACTTGGAAGACGTTATATAAAATCGACTTCGCGAGCTGTTAAATAATGATTTAAATGTTTAACGGCCCAGGGGCACCCTTTCCCGTTATCCGATCGAGCTGAAACTTTACACAGATTTTTTTTTAATTATTTGGAACCATTGTGGAGGGTGCCCCGAAGAAAATTCAAAAATCGAAAATAAGAGCCACCCTAGTATACATATACTAGCTATACCTCTATGGAATTTGCGAATTGCGGAAAAAACACCTTTCCTGGTTTCTTTCCAACTTTTAACGGTTTTAAGAAACAGACAAAATTTTCCCTCCTCCATACTTTAATTTTTATAATTTTTTAATTCTTTCATTATTTGTGCCTTTCTCTCTATTTCTTCCTTTCTTTCTTTCTTTCTTTCTTTCTTTCTGTACTCTTTCGTCCGTGTTTCTCGTTGTCTTTGCTGTTTAGTTGTACGTTTATGTAAAGAACGTCAGTTCGTGTTGGCAGTGCCAAGCGATAGTGGTTGGATTTCTGGGCTCCGTGGTGGCGATCGCAATGGGGGCGTTCCGAAGCGGTGGATCCATTTCGTTGGATCACGCGTACTTGTTGTGCGCGAGCAGTTTGGTTACCGCGTCACTGGCATCCTTCGTCCTCGGCTTGATAACTGCCGGTGTAATTGTTTTCTCACGACATTGCCACATAAACCCGGACAATGTTGCAACACCGATAGCCGCGAGTCTCGGTGACATTACCTCCTTAGCCTTGCTCTCTTGGAGTTCCACGATTCTTTATGAATCGATAAACAAACAAGATTGGGTCGCGCCCCTCGTGATCGCCTGTTACGTTCTGGTTACACCGCTCTGGGTATGGATCGCCAAAAGGAACAAATACACCAACAACGTCCTTTACTCCGGATGGACTCCTGTCATGATCGCTATGCTGATAAGCAGGTGAGCGATTCTCGATTAGGCCCGATTTCCCCTAAATGGCGCATAATCGTTTGTCCTTGGCCACAACAGTTGCGGCGGTCTAATACTGGAATTCATGGTATCGCGATTCGAAAACTTGACCGTTTTCCAACCGGTGATCAATGGTGTCGGTGGAAATTTAGTAGCCGTTCAAGCAAGCAGAATATCCACAGCTCTTCACAAGCAAGCAGAGTTCGGGACGCTTCTGATACCGCCGGGTCACACGCATCCCGTTATCTTCATTACACCTATTGCTAACTTTTTCGGCAAAGGTAAACGCGCCACCTAGGCACCTATACACTCGTTACCTACACACCAGTCGGTGTCCAGTCGGTCCAACTAAATTCCTTTCATCTCCTTCGTAGGTATGCACGCGAGAACTACCAGAGTTTTAATGGCGATGGTTATACCGGGTCACATAATTTTCATTTACTTGATTAATTACATGAAGGATGGCAACACCTCGCTGACGCCCCTCTTCGTTTTCGTTTACTTGTGCGCCTCCATGCTACAAGTTGCTGCACTCCTCTACATAGCCTACATAATGATACATTGGATGTGGAAGCGGAAAATCGATCCTGACAATTCAGCGATACCATATTTGACAGCAATGGGAGACCTGCTTGGCATCAGTTTACTCGCGATTGCCTTTCAGTTTCTCTATCTAGTCGGAGATCAAGACTCCGATCGAACGATCGCTCCGTGAATGCTCACTTGGATCGATTTATAGATCTATTTCGCGGCCATTCGTCATCCCTTCCTGCAGTTCTTCTTGCGAGGCGACAACCATCGCCGCCATGTTGTTGTTAATGCCGTTGTTGTTGTTGTTGTTATTAGTTTCTCTTTCTTTACGACGAGACGAGCCGAGACGAGACAAGTCGAACCTCTTCTCCATTCAACCTTTAGTTCCGACGTTGCTGATTCAAGGCTGACCACCATCAACAACCTTGTATTGCATTTCCACGAAAATCGAGGAATAGGAAAACTAAACACCGCCACGTATACCGTCGCCCGTTCGAAACGTTTAAATAGCCGAATCGACCTGAAATCATCTCCGCTTAACTAGATTTCGTTCGGCTGAACGCCTCGATCGACGCAACGGCCACCGATACGCTACATAAGTACATACGCCTCTTTGGATCGTCATCTCACATCTCGTCTTTCACATTCTGTGCTGCAATAACGCCGCGATCCAACTCCTCGATCTAGTCATCAAGACAACAACCCACGATTATAATTGGTCACGAGTTCTAAAACTGCACTCTAGTCGTAATAATTTCAAAACGAGTGGCGTGGTGGCCAGAGACATACTAGTACGTATGTAGTCATATGTAGTATATACCGAGAAACTGCATTCCGCCAAAACCGAAGAAAGAAAAAAAGCATCGCCTCGTTTCAGCGAAAACTTGCTTTGCATCAGGCATTGATAAGACAACACGATTTGTGTTATGAGAACTAAACAAACTATGCGTAGTTATAATTCGTAACGTTACGATGCGTATGTGTCTTCGAACAGTTGCCTTCGTACACGATGGAGATTAGATAAATTATTTAGATACACTGTAACGATCGTGCGAGCTATTTTTTCATGCTTTCCAAGATTCGCCACCTTATGCGGCTCTCCTTGCGGTACCTAATACATACGTATGTGCCTGCCTGTACCTAATCCCTCCACCTCCCGCTCACCTGTCGATCTACAAACGCGTTCTTCATCTTTTAGCCAGGCCAAGTCGATACGTCGGCGCGTCGTGCGTGACTAATTGTAAATAGTATGTTATCGCGACTGTTGTATCTCGTTGCACTGCAAGTCTTCCAACCAAGTTAGAAGCTGCATACTGCACGTATGTACATAAGTACAAGCCGAGATCAACGAGGCCGTTGTGAATACAATCGTTTCTTACATGCTCCAGCGATTATGTAATGTCATTTATAATTAATTTAAAATCATCTCGAGGAAAGCAAACGTCTTGGGATTAATTGTTCCAAACACAACGGTCATATCGTGCTTCTTTCAAATACCAAATGATTTTCGAAATACATACATGTGCCATTCAGTTGGGTATGCAGAATTAACAAAATCGTTTTTTATCCACTTGGCCTGTTCATCACTTCCTTAAATACGAACGCGACGAAGCTCATTAAAAGTATGTACACAGCTAACACAGCACGTCGGAGATCATATTAGATATCTCGCAACGAGAGTCGCAATTACGTGCTCTATAGGGTAGAAATTTCCTCTAGAATTATCGAACGAACACACGTTACACTACGGCGCGAGCTTACTACCAGGCTATAAATGAATGTCTGACAATAATGTTTCATTCAAGGGGGCAGATAGACTATTTTTTATGCAACATGAGAGAGTTAAACGGTCTCTTTTACATGAATAAGCACAGATTCGCAAGATTTCCTACCTTAGGGAAGAAAGTCGACGGGAAATATTTCACTGTTTCATTACCGATACCTATATGAAATTTATTTAAATTGCGTACAGACACGTGCCAACGATCGCGTTATGATACAAATCCAAAATATCTCCTTTCGATTTTTTCTTCTATCTTGCGTGATCAAGAAGTTAATGATTGGGGGGGGGGGGGGAGCGCGCGTTAGTAGAGAGTTAAAGTAAAAGTCGTATTACGAATTACGATGACACGCGACTCGCGCCAAGTAATAACAACCGTTACAGGTGAGAAAAACCAGCTTTGATCCCAGTTCAATCGAACGAATCACAAAGACAACTGTTGATCTGGTTGTTCATCTCCAAACAGGAAAGTAATGATTGAGGACGTGCTGTTGATACAAAGAGACTGGACGCACATTTGAATGAACGAAATATCAATGTAGTTTTATATAATAAAATGATAAAACTGATAACATATGCGTTCCTGAACCTCCTTTTCTCACCCTACAGCAATTATTTGAAAAAGGTCTTATATCTGTCGTAAGGAATTAACGGTTACCAGAAAGGGTAAGTATCCGGACTGTATTGAAACTGCAGAACTTACAAAATATTCGAGTTCTGTTTATTGCGACACTTTTAATCTCCAAAAATAAATTTACATCTCGTGCAATTTTAGAAATAATCGAAGAAACACACAACGCAGGTACCCCTATATACCGTTATATATATATATATATATATATATATATATATATATATATATATAATAATAATAATAATAAATATATATACTTTTATATATATATATATATATATATATATATATATATATGTATATAACAATTCAAGTCTAAAGCGCAGCGATAACGAAACCTTATAAAAGTACGAATTGGGCACGATCGATGCGATGAATTATTTGATAACGAATGAATGAAAGCATCTGTTATCGTCGAACCGTGAATCTATGTCGAAAATGAACAGTGTTTCTACGATTACCTTGTCACATGTGTATCACATATTTATACATGAAAAGCTATAATACAATACATACGGTAATTTGAAAGAGGGGGCTGTCAGTGGTTCGCAAAACGCAAAAACAAACTGTACAGTGCGTTTTGGTGATCGTTCCGGTGGACCACGTACGCGCGGTGAAAAAGCTACCCCATCTTATCGTTAAACGCTTTCCTAGCGGAGAAGAAGGCGGGAGAGGTGTCCGTCGCCTGTGGTTCCCGTCAAGTTGGAAGGCGCTTAGGAAAGGGCACTATCTCTGCCAAGCGTACGTGGCCGTCTGGAACGATTCATTGGGGCGCAATGTACATTATTCAGTCTGACAATGTGATCGTGGCTTTTTCTTTACTGTAATTTCGCTTCTTCCTTCGCTTTCCAAAGTATCAACTCCATACAAGCAACGGCGTCCTCTTTACTGTCGTGTCCACCGACTGCAATGCCATTAAAGATCGGTTAGAAATACGCTACCTCTCCAAGAGAGTAAACTCGTAATAACGTGCCGTTGGTGCGGCACGATAAAGTCCGACAAGATACAACTAGGGCTGGGACTATTCGAATAATTTACTATTCGAATATTTTACAAGTATCCGAATGCTACGAATAAACTTCGAATATTTCAGTATTCGAATGTTATTATTCGAATATTATGGTGTGAATTATAAATCAAGTTCTTTAGGTTCATTTTTTTAGAAGCATTTATTTAATTTCAGTTGTGAGTTCGTTAGTTTGTCAGGGTGAAATCTTGTAAGCTAATTTTCACCCACTTCAACATATCCGATCGGCTTGAAACTTTGCACACATATGCAATTCCGATGACAATACAATATTTTCACTAAAAAGCATGAAATACTTTATGGTGAAATTTTTTTTAAAAAACAAGCTTTTATCAAAATGTACTAAAAAGGAACCAATTATTTTGATACCGGCCGAAATGACGGCCTGAGGAGAATTCCCTCATAGGGTGGATGTACCAGTAAATGAACACGTACCAGTGAATGAACATTTTATATTAAAATGAGTAAAATAAGTTATTAAAATAAGCAACTAATTAATTAGAGACTTCTTTCAATTTCTTGCTTCATATCCAAACAATTTTTGCAGCACGTGGAATCAATCGCGCTGCAAACATAATTTTATGAAAGAGTTCATTCATTAGTCTTAAGTGTTCATTTATTGGTGCGTTTACCGTATAACTAATTATAAAATAATAAAAATAAAAAGTACCAATAAATGAACACTTAAGGCTAATGAATGAACACTTTTATAAAATTATGTTTGCAGCGCGATTGATTCCACGTGCTGCAAAAATTGTTTGGATATGAAGCAAGAAATTAAAAGAAGTCTCTAATTATTTAGTTGCTTATTTTAATAACTTATTTTACTCATTTTAATATAAAATGTCCATTCACTGGTACGTGTTCATTTACTGGTACATCCACCCTATGAGGGAATTCTTCTCAGGCAGTCAGATCGGCCGGTATCAAAATTATTGGTTCCTTTTTAGTACATTTTAATAAAAGCATGTTTTTAAAAAAAATTTCATCATAAAGTATTTCATGCTTTTTAGTGAAAATATTGTATTGTCATCGGAAACACATGTGTGCAAAGTTTCAAGCCGATCGGATATGTTGAAGTGGGTCAAAATTAGCTTACAATATTTCACCCTGACAAACTAACGAACTCACAACTGAAACTAAATAAAAGCTTGTAAAAAAATGAATCTAAAGAACTTGATTTATAATTCACACCATACTATTCGAATACTTAAATATTCGAATAGTATACGAATACTTAAATATTCGAATAGTATTCGAATACTTGGATATTCGAATTATATTCGCCAAATAATTGAGCAACTGAAGTATTCGAATATTCGAATACCGAAAATTCGACAAATAGTCCCAGCCCTAGATACAACACTGTCAACTACAAGTCATTCGTATTTAACTGACCATCGTTTTGAATGATCTTCCTCAGGTATTCGGAACAAAGATTCTTCAAAGCTCTTTTTTGTGGATATCCGTTTTTGTGAGGAAACATTATGCTTGTGTCGACGACGGTGTCGTGCAGAAGTCTCAAAGCTTTGAAATCACTCTCAAGGCTGTGACCCACTAATATGGTTTTTTCCGAGAACATAGTTAGCAGCGTAGCCTGAACATCCAATAATGTGGTCGTCACATCTTTCATGCTTTCTTCCGTGATCCCGGAAAACCTATACGCAATCGACCATAACGGATAACCTACAGTTACTTCTGTTGCATGCGTATGAAAGGGAGGGGAGAGAGCGCCTCTCGATACTCATTACCTTGTATTATAATCGATTACAGGATTTTGTGGTTTCACCAACGTTTCGTACACGACGCTACAGTCTTCGTCGATGACAGTTATCCTAGTTAATTCTAAGCCTTGCGTTGTGTAACTCATTTCACAGTCGAGTGCGTAAACTCCTTGTTCCTCGACTGGCGTATCTTAACAACGAGAGAACATAGGGGAGTTTGAATAAAGGAGATGATTAAAGAGCAAACGTGAAATTAACAGAGAACGTGGGATGATGAGTTGACGAAATACCTTTCGGAAAGGTTTTCACATAACCACGAAGATTTTCGTAATCGATGTACTCCCAAACGTGCGCCTTCGCATCGCAACAACCAGATGCAGAACCATATTGTTGGCAACAACTGTACTTGCCCTCTCCTCTAATCGTGAATTTTCTACCCCAATGGTATATACAGTTCTGTGGCCGCAACGCCAAACCTTGCTTGTCTATCATATAAGGTTGGCCGCACCGACCGCAAATTCTCTCATTAGGCACTTTCGACAGGACATTCTGATTCCGCGAATTTATCACGTAGATTTTGGCACGGCCCTGCAATTCAAACAAATCAAACGATATTAAGAATGAAGCAAATTCATTTCCTTCGCGCTTTTCATTCACCGTTTTTTACCTTCTGACCGTCTGGATGCGAACGAGGAAATCCGTTATCTCGAAGTTGTTGTTCCGTCATTATCCATTTCTTTAACATACCATAGAGCATCGCTCCTCTGAACTCTGTAACGGATCTCTTTGTTTTAAGAACGCTCCAGGATCCTTTTGCTTTTCCAGCAAGTACCGCCTCATGAGACACCGTACTGCTACCCGATGTTGTCGCTAGATTACTTTCTATCGACAGACTTTGATCAACTTCTTTTCTCAGTCTGTGCGCGGCAAGCATACAAGAATTTTTGTAAACGGCCAATGCTTTGCATCTTTCGTGACAAGCGTACTCCTCTTTAACCGCGCGCTGTGCCGCATCTTCAGCGTTCGTATAAATTTGTACGCATACGTCGTGCATCATATTCACATAATACTGACGAACGTTCAAGGGAAACTTTTGCGTGGTCACTTGCAACGGTTCGGGTCGTATTAGCTGAGGTACCTGATACGTAAAAACTGTTTGTACCGCATAGCAATCACGGGTAATTTATCCTACAATACCTACTCACCATTTGAGGAACGTGGGCGACGCGTACACCGCTCTTCGCGGTTTGCGCGGCTGTTTTGTAATTGTCCGTTTCTTTCGTTTCTATCGTTTTCCCAACATTCTCTGTCATCCTTTTCTTCTCTATCGCTAAAGATTTTGCGTACGGCACATGGGCGATTCTAATACGACCTGTGATAAATGTTGGCAAAGAAATAATTATTCACGAACGCACGCGCGCGCGCGCCCGCACCCTCTCGATTTATTTACCATTTCCATTTAATTTCAATTCACTATTGCACGCAGCTCCTGTTGCTTGAACGTGGCTTCGGCGTACATCCTTGGAGACACTAGTACCTGCTGAAACTGTTTTTTCTGCTACAGCATTTCTCATTAAACGCCACCTCTCATACATTTTCTGTTGTGGATTTATAGACTTTTTCGACTGTTGATTGACAACGGTCTGTCTGGTATTAGAAGCGGCTGCTGATGGATGGGCCACCCTTTTTCTGCCCACGTCTTCGGTCTGTTCCCGTTCGCGCATCGGCAACGATTCTTTCGATAACACAGTAGCCTGTGATCGCTCCGGTGCTTGGTATTCCTTGTAAAGAAAAGCAAACAGCTTAAAAATCAATAATATTAAGAACAATTAATTCAGCGCCGTATTCTAAAGGTAAACCAACACTGATTAGAATTATTCACGCGTACCTGAAATATCTTTAAGCATTCCTCTTGCACGTCGTGATCCGAGTCTGAAGCACTCAAGACTATCTCATCGATGTAGTTATCGATAGCATTACTATGATGGCGATCGTTTTCTTCGTCATCATCTTCGTCTAGATTCGATCGGACACTTTCCAAAGAACTAGCGGACCTGTCGATTGAGTTTCTTTCTTCACTATTCTCCATATGTACATACAATTCTTCGATTATGTTGTTCTCATCGGACTTATGACGCAACATCGAACGCGTTCTTTCATCCTTTCTTTTCCTAGTACCTTCTTGCTTCTTCGAACACTCCGAGGACTTTTTCGAATCGCGGCCGCGATCCTTCTCAGATTCTCGACAATCCCTTTTATCCCTTTTACTCTTGTGCCTATTTCCATTTCTGTCCTTACTCCTTTCTTTATCCCGATACTTCTCCTGCTCCTTGTCTCTGCTTTTAGCCTTACCGTGCCTTTTGCTTCTCGACTCTTTACTTTCGCGTCTCGAATCACTTTTATCCTTACTCCTACTGTGAGACGTGGGGCGCGATTTTTCCTTCGAGACGTGCCTTTTCTCGTAACTTTTATAAGAAGAATCGTGACTCCTTTGATCCTTGCATTCGCTCTTCTCTTTACTTTTATATTCCTTTGCATTCTTATTAGGGACTTTGCCCGCGTTCGCTCTCAGAGCTTTACCTACCTCGCGTTGCGAAGATTGCAAAGTCTCTTTACCTATCGAAGCATCTCTCTTCGTCCATGTATTCTCATCGCTGTCCTTTCCATTCACAGATTCGTCGTTCGCATCCGCTTCTAAAGAACGCCCGCCCAAGTCTTGTACATCGTTTAAACAATCATCGTCCTTAACGTCACGACCATAGTCTTCGATGTTATCTTGACTGTCATTGTCGTCTTCGTCGTTGTCAGAGAATTTCGGTTCAAAATCTGAACAAGCTTCGGAAGCTTCCTTTCCCGACCGTACGTTCGAAACGTGCTTAACATCCGTCGATAGCTTGCCCGCAGTATCGAGTCCCGACTCGAATTCAGCTAGCGTCGAATCGTTTAAACTCTTGACAGTTTTCAACGGAGCCTTTACTTTCTTCGGAACGTATTCTTCCCTTCTCTTCTTAGATTTTGGGTAATACGCTTCCCTGAGTTTCGATAGATATTCGTTCGAACCGCCCTCCTCGTACGAATTCGACGAAACCGAGTCGGACTTACACGTAGGTATGTAACTTTGCGTAGTATCCCGCGCTTCGGGGTTGATTATTGTAGTAGGTTTATATTTAATTTCTGTGCTCTGCGACTCCGCAGATTCGCAGCCGACGCTCAACCAAGGTTTAATTCCATCCGGGGACGATTTGCGTTTCAAAGCTACTCCGCTTTCCCTCGTTGGCATATAAGATATGATCGGTATATGACGTTTCTTTAGTTCCGCGATCGGCGTAGGATTGTAGACGCATGGGACAGATTTGTTAGTCGTGGTCGATACATCCGTTCTCTTGTCTATGGTGTTAGACGTAACAATTTCCAATTTACCGGACGATCCAGAAGCCAATGTCGGCTTCAACCCTTCCACGACCTGAGAAACAACATTCTGACACGTAAAGTTGTCGGCGCTGGCGACTTCTCGATTGGCAAGAACTTTCTTCACAGCTTCCGTTACTAACTGCTGCAAAACATCTGAATCCGATCGCGCGACTGGAGCTTTCGATTCTTGAGGCGGGTCAGCCGGTCGACTTTCCACTGGCTCTGGCAGCTCTGCCGTAACGCTGGCATCCTCTACAATACGCATTACAAATGTACGCGTGCATGTACGTATGTACGTAGTTTGTTCATAATTGACAAGAAATGCACGTACACGATCGAACATTTAATTCGTGTTTTCACTCTCGGAAAAATTGACGATAAAAATTTCGCGAAATAAGATCTACTTGTTATATGTTTACGACAGCGAGAAGTTTGAGTAATAAAGTGACTTACCTCGTCTCGAGTGCTTAAAGTGACAGTAAGGTCTATCGCACGTTCCGCTTTCGTAAAACGGGCAATTGATAGCTTTAAAATAACCAGTCGAAGGCAACATAACTATTTCATTGTATTTTGTTCCTTCAATCGGTTGTTCTTTGAACAAAAGGTACCCAAGTCATGTAAGAACAACGACCTTTCGGCCAAGTTAAAACCTATTCAGAATGACGCTTCATGATCTAAGCGTCATTCCTTTCCATATCGAGTTAATGTATTTATGACCATAATCCGAAAATGATTCGTGAGTTTTTACAGGACACATCCAAAACTAGAAACTCCAGCCGAATCGAATCCCGAAAAACGTAGGTTATGTACAAGTAGCTCGTACATACATACATACGTTTCCCCCATTTGCCATTTGTTTGAAGGATCATTCCCTCTCCTTCTGCCTCTCTCTCTCTCTCTCTCTCTCTCTCTCTCTCTCTCCGCCCCCCACTCCCGCGTCCTCGTCCTTGTCCTCGTCCGCTCGTCCTCACTCCTCAAGCTCAAACTCTAACCACCCTTCTACAATTCCCCGTTATTCCTTTGTTGTATCTATCTACTGCCATCTGGCCTACGGTTGTCGAATAGCCAATAAACAACGACACCGTATCGTAGTTATCATCATCGTGCATATGTATATGTACAGAAAGAACGTCTGGACGGCTTTAGGACGTCTGTGCTGAGAAGAAAAACTATACGTACTTATCTATGTAGTTCCTTTATTGCAATAATCCTTGTGTCACGAATTTCGATGCTCACTGAATTGCAATTATCCTTACTTTGTGCGTTGAAATTTTCATAAATAATAAAAGTAGTCCGGAATATTTGTTTATTTCAATCTTGTATCTTTTCCCGCGCATTCGCAGTTCCGCCACAGACGAGGTATAAAATAGACTTTACATCTTACCCCCACAGCACTAAAACGTATCTTATACGTAACTGCTACGTAACCATCATTTTTTGGTTACGTCACATGGGGGTCACATGAAGGTATCATCAGGGTGGAAATGTCCGCCTCATTTACATAACAGTACGCGTCACATTAAGGTCATACTTTTATATAAATTTTACCTTTCTCTGTTATCTGTCTGTTACGTAGTAGCAGGATAACAGCAATAACTTTATTGTTACCTTATGGATAATTACACTATTGGTATTTAGGATTATTTTAATTAAAAAAAAGTTAAATATTTGTTAGAATTTTTTGGTATAAACTTTATATTATATATAACGGGTCACATACACATATATATATATATTCGGGGGGAAAACGCCAGCAGCAAATATATATATATATATATATATATATATTTGAAAATAAAAAAATATTTTAAAAACAAGTATTAATATTTTTTCTTCTCCCTACACTTTCTTTGCAATCCCAGTCGAAAGCATTCCGCTCCTTCCTTATTAAAATCGACTTCGCGGAAGTCCGGATTACTATCTATTATTTTATCTGAATAAAAAAATAATATTGTATACATTAGCTCGCAGTTTTAATATAAAGGGTTCATAAAATAAGTGTGTAAATACCTTTTATTATTCGTACCATTTGTAATTGCGAAATGTTAATATTATTCCTCCTCCCTTTCCACGTGTATAACGCGGCAAATTCTGAACTAAATAGGTTGCTCAATATTTGCCGAACATTATCTGCTGGCGTTTTCCCCCCGAATCTATCAATATAAATAAACTGCAATTTCATTTATTCGATACTTCACATATTGGTCGACTATCCTCCGTTGATGTCGAGAAGAATATGTTTTAAAATCTCTTCTCAAACGTTTTCTGTCTGACATATTAATTAAAATATGTATCCAACTTAACCTAAAACCAATGTCATAATTGTTTATTGCAACACGCCACGTTTATTCCTCGCGTAAACGTTAGATTTTGCATTCTAAACATACCGATGCTAAACGCAGTCCTTATTGTAACACGTTCCGTGCAGGAGTTTAGCAGCAGGAAACGTTACCACTGTTACCACGTTTCGTGGTAATTATTGGGAAACCAAGAATTTCGATACGCCAACTAGTGACAAAAAATTGAACTACTCAGAGTAGGCTGAAATCCGTCGAAGTCCATACGATTATCAGTGTTTATATAGACATGTTGTGAAAAACGAGTGTTTTTAAATTTTTGGAACACTAAATTTTTACTTATTCGATTAATAAATACTTATTCGGAATGTTTGGTGGAATCCAGCCTACTGTCAATAGTTTGCCAACTTACCACCGCAGCGCTGAAATCTAAGCCACGCCTCCACTTGGTTTCCCAATATTTATCATTTATGTCGCTGTTATGTTCTATTTATGAAACAAAAATTACGGAATACTTGTGACACCTACGTTCCATGACATTTACATCTTGATTAATATGTAGCCTATACGTAAGAAGACTTACATAAAAATTATATGTTTTGTGTGACTTTTCAGTTATGTTCATAGGTTATATTGCTGCTATGTTCTATCTATGTAACAAAAGTTACAGAACATTGTGACACCTGTATTACGTAGCGGTTATATTTTGTACATGTAACAGAAGTTACAGAATTTGTGACTTCCATGTTACGTAGTATTTACAAGTTGTGCTGTGGGGGTATTATTCACCTTATGGAAGTTCACTTGCGAAATAGTTCGCATGTTTATTCGTATTCGTGGTTTTGACTTTTGACGCGCACCCTAGATTTAAGAATAGTGACTCTGGGAATTAATTAAAGTAATCAATTACCGACCAATGTGGGTAATGTTAGCACAGACCAGGTATAGAATAGACCTTTCACCCTATTGTCTTCAGTGTCACTCGATTTTGGGGCTCTAGATAGGGCTGTTCGGGTGCTCGAATATTCGGGCGGCTTGAAGTTCGGACCGAGCCGGGACTCGGTTTTCGAGCCGAGCCGGATACCCGTCAAATTCGGGCGGCCCGAAAAATCCGAGTAGCTCGAATTTGTTTCGGGTGGCTTGAGAAATCCGGGTAGTCCGAATCGTTTCGGGCCGCCGGCGTACGTCTTGAATGTGGTTCGAACAGTGCGTACAATGCGTACGGATTTTCCGAGCCCGGATTTTTCAAGCCGCCCGAAACAAATTCGAGCTACTCGGATTTTTCGGGCCGCCCGAATTTGACGGGTATCCGGCTCGGCCCGGTCAGTCGAGCCGAGCCAGGCTCGGCTCGTTTTATTCGAGTACCCGAACAGCTCTAGTTGTCAGGCAGCGCGCAAAGAATGGTTGGGAGGGTCGCGGCTACAATAATCTGGGTAGACGGTCATCGGGTAAGTGGTTGGGGAAAACCCAAGTGGTGTAAACGATACTTCTGCAGGTCAAGATACTAATTGTGATTTTCGCTTCTCATTTTGGAACCATTTTCGCTTCCAAACTTTTGCCTGTCTTCTAACATCTATACATCGAGAAATGGTTTGGAATGGTTTTAAGAAAAAATGTTTCAGACAGAAGTTGCTTGTTTTCTAACGTGGATTACGAACATAATTGGTTTCACCTCCGCTTTAAATACAAGGAGGGATGAGTGCGAGCCAGTATTAATACAGATTTAAAAGCCCCTGGGATACATGGAACTCGAGATCAGACCGATATATTAAATTAAGGTATCAAAACTTACGCGGGTTACTCTGCATAATTAGGTAAAACAAAATCGAAATACGGATCCTTAAACCTTGATCTTAAAGCATAATTCGAACGTACTACTATATTATTGGAAAAGAAGTGCAGAAGTGGGCTATTTTTAGGATGATAAACCTTAAAACAGTCTGATGTATGTCGTGTTTGGACTCATTTTCATCGGGAGGACCTCACCAACCAATTCGAATTATTTTCATTAATGTAGGATGAGAAATGTGGAAAGTGAAATTTTTAAACGCGCGCGGCTTTCGTTTCAAGTATGTACATACCGGACCCCCAGCACTCGAAATGTTAAAGGACGGATAGGATAAAAAAGAAAAAAAGGTAGCGTTTAGAGTACAGGGTGATTCTGGAGCTCCGCCGGACAATGGATGCCCCCAGGTACCCCGTGGCGAGGACAAGCCCCCGCAGTGCCTCGCCGAATTTTATGGGTTTCGACCCTCGAAGGGGTTGGAGTTAGAGCTGTTCGGGTACTCGAATAAAACGAGCCGAGCCTGGCTCGGCTCGACTGACCGGGCCGAGCCGAATACCCGTCAAATTCGGGCGGCCCGAAAAATCCGAGTAGCTCGAATTTGTTTCGGGCGGCTTGAAAAATCCGGGCTCGGAAAATCCGTACGCCTTGTACGCACTGTTCGAACCACATTCAAGACGTACGCCGGCGGCCCGAAACGATTCGGACTACCCGGATTTTTCAAGCCGCCCGAAACAAATTCGAGCTACTCGGATTTTTCGGGCCGCCCGAATTTGACGGGTATCCGGCTCGGCTCGAAAACCGAGTCCCGGCTCGGTCCGAACTTCAAGCCGCCCGAATATTCGAGCACCCGAACAGCCCTAGTTGGAGTGCCTATTAAGAAGTTAGAAATCTTCGATTTCCGCATTTCTCATCAGATCTTTGCGAAAACGACGCCAATTGATTCCTTATGTTTCGCCGATGAAACTGACCCCAAGAACGACGTAATTCGGAAAATAATTAAGGAAATTGCATGAAAAATTAATTTCCATAACCTCAAGCTAATTTCGTTAATAATAGTCCGATTTACATGAAATTTGGTATGATTTTCATCGGAAAAACATAAGGAATCCATCGGCATCACTTCCATATCGATACGATAAAGAGTAAAGAATTATTTTATTCTGAAACAGGTATGAATCCTCGGTCGACCCCGGCAAATCGTGGTCTACCCCCCGCAGTCGAGGGTGAAAACGTGAAATATTCATTTCAGCGTATTAAAAAATTCTTTATTCTTTATCGTATCGAAATGGAAGTTACACCAATAGATTCATTATGTTTTTCTGATGAAAATCATACCAAATGTCATGTAAATCGGACTACTTTTACATTACCCTGCTGGAACTGCCAGTTAGAACCGCATTGAATTTTGAACTGGATCTATCTGGTTCAATGCGGTACTACCTGGATTTCCAAGCAGTGATTTTTGGCAGTTCAAAAAAGAATCCGGTTCAATGCGGATATCCAGATCGATGGATGAAACAGGATTTGCAGGTCCAAAATTGTTCAGTTTCTATCAGTAATTGCCATTTGTATAAAACCGGAAGGTTCGTATCTGAAATTGCGGATCAAAAATCTTACGGATTCAATCTGGAAATCCACAAGCTCTTTCGAGTCCGTCGCGATCCGGATTGGCAGAGCAAATAATTCACGGAATGCTTATGGGGTTCGAAGAGAAAAAATTTAGCCCGGTTTCCAATGGAGTGGCGGATAGAAAATTAATGCGGTTCCTTCCGGTTTTACGAAACTCATAGGCCGGTATTCACAAACGTGTCTTAAGATTAAGCAAATGCTTAAGCATGCAGCATCCTCTACTAACCCTAGTAGCTAGTAAAGGATGCCGAATGCTTAAGCATTTGCTTAATCTTAAGACACGTTTGTGAATACCGGCCATACTTCGAAATAATTGATTTGGTTCGAACACCGCTAGGTGGCCGCGATACTGGTAACTCCTCTCGCGGCAGCGATGTGCGCCGCGAGACATAAAATCGGCGCCGCGAGTTAGCGAGGCAGCTTGCTCCGTGATCAAGACTTCGATGCAAGATTGATACGGCAATATCTCTTGATATAGTAGGTTTAAGAATAAAATTATATCAAACCCCTCAACTCACGGTGTAAGTCGGTAACGGTTATTCGATGACTCCTTGATAACCTGAGTAAATCGGTCGAGGGACCATAAAATGTGTCGCGAATACAAATAAAACCAGGTAGTAAAATGGCTTGGAAAAACTGATGACTATCATCTGACTTTTGATCTACACTTCTAGATTCTACTTGGAAACAACTAAAAATTTGAGTCGATTTCATCTAGAAATATGTGTGTTTGAACATGTATTTACGATATGCAATCTGTATAAGAACTGGTAGCAAAATAACTTGAAAAGACCAATAGATTCCATTTTGGTTTGGATCTGGATTTCCAACCAGCTTACAAAATGAACAAAGTTACTCCAGAAGTTTACTAGTAATATGCGAGTTACTTCGTGTAAATCCGAGTAGAACCGATGACAAATTGTGCTAGGAAATACAGATAGATACCATCAAGATTTTTACATGCATATCCGGTTTGAAACTGATAGAAAATATTTCATTTGGTTCAATCTGGATTTTACGGGAAGAAAACCGCATCAATCCGGATTAAAATTTTTTTTATGCGGTTCTAACTGGCAGTTCCAGCAGGGTAGGAATACAAATTGCTTGTGTAAAAGTAGCCCGATTTACATGACATTTGGTATGATTTTCATCAGAAAAACATAATGAATCTATTGGTGTAACTTCCATTTCGATACGATAAAGAATAAAGAATTTTTTAATACGCTGAAATGAATATTTCACGTTTTCACCCTCGACTGCGGGGGGTAGACCACGATTTGCCGGGGTCGACCGAGGATTCATACCTGTTTCAGAATAAAATAATTCTTTACTCTTTATCGTATCGATATGGAAGTGATGCCGATGGATTCCTTATGTTTTTCCGATGAAAATCATACCAAATTTCATGTAAATCGGACTATTATTAACGAAATTAGCTCGAGGTTATGGAAATTAATTTTTCATGCAATTTCCTAGAATTATTTTCCGAATTACGTCGTTCTTGGGGTCAGTTTCATCGGCGAAACATAAGGAATCAATTGGCGTCGTTTTCGCAAAGATCTGATGAGAAATGCGGAAGTTGAAGATTTCTCACTTCTTAATAGGCACTCCAACCCCTTCGAGGGTCGAAAGCCTTAAAATTCGGTGGGGCACTGCGGGGGCTTGACCTCGCCACGGGGTACCAGGACGCATCCATTATCCGGCGGAGCTCCAGAATCACCCTGTAGTGCAGACCGACAGTTTGACTGTCATGTGGCATGGAGAAAGGGACCGCGGGAGTCGGGATCCCCGAGTCCCGGAATACCTAAGAAAATGTATAGGCTAGTTGCGATGGTCGGGCTATTGTAGTTCGAGTCGATGTTGGTCTTTAACCGACCCATTGAAAGGATGGCGCACCGACTTAGCGCGAACCACTGTAGTGGTGCATCCCTATCACTTACACTACTATGACTTGCTGCCGCCCTTTCCCTTGAAGGTGTGAAATAGTTAAAAGAGGGAAGACAGGTAGCTAAAAAACAAAGTCGCATCAAGTTCGATATAATATTATGTACTCTACGAATGCTTCAAATACTTCCAAAAAATTGTTTGAACTGGTTGGAATAGGTATTCATTATATTCTGCTGCGTGATAAGTTGAATTATTTGTTTAATTTCTCTATTATATCATGTTTTAATAAGTATATCAATAGGTTTGAATTTATATTAAGTGTCGTTCATTTGGTTTATTACACACCCCTCACATGGCATGTTTATATTTTCAAGAGTAAAAAACCGCCCTTTCACGTTCGTATTTATCGTTTTATTTTATTATTTCCGCATTCAACGGCCGGCTATCCGAAATGAACTGAGCATAGCTTCGAATATGTTTCATAATCAAAGTAATAGGATGGACAATGTTGAATATCTCAGAAACAATAAGTTTTAGGATTAATGCACCTTAGTACTTTCATACTCAGATTCGCTATTCTATTGAATTTGACGATAAAAAATTTGAGTCCATTTGAAAAAATAAAATTGACCTCCCAATCCGATCTATCCTTGTAAAGAAACTAGTTCCACCGTGTTTTGTGTTTCTTACAACCAGACAAGTTTTATAAATAATATTTTCGCTTATGACTTGAAATAATAGATATTTGAGGTGAACCGAGTTAGTGGGACACCCTGTATAACACAGCTTCTATACTTTTCTCGGTGATACCGGTAGCTTTACCTGTGGCAATGCTAGGCCGGTATTCACAAACGTGTCTTAAGATTAAGCAAATGCTTAAGCATTCGGCATCCTTTACTAGCTACTAGGGTTAGTAGAGGATGCCGCATGCTTAAGCATTTGCTTAATCTTAAGACACGTTTGTGAATACCGGCCCTAGAAAAACATTATGTTTCCCGCACCCACCGCTCGAAAATCGGAGAGGGCGCTCGAAAACCAGTGGTTGTTTCAGAATATCGGTACTTCAGAACGGTGACACTGAAGACAATAGGATGAGAGGTCTATTCTATACCTGGTCTGTGATGTTAGGAAAGGAAACAATATTTAGTTTCAATTCTAACCGCTAGTAGGATTGCGAGCGAATTTCACTCTGAATCGATAACGTTGCATGCGCCACGAAAATGGTAAGGAGAATACCACCGATCCGGGTGGCAAGAATATTTTACAAACATCGGTAGTCTGTTTTACGTGTAGGTATAAGGTTCAATTACACTCTCCCATCACCGTTTTGTAAAAACGATTTCGCGTGGCCGTCAATAGGCATCACTTATTGTTAACTAGTTGACCCGTTACCCAGTTTCACCCGGGAATTATTATTATTATTACTTATTATTTTAGATAAGATATTTATAAATAGTCTATAATCTAATCTAGGGCGTATTTAATGTATATTCAAAATTTCATTGAAATCCGTTCAGCCGTTTAGGCGTGAAAGAAGGACAAACAAACAGACAACGTTTCACTTTTATATATTAGCAAGGATTAATTTGCATCGCAGTCGGGAAACTGATCGACTCTTTTTTTCTAAATAGTACGAACCAATGAAGATAACGTCGAAATTTTCCATCATCGAGGTATGTACATAAAGGTTGCATATCATGTACGTATAATATTTCTATTCATCTTTACGTATATATGTACATATATATATATATATATATTTTTAAATATACTATAACAAAATGGTACAAAACACAACAAGCGTTTTGGCAGTGTAATGATTATGGAGTCGACCACAATACGCCAATAACAATTTGCCCTATTTGTGTACGCCTACGTATCATATAACATAAGTTAACGTCGTTTTTATCTTTATATAATGATTATCTACTAACGATTATCTTATCGCGCTGTGATCTTATACGGCTACGATATTACTTAAAAACTTGGCTCGTGTCACAGATAAAAATGTACAAATTGTTTATCGTACATGAACAATCAGCTGACCTCTTTGTGCGTCTTCGCTTTCCACTGTTGCAAAGGAAGGTAACTCTGCTTTAGTTGCTAACTGCAGAGCGTGAAACCACCTAAAAGTAAAGACGACCCACGTGAACTTGTGAATTCGCGGACAGTTACATACAGTTACACAGATCACACCTACTTCTGCTTGTCATCTTGCGACGATGCTCGTAGATAATAACTTTTCCTAGAATGATGCATCTTAAGTGCCTTCGATCTGTCTTTACAGCTCAAAGGATCCTCGTCGGACAGCTCGGTACCTCCGGTAACGATGAAACCAGGCATAGGGGTGGCCGTCAGGGCCATACTTTCAGATTCTGATTTGAAGGTATACAAAACAAAGTCGATGTGCAACGCGAACCATCGCCGTATCCAAGGCTTGCTCGGTTGAGTCTTTAACATAAGGTATCCAGATATAACGGACGACGCGCTCGCCGAAACTTGCAGTAAACTTGGCACCGGTCCAGACGGGGACGAGGACGGTGATTTGACAAGTGGCTGCGTTAACGTGGCATGACACAAACGACATACTCTCATATTTTTATTATCCTCGAACAATAATTTTTGATTCGAACATTTACCACACACTACCTATAACAAGCAGAACAATGCACATAAACCAATACTTTCGCGGATCTTCCTACGTTGCTTGGATATATACGTCCTCGACCAGCAACATTAGTCTTCTATTAACCAACGATCCTCCTAGTTCATTATGATCATCGCGAAGCAGTAGCAATAAGCGTACTCACTATTCCGCAAGCTCTGCAGTTGTGTTTCCTCTTCATTACAGAAAATATAACATCGCACAACATGCATCTGGTTACGTCTTCGGCTTTCACCACAAGAGTTTTAACACTGCCGGTTTTCAAACTGGCCTTCCTCCTCATAATTTCTTGCATTGTATCGAAAAGCGCGTCAAGCCACGCTACCTTCTCCTCAGCCGCATGCGTGTACAATTCCACACTTTTCCCTTCGTCTCTTATATAAAAAGTATTTGCTGTTTCTAAATTATCGCCCTCGATTACTTGTAAATTATCAACCATGAATTTAGCTCTTAACCGATACAATGGTCCGGGTATCAGCCGTATCGAACAAAGTAATAATAAATCGCTAAACTGAAAATCGGGAAAATATTGATTTTTATCACTGAAGCCTAATGAAAATTAAGAATACAGGGCGAGTCATTCAAATCGACACCCTCGAATATCTTCGAAACGGTTGATTACATATTTCAGAGAAAATCATTACGATAATTGAAACAAAAGTTGTATGGTTTCGAAGGGGAAATAATTTGGGGAATCGTTTATTTTTGTAGGAAATGACGACATGGGTGGATTGGTATGGTAAAAAAATATACGATTCCGTTTAAAAAAAACAACTCGACCTACATGTCCTCTACGCGTTCGCCCACAAAGACCTTATTGCACCAAATTGTTTCCCCTCCGAAGCCATACAACTTTTATTTCAAATATCTTTTCTTGATACCATATGTAACAAACAGTTTGCAAGATATTCGAGGGGACCGATTTGAATGACTCATCCTGTGTAACAGCGGGTAACGCCTGCCTGCTTCTCAATTATTGCCTTTACATACGTGTGTAAATATGTATGTTGTATGTCGTATATCGTACGTACATGTATGCGTGCCTAGGGTGGCTCTTATTTTCGATTTTTGAATTTTCTTCGGAGCACCCTCCAGAATAGTTCCAAATAATTAAAAAAAAATCTGTGTAAAGTTTCAGCTCGATCGGATAACGGGAAAGGGTGCCCCTGGGCCGTTAAACATTTAAATCATTATTTAACAGCTCGTGAAGTCGATTTTATATAACGTCTTCCAAGTTATTGATTAAATCAAAAAATATGTCAAACAAAAGTTGTAGATCCGGACAAGGAGCATCTTTTTTGTTGTATTACTATTTTTCGTGCGACAAATGGTTTTCGAAAAAAAACCGAAAAACTAAAAAAAAAACTTTTTGTTTTCAAAATTTGAAAGTTTAAATGCTTCTAGAACGCTTTTTATTTGTGAAGGTGAACAAAAAAATGGAATTTTTATTTTCGAGGACTATTTTTTAAACATTTAAGGGGAGGGGGCATATACCGAAATATGCAAAAAAAAAATTTTTTCTCTTATTTTCAGTGTTTGATATGTGATGAATGTTTCCTGAAAAGTTGGGGTCGAAATTCGCAAAAATATCGGAGATATAGACATCAGATATTTGATATATTGATCATTTTACCCGAAATCATGACGTCTATATCTCCGATATTTTTGCGAATTTCGACCCCAACTTTTCAGGAAACATTCATCACATATCAAACACTGAAAATAAGAAATTTTTTTTTTTTTGCATATTTCGGTATATGCCCCCTCCCCTTAAATGTTTAAAAAATAGTCCTCGAAAATAAAAATTCCATTTTTTTTGTTCACCTTCATAAATAAGAAGCGTTCTAGAAGCATTTAAACTTTCAAAATTTGAAAAATAAAAGTTTTTTTTTTTGTTTTTCGGTTTTTTTTTTTTTTCGAAAACCGTTTGTCGCACGAAAAATAGTAATAGAACAAAAAAGATGCTCCTTGTCCGGATCTACAACTTTTGTTTGACATATTTTTTGATTCAATCAATAACTTGGAAGACGTTATATAAAATCGACTTCGCGAGTTGTTAAATAATGATTTAAATGTTTAACGGCCCAGGGGCACCCTTTCCCGTTATCCGATCGAGCTGGAACTTTACACAGATTTTTTTTTAATTATTTGGAACTATTCTGGAGGGTGCCCCGAAGAAAATCTTGAAAAAAATTTTACCAAGAGTAAATAAAAGCCACCCTAGCGTGCACGAATTTGTGTACTATGCGTATATCGCGTGTTAAAGGCACAAATGCACTGTATACATATGTACTTATATCACGATTCTGTACGTACCAGAAATAAGTGCCTTTCCTGATGATCACCGCTCCTTGCCGAAATCTTAACAATACGACCCTCCTTTACGAGTTCCCGCGTAGCACTGACTAGATCCGTCGTGTCGTATATGCTCTCTTGTATTTCGAGAAGCTTTTTGAACTTGTCAATCTTCTTCATCGCGTCATTCGTGTGATTAGTAGCAGTAGACACTAATTCCAATGCCTCTACGAGAAAGAAAGCAAGCCGTCTGTTCGTTTGTTTCTACGATTACAGTCGTCGCCAACTACGGACGTCTATTTAAACGTGTCCCGTTCAATAGACGTTTAAATAGAAGCCAGTCCTTGCTAGATGCCGCGTTACTTTACGCGGAAGCAATTCAGCGAACGGAACTCGAAAGATCCTTACTTTTAGCGTCCTCGTAATCAGCATTTTCTTCTGTGAGGTTTCTCAGGTAATCTTTCAGAAGCAGCTCGTATCTTGGTAATCTCTGTATAGGACTCAACATATGATGGGGCAAAGATAACTTGGCACACTCCTCCAACCTTTGAATCTCGTTGATGATTGCAGCGAATCTGGCGACTTTAGTTTGCAGACTATGCATCAAGTTCATGGCATAATCAAAGTTTTTTACATATTCCGTGTACATCTTGAGAAACGGCGCAAAGTTCTTCATAATATCACCAATTCTGGGATCCGACTCCCAGTTCTGTATTCTCTCCTGAAGCTGGGGTAACAGGAAGTCGTTGTGAAACTTATAAATCGATTTGACGTTAGAGAACATGTGTTGAACAGTTTCCGGAGGGAACATAGGATGCGCTCTGTTCTCCTGATCAACTCTAAACTGGAACACTTGGTCGATCAGTCGTAAAACATTAACGTAATTCTTTTCCGTAGCTAGCAACTCTTCGGCGACCCGGTGCGCCTTCTTCCTTTCAGAATTTTCCGAATCCGGACGATGCGCGCCGCTACCCGACTTCGATCTCAATCGTGAATCTTCGCCGTCACCCGCGATTGTCGTACAGTCCGTTTCCGAAGCTTTCGTACCGTCCGATTCCTCTTCGCTCTCCGATTCGCTTATAGCGTACGAATCTACTCGATGGGAATTCCTCTCCGCGGTTAAATATCTGTAAATTTTTTTAGATATACACATTTAAAGTTCAACGAATTCCAATCCCCCCCCCAATTCCACGGCTTACCTACTACTTCTATATTCCAACACGCCGTGCGATACTCGAACGAACGGCACTTCTATAGAGCTCTCCTCGTTTTCGCTAACGTCAACCTGCTCGTTCGAACTTCCAGCTGACATCACGAATGGCCTGAACCACGAGAAACCGCCGAAAGTGGCGATTCTACGAAACGAATGCCCATTGTATCCTTGCTGCTCTTTATTATTGTCTATCAACATGTCGGTACGACTGGACGGATTATCCGTGCGATACTCGTCACGGCATTCTGCCAGTTTATCTAACGCAGGCTCTTCGTCTGTCGCGTCGGTTTCCAATTCTGTATAGAAGGTGCTGTTCGACGAATGCGCCTTGGAGCCAAACATCTTAAGCGTCGCGTCCAGATAGTTTTTATTGGTAAAATTTGAACTCGTCCTTATCGTCCAGAACGAAGCATCCGTCGATCGACCTCGATGCATCCTATACCTGCGTTGATTCATCGATTAAGTAAACGTTAGCCAGCGATAATGGTAAATATATCGATACTTGAACAAGAGAGAACGGACGAAAGAATACCTGTCATCGATTATATTTTTTCAGTTTAATCATTATTTTATCCGATAAATACATCGTAGGAGTATGTACGCCGCAGATGACAAAGGCAACGGCAGTTAAATGCTGTTAAATGCAGCCAGGCACGCACGCATACCAACAATCGTGTATATATATACACGTCCGACGAATGTGCATATAGCTTAGTATGTACGTTGCGCGAATATGTACCGTTATACATGTAAAGTACTATATGCACGTACGTATACCAGAAACGAGCAGCAATACCGGCTCTATCATGCTCTTATCTTCGGTAGCCAAACGTTACGAGAGGTTTCCGCGAAAACCTTCGGAGTTTTTCAGAACCTTTTTACATTCCCATTCGCCGTAAGAAAAGCTTAGCCATAGAAAATTTCTGTTCGGCTTCGAATTCTGATCGGTAGATACTTATTAATAGTCTGTAGACGACGCTGACTGATTTTCAAAAAGGAAGCAATAAAATTTAACTATACGATCACTTACGATTAATAACACAGGTTAATAGAACGCGAGGTATAACCGACTACCCAGCACTACCGAGTATCTACTACGCATCCACCTATATATGTATGTTCACACATATTATACTCACACGCGCGCATGCACGCATGCCTCTTTTGTTCACCTACCCAGTATCACCCAGGATCCATCCATATATATATATATATGCACTACGCCTGGGCGTATGTCATAATTCACGTGTCATATATTTAAAATTTAAAACGTCTTTGTACCTACACTTAACGAACACGTTGACCACGTTCTTACAAGTGTAGGTACTCGAATATTCGCGAGAAAAAGAATCTTTACTTCTTCATGCGCAAGGAATATTTCGTTACAATGGAACTGACCAATCAAAGACTAGATTCAGCGAGCACAAGAGGATCGTTCGAAAACTAGACGTCACGCATTTAAGCGGAAACACCGGGTGTCCAGTGTGTAAGTATTGGTAAGCATACTTACTGCCCGAAACGATACGCTCCGTAAATGTTCGTAAAAGCAGCAGTCGGAAAGTCGGAAACATCGATATATTGTCGAGGAGGAGAAACAAAAGTATGAAGTGGGAACAGCCTAAAATGTGTAGCTACATATATTGAGATGGTATGAACGCATAATGATCTAACACAATATTTCGCAGCAATCTTAAATAAGAGAAGACTATCGATCTTACATACGTCATTACACTTGACAATGTAGCTTCGAAGAAAAAGTTCACGCTCGATCGAAACTGATTACCTAATGGTGCGTAAAAGTGATAGACTAACGCATTTCGCGCTATTACGATTTAGCGAATGTTGCTTCCATATCATCCGATACGTACGTAGATGTTATTCGAGAAGCGGTTTCGCGGGTATCCGAGTTTATGGGTAATATTTCCCAAGATTCTTCGGTACCGAGTCCTGAGGCTGCGCGAACACCGAGAACTGAATTCGCCGTACGGCGAAGAAAGAGAAAGAAAAGCAGAGAGAGAAACAAAAGACATTTGAATTTTACACGAGTTTCGTTCGGTTCAGTGTTTGTTCTTGCCATCGTAAACCTAAAACGATTCAACCCCATGTTTGTGGTTTGTACTTATTCGGGTTAGCCAAAAAAAAAAAAAAAATGGCTAGTTCCTTGCCTTTGCTACTGATTTCGCGCGCTTTGGTATCTCCGGTATACTTTTTTCACCAAATAGTGATCGTGACCGCGATTACAGCCGTTATTACCATCTCGGCAATCGGCTATGCACTCGGTAGTATGTCACCAGTTTTAGGCATCCTTGCTGGTCGTCTATGAGTACGATAATCGCTATCACGAATATCAAATATGCGAACCTATCTCACGCGTTGCGTGTCACGATCGTTGCAACGGAACTTTACCTATATATGATGCACATATATATATATATATATATATATATGTATAAGAAATCCGTGAATCCTCTCGACCGTTGTTCGCTTCTGCCTTTAAATATCCGTATTACCAGTGTAATAACGCGCGAATCTTCGATGCATCGCAAACGAATTGTTGATGAACCCTATTTTAAGACAGATGCTTACCTGCGGACACGAAACTAAGACAGAAAATAATGACGTGGATCATCGGCGATCATCGCGAAACGTTGTTTGTTCGCAGCTCTGGATTTCTAGCAAAATATGTCGACACAAGACATAGAGCTCTCGAATTGCCTCGTGACTCGAGATGTCGACACCATGTCCGATGAAACACAGGTGACAGCATCTTGAATTCTAATCAAGTATACACGCATCTGCCGTCGCCCGACGGTCCGTTTGTCAGTTGTACCATTTTTGTTATACAGGGCAATCGTACGGATATATTGGAGTGCTTATCGGTCCTGATTAACGAAGATAACGTAGAGAACAATCGAACAAACGAGTTAACGTTGGACGAGCAGTTGTTGGGTGGTACAACACTGACCGCAGTAACGCTACCCGACGGAACGCAAGCATTCGTCGCGAATAATTTCAACGACGATGGTCAGGCATTACTCCGCAAAGATAACACCAGGCATACGTGAGATATTCTTATCGATACCAAACTATGACACTCGACAGATTCGTGTATGCACGATTTAATATTACAGCGCACGTGCGAAATGCAATATCGTTAAGGTATCGATAAGATTATTCCAACATCGTCGCGATTCTTACCCTACCATCTCTGTAATTCATATCGACCGTACTATGTATTTATTCGACACTTAGAAGCAGAGTCGAAGGGGCAAGCGACATTAGAATTGGAGAGCGGAGGAGGCGCTATATTATTGCGAGACGTATCGGAATTTACCACCGGTAAGCCACTCCAATTGGAATTAGATCCAACGACGTTGATCCAAAGTCGTGGCTCTACCATAGAAAATGTTGAGAACACTTACCCGAGGGTAGAGTTTATCGACGGCAGCGCCTACATGGTGACAGGCCATCTGGACGTTGGTAAAGACCTGTGGGAAATCGAGAGCGGCAAACTGAAAAAGAAAGACTCTAAGATTTTATTAAACAAGCTGTCCGCATCGAGGATCAGGCATCCTTGTCCGAGGGAGGGCTGCTCGAAAGTCTATAGCACACCTCATCATCTTAAGGTGAAGGATATTTTTTGCGTTGCGAATTAAGCCAGGCCTGCCCACGAATGGAACTCTTACGTAATTTCGTCTTTCTTTTACACGCGATATCAGCTTCATCCATGTTCTCGTTGTAGGGCGATTAAGGGGGAGCACCACTGTGACGGCCGGAAAAGTAGGCCATTTTTAAGAATTTTTTTTCGGGAATAATTTACAGTTTTCATGGAAAATTTTTATTACCTACCTTTAGTACGCTGTCTTAAGAGACTATACAAAAAAAAAAAATAAATAGAAGAACATCCATAAATTTTAATGTATCAATTAATCTTCTAGACCCCCCACGCGAGCTGGTCGAATGTGTAATTATTGGACAGCATATCCGACATCAAATTTCATTTTTTCTTTATAAACTATATGAGTGTAGTTTCCGTTGTGCGTACCGATTTCTTAATCGAATTATTTTTGTAAGAATGGTGCGCTTTAGAAGAAAATTTTCGACAATCCGCGAATAAGATGGACAGCTTTTCGAGCGTATTTAAAAAAATTGGTTTTCAAGCAAAGAATCCGTACGCACAACGGAAACTACTCTCATATAGTTTATAAAAAAAAAAAATGAAATTTAATTTCGGACCTGCTGTTCCATAGTTACACATTCGATCAGCTCGCGTGGGAAGATCTAGAAGATTAATTAATATATTAAAATTTATGCATGTTTTTCTATTTATTTTTTTTGTATAGTCTCTTAAGACAGCGTACTAAAGATAGATAATAAAAATTTTCTATGAAAACTGTAAATTATTCCTGAAAAAAAATTCTTAAAAATGGCTTACATTTCCGGCCGTCACAGTGGTGTTCCCCCTTAAGTCGATTCCCTTCAATATCGAATATCTTCGAAACTGTCGATTATTCCGAAAATGTGTGCGTTGCGGGGGGGGGGGGGAGGGGGGGGCAATAATTCGGTGTACCAAGATTCCTTTAATCTATCCAGGTTGTCATTTCCTATAAGAAAGTACCAAGCTATTTATACAAAGTGGTACTACATACAAGTAATACAATGTTTACCTTCTCAAAGTATCGGGAGATAAGTTTGAGTAGCACTTAGCAATATTGAAATTCACCGCGTAGAGCGCTAAACGGAGGCGGAAGGGTAAAATTGTTGGACCCCCGAAACTAATCGTCATGGTCGGGCCTGGTCGAGTTAAGCAACGATCCGATTTGCAAAGTTTTGTACAAAACAGTATCGTCGAATTAGGTGCATGAACGATCTCACACTGGTCAGCGACCATATCGGTGTACGCATCCCAAATGTAAGAAGAGCTTCTCGACAGGGTATAGCTTGAAAGCTCATTTGCGCACGCACACGGGAGAGAAACCTTACAAATGCCCGAACGAAGCGTGCGACAAAAGCTTTAAAACTTCGGGAGATTTGCTAAAACACGTTCGCACGCACACCGGAGAACGTCCATTCTTGTGCCCGTTCGATGGTTGCGGTCGTTCTTTTACCACCAGCAATATCAGAAAGGTAGGACCACTGACACTGGCACATTAACAGATTGGCATACATGTATATGTATAATACGTGTGTGTATTGTACGTGACGCTGCGCGTAACAGGTTCACGTCAGAACGCATACCGGCGAACGTCCGTACAAATGTACGCAACCGAAATGCGGCAAGGCTTTCGCAAGCGCGACGAATTATAAAAATCACGTACGAATTCATTCTGGCGAGAAACCGTACGTCTGCTCGATTGAAAACTGTGGAAGAAGATTCACCGAATATTCTAGTCTTTATAAACATCATCTCGTAAGTAACGAGTTCGGTGCATCGCGTCACTAGTACATTTTCATTTTTATTCTCATTTTTATTCTCATTCTCATTTTCATTTTCATTTTCATTTTCATTTTCATTTTCATTTTCATTTTCATTTTCATTTTCAGGTTCACACACAACAGCGACCGTTCGAATGTAAAGTTTGCTTCAGGAGGTACAGGCAAAGCAGCACTCTTATAATGCACAAGAGAACGGCTCACGCCTTAGTCGATAACGACGACAACGTGGATGTTTTTTTCAAAGAATCTATTCAAGGGTCTACTAGTCGGGGCATGGACAGGCGGAAGACTAATGTTACGCGAGAAAACGGCAGCTCTCCGCTGAAGGTAGTCCAACGCATACATATTTCACGGTTCCTATGCACTTTGAGAATATCTTTCAAGAATCTCTTCTCTTTTCATACCGGCGGTGGCACGGAAGGTTACAGAAAAAGATCGGCAGAATCAGATTGTCAAAGCGATCGACGATTTAAGTGACAACGAGACGCAGATTCTACTGGTTGGCGATCCTTCGCAAATTGCGGCGTTACAGGTTGGTTGGAGAACTTGAGAAACGACGAGAGCGCGCTATACATGTGTAGTATGTATAGCAATGTCTGTCGCGTGTTCACAGAAGATCGAGTTGAACGGCGGATTCGATGAGCCTGGAATCGATGCATCATTCGAAGAGTTAAACATAAAGATCGAAGACATAGAACTTGGATGGAATTAGTATAATATGTTCGCCGACGTTCGCTGGCGTATTAAACAGATCGTTTCGTTTCTATGTTTGAATGTACGATTGTTAATTCCATCGGCATAAATCAATAATGATTTCTCAGCGTCGCGGGATGGATTACATATTTCGCCACGCTGAATCGGCAAGTGTGTCGAAGCTTATTGAACTTTCGTCAACAAACTTGGACATATTAACGCGAAAAACTCGTGGCCAGGCATTTCATAATATTCTAGTTTCTCTCTCCCCTATTGGTTTTTTGTTGCTCGTTTGTTTGTAACGTACCTCGTATGCGATTCATTCCGATGCGTTTCGATTCGACTCGTTTTCTTACTTTACATTCACGTTTCGACTACTATCCATAGTCGATCGATACTTTCTCGAATAAAATTGACGTTTTGGTTTCGCGCTGACATAAGTACATACGCTGTTGCGAGAAAAGGGCATATGAAAATATAGACAAGTTATACAGTTTGTGATAATATATGTTTTCAGTAAAGGGTGCGATGATATTACACAATGCGAAAGATTTGCGTGATTAAAAGGCGAAGCTACCCTGTTAAATCCTATAATAGATCATGCACGATGTGGAATCTTCGTTTTCGGGGAGGACGAAGACGATCCGACGTGTAAATTATGCGCAAACGATTATGTTCGACAACCTCGGCAGAAAAGAGCACCAATCGTCATTAGCACGGGGTTACTAACCAAACAACTCGATTAACATGTTGCGGTACGGACTTCGGTTTTTTGGCGAGAACGTATTAGTTACGTCTGGACGTTACGTCGGATGGATCTTGGTTTCGTGCCGCGATTCTACGCTACAAGTTTTCATACGTAGTCGGCTGGTGTTTCCTGCTCTATTTTCTAGCTGTATTTTGTCAAAGAGAAAAGTGTCGTTTAAAAGCAGCTCGATCCGTTGCAATAGATCTGGTCTACGTACTCTTCAGGTTTTTCGACACATGTACGCATGTACCGTACGTGATTCGGTTCTCTCCTCGCAAGGCTGATAACCTTGGCACGTATCCTCGGTATCGTTACGAAATACTTTCGGGAGGATGGATCGTTTGCAGTTACCGCCGAAAGTAGTAGGAGCGTTAAGTTGGTCATCAGGGGGAGTAGTCCTTGTCCGTTCGAACCAACTACCCACTTACGGTTAAGACGACACAACGTAAATCTACGACTGTCAATCCACGGTATGGCCGATCGACTTCGTACGTGCTGACAATCGATATTCGTCTCTCCCTGTGATTCGGATCGACGCTTCCCCGTTCGGACCGGATGACACTACTGATCGCTGACTTCAACGAGCTGCAAGTTGCAAGCCCGAGAGAAAAGAATTACGAAATAGGCGACGTTTGGTTTTTGACAAACGTCTATGAGTTTTAGCCTTTAAATCACCTACTCATCACGACGAACGATCTGCTATGCCATTTGACTGGCTTCCTTAAGATTCGTTTAGTCAGCTCGTGCAATTGCGCGTGATCGGTGAATCATACACACGCGCGCTCTCTAATATAGATTAACTTGTAGTATTTAAAAAAAAAAAGAAAATCGATAATTTGTGCGCAAAACAAATGAAGCAGGGTCACCGAGGATGGTAACAGCAAAACCGGAGATTTCGAGAAGAAGGAGTTAAATGAAAGCGCAAACCGAGAACAGAGAAGGAAAACGGTGAAGTAGGGGATGCTTGGAAGTATATATGTATATGTATATCGGGAGAGAAGTTTTCACGTGGAAGTTGTTAACGCGAACATGTTTGCTTGTGCTCTTGAGATTACAAACTTGCATACTTATGCTCGGCCTCATACTTATTAAGGTACGTATTTCAATTTTACTCGATATTCAGATAGGATATCTTATTCGTTTCAACCACGATGGAAACATTATTGTTTTACTTTCGATAGCCTATTATCGAAAGCACTTTGCTCTTCCTGCCACCGCGGTTGGTTAATCCGCGTTTACTCGGTATCTGTTTCCAAGTCGTCTGGATGTGTAAAGAAGATAAGCTCTTTTACTCGCGCATAGTCGGCGGAATCAATGATACGAAAGGTAAGTATTAGATATTTCCGCGGTGAATGCGCAAATTACTTTCTCATCGTTTCCCTGGCCGTTACTCTTTCCTTACATAATATAGAAAACCACCCAGACGAATAAAACCGCTGGATCGTATTTGCTGTAAATAGGAATAGGTAAATAGATACCACGTCGAATTTCAATGCTCGATCGCCACAACGAACCTTACGACTTACGACTGTCATTGCCCAGAGAGCATTTTCATGTTATATAGATACATATTTTCATAAAAACAACAGAATATGGCTGTCACGATTTTTACACGCGCGGTCACTTATCGTCCTCTCGGTTTATTGCGCACATAAGAATATGTACGTACAAGGGTAACAGGCGTTTCGTTATTGTATTTTGCTTTCAGGAGAAGCTATGGGAGAAGATGTCGTAGAGTAGAACAGTCACGGGTATTAGTAATAACACAGTACAACAAATTTTGACTTTTTTTCGGACTTGTAACATTCAATAGCCGTTTCTTATAGGTTTTCGTGCGCTGAAAACGAACCCGCAAACCGTTTGTCGCCATCACCCTCAGTTTTTGAGAAATTCGATTTTGAAAAAAGCTGCAAATTTTCGACTTTGAACATCTTTTATGCCGAAACGGTAATAGTTATTCGGTTGCTCGTCACGTCAAATTATTCTATGAACCCTCCCGAGTACAACGATATAAGTTATTAATGCATTATGAACATTTAAATACGTTTAAACAACGATCAAAGGGAAAAGGACACCCGAAATGCACCCATTTTGGCAGATATCCTTCAATTTATTTCCAAAACTAAGGGTCTGGGAGAAAATCTGACCATTCCACGCGATGCAGCAGACAGTTTTCCTTCGGAAAGCGTCAACAGAAGTGGTAAGTCTCGTTTTGTTTTCAATACAGAAGCGAAATAGTTTGGCAAAACGCGCGGAGCCGGCAGTGGTAGTCAACGGCGCGGCGTATCCACAGCTGCTCGCGCGCGACTCTCACCGTGCTCCAATATTGTATTTGTTATTTATAAACTATTTAATAAAAAATTATTAACTATTACATAATAAACTATGTAATAAATTTTCTGTAATTTCAAACTTTGATTTTTTGAATATGCAAGGTGACGGCGCTATGTGTGTATAGTTAGGTACATCAGTTCCTAATGTATTAAAAATACCAAAGAACTGTTCGTGTGAAAGTCATACTATACGACGGGGTAAATCCATTGTCGAAGACGATTTTTTTACATTATTATTTTTAACAGATACAGGGTTATCGATTTAAGACTGGCGGCGCTCGCGAGTACAAATGAGACCGGCAACATGTACATGACCTACACGAACCTATACTTTTAGCAACAGCCCTTAGATAGCGGATGTATCGACATATGATTGAACTAGTAAGAATGCGTGTGAAGCTGTTGCCGTTCTCATTTGTACTCGCGCAGCGCCGCCAGTCTTAAATATGGATAACCCTGTATCTTTTAAAAATAATAATGTAAAAAAATCGTGTTCGACAATGAATTTACCCCGTCGTATAGTATGACTTTCACACGAACAGTTCTTTGGTATTTTTAATGCATTAGGAACTGATGTACCTAACTGTACACACATAGCGCCGACACCTTGCATATTCAAAAAATCAAAGTTTGAAATTACAGAAAATTTATTGCATAGTTTATTATGTAGTAGTTAATAATTTTTTATTAAATAGTTTATAAATAACAAATACAATATTGGAGCACGGTGAGAGTCGCGCGCGAGCGGCTGTGGATACGCCGCGCCGTTGACTACCACTGCCGGCTCCGCGCGTTTTGCCAAACTATTTCGCTTCTGTATTGAAAACAAAACGAGACTTACCACTTCTGTTGACGCTTTCCGAAGGAAAACTGTCTGCTGCATCGCGTGGAATGGTCAGATTTTCTCCCAGACCCTTAGTTTTGGAAATAAATTGAAGGATATCTGCCAAAATGGGTGCATTTCGGGTGTCCTTTTCCCTTTGATCGTTGTTTAAACGTATTTAAATGTTCATAATGCATTAATAACTTATATCGTTGTACTCGGGAGGGTTCATAGAATAATTTGACGTGACGAGCAACCGAATAACTATTACCGTTTCGGCATAAAAGATGTTCAAAGTCGAAAATTTGCAGCTTTTTTCAAAATCGAATTTCTCAAAAACTGAGGGTGATGGCGACAAACGGTTTGCGGATTCGTTTTCAGCGCACGAAAACCTATAAGAAACGGCTATTGAATGTTACAAGTCCAGATGGCTGTTGTACTGTGTAATTTAACGTTCGAAGTGACCGTGGACGCACTATAAGCGTTGAAATGGAAATATTAGAGGTAGAGTGTATTACGAAAAAAAATGAGCCGATAATTCGCGGGGGGCATGGACGTGTTTTCTCTACGCGATAAATCATGCGTGCGATCGATCTTGTCCTTCGATCTTTCAGCTAGCAGGATATATTGCGTTTTACAAAGTACACAGTACGTGTTACGTAAAGAGTACCGTCGAAGGGAACATTTTTGTCGCCAACTGCGCGCGGTAGCTGTGAAAATTGTAGTCACGCGCCGGAGGAACGTCCCTAATAAGTCTAGCTCTGGCCATCAAAACGATCAGAGTACTCCAACAACAGAGCGCGTTTCCTACGCATTCGAAAACGCGCTTGTTCCAGCATAATTGACCGCTGCCTTTGACAAAAGTGCCTTTGTTACCGATCTTTTCTTCCGTCAGGATCGTCTCTCTCGTGGCCGGTAAGAATTGAAAGTTGGCCCACGTCCTCCTTTTATCGTCGTTCGCATTATTCCTAAACGCAAAGTGCTCTCCGAGCTCCCTTGTCTGTCCGTACGCCAGTCCATCCGCCGGCGTGCCTGGCCGCCTGTCTGCCTGTCTGCATTTAATTTACAAGTTACCCAGTCACCTGGTTGCTTCAACGCGCACGAGAAATCGGACGAAACATCGATATCGAGCAAGTCGAGTGACTTTCGATGATTCGAGCGAAGAAACAGGTAAAGAAACTTGCATACGCCTATATGCTTCTGCAACGTTCCGGCGTGACGAACATTTATCGATAAAGTCGATCGATATTTAACTATTCTTCTTTCAGGGCACATTGTATTCGGAGTCGGTCGATCCCCGAAAAAAATCGATCGCGCTATCGATAATGGGGCTGGTTGTCGGTACTTAGAATCGTAGTATCGGATATCTAACCGGGCCGTCGGCGTTGGCGTCGGCGTCGCCGAGGGAGAAGAAGGTGAGGTTCCGAAGGACACGAAATCAGAGTTATCGCGCGATAATGTCTTGTCGTAGGTAGTCTCTACTTGACTGTTCATAATCTGCTTTTAGTGCCGCGGTAGTAAGATTCGCGATCATCCGCCACGAATCGATCGATTCATCGTGAGGAACTACGATCGGGCTGTATCGCTGCTAACAAGATCGCGCGGCACGTCTCGATCGGTCGGATTAAATCGAGCAGCCTCGCGAGTTTGCGAGCTCGAAGAGAAGTAACGCTTAAAGGCAAAAAAGGAGAACCGATGACACTCGACGAAAGCTCGGGTTGTTTTTCCATCACAGAGCATCGCGCTTATTCCTGACGCCGCTCTCTCCCTCTCCCCCGCCCCTCTCTCTCTCTCTCTCTCTCTCTCTCTCTCTCTCTCTCTCTCTCTCTCGTTCGCAAACCTTCTGTCAAAAGCATGTCGAAGAAACAATGGATGGTTCTGCTGATGCTGTTCTTGACTTATTTGCTGCTAGGTGCCTCAATGTTCTACCATATCGAGGGTCGCCTAGAGATCGAACGCGTCAGGAAGGCCAAAGGAGAACGCATCGAGATCAACGGTGAGCGCAGTTGCTCGCATAAAATAATCTCTCGTGAATGGTTTCATCGATGAATGACACTTGGAAATCGGGCTATCGTGAATCGTGCTACGAAGAATCGTCGGTAGCAAGTGTCGACGAACAGCGACGACGTTCAATATCGCGTAACGTTCGCCTGCCGTTTATTAAAATCTGCACCGTATTCGTGAAAGCAAAACGTTACATTATTGGTTGTTCGTTGAAGCACTTGGTCGCGCCGTGCCGCTCCTAAAACGTAATTATGCCGGAGCAATTAATAATCCTTACCGGTCGCAATCGCCGTTTTCCTCGATCACAAGCTTGCTTACTGTCAAGCGTAGTAGTTGGTCCAAAGGCAAACTTGGGCCTTGAGTTGAGAAAATTCATCGTTCGCTTTGCGCCGTTTTATAGGTCGCGTCGGTAGGATTTTCACAGGCAATGTCAGTAAAACGCCCAAGGTGTGTCAATTGCGACGCGACAATCGGTTTCAACCGAAATCACCGTCCCAATTGTTACGGACGATACTCTTGTGTCACCGATAACTGATTTTATCGGACCAACAGGAATGTACGACCGCGTGCATTCAACTTGCACTCGACGAAGGGTCGTTCCAAGTAAACGTCTTTGACGCGTAAACGAACAACTCTCTCTCTCTCTCTCTCTCTCTAACCCCCTTCAACCGCTAAAATTTATCAGTTTCAAACGCGTAAATCAACGGCCGTTTGGATAATAATTTCGAAAACCGCGCGCGAAAGTGAAATAGAACTCGTAAATGCACATAGGTGCATTATGCTTCTGTAGAGAAACGATCGAGGATTTGCAGTTGATTACGTTTTCAGCTTTACTGCACGCACACTACGTGCCTAGTCGTAATCACGATCACGACGAGATTTTGGGAAAATTGACGCGATACTGTGGAAAATCGGTTTATAATTATACCGAGGGCGAGACGGATCCACTCAAGTGGGATTTTTATAACAGCTTTTACTTCGCTTACACCGTCGTCAGCACTATAGGTATGTAGGTGTACTATATCGACGGTACAGCACGCGCACACTTTGGTTTGTATGTAGCTTCGCGTTCGTAGATAAGAAATCCGAACGAAATAGCAAAAGCCATAACGATAAACTGTTAGAACAGAACAGAAGTAAGGTAAATGTACCAATAACGAGCCGTTTAAGGAAACAGTGACAAAGTATAATGAATATTGTGTATAAAATTAACAATTTAAGTGAAACTTTTTTTCATTCATAAAGATTTTGTTGTTTCTCATCAGTACTCACATAACAAAATTTTGTTTTTTTATATATTTGACGTAAAATAAACAAGAATATTTGCACGTGTAAATGTACCAATATATAGCCAACCTCACGCGATTGACCTAGCGGCCCGATTTTCATGTCCCAGTACCTAGCCATAGGTTTTATAATCGTGTAAAAATTATTTTAAAAACTGATTCTTTGTCTGAAATTGAAAAATCTGTTAAGGGAAATTAAGAAGTACAGAAATATAAAATTATTGTATAAATAACCATAATAAACAGATTAGAAAATAAATGCAAAAAACAATAAGTTTATAGCGAATTCGGTACCTCGCACTGATTCCGCACTGGTGCCAGAAAATGACTTGGATTGGTTGTTTCTGATAGAAACGAAGATAGCTCTATAAGAATCAACCAATCCAAGTCATTTTCCGGCACCAGTGCAGAGTCAGTGCGAGGTACCGAATTCGCTATTAGTTACACTATCAATAGAAGTTTGTGGTTATTTTATATAAGACTCAAAACAACCAACAAATTCATTAAACTGTACATATACATAAACTTTAATAAACTTAAATTAAATGCTATCATTATTATCTAGAAAAATAATGATAATATTATGATTTATGATCAAAATACTTACCGGCTTTATTCCAAATATCGAGTCAGAAATTCACACTTTTTTCGTAATTTTGCTCTGGCGATGCCGATTAACATTTGCAACTCACTTCACCCGATTTATTGAACACGTGGTTAGTTACTGGGCTAACAAGATTTGTTTGCACCGATAAATAGCCATGTAAATATTCAAATAAAAAATAGTTTTCATATTCAAATTTTTTCTTTCTATGTGTTACAAATATTTTCAAGATTCTAAAACCCTTTTTTCTATCTAAAAAACTATTATCCTATAATAATTATGCTCTTAACAAGGAGCACGCTCTTCTTAGCCATATCATAACGAATGTCTGAAAACGCGTCATATATCTGGCCTCGAGGCTATAAATGGTATTTCTAAATATCTAGACAAAAAAACAAGACGATATAACTTCAGATATTAAACCGAACAATTAAATAATGCAAATTACACCAAATATGTATTTTATCTTACGTGCATAGTTTAACAATTATTAATATTTCAACAGATGGCTGGGTACTGGTGCATGGCTCGTTATTGGTACATTTACCTTACTTACATAGGAACCAATTAACATACTACGCATCTAATTAATATTCTAATTAAGATGCAGACCGTTATAATTAGCAATTTATACATTGAAAATTCAAGGTATTCGTACGTTATAATTCGGTATGCGCAATATAGGTTACGGAAACTTGGCTCCCACGAACATGCTGGGTCGCATCTTGATGATATTTTACGGTCTGGTAGGCATACCCATAAATGGAATTCTGCTGGCACAGTTGGGAGAATTCTTTGGACGTGTATTCGTCAAAGCACACGACAAATATAAATCGTACAAACGCGGCCGCAACGATTATTATCCCAGAAAATTGACAACGTTTGAAACGGGAAAAGTTGGCCTGGCTGCACAGATATTCGCTTACTTGACGCCTGGTTTCGTCATGTTCATCTTTTTCCCGGCCTTCCTTTTCTCCCATTACGAGGGTTGGAATTACGACGAAGCCGTTTACTACGCTTTCGTCACTTTAACGACCATTGGTTTCGGCGACTATGTGGCAGGTCAGAAATAATTCTATCACGTTCGTTCTTTTTATTATGTACACATTCAGCTTCGTTATTTCGCGTACATTTCTCCGAGTCTATTCATCTCGGAACGATAGAATGAAAGTTAACGCCAGGACGAGCAAGTACGGCGCAGATATCGCCAGTATTATACCTTTCTTTTTCTTTTATTTCGTACATGCTTGCAAGGATTTTGCATCTCGAAGTAAGTAGATACGCGCGTACGTACTTACGTACGCTAATACATCCGTTCCACGTGTAGGCGCTGTATGTATGTGTGTATGTATGCATGTACGTTTCAAACAGCGCGATTGGATTGCACGTTTATTTCACACACGTAACTCGACAAAAACGGTAGCGCTGAAGAGCTTGTTTCGCACTCTACAGGCCAGGATAACAGCAAAGGTAGCGGAGTTTTTTTCATTTTATACAAAACATTTCTAATTTGCTGGATTTCTTTTGGATTGGGATACATCGTTATGATCATGACTTTTATCGCTCGAGGTATGCGCAGCAAGAAGATCACGAGACTCGAGCATAAATTGGCGATAAATTTGAAACACACGCAAAGTAAAATCTGGAACGAATTCAACAAAGAGATAGACTATTTGCGCCGCGTGTTTAACGAACTTCAGTTGTCGAAAGTGAAGGTAAAAGAGCGCATTAGTTTTCCATCCTCGATTCTTATCCACTTACGCTTCCCTGCGTAGGGGAGACCGGGGCTAGTTGACTAATTTTTTACATTTCTAATTTTTATAAATAGACCATTAGTATTTTGTTGACTCACTGCATACCAAAAGTTTCCAAATTTCATTAGGTATACAGGCATAATTTTGAAAATCGTTTTAATTGAGTCTAGGTTGTAGTTTTTATTGTATTTAGAGTAGTGAGACGAATAAGTCAACAGACCCCGGCTACGGGGTTAGTTGACAAATATGATGGGGTCAGTTGACTTGACATTTACTTTTCAGTTTTAACCCTTTGCATGCGAAAGGTGTATATATACGCTGTCACAGTACATCAATATAATGTGAAAAACGTATATATACGCTGCCAATTCCATCAATACAGTATACGAAACGCGTACATATGTATACTACGCCCAATAATTTTTTTAATTTTTTTTCACTCCTCCACAGTGTTATTTTTTTTTTTTATTAATTATCATGGTCTAAGATACTGTAATTATTTTGTACTGGTTTGTTATGGTCTATTTGGAAGGCCTGAGAGTTTGAAGGGAGGATAGGGTGTAAAACTGGTAGGGGTGAGTTTGGAAGGATTTGTGGTGGGGGAAGTGGACTTGAGCAGCTAAACTCTTTGCCTCGACTGCATCTTGAGGATAAAAAATGCAATTATTAGTAGTATTCCTATGCTTAGTCAAGTAATCCCGTCCGACATTGTTAACATGTTAAGGGTCGTACGTACAAAACCTCCACGCACCGGATAAAATAAAATACCGTAAATTATAGTCAAGGTATCACGTTTCCACAAAATATTCATGAAATAACATCAAGCAGTACTTAGTGGACAAAAATTCATAAATAGTCGAAACGAAAATATTTACTTGCAGCCGAGCTTTTTAGATTTTTCATTCTCACTGACAGAACACGCAAGTTTTTGTCACGGCGACACATTAAATGGCAAGCTGGTCATTCATATGCTCCAATATTGCGAATCGCAGCATAATTTATTCCATAATACAAGAATTAAAGGGAATTAGTCAACTAGCCCCGGTCTCCCCTACATACTATACGAGACTTTACATAGATCAGTAGGAACCATTCGTATTATACGGCAATTCGTTTCAGAGAGTATACGTCGACGAGTGTAATTACGAGATTCCACCCGCCAAGTATCCGCGAAGCAGCAGCTTTCCCGATCTGCGAGATTTGTCGTACGGCACGGAAGACAACGACGATACCGGTAGCAGTACTACTTGTCAGAGACCTCGTCGTCGCGCCAACAGCGAAGTTGCACCCACGGTAAGGAGGGTTTTCCGCGTTTACATGCGAGCTTGGAACCAACGCGTCTCACCTGGATTTTTCCATTCAGCGGCAAGATCAAATAGCGCGCGTCGTCTCCGAAACCGATCTCCAAAGGATCGACAAAACTGCAACGTTCGCGACCCACGCGATGGTTCAGCCGGCAGAATTACTGGCGAGGCTAGTGAATATCCTTGGCTATATCCCTCCGGCCACGGAAGACAACGTAACGGGCGATTGTTCGAATCAGACGACCCTCGCGGGGCAGGAAATTCATCGTGACAAAGATCGCCCCTCCGAAAAGGAGTGGACGTTCAACGCGCCAAATTCCAGTCCCGGCAGCTGGGCGATCGGTAACGAACGAATTTCTCGATTACCGAGGCCTCGTTCGAGAGCAGCGAGCGAAGTCAGGCTGCACGAGACCAAGACCGAGGACCGACACGTCGAGTGGACCTGGTCCGGTCCAGCGGCTTCTAGAAAGATCGAGGAGCTGATGAAAGTACGAACCACCGAAGAATCGTCGAGCAAAGATCGCGGCATCAGAGAGGCCAAGTTCTCCAAGTTTCGCAAAGCTCTGATCTCGGCGGGTCCTTGGAGGAATCGTTTCTCCACGAGCTCGGAGAAGAAAAGTTCGGAACTGGAGCGGGAAGCCACCGCCGAGAAGGACGTCGAGGAATCGTTCGGGCCAGGAACGACGCGTCTCGATGGCAGACGAGACTCGACGAATTCAACCTCCAACTGGAGGAACCTCCACTACTACACGCACACCGGTACCGGGAACAATCTCGGAACGGAAGGCAGTAACCTCCTCGAGGAAACCAGCCTGGCTGACTTTTTGCGGGCACTTACGGTTCTTCACGCGACCGTCGGCGACACAACCGGCAACAACAGCTGGACTGCCGCCGCAACCGCTGACGATCACATTCATCGAACTCGACCCCGTAGAAAAATGGGGATCGCTTCCCTCACACCGCCAAAACTTCCCAGCCTCTTCACGTTATTCTCGAGTCAACCTCCGCCCGGTTCCATCGGGCAAAGTAACCACGATACGATCACGCCAGAATCTAACGGAGGTTGTTCCACCGACGCGAGAAGGAGCAGTTTGGCTTTCGTCGCTCCTGCGGCCGCGAAACCGAGGCGGTTCTCCTTGAGGCCAGTGGCAACACCCATCAGCCCTCCGACACCCCCCAGATGTGGTTCGCCATTTTTATCGGTAAGTTTCATCCCTTACTCGCTTACTAGCTTACTCCCGTAGACACAGCTAGCAGCAACTCTATCTTTCAGGACTCGCGGCGACTGCTGTACGAAAATAAATCGACATTTCTATTCGAATCGCCCAAGGAGCCCCTTATTCGAACGGAAGGAGCACCGGGCTTTTCGTCGCCGATAAGACCGTCGCGCATCAACGGTCCACGTTTCTCCTTACGACCCGCTCAAAATCAGAGTGCAATTCCAACGGGGGCAAGCACGGCGGTCGTTCCTCCGCTCAAAGCTATACCCCGATGGAAGGCCGGCATGCTGCAGCGACAAATCGGTCAAATGAACCTACGACGCCGAGCCAGGGCGTTCAGTTTAAGCGACGTTCACACGGACGATCTCGAGGAAAGAGCCGAGCCTTTCAATCCTCCGTCGTCGTCGTCGTCGTCGTCGTCCAGCACCTACAAGAAAAGCACCGTCCATCAAGATTCGCAGCCATTTACATCCCCGACCCATCGGGAGGAGGACCGATGCGCCGCCTTTCCCGACGAGTCAACCACTTCTCCGCCGAGCGTTCGATTCGAAAACAAAACCGTTCGACTGGTCGATTTGCATTTACAATCGACCGAATGTACGCAACAGCCAGCATCCGGTGGAAATGAAAGGGGTTACGACTGCGTCATACCCGTAGAATCAGCTTGTCAACAACCACTCTCGGATAATAATGTCTCGATCACCGCCAGTGATCATAACGAGTATACGTCGCTCGTCGCTGCTAACGCAGAATTACAGCGACCGCTCGTGGAAGTGAAGGTAGAAAGTCCCACGGCGAATCCTATTCAAAGTTCCTTTTCGAGAGATACGATCGATGCTCCTCGAAACGATACCAGTAGTTCTCGGTCGAGTAAATCGTGACACTCGGACGCGTTTATTTAATAGGCAGTTGTCACCGCGAAACTTTCAATCGCGCTTTCCTCTCTTAGCCACTGGCAGGGGAGGAAAAAAAGAGGGGAGAACAATGTGGAAAAGAAGAGTTAGATGATGTAACAAAAGAGAAAGCGGCAGTGACAGCGAATCGGTGTCGCTTAATCGCCAACAGGTACATACTTGTATAGATTTCTTAGCGATGCAACATCCGAAACGACTGAAATTTTATTCGATGATTCGATACAATAAATTATCGTATAATTTACTTTACACAGAAATATACTCCACCCCCCCCTCCTCCTCCTCCTCCTCCTCCTCCTCCTCCTCCTCTTTACTCAGCCTCGGACAAATCACTGTTAACGTGATTTACTTACTACTTTTGTAACCTTTTCCTTATTTCCGCGACTAAATTCGTTCGAGAGACAGCAACTTCCGTTCGAGATACAACATCTCTTAACGTAACTTCGCCTCTCGCCAGTTCTCCTTCCCCGATTATTATAGCCAACGGTATACCCTTCTCCTCGCAATATTGCAACTGCGCGAGTAATTTTACGTTCCTTTTATAGGACTGTTCCGCTTTCAGTTCGGCATCCCAAAGGTCCGACAAAATTTTCATTCTCTCTTCGTGTAAATTCTTTTGCGCACTCGCCACGAACACCTGAACCTCGGTCGTACGTGTTTTCGAATCTTCGCGACTTTGTTTGGCCTCCAAAACACTGAAAATGCGTTCGATGCCCAACGACAGGCCGACGCACGGAACCGATTTCCTTTTACTATCGAACATTGCCACCAAGTTATCGTAACGGCCACCGCCCGCGACGCTACCTACACCGACGGCGTCCCCTAGAAACAGCAAGAGAGAAAGAAAGAATTAGACGCGTTTAACAGCTAGCTCCTGGATCGTTACGCATTTTCAACGCTGAGAGCTCACCGATCAATATCGCTTCGAAGATCACGCCCGTATAGTAATCGAGTCCTCTGGCCAAACTCAGATCGAACGTTACCTTGTCCGTCACTCGGAAAATGTCGCAATACTTGAACAACAGTTCCATAGATTCGAGGCCTCTCACCGCGGACTCGTGTTTCATCAATTCGACATCATTCCTCAATTCGGCGATAAGCTCCACGCCACCGGCTCGCGACACGTACGTTCCAATTTTATCAGCGTCCGATTCATTTAATCCCTTTTCCTCCACTATTTCTTTCCTGACCTCCGGCCACGCGGTCTTGTCGAGTTTGTCAATAGCGGAGCAGACGCCACGAAATTTCTCTTGCGGGACGCCACAAGCGGCGAATATACCGTCCAACAACGATCTATGATTGAATTTGATCGCGTAGGGTCCCACGTCTAACGATTGCAACGCTTCGGAAATAATGCGTATGCATTCCGCGTCCGACATCATTGGATCGTACTGACCGGCTATGTCGAAATCCTTCACGATGCAAGAAACCAAAGACGAATCGACATTAATAAATCGCTGTTAACATTCGCGACCCGTCTCGTCGTTTACTTACGCATTGATAAAACTCCCTGTATCTACCCCTCGTCGTAGCTGGATTGTCCCTTCGGTAAACCTTGGCTATATGATACCGTTTGATCGAGGAGACTTTTCCCATAGCCAAGTATCTAGCGAAAGGTACGGTCAAATCGTACCTCAGGGCTAAAATCTCTCCACCTTGATCCTTCAAATCATAGATCAACTTGGAGTCTTCTCCGTACTTCCCCGTCAAAACATCCTAGAGTGGAAAATGAACGATTCGTCGACAAGTTCAGAGAAGGAAACGGCCGCTAACAGAACCGTCCCGTCTAGTAGACGTTCGGTATGTACCTTTAATTCAAAGACTGGCGTATCTATAGTCTCAGCGCCGTGTCTCTTGAAGACCGTAATTATTTTATCCAAGACTCCCAGCCGTAACGCCATTTGTTCCGGTCCATAATCCCTGGTTCCTTTCGGTGTTTTAAGAATCAGCTTGGACGTCGATGCATTAGGTTCTCCCAGGCGAGCTTTCAGCTCCAACAACTTGGCAACTTGGTCCTCTATCTATACAAAACAATCAGGACTGAAGCGAGAAACGGACGGAGCCAGAAGACTCTGAATAGGTTCCAGTAATGCAACGGATGTAGTTTCACGCCTCTCTATCTTTCTTTCTCTCTCTCTCTCTCTCTCTCTCTCTCTTTGCTTATCGATAGTCAACGAATATGGTTACATGACTTTTGCATACCTTTAGCCCCGAAAGCATCGTGGCATGGCAATATTTGCGTGCAGCGAGGACGACATTGGTCCACGTCGGACATAACATCGCAAACAACGTAGCCGTTTAACACACCCGGAATCAAAGAGAAAAGTCCACCTCAGTGTCGATTATTAAACTAGCCGAGAGAACAGACAGTACCGTGTAAACGAGCTTGCGAGCAAACGCTATGAATTACGGAGTGGGATTTTAATCTACGGTCCCATACCGGAAGATTCTCAAACAGGTAAACATTGTCTCCTAAGCACGTACAGCGGACGTAAGCAGAAAAGAATAGATGAAAAGGTGTTGTCAGATTTCTGGAACCTTTAATTCATAGCGGCGCCACTCGCAAGCAATCGACTGCCTCACCTTCTCGTCAATTGTACTTCGACCAAAGGGGCACAGATCGCTTATAAGATCGACTTTCTTCATTAAGGAAGTAACCGGTCCTTCCGGATCAGGGAACGCGATACGCTCGGCTTTGTCGAAACTTTGAATGTTTGAGAACCATCTTTTCAAGTGTGGCCATTCGGAGAGTCTACGCTCGAACGTAACACAGAAGTCAAACAACATTGCGTCTTTCGCAGAAGGTATCCAGCCACAGACGTAACTGACATCAGCGAAATCATGATTTAGGGTTTCAAAGCGTCTCTCTATATCCCAGGAATTCGCTAAATCCTGAGGAATGGAAAGCGGGTGCGATAGTGTGATCTGCGTCGGATGTTATAGAAACAAATGGGGAAAAATACGTAGAGCGTCGAAGATCTTGCAGATTTAGCGAGTTACTAATCGACAAATCCGCTACGTCGCAAAGACAAAAACAACGAGGAACGCTGAACAGGATCAAAGAAATAATGGTCCTCGCGCAAAAAAACTCGGTACCTCGAATAAGAAATTAAATAGCACTGGGTAAATCGTCACGCTCGATTACGATAAATTCGGGTAATCCAAAAAGCACATGGCGACGAAGCTTGACATCGCCAGAAGGTATCGCACTTTCGCTCGTGGTAAAAGAAACTCCAAAAAGTACGATCGTTATAACATTGAATGTCCTCGGTTTTACCTCGGTATTATCGGCTTTCGCGGCTTTTAATTTCCGTACGAGTTCTCCTTGTTCCTTCACCTGTTCCAACACTCTTTCTCTGATTTCGTCAGCCATAGCGGGCGATTCGGCCTTTCTCGCGCAACGCGGCATTACTGCTGCTGTTCCCGATAGGTTATGAGACCATCAGACCAGACCACGGTGCATTATGCCCAGGCTTACCGCGTTACGACGGTCCGCTGATTTCACTGATTCTACGATCGCGTACGATTCGTCATTCGTCCCTGTTCACGCTTCCCCATGCATTCTCTTGAAAGGACGCGACGCGTGAGTGCACGCCAGTGAAACGATCGTATCAAGGTGATCATATTGCTCGTGGAACGTACTTGAACGTACTTACATACGTACGTACGTTCTATATAATACTACATACTACCGTCGAATACTCGAATACATTATTTATCACTTTTTTCTTCCTTTCTCTCTTTGGGTAATAACATTTTGGAATTATCTTTTTCTTTGCTTTTAACGTTCGACAATGTTAAAGACAAATAGGTACGAGGAAAATACAAATATATGTAGGTACAGAAGGAAAATTGACTTTTAGCTTCTGGCTCTCGTAATTTGTGAAAGTAGGTAGTATCACAGACCAGGTATAGGATAGAGTGATAGACTTATCATCCAATGTAATTTTGTGTCACAGGCAGGGTTACCAGGCGATCCAGTACGCGTACTGGCATATATGACGTCATTTAGCTTGGATTGGCTCGGCGTTGACATGACGTCACGGCGTCACCAATCAAATATAAGTATTCCCCTTCTCCACCACCGTATGACGTCATATAGGCCAGCACACCGCCATTTTTTCAGTACGCCTGGCAACCCTGATCACAGGCTCGGGGGGCTCGCGAGCCCCCTTACCATTTTCGTGTCACACCCAACGTTATCGATTCAGTCTAAAATAAGATTACAATGCTACGAGTGGTAGGAATTAAAATTAAATCTCATCGGAAGCCTTTAAAATCTAAAACGGCCTGAATGTCACGACTAATTTCAAGAAACATGTTGCATAATTCCATTTACTAATAGATTTTGATTGAAGCATAATTTGCACTTATTTCCATACATTTCGATCAGAAATATTATATAAATACAACGCGTAATAAACACCATAAAAAACTTTAAAAAAGTAAAAAAATTACGCCAAGTACACGAAATCAAATAAATCACAAAAAATAGAAGATAATTACAAAATAAAAAAAAGTTGTGAAATCAAAATGAGCTGCAAGTACATAAAGGTGCTTTCCCGCAGCGTGCAAAGGTGACACTGTGTAACGCAATGTAAGATTCGGTGCTTTCCAACTGCGCTTAATAATATTAAGCAGATATATTTTTATAGAAATAAATATTTCAATACCAATAAATATTTTATTCAAAATACTTGGCGCTGCTCACCGAATTGGTGTTGTTAAACTGAATACATATGTATAAACTGCATTAATCTTTTTCTTTCTTTCTTGTGCGTGCATTCGTGAATGTGTGTATGTGTGCGTGTGCATTAGGGTGGCTCTTATTTACTCTTGGTAAAATTTTTTTTCAAGATTTTCTTCGGGGCACCCTCCAGAATAGTTCCAAATAATTAAAAAAAAATCTGTGTAAAGTTTCAGCTCGATCGGATAACGGGAAAGGGTGCCCCTGGGTCGTTAAACATTTAAATCATTATTTAACAGCTCGCGAAGTCGATTTTATATAACGTCTTCCAAGTTATTGATTAAATAAAAAAATATGTCAAACAAAAGTTGTAGATCCGGACAAGGAGCATCTTTTTTGGTGTATTACTATTTTTCGTGCGACAAACGGTTTTCGAAAAAAATCCGAAAAACTAAAAAAAAAAACTTTTTTTTTTCAAATGTTGAAAGTTTAAATGGTTCTAGAACGCTTTTTATTTATGAAGGTGAACAAAAAAAATGGAATTTTTATTTTCGAGGACTATTTTTTAAACATTTAAGGGGGGGAAGCATATACAGAAATATGCAAACAAGATAAATTTTTTTTCTTCTTATTTTCAGTGTTTGATATGTGATGAAAGTTTCCTGAAAAGTTGGGGTCGAAATTCGCAAAAATATCGGAGATATAGACGTCAGAAGTGAGGTATTCAAATGCATTTTTCTCGATATCATGATTTTCTAGCATGTTACCCACGATTACTCGAATACTATTCAACCGATTTACTTCAAATTATGCATGGCTATATGAAACACTGTTACTCAGTTTTGTGACGGCGTGGATATTTTATTTGATTCATAGTTTCTTTTTTATTGCCTAAAAAGTGCAAGATTTCATGTCCGACTTTTTTTCAAATTTTGAAAATTTACATGTATATCGAACATTTCTTATTTATGAAGACTGAAAGAAATGTGTATTTTTCATTTTCAAGCCTAAAGGATAATGCTGTTACATCTCTGCCACCAATGAGCATACTTGAAATGCGTATATCTCTGATATTTTTGCGAATTTCGACCCCAACTTTTCAGGAAACATTTCATCACATATCAAACACTGAAAATAAGAAGAAATTTTTTTTATCTTGTTTGCATATTTCGGTTTATGCCCCACCCCCCTAAATGTTTAAAAAATAGTCCTCGAAAATAAAAATTCCATTTTTTTTGTTCACCTTCATAAATAAAAAGCGTTCTAGAACCATTTAAACATTCAAAATTTGAAAAAAAGTTATTTTTTAGTTTTTCGGATTTTTTTTCGAAAACCGTTTGTCGCACGAAAAATAGTAATACACCAAAAAGATGCTCCTTGCCCGGATCTACAACTTTTGTTTGACATATTTGTTGATTTAATCAATAACTTGGAAGACGTTATATAAAATTTTAACAAAAACCCCAAAAATGTCATAAACTATAATATATTTCCTAGGCATTGACGATCCAACATTTCAATTTTTGCGAAAATTTACAAAATGGTCGATGTTTGAAAAATAATTATCAAATTTCGACAAAAGTGTGTGATGTTTTTGTTTATATTTTGTACTATAATTAAAAAATTTAAAATGTTGTATCGTCAATGCCTAGGAAATATATTATAGTTTATGACATTTTTGGGGTTTTTGGTACTGTTCATCCGATTTGCCGGAATCCGGCCCACCAGTTGGTCATCCGAAAAAAAATGGACATTTTAAATGCACGGCGTACAAATGCTATTTTGTAAATATTATATGCTTTTCTTATAGTTCATAATATAGTGAACTAAAACACAAAACCTTATATTAATCGATTGTTTACTTTTCTTATGATCGTCGTCTAAAAATCGTCTGCTTTCTTGGCTCGTTACTGTGTCCTAACCCCTTAAGACGTCTTTAAGACGTCTGTGCGGAGACATTTCTAAGACGTCTTTCCGAGTAATGCCAAGACGTTTTTTAAACGACTTCGTTTAGAGACGCATGGATAGTACGCGACCGCCAGGCGGCGACCGGGCCGAGCGCTTCTCGCAGGTGGGTTACAGCAGTCATGCCTATAAGAGAGCCGGGCAGATCATATACCGTCACTCTCTAGTACCGGCGTTTTTTGCAGAAGGAAATTTATATTTTCGACTTGAACTTGAATATGCCAAAAAATGTCTCGATTATTCGCTATTGCAAGACGTTCTTCTTTTTTATGAAGAAACGAAAATATTGAGCAGCATGAAAATTGACTCTCTCAAATGAGGACAAGAGCAGCTATTCGACGGGCTTCTTTTTTCAAAATACTTAATTTCATTAACACGAATCAATAAACACGAATCAAGTCACGCTTAATATCTCTAATATCTCTTTAAAGAGCTGCAGTAGGCCTAATCAAGACCTTACGAAGACGTCTTTGAGGCGTCGTGAAAGTCTGAAATGGACGTCTTTAAGACGTCTTCACGACCACTTAAAGACGTCTTATAGACGTCTGCAAGGCGTTTAAAAGGCGTCTTAATGACGTACGGTTTCCTGACTCAGGACATTCAAAAATGTCTATAGACGTCTTTAAGACGTCTTTCAGAAAACAGCAGACGTCTTTAAGACGTCTTGAAAATTTGAAATGGACGTCTACGCGACGTTTAAAAGACGTCTACAGGGCGTTTATAAGACGTCTCAAAGACGTCTTACAAAGACGTCTACAAATTGTTCAAGAGACGTCTTAAAGACGTACGGTTTACTGACTCAGGACATTCAAAAATGTCTATAGACGTCTTTAAGACGTCTTTCAGAAAATAGCAGACGTCTTTAAGACGTCTTGAATGTCTGAAACAGACGTCTTAAAGACGGCTCATAGACGTCGAGTGCTATCTGGGTAGTATGTTTTAGTATGTTTACTTAATTTGTTTAAAAAATACAGTACGTTATAACTAAGTAGGAATACCTCAGCAAGGAATTGTAACTTGGTATATCTCAATAAGGTGCTGAAGCAGAGAGTACTTTAAAAATTGTGAAAAACCCATCAGTCGAATATCTGATTCCGCGAGTCGAATAGGGTGAAAGCATTAGTAGTCGACCACTTAAAGCTAAACTCGAATGAAAAGTACTGAAAAAAAATAAACAATCAATGTTATAAAATATATAAAATGTATTGATGTAATTCAAATGTATTTAATGTATCACTAAATATTTTGTGTTAGTAGGAAAGTTCAGGGAAAATAAATAATTAGCGTTAAAAATAAAGTGTCCGAATGCTTTAATAATCGACCGCTTAACTCTAAAAGTCGACCGGTCCGATAGCTAGTAGTCGACCACCTTTTCTAATATGAAATTCAAAATAGGTTATGTGCGCATTACAAACTAAAATTTATTTTTTAATATAATGTGCAACATCAGTAAATAATTAATAATGACAAGAATAATGCGTAACTAAAATAAGTTCTTTTAAAAACTTTATCAAAATTTTAATAAAAAATAGAAATTATTTTTTTTTCCAATGTAAATTAAATGTTTCGTTTTTAAGATAGGAAGCAGTAACAAATTTTAAGTTTTTAAAGTAGGTATTCTATAAATAAATTATATAAACTTTGTAGAACATTAATCCATAAGAAACGAATATACAATTTTAATTATCTTAAATATAATGAAATCCTTTCTTGTTTTATAACTCTCTGTTACAATTTTTTAAATTTTTCTTGCTTCTTCTTTTTACATTCTTTTACTTTATCCTTTTTTATTGCTATTTTCTTGGATTTTTCTTCTTGATTTTTCAATCTTTCCTCCTTTTTCTGACGCTTTGCTATTTCAATATTTTCTTTCACTTCGTGTTTTTTTTAAAAAAAATCGCGCCATTCAGCAGATGAAACTGCACTTGGCAGTTTTTCTTTTGGAGATCTTTTTTTATTGCTTTGGATAGGAGCAGGATAGAATATATGTTTGCCAAAAGCTTTATTAAGAGCCTCTTATATTATAGTTAATACGTGGTCGACTATTAGCATTCATTGTGAATGCAGTTAGCTTCAGAAGTCGACCGCTGTGGTCGACTATTGAAAATTGAAAGGGAATGATGATCCAGTTACCGACCTCCCATAAATAAATAAATTAACCCATTTTTTTTAAATTTTTGAAGCGCATATAAAATTGTTGATGCTTTTTCAGTGGAATAGCATAATTTTCCAGTAAAAAATGTATAGAACTGAATTACATTTGTCGTTTCTATTCAAAGCACACTTATGTTTCTCGGGTTAGAAAACAGCAATGGCGCATGTAGAATCAAAATTAGTTTACAAATCACTTTAAAAGCTTTTATTTTTTTTTCCTATGAAGGGCGCTTTTTATCGCATTGTAAAGTTAGAAATTCAAAATATAATATAAAATGGTTATTTAATAAATTCTTTATTTCAGTACTTATTTCTTTAAGCTAAATAATAAAAGTAGTCGACTACTAGAGGGTGGCCGACTACTAGTGCTTTCACCCTATCTGATTCCGCGAGTCGAATATCTGATTCCACGAGTCGAATGTCTCTTTTCGCGAGTCGAATACCTCTTTTCGCGAGTCGAATATCTCTTTTCGCGAGTCGAATATCTCATTTCACGAGTCGAATATCACTCTAAACAAGTCACACGTATAGTTCATGAACAGAGGCCGCTGAATTCAGTCTTGAAATTATGGGTCGGTAATACAGTTTGGGCGGTGACATGAAGTCCCATAAGGTGATAGGTCTATCCTATACTTCGTCGATGGATAGACCTATCACGCAATGTAATTTTGTGTCACACGCTCGGGGAGCTCGCGAGCCCCCTTACCATTTGCGTGTCACACCCAATATTATCGATTCAGAGTGGAATTCGAACGCAATCCTACAAGCGGTTAGAATTGAAACTAAATATGATGAAAACTGCTACGAAAAATGCAAACGTGCGAACTTACAATTAGCTACGAATTTGTTTAAAAAATACAGTACGTTTATAACTAAGTAGGAATACCTCAGCAAGGAATTGTAACTTGGTATATCTCAATAAGGTGCTGAAGCAGAGAGTACTTTAAAAATGGTGAAAAACCCATCAGTTCCAGTATCTTGCTGAAATATTCCAACTTGCACATATCCTTCTCTATTAACACTATACTCCTGATCTGGGGTCGGGTAAGAACAATCCAGCAACATTTCAAGTTACATATTTTATTCTTACATTTTTCGCGCGACGAATGTCTCATTTCGCGAGTCGAATGTCTCTTTTCGCGAGTCGAATGTCTCATTTCGCGAGTCGAATATCTCATTTCGCGTGTCGAATATCACTCTAAACAAGTCACACGTATAATTCATGAACAGAGGCCGCTGAATTCAGTCCTGAAATTATGGGTCGGTAACACAGTTTGGGCGGTGACACGAAGTCCCATAAGGTGATAGGTCTATCCTATACCTCGTCTGTGCCCTAATGAAACTACTGCGGTCAATAAAAAGAACTTGTACATAGGTGACATCTCCCGTCGCACAGTGGGGCAAACGCGTACAAAAATCCAAAATTTAAAGTTCGTATCTGGAAAAATTATTATTGTATTTTATCCGTAAATAGTCAAAGAATAAAATCCTCTTCTCTTTTTCCAAAAGCAAAATGTTATAAAGCTAAAATTATCAAAATTTTCCTTTGTAGCTATAATTTATTTTGTCCTTAATTATTATTTAAAGCTTGTTACAGCCTATCTAGTTGGTCAATATTTTACAACCCGCACTTTTATACCATAAAAGTATCGTTTTGTAACAGTAGCCGCCGCATAAAGGTCATTAAATGACCAAAACCGTAAAAAAACTGAATAACTAACGCGTTATCTCGCTTTAAGTTGCCGTTAATGGATTTAATACCGGAAAGTATCAGAGAATATATACCTAAAAATTTATTTGCACTTTCTTGCACATTCGGTAGTTATTGGAATTTATATGGGATGTCGATGAGCGCTGGTCAAGGTGTAGCGCGTGACGCAGCTCTGGAATTATTAATTTAATTAGTATTGTTGTAGAGGATTATTAATATTTGAAGATAATTATTTTTTGTATAAATAAAGTAAAAAAAAAAAGGTTTACTTATTTTTAACTTTTGCTGTCCCAAAGTCCTATAGACGACCAAATGGTAAAAAGTAAATATTGGTAAAAATTCATTCTGAATCGAAAGAAACCAATTGCATGTCGATAGGATCATTAGTTTAAAAAATATTGAATTTTGTCCGCTTTTTGTCCGCGTTTGCCCCACTGTGCGTCGCTCTGTGTAGACGAACTTTTGACGGATCACTGCTGCCACATCTTCTGTTCTCTCTGTCTCTGCTGCGCTCTTGTCACTGAGTTCTCTCTTTCTATCGAGAAGTCTTGAAGCAATACGGCACGAGAGCTGCGTCTAGCGTCAGAGCCTCACTGAACGTAGCAATAATGAAAGATAGAGAGGTCTGGGAGTGTAGGAAGGAAAGATGGAAGATAACAAACGCGAGCCACAGAATCATCGCGTTTCTTCCAGTTGTCTGTTTTAGCTCTTAGCGTTTAGTTGAGGTTCAATTTTGACCAATAACTTTGGAAATGCTTTGTAAAACACGTTACAATCGCGTTGAAATTGACTTTAGAATTATTCCTGGAGGGTCTGAAATACCCGCAGAAATAGGTCCCGTGGCCTTGGAGAAAGCTAAAGCCATACATAGTACTATAGGTAAGAAGGTTGCGTGATATTAACGTTCTCCCGAATAACAGAGAAAGCAGTGGGGTCGGTCGTTTCATTCGGAACGCTTTATCCCGTGGTTGCTCGAGATATCTCGGTGTTAACGGTTAAACGAGCCACTCGGTAAGCTTAAATACATACATAAGTACGTACACGCGCATACCATACACCGCGCGCTATCGCCGACAATGGACTCGACAGAGTCTCGCTCTCGCATTTATTCCCATGGGATACGGATCTCACAAATTTCCTCTGTCTACGCTATGAAACCGATAAGGATATCGCGCATTTTTCCGAGCCATTGTGCCTATACACGCTACCCCATAAATCCATATTAGGGAACACGGTAGGATATCGAAAGTTAACGTATCGCCCCTTTTATCTCTTCTTGGAAATTTATCGGCAAGCTTGAGAATTTTATCCGGCTCGGCGAATGGAATTGCACAGAAATTCATTTCGAATCAGCCTCGTCGGTTTCCCTCCTTTTTAATCAACTTACTCAAGCTGGATGAGCGTAGAGAAATATTTCACATTACGAAGTACCTATGTATGTAAGTACATGCTTGGCATCGTGCCTCTAAATTAAACGGAACCAGGGCAGAAGCGTTTATGTTGCATTTCCACGTTAATTTTCGTAACTCGATCGTGTAACGCGACACTTTGCGATTCCTATCGTATGAACGACACGTTAAACTTTTCCGTCTGATATGAGGTGGATTTTGTTACCAGTCCATCGAATTACTAGTTAATTACGGATGGTGTACTCAACGTTCGCTCGCGTTACGTCCACGGGATATTATTAGCGAGTTTTACGCGTGCCCTGCAGGTATAGATTGGCGGACAAACAATGATCAAATAACGTGGACCTTTCCCCTTTATTAATGAGATAGCATTTAATTGCGGTCGCGTTCGGTAACGCGCGATAGAAGCTAAACCCTTCGATACCACTTTAACTTACTTAGGGCTGCCCCCCTCGACCACGGTTCTTAATTTAACGATGGGTAATAATAATTATGGAAACGCGATCCTGCCCAACTGTTTTTTTTTTCTCTCGTTCGGCAAAATAGTCGGGGGCTCTGTTCGGCGAGGCACGGGGGCGGGGGGGGGGGGGTGGAGGGGTGGATGGAAGGGTTGAAAGGCGTGAAAGGCGTGCAAGCAATTTGAGGCTTTATTGCGGAAAAGCTCGGTAATTTTACGAGTTTTCCAGTGAGGGCGAATTAAGATTTGCATAACGTCGGCGCGCCGCTCGGACCCAAGTGCCGAGAAATGCAAATGTAGCCTCGCGCTTAGAATTCTTTCTCTCTCTCTCCTCGTTGGTCCTTGTTCTTTTCCTGGCCCTCAGGCTTGTGCGGAGGAGACGACGAAATCGTAAGGCGTAAGGCGTAAGGCGTAAAGGATGTCGCGTAAGTGGAGAACAGGGGGTGAAAATAGGATAGGGGGTGGGTCTGCTAGCGTTAGGCGAGCGCAAGACTTGGACCCTGTTGGACCGAAATTTCAACGCGATGCCTCTCGCCCTGGAACTGCTGCAACGAAAGCACTCACCCTCTTTACCCTTTTTTTTTTTTACAATCCTTTGGAGTTTCCCTTCGTTTGCTCTCGCTTTCCGAGGGAGATTCCGCGCCTCGGCAACAGGGGAAATTGGAACGGAATTCGATATTTTTTATGAGTCGGTACAATCTTGGCTTTATTGTTTGTAAACTGTTTTGCAGGGGGGGTCGCGTGCGACGCGAAGAGCAGGATCACGGCGTTAGCCTTATGGCAAATTTATGGTAATGTGGATTAGTTGCGTGGCGCCGTGGTAAAAAGTCTCGAGGAAACTCTTCTACGTTATATCCGCGTGTACCAGTAAATCTCTTGCTCCAGCAAATCCCAGGAGATGTCGCGCGCGAGGAATAATCGGCAATCATTGGGTATCGGCCGCAACTGTTTTTTCCGTATTAACGGCCTATTACGGATTCGCGCGCGAACCAGAGAACCAGAGAACCAGACACGCTGCTGGACGTAACGGCATTCGATAGCCTTCGCGATCGTTAGCGTAAACTGGTCCCCTCGAAACGTATTCACGCATGCCTCAGGTGCAGATGATTACGTTAATAATGAACACAATTGGTGCTCACCTGCGTGACTCGGCGAGCGCGCGTTTAATCTGTTTACCCACGCTCGTTCGTACTATCGCGTCGGTAGTTGCGCGTTTGTTGGCCAGAATCGCGATCGCTGCCGATTCCAAGCTAGATTACATATAAGGTAAGAGTACGAATAACTGGACACTTAAGGATATCAAAGTAGTAAAGCTTAAAAATGGACTAAAAATAAACGTTCTTTTTAACAAAAGTGTGAATATTCAGATAAATGTTACTTCTTTCTATCAAATGAGCTACTAAAAACTTGTTTTCAGTGCGTTATTTTAATTAAATTGAGTAAAAACACAAGTAGCTATGTGTACCAGTACATGGACAATAGAAGTCTGATTTGTCCCAGCGTCCCATTTTTGGTGTCCCAATACCTGGTCAATGGGGAAGATGGCGCAAAGCACGGCGCAGAGGGCGCCACTAGTGTTTGTGTGAATGGTTTTGCGCGCGGAGAAAGCAAATACAATTTTAGGTTATGTTGAAAGTGTAGCATGAAATTGACTAAAAATAGGACTTGGAAATAAAAAAAACTGTTAATTTATGTACAATATACTTGTACTTACACTTTTGATATATAAAAATTTGAGAAAACCCAGACACCTTACCGGTTGGACAATGCGGTCAGGTATTGAGACTTCCCTTAAGCGTTCAAAATGTTGACAGGCCTACCACCTGGACGGCTGCTCAGTTATTGGGACAGCGTGTAAAGGACAAGATTGTTATGTACCGGTACATAAACACGTATATTTTTAATTAAAAGCAACATTAACCGATCAATGTTTTGTTTTGTATGTCACAAGAAACTTCTTGAGATTCTGTACATAGGGTATGTGTCCCAATTACGGAGGGTTTAAGCAAGTTCGCGCAATCATATATTAATTAAACAATACTGCTACATGAATTTCATATTCTGAAAATTAATATCTGTTGATGAACAATTCTTCTTTACGAAGGACTTCTTTTTAAGTAAAAAAAAATAAATCTTTGTAATGTATTTAATTAAACAAAAAAATATGTTTTTGTCCCTATTACGGAGCCCTGAAAACTGCGCCGTCGGCATTACAGTGCCCCCAATTACGGAGCCCGTCCGTATTACGGTGCCCCCCATTACGGAGCCTGTCCGTATTATGGTGCCCCCCATTACGGTGCCCCCCATTCACCCCCATTATGGAGCCTATCCACATTTCGGTACCTTTGAATGTCGCTCCTAACGTAACTTTTGTGACATAGGGTTACCTAGAGCTATTTTGTTGTAAATATTGTAGTTTTGTGGTAAATCATTTATGTTTCCAGATCCACACACGCACTTCGCTTTTGACAGTTTGAAACAAAAATGAGGTTATAACGAAACCACGTTTCCGGCTTCGAGGCTCCGAATTACGGACAAGATTGAAAATCTGGCGGTATTACGGAATTTAACTTAAAAATAATAACAAACAAGTTTGTAGGTGCTGAATTTATTGTTTTTAATTACATTAAACCTTTTTCGGATATAATATGCATTTAATACGGTGAGAACAGTGTTTATAATTGATTTATATGAAATAGTTCGATACAACATTTCTTAAGGTTTCGGACAAGAAATGCTATTAATTCACCGAAAGCGTGTTACGCATTTTTTTATGAATACTTATAATATTATGACATATTAAAATTGTCGTTATTTACTTTAAATCTTGTTCGTGAATATTTGAATTTAATTAAAAAAAATTTGTTTACGTTTGTTTATGCATGGATTTTGTTTCATTGATAATTTTAATAGAAAGGCTCCATAATTGGGACAGGCTCCGTAATAGGGACACATACCCTACGTTTCCTTCTCAGAAAAACGTTATGTAACGATTATTATCACCTTAACAACTAACTGTATTTGTCTTAAGAATTACTTAAGAAATCTACGCAGAGTTCAAGTGCACGCACCTCCGATATTTAAAGACTGTTTTATATATTCAACTTTGCATCTAGGGGCTATCTTAATTTTTTATATAAGAGATCAAGTTGCAAAATAGCATATATTCCCAACAATATTGTTGTAAACTTTCTATGAAGCTTAGTAAAAATATAAATGTCATTGGTGTCCAGGTATTAGGACGTGTCCAGTTATTGGTACTTTTACCTTACCGCGCAGCCAAAGCCACTCGTACACGCGTAGCAGTTCCACCGGCGTCTATTTCACCCGACGCTGGTTGCGTCTAAATCTAAATTCTAATAGCGAATTCGGTGCCTCGCACTGACTCTGCACTGGTGTCAGAAAATGACTCAGATTAGTTGATTCTTATATTTTATTTTTTTTTTATTTTCCGTCTTTATTTCACCAATTAGTGTACAGTAAGGTGAAAAGGCGAGGCTCAGCTAAAGCTGTTATTAGGCCTAACCTCGTAATAGCATACAGACCAAGCGCAAACTTGAGAAACTCGAAGAAAAAAAAAAATAGAGCTATTTTCGTTTTTATCAGAAACAACCAATCCAAGTCATTTTCTGGCACCAGTGCAGAGTCAGTGCGAGACACCGAATTCGCTATAAATGTCACCGATACGCAATTATCGGGGGCCTGGATTAGCGCGCGAGAGCAGTCCCACGACGTTGGGGCACGCAATGCGGCAACAGTCTTGCCGAGCACGTACCGCGAATTCGGGTGTCCGAGGGACGGGGAAGAAGTGAAACAAATAAAATAGAGGAAGCAGTGGCTACGGGGAGGGTGGAAACGTGGCGGTGGAACGTATTTACGGTATATTTTCGTATCGCCTACGGGCTGGTCAAACGGGGTCAAACGTCAATTCGGCCCACGGCGAGCGGCGTATTCCTGGCACGCTGCAGAATCAGTGGGAGGTGTATTCTCCGCGAGAAATCTCGTGTAGGGATAAAGTTCTTGGTTATCGCCCGACTCGCTCGCCCGGTACTCGTTGTATTCGCCCAAGTCCAGTCGAATCGAATCGAATGAGATCGAGTTTCCTTTCCGACCCTCCACTTTCTAAACTCCTCGGATCTCTGCTCCCATACATACAGATTCCTGGCTTTTCTCCCTCGAAATTTCCCGTTTCTACCGATTTCCGATCGAAAGCGTCAACGGAGCAGGAGCTAGGCTTCTAGAGCCAGTGAAATTTAGCGGTACCTAGGAGAAATATGAAATGTGTATCTACCTACCTGCGCGTTTCAAAGATGAAGGCTCTCGGTTAAATACAACGTGCTCTTCTCATTTGGACGGCTCGACTCCCGAGACGCAGTGTGTCTTCTATGTTGCACCACCTACCTACCTTGATGAAAACGGATGCGCGCATCGCGCGTCGCGGACCGAGATGTCAACGAGAACGTTGTGCTCCGCTCGAGACGCGGCATACGTACTCGTGGCGGGCGGTAAATTTAAATTTTATTGAATTATACAGTGTACCGGGGAAGATCGTTTAAAGTACAAGCAAATGCTTTCACGATCGAATTCGTCGCGTGGTTTCTGCCGCGGAACCGTCGCGCGCGTCGTCCCTGTTTGCGCATAATAAATATTTATAAGGCGGGACAGAGACACCGCGACGAGGAGAGTGCTCTGTCTCGTTTTTCGATCGGTTTTCTCGCGAATTGGGATAATTTCGGCAGTCGTCGCTGGCTCGACCGAGTTCCCGAGGGCTGCGGTTCGCGTTAAAATTTCACGGGCCTTCCTCCGCAAGAATCCCGCAGCCTTTACTCCCCACGATGGCGACGGCGGCGATGGTTTAGGCTTTTAGAGCGTAGTTTGCCGTATCGTCGTTAACGCGTAAGCAGCTTACCAGGGATACTCGCGCTTTGCGAAATGCTACACCGTAAAATATCCGCCGCTATCGCTGGATAGGGAACACGGGAGCTTGTTATATTTGCAATTACGGCCCGCCCCTTCAACCAACACACAACTTTTAATCATCGCCTTCCGTAATTATTACCTCGGGCATACATATACGTATGTATGTGTCTCGAGCGATCTTGACCGTGTTCTATAGTTATACCGGTATCGATCGAAACGCTTTTCACAGCTCCCTTTCGCAATTTCGCCTGCACACTCTGGCGTGGCTCGTGTTTTTGTCGTTGGTAAACCTTTATGGGCTCGTGACCATGCGCGCGCGACCCGCTTCGTCGCCAGAGTACCTACGTATGTACCTACGTATGTATTTCGAATCCGCAGACAAATGGGGCGTTTCGACATTCTGACCCCTGAATTTCGTCGCAGTCTTTGTCAACCGGAACCCGCTCCATTTCTCTCTCGTATTCTTGCTCGTTTTCCGACACCGAACGAGCGAGCGTGGCTCAATTCCCCGAAACCGTCCGTTCACGTAAACAACAGTGTTTCCTCCCCTATATATATACATAAGTAGTTCCCTTCGCCTGGCTACGTCGACGTTCCACGTAACACTGGCCATGCAACTTAAAAAGTGTCCCGTTGCCACCGTCTCCGAAAACGTTTAATACCCTCGTGCCCGTATGCCTCTGGTGCGCGATATGATTTATCGTTGCATTATTCGACCTCCCAGTCGCCGCCGTTGCGCGTTTATTCGTCGTCAGTCGAATTAATACCCGTTCGCCGTTCGGTTCCCTAAACACGGGAGACGCCCCCGAGGGCGCCTCTCGCCCGACCTCGTTCGAATACAAAGAAAAGAAATTTTAATTCTATACGCCCGTGCAATTAGGTTCCGTGATAGAAGGACGAATCTTATTTCCCCCATTTATGCTTACGTTTCCTCCTCGAGCGGCCCCTCTGCTTGGGCACAATTATGGGCGGAGGTGGACCGGGCTCGGGCAGCGGAATGTAATTTCGTGGCGCCTTAAATTCAATTTCGAGCGTGTTCTTTAGGTTGTCGTTGGGCATAATTTGCCTTATTGCCTTGAGCGAAAGTATTTCCTCGTCGGGTTTCTTGGCTGGCGGTTGCTGGTCCGGTATCACGTGAACTTTCGTGCAGCCCTTTTTGCACTTTTCACCTAGCCAAGGCAAAGGAGCGGCGGTTTCCCGTTGTTGGACGAGCATATCACGACGTCTCGGTTAAAGAAGAGGAATCTGTGCACCTACCTTGCGCGTCTGTGCAATTGAAGTCGAAGCTGAGATTATCCTGCCCCTCGTGCCCCCCGTGCCCCTGCTCCGGCTCGAATTCCCTCTCGGTCTTCGGTATTCTCACGGACAGAAAGTTATTGTCGATCTCGTGCGTAACTTCGTCGTAGGGTGGTGCCGCGTCCGGGTGAGGGCACGTCGGATGAAGGCACCGCGGGCAGAAGCACTCGTTGCCGTCACTCGTCATGTTCTTTCGCACTTCTTGCCACTCCACTATCCGCGACGCTGTTTGGTCGCAGCGTTTTCACCGGCAGATTTTTTTGTGTACAATTTGGAGGTTCGTCGGACGGACGCCATTTTACGAGACGATACGAAGGGGGCAGAAATCGAACGAGAAATTCTTTCCGTTATCGCCGGATAACGGAATGTGATCCGTTAACGTCGCCATTCCCCCGTGAAAATTACAGCGTGGATAAATTTTCTTTCTCATAGGAGCGCGCTTCCACGGAAACGTTCCTCGTAGCGTCGTTAAGAAGCGTTACTCTTTTTGTAAAATAATAACTGGTTGGCAAGGAAGAATTCACTAAGAAGGCAATGTCAGCAATGTATTTTATCGGTTTTCTACACGGTTGCATATCAGTTCCTTATTTGATAAATAATGTTGATTTGCGTAATTTATTGTAACTAAACAAATATTAAAAATTGGCGGTATAACGGCCAGATCCTTTTCTATTGGATACGGATTATAATAGTTGTGAGTGGGTGGACGCGGACGGGAGGCACGATTACCGTAGTTTAGCGTATTTAAGGTGTCAGATCAAACGCTGGAAAAGCATGCCTTTTCGAATTTAGAATTCTAATTGGAAATTAATCGTCAAATAGGGGCGTGATTGCGGCACGACGCAAATAACTTGGCCAATTTCCCGAAATTACCTACAGACTCGACTACATAGGGTAAATCCGGGACACGCGGTCGACCTAATATAAAATGGCTATTAAAACTAATATAGATATTACTTATTTTATCAGAACAAACCTAATATGTTCAGAATTTTATGCCGATTCAGAAAAACTGGTCGATATTTGCTTTAAGACAATATTTACTGTAAATCGGGTTGAAAACTGAAGTCATGACATCTGACCACCTCACCCGAGGTGCCGGGAGAAATGGTTTTCGTCGTTGGCAGATACCACTCACATAATTATTCATGGAAAATTAACAAAGGATAAAGCAAAATTATTTATGAGTGAATACAACTACGGATTCATTGATATTTAATTTGTTTACGCTAAACAAGTAAAGAACACATCAAAGAAAAAGTGAATTACCTACTGGCGATTAGCAAGGCAAATGAATACAAAAGTGAATAAATAAACTAAATAAACAAAAATAATAATAAAATAATTATAAAAAATAAAAAAATAAACAAAAATAATAAAAAATTCATAACTCGACCATCTCACCTTTCTGCAGCGAGACATGGTCTTCTCGTTAGCTTTGAGAGGAACAGTTAATATGGCCAAATACTTTGGCTGCATTGTCCCTCAATGTCTCTACTATCTTATTATTCCAAACATTAAAGGAAAATAAACTTAGAAGTATATTTTAAATACGATTCTGTACAACCGCTGTTTGACAAAAGAGGTTAAATGTAACATCAGTTTACCTTTTATAGCCTATAAATCCAGAAAACCACAGAAGGAAGCAAAATAACGCTATTCATTCAACTGTTTGGCTTCTAGAGAAGTAATTGGTCTGCACTTTAATGCATTTTTACGTATATGTAGACTCTGAAATATAGCGACACGACCAACTCTCCGGCCCGACCGCGTCTCCCGGATTTACCCTAATAATAATTGCGACGAAGCCGGAAGCGAGATTGGAGCGAAGTGAACATTTTGCGTGCAAGCTGATCCGTACGCGACGTTTGATCGATCGGTTTTGTCGTGCAGCAAAACACGCGGCAATACCTACACCCCTACAGCACACTTCGTTGCAGGAACGTTGCACAGCCGTTGCAGTACATTGCAATGTTGCCGTTTGGTTGCAGGTTGCATTGCAATATTCCTGCAACATTGTGGAAACATTGCCGTGCAATATTGCAATGGCCACGTTTGTGCAATGTTTCTGGAATATTGCGCACACATTGCCGTGGAATATTGCGCACATACTGCGTTACAATAATCCAGGAATATTCCGCACACATTGCCGTGGAATATTGCAATGGCCGCGTTTGTGCAATGTTTCTGAAATATTGCGCACATATTGCCGTGGAATATTGCGTACATACTGCCGCACAATATTCCCGGAATATTGCGTACACATTGCCGTGGAATATTGCGCACATACTGCAGTACAATACTCCCGGAATATTGCGCACACATTGGCGTGGAATATTGCGCACATACTGCAGTACAATACTCCCGAAATATTACGCACACATTGCCGTGGAATATGGACTTACATATTTTCACTCCTCGCCTACGCAAAGCGTTCGTGAAATGCAAACACACGGAATACAGTCTTAAATACCACAGGAAACCTCCGAGGGAATATATGTGAACACGGACAATATGTGATATAAGTAATTAATCCAATTGCAAACTGTTAAATTGTATATAGCAATAAAAGATATTTGTAAAGAAGTCTGAGCTGTGAAATGTAAATCCACAAACATTAAAAAGTAGAAAATAAAAAAATATATAAAACAAATTTATGTTAAACGATTGTATAAAAAATGCGCTAAAAACTAAAAAAAATTTTTTTTGTTGTTCTACGCAAGATATTTCATAATAGAATATGAATCAACGTGATACAACATGAAGCGTCGAAATGAATTTGTTGTGAGATATCCGGCACCACGATTAGGTAGATGTAATGGGGTTTGTCCAAACGAATCTTCGTTTTTGAATAATTGGAGTTTAAAGCGTTGCACGGTAGGAGTATAAGTTCGAGTACGTAAGGAATATCCTCAATCAACATTTGTAGCTGCAGCGGTAAGGTGTTCGTCTACGGTGCTCTCGAGGTCATGGGTTCGAATCTTCACTGAGGTAAAATAATTTTCTATTTAGGAAAAACACAGGATTCTGCAGCCATTCATGTCGTCGCGTCCATCAAAGACACGGTATTATAGTACCAGTACCTTAGTTAGTACCCACCCGATATTTTTATTTTTGGCCCTACTGTCCGAACGTTGCGTGACCATTGCTGTGCAATATCTCCGAAATATTGCATGACAATATCTGTAAAATCTCCGAAACGTTGCGTTCCAGAAATATCTCCTGCAATGTTTCCACAAGGCGGACATAGCAATTTGCTTGAAACGTTTCGGGAACATTTCGAGTAATGTTTCAAATGTTGCAGCGCGACGTCACTGAGACGTTCCTGCAACAAAGTGTGCTGTAGGGGCATAGGTATATCATATGCCTGATGGATTAACGCGCAGCGCTAATTTTCTTCGATTCGCGCGTATCTTTTCCAGGGTAATTCTCTGTAGCTGGCAATTTTCTGCGCTTTTACTCTCTCGCAGCGCGCATAAAATATTAATTAAGATAGCCCGTCTGGAATACTCCCGGGAGCTTCTCTGTATTAAAAAGCGCACTTAATTAAAATTTACGCGGTCGGCTATAGACGCGTGGCGTAGAAGCAGCTCGCTTGTATACGAGCGACCGTGACAGAAGTAGGTAATTTTTAATGACACTGCCAGTGTCGCCGCCGCGCCGCACCGACTTAAAAACCCTTATCGATCAATGAAATCGGCCTTCTTACACGTTTTACTGGTTCATCAAAGTTCAAGCACCGACTACAATCGAATTATCGGCTTTTAAATGAAATTCTTCGCTAGGGCCTGGCCGCTTTTCTCGGAAACTTTTCAAGTTGACGCAATTTCTTGGGTAATTGGGAGATTAGATTAATTTGATGAATTAAACTGTCCGCTTGGAGTTCGTTAAAGTCGTTACACCGAGCTGGCGTATAATCGCCTCGGTTCCGATCTATTTTTCCCCGCTTCCTTGGAGCGGTCGAATTTCTCTGGTAACAACGCCGGATAGAATCGCGCGGCCAACTACTTCCTTCTTACAATTATGTAGGTAGGTGTCTATCGAATCAGACTCGCGAGGCCCTACCTACTACTTACGACGATAAAGCTCGCAGAAGTTGCGCAACTGGAGGATCCGGTCGAGGAAATTGCATACGTAGAATTTTCTTGGAACGTGCTTCGCGATTTCACTTGGTCCCTTAAAAGATCTACCACCATGCTATACATACATATATGTGGCGCATGAAAAGGAATTCAGCTGGCACGCGGAAGCACCTATGTATGTACGCGAATGGACGGCTCCTCGAGCAAGCAGCGCATGGTCCGCTTAATATTTTTCATTCCTTACCGCTGCTCAGATCTCGGAAGAGAAAGGGAAGACGCGGGTCCGAGGAAAGGAGAGAGGAGTATTCAGATGCGGGTGCAGATGAGTAAGGAGCGTTACAGGGACTGTCCTGGATCCCGTGCAACTAAACGAGACGCGGGCAATGAGACAGGGTCGTTGTTTTCTCTCTAAAATTTCTTCTGGACACGAAAGTGCAGTGCTAGAAAAGCTTGTCGGAGCTTGGTGGTTTCATTGTCTCGTATTTGCGCCCGTCTTCTTCCCCGCCCCAGCAGAAAAAGCCCCCCCGTGCGTCGCGTCGCGACGCGTCATCCTGTTGAGTGGATGGATTCATATTTTACCGGGAAATATACCAAGATTGCTGTCGTTGAACGACCTAACGCGTTTCGCTTCCTCTGTGGCACGGAGAAGCTTCGTGTTCGCACTTTCTCCCATCGGCGCACTCGCTAGCCAACTTTTTCCTTTTACCCTTTCATCCAGCTCTTCAACGGGGTCGCAGTTTCAAGTCTCAACGCTTTTCCTTTAACACCACCCTGCTGCGACCTTTCCCATTCGATATTTTAATCTCGAGCTTAGAATCTCGCCAGCTGCGGAATAGGAGAGAGCTACTCAATAAGGTGTGTGAGAGGGAGAATGGATATTCCATCAATCTCTTGGCTCGTCGGCCTAGCGATATTTCATGCGCTCTATCATGGAGATATAGGTATGATCCATAGAAGGCGGAAGCTACGCTACCTAATGTTATGCGGCGCAGCTCTTGTTCTACTTTCGCCGCTAACTTCTTCGGCCTGCTAACGATTTTCACAACAACAAAAAATCGCAACAGTTCGACGGTTCGTTAGGGGCCGAGGTGATTCGCGGGGACGAACCATTCGCAAGCTATTGCGGGCGGCGAAATGATGGGTGGCGGCGTGTCATGCTAGGGAAAGATCGACTGAAACGACGCGGCTCTTTGGAAGCGCTTAGCTGCTGGAATGATCGCGGCGGACAAGGGGCATTTAATTAAAACTTGGGGAATTAAAATTAATTTCAACGTTGTACTCGCTGGCGTTTTTACAGAGCGCGGAATATTTACGCGTGCCGGGAACTTTGTTCGTTTTAGTTTCGCGCGGCTTACAACTATTCGTTTCGAGCATTTGCGTTTGTCAAAACATAAGCGAGCTTTATTTAACCAGGTTGTCGTTCTCCAGAGTAGGTATATAACGTCATTGTACGTCGACGTAGCGTATCCATTCTAGGTAACAGCTAACGAGATGACCGCGTAATATCGTTGCGCGAGTTGCCAAGCGCGAAACATTTTTAACGAGGCAACCGTGAAAGGATAACATTCCCGTTCTAATCTCCTCGGCTCTCGTTCATTCCGCGCCAACTTTTCGATCGCTCGAGCAATTTTATTAACGTTATTTCATCCGTAGGAAAATAATTTGTTTGTCGACGAATTGCGCGTGTTGCTTTGAATGTGAATTTATCGAGGAACCAATCAAAGTTATCAACGCTGCAGTACGCGATACCCGATCGATAGCAATACTTTGCCAGCTTGGCGTATACCTCTACTGTATAGGCTAACGTTTCTAGCTGGCCGCATTACGGTTCGATAGCTAATGTAAATAGGTACATAGATTGAATGGCTGCTGGCCTCAAATCATCCAGCAGCGATGTATGTATGTATTTATGTAGTGTGTCTGCGTGTCGTGGGAATAGTCGGTAATGAAATCGATGTGCGTCGACGTTGAATGATGTTGAGTAATGTTATCGCTTCCTTCCGTCATGCATCTGATTACAGCTTCGCCACGCTTCGTCATTACCCAGAAATTTCCACAGAGAAATAATAATAATTTTAGAAACGGCTTTTCTGTAGAGACGCGTAGCATTCGTTTCGCGGAAAGGTATAGATAGAGTATCTATAGAGTATAGGGAATAGGGAATAGGGGAAGAACCGTGGCAGGTGTCGGGCTAAAATGGAAGAAGACTGGAGCGGTATCGATCGCCGCGTCATCGTACGCGTCGATTAATGTAAATCCAATCCAGATTATCGCGGTCTGCCTCTCGTCAATAAAATTGCAGTTGCAACGCATCGTTACTTCTCTCGCTGTGCGCGGCCGGTTTGCGTTCGGGCAATTTGCTCTTGCCAAACTTTAACTCCATTCCGCTATAATAGCCGAGATACCTAAATAAATTAGCGGGGACCAAATAATAACCAGCGAAAGCGATGGCACACGAGACACGCGTACCCAAACTGGCTGTAAATCTCTCTATAGTTTAATACCAAGAATTATTTACAATCGAGGATAATTCGGTATAACCGCTCGCGCTGTTTGTTTCGCCGATCGGCCTGATACGCGATTGTTTGTCGCTATAAATCGGTGTAAATCGGTGCAAAGCGGTGTAAAGCGGTGTAAATCGATGTCTGGTTTACCTAACCAGATTCGTTGATTCGTCCGTAACGAAGATATTGCAAGCGGCTGCGATCGGCCAGAGGATATTAAACGGGCAGAGGGGCCTGATATATTTCAAAGCGCCTTAATTAAAAGCCGTGGAGATAGATAACGATTACGCGATGTCTGGATGCTGCAAAAGACTCGAGGACGACCAAGTGACGCTTCCCTTTGTATCAAACTTGCGCACTGCCGATGCGATGCTACGCTTGTCCCGAGATTATTACCAACGTTTGTCATTCTTATCGCTCGGACTCGTCCTTGCTTGAAAGGTCCAGTTACGTAACGGTGCTCGTTCTCCCTCGGTCCATGTTCCTATACCTGGATCGACGAGATCGTTTCTGTTCGCTAACCGAGTGCACAGCGGCTCTTGAAATACGTTTGCCAATCAATCCAATCAATTTAATTAAGGACCCGATACATTATGCCCTGTACCATGTACATTCTACACCCTGGCATCATTTAGAGGAATTTCTGCGCTTCGATCTACGCCCGGGAGACCATCATGTCCATTTCATCTCCAATCGCATTCTTCCCCAATTACTTCATTCGTATTTTATATAGGTATTATATAGGTAATTAGGTACACAGCGCGGTATAAAATATGAATCCAAGCTGTTCCTGTTAGTGTCCGGTACCTACTTGGAACGTTGGGGGCCGCCGAAACTTTGCAAATGGGTTTGATCACGTTTTAATTAATGCCAGAGATGGCTGCCCTCTCGATGAATAGAAACTTTGAGGAATCGTGGACGGTATTTAACGCAATATCGTTATTGGGCCACTGCGCGCGAACTTCTGCTTAATTGGAATTTTCCTGGAAGCTTAAGAAATTACTTGCGCTTAATTGTCCGCTCCGGTTCGTTCATTAAGAATCGCTCTCCTACCAGCTCTCTAGTGGCTGGCCACATTTATATCGAACAGAAATTTCTCTTTATCCACGAAATCGACCTCTTGGAGATGGTTTCCAAGAGCTGGGCCTGCTATCGTCTTACCCTGTAATCGAAATTTCGCAGGGATTCCCCAGGTAGGTAACGTAACGCGTGACTCTCTAGACTCGCGGCTGCCGAGGCAATCGAAGCAGCGAGACTCATCGTTTCAGCCACCTTACTTAGGCACTCAAGGGAGGAACCTCGAAATTTTTCTGTCAAAATCGTGGCTTTTTTTTTAAGTCCTAAAATTTCTGGAATCTTATATTTTTGTCATTTTTCTTCAGTTCAGCGATTATAAAATTATATGAAAATTAAAATTATTTTGGACTTTCACGTAAAAATGAATACTCTCCTGTTGTATCTTCCGGACCAGATGTAGGTACATAGATATAAGTATGTATACATAGACTGCACTACTTCTCGTTTCTAGTTTCTTCTGAAGATTCGAAATACACGTGTAGGGGAGAGGCTTGCAGGTTGCCACTGCTTGCCAATGCCACCCCTGCTGTATTTCGACTTTCTAGCAGTGTCATAACCTCAACTCTGACTCACATCGACGTTAAAAGAGTAGTTGTCACTATTTATTAACCTCTGGAGCGGACAGACGTAATAACACTGTGTTTGCTGAGCGAAGTGTGATATAGTGTTTGTCAAGAAATTGAATTATTGAAATTGTGCGTTTTCCCTGTGCTCGTAAATTGAACATTTTCATCGACAATTCAAGCTAACTATTCGTACTGTCTTGTTTTTTTTTATGTTGGCATTTTTAATTGGCATTTACATATGCCAAACAGATTTCCAAACATATCATGAATTGACCATTTTTTCTCATATTTTCCAAAAATGCGTCGGAATGCAAGTTGCCACCTTTTTTGGCTTGCAGGTTGCCACCTCTCTCTTTCCCGCTTGTTTACACTCAAATGTCATTTTTCATGATTATGTGATGTTTACTATCTAGAGACGCGGTAGCGTCTCGACGCCAAGTACAGGAAAGACACCCTGTATATGTCGACTGTCGCTACCGCTATCATTTACTAGTCGCCGGGCTAATCCAACCTAACCTGAAACTTATTTCAATAATATCTCATCACGCCTGCAATATTTTCTAAATTTAAAGGCATTTTTCTTATGTAAACCGCATATAAGCTTTCGAATAAGATCAAATTTCAATAAAATCTGTCCACGCATAACAGAGATATCATAATATCGTCTCATGGATCTGTCAGAAACGGTAAGATTTTCTTTTCCTTCTCCAGGCCAAATTTTCGTCAACATAATACGTATATGCGTTACACGCACACCTTCAGCCAAAAGAAACTAACACATGTTTCGTTCGTTAAACGCTATCTTCACTGTGCAATCTACTCCAAATTTTGACAGCTTACAGTCAGGTTATAAACCTGGCGAGTGTCAAATAAGGAAAGTTGTCAAAATTTTCTGAAATGTGACGAGTTTTTACACCACAATCCACACAAGACACTGAATTATTGTCTCAATTAACAAGGTGAGTAGCCAAAATTTTTTAATAGAATTTTTATGGGGATTTGTTTTTATACCAGCAAATTATTTTTAATTTAGGGTTTTTATGTAAACCTTATCCCCATAAAAACTTAAAAAAAGTAAAAAAATTACGCCAAGTACACGAAATCAAATAAATCACAAAAAATATAATATAATATAATATATATTAAAAATTATCTGAAGTCATTCATTCCCTATGCAAATTATCTTTGTAAAAAGAAGTGATATCCCCATAAAAACTTCAAAAAAGTAAAAAAATTACGCCAAGTACACGAAATCAAATAAATCACAAAAAATAGGTGATAATTACAAAATAAAAAAAAGTTGTGAAATCAAAATGAGCTGCAAGTACATAAAGGTGCTTTCCCGCAGCGTGCAAAGGTGACACGGTGTAACGCAATGTAAGATTCGGTGCTTTCCAACTGCGCTTAATAATATTAAGCAGATATATTTTTATAGAAATAAATATTTCAATACCAATAAATATTTTATTCAAAATACTTGGCGCTGCGAAACCGAAATAATGTTAATTATCTTATTAATAGTAAATTAATAATTTACAATAACTCACGATTTATTCTACATATATTTAATTCTAATATCATACGTAGCATATATGCACACGCACACATACACACATTCACGAATGCACGCACAAGAAAGAAAGAAAAAGATTAATGCAGTTTATACATATGTATTCAGTTTAACAACACCAATTCGGTGAGCAGCGCCAAGTATTTTGAATAAAATATTTATTGGTATTGAAATATTTATTTCTATAAAAATATATCTGCTTAATATTATTAAGCGCAGCGGGAAAGCACCTTTATGTACTTGCAGCTCATTTTGATTTCACAACTTTTTTTATTTTGTAATTATCACCTATTTTTTGTGATTTATTTGATTTCGTGTACTTGGCGTAATTTTTTTACTTTTTTGAAGTTTTTATGGGGATTGTCATTGAGTTTGAAGTGAAGTGTTTTTATTGCATTGTAGTCATATTTTCGTTTATTTATTCCATTTTTGATACATTTAAAGTATGGCAGCACGCAGGTCAAGAAAATCTCAACGCGGCATTAAGGATTTTGAAGCGTTGCTCGACGCAATTAAAGCAATCAAAGTCAACAATAAATCAAGGAAGAGCACTGCAAAGGCATACAACATCGATATGCGAAGCTTTCCTTGAGTTTTTTTTACACTCGCAGCAATTCTTCTAAGAGTGGTAACTTGCAAGCCAAAATTTCAAGGAGTCAATTTTAGATACTTTCGAGAATTTGCAGTATAATTTTTCTTTTTCGAGACATGATTTCTAGCTCAGGATTGTAGCTCTACACTTCCTCTTTCCAACTTATACCATAAATCAACGATACGTTAATTTTATGACGAGTTATGATCAAAACAGCTAAGGGGTGGCAACCCGCAAGCCTCTCCCCTACTTGGGATAGGGTTTGGCGATTTTCGGGTGGCCGACGCGTCTCGATCTCGGTTTAGATCTCGCGTCGGTATGTACCTATGTAGGTAGGTATATGGAAACGATGGAAGCGGAGGAAAGGCGGCAGGTCGGGAGAAGAGAGGTCAGCGCGTGACAAATGAGGCTGTTTGTCTGAGGCTCGTGCACACGGATAACGAGCCCTCTCGGAGAGGGGTCTCCATAGGTCCTCTTTGGCTGTCGACTCTCGCGAGCAGACTCGAGCGACTCTGCCTCGTTCACCCGAGAAAATTGCGTACTTTAAACACACCTGTCTACTACCTCTAATTCTCGAGCATGCCGTTGTGTCTAATTGACGCGGTAATTAGCGGTGAGACGGCCGGTTTCGCAATTAGGAACCGCGACAGGAAGCCGGGGGAAGACAAGGCGGGGTCGCGTCGGTCGGCTGAAAAAGAAAATCGTTCAACTAGCCGACCGTGCGTGTTTCCAGTTTTCCGTTTACGGAACAGTGGAACGTGGTAGGTGCAGGAAACCTAGCGCGAACGCTGCCCCAGGTATTAGGAGCCGAAGCAGCGAACGTGTCTGGCATCGAGGAAGCTTGCTTAATTAGCAGCTGTTTGCCGCGTAGATCCCGCGTGTAATTACCTATTAGCAGCTGGCCCGATCGAAACGGTGATTCAGCGTTCACTCCCGTCAACGTTGTATCGCGGCCCTCAATTAGCCCATTGCTAAATAGAATTGGCTGGGAGAATCTGGGAGAAGCTGGGATAAGGTGGGTATTTTTCGCTCGGCGTCACAAATGAGCTGTCAGCTCGACGTGGCCGCGCGGCGCGGCGCGGCGCGGCGCATCCCGACCCACCACTATCGATTCATTTTTTCCTTTAAACCTGTCGCCCCGTACCACCTTCCCTTCGTCTCGTGGCTGATCTTAATTCGCAGAAAATTTATCGGGTCGGCGGCGTCGCGGCCAGATCCACGCGATCGGTGAAATTGGGGGAATTATTTGCTCTCGGCCGAGCACGGCTCCATTGTAGAGCCGGTGGAATCGTCGGGAGACGAAACGAGCACGTGGCGGCGCGCCTCAGCCTCCCTTGAATTCTTCTCTTTTTCGTCCCCCTTCTGACCGACAAATTTCAAGCCCGCGTCCTCCTCGAGGTCCCATGGAAGCTCGCGATAATCCGAGAATAAATTCAGCTGCCGCGCGATCTTGCTGACGACCCGCGCCTACGATTTATCGCCTGGCTCGCGCTTCGAGGACGCCTCCCCGGGACGTTGCCGGCATCGGCAATCGTGGACGGAACGCGGCCTCGGCATGTCCTCTGCTCGTACTTACATATATTTTTCTCGCCCGATTTTCATTAGATCCTCGGCGTGGCGTTTCACGCGCGTAGCCGCGGCTGGGATATGCAAATTGGATGGCAGTATCTCAGCTCGGGCCGCATATGGGGACGGTGAATATTGGAAGAGAAGGCAGTGCCGCGACGGGACGTCGCGTCGGAAGACGAGAAAAGTTCCGCGAGGAAGGATTCTTGGTGCAGCTTTTAAAGAGATTCCGCACGGCGTAGGTTGGAAACTCGTGGAAATACCAGTCTCGGAGTAATAACAGTTTTAAAAGGCCGCTTGCAGGGGAATGCTGGTAACCACCACGGTTGAGATGGTTGTTTGCCGCGTTTCCTCCTAAGGAACAAGGGAAAGGGAAGGAGAAAATGGTAGGACATCATTTATATTATCGAAAGTGGGGAAAGCCGTCCCCGTCCGGCGCAAGGCGAAACATAGCGGTTTTCGGCTCATAATCTGTAAGGAGCGGCCGCTTATAAATAAAATGGATGGACCCGAAGACAGTGCGCCCTAAAGGGCGAGCCTGGGGACATGGTATTATGGTGGCTGATCGGAACCAATAAATCACCCGGTGGTCGGTCCCCGATGACGTTCACCATCGATCATTCGCAATTCGCAATTCGCGGCAAGGGATCGTCGACCCAGAGCGCGGGGGTGTGCGCGAGACCTGGACTAATCGATATTCCACCATTAAGTAGAGACACTTAATTAAGATCAATAAGGCTTCTGATGCGACATTAACGCTATATGACGGTGCGCTTTGACACATTGGCGCGCGCGGAACTATGGAACCCGTCTCGTTCATCGATGCGTTCGCATTAACGAGTTTCCGCTTTCTGATGGACGATTCCGCGACCCGAACATACAACCATCGATTAACGCGTTCCATTACCTATCGCCGTGACGCCGCACAGTGGTTCCAAGTCGCAAAAAAGCGGCAAAACCCTCAAAACGTACTTTAATCTTGTCAGAAATTGGTGGTCGGGGGTTTTTGGGGTCGCTGATTACGAATCTGAACTTCAAAATTTTGAAAACAAAATGGCGAATCCAATATGGCGGACGTGTATATTAAAAAATGGATAGGTCTGCACGAAAATTGGTATCCTACTGTTCTTCGGGTCGCTGATTACGAATCTGAGCTTCAAATTTTTGAAAACAAAATGGCGAATCCAATATGGCGGACGTGTATATTAAAAAATGGATAGGTCTGCACGAAAATTGGTATCCTACTGTTCTTCGGGTCGCTGATTACGAATATCTTGTCCAAAATGCAAATTTCAATATCGCAGACCTAATAGCATTGGCATAAACCTTTTTTTTAAATTCATTTTTGCGGAAATTGTGATAATTTCCCAATATTCGCCTAAAATTATATAATCAAAATGTCGAATTTAGTATGGCGATCTTAATTTTAAAACATTCTTGAAATTAATTACTGTGAAAATTTTATTTTTTTTTATAAAAAATGCGGCATTCCTACGTTTATAGAAGATTGCATAGTTCAAATATGTGGTTGAAAATAGTAATAAACAAAGTTGGAATTATAAATGCTGTTTGAAATGAAAAGGGTTCGTTCACGGAGAGCGTAGATAGATACTAATAGGCACTTTAAATGCGGATATCTTAAAAAAGCGCAAATATGCGCAAGATTTTTCAATTGGATATCATACTTCACATGTTACTTTACGTCAAGAAACCTTTAACTGTGTGAAGTTCCGTGAATAAAGTAACTATTTTCCTTCCGTTGTACTAATATATGAGTAGGATTTAGGACATCTTGAGAAGGGAAATACAAGAGTAAGTTCAAAGATATTTTGCATTATTCATGTGCAAAATGTATGTTTATAACACGTATCTTAATGGTAAAATGTGTTACATATGAATTTTTTAAAAATAAACTTTGCCTGATACATTAAACATGCGAGCGTTTTCAAGCCATCTAAGAAGTACGAAATTTCGTCAACTTTGACAGCCTATATCTCATTAACCAACCACTATATTTTAAATTTTCAAGCGGCATTTGTTGCACTGATGTATATATATTAAATGTACCATACTATCGACAAGCTGCTATTCACTTCAGAAATTGACTTTTGGCCAGCTTTTCGGGAAAAGGCACCACTGTGCGCCGTATCATCCGGCATTTTATCCAGAATATGGTTTGCTAGTACCACCGACTTTCGCACATTTCGCACATTCCGTCCTCGACGTTATTCGTCGCGCATTTCGTTATTGTTTCTTATTCCACGACCAGACGTACCTATGTATCTACCGGGAACTCAGCCACGCCAGGGTCGCGCGCGAATCCGTAGAGGCTTCAATATTTTATGCGCAAGTCGCTCTTGCGCCAGCCTCGTCAGCCGGTGAAAATATGTTTACACGCCGTTAGGTGTAGCACTTCCGGGAGAGAAACGTTACTCCGGACAAGTAAACCGTCAAGCCGACGTTCCTGAAATAATACGCGCATAGCTCGCCAGTTTATCTTGATACACGCGGCATTTCCTCGATACATAAAATAGTAGCATCCGTTTATGGACGTAGAGGGAGAGCGTTTTGAACGTGCTCGTTCCACATGATAAATCTCAGCCAAACAGAGCGATACCGTTCATAAGTATTTGCCTGTAGGACGTGTAGGGTGACTGTACCTAATATCGCCAGGCAAAAGTTAAATCGCTGTCGATTGAATAATAATTTATATTTTTCCATGCAGTTCGTTTCAAAGTAAAGAGAAATTATTCATCTTTCATGTAGCATATGTTAGAATCGTTGAAACCTACAAATTGTTAATTAGGACTCAAAAAACGTAAGACATGCAAAAATCGGGTGCTGAAAAAGGTGTACCTAATATCGCCTACTCAAGAAATATTGATTAATTCATGTATATATGAGTTTTTAAAGTCATTTTCACATGTGCTTTTATTATTTCTTGCTCTATAAATGTCTTTTTATCCATCTTTGATTTCATTTTTATTAGAATAATATAGAAATTTGAAAATATAGATTTTTAAAATATTTTATTTTTTACGTTCCGATGTACACATTGGACAAATATAGTTTATTTCGGTTGCTCCGCACATTTCGTTACCTCACCTGTAACAAGCATTACATCGAAACCATTGTTCTCCGGTAGGCGGTATTGAGAACACGCATACTGCTAAACGAAAAACGCTATTTTCATTACGAAAAATATTTGAATCGATTTCATTTCTTAAGTACATCATTAATTAGGTATTTCTAGTAGATATTCTTGCATTCACAGATTTATTAGACTTACCTTCTCCGAATGTGACGTAAAATTGTGATAGTCCAATAAATTTTTACACTATTAAGATTCTCTAAAATCCTTCCCTTTCTGTAATTGTTGATCACATGATGCTGCAATTATAGTATATCTTCCTACATATGTTTAGGTACTAATTCAGTGCATAACCGATAAATTTTAGAGCTTACTTTAAGAGATATAGCGAGTGGCGATATTAGGAACACTGGCGATATTAGGTACAGTCACCCTACCCTACTCCATGCATGCATCGAGTCCGTCTACGTCTCCGTGTTCTATCATAAAAGTCACCCCTCTCCGCGCCCTCGCGTTTGTCCGCGGTATTTCAGGGCAATTTCCACGGCCGAATTAATTGCTCCGTTTATGTGCAATGGCCCGCGTGCCCGTGTGCACGTCCAAGAAAACTACCTACGTGCAATTTTGACTGGAATATCGGAGTTTATTTTCAGCGATCCGTGCATCAAGTCACTCAGCCGTTGGAGATTAAATTTTATTTCAGCGAGTCGCCAGTTTTCCGTGGAAAATAACGCGTCCGTAAATTCGGGCCACCGATTCCGGGTTCCTGGGATCCCGGGATTCCGACTTTTGCGCGAATAAACCGGCCTGATTTGCCGGATCCGCGGATTTATTAGCGCCGAAACGAAATAACGTTGGGAAGCGTCGCGCGCGTTAACGTCGAGGCACGGTCCTCCCGAGGATTTAACGTCCTCGCGCCGAGCTAACGATCTCGCTTCCGGACCCAACAGAGGCCAACGAATCACGCGTCGCTATTAGCTCCAGACCTCGGCTGCTCGCCAGCTCAGACATAATCGACTAATAGTAGATACCTTACATCGAGATAGGCACTTCCCTTCGATCACGGTCTCCACTTACCTACCTTCGATGCACGAATCGAGAAAATACGAGGCGCGAGTATGTATCCACTGTCTCTATGGCCTATGGCTTCGCAGCTCGCATACGCGGCGATCAATCCGGAGGGTCGTTAAACGCGATCGTCGTGAGATTGTGGGAAAAAATTGTCCTTATCCCAAGCTATCCAACGGCCGTAAATCTGATTCTCGAGACAAGAATATTATCTGGAGTATAAATTGGAGACGCGCTTGAGCAATTTCATTGATTTATCGAGCTGGCCGAGATGGTCTCTCGAGGGGTGGAACAGAGACATCGGAGCGTGCCGGACAGTCGTATCTTTGAACTTTATTTGCCAGCGGTGGATCGAGGCTGGCCGCGGGCTCATTACAGCGGCACATTACCCAAATCGCAGGCATTTCGTAGGTCGATTTGTTGGCAACCGGTTTCGCCACCGAGCCGGGCAGCCGAATTTATGGCGTCCTTGCGTGAGATCACCCGCCAACGTAATCCTTCCCTTCCAAGACAAATCTTCCCTCCTCCTACGATCATCTATTCCCCTTGCTCGCGTATCGTTGGCTATCGTCGGTTGTCGTCGCTTCGCGCGCGCTCCTGTTCGCAAATCATTTCTGCGTCGTTACGATCGCTGATCCGTGAACCCCCGACACTCCGTGCTCGCGCGACTCCACCAGCTTTAACTTATCGTTAGAGTTGCAAGGTTCGGTGGCGGCACAGTACAGGGAACAAGGAGCAAGGAGCAAGGAGCAAGGAACAAAGAACAACGAACAAACCTCCCCACGTTCTCCGCGCAAAGGAAAATATTGACAAACTCGGAAAGTCGAGTTGGCAAACACGTCCTATCGGGACGGCACGGCATTTCCCGGCCGGATTAAATAGGTGGAAGCGGTCGGATAATCGTTGTTGGCTGCACGCTTTACGAAACCACCGGCGCTTTTGTCGGAAGTCTCGACACGGCGATTTAAGCGACGTCCAAACTACGGAGACTTACGGGCGTGACCTATATGAACCCAGCCGCGCCGCGCCGCGCCGCGCGCCGCTGCAACTAAAGTTACGGCCACGGAAATAAATCCGGTTTAGTCCCACGGGAAGAGACAGATTTATTTCCGGAGGAACATTGGACCATCCGTGTGCCCCCCCCTATTTCACCTATTCCAGCCGTGTGCGCATTCGCAGAAAAAGGAGCGATTACGGGGGTGTGCGGTTCGAGCCGCGAGATTATTTCCAGCCACCGATAATGTCGACTGGTTCTTATCGGTGATGGATTAACGACCCACCGATACCACGGATTTCAATAAGCGCCGACCAACTTCGGCTGGATAAAAGTGTATTTCCGAAGGGATTTCGGCTCGATCGTTGAAATTCGCCCTGTGTTTCGTCCCCGATCCCTCCGCCTTTCCACCGTTCACGGAGTAATTCCGGGAATGCGTTCTTGTCTGTCGCGTATCAAACGACAGCAACGTCCTTTTATGCGCGCAGCGAGTTATACCTAGGTGTAGGTAGGCAGGTACGAGTGGAGTTACCGCGAATCGAATTATCGTTTGCTTTGACGATGTCGTTTAAAAGGCTGGCCATGAAAAAGCGGCATTACGCTTTTTGCGCGGTGCCGCTGGATACCGAATGCTCGCTATTTGCCAGGAAAAGTTCTTTCACGTTCCCTTTTACCCGGTCTCCGTCCATATCGCTGTCGCATCCGTGAAAATGCGAAAGCAGTACCCGCGTGGTACGATTCGATTAGCTACCGATAGCGAGCCGGCTGGAAGGAAGCCGCGATACCTAATCGTTGCGTCGAAATCTCTCTTTACTTTCGTCGAAATGTCAGACTTACGAGGCAGAATCCTTGGTGATCTCGGGATGGCACGAGAAAACCTCTTGGACACATGAAGTGAATACTGTGCATGCATACCCTAGTAGCATTTTTGTTGGCCAACGGTAGCCAACAGTTGGGAATCAGTTGGGAGGTGGTTAGTAGTTTCGCCTACAAACCCCGTCTATTGGGCCAACTGTTTAATATTGCACTCATCTTCCGGTGATTTGTCTACGAATAACCAATTCTGGGCCAACTAATAATGCCCTACGGAAATACATTTAGTTAAAGATAATAAAAACAAATATATAGGTTCGGATGAAAATAAAATCATATCCCAAAGTAATTGAAAGAATTTTGAACCCATATTGGCTACACTTTTTATGAAGACTGTCTGGGGGAAGAGAGGGTTGAGTGGAACGGTTGACGTCGACAGTCACAGGACGCAAGCCGCCTCGCGAGCGAAATGGTCCCGTCCGTCATTTTGTACATTGTTTAAAGCTGGGTTTACATTAGTCCAGTCCAATGATCCAGTCCAGCACTGGATTAGAACTGGAATAATGTAAACAGTGTGATCATTCCAGTCCAGTGCTGTCATTCCAGCAGATTTCGACTGGATCGAAAGTCTACTTTTCGATCCAGTGTTTACTCCCTCCATCGAGAACACAACATTCCAGCGTTGCTGGACTGGTCTAGACGGCTCAGCCCAGTGCCGCCTGGTGCCGCCTGAAGCGTAGTAGGTACAGCGCACAGTGGTCTCAAATCTCGAAAACGTGGCCAAAAGGTCGAAAATGAACTTTTAATTTCGGGATTTTTAGCCGTTGGGTCGGGTACAGTGATAATCTGGCCATAAAATACCGGCATGGAAAACGGCTAAATGTTTATGGTTTGACAGGTAAGTCAATTCAAAGTTAACCTCTGTTATTGAAACGTTTTCTGTGCGCGCCGATACAAACTCGAACACCGATTTTGAAAGTCAATAACTCCTGAAAGAGTTGATCAATTTCCATTGCGAAAAATGGATACTACTCCAGGAAGTAAGTAGAATATTTGTTGACTCTTAAGTAACCATAACTGTTAGCGTTTAGGTTGCACGACTGCAAAATTACTTGGAGAACGTTGAAGCAAAACTTGGCCCACGTATTTTATAAATGTAGTTGAAAAGTTGTAACTTCCACGAACTTCCACCGAAATTTTTGTTCTGGCCTATTGCTAATGCTTATACCTTGCAAATTTTTAAAAAATTGACTGCCACTAGGTGCCACCCTGCTCATACGAGAGTAAAATTGCTCTCCTCAACGAGTTTGAACTATTTGACGATTTTGTAACATTTAGATGACATTTATTATACATCCTTATGGTACAAAGTTGTACAAGAATGATTTTCTCTGCATCTTATGCATATTTTAAAAATTTTTTGTAAACATTAAAAATTATCAATTTTAAATATATCTTGCTGCCTTACTGCCCGCGAAAGTGGTTCGTAGGTAGGCGCGTAGCCAAGACGTATCAACAGCACATTTTTTACCGTTTTAACTTTAGGATCTTGTGACACAGAAGTTCGGGTCACCAGGCAGGAAAAAATGAGGAATTTATCGCCAGAAACGGTGAATTTGTTACTACAGCCATCCATAAATGCGGTAATAGATACGGATGATTGCTCCGAAATAGACATATTGTCTGATGATGACTCAGATAGCTCGGAAGAAAACTCGGACACTGAAATTTCATTTTCATAATATGTTTATCGATTATTCTTGTTTACTATTTGTATTTGTGTAATATTTATTTTTGTCCGTCATGTTATATTCGCCATTTTGTTTTTTAAAGTTCCAAGTTTAGATTCGTAATCAGTGACCCCAAAAACCCCAGAGTACCGATTTTTGCCTAAATTGAATAATATTTTAGCTTTTGGCCACGTTTTCGGGATTTGAGACCACTGTGCAGCGTACACGTGTTCGCATTTTGAAGAAAATAATGGCAAAGAAATTAAATGAAGACCAAACCTTCAAATGCTAATCTATACTCAGAAGGATCCTCTGATTACAGTTGTTGCAAAAGTAACGCGGAGCCACCTTTTTCAATTCTTTCCCTCGTCCAGTTTCGCATCCAAATTCGCTTTTTTCTCATCATTTCTACAACCAACTATGTCAATAATTTCTTTACAAATTAATATTAAAGCAAGTTTCAGATGATTTTTTATCCTTCTTTTGCGTGAATCCATTATTACTTATCACTTTTAACGGTTCATAAACGACTGGAAGACTGTTTTCCAGTCGATTCACTCGCTGGATCCAGCGACTGGAATAATGTAGACCTCGACCGATTTCCAGTCGAACCACTCGCTGGATCCAGCGACTGGAATAATGTAGACATCGACGCGATTTCCAGTCAAACCACTCACTGGATCCAGCGACTGGACTAATGTAAACCCAGCTTAAGGCTACGGTTATACTGGATCTTAGAGCATATACGAAGAGAACTAGTTTAAAGTGAGTCCACCTAACTTTTTAATTTTGCCAGTTGAAATTCTAACATTTTCCCGTTACCTATAAATAATAAGGATAATTCAAAATCCAACCGTTTGCCTACCGTTGGATTACTATTACATATAGTACAAATGGTTGGGCAACAGTAAGGTAAATGTCCCAATGGCAAAACAGTTAAGGAAGCAGTTGAGATGATTGCAATTTTTTTTATATTTAAATAGTATAAAATTATAACTAAATATAATTATTCGAAAGCGTAAAATTTCTACTTTCACATAACGTAACAAGAATCTACATTTGTTAAAGCAAAAGTTTTAAATTAATTAAAACATGAAACTGTTCATATGGCCCAGTAATTAAATAAAATTCATAGCGTGTCCCAGTCATTAATTAACAGTGTCCCAATTATTGAATATGTATTTAATTTAACTATTTCTATCAGTTAATGAAAAGAAATCAACTGACTGTAGTTCTTCTTCTTTATCTTTTTTACCTTCGGCATGACTTTATGTCTGAAAAAGTTAAAAAATGATTAAAAGTATATTATAAAAGTTTAGGTTATGTTAATATTATAACGAGTATAAGATTAATTATCCTAATAATTCTTAAACAGTATTATATTTTTGTCTAGTTATTATTAACGTAAATATATAGGATACAAAAAATACTTACTTTGGTACAATAAATATTTATAATTTTATAACTACTGAACACTGACGTCTGTAACATCGCGGTTAAACAACCATTGAACACACGTTTAATGATTGGTACGTGTCATGTTACCGTGTACTAGTGGATAAACGCAACAATTTCAATATTAAAAACAAAAAATTATTAAAAGATCCAATTAATTTTAAATTCTTCAATGTATAATAAATCCAAAACAACTGTATAATTTCAAAAATTATAAAATAATAATTAATTACAACCTTAACAAAAATATTCTCTCGCTTGCTTGAGCCCATTAGGTAAGAAGCGAGATTGAAACTGTTGAAGCTTTACTGTACAATAATATTTTTGTATGATATAACTATTCAGTTATGTAAGCTTATAATTGTATCTATATAAAGCTAATACATTTTGCAATTATATTTCGAACAGTTTAAACGTTGCAAATTAGTAAAACTATTATTATTAATAAAATTTCTTCTCAATTTTTAATTATTGGGCCATGTTTAAGGACTGGGACATTTACCTTAGGAAAGCCTACCTTGGCCATCTGTTGTTGGCCCAACCTGAAAAAAAACTGCCAAATCTAACTGTCGGCCAACTAATATTATGTGCGTGGCCCAACTGTATGCCAACCAAAAATGCTACTAGGGTATGTGCGGGGTCATAGAGGTATGTACGCATTGTACGTTGAGCAGAGACGAGGAGGGACCGCAAGGCGCAAAAGGACGCGGCGCGGTGCGGCGGTGGCGGCTATGTAAGTGTACGCGATTACCCAAGCACCCGTATGCCGTATGCCGTGCATGTATGTACGTGCAGGGGATAGGTGACAGAAGGAGGCTAACTTTACCGAAGAGTGTCTAGCTCTCGTTGGCTGGACCTGCACTGTGTGATTGAAGCTCGTCCAGGTCGAAGGAGCTCCACGTAGATGGAGGATGGAGGTGAAAGGAGGCGAAGCCTTCACCCTCTTAAGCCGTCCACAGTCCACGCTCCACGCTCCAAGATAAATCCCTCGACGTGCTGCTCCTACCAACTAACGGGATTGCTCGAAATAGTAGGTACGCTTAGTTACGAGAAGGGTTCTCCGCTATGCTCGCTCCTCCACTTTTGGTAAAACGATCCCACGGCGATACCTGACGACAGTCCACGAGTCACCGACGCCGAGGCCACGTCTGGCAACTCGCAGCCAGACTTTCTTACCGTACGCCCACACAATTAATTTTCCCTGGATGCGGGAATTTCGTGGAGCTTGACGATTCCCAGCCAGATATTTTATTGCTCCTCCGCGGGCCTGGCCTCGGTATTTAGCTGCTGCCACAGCGTAATTAATTGCTTCAATCTCGCGGAACGGGAATGCTCATTGAGACAATAAGAGGAGACGAGCCCGAGGTTTTACCAGCTACGCGTCGTAATCGCGGTGGCGGGAATAAAACATTTAACGTTTGTCCGTTGCTTGGGCACGGGCAACTTTAGAGACCGAGGGAGATGTAACGTCGTCGTAGCGTTTCGTCGTAGCGACCAATCTCTTTTGCCAGTGAAACGCGCCAACAGTCGTGCTCTGTGCTCTGTGTGCAGGTATACATCGGTAAAGATTTTACTCGGAAATTCCCTGGCAACAGATGAGTGTCCTGCTTGCGAACGGTAAATATTTAAACCGCGAATTTATTCGTTTGCTCCGCCGTTTACTTTGACGCGGAAAAGGTTCAGCTCCGCGCACATTGAACGTTGCACGTGGACGCTGGAGATAACGAACCAAGTTACATCGAAGCGGCTGCAGCTTTTACAATATCCAGAATCGCGATCCTGTTGGTTCTTTGGTATTTCGACAGTAGTGCGAGACAGCGATGGAGCGAACCAGAGGACGAGGCGCGTAGGTATTCGGAGCGTTTGGACCGTCCGTGTCCGTTCTCAATGTTTAATCCCCCCGCTCGGGGCAAGCGGGAGCCATCGTAAAAATGTAAATTTTAACGGACGATTAAGCTTCCACGGGCACGATTAACGCGACGCACGTCGCGACTCGAATTTCTTCGGCCGTAATTGCGATTTGTTTTCGTGCCGGTCGCCCTTACAAAGCACTCGTCGACAATCGCGAAGAATGACAAACGACTGTGGAGCACTGTGTAATTTTCCAGCAGCGATTAGTTGGAGAAGTGGTTCTTAAGTCGTTCGTAACTTTCTAGCCAAATTCCGGAAGCGGCGGTGCCTACTTGTTGTTTAATGGATCGTTTAATCGGATATCGAAAGTTTCAAGTTGGAGGGTCTGTCAGAAAATTCGCTGTCGTAATTTCCAACAGCCACGTCGCGTCACTCCGCTGAACCCGTCGATACTCAACCCGCCCGTATCTCGCCCGAAACATTCTTCCCGAATATTTCGCAACGTACTTGCATATAGGGTAAATCCGGGAGACGCGGTCGGGCCGGAGAGTTGGTCGTGTCGCTATATTTCAGAGTCTATACGTAAAAATGCATTAAAGTGCAGACCAACTACTTCTCTAGAAGCCAAACAGTTGAATGAATAGCGTTATTTCGCTTCCTTCTGTGTTTTTCTGGATTTATAGGCTATAAAAGGTAAATTGATGTTACATTTAACCTCTTTTGTCAAACAGCGGTTGTACGGAATCGTATTTAAAATATACTTCTAAGTTTATTTTCCTTTAATGTTTGGAATAATAAGATAGAAGAGATATTGAGGGACAATGCAGCCAAAGTATTTGGCCATATTAACTCTTCCTCTCAAAGCTAGCGAGAAGACCATGTCTCGCTGCAGAAAGGTGAGATGGTCGAGTTATGATTTCTTTATTATTTTTGTTTATTTTTTATTTTTTATTATTATTTTATTATTATTTTTGTTTATTTAGTTTATTTATTCACTTTTGTAATCATTTGCCTTGCTAATCGCCAGTAGGTAACTCACTTTTTCTTTGATGTGTTCTTTACTTGTTTAGCGTAAACAAATTAAATATCAATGAATCCGTAGTTGTATTCACTCATAAATAATTTTGCTTTATCCTTTGTTAATTTTCCATGAATAATTATCTGAGTGGTCTCTGCCAACGACAAAAACCATTTCTCCCGGCACCTCGGGAGAGGTGGTCAGATGTCATGACTTCAGTTTTCAACCCGATTTACAGTAAATATTGTCTTAAAGCAAATATCGACCAGTTTTTCTGAATCGGCATAAAATTCTGAACATATTAGGTTTGTTCTGATAAAATAAGTAATATCTATATTAGTTTTAATAGCCATTTTATATTAGGTCGACCGCGTCTCCCGGATTTACCCTACTCTGAATTCCAATACGAGCGACTGCTTCGAGAGAACGTCGACGAGTCGCGCGGTGCCGTGTTTCGCCTTTCTCGAGTAGATACTTATCTCGTTCGAATCAGATTCGTTAGAATTCTTCGTGGACCAGCTATACCTATGTCTTTTCTCATCGTTATCGGTATCATTCGAGCGGTGCGAACCACTTCTCCTTCGCCGTTCGGAAACAGGTGCGAGAAGGGCGCACATACGAGGCGAGCGGACACCCGATGTACCTCGGCCGCTGTTAATTGCTTCAAGATTTATCACCGATACTGTTTCGCTACACCTCCTCGTCTGTTCTGTTATGCCTATAACAGTTATAACGGAATATCATTGAAAGGAGGAGGAGAACAGATCGAAGTATGCGACGTGGGAAGAGTAGAGGAGGATCGAGCAGGAAGAGAAGCAGAGAAAGATTCTCTCTTTTCTCTTTTCTCTTTCCTCTTTTCCTCTTTTTCCTTTCTCGGAGGGAATTAAAAAGTTTTTATTACTACCAGCGAGAGCAATATTTGAATTCAGAGGCTGAAAGTACTGGAAAGTACCTAGAGTGTGCCTGCAGGTGCGGTCGAGCGCGGTGCCTGCAATATGTTCGGTAAAACGTTCGCTTTTTTCGATACGCCGGCGCGGCGTGGCTCGGGATGGATCGGCGCCGTGACACCAGGGCTTGGCTGGCTTAGTAATTGCAAAATGTCAGGCTGCTAAAACGTATTTCAAGTCGAGCTCGGTATTTAAAAGTTGTCTGCGCTCTTTGATGTCCTTTCGAGCATAGATACGAGTTCGGAGAGGGAGGATGGGTGTGCGCGAGATTTCGAGTGAACCACACGGCTGTTTTATACTACGGCTGTTTCTCCCTCCACTACGATATATATATATATATATATATATATATATATATATATATATATATAGTGTGTACATCACATCCTCCTCCCATTTATTTCTCCTTTTTCTTTTTCACTAGCTTCATTATACCCGTTAACTATTCCATTCGGGTCTTTGCCTGCGTATTTTCCTATTTGTAACCTTTACCGCTTCCACCTCGCCTCGCCCCCCCCACCTTCGTTTGCCGTATTGTCTCTTTCTTCTCTTACATCCAGTTCGTCCTTTGTTCCGCCTTCAACTCTGCGGCCATGTTTCCACTTTACGGCGCTGCCTATTTCACGTTAGCATCGCCCAGGGAAAAATTATACCGCACTCTCGCTCATTTCTCTCCATCGTTCTCCATCGCCCCGCGAGCCGTACTTACAGCGTCGTTCGTCCGCTCCTCTGTAACCGACATTGCAGCGAACCCAACCCCGCCTCACTCTCCTTTCATCTGTTTTCAACGAGAAAATCCATCGTGTCGCGAACCTGCACGCGTTTGGTATCGTGCACGAGATGATGCACGCGTAATTCTCTCTCGCGCCTAAGGCTGCCGTCTCATTTTTCTTGTGGTCCGAATCGGTCGAAATGTCCCTTGCAAACAGACGGATCCTAATGAAAAAGAACTTGCACATAGGTGACATCTCCCGGTACTCTGTGTAGACGAACTTTTGACGCATAGCTCGTTACCCATCGTTTCCCAGCTTGGCGTTGATTGGGTTAACGTCACCGCGTCATCACGCGCATGCGTGGCGTGTTCCCTCTGCACTACCAATGTTTCCCCGGCATTATCCACTTGCCACTGGGTAGGATTTCCCAGTAACACTGCTGGCGACAAAATAGTAATAGGGTAGATGTCTCGATTAACGTGCTCCGTCCCAATTACCGTGCTTTTGTACTTAAAGACGCCGTACCAAAAACTCGCGTAAATAAATAAGGAAAGAATTTTTTTTAATTAAGTTAAACTATTAATGTATGTGTTACAAACGAGAAAGTTGCGTTTTTAAACAACTAAAGCATAGTAAAAAAAAATTCCAAAATGCATATGAAGATTTCGATGGATTTACCTAAATCCTTACCGGAAACGGTAAGGAACACGTACTTTACAGAAGTGAATAAATTGATAATTATCATGATTTGCACTTATGTACCCTAGTAGCGTTTTTGGTTGGCCAACGGTTGCCAACAGTTGGGAATTAGTTGGGATATAGTTAGTGTTTGTGCCTACAAATTCCCAACACAGGGCCTACGGCAAAAAAGTTACGACTATTCAATGTTATTATTATTATTATTATTATTAAATCGACGGGAGAACCCTTTAGAATACATATTTTTTTACAAATAAATACAAAGACATAAGTAAATATCGCACGATACCATGACATAAAATAAGACAGAAAAACGGAAAATAGAAAGTACAAAAACAAAACTAAACAAAAACAAACAAAAACAAACAAAAACAAAAATATTAACATAACCGTCTACAAGCGGCGACATCACTGTAGACAGCGATTACGCAAAATAAATTAAGCAGGTGGCAGTCTCCTAAGCAACTGGCCCCTGAACGTGGCGAGGGAGGCTAAGAATAAATCCAAGTCCGCTGGGCACTGGTTTAACTCGTTGGGCCTACAATTGTTATGGTTGGTTAATTAACAAAAAGTTACGACCGTTTGCCAACGAATATTCAATGTTGGGCCTACAATTGTTATGGTTGGTTAATTAACAAAAAGTTACGACAGTTTGCCAACGAATATTTAATGTTGGGCCTACAATTATTATGGTTGGTTAATTAACAAAAAGTTACGACAGTTTGCCTACGAATATCCAATGTTGGGCCTACAATTACTATGGTTGGTTAATTAACAAAAAATTTACAACGATGATTAAATGTCGTCTTACAAACGTCAGAAAATTTGCTACATCAAAAAACCTGTTGTGATTTTTCTTTTCTTATTTATAAATACGTAATGAGGACGTCTGTCTTAAGACAAATGTGAAATTTTAAGGAATCAGTCTAAAGGTTGGATGATGATATTTTGTAGAATATTTCGCGTCACTGCACAGTTTTCATAAACAATTAATACTAGTTATGTAACTAGAAATTATAAGTGTTTACAAGGAAGTGTGTTGGTCAGCTGCGAACAGCGGTTGCTTTGTAAACAATTACTTTACACAATGGAATTTAAAAATAAACCCAAGCAAATGCGAAACGATCCTATTCAAAAAACCGGTTGACATGCTCTCCTCAAACATTAAAGCCGGGAGCAACAATTTTCAAATTCACACCACAACCCCAGGTACTTCCAATAGGGTTACCATCCCCCATAAAAAGGTGGTCAAGTATCTGGGCGTCCTGATCGACTACCTGCTACGCGGCAATTTGCATCTTGACGCCCAGCTGGAGAAGGCCCGTAGAGCGTTCCAAGCGAATAGCAGAATGTTTCATAACGTCCATCTAAGCGCGAGATCAAAAATCATTCTCTACATGCTACTCATTAGACCCATATTATCGTACGCTGCGCCTATATGGTGGAATTGTAATCATACGATGATGGAGAAGTTGCGGGCCTTCGAACGCAGGTGCCTCCGAGTCTGTCTAAACTTGTATAGATCCCAGCAATCCGAATGGAAACATTACATTTCTAATCATATAATATATAATTTAGCTGACATTCCTCGAATAGACTCGTTTATAATAAAACTTGTTAGGAGTTACCTTAGCAGCCTGCCACACATAAACAATAACATTATCAACTCGCTGGCTCAGCAACCGCCAGCAATATCGCAGAGACAGCTTGGCACGGGATACATTACCCCACAAACGTTCATTTTTTGCGACAAAATGGGATTAATACAAAATGCCGAAAACATTCCGATCCTGTACCACTGGAGACGTAATAAAGCTGACAAACGAATTGCAGGTGGCCCGTCAAAGCACCCAGGGTCCAGCAACCTTTATAAATTCTCCACAGCGCTACCAAATATTGATTACCTCGATTTCAGTAGGCTTAACCATAAAAAGTACTGGTGGCTGGAGCCCACCGACGCGCATATTCGCGAGCTTAGGGAACGTAAAAGATTGATTTTGGAGTTCCCAAGACCCACACTCTAGAAGATTGGTGTTTAAACACCTCGGATCTTTTTTGGGGCACACGTACCCCAGATCCCTTTGTAAATAGTGTAAATAGTGTATAGCCTGTAAATTCTTAGCAACTAAGCCCTAGTCTATAAGACCTTAGTCATAAGTGCATACTACTGGTTCAGGGGTTTTTTATTTTTTTTTAAAGACCATTTTTCCCCGTGTCCCACACTGCACAATGCGTGCGGTAAATATAGATTTAACAGTACCTGTTAGGAAGTAACGATATAGGCTAGTAATTAGTCAGTAAGGACACTAAACGAGTTCCTATGAGTTTCGCATGCGAGCGAACCAGTAGGATTATAATTTAAATTGTATGGCCTTTTTTCTATGTTTATTCGTCGCCAACCATATCCACTGTACGATCGTTTGACAATAAACATTAGTAATAAAAAAAAAAAAAGCGGTTGCTTTGTAAGCGGAAAGTTTGGGTTCGATTCTCCTCACCGCGAATTTTTTTTTTTTCCTAAACCAGACCTGAAGAAGACGTATTTACGACGTCTTTTGAAGTTCTTTAAGACGCCTTCTGGACGTTTTTAAGACGTCTTTTGGAAAGAAGCCTTCAGTTGGGCCCAGTTGGGCCTATGGAAAGAAACCTTCGGTTGGGCCTTCGTGTTAAGTGACGTTGGGCCTACGTTGGTTACAATCGTTGGCCCATTTAAAAATAGCGCGACACTTCAACAGTTGGCCAACGGATAACACGTCATTGGCCCAACAAACTCCCAACAAATAAATGCTACTAGGGTAAAGTGTTCATTATATCATAAAAGGTTCAAATTTTATGAAAAAATAGCAAAATGAGCACTTTTGAAACGTTTTCGTATTTTTAAAGTGAATCCGGTAATTGGGACAGGAATTTAACGCTTGTCCCTATTACCGTGACCCTCGAAGCCCACTGGCTCTCTCTGTAACTGCTAAACCTAACCTTACTTTCGTTTCCCAGAACGGGTGAACAGAAATTTATATTTGCATATTTTGCTTTTGTAATGAAAAGGTCATATTAAAATTACATAAAAACACCTCTCGTAGAGCAAAAAAATGTTTCGAACAGTTCCAAGTTAAACGACATAACCTAACCGCGGGAACGCTATTCGAAAACGGGCACGGGAATTGGGACAACGCATTTTTTCAGGGCACGGTTACTGGGACAAAAACATGTATTTTTATTTCAATTAACAAAATATGAAAAATTAACATTTTCAACCCGAAAAAAATGCCTTAATAAAGAGAAAGGTTCAAAATACCAATATAAATTTTCACCAAGCAAAATTATAGTGAGAGAAGTCAGTTATTAATTCCGTCGTGAGCAAGTCGGCGCCAGGGCACGTTAATCGGAACATCTACTCTAGGGGAAATGCGGCAATAGCGCGATACGACTCTCCATAAGTATCGGCAACTATGTCTTTCCTGCATTTATCGGTTAGCTTGGATTTGAAGCCTCATTCTGTCACTTTTCGAGCTGTCCTCAGTACAGGATTCATAAATTCATCATTATTTCATCGTACGGTGCTTATTAGCGTTCAAACGTACCAGACCCGCCTGCACGGATGTCTACTGGAGGCAACTATACCCGCAAAAACATCCTTCTTGCCCATTCCACGACGAAAGTTGGTTGAAACGGTTTGGTTACTTATTTACTACATCGCGTATACGTACACGCTTTTCGTAGCTTGTGTGAGCGTACGCACACATTCAAGACCCAGCGAGACGGTAGCCAAAGAGTAGGTATAATAAGAGGCGTCACTCCGGGCGGAACCTTTGAAGTCCTTGCTTGACCTTGGCATTTAAATTGGTTGTCTATTTCGAGCGGGATATTCAAATCGACTAAATGTACCTTACCGCAATTGGCTGATTATTGCCGAAGTTGACCGATCATTGCTGAAGCTTAGCGATCATTGCCGAATGGGCATTTAAATTGGTTGTCTAGTGATTTCCCTAGGTTATTTCTGTCCTTGTCGAGTGACGCCTCTTATTATACCTCCTCTTTGCGGTAGCCTAAAGGTAGACTTTCCAAGCCGCGATCGGCGGCGGCGGCTGGCGGCGGCGGCTGGCGGCGGTCCCACTAGTGCAATGGAGAGGTATGCATCTGTGTCTCCGTTGCGCTAGTGGGACCGCCGCCAGCCGCCGCCGCCGATCGCGGCTTGCAAAGTCTACCTTTAAGCGGTAAACTGGAAAACTTTGCCGCAAGAAATCTTAGGGAAGCCGGCGCTACCTTCATTTTCGCAGCTCGTACACAGCCGCGCAAACGTAGTTTATTACTCGCGAAAGTCATGGGAACAGGCGCAGCTACCTACCTATAATGGGCAGTAATAGGCAAAACATATTTCGTGTTTCGCTGCCTCGCGAGCTCAGCAAGACACGAAGGAATTAAAACGCGCGACCCGAAGCAAACGGCCATTCGGCTTTAGCCGAAAGGAGCTCGAGACGATGCGCGAGAGTTTTCTTTTTCGCTGCAGACGGCACACGGGAAGACGCTGCTACACGAAATCTTGGAAAGCAAGGGACGTTTACGTTTACGTGCCTCGAGGAAAGGTGAAAAGGAGAAAAAAAAGGAGGAAGGAACGATACTCGTCGTCGGCGGCTAAATTCCTCGGCACGTTCCAGCTGCTTTCCTTTAAAAATGCTTAAGACGACGGGGATGAAGGCTGAATCCGCGTATCCAGCGCGCTCTGTCACCACTACCCTATTATTCTTTTAATAAATTTCCTTGGACCTGTGTACCTTGGAGTGAGCGTATAACGCTTTTACCATCACGCGTACAGCCTTTTCACTGGGAGTCGATTTTTTGACTTTCAGATGAGCACAGCCCATGAATATTTCTCGTGGAACTGCGTTATTGAACGCGCACAACGCTCGCTGCTCGTATAAACTTCTCCAACGGTCCCACGCAGAAGTGAAAAGAATAAAACAAAAGCGGGAAATAAAAATAAAAAGGGGAATGGCAATGGGGAAAGGTACACCTGGTGGAACGGCGGGGCCTGCGGTGATAGGTTTTTAAAGTAACGTGCTTTTCCGCGAACGATGAATTTTATTCAAGAGACGTAATCGGTAAACCGACACTGTCGGCGCCGACGGAAACAATTCGACGAGCTCGTCTCTGCGAATATCGACGTGCGAGCAAATTCGATGCCGGGGCATGTCCGTCCGCGTGTCGCGTGTTCGGACCTTCGGACGGCGATCTATAATCACATTATCAAGGATTTCTCGTAGGTATCCCGTGTACCTACAGGTATCATCGGGTAGGTAGGCTTTGGAATAGGGTAGACCGGGGCGAATCGGATCACTTTGTGTTTGACGGTAAAATAGTAATAGTCGAACATTAAAAAACTAATTTTTTATTACATATTCGTGATCAGTACACCTTTGGCTTCAACATTAATATATAAAAATTCAAACTAAACATAAAAATCTTTCATTTATAAACAAAAAACGAAAAAGTGAGAAATATCCGATTCGCCCCGAACCTTGGGGCGAATCGGATAACCCATTCATTTCTGAAAAAAACTGAAATTTTCATAACAAAATCTTTTGAATCAACTTAAGCAAATCTAATTTAATGACAGTGGAGTCAAGTGACACTACTTAGCACACAGATCGGAACGATATTGCCGTTTTTTGCCGCCTCTATCAGTACAATTCTCGTGGCACCACTCTTCTCAGACAATCTTCTGAAAGTGGACGAATTAATTTTTCACCACAGTAAATACAATGCCATCTTCTAAGAATTTATTTATTTTTTCGTCATTTCTTTAGATTTAATTTTTATCACAGCTTCCCTTATTTTTTTTTTTTTTTCGACACCATGATCCCTGATTGCTCTTTTTTCGTACGTACGAAACATCTGTATATAAACAATTCTCATATTTATAATCATAAAAATACACAAATGAAAGAAAAGAGCGATCCGATTCGTCCCAAATAACGTGATCCGATTAGCCCCATATATAAGTATTCCAAACGGTGTAGATTACATAAACATATTATGATATAATAGTGTAAAATACATCAAACACTAAACTTGGACACCGTGCAAACTAATAACAATAAACACATTTGAATTTTCAAGCTTACTTTTTATTTAAATTACGAAATTGCAGATTACCTAGGTTAGATTCGGACAAAAATTCTAACGTTTGCACGCGTTCATCTCCCTGAAAACGTATGCCAGCTCTAAACAATGACTTAAAACCATTGATGGGCTATTACAGTAGGTGCGGGGGAGAGGGACGAGGTACTACGAACGATCGGAATGCTCATTTCTATCGCGATATAAGAAATATGGACCAAATTCTTATTTTGATCCGATTCGCCCTGTGATCCGATTCGCCCCGGTCTACCCTACTGGCGATTCTGCGATATCGAGCACCGCTGACTAGGCGAAAATTACAGGTAGAGAAGCGACTTGATTAACAAAATGGCCCTATCCACTTATATAAATACATACAATTAGTCGAGCGGGCTAACCCCTCGGAAAGTTTGCTGGCTCGATTATTTCTTGCTGGGGCATTTTATTCATTGCCTACTTCTACTTGGCAATGGATGGACTCGGGAGAGTAGCGGTAGGTTGCCGGGCAGTCTCCCACTTGCCGAACAATATATCTTATCGATTATACGGGGCACGGAGAGGCGTTAATAAACCACCGCGACCGCCCCTTCGCAAATAGAACCATATATTATGAAGGACTCGTCGAGTCGGTGGTTATGGTCGGATAATCCAAACCGCGTCGATTGATCGGCGAGCTCGCAGCGCCGCGGCCGAGGAGCCACAAACTGGCAGGGAACGCCATGAAATGCTGGAAACGCGTTACGGGAGACGCGCGGAACCGAGCCGAAAGCGGGAAAGAATGCGCCAGCGAAAGTCGTGGTTGAACGAATGGTCGGTTAATCTCGGGGATGGCGCGAGGGTTTAATAATGCAGAAGGGAAACAGTTTCCAAGGATCTCGGGCTAGAGGGGAAGACACCGCGCGGACTCGTCGAGCAGATTACGGTTTAATCTCGAGCAACTTACAGCGAATTTCAAATTCTAATGAGCGAAACTTTTCACTTTACAAATCGTACTAAACTCCGGTATATTCTCGAGTGGCGGGAATTAACGAGGCCGTGATCGTGTTGGCGCGACGATATCTATTTGATCCGTGACGAGGGTGGTGGCGGTGGTGGTGCTAACTGGAACGTTTAAGTAGCTCGTGACCGCTCGCGACCGCTCGTGACAAATACGAAAAATCTTGCTGGACGAAGATCGAAGGGGGACCGTAGCGGGCCCCTATTAATTTTCATCGACGCGGCTTGACAAAACCACTTTGAAAACGTCCCGGAGACAAATAACGTCGTCGCTCCTTTCGTAAGAGTGATGCACGGCCGCCATCGCTCCTGCCGGCTCCTCGCCAGTATCCCGACTCGGAATTCCCGAGGTGAAACTACCCTCCAACCCCGATTCCCTGCTTCCCTTGGCCTTCAACCGAGCCACCTCGTTTTCTAGCCCCGTATTTCATTCCTCGGCCTTCTAGCGAGCGCGCGTGTGTGTGTAAACGCGCCCCAGTACCACTCGTGGCCATAATTCCATTTAACAGCGTCGCCCCGCTGACAAACATCACGGCGGAAAGACGTCGAGAGACGACGACGACGACGACGACGACGACGACATTCATCCTGTAGCAGAGCTAGACCGCGGCCAAGCGTTGTCTTGGCAGGTCCTGATCCGGTGACGGGGGATGGAAGCGGGCAGCAGGGAGAGGGGAAGAAAAAGATAATTGTATTTTATGAATTCGAGATAAGCCGAAAACTGCTTTCAACTGGAACCACAGGGGCGAAGGGCAGGAGGTGGTGGGAGGTGGTAGGAGATTGTAGGAGGCTGAGAAAGCGGTGGTCGAGTAGGGTGCACGAAGAAGGGATGCCCTGCATAACATCAACATAATTTTCAAGAGCCGCGAGAGGTCGCATTTCCATAATGGGATGCATCGAAAGCTGGGGGCTTGGCTGGTTTGCTTCCACTCTACCCTTTCTCCTTCGTTCTTTGGTTATGCCGCCTACACCTCTCGCTCTCTCCATCCTTCCATCTCTCGTCTTTCTTTATCCCGGTAACGGTAATCCGCTTCAGTCTCGCATCTGGAGCAAAACGTCGAAAAGGGGTTGCTCGAGTAACGACGACACCGCAAAACGCCAGCCGTGCGATTCCTCGTGTTTCGTACGTGATGGATGAGACTGGTCTTTCTGTCTTCCCCGCGTATTTCTCATCTTTCTTTTGCTTGTTTCGCATCCGCTTCTGGCTTCTTCTGGCCTTGCCCAACTTCTTCGCCGTTCGCCCTCAACGGAGCTTTCGTCGCGTTTAACCCCGCTCCACTGGCTGCAGCTCGAAATTCCCAAAGTTTCGCAAAGAAATCGCTAGACCGCTGTCTATCGAACGATATGAACGCGCCGTATGGCTTGGCGTTTCGTGCTTCCTACATTCCTCCCTCCGGTCTCATCGCTAGTCCATCTCTGGCCCCATCTCTGGTCCATCTGGCTTTCGCCGGCTCCGTTAAAGTCCCTTTCTAGCCTCTCTTGTCGCTGCATCAGCGTGCTCGCCGTTTTTATCAGCCAACCAAATGTATTCCATCGCGCGCGCGTGTCCGATGCAGCTTTGTAGCTCGGCGCGCGACTTGCCGTGTCGTCGTCAATTCCCCCGACTTTTAATGCGCGCAAAACGATCGGCCGAGCAAGTTGCATTTCGGCCCCAGCCCGGAACACGCCGTAGTAGATGCATCAATGTCGGAACGGACGGACACTCGATCGAAGATTGGGCCGTCGCTCTGCAACTTGTGTTAAACTAAGTTTCGTGCCGTTCCATACAACTTGCTATATAACTGTTGGACGACAAGAATTGACGAGCAGGAAGTTTGACAGCGATAACCGGGCTGGCGAGGGGTGTCGGGCGTCGGGCGTCGGGCGGCGGGCGGCGGGCGTCCGGGTGACGCAAACATTACGGCGACTCGATCGTGTCCAGTAAAACGATAGATTTTCGTTAAGCCGGGCGACAGTATTGAAAAATCTGTCATATAGTAGACGCGTCGTGTGACAGACGCGTCCGTGGGGTGTAGTAAAAGTTTGCGGCAGTGCGCGAAATCGTTGGCAAATTCGAAGCGGTTTTACACACTCGATACACCCGCGGGAACGGAAATAATTGATTTCGTTTTTGTTGGCGCTACTAGGTGCTACTAGGCGGGGACTTGGGACACCGCAGGTCTGCTCTGCAACGTCGTATTTCACTGCGAGCGCAAAGACCCCGCTGTCCGCGGCGACGCTTCAGGCAGGATACCACCTTTGACTGCGATTTTGGAGGCGTTTTTCATGAATTTTTTTTGCATACAAAGAATGCGCAGAAACAAAATCGGTTTCAGTCATTCATTAATGTAACTGTAATCTGTAATTACACATTTTTTGAAACTGAAAAAGTAAAAAATAATCTCTTGTAGGTGGCGCCAAAATACACTCCTTTGGAGAAACATCGTTAGACGGCGTGTCAAATTCCGCTCTGTACGTGGCTCTTAGAAAAGAAACCAAAGACTGTCCCTATTAACAACAATATTGTTCAATGCTGTACGTAGGGATTTTACGAAATTTCGATTTTTAAGAAAATGGCGGCCATTTTAACGAAAAGGTCGATTTTTTAGGGTAAAAAAGTTTAAAAAAATTTATAAAATTGCGCACCAAAAGAAAAATAACAACGCTACAGCAAAAGTCCTACGTACATCGTTAGATTACACCAATCGGAAGAATTGTGCAAAGTTTCAAGTCAATCCGATGAAAATTGTAGGAGTAATCTGACACGCTGATTTGGAAAACATCGTTTCGAGAAAAACGCGTTTAAAGTTTTATATAGATTTATATATCTGCTCCAATCCGGTTTTTACACAAGAAAAAGGTTCCGGCCACCTTTCTAATGAATGAATTTCGATTCTATACACTTGAAAGAGTACTTTGAGAACAAAAAAAAATTTCAATTTTTTTTCAGTGCAAAGGTGGTATCCTGCCTTAACTTTACAAACGTGCCCAACTGAAAGTTCTTCCCGGCCAAGGACAGAATAAGAAGTTTAACTCGCGGCAATCGACGAAATCGATCGACCGATGAGTTTCACGACTCGCGGTTGCAAAGCTATCACTTTAAAGGGGATCGCATTTTACGAAGGATGGGAGGAGGATGGATGGAAGCCACGGAACGGACGAAACGGATGGAAGCAATCGCTGCCTCTGTAGGCTCTAGGCCCCAGGCCCTAGGCCGTGCCCAGTTGCGGTCTCGATATCCCGCGCGCAATTGAAATCGGATCTACCCATTGTAGTTGCTTTCAAACGACAGAATCATCATTTCGGCACGCAAACGGCTCGTATACGTATGCCGAGCCCCGATTGTGATATTCGACGCTAGCGGGATGCGAGAGCCAGGACAAAGGAGAAAAGAATCGAGCAAGAGACGGCAATCGAATTGCCCATTTGGTTTCACTAGCAGCGGGGACGCGCTAACGTAAACTCGGGAATGCTCGTTTCACGTCGACGGGATGACGACGACGACGACGACGGTTCCAGCAACGAGCCCGCTGCAAATTATGCCGCAGTTTTCATTACGCTTGCTAATTCGGCTTCGACCAGAGTTACGAAGGTTACACAAAAGAACGGGGCGGCGAACGTTGAAACCCTCTTTCACCGTAACCGAGCGCTGTCAGAAAGCGTAGAGAGAAAAAGTGTGCGCATCTACTACTTAAGCAGTAATATTCATCGCTGGACACTTTGTTTCCCGGCGCTGGCCTTGTCGGGACGTATGAAAAAAAAAAAAAAAAAACGGAGAAAGTAGGAGCTAGGAACGGAAGCTCATTTTGCGGCCGAGTATTCGGCCGTTTGACGTGCTATGGCTTGATCTCAAAGGCGCCCGAGAGTCTTCTTCTCCTAGGTCGGACCTCGGTCGAGCAAATAAACTGTCGCACTTAAGAGCCTTTAGAGAACGGGTTGACCCAGCAACGGTCTTACAGTTTGCCCAAGGCGACAGCTAGAGCGAAGATGAAAGAGAACCAAAGTAATTACGTTTGGGTCGTGGTGAGACTTGAATCTTCGATCCTCCAGCACTGAGCCCGGAAGAAAGGAGCCAGCCTTTCCCCCTTTTCGTTTCGCAACCAGGGGGAAAGAAATGAAGCGTCGCGTCGGGTACCTAGAGCGAGCATTTCCGTTTTCACGGTATCCTCCTCCGCGCAAATGTTTTGCTCATTTCTTCCGCACAGGTTTCGCCCATTCTATGGTTTAGGTGGCCTCGTTCATTCACGTGCATTCACGTTCGTTCGTTTCCAGCGCAATGCATCGAGCTAGCGAGCTACGTATATGTAAGTGCAGGCCCTTAGCGTGGACAACGGTATTCGGGTATTGTGTTCATTTCGAAGCAATTACCTCAACGCACGTGCACGGATATTAATAGGGAATGGTTAGCGAACTCGTTCGGTTGGTTGGAACGGGCCGATAACACGAGTAACCGGAAAACCCTGAGATTACACGGTTTGCTCGCGAGCGAGCGAGCGAGACTCTGCGAGGGGTTTTGCGCCGGCATGAAAATTAGTCCGGTCTTCTTGGTCAATTTACGGGGTAAGATACCATGTCGAAGTTGGCTAAGTTTATGACTTGGCGGGGGATCTCTCGCCGCGCCATGCCGTGGCGTGGCATGATAACGGTGGTTGTAGCGCGCCAGCATGACCGAGCAACCGAGGATGACGAGTACGAGTACGGGTATACGTATACGCCTAGCTTTGTACCCGCTTTCATTAACAGCCACGGGTATTATCAAATAATAACTTGGACCTGGCGAACCCTCGCGCTCCCCTCGTGTCCCCGAGGGACTTCTACGAGAATCGATAGCAGTTTCAGACGAGTTGCTCTCTCTCAATAACAATCTCCCGGGCTCTCGAGTACGCTCGCGCGTTATCTTTACAGCCGTGTCTCGCACCGGTTAGCTTTCAATCTCTGCAAACACTACCCACGCTCACCTTTCTTTTCCTCTCTTCGAATATACTTGCTCCGACAGAATCCACTCCAACAACTACGTGGTAAAGCAATTAACGGCGATCAGAATGGTCGGATGGACGCGATTCCAATCGATAGGTCGCAGCTCGCAGCTGCGGGCGAACGTAGGTACCCGGGTACATGGGAGTAAAAGACGGGAGGAAACGATGAACCGTCGTCGCTTTTTTTCCGCGGCGACGATAAATTTCGCAGCTCAAGGCGAACGGCAGGTAGGTATCGCGACTCGCGAGTCCGGAGCTAGCAAGTTAATATCCTGCCGTGAATGGAGTCGACAGGTTTTTTTCCGAGCCGCTTCATCAATTATCGTGCGAATACGGGCCCGTGCCCGTCTTACCGAATTTAACCTACTCGAGACTGTATAGCGCCGTTTTACCGCCTGTATCGTCGATACCAGAGAGCAAGCGAATTAAGGCCCGTTTAAATACTCGAGCTTGAACCCGAGTAGGAGGTGGGCTCCCTGAGTCGTAAAAGATTCGGCCAAAGTCGCCTTACGGCGGGTTCACGAATGCGCGCCGCTTTACGTACGTACCTCGGAAACATTGGGGAAAAGCCTAAGTGAGCGACAGGGGAGAGAGGAAAGGGGTGAAGAGTGGAAAGTGGGGGCGAGAGGACGGCGATAGAAGGCCACTCGCAAGATTTGCCAAGATTTACGTGCTCGGAATTCCCTGCATGAATGCTTTGAGCGCGAGAAATTCCTCGTGCTTTCGCGACGCGACTCTCGTGAAAGCCCTCGCGTAACCATCGCAGCGCATCGCGACGCGATCCCGCTCCGCGTGGATGGTAAACTATTCTTTGACACCAGCCAGCAACTGTCCATTTCTTACTTGCGAAGCCCGCGCACGCTTCCTTTCGCGCCACGAAGTGGCAAGATTCGCGAAAGCTTGGATGAACGCACGTGTATGTACCTATGTATAGTGCCTATACGAGCTATAGTGACTTAGGTGTGAAGTCACTCAGCGGGGTCTTACCCGACACCCTGCTGGGTACTGGCCGCTAAACGTGCCCCGCTACTACCTCTTGCAGGACTGTATATAGAGAAGACTAGGCCAAAATCGGGGCCCTAAGGCCCTAAGACCAGGGCAAAACCGGGGCCCTAAGGTCCTAAGGCCCTAAGACCAGGGCAAAACCGGGGCCCCAAGGTCCTAAGGCCAGGGCAAAATCGGGGCCCTAAGGCCCTAAGACCAGGGCAAAACCGGGGCCCTAAGGTCCTAAGGCCCTAAGACCAGGGCAAAACCGGGGCCCCAAGGCCCTAAGGCCCTAAGGCCAGGGCAAAACCGGGGTCCTAAGGCCCTAAGGCCCCAAGACCAGGGCAAAACCGGGGCAAAACCGGGGCCCTAAGGCCCTAAGGCCCCGGTTTTGTCCTGGTCTTCTCTAAATACAGTCCTGCAAGAGGCAGTAGGGGTCACGTTTAGCGGCCAGTACCCAGCAGGGTGTCGGGTAAAACCCCGCCGAGTGACTTCACACCTAAGTCACTATATCTCGTATAGGCACTATACCTAAACACTTACTAGTTTTTCGCTTCTAACAGGTCACTCGATGATTCTCTGAGAACCGTATCGCCGTGTCTTCTCTCTGCTTGGAAGTTTTACACAATCGTGTGGTGGCGCATCGCCGGAGAGGCAGAGAGGAGCAGCGACCATATCTCGTAATATCGACTAAGCTATTCAGAAACTCTTGACGAATTACGGTTCCGTACAGCGTGCATAGAAGGCTGGCAGGGACGGGCACGTAGAGCTGGAGGGCCGTTGACCCTGAAGGGAAGCCCGAATGGAGCAATTACGGTCCGAGCAGAACTAAACGCGCAGTAGTCGCGGTTGCCTGTTGTTCGCTGTCCGGGATTACCGAGGTCGTTAGACCGAGAAACGCTGTCGTAACTCGATTAATTTATACAACCCGGCCCCGAATCAAGACGCTACGCCCTTAATGCGCCAGCTAAATTCTCCCTGGACGTTTCTCGTTGGAAAAGTCTCGTTACGTCGCCTCGGGGACGTTATATATTGTAGGTAGGTGGTATGTATCGGCCTCCCGCTCTCGAAACAGTAATCGTTGCTGATCGAACTTGGCGTCGAGAGAGTCGAGTCGGGTATAGCCTCGAGCAATTATCCTAGCACGGTGTACAGTTAGTTGCGAAGTAACTTGCCGCCTGTAGCGCCACGTAATAAGGATCAGTTGATTGCAGGCTAATCTCCTCTGGTTTTCGTTAGCTTCCCTGCGAGGGAAACTCGGCGGATTTCGAAATTCCAAGTAGGCGCGTCTACAGCCTTCTGACCTCTGTGGAGTGTGGCCAATGCGCGATATCCGGGCGCAATGGCCCGCCAACTTGTATGCCAATTGCGCTCTATCGCTGGCGGGTTAGCTCTGTCCACTTGCTCGTCCGTTCCGTGAAAGACTCCCTTCGGCGATCGCGTGGCTTTCTGCATACGTACATCGCTCGAGAAATACGGCCAAAGGCGGGAAACGAGCGGGAGGTTGACGACGGAACGAACGCGGCCGCGTTATTATGGATATTCATTAGAAGTTTCTGGGGTGTGGGGGCGAGGGACGACGATGAATAACCACTAAAGGAAACGGTTCGCTGTGCACAGCATGTTCGTGTAGGTACCTCATTAAATGCGATTCGTACTAATGGTTGGGTAAACGGTGGCTGGAGTAGATTCGATACCTAATAAGGGTTTTCGGTGAATTCGGTTATCGTGGCGCGGCTTAAAAATTTTCAGGCGTTACTCTTGCGAGAGGATCTTGCTCCTCAAGACGGAGGAGCTAAATATGGCTGGGCGCTTTATCGCAGGCTGGATAAATAGGTTTTAATTTAGAGCCGTTGGCCGATGTTAAATTACACGACATCGTACGCCGTACGGTATTCTTCTTACGCTATCACTCGGTTGCCGTGAGAAATCTTTCCGGGCGTAATTTATAGTTAGCCGGTTATGAAATGGCGGTAGGTATGCGTCGGCACTCGCCAGTTTTATCTTCGCTTTAATATTAGAAGGCTAATATATCCCCGTTACGCTTCCGACCCTTTTTGTAACTTCTCCCTCGCTAACCGTGTAGCTTCTGTTTCCGATCGAATTCGTCGTGGTTGTTGTCGTCGCTGACGGTCAACGAGTTTCAAGCCAACGACAATTACTTATCTTCTGGTTCCGAGTCCACAAGAAAATTTCGTAACGTAATGAAAATTAAAGTAACGTAACGCGTAACGGTAATTACTGATTAACGTATAATTCGAGATAGGGGTTCACGGACGTTTGACTCGCTGCCAGAAGCGAAATTGTTTACACTTGTTTGTCAACCGCGCAAAACGTACCCCGAGCGACGTCGGGCAAATATTTCGTTTCAGAGAGAAATTAAAGCAGACTTTCCGAGTCAGTGGCCCGGGAACGCGCAAGGATTTGTTGCATAGACGTTCGCGATACGAGGGAAATTAAACAGCCGCGGATTTCGCTTCCTCGAGGCATTTACAACATTCACCGCCGCGCAGCGGGATGTTACGAGGCGCTACAAGGGCGGCAATTACATGTTTATAATGCACTTTGATCGCTGAAACGTTTACATAGCTGCTGGATTCGTTTAATTCCGCCTCGAGCCTGTTGCAACGCGAGATCGCGAAGAAAAATCTCGTCTCCCTCGAAGATACGTAGGGGAAAGTGGGGCAAAACCGGGTACGCGGGTCAGACCGGGTACCACTGTTTTTCTAAGACAAGCACTGCGATATGCAGCCAACGTATGGTGTTACATTCGGGTAGACCTCACGACGGAATGAGATCAATCGTAGAGCAAAGACCGTCGTAGTTTTTCATTTAGAGAAGATTAAAAATTTCGTGTTGAAAAGTTCCAGTGTTGTGTTGGTGAATTGCCTTTTTTATACCACTTGGATTTAAAGAATCGATTACGGTAAGTACTGCATTGTATTCTGTAGACTTTTCACAGTATTTTGCGGTTTTACCCGATTCTTTATCGCATGTTGAAGTGTAAATATTTAATGTTTAGCAAATCACCTCATTTGAGGCAAAACCGGGTATTTGATTATGGGGCAAAACCGGGTACCCGGGCCCCAGGTTCTATGTATTAGTCCAGTAACATTAGGATCTGTTTTCGGAATAAATCCCATCAAGCTAAATTTTGGTATGGGCCTTTATTTGGTCGTTTTAAACAATATGTCAAAAGTCCTCACCAATCCGACCACCACTAAAAATTTTACAGATGGTTGAAAAAAATAACTTTTTTTCGCGAATATCTCGTTATATAGCAGTTTTGCGACAAAAATAGTTATTATACAATTCATAGCTTAGGAAATTCTCTACAAAAAAGGTGCTATGAGTTTTTTTCGTAGCAGTAATGAGAACGTCAGCATCAATGGAGGTAGCAAATCCCCCGAAATAATCAGGCCTATTCCCCAAGCAAAGGAAAGAATAAAGAGAAGCAATAGGAAAAGAGGAAAAACGGCAATAATCACCTCGGAAGAGTATAAAGATCAGCTTGAGCAAGAAATTGCTGAAACCACAAAAAAGATAAAACAAGAAACGTCTTGTAAAACCAGGGGCGTAGTTAACTCTAGACTACAAAAAAAAAATGAAGAAAAAGATAAAGTAAAAATGCAATTATCTACAAAGGAACCTTGCATATTTTGTGACGAACTTTTCATTCATTCCAAGTCCAAGGAAAAGTGGATTCAATGTATTGTCTGCCACGGCTGGGCTCATGAGATTTGTACAAGTGTTGAGGAGGGCGACGAGACCTTTATTTGTGATTTCTGTACACTGAATAAATTAAAATAAACTGATATACAAATTAATATTTATAAAAAACCTTCCTTTATGGTTTCTAAAATAATAGCAATAAAGATTTTATAATTATATCATATTTTATGCGTATTTTAATAGGTACCCGGTTTTACCCACACCTATGGGGTAAAACCGGGTATTTGCATACTTTCGAGAAAACTTGTTTTCCTGTGAGCCAAATAGTTTTTTCATATAAGAATTCTCATTTTCTGATTCTGTAAGGTCCAATTAAGATTTCCAGCGGTGTCCAAAGTTTATTTTGCCGTCTGACTTTATGCTAGCAGGAAAAATACATTAGGTACCCGGTTATGCCCCACTTTCCCCTACCTATAGGTATCGGTGTAAAATGGAAGTTGAAATTCGATAGGAAACTAGCCGTTCGCTGGGTGTACGAGGCGTAGGGAAAAAAAAAGAGTATCCCGATGCAATTAATATTCCATCCCGGGACGCGATCTGAATTAATATTAGTTCGGTGTCCGCAGATGCGTTCTTCGCCACGGGCTCGTCACGTCCGCCGTGGAATTGCCAACCCCGTTTTATTTGGCGAAATTGAGAGACGAATGGTCGAACGAGTCCGTTCGGGGAATAGGGGGAAAGGGAAAAAAGTACGTGGAAATGGTGAAGATTTCCAGGGCGTAACGAAAATTTCAGCAGAGGACGAGAGTCGAGATAACGGAACACTGATTGCAGCCTAACGATCTGTGCAACGTTAATTATTCGGCTCGCTTCGATTGTCATGCTCGTTACGCACGTCCCGCCCGGTTATTCCTCCAAGATGAAATTTTTCCAGATGCGTGGTAGCCTATAATTTTAATCGGCCACTACATCAATATTCCTCCCCGGCAGGGGAAACGAATTTTCCGATTCAATTAATATTCCGTTGCACGGCGCGATTTGAATTAAATTTACTTGGGCGGTCGCCGGTGGCGACGTGGCGTTCCATCCCGACTCCTCACCGTCGCGATCTGCGTCGTAACAGCAATGCGTTCGCACGCGTTTACGTTTGCCGTGAATCGGTTATCGGTTCTCGGTTCTCGGTTCGTAAGCAGGGGTGGGCACTTCCATTATATATCTGTTGGCAAAATTTAGTTAGGGGCACTATCCACTCGTGGCGCTAGGATCAATAAAGTTGAAAGAATTTGGTAACAGATGGCGCTGATGAGATTATTTTGAGGCGGGGAGAAGAAGGAGAAGAAGACGCCGCCCGCCACTGGAACGCCATGGAACGCCATTCTGGCATCACGTGTCGTACTGTACGCATCGCTCAGAGAGCATTTCGTACCTGAAATTGTTAAGGTTATTAAAACCATTTTTGTTAGTAATTGTGGAGAGTCATTTATTCGCCCACAAATGGATCTGCAACCTAGAGCAAAGTAGGCCTGCTCAGAAATCATATTTCTACCCTCTTGGGTGCCTACAATAGAACATAATCAGCGGCGCCCAGTGGCGGCGTCACTACAGCAATCAGAATATAATGGTTAGGTAATAAAATTACCTAACAATGGAACATATGGAACCCGCACACGCCGATTTTAATGGGGCTTTTGTATGAAGTAGTTCTCAGAAAAATATTTTGAGAGCAACATCTTACAAAAGCTCCATTAAAATCGGCGTGTGCCGGTTCCAGGGTTCGGAGGTCTCCAGTTTAATCCCTCACCTACAGGAGCGGTGGTAATGTGTGCGTGAATTGACTCCAGCGCGAAGAGAGCCAAGTGGCGACAACGCGAAACGAATGTGACGTCACGAATGTATAGACGCCATTGCCAAAGACGCCACGTGCGTTTGTGAATTGAACATTTTTAGTAGTTTTTCCAAGTTTTTCATTCAATTGAAATTACACTTCATTACGACATGAATAAGGAATCAGGTAAGACAAATACTTAATACTTTTGCATCAACAGAATTATAGAAATGATATTTTTTATATATACAAGCGCCAAGCGAGTGACGCCGCGGCCAATCAGCGTCGACAACATATGTTCCGGTGACGCTGATTGGCCGTGGTGTCGGTTCGTCTCCCTCGTGCGTCTCACGCTAAAATTACCATCGCTCCCTGTAGGTGTTTGTCAACTGACCAATAGCTGCGAGGGATTAAGCTGGAGACCGCCTAAGCTCGACCAAACTAATACAGAGCTCCCATATGACGTCACATTCGTGTCGCGTTGTCGCCACTTGGCTCTCTTCGCGCTGGAGTCAATTCACGCACACATTACCACCGCTCCTGTAGGTGAGGGATTAAACTGGAGACCTCCGAACCCTGGCCGGTTCCATATGTTCTTCTCCCCGCCACAAAATAATCTCATCAGCGCCATCTGTTACCAAATTCTTTCAACTTTATTGATCCTAGCGCCACGAGTGGATAGTGCCCATAACTAAATTTTGCCAACAGATATATAATGGAAGTGCCCACCCCTGGTTCGTAAGTCCCAAGCAGTGATGCCAGAACCGAGGGAAATATCCCACGGGTGCTACCACCACTCCACGACCAAGCGTACCCCCTCCTAGCGCCCGTACCGCACCACACAAGCATACCCGTCCCTCTATCCGTGTGCCGCACGCGCTGCCTGGCCGGCGCTCTCGGCGAGAATTCGTTTTCCCGACATCGAAGCGCTTGCGACGCAAGCAAAAAGTCCAGAGTTCAAATCCCGGTGCCGATATTCTACTTTTTTTCTTTATTTATTCTCTAATTTCTCTTTCTATATTCTCAGAAGACTAAAGGCTTAAAAACTGTTAATTTGCAAAGCATTTTCGAAGCGTGATTTGCTGCTAAAGATGCGATCCCGTTCTGGCTTGTATCGCACCACTACAAGCGTACCCTACCTTCTGTCCGTGTGCCGTACGCGCTGCCTGGCCGGCGCTCTCCACCGAAAATTCATTTCACCGGAACCTAAGAGCTTGGGTCGCAAACAGAAAATCCGAGGTTCAAATCCCGGTGCGAAAATTCTACTTTTTTCATTAATTATTCTCTAACTTCTCGTTCTATATTCTAAGTAGAATAAAAACTTGAAAAGTATTATTTTACAAAGCATTTTCGCAGCTGGCTAATGTACGATGTTGGTATTCTGCCTTTTTATACATAAACAGAAATAATTCCTTGAAATGCTACTTACAGAATAAGCTCCTTTCTAGGATGGACTCTTTAAAATTCCCGTCACAATGGACAATTACAGAATCGGTGATTTTCGTTTCAGGTAAGCGAGTCGCCCGCTCCGTTATTACGGTCGGCTTACCACTCGCACCCCGAATTACTGTATTGAGGTTTGAAAATAATATCGACAGGTTTCGTACTCGTCTTAATGATATCATTTATACCTACAGAAGAGTTTTACTAACCCATTCTTAGTCAATGACGCTCTTTTCGTGTTAATCAGGTGGATACACTCAGTCTTCTTCGGATTATTAAAATGCTTTTGGCCCCGAATTATCGGGAAAGACCTACCCACCGCACAGTCTTGCTTCCTCGCTGCGAGCGAGGACCTGCGGTCCCGGGTAGGCCGTCCATTGACTGCCGAGAACAATAACACCGTTGGGCCAGGTAAAATACCCAGTACAGAAAACTAAAGTGATCATGCTTTTGAGAAATGGTCGTGAAAGTAGTACCAATGGATTTTTTAGGATTTCCTGATGAAAATGAGTTCAAACATGGAGAAATTCGGACCATTTTTAGTGAACATAGTGTGTGTCGCTGTTTCTTAAAACAGCTTCCGGGAAATCAGCTGTAATAACCAGTTAAAATAACCTGTTAAACGGTTCCTCATCTGAATACAAAAACCTTTGTATAAAAAATGCATGTACTTTCTGAAATAAATTCCCAAAGAATCGTTCGTTTTCTGACCTTACTGACTGCGGTAACCCCTTAATGCGGGGAACACTGAAATTCTAAACGTGTTTTCATAATAAAAAATAGACCGTATTGTTTCTTGTTTGGACTTATTGTCGTCGACATAAACTCACCAATCCATCGGCAATACTCTGATCAAGCTATAATGAGAAATGTGAAAATTGTGCGGTTTTCTACACCTGTCGATATTGTTTTCAAACCTCATTACAGTAATTCGGGGTGCGAGTGGTAAGCCGACCGTAATAGCGGAGCGGGCGGCTCGCTTACCTGAAACGAAAATCGCCGATTCTGTAACTGTCCATTGTGACGTGAATTTTAAAGAGTCCATCCTAGAAAGGAACTTATTCTGTAAGTAGCATTTCAAGGAATTATTTCTGTTTATGTATAAAAAGGCAGAATACCAACATCGTACATTAGCCAGCTGCGAAAATGCTTTGTAAAATAATACTTTTCAAGTTTTTATTCTACTTAGAATATAGAACGAGAAGTTAGAGAATAATTAATGAAAAAAGTAGAATTTTCGCACCGGGATTTGAACCTCGGATTTTCTGTTTGCGACCCAAGCTCTTAGGTTCCGGTGAAATGAATTTTCGGTGGAGAGCGCCGGCCAGGCAGCGCGTACGGCACACGGACAGAAGGTAGGGTACGTTTGTAGTGGTGCGATACAAGCCAGAACGGGATCGCATCTTTAGCAGCAAATCACGCTTCGAAAATGCTTTGCAAATTAACAGTGTTTAAGCCTTTAGTCTTCTGAGAATATAGAAAGAGAAATTAGAGAATAAATAAAGAAAAAAAGTAGAATATCGGCACCGGGATTTGAACTCTGGACTTTTTGCTTGCGTCGCAAGCGCTTCGATGTCGGGAAAACGAATTCTCGCCGAGAGCGCCGGCCAGGCAGCGCGTGCGGCACACGGATAGAGGGACGGGTATGCTTGTGTGGTGCGGTACGGGCGCTAGGAGGGGGTACGCTTGGTCGTGGAGTGGTGGTAGCACCCGTGGGATATTTCCCTCGGTTCTGGCATCACTGGTCCCAAGGGGCCGGGCGCGGCGGACGGCTGCAAAATTATAAAGGCACGCTCGATCAAGTTGTTATCGGAATGATGTCGCGCTGGCGGCAGCGGGAAGTAGGAATATAAGAAGTGAAAGTTAAGCGTCGATTCGATTACACAATCCGTGATCGCGTTGACGGATGCGGTCCGCGTGCTGGGTGCCGTCACGTTTGCCACTAACTCCGCCCGATAGAGCCGGATCCGGGCACGAATCGGCTATTCGTGGTCGGTTCACGACGTGTGAACTGTAAATCGTGGTGGCCGCGGCGCGAGCGCAGCCGTTCGAGGGCGGCATTCCGCTCGAGTTCCTAATGCAAACGTAATCCAACTAAGGTCAGCGCATGCTGCTTTGTAAGCTGCCGGTGGTTCGGAATTAATGCCGACCCCGGAATCCGCCGCTGCGCGGTTTCGGAATCGTGGCCCCTCGCAGCAACCCCTCGCGCCTATCTCGCCCACTTTTCCGCGGCAGAACAGACGCGCTCAATTATTCCCGATTCTTCCACGGGATTCCAGTGACATTCCCTCGGCGACCACCGCCACACCGAACTTTCAACTATATCGGTCCAAGTGCTTACTCGCATCGTTGACAAAATTTACAAACGCCCGGAAGAAAGTTACTCTATTTCTCGTCATCGTTAACGATAAGCGGTTCTGCGCTTGGAACAAGAGAAACTTCTCGGCCTAATCGGAACAGCCGAGGCGGATGGAAATTGACGTACAGTCCGACCTTGGTTCGGCGGACGCAACCTCGTTTCAGTTGAAACTTGCGATGCATTAGATTTGAAAATCTGCACGTCGCGCCGTCGCGTCGGCAAGATTGAATCGTCCCGCGGACATTTCGCCTTTCGATTTCGTTTATTCGAGCAGACTTGCCGCGAGATTGAGCAGCGCGTTACCGATACAGTCGTGCTACGCAATACGGATACCTGCTTGTTTTTACCGTATAGAAGACACGTAGTCGGAGGTTGCTTGGACTATTCTGTGTTGCTCTCGCAACTGTACTTAGGTACTCGCCAGAATGAATGGCAATCGTTACCGGCAGATCTTACGACTCGTTTTACATGGATTATTACGATTATCGCGATAGACACAGGGAAAGGGAATGACGCTCGAACGAGAAGCACCCTTGTCGCTGCTCATTATCGCGACTGTTCTTTCAACCAAGCGGAGCATATTATCGCGTCCTCCTTTCCACCATTTCTCCCCTCTCGTTCCCAATCTTTCCCTTTTCAACCTTTCAACGCAAGCCAGTTGCTTTAAAATGAATTTCCCTCGTGCTTCCACCGAATCGTGATAGATTCCTTGACCGGGAAACTACGAACAGTATCGTTAAAAAGTCGCGTATCAGGAGCAAGGGTGTGGTCTTTGCGGTTTCACGTTGCAGAGGAATGGTATTAGACCCGGCATGGAATTACCGTAAGCTGGTCGGTGATGTTTATAACTGTTCCGGATTTAAACCGGCGCGGCGTTATATCTCGAATCCTGAAGGGCTCCTTTGACTCTGCCGAGGCTTTACGCCGCGATAGCGTGTGCAAGTGCATACACACTCTAAAGCGTATGCGTTCAACGGCAATGAAAATGCGATCATTCCAGCTCCTCTTCCATTCCTTTGTAGACAATATAGTCTAAGAGCTGGCTACACAGGGTTCAACGTGACTCAACGCAGTCACAATTCTTATTTAAAAATGTTGGATTAGTATTGCCGAATACGAAATCGCCGGTCTGCCGCGTCAGTCCGGGGAATTAACGGCGGGGGTGGACGTCAAACAGGTAAAATTTCTAGGTCAATAACGTCATTTCTGCATTTCTGAAAATTCTGGTATGTATAGTACATGATGGTACAAAGAGCGTGTAACTATTGGCAGACAACTAGACAGGGGAGAAATGGTCGGCAGATCGAAGTAAAGCTGCAAAATATTCGGCAAAGTTAACGTCATTCTTGCAGTTCTGAAATTTCATACACTTATTGTTTACGCATTTAATGAACGATATGCAAAATGGCAGACCTCCAAGTGGGGGATAAAACGTGGCAGACGTCGATAAAAAGTGTTCCACGGCTTTCGCGCTCTAAACACCCGATCGCAGCGGTTAAATATTCTTGGTTAATTTATTGTTTTTGTATTGTGCATTGCATATACTTATTGTTTACCCATTTAATGAACGAAAACAAAATAATTAATAATCTTAAATAAACGTACAAGCATCTAATATTTCACCTTCAGCATCTTCGATGTCCAATAATACATCCTTAACGGATGACGGCAATTGTTGTCCGTCAAACCATTTGAAATCGTATTTTCCATCATTAATAATCCAACCACAAATTTCTGGCTTTTATTCAGTTAAAATTTTCGAGTATGAGTTTTGCCACATATTTGAAATGAAACTGGATCTTAAAAGTTGCTGCCATAATTCCGACTTGCACGGCGGGTGAACTTGAAGCATCGAAATTTTTAATGTTTTTCTTTGCAAACACTCGGGTGTTTAGAGCGCGAAAGCCGTGTTCCGCACTTTTCATCGACGTCTGCCACGTTTTATCCCCCACTTGGAGGTCTGCCATTTTGCATATCGTTCATTAAATGCGTAAACAATAAGTGTATGAAATTTCAGAACTGCAAGAATGACGTTAACTTTGCCGAATATTTTGCAGCTTTACTTCGATCTGCCGGCCATTTCTCCCCTGTCTAGTTGTCTGCCAATAGTTACACGCTCTTTATACCATCATGTGCTATACATACCAGAATTTTCAGAAATGCAGAAATGACGTTATTGACCTAGAAATTTTACCTGTTTGACGTCCACCCCCGCCGTTAGTTCCCCGGACTGACGCGGCAGACCGGCGATTTCGTATTCGGCAATACTAATCCAACATTTTTAAATAAGAATTGTGACTGCATTGAGTCACGTTGAACCCTATGTAGCCAGCTCTCGGTCTAATAGGCGCTTTCGCGCAAGCTTCTTATAGGCTCTTTAATTCGTTTCACTTATACGTTGGCAGTAAATCCATTTTGGCGTCTCGGTTCCGCCCAACTCGTTCCACCAATACGCCCGTTGCTATATTTTAGAGTTAGAGAATCCCGGTTTGCCCAACAGCGCCAACGTTCCGACTTTCGTCTTTAGTCGGACAGAAAGTTTCTCTCCGCTCCTGTTGCCTCTAAATCGAACCTTTAATCGGACATTGAAATCTCCAGCCACTCCCTTAGACTTTCCGCTATTCGACTGGCAAGCAACGATGCCTCGACGTTTTCCTTCCCGTCTCTCAGGTATAGGTACCGTAGTCGCCGGGCCTCGGATCTCCGTGAAACAGATATTCCAATGGAGCGGGAATTTTCTCGCAAACGATTTCCTCCGATCCAAACGCATTACGTTCTTTAGTGAAATCCCACGTTGCACGTAGCGTATATGTATCCCGATCCCGAACAGGTGGACGAGACGCGTTTGCGTCTATCTTGTCCACGTCGATTGCCTCAATCCTCCTACGTATGTACATCGCGTAGTTCTAGGATCCAGACATTGTCTCGCATCACCCCGAGCGACACAATCGTCGAAAGAACACATCTTGCAACAAGCCAATAATAAGTGAACCGATACATCGAGCTGGTGGAAAGGAACGGACAGCGATCGATCGGTGCTCGTCACGCCACTGGTCTAACGCTAACGTTCACCGGTGCACGAGAGAGGCGAGGAATTGCCGAGATGTCTCTCGAGTTGCCTGACAGTCAATCGATGTGGGAAGGCGCAGAGGTGCAGAGGGAAGAAAGAGGCAACGAAATTAAAGAAAATAGCGCATTCTACGCGTGCCCGCTACATACTCGAGGCATTCGTTCCGAATTGCTGTTCCCACAGGCTTTTGTTTGCTTCTCCGCTACCGATACATACCTATACCTTCACCTACCCTTCCATTCGGTTGGATGGCCCGGCGAACTCGGTCCGATTCCGACCGCCCCGAGCGTCCGTCTGCTTCCATCCCCTCCGCACCGAATAGTTATAATTGTTATATTATGTCGACGTTGATTGCACGAAATTGGTCGGTTAAAGTTTCTACGTTACATCCCTCGCGGCGCGATTGTCCGAGGAAGACAATTAAAACTTGCATATCCTAGCCATCTGGATTATTCCTGTCCAGGGAAGAATTATCTCTGTCGATCGGTGGAAAACCCTTCGTTAAAGTCTCCGTGGACCAACCACCGCTTCTACCGAAAAGTTCCTCGGCCAGAGCCTCGAAATCCCGCTGGCCTCGATGCGCGCCTTCCACTTTTCCCCACCCTATGCAGTATACAGTAGTACGTACCTATTTCCTTTCCGTTTTGCCTTCCATCTCTTGTGAAACTCGCCACTACGCTTTGACGCGGTCATTGGGTACGAGCTTTTGTGGGAACCGATTGGTGGCTGCCAGCAACCCGTTTACCGTGGAATGTAGTAGGTAACCCGTGAATAACCACGCAAACGCGGTAAAAGATTAAGAGGAAAGCAGGCGTTTGCAGTACACGCCAACTGTATTACGGACCTACTTACTTAGCGAACGAGCTTCTCAAAGCTGTAGCGTCGATTATGCCGCGACCCGGTTGTCGAGGGTAGTTTGCAAAATCCATTTTGTCTCAGTTATCCGTTAAATGCCCATTCACGCGCAAGCGTTTCCTTTGATCGTTCGTCAAAGGTCAAAGGCCGTCGACGAGCTTGACGCGACGCGACAACGATGCAACGGACGACGACCACGCGCAACGGCCCGCATTTTCCTGATTACAAGATAATAGTAATAATAATGGGGGTGGCGAAGAAACGGAAATTGAAGCTTTACATTGGGCCCGCTCGAGGAAAAAGCATAGAATATCTAGCCGGTGGGAATTCCATTTGAGTTTTAACCGCAGACCTCTACGAGTTACGTATGTTGGAGCGAATTCCCCTGTTTTTTTGCTGTGACGTGGGTCGCCCTGGGTCGCCCTGGATCGCTGTGGAGGGTTACGGCTCCCTGGGTGCGCGCGTTTTTCATCGGCACGAGAGCGTTTGTTTTGGTGGCGGAGAAATACGTGACGATTAAAACGCGCCCTCGACGTTTATTCGGGGTACGTAATTGTTCTCGGTGGCTCGGCCGGGAAGAGGTATTCAATTACAGTGCAGGCAAGGATTTGCAGGTAAGACTTATTCGATTCGAAATACAATCGGCTAATGGAAGAGGAGCGAGACGATCGGGGGAATGGGGTCTCGGTGGCAGTGGCGGTGAAACGAAAATAGGATTGGAAGTGGGTCGAAAGGCGGCATTTTCTTCTCCGCTCGTTTCTCTTTCTTCGACAAAGCCCAGGGCACCGGGCACCAGGCACCGGGCCCCGGATATACAGGTACATACATATATACGTACTCCGGCATTGTGTTGTCGGACCAAAAACGAATGGCCGGATTTTCAGATTCCGAAGGCTTGGAAGGCGAACGAGTGTGCCGATGGCTCGTTTAAACCGTCCCCTTCTTCTTCCCCCGCTGGATTAAATTCTACGCGCTACTCGGCCCGGAACTCTTTGCAGTAAAAGGGCGATCGTTTCTACTTGGATCGCACCCCCCGATTATCCTAGAGTAGAGCTTTCTTTCTTTCTTTCTTTCTTTCATCAGTTGGGCGGTCAACGAGAAAAGTAATCGATTCATAGACAGGTAGCATAACGAAATAATAGAGCGGGCAGATTCCCCATTACGCGGAGTTGTTCGGTGGACGGTTCGTTGAAACACGCTTGGCGTTTCCCGTCCTTCGCATCGTCGACTATTGTGTCTTGTAACCACCCCGATTATAATCTCCACGCACGGTGAATGGCGGTCGTTCCTATTGTAGATTCATTGCGACGCCGCGGCTACCTATAGCGACGCCCGCCAAATGCTCGCGATAATACGAGCAAATGCGTTTACGAAAATTCCACTGGCCGGCTTTTCCGCTGCTGCTAATTGTACTCGGACAATAGACGAATGAAACATGGCCATCTGCAGAGGCGAGCCAGCATCGATCCTCCGTTTATCATCGCATAATACGAAATCCATTCCTTCGGGCGCGGGCGAAATCGGGGAACAAATATCGAAACCCAGCCGAGCTTCCAAATCTTTCTCGCATTCAACGGCGTTTCTCTGTCCCGTTCGCGGTTACCAGTGCCCACTTGCTACTTGCCACTGCCACCGACCCGCTTAAATGCAACTCAGCAGCTAAGTAGTTGGAAAATTGATTTACAAGCTGGTGGCAGGGGAACAGCCGCGCTAATGTATAAAATATACGAGCCTGGGCCGACCTACCACGATATTTCCGTGCTCCCTCCGAGCTTCTCTATAGGTAGCTAAATAGTCTATAGGATTCCGATAAAATCGCGTTAGCAAGCTGGTCGGCATTAGCCAGTCAGCGAGCAATTGGAATTGGCGGCTGAATCGATTCACGCGCCGATCTTGCGGCGGTGCTCCCGAACAATCGTACAAGTAAATAACGCGAATGGCTCCAAGCAAATCTGCTTACATTAGCAGGCCCATTGTTGTCGGTAATTGCTATAGAAGCTGCTCCTGGCTGTAGTATTCCGCGCGACTATAGTCAGACGATCATCTCGCGGTACATGCATATACACATACGTAATGCCGGTTTATTGCACCGCCGCCAAATGCATAATGCGGGTATATAATCGCGAGCGTTCCATATCTGTGTGGGAGCCGCGTACGTCTATGTGCCTGCATCTCTTCAACTAACCCTCTACCGTGATCGCGCGTAAACTCTCAAAGCGTTCTCAATTATTCAGCAAAATCCTATTCCTGCTTGCGGATACCTAATACTCTCCTCTTTGCGCTGTCCTCGCCGTCTATCCCTTCCGCGACGAGGAACCGAGCGGATTCGGGTCCAGACCTGAATGCGTATACGCTGAGCAGGGTGAGCGCGCACGAATGACGCATGCGGAGGGGTCGAAAGTGCCATTGTGTCTTTCTTCACCAACTTCTGTGCTTAGCTTAGCCCACTCCGCAGTCGGAAGGATGGTGTGATTAGCTAAATAAACATACAGTTCAACCCTCCGAGTCATTCTGTTTACTAATACATGATTCTTCAGCGACGCCTGTCAAAGAGGTGCCGCCTGCTACCCCGTGGAGGGGACAACCCGCGCCGCAGTGTCTTACCGAATTTTATGGGTTTCGACCCTTGAAACGGTTGGAATACCATTAAAAAGTCAGAAATGTCCAAGAGTTCCGCATTTCTCATCAGATCTTTGCGAAAACGACGTCAATTGATTCCTTATGTTTCGTCGATGAAACTAACATCAAGTACGACGTAATTCGGATCATAATGAAGAAAATTTTATGAAAAGGGAAGACCTCGCAGGCGGGACCACGCGCAGTCAGCGAAGAACCCCTTTTCTTCCTCGTGTGATTTTTTAAAACAACAGCGAGTCGGTCAGGCTGTATGAATTAAGAACAATGCAGGGTGTAGTGAAGAAAAGAAAGACAAATTATTCAGTAAAATAGGGCTTTAAAGTCTATCATATGGTAATTGCATTATATTGTTGAAAATGTAATTTTCAGATTTTTGATTAAATGTTTATGACAATATTCGCAATGGATTACATTCATTCACATAGATCCATCCTTCATGATTACAAAAAAAAAAGACGCAAGTCTATACCTTCAACAATTTAGCTCATTAAAATTAATTTCTGTAGGCGGGTTTCGTTAAAATCACCGAAAGCAGGTAACTTTAAAGATTTGTATTTTTTAAACAATTTCGAATCTGCAAAAATGAGGACTTAACCCTCCCTAATTTCATATGGACTACCATATATTTCAATATCATGAAAATCCGAGACATCGAGGATTTTAGAAAAATATCACATCTGCTTCTATCTTCCACGCTGAACGCAAGGTACTCCAAATTCCCTTTGATGTGCGGAAGAAAACCGACAACGGTCGGCTCAGGCCATGTGCCTTCGCCGGCATTCGCGAGTTGGGTCGCATGCGCCGAGTCACCACGAACGACACGTCCACACTAGCGTATGCGTTCGCGCTCACCCTTTCTCACGTAGAAGCATGCGGGTGTATAGTGCCTATACGAGATATAGTGACTTAGGTGTGAAGTCACTCGGCGGGGTTTTACCCGACACCCTGCTGGGTACTGACCGCTAAACGTGCCCCCTACTGCCTCTTGCAGGACTGTATATAGAGAAGACTAGGCCAAAATCGGGGCCCTAAGGCCCTAAGACCAGGGCAAAACCGGGGCCCTAAGGTCCTAAGGCCCTAAGACCAGGGCAAAACCGGGGCCCCAAGGCCCTAAGGCCCTAAGGCCCCGGTTTTGCCCTGGTCTTGGGGCCTTAGGGCCTTAGGGCCCCGGTTTTGCCCTGGCCTTAGGGCCTTAGGGCCTTGGGGCCCCGGTTTTGCCCTGGCCTTAGGGCCTTAGGGCCTTGGGGCCCGGGTTTTGTCCTGGTCTTAGGGCCTTAGGACCTTAGGGCCCCGGTTTTGCCCTGGCCTTAGGGCCTTAGGGCCTTGGGGCCCCGGTTTTGCCCTGGCCTTAGGGCCTTAGGGCCTTGGGGCCCCGGTTTTGCCCTGGCCTTAGGGCCTTAGGACCTTAGGGCCCCGGTTTTGCCCTGGCCTTAGGGCTTTAGGGCCTTGGGGCCCCGGTTTTGCCCTGGTCTTAGGGCCTTAGGACCTTAGGGCCCCGGTTTTGCCCTGGTCTTAGGGCCTTAGGGCCCCGATTTTGGCCTAGTCTTCTCTATATACAGTCCTGCAAGAGGTAGTAGCGGGGCACGTTTAGCGGCCAGTACCCAGCAGGGTGTCGGGTAAGACCCCGCTGAGTGACTTCACACCTAAGTCACTATAGCTCGTATAGGCACTATAGCTACCGTTTCACCCGTCCACATTAGAATATTCGTGCGCGCTCAGCCTGCTCAGCGTATACTCATTCAGGTCTGGACCCGGCTTTACGTTGCTACAACGAACACAAATAGCGAAGCAAACGTATGCAGAGTGCAGAGCTTGACACGGTAAGACGCCGAAAGCGTGGCGAATCGCCGATAAACAAGTCCGTGTCCGTGACGGCCATCGATAACGAACCAGCAGGAAATCGCAGAAGCTGGAACAGCACGGATATCCTGATTTCACCGAATCGACATTGCGGCGACGTGTTCCCCCGTTTCCTTCGGCGAGTATCGGGGTACGATGGTTTCACTCGGTGGACGTGGCGACTTGTAAGAAGTGATAGCGAAATGTCGCGTTGCAACAGAAGAAACCAGTGTGCATTCCAACTGTTTGACCACCGGGCGCCCTGTGGCGAAATTACTTAGACGAACAAGTTTGCAAAGGACAACGGTGATGGCCAGCTACGCGCTACAGCGCGGATGACGAACCGTGTAGAAGCAGAGCAGAAAGGTGGTCCGAGGGTGAAAAAAGGAAAGCACAGCAGAGCCGTGGGCAATGCGCAGGGAAGCTGGCGCGGACAGGTGGACGAATTGCGAGTGTGTTGCGGCACGCTGCTGCTAGATATCACGGTCGAAAGGTCAGTCGGTGATAAACGAGGTCGTTTGTCTGTGCCCCGGATGTAAGAAAATGAAGTTTCCTTCCCGCGAGCATCGCGGTGCTTTGTTTCACCGGACGCGAGCTTTATCGCCGCGCCGGTAAATTACCCCGGCTGGAAGCGTGCGTAGAGGTGAACCGGTTACCGCGATCGCTCCGTCATTTGTGTACCCAGCATCCACCGACTCGAGGGCTCACCGCCCAAAACACCATATGGAAAAGCAAGGCGCTGGGAGGAGAGGAAGCAGGAGATTAAAGAAGCGCTCGATAAGAGAAGGAAGCAGGGCTGCCGGCTAACGAGTCGGGAGGGGTTGTTTTAACTCGGTTGCTTATTCGGCGCGAAATTCTGACGCCGCGTTCGTCGGCGTCGCGGAGATTGGATTATCGAGCCACGGAACAGCATTTCGGGGGCGAGACGCGTGAAATCTTCAGCTCTCGTAATTCCGCTCGGAGACGCGGGAATGTGCTTCGATTCTGGACTTTATAACGCGTTGGAAGTTTTCCGTGTAAGTACACCTACGGTGCAGTGCTGCGCGAGAAGATACGAGACTAAACGAGACACGGGATTCCATTTGAGGAGCCGTTCGGAATTATGAATGAAACTGGATGAGTTCTTTGCGCGACCTTACCTACCTACATCGCTCGACTTTCCTCCGGAAGAAATTGTATAATCTGGATGGATCCGCGCGAGTCGTAGCGGGAGGAATTACAAATTACATAGCCGGCGAGGCGAGCGTTCAGTTACAGAAAAAGGACCGGAGGCATTGCCAGTTGCAGAGAGAGAGAGAGAGAGAGAGAGAGAGTCCGTTTCGGCCATTTGTAATTTTCCGCTCGATGTAGCATAAGCTTGCTGGCACGATTCAGAGTACTTTTAGCTATTTGCTGAAGCTTGCCAGAAGATATTTCATTTCGTTGCGGAGGGAAAGCTGCTAGGCGGGGCGCGGCGCGGCGCGGCGAGGGCGAGTGAAAGCGATATCGCGGCAGCCGAAGAAAGAATTCCAAAGAAAACTATATAAGCTTGCGAATCGATTGGATTCTTATTCGAGCGTTCCTTCCCCTTTTTGTAGCCTGTTGGAGCGTCGCGCTCAAGTTTGGTGGGAAATGGGACGCGCAGTCCTTTGGAAACTCGAATAATTAAATGGCAGAAACGCAAGAGCGAGCGTAACTCGATGGAGCTCGCGGTCGTTCCGTTTGCATTTCAAAATTTTGCAATTCCGCGCGCGTTCGGTGTACCTATCTCTCAGGCACGAAACTCATTTAGGTCCGTCAACGTGTCAAGCGAATCACGCCGATCGGCTAGTGGCTAGAGAAAAGCGGCGTGGCTGTCTGCCGTGAAATTTGCATCGTAAAAGGAAAGCGGTCAGATGATTTTCCGTGGAAAACGGGAATGGTCGCGCTGTCGTCCTACACCTACACAGTGTAGGGTAGACCGGGGGCGGTAGTAACACTTTGACTTTGGAATACGATTACGCAAAAACTATTACAGTTACAACAAAAGTTTTTTTACGAAAATGTTACTTATTTATCTGACATTATTTGAGCCACAACAGTTTCGCTGTATGTCAAGTAATATTCCGGTTATTAATAAAAAATGAGAAGCGGAGAAAGTGTTACAACCGTCCCTGACCCCGGGTCGGTTGTAACACTGCATGGAGTCGATAGTAGCACAAATATAACTTTACAAAATTAATATATTTATTGATTTAAATTATAATAATAAATGAAAAAAGTAAAATCTATAATAAATTATGTGGTATCGCAATTGTGGCAGAAATAAAAGGCGTTTTGGCTGGTGCATTCTTCATCTGCTCAATCCTTAAATTGAGTATATTGCACCCATTTTTCATTTGGTTTGCTTGTGCTATGCTATATGATTTCATGCAAATAAGACAATATTATTCGCCTTCTTTGTCCCTATTCGGTTCTGTTGCGGTAAAACCGACCCCGACTGCGGATGTTACAATCGTCCCCGACCATGCTTTTGAACTTAAATTATAAATTTTGACTAACGAGACGCTTAAAAGTGCCAAGTAACGATCAATATTAGTTTAAAAAAGATCGAATTACAGATTAAAAAATCGAACAAGCACATACTTGCAAAGGGAGTGTTTATATTACAATTTTAAGTCAGTAAGGAAAAGTTACTTTAGGGTATCGAAAAGTTATTTTCTTCACTATCCATGTCTATTGCGTATCTGTACTCTTAGGGCATGGATGTGTATATTCCAAATGTCATTCTTCATCATATATCCAAAATTGGCGTTAATATCTATTATATGTTTTGAGATATTTAGCGTGTTACATTCGCCCCCCTGTTACTACCGACCCCGGTCTACCCTACACTGTACACCAGCCGTGCCTTCTCCCGATCGCGCATAATTCAACTTTCTGCCCCTCGGCCGTCCTTCTCCATCCCCTCTCTACCCTGACGCGACGCGACGATCCTGCGGCCTAGCAGATAAACTCCAGCCAGTATTTTATTGGCTAGTTGACTTACGCCGCTGAAAGTAATTTATGTTTTGAATATGCTAAAACTCTTCTCATAAATATGAAACAAGTGTCACGGCCATTCCGCCCCCGCCAAGATAACGAATTTTACAAACGGTCTCGACCCTACTAATGCTTTTTTTCTTCCGCTTGGTCCATTTGCTCTACCGGTGTCCTAGCCCCAGCTAGCGAGCGATAGAAATCCCGCGATACGAGCCTCTGGCAATTATTCATAGTCCACTGGCACTAGCTTGATTATGCATCGACGACAAGGCTTCTTCGAACCTCGCTCCTTCCTTCCTCCGTTCCTTGGTTCCAGCTTCTTTCCAGCTGCGTACTATATAGGTACCAGGCCGACTGTCCCGGGCGATATTTTTGTTAACACGAGTGGGGTTTCGGAGAAATAATCGCGGTTTCCTCTTGAATATTCAGTGACGAATGGCGCGGCGGGAAATGACCGAGAATCGGGGGCGGTATCGGTCTCTATACCGTAGCGGCCCCCAGCCAGCGCTGAATGGTGAGAAATTTCAATTGGCCGTGGTACACATATCGGCGAAATGGGAAAAGATGAAGGTGCCGCGAAGCCCGACACCGCGCGCCGGGTCTGAAGTAATAATTTTTGCTTAGGATCGATGTGGTTTCCGATCCGCGACGTCGGGATACAATCGATGACGAATGCAGGATACGGGTAATCGGATTAAATAAATTGATGGATGGATCCTGCGGTGGTTTCTACTAAATCCCAACGGTACGCCTTCGTGATGTACGCTGTAAAATAAATCCGCGAGACGGATTACAGTGTGCGTAGGTGTGTGTGGGTTCGGTTCGCGTTCGGGTCGCGTTGAACCCCGTTGTGGTCGTGGTGTCCTGGTCCCACAGCATTCCCGTTCGTGCACCAATTCTTCCTTCAGTCACGCTTACGGACGTCTCGACACTCTCGACGCGTTGCTTCCAATTCTATCCATGCTAATTGCTCCGAACCGCGTGTAAGTTATTTCCGCGCGACGATTGACCCTCGCAAAAAAACAGAATAAACCTGCCTCTCGTCCTTATCGAGGATTTCGTGGAGAACCAAAGTACCTATACAAATTACCCAAGTAGGTGTACCGGAAGAAGAAAATGACAGCGTTGGACTCGCAGAGGATTCGGATTAGGGATTGCAATACCGGTAACCCGGTTTACCGGTTTCCCGGTAAATCGCGAGAAATACCCTCAAATTTTTACCGGTAATTCGTCAAATTTTTACCGGTAATTCGTCAAATTTTTACCGGTAATTCGATAAATTACGTATATCAATATAGGGCATATATGCGTTCGTTATTTCGGTCTACATCGTTATCAGTGATAAAAACTTCAATTAATAATAAAGACGAAGACCGAAGTATCTCATGAAGAATCAACTCTAAGCCAAAAGAGAACTAAAAATCTAAATCAAGTCATCAAAATAATGGACGTATTTTCAAGTAGAAAAAGTAAGGAGAAAATAGTATATAGGTACAAATGGCATATGATTTCTTAATGACTATCCGACCAACAAGTGTAGAATCTGAGAGTGCTTTATCCCTGGCTGGATTATTTTGTACAAAAATTAGATCGCCATCAGGAGACCAAAGTTTAGACAAAATATGTTTTTTGCGTGCTTATTTGTTAAAAAAAATCTTAAATAAAAAATATTTAATTATGTATGTAAGATAAGATTCTTTTCATTGTTTTCGTGGTGAAGATCCATATTAATAAGTATTGTCAATAGTTACACAAATATATCTATTTTCTGTTATCTCATTTCATATTTTATATTCAGAATAGTTTTATTTGCATATATTTATTATAATGCTCGATTAGAGTTAAAAAAAAGTTTTTTTGTAATGTTTACTCTTATATTTTCAATAGCGGTAAATTATCGGTAAACCGGTTTTGATTGAAAATTTTACCGAATTACCGGTAATTGAAAATGTCGGTAAATTTGCAATCCCTAACTCGGATTCGACGGTACCTAAGTAGGTAGGTAATCGAAATCTCGGGAGGACGGGAGAAAGAATTTCGCGCCGATGATTTACTCAGTTTAACGAATGAAAGACTAAACGCGCGTGTGTCGCCGACAAACTCAAAACACCCCATAAATTATCGCTGGTTCAATTACGTTTCTTTCGTACGGGACGAGAGGTGGCGCACAAGTACACTGGCGTGCAACTGACGTTTAATCTAATGCGAGCTGGGTAAACGGACGACCCGCTGGAGCCCGCCTTTCGTTACGAAAGCGCCGCCAATTAAATCTTTGAAAAGTTAGCCCAGCCTGGAGCGTACCTATACTTACCTACATACATATACCATATACCTGTGCACGCAGGTTCCTACGGCTATACTTGGCGGCCGGCCCGTACCGTCGTAACTTCTGTGTGCAGTGTACGGTAAGTCCATACCAAGCAACGTTGGGAATGAACGCGACTGCGTATGTCGTCCGTTTTCATTGCCCCATAAAACATCGCTCGGCTCAAAACTAAAAGTGCTGTTGCACCGCGAACACGATGCACCCCCCCGATAGAGCACGCGTTACATATCCACTGTCCTGGAAAAGAATATACATACCTACTGTTTGTGGGACGTGTCGCTAGGATAATGGTCGCGGTAATAATTCCGTGACGAGTGACGCCTCGCGGTATTATTGCACCTCGGCTGGTATTTAGCGTAGGAAAGAACTAGCCGGCCGAGCCAAAGCTTGATCGATTCGTCACAGGTGTCTATAGAGTGGTATAGAGTGGTGAAGAGCATACGGTAAATCCGGGACACGCGGTCGACCTAATATAAAATGGCTATTAAAACTAATATAGATATTACTTATTTTATCAGAACAAACCTAATATGTTCAGAATTTTATGCCGATTCAGAAAAACTGGTCGATATTTGCTTTAAGGCAGGATACCACCTTTGACTGCGATTTTGGAGGCGTTTTTCATGATTTTTTTTTGCATACAAAGAATGCGCAGAAACAAACTCGGTTTCAGTCATTTATTAATGTAACTTTAATCTGTAATTACACATTTTTTGAAACTGAAAAAGTAAAAAATAATCTGTTGTAGGTGGCGCCAAAATACATTCCTTTGGAGGAACACCGTTAGACGGCGTGTCAAATTCCGCTCTGTACGTGGCTCCTAGAAAAAAAACCAAACAATGTTCGTATTAACAACAATATTTTTTAATGCTGTACGTAGGGATTTTACGAAATTTCGATTTTTAAGCAGATGGCGCTCATTTGAACAAAAAGGTCAATTTTTTAGGGTAAAAAAGTTTAAAAAAGTTTATAAAATTGTGCACCAAAAATAAAATAACAACGCTACAGCAAAATTTCTACGCACATCATTAGATTATACCACGGGGAAGAATTGTGCAAAGTTTCAAGTCAATCCGATGAAAATTGTAAGAGTAATCTGACACGCCGATTTGAGAAACATCGTTTCGAGAAAAACGCGTTTAAAGTTTTATATAGATTTATATATCTGCTCCAAACCGGTTTTTACACAAGAAAGAGGTTTCGGCCACCTTTCTAATGAATGAATTTCGATTCTATACACTTGAAAGAGTACTTAAAGAACAAAAAAAAAATTTCAATTTTTTTTAAGTGCAAAAGTGGTATCCTGCCTTAAGACAATATTTACTGTAAATCGGGTTGAAAACTGAAGTCATGGCATCTGACCACCTCCCCCGAGGTGCCGGGAGAAATGGTTTTCGTCGTTGGCAGAGACCACTCACATAATTATTCATGGAAAATTAACAAAGGATAAAGCAAAATTATTTATGAGTGAATACAACTACGGATTCATTGATATTTAATTTGTTTACGCTAAACAAGTAAAGAACACATCAAAGAAAAAGTGAATTACCTACTGGCGATTAGCAAGGCAAATGAATACAAAAGTGAATAAATAAACTAAATAAACAAAAATAATAATAAAATAATAATAAAAAATAAAAAAATAAACAAAAATAATAAAAAAATCATAACTCGACCATCTCACCTTTCTGCAGCGAGACATGGTCTTCTCATTAGCTTTGAGAGGAAGAGTGAATATGGCCAAATACTTTGGCTGCATTGTTCCTCAATGTCTCTACTATCTTATTATTCCAAACATTAAAGGAAAATACACTTAGAAGTATAATTTAAATACGATTCTGTACAACCGCTGTTTGACAAAAGAGGTTAAATGTAACATCAATTTACCTTTTATAGCCTATAAATTCAGAAAACCACAGAAGGAAGCGAAATAACGCTATTCGTTCAACTATTTGGCTTCTAGAGAAGTAATTGGGTCTGCACTTTAATGCATTTTTACGTATAGACTCTGAAATATAGCGACACGACCAACTCCCCGGCCCGACCGCGTCTCCCGGATTTACCCTAGAGCATTTTTGCCGCGTGTTCATCGATGCGCGGTGGAAAGGCCAGAGTAACCTCGGCCAGATTTATACGCCTTACGCGAGTATCCATCATCGATGTTTTTAATATGCCCGACGGACGTTGGACGTCGGACGGGTCTGCGTAACGACGCTCGCGACACGAGCTATGCGCGCGTGTAACGATCGGTATTGGTTCACCGCGACAATGCACACCGCGTTCTGAACGGTTTCCGCAAAATTGCTTTCCACTATTCCCGATAGTAGCATCCGGAAACGTGTGCACTTGAAATTTTAGTTAGCGAAATTTCATCGAACGTTCAGTAACGGTTGAAACGTTTCGGCGCGAAACGACGAACACGTATTAATTTGCTCGCCCCCGTACGATTTCCACGCTTCCACGCGAAATCGTACAATCTGTTACCGACACACTTGTCGGCTACTGCCAACCCTGCTCCTGCTCCTCGCCGAATCCGCTAGCAGGATCTACGAACGCTCTAAATCTTCGTCCACTTTAGCCTCTCGACTTTCCTTCTCGCCCTCGCAAGTTGTTACCGTAGAACGGATGGGGCGGTGTCGATAAGATTTCCCAGCCAGCCAAACTTCTTCCTGTGCCCGGTGAAATTTCCCAAGCCCTTCATCCGGGATTGCGCCGCGCCGATGCTCCTCTAGGGTTTTGCGAGCGCTCTCGCACGCAAACGGTGCGTTTGAAATTTCCTCACGCGCGTACAGCTCGCCTCGAAATCGTGGCCGAGTGCACTTCTAAGCGCTTTAGCCGGTTAATTGGTCGCGAAACTGAATTCCGCGATACGTGACCGGCGTTTCTACAGTCCTATTTCGCGACGGCAGACTTTAAAACGACAGGATCGTGCTCCGGGGCCTAGGAAGCTTTATATCGTAGTTCTTTCCTTGTTCGCTAATCGACACTTCCCCGAGCGCGAATCAACCGTGCGAGCGCAGTCGAGTGCCATTCACACAAACCGGAACAAATAAGCTACCGACACGATTCGCCGCAGCACCTTTAGTTGGAATGGCTCAACACTTCTGCGGTTTAATAATCGAGCTTTGCGCGGCACGTGGTCGAAATATTGTCGTTTCGCCAGGAGCGATTTTCATTTCGCGTTAATCACGGACTCCGCTCGGCTCGGAACCCAGCCAGCCTTTACTTTAATAGAATCGTTATTCAGAGGAATCGATCGATGTCGGTTATTGAACGGCAAGCAATTCCGCTTAGCAAACTAACAAATGAACCCGAGAACGATCAGGTCGACGTCTGATGGTGAGTAGATTGATTTTTCCCCCGAACCGGAGCGAAATGGGACTGTCTGGCGGGACCATTTTTCGATGGAAACTGCTTTTATCGATATCACGTAGACACGCACATACCTACCTAGGTAAGTACGTATTACGCACAGAGATTCGTACATCGTACCTTTGCAAACGATCGATTCGTATCGCAGACCCGTGCCCCGTGGGTCGTAGTTTTTAGCGACAACGCAAAAAGGAAACGGCCAGGTGAGATTAAACCACCCCTGTTTGCTGTTTACTGCTAGTCGAATCTCGGCATCGCGCTGCGGTTCGAACAATACGCGCAAGTAGTTTAGTCTCTACGGATACCGCATAACCTGTAGCTTTGCAGGATAAACTGATACGCGGGAACAAAGACGCGCATTATCGCCTACTCTTGTTCTCGGCGACCGCAACTAAGACCCATACCCATCCTCGTTGCAACCACGATCTCGTATATGTGCACAATGGCGAGTGTAGGCAGGTATTAGGGTGCCACTTATTTTTCGATTTGATTTTGAAAGGAGACACCTCCCTGGTTTTGTTCATTTCGATTTAAAATTGCGCTACACGAAATTTCAGCTAATTCGGATAATATTATCCCGTGGCGACAACGCGTGGAAATTAATTTTGTCGCGTACTTACACTCAATGAGTTCGCCACATAATAATATGTAAGTAGCAAGTCACGCAAATTATTTCCTGATCAAGGAAAAAATTTTTTAGAAAAAGCTGTGAAAACGTTTTTTGTTACAATCTGCCCCGGTCTCCCCTACTCTGGTTATTGAACAACGTAGGGACTTTTGTTTATTGACATAAGGGTTAACAAAAAATTACCTTTTCAAATTTTTATGGAAGGATTTATCTTATTTCAAATGTTCCCATCGGCTGCCAAATTCTACATACTTGTATTCTAATTTATCGATTTAAAAAAATTAATCACCATTCCGTAACATATCAAAGTCAATACAGTTTTATTGTTTTATTGTGCTGCGTTTATAACTTACTTGATACACGGAGATTTACATAACCGTCACAAATAACGACAATTCTACGAAACAATAAATGTAAAATGGAATAGCGGGGGTTGATATTGCATTCCTCAATTTTCGTTGTTTGCAAGATTTATTTGTAATTTTTTAAAGTTAAAGTTCAAATCGCCACGGTTTAATGTTATTCGATTAAGCTGAATCTTTACACATCATTATATAAGATCAAATGAAACAAAATATGTGGCATCCTAAGTATACATACAGTAGGTATAATATCTTCGCGCAAATTACGCTCGGCAAGAGTTGTTCCTTTCCGAAGCGGATAGGGTGACTGTACCTAATATCGCCAGTGTTCCTAATATCGCCACTCGTTATATCTCGCAAAGTAAGCTCTAAAATTTATCGGTTATGCACTGAATTAGTACCTAAACATATGTAGGAAGACATACTGTAATTGCAGCAACATGTGATCAACAATTACAGAAAGGGAAGGATTTTAGAGAATCTTAATAGTGTAAAAATTTATTGGACTATCACAATTTTACGTCACATTCGGAGAAGGTAACTCTAATAAATCTGTGAATGCAAGAATATCTACTAAAAATACCTAATTAATGATGTACTTAAGAAATGAAATCGATTCAAATATTTTTCGTAATGAAAATAGCGTTTTTCTTTTAGCAGTATGCGTGTTCTCAATACCGCCTACCGGAGAACGATGGTTTCGATGTAATGCTTGTTACAGGCGAGGACACGAAATGTGCGGAGCAACCGAAATAAACTTTATTTGTCCAATATGTACATGGGAACGTAAAAAGTAAAATATTTTAAAAATCTATATCTTTAAATTTCTATATTATTCTAATAAAAATGAAATCAAAGATGTATAAAAAGACATTTATACAGCAAGAAATAATAAAAGCACATGTGAAAATGACTTTGAAAACTCATATATACATGAATTAATCAATATTTCTTGAGTAGGCGATATTAGGTACACTTTTTTCAGGACCCGATTGTTGCATGTCTTACGTTTTTTCAGTCCTAATTAACAATTTGTAGGTTTCAACAATTCTAACTTATGCTCCATGAAACATGAATAATTTCTCTTTACTTTGAAACGAACTGCATGCAAATATATAAATTATTATTCAATTGAGAGCGATTTAACTTTTGCCTGGCGATATTAGGTACAGTCACCCTACATAGATGCTTGTTTCTTTCAGCAGCCGCCTGAAGGAAATTGCACGGGGCCGAAGATATAGCCGAGTTCCAAAGTGGCTCGATTTACAGATTAACGGAAATCAGGGGAATGAAACGCGTTCGCGAATGAACGAAGCTCGTTGCAAATACGATTCACTGGATTGATGTTTGAAGTGTACTCGAGAGGACTGATACCAGCGGAATTTTACACAGAATTTTATCGAATCGAACGACGAATGCTAGCGTGCAGATTCCACCAGAAATCATTCCGTGTACACAGCAAAGAGTACACACGCACCGCTTTATGATTTCAGCTGGCATTCGTTTATTAACTCCGATGGACTGTTCTATAATGCGCGCGACCTGTCGGTGATTTCACAGCGAATTCTCGGATCCGTGGAACAGGGCTTCCACGCGGTATACCCGCCATTCAACCACACTTATTCATATCCCTTGAATCGTTGTAAAGGATCTTTTTCTCCTTTTACTCCTTTCACCGTAATATTCATTTCTGATAAATTCCCCGAAAGCCAATTCTCCCGCTGACAAAAAAAAAAAAAAAACAGCAGACTGGATTTAATCGAGAAATACAGGCTGTGAATAAAATTTCCAGTCCCGCTGACGCGTGTAGCAATCGACGAGCAACGTGCCTTCATCGACTACTTAAGGGGGGACTCTACCTTGTTGGACCGAAAAATTGCATTTTTTTTTTTTTTGCGTTTTCGGAAAGATATGAGTCTTGTGTATACACTCTGCAAAGTCCTTTATGGCCCTGGAATAGCTTAAATAATGGTAAGTAGTCAATTTCTATCCTTATACATAATATGAACTTTTAAACTCGATTTTCTCGAAACTACATTTTTCGACCTGGCGTTGAAGAAATCTCGACAACCAATGAAGCAAACAACTTGAAATTTTACATGCATGTTGAGCAAGCGTCTGTCTATCTATGGTAGTAGATTTATTGCCGTATTGTAACCGTTCCTAATTTTACTTAATGATGTTTTGCCGATTTTTGAGAAAAATTCGATTCATCATATTCAGAAGCCTGCCATTTTAACATTTCTTTGTTTATCTTAATGAATCTACTACCATCGATAGCCACATTCATACAGATTAAGAATCTCTTTCGTTTTTGTGTTTCAGATTATCCTTCGAGTATATTTCGTTAACGCCAGGACCACCCGATTTTTTTTCAACGCCTCAAGTCTGCGCTCTGTATCAGCCGCATCTTTTTTTTTACCGTCACATAAAAATTTATAACAAGAGCTGAAGATACAATAAAACAGCCTGTCAAACCGCAAATTAATTTGTCAAACCGTTTTTGTACAAAGAATTCACCAAATTCATCGATTTTTCGGCCCAACAAGGTAGAGTCCCCCCTTAATTTTCCGAATTATTGCCACTTCATATTGTCCAACTTTTGCCATTTCTGCTTTTCCGCTGTCGATTTTCGACAAAGATGTTTGGCTCCGGGTGACCAGCCTCTGCCGAGGCGACCGCGACGCGCATCCTTATCGATTCCGCTGTCCCCGTAGCCAGCCGTCCACGCGATTAATTGATCAAGCGGCAGGAGAGGACGACCGCGCATCGTTTGTCAGAGACCTTGTTAGGGTCTTCCAGATTCGAGCACCTCCTTCAACCTCCTCCAACCTCTGGCGCCTATTTCAGGTGCTCCTCCCTTATTGGCCGAATGACGTGGACGCGACGTCGCGACGGTGTCCCAAGGTGCGGCAAATTTCCACGCAGCAGCCCTTCGTTCGCTTTGCGGTTCGCGATTCGCCGATCCTGCTGATTTAGGTATCGGAAAGCGATGGATACCTTCCAAGGGAAGGAGCCAAGCCGAAAGGAGACTTACCTATAGTAACGCTTATTCGCGTGTTTCGAGAATAGCGAATGGAATTGTCGCGTTCGATTTTCCTGGAGACTAATTCACACGGATGGATAATACGAATCAAGTGGTTAACACGTATCGGAAGACGCGTCCTATACCTGTCCAATTTACCTGGCATACTCCTAAGGGATCATGCATTATACATATTGCAGAAATTAATTAAAGCTGTCGTAGCCGTGCGTCTTGGTTAGCACGCGTCAACGTCACTTTTAGGTATTAATTACAGGAATTGCGCCAGGAATTGCGCGATAGCAGCGTATCGGTGGAATTATTCATTCGTGAATCAAAGAGACAGAAATTCGACAGAGAAGCGCAAATGGTCTCCGAAATATCTCGACAGCGACACGGTTACTTAAATAATGAGAAACCGATGCACGGGCTCGTTTTAAAGTATTCAGAGTACGCGTGTAGGTACTGTGCGTAACGTAGCTGCTGGAAGATGGCGCGCCTCGGAGCATCCGCGATTTCCGATGAAAAGATCCGTGTATGGGCGGTTAAAGCGGAGGTACTGGCTAGCAGAGATTATCGGATTTCCCGCAGTTATTTTTCCTCCTTGGTTCCCACTCGAAATGCAATTTAATTCGACTCTGCTTTCTGTACGCTCGGCATTGTGAAGTAACGAATAAAGTTGGTGCATGCGTATTGGTGGGCGCGTTGGTGCGCGGCAACACCAACGTGGAACATCGCAGGCAGGCCCTCGTTAGAAAATTTTTCCTCGTATTTAACAAATTCTCTTTGTACAAACGTTCCTGCTATTTTGCATCGATAAAACTTCCTTCATTCGAAAGTTATTCGAGCTGTGCGCGCAGAGTGTTTAGGTAAGGTGTTTTAAGCAGAGTTGGGCATTATCTAGATAAAAAAATTATTTAAATAACAAATCGAATAAAAGATACTATATCTTTATCCGTTATTCGAACTTCGAATAACCCCAAAGTATATTTATTCGAAGTGCCACGGATGAAATGTTTATTCGACGAGAATTCATTCGACGAGGCAAAGATACTTTTTTTATTCGAAGGTCTTCCGCTCTGAGATTCGAATACTTTTTTCTGCTTTAGCTGTATCTTTATTCGAAGACTTCGAATACTTTCGGCAGGCGCCTGGGTCGTTCAAGGGCTGAGGCGAGCGAGGCAGCGGTCCCCTGCTACGGTCGCTCAGCCTCGTGTCACCAATTTCACAGAAATTAAAGTTCTTTATTTTTCGTCGTATCGATTTGAAAGTAACATTAATGGATTCCTGATATTCTCCCGATGAAAGGGGCAAAATATCATGCAAATCGGACAATTTTTAACGAAGAAAGCTATAAATGCTGCAAACCAATTTTTCGTGTAACTTCGTTAATTATAGCCCGAATTATGTCGGGTTTGCTACCATTTTCATGGGGAAAACATCTGCATGCATGAGTGCACATGATACGTACAATTTACATTTTTACTAATAATTTTACAACAAATTTTAAAAAAATTAAAAAGAATAAGAAATGACATTGTAAAATTAAGTGATCAAAGAATAAAAATGACAAAATGAATCGTGGTTGTCCGCTGGTCGCTTAAGCGCGTAAGCCACTTATCGTGCTTTTCATCGACGTCTGCCACGTTTTATCCCCCACTTGGAGGTCTGCCATTTTGCATATCGTTCATTAAATGGGTAAACAATAAGTATATGCAATGCACAATACAAAAACAATAAATTAACCAAGAATATTTAACCGCTGCGATCGGGTGTTTAGAGCGCGAAAGCCGTGTTCCGCACTTTTCATCGACGTCTGCCACGTTTTATCCCCCACTTGGAGGTCTGCCATTTTGCATATCGTTCATTAAATGCGTAAACAATAAGTGTATGAAATTTCAGAACTGCAAGAATGACGTTAACTTTGCCGAATATTTTGCAGCTTTACTTCGATCTGCCGGCCATTTCTCCCCTGTCTAGTTGTCTGCCAATAGTTACACGCTCTTTGTACCATCATGTACTATACATACCAGAATTTTCAGAAATGCAGAAATGACGTTATTGACCTAGAAATTTTACCTGTTTGACGTCCACCCCCGCCGTTAATTCCCCGGACTGACGCGGCAGACCGGCGATTTCGTATTCGGCAATACTAATCCAACATTTTTAAATAAGAATTGTGACTGCATTGAGTCACGTTGAACCCTATGTAGCCAGCTCTTAGACTAATAGCTATGTATGATGACACGTGTGCAGGACATACCTTGTCCTACTTGGTAAGTTTTAGTGGCGAGATCCGACGTGCTCGATGCTTTGGAAAGTAGAAGAAAAGTTGGTAGCGATAAGGAGGAGAAAGGATTGGAAGGAAGAAGCGTGGAAGCCGAGAGAGGTGGTTGGCGTTCGCGACATGGTTGCACTGGCCGGTGCTCGCGGTACTTTGCAAGCCCGCCGAGAATCCGAGAGACTTAAAAACAGCTCTAGTGCAAAAGAACGCATCGTTCTCTTAGCCTCCTCCCCCTGACCTGTTTTCGTTGTACTCGCAAGAAACCCTGAGCAGTAGCTGCAGTGGCTGCAGTAGCCCGTGGCGTGACGTGGCGTTCGAGTAATTCAGATGGTGGCGTTCGTGGCGTGATAAAAGTAATGCCCGACGCGTTGTAAACAGCGCGTAAATGAAAAAGATACGAGACGGTGGGTGGATAGTTAGAGGAGCCTCTTATTTTGTTCCCCGGCCCAAGCCCCGCCTTCCGCGCAAACTCTCATAAACTCATAAACTTTCCCCGCGCGTCTCTTTCTCTCTGTTCTTTCTGTCTCGTTTCTCCACCCCATTCCCGCCCCTGCCGCGTCGTTCTCCTTTCCTTCCTCTCGTTCCCTCGTTCGCGCGATAGTTTGTTTGCCAGGGAGCGCGGGTCGCGTTGATTAATTATCGAAATAAAAGCTCGATGAATCGCATCGATAAAAGGTGAATTGTTCTTTGCTTGCCGACTCGGTCACGTTTTAAGGTTTCCCTTGTATATCCACGGCCGCGGATAATAAGCCGTCGACAACCGTGACGCGGCTGGCCGCGGAAATTATTTTTAATATCCGTGGCTGGGTGATTCGAACGAAGCTGAGCGCAGGGGTGGGTAAAACTGGTCGGGGAAACGCGGCATTAAATCGGCTGCCGGTGAAATCGGACGGTGGGACGCGGCGTAGAAGAATCTAGAATCTAGAATCCTAGGGGATGGTCGGGGCTGGCAAGCTCGTTAATTCGGCGTGCCGTTGTTCGACGCGGAACTCGGAGGAAGAACAAAACGCGGGCGCTGGCGCGGCCTGGCCACGTTCGTCCTAATGAAAAAGTTAATTGGCCAGTGTTCGTGAAATGGCCGATCGCGTCACGATGGCCACCTATTACGCTACATCGTTGCCTGCAAGCTTCCAACCTAGAAAAGCTTCCCATTAACGCGTACACTGCGGCTAATTAATCTGCAGAGCCTATTTTCCGGCTCGTCGTTGGGCGTCCAAATCTTTTGAAGCCCCGGTTCGAAATTCGATCCCCCAGTGCCGTTGGAACGTCCATCCAGCCAGCCTCTGCTCGTTTAGTCGAAAGCCGAAATGCATATGTACCTACATACATATGTATGTAATACGCGAGCATCGATAGCCGCGAGCCGTTAGCGGAAAAACTAAGAAGGGCAGCGACGCCATTACTCGACGTCGCGTGTCTTTGCCGGTGATAAAGATTAATCCCGGCCGCTAGCGTTTTTCAACGACTGTATCCTTGGCCCTTGGTATCGGCCTCTGAATTATTCCAGAGGTTTTGGTAAAAATAAACGAGGCTGGCTAATCGCCGATACCACTGTCTGATTAAGCCCGTTAATTCAGCGGTAGGTATGTAGGTAATTGGAGAATCTTGTCCGCCGTGGAATGCGGGCAGGGGTCAGAGCCGGGGACACTGGGGAAGACACCACGTCCACTCGAACGAGAACGTTAATTGTACTTCAGAGCTTGCCAGAAAGGAGACGACGGAAGGAAGAGTAGGAAGATGGGAATAAGTACAGAGACGTGGCGAAGATTGGCCTTGCTCCGTAGCATCTGCATCGCATCGATTCGCGGCGATCCACATTTCGTCGTGTACAATACCCCTCGTCGCGTTACTGTGACACGTCTGAAGTTAATCTGTACCACGGATGTTGACGGAAAGGGAAAAGTTTGAGCGACTAGTAACCGTTCTCTGATCAATTCCCAGGCGTGCTTTTCAGCACAGAAGTGGATAGCAGTCTGTATTGTTAGCCAGCAGTGGAATTCGCGTTCTATCGTTCACGGTTCGTCGCAAGGTCCTTTGTCCGAGGACAAAAACCACGATTGGAAATCGAAATCGAGAGGGCTATCGGTAAAACGGGAACGGAAGAGAAGAGAAGAGAAGCAGGGGCAGCGGCAAGTAGCGAGAGCTCTGTGTGCACTGTGAGCTCTGTGATCACCACGAGTTAATATCCGGCAACTAACGGCAAACATTCTTCTTTAGTAAGGTTGTATGTACAGCGACCAGTCATCAAACGTCTTTCAAAGAAAACCAAATATCCGCTATAATAGCCTTTTATCTGACTGTGACGTGCTGCAATTTCCAACGCGGCGTCTCTCCTGCTATTCCACGGCGCGTAGCTTCGCAAAATTCCTCCTCATCGTTTCCGACTCCTGGCTCGTCTACCCACCGAATCGCAAGTGGTTTATACATAGATATCTACTTACGCAGCTACATGGCTGCATGTATAGATAGTTTGCTTTACATTCAGCATTTAGTTGTTCCGCTGCCGATTGCGTTTACGCGCGTTCGAAAAACGCAACGCGTTACACGATCGAAATAAAATATCGGCAAACTTTCTATTTGACGAGTACGGTAATCGGAAATCGAATCGGGGAGATGGATCAACGGTATGTACATATCGGAAGCAGTAGGATGGTCGAGTGCACCGAGAGTGGCATCTCGACTAGGGATTGCAAATTTACCGACATTTTTAATTACCGGTATTTTTTAAGGTATTGAAAATATAAGAGTAAACATTAAAAAAAAAGCTTTTTTTAACTCTAATCGAGCATTATAATAAATATATGCAAATAAAACTATTCTGCATATAAAATATGAAATGAGATAAAACAAAATAGTAACTATTCACAATACTTATTAATATGGATCTTCACCACGAAAACAATGAAAAGAATCTTATCTTACATACATAATTAAATATTTTTTATGTAACAATTTTTTTTAATAAATAAGCACGCAAAATATATAATTTGTCTAATCTTTGGTCTCCTGATCGCGATCTAATTTTTGTACAAAATAATCCAGCCACGAATAAAGCACTCTCAGATTCTACATTCGTTGGTCGGATAGTCATTAAGAAATCATATGCCACTTGTACCTATATATTTTCTCCTTACTTTTTCTACTTGAAAATACGTCCATTGTTTTGATGACTTGATTTAGATTTTTAGTTCCCTTTTGGCTTAGAGTTGATTCTTCATGAGATACTTCGGTTTTCGTCTTTATTAGTAATTTAAGTTTTTTTCACTGATAACGATGTAGACCGAAATAACGAACGCATATATGCGCTATATTGATATACGTAATTTATCGAATTACCGGTAAAAATTGGACGAATTACCGGTAAAATTTTTTGGGTATTTCTCGCGATTTACCGGGAAACCGGTAAACCGGGTTACCGGTATTGCAATCCCTAATCTCGACCTGGGCAGTAACGACAGAGATGATGGTTCGTTGCTGATCGGTCTCTGTACGTACCTGCGTGCCTAGATTACATTCGACTGCGTACGCTGGAGATTTCGATTAAAGCGCTCATCGCGAAAACACGTATCCGAATAAATATCGAGAGTCTGGAAAGCGCTGCTTTTTGGTCTATTTTCGCCTCCATGTTCATTCGCATCTCTAGTGCAGCGCACAGTGGGGCATGTAACATAGGATTCGCGGAAAAAATCTCATAACTTCGATGTTTCTCAATATTTTTGAATATTTTTTTTTTATATTACTTCTTAATAGCCAACGGTTATCTGGACAGGAACATTAATAAAATTAAAGCATCTATCACAAATAAAATAACAATAAACCACGTACACATTCGGTACACAAAAACCATAGGGGGAGTTCCCCTAGTGCCGGACGCTTAAGGTTTTCCTTAAATAAGAAGAGAAAAAAAATATTTTAATCTTTATATTCTACGTTATTTATAAGATAACAATATGAGAAATCAAAATTACACAACAAAACATTCAATATTATCATTATAGTTAACTTAAATTACGGTTAAACTTGATTATGCGATTTGGAGAAATCATTAAGTGGCACCTAGTATCGGACACAGTAAAAATTACTGACGCAACTCAACACAGTCTCAATATAGTTTACAGTGATCACAAATATAATCCTCCGAACATTCGGAAGTATCAGCACAAGCCTCGTGTGCCCATTTTTGGCAGCCTGAACACTTAATTGTTTTGGCAAATCTACCTAATTTACACTGTAAAGTAATTTCTTTACCAGATTTTATACATTTTATTTTATCAAACAAAGTACTTTTTGGAATACCATATCTTGAACATGCCTCCCTTAGGCTAATTTCTTTTGCCAGAATTTTCTGAACTGCAGGTTTCAAATTATTTTCATCACATGAACCTTTTTCCTTGCTATTCATGATGGCTACGTGTATCTTTTAAACACTGAAACCGAAATAATAAACAGTAATACAAATAGGAACACACAAGATTCAGATTTGTACTGTCCGGTAATAGGGGACAACGTTCTGTCCGGAACCAGGGGACAGTGAACAGATTAAAGAAATTTTTTTTTGTGGAAACCAGTGCACTGTTTACCCAAAACACAAAGGTAATTAAAAAAATACTTACCAAAAGATACAATAACACAACTCACACGTCTTTTAGCCAGGAATATTGGTATATATAACAATCTAAACTTTACACGATTCACCGGATTCCCGTCACACCCAACAATCAATCAATTTCTTTAGCGAATATCACGCGACTGGACCATGTCGACACGTGATCGTTGTTTGTATTATCCCCTCTACGGTTTACGCGAAAGAACAGCTAAATAGCGTTTGAACTGTCACAGCTATAGCTAATGTCCGGTATTAGGTGCCGTCCGGCGTTAAGGGAACTCCCCCTATATGATAATTATGTTACTAATAAGTATGTAATATTACATAAAAATCGAATTGATTAGCATCAAACATTATAAAACATATTAGAGAAAGAAAAAACCCCACAATAGTGTAATAACATATTACATTAAACTACTAAAATTACATAATAAAACAATTAATATTACTGTTCATAGAAACTAAAACTACCAAAAAGTATTATAAAATAGAAACTATGCAAAAGTAGCGAGAAATGCCGATGTGATGAGTTTCCGCGAAATCGCATGCACAGCGCACTCCTGTGATTATGTATCAATAACAGCCAAAGTCGCAAATAAACGCAGCCAATTTTTGGAGGGCTGTTAGTAGATGGTATTTGCTTTCAATTAGTACTATTTAGAACCCGGAGGAAGGCGGAGCTTTTTTTATAAACCTAAAAGAGATAATGAAAACTTGAAATACTAGGTAGCTTCGTTTGAAGTTGTATAGTGGGATTACGGCGAAGAGTTTTCGAAAAGTATTTATGTCACAAATAAGCTGAGACTATGCACATTCGAAATACATGAGGTACAAAAATAAAAATATCTAGCGGAATTCAGAAAAAAATCGAGAACCTGGTACCTACGAATATTGACACATTTCCCGTCAGAATACGAAAGGTTAACTTCAGATCAATTTTTCTTTGCAATTAATATGAATATGACATATCTGTCATATAGATTAGATACGTTGGTCCATCGGCTATCAGGATACAGTGATGAATAGGGTAAATCCGGGAGACGCGGTCGACCTAATATAAAATGGCTATTAAAACAAATATAGATATTACTTATTTTATCAGAACAAACCTAATATGTTCAGAATTTTATGCCGATTCAGAAAAACTGGTCGATATTTGCTTTAAGACAATATTTACTGTAAATCGGGTTGAAAACTAAAGTCATGACATCTGACCACCTCTCCCGAGGTGCCGGGAGAAATGGTTTTCGTCGTTGGCAGAGACCACTCACATAATTATTCATGGAAAATTAACAAAGGATAAAGCAAAATTATTTATGAGTGAATACAACTACGGATTCATTGATATTTAATTTGTTTACGCTAAACAAGTAAAGAACATATCAAAGAAAAAGTGAATTACCTACTCTGCCCTCTTTAGTTAAAATGTCCTATCTAGCATTTTGAAACAACCGAGAAAACTGAAGTTTTATCATTTACTTTGTACCGTCCTTATTTTCCTTTATTCACATTAAAACATGTTGTCATTATTTCGTAACAGCCTAATATATTTTTTTGTAATAGCTGTACCGGTAGGTAATGTATTATTAACGTACCAATTAATTAATTGTTTTAGATAGGATATTTTAACCATTTGGAAATAAGTTAGGTTAAATACATTAGACTGTTTATAAATCTTTACGAAGCACTTAGAGTTTTCTTACATTACCTAAAAGGTAAAAGACGTGTGCTACTTCAAATATTTCAACATAACTCAAAAAATGAAAAAATGCTAGATAGGACGGTTTAACTAAGGAGGGCAGTACTGGCGATTAGCAAGGCAAATGAATACGAAAGTGAATAAAGAAACTAATTAAACAAAAATAATAATAAAATAATAATAAAAAATAAAAAAATAAACAAAAATAATAAAAAAATCATAACTCGACCATCTCACCTTTCTGCAGCGAGACATGGTCTTCTCGTTAGCTTTGAGAGGAAGAGTTAATATGGCCAAATACTTTGGCTGCATTGTCCCTCAACATTTCTACTATCTTATTATTCCAAACATTAAAGGAAAATAAACTTAGAAGTATATTTTAAATACGATTCCGTACAACCTCTGTTTGACAAAAGAGGTTAAATGTAACATCAATTTACCTTTTATAGTCTATAAATCCAGAAAAACACAGAAGGAAGCGAAATAACGCTATTCATTCAACTGTTTGGCTTCTAGAGAAGTAGTTGGTCTGCACTATAATGCATTTTTACGTATAGACTCTGAAATATAGCGACACGACCAACTCTCCGGCCCGACCGCGTCTCCCGGATTTACCCTACACAAAAATACAAGTTTCATTTTAAGACTTTTTTCCTCTCCAGCCCCACTGTGCGGCGCGGCGTCGCGTCGCGTCGCGTCGGGGTGAATTCGCTCTAACCTCTTGCACTCGCCAATTAACGCGCGCAAAAGTGTATCTCCACACTCGTATTAGGTACGCGTCTATTCGATTCGCGTCATCAAACATAAGGAACTATTGTTGTTGTTGTTGTTGTTACTGCTACGCAAAGCGAATACAGTAGGTAAGTCTGAATTTACGTATATTTGACCCGAACAAATTGATAGGCAAATAGCGCGCAAGACACGGTCGCGCCCGGCGGGATGAAAATTACAGAGAACAAAAGCCCGAGCTGAGAACGCGAAATTGTTCGGGGGAACTGTCGCGTGTAATTCGTCGCACTTATACCTCCAAGCGTTTCCGTTTCCAAGTGTCTGGCGTATCGTGACAACCTAATAGTATCTTGACGAGACAAGCAGGAGTTCACCATGGGACGGAAGTTCATCAATGTTCCATTCGTCGCACGAAGCAGAAGGGGTTGTACCGCGTATCGGGAGATCGAGACGCGCAGGAGACGATAACACGGGGAAAAAAGTCCTTCGGTTTCACCTGCTGCGAAAAGGAACATCGTGGTGTTTTCGAAACGGCCAGAGAAGAACGACGGCGCGTCGCCACCGACAGAGCTTTTCATCCTGTTTGCTCGCTCGAAAGTCGTGTCAGTCGCACGCTCGTGCGACATGCATTGCTCACTGCCCGCTGCTTGCTCCTCTCACTCCCTATCGTCCTGTCCCTCTCCCTCTCTCTCTCTCTTTCTCGTTTCTGCCTTTCATGCTCACCGACGTCGACGTCTTCTCGGCTTTTGCAACGACCACGATTCACACTGCAATCGTGCATAAAACAGACGCTTCACTTCGAGCTTGACATCTAAGCAGCGTTTCACCGCCATACGTAGGGGAGACCGGGGCAAGTTGATACGTTTTTCAGTTTTCAATGTTTTTCATTTTTGTTTGAATCAATTACTTAATAACAAATATGCTAAAATATACTTTGGTCCTTCCTCTTTAATATATAGTAAGCGAAAACTTGAGAAAGTACATACAAAATGAATGAAAAAATGTTATTTGGACGAAGGCAATGTGTATCAATTTACCCCACTGCGGGGCAAGTTGATACAGCTCTGGGGCATGTTGATACATCTATAAAATATCTGTTTAATGAGTAACTAATAAATTTGAAAAATATAATTTTAATCTAAATACCTTTCCCACAATATAGAATAAAATTGAACAAAGATGTAAACTAAAAACCAAACCGATTTTGTTAACAAACATAGAAAATCATTTTTATTTAAATTTAATTGACATATAATCTATTATAATAATATAATTGACATTTAATGGATATAAAATTAATCACTTTCGTCTGAGTAACAATTAATACATATATAATTAGGATTATCTTTGCCGCATTTTATAAGAGCCCATATCATACAAGATATGCATTGAATCCATTCTTCACCGTGCTCAGATTTTGAGAATGGTTGTAGACAAATCAAACACCGGGCGTCCTCATTTTTCGATTTTAATATATTTATATTATTTGCAGATTTGTTATTAGCTTTTTTAATTGTCCTTTTCTTTATATTTTCCTTACTGTTAGATCTACCTATGGTTTTCATTTTCTCATCACCTATCAGAGATTTAAACAATCTCTTCCGTGCTCTTTCTTCTTTTATACCTTTTTTTGTATCCCGCTGTCTTGCTTCATTTTCTAGCTTTATTTTAACTGACGTGTCGGTAAGAATCATTGAAGACATTCTTTTCTTGCCTCTTAAATTTATTTTTCTTTCACCAGCTTTTGGATAGGGCCTTAACTGTTTCGGAGATATATTAGGGCGTTCTTGATTAGTGGCTTTAGCTGATGGCAATATTTGTTCTGCAAGTTCTTTCTCATGATGTGCTTCTTCAATCAAGGGACGGTCAGTAACTGAAGAAGACAAAAAATCTTCTTCGGTGAATATGTCAGGATTAAATGGCACAATTCCTGTAGCTTCAAAGCCTGATAAAATATTCTTTGGGGTTAACGCCATGGGCAGTATATTTTTAATGATCCCGGGAATATCATAAATGGAAAAAGTTTTCCCGGGATTGTTCGTCATCCCGTTGTCAACTGCAGCAAAATAATATTTTTTGAAAGGCCCAAAAACTGATTTATCCAGTGGCTGAAGTCGATGAGTTGTGTGAGGGGGAAATGATAACAAAACTATGCCATTGTCTTTACAAAAATTCAGGACAGCTATGGATAAATGGGACTCATGGTTATCGAGGATGAGCAAAGAAGGTTGTGCTATTGTAGATTTTACATGGCTATGGAAATGTTTGATAAATTGTAAAACTGATGGGCCAGTCATCCACCCTGTTGGGTATGCCGTGCCAATGCAACCAGGAGGACCATCCCTAATAAAATGGTTTTTGAAATGTACCCTTGGAAAAATAAACATAGGGGGCACTGAATTACCAATTGCATTTACCGCAGTGATCATTGTTAGCGTGGTACCTCTTTCTGCCGATGTCGCCTTGCCTACCTGACGTATCCCTTTTTCAGCAACAATTTTTGCAGGTCTTTGAACTGTTTGAACATCAGTCTCATCTGTATTCCAAATATCTTTATTTGTAAACGCATATTTTTCCATAACGGTTTTTAAATTTGTAAAAAAGGCTTTAATATTAGATTTGTTAAAACTTGTTGCACGACTCAGACTAGTAGCTTCGGGAGTCCTTAAGGAAAGGATAGGGTGCCTTTTCATATAGCAGTTGAACCACTCCGTTGATGCAGCTTTAGAATTTTTCCATGTGTTGGGAATTAGAATATCATTGGCAACACTTAATTCATACGCCAGACTTCGTATATCCTTAGGAGTTAACCCATAATAAATTTTGGAAGAATGCAGAATGTATTCCTGTAGCTTATCTTCTAAACTGTCTGTTAAAATTTGCAGATGTCTGGAATATCCCATTTTAACATGAGGTGTGGTTTTTTTTTTGTTAATATATCTCAATAAACTCATTTTGTCAATATTGTATATTTTCGCGCTTTTCCTTAATGATATTGAGTCTCTTTCTATTGCCAGACGCGCTTTTTCAAAAATCTCTAGCAATATTTCGCCACGATTTGTCTTTTTGGTAAAATTTCGAACCATTTTTCTAGAAATAAAAGGAAAAAATCCAATTAAAAGTAGTCGGGGAAAATTGATACACTGTATCAACATGCCCCAGAGAAAACGTATCAACGTACCCCACAGGAAGTCATTATGTACAAACGTCTCCATAAAAAAATGTAGAGCATATAAACAACATAACAAAAAGTAATTACCTTACCTTTAAAGGACTCAATGTGATGCCCAATTAATTTGAGTGATAAAATTCTCTGTACCGTCTCAAGACGGATTGGGAAGTGAACACAATTATCTACTTTTTCTCTATAGAAACGAAAACAGTTAAAAATGGATTGCTAACGTCAAGGAACACAGTCGTACGCTGGATCGTAGTTAGTGATGGCTAGAACCGTGATTTGTGAATCACGAGTGATCCGATCACGTTCGTTCCCAATCACGGTGATTTTTCACAGTGATCCGTGATTTCGTGATCGCTTCTGATTGGTGCAGGCAGAACAGTGATCGCTTCTGATTGGTGGAGAGCATGACTGCTCTTTGCACGCTCCACATAACCCCAATTTCTAATTTCTCTCGAAACATTCTCAAGTCCTCACTGTTCTTATAGAATCTCAGTTGTATAAGTATACCAATGTTATCGCTCTTGATCTATTTAAATTAACGAATATTTATTCACTTTAGTTAAAAAGTATAATGTATATGTGAAAACTTAGCCAATCAAATCAGTGCGTGCATACATTGACTATTTATGAATGTATAATATACTATATATTCGCTGAATTAGCACATTTTGACTATAACACAAGCTATATTGAAGTATTTTATAAAAAATAATTCAATCATGATCAAGAATTACGATCACAGTATTCACAGTGAGCAAATTCACTCGAGGTAAAAAAATCACGATCACGGTCGTGATTTAACTTAAATCACGATCCTGATCGTGATTCTGCGATCACGGTGATAAATCACTGTTAGTGATTTTGCACTCCATCCCTAATCGTAGTAAAGAATTGAACAACTAGCTTCACATATCTCGCGCACAAGGTGCTACATATATACAGTGTCGAGATAATTCGTCTGTATCAACATGCCTCTGTATCAACTAGCCCCGGTCTCCCCATACATTTAGTAGGTATACGTGTATGCACAGATCGCCACTATCTCCGTATCCCGTCGTTAGTGCTTCTATGACCTACCTTAACCGCGTAGAAGTGAAACCCCTCCTTGGACAGGATTCATGTTTCTCGAGACGGCAAAGGAGCAATTCAATTATGTCGATTGAAAGTTGTTGTATCCCGACGTTGCGCAACTTATCACAACCACTCACGCATCGATCCGGTACCTATGTACATTGAGCCCGAGTTGGCTGCTACACCCTCAACACTGTACAGTGTACACGAAAGCTTGAATAACGACGGCCATTGCTTTTGCGCCGTCTGTTTACCACTCTGGCCGCGTTTCAGACGCGCAGTGAAACAAAGGAAAAGGGAACGCGTCGGCGTCGGCGTCGGCGTCGGCGTCGGATCGCTTGAATATTCCCCGTTTAATGAATTCACCTCGCCACACCGCAAACTCGCACACGCAGCCGCGATTATTTGCCACTCGACTTCAATCTCGCCCGATCTTCTTTCTCCGCCCATTCAACGTAATTACTTAACCCGCGAATCAGTTGCCCACGGATCTCCTTTGGAGTCCAGCTAGCCCTACCATTCGTTCACATATACTACCCATCTTCCATGAGAACGAATCGACTAAATTAACTCGAAACGAACTCGTAGCTGAACTCTTAGCCAAAATACTTCATCGTCGGCGTACACGTAGAATCTTCGCCAGAAGCGGTCCTCGCGATATAGGTACATGTGTATGTGTACGCATGTGTCGGTTCTACCCACGGATAAAAATGCTGATTGGTCTCCACGGGAATGCCTGAAATTTCCACGCTGCAGGTTGACTTTGTTCTTGGCTGGAAATCCCGTTGATGCTGGCAGTTGCCGCGATACTTGGGCGCAAACGAATTCAACTTGCCTATCAACGCTCTGGAACAGCCAGCTCCGTTTGTCTGCTTGACTCTAGCCAGCTGTTCCTTTGCCTCCCGGAAGCTACATCTCCGCGTTTCATCCTCCCTCCGTCGAATTCAATTGGGAGCAGAATCCGCCTAAAGCTCAACCCTGGACTTCCATCCTACCTTGTAATTTAAATAGACGGCACACTCTCGGGCAACGGCCAAGAAACGGCTGACAATGTGCGGAGTGAAGCAGCTGGCAGGCACGAGGGGAAAAGAGCGTCATTCTACAATAATTTGGCCATTTCCTCGGAACGGTTCAAGCCACGGCTACGACAGACTGTCCGTCAATTATGGTAGGAATCTCCCCGAGAAGGAACCAACCGACGTCGGATACGTCGCGTCGCGTCGCGTCGCGCCGAGCGGCGTCGGTGTGCATCGGTGGTCTCGGCAACAGGGCACAGCAAACCAGCTAGGCCAGCTCACCTCTCCGAAACGTTCGACGTGAAAACGGCAGGGCAGAGCCGGGAAATTAGCTGTTCCCACGATAAATTGCAGTTTCTGATTTTCGTTTTGCGGTCATCAACGTCACGTCCCTGCTGGCCATCTCTTCCAGCTGTCCCCACCCTCTTGCTCTTCTCTACCCTGTCCTACCCACCTTCCAACTCGCTCTCTGCGCTCTTCCCACCGACCTATTTACCAATTTCTGATAAATTGAGTTTCGTCCTCCGTGCCACCCTCCGCGCTTTCTCTCGTTCCGGATCGCATCTGGTTTCCACGTACGTCCACGGAAGCGGGTCCGTGACTGTTTAAATCGACGAGCCGGATGGACATGGACGCGGCGCTGCCCGGCTCGACGGGAGAACCAACCCTGTTACCAGCAGACCTGCGGGTCCCTCGAAACTACAAAATTCCTGCCGTTTTCCATTTAACCCCGAATAACGAGCGGCCAAACGTTTCTGACCGAGCTTTTCGCGCTTTGCCATTTCACTGGTGATCATTGCCAGTTGATACAGGGACGTTTCACGCGATTCCGACTAAATCGATTTTGTCACGAATAATACGTAACCTACATCCAGCTAATTAATTACATCTTTAACGCGGTAATTTCTATTCGTTTCGGCGCACTCGAAGGGATACCGGTGAGTCTACTTTCTCATCGGGAATATAATCTTAGGAATCCGTGCTCGTTCCCGGGTACGCCCATAAAATACACGAAACAGACGAAATAGACGAAATAGGGGCAATAGCCATTTACAACGTTGCGACTGGGATTTCTTTCTCTCATTCGCGCAACGTGACAGAATTTCGATTCAGTCGATCGGATTCGTATTTTTCCGCGTCGATTACGAACGACCAAGAATTTTTGCGAACTCGACGGTTCTCATCGTTCGGAAGCTACGAGTGCTGCATATTCGTCGTCGTATACAAGATTGCCAATATCGGCGAATCGGATATTGGTAGCGACGAAAACGCAATTTTAGGCTCAAGTCTGAATCTCGATACCTAGTTTGCGATTTTATCCAGGCGCGCGAGCTACCCGCGCTACCGGAGCTACGCGAGTACGCTGATCCGTTGGGCGCGTTCGATCGGTATCGCTGGGTATTGTTCGCTGGAGAACAGACTCTCGACGGGCACGGTACTCCAATTTTGCGCGATCTTGATAACCCGACCGTTCCCGTTCCCGTTCCCGTTCCCGTTCTCGGTGCCGCTGCACGTTTTATGCTCGGCCTTCCGTCGTGTTTCCCTTTTCTAATTTATACTACTGCGGCCCAGCCGCGGAAAATTACGCGTACCCATTTCAAACTTGATCACGCGCGCAAAACCTCTTTATCGATCAACTACCTACTAGCTAGAGGGAACCCTTAGCCTCTGTTTGCAATCCGCGAGCCCTTTGATCGTTTTCGAAACTCGAATATTAATCCATCGTCCAAGGGAACGACGTGACCTGGCCCTTGTGCCACGTATCGATACCGTAAACCGTAATTTCACGTTCGCGGCAAGCACGGCTTGGAAACCTTCCAAAGGATTTATGTAGGTTCCATTTCCGACTGCTTTCTCTCCTCCTTTTACGTTCTCCTCTTGTTGTTATATCGCTCTGTGAGCAAACCATCATCGAACCTGTCGATAATTTCAAGCAGGAAACGTATGAAATTCTGGCTGCGTGCGCGTGACCGCGAAATTCCGACACAACCGCATCATTCAGTTTAACGCGGTATATCAAGACCAGTGATTTAATGCGCATCTATGGAGCCATAATATCGACATTCAATTCCCCGCGTTGCTGGCTTCGATTCGCTTCAATGGTTACGATGAATGTAGGCCTAGAATTATATCTTCATGGTAATTTCCCCTTACATAATGCAGCGAAATTTCCCCTCTTTCCCTCTTTCTCTGCTGACGATCAGTTTTAGCAGAGGCACAAAATGCAAACGTCTGTCCCAAGGTAACTGTTTTCTCAGAACGGGTGCCCTCTTGCAAAATAAATTTTTCTGCCTCGCGTTCTATCCTCCGTCTTCCTTTATACACCCCCTACAGCAAATTACGTTGCTGAAAAGTTGCAGAAACGTTGCAGAAACGTTGCAGTTACCTTGCAGGTAATATTTCTGAGATGTTGCAGAAATGTCCCTATGTCCGCCCGTGTGCAACGTTGCATGAAATATTTCTGCAACTTTTCTGCAACGTTTCTGCAACTTTTCAGCAACTTTTCTGCAACGTTTCTGCAACGTTTCTGCAACTTTTCTGCAACGTTTCTGCAACGTTTCAGCAACTTTTCTGCAACTTTTCTGCAACTTTTCTGCAACGTTTCTGCAACTTTTCAGCAACTTTTCTGCAACGTTTCTGAAATTTTACAGGAAGGATAAAAAATGTAAGGGAAATTGATTAAATCCCAATAAATATTGACAATTAAATATTCATATATTTTTTCTATACAAGCCGACAACAACAAGAACAATAATAAAAACAATAAAAATAATAATAGTATTGGCTCTGGTGGATCTTCTCAAACCCGCGTATGTGGAGTTCCAGGCTCTTCCGCTCTCTTTACTTAAAATGTACTGCATGCAGCGTGTAATGAACCTGGAATAATACATGCATTTATTTTACAATTTTACAACTTTAAGTGCTGAAATGAGATAAATAATAAATTTACTTACTCATTTTACTATATGTTTGAATATATGAATGATTCTTTTTGTATATTTCTCTGCCACAGAATCCTCTATTAATTTATTTAATATCAGCAGCTTCCACAGCTTCTCTTCAGTAAATGAATCTATAAAAGGTCATCAATAAATTATTTCAGTCATGAAAAATGGCTTCATTAAAAACAACATTCATGTAACGCCAATCGCAGGTTGCATTGAAGCGACGCAATGGAAAAATAACAATCACCGTTACTTTAAATAATTGAACGGAAAGTGAAATGAAAGTTGTACAGTACATGCATGTTTACAAGGAAACTGTGTGAAAAGTAAAAGCTTGTAGCACAGAAAGCAAAGAAATATATGTATTTTAAATAATTAGAAAATTGCAGTTGGTTAATAGGCATCAAATATTTAATATTAGTTACTTTAACTTAAAAATAAGCTCCTTAATTTGAATAATTCATATATATTACTTGCGAAACAATCTGTTTTTATCCTGTTCTTATATATCGTGACAGAAAACACAAGAACATTTATATTGTCCAAATACAGTAGGAATGCTTGCAGGGAGAAGATTTCTTTGAATGTACGAAATTCAGATACAGACCCATGTTCTGTAACCAACGATGCAGATAGTTTTCATTCTTCAACGGAAATCTATATGAAACAAACAGAAATATTTATTTTTAAGAAGTTCGACATAACCTACCCGTAGCATATACATGGGTTCTACTTACCCGTGATATGTCAAACCTTCACCCAATTCACTCAGGTCTCCTGCGCCACAAAACACACACGTTCTAACCATTTTTACTACTTAAAGCAATTAATAATTAATCACGCTCTAACTATTTACGCGTGTGCTTTCTTCCGTGCTTTGGCTTTGCAACCTGGCGTGTCGCACGTGAGGTACGTCACACAACGCCTGGATCTTCACCACGCCGCCGGCTTGGGAAGATCCACCAGAGCCAATACTATTATTATTATTATTATTATTATTATTATTATTGTTATTATTATTATTATTATTATTATTATTATTATTATTATTATTATTATTATTATTATTATTATTATTATTATTATTATTATTATTATTATTATTATTATTATTATTATTATTATTATTATTATTATTATTATTATTATTATTATTATTATTATTATTATTATTATTAACGGGAATAGTCCCATAGGTTACATAAAGCATACAACAATTGAGTCTACATCGTCTGCTACTTATTGCACTAAATTATCATAAATTATATTATGTTACACAAAGCGTAACCTAATATACACTGTATAGTGGGTATACTACGATATTATACTAAATCTATATACTAAATCGATTTTATAACAGTTTTTGAGCCCTGCTTATTGCGGGACCTTTGTTGTAAAATCTCAGAAACGTTGCAGAAAAGTTGCTGAAAAGTTGCAGAAACGTTGCAGAAAAGTTGCTGAAAAGTTGCAGAAACGTTGCAGAAAAGTTGCTGAAAAGTTGCAGAAACATTGCAGAAAAGTTGCTGAAAAGTTGCAGAAAAGTTGCTGAAAAGTTGCAGAAACATTGCAGAAAAGTTGCTGTAAAATCTCAGAAACGTTGCAGAAAAATTGCTGAAAAGTTGCAGAAACGTTGCAGAAAAGTTGCTGAAAAGTTGCAGAAACGTTGCTGAAAAGTTGCAGAAACGTTGCTGAAAAGTTGCAGAAACGTTGCAGAAAAGTTGCTGAAAAGTTGCAGAAACGTTGCTGAAAAGTTGCAGAAACGTTGCAGAAAGGTTGCAGAAACGTTGCCGTAAAATCTCAGAAACGTTGCCGTAAAATCTCAGAAACGTTGCAGGGTAATATTGCACCGCAACATTGCTGAAATGTTGCAGAAATCTTCCTATGTCCGCCCCTGTGCAACATTGCACCACAACGTAACTGCAACTTTTCAGCAAGGTTTCTGCAACGTTTCAGCAACCAAGTGTGCTGTATGGGACATTACACACTGGCAAGCTTTACATTATTCAGGATAGCGAGGTTGGTCGTTTGGATTCCACTAATGGACCGCTGGTCAGCGTGAAAAATTGGCTCGATGACCATCGAAGGTCGATAACCACAGGAAAGTGATAGCTTCGACAGCGGAAAACATTTATAATAATCACGTGGCCCAACATTGGTATTCAATGGTCATGTCACTCTCCAAGTAAATTCCAATGAAATTGCTTCTATTTGGAACGAGGTCGGTTTGAAATAGCGGAACTTTAAGAGCGTGGTACTCCTGGCACATACCTACTTAGTCATAGCTACCTACCCTATACGTGTTGGACGTTTGGCGAGGCTCCTTCGACGTAAAAGGGAGTGCGCACTTTTGGACCTCGGACCCTCCGATCAGCAATCTAAACGGATTTCGAATCGGGAAGGCTTCTCAGTGGTGAGGCAGCGTGGGAGATGGTTAAAATCACCACAGCCACGGACGTTCGCGCCGAAGATTACCCATGAAGGCTGGCAAGGATGGGGCGAGGTAATATTAAAACCGGGGTGCGTGTAAAACCGCGGCAAAGGAAGGAAAACCGCGAGAATCAAAGTTATTCTGACCAGAGGCAGAAGTGAGAAGAAGAGGGGAACGGAATGATAACTCTAAAGTTTCCTATGTTGGAACTTTTAACGAGGGGATGCTCGCTGAGTTTTTACTTCTCCCTATCTGGATTTAATCTGAGAAGCAAAAGGATTGAGGGAATAATAGAAAAACTCGCGGTACGGCAGATATTTGAATTTCCAACAGTTGTCATAGCTATAGGTACGCTTGGACGCGTGGAAGATACTCGTAGGGTCGAAGGGGTAGGTAATTAAGTTTCTTCTGCCGCGCTTGGGAAATTTGCCGCAGACCGTTTCCTTGTTTAATGAAACGCGGCGGGAGGGTGTCGTTGAGCACGCGGTTAACAACGCGCCGCGGTGAGCAAACGTTTTTGGAAAATATCGTAAATTGCGGGACCGGTGGAAGACAAATGATTTAAGGGCTTCAACGTCGGAACACGGTTCCGGGAAATGGCCGGTAATTCTCGGTAATGAAAGGGAGCAAAGAGCGATTACGTTCGCCCGAAATGGCAGACGAGAAGAAACAGGAAAGCGAAGAAAGAAGTAAGAAACTGTTGGGAGAAGGAAGTTTCGAAGATAGGGTTTTAACGGGTAGTGTCGGTGGATCCCGAGGTCGTGCGCCTCGCGAAACACCCTGCACATCCCCGTCTTCTTCCTCCTGTTTTTCGCCGTCGCGTCGTTAGAAACCTACACCTTTCGATTGTCCCCAAGTTCACTGCACTCTGCAATTTACTAACAAGCGACGCGACGCGCAACGTTTAATCCAGCTCGATGATCATAAGATAATGGCTCTCATTTTTCACCAGTAAGCTCAAGGAAGACGTGAGAATCGCCGAAAGAGCCGCAAACCCGGGGACATGAAAAGTGCCAACGAAAAAAGGAGAAGGAAAAGGAAAAGGAAAAGGAAAAGAGAGAAGAAAAGGTAGATGCAAAAGGGCATAATTTTATAAGTGTTGAGGAGGAGCGGCTCGTAGAATAGCGGATGTAAGGCGGTTACGGGGAATGGAGTGAAGCCGAGCCAGTATTGCATTAAAATTTACATAATAGCCGACTCTAAGCCCACCCCTGTCCCACCCTGGTTGCATTACTCGACCGACCTCCCGCTGTACCCAGCGCAAATACAGATGTATAATATATTTTCACCGTTTACTTTCATCGCTCGACCCACGAATTTCCACAAGTTACCGCTTCTCACTCTCTCTCTCTCTCTCTCTCTCTCTCTCTCTCTCTCTCTCTCTCTCTCTCTTTCTCTCTCTCACTCTCTCGTCCCCCTGTCGACAGTGTCGGCACTGATCGTGCGAGTCTTTTCCTCGTCTGTTTCGTTGCTCGCGTTTAATACCTACGCTACCGTAGAGTTAGGCGGATCGCAGAGACGCGCTCGGGAAAATTCAAAGAACGAAAGGTGGATATTAAGTTCTCGCCGGTGCGGTATAACGTAAACTTGGACGAGGGAGTAGCCACCGGGGGGAGGAGCGATTAAAGGAAAGGTGCGTTAGGTGTGCTCCATTTTGACTGGCACTTTAAATCGCGGTCATTAAATTTCCCTTTAGTTTCGCTGAAAGCAGAGCCTCGAGCAAAGAATAGCCAAGCGCGCCGGATTAACTCGATCATGAATGATTAACGAGAGAGTTCCGCTCCGGCTGCAAGCTGTCTTAACAATGGAGCATCAACTACAGGAAAGTTTCTGTAAGCTGATGCCGACGTACTACTTTGCTAGCCTCCGTTACTCCCTGACGTGTGAAAACGCCTTTCCATTCTCACACGCAACTATATGTATGTCCTCGCCACCCTCGGAAAGAGTTCCTCGGCTATCGGCCGATTCTTCCTCAAGAATATCGTCACGCCCCGGTTCATTTGTCCAGCCAGATCACTTTACCTACATACTCGAGCACGATTCCATCCTCTTTCCATAGCGGACAAACTTTCATGTGATCCAATCTCGCCGTCTCGCTCTGAACGCCTTTGCGCCTTACAGCACGCTTCTTTGGCTCGCAGGGTTTGCAGGTTTTCTCCTTTGTTTGCGCGTAATCTGAACTCTTATCCCAAACGCTGTACCAGCAAAGGTACAAGCAAGAAAGTAAATTCGACGAGGTTCCAAGGCAGCGCGCGCCAACATTACTGTACCTCCGTTTTCCCCCGGAGATCGAGACGAATGCGTGCCGAGTTAATTAAACAACATCTCTGCCGACATGAAGCGATGCAGTTGCTTCGCAAAGTAACGGAAAGCAACCCAAGAAGCCCTCTAACGGGCAACTGCTTTCGCGCTGGTTCTTCCCTATGAAAACGCGGTCCGATTGTTTGCCGACGACATTGCGGCCTGGTTGCTCCCGTTGCGTATCGCGGAATTCTTCCTTCTTTTTCGATAGAAAAGCGTGCTCGGGGTTGGTGGGAATTGTTTAATAACGCTAAAGCTCTGTTCTTCACCCTGCGTTCCCTCTCGTCCCAGCTTTTAGGTACTCGACCAATAACGGAAGTGCTCGTACAAAACTGTCAGTCGCACCAGACGATGCACGGCATGAGTTGCATCTGTCAGCCAACAGGCCGCATTTACCCGGACGGTGGGTGGACGTGTGCTGCAAACTGCAAACTGCAAACTGCAAGCTGCAAATCCTCTTGTCCCTGGTTGGCACGCACGAGCTCCCGTTTCTCGATCGAAAGCCATCGTTTCGCGATATCAAAAAATCCCGATGTTTCGAAGCGCTTTGCTAGCGGGTTTAAAGGAGGCGTCGTCGCTGTTCCGCAATTTATAGGAGGCGAACGAAAATGTAAAAGTCGGAAGGCGAGGTGAAGCACGATGCACGTATTGCAACGCGCGTTGCTTCTCCATTCTGGACAGTACCTACTCTGACAAATATCACGGGCATCAGAATCGAGAAAGGGAAAGCATAGGTACATGACGTAAACAAGATTCGTGCCCGGCGTACGAAACTGGCAAAGGCGCCCCGCTTATTTTCCCAGTTTCACCCGAATTTATCGGCAACGGGTTACTCTTTTCCTCCGCCCTCGCTTACTCCCCGCTGCAAATGCTTCGAAGCTGTTTAAAGAGTTGGGAACTCGTTGGAGAATCACAAACACGGTCGGTTGGTTATGTTCTCCGCGAGATAGGTATCTGGATCGAAGGGACGCGATGGACATGGAAATAAAAGGAGAATGGAAGCGCTTACGACTACGGTGTAATAACGCGTAACGTCCGCGTTACCGCCACTTTATTGCCGGAGCCGCAGTTACGGAAGCAACCGATGGACGATTTACGAAGGATCCGCGATGCTCGCACAATGCTCGCGCAATGCTCGCACGCCCGATGCGAATCGAAAGTTATCGGCGTTTTCTGCCCTTCCATCGGATCCCCGTTGTTCCCCCAGCCTCCAGCCTCCAGCACGGAGCTGGAGCAGCGGAGATGCCCGATAAGAGGAGCCAGCGCTGCTTCCAAGTGCCCTCCTGCGTCGAGAATTACCGTCGTCGAGCAGTCAATAAGCGTCTATCGTGGCTGACATTACGTCCATCCACGCCACTCGGAAAAACCAACTTTTCCGTCCACCACTAGACGTAGGTGTATGTAGGCATATCGCTGATTCTCGCGAGATAACGCTACCGAGGGACTGTCCTCTTGCTCGCGACTCGTCGACGCAAAAATTAAGTAGAAAAATCAGTTGATCGGCCGCCAAGAAAACATAGGTATTCGTGCGTCGAAATGGAGCTCTCCTTCCGCGTCGTTGACTATTGCCGATCCCGCTATATTTTTCCGCAGCGAGCCTCGGGCGAATATCCCCTGGGTTATGATGTCTACTTAATATTTTACGATCCCGTAGGTGTCTCCGTATTGGAAACGTATGAAACGGCAAGTTTCCAGCGATTCGAATATATTCGACGGTACATACTACGCCGGACGTGGAGAACACTCGGCACAGGCTGCGATACATCATGTACAGGGTAAGTTAGGGAGAGTTCGACCACCGGGAAAATCCGGCCAGTGTTGATATTTTAAGACTGACGCAAGATAGGGCACTGTGTGTCATTGACACAAAAGAAATGAATGCGCCTGTTGTTAATCTTGCATTGACCATTGTCACAAATCCATATTTAAATTATAGGAAACACTTACGACTTTATGCGTGTCTGAAAGTTTTTAGACGAAGCAACAGTGCTGGTGATATTTGAAAGACAGGTAAGTTTATTTACACTACACCGATATTGGGGGATATAATATGCATAAAACTACAGTGTCATCCCAACAATACGTATGTATTCGTTTTTAATTTATTTTGACAAGGTGGTCGATCACTCCCTTGATTATGGGATAGTCCGACCACATGTTTTTTTCTTACTGTAAACCCATCTTCAGATTCGGGGAGCGAAAATTCCATTCTACAAGATAGTGATATGTCGTGATATGTCGCTTTTAAACCTGGGACCGAAAACGAAATCTCGAAAACTGACGATTGGATTAAATGTGTGCACTGAAGCCGTTGGTTTCATGATACTAGGTGCTTAAAGTACCAGAATGTTTGTGATTTACATGAAAAACTGAAGAAGAAATAACATATCAATTAACTTCTTTGTGTATTATACTTTTTGTAAGCTACTTTTTGTTATTTTTCAAGGTCGGTCTCACTCATAGTGGGTGGACGATCTAACCCGGACATGCGGGTGAGACCGACCAGTTGCAGTGCCAATGTTTTTTGGTTGAAAATGAAAATAAACATTTGAAATTATCGCACACTATAATTTATATATATCCTAAATTGCTTGGGCTTTGTTTTAATGTGCCTAAAACGACAAAAATGTGAAAAACAACGATGCTACAATTTCTTTTCCAAAAAGTGGTCGGACTCTCCCGGACTTGCCCTAGGGTAAAGAGTACAATGGTTGGCCACTTAAGTAAGAGTGTCACATAAATAATGAATTATAAGTGTGAATTTAGTAAATTTGCATTGGAAATCAGTATAAATAAGTAAAAAAAAGTCCTAATAATCTAAAAATAAATGGAGTTTATTTAAAAAAAAACCAAGAATTTATAAAAATATACAAAAAATGTGTTGACTACGAAAAAATATAGTTATTGGCATGGTCACGACAGTAGTTGTCCGATCGGTTCGACAGTGATTGGCCGCTATTTGACACATAATATAACCTAAAAGAAAATGTTATATAGCTTTTATAATGTGTTCATCTGTATATTCTTTCCCATATTTCCTATCACCTTTTTTCACTTTTGGCATATTTTATAGTGGGGTAATTCAGTTCTACTAAAAAATTCCAAATTTTTACAATTTATCTACTAGGAAAGCACAATTTAAATTTTAACTTCAATTTACTTAAATAAATTTTGTAATCAAATTAAATTTGAATAATCTAATTAATTCAATCACATTTCATTTTTAATTCCAATTTAATTAAATAAATTTAATAATCAAATTGAATTTGAATACACCAATTAAAATTCAAATCACAGGAAACTTAAAATATAACTATACAATGTAACATACCTAATTGTACTTCTTCTTTTTATTTAATTATACTATAATTATATAAATGTTGAATCTTTCTTACAAATGACCGTTTCAGTACCGCTAATGAATAGGGGGCCAATAACCGTTTTACCGTTACTAAGGTTATAAAACAATCATTGGCCGCCCGGCCAATTATTGCCATTCAACATTATTCATATGACAGTTGTTGGCCCCCTGTATTTTTCATAATATATGTATAATTTTAACAAATAAATAATTCTTTTATAAAGTTTCAACTTTTATTTATCGATATATACCGAATATGAGAGATATACATATCATAAATACATTAAACTATTCGTAAACTTTTAACTGTACTCTTATGGTTTTTTGATTAAATGGCTGTAATTTCCAAGCTTCAAAGCCGAGTCATCCTATTTGCTTTTATATTAATCACAGTATATAGTGAGTGGAGAAATGTTGATTACATCCGAAGCAAGAAAGTACAAGGAATATGAATATGTTCATTAAAAACGGCATAACATTGGTATTTCTTTATATTCATTTATTTCTTAAAATATGGCCAATCATTGTCAGGTGGCCAACCACTGTACTCTTTACCCTATACCTACCTACTGTATATTTGCAGTACTGGTAATATTTTAGTTACCTATCACCGGCAATCCCGGGCCCGATCAAGACAGTTGAATTTTCGTTTCATCCAGACCGCGGTAAAGGTATGCGAAAAAGCGAGGGGAGTCGTTAGCGGAAAGAGAAGTTGGCACGGGCGACGGTGAACGTTATCGTTGCTGATGTATACATACGCCCGTTCGCTGGAATTTGCAGGCGACTGGGCGGGCGCATTTTTGTGAGCGCGCTAACCATGCCGGGGAAAAAGGTGGCCCGTGAACGGCTAAACTGCAGACCAGCGCGTTTTATGGACACATAATGCATTTAGCTCGGCGCAATTGCTAGGCAGAAGTGCTACAATCAGCAGGGGCATTGACTCCCCGCGTTGTAAGTTTCGTTCGGAGCACCGACTGCAGGCTCGGCCGTGTTTCCGCACGCGTAGGATACCTACATCATTCGCGAGGCAAGCAATTCGCTACAGTGCTCGCGAGCGACGGGCTTGATCCAATTTTCGGCCAGCCACTTTTCCTCGTTACGTGATTACGCGATGGATGTTTGACGTTCACGGCCGACACCGCTGATCTTTGCAAAGGATCACGATTAGCAGCGGTGCTACATACGTAATTGCGCGCCTCTCGCGAAACTCGCAAACACTTGGGAACATCGGAGATTGCATGGTTCCAGGTTGGCTTAAACCCGTCGCTAATCACGCGGTGAACAATGCGTCCGACAGCTCGGTGAGCGGGCGCAGCCTTCGGGGTTGTGTCGGAGTCGGAATGCATTCGTGCAAGAAATTCGCGAAACTAATGTGCCAGTTTGTCATTTTCATCCGAGGTGTTCGCCTCACGGTAAGTCGGACGAATTGTTCGCGGTACGCTCGTGCTCTTAATCCAGTGCCAGCCAGCCGACGTTTTTGTCCCGTCCCTAGCACTCCTAGCAGCAACTTCCCATCGATATACATACTTCCCACCGACCGCCAAATTCCCGTTTCGCCAAACGACCGCGACGCCTGCTCATTTATTTCTGCCTCCTTCTATTGTACTAAGTACCTATCGTAGGGAACAACGCGCGTGCCACGAATGTAGGCCATCTTCCGCTTTTCCAGTCCTCGCTGCGATCCGCGGCCTCCTGTCCACGTAGAACCGAGCAACGAGCATAACTTTCAGGTATTCGCGCGAACGCGATAAGCATACCGTGAAACAAGCTTTTTCGACAAGCTTGTCACTGTGAAAGGTGAAAACGCATATAGGTGTCCTGGTGAAAGCACAGGGGAGTCCGTCGCATCGGTGTCCAGCGACGTCTCACCAGTGTCGGTTACTCCAAGAGACAGACGTGTATCATCTAATAACGGTTCAGGAGCACGCGCATATCTTGGACTCTTTGTTTCAGTCTCGATCTCAACGGTGCTTCTACGCTTGTACGCCTCGCGATTTCGCGAAAGGAACAGACAGAGGAATATTCTACCAATTTTTATTCCGGTGGGTCATCTTAAATTTTCATTTCCGTCTTTAAAGTTCTTTGATGGCGGACCGCGGAGTAGCCGGGTCATTGTTCACCTGTTCACCGTCGGAGGAGAATCCTCGAAGAATAGAGCGGAACAGGGGTTGGGGATGTAAGTAGGACAGGAAAGAATACCGCGTCACTGTCCGTTATCAATTGCCGGCTGCGCTCGCCCTGTCCGTTTCGCGTTCCATTCCTGTCCGAAGACAGCGTTCGATGATCTCGTAACATTGCCGTGGAAATGTAGAACGGAACTTTTGAAACTTGCAGGCTCCCGCGCGAGGAGACATAGGTAACAGGGGATTGCGTGCTCGAAACTTTCAAACATCCTCCCCGGTTATCTTACGCGTTTCCAGTCTTCCAATCAAGAATTTTTATCGCATCATCGGTTTACTTGACATCGATTCCCCGCGCCCCATCAATTTCCTTTCCGTCGGTTTCCTTCGCAGCATAAATCTTCTTACCGTCGATACCCCGTGCGCGTTCTTTTTTCACAGCTACGGTATTTTTTAATTCTCGATTTCCCGCATCGATTTTCGATTTTCTCCGTCTCCCGCCACTCATCCTTCTCTCCGAAAGAAAGTTCTTTTCCGCGAAGGCGAAGGCGAAGGCGAAGGCGAAGGCGAAGGCGAAGGCGAAGGCGAAGGCGAAGGCGAAGGCGAAGGCGAAGGCGAAGGCGAAGGCGAAGGCGAAGGCGAAGGCGAAGGCGAAGGCGAAGGCGAAGGCGAAGGCGAAGGCGAAGGCGAAGGCGAAGGCGAAGGCGAAGGCGAAGGCGAAGGCGAAGGCGAAGGCGAAGGCGAAGGCGAAGGCGAAGGCGAAGGCGAAGGCGAAGGCGAAGGCGAAGGCGAAGGCGAAGGCGAAGGCGAAGGCGAAGGCGAAGGCGAAGGCGAAGGCGAAGGCGAAGGCGAAGGCGAAGGCGAAGGCGAAGGCGAAGGCGAAGGCGAAGGCGAAGGCGAAGGCGAAGGCGAAGGCGAAGGCGAAGGCGAAGGCGAAGGCGAAGGCGAAGGCGAAGGCGAAGGCGAAGGCGAAGGCGAAGGCGAAGGCGAAGGCGAAGGCGAAGGCGAAGGCGAAGGCGAAGGCGAAGGCGAAGGCGATGAAAGGGCACCGCGGCTACGTACGTGCCCACCCATCGATCTACCTACTTACTTACCTGCCTTCTTTTTCCCTTGCTCTGGTCTGATCTCGTCTGATCTCGTCTCGGCTTCTCCAGTCTATTCGTCCCGCTCTGTCCGAGACAGCCGGTAGAGAGCCTTATCGCTCGAGTTTCGTACGTATGCGAGTTTACGGACAGCTTAGAGCCACGACTGCGAAATTCTGCGTCTCGCTCGGCGAAATTGAATCCGACCTCCGGGGAAATGTTCTTGGCATTCGCGACGTCCAGTTTCTCTAGCCTCCTCCTCGGTCCAAGAAATTTGATTACCAAACGCTTCTTGCAAACATAGGTAGGTACCCGAGTACACGCGCCTTCCTCCAAACTTCCATCAAATATTGCCAGCCATTAAACCCGACATGATCGTTCGCGCATAAAACTCGTGCAACTTACGATTAATACCGGTTGAAACGCTTCCGTGTTTGTCTTTGAAACGCGCCCAACGAAAAATATACACGTCCGCGTTATTAAATATCGAGCACGGGCTTCGGATGGCCGTTCATAGTATTAAATGTATTTTGTTCTGCTCGTCGTTCGTTATTTAAAAATAACCATCGGTGCTTCGGTATTAAAAGCTCAGTAATATTTTACGATAACACGGAACGCCGCGAAAGCGTCACGAGCCAGGCGGCAATGGCTGTTCGCATTTTATACGGCTCGCATTCTCTTCACCCTCTTCCTCACTTCCTTCGAATGTCCCATACAGCGTCGGGCGATTAGCCTCCTAAACGGACAGAAAATGATTCCTCGTACTGGCTGTATCGCGTGTTTGATCCCGTCAGATCTCAGAAGAACAAACGGAAACGACGCGACCGCGACGGCTCACTATCAGTGGTGATGCGTCTGACTTGTCATCGACCACGCTACTTGTGGAAACGATACGCAACGCTGCTGCGAGCGACTGACTGCGCCGCGGCACACAGTGGGGCAAAGTGACAAATTTTGTGTCAAAATCAAAGAACTTTTGATAGAAATGAGGTAGATTTTTTTTTTTTTTGTTAAAGCTGAAACATTGCAGAATAAGGGAAAATTGCCGAGATTATGGTACGAACGTTTTTTCACTGTGAAAATTTGTGTTAAACTTGAAATTTTTCAACAAAATTGTGATTAATCCAATACCATGCACGGTAGGATTTTTTTCTTGACATGTTGGACCTCATTTCCTGTAGATTTTGTCACGCTGATTTCAAATCCGTTCGCAAAATTTGTCTACTACCTCAGGATTTTGAAAAAAATCGATTTATGTGAAAGACTAATGAAATCATATTTTTTTCGTTGAAATGATTCGATAACCCACTGGTTTGAAGGTATACTGTATTCCCATATATGGAACACAATCAAAATAAGAATAATGAAGTATTTGAATGTTTTTAGTTACTTACAAAACACTTCACATCTCGTGATCACTTGACGTATCGCTGTCCTGGTCACTGGCACTCTCTGTAGGCTGTGTGCGGCTGCAATGTAATTTAAATTAGATATCTATTTTCCATAATTATATTTTCATTTACACATGAAGTAAGGTAAGTATTTATTCTTTTTAACTTACTTCTCATCAACAAAAAAAAAATATAAAAAAATGACATTAATATAAATGAATATAATGTAAATGAAAATATAATTATGGAAAATAGATATCTAATTTAAATTACATTGCAGCCGCACACAGCCTACAGAGAGTGCCAGTGACCAGGACAGCGATACGTCAAGTGATCACGAGATGTGAAGTGTTTTGTAAGTAACTAAAAACATTCAAATACTTCATTATTCTTATTTTGATTATACCTTCAAACCAGTGGGTTATCAAATCATTTCAACGAAAAAAATATGATTTCATTAGTCTTTCACATAAATCGATTTTTTTCAAAATCCTGAGGTAGTAGACAAATTTTGCGAACGGATTTGAAATCAGCGTGACAAAATCTACAGAAAATGAGGTCCAACATGTCAAGAAAAAAATCCTACCGTGCATGGTATTGGATTAATCACAATTTTGTTGAAAAATTTCAAGTTTAACACAAATTTTCACAGTGAAAAAACGTTCGTACCATAATCTCGGCAATTTTCCCTTATTCCGCAATGTCTCAGCTTTAACAAAAAAAAAAAATCATCGCTCTACCTCATTTCTATCAAAAGTTCTTTGATTTTGACACAAAATTTGTCACTTTGCCCCACTGTGCGGCGCGGCTTTCCGTAAACGATATTTTTCGTACCATCTTTTCCGTGAAACAAACGGTAATCGACCCTTGCGGTTTCGGACGTTTCAATTTATTTGGATAGAGCGCGAAAGGTAAATTGCACGGAAAGTGTTTCGATCAAATGTTTCAAGTTTTAAAACAGCTGCCCGCCTTTGAATATTAATCGGAAGAATGGATATCCGACGGGATAGCTGGTATGCATTTTTTATGAAATATCGAACGTGGACGAGCTAGTTGCGCCAGCTTCTCCGTCGAGCTTCCCCTAGAATCTGGAAAGCACCGGTGGTAGCTCGTATATGGATCCTTCAAAGGGGCGGAATCAAAGGGTGGCTCTGGCATACATAGGTAGTACTTGTCGACAGGGGATCCCTCGTTATTAAAATTACAGAACTGGTCGCGACTCCAAAAATCCCCTAGGAGATTCCACGGGGAGGGGGGGGGGAGTGGGGGGGGGGAGAAAAGTTAGCTTTTGCTGCGAAGCATTTCCCTTGGAACGCGAAAGGAAAGGACTGGAGAACATTCGAGGTATTCGTGGGAAAATGTAGCAAGGAAATTCTCCGCCCCTAGGGAGTCGAGTTGTACTTTTGTTAAGCTGAAATCAAACGTTCCATCGGTGCCTACTTATTCGCGCCATAAAGATTTCAAGCGCGCGCCGCTTCTCCATTCGACGATTCGCTCCCGACGGGGTAGATTTTTCCGCTGGTTTCTTCGTTATCTCTCGTTAGTCGATAGAAACGTTCGGGGGTAACGGTCGTTGCAGGGGGCCCCGGGCCCCGGGCCGGGCGCCGCGTCTAAGAATTCTCAACGAGCAATGTCGAGTGAGACGAAGGGAAGCGTAAAAACGTTGGCTGCTACTAGCTGCTGGTTAATTGGGTCAACTGCAGCCACATGTAAACTTGGCGTAACTGTGGCCGTACCGAAAACACCGCTCGATATATTCCGAAGCTTGACGGGGAAAAAGTAGCGGAAGAAAACGTAACCGCGTCTCTTATCTTTTTCCCAAGGAGGAGCTCGAGCTTCTTGGAAAAAATCAGCTTTCCTTCCAAGATACCGCGAGGAGGCAGGGCGGAAAAGTTTGAAGGAAACGTAACCGGAGTCTGGCGCACGAGGAAACCGATATTTCCAGCGGATATCGACGCTACCGATTCTTCTATCGCATAAGAGATTCCTTTGAATGCGAGCAACATACCGCGCGCTGGCTGAAAAATTACAATCCCCGGTGCTTCCTCCGAGTTATCCTCCCTTCAAAGGTACACGGTAGGTATATCTCCGCGATATTCTGGCTGCTCTGGCTGGTCTCGCCGCGGCCTGCTCTGGCTGGTAGCAGAATCCTAATACGATTTCCAAGCCCATTTCGCGCAGAGACCTAGCCGAGGGCTAAAAGGTTACGCGACCAGCGCTCGGAGTAAGCTCACTCCTAAATCAATCGAATCGGGCCGTTCTCGCATCGACCCCATGCCAACGTTCCAACTTCTAGCCAGTAAAAAAGATCACACCGCGTTGGCCTATCTTCGCCCGCCGGACCAAGCCAGAAATTACGATCCCAGGTATGCTTTGCTTGCTCGCGAGCTTTCATTTTTAATGCAAACGTTGCAACAGGTGTGCCTGCGGCTTGTCGCGAGATCCAGTCAGATAGGCTTTCCTATATTAGCCATCGGACCGGAAGCTTCGTCGAGCCTTCCATCTATTTCGTCATCGGGGAGCGGAAATTTCAATTCGAGTTGTACGATCGCGCGATGTTTTCATAGGCTCGAGTAGATCGGATTTCTAGATTTCTACCTCGACAGACGGGTTCGGATCGAAAGGCGGGCGAGGTCGCGAGTCGACCATCGTTCACGGACTGTCGCCCCTCGAAACTCCTCGAACTAAGTTAATTTCAGAAACGTCGTCCCGGCGCTTCCGCAAACGAAACTTCCCTCGAGCGAAGATTGAGCCAGGAAAAGAAAGGAAAAGTCGCTCGCAGGAAATGAAAGACGAACGAAGGAAACCAACCGGAAAGAGAAGAAGGTCGGGAGGCGGCTAAACGCCGCGCGAAACAGACATTCTTCAACTCTGACGATGAGTTTCTATGTCCACTGTTAACGCTTTCGATCTCTGCCAATCCGTGCGAGTAATCCGTTACCGATTACTTTCCAACGGCCTTGCAGAAACAGCGGGCGAAACTTTTATATTCTACTCTTGTCCGCATCCTTCGTTCTCTGTCACTTTTTCCGGCTGCACTGGCGACTGCCGACGTTAATTCCAAACTTATCCGTTCGCGCGGAAACTTAACCACTGCTCTCATTAGAATCTCTGCACGTTCGAAAGAGAAACGAAAAGTTTCGGGGCTCGTGGCAATGGAAAACGGCAGTTTTTAGCAAATGCTTTCATTCCAAACAGCGAGCGGCCTCGGAAAACACGAAATGCGCAAGTTCCCGCATTACATCTAAAAGAAAGAAATTTGATCGTTCGCGCGAGCGAGGGAAACTTGGGAAGGATGACTGCTGCGACAGTTTGCATGACGCGTAATTCATCTCCAACGATCCAAGTAATTACGCCGAGGTATCTATATCGTCCGTTTCGCTGGCAGCAAGAAGCTTACCACCGATTTGTTGCCCCAAGGCCAAACGATCGACCGTTTCAAAGCGAGCTTTGAAAGGAGAGCTTTTTTCGTTGCTCGACACGGAAATTTGGAAGCGTCCAAAGCGATGCGACGCCTTCGCCCCCAGGCTGAACGGATAGACAAAGGCGATCGAGGGAGGATGTCATTCGGGAAGAAACCACAAGAGATTTCTTGCTGCTCGAAAGTTTCACTGCGCTGCCAAGTGCAGCTTTCGACTTTTCGGGTATTTTATGGCGCGCTTCGGAAAACAGTTTCATCACCGGATAAAAGAGCAGCCAGTTCGAGCCCTTCGAGCACCCTTCAAATTCCTTCGAAATTCCACCATCAGCGAGGTTTGAATGTGGAGAAAAAGTGGGCTCTACCACCTCGAGGTACCTAAACCCAGCTCGGAATAAATTTCCCAAAAAAATTTCAACCGCCGTTATTACGGCGTGTTTCACCGCGCATGGCCGGGCTATTCGCTAAGGAACATTGCCCCGCACCGTCCAACTTTTACAATGATAACCGATCAATGTCGTACCTAGCTTGATTAATGGAAACACATGCGGGGGAGGCTTTGGTCTCCTCGGAATTTTGCTTTCAGCAACGACTAGCGACCTTGACGCGTGAAATAGGGAGAGGATAACTGGTTTCAATGAAGTTGCATCTTGATAAGGTAAATGTCCCAGTCCTTAAACATGGCCCAATAATTAAAAATTGAGAAGAAATTTTATTACTAATAATAGTTTTACTAATTTGCAACGTTTAAACTGTTCGAAATATAATTGCAAAATGTATTAGCTTTATATAGATACAATTATAAGCTTACATAACTGAATAGTTATATCATACAAAAATATTATTGTACAGTAAAGCTTCAACAGTTTCAATCTCGCTTCTTGCCTAATGGGCTCAAGCAAGCGAGAGAATATTTTTGTTAAGGTTGTAATTAATTATTATTTTATAATTTTTGAAATTATACAGTTGTTTTGGATTTATTATACATTGAAGAATTTAAAATTAATTGGATCTTTTAATAATTTTTTGTTTTTAATATTGAAATTGTTGCGTTTATCCACTAGTACACGGTAACATGACACGTACCAATCATTAAACGTGTGTTCAATGGTTGTTTAACCGCGGTGTTACAGACGTCAGTGTTCAGTAGTTATAAAATTATAAATATTTATTGTACCAAAGTAAGTATTTTTTGTATCCTGTATATTTACGTTAATAATAACTAGACAAAAATATAATACTGTTTAAGAATTATTAGGATAATTAATCTTATACTCGTTATAATATTAACATAACCTAAACTTTTATAATATACTTTTAATCGTTTTTTAACTTTTTCAGACATAAAGTCATGCCGAAGGTAAAAAAGATAAAGAAGAAGAACTACAGTCAGTTGATTTCTTTTCATTAACTGATAGAAATAGTTAAATTAAATACATATTCAATAATTGGGACACTGTTAATTAATGACTGGGACACGCTATGAATTTTATTTAATTACTGGGCCATATGAACAGTTTCATGTTTTAATTAATTTAAAACTTTTGCTTTAACAAATGTAGATTCTTGTTACGTTATGTGAAAGTAGAAATTTTACGCTTTCGAATAATTATATTTAGTTATAATTTTATACTATTTAAATATAAAAAAAATTGCAATCATCTCAACTGCTTCCTTAACTGTTTCGCCATTGGGACATTTACCTTAAAGGGCGCGTTGAATCTAAGTACATAGTTAGCATGATCGGGAAAAGTCCTCGAAAGGTATTTACCTACATACATAGGTACTTGGTTCTGCAAGGAACAGGTGATTACCTTCTTTCAGGGTGAACTGGAGATCCAGCGAGAAAGATGGAATAAATAGGGAGATTGGCGATAATAATTACTAATTAGTTATCAGAGTATCTAAGCAAAGCGCAGACAGTATCTGTGAAGATGGGATGATGGGAAAATGGGAAAATGGGAAAATGGGAAAAGGGAAAAATGGGAAACGGGAAAATGGCCCTCCGGGCATCCCATGCTGTAGGGAAGCGAATAAAAATGTGTAAACTCGCGGCGAGCTGCGAGCCGGGAAGCTGGATAGGCGGAGACTCGGGCGAAAAAAACGCTGCGGCATGAATATTCAGCGTGGATGATCAAGTTTTAACTATCCGACAGTCTATTAATCTTGCGGCGCTATCAGCTGCCTCCGGCGCGATTCATAATGATGGCAGTTCGTCGATTATGTGCCGTTGACGTGTAACGACGTTCATTGCCCGACGTCGCGCCACCGAAAACCCACCTTTGTCGAGGAATCGCTGCCATGTTTTCGACAGTATCTGTCTACGGATGTGCCGTTTGGCTTCACGAGCCGTTACTTACCTATCGATCTACTTACTTACGTCTTTACCACCCTTATCCGCATGTTGGGTACCTGAGTACCTATATGGTGCTCCCGTTCGCGTTTTTCTCTCCGCTTCATTCGTCTTCCAGTGGACGTTGATCGCGAGAAATAAATTAGAATCGTTGGCCGTGTAGTGTCTCGAAAAGCCAATTACGGGCGGCCGTAATGGATCACTCGTCCAATCGTCGATCTTCTGCTTTCGCTTTCGTCTCGAGGCATTACGCGCCCGTGGACGAGAATACAGGTAGACAGGTACAATATACTCTAGTGTTGGTACACGTTGGTAAGTGGAGATGCGCGCATCTTTGCCGGAAGAATGGCACGAGTGGTCAAAGGGACCAACGTCGGCTCGGAAGTCGGAACAGAGATGTTCCCGGTGGGTGTAATCTGGGAAGTTGCCGTTGGCCCAGACAGAGAGGAGTTGGCGGCTTGGTGTCGGTCGGTCTAGCTAGAGCGTCTAGACTCCGGACTCTAGCTTCTGTGCTTTAGACTTTAGAGGTTGAAAAAGGTGGTGGGTGGCGGTGGACGTCAAGATTCAGTCGAAAGAGGAAGGGGAGAACACGGTGGTCAGCCGATGCTGCAAATGCGAGGAAAAAGAACCGGTTCGAGTAAAGGGAAGCTTTAACGAGATCGATGAAGCCAACGTTGCAGCACGCCCAGATAGGACCGCGACCAGCACCACGACCAGGACCACGATCAGGACCACGATCACGACCACGACCGCTGTACTTGTCCACCACGACTCCCCAACTCGAACTCGTACGGCTCCTCTACTGAAATCTCCGTAGCGCCCCGCCGCACCGGCCCACCGCCTACATTTTCCTATACATATGTATGTAGGATACGGCCGAGGGCTGTCGTGTTAACATCGGTTTAATGGCGGCCCGTTAAGGGTCTAGGCGCGCCTTAAGCGATGAAATAAACCACCTTAATGCTCGGCCGTGGCCCGTGCTTTTTCACTAAAACGGGGCATTCTTCTACGACGGGAGCACGTTGTTTCTCCGAGGCTCGCCCCCGCCTGGGAAAAATGTCGCGCATTTGCGACACCCACGGCTAGGTCTGCCACAGCCCCTTACCGTCCTACAAAGTGACTTTTATTTTTACTCTAAATATTAGTCTGGTTACCCTCTGACCTTCAACGTCCCTCCAGCCATAGGTAATGCTTGTATAGACACGGGGACGACAGGGATTTCGATGGTAAGAACAGCTCGCTCAGAGGGTTCGGTCACGCTCCCAGACTCTTGTAAAAGCCGTCCCTTCAGCCTCACCTAACCTGCCCAGCCTGCTGACAACGTGGACAATCGATTCCATCGAGGTCGCTCTGTTTCCTCACGTATGATCCACTGCGAGAGATCCTCGGAAGAACGTAAGATATGGCCAGCAACGGCTAGCAGCCACGTTAACATCCGCTTAATGGCGCGACATTTGTAAGGGATTCGCAGCTTTAAGCGGCAAAATAAACCGCCGCGCCATGCCGTCGGCCCGCTCGTTCTTCTCCACTCAAACGCCCCTCATTCCCCTTGTTTTTCCTCGCTGCTGCTGCTACGATACTTTCCGACACATTGACTTTTATCGTAGGAGATTTTTCTCTCCCTGCGACTCGTAGGTTGGAGCGCGCCTCGGACCCTCTGTCTTGCGGTTTTGATTAAGCGTCGGATGAGCGCCGCGCCGATGCCGATGCCTGCCTGTGATCGGCAGGACTCCACGATCGCTAAACGCCTGTATCGTATGCCACCTGGCTCCAGTTTAAATGGCACCCCATAATCGTTCCGTCGACTTTGCTTTGGCGTGTTCATTAAAATTAAGAGCATAGGTAGAGTAATGTGGGGCAAGAGTGCGCACTTAAAGTTTAGACTTCTCTAAAATCCTTGGTATCACACTGATAGCACATATCGTTTTGTGAGAAATAACTACTATCCCTTATTATTCGATAGGCAGTGACTTCGTGTAAATTTACCTGTCACAACTTATATAAAATAAATATTTCCAAAAAGTGTGAAATGCGAACTTTTACCCGCTTTTATTCCCAATTCTGCAGCGATTTTTCGTTTTGAAAGTCCTGCTTCTCACTAATTGGTTTTCGGCCGGTTGCCCCCTTATAAGCTCTAACAATAAATGAATAAGACAATAAAATAAAGTCATATTTTTTAATCAAAAACTTAATAAAAAACGTATTTTGGACAAATATTGCGGATTAAAAATTAATAAAAAAAAAATCAAAAGCTGATATCAGCGTGGCTCAACTATCATAAACTCAAAATTTATTTCCATGTTGTAATTGATAATTAATTTCAAATTTATTTTTTATAGTCGGTTTAATCGGTGTTCGTTACTAATTTAGCAAACTCTAGAAATAAAATAAGTTTAATGAACATATAACACCCGTCAAATTATTTTGGGACAAAAGTTCGCATTCGAACTCTTGCCCCACTGCATATTGTGCGAACTTTTGCCCCCACAGCTACTTTTACATTGTTTAATCAATCCTGTTATCTGTGAGGAGAATCGAAAACTTCTATTAGCACTTTTTAATAGAAGAATTTCAGCTCTTTCAGACGGCATATTAATTAAAATATTTACTGATCAATTTATAGGAATAATATTGATTCCCAAACATGAGAATATTACATCAGAACTAACGAATTCAGTACTTACCGCATCGTAAGATAACAAACCGAAACACAGCCACGAAATTCGACATTAGTGACTCTACCTTGATTGACAATTGACTGCCAATCACCATTGCCAACTGCCACAACTCAAACCATGAAATTCGCATGGTGCGAACTCTTACCCGCTGCGAACTTTTACCCACCTTTACTCAACCGGTATTCCGCGGGACGAAAGATAAAGTCGCTTTGATTAATTTCTCCATCAGCCTGCTAACCGATCAATCGTCGTGCCGAGCGGCCTGTACTTAGGTAAATGGTTAATTTCATTAAGTAATCGTATGAGCGAACGAAGTAAAAGCGAGCGCAGGTTTTTATCGATAACGCGGCTTTCCGAGGCAACGAACGTTTAATTGGGAAAATATGAAGCCAGAGGTAGAACGCAGTGGAATACGAACGGAAGCATCCGCGCGTATTCGACGTTGCATCGTTTCTGCCTTCTGGCTAGATAGGTATGGATATTGTATGTACGTCGACAGTTTCGAGGCAGCCCGATGACCACCTGCACGGAAACGCGATCGTTGTCCGTTGTCGACCATTTTGTTTTTCGTTCTTCGAGAGGCTCGTCGGCGGGAGAAATATCGCGGATTTATATATTAGGGTAAATCCGGGACACGCGGTCGACCTAATATGAAATGATTATTAAAACTAATATAGATATTACTTATTTTATCAGAACAAACCTAATATGTTCAGAATTTTATGCCGATTCAGAAAAACTGGTAGATATTTGCTTTAAGACAATATTTACTGTAAATCGGGTTGAAAACTGAAGTCATGACATCTGACCACCTCCCCCGAGGTGCCGGGAGAAATGGTTTTTGTCGTTGGCAGAGACCACTCACATAATTATTCATGGAAAATTAACAAAGGATAAAGCAAAATTATTTATGAGTGAATACAACTACGGATTCATTGATATTTAATTTGTTTACGCTAATCAAGTAAAGAACACATCAAAGAAAAAGTGAATTACCTACTGGCGATTGGCAAGGCAAATGAATACAAAAGTGAATAAATAAACTAAATAAACAAGAATAATAATAAAATAATAATAAAAAATAAAAAAATAAACAAAAATAATAAAAAAATTATAACTCGACCATCTCACCTTTCTGCAGCGAGACATGGTCTTCTCGTTAGCTTTGAGAGGAAGAGTTAATATGGTCAAATACTTTGGCTGCATTGTCCCTCAATGTCTCTACTATCTTATTATTCCAAACATTAAAGGAAAATAAACTTAGAAGTATATTTTAAATACGATTCTGTACAACCGCTGTTTGACAAAAGAGGTTAAATGTAACATCAATTTACCTTTTATAGCCTATAAATCCAGAAAACCACAGAAGGAAGCTAAATAACGCTATTCATTCAACTATTTGGCTTCTAGAGAAGTAATTGGTCTGCACTTTAATGCATTTTTACGTATAGACTCTGAAATATAGCGACACGACCAACTCTCCGGCCCGACCGCGTCTCCCGGATTTACCCTAACCGTGAGACTTGTCTGAAGTTTAGTCTGAACTTGGCCCGACCGGGCCTAGCAGCCTCTCCAAGTGAAATTAAAGACGGGCACGGGAATGTGGAATTTATTAAACGGCGGTATGTACTTTCACGATGGTATTCGTGCAGTAATACGGGTAATATCGGTCATATCGGTTAATATCGGTAATATCGGTAATACCAAAGGCTTCGGCGATGCTCATAATCGTTTTCTGCCCGATTCCACCGGCTACACATTAATTAACGCTGAACTTTGTTGATTCTGGTATTAATCTCTTTACGATCCCGTTATCCGATTAAATACCGTTCTGCCGTCATCGATTGCTTGCCAGCAAAAAATATTACTCCCGGTAAATGCTATCGTTGGTAGGATTTACTTTCCCTCCAATTAACGGTGCCAGCTACGCCGTTTTCCAGGCCTGAAAAGGCCAGCTTCCCTCGTCCAAAGTCGAAACTACCGAATAACGAGAGCGCGATCGTTATTCGGCGTCGTTGCTCTGCGAACTATAGTGGCTCATTGTTACGCTTTGGATAGAATAGCGTTTCAAACAATTCGACAAGTTCCTGGCTGTCGCCGATCACTGAAATGAAAAGTGTCCCGATACACGCGTTCACCGCGTTCATCGCGTTCAACACTTGAGCAACCACTGCGAACGCTTTCGAAACCGTTTTTAAGCTCATCCTCCGTTGAATTCGTGAAAGGGACCACTTTCTTCTAACGTGGATTGGCGCCGTGCCCGAGTTTCCGCCAACCGAACAGAAGAGCAACTTGACACATATACAATGGATACAGTGGACCGCGTGTCTATAGTCTATGTCCATACTATACTGTAGACTCTATAGTCTATAGCTGTAATTGAAATGCCGAGACGCGCTCGTCGCGATAAAAGGCTCGAGGAAAAACACGGCAAGAATCGCGTCTAAGCAGTTCCGTCTGGAGCTTTTTGTTTCCGAACTCCATTGTCGCCAGTCTTTTATAGCCTCGACAAAGGTGTTTAACGTTTACTTTAAAACATGAAAAGCTATGGTATGTTTCTACAGCCACCGACGTAACAGTCGTTTCAACGCTAGCGTCGAGCTAGACGAGCTTTCCCTCCTCTTTCCAATCGTCCGTATTCTGTCCATTCCAACGCCTTTCTGGAGCCCGAGGAAACGGCCAAGGCTTCCTATGGCCGCGCCGCGCCGTTTCTCTTCTACCTCCTACCTACTGTCTCGCGATTCAACTTAATTCACTCGAAATTCGCCTGCTACGGTCCAAGTATCGACAGTTTCGTTCCTCCTTCTTCTTCTTCTTTTTCGTCGTCATCCACTAATCCAGACACGCTGCCGACCTGATATTTCGCACGGTTTGTTCGTTTCCAGCGAGATTTACCGGCTCGCCAACAGGAAACGTAGCTTTACCCGAGCGAGAATCATTAGTAGGGGAGACCGGGGCTAGATGTTACAGGGGCAGGTTGTTACAAAGCAGTTTAAATTTTTTTCGCTTGGACTATCACTTCGACGATGAAGTGGCTGATGTGTTTCAACCATACACAGTTGTGTGTGTTGTTTGTTTGTAGTCGGTTCACGCGTTGTCACTTTATTACAGTTTTTTGTGTTTTCGGTACTAATAGTAACTTTTCTCTTTCTACTTCAATCTTTTCTACCGACACAGACAGATTAATGTATGTAAATTAATACTACCACGTTTGAATTAGTGTTCCTTTAGCTACAGATTCGTACCAAGAACATAAGAATACACCAAACTGGTATGAACTTATAGCTTTTTATACACAATGGTGTCAACCGGGGCAAGTTGTTACACAAGACAACCCATACAGCACACTCCCATGGCAGGAAGGTTCCATCAATGTAGCAGGACGGTTCCGGTGCAGCACCGGAACCTTCCTGCTACATTGATGGAACGTACCATGAAGAATCCTATGTCCGCCCTTTTGGAACATTCCACGGAACGTTCCGGCCATTCTCTGGCAATGGTCACGGAGCGCTCAGGACATTATCTGGCAATGGTCACGGAACTGATTAAATTACAATAAATATTGGCAATATTCATATATTTTTTTGTACAAGTGGACAACAGCAACAGCAACAATAATAACAATAAAAAAAAAAATAGTATCGATATGTATCGATACGGTATCAGTCCTATCTTATAAAAAATATATGTAAATAAAACTAATCTGAACATAAAATATGAAATGGTACAGCACAAAATAGATATATTTGTAGGGTAAGTCCGGTATAGTTCGACCACCAAGATTAAGACTGACGCAAGAGAGGACACAGTGTGTCATTGATACAAAAGAAATGGTAGAACCCATGTACATACTATTTGTAGGTTATGTCGAACTCCTTAAATAGAAATATTTTTGTTTGTTTCATATAGATTTCCGTTGGTTACAGAACATGGGTCTGGGCCAGAATTTAGTACATTCCTACAACGTACAATTCATTGTGTTATAATTATTTTGAAAAACACTGTTGAAAAACTCTGGTGGATCTTCTCAAACCCGCGTATGTGCAGTTTCAGGCTCTTCTGCCCTCTTTAATTAAAATGTACTTACTGCATGCAGCATGTAATGAACCTGAAATAATACATGCATTTATTTTACAATTTTACAATTTTAAGTGCTGAAATATGATAAATAATAAATTTACTTACTCATTGCTAATTTTAGTACATGTCTGAATGTACTGAATGATTGTTTTTGCTATTTTCTGTAATAACTATATTTTTCTGTCACATAATCCTCTATTAATTTATTTGATCCTTTTCAGTAAATGAATCTATAAAAGGTGATTAATAAATTATTTTAGTCATGAAAAATGGCATCATTACAAACAGCATTCGTGTAAAGCCAAACACAGGGTGCATTAAAGCGAAGCAATGAAAAGATAACTATCACCATTACTTTAAATAATTTAACGGAAAGTGAAATGAAAGTTATACCGTACATGCATGTTTACAAGGAAACTGTGAAAAGTAAAAGCTTGTAGCACAGAAAGCAGAGAAATATATGTATTTTAAATAATTAAACAATTGCAGTTGGTTAATAAGCATCAAATATGTTATATTAGTTCCTTTAACTAAAAAATAAGCTCCTTAGTTTAAATAATTCATATCTATTACTTGCAAAAGATCTGTTTTTATCCTGTCCAAATATAGTAGGGATGCTTGCAGGGAGAAAACAGCCTTTAGAATTGCCTTCTTGGAAACAGTGTTTTTCAAAATGATTATAACACAATAAGGCGTTGTTTGAATGTACGAAATTCTGGCGCAAGCCCATTTTCTGTAACCAACGGAAATCTATATGAAACAAACAAAAATATTTCTTTTTATGAAGTTCGACTTAACCTACAAATAGTATGTACATGGATTCTATATACTTACCTGTGATATGTGAAACCTTCATCCAATTCACTCAGGTCTCCTGCGCCACAAGACACACACGTTCTAACCATTTTTATTATTTACAAGCAATTAATAAGTAATCACGCTCTAACTAATTACACTTGTGCTTCCTTACGTGCTTTGGCTTTGCAACCTTTCGCGACGCATGTGAGTGACATCACACAATGCCTGGAGCTTCACCACGCGGATTTGCGAAGTTCCATCAGAGCCAATATTATTATTATTTGTATTGTTATTATTGTTCTTATTGTCCTTCTTATTGCACCTACAATAATTATTATTGATAGCAATTAGAGAAAAGTCGATATAAGAATCGATTCTGGAACCTTTGTTGTAAAATGTCCGAAAAGTTGCCTGAGCATTGCCAGAGAATGTCCTGAGCGCTCCGTGAGCATTGCCAGAGAATGTCCTGAGCGCTCCGTGAGCATTGCCAGAGAATGTCCTGAGCGCTCCGTGAGCATTGCCAGAGAATGGCCGGAACGCTCCGTGACCATTGCCTGAGAATGGCCGAACGTTCCGTGAGGCTGGCAGGAAGGTTCCAAGTGGCAATGTTCCACCGCCACATGGCTGGAATGTTCAAGGAAGGTTCCTATGTCCGCACCGAGGCAACATTCCACGGCAACCCCCATGGAACCTTCCTGCAAGCTTCGGGCAACGGAGTGTGCTGTATGGGAAGGGGCATGTTGTTACATACGAAAAGGCTCTTACATTCAAAGAAAGGCTCCACAGCGTGGATTCAGTGCATAAAGTGCAAAAAGTGAGCACATGAGAAGTGTGCAAAACCTAAAAGTAACTTTTATGTGTGCATTAATTGCGAGTGCCCGTATGAAACGGACGACGATAATTAGCGCAACTTATTTCAGTAGTTTTTTATTATTTTTAAAATAGATTTTTTATTCTATATTTATTGTAATAGATTCTTAAAATTAATAAATTTACTTTTGCCCATGAAAATATAATTATATTACTCATAATAAGCCTCGTTTCGTAAAATTTAATCCTGTAACAACTTGCCCCGTATTGTGTAACAACTAGCCCCTACTCGGGGCAGGATGATACAACATGTCTCGACCTTCAAAATGGCTTGTTTCAAAGTCATGGTTTTCGTTTAATTGCATGCGATAGCGGTCATCGGTAGAGAAAAGAACGTACTTTAAGTGAGAGTCATTGATAGTATTGAATATGGATTGCAAAAAAAAAAATAAAAAATATAAAACTGAAAAATGTAACAACTAGCCCCGGTCTCCCCTACGTAGTACGTACCTAACTCGTTTCCAGACGTCCCGATTCGCGCATTGCTCGACCGGTCGCTCGTCCATCCGTATTTCGACGAAACGCTGTCTTTCAGAGGAAGTGGAAAAACGTTTTAAAACCAACCTCCGGGGAATTTATGACTCCAAACGAAAGCGGAGTGGGCTCTATCGAGCCACTTTGGCGCTGTGTATCGACTTTCTGCTTTCCCCTTTCTTTCCACTTTCCACTCGTCTCTCTCGAACGAGCCAGTAAATGCCACACGGAGGCCCGTATTCGTCCATCGATCGGGCCGTCGCAAAAGATATTTGCCCGATAACTGTTGTCGTTTTAAGAGGAAGCTAGTTGCTTTTACATGTCCGTCGCTGGCAGTGTGCGAGGAGAAGGGAAAACGCATCAGTTGCAGCTAACCGTTCCGATAACGAGCACGGATCCGTGCTTTTTAGTCGGGCAAGAAATCCGCGCGAAAAAACTAATCTCGAGCCTCGTATTTCGCGTGGAGCGCGGATAAAGCAGGTTTTTCCCGTAACGCCAGCCAGAAGGGCGCCGACCAGACCGCAGCGCAGGGAGTTTCCCGAGTAAACTTTTCCTCGCGATCACGCGTCCGCGACTCGCGATAGTTTGTCAAACAAGCGACTCGGCGAATTCTCTGCGTTTTCTACAGACACTCTGCCGCGATGAAACGAGCTCGCTCAGCTCGCTCAGCTCGCAGATCGTCGGCTTAAGCGTTAAGCCTTCGGGCCTCGGCCCTAAGCGGCCGAGCACGTATCCCCGCCCTATCATGCCCTATGGTGCCGAGCCGCTCCGCTTTAATAAGACGGTCAGAGTTAGGCGAGGATCTTGTTGCCAATGTTTCGCCTCTATCGGTAGTTTGGAACTGCGCGTGCAAAGTTTCGTACAGTTTCGTCGTATCTCTTTCGGTTCGCCCGGTTTTCGACGCGCGCCGACTCGGCTCGGCTCGGCCCGGCCCGGCCCGGCGAGCCCTGATTTATTTAAGTATCTATACAGCTGCCCTGGAGCTGTCGTGTTTGCAGTTTACTCGCCGCTGCGAGCTCTCTTTGCTTGTTTGTCAGATTTATGAACGCGCCATCTCGACACCGGCAACCGGGCACAAAGGATTGTTGGTCGATAATTAAGCGTCGTAACTCTTTAGACCCGCGAGCACGTCGCGGCGCGAGAACTTTCTTGCTGGTGCTCCGCTCGCGCCTCAAAAATTGCTTTATCGCCTTATTCCTGGATATTGATCGCTAGCAACGTGTATGGCTCACCTATCACGCCGGCGACGCCAACGGCAACGCAACGAAAGCTCCTAGCGGATAATAGCTTATACATAATAAGTTGCCATCACGGATGGCAAAGCCGACCGTTTGAATGTTGGCGCGAGCTTGGCTTTCGTGGTGCGCGGCAGGAAAGTAGAGTTAGCAGGAGTTCGGGTCAACTAATTCCGCGGTGCTCCAGCGACATACGTCTGTGTTCCTCAGCAATCTGCTTAGCTCACTCCCGACGTACCGTCCACCTACGACAATTTCAACCTCCTGCGATTCAACCTATCGCGATTAAACGTAACGGTCGCTGGTCGCTGGCTACAATGCCGTAAGTAAGTATATAGGTATGTAAGTATGTATGTACGTGTTTACCGGGCAACCGGCAACATTCCGTTCGATAGACCGTACGCGGTCGTTGCGTTGGATGGAAAAGCGGAGGACAATGGACATGCTCCCCAGGACTTTTCCCGACGTAGAAGCCCAATAATTATCGTGGCAGTTCCAAGCTTGTCCAAGCAGATCCCTCTGTCGCGATACGTACTTATTATAACACCGACGCAATTTAAGCGTTTCGGTAGCTCGGCCGCAGTAGGCAGGTACTCTCGTTAGCCTCGTTACCACGAGTTAACTAATGTTTCCATTTCATTGATCCCATCCACGCTCCATTATAATTACGTAAATCCTAATAGATCCTAGTCGAACTTGGTATCTCGTACTATCAAAATCCATTACCGATTCCCCGCCGTGATAAGCTTCTCTATCATGAATCTCCATTATCGCAACACAACGCATAATTATTAGCTGCTCGAACACGACATCGCATATACTCTTCTGATAATTGTACACATTAAGTAATTGATACGCGCTGACGCGTTTCATTGTCTGGGAACCGTTACCGAAACGTCGCGTTCTCGACCCAGTAATTACACGGTGCGGCGGAACATTGCCGCGTACCTACGTGCGGCGTGAAAGTTTTGCCGGTTATCCGAGGGCGAACGTCAGAAGGCACGACGCCGCGACAGGGCAGAAATTCTTCTTATTGTTAGTTTCGAGTAGCGAGAGTAGCGGACGAATGGAGAGAGAGGTGGAACAGCGCGGCAACTTTTTCCAAGTCGGCAGCGAGATATGTAGGGTAGACCGGGGGCGATAGTAACACTTTGACTTTGGAATACGATTACGCAAAAACTATTACAGTTACAACAACAGATTTTTTACGAAAATGTTACTTACTTATCTGACATTATTTCGACGTGCGTTACGAAAAGTAGCACGTTTCAATTTTCTTACGAAAAGTAGCACGTTTTGGTTTGCCACGAAAAGAAGCACGTTCCATCGTTTCTGACGAATATTAGCACGTTTGGTCTTCTGCCGCGAAGACTAACACATTTCACTGCCTCGCCACGAAGAATAGCACATTTCGTACTGTTGCGACGAAAACTAGCACGTTATACTGTTTCGCCACGAATAATAGCACGTTTGGGAATTTATGGCGAAAACTAACATATTATCCGGTTTGGCCACGAAGAATAGCTCGTTTTGGATTATACTGCAGACGGCAGAAACTATCGCGTTTCAGCGCGTGGGCAGTTTAAAAGAATTCAACTGTTGAAAATATTGTTTAATAAATAATAATTCCATCTAATCTCCAAAAGACAACACATATGAAAATTTTAATCTACATAATTTGAGTAAGGGAGGGTGCGGGAATTGCGAACGCGGGGTAAACGCGAACATGCTACTTTTCGTGGCAAACCCCTCTAACGTGCTAATTTTCGCAGCGAAAGACGAAACATGTTGTTTTTCGTGGCAAACCGCTCAAACGTGCTAGTTTTCGTAGCGAAAACCGAAACGTGATAGTTTTCGTGGCAAACCGCTCAAACGTGCTAGTTTTCGCAACGAAAGACGAAACATGCTATTTTTCGTGGCAAACCGCTCAAATGTGCTAGTTTTCGCAGCGAAAACCGAAACGTGATAGTTTTCGTGAGAACGAAGGCAAACGTGCTACTTTTCGTAAGAAAATTGAAACGTGCTACTTTTCGTAAGAAAATTGAAACGTGCTACTTTTCGTAAGAAAATTGAAACGTGCTACTTTTCGTAAGAAAATTGAAACGTGCTACTTTTCGTAAGAAAATTGAAACGTGCTACTTTTCGTAAGAAAATTGAAACGTGCTACTTTTCGTAAGAAAATTGAAACGTGCTACTTTTCGTAAGAAAATTGAAACGTGCTACTTTTCGTAAGAAAATTGAAACGTGCTACTTTTCGTAAGAAAATTGAAACGTGCTACTTTTCGTAAGAAAATTGAAACGTGCTACTTTTCGTAACGCACGTCGATTTGAGCCACAACAGTTTCGCTGTATGTCAAGTAATATTCCGGTTGTTAATAAAAAATGAGAAGCGGAGAAAGTGTTACAACCGTCCCTGACCCCGGGTCGGTTGTAACACTGCATGGAGTCGATAGTAGCACAAATATAACTTTACAAAATTAAAATATTTATTGATTTAAATTATAATAATAAATGAAAAAAGTAAAATCTATAACAAATTATGTGGTATCGCAATTGTGGCAGAAATAAAAGACGTTTTGGCTGGTGCATTCTTCATCTGCTCAATCCTTACATTCTATAGATATACCTATTGCACCCATTTTTCATTTGGTTTGCTTGTGCTATGCTATAGGATTTCATTCAAATAAGACAATATTATTCGCCTTCTTTGTCCCTATTCAGTTCTGTTGCGGTAAAACCGACCCCGACTGCCGATGTTACAATCGCCCCCGACCATGCTTCTGAACTTAAATTATAAATTTTGACTAACGAGACGCTTAAAAGTGCCAAGTAACGATCAATACTAGTTTAAAAAAGGTCGAATTACAGATTAAAAAATCGAACAAGCACATACTTCCAAAGGGAGTGTTTATATTACAATTTTAAGTCAGTAAGGAAAAGTTACTTTAGGGTATCGAAAAGTTATTTTCTTCACTATCCATGTCTATTGCGTATCTGTACTCCTAGGGCATGGATGTGTATATTCCAAATGTCATTGTTCATCATATATCCAAAATTGGTGTTAATATCTATTCTATGTTTTCAGATATTTAGGGTGTTACATTCGCCCCCCTGTTACTACCGCCCCCGGTCTACCCTACCTACAACGCGGGAAGAGGCTAAACTGAACGGCAAGTTTTAGCAACCTCTTTGTCCAGTATCGTCACCGTTTCTCCGTATACTTTGCAGTTTGCAGCAATTTAGCCCTCTGTTGTATCGCACAAATACCTACAGTAGTAGGTATGTAGTCCGGAGATGGGCAAAGATAATATCTAGATAACACCAAACAAAAGGTACTTTACGTTCATCCGTTATTCGAAGATCGAATAAGATGATTTCCCGTCGAATAAACTGCTTCGTCCGTGGCGCTTCGATAAAGATAAGTCGGGTGATTTTTATTCGACGACGGATAAAGATAAAGTCTCTTTATTTGAAAAGTTATTTCAATCATTTTTTTATTTAAATAATGCCAATTTAGGGCAGAGGAACTCGACGTGCGTTACGAAAAGTAGCGCGTTTCAATTTTCTTACGAAAAGTAGCACGTTTGCCTTCGTTCTCACGAAAACTATCACGTTTCGGTTTTCGCTGCGAAAACTAGCACATTTGAGCGGTTTGCCACGAAAAATAGCATGTTTCGTCTTTCGCTGCGAAAACTAGCACGTTTGAGCGGTTTGCCACGAAAACTATCACGTTTCGGTTTTCGCTACGAAAACTAGCACGTTTGAGCGGTTTGCCACGAAAAATAACATGTTTCGTCTTTCGCTGCGAAAACTAGCACGTTAGAGCGGTTTGCCACGAAAAGTAGCATGTTCGCGTTTACCCCGCGTTCGCAATTCCCGCACCCTCCCTTACTTAAATTATGTAGATTAAAATTTTCATATGTGTTGTCTTTGGGAGATTAGATGGAATTATTATTTATTAAACAATATTTTCAACAGTTGAATTCTTTTAAACTGCCCACGCGCTGAAACGCGATAGTTTCTGCAGTCTGCAGTATAATCCAAAACGAGCTATTCTTCGTGGCCAAACCGGATAATATGTTAGTTTTCGCCATAAATTCCCAAGCGTGCTATTATTCGTGGCGAAACAGTATAACGTGCTAGTTTTCGTCACAACAGTACGAAATGTGCTATTCTTCGCGGCGAGGCAGTGAAATGTGTTATGTAGTCTTCGCGGCAGAAGACCAAACGTGCTAATATTCGTCAGAAACGATGGAACGTGCTTCTTTTCGTGGCAAACCAAAACGTGCTACTTTTCGTAAGAAAATTGAAACGTGCTACTTTTCGTAACGCACGTCGAACTAAAGTCTAAACGGTCTGGGAGTCGCGACGAAATTCTCAACTGCCACGCGTGCCGGCTGCTTTCGAGGTTCATTAGAAAATCGTTGGGTAAGAGGTTTCTCATCTGTTCTGCAAAGAATTAACACATTCTGCCAGCGGTATCGTAGATCTGACAAAGAAGAATCGCGACCCTTCGGAAACCAGCAGAAAAGAGTTTGCTGGCGTGAGAATTAGTTCCGCGGCGGTGGGCGCGCACAGATTCATATCGGGGAAGATCGTCCGTCTTTCCAGCCGACGACATTCCTTTCATTTAGAAGCTATAATCGCGTTCTCTCTCTCTCCTCGCGGTCATAAATCATCGAGGCCGCGCGCGGCAAGAAGGGGGCCCTCGAGAATCGCGAACTCGGAGAAATCTCTATTTTCGCCCCAGAGTCTGCGAGCGGTCCTTCGATCGGCAACTACCTCGAACCGCTCGATAATTCAGCGGGACGCTCGCGCTTCTTATCGTTAGTATTACTTAGGTGGCTGGTATGTGGCTCGCGCCAAGATAATTATCAGAACGCGCGAATTGGAAAGCCATTTATCGGTCTCGCGTCCCTGTCATTCCTCGTGGATGTCATGTAGAGGAGGTAGTCGCAACTTGCTGTCGCGTGCAATGGAAACGCGCTGTGGCTAAAACGCCGCCCGTCAAGATCAAAACGTCGCTTCGCATCGCGCAATTGTCATCCGCCGAGCTCGATATATTGTATTCTATTTAAAACACGTTTTTTTTCCATCTCCGTTGGCGATTTCGGAGAAATAAATAAAAGCGAGAAATATAAACACCGATAACAATCGGAAGTGCGCGCGGCCGCGTCCGCGAAAAAAAAACCAGCCCGCCTATACGAATGCTTCGTATTTCATCCTGTGTCATTTTCCATCCGCACCCTCTCGTTTCGTTATAATAAAACCATCGAAACAATGCTGCACGCTCGCCCGTCCGATTTTTTTTATCTTGCCGAGAGTCTTCTATCAATTCGAGCGATCTTTCGACCGCGAGTTTGCCGCCCCGTGTTCAAAACGGCACACCCTTTCCGACTGATTTGTCGTCTATTCCAAACAGAAACCCTCGCGCTAGTTTTCAAGCGTTTTAAAGAGTTCCCGTTCGCTGAGTCCACGCACACGCACCGAGCGCAAAACTCGGCCAATATACAAATGTGTATGCGTATCCTCGTTGCATCGCCGCAACCATTTTGAAACGAACATGCCTAAGTAAGTAGGGCCCGGGTTCGCCCTCGTGTTCCCGTTAGATTTTGGATACGTAGCAGGAGATTTCATTACGAAATTTTATTGATGGCCCCGGATTGGCCTCGCAACCAGATAGTAGTAAATATACGTACATAATCCAGCAACAGACCCGGTAGATCGATCAGCAGCAGCGTGCTCGACCCCTGGCCCCTCGGATGGAGAAAAATAATTGGGTTGATCAAGTACGATACAGCAAATAAAAGACGAAGCAATTTCAGTGTTGGGTTGGTCCGGCACGTAGGAGGACAACATCGAGCAGAAAAGTTCAGTAGGAGACCGTGTGTCGCCGACACGAAACAGTAGGTATGTAGTTAGTAGTATGAGTTGCGACATGAAAGGGAGTAATTCGACGTGGCTACTTATTGTTAGTGATGAAACATAGAGGAATACGTACTGGAGACGGGAAATGGAGAAGTGGATAGGGACGTGGAAGGGTGGGTTTGTTGGCAGATGGAGTGGAAAGAAACGTAATTACAAATAGTTGTTCCACCTTTCGTCCGCAAGTCTGGACGTCCTGCTTCCCTCCAACTTTAGCTGGCAGCTCGTTCTGCCTCTTCTCAGGAGAGACCGCAACGAGGCGGGATTCTCGTTCAATTTGACAAATGGCTGTACCGATTGTCGGCCATTCCCGTCCATGGGATAATTTCTAGTTTTACGGTAGGCTGGTTAAGTCGCTCCAGCAAAGCAACCACGAGGCGGTTGACGGTTGACGGTTGACGGTTGACGGTTGACGGTTGACGGTTGATTTTTCTTCCGCTGAAATCCGGCGACCCTGCTTTACGTGAAATATTCTCGATTTATCTTTTCTACACGCTTAACCCCCCATTGAAAACGTTGTTCATCCCTATGTGCTTTGCCTTCGTAGGTACGCTGTATTTTCTGCTCCGTCGCTCCGTCGCACGGAAAGGCAACGCTTGCAGTGATTTCTAGGATTTCCGAGACACGGCACGATTAGGATTACGATTGCGATTACATACCGCGAACTTATTCTGTCGATTTCACGTGTACCCGGCTGAATTAGCGTTCGTTTAAATTCCGCTACGCGCACGCCATAGAACTAAGCGGATTGTAGGTATGTGTCAACACGTAGAATGCGTGTAACATTGACCAGCGAAAATAATTTTCGGATTTCGGCGATACGAAATTAACGTCCGAACCTTGCCGATCGCTAAACCATTGCAATGCCGTTGGAACGTTCTACGCGCAACCACGTATGTACAATAGGTAGGGTAGACCGGGGGCGGTAGTAACAGGGGGGCGAATGTAACACGCTAAATATCTCAAAACATATAATAGATATTAACGCCAATTTTGGATATATGATGAACAATGACATTTGGAATATACACATCCATGCCCTAAGAGTACAGATACGCAATAGACATGGATAGTGAAGAAAATAACTTTTCGATACCCTAAAGTAAGCTTTCCTTACTGACTTAAAATTGTAATATAAACACTCCCTTTGCAAATATGTGCTTGTTCGATTTTTTAATCTGTAATTCGACCTTTTTTAAACTAATATTGATCGTTACTTGCCACTTTTAAGCGTCTCGTTAGTCAAAATTTATAATTTAAGTTCAAAAGCATGGTCGGGGGCGATTGTAACATCGGCAGTCGGGGTCGGTTTTACCGCAACAGAACCGAATAGGGACAAAGAAGGCGAATAATATTGTCTTATTTGAATGAAATCCTATAGCATAGCACAAGCAAACCAAATGAAAAATGGGTGCAATAGGTATATCTATAGAATGTAAGGATTGAGCAGATGAAGAATGCACCAGCCAAAACGTCTTTTATTTCTGCCACAATTGCGATACCACATAATTTATTATACATAGATTTTACTTTTTTCATTTATTATTATAATTTAAATCAATAAATATTTTAATTTTGTAAAGTTATATTTGTGCTACTGTCGATTCCATGCAGTGTTACAACCGACTCGGGGTCAGGGATGGTTGTAACACTTTCTCCGCTTCTCATTTTTTATTAATAACCGGAATATTACTTGACATACAGTGAAACTGTTGTGGCTCAAATAATGTCAGATAAATAAGTAACATTTTCGTAAAAAAACTTTTGTTGTAACTGTAATAGTTTTTGCGTAATCGTATTCCAAAGTCAAAGTGTTACTACTAGAGCTATTCTTTTGGCCCGGGTATCCGGGTACCCGGGTACTCGGGTACCCGGTGAGACCCCGGGTAGACAAAAATTACCCGGCTACCCGGGTACCCGTAGAATACCCGACTACCCGGGTAAATGATCATCGATTTGACAGCCGATCGTCTTTCGACTTCCGATCATTTTCGGCTAACCTCAGTAATGAACGGAATAAACGTCAAGCAATTGAATGTGTGTGTGCACGTTAAGATTATGAATATTATGATAAAATGTTTAATTGCTTGAAGTTTATTCCGTTCATTACTGATGTTAGCCGAAAATGATCGAAAGTCGAAAGACGATCGGCTGTCAAATCGAAATTCTCAACTATCTCATCACATCTAATTTACTCGGGTATCTCATGGATAGCCGGGTAATTTTTGTTTACCCGGGTAGTCGGGTATCTCACGGGTACCCGGCGGGTCGGGTAGTAAGAGCTCTAGTTACTACCGCCCCCGGTCTACCCTAATACGTGAAAAACCGAGAACACGGCCCGGTGATTATCGGCACGGCGTAGACCTACACACATATTTCATCGGCCAGCAAAACTTGCTTTTCATTATACTTGATGTCGAGCGCAGGCAAAATTACACTATTAAATGGCTACACAGTTAATTACGATTCGACTGCGTGATTAATTAGCTATCGGGTATTCACGCGCAGTGCAACATAATTTATTTCTATTGGTTTAATTACCGTAGCAAATGCAGTCACTTGGTGTGATGGACATGAATACGGACCTCGTACCGTGAAATTGAAATCTCGCAAAGGTTTTGGCTGCTTTTATCCTGCCTCGGAATATTTCATTACGAGTCGTCTGTGTCACCCGGAAGCTCGCCGAATCGCCGATTCATGGAATGGTTCCGATAAATCAAACGGTGCACCGACGGATTCCACCGTGTTTCGGTTTTAGTCCCGAAAAAGTCTTGCTCTCGGGTACACGGAGCCTGCGCGAAGGTGTCCACCGAGCCAGGGTCGTCTTTCAGTGGTGAGCTGGATCCAGAAACGCTTTGATGAGCGCAAACCGAGTAACGGAAATTATTAAATCGACACAGTCACCCAGATGGCCCGTGCGTGGGTAAACAGAAAGTTAGGGGGTACGACTCGGCGCGGCGCCGCTATATTTGCTGATTGCGCGGCTCGTCTGATCAAGTTAGATGCAAACCGAGCTTGCAACGGGTCGAGTTGGGTCGGCTTGGGTCGGGTTGCATCGCATCCCGTCCTCATTCCCTCTATGCTTGCCCAGAAACTCTCGCATTTTCCAGTCGGCCCTCGCTAGAATTCCCTGTATACATAGAATTAGCGGTTAGCAGCAGTCCTCTGGTCTGGCGAAAGTGCGGACTGCTTCGTTAACTCGCGGATTCGCCGGAAGACGTGCTCGGGCTGCGAACCAGCCAACTGGCCAACGAAAGGGCAACCTCGAGTCACGGAGATGGCGCAGTCCTTGCCCAACATACATATCTCTCTTGCGACGGATAGATGGCGAATGAGAAAAATTTCACAGTGGCGCCGAGGGATCGCTGACTACTTAGACGGAGGAGACTGTGACGGATACCTAGCTCGCAGGTATCGTACAAGTTTGATCGAGGCTCTAGAATATCTGCTGGTGGAGATAGCGCCGCGAGCCAGCATCGCGAGTTGCCTCGAGTTGCGAGAGAGTTGCTGATGGAAAGAGATATATACGCAACACAGCCAGACGGCATCGGAAGCCCAGAATTAGGGAAAATTGAAGGAATGCCAGAGAGACGGTGGGAAGGCCGGATAATGCGCGATCTTCCGTCAGAGATACATACCTATGTAGCTACTGGTTTTTGTGGCGGGTACGCGTGCGCGTAACCCAAGCCTCCGGAGACCTCGGTGAAACGATGCTTTCGCGATACAGGAAACTTTGAGGCAACCGCGGGACAGGTGAACAGAAGCGAAGAATCAGCCTCGGATCGTGAAACGAGATAATAACTTAATTCAGAAACGATTCAATCCCTGGTAATTACTTGGCCGCGCCCGTCTGCATCCGTCTGCGTTCGCCTGCGTCCGTCTGCGTCCGTCTGCATCCGTAGATAAACGGAAAGCCGGGGAAAACGTTCCTACGCTTCTTGTTTGGCGAGCTCGCGATCGATAGTTTGCTACTCGAAGCTCGTCGAAAATAAGCCAGTTTACCTACTATTGATGCATCGAGTTAGCCGATTCGATCCACCGTCCTCCCAGTTCTCTAGTCACAGCCATCCTAATTAGACTGCGGATTGACACGCGCCCAGCGTTTATTTAATTTCAGTCGGATGAGGATGAAAATGGAATCGGATCGGCGCGACGGGAAAGATCGTGGATTCTGAGTTCACCTCCGGTTACCAGTTACTACCTACACACATGCATACGTACTCTGTCATCCTAGCAGATAAATTTCAACGCGAAACAATTGAGGCATTTGATGGAAAAAGGGCACATACGCCAAAATGCCATTTCAAGAAAATCGATTTCAAAGTTTTCATCATAGTATAACTTAATAAAAAGTAATGCAATTAAATCAAAATTTTTTAAGGATGTAGTTACCGTGTCCTTCAAGCGATCTGAATACAGAAGTCATGATTTAAAAATGATATGTGTCTTTATTTATAAGTTTTACACAAGTGGTTTATGTGCCCTTTTTCCGTAAATGTGGTAAAGTCGTAACAAAATTGCTTCTTTGTTTAGTTATTTAAATGTAATTTTGGTTGCTTACTTCGTTGCACATTTTTTACACATTGCTTAAATAAAAAATACAAAATGAAGCACAACAGTAAACAAAAAATTGTTATGTTTTACGTAAGTATTAGTTTCTTCGATTTTTTAATGCAAGCTGTCTTATTAATCAATTTTTTCTTTCCTACATTAGCTTCTTTCCTTGCGGATTCAATACTCGCCTCTCACTTTCCATATTTCCTGTACACAAAATCCTCTATGAAACAAAAGTACGATCATTGCATGACAGCACGGTTGCGCAACCGCTCAGCGACTATGCAGCTGCGAGTCGATTACGCTACGTGATAAAACAGCATCTAGCTAATCTGAACGCGAGAGAAGTAATGTCCTTGATATATTATATACATAACACATACCTGAGTCGATTTAAACGATTTAAGGAAAAAGGGCACATAGGCTTATGTGCCCTTTTTCCATCAAATGCCTCAATTTCATATCGCCTGGACTGCTTGCTATTAGAGCTCTTACTACCCGACCCGCCGGGTACTCGAGTACCCGCCGGGTACCCGTGAGATACCCGACTACCCGGGTAAACAAAAATTACCCGGCTACCCGGGTAGACAAAAATTACCCGGGTATCCATGAGATACCCGAGTAAATTAGATGTGATGAGATAGTTGAGAATTTCGATTTGACAGCCGATCGTCTTTCGACTTTCGATCATTTTCGGCTAACATCAGTAATGAACGGAATAAACTTCAAGCAATTAAACATTTTATCATAATATTCATAATCTTAACGTGCACACACACATTCAATTGCTTGACGTTTATTCCGTTCATTACTGAGGTTAGCCGAAAATGATCGGAAGTCGAAAGACGATCGGCTGTCAAATCGATGATCATTTACCCGGGTAGTCGGGTATTCTACGGGTACCCGGGTAATTTTTGTCTACCCGGGGTCTCACCGGGTACCCGAGTACCCGGGTACCCGGATGCCCGGGCCAAAAGAATAGCTCTACTTGCTATCTGATTTCTACGGTCCAGCGACGGTGTCAGCAAAGGTGTCCCCGTCTCGATAACTTGTACAGGGGTCGAAGCACATTACTTAGCTACCTATGCGTCAGCATGTGCAAAGCTGGACGAAGAGATACGCTGATTTATCTTACGTTGGAAACATGGCGATAACCGTTACCGTCACCGTCATCGCGGCTCAGACTCTAATATCCGATTAAACGACAGCAACTCGAGACGATAAAACGTTGAAACGAGCACCGTGCTCGCACTGATTTACGAGCAAGTAAAATTACAAGCACGCCTGTAAAAGATGTAAACCGATTTACGATCGCGTAAAAGCTTTCATTGATCCGTTGCGGTTGCGGTAACTCTCGATCGCGATCGAGCTGCTGGAGTACCTACCTACGGGAATCGACATTGCTTGGGGTAAAAAGTCCTTAGTATCTTCTAACCAGCTTTTCGTGTAACATAAAACGAGATAGGTAAGTAAAAAACTCTTTTGAAATCAACAAATATTTAATAAACTAATTTTTTTGGCATACAATATTCAAAGGAAATACCACGGAAACCAATTTTTAAACAAAAGAGTGAAAATACAGGAGCCTATTACATAATGACAATGGCGTCATATAACACGCGCGAAAGCCCAAAAACGACCGGCGACTCTGCTGTTCTCCCCATTACCCTTGCCAACAACATAGTTATGCTGCAATATTCAATCGATTGTTTACGAATGGAGATTTCGCATTCGGGACTTTTAGCCCCACTCTACCCTACGCATACAATCGACATGCTTCGCAAAGGTAGTATCTATGAATGCAAGCGTATATGTACGCGAGCCGGAAAATCAACTCGCTTTCCAGTCTTGAAAAATATGGAAATTGTGAGAAAGTCGCGGTTACGCATGCAGGGGAACGGAGCGAGAGGGTGAGACGGGTGAGAGGTGAAAGAGTTGGTAGGAAGCACTCGACTGCTCGGAGGCGCATCTGATCTAAATACGCGTGTGCCCTTACCTCCAAGACAATTGAAACGGGTGCATAATGGGGACCCTCGTTCTCTCGTCCCGTCCTTCCTTCGCAGAAGACCTTGCTTTGCATCTTTATTGTTTGTATTCAACACGAATAATTGCTTTTTGAATTAACCCTCAGCGTGGAATTAACATGTCAAATGCTTATCTTCTACTGCAGCCTTTCGAAGCTCTCGATGCCTCTCCCCTTGACTCGGCGCGGCGTCCTTTCAATGTCAAAGCCTCGTTAGGAAATTAAAAGTCGTTTCATCAACTCTGCTCTGCATTCTTCTGTCCATCTGGCTTTCGTAATAAACGCGTGTTTCCCTGAAATATTTTCCTTCCCCTATCGCCAAAAGTTCCTATCTTGCTCCCCCGGGATGCTACACGGTAACGGGTCATTCACCTCGAGTAAAACGTCACACGAAACAAAAAATTGTATGGAAGAATAGAAGGACAGAAACGGGTGCTTATAATAGCGACGGAATATAAATGCGCAGAATTAGCCGAAGTGATTGCAAACTAACGAGGAAACGCTCGTTGGCATTATTTATGGAGTAAAAGTACATACGAATAATGAGCGCCGGAACGCAACCGAAATCTCAACGGTGACCTTTGCGTCGGCTTTCGCGAATCGCTATCTCCATTACATTAACGAGCAGACGCGGTGCAATTTACAGCGGAATGAGATTTTTAACGAAACGCCTGCAGGAGTGTGCCTAAAAAACAGACGAGGAAAGGGAAGAGAAAGAACAAGAGTTGCGGGGGGAAAGAAAGTTTCGAGGCGCCGTTGGTAATCGTGACATTCGTAACACCCCCAGCGTGGCGTGGAACCGGATCCATTGAGTTGGTACGCGAGATAGAACACGATCTCGTTTGATGAAAATTAACGAGCAAGCTTCTTAGCATGGATTCCACGCCACTACTCCGTAGTGTTGGATGTACGGGCCCGCGCAACCCACTGAACGCCGAGCCGAGCCGCGCCAAGTCCTACCCTTTCATCGAACTTGCCTTCATAACGAGAACGAACATCGAGACAAACTCTCGGGTCACTAATTTCTTGATTCGTGCAACTTGAGAAATCAGACGAAGATGGGGAGAGAGCGGGGGAGAGGTAGAATTGAAGGAGAACGTTGGCACTGGGCATCGCATCGTCAGGTAATGAATCAAATTACTCGCCGGCCAATATTATTTCGGCTAGCCAGCAGAGGGGATTAACTTTCTTGAATTAAAGATGATCCGCCCGTCTAATTAGATCTGTCGGTTGTTTCGTGGGAGCCTCGAAATATTCCTTTCGTTTCCCTCCCGAGATTGTGGAAGAATTGAAGCGACGCGTTGACAAATCGAGAGGTTCGCGCGAGGAAGAGGGATGTGCGAGGTTGAACAGGACGCTAATCCCAGCGCTCGGTGAATTAACCAGTCGTGACGCGGCGCACAGTGGGGCACGTAACATAGGATTCGCGGAAAAAATCTTATAACATCGATGTTTCTCAATATTTTTGAATACTTTTTTTTATATTACTTCTTAAGGCAGGATACCACCTTTGCACTTAAAAAAAAAAAAATTTTTTTGTTCTCAAAGTACTCTTTTAAGTGTATAGAATCGAAATTCATTCATTAGAAAGGTGGCCGGAACCTTTTTCTTGTGTAAAAACCGGATTGGAGCAGATATATAAATCTATATAAAACTTTAAACGCGTTTTTCTCGAAACGATGTTTCCCAAATCAGCGTGTCAGATTACTCCTACAATTTTCATCGGATTGACTTGAAACTTTGCACAATTCTTCCGATTGGTGTAATCTAACGATGTACGTAGGACTTTTGCTGTAGCGTTGTTATTTTTCTTTTGGTGCGTAATTTTATAAATTTTTTTAAACTTTTTTACCCTAAAAAATTGACCTTTTCGTTAAAATGGCCGCCATTTTCTTAAAAATCGAAATTTCGTAAAATCCCTACGTACAGCATTGAACAATATTGTTGTTAATAGGGACATTCTTTGGTTTCTTTTCTAAGAGCCACGTACAGAGCGGAATTTGACACGCCGTCTAACGATGTTTCTCCAAAGGAGTGTATTTTGGCGCCACCTACAAGAGATTATTTTTTACTTTTTCAGTTTCAAAAAATGTGTAATTACAGATTAAAGTTACATTAATGAATGACTGAAACCGATTTTGTTTCTGCGCATTCTTTGTATGCAAAAAAAATTCATGAAAAACGCCTCCAAAATCGCAGTCAAAGGTGGTATCATGCCTTAATAGCCAACGGTTATATGGACAGGAACATTAATAAAATTAAAGCATCTATCACAAATAAAATAACAATAAACCACGTACACATTCGGTACATAAAACCCATATATGATAATTATGTTTCTAATAAGTATGTAATATTACATAAAAAACGAATTGATTAGCATCAAACATTATAAAACATATTAGAGAAAGAAAATAACACAATAGTGTAATAACATATAACATTAAACTACTAAAATTACATAATAAAACAATTAATATTACTGTTCATACAAACTAAAACTACCAAAAAGTAATATAAAATAGAAACTATGCAAAAGTAGCGAGAAATGCCGATGTGATGAGTTTCTGCGAAATCGCATGCACAGCGCACTCCTGTGATTATGCATCAATAACAGCCAAAGTCGCAAATAAACGCAGCCAATTTTTGGAGGGCTGTTAGTAGATGGTATCTGCTTTCAATTAGTACTATCTAGAGCCCGGAGGAAGGCGGAGCTTTTTTTATAAACCTAAAAGAGTTAATGAAAACTTGAAATACTAGGTAGCTTCATTTGAAGTTGTATAGTGGGATTACGGCGAAGAGTTTTCGAAAAGTATTTATGTCACAAATAAGCTGAGACTATGCACATTCGAAATACATGAGGTACAAAAATAAAAATATCTAGCGGAATTCAGAAAAAAATCGACAACCTGGTACGAATATTGACACGTTTCCCGTCAGAATACGAAAGGTTAACTTCAGATCAATTTTTCTTTGCAATTAATATGAATATGACATATCTGTCATATAGATTAGATACGTTGGTCCATCGGCTATCAGGATACAGTGGTGAATACACAAAAATACAAGTTTCATTTTAAGACTTTTTTCCTCTCCAGCCCCACTGTGGCGGCGCGACCATGTAGTACACTGTTATTATTTAATTTCAGGTAAATTGCAGGTAAATTCGATTGGCTTAGAAGAGCGCGGTGCGCTAAACTCCACGAGTTTACTTTGTGCGGTGGGAAGGATAGCCAGGATTAAGAGGAATCCGATTTCAGCGAGTCTCCCACAAAGAATAACCAGGTACGGGTACGAGTCGATCGTGCTCGCCTTTCGTAGCTCAGCACCATCCTCTACATATAGTCGAAGGACGCTTGATTATTGTGGAGAACCCGTGGACACGTGGACGCGTGGTCGGTATTGCCTGCTATGGGAGGCTGGTATCGCGATAAAGTTTGACTTGAATGAAGGATCACGGGGGAGGCCAAACGGCCTGCATGCCGCGCCGTCGGCATTAACAATGGAACATCCCGCGTTCGTTTCGTGTAAACACTCGCGCCTCCACCTTTCACTGTGCAAGCCCCGCTCTGAAAAGATGTGTAAAGCGTCCGCGCGAATGGTGCAAGCTCGCCGTCTGTTCTTTATTGCGGCAGCTAAACGAACGGCCTTGAATATTTGATTGGCAATTTCAGCCTCCGACAAAAGATCAGCCCCAGACTGACCGTCCTCTCATGGGGAGTGCTGACCGCGTATAATCAGGCGTAAGGCTCCACTCGCATGCTCGCAGACTACATACCTGCATAAAGTCTATCTCGCAAAACTTGCAAACTTATTATCAAACGTCTAACGCGCACGCGTTAATTATAATTACACTTTGAAGAGGAAGAATTTTTCTTAGAGCGGGAGAAGAATCCAGGTTGGACGTTGTTTCCTCCCTCATCGATCCGTTCCCCGTTGTAGCCACGCTGAGTATCTATCTCGTTATCGGAGAACGGGAAAATGAAAACTCGAGAGGAGAAGTCCCGGGATGAAGGAATGAGAATCTTGAGTCTTACGGTAGGTGCTCCGACGATACAATAAGAGAATATGAAGTAAAGGTGTGTCAAAGGAGGCACTCCATTGCCAGGCAGAAAGAAGGAAAAACGCGAGACGAGTATACACATACCTATACATACCTAAATATATCTACTATTATGTATCCAGCTCTGAGAACGAATGCAACTCGACATCGACGACATTGGCAAGGGTTTTCTGTACTCCACGGCCAGAGGAGTTGCACGAGAATGGGTATAGAGAAGCTCGAGGCTGATTCGGCGGGGATAGGTAAGTTATCGCTCGTTGCCAGCTGAACAGGATTAGGAGCGAAGAGGAAGACATCGCGCCCACGCGACGCGATACATTGCTCGGACAAATGTGCTGCAACAGCCGTGGACTGGCTTGGTCAGTCATCTGCTGGATATCAAGTCGCCAGCTGGAACGCGGCCGTCGCGCCGCAAGAGCTTCAGCATGTACGATTGCGGCTCACTAGCGAAACCGCAGTAGCGAGCTATCATCCAACTCGGACCCAGTCCAACCCTCGAGGATCCATACGGGCCATTGTCCCTTCTGTAGCATACCAAGTGGCCAGCCGAAAGGTAGCACGTGAGCTTATGCCAGCAAACCGCACTCCCTTTGGCTTTGAACTTTAAACACTCGAGCCTACGCTACCGTACCATTCCACGTCCAATCAAAACGAATAAATGTATGCATCACTTCCAGCTTCCCCAAAAGAAGGCCAGCCCCGTCCCGCGCGATCAATGGCCGCGAAGTCGTGCTTGCAGCATGCTGCGAGCAGCAGCTAAATGTTAAATGTCGCTTTAATACGCGATCCGCTTTTTCCTCTCCAGCTGCTGATCGTTCTCCTCGGGATTAATGGCCTCACCGAGCGGAATAATCGCAGAAATTAAGGTTCGGCCAGCACTGATTTGAAGCACGTCCTCGTTCTTCTTGTTGCTGGCAGTTTACAGCCCTGTCGCGCGTGGCAAGATGTTGTGGCGTCGGGAGCCTGATTAATATGCCCATCCACCAATGCTGGGAAATGCAAAGGTTATTTCGCTTCTCAATAAATGCCATTGAAATTAATTAATCGATCGACCCGGTCTCGGGGAAGTTGTCCGCCTTAAGGGGACTAGGCAGTCGTTTTTCGTGAGAAAGAGACTCTGTCCTTTATTTATTTGTGAACAAATGAAATCACATCCAGATATATGCTTTTACCCAATGTTTATTACTATCATACAGATCGAAAAAAAATTAATAAGAAATATATATGTGCTTTAAAAATGGCGCTGCCGACGGGTAAACATTTTAACGTTTTTCTGTCGTTTTGCTTTAATATCGGTCTTAAAATGTGACGTAATCCGATTTCAAAGGTGAGATTCTTGTTTGTTGGATTCATAGTTTCGGCCCAAACCTATAAAAACAACAAATAAATCGAAATCATGAGATTGGTGGCTGAAAAACGGAGATTTTTCCGAGAAAAATTCGTTCTTATTTGTGCGCTGCTAAAATCCGGTGACTCCTGAATTTTTTTTATGAAAATCTCGAATTTTTACGGACCATATCAGAGGTTTGGGGCGAAATGGCACATGTTTTACACATCCTGTAATTTTTTTCAAGTCGATCTGAACCTCCATTCGTTCGCAATCAGGAAAAAACCAAGAGAAAAAAAGATTCGAGAAAATCGCGTTTAAAGTTTCGGGGCAAAGGCGACGCTATAAGTTACCGCTTGATCTTTTCAGCTGCCAAATCAACAATTTTGCGAATTTTAATATAACTCAAACGGCATTTTATTCAGAAAAGATAGTACTTTCGGAAAATGCAATAAAAAATCGATTTTTCGACTGCCTAGTCCCCTTAAGGCAGGATACCACCTTTGACTGCGATTTTGGAGGCGTTTTTCATGAATTTTTTTTGCATACAAAGAATGCGCAGAAACAAAATCGGTTTCAGTCATTCATTAATGTAACTTTAATCTGTAATTACACATTTTTTGAAACTGAAAAAGTGAAAAATAATCTCTTGTAGGTGGCGCCAAAATACACTCCTTTGGAGAAACATCGTTAGACGGCGTGTCAAATTCCGCTTTGTACGTGGCTCTTAGAAAAAAAACCAAAGAATGTTCCTATTGGCAACAATATTTTTTAATGCTGTACGTAGGGATTTTACGAAATTTCGATCTTTAAGAAAATGGCGGCTATTTTAACGAAAAGGTCAATTTTTTAGGGTAAAAAAGTTTAAAAAAATTTATAAAATTGCGCACCAAAAGAAAAATAACAACGCTACAGCAAAAGTCCTACGTACATCGTTAGATTACACCACGGGGAAGAATTGTGCAAAGTTTCAAGTCAATCGGATGAAAATTATAGGAGTAATCTGACACGCCGATTTGGAAAACATCGTTTCGAGAAAAACGCGTTTAAAGTTTTATATAGATTTATATATCTGTTCCAATCCGGTTTTTGCACAAGAAAAAGGTTCCGGTCACCTTTCTAATGAATGAATTTCGATTCTATACACTTGAAAGAGTACTTTGAGAACAAAAAAAAATTTTCAATTTTTTTTAAGTGCAGAGGTGGTATCCTGCCTTAAACATTGCCGATTATAAGGAGATGGCTGATACGAATAAGGCTGGGGTATTGGCACGGATGGAAAATCTGTCGTTTAACTTGAAGGCACGTATGTATTGGTTTGCGTTGGGCAGAGTTTCCTTGATCGGCGCGGCGACGACGAGGCCAACGACGACGCGGCTTAGCATTCCGAATGCGGCGTCCTTTATCCTTAGGTAACTGAATCTCTACCGGAGCGTAGTCGAGACAGGCTGATTCGGAACGGCTGAAAGCTAGTTTAATTTGGCTTCTCCGTTGGTCGCGACGCGTTTATACCTAACCCGCCGTACTCTATAAACCGCACACTTGCTGCGGGTATTTCCTAGAATTCCGAGCACCAAATTTTCCCATCAATTCTCACAACGTACCTATCGTTCGCGACACCGCGATATCGTTAAAAAAAACTTGATTGTAGTTCGATATTTCAATATTCTTGAAAAAACCCCGGAGGACAATCAATTTCGACCGATATTTCGAGCGAAAAATTGCGCGACGGAGAATGGAATTCGGGCGCTCGTGATTGCTGGAATTGGAAAGTTGTCACGGACAAGTGTTCGCGAGCAGATTGTATTCCGCGGTTAGAAAAGGATTTAATTTCCCTCTCGATCAAACGGTCGGCATTTATGGATCGCACAAGCCACGAGCCATGTATTTTCGGGTGCTATACGCAGCCTTCGACCCTTCCTCGTCGCTCGACAGGGAAGATGACGGGGAACTATTTGCAGGATCCCAGCGGAGTCAGCAATACCGATCGCCCTCAGCCGATGGCATATGACCCGGGAATCGAAGAACGATCGTAAAACCACACGATTCCCGTTAGACGGCAAGAACTGGCAGGTGAGATTTTTCATTCCAGGGTACATCGGTACCTGGGACTTGAACCCGTCGCGTGCAATCGTTTCGTGATGAACAACTTTAAACTTTCACGTGCCCCATCTGTCGTTTCAAACTGGAATCGAGCAGACGGTGATTGCTCGACCTCTGCCGTTTCCATTATACGAAAGCCTTGCGATTCGCCGGTGTCGTTGAATAATTAACGAACGGCTGGAGCAGTCAGGGACCGTGGAAATCGGCTGACAGTGTCAGCGTTACTGTCAACGTCACCGCAGCGCGACGTCTTCGTTCTCTGCTCCGTTTCTGTTTTCGAGCAATTACATCGCGTCGATTATAGATTCGACCCAGTGAAACTTTAATATCCGGTCGCTGCCGCTGGAAAAGGCCGGAAATGACGAGGGGTGCATAGGTGGCGGCGGAGCCGGGGCGAGCACCTATGTACGCTAGGTATACATATACCTGCATCCAGTTGATCCTATCTGACAGGAATTTTCCGTCCCGAGACCTCGCCCTATCTATTGACGCGGTCATTTGTTTAATCGTGGACGCTCAGGTTGTAAATTGCTTAATTGCCCGTAACGCCCGTAACTGTACAAGTTAGACGCGATGAGGTTTTAGGCAAAGGAGCAGAGGAGGGTATGTACTTATGTCGTCAGCCCGTGGCGTCGAATAGGAAGCGCGTGCTTGCCGAGGAATCGACGAGAGGGAAAACTGCGCGTTTCCTATCTTTCGAAGCGGCTGACTGTCCGCGATTTATCTTGAACGCGTCGGCGCCGGCGTTTTCCGCGTGGACGGCTGCGGGGAACGCCAGACAGAAACTGTTGGAGTTGCTGGGCCATACCGAGCGGAAAATTACAAATAGTTGGTGGATTCTGCCGGCCAAGATCCGATACGGAACCGGAAGTGGCAAGAAATCTGGCTACAGGGCGAAACAAAGAAAGGCTGCTGGGCCAGCGGTGCATAGAACGATAAATAATGGAAGCTGGTGCGTCTGTTTCCCTCCCGTAAACATATTCCTCAACGAGAATATCGACGGAGAAAGAATAATTGCCACCGCCTCGAATCATTTCCTCCACCAGTCAACCATCGGCCATTTTCTCGGAGAAATATGGCGAACGCAAATGGAATAAATTTCGGCGGAGGATAGTTGCGTAGATCCACGCTATCAGGAAAGTTGCACGCAATCCCGTGCGTGCATTCATCGGTGGGATGAATAGGTACATAGGTTCAGTGGGAACTGCAAACGGAATCACAAGTCTATACGAGACTATGTTTACGTTCCTCCGTTTTTTAGACCGCCCTGGTCCCGGCGCTCGAAGCCCGTTTACCTTCACGGCTGGATGAATTGACCCACTTCGCTGTGTCGCTGACCACGCACGTGCAGCGAGTCGGCCAGAAACAGGTCAGTAAGGTAAAAGGCCGTGTTATGAGACAGATGCTAGAGAGGGATATGATATTTTCAATGATTTTAAATAATATTAAGAACATAAATGTTGCGAATTTGTGCGTCATTCAATTATTCCGTGTTTTCTGAACTAGAAATAATCGTTATTCTGTAAGTATAACGTTAAAAAATAATTATATGATTGAAAAAGAATATATAAAAAGAATTTTATGTTAAACGATTTTATTAAAAATGCACTAGAAACTAAAAATAAATCTTTCCTTGTACTACAATTTTGATGGTGTTAATATCACTTTAAATAATTCACTCTAAATAAAATCGTGGGGCACCATGTGCAACCAGAATTTGAAGTATCGGTTGGCAAGTGGAACATCATCAACTACAGTTTATCAGTTTTATGTCACACTAGCTGACCCGTTATCCGGTTTCACCCGGGAATTATTTATGATGTTTGAAAAATAAAAAAGCCTAAACCAAAAAAATAAATAGCCTATAATCTAATCTAGGACGTGTATAATGTATATTCAGAATTTCAATGAAATCCGTTCAGCCGTTTAGGCGTGAAAGAAGGACAAACAAACAGACAACGTTTCACTTTTATATATTAGTAAGGATTACAATCTGTATTTCGCAATTAAACAATTTTGTTTCATAAGTTACTTAACATCTTTTAAAATCATTGAAATTTGTTAATATGCTTGAAACAAAGAAGTAAGTGTGTCGGTATTTCAACTCAAATAGCAGCTAATTTTGTACCAACTTAGAGACATGGACACTTCAACATTTTTTTTTTATGTTAAATGCATTGACGCAACATTTATATTCATACACATACAACATTTAGATAGTAATGTTTATAAATATAATTTTATTTAAATTATTACATATATATACATGTATAATATTATTCATTTTTTCTTGTAATGCTTCATAAATGTGGCGATTGAGATAAACACGTGGAGAAAAAACGTGGCAAGGGAAGAGGTTGGTTGTGGGTTAGGTGGAGTCGCGCCAATTCGCTGTCCCACTCGCAAACTGCCCCTCGGCTCTTTCGCCCGGATCCCGGTGGCTCGATCGAAACACACGTCGCGTCGTAGGGTAAGCAGGCCTGTAGATGGACGGGCCCAGTAGATGGACGAATCGTTGGTTAATCGTTAATATTGAAAGAACTAGAGTTTTAATCTATATTATTGTTTTTTTATTTTGTAGAAAAAACGTTTGTTGTTTTACAAAACATTAACATATTTATCGAAAAAAAAATTTTGTATGCGAAAAATGTATTTGTATGTATGATTTTACGCCACCATGCGCGAGTCACTCTTTTATTATTAGCTATTGCTCAGCATCGCGTCCCTTAAAGTTAATAAAAAACGTATTTGGATGTATTGTAAAGAGGTATGCAATAGATGATTGCATTCTAATATTAACAATTTATATATAAACGCGTGAACAAAGAAAAATAAACCGATAGAACTTATAAAAATGACTGTCCATGTACTGATATGGATTTTCTAACCTTGTCGCAGCAGATGGACAGAACGGAATTAAATCCTTTTGAAGCCGTTTTTTTTTAATAAACAAACAGTTTACACATTTACTTGTAGGTATCTTATTTTTCTTTTTTTATTTAGATGGCAAGCATTAAAAAAAGTATACCGTACATCAATATACATGTAATGATCTAAATAGAGCCTTGGATGATATTAGAAAAGGAACTATTAGTGGATATATATTTTTACTTTGTGCCACTAAGAAAATGTTAAAAAGGTTACATATCCAATCCGGGATAATTTCCGAGACAGTTTTCAATGCGGGACATAACAATTCAAATTTGGGACAGTCCCACACGATCCGGGACGTCTGGCCACTTTAGGCTAGACATAACCTCACTTTATTTGCGGCCTGGGCCCATAACCTGTTGCACCGGTTTCTGGTAATGAAGACTCCATACGTTTTTAGTTTTGATGAAATAAACTATATTTTAACAAAAAATAACTTAATCTAGGTACCTACTATAGCTAATAAGTCTTTTACTCGTCTAGCCAGACACCCGTCCATCTATTGGTTCTGAACTGTCCATCTGCTAGCCCTATCGTCCATCTACTTGTGATACGGGCTATGAGTAGAATTTTCATCATTTTATCCTTAAATACATTAATTTTTTTACTTGCAGTTATTTTCTTCTTTAAATTTGTACATTTTTACGTGCAAAGCTTTTGATTTTTTTTTAATACAACAGATATTTCTGAAGAAACACCTTGTTGTAAACTTCGGAATCAGCTAAACTGTCCATTTACTGGCCTGTTTACCCTAGGTAGGTACTTGGATACATATTGCGTGCACGCGCAATGCCTTGCAGACTTTTGTTAATCTCTGAATGCACAAGCTTCTTTAAGCAACTACTTCCGACCCAGCTGCATTCCCGTCGGCGATTCGTTGCAATTCCAATACATCGGAATGAAGTTTAATATTTGAGAAAGAAGCTGGTACACGCAGCGGAGTCGATGAGCTCGATTGCTGTTTGTTCTACCCCGATTGCCAAGAATTTCCTATCACGCTCGGATGGCTTTTGTTTCGCCGCGCCGCCGCCGGAGAAAACTTTATGAGCCAGCAGCCGAGTTTCCGTGCGCAAACTTTCCGAATGATGCCTTTTCCATGCGTGCACGAGGCAACGGGATGCGGTAGGAAGTTGCGACGACCGAATCCACTTGCTTCCGACGTTTCCCTTTTTTTTCCAGTCCCCTCTCCCACCGACTTCAACTTTCCTCGCTTTTACTCGCGTTTGCTGGCGCTTGCGGTGTCTTGGAGGCAGCCTGGAATGCGGCCAAATAAAACGCCTGGCCGAGTAAACGCGGGAACGCGAAAGCACGCGAGAACTCGTTAAACGATTCTGCGAGACGCTAAAAGGACCTGCCGCCGCCAGTAAACAGGGGAAATTACGCTGCTCTGTGGGTATTAGACAGGCAAGCAAACAGGACACAAAGTTTTTGATAGAGTGGAAGAAAAAGATGGGTCGGACTGGAAGCGGCAGAAACGGCTGACAATGAGAAGAAGCTCGAACCGAGCGAGAAATGAACGTGTCAAAGTGGAGTGACGGGATGGGGTGAGCAGCGAGCAGTGAGCGCTGAGCACTGAGCAGGTCTATTTCAAGAAAGGAAATCGTAACAAGTTTGCGCAAGTTTCCGTGCAAGTCGGGGGCGAATCGAGCCACGGCATTTCTCGGTCGGTGAGAAAAGAGTAGGTACGATCAAAAGCATCTCTATACCTATGTATCGAGAGGTGGAATTCCGATCGCAACGTGTCGCAACTGCCGCCAGGCCTCCACGATCCTTCGCGCCGGCCAAAGTTACGACAAGGATTGGCCTTGAGATCGCAAGACAAGACAGCTTGCAGCCTTCAGTTTCTAGGATCGAATCTCGACCTTTCGTTCTTGCACCAGTGGAGGGCAATCGATGTGGATGAATCCTTGGTTAAAAGTTCCCTTTTCCGCGTGGTAATTGCCGGAGGCGCGCGTGCCGTCCCTGTTCCCACGGGACGCTCAGAATTTTCTCGGAATCGCATCCCCGTTTACACACAGAGGGAACTCGAACGATCAGGGCCAATCTTTTCTCTGGATCGTAAAGCAGAATTATTCACCCGCACCCCTACCTATAACCCACTTATACCTCTCGCCCTTTGCCCTCCTTCGCCCCTCCTGCCTCCCCGTGCTCTCTCTCGAGCATGAGCCCCCTTCTTTGCGGCCGTCTCGACCTTCCTTCCGATCGGTTTAGCCGTCACCTCTGTCGATAATGAAATTGGACCTCCCAGCAGAGGTCCTCTCTGCCTTCAGAATTCCGTGGCTTCTCGGCCTGCTCACGGCCGCCCGGAGATTCAAAAACGTGCCACGAATCGCCTTCCACCAATAGTCCAGTGAAATTAGGATTTGTCTTCGGAATAAATCCCAGCAAGCTAAATTTTGGTATGGGCCTTTATTTGGTCGTTTTAAACAATATGTCAAAAGTCCCCATCGATCCGAGTGCCGCTAAAAATTTTACAGAGGGTTGAAAAAAAAAACTGTTTTTCGCGAATATCTCGTTATCTAGCAGTTTTGCGACAAAAATAGGTCTCACACAATTTATAACCTAGGAAATTCTCTACAAAAAAGGTTGTATGAGTTTTTTTCGTAGGAGTAACCATTTTCATGTGTGCCGGGTTACCAAGTTTCAACCCCCATACTTTTGACAAGGGAAGATCCCGAACCCGGAAATTCAGAAAATTATGAAACTCTGTAAATATGTAGCGGAAGTCCTGCTGAGTACAACGCAATTTCGTTTGCTGCCCAAATTCACTCCAGGAGGGTGCAATTGACCCCTGAAAATTTTTTTACTTTGTATTATTACTCGCGAACTGTAGGAGATAGAAAAAAAGTGTTCAGGAAAAAGTTACTTCTCTTAATTAGGACTAACATTTGGTAAATTATAGTTCTTACAGTTCTTACGGTTCGTGAGTTATAACACAAAATCGGAAAATAGCCGGATTTTCAGGGGTCAATTTCACCCCCTTCGAGTGAACAAATTTAAACTTTAATCTTTGGGGATAAGTAGAGGACATATAGGTAGGTATTACTCAATTTTTGTTGCTGCCCAAATTCACTCTAAGAGGGTCAAATTGACCCCTGAAAATCCGTTTTTTTTTAGATTTTGTGTTATAACTCACGCACCGTAAGAACTGTAAGAACTATAATTTACCAAATGTTAGTCCTAATTAAGAGAAGTAACTTTTTCCTGAACACTTTTTTCTATCTCCTATAGTTCGCGAGTAATAATACAAAATAAAAAAATTTTCAGGGCTCAATTGCACCCTCTTGGAGTGAATTTGGGCAGCAAACGAAATTGCGTTGTACTCAGCAGGACTTCCGCTACAAAACTTCCCTTGTCAATAGTATGGGGGTTGAAACTTGGTAACCCGGCACACATGAAAATGGTTACTCCTACGAAAAAAACTCATACAACCTTTTTTGTAGAGAATTTCCTAGGTTATAAATTGTGTGAGACCTATTTTTGTCGCAAAACTGCTAGATAACGAGATATTCGCGAAAAACAGTTATTTTTTTTTTCAACCCTCTGTAAAATTTTTAGCGGCACTCGGATCGATGGGGACTTTTGGCATATTGTTTAAAACGACCAAATAAAGGCCCATACCAAACTTTAGCTCGCTGGGATTTATTCCGAAGATTGGGCAGATTTCCGTCTAATTTCACTGGACTACAAACGCAAACGCCAATCACAGCACTGGGGGGCTCCCGTAATCTCCTACGGATTTAGGCAACTGCTCCCAAACTCCGCGATCATTCAACTTTCTCGTTTCATACCTTCTGTTATCTTTACAACCTTATTTGGCAGGAAGGGGAATAAGATTCCAACGAAATTCGGATCGATCGAGTCGCTCGAAGCAGCGCGACCCCCTCTCAAAGTCGCGGACGCATCGCAACACCGTCTAATTCGCCGACGAAATTTCGAAAACACCGGCATGATCGCACGATGATGGAATGGAAATGAGTCGGCGGTGGACTCGAGGGAGCGGCTGTGCAAGCACGTCGCGTCGCGTCGCGCCGTGTCGGGCAACGGAAAAAGGGGAATCGAGAGGGACAGAGGGAACGAAGGGGAAAAGACATGTCCTGCGGGATTAAAGCAAAGCCCTGCGAAATTGCACGAATGCCACGGAGTTTCAATAAACCCGACCACCGCCGCCGTGGTTAAAGGCGGCTCGTGATGGATATTGATTTTAATCTGAAATAAATCCAGTCTCTTTCGCGTGCTGGTTAACACGGCGCGGCCGCGGCGAGCGGTGGTCAGGGACAGGAGGAGCGGGACATTGGAAGAAGGACCAAACCGTTTTATTCGCTATTCAATACGGTTCCCTCGAATACACTGCCGATTATCGTTTCACGTTTGACAAATCGAGGAAATAGAAGAACGAAAACGGACAAAGAGGAGGAATGGTGCTCGCTGTAGGTAGGTATAGGTACGTACACATAGGTTTACAAAAACAAGTAACCGATCGATCGAAGGGAAGCTTCCATGGAATTTCCGTCGTTGTTGCTAGGATTTTGAAGGAGAGACGACCCTCGAACCACTACTCGCCCTCTAATTGCCCCATTCAACGAAAACTCCACTTTGCGACGTGATCGTCTGTACTGATGGGAATTTCTCTCGTGTTATCGCGCGCAGGTTGCCGCGAGGGATGACGCAACCGAGAGAAAAATCAAATTTCCTTTGGTCGTTATGAAATACCAGGGGAAACGCAATCGCGTCGTCTCGTTCAGATCGGAGAAGCCTGAGCTTCTTCCCGGTGTGATGCCGTACCTCCCCAAAAGCGCGAAACAGAGAAGCAAAGGATAACCTCTGAATGGCAGGTTTGAAATGTGCAGCCTGCGAGCAGCCTTCCAAAAGAAATGAACCAGAGGACGGCCGTACCGTAAAAGCGAAGAATGACTCGCATTAATTTTAATATATTTATATTTCACCCCTCGAAGGCCGTGTTTTTCAATAAAACCCAGCCCGCTTGATTGAAATTAACATGCTAATCGACCCGATACGCCGATAAAACGCAATGCAAATGTTGCAGTCTCCTGGAAATTGCAGGAACTCGTGCAGCTGTAAATTACCTCGTAAGACAGAAAGATAAGGTGATGGTCGAGGATATCTCCACGATTTTCCCCAGCTATCGAATAATCTCATCATCCCTGGGGTGAAAGAATCTTGGCAATGCTGGCTCAGTGCGAACTTGTACCTGTTGGACCGTTGTATATTTTGCAGCGTCCAATTCAAATTTCCACGGCGGAATTTGCCGGTCGTGGGTGGTCGTTTCACGGATTCCTTGTTAAAAAGAGTGTCACGTGCGGCGTGTTTGCAATTCGCGCCACGCGAGTCCTGTTTCCCCTTTCTGGCCGACGCGACGCGACGGTTCATATTTCTGAGCGTGCGTTTATTAAAAAATTTCGCTCACCGGTCACAGACAGCGCGCGAGAGACACCTCTCCCCGTAACTCTGCTAGCCCTTCAAGGTGAATTTCTACCGGGAAAGATGGAATTGACGTAATTTCCGCAGCCACGGTGTTTCGAGGGAACCTTCGCTCGTCGATCGTATCTTTCTGCTCCCGACGCTAAACGTTCACCGTATCTGCATCAAAATCCCATTAATCATACTCTCGCCGTGACGCAACGGTCCGACGCCGACGACGACGTTTTTCTCGGACGAGTCTCGAGCTGTCTGAAATTTTAATCTGTTCCGCGTTCACGGTAGATAGTAGGTACTTATACGTAGTCTATACTATAGGCAAGGAAAGTAGGTATATCCAGCAGAGCAGCCAAAGGATGAGTCCGTTGGTCGTTCTTCGATAGCCTCTCTGTGTTAAACGATATTATTACGGATAACGGTATCGACTTGCATAGATGTTTGTATTAGAGCTGTTACTACCCGACCCGCCGGGTACCCGTGAAATACTCGGGTAGACAAAAATTACCCGTGAGATACCCGGCTACCCGGGTATGCATGAGATACTCGAGTAAATGAGTTAGTTGAGAATTCCGATTTGACAGCCTATAAATTCTTTCGACTATCGATCATTTTCGGCTAACATCACTAATGAACGGAATAAACTTCAAGCAATTAAATGTGATATTGTCTGCGCGTTATGATGATGAAATTATGACTATTGGCGTTTTCGGACGGTCGCACTGGGGCGCACTGAGTGCGAATTTTGGCCAATCGGAGGCGAAAAAGTTCACACTCTTCGTTTCCGATTGGGTAGGGTTCGCACTCGATCCGCCCCAGTGCGACCGTCCGAAAACGCCATATGATACATAAAATGTCTTTTGATCAGAATGTGAAAATTGCGAACTGTCGACGTTCTTTGCACTTACAATAGGGTAGTTTGCCCTATTACAGTGCCTGCCCCTATTAGCTTATGAGTAGAGGAGTCAGTCTTATCTAATCCCAACCAACGCCGTCAGTCGATGCAAAGCAGAACTCGGAAAATCCTAGGAAAATGCACTCGTTCTGGGTTTTCGTTCGCATCGTTAATCGGAGTTTGTCGGAATACCACATTCAATTGCTTGAAGTTCATTACTGATGTTAGCCGAAAATGATCGAAAGTCGAAAGACGATCGGCTGTCAAATCGGAATTCTCAACTATCTCATTTACTCGGGTGTCTCACGGGTATCCGGGTAGTCGGGTAATTTTTGTCTACCCGGGAATCTCACGGGTACCCGGGTAATTTTGTCTACCCGTGGGTCTCATCGCGTACCCGGGTACCCGGGTGAAAAGAATAGCTCTAGTTTGTATTCGGTGCTATTCGATGCGAACTCACCGATGGATGGCGGCAGAGTTGAGCGGAGGTGCGACTATCAAGGGTGATAAAACAAACTCCCAGGTTCACACGGCTTAATTCCATCGAGACGACTCGGCAATTTTACCGGTCATCCGATGGAAAACGTCGGTGCAGACGTTTAAGGTCGCTTAGCGCCAATGCACAATGGAGCGTTTATACGGGTGGTGCTCGATCGACGAGATACGCCGTGACACACTGCCAGCAGCAGCAGCAGCACCAGCACGTTCTTGTTACTTGTGGCCGCGCAACTCCTCCTTCCGTCGTCGTCGTAGTTTCAGCCCGGCAACTTAGTTCCCTTCGCTGCTGCTGTTGCCGTAGTTACTAATTATTCTTGGAACGCTCGCGCCAGCAGCTACGCAACGAAGTACATAGCCCGAAATCAGTCCAGTCCGACCCAGTCACGCTAGAGCTCCGACAAACGACCAGCCGGACAGCCAGACAACCTGCATTTCTATGGCCCTCCTATCTGCTTTTAAGCTCACTCCGATCCACCATATCTTTCTCAAAAATCCTTCTCGTCAATTTGCACGGACGTGCTTTCAAATTGCCCTGGCTTACAATTCTGTCCATCCATTTACCATTCCCAGGACTCTCGTCCGTTCATCCGACCAACTTGCCAGAGTTTCCGGCATCGTCAAAACAATTTCTGCCCGTCGAGTTATTAGACTTGGTCGTTGTTAGGTACGTTGGTAATTATTGTTGGAAAGGCGGTGGCCGCGGGCCGAGAACAGTTGCTCGGTGTTAGCTACGTAGCAAGATGGAAGGAAGAGAGGTCGAAGGCGAGCGAGAGGAGAAGGAGGAGAAGGATCTAGACAAAGTAGCTTCTCGCGGGCTTCCTTCCTATTATCTGTGCTTGGCGGTCCGCTCAGCCAGCATGCATACAAAGCAGTATTTATAGCCAGCATAGCGGCGCACGGCCCGGAGGGTCGAGTTCAACAAATATTCATCCCCCAGAGTCGAAACACGATCGTTCCGGTTGCTAGGTCTCGGCCTCGGCGCACAGTGGTCGGAATAGGGGTAGTAGGGGACATTCGGCCCAAAAATGAATTTTCTCCTATCGATATCTACTGAATGCATGCTACTTCCTAAATGTCCATCAGTCCCGAAACTGAAAATATTAATAAAATTTACTAAAAACTGTAATTGGGACGAACACTTAAAGTTGGACATTTTAAGGCAGGATACCACCTTTGACTGCGATTTTGGAGGCGTTTTTCATGAATTTTTTTTGCATACAAAGAATGCGCAGAAACAAAATCGGTTTCGGTCATTCATTAATGTAACTTTAATCTGTAATTACACATTTTTTGAAACTGAAAAAGTAAAAAATAATCTCTTGTAGGTGGCGCCAAAATACACTCCTTTGGAGAAACATCGTTAGACGGCGTGTCAAATTCCGCTCTGTACGTGGCTCTTAGAAAAGAAACCAAAGAATGTCCCTATTAACAACAATATTGTTCAATGCTGTACGTAGGGATTTTACGAAATTTCGATTTTTAAGAAAATGGCGGCCATTTTAACGAAAAGGTCAATTTTTTAGGGTAAAAAAGTTTAAAAAAATTTATAAAATTGCGCACCAAAAGAAAAATAACAACGCTACAGCAAAAGTCCTACGTACATCGTTAGATTACACCAATCGGAAGAATTGTGCAAAGTTTCAAGTCAATCCGATGAAAATTGTAGGAGTAATCTGACACGCTGATTTGGAAAACATCGTTTCGAGAAAAACGCGTTTAAAGTTTTATATAGATTTATATATCTGCTCCAATCCGGTTTTTACACAAGAAAAAGGTTCCGGCCACCTTTCTAATGAATGAATTTCGATTCTATACACTTGAAAGAGTACTTTGGGAACAAAAAAAGATTTCAATTTTTTTTAAGTGCAAAGGTGGTATCCTGCCTTAAGGATAGCATTTTTCACCAGAAAAAACTGCTTCCTTCTTAGAGATGCCCCGACGACCCTGTTTAATATTTTCTCTCCGTTATTTTTTTCTAGAATGAAGAGTTAACTAAAAATCACTGTTCATAATGTATTAAAAATGTAATGCTCAATGAAATAAAGAAAATTGTCAAAGTTCATTACAGTTGACAAGGAATATCTTTCAAGATCCATCGAGTTCCACGTTCTAACCAAGAGGAATGGAATATTTTCAGCACACCTCCTTCTACAGAATCAGGCAAAAATCATTTCCTCCTTCAGCCCACTCTTCAAATTATTAATGTTTAGGACTGTCAGCGTCACGTCATTTTATGTATATACGTTCGTATCCATCGTATTATTATTGTATTACAATGGCTTTTTACAAATGTTTATGTATATATTGGGCTTCTAGTCCGTTGAATAAATTAATAATAAATAAATAATAATGTTTAAATAAACTGTAGATTTCGTCACAATTTCTAATAGTACTATTTGACTTTTCCTTGTAACTCGGAAACGAATAGTTTCCCCAACATACGATATAAATCACTTAAAGAGCATTAAATAAACTAGTACATAAACAGTTTTCAATTTTTTTATAAGAATTAAGTTGAAAAAATTGAAAAAAGTAAAAATAAACGTACAATATAATCAATTATAAATCATTAGAAAGGGATAATTTTTACCATACTGGTTTTTGCGCAAATTTCATTCCGATATTTTTTCTAGTGTAAAAGTTATACACGAATAGGGTGACTGTACCTAATATCGCCAGGCAAAAGTTAAATCGCTGTTGATTGAATAATAATTGATATTTTGCCATGCAGTTCGTTTCAAAGTAAAGAGAAATTATTCATCTTTCATGTAGCATATGTTAGAATCGTTGAAACCTACAAATTGTTAATTAGGACTCAAAAAACGTAAGACATGCAAAAATCGGGTCCTGAAAAAAATGTACCTAATATCGCCTACTCAAGAAATATTGATTAATTCATGTATATATGAGTTTTTAAAGTCATTTTCACATGTGCTTTTATTATTTCTTGCTCTATAAATATCTTTTTATCCATCTTTGATTTCATTTTTATTAGAATAATATAGAAATTTGAAAATATAGATTTTTAAAATATTTTATTTTTTACGTTCCGATGTACATATTGGACAAATAAATTTTATTTCGGTTGTTCCGCACATTTCGTGACCTCACCTGTAACAAGCATTACATCGAAACCATTGTTCTCCCGTAGGCGGTATTGAGAACACGCATACTGCTAAAAGAAAAACGCTTTTTTCATTACGAAAAATATTTGAATCGATTTCATTTCTTCAGTACATCATTAATTAGTTATTTCTAGTAGATATTCTTGCATTCACAGATTTATTAGACTTACCTTCTCCGAATGTGACGTAAAATTGTGATAGTCCAATAAATTTTTACACTATTAAGATTCTCTAAAATCCTTCCCTTTCTGTAATTGTTGATCACATGATGCTGTAATTATAGTATGTCTTCCTACATATGTTTAGGTACAAATTCAGTGCATTACCGATAAATTTTAGAGCTTACTTTAAGAGATATAGCGAGTGGCGATATTAGGAACACTGGCGATATTCGGTACAGTCACCCTAATGTCCCCTACTACCCCTATTCCGACCCTAGTCACAGTATCTATGCGGCGTCGCCGTCGCCACCACCGTCGATGCCCCTTTCGCCCACCGAGTAAAGTATCGTCGCGGTCTTTTCGTCAGTTGAATACAGACGACCTAAATAGAATAGAATCCAGACTTGCCTATCTTTCATCAACGCGTTCTCTCACCAATACCTACCTTTCAGCGCGGAGCGATCGATGTGTGTTATCTCGCAAACTACAATAATTTAACCCCAGCCGCGGTGAGCTACGTAGGTAACCGTTTCCAGTGAATCACCATCCCCGGTTCGCCCTTTCGTTAAACGTCACAGAGAGTCGTAAATAGAAACCATAGACGTATAACGGTTGAATTTTATTCAGGCCGGGATGCTGGAAATGGAGTTTCGTCGGATTCGTGGCATTGCCGTGCAGCGTACTGGAACTATCTATCGGCCATAGTTGCGCGTAAATGTCGCCATACGCGGCGGAGTTATAAAACGATCGTTACACCGCGTCATGTCCCCGCGTTGCGTTTCCAAAGGCGTTCGTTCGATTCCACGCATCGCAAAACGATAACCGATGTAACGCGACGTTGTAACGATCGCGCAAAGTAGATACCTATGTAAAGACTAACGTCTCTGCTGCGCCATCTAAAACCAAGGAAGTAAAACCCAACGACATATCCAAGTGTACTTCCACCCGTTCGAGAAATACCCGTACGCCCTACTCCTTCCTCTTCTGCCTTCTCCCTTGGATCTTTCGCGCTCGTGTAACGCCAAAACCATTTCATTCGAGTTTCGAAATCTCCTAAGTACTCTCACGATCTCCGCTGCCACTGTAACAAGTGCTGGCGCGAGTTGTTCGTAGAGAACGAAACGTAAGAGAGAATATCCGTTGAATGGATGGAGATCAAAGTTACCGCGATCACCGACAAGTGATCGGAACTTACTAATCGAACGTCGGAGCCTCTAGCCGAATCGGGATTATACTCGGTTCCAGGAAGATGACAAGCGAGCCGCTCGCGTTACCTCTTGCTCGCGGATACGCGTCTTAACGTATCCATAACTTTCGTGGAAACGATCGAGGACGTGGAGGAAAGTTTAGGCACCGCGGCCTGGCTGTAAGGCCGAAGCCATCTTGCGCGACGAGCGTAAAAACTTTGCAAACTTAGTCCGTGGATTCATTATCGTTGAAGACGCCTCACGCCCCTTTAGTATCGAGCATGCAACCCAATCCAATAATGTAATACACGTACCTGTTGGGATTGGATTAGGGCTCTTACTTTTCGCGGGTTTCCGGTTACCCGGGTACCCGGTGAACCGGATCCTACCCGGTTACCCGGGTGCTACCCGGGTTTGCGGGTAATACGGTTACGATTACCCGATACTCGTGTTATACGGGTAATCGACGAAATACCGGTTATTGCAGTGGATCGTAACAAACCTCTTATTATACCTTTTTGTTTCATGAATATTGTTAGTTATAAATTATTAGTAATATTGCAAGTTGCTTCTGCGCTGTCATCCTCAGTTTTTGAGAAATTCGATTTTGAAAAAGACTGCACATTTGCGCAAACAGTAATGAATAACTATTACTGTCTCGACACAAAAGATGTTCAACGTTGAAAATTTTCATTTTTTTTTTTCAAAATCGAATTTCTCAAAAACTGAGGGTGATGGCGTCAAACGGTTTGCGGATTCGTTTTCAACGCTCCAAAACATGTAAGAAACGGCTATTAAATGTTACAAGTCCAGATGGCTGTCGAACTGTGTTACCCGTATCATACGGGTATCGAGTACCCGTAACCGTATTACCCGCAGACCCGGGTAGCGCCCGGGTACCCGGGTATCACCCGGTTAACCGAGTACCCGGGTCACCGGGTATCAAGAGCCCTAGATTGGATCCTACGAGCTGCTCTCTGTATTTCTCAAATTCGGGTTTGTACTTGTAAAGCATCACGAGAATACCGTTGGCGTCGCGTCGCTTATTGGCCCGCTGTGTCGCCTTTGGACGGTTGCACAGCGGAAGCAAAGGTATCGACCCCCCAACGTTGAGGCGAATTATTTAATCCAAGTTCTCGCGGAACTGTTCCGCGACAGCACCATCGATCTAATGTAACTAGTCCCGATGGCACTTTTTCCGCGGCAAACGTAGCCCGATAACTTTTCAAATTACACCGTTATAAAGTAACGCTGTTACGGAATGCAGGCTGAAGGTAGGGGAGAAATTGTAGCGAGAGAAACAATATCCGGGGAAATGGGAAAAAATACGGTCAAAGTGACTTTCACCTGGGCCGCTGGCTTGGTTATCATATTTCACCGCCGCGGCGGTCGACGTAAATCCGCGTAATTTAAATTTTAAAGTGCAAAACAGTTACGCCGGTGTTTTATTTCGCCTCCCGTCTCCCGCTCGCCCACCCTCTTCCGTCCCAGTTTCATTTACCGATTTCTCGCACACGGGGCAAGGTAATAAGGTATATGTAGACGGTCAGACGGCGCACTGCACACCGAACGAAACAACGGACACTACCGGCAGAGGAGCAAGCAGCAGAGCAAGATGCGCAGAAACCACGGATGACAAAGCAAGAGGTAGCCGCGGAGGAAAGGTATCGAGGAGATAAAGTTGAAGGGAAAGAACGAGGAGACGGTGGGGGAACTACTCGCTACGTAAATTCCAACTTGCAATCTTCTTAGCGATGCAGTAGCTCGGTTTCGAAGCCGCCTCTAGCTTCTTCCGCTTTGCATCGGCTGATTTTACCAGAGTGTTTGCCGCTTTGCATGGCATCCCCGAGGCACCGAAGGTTGGACGGATCGCGGATCGCGGGCCGGTTACTCGTCCTCTACTCTTCAGCGGAATTTATCGCTCCTGCTGCGGCAAGTGAGCTTCTCCTCGAGATTTTTTTCAGACCGGTCCCGAAAGCAGACCGGAATACCAGCTGCTGGCGATCTATTTAGGGAGTTTACCGTGATCCGAGATAGATATCAAAGTCTCGCGCGGCACGATAAAACTCTCGCGTTGGACACTGACCAAGATCAGCGCGGATTTAGGTAGGCACTCGATACCGAGGAAAGCAGCTGATCCCCGTTCAAATGTTTGCAAGATTCGCGACCAGGATGGAACTTACCTCTCTGGAATAACCCCGCGTTGGAAGCACATAGGGTAAATCCGGGAGACGCGGTCGGGCCGGAGAGTTGGTCGTGTCGCTATATTTCAGAGTCTATACGTAAAAATGCATTAAAGTGCAGACCGATTACTTCTCTAGAAGCCAAATAGTTGAATGAATAGCGTTATTTCGCTTCCTTCTGGGGTTTTCTGGATTTATAGGCTATAAAAGGTAAATTGATGTTACATTTAACGTCTTTTGTCAAACAGCGGTTGTACGGAATCGTATTTAAAATATACTTCTAAGTTTATTTTCCTTTAATGTTTGGAATAATAAGATAGTAGAGACATTGAGGGACAATGCAGCCAAAGTATTTGGCCGTATTAACTCTTCTTCTCAAAGCTAACGAGAAGATCATGTCTCGCTGCAGAAAGGTGAGATGGTCGAGTTATGATTTTTTATTATTTTTTATTTTTTATTATTATTTTATTATTATTTTTGTTTATTTAGTTTATTTATTCACTTTTGTATTCATTTGCCTTGCTAATCGCCAGTAGGTAATTCACTTTTTCTTTGATGTGTTCTTTACTTGTTTAGCGTAAACAAATTAAATATGAATGAATCCGTAGTTGTATTCACTCGTAAATAATTTTGCTTTATCCTTTGTTAATTTTCCATGAATAATTATGTGAGTGGTCTCTGCCAACGACGAAAACCATTTCTCCCGGCACCTCGGGAGAGGTGGTCAGATGTGATGACTTCAGTTTGCAACCCGATTTACAGTAAATATTGTCTTAAAGCAAATATCGACCAGTTTTTCTGAATCGGCATAAAATTCTGAACATATTAGGTTGGTTCTGATAAAATAAGTAATATCTATATTAGTTTTAATAGCCATTTTATATTAGGTCGACCGCGTGTCCCGGATTTACCCTATCCATGCGCGTATCCATGCCTCTGTCTGCAATTAAAGGAACTCTTTAGTCTGCCGCTGGACTGGTTAGTTACCTTGGCCCTTGAAAGTCAACATACGGCAAGCAAGGAATTAGAGGACTTACGGCGGAGATCTGGCAATGCTACCGTCCAGCTGTCCAAGTATCCCACTTTACGACCAGCTGCTCCGCGCTATCGCCTGGTAAGAGCAGGGGAAATGTGTCCAAAACGATCCCTCTGGGTAAAATCATTCCTGGCTGTTCTGCGGCTATTAGTGATGCTATTTATTAATATCGATGTAAAAAAGTTCAGCCTGTACGTCGTCAAGTGTAGTGATCCTCTAGGCAGTGATCGGACAAACCGCAGCCATTTTGGGGCAAAACCGGAAATAACATAACCTAAACATTCATTAAATCGTCTGCTTTCCAAGCTGCTTGTTTATCTATCTCTTTCTATTCGTATTTCTGTCTTTTTCTTTCTTACAGTTTCTTTCTCTGTCTACTTCCGCTTTAGACACAAATCGCAGCAACCAATCAGCGACGATATGCGTTTGTCCGATCACTGCCTAGAGGATCACTAGTCAAGTGTCGCACGAAGTGCCATCAACAGACGCGGTCGCGTCTGTAAGCTAATTCCCCTTCCCCCTCTACCCCTAGGCACACTGAGCGACCATGTCTCTATACACGAAAGATAGCGAAATTGACAGGTCGTCGGAGCTATTTTAGCCTTATTATCTTATTTTATGACATAGTCCCGGTGTTTTTACACGATTAAGCGAATCATTTATTTTTTTTCGAACCCATATGTCGTTTTACTTAATGTATCAAGCTATTTGTCTAAAAGATATAAGATTTATTCTGAATTAATAGTTATCAAAATGATACTTTTTTGAGTAAGACGTTTCGTGACGTCACGTTGTTCTCCTCCACTTGGCGCCAGTAGGTGTCGCCTCGAAAGCATAATTTATAAATGTCACTTGGCTGTCATTCAATCATAACCTGCTAGTTGTTAACATTTTTGAAATGTCACGATGGTAAAGACATTGAGCTATAAGAATACCTGGAGAGAGAACAGCAATGGGAAGAAGTAGAGGCGACAGCGGTCAGAGAAAAATAGAAGATTACGGGTGAACCTATCCTTCTTCTTCCTATTATCCCTCTCACTCTGTACCATAGACATATATAGACGGAGCGTGTCTGAGGGGGGTTGTAAGATTCGCGGTAAGGGGACTGTCATACAGGCAAATCGGGTAACTCCGTTCCTCCTCGGGGCTATTCGGAAATTCAATGACGTTATATATATCTATGAGGGATACTTAGTCGAAAAGGTTAGGTATACTTATACATAATTCAAAATTTCGTATATCATGTAGGTTATATATATAACAAAATTAGTAAATAGAATGAAGCTTTTTTTAAATAAAATCGTACTTATAGATATATGCAATAATATTTATATTTTTAAAGATTTTGTAAGCTTAAAAGTTCATAAACAAAATTAATATGCATAAATAATTATATAGTATAATAGATATATATCGCTCATTTGCTGCGACATAACTGATGAAAAAAAAAATATTTTTATTATAAACATATTATCTATTCGATAATCAAGCAACACATTTGAATTTCTAAGATTATATATATAATATATAAATTGTTGGTTATGTATGTATATTTATTTATTTACATGTGAAATCGAATACTATCATTATTTATATTTTCTTTCTCCAACTGTTCGCAGTTTTTATTTTTCCTGCGATTTGCACAACCGCTTACTACGCAATAAGTCATTATTACACTCAATTAATATATGATTATATACAACGACCACTACGATGCTTTAGAACAGTAATAGTTGAGCAACAGTGGTTATGTTTCGAACATAGCCATTAATGCCGAACCGACAAGAACCGAATACATCCGAACCTAGCTACCGAATTGCCTGTATGGTTTCTGCCTTTTCCCCTCCGATCTTACAGTCCCCTCGCCTACAGTCCTCTCTTCTGCTCCGTCTATATAAGTCTATGCTCTGTACTATCATGTATATAGTAAATGTGCTATGTTCATTGAGCACATTCCCTCTTTTACTCTGACCGGCCGCCATTGCTCTGTTCCCTCTCCAGGTATTCTTATAGCTCAATGGGTAAATAATATTTACGGAACTCGGGATACGACTAGCGACCCGAACTCTGCGTCGTTTTGTCTTTTTCGTAAAACCGCGAGTGACTGATTTCAAGTCGTTTGGATTTGTGGTAATGGGTAATATTTTTATTGATTATTGCTGATTGGGTACAATTTTCACCTCCACGGGGTTCTTTCCGTCAACCTTTTCCAGAAATCTTATAATGTCCCTCCTCTGCCCTACCCCCCTCAAATACATGAAAAAGTCGAGGACAAAAAACAGTATTATTTGTACTTCTAAGTTAGATTTAGCTGTATGTATGAGCACTTAGTAATTTATATGAAAAAAGTGATGAAATCCTCTCCCCCCCCCCCCCACCCATAAACATGACTCATGTATGAAAGAAGCTAATTCCCTTTAATTCACGAAAAAAGTTCACATGCAAAGATTGTGAAATCAACTTTGCTAATTCCAATTGTATTCTCGTTCTCCGCTCGAACACTGATTCCTCTGTCACTTTTTATACTTGACATTCCTTTATTGGCCACCAATCAATTCAGTGCTCAGATTTTCAGCTTCGGTTTTAAGGAATTAGCGGGCGTTGTATAAGAAAAAGCTATGAAGTCGACTGAAAAAAAAATGTTTCATATTCTCCGCATCTCTCTTACAGCGTATTCGGACGGTCGCAATGGTGCGCGCTGGGTGCGAATTTTCACCAATTGGAAGCGAAAAAGTTCGCATTCAGTGCGCACCATTGCGACCGTCCGAATACGCTGTAAGAGAGATGCGGAGAATATGAAACATTTTTTTTTCAGTCGACTTCATAGCTTTTTCTTATACAACGCCCGCTAATTCCTTAAAACCGAAGCTGAAAATCTGAGCACTGAATTGATTGGTGGCCAATAAAGGAATGTCAAGTATAAAAAGTGACAGAGGAATCAGTGTTCGAGCGGAGAACGAGAATACAATTGGAATTAGCAAAGTTGATTTCACAATCTTTGCATGTGAACTTTTTTCGTGAATTAAAGGGAATTAGCTTCTTTCATACATTAGTCATGTTTAGGGGGGGGGGGGGAGGAGTCTAAATATCAGGGCTGTGTGTGTTATAAACAAGAAAAAAATCAAAATTACTGCCTTTTATCTAAGGTAAGGTATTTTTCAATGTTGTGTAACTTTTGTCATAAACGGCTTAGTGCGACAGCTGTTTTTTTTCTCGCGAATTTAATGACAATTCAACAATAATTTAATGTATGTTCCGTTGCCGAATGTAATAATTTGACGTTAGATTCAACCACTGAATGTGAGTTGGATGTTTGGGGTGATATGATCCGTCTCTAGTACGGTAAAATGATCCCAGGAATCTTAGGGGGTGCGTGAAAAAATTCGAGTCTGCGAAGCTGATCTCATTTACTTATGTTCGTTAGTTGATTTTAAGTATTTTATACACATAGGTGTACAAAATGATCCATTAGTATGCCTTCAGAAAAATGCGAATAAAAAATATAATTGATCAGGTAGCTAAATTTGATCTAACCCAATAATAGGATAGATAAACTAACTTACAAAAACTACTTTACTTTTAATTGAACAATAATATGAATTACGCCGTAAGGGAATCGTTTTAGACACCTTTCCCCTAATCTTGGAACAACGAGGCTAGGAGGCAATCTTAGCCTAATATGTGTTCCCAAAATTCACCTGTACCTGCCGGAAGGTGGTGAATTTATATTAACCAATAACTCGGCCCAAATGCCCCCGTTCTAGCGATAGGTACGTCGCGCGGCGCCACTGTACCCAATTACATACCCTGCCGCCCCTTTTATACATATTCTTCTTACCTGCCGCCCTGGCTGCTCGATCTTATCCGCAGAGAGAATCATAAATAAACAGAAACGTCGCGCCGAGGGAGAGGTTTAAGAGCAGAGCGGCTCGGAAAGAGGATCAAAGAGGAAGTAGCGCTCCGGTTCCCAAGCGACACGATTTGAATGCAAGGGCAACGGGAGGGCCGCGGCGATACCTAAGTAAGTACTTACGTGTATGGAAGTCGGTGCACCCGAGTAAACCGAGCGAACCTAACTATGTATAAACGGGAGGGCTAGCTGCTGAACTTGCAACGCATAGACTGGTCCCGCCACGTCTTGCCACGTCTCTCCACGTCTCGCCACGTCTGGCCACGTGCCACAAATGGAACAGCTTGCAAGTTGATCAGGTGTAGCTCGAGGGAAATAGAGACGCGAATCCATTGCACCGCGGCCCGGTATTGACATCGCTTGGAGCTTCCTGTTGCAAGCCGCGTCTAATGCTAGGTATTCCAGCATCGAGGATGGATAGGTATCTTCGTCAGAGTCAGAAGGGACACCGGTACAAGATTAGATAATGCGAGGATGTTGGCTGATCTCGGCTAAGTAAACGCTTTAACTTTTACCCGACGATCACCACAACTCAACTCAACCAGGGACTCCTACCGGTACGTAAAATACCGGTATTATACCGGTATTTTTCGGTTGTATCTTCGTCTGAGACTTAATACCGGTATAACGCTCATACCGGTATTTCGCCAATACAGTTATACCGAAACCGATATCATACCGAAATAGATAAATACCGAAAACAAAAGGTTACCGGTAACCGAAATAAATACCGGTATTTTTTCGGTATTCTTTTCAGTAACATGGTAGGTTTCGGTGTTCACCGAGAAGAATACCGAAAAAATACCGGTATTTATTTCGGTTACCGGTAACCTTTTGTTTTCGGTATTTATCTTTTTCGGTATGATATCGGTTTCGGTATTTATCTGTTTCGGTATGATATCGGTTTCGGTATAGCTGTATTGGCGAAATACCGGTATGAGCATTATACCGGTATTAAGTCCCTGAACTCAACTCAACTTTCCCATGTTCCGAGCAAAGAAATGCACGATCGAACAACAGGACAGGCCCGATGGTTACCCGTAACCCATAATCCAGAGAAGGGCTGGTTCTCTCGCGCCGCGGCATCCCTCTTGCTCGTCCTCGCCGCTTCTTATCGCGCTAACCGGTTTTTCCGATGTATCGACGCGCGTCAGCCCGTTCTTTCGTTCACGGTCGATCGACGTGCTTTTTCCAGGCATCCCGGGCAGAGAAATTTATCGCCGAGCTGAAGGGGAACTCGACGTCTCCGTATCTCGCGGCAGCGAAGCATTAACCTCGAAGGCGCGGCGCGGCGCGGCGCCTCGCGACGCCTTTTCCCGCGTCCTGCTCTGCACCGGAAGTTACCGAGTACATACGTAGGTACACAAAAGCGGGTGTCGGGCTGGCGCGAACGCCGCAGTCGCCGCAGTTGCCAATTAGGTTTGCCCTGCTGGATAATTGGATGACTGGATTCGAGATCGTGTATCTCGCATCGATAGACCGACTAAAACGAGGCCGTCGATACGGTTGCCCATGGCGACTACCATCCGAATCGCGTACTACATTTTCCTCGCGGAAACACCAGCTGCCGACATCTTTCAAACGCCTTTCGGCTCTTACATTTGATAGTAGGCTAAGCTCGTCCATTCATCTCTATTCTTTTGGTCCCTCGGTCCCATAAATTTCCACGTATTTAATGTGGACATGTACCTACGCATTGCGACAGGCATTCAGCGGAAAACTACACAGCTCGCAAGCTGCTGGTGAAAGCGAATCGCTCGCCGCGTGCCGTGTGCGAGAGGAACGGTAGATACTTGGAAGGTTCGACGAGGACAAAGCCCTCCCCTTCGAGGATGCTCTCCGAGTGTTCCACTATTCGCAAAGAAACCCGGCGAAAGCGATGGATGAGATTTTCTTTGAAACCGCCGAGAGTCCATTTCAAGGCAACTCGAGGAAGAGTCTTCGCTTTAAAGTCTTTCTCGAGTGGTTGTCCGTCAGTCCGTGCTCGAATCTCGCCTGCTATCCTCCAAAACCGTTTAAAACCGATCCCTATTGCCCGCCATAGCTTCCTCTTCCGGTTACGCTGGCTCGCCCGGCCGCCATCAGATCAATTTCCAACGAATCGAAAAGCATGGTACCTACTATTTGATGGGAAGTCGCTATGTACGGAACAGGTTCGTTTGCCCTGTCCATTGAACGTGGCGTTGCAAACTGATTGCAATTAAACGAGCATACGAAAACGGAAATAGAGGAGAGGGAAAAGCTGGGACGATAACCCGGCTGCGGCGAAACAATAGTTGCTCTCGACCGAGGCATTCGATCGAGGAGGGAATGCTTCTCGGCGAATTTCAAAGAGAAAGGCCAGGATAAATGGAAAACTACCGGTTTTCCTGATACTCGCGTGATTCGGCGTGGCAGTCGCAGCCGTCAGGGCGCCGCGACGCTACGGGACGCGCCGGCCAATTAATTTTACCTAGCCTGAATCGAGTACCTTTTGTTCCCGATGGAAGCGGGCCACTGTCGCGCGCCAATTCGTCCCGATTTCCCGGATTGCCTCCATCGACCCGCCGTACTCTCATTGCGGTCATTGCGGAGCAAACGTTCGGCAGAACTTACGGTCGGTACGCGACTAATTAATTAATTCATGGTCTATCAAAGCGGAGACGCGCGAAACCAATGGGCAGCGGTATTGATACGCGGCACGCGGCACGTGGCACAGGCGGGGGAGTGCAGTAAACTTTGATGCGTGGCCGCAGAGGCCCGATTTAGTCGCGGTCAACGATACCATAAATAGGGATGGGATCAAGTTCAATATATAAGGTAAATGTCCCAGTCCTTAAACATGGCCCAATAATTAAAAATTGAGAAGAAATTTTATTAATAATAATAGTTTTACTAATTTGCAACGTTTAAACTGTTCGAAATATAATTGCAAAATGTATTAGCTTTATATAGATACAATTATAAGCTTACATAACTGAATAGTTATATCATACAAAAATATTATTGTACAGTAAAGCTTCAACAGTTTCAATCTCGCTTCTTACCTAATGGGCTCAAGCAAGCGAGAGACTATTTTTGTTAAGGTTGTAATTAATTATTATTTTATAATTTTTGAAATTATACAGTTGTTTTGGATTAATTATACATTGAAGAATTTAAAATTAATTGGATCTTTTAATAATTTTTTGTTTTTAATATTGAAATTGTTGCGTTTATCCACTAGTACACGGTAACATGACACGTACCAATCATTAAACGTGTGTTCAATGGTTGTTTAACCGTGGTGTTACAGACGTCAGTGTTCAGTAGTTATAAAATTATAAATATTTATTGTACCAAAGTAAGTATTTTTTGTATCCTATATATTTACGTTAATAATAACTAGACAAAAATATAATACTGTTTAAGAATTATTAGGATAATTAATCTTATACTCGTTATAATATTAACATAACCTAAACTTTTATAATATACTTTTAATCATTTTTTAACTTTTTCAGACACAAAGTCATGCCGAAGGTAAAAAAGATAAAGAAGAAGAACTACAGTCAGTTGATTTCTTTTCATTAACTGATAGAAATAATTAAATTAAATACATATTCAATAATTGGGACACTGTTAATTAATGACTGGGACACGCTATGAATTTTATTTAATTACTGGGCCATATGAACAGTTTCATGTTTTAATTAATTTAAAACTTTTGCTTTAACAAATGTAGATTCTTGTTACGTTATGTGAAAGTAGAAATTTTACGCTTTCGAATGATTATATTTAGTTATAATTTTATACTATTTAAATATAAAAAAAATTGCAATCATCTCAACTGCTTCCTTAACTGTTTCGCCATTGGGACATTTACCTTACTCACGAAACTAAGTCGAATACAATACAAAAAGTTCACTTCATGGGATTGGATTTCTATTCATAAAAAATGATGTTCAATTGCATGTACTTGTAAAGTACTCAGATCATAGAAGCTACTTTCGAATCCTTGAATGAGTATTTATAGGATTCGAATATGTACTTACAAGTAGGGGAGACCGGGGCTAGTTGACTAACGAGGTTAGTTGACTAATTCCCTTTAATTCTTGTATTATGGAATAAATTATGCCGCGATTCGCAATATTGGAGCATATGAATGACCAGCTTGCCACTTAATGTGTCGCCGTGACAAAAACTTGCGTGTTCTGTCAGTGAGAATGAAAAATCTAAAAAGGTCGGCTGGAAGTAAATATTTTCGTTTCGACTATTTATGAATTTTTGTCCACTAAGTACTGCTTGATGTTATTTCATGAATATTTTGTGGAAACGTGATACCTCGACTATAATTTACGGTATTTTATTTTATCCGGTGCGTGGAGGTTTTGTACGTACGACCCTTAACATGTTAACAATGTCGGACGGGGTTACTTGACTAAGCATAGGAATACTACTAATAATTGCATTTTTTATGCTCAAGATGCAGTCGAGGCAAAGAGTTTAGCTGCTCAAGTCCACTTCCCCCACCAAAAATCCTTCCAAACTCACCCCTACCAGTTTTACACCCTATCCTCCCTTCAAACTCTCAAGCGTTCCAAATAGACCATAACAAACCAGTAAAAAATAATTACAGTATCTTAGACCATGATAAATAATAAAAAAAAATAACACTGGAGGAGTGAAAAAAAAATATAAAAATTTATTGGTCGTAGTATACATATGTACGCGTTTCGTATACTATATTGGTGGAATTGGCAGGGTTTATATAAGTTTTTCACATTATATTGATGTACTGTGACAGCGTATATATACACCTTTTGCATGCAAAGGGTTAAAACTGAAAAGTAAATGTCAAGTCAACTGACCCCATCATATTTGTCAACTAACCCCGTAGCCGGGGTCTGTTGACTTATTCGTCTCACTACTCTAAATACAATAAAAACTACAACCTAGACTCAATTTAAACGATTTTCAAAATTATGCCTGTATACCTAATGAAATTTGGAAACTTTTGGTATGCAGTGAGTCAACAAAATACTAATGGTCTATTTATAAAAATTAGAAATGTAAAAAATTAGTCAACTAGCCCCGGTCTCCCCTACTTTGTCATTTGAAAGAATCGAATCTTGTAAAAGTAGTAATCGAACCCTGAAAATGTACATAAACTGTAAAAATTGAAGGAAGTCATACCAGTGCCACAATTTCAAATATTACTATATTGGTTATTATTATATATTGGTCTGTAAATATTGTTCCTCAATACTTACAATTGTTAAGAGTATTTTGTGTATTTGCCAAATAAATTAATTGTTAATGATAATAAAGAAAACTAAATGTAATGTGGAATACTTGTACATAGGTAATTTTCACCGAAAACAAATCACGCACTTGTACCGAATAGAAAACTCCTGCTTACAGTAGGTAATCATAAAGGGTTCTACGAATCTATAAATGGTCAGGGTTCGATTATACTTGCAAGTACCGCTGACGTTTCTCAAAGTTCTTATAGAGAGTTCAAACCTTTCTCGTCAAGGTTCGAGTCTACTTGAAAGTATACAGTCGGATTCGAACCTACTTCCAATATACTTGATCCCATCACTAACCATAAAGTAATTACAAAGTTTATAACGCAAGAATCTTGCCCGATTTCCAAGCGCAGCTGAGGGAGTGAAATGAATCGCACCATTCGTCGGTTTATTTCAATTTTATTATAAAATATAATAATAGGTAACATTTACGCCATGTCGAATGTTTACGTCCTATACGTATATGTATAATATGTACAGTCGGTCAAGTGCTACATAAGTGACGGGAGCACGCTGGCAGCGTCGACCGCCCACTCTCGCAACACACTTGCTTTCGTCGCTTTCGTCGTACATACGTACATACATATTTATATTCCAAAGTATTTTGGTCGCGTTTACGCAGAAGAACACGCACCGAGGAAACAGAGAAATGCTGAACGCTGGCTTCCTGTCCGTTTGCCGAACCTCGATCGGATAGCGAGAATCAAATGATAGGCGTGCGGTCAACAAAGGTTTCAATTGGTTTGAAAAAATATCGCCAAACTACGCTGGCCCGATGTAAAACAATCGGATCACCGGCTCCGATGTCAAACACAGTTTGTTTTCCAGATTCAGCCGACCGGCGGGTCGGTATTATTTTCAACGCTTGTTGTTTCAGTGACGCGACGCTGCCTCTTGCTAAAACATTCTACGATTCTACGATTGCATCAAACATTGGTCCGTTCGAACAGAGGAAACTGTAAGTAATCCTCCAACCATCAGCTTGACTTTACTGCGACACAACGTAACACTTTGACGGTCGATTACTGTCAGATCGGAGTTAATATATCCGAAAGTTAGTCGCCGACCACGCAACCAAACGCGCTATCCAATCGGCGTTGGCGTTATCTCCGTGTCTACGAAGGGCAAGCAATTTCCATGCAAATAAGGAGCAAGGGTCGAGGGAATGGTTACAAATCCGTCGCAATCGATTCATCGTTTTCTCCAAGCATCAAAGAATGGGACGAGTTTACGAGCCGATCGTGATCTCGCGTTCTCCCTATCCGAGGTAAAATCCTGCTGCCAACAACCCTGTCCCTCCCTTAGACCCTAGACCCTAGATGGACCGAAATTACGTAGTTGCGAGAAACCTTAGACATCATTTCGTTTCCAACATCCGTCCACTCAACCCCCAAATACTGAATCTCGACCTACAGGATTCCTTTTAATTGCTTCGCGAATCGTTAGGGCGCATTCACTGCCATTTCCGCGATCTGCGTCGTCGCCTCTCCCTTCGCTCCTCCCTCGCGCCCCTCGAATTCCTGTCACCTTCTTCCTTCTTCTCCTTTTTCTCCATCTGAAAGCGAAAACACACCCCGGAGTTGAACTATCGCTGCGTCTCGACACAACTCGACCGGTCGCGGTCGGCTGGTTTAGAGATTACGTCAGCCAACTTGGGGGATCTCCTCGGGGATCGAAATCTACTCTGCTCGAGCTCCCGATTTAATTGTGCCGGTAGTTTGAGTCGCGGTAAACCACGCGTACATCAAAACGAGCGTGTCGGGGGGTCGAAAGTTATTAGTTAGCTTCACCGAGAACCAGCGGGGACGTCGCACAGTGGGCCGGATTCACTTATGTTGCGCCATTTGGGTCTTTTTTTTAACACATCGGAATGCCATTGATACCAAAAAATAGGAAAAAATTATTCCTTTCTAATGATGTATAATATAATATTTGTGACATTTATTTATTTATTTATTTTTCATTTTTTTAAACAAAATTTTGAGGAAAAAAAATTTGAAAACTATTCATTTGGTACTTTATTTAATGCCCTTTTCAGTGATTATAGGGAATGTTGGGGAAACTTTTCGTTTTCAAGTTATAAGGAAAAGTCGAAAAATAAAGGAATGCGGTCAAATATCGTTTTGTTTAAATTGAAGGCGAATCCTTTGCGCTAAACATCATCTTCTATTAGTAATTAATGTAAACAATTTATTAAAAAATAATTCTGAAAACAGTCAGTAAAATTGCGACATTTCTTAAAATTGACAAGGAATATCTTTCAAGTCCCAACGAGTCCCGTATTTTTACAAGGGGGAATCTTTTCAGTGCACCTTCCTCTATACAATCACGCAAGAATCACTTCCACCTTCGTCCGGTTTCGATATTTCGGCGATTTAGCGCAAAGGATTCGCCTTCAATTTAAACAAAACGATATTTGACCGCATTCCTTTATTTTTCGACTTTTCCTTATAACATGAAAACGAAAAGTTTCCCCAATATTCCCTATAATCACTGAAAAGGGCATTAAATAAAGTACCAAATGAATAGTTTTCAAATTTTTTTTCCTCAAAATTATAGGAGACGGAAAAAGGAAAGCCACGGGGCGCCGGGAATCGAACCCGGGCCGCCCGCGTGCTGATCAGCAGCGTTAGCCACACCGGCTACGCCGACTCTCCACGGTTCCTGTCCTCCGAACTCCTATCTAAATGGACGCCACCTATGTGCTAATGTCACACACTAGGCCGTTGCCTAAATGCCCTGTATGCCTACTACAAAATTTTGTTTAAAAAAATGAAAAATAAATAAATAAATAAATGTCACAAATATTATATTATACATCATTAGAAAGGAATAATTTTTTCCTATTTTTTGGTATCAATGGCATTCCGATGTGTTAAAAAAAAGACCCAAATGGCGCAACATAAGTGAATCCGGCCCACTGTGCGTCGCTCTCCACTCCATAACCCGAACAAAGGGAAAATTAATCCACTCCGGCGTGGAAACTGCGTTGCGCCAGTGCGTCGGATCTGAAAAAATGGGGTCGCAAGACGACATCCGACAGGAATTCCAAACGCCACCGAGTCTCGGAGCCAATTGTCCTACGATAGTCAGACGATCTGGCAAGCCCTTCGCGAATTCTGCCGCGAGCGTGGCTAGAAGCTGCTCGACAGAAGATCTACGCACCAACTACGTACCTAAGTAAGTAGTTGGTGAAGGAGGAGGCTCTCTCTCGCAACAGGTCGACGCACGCGACGCTATGAAGATCGACGAGAACTCGATCGCGGCAGTCTTCGCCACGCCGGAAACTCGGAGGCGAACGAGTTCTCAACTTTTCTTTCATCCGACTTTCGCCGCAAACCCATGCCGAAGAATCTTACTCGGGCTACTTTTATCTCCTTTCGCGTTTCCTGCCTTCGAACGGATGTCGCGACACGCGCCAGTCCCTTTGCAAACACGCGGCGCGCGAAACACCATCCATGGAAACCTGGGACACATATCTATATACCTAAGTAACTTGTACTCCTTTTATTTCCATATCCACGCGTATGCGTACAGTAGAATATCGGTAGGGTAAACAGGCCAGTAGATGGACAGTTTAGCTGATTCCGAAGTTTACAACAAGGTGTTTCTTCAGAAATATCTGTTGTATTAAAAAAAATCAAAAGCTTTGCACGTAAAAATGTACAAATTTAAAGAAGAAAATAACTGCAAGTAAAAAAATTAATGTATTTAAGGATAAAATGATGAAAATTCTACTCATAGCCCGAATCACAAGGAGATGGACGATAGGGCTAGCAGATGGACAGTTCAGAACCAATAGATGGACGGGTGTCTGGCTAGACGAGTAAAAGACTTATTAGCTATAGTAGGTACCTAGATTAAGTTATTTTTTGTTAAAATATAGTTTATTTAAACCGGTGCAACAGGTTATGGGCCCAGGCCGCAAATAAAGTGAGGTTATGTCTAGCCTAAAGTGGCCAGCCGTCCCGGATCGTGTGGGACTGTCCCGAATTTGAATTGTTATGTCCCGCATTGAAAACTGTCTCGGAAAGTATCCCAGATTGGATATGTAACCTTTTTAACATTTTCTTAGTGGCACAAAGTAAAAATATATATCCACTAATAGTTCCTTTTCTAATATCATCCAAGGCTCTATTTAGATCATTACATGTATATTGATGTACGGTATACTTTTTTTAATGCTTGCCATCTAAATAAAAAAAGAAAAATAAGATACCTACAAGTAAATGTGTAAACTGTTTGTTTATTAAAAAAAAACGGCTTCAAAAGGTTTAATTCCGTTCTGTCCATCTGCTGCGACAAGGTTAGAAAATCCATATCAGTACATGGACAGTCATTTTTATAAGTTCTATCGGTTTATTTTTCTTTGTTCACGCGTTTATATATAAATTGTTAATATTAGAATGCAATCATCTATTGCATACCTCTTTACAATACATCCAAATACGTTTTTTATTAACTTTAAGGGACGCGATGCTGAGCAATAGCTAATAATAAAAGAGTGACTCGCGCATGGTGGCGTAAAATCATACATACAAATACATTTTTCGCATACAAAATTTTTTTTTCGATAAATATGTTAATGTTTTGTAAAACAACAAACGTTTTTTCTACAAAATAAAAAAACAATAATATAGATTAAAACTCTAGTTCTTTCAATATTAACGATTAACCAACGATTCGTCCATCTACTGGGCTCGTCCATCTACTGGCCTTCTTACCCTAGTTCGTTGCGTCTCGATAGCCCCCGAGAAGTGGCTCGGCGAGTTCTCAAGAAGGATGACTATGTAAAGTCATGGTGGAAAAGCGTGAGCTGACAAGCCTGCGTTTGCGAGGGAACTTCAACATCAAAGACTTCGGACGTACGAGTCTTGCCGGCGGTGCACTTCGATCGACCACCGATCGATTGGGCGCCGTGCGTTTTCGTTCGAGGAAGCGCTCGCTTCGTCGGAAAATATTTCTCGGAACGCAGAGAGGCGAAAGAAACGGCTGGAAGAAGCCGGCGAACGGTAGGAGCGGAAAGACGTTAAAGACGGGAAGTCGACTGTAATAATTTTCACGGCGAGCACCATTACACGTGTGACGCGGTCCCACGGACGGGTCTCCGCGAGCGAAACGTAACTCCCCAGAAAGGAGAAGATGGGAGAACTATGGAGCAGCTCGAGAAGGCGCGTGGTAAAAAACGAGGGAGACGGCGCGACGCGACGACTCAGGTCGACTCGACACGAGTCGATTGTTTCACAACCTGGCTTTTCTTTTACACCGGTTCCTCAAATCCTTCACGGTAAATCTTTCTGTCCGCGAGCTTCGTACTCCTCGAGGGGAACTTTTAAACCACTCGGATCTCGGCGTGCGGTGTACGGTAAAGCTATATCCACAGAAACGAGAAACCCAGATCAAAACGTTTCGATTTTACTTTCGAAGAAATCATCATTTAAATTACCCCTCGTTTAAAAGCGTTCCCTCAAGCTCCGAGCCGTTGCTGTCGCGACACTAAATTTGCAGAACTTTGCGCGATACGATGCCGCGATTTCCAGGCAGATCCTTACTAGGGATTGCAATACCGGTAACCCGGTTTACCGGTTTCCCGGTAAATCGCGAGAAATACCCTCAAATTTTTACCGGTAATTCGTCAAATTTTTACCGGTAATTCGATAAATTACGTATATCAATACAGCGCATATATGCGTTCGTTATTTCGGTCTACATCGTTATCAGTGAAAAAAACTTCAATTACTAATAAATACGAAAACCGAAGTATCTCATGAAGAATCAACTCTAAGCCAAAAGAGAACTAAAAATCTAAATCAACTCATCAAAAACTTATTTTCAAGTAGAAAAAGTAAGGAGAAAATATATAGGTACAAATGGCATATGATTTCTTAATGACTATCCGACCAACAAGTGTAAAATCTGAGAGTGCTTTATCCGTGGCTGGATTATTTTGTACAAAAATTAGATCGCGATCAGGAGACCAAAGTGTAGACAAATTATGTTTTTTGCGTGCTTATTTGTTAAAAAAAATTGTTAAATAAAATATATTTAATTATGTATGTAGGATAAGATTCTTTTCATTGTTTTCGTGGTGAAGATCCATATTAATAAGTATTGCCAATAGTTACACAAATATATCTATTTTGTGTTATCTTATTTCATATTTTATATTCAGAATAGTTTTATTTGCATATATTTATTATAATGGTCGATTAGAGTTCAAAATTTTTTTTTTGTAATGTTTACTCTTATATTTTCAATACCTTAAAAAATACCGGTAAATTATCGGTAAACCGGTTTTGATTGAAAATTTTACCGAACTACCGGTAATTGAAAATGTCGGTAAATTTGCAATCCCTAATCCTTACGAATAAAAACTTTCTCGTTTCCCATTACGGCTGTAGGGCGATGGTTAGGTATTTACGTACTTAGTTACGCTTCCAACAGATAAATCTTATTCCGCGCCTTTCCAAGTCCGTCTTCTCTGGAGGCGAAGGTTTTTCACAGCGCGTAATGTTTCTTTGTATCTGGAAAGGGAGCAGAGGCCGGGGGGGCCGTGCGTACCATCGTGACAAATCCTAAACCGCGAAACTGCCGTATCCGAGAGAGGCGAGACAAGCAGCAATTAGTCTAGGCGTAAGCTTAACGAGTCGGTTGTCGGTTTCACAATTACATTTTTCGTCTGGCGCAGTTTGCGGCGCTCGCGTCGGCATGGGCGAGAGATTCGCTTTAAAGAGAGGAGAACAAGAGGCAGCCTTAGCTAGAACAGAGGGGTGGGCGTGAACGTAAGAGAGGTGAAAAGCGCGTGGAAAAAGGGGCCTCGGCTTTTAGCGATTTTATGATATTTTCAAAGGCGGCGTTGTTTTTCATGCGGCCGAGAAACCGTGTAACGCGGCAGATATTCTCCATTCCGTGCGGTTGCGGCTGCGGCTGCGGGCAGTTCGCATTCCCCGCGTTCTTCTTTCTTCTTTTCTGTGTCACTCGGCGGCAATTTGGATTGTGTCGGTGGCGGTCTCCACGCGGCGCGGCGAAAGGAAGCGGCCGATTTTATTTTGGTCGGTGGTGCCGTCGGCAAAGCTCGTCGAACCGCGATGAACTCGATGTTGCGTGCACGCCGCGACTATGTTGAAATCGGATCGAGCAAAAGCGCACTAGCCAGGAACCGAGGCACCGGTGCGTGCAACCCGAGCGTATCAACGCGACGAGCACGATTGCAAGCGCCGACTTGCTCGACTGTTCGCGAGTAACGCGGATTTCACTTGGACAATGCGGATCCCTTCGCAGCCGCCAATCGTCTCCCTCGCTCTCCGTTCGAAAATCAACTCTCGTAAATCGATATCTTGCCGTTATCATCCCTGTCCTGTCCGTGGGTGCGTGGAATTTTAATTGCGACTAGCTGTGACACGAACCTTTGGAGCCTTCGTCGAACCAGAAGTGTATCGACCAGGCATTGTTATCCGGCCTTCAAATTATCCTCTAGCTAGGCAGAGAGAAATCGAGTGGAGGAGCGCAACGTTTCGCGAGTTCCGCGGCGAGGGCGCACAGACGTAGGTATGCAAGTCTGTTGGTGGATGCGAATGACGCACCCAACGCATTAGCGCATTGCCGATTGCTTGCCGCCTGTCTCGCTCTTTCTTCCCCGCTGTGGGAGCGATTTGGGAAGGCCAAGGCGTAAAACGCAGTCATTAGCATCGCGGAAGCTCGTACAGCCGCTACGCGCGCGTAGTTTTCGGCTGTGCTGGCTCAACTCGTTTTCCGTGATCGCGCACTTGGGGGTAGGTCGGCTCGCTACCAAACCCGCGCTCCAGCTCGATTACCCTTGATGGGAATTAATCGAGCCCCTGCCCCCGCCGTGGAGGAACGCGGAGGAACGCGGAGGAACGCGGAGGAACGCTCGGCGGCGCGGCGCGCGTTTCGTCTAATGCGTAATTTAATCTAGCCGCGACGGAGGACTGTAACTCTTAGCGATTCTGCGAAATCTACGACTATTCCGTGTACTTTAACGCCACCTCCCACAACACTGCAAGCTTGACTAATGTCGATTAGGAATTGCGACCACCTCTCTCTCTCTCTCTCTCTCCTTCTCCTTGCCGTTCAATATCCAGCTTCGGTGAAAAGTTCGAGATAGCAAAGTTTCCTCGTCTTCTAGCGTGATCGTGCAGCTGTTTTATTTCGCGCGGACCATAGCATCCCCGAACATTGTAGTAACTTGCTCGCGACAGGATGATAAAATACGCGTCCCACGTAGAACGGTTTAGCAAGTTTGAAACAGCGTAAAGTAATTGTAGAGATAGGGGATCGTAGAGGTTTCAACGTGGCGAATACAATTGCAGGTTCCGCAGGGACTCGAGATGTTGGAAGGTTGGCGAAGCACGACGGAAAGTATAGTGCCTATACGAGCTATAGTGACTTAGGTGTGAAGTCACTCAGCGGGGTCTTACCCGACACCCTGCTGGGTACTGGCCGCTAGACGTGCCCCGCTACTACCTCTTGCAGGACTGTATATAGAGAAGACTAGGCCAAAATCGGGGCCCCAAGGCCCTAAGACCAGGGCAAAACCGGGGCCCTAAGGTCCTAAGGCCCTAAGACCAGGGCAAAACCGGGGCCCCAAGGCCCTAAGGCCAGGGCAAAACCGGGGCCCTAAGGCCCTAAGGCCCCAAGACCAGGGCAAAACCGGGGCAAAACCCCTAAGGTCCTAAGGCCCTAAGACCAGGGCAAAACCGGGGCCCTAAGGCACTAAGGCCAGGGCAAAACCGGGGCCCTAAGGTCCTAAGGCCCTAAGACCAGGGCAAAACCGGGGCCCCAAGGCCCCAAGGCCCTAAGGCCCTAAGGCCCTAAGGCCAGGGCAAAACCGGGGCCCTAAGGCCCTAAGGCCCCAAGACCAGGGCAAAACCGGGGCAAAACCCCTAAGGTCCTAAGGCCCTAAGACCAGGGCAAAACCGGGGCCCTAAGGCCCCAAGACCGGGGCAAAACCGGGGCCTTAGGGCCCTAAGGCCCCGGTTTTGCCCTGGTCTTCTCTAAATACAGTCCTGCAAGAGGCAGTAGGGGGCACGTTTAGCGGCCAGTACCCAGCAGGGTGTCGGGTAAAACCCCGCCGAGTGACTTCACACCTAAGTCACTATATCTCGTATAGGCACTATAGCAGACGTTCCGTTCCATATGTACCACTTAAGTAGCTCCTCCGTGGCGGCAGCGACGAGCGACGATACATTGATATCCAAGGATGTGAAGAGACCAAACGCAAAACACCATTGCGCTCGACCTAATGCTACGCTATACACGTTAACAACGTACATAAACGTACATAAACGTACATAAACGTAGATAAACGTTCATCTCTAAATACATAGTAGGGCGCGTGAGGCCGGACGCGCTACGCACATAAGTACACACGTGACAGGCGTGCACAGTTTCACGCGTACACACACGCGTACAGAGAGAGACATGCGTTGGTCGTATACCCACGTGAGTGAACGCAGAGCCGCGGTTCTGGATCTGGTGGCGGGATCACGATGAGGAGGATGCTGGGGTCCGCGGTGGTTCGGTGGTCGACGGGTCTCGTCAACAGACCGTCACGAAGGAGAGGGTGGTCGTCTTTGGCGAGGCATAGGCGTGAATCGATTGGGAGTATCTCGATTGTCAAATGCGCAGCGGGTCGGTGTGTGGGTTGGACGGCTTGTGCCGTGCCGCGCAGAAGCTCAGCCCAAAGCACAGCATCAGCAACGCCACAGAGCCTACCAGCAGGTGACTCGACCACGACACGGAACACTTTCCTGAAACAGATGCGATACGTCTGTCAACGCATTCCAGGGTCCTGCTCACCTCCGTAGCCCTCCTAGATCCTCCAACGGAACACGCCCATCCTCGATTAAAAGCAATCAACTTTAGCGCGTCGGCGATCGAAAATATCCGGCCGGGGCGCTCCACGGTCAAATATCCCCGAACAAACCGAAAAGTGAACGAGCTGCATAACGTAACGGCCGCGATTCGTTGGCATAAATTGGAGAGTAAACCGCGGGACCGCGGAGAATGGTGGAACGGGTTCGAACGCAGTGGAGCCGGGTGGCCTGGCTCGTCTGAATCGCGAATCGCGAGAAAATCAAGAATTACTACAGAGTGGCAGACGCGCGGCTCGTACTTTCGCCAAGTAAAGTCCTGAAATGGCTGCAGGTTGGCGGGCGCTCGCCTACCCAACGTGCAAACTTCCACGAACGTCGTTGCATTTATAAGAGTACATAATCCTACCGACGCACCGCCTCCGCCTCCGTCACCGTCGCCGCACACCGACCGGCTTTTTCTATACTTCGTCAGGACGAGAATCTCACCTAACGACACCACCCTCGAGGCTCGAGCCAGCCACGGATGCAAATAACTCGCGAGCATGATAAACCAATTCAACCCTGAAATGGCTACGGTCATCTGAAATCAACGGTTATTCAACGTTGCTAATTCCAGCCTTTATTCCAGCGTTATTGGAAGCCACGCGGCGACGCGTATATGTAAACATACCTACGCGTTACCGCGGCACACTAGGCCCTAGCGATCACGAATCGTTTGGCATCGATCAACCCGTCGCGTCGCGTCGCGTCGCGTCACATCGCAAGAACTCTCGCGAAAATGGCTCGCCGTGGGGAGGCGCTGGCACGGGTCGTTAAATCCGTGCTCGGAGCGATACTCACCGAGATTGTATACGTTAGCACCCTTCCCGCAGGATTCCCGTACCTCCCGGTTGTCCCATCCTATGGGATACATCACCAGGCCGCCGCATATCATCACCGCTGTAACCAGAAAATCACAGCACGCTTACTAGCCGGCTAAATCTCTCGCGTCTTTCCATTATCGTCCAGGTCAGTCCTTTCACGGATCACAGGGATACCGGGCATTCCGCGTCCCTCTGATATCCGTTACCGTTCACTGCCGCTCAGGTAATTCGAGTAGGTACCGTTTCGGTTTACACGGGCCCTAGCCAATCGACCTCAGAATCCCCGGACAACCGCGTTATTTTCCGCACTTTATCTCTCTTCCTTTTCTCTCGTTTTGCTTCATCAACCGTGAATGCACGGCAAACATTGGTACAGAAATTTTTACTGGAAATTTTCCAGATACCTGGTATCCTGCACGAACAACAGGCCGCAGGATTTAGATCGAATTGAGTTTCCCGCTCGCAAAAGTTTGGCCGCAAAAGGACAGCGCATGTTCGCATCTTTACAGATCAAACTGCAAAATGATATCGGAGTTGCCGCTAATACATAAAAGGTACTTAAGGGGTAACACCACTCGAGGCACAAAAAAAGACCTAAATTTGACAATTTATTTTGGGAGTATGACAAACGGAATAGAATTTCTTTTCAGGGGGTTTATTTAATACCATACTGAAGTACGGAAAACAATTTTTTAATTGTCATTTTTATACAAAATGGTGGCGATAGAGCCCGTCGTCGAAAACAGTTTTCTTTAAAACACCGCCACGGGAGGACGGATTTCTCGGCATGTATGAGTCGTGGAACAAAATACCAAAAAGATTTATAATCTATATACAATTGGCTTTGGAAGTACGTAGGATTTTTTTTTATCAATTTTTGTGGACGTGGTGCACTTTTTAAGGAATGAATCGATTTTTTGCCCTAAAAATGAGCATTAAATTTTTTATAAAAGAAAAAGTTTACATTCGATCAAAAAACGGCTACGTACTTCCAAAGAGAATATTGTTGTGAAGCTACTGTAAAAATTTCAAATCGATCCATGCAATAGTCTCCGAGAAATCCGTCCTCCCAGTTTGAAAGAAGTGGTTTCGACGACGGGCTCTGTCGCCGCCATTTTGTATGAAAATGACAATAAAAAAATTGTTTTTCGTACTTCAATATGTGTTAAGGTAGTTCCTGAATAATGTACTAAATTACAGAATTCTTTCAAATTTCGTACTAAACTAATTTGGAATACAAGAAACCCTTGTACAAAGTTTAAAATCGATTTACCACATAGTTATCGAGAAATTGTTAATTAAAGTTGATGCATTTTAACACAGTGGCATATGGCGAAAACAAAAAAAGAGGGTTATAGTTTCAGTTTTTCTTCTGAAACAGGAAAACCATATTATAGAAATATACCAAAATTGGCACAAAAGTACATCGAAATGTCAGTAAACGAATTTATTAATTTCTGCAAAACTGACCACATAGTTTCTTCGTAAATGCCCATAAAAAATAGGTTTACGTGCAAATTTTTCAGAAACTTCGCAGAGCAATCAACGTGGCAACGTCGCACAATCGATATGTTTAGACATTTAAATAGCGGACGACAATTCAAATTCATATGAATGTCATTTTGTCACAAAATGTCATTTTTCTGACATTTTGGTTATAAAAGACGCTCCGAATGAATGCGATGTTGTCAGATCTGCTGCTCCAAATCACTACGCTAACCAATTTAATATTCTATTTTCATATTACAATTATTTATATTAACATTTAACTGTTTACAATATATATACATGATGTTAAAAATTATTATTATTACTTCTATAGTATCATACTACTTTACATTTATCGTTTATTACCCAACTCTAATTTGACTAACTTAGTTGGTTAGGAACTACCTTAAATAAACCCTCTGAAAGGAAATTCTATTCCGTTTGTCATACTCCCAAAATAAATTGTCAAATTTAGGTATTTCTTTCTGCCTCTCGAGTAGTGTTACCCCTTAAATTACTCTCGGTGTTTCCGGAAGTTTGTTAGTAATAATGCCGGGCCAGCAGCGCTGGGTGAAAATTCATTCGGAAAACAGCGAGCACCAAAATGGGACGCGTCACCGTTCGAAAGAATGATATTCGAGGAATATCCGCAACGCGTCTTTTCCATTACTTCGCAAACAGTAGGACGTTCCTATTAACGTGTTCGCTCTACGTCTCTGTCTCTGGAACGCGTTGGCGTCGCTGCCGTTTCCTTCCGTCGTTCCGATCCACCCTGGATCGCCTTCCCCCGAAACTTTGCAAACGGTTAAATATTATCGTGCCTTCGAACGATACTGCTCCGGCGAGATAATACTACGCGGCGGGGGATTAAACTGCGCCGAGGGGACGTGGAAAGTCGGGAAGACGTTTAAAATTCCCTACGGATCCTATTCTGCAATTCCCTCGAAATTTATTTGCAACCCCATTCCGTAGCAACCCCAGTCGTGCCAGTCCTGCCCGACTTTTTAAGCTTTCGTTGTAGGAATGCAACGCGCGACGTGCGTGCAACGGCACGAAGTCTAACCGCCGAGCATGTAGTGTATCGTACATACCTACATACATGTGTACCCTATGGATCTATCGGACCGGAGCCTATCGGGAAACTTGTAATCACTTCTATTATACACCGCCTTCTCGAGAGACTGATGTTGAAGTTATTATAGAACTTGTTGCGTAACCTGTTACGAAGCACGCTGCAAAGTCTATTGTAAAGAGCTGTCGCAAAGTTTATCGCGAGCACAAGCGTTATCCTGTGGAGCGTAGACTTTAGCGGGTAGCCCGTTGCGAAGCTTATTAGATAGGTATGTAGCATGTATATACCTACCGGTTTCGTTCAACAACGAAACCATGGCAGACTGCGTTACCTACTTCTTGCCGCGTTACATCAGGAAACGCAGTGTTCAGTTATCCATTCTCCAATCCCTCCGTTACCCCTCGATCGTGCGAAAGCTAATCCAGACCGATGTAACGACAGGTAGCTACATCAAGATTACACTCGAGCGAAGCGAATATGTAGGGCCCGAATTGCCTCGGAAAGATTCTTTCGGAGGAGGTCGGAATATCCTTAGACTCTAGACTCTAGAGTATAGTTATACTTAGGATGAGAGTAATTGGTGACTCGATCGATACGGATTAGGGAGTCCAGTGTCGTTGGATGTGAAAATTTAAAGGCATACTTACCAGCGAGCAGCTGCAGGGTGCCCAGAACTCTGGTGTGTTTGGGCGTTTTCAATATGTGCGGCAGAAAACTGGAGGCTGCGGCCAGCAAAGTTAGCGCGCCGATCACCGCGATCGCCACGCCGATTCCCATCGTGACGGTGCTCGCCTGCCACCAGGCGCTCGGTATATCCCAGAAGCTGCAATCAAACTTTCCGATATCGTGGAATTCCGCGACTTTTCCAGGGGTCAGATAGAGTCAGAACAGGGGAACTACAAAGAACGTGATCCGACTGCATCGAGTGGCCAAGGCGCGGCGCGGCGTGCGGATTAATCGATTAAACCGATCGAATGCGATCCCGTTTAATGAAATGGCGGAAATCGCAGCAATGGCCCTGTACCAGCTTTAATTAACCAGCCCCGACTGGAAAGTTGGATGAAACGAACCGCGTCTCGATCGATTACGAATTAAGACTGGATCCAGCCGCGTTACTTTTTCCAAAGCTTCGGCGCTCGAGGAAATTCCGCTCGGCACCCTTTCCAAAGGCAGCCGGCGAACAAAGGAGTTTTCTCCCTAGCAACACCTGCTTTTCTGCATTGTCGAGGCGAGGCTTGTTTCGACTTTCAAGTACAGCGCGACTAACCTCAGCTCTATTCGCGCTATCAACTTGTGTGTAAAGTCGAATCACGCGTTTCCTCTGTTCCATATGGAACGTAGGTATACAGGGTGTCCCAAAAATGTCGGTTTTCCTTGAAAGGGGTGACTCAGGGGGTGATTTGAAACAACTTTTTCCTTAGCGAAAATATTGTCCGAAGCATCGTTAAGGAGATATTAACCAAAAACCCCGACCAATCAGAGCGCGCGCCTTCCGCCCGAGTTCCCGCGGTAGCGTTGGCTACGCGGTGGGCGACCGCGCTTGTGCTACGAACGTACGAACAAGCAAGCCGGCATGCATCGAAGGAAACCGCGTTACACAGGTTTTTTTTAAAGCAGAATCTTAAATAAGAATAATTTGAAGTGAGAGGACAAGAAGTACGTAAATTTCGTTTTTAAATAAGGCATAAACGAAAAGGTAACGTAACAGAAAATGTACGACAAGTGATCGTAATTCGTTATTGAGGTAAAAATCCGTAGTTTAACAACGGCCAACACAAATAAATTTAAAAAATAATATTAGGTGTACGAATAAATTCTTTCCGACTGGAATTTCTATCGCGGTGGTGTTCAGAAGCTGCCAGAAAAATGGCAAAAGGTAATTAACAATAATGGAAATTATTTCGATGATCGAGTTGTTTTCATATTTTTTAAATCGAACTGTTATTGTACCCTAAAATCGGAAAGAATTTATTTTCACACCTAATAATCACCAATAAATTAAATAAAACTCACCCTTTCGGACATTCCTTTCCTTGCTTTCCTTCCCTTTTCGGAAACCTGTGTTTCTGGGTCACTGTACCGATCCTGGTTATCGGTGGACGAAAAGATTTATGGTTGGGTAGCGCCCAGTGCTCAGCTGATCACACTGGGTCCGGGTTAATGTACCGAATATTCACTTCACTGCACGGCTACTAACACTGATCACTGAATTTATTTTTCACGGAACGTGTTGTTCCTACGTTATAAAAATTGGTGGCTGCGAAAGGGGCCGATTACTGTTAATTACTGGGACGAGATTACTACTATTACCCGGCGAAAAGAAAACTCGTGGCAGACTGTCTCGGGCTGTGCAGTCCGCTGCTGTCACGATTGGTCGAGTCACCTATTTGGGCACACTTTTAAAGACGGGGCACACGTATTTTGGTTATTGGCTGAAGTTGCCACATACATTGTCGCACCGCGCGACGAAGCGATCGAACGAAACACGAGATCGAGTGGGATAGAGCGATTTGACCAAGCGTAGCCTACGCTTTTGTTTTGACGATCGTCGGTCGGATCCGTATCTGATCGCTGCACAGCAGCGGACTGCACAGCCCGAGACAGTCTGCCACGAGTTTTCTTTTCGCCGGGTAATAGTAGTAATCTCGTCCCAGTAATTAACAGTAATCGGCCCCTTTCGCGGCCACCAATTTTTATAACGTAGGAACAACACGTTCCGTGAAAAATAAATTCAGTGATCAGTGTTAGTAGCCGTGCAGTGAAGTGAATATTCGGTACATTGACCCTGCGATCGGCTGAGCACTGGACGCCGATGACCAGGATCGGTACAGTGGCCTAGTGACACAGGTTTCCGAAAAGGGAAGGAAAGCAAGGAAAGGAATGTCCGAAAGGGTGAGTTTTGTTTAATTTATTGGTGATTATTAGGTGTAGAAATAAATTCTTTCCGATTTTAGGGTACAATAACAGTTCGATTTAAAAAATATGAAAACAACTCGATCATCGAAATAATTTCCATTATTGTTAATTACCTTTTGCCATTTTTCTGGCAGCTTCTGAATACCACCGCGATAGAAATTCCAGTCGGAAAGAATTTATTCGTACACCTAATATTATTTTTTAAATTTATTTGTGTTGGCCGTTGTTAAACTACGGATTTTTACTTCAATAACGAATTACGATCACTTGTCGTACATTTTCTGTTACGTTACCTTTTCGTTTATGCCTTATTTAAAAACGAAATTTACGTACTTCTTGTCCTCTCACCTCAAATTATTCTTATTTAAGATTCTGCTTTAAAAAAAAAACTGTGTAACGCGGTTTCCTTCGATGCATGCCGACTTGCTTGTTCGTACGTTCGTAGCACAAGCGCGGTCGCCTACCGCGTAGCCAACGCTACCGCGGGAACTCGGGCGGAAGGCGCGCGCTCTGATTGGTCGGGGTTTTTGGTTAATATCTCCTTAACGAAGCTTCGGACAATATTTTCGCTAAGGAAAAAGTTGTTTCAAATCACCCCCTGAGTCACCCCTTTCAAGGAAAACCGACATTTTTGGGACACCCTGTAGAATCTCGCGTCGCCGCACAGTGTTACGCGTAATGGACAAAAGTCAAGAATCCGAAGTGTTTGATCCACAAATTCTTGTATCTTATAATGTTAATAAAGGAACGTAGGTTTCAATGTTACCCATAACTTCTGCTGAATTTACTAATTTGTTGTCAAAAGTGATACTAGAAATTCATTACAAATTTCGGTGCATTTTTTCAAACACGTGCCATTGGCAGAATGTTTATGCTTTTCATTTGCTTTTTATAAGTTGTGTTTAATTCTGTCATACCTTCAAAACTGCCGGGTCAGTTTTTTACAATACTAACAATTTGTACTAATTCTTTATGTTAAATATTTATCAACTTCGTTGGGACTTTAAAAAAAAACACCAAAAAATACCTCCCTGATTTTTTGTATATTAAATTTAGGGATCATTAAACTTTATATTATCGTCAATTTCAACTGCACGAATTTGCACGAAACAGAAAAAATAGCCAAAATCATTATTAAGACGTTCACCGCTCCGGCCCTTAACGTAGTCGCTGGGGCTCCTCGTGCATAATGTTGAATTTTTTTATTATAAACTCCGATCCAGCGGTGTCAAAGTGTAGACAGAAATGCAACAAAATTAAAAAAAAAACACAGTCCAAACAAATAATTCATCCGACACAAATACAGATACCTGTTCCGAATCTGATGCAGAATTAGTATAATAAAAAATATGCATTCTTTTTATATTTTAAGAGAACAATAATGTACTTTTTTTTAACAATTAACACTTATGTTAATCTACACATCCGATATGCTTTTTCCAATTGTTCATACGATATCTACCATGACTTTTCCATCCTGGATGCTGTCTTCAGTTTCAAAATAGCAGTCCAAACGCGATACACGTGATAAAAATAATTTGATAAAAAAATGTTTCCAGCAAAAGTTAGTCAGTATTCAGTTGACAATAAATTGCAAAAGTAAATATCAATAAAAAAACTTTTTATTCACTGAAAAATCAAGATCGCCTTAATTTTTTGAATGGAACTGTATATTTTTTTTATACACCCATCGATGCATTTTTATATTCTCTTTAAAAAAGTATTAGGGTACTTAGGACGAAAACTGATTAGTTCAGAAGTTATGAGTTTTGTCCCGAACGCCCATATGCGCGTAACACTGTGCGCCGGCGGAAAAGTTGCAGCGGTACTCGGTAGTCAGGTACGTTTACGGGAATCCCGTAGCGCTTATCGAAGCGCGATTATGGTCAGCCACGCCTCACCGCTCTCTGCTTCGCGATCGAATTATCTGTATTCGCGAGTAGATGATGGGAAAAAACTACTGGAGTCCATTAAGAGATTCATTTACATTTGTCCAGGAAAAAGAGGTCGGCTCGCGTTCCGAGCGGTTTACTGCTCAAGTGGAAGCTGCGTTTAAATACGCGATAGAGATTACGTAGTATTTGATTTGCAGTTTGATTTTCTGGCATAGCACAGGATCCGCCAGGTATTTACTGGAATTTCGAGCTCGCCGGCCACCAGGCACAGCTCGATTCACGATTCACCGGCGCGGCGTTAAAACAAACGGCGATAATTCGATACACTCGGCCGCCAGTGCATTCTGTTTTTGTTTCACAGCCCGTATCCAATTCCAACGTCCACGATCCATGCGGAATTTTCTTCGGTAGAATTTGCCGTGCCCCAGCACCGGCACCGTCGCGTCGCAGTCGCTCGGTCATTCCAACGCGTCCTTCCAAAGTGGCCCCCAAAAATACCACGCAGCGCGTGCTTGGTGCTTTGAAACGGTCACTTGCTCGGTGCATCAAATTTACAGGCAACGCGTGGGTCGATTTATCATCCTCGAGGTTTCTTTTGGCCTTCCCTTTTGGTTTCGAAATCCATATTATTGTATATGTATGTACGTACTTTCGAAAGCGGTGAACTTGACGACACCGTTAGAATTCCCCGGAACTCTGGTTGAAAAGAACGATTTGTCGGGAAGCGAGCGGTTTGCTTGGCGAGCAGAAAGTTTCTGCCAGAAACGTTGCCGCGGAACGCCCGGTGAACGAGCGGAAGGTTAATTCGGTGCATGAAAAATACGTATCGGCGGACGGGATCGGATCGACGGCGCGGCGGCGACCGATTCAAACAAATTTTCCCGATACCAGGCTGAAATAGTGGGAGCAGCGTCGTTACACGCGTAACCATATTTACTGGGAAATTACATTTTAATTCCCGCGTTTCCCGGCCGAGTGACTACGATCGAAACAAATGGTGGAATGGGAGGGGTATTTCATCGGTCGTTGCGCGTTTAAACGGAAACAAAATAAAAACACCGGAGCAGGAAAGAGGGAAAAAATACGAAACCAAATCCGTGTCGATCCTAGGGATTGCAATCGGCTGTACTCCGCGCCGCTGTACTTTTTCCTTTTTTTTTTTTAAACGACGAAACACAGCCTCGCAGCGGCAACGATTTTACGAGACAAAGACTCAGAGCCGTAGCTCGCGAAGAAAGTTTTTACAAGTCCTTAGCTTCGCTTCTGCGACCGCCATGTCCCGCGAAATTATTCCAGCCGCGTGGCTGGAATTATACGAGCTCTTACGTCTTCACCCGTCACCGACTGAAATTACGTGGCCGATTGTCGACCGAGCCTCCGCGGACCGAACCGAGGATATCGAGACACCTTCGCCTTCGTAGCTGCAGGGAAATCGAACTTTTCCGCCAGGCGCGCTTCCTGTAATCTGCACGCGTTTCTCTTAGCATCGCGCGCGAATACGGAATACATAGAAGGAAACTTGTATTCTCTGCAACGTCTTAATAATACGTGTCCGACAAGTTTTTCTTGCCGGCATAAAAGTGGCTGTTTGCGAACTAGAACACCGGGGTATGGTGAACTTTAAGCGGTGTTGGACAGTTTATACGAGCCTTCTTCGGAAATAGTAAATAAGGCTTAGTAAGCGCGGGCCCGCAAACTTCTTCCGACTTTTACTAAGTAGCACAGTTTATTTATTGTTAGTTTCAGTCGAACAAGCGCAGGCCAGTACACGAGATCTGTTTCAAACACGGTTTATATCTTTGAAGATAACGAGCTTACTCTTAATAGTCCTGGCCAAGCTACTGTGTGAAAAATCATGAGAGCTGATACAAGCTGATAAAAAATGACAAAAAATGCTGACTACAGTAAATACTCGTTAGGAGCCCGTCGAACGGGGCTGGCGGCGGGCTCCTAACGCGACTGGACACTATTCCGCGCGGCCACTGGCGCGAGTGAGAAAACCCAATGAGCGAGCGAGAGGAAACGAAAGCCGACGGCAACTTCGCGTCGACTCGTTCGTTTCCTCTCACTCGCTCATTGGGTTTTCTCACTCTCGTCCGAAGGATTCCAAGAAATGGTGGGGATAGTCGCCGGGCTCCTAACGCGTGGTAGAAACGGGCTCCAAACGAGGATTTACTGTACTTAACTTGTTCGAGTAGAAGGGGAGCGGCGCGGCGCGGTGCGGCCGTCCAGACTTACGTACGTACATACCTGGAGTATCTGGCGCACTCGTAAACTATTTCGGGAGCTGTGTTCGGCGCCCTTATTCGTGGATAGTTGCAACGCCGAAAGGAACTAAAGTACGCGTCCGCTTTTCCCAACAGCCGTCCCTGAAATTTCAAATACACACGTGCGCACTTAGATGCGAATGAAAGGCGAGACAGCCCGAGGATTTCGGTATTCGTTTCGGCCGGCTGAAACGGATCGCGTTCGCAAGACGGTTTTACGGCATTCCAGGAGAGGTGGAGGACTGCGAGAAGGTTAAACGTCCACGGGGTCCGTTTTGCCGTGTTTTCGTCTCCGCTTTGACGATTTCGCCGAAGCGGAGTAAACTTTTCGGGGGCGGTCCTCGGTGAAATTTCACGAGAATCACTTGCGCGCAGCGGTTGCTTTTGCGCGCGCAAAAGTCCAGAGGGTTTTAGTCGAGTTAAGGGGACTAGGCAGTCAGATCGCTCGAAAATCAAGTATTTTTTGCGAATTAATTACAAGGAGATGAATACAAATTGTGGCTAGTACGTTTTGGGTAATGTTTATTAATACTATAAACAGTAAAAAAGAAATGATTTGAATATTATATACATATCAATAACCATATTGATTGTCCCTCTCTTCTTATGCAAATCAATTTCTATGCACCTGAACGCGTATTGAGATTAGAGCTCTTACTTTTTGACCCGTCGGGTACCCGTCTACCCGAAACAACTTCAAGCCATTGAATGTGGTATTGTTCGATCATTTTTGGCTAACATCAGACTATACCACAGACAATCACAGACAATACTACATTCAATTGCTTGAAGTTATCCCGGGTAATGTCCGGGTAAAGGGTACCCGACGGGTCAAAAAGTAAGAGCTCTAATTGAGATCTAGAGCAGGATTTCAACCACTTAAATCCAGATCTACATATGGATTAATTAATCCAATAAATCGAATTATTGCTGACTCTAGTACTCTGTATAATAGTATTGATTTCTTTAATGGGTCTGTGCACACTTTTAAAAGACAGTTACGTATGATTATCGGATAATGTCATATCTTATGTACCATGAGTTTTATTCGTTTTTGTGCATGTCTATCTTTTATAATATTAGGTTAAGTTCTTTTTCTTTTCGTCTAAATATTTATGTAAAGAGGGCTTCGGTCCGTTTATAAATAAATAAATAATAAATAAATAAATATGTATGAAAGCGCTATAGTCGTCTGACATGTAGGCGTTTTTTTTTTGGAGCCACTGTAATTTTGCAGTGATTCTGACCGTAAGAAATTTAATTGTGAAATATCCTCTGAAATTTATACTTTGCCCTGTCCCCTATTCTGCCCTGAACCTATTGAATAAGAAAAAAAATCAAAATTATAAAAATGGTGGCTGAAAAACGGCAAATTTTAAAGAAACGTCATTTTTCGCCAGGAAAAAGAGCCATTCTATTTTTTTTTTTTTTGACAAACCAGGAGTTTTTACAGACTTATGCGTAGGTCCAGGTCGTAACTAGACATGTTTTATATATGCTGAATTTTTTTCAAATCGACTGATACCTCCGTTTTTTCCCAATCACTGCAAAACGAAGTGGAAATATGATTCCGAGAAAAACGCGCTTAAGGGGACCTTCCGGTCTAAAAGTCGATTTTTTTTATTTCATTTTTCGAATGGTCAACCTTTTAGGAATACGTGTTTAAAAGGATTTGTTGAAATTCGTAAAATTCCCGAAGTTATAGGCATTTGAGTAGCGGCAAATGCATGGGCAACAACCAGTCACGTAAAACTTTAAACGCGTTTTTCTCGAAACAGTGTTCTCAAAACGGTGGGACCTGTATCTCCAAAAGTTATTATCGGATTCGACTGAAACTTTTTTTATTTTGAAGGATATACTTCTGGCTAGGGGGGGGGGACTAGAAAAAATACAAAAAATTGAAGATTTATAATTTTCAAAGGCGTTGAAAGGACGAAAAGTACAGGGAAAAGTGATTTCAAACTTCAAGTGTCGTTATTTTCTAAAAAAAATGTCATTTTTTTAATTTTTTTCTAGTTCCCCCCCACCCCTAGCCAGAAGTATAATCTTCAAAATAAAATAAGTTTCAGTCGAATCGGATAATAACTTTTGGAGATACAGGTCCCACCGATTTGGATCAATTTTTTGACGCCTTGACTTTAACGACTCCCCAGGGCCGTCTGCAATGATTAATTATAAAACAAAAAATATATTTCTAGAACTTAAGACATCCTTAATACAATGCAAAAAGTCCCATTAAATTATATATAGTAGTTTTCCTTTAATTAATTCCTAAAAATCACCTATTTTTTGGGGCTCTAGACCGGAAGGTCCCCTTAAAGTTTCGAAAGAGGAATCTAGTCTACCTGCGTGCGCGCAGAAACGGTTTATGGCGCGCTCGACCTTTTCGGCTGTAAAATCGTCAATTTTGCGAATTTTAACATCAACCAAACGGTATTTTAATCGGGAAGGGTGGTACGTTCGAAAAATGCAACAACAAAAAAAATCGAGTTTCTGACTGCCTAGTCCCCTTAATGGCGTTCGACTGGAGCAGAGAGAGGAGCGGCAGTGGGATCGTTACTCTTTGCACGCCGGAATACGCGACGGTTTTGCATTAGGACTCGATTCGCGAACAAAACCGTTGACCCCGTGCCAACTAATTGTAAGTAGCTTCTTCCTTCCTCGAGAGATTAACTGTTGCGACTCGGTCTCGAGCAGCGTTCGTTCGGTCACTTCTTTCCTTCCCAGTGGGTATGCGCGTAGTTTCCACGGCCAGATTTTTTCTTAGGCGACCGGACTCGGCCACTCACGGCCTAAGTATGTTTTTCGAGTGCTCGCCACGTTTTCTAGGACAGTAGCGGCGAAGAAGCGAGCGAGGCAAATGTAAATTCACTTATGCATTTATTCATTTCGCTACTCGAGTATTTTCAAAGCTATTCAGAGCCCCCGTCTGCGCCGCGGCCCCGGCCGTCTTGCTACTCGAGAAGGATATACGTTTCGAAGGGACACCCCGTGCTCGAACCTTCGAACCTTGGAGCTTCGCGCCGAAATTATTCATCGACCGTTTTCTGCTCGTTTTCTGCCCGCTTCCTGCGTCACTTTAATCACCACCCTCCCGCCAGGGTCATTAAAACTTCTTCACTTCGCGATGGGCTTTTAATTCTTCTCCGAAAGAACGAATCGCAAATGGAATCAATCGCGGTTTCCAAGTTTTTCCACGAGTCCTGTGGAGTTGCCTAAACGCCAGCCGGGGTAATTGCCAACGTTAGAATTCGGGTCAAGATTGCCGGGGCAGCACAGGAACAGCGAGGGGAAGCAATTTTTCTTGAAACTTGTGCAACCACTTGCCCAGACTCGAAAGGATTTCCCTGGTTGCTTTCAAGAGTCGGCTGCCTGACTCAATTTCCCAAACACGCGTCGTTTGTTCGGCTAGTTGCGACGCCAAGACTTTGAACGAGGAAAAGTTGCTTCGCAGTAATCTAATTGGACTCCGAGGGAAGGAGGTAGATATTAAGGCTGTTCGAGTACTCGAATATTCAAGTAGCTTGAAGTTCGGACCGAGCCGAGACTCGGTTTCCGAGCCGAGCCGGGTACCCGTAAAAACCGAGTAGCTCGAAAGAATCGATCGGCTCGATAAAACCGAGTAGCTCGAATTTTTTCGAGCGGCTCGAAAGAACCACCGGGCAGCCCAAATGAACCGAGAAGCTCGAATTTTTTCGAGCGGCTCGAATATACTTGGAGCAGATCGAAATTTTCGAGCGACCGACTGTGTCGAGTAGCTTGAAGCTTGAAGCTTGAACGTTTCGGGCAATACGAATGTTTCGAAAATATTAGGTTACGTTTGTCTACTGGAATGTAAATAATGTTTCTCAATAGATAATGTGAATTATTAAAATGTAAGCTGTAAATGGAAATATTCTGTAACTTTTGAAAATAAGTATTAAATTCAAATCTTTCTTTTTTTCATCTTTTTCGTGTATTTATAAACGTATTCATACACTTCTCTTTATGTTATCTTTCTTTTCTTCTAACTTTTTCTTTTTTCTTACTTTTTTACCTTCTTCGTATGGGTTTTACTTCTGTCGCGCCATTGTTAACACAGGGCGTTACCCGCTCATAAATAAATAAATGAATAAATAATTAAATAAATATAAATATAAATAAATATAAATAAATATAAATAAAATTTTTATCTAATTAAATAAAAAATGAGAAATTGAAAAATTAATAATGCAAGGTTTACATATTCAAATGTTTACAAGTACTTCACGATTCTTTGTAATTACGCTTATTTATATTTATTTAATTATTTATTCATTTATTTATTTATGAGCGGGTAACGCCCTGTGTTAACAATGGCGCGGCAGAAGTAAAACCCATACGAAGAAGGTAAAAAAGTAAGAAAAAAAGAAAAAAGTTAGAAGAGAAGAAAGATAACATAAAGAGAAGTGTATGAATACGTTTATAAATACACGAAAAAGATGAAAAAAATAAAGATTTGAATTTAGTACTTATTTTCAAAAGTCTGCTCGAAAATTTCGATCTGCTCCAAGTATATTCGAGCCGCTCGAAAAAATTCGAGCTTCTCGGTTCTTTCGGGCCGCTCGAAAAAATTCGAGCTACTCGGTTCTACCGAGCCGCTCGGTTCTTTCGAGCCACTCGGTTTTTACGGGTACTCGGCCCGGCTCGGCTCGGCTCGAAGAACCGAGCCTAGCTCGGCTCGCTTTTTTCGAGTACTCGAACAGCCTTAGTAAATATCGACGTGCGTTACGAAAAGTAGCACGTTTCAATTTTCTTACGAAAAGTAGCACGTTTGCCTTCGTTCTCACGAAAACTATCACGTTTCGGTTTTCGCTGCGAAAACTAGCACATTTGAGCGGTTTGCCACGAAAAATAGCATGTTTCGTCTTTCGCTGCGAAAACTAGCACGTTAGAGCGGTTTGCCACGAAAAGTAGCATGTTCGCGTTTACCCCGCGTTCGCAATTCCCGCACCCTCCCTTACTTAAATTATGTAGATTAAAATTTTCATATGTGTTGCCTTTTGGAGATTAGATGGAATTATTATTTATTAAACAATATTTTCAACAGTTGAATTCTTTTAAACTGCCCACGCGCTGAAACGCGATAGTTTCTGCAGTCTGCAGTATAATCCAAAACGAGCTATTCTTCGTGGCCAAACCGGATAATATGTTAGTTTTCGCCATAAATTCCCAAACGTGCTATTATTCGTGGCGAAACAGTATAACGTGCTAGTTTTCGTCGCAACAGTACGAAATGTGCTATTCTTCGTGGCGAGGCAGTGAAATGTGTTAGTCTTCGCGGCAGAAGACCAAACGTGCTAATATTCGTCAGAAATGATGGAACGTGCTTCTTTTCGTGGCAAACCAAAACGTGCTACTTTTCGTAAGAAAATTGAAACGTGCTACTTTTCGTAACGCACGTCGATATGTAAAGTAGAGCTCTTACTTTTTGACCCGTCGGGTACCCGTCTACCCGAAACAACTTCAAGCCATTGAATGTGGTATTGTTCGATCATTTTTGGCTAACATCAGACTATACCACAGACAATCACAGACAATACTACATTCAATTGCTTGAAGTTATCCCGGGTAATGTCCGGGTACCCGGGTACCCGACGGGTCAAAAAGTAAGAGCTCTAATGTAAAGAGCGGGCTGGCTAGCGCCGGCCGCATCTCCGAACCAGCCTTCCCAACAACCTCCGCGCTGCATCGGCAATCCGAGGCTCCCTGCTCCTGCTTCGTTCGCCACTTTCCCCTCCATCGTCCGTAACGAGCCATGCTATGCGATATATTCCCCCGCCTTCCAAGTAATTTCTAGCCCTCGATGTCCAGACGTTTGCCACACTTGTTGACTATCCCCGCGGTTCTCGTGACGCCCAAAGCGATTCGATTCCCATTCCCTACAACTCCGATTAATCGCGATGCCCTAAGTGTCCCCTTTCTCGCTTCCCTCGCAGCTCCGACGATTCGAGCTTCAAAAATCCGATTACGTTTCCCTCGTCTTTACGAATTGAACGCTCCAGTAACAGCAGCAGCAGCAGCAGCAGCAGCGTTCGTAAACTTCCGTTAATCGGTGGGGCGTCGCGCGCCACCCTCTTGCGCGGTCTGCTGTTCACTTGTTGATTTCGTTGGTCGTTGACCCGTGTAAACGGTTCGTTACGTAGCGCGGCCCCGCGCCATGCCACTGAACTTGTAATTTATCTGCCTCCAAACTAATCACTTTGCTAATGCGTGAGCTGGTACGCTCTTCGACTACGCACCAGCAAAAATGTATACCGAAATATATATATATCCGAGAAACACGAGAGAAACATTCCCTACTTTACTCGATGAAAATGGCTGGCGCTCTGCGTTCAAAAGTCCCCACCGCGGTAATTGGTTCGCTCTATGCTCTGTAGCTTTTGAAAATGCTTTCGCGCGTGAAGCATCGAAGCTGCGTTAATTCGTCGAAATGTAGCGGCGGCCGATCTGTAATCGGATCACACTTAATTACGCAGCGGAAATCAACGGATAATGGCGAGAATTAGTGGAGCGTTTTACATGGCGCGGCGAGAGAGCTAACGAGACTCGATGGAAAGTCTTAAATTTCTGGATTCCAAGTTCACCGGTTCGTTGCCCAGGCTAAGGTCGGGGACGGAATGTTAGTAGCCATTCTCGGCGGTAAAGTAATATCGGAAATTTTTTTCGAGTTACACGTGCGTTTATTCGTCACGGCAGATAAGGGAATAGGGTAGAGTGGGGCTAAAAGTCCGGCGGGTAAAAAGTCCCGAATTGAATATCTCTATTCCTAAACAATGTATTGAGTTTCGCAGTACACTATGTAAAAGGCGAGAAGAAACGGAGGTGACCAGAGAATCGCCAGTCGCTCCTGGACGGTCGTGCGAATTACACGACGCCTTCGTTATTTTATGCATCGAAAACTAAAAGAAATACGTCGTCTTTATTGTTTTATACGAAGTAAACCACAGTTTAAAAGCGTAATCAGCCAAGTACGTTAAGATTGTATGTTCCTTTAGTAATGTGTGCATGATATTGTTTATTGCTGAATGATAATATTTTCTAACGTATATATCGCAGAAACTATAGAGGTACCGTTGGGGCAAAAAGTCCCTCAGACTGAAACTATATATATTATATTATTTGTTTGCATAATAAGATGGCCAAAGTATAAAGAAATGATGCCAAAGTTTTTAAATACTGTTTTTGTCTTAGTTGAGCGATTTTTTTTTAGTTTTCAGTTCAAAGTGAGCCTCTGACTTATATTTTTATTTTTTGTTAAAGAAGTCATGCTTTCTTTCAATATTGTGTACCAAAATGAATTGGTTTAATAAATATTTGTTGATTTGAAAAGAGTTTTTTTACTTATTTAGTTTAATATTACACAAAAAGACATTAGGGATTGTCTATCCTATGCAATGGACTTTTTGCCCCGTGCGTGGGGCAACAAGTCCATTTTGCATTGACAAACATTTTGTGATATAACTCAACAGAAAATAACAGTATCAACAAACGAACTTCGCTAACGTAAACCATAATAGTTATAGTTTATACAAAACAACGCCAGATATCTCTAGATTGTTAGTACTAAATTTTACATAGGTTTATACGAAAAACGGGACTATTAGCCCCACCCTACCCTACATACATACATACATAATTTAATACGTGTGATCGCGCAGCTGGTTGAATTCGTTGATTCGTATAAAACTTGCTGCATTTTAATTTCTCGATAATTGCTTGAACCGAAGAGATGTTACGCGTACCTAATACCTATGACTATACATATAACGTAGGTATAATATTTTCAATGACAGAACGCCGCTACGGTTGTTATTAGCGTTTCTCGATCGAACGACAGGCTCGATATCTCGCGTAGCATTTGGGTCGGAAATTCGGAATCATTCGGGATAAGCGGGTAGCGGAGCGCGAACTTGGAAACCTATTAACCTTTCTTTGGATCTTTGTTTCTCCAGCAACGTTTCCGCATCCCCGGAGACATTAATACGGGTTGCCGGTTCACGATAGCGGATAGAGTTTGCAAGTTCCTCGGATGGTTGGACGCGAGTCGCGCCGTGCGGGCACTGAGATGGGTTGAAATTGGCGTGGGCGAAGCTTCGCGCCAATTTAACGATCGCGAGATCCGCGAGGGCCAACCTCGTGCCAATCTTCATCCGCGCGAGTTTCCTTCTTACGCGCGACGCGCAAACCGCTCGCCAAGTCCTGCCTATAGCTATGGAAATTTTGATCGTCGCGGCGCGCGAGGCGACGCGAACTTTCCCTCCCTCCTTTGTCTGCCCAGAAAGCGTCCGCGTCTCCGGCAACGACGTCGCGCGATTTTACGAGTAGGGGAGACCGGGGCTAGTTGATACGTTTCTCAGTTTTCAATTTTTCTCATTTTTTTTTTGAATTAATTACTTAATTACAAATATGCTAAAATATACTTTGGTCCTTCCTCTTTAATATATTGAAAATGAAATTTTGAGAAAATACATACAAAATGAATGAGAAAATGTTATTTGCGCGAAGGTAGAATGTATCAACTTACCCCACCGTGGGGCAAGTTGTTACATCTGTATAATATCCGTTTAATGAGTAAAGGATAGATGTCTGGAATGTCCTACTTTAACACGAGGTGCTTGCTTCTTTTTATTAATGCATCTTAATAAAGCTATTTTTATCTATTCCGTATATTCTCGCGCTTTGACTCCTTTTATACACCAACACACGCTTTTTGAAAAATATTTTGTGGTATTTTTCCGCGATTCGTTTTCCTCACATAATTTCGTACCACTTTCCTAGAAATAAAAGGAAAAATCCAATTAAAAGTAGTTGGGAAAAATTGATACACTCCCCGTGAGTATCAACATGCCCCAGAGAAAACGTATCAACTTACCCCACAGGAAGCCATTATGTACAAACATCTCCATAAAAAAATTTAGAGCATATAAACAAAATAACAAAACGTAATTACCTTACCTTCGAAGGACTCAATGTGATGCCCAATTAATTTGAGTGATAAAATTCTCTATCCCGTCCCAAGACGGATGGGAAAGTGAATACAACTATTTACTTTTTGTCTATAAAAACGAAAACAGTTAAAAATGGATTGCTAAAGTCAAGGTACACAGACGTACGCTAGATTGTAGTAAATAATTGATCAAGGAGCTTCACATATCTCGCACACAAGGAGCTACATATACATAGGGCTGCCATCCGTCCGGGTTTCCCCGGATCTGTCCTCTTTTTTAGGGCGTCCGGGGACGTCCGGGGGGGATTTTCTGTAGTGATCCGGGTTTTTCAATGCTGCCCGCTCGCTTAAGGTTTAGACACACTTTACAGTTACGCGAGGGCACAGCGCCGGTACTGTGGTAAGAAGAAGAGATCACCTATGGCTGCACTGTACCGTCACGCAACTGATAAGTGTGGTTAGACCCCACCTAATCATCCGTGTTCTCCGATGCTATGTGTGCGTTGCGTGCGGTGTATCCCCGGCTAAAGAGTTCGGGTCGTTGATGTATAAATTGACAGTCGAAGATAGTGACAAAACACTATGTTTTTCTACGTTTAGCATAATCGATTGGTTTCATTTTTTTTTTTTATTTTATTTTAGTTGTAAATTAAATTTGCGTATTTTATGTGTTCTTTTGGTTATAAGTTAAGTGTATAAAAAAAGTCATAAATAAATTCCTACTTTGTACAGCTATATTTCCTCTATCTTTCTTGATTACGGTCGCAGTCTATATTTTACAGAAATTGTTGTCTTGGGATATCGTACCTAATACATACATATCAGAAATAGTTAAAAGTGTCCGGGTTTCAAGTGGAAATGTCCGGGGTTTTAATGCTCTCCGTCCGGTGTTTGTGATTTTACAGATGGCAGCCCTACATATACACAGTGTCGAGATAATTCGTCTGTATCAACCTGCCTCTGTATCAACTAGCCCCGGTCTCCCCTACGCAACGAAGAAAACAGCACCTTTGCATTAGAGCTCTTACTACCCGACCCGCCGGGTACTCGAGTACCCGCCGGGTACCCGTGAGATACCCGACTACCCGGGTAAACAAAAATTACCCAGCTACCCGGGTAGACAAAAATTACCCGGGTATCCATGAGATACCCGAGTAAATTAGATGTGATGAGATAGTTGAGAATTTCGATTTGACAGCCGATCGTCTTTCGACTTTCGATCATTTTCGGCTAACATCAGTAATGAACGGAATAAACTTCAAGCAATTAAACATTTTATCATAATATTCATAATCGTAACGTGCGCACACACGTTCAATTGCTTGAAGTTTATTCCGTTCATTACTGAGGTTAGCCGAAAATGATCGAAAGTCGAAAGACGATCGGCTGTCAAATCGATGATCATTTACCCGGGTATCGCGCGGGTACCCGGGTAGTCGGGTATCCTACGGGTACCCGGGTAATTTTTGTCTACCCGGGGTCTCACCGGGTACCCGGATACCCGGGCCAAAAGAATAGCTCTACTTTGCATTAAATAGCCGTTAGAAAGGCCGTGGCTACGGCCGCTATGGGGAGTTCTAGCAAGAATTAGTTAGACCATTGGAAGGACTGCTGTTTTCACTCGGTCGCAGCCACGCGTGCCGCCTAATTCGATAAGCGTTCGCCCGAAACGTTATAATCGAAATTTTGCTCGTTTCCTGGCGCGCCCCGAGGAACGATTTACAGGCGCCGCGCCGTTTGTTAATCCCGTCGAACGACCGTGTTCAATTTACAAAACACGCTGCGAACGGTATCCAGCAGGCCGCGATAAAATCGATATTGAAAATTTGATTCCATCGCGCGATTCTCCCTTCATCAGCGTCGATGACGCGTCGCTTAATTAACGGCTACATCCGGCGAAATTCTGCTCGCGTGCTCCTAACAGGATTTACGCTCTATAAATTGGCTGGAAAAAAAATGTGGCTAACACTGCTAACAGGCGGCGGGGTTGCTAGAGGTGTCGCGCCGATTCTTCATCGCTGGTCGACTACTCGCGGCAGCTAAAATCCAGCGTATTCCCTGGAGCGGGGCGATGCATATTGCATAACGACGAGTGAACCGAGGTGGCTTTCAAGCTTTCGGCTTTGCTTCGTCCCGAAGAGCAATCAATTTCGCGCAACTGTCGGAACGTGATCGCGACGCGCAACATTGTCTCGCTTCAGGCGCTCTGTCGCCTCCTCTCGCGTGCCGCGTCGGCTCGAGCAAACCGATCGCCAGTTATTAGCCCGATTAGCCGTCGCCGCGTCATTCTGCCTCCCGCGCTCGTACATCCATGAAAATGGATGTCCGAGCCCTTGAGGACGCCCGCACAGAAGCAAGGGGTGGGAATAGTTGCGAGTTATGCGTAGAACTCGACGGGAGCGTCGCGATTGCTGATCGAATGATGGATGGAGGAAGAAGAACGCATCGCTTACCTGGATCCAGTAAGGCAGGTAAAATCCTGAACAGGCGAGGATCGATGCCACGGTGGACAAGGTTGCCCACAGCACGCACAGCACTGTCATCTCATCGGGTTTAAAATCGTCTCTCCGCTCCCGTTCCCTCTCACCCCTTGACTCCCTCGCTCTCTGGCTTGTCGGCTACATTTACTCTCTATTCGCGCATGATTGCCGATGGTTTGAAAACTGCCAGCCACCAGAGTTCCCCCGATCCAAGCTTTCGACCGCGTTTCCACTTGCCGGCAATTTGATATTTCCCTCCGCTGACGTTCGATGTTCGATGTTACTCCCCTCTTCGTTAGCCCCTCGACAACTGGAGACCGCTGCTCTTCCCCCCCGGCTCGTACGCGGCGAACTTACTACCCCGTACTCGCTAAGGACGAGTGCTGCGAGCGTCCAGCACTCGGGACTTTAAAGTTCACTTTGCACTTGAATCGTACGTAACGGGATCAGCCCACGGTTGCCCACGGTCACCGTATCGCTGCTACGAACGGAGACGCTCGCTGGAAGAAAGGATAATCGTCGCCGTCGCGCCGTCTCCTCTTGATCTTTCGGTGAAACGCACAAGCGCAACGTGGCCACCACTCTCCCTCGCCCTCTCTCTCTCTCTCTCTCTCTCTCTATCTCTGTTCCTGCTGTCGGGGGTGAACGAAAATAAACCCGTAAACGAGCACCAAACAGTCTGTCACGGTCAAGGTTCGCGGGGCACGATTTACATTTGTGAGCAACCCCGGGCGGGAGTCGAGGCATCAATCGAGTCCTCAAAGACGATGCGTCCGTTGGCGAAGGTTGGAACGGTAGGACTTGGGCGGTCCAGGTCGGGGGTAAATTCCCTCTTGAATGGCTCGCGTTTTAATTGTCAGAGATCTGGTTCGTTGGACAACTGCGTGTTCGCCAGCCACGTTGGGCGAGACACGCGTCGCTCTGCCCCGCCGTCGTGGGGCGGATAGCAGAAACGCGCCTCGTTAATTATAGACGGAGCAGAGAAGCGGCGAGGCGCGCGTAATCACGTAGATCGTTGGCCGGCTCTCGATAAAAATTCACCGTGCCGCTTCATTTTCTCGGGTCGCTTAACCGCACCCGCGGCCGCGTATTTCTTCGCCGAGAGACAGAACTGGCAGTGGAATATATAATAAAGTGGAGCGACCAAGGATAGGAGGAAGAGGAGATGGGCCGGAGGTGGGAAAAGAAACGTCCCTTCCGGACACACCGGCGAAAAGTTTAATTTTAGACGCGCACCGGCCTCGGCTTGGCTCTCCTGCTTCTTCTCGGCGCGGCGCGCGCGGCGGCTACGGAGAAACAGGAGGCTGAGAGACGGAGAACGAGCCGCCGTCGTACTCGGTGCCGCTACTTGACTGCGACTGAACCGCACCGCACCGCACCGCACAGCAGAGAACCGAGTGGAAGCGAGCTGCGAGTCGCGGCGCGGCGCACGCCGCGCGCTCGGCGCCACCCCCGACGCCACCCTCTACTCTCTACTCTCTACTCTCTACCCATCTGGCGAACATGTGTGTGCGTCCTCCACCCTCCGCCCTTCGTCCTCTGTTGGCCATGCTGACCGGGAGCCGACCTCGCCGCTTCCCTTCGATTCCGCTCGATTCGAATCGACTCAGCTCCACCGGCATCTACGCACCTGTGCTCCCTAAAAAAAAAAACACTCTAATTATCACGGCTAACTATGCAGCATCCTGTTCTCTACCTGCTGACAAGGGTCTCGTATTCCGTCATTCCGAGCGCGGTTCTTCCCATTTCGTTAAAGCCGTCTTTTCCTTTGTCACCGCTCGCGCTTTCCTATCGGATTTTCCGTCACGTCTCTCCCGCGAGTAAACCCAAGCAAAGAAACGCGGTCACCTCGTATCACGAATCACTAGCGTTTACCGCTGCCACCATTCGCTACTCTACTCCGCAGAATATAGGGCAGATGTACCATTTGTGGCCACTGTCTTATTAATTCCGATATATTAAGTATTCTTAGTTTACTTTCATTACGAATGAAGCTGTCTAAGGGTGGGTTATGTTGGCAACATTTCTACTACTTTATACTGTTTTGTTGTCCCGTTTTATTTAATTATCATATGTGAATGTCCAAATCTTTGATAACTTTCCACATCCTTGCAAATGGTGCTTAGCATACGACTGGTAACAAAACAATTAGTTACTGTATTTAACAAGAGTATGGATGAAGTTTTATACATATTTATATTAAAAAACAAATATTTTTGAGATTTAAAAAAGAATTTCAACGATATAACCTAAACTCTAGTGGAATTAGGCACTGACCAAAAATGGTACATCGAAAATGGAATTGTACCATTCGAGGCCACGTAATGGCCATAAACAGTCCACGGTACAACCATTTTTGGTCAGTAGGCATTCTCATTAGCAACTTATCGTACAATACCTAATTATTGTAAAATTATTATACAATAGTTAGCGAAAAAATTCTTCTAAAGTCGAAGATTTTTACGATTCGTGAAAAGTCATTCGATGATGTCTTCAACGAAATTCTTTTATGGCCCGAAAAGCAAATCATAAAGCGAAAGCGGAAAGCAGTTGAACATTTACCTGCTGTAATAACATCAGACAAATGGATGGAGATCATGTTGGCCAAAAAAAAAGAAAAGGAGAACAAAGAAGAGGAGAGAATGATTAATAAAGAAAAAAGACTAGCAAAAATAGAAGAAAATAAAAAGATTAAAGCCATAAAGTTCGAAGAAAGGAATAAGAAAAAAAAACAGAAAAGCAAAACCTGTCGCTACCAAAAGAAAAAGTAAAAAGGATACTTATTGGCAGTTAATATTATTTTTGTGCAGCAAGTATTGTATTATTTGTTCAGTAGTGAACATTTGTAATAAATTAAAAACTTCAATTCTTACTGTGGGTCTTTCGTATTACCAATTCTATAAGTGGCCACAAATGGAAAGCCGGCTGGCCAAAAATGGTACTCTAGTGGCCACAAATGGTGCAAAACAGTCTGGCACGATAATATAATGATTTTTTAAATAATTATGTTTAAAACATTGTTCAACGTAGAATATTTTAATTATCTGTATATTGTGGATTACACTTATATATTCTTTACTTTTGTGTACGTATTCTTTTGTAAGTTATGTATCTGTGAGTGGTACGGAAATCCTTCAAGTGGCCACAAATGGTACATCTACCCTAGGCCTCTGATCATCAGCGACAGCCTTCTAACAAACGCGAAAAATCCGGATGGCTGATGCACGATTAACACCAGTGTCGTAGCTGCTACCGTGTCCATCCTGTATGCAAAACTGTCCAAACAGTCGCACTGGTAGGGGAGGCTTGCCTATATCGTACCACTTAAGACATTTTAGGTTATATTTCATATTTGGTACTAATTTGGACGCAAATGACTATTGGATATTGTAGCTTAATCTTTTAGGCATCTACTATTATACGCTGAACCTTTTGTTCAGAACAAATTAATTTGTTATTTATCCTTTTGTCACATACTGTAAAAGGTACGATTTGGGCAACCGGTCTCCTAAATCGTACCTCCACTAAAAATAGTGTCAATAACAAATAGAGAAGAAACTATTCAACATAAAGTAATGATTATTATATAGTTACATATACATATGTATATGAATCACACACAGGCCGCAATAAACTATGTATATGATATATGTACGTAACCTATATAACACACGAGTTGTCAAATCCTACTGGTACGATTGTAGTGGTGCGATTTAGGAAACATGATCAATTTATTTATAAATATCAATTTAAACTTTATAATGAATGTAACATGTACTTAAAATGAATGTAAAATATTCTACACTAAACCCGCTTTTAGAGAAATACAAAAATACAGGAGAAAATTGCATTGTTTGATTATTATCAGCTAAAATAAACTGGTAAAAAGTTACATCAATCATACCTGATTTTTTTAAATGTTTGTCGCACGCACAAAATAGGGTGTAAGCTCGGAAGGTTTTGTTTCTATTTCTTATTTCGCATTTACTTGATATTTTTATCATCAGACGTCGCTTATATTCATTAATTTTTGAGAAATTGATGAGGTACGATTTAGGTGACCGGTACGATATTGGCAACTCTCCCCTATTACAGACCGTTCCACGATAGGTATCTACTAATCGCCAGACAGACGAGATATTTTTTCATTAAACATGAAAATGAAGAGACTTCCCGGAAAGAAGGATCTGCGGAAAGCCCCCTGAGAAAACCCGCTGCAAACGTTGTATCTACATATAGGTATGTATATGTACGTACTCTCCGAGGGAACGTAGTCGCCTTTGTCGTATTCTGCGCTGATAGAGTTACCGTCGTCATCTCGAGGCCACGGTAATACATTTGTCAACAAGCGCATCTTCCTCTCCCGCGACGTTCGCATCTGGGAGACATGTGAACCGAAAAATGCCGATTTCGGTAACACCCACGCTAGGGATTCCAAGTCTCGAGAAATTAACGTGTCGATATTCTCTGAAGACGCGACGTATGTACCTATACATATATGTACTTAGGTACCCCAGCTGCGTCGCGTCGCATCGCGCGCTTCCAGAGAAATTCAATTCTTGTCGTTCAGTAAATGTGCCGGGGTTGTTCGCAAAGTCGGCCAGTCCAAAATAATCGCGCTCCAGAGGGGAATAAATCCGAGATTAATAAATCCCCATAAAAAAACTTCAAAAAAGTAAAAAAATACGCCAAGTACATGAAACAAATAAATCACAAAAAATAGAAGAAAATATACAATATAAAAAAAGATGTGAAATCAAAATGAGCTGCAAGTACATAAAGGTGTTTTCCAACTGCCCTTAAGATGACACAACTACATAGACACAGCTAAGATGCTGTGTTCATACATTCCATTACTCTTATCGCGGACATTTTAATAATGCGAAGATAAAATGTAACATCTAGACATTTGCCTAGATGTCCGCGGCCTGGAAGTCAAATACTTGGCGTGGCCAGGCAAGGCCAAGCTGTCGATGAATAAGAATTATTTAAAAACGTAAAATAATGAAAGTGTATTCATATTGGCAGAGTTTTAAATTGACAAATTATCTGAAAGATTGTGAGAGGAAAGGTATCGGTGTCGATGAATGATCTTAGAATTATTTTAAAACGCAATATAATGAAAATGTACTCATATTGTCAGAGTTTTAAATTGACAAATTATCTGAAAGCCTGGGAAAGGGAAGGTATGGGTATATTTATGATCTGAGAATACCTTACCTGGCCACGCCAAGTATTTGGCTTCCAGGCCGCGGACATCTAGGCAAATGTCTAGATGTTACATATATGCGGTTTACATAAGAAAAATGCCATTAATATTCTATGTTTTTCGTTATATTTTATTTTTAATCGTATTGTATTTTATTGTATGTTTCTGTATCTTAGCATTTTTCTACACTTTGTATTCTAAAGGGTTCCCCCGTTGAATAAATAATAATAATAATAATAATAATTAAATTTAGAAAATATTGCAGGCGTCATGAGATATTAATGAAATAAGTTTCAGGTTAGGTTGGAATAGCCGTTTCTCGAGTAAACGATAGCGGTAGCGACAGTCGACATATACAGGGTGTCTTTCCTGTACTTGGCGTCGAGACGCTGCCGCGTCTCTAGATACCTACGCGAGGCAAGTGTTTCTGCTTACCGTGGCGAGGATGCGCCGCTTTGGAAATTCAGGAGGAAAGCATTGAAGGAGTACCTACGCGACGGAGAGTCTCAGATATTCGCGCGGTGACACGGGACACCTGGTTACCATGGTCAACTAGGATTTACCTCGCAGCCACACCGTGTCAATTTACATCCGCAGTGCTGCGCCTAACAATGGGGAGTACGGCTTGTTGAGCGACAAAAGTGCGCGGGCCTCTGGGCACATATTTCTCTCCTTCTCGTTTCCTTGCAGCTGGCAAGCTGGCTGGCGATACTCTCCGAATACAAAGCTGTTCTCGCTCGACGCGACCGGCGCGGCGTGGTGTCACTGTTTTTTTTTTTTTCCCCCGCGTGAACCGCTGCAGCGGGAATTCGACGGGAAACCGGTGTCGGCGTAATTGGCAGGGAACTGGCCGTGCAGGGGTTGATGAAAAGCCAAACAGGGAAGCGAGAAACAGGCCGGGGCGCGGGCGCTTCGAGCGAACGGAAAAGGAAAAGGGAAATGGGAACTACCCATGTAGGGGACCGATGCAGTAGTCGAGTAGTGGAAGTGAAAGAAGAAAGAGGATAAGATTAAAGGCGTTTATGGTTACGCCGTGGCAAAAGCTTGCGCCAAACCGGGCGAACGTGACTCGCATTATGATTTCAATTTATGCTTGTCAGGCAAAGCCTGCCGATCACCGAGCACTTTTTCAATGAATTTCGACAAGAGAGGAATTGTTTACGATCGGCGCGACGCGCGGCCGACCGCAGCTCCCGGCAAGTCAAATGTTTTCGAGGCAAAACATACGTGGGACGAGGCATTATTTTTCGAGTCTCGACACGCAGCCGATGTTTCAACTTTCAACAACCCCCACTTATTCGAAACAATATTTTGACGTTGTAACGCGTCGGCGAACAACGTGACCGATCAAACGGCCGACAACCTCTGAATTTTTCCGGCAAATCCATGCCCGCTTTTTGCCCCGTACCCTCCTTTCCCCTCTCCTGTCATCGCTGCCGCACCAACTTGGCCAAGTGCAACAAAATTAAATCTGTTTCTAGATAAAACGTACCGGATGCTGCAGCCGCAGAGAAACTTTCTAACCGCGCTCGGGGCTGATGGGAAAATAATGCTGTTCTCCGTTTCGCTAGATATATTGTCGCATAATATGACGAGAACGTTCCGCGATAGCGCGGGCCGTTGATAAATTGCAGGTACAAACTTTACGAGTCGGCGGAACTCGTTGAAAGCGGCAAAAAGCACTGTTGGCGGAGCCACGTCTTTGGATCCCCGCTTTCGTGCTCTTCTTCTCCTCTGATATCCTTCATTTCTCTAATTTCAACCCGTGCCAGCTTCCCAGCGATAACTATGGAAAGCGATGTACGGTGCTCGCAGTCATCCGCAGATATAAAATTAATTCTCATCGATCTCGAGAGCCCGTTCTCGATAAAATTGAACTCGCAAAGGAAGAGCGAATGGGAAGCGGACGGGAGCAGGCGGGGGCAACGAAGAAAGTGAAATTGAAGGGGGAGGAGGGCAGAAAGTACCAAAGCTGAGAGAAAACAGGAGCGAGATCAAACCGGCACGGGGGAAAGCTCCCCGAGTCCAGAGGAACCGGGAACACTCGATGCGCGACACAAGAGTTGGAAAAGAGAAAACTTTGGTACGCGTAAGAGAAGCTCGGGGGCAGGTGTAAGGGAAGAACGGCGATTGCCAGGAAGGGAAGAAGAAGGACGACTACGATGTGGCACAGAAGTGGCCCGATGTATCGTTCCATTTCGCAGAACGGAATAAAACTTTCCATTCTGCTGGGTGGTCCGCGAGAGACGTGAGCACTCTCTAACTCCAGCTCTTTCCCGTGCTCGTTCTTCTCTCCACCGTTCGTAAGCGACGTTGAGAGGAGGGCTGTTGGATGTTGCGCGTGGTTGCGCGTGGTCGCGGAGTGAGCGCCAGAGAATTTGCGCGCCCGCTAGAGGCTGATCAAACGTCGAGGGAGAGGCGAGTCTCGTTTCGGTGTAAATTTCATCATCGGGTTTTATCGTTCTTCACCTCTCGCCGACGCGCGTATTAATCCTTCGGAACTCCCTATGTCCCAAATAGCACAAAGACATCTTATGGACGTCCGAAGGACGTCCGTTCCGGACGTACTGTACGTTCGGAGAATGTCCCGAGAAGGTCCATATATCCTCTATACGTCCTCGTTAAGTTCTTTAAATGTCGTAGGAAGGTCCTATTTACAAAGTGGAACGTCCTGAGGACGTGCTGTGTCAACATTCTCAGAACGTTTTCCGAACGTCCGAAAGTAAAGTTAAATACGTCCAAAAGGCGTCTTAAAAACGTTTTGCAGATGGTTTAAAAGCGCATTAAAGACGTCTTCATCAAGTCTGGGTTAGGGCATTAAGAAAAAAAATTTGGGCGGTGACGGGAATCGAACCCAGGACTCCCAGATTACGAAGCAACTGCTTTTCGCAACTACCCAAGACACTTCCTTACAAATAATTTCAATTTCTAGGTATATAACTAGTATTAATAATTTATAAAAAATGTGCATTGACGCGAAATATTCTACAGAATATCATCATTCGATCTCTAGACTCATTGCTTAAAATTTCACATTCGTCTCAAGACAGATGTTTTAACGACGACTTAAGACAGACGTCTTGAACACGTTGTAAGCTATCTGGGAACATTTCAGCATTTCAGCGTCTTCATTGCACAAAAAAATAGCGCAAAGGCGAGGTTCAGTCGTAAAACTGTTTTGCAACCGAACCTGAATCATCTGCAAAACCTACAAGACGGTTGTTCTTCGAACATCTGAAATTTAGGTCTTCTAAAGATTCACAAGACTTACGAGACGAATGTTCTCGGAACATTCGAAATGTAGTCGTGCAAAACAATCACGTGACTTACAAGATTGTTTGATGTTTCTAGAACAGCCGAAATTTAAGTCCTAAGTACATCCGTAGGACTTAAGAAACGGACGTTCCTGGGACAACCGAAATTTAAATCCTAAGAACGTCCGTAGGACTTAAGAAACGGACGTTCCTAGAAGATCCGAAATTTAAATCCTAAGAACGTCCGTAGGACTTAAGAAACGGACGTTCCTGGAACATCCGAAATTTAAGTCCTAAGAACGTCCGTAGGACTTAAGAAACGGACGTTCCTGGAACATCCGAAATTTAAGTCCTAAGAACGTCCGTAGGACTTAAGAAATGGACGTAGGACGTTCGGATATAAACTGGACATGAAAAGGATGTCCTTGGGATGTGCGGTGCTATCTGGGGTTAGTTCACGGAAACGACGCCCGCTAAAATCACCCCTCCACTTTTACCACATAAATTCATAAATGTTACAGAGAGTTCCATTTCATTTCTCTTGGACCGAATGAACGTCCGCGTCGGAAGGTGGAGAGAAATATCCAAGTTGGGAATTTCCGAGGTATGCCCGTTTGCTCGTCGAGTTCGTATTGCGAGCTGGTCGTCTCTATCCTTTCTCCTTCTTTGTCCCTTTTATCTCGCGTCGTCGGCTGGTTTATCGCTCGCCAAGGTGCCGCGAGAAGTCACCATCTTCCGAAACAGATTACGACCGGCCATTTCGCTTCAACGGTCGCGGTCGGCCCAACATCCCGAGGTCGTTCACAGTCCAAACGCGAATTACCTCGTCCGATGACCTCGCGGTCTCCGAATTCAGTTTCTATCGGGTTATTATTGTTCCGGTACGTCGATCAACTACACGACCCTCCGACGTCGAATGGCGAAAATCCAGCTCGAATGCACAGCCACCTAGTTTATTACCATGGAAACGTCTAATACCTCCAAATGGATATCATTTTTAACCGAATTAACTGGGTATCGATCCAGCCAGTGAGCAGTTCGTGTACTTAATTAAAGATAGCTGTTCCCTCTTCGATCGATTTCCAGCAACTGAGAGAAATATATGTAGGACTGTACGGAGGATCGGAGAAGCTTGTCGGTTCGAAAGCCCTACCTACTTCCTTTCTGCATCCATTATTCATAATTCGACGATTCGGACAAAGGAACGTCAACAAGATGGGTAACATCTGCTCGCCCGTCTGCCTGTCTATGGTCGTTATCGTTCGGCTGAAGCGTCCACCGGGAATATCAGTTTTTCTATCGTACCCCTGCGCGAAACGACCGGACGCTATCGGAGCAGATAAAAAGGACCTTATTGCTCGAGTCGGTGGAGCGAGCCGCGGCCTTTGCCTCTAGACTTGGATCGACAAGGCATCGATTAGGAAACACACGGAATGCCGGGGAATCGAGGTCCGGAGCTCCGACGTTCTTCACCAGACCCTCTCTCTGATCCACCTATCGACGTTACGCTCTTTTCAACCGGCCCCGGCCGCGGCGATTTCTTTCGATTCACCAGCGTAGCTTTTCCTAGTCGCTGCTGCAAGCCACTCTTCAAAGATGGACTCGGGGAGCCCCGGATAGCGGATAGCGGATACCCTCTCGTGTCAGCGCGCACACACCGCGCCGTTCCTAACTTTTCTACCAAGAAATATGTACATACCTACCTACGTGTATTCCGTCCGGTTTTTTACCCGTCCTTGTTTGAGTTTCAAAGTTTACTCGCTCGCCGGTAGGTACACGATGGGGAACACGAATACGAATACGAAACGAACTAGGTATAATAATAGGAGGAAATCGGGAATCGGAAATGGGAGAATCGTGATTCCTATCTATGTGTGGCGAATACCTAGCTAGATATCTGAAAAAAGCTTGTAGGTAGATACGTAGGTAGCGTTACGGAAAGGTTCGTGGCTTCGGCCGGACGGTATCCCTTGAGGGTATACGGGAAACTTTGAAGGAGGATATTTTTATCAACTCGGCTGCGCTCTGCGTGGCGAAGACTCGAAAACAACTCGAGTCGAGTGAGCTATCCGTAATCCTCTGGTCGAACCAGCCTTTTCCTCCGCCCTCCGAGTGCAGGCTCGCAGGCTCTGTAACCTGTATCGGTTGCGCCGCGCCGCGCCGGGGCGAGGGAACGGCGAGGCAAAGAAGGGTCAGGCAAGTCTAGTTTTATTGCCGGTTTCTCGCGGCTCTCTCTAACGTAAGACGGAGGCGAAGCTAGCGAGCCGAACCGCTCGAGATAAGAGGGAGAGTTTATTAGAAGGAAGAAAGCAGGGCTCTCGCCGGTGTTCGGTGAACCAGAAAAAGACCCTTATCACGGGACGAAAAGCCGGTGAATAAATACAGTTTCACCGAGTTGCTGGCACCGCTGAACTTTCCGATTCTTCGGAGCATCAGGGAAGTAGGACGGGGCCAGCGAGCTGCAGCAAAGAGGAAAAAGAGAATAGAAAAAGAAATAGAAAAAGAAGAAGTACACGGCGGACCATGCGTTTAGTCCAGCTGTAACGCGCACTTTTACCACCACAGTGGGACAAAACGCCCCGCGGCGATCAAAAATCTATAACTTTGGTTCTAGTCAAGATATTTTAATGTAACTGGGCGCATTTTAACCGCAAATTTACGGCCCTTAAGCTGTATTAATATAATTGATATTAACCCGCGGAGGCCCGTGCTGGTCCCGTGAATTTAGACCCATGTTTGCGAAAAGTGGGGCTACAGGCCAATTACAATACACATTATATTAACATTACTATATTTTATTGTAGTAAACCCAGTTTCTTAATATTTGCTATTGTGTTCATGCGATCGGTGCTCAAAATTTGCCAAAACCGCAAAAGTATCGCTTATCAAAAACTTTTATGTTTCCCACAGTTTTTATTCGCGATTCTGAAAATTTTTTCTTTGAGAGGTGCAATTTGAGTTAGTTACAAAGTTAATTACATAGCTATATATTCTATTAAGGCCATTCATTAGGGTAAAATGTTAATAACAAACATTTTTTAAATTTTAAAAAGTTGCAACCATATGCAATGTGTTTAACTGATATCATGTGAAAGAATGAACCTTTCTCTCTTAGAAACAAAAAGCATTAGGTGCTACTTTGTGCTACTTCCCAAGAAAATGGTAATTGAAGTAAAATCGACCTTACCTGCCTACACGATATTTGTGTCACACATCTAATAATTGAATCATTTCCTCCGGGTATATCTTAATTACATCTTTTTTGCTTCTTATTCTTCGAAATGATGAGATATAAGGGTCCGAAGATATCAAGAGCATATTCATCAGGTCTTGATTCTGTGCACTTCGAGAAATTTTTCGACTGTTATGGTAACGGTAATATTTATATTCTTTATTTTTCGTTTCCTGCGCCTCTTCTGACAGCTCGCCAATTGGCAGTAAGTGGTGAAGAATGATATTTTTTCCATGCCTTAAAACCTTATGTACTGTGGCTGTTAATTTTCGCCAAGAATAATTCTCTGTTAACAATTTTTCTGCTTCTTCTGCATATACACCGAATTTTTCAGCATTCACTGGCAGACCACAAGAAAGAACATTTAATATTGTCCTAATTGCCACTTACTGCCAATTGGCGAGCTGTCAGAAGAGGCGCAGGAAACGAAAAATAAAGAATATAAATAATACCGTTACCATAACAGTCGAAAAATTTCTCGAAGTGCACAGAATCAAGACCTGATGAATATGCTCTTGATATCTTCGGACCCTTATATCTCATCATTTCGAAAAATAAGAAGCAAAAAAGATGTAATTAAGATATACCCGGAGGAAATGATTCAATTATTAGATGTGTGACGCAAATATCGTGTATATATCGTGTAATATTTTCTTGGAAAGTAGCACAAAGTAGCACCTAATGCTTTTTGTTTCTAAGAGAGAAAGGTTCATTCTTTCACATGATATCAGTTAAATTCATTGCATATGGTTGCAACTTTTTAAAATTTAAAAAATGTTTGTTATTAACATTTTACCCTAATGAATGGCCTTAATAGAATATATAGCTATGTAATTAACTTTGTAACTAACTCAAATTGCACCTCTCAAAGAAAAATTTTCAGAATCGCGAATAAAAACTGTGGGAAACATAAAAGTTTTTGATAAGCGATACTTTTGCGGTTTTGGCAAATTTTGAGCACCGATCGCATGAACACAATAGCAAATATTAAGAAACTGGGTTTACTACAATAAAATATAGTAATGTTAATATAATGTGTATTGTAATTGGCCTGTAGCCCCACTTTTCGCAAACATGGGTCTAAATTCACGGGACCAGCACGGGCCTCCGAGGGTTAATATCAATTATATTAACACAGCTTAAAGGCCGTAAACTTGCGGTTAAAATGCGCCCAGTTACATTAAAATATCTTGACTAGAACCAAAGTTATAGATTTTTGATCGCCGCGGGACGTTTTGTCCCACTGTGCCGCGTTTCTACTTTTTTTTCCTTGTTCTGTCACCGAGTCGGTTCGATCTCGGAAGGTGAAAATTCTGCTGGGTTTTCTTCCGTTCGTGTAAATACCACAAGCCTTCGTATCCAGTGATGACGCGTCCCTTCTCTTAATCGAGCAAACAAATCTGGCCGTTAGATTGAATAGAGAATAAGGATAATCGTCTGTAAGGCTAGAAGTGCCGGTTCCACGGCCAAGCATCTCGATAAAAATACGCCGGCCCCGAGGGGATTGCTCGCTTTGTCTTCTCGCGACTAATTGCTCCACACGGAAGAATTCGTTGCCGGCGGACGTTTAATTGCCCGGTTTTTTCTCGCGTTTCCCGGACCCCGACAGTGTCGCAGGGACGGGGACACGTGTCTTCGAAGGCTAACAAACGATCATCCTAAGTAGTTCGATGCGGGCTGGAAATGTGCAGGCGTTACTGGATCAGAAACGAAGCTGTCGCCTGTGCGCGACACTTGGATTTCAAGAGAATCTTACGAAAATTAGAGCTTATCGAATGTGGAATATCCGAAGCTAAGCTATCTTCGCTCTATCCGTAATTATCGAGGGTGGATCGAAGGGCAGCGTGCGCGACGCAGAGACGACAAGTAACGGGGAAGATTAAGTGGGTGGCGTTCGAACAGCGGCGTCGCGTCGCCGTCAGACCTCCGACCTAGACGCCCGCGCCGCGTTGGATCGAGCATGCTAATGAACTGGTTCACCGGCGCAGTTTACCGTGCACGCTTTAATCAAAGACCAACTGGCAATTACAATTATCCTAGGGATTTGTTGCGATTCTCCGGGCGTTCCCTGGCTCTGCCGACGAAAGAGGCCACGTTGGGCTTTTATTTGCGACGTTAGTCGGCTCGTTTGCGAGACTCGTCGTTACCGTCGTCGTCGGGGAACTTCTGGCCAACCGTCTGCCTTCGCCCACTGTAATCTTGCCGGGCTCGTAATTGACGCCGCAACCGTGAAACCGGCGATTCCTCGTCTACGATCGATTCGTGAACGTGCAAAAGGTTCGTGTCCGACTCGAAATACCTAAGTGGCCTCGTGCCTGGCGGTTGTCGGCTCAAGTGCCACGTATCGAGTATTTTATTGCATTGCGCGCAACATCGAGTACGTTTTAACATGGAGGAACAGCCAGCTAACAAGACCACCCGCTTGCCCGTATCCGCGTGTGTCCTCGGTGAATTTACGAATTCCTCCCTCGTCCCCGGCTGAATGTCGGCGAAACAAAAATACCTAACATGAAAACAGCTACGTAGGGAAGCGAGTTGGATTTCGTTATTACGAAACTGTCAGAGACCAAGCGCCTTTCGAGAAGATACTTTTGCCTGCTCGAAGAGGCCCCTTTGATACACCCCGTGCTGCCGTTTGCTTTGAAAAAGTCTTATATTCTCACGGCGTAAAGTCTCGCGAAAAGCGAGAAGCGAGAAGCGAGAAGCGAGAAGCGCGAAGCGAATTTTCCCAGCCGTTCGAGTGTCACCCGACCTCTTGCTACTTGCTACCCTCTAAACTCCGCCGTTGAATCGCCGTACGCTCGACAAAGCAAGGGTCGATCTGATGCTGCCATGCCGGGGAGTGTATCCTTACCTTCCTACGACTCTCTATAAAATAAACCTTGTTTACGGTAAATCGAATTTGTTGGAGGCTGACCGCGGGGCAGTCTGTTCCCGTGCAGTGCAGGCGCGACCGATCTCGACCACTTCCTTCTAATTTTATACTCCCCAATAGAGCTCTTACTACCCGCCCGCCCGGGTACTCGAGTACCCGGTGAGACCCCGGGTAGAAAAAAATTACTCGAGTACCCGGGTATCCGTAGGATACCCGACTACCCGGGTACCCGGGTAGACAAAAATTACCCGTGTGTCCATGAGATACCCGAGTAACTGAAGTGTGATGAGATAGTTGAGAATTTCGATTTGACAGCATATTCCGTTCATTACTGAGGTTAGCCAAAAATGATCGAAAGTCGAAAAACGATCGGCTGTCAAATCGAAATTCTCAACTATCTCATCACACTTCAGTTACTCGGGTATCTCATGGACACACGGGTAATTTTTGTCTACCCGGGTAGCCGGGTAATTTTTGTCTATCCGGGTAGCCGGGTAATTTTTGTCTACCCGGGTATCCGGGTATTGCACGGGTACCCGGGTACCCGAGTAATTTTTTTCCACCCGGGGTCTCACCGGGTACTCGAGTACCCGGGTACCCGGATACCCGGGCAAAAACAATAGCTCTACTCCCCAATCGTTGGACCTTTGTTCACCTATCCTCGGACTGGACTATTCGGTTGCCACTATCGTTCCTCGAGAACTTCCGACCAGCGGAACGCCGAACGCGAAAAGTCCGCGGAAAGACTGACGGCCCGTAATAAATTAGAATTAGAGGATGGTTGGAGGGAAATGGTACATGGTCGGCCTGTGGAAGGCGGACCAGCACGAACGCGGAGAAGTTCCCTGACAATTTGAATATATCTAACTAATCGGCCAAGTGTCAGAAGTAGCTGGGCCACGTAGAACGCGTATACATGTCCCAGGCCGATTGTGTTCGATTCTCGATAACTAGCTCCAAGTTGCCGGGGGTACGTGAGCGAAATTTCTCCACGCCGACGATCCAAACTTTCGCCGAGATTGACGCTTTAGTGTCTACCACGCCTCTGTCCTGGCGTCGCGTCGCGCCGCGCGAAACACCATAAACTGCAGCCCTTGTACTCGGAAACAGGCTCAGCCCGTATTAAACTTGCTCCCCGATACAGAGCAAGCGTGCATTTATCGGCCGGATACAAAGTTTCCGATTAAGCGGCGACTCGTCTGTGCGTGGATTACCATTCTCGAGTAGGTACCTACAAGTACCAGTGCCAGTGCCACTTTGGCATAGACGTGTCAAATCGCGTTGCCGAGTTTATCGCGTGTTCTCACCGCGGGATTAACAAGACACTGAGTATTATTATTTTTACACGCACGAAAAGCACCCTCAGCGACCCAGGCATCGCGCTCCCGCGCGAACCGCCGCGCCGCCTTCTCCCTAGACGAGCGGGCAATAAAAATATTGTTTACGAGGGAGTAAAACCGGCTTCTCGCGTTCCATCTAGCAGCAGCCGCGCGCCGTTCCTCGTCGCAAATAAAAGCGTCCGGGGATCGGGGGGAAGAAAAAAAGTATCGAAGAGGCTCGTTGGGCAGCGGCAAGTCGCGAAACGTAACACAGCGGCGCTGGCGTGAAACGAAATGAAACGGCAGCCGAGGCGTCGCTCGCGGAAATGAAACGGGGAAACGGGAATACGGGGAAGCGGTGAAATAGGAGGGAAAAACCACGGGACAAGGACACTGCTCGGCCGGAAGCTCGCGTTTATGCAAACTTGCGTGCGGCTCGAACGTGTTGCGCCACTGCAGGCGTCTCGGGGGTCTCGCCGATGCGATGGCAAGACTCCAACGTTATCGAATCTGCGGGGAAATATTGCCCGCGCAAGTTTGGCCCGTTCCCTTTTTCACGACTCTTCGATGGCGCTGTCACATCTCGTCAGTCGCGTACAAGCTACAAAGCGCGATCCGGCAAAAGTACGCGGAGACACCGTTTCCTTTGGACTGTTACGTATGTGGAATCTTCCCATACGCCGCTCTCAACCGTTTTTCGAGCTCGCGTCTGCGAAGGGAAAACGCCCTAAAATCCTTTCGCTTATCACTAGAGCTCTTACTACCCGACCCGCCGGGTACTCGAGTACCCGCCGGGTACCCGTGAGATACCCGACTACCCGGGTAAACAAAAATTACCCGGCTACCCGGGTATCCATGAGATACCCGAGTAAATTAGATGTGATGAGGTAGTTGAGAATTTCGATTTGACAGCCGATCGTCTTTCGACTTTCGATCATTTTCGGCTAACATCAGTAATGAACGGAATAAACTTCAAGCAATTAAACATTTTATCATAATATTCATAATCTTAACGTTAACACATTCAATTGCTTGACGTTTATTCCGTTCATTACTGAGGTTAGCCGAAAATGATCGGAAGTCGAAAGACGATCGGCTGTCAAATCGATGATCATTTACCCGGGTATCGCACGGGTACCCGGGTAGTCGGGTATTCTACGGGTACCCGGGTAATTTTTGTCTACCCGGGGTCTCACCGGGTACCCGAGTACCCGGGTACCCGGATACCCGGGCCAAAAGAATAGCTCTACTTATCACACACCACTAATGGGGGTCGTGCTCTCTACCATCTGGTTGACGATCATGGGAACGGGAGTGACACGACGACGACCACCCCGAAGGATTTCCTTATATGGAGATTTCCAACTAATCCCCACTCATTTTTGGGACTATATAAACCCTTTGGTTTCTACCCTCTGAGGTTCAAAGCAGTACAGTTACGCGTAGGTAGAGTAACGTTGTGTCACGCTCGTACAGAGTTGGTTAAATCTAGTAAGATCGAGCTAAAGTCTCCGTCGGAATCATAGTTAACCTCGTAGAATCCGCGAGTTCGGTTTATATTCTATTTGGCTTCTCCGAATAACCACTCGTACGCCCCGCATCGCCAGTGCGTCAACACCGCGCAAATCAGTGGTAATTCATACACTTTTACTACACTATTTAATCGCGACACTTACATTTGTACAATAATTAGTTATTGAATACACGAATGGTGTTCACGTCTAAATTGAGTCAGATTCGTTAAAACCCATCTTTTACCCAGCGATCCTTATAATATTAGTAGCACTCACCCACAGATACAACTTTACCGCCCGAGTTGTATCAAATATTAATTAAGAGTTACGAGGCAATACTAACATTTCCCGCGACTCCCTGATTTCACATCAAGGTCGTTCGCATCCAATACCAAAACAAGGAATCTTCTCCAACCTAGTGGCTCCCCGATTTCGCATCGGGTTCGTCCACGTTTAACCTCTCCTGCGGCTCCCTGATTTCGCATCAGGTTCGTCCGTATCCTACAGCTCCCTGATTTCGCATCAGGTTCGTCTGTAAGTCAACCACCTTCCGAACAGCTCCCTGGTTACGCACCAGGTTCGTCTGTGAATAATCCAACCTCCTAACAGCTCCTCGACTTCGCGTCGAGTTCGTCTGTGAACATCATCCTAGTGACTCCCCGATTTCGCATCGGGTTCGTTCACGAATAATCACCCTCCTGCGGCTCCCTGATTTCGCATCAGGTTCGTCCGCGAGTGACTCCATTCCTAGAGGCTCCCTGATTTAGCATCAGGTTCGTCCTCGTTTCCGATAATCCTGCGGCTCCCTGATTTCGCATCAGGTTCGTCCGCCCTCTAACTAACAAATTCATAAACCGTATTCCTTGGGAAATACCCCTCTCGCCGGCCTCTCGCGTTGCCGCAGCCCCGGCTCGTAACAGGACCAGTCCAGGGAGGGCCGCGACACGGCCAACGTTTCTCCTTGTAACGAGCAGCACTGAAATCGAGGAGATTAAAAACGGAGCGCCGGTCTGATTCGGGGATCTGGATTTACGCAGACACCAGGAAGGCTTTGGGAGAGGACAAGAGTTCGGCATCGCATCCATAATGCAATCGCCTGGCTCCTAAACCCGAGGAGTCCTGATAACGATTCGATCCTCGATGTCTCGACCCTTCTCACGCTCCTTCCAGTAAACCCCTTGATTTATTAACATTCCCTTTGAATCTCGGAAAAGTCGAGATCCCGGCGCTGCCCTTCCGTATCCGACAATGAAATCCCGAATGTTACCTGCGTCATTTCTGTCCTTGCCTTATGAACGTGTGTTTAGGAATCAGCATGGAATTCATTTGCTCGGACAGGCCAGTCCGTTACGCTTCGGTTTGCAGGCTGCCGGATATTCTTCGCGACGGGGCGCGCCAATAATTCATAGCCGACACATATAAATGAGTGGCAAGAGGGTGGATGAGGACGAGGGTCGAGGCGGGATGAGGGAAGTGTGCAGAGTTCCCGTGTTACCTCGAAAATGTTAAACGGCAATGAATGTGTTATGAAACGGGGCTTTTGTCTATTGCTTATTTCATGACGAAACTTCCGCCCCGCCGGGCACATTAATTTCGCGCCTCCGCCACGTACATATATACATAGGTACATACATACATGGCGAAACGGAGCGGCAGGCGTGTTCGTTTTTACCCCGGATAGCCAGTAGCCGTCAACGAAATTCCGTTAAAACAGGATCGCGAGTCTGTCTGCATTTAGGTAGCCCGGCAAATGTTTCGGCTGCAACGTAGTGGTCATTTTCCGAGGGAACGCTCGCCGTTCGTTTGCTACTTTTTGTGCCGCTTTTCCCACTTGACGTGCCGACCAAGCACGCGTCACCGCCGCTGTGGTACCTAGCGACAGTGAGTGTTTCAAATCTTTAAAGCTTCGAACCGCGACAATTCGTCAGGATGTAATCGCGGTTGCCTATCTACGAGTAGCGTAAAATAGCGTAAAATAGTTGGAAGAGTTCGCTCGTGACACCGTCTAGACTTCGCGGAGATATACGGACGTAAAAGCCAGCTCTCGCCCTGTCCATTTTCGCGTAGTTGGGCGTTCAGGCGGAGCGCGCGGGATCGAGCAGCCGGGGAGGGACGAGCGACGACCGCAAAAACTTGGAAACACGGAGCTTTATGAATATTTAATGAAATTGGAATATTCACGGGCGCCAGTCCCCTGGCTTTCCACAATACTTATTTCGCAATAAAACTTTGGTGGCCTGTCGTCGAATCCCCGGGCTCCAGTGTCGCGACACCAGCCAACAACTTTTCGCCAACATTCGTTCACGCCGTCCGTCGACAGTCGGCCGCGGACCCGCGACCAAAAATCGCGTCGCGTTTTTAGGACCTCGTATTTTCCACGGACACCTCGAGAAACAAGCTTCCTCCGCACGATCCCCGGCTCTACGCCGCGGCGGAGCGGTTTTGCTAAACTTTAGAGGCGATTCGTCGATCTCGCCGTTCCGCGCTAGCGCCGCGCTCCTTCGTCCCTTTATCGTTACGATAAAATTCCACCGTCTAACAACACTCGTACGTAACGGTGGCTCTTTAGGCGGCTGTCCAAGTCCTTTAGATTCTACGGACCTCTCCAATTGCAATGCAGGAGAGTCTTGCGAGAGACTTGAACCAGAGCCGTCTTAAGGCAGGATTAAGAAAAAAATTGAAATTTTTTTTTGTTCTCAAAGTACTCTTTCAAGTGTATAGAATCGAAATTCATTCATTAGAAAGGTGGCCGGAACCTTTTTCTTGTGTAAAAACCGGATTGGAGCAGATATATAAATCTATATAAAACTTTAAACGCGTTTTTCTCGAAACGATGTTTTCCAAATCAGCGTGTCAGATTACTCCTACAATTTTCATCGGATTGACTTGAAACTTTGCACAATTCTTCCGATTGGTGTAATCTAACGATGTACGTAGGACTTTTGCTGTAGCGTTGTTATTTTTCTTTTGGTGCGCAATTTTATAAATTTTTTTAAACTTTTTTACCCTAAAAAATTGACCTTTTCGTTAAAATGGCCGCCATTTTCTTAAAAATCGAAATTTCGTAAAATCCCTACGTACAGCATTGAACAATATTGTTGTTAATAGGGACATTCTTTGGTTTCTTTTCTAAGAGCCACGTACAGAGCGGAATTTGACACGCCGTCTAACGATGTTTCTCCAAAGGAGTGTATTTTGGCGCCACCTACAAGAGATTATTTTTTACTTTTTCAGTTTCAAAAAATGTGTAATTACAGATTAAAGTTACATTAATGAATGACTGAAACCGATTTTGTTTCTGCGCATTCTTTGTATGCAAAAAAAATTCATGAAAACCGCCTCCAAAATCGCAATCAAAGGTGGTATCCTGCCTTAACACCATTGTAGGCCCTAGGGCAATGCAATGGGGCCCCTGCCCACCCACGCGACCAAAAATGTTTCGTATTTCGGTGACATATTTTCAAAAAAAAAAAAAAAATAAATAAAAAAGGTTAACAGATCCGCGAGGAGAGTATAAATTGAGACTTGGGGGCCCCCACTGGCATGGGGCCCCTGGCGACTGCCCAGTATGCCCATGTGTAAAGACGGCTGTGGCTATAACAGTTTAGCTCTCTCTAGCTTCTTCCATGCGCTCGTGAGTAATATACTTATACAATATACATACGATGTTTGTGGAAGCAAGACAAATCTGAACATAGGGTAAATCCGGGAGACGCGGTCGGGCCGGAGAGTTGGTCGTGTCGCTATATTTCAGAGTCTATACGTAAAAGTGCATTAAAGTGCAGACCAATTACTTCTCTAGAAGCCAAATAGTTGAATGAATAGCGTTATTTCGCTTCCTTCTGTGTTTTTCTGGATTTACAGGCTATCAAAGGTAAATTGATGTTACATTTAACCTCTTTTGTCAAACAGCGGTTGTACGGAATCGTATTTAAAATATACTTCTAAGTTTATTTTCCTTTAATGTTTGGAATAATAAGATAGTAGAGACATTGAGGGACAATGCAGCCAAAGTAGTTGGCCATATTAACTCTTCCTCTCAAAGCTAACGAGAAGACCATGTCTCGCTGCAGAAAGGTGAGATGGTCGAGTTATGATTTTTTTTATTATTTTTGTTTATTTTTTTATTTTTTATTATTATTTTATTATTATTTTTGTTTATTTAGTTTATTTATTCACTTTTGTATTCATTTGCCTTGCTAATCGCCAGTAGGTAATTCACTTTTTCTTTGATGTGTTCTTTACTTGTTTAGCGTAAACAAATTAAATATCAATGAATCCGTAGTTGTATTCACTCATAAATAATTTTGCTTTATCCTTTGTTAATTTTCCATGAATAATTATGTGAGCGGTCTCTGCCAACGACGAAAACCATTTCTCCCGGCACCTCGGGTGAGGTGGTCGGATGTCATGACTTCAGTTTTCTACCCGATTTACAGTAAATATTGTCTTAAAGCAAATATCGACCAGTTTTTCTGAATCGGCATACAATTTTGAACATATTAGGTTTGTTCTGATAAAATAAGTAATATCTATATTAGTTTTAATAGCCATTTTATATTAGGTCGACCGCGTGTCCCGGATTTACCCTATAGGTATCTACATATGATACCCGAAAGATCGACGCGGTCTCCTCTCGACTGCCCATCCACAGCATTTCCACTCCATGAATTATGGATTACTGTAAATTGCAAGAGGAACGATACGCATAAAGGTTAATTGAAAAGTTCTGCAAGTTGGAGGGAAAACGCTCCGTTGCCAGGCGCCTGTCGTTTTTCCCTCGTGCTTCAAGAAGCTGGAACGAACGTAATTTACGATTATCGTACGCGACCGTGCTTAAGGTTCCTCGAGAAATATCGAACAAGGCGGAATTCCTAAGAAAAGCGAAATCTTTGCGTAGGAAGCGGACGGGTGGCTAAAGCTTCTCAGCGAGCAGCAATGCTTTAGCAGCGGAAACGTGACGACAGTGATTGTTCTTCTTACTTAGGTACGTAACGCGATACATTTGAAAGGTAAACGTTAGAAGTCCGCCTATTGGTCCGTGCGAGGGGTATCGTGATTCGCTGGATTATCAAGGGCGCTTCAGATGTCCGGATGATCCGGCCGATGAGTGGCGTTTCACGCATGGTCGCATCCTCGTCGACTATCGAGACCGTTCTTGACCTCGAAGTGGTCGGCCCTACGGCTTCGACCGACATAAGGGACACAAAAGGAGGGAACCGATGAAACTTGCAAGTCTGGCTACGTACCCGCACAATACATGCACGGGAAGGATGGCGTTCGAGGGGCGCTACTATTCGAGGAGTTTACGAGACCAGACAACCCGCCGCGACGGTGTTTCAGTGGTAACGCAAGCCGCTGATTAGGCAGACCGCGGGAAGACTTAACTTTTAAGTTTAACGACGATATCTTCGAGAACAACTTAGGTTTGTTAGGTAATTATTACGGGAAGCTACGATGCGAAAAGGTTGCGAAAGCGGTTGGAAAGGGTCGCGTAGCCAACCGTAGCGTAAAGTGGCAAAGCAGTTCTCGGATGAGAGGCCAACGAAACGCAGCGAAGAAATTGGGTGAAAGTTGGTGGAACTCGTGGCAAAGTTTACGAGGGAAGCTGCTCGAGTTCTTGTCTCTTTTTCTTAGCTAAATATTGTCGCCAGTCACGATAACGTTTTCCTTTGGCTCGACGCGACGCCGACGCTTCGAGCTTCCCCCCTCGACGAACGAGCGTCTCTCCTCGAGCGTAACAAGCCTCGAATAAAGTTTATTCGCGGAGAATTTGTTGGCCGGTTAAGTTCGAGCCGGTCCAACAACTACTGCTCGATAAATCTCGACGAGACATCGTATCCGTGGCCGTTTACTAGCACAGAGGCGATCGATTCTTCGTCCTCGAGACTGGACTAGGAAAAAATCGTCGATCCGGCTGGCGGTGGTGGCGGTGGTGAGACGAGCAAAAGGAAGAAGGGTTGACGGTGGCATGGGGTCGCGAGAACCGAGCCTGGCAAGGAAAAAAAATGAATTATGCGACGAATCGAAAATGCTGGTCACGATGGAACTCAAGGGTATTGTCCTGTCTTCTCCTGTCTCTCGCTCTCGCCCTCGCCCTTCTTTTCCTTCTCCGTCCGCGTTCGCCGTTCACCATTCTTGCTTCTCTACAAGGGAAAAAGATGGGGAACCCGGAGACGTAAAGCAACGGAACGAGCTGGCGAGTTATGATTTGTAAGGGTGCCGTCGCGTGTTTCTCCCACTGATGGATTGCCTATCTCGCTGTCCCGCTTTTGTCACCGTGAATCGCTAGGAAATGCGTGCGCGGGCGGCTAGCCGATGAAACAAACCTTTCTGAAATTTTGTTTAGCCAGAGAAGGAGGAACAGTCGCCGTGGCCAATAAGGCGAGAACTCGTTCAGCAGACAATAATTTAATATTCTCCCCGTGCCCGCACAGCCGCGACGGGAAAATGCACGGGGAAAAGTGTTGTCGCGGTGGGGTATTATTATTCGGTATTGTACGCAGATACCGGCTCCAGGTTATGCATAAAAGGGGAGCTACTTGCCCCGAGTCGAATTGCTTTCGTGGCTATCTAATAGGGGAGAGTTGCCAATATCGTACCGGTCACCTAAATCGTACCGCATCAATTTCTCAAAAATTAATGAATACAAACGACGTCTGATGATAAAAATATCAAATAAATGCGAAATAAGAAATAGAAACAAAACCTTTCGAACTTACACCCTATTTTGTGCGTGCTACAAGTATTTAAAAAAATCAGGTATGATTGATGTAACTTTTTACCAGTTTATTTTAGCTGATAATAATCAAACAATGCAATTTTCTCCTGTATTTATGTATTTCTCTAAAAGCGGGTTTAATGTAGAATATTTTACATTCGTTTTAAGTACATATTACATTCATTATAAAGTTTAAATTTATATTTATAAATAAATTGATCATGTTTCCTAAATCGTACCACTACAATCGTACCAGTAGGATTTGTCAACTCGTGTGTTATATAGGTTATGTACATATATCATATACATAGTTTATTGCGGCATGTGTGTGATTCATATACATATGTATATGTAACTATATAATAATCATTACTGCATATTGAATAGTTTCTTCTCTATTTGTTATTGACACTATTTTTAGTGCAGGTACGATTTAGGAGACCGGTTGCCTAAATCGTACCTTTTACAGTATGTGACAAAAAGATTAATAACAAATTAATTTGTTCTGAACAAAAGGTTAAGCGTATAATAGTAGGTGCCTAAAAGACCAAGCTCCAATATCCAATAGTCATTTCCGTTCAAATTAGTACCAAATATGAAATATAACTTAGAATGTCTTAAGTGGTACGATATAGGCAACCCTCCCCTAATTGGGAACCAGTAACGCGGAAATGCTCGATTACATAACGACGTGCGTTACGAAAAGTAGCACGTTTCAATTTTCTTACGAAAAGTAGCACGTTTCAATTTTCTTACGAAAAGTAGCACGTTCCATCGTTTCTGACGAATATTAGCACGTTTGGTCTTCTGCCGCGAAGACTAACACATTCGACTGCCTCGCCACGAAGAATAGCACATTTCGTACTGTTGCGACGAAAACTAGCACGTAATACTGTTTCGCCACGAATAATAGCACGTTTGGCAATTTATGGCGAAAACTAACATATTATCCGGTTTGGCCACGAAGAATAGCTCGTTTTGGATTATACTGCAGACTGCAGAAACTATCGCGTTTCAGCGCGTGGGCAGTTTAAAAGAATTCAACTGTTGAAAATATTGTTTAATAAATAATAATTCCATCTAATCTCTAAAAGACAACACATATGAAAATTTTAATCTACATAATTTAAGTAAGGGAGGGTGCGGGAATTGCGAACGCGGGGTAAACGCGAACATGCTACTTTTCGTGGCAAACCGCTCTAACGTGCTAGTTTTCGCAGCGAAAGACGAAACATGTTATTTTTCGTGGCAAACCGCTCAAACGTGCTAGTTTTCGTCGCGAAAACCGAAACGTGATGGTTTTCGTGGCAAACCGCTCAAACGTGCTAGTTTTCGCAGCGAAAGACGAAACATGCTATTTTTCGTGGCAAACCGCTCAAATGTGGTAGTTTTCGCAGCGAAAACCGAAACGTGATAGTTTTCGTGAGAACGAAGGCAAACGTGCTACTTTTCGTAACGCACGTCGATAAATAGAGTAATTCGCCTATTGAATGTTACGCTTCTTCCTACAGAGAAGGACCACTTTACAGTTCGTGTTCTTCCATCTTTCATGGTGATTGGGTTTCGAACGATACGAACAAAACTGAGGACACTCCACGTCGGCTATTCACCTAAGTCCTAAGTAATTCATATGTAGCACGAAACGCAAGATTGTTTCGATAATCGCTCGTGAACTTGTTTGGGGTAGGTAATATGTCGCTAAACAATCAATGGCACGTTTCACGCTCATTGTCAGCAAATCGGTCGGATTCGATTTGCGTTTAAATATCATTTCTTGATATGTCGCAGAAATCGTCGCCTCGCGATAACTCTCGCGTCCGTTTGAATCTCTCTCTCCCTCCGCAATGCAAAGATAATTCGCCGAGCAATCGATGGTTTAGCAGAGGCTCGGAAAAGGGCGCGCGCCAAGTGAATCGCCGTGGCGAAGAAGATAATTAAGGAAGATAGAAGGAATTAATAGAAAAGGCTGATTAAGAGAAGAAGGAGGGCAGAACGTCTCCAGGCTCCCGCGTGTTTCCATTTGCTCGGATCAGTCGTCATCCCGCAGTTAATCTTGGCCGAGGGGTGAATGGGGGATGAACTAGAGGCGCAACGGGATCGTTAGTTTTAATCGTTTGACCGGTGTTAGTCTCTCTTTCGTTCGGCTCCTGGCTGCGTTTCTCTCTTCCGCTCTCCCAGATGGTTCTCCTGGTGGAGCTTGTTCGTTTTCTCTTAGACGATCCCGGCTCTCTACCCTTTCTGCTTCATTCCTCCCTTAAGTGCGTACTCCCCCGTGGCCAGGCTCAGACGACATTATCGATGGCGGGCATTAAACGTTTTTCCTCCTCTAGCAAGCCCTGCCTTCGATGGCCGAGCATAGATTTCTTGGGCACGGAGCCCCCGACGGCGCCCCGCGGTATCGTTTTTTCGGTCACAGCGATAGCGCCACCACGGATGAGAATTTTCACGAAAATTAAAATGTCAGTCGTAAAGGTGGCGGTTCACAGATCGTTAGTAATTGTATCGAGCTCGCCACGAGTTTCCGTTCACTCGCAATAAAATTTCGATAATGCTTATCTGATCTGTCAACCGTCCCTTTTTTTTTCCACTTGCTTTGTGTCACGTCGAAACGTCAATTTCATCCACTACGAGTGAAATAGCGCGGAACAGCTAAAAAATACGGACACATCAATGATGGGCGAAAGGTTATCCAATCGCTACACTGAAACGAACGGTGGACGCCGCGGCCGCGCCGGCAATAATAAAACGTTTGCGTGGATTCTCTCTGTTTGGATCGATGGACGATTCGTTGAACAAGAGAACTGACCGTGCGATGAAATTTTTCTTAACTTTCTGGCTGGAGGAAGTTACTCGGCAGGTGGCGATAGACGACCTCGTACCGCCATTAATAAGTGGATATAATTGAGCCGGATCACGCGAACATCACCGCCGGCGAATTATTTGGCAGACGTAGAAGCGGCTAGCTAGCCTAATAGAACTGCGTTGAAAGAAGTTAGCTGGCTAGAAGCATTTTCATGGAAACGCTGGGAAATCCGGATCCTCGTTGCGGCGCCACGACTGAATCACGCGGAAACGGAAGATAACGTTCTCGAGGTAAGTCCTTCCTGTGTCTACGCCTCTACGGTTTCGCGCAAGTGCGAGTGGCTGAAATTCTAGTCGGACACGACCACACCGGCGGAATCTTCGCGGATGAACGTTTAACCGGCCCGGCCGCATGAAAAATTCATGCACCTTTGTCTACCAGGATTACACCCCTGACCAGTGGCCTTGCTCGCGCCGGCGTTCCTACGCCAGCAACCTACATACCTATTTATCCTAGAAATTAAAACGTAGCGTTTAATTAAACGTAGCGGGTACATAGGTAGGGGTAAACAGTGTAGTTGTTGGCCACCTAAGTCAGAGGTTCACATAAGCGTTGAATTATAAGTCTTATTTTGCTATCTTTAAGAACACAATTAGTGTTAATAGCTTTAAACGACACTAATAGTCTAGAAATAGAATTTGTTTAAAGAAAGAGTAGATGGTTCCACAAAAATTTTACACAAAATACGTTTTCTATGAAAAAACATAGTTATTGGCCAGACGAATGCAATGATTGGCCGATCGTATGGCAGTTATTGGCCACTATTTCATAACCTATATGTGACATATATCCTACCTAATTCTTAATGCTCTAAGACCTAATTATGAAATAATGTAAATGTAAAAAAATGAATTGATTCTTTTCGCCATGGTTTAAAATCAAAAATTCCTAAATTATATTCATAAAATGAAACTAAATGTAATATGAGAGTATTACGTTATTAAAATATGTAAACTATAATACCTTTTCTATTTAAATGTTTCTATATTAGTTAGTATTGTAGTATTGCACCTCCTTTTACATCGTATTAATAGCATTTTCTTTTAAAACATAACCTTTTGCAATCACAACCCTGAAACGGCCAAAGCATGGCGAATGATGGCCAACAACTGTTTCACTGTTTCTATGACTGTCAGCTACCCATTGGCCTCGCGGCCAATGACTGTCCTAAACCATTATTTACATTACAGTTCTTGGCCACCTATAATTTTTGCAATAATGTATAATTTTAATGAATAAATAATCCTTTTTTATAAAGTTTAAACCTTTATTTGTCTATATAACGAATATGAAAGTTCTATATATATCATGAGTGCATTAAATTATCTAAGAATTGCCTGATGTAACCGTATGGCTATTCAATTGAATCACTGTAGTTTTCAAGCATCGATTTCAAGTTGTCTATTTTTTAGACGTAGTATAACAATCATTAGCGAAATAGTGATTGCATTCGACGCATGAAAGAAGAAGGTATCTGAATATGTTCATTATAAAACGCATAATGTACACTGTTTCTTAATATTCATGCTTTTTTAAAAAAAGGCCAATCACTGCCAGGTGGCCACCAACTACACTGTTTACCCCTACGTAGGCACATAGGTAGTCGGCGCTGCTCGGGTAATGATCGATTTCGCGCAAGCTTACGAGCGTTGGCGCCCGGATCATAGGATACAGTAAATACTCGTTAGGAGCCCGTCGAACGGGGCTGGCGGCGAGCTCCTAACGCGACTAGGCACTATTCCGCGCGGCCACTGGCGCGAGTGAGAAAACCCAATGAGCGAGCGAGAGGAAACGAAAGCCGACGGCAACTTCGCGTCGACTCGTTCGTTTCCTCTCGCTCGCTCATTGGGTTTTCTCACTCTCGTCCGAAGGATTCCAAGAAATGGTGGGGATAGTCGCCGGGCTCCTAACGCGTGGTAGAAACGGGCTCCTAACGAGGATTCACTGTACCTACTTGAGTAGTGGGGAAAAATGACGACCGCGTTAAGGCGAAAACGAAAGGGCTACTCGCGCGAGAATTTAATCATAATCTGAAAGTCAGCGAGGATATCGGCGCGGCGGGCTAATAACGTAGGACGCAGGCAGACGCTAGACGGGCCGAAACGAGGAGCCGGAGTCAAGAGGGTTACGTGGGGCTAATGTAAGGTAAGGGAATCTTAATCTCGTGGGGTGGAGAAAGAAGGGTGGGGGGAGGAAGGGGAAGGAAGGAGAAAAGAGGGAATCTCTCCGCGGAGCAGAAGCAACAGCCGAGGAAAGAACAAGAGGGGTGTAGCCGGTTCCGCTCACGGATTTTCCACCTGACACTCGTTGCCCCAGGGTGTAATTTCAGTAATTTAATTCCTCGGCTTAATAAGAGTCGTCCGACACCGGAAAGTGGGGGCTAGAAAGACACGCAAAGGAAAGGGGATAAGAAAATAGGAAAGTAGCGAGGCTACCCTCTGGCCCGTAGGACCTAGAATCGCCCGCGAGATGCGAGATGCATGGATCGCTTCTCGTTCCCTCCATTTAGGGTAAATCCGGGAGACGCGGTCGACCTAATTTAAAATGGCTATTAAAACAAATATAGATATTACTTATTTTATCAGAACAAACCTAATATGTTCAGAATTTTATGCCGATAAGACAATATTTACTGTAAATCGGGTTGAAAACTAAAGTCATGACATCCGACCACCTCACCCGAGGTGCCGGGAGAAATGGTTTTCGTCGTTGGCAGAGACCACTCACATAATTATTCATGGAAAATTAACAAAGGATAAAGCAAAATTATTTATGAGCGAATACAACTACGGATTCATTGATATTTAATTTGTTTACGCTAAACAAGTAAAGAACACATCAAAGAAAAAGTGAATTACCTACTGGCGATTAGCAAGGCAAATGAATACAAAAGTGAATAAATAAACTAAATAAACAAAAATAATAATAAAATAATAATAAAAAATAAAAAATAAACAAAGATAATAAAAATATCATAACTCGACCATCTCACCTTTCTGCAGCGAGACATGGTCTTCCCGTTAGCTTTGAGAGGAAGAGTTAATATGGCCAACTACTTTGGCTGCATTGTCCCTCAATGTTTCTACTATCTTATTATTCCAAACATTAAAGGAAAATAAACTTAGAAGTATATTTTAAATACGATTCTGTACAACCGCTGTTTGACAAAAGAGGTTAAATGTAACATCAATATACCTTTTATAGCCTATAAATCCAGAAAACCACAGAAGGAAGCGAAATAACGCTATTCATTCAACTATTTGGCTTCTAGAGAAGTAATTGGTCTGCATTTTAATGCATTTTTACGTATAGACTCTGAAATATAGCGACACGACCAACTCTCCGGCCCGACCGCGTCTCCCGGATTTACCCTACCTCCGCCCGCGGTGAACCCCATTATAATTCTGAATGGCGCTCGGACGCATTTAACGAGACGCGGAACCGGCAATGAAAGCGAATTCCATTAATTATTCTTCCGCTCGTGTCCCTTACACTTGCACTTACACATGCACGAAAGGGCGAACATACGCGGAACGCGTGTTACCGCGTTATAAATTACTCGGCTGAAAATAAGTCCAACAAACGAGCGGACGCGCATCGTCGCTTTTATCCGCGCCCGACCATCCGTCATCCTTCACGATCGTGAAAAAGAACGGCTCTCCTGGCGGATTTCGTTAATGACTTTAAGTGGCGACGCGACCGGCCCGGCCCGGCGGTAATTCCGGCCTCGACGAAAGGCCGGCTGCGAAAGGCAATCAAGGGGAAACGCGCGTATTAAGAAGGTATCTTTCTTCCGTCGCGAGTCCTATCGTTATTCCGCACTTAACGGACCTTTTAATATAATTGCATCCCGCCATTGCCACTTCTTTCAAATCTTCAAGTGTTTTCCGTAGTTTGGGGTGGAGAGAGATCGTTAACGAATTACTCGGCTAAGTTGCGCAAGTTGCTTCTGGTAAGCAAATTGAGTCGATAGCGAGCGGGCAAGCAGGGGTCCTTCCTTCCTTTATTCCTGGATATCCTAGTTACGTAGCTCGTGTGGGAAGGATAGATGTAGAGACGGTAGAAATGGGAGAGATGGGAGAGAGGAGAAACAGTGCTGGCGTTGGTTAATCCGGTTTTCCCCGATTTACTGCTCCCGCATGCGGCACAGTGGCGCGACGTTGTTGAGGCAATACGTGCAGGGCTTAATACCGTGGGAGCACGGCCTCAAAGATACGTCCTTCGGACCGGATTAGCCTATCTAGCGGCGATGAGCCCCCGCGCACGCTAATTATCTCTTCCACAGAGCGTCGTCACCGCGAAATATCGTCGCAGCTTTGGTCGCTTTTTAATTGGCACAGAAGTTCAGCCGACTCGTTGCTTGCCGCCGTGGACCCTCCACGCCAGCTCCGAATTAACGAAATTCTGAAAAAGGCGCGCGTACGTGAAGCCGGCCCCGAGCCACTTCTCCTACGAAACCGAATATGTAACAATATAGCAGGGAGAGAGCGTGCGAATATAGATGGGCACGCGTAAGATAACGGGCTCGGGATTGGAAGATCTTACGATACGCCTACGTGCTGAAGATTAACAATATTGTACGGGATGAAAGTGGAAGCGGAAGTGGAAGTGGCGCGTGCTGGCCGAATGTAGCGGGTTATTAGCGCGAATCCCCGCGCTGCGGGAATCGATCAGGAATATCCTACGGTGTCCTACGGCCAGCTGCATAAATGGCATTCCAGCCGTGTTTGCGTGCACCTAGGCTCGCTGATTTCGCGTTCTGCGGCTTTGCGACAACGTGACCGCATCACCACCGCTAAATCGCACCGATATTATTAAGCGACGCTCACGACGCCGACGCCGACGCCGACACACGCGAATCTGTACGCACCAACGCGGCAAGATCAACCAGCCACCGCAAACGCACGTCGATCCACGTCGATTGGACGATACTGACGATGGTTAAGCGACGAGGGTTAGATCGTGATCGACACGTTTCTCGCCACCAGAACTGGCTCGATCTACCACACAGACCTACCGATCAATTCTCTTTTGCCCTACAATTTAACGTTAACCGTACTCGTTTTTTCCCAACGATCGTTCACCATTTAACGGTTGCTAAAAGCTGAGAGCATCGCTGGATGGATTTTTCGAGCGGCGCATATTGCGCGAGAAGCTACGGGAATTTAATTAACATTGTATAAAACGTGACGCGGACGGTTGGCAGGCAACGATTATTAAAATGTAGATATAATTCGTTGTTACGACCGGCCCCATGTCACGAGCGCGACGAGATATCCTCTTCGTTTCATTTCCCCCGATTCCCTGTTATTGCTGGATAAATCCAATGGTTAATTAAGTATTTGAATAATTTAATTCGACGGTACGTATGCGTGGTATGGCATTAAATATTTGAAAGCATGCAAATCTCCGTTAATTAATAATGCGTTCAATTTCGGGGCTGGCGATATTATTTGACCGTGCAGCGTGTCTTTGACGTAGGTTGCACATAGGTGTATTGTTTGCATCGATAGGGGAAAGGTGGGATAGTTGATCACAGTTTTGCTTTTTCATTAAAATAATAATAATGGTTTGCTTTGTTTGTATTTAATTATGTAAGTTGTGATTCTTACAGTATTCTCAATACATATACTTTGACAAATTTGAGAGCTGAAAACTAATTTTAATGACAGAATTTCAACATTTTCTGGCAGTGACGTTATGCACAAGTATCCCCCACTGAAGGGGAGACTTGATCAAACGGTTAGGGAGACTTGACCAGTGAACTTTAAGAGTAAATAACACATTAACTTTCAAAAAAGTATTTATTATCTTCGTCAATAACATGAAATAAAGAGAATATCATAAAAAGAAAGTAAACTATAACAAACTTGAAGGAATTACTGAAAAAATGAAACCGAAGAATTAAACTCTATGACATAAAACAACATAAATGCATTCTTAAAAGACATTTCACTTAGATATCATCTGATTAAGATGATGATGAGGAAAAGATTTTCCTTCTCACTTTCTTTGTCGTATTTTTCTGTTTCATTGCCGTTCTATGGTTCTTTTTTTAAGCATTTTCAGCTGTTCAAATATCCCACCTCACACACTGATCAAGTATCCCTCAATGCACTCGATTTGAAAAAGTTGAAAAATTGAACTTACCTTAAATATTTAGATCAATCAATAAATAGCATTAATAGACCAGAAAATGCCGTTTTTACTTAGTATACTTCAAATCGTTGAAAATGCAACATTTACTCGAAAAGGAAGAGGAACAAGCAGACCGAAATATTTACTTTTTGGCTGCAAATAAGATCGAAGCTTCTAACAACATTATTCTATGCTCCCAAAAGAAAACTGCAACGTGAAGTGTTGCGATAATGTAAACATTACCACGATAGCGTGACAGCAGGCACAAATTGTCAATATATTAATTAAAAACCTGATGTGATCATGTATCCCCGCTGATCAACTATCCCACCTTTCCCCTACTCTCAAATGTTTCGCTGTCGACTTTTGCAACTCTGATCCGTAAAACTTGCGAACCAGCGGAACCAGTTGGATCGTTGGCCAAGAAACATTTGGAGCGAGTTGGAACTAATCTCGGTCTAGGGCACATAGGTACGCAGGGGATGCACGCGTCGCACGCGTGTGTGTATTTAAAGCGAGGAAGCAGGGGTCGGCTATCGGGCATATATCCTGCCCGGAAGATTCTAGGATCTAGAATCCAGCCGGTTCGGCACGTACCAGCCATTAGACCAAATCTGGAGACACGCTGCGCTGAATGCTCGACGATCCAGCTGGAAACGTTTAGTAGGACGGACGGTCTGTATTATCTTGAATGATCCTTAACGAGCTGCGAGTACTCGTGCCCGATAACGGTATCGGACCGAGCCCTTTCGATACTTGCGCGGTCCGCCCTGCGTTACCATTCCCGACGACTACGGACTACCTGGGCTATGTACGCACCCATCGCAACCGATAATACTGCAAGCTACAATAGTCCAGTGAAATTAGACGGAAATCTGACCAATCTTCGGAATAAATCCCAGCAAGCTAAATTTTGGTATGGGCCTTTATTTGGTCGTTTTAAACAATATGTCAAAAGTCCCCATCGATCCGAGTGCCGCTAAAAATTTTACGGAGGGTTGAAAAAAAAAAAAACAGTTTTTCGCGAATATCTTGTTATCTAGCAGTTTTGCGACAAAAATAGGTCTCACACAATTTATAACCTAGGAAATTCTCTACAAAAAAGATTGTATGAGTTTTTTCGTAGGAGTAACCATTTTCATGTGTGCCGGGTTAGCATGTTTCAACCCCCATACTTTTGACAAGGGAAGATCCCGAACCCGGAAATTTAGAAAATTATGAAACTCTGTAAATATGTAGCGGAAGTCCTGCTGAGTACAACGCAATTTCGTTTGGTGCCCAAATTCACTTCAAGAGGGTGCAATTGACCCCTGAAAATTTTTTTATTTTGTATTACTCGCGAACTGTAGGAGATAGAAAAAAAGTGTTCAGGAAAAAGTTACTTCTCTTAATTAGGACTAACATTTGGTAAATTATAGTTCTTACAGTTCTTACGGTGCGTGAGTTATAACACAAAATCTAAAAAAACGGATTTTCAGGGGTCAATTTCACCCTCTTAGAGTGAATTTGGGCAGCAACAGAAATTGAGTAATACATTCCTATATATCCTCTACTTATCCCCAAAGATTAAAGTTTAAATTTGTTCACTCGAAGGGGGTGAAATTGACCCCTGAAAATCCAGCTATTTTCCGATTTTGTGTTATAACTCACGAACCGTAAGAACTGTAAGAACTATAATTTACCAAATGTTAGTCCTAATTAAGAGAAGTAACTTTTTCCTGAACACTTTTTTTCTATCTCCTACAGTTCGCGAGTAATAATACAAATTAAAAAAAATTTCAGGGGTCAATTGCACCCTCTTGGAGTGAATTTGGGCAGCAAACGAAATTGCGTTGTACTCAGCAGGACTTCCGCTACATATTTACAGAGTTTCATAATTTTCTGAATTTCCGGGTTCGGGATCTTCCCTTGTCAAAAGTATGGGGGTTGAAACTTGGTAACCCGGCACACATGAAAATGGTTACTCCTACGAAAAAAACTCATACAATCTTTTTTGTAGAGAATTTCCTAGGTTATAAATTGTGTAAGACCTATTTTTGTCGCAAAACTGCTAGATAACGAGATATTCGCGAAAAACTGTTATTTTTTTTCAACCCTCTGTAAAATTTTTAGCGGCACTCGGATCGATGGGGACTTTTGACATATTATTTAAAACGACCAATTAAAGGCCCATACCAAAATTTAGCTTGCTGGGATTTATTCCGAAGACAAATCCTAATTTCACTGGACTACAAGGCCTATGTAGGGTAAATCCGGGAGACGCGGTCGGGCCGGAGAGTTGGTCGTGTCGCTATATTTCAGAGTCTATACGTAAAAATGCATTAAAGTGCAGACCAATTACTTCTCTAGAAGCCAACTAGTTGAATGAATAGCGTTATTTCGCTTCCTTCTGTGATTTTCTGAATTTATAGGCTATAAAAGATAAATTGATGTTACATTTAACCTCTTTTGTCAAACAGCGGTTGTACAGGATCGTATTTAAAATATACTTCTAAGTTTATTTTCCTTTAATGTTTGGAATAATAAGATAGTAGAGACATTGAGGGACAATGCAGCCAAAGTATTTGGCCATATTAACTCTTCCTCTCAAAGCTAACGAGAAGACCATGTCTCGCTGCAGAAAGGTGAGATGGTCGAGTTATGATTTTTTTATTATTTTTGTTTATTTTTTTATTTTTTATTATTATATTTTATTATTATTTTTGTTTGTTTAGTTTATTTATTCACTTTTGTATTCATTTGCCTTGCTAATCGCCAGTAGGTAATTCACTTTTTCTTTGATGTGTTCTTTACTTGATTAGCGTAAACAAATTAAATATCAATGAATCCGTAGTTGTATTCAGTCATAAATAATTTTTCTTTATCCTTTGTTAATTTTCCATGAATAATTATGTGAGTGGTCTCTGCCAACGACGAAAACCATTTCCCCGACACCTCGGGAGAGGTGGTCAGATGTCATGACTTCAGTTTTCAACCCGATTTACAGTAAATATTGTCTTAAAGCAAATATCGACCAGTTTTCCTGAATCGGCATAAAATTCTGAACATATTAGGTTTGTTCTGATAAAATAAGTAATATCTATATTAGTTTTAATAGCCATTTTATATTAGGTCGACCGCGTGTCCCGGATTTACCCTATAGGCCAAAGTAGGCTTCGCATTTGGCTTTCAGGAGATCATTCTTTCCTTCCAAACGAATTCAACCGTAAGTTGGATGGAGAAACATTCAGAGTATCTACAGAGCTCTCAGTATCTACAGAGAATCGGCTCTCGCAACTCATGCAATTGCTAAATGGCCCATCTCCCCCGTCAATGTTTCCAGACCGTGCAAATACAACTGCAAACGTCGCTATTTATTTTCACGTTTCCCTTTCCGCGTATACCTACACCCTGAGCGACCGTCGTTTAAAAGCCGTCCAACTTTTCGTCGGATGCGCAACATTTTTACGCTTTTCCACATCGGATCATTAACTTCGCGTAAACGCGAAACTCTCGCGAACTTGCAGCTCGCACAGCTTTTTCAACTCACTAAAGCGAATGCACAAACAACGAAGGGAGCGCACACGCGTGACGGAAATTCGGGAATATATCGCGGGAAGGAAGGAGAGATGGAGTTAGAGGATGTGTAGGAGGGTTAACAACGTGATCACGGTTCAAGCACTCCCGCAGGATCGCCCCACCGCGCCGCATCGGCTAGCATACCTTTTCCAGCCCGTTCTCTCCCGACGCGGCGCGGCTACCTTCAATGTACTTGCAAGATAGACATCCTCCGGCGTATGCGAACGTCTAACAAGTAACGGATATAGACGTGCCACGTGTAGAAACCTGTGCGTATGAGTGCCGCACATCGTAAGCGCCAGCTCAGGCGGGTATACTTACTTTCACGGCTGAATGGAGAGGTGCATTGGTCCCCTCGGTCGTCCCTTTTAAGAACTTTAAGAGTGAGCCTACGTAGGTACGATAATCCTGTTTTTTTTTTCAATCCACCTCAGCCTGTTGCGTCCACTGTCCAATCGCGTTTATTCTTGTTTCATAGAGCGACAGGAATTTAGCAGAAATAACGGTTCGTAGCCCAGAGGATCCCCGTGACCGCATAAATCCAAGCCGTAGGTGTTGGTTACATAACACCGGATTTGCTAGCCCGGAAAGTTTACGTAGCCAGGCACGGGAGTTCAAAGAATCACCATCGTACGAGCCACCCTAACTCCTCCTCGTTTCCTTCTCCCGTAACACCTAGTTATCCTCGGGATTTACTCTCACAGGGGTAACGCGTGCACACGCGTACACGCGCGCTAGTCTACAAACACCGGTCTAGATAGAACGGAGCAGGTGATTTCGTAGCCTGCGATGCCGGAGGTCGTCAGTCACCGATCACCGATCCCCGATCCCCGATCCCTGGATAGCCGATGTACACAGCTAGGTACTTTGCTCCGCAGGATTTACACTGTTCTTGGCTTCTCGCCCCATCCAATCGATGCAACGTCCTCGTACATACCTAAGCCGCTGTGCGTCTACGGTCTACGCTAACGCTCGAAATTATGCTTACACCACTTACACGCGTTGCGCACAACTTCTTTCTACTACCTACCTACACACGCCAACATAGCTGACGCGGGGGGGGCAAAACTTGTCTCGTAGTTTCTCCCTCATATTCCACTCAAGAACATGCGCCGCTGTTTCCAAGCACCCCCATAAATACGGAAAGACTTATCTGTTCAGCCATTGAACGTCGTCGCTCTACAATGCCTCCAAACGAGGGTAATTTCGCCCTGCTTTATTAGAGGCGAGTCAAAGTGTAGCCCCGCGGGACGCGGAGTAAATTGCGTTGTAACGAGAGACCTGCAGAGAAATTTCAGAGAATAGGCGCGACAAAGACGACAGCGAATTTTAGACTGCTCCGTGAGACAGTGATGCGTGCCACGGCGTGTTATCATTGTTGGAAAGAAAAACAAATTCTACCCTGTGACAGCTGCAGGGTTACTAACCGTAGCTACACCGGGTTACCCAGAAGATTGTGGGGCTGGTAACCCGGTTAACCCGCTCTTGTAATGGGTTATAATTCAGGGATCCTAACCCGAACTGTAACCGGGTTACTATGGGAGGGTTTTGAATACACTTACCAGGAACAAGTTAACTCATTTTGAGCTGGGTACAGGCGTTGTCCGTTTAACTACTTATTTGACTCTAAATACGCATAGAATTTTTTTTATTTTGTTTTTAACTTCTACTGTTCTATTCGGCGTGTTCATTTGAACAGTTTACATCCAAATATCTCGAAAATAACACTTTTTTGCATACATTTCCAAACGCTCAAGAATTCAAATGCTCGAACTTCCAAATTTTTAAATTTTCAAAAGTGTGATATGTCAAATTCTTAAAATCTTCGGATTATTAAATTTCGTAACATTCAAAAGTTTTAATTTTCAAATTTTCAACGTTTCTAATTTTCAAATTTTCAAATTTTCAAATTTTCAAAAGCTTAAAACTTCAAACTTTTAAGAATTCGGATCTATAAACATTAAAAATTCTAGAAATTAAACAATTTTACGAATTAAGACTGTTCAGTTACATATACTTTTGCATATATTTTCTGCATATTTTTTTATGTATAGCGCATACATAATACATATATTGCATGCTCATATGTATTGAACACTGAGTTTCTATTTTTACATACCACTTTCTTACAAATGAATAAATTTGGCATATTACTTGTGTTCCAAAATAATATATTTCTTACTTTATATTTCTAAAACTGCACACAATTATTACGATATACTATATTGTAGGCGGCTTTTGCATGCGCATATTAGGGTAGACTCACTCTACCCGTCTAACTGATAGCAATATAAACAATGTGAATGTACTCTTGTATCACTTGTAACCCGCTCCGAGCGGGTTAACCTGCTCTGTGTACTATGTAGTAACCCGCTCCGTCCCGGTTACGACGGGTTACAGGAACTAACCCTTGGTAACTCGGGTTACGGTTAGGGTTAGGCCGCGGTTAGGAACCCTGGACAGCTGGCACTCGACGTCGGCAATCACAGCGCCAGGCAGCGCAGCGCCTCGAAGAGCAGGTATAGTGCCTATACGAGCTATAGTGACTTAGGTGTGAAGTCACTCAGTGGGGCCTTAGCCGACACCCTGCTGGGTACTGGCCGCTAAACGTGCCCCCTAATACCTCTTGCAGGACTGTATTTAGAGAAGACCAGGACAAAACCGGGGCCCTTAGGCCCTAAGACCAGGATAAAACCGGGGCCCTAAGGCCCTAAGACCAGGACAAAACCGGGGCCTTTAGGCCCTAAGACCAGGACAAAACCGGGGCCCTAAGGCCCTAAGACCAGGCCAAAACCGGGGCCCTAAGGCCCTAAGACCAGGCCAAAACCGGGGCCCTAAGGCCCTAAGACCAGGCCAAAACCGGGGCCCTAAGGCCCTAAGACCAGGCCAAAACCGGGGCCCTAAGGCCAGAACAAAACCGGGGCCCTAAGGCCCTAAGACCAGGCCAAAGCCGGGGCCCTAAGGCCAGAACAAAACCGGGGCCCTAAGGCCCTAAGATCAGGACAAAACCGGGGTCCTAAGGCCCTAAGACCAGGAGAAAACCGGGGCCCTAAGGTCTTAAGGCCCCGGTTTTGGCCTGGTCTTCTCTAAATGCAGCCCTGCAAGAGGTAGTAGGAGCGAGCACGTTTAGCGGCCAGTACCCAGCAGGGTATCGGGAAGGACCCCGCTGAGTGACTTCACACCTAAGTCACTACAGCTCGTATAGGCACTATACTTACGTACTTACCTACGTACAAGTATTCGCACCGGGGCCGGGCGGCTGGTCCAAAGAAGGAGAACCGCCTAGCCTGGAATCCAGGAAGAATAATGGAAGAGGTACGATAGGCCGATGAAATCGGCTATCGGATGCCAGATATCGTTTATTGCCGGAACATCCGCAGATGCTGGCAAATATTCGCGTCGTTGTCGAGCATGCTTATTATTACGAGTATCTGCGTAGCTACATCGCATCGAGGATTCCGATCCGCGCTCTTATGTAGATTTATAATTTCCATGTTATCGGGAACAGCCCGGGAGTAAAGCCCGACAAGTCTGGTTCTACGAGGAATCGGTGCATGCTACTGACGATACTAGCCGGCATTCTCGAAAGGCCAATTTCTCCCATCGAAAGCTCTGTAATCGTAGTCGCAACATCGAACGCGCAGTCGCTCTGGGTACCTACATACCTACTACACGCGAGCGCACGTTCGCCGAGAGCGATCGGATCGGATCGGTGACCGATAACCAGACAACGCAATCAATTACGGGGATCGAGCAGAGAGTTAATTAGCTCGTGGAGGGTCCGTCGACAAGCTAAACGCTCATAAAGGTAACGAGAGCGGCGCGCGCGGCGACGAACAGACATTTGTCTACGAGTCTACGGTCTGGTCTACAGGAGCGCTTGGATTTTCGGTCGACGAAGCCGCAAGTTCATAGATGAATGTCGCGCTCCCATTGCCAGCCAACGCAACGCAGGATAACGTTGATCCGCCGGCGTCGTTTCTGCGCTTGGCAACCCGCACGACGAATATTCGTGATCACGTTGCATCCGGGACAGATTATCGGGAAGTAAATACGGCATTATACCGTGTAATCTGCACTCCACGCAGCTTCTTAGTCATTAGAAGCACCGTCGGCTTATCGGTGTATCCGATGCTTGATTATTATTAATAGCTTGAACGTCTAAGTAGTGGCAAGCAGCCAGCGGATGTTAACGTTTGCGAGCAGGCGCACGCGCCTTTCCCTCTATCCAGCCCGATTTCTCATCCAGTCAAATTGTCCTCCCGAAATTGTTTCCCTTCACCGCGACGGTAACACTTTATCTCTTCGATTAGCCTCCTCCGTATAGGATCATTCCAGCGCTTGTATTATTCAACGCTTAGGTGCGTTGAAAAATGGCTGGCTTATCAATCGAGTGGCGCGGCTACCCTGCCCCGAGAGCGCTGTCGTTTCGCTTCGGCCGATGCGTTTTTGATTTCACTTTTTATTCGAAACGTTAGATAAAAGAAGATCCTCCGGGTATCATGTACCGGCGTGTATCATAAAAAGTTATCGTTGCCCGACGCGGAGTAAAAAATAGCTCGATAAATTCGGACAACGTCCATCGAGGCTCGTAAATTAAATCGTATGAAAAAGGAAGGAAATGCTATCGGCGCGTGGCAGCGAATAAATCGCCATCGAAACGGCGCGGCGCGGCGAATGCAGCTTGGCTAATTGAGAGTAATCGCGCGCGTTTAGATGGCGATCCCTCCTTTTGGAAGGGGTCCCGCGAAAACGATCGACGTACAGAAGAAAGTTTGCAGTTTGTCGCAAGTCGGACGAGTTTCCTGCACTTTGAATCGTGGCACGAAGTCGAGGACAGCGAACAGCAGAACCTACTTACAGTCACTCACAGTGAAAATCGTACACGTACGTATCTCAAGAAATATTGACTCGATACAATTATGAAATAAGGAGTTTCGTTGAAAGGAAATTACTAATCTATAGCTTAATGCATTGTCATTACTCACACTTGACAGAAAAAATTAAACATTATTCTTTATTAATGAAAAAAAAAACAATAACATTATTAGGGTAAATCCGGGACACGCGGTCGACCTAATATAAAATGGCTATTAAAACTAATATAGATATTACTTATTTTATCAGAACAAACCTAATATGTTCAGAATTTTATGCCGATTGAGAAAAACCGGTCGATATTTGCTTTAAGACAGTATTTACTGTAAATCGGGTTGAAAACTGAAGTCATGACATCTGACCACCTCTCCCGAGGTGCCGGGAGAAATGGTTTTCGTCGTTGGCAGAGACCACTCACATAATTATTCATGGAAAATTAACAAAGGTTAAAGGAAAATTATTTATGAGTGAATACAACTACGGATTCATTGATATTTAATTTGTTTACGCTAAACAAGTAAAGAACACATCAAAGAAAAAGTGAATTACCTACTGGCGATTAGCAAGGCAAATGAATACAAAAGTGAATAAATAAACTAAATAAACAAAAATAATAATAAAATAATAATAAAAAATAAAAAAATAAACAAAAATAATAAAAAAATCATAACTCGACCATCTCACCTTTCTGCAGCGAGACATGGTCTTCTCGTTAGCTTTGAGAGGAAGAGTTAATATGGCCAAATACTTTGGCTGCATTGTCCCTCAATGTCTCTACTATCTTATTATTCCAAACATTAAAGGAAAATAAACTTAGAAGTATATTTTAAATATATAAATATTTTATTCTCGATAGCTAGTAGTCGACCACCTTTTTTAATATGAAATTCAAAATAGGTTATGTGCGCATTACAAACTAAAATTTATTTTTAAGTATAATGTGCAACGTCAGTAAATAATTAATAATGACAGGAATAATGCGTAACTAAAATAAGTTCTTTTAAAAACTTTATCAACATTTTAATAAGAAATAGAAACTAATTTTTTTTCCAATGTAAATTAAATTTTTCGTTTTTAAGATAGGAAGCAGTAACAAATTTTAAGTTTTTAAAGTAGGTATTTGTATTCTATAGATAAATTATATAAACTTTGTAGAATATTAATCCATAAGAGACGAATATACAATTTTAATTATCTTATACTTGATACGTGGTCGACTATTAGCGTTCATTGTGAATGCAGTTAGCTTCAGAAGTCGACCGCTGTGGTCGACTATTGAAAATTGAAAGGGAATGATGATCCAGTTACCTCCCATAAATAAATAAATTATCCCATTTTTTTTTCAAATTTTTGAAGCGCATATAAAATTGTTGATGCTTTTTCAGTGGAATACCATAATTTTCCAGTAAAAAATGTATAGAACTGAATTACATTTGTCGTTTCTATTCAAAGCACACTTATGTTTCTCGGGTTAGAAAACAGCAATGGCGCATGTAGAATCAAAATTAGTTTACAAATCACTTTAAAAGCATTTCTTTTTTTTACCTATGAAGGCCGCTTTTTGTCGTATTGTAAAGTTAGAAATTCAAAATATAATATAAAATTGTCATTTAATAAATTCTTTGTTTCAGTACTTACAGTCGGTGTAGAAAGTATTCGTACAGCGACCAATTTTGAAGTAAAACGTTGCATATCTATGTCAGTAATAAATTTTAACGGAAAGCAATGATTAATCAATATTCTTTGATGTTTGTGGAATAGATTTTGTAGGAACAAAATTTTATTCCCTTTAACATTTACAAAGATGTTAACAAAAAACAGATAAACGCGCAGAAATGGACGCGCAAAAAGTATTCGTACAGTTGAATAAAAAATTAATAAACAATGGAAATAAACCAAATATATAATGTTTTAATAATTTGTGGGATTGCCTTTTGATTTTATAATAGCTTCGAGGCTAATGGGTATGGAATTTACTAAGTTGGATGTTATAGCAGGCTGTATTTTACTCTACTCTTCTAGCAGAATGACTTTCAAACTTTCTTTAGATATAATGTTATGATTACGTATTTTTTTGTCCAATTAATCCGATAGATGCTGTATGGGATTGATATGTGGTGATTATGGCGGCGTTTTAAAATATTTTGGTGGGCTATATGAAACCTTCTGCCTAGTATTATATGCAGAATACTTTGGATCATAATTGTCATGAGTAAATATAAAATTGTAATTAAGTCCCATTTTATTTGCACTAGCATGCATGTGCTTGCTCAGGATGTCAATATAAACTCTATAATGTATAATACTATCGATGAAATGTACAGCTTCCCCTCCAGCTGCACTCATACAGCCCCAGACAAATACAGAACCCGCCGCCGTATTTCATCATGGATCGCAAATTTTCTTTCCTAAACGCTGTATTCTTGTTTCTCCATACTGTAAAGTCTGTTTTGGAACCAAATATTTTGAATTTGTCAGCGTTAGTGAATTCGAAATATTTGGGACCAAAACAGACTTCACAGTATGAAGAAACAAGCATACAGAGTTTAGGAAAGAAAATTTGCGATCCATGATGGAATACGGCGGCGGGTTCTATACTTGTCTGGGGCTGTATGAGTGCAGCTGGAGGGGAAGCTCTACTTTTCATCGATTGTATTATACATTATAGAGTTTATATTGACATCCTGAGCAAGCATCCATGCTAGTGCAAATAAAATGGGACTTAATGACAATTTTATATTTACCCACGACAATGACCCAAAGCATTCTGCATATAATACTAGGCAGAGGGTTTCATATAGCCCACCAAAATATTTTAAAACGCCGCCATAATCACCACATATCAATCCCATACAGCATCTATCGGATTAATTGGACAAAAAGATACGTAATCATAATATTATATCTAAAGAAAGTTTGAAAGTCATTCTGCTAGAAGAGTAGAGTAAAATACAGCCTGCTATAACATCCAACTTAGTAAATTCCATACCAATTAGCCTCGAAGCTATTATAAAATCAAAAGGCAATCCCACAAATTATTAAAACATTATATATTTGGTTTATTTCCATTGTTTATTAATTTTTTATTCAACTGTACCAATACTTTTTGCGCGTCCATTTCTGCGCGTTTATCTGTTTTTTGTTAACATCTTTGTAAATGTTAAAGGGAATAGAATTTTGTTCCTACAAAATCTATTCTACAAACATCAAAGAATATTGATTAATCATTGCTTTCCGTTAAAATTTATTACTGACATAGATATGCAACGTTTTACTTCAAAATTGGTCGCTGTACGAATACTTTCTACACCGACTGTATTTCTTTAAGCTAAATAATAAAAGTGGTCGACTACTAGAGGGTGTCCGACTACTAGTGCTTTCACCCTATCCTGCTGTACGATTTTGAGTGTGAGGGCAATATGGCAAGTTAGGACGTTATTGTTTTTTTTTTTCAATAATACAGAATAATGTTTAATTTTTTCTGTCAAGTGTGAGCAATGACAAAGAATTAAGCTATAGATTACCAATTTCCTTTGAACGAAATTCCTTATTTCATAATTATACCGAGCCAATATTTCTTATGATACGGCGTGTACGATTTTCACTGTGAGTGACTGTATGTAGGCACAATGGAGTAGATAAACTTTAAAATGGAATACCCTACTGTAATTGCTTTGCAGATAAAAAAAGATACGCGCACATCGCGCTCGTGGAAGCGTGTAATATCTACCCTTGTTGGACGGCTCTGCTTTGACTCATCGCCCAATTGTTATTCTTAGAAGCGATTGTTTACGAACATTCCGGTTTTATGTACTATGTAGGTACTACAGCGGTCTGTCTCAGTCTTCCGCCAGCCGTGTTATTAAACAATTTGTACCGGGCTGCGCGAATAACAGCGAGCAGAATTCTCGCGCCCAGTCCTTTTTTTACTCCCCAGAACGCTGAATCAGTCGGCTCTCTGTGAAACCGACAAGCCTTAAAAAGGATCTGCCTACATAGAACCTGTATTTCTTTTTAAGAAAATAAGAAAGCGATGCGATGCGTGTGTGGTTTATTTATTAAGGTTTAACTAACTGTAATAATAATAACCTAATTTTATGAATTTCCATAAACACATCATAAAGACATAATCAATCGGGTACAAGACAAGGAATGTCTAGATACATATTTACTCGTTTCGTCCCACATGCGCACACAATTTTATTGATTCTGCTCAAGGTCGCAGCTGGAGTTTGTATTTTTTAAAACTAGAACATTTTGTGATTATATGGGTATAATACCATTTTTTCGGACAGGTTGAAAAACATAAATAAAATCATTAAATTTTGGGTTTCTTTCACATTAACAACTTCTTCACAATAATTAACCCGAATGTGTAGTATGATGGTAGACATTTTTTTCATTATTATAATACGAATTATTTACATTCATACGGAAACCGTCTCCAGAAGTGAACGTATTTACTGTTAAAAATTCAGGATTTAAAAAGTTTAAAAAGTTCGAGTTTCGCTGCGGTTGAGCGACGAATCAGTGTCGCCAGAATCATCCGCGCCTGTATCGTCATAATGATCGTTATTGCATCGCAATTACCATTTTTCTCGCTGAGCTTTCCGGTTCTGTTCGACAGCGCATGCAAATTAGCTCGATCACCCGTTTTCTGGCGTTTCAACAAAATAATTGGACGCTTTTTCTGTGCCGATGAACCGGACAATCTCGCGAGTCGCGTTAGAACGGCGATATACACGTATCGGTTCGTGAAAACTTTCAGGTCCTGGCAAGAAAATCTGTTGCATCGGTTGTTGGATGTGCGCGAAAAGAAGCGTAAAAGTTTTACGCGACCGTTTGCCAGGGGTGAGCTACCGGTTCTTGAAACAAGTCGGTTTATCGGCATTTCTCAGCGATAGTTTAGCAAGGCTGTTACGCTGCTGGTCGGCAGTTATCGTTTATCGTTGCAGAGGGAACGAGCGGCGTCCGTTGCCGTTGCCGTTGCCGGTGCGTCCAGATTCAAATCAAGAGGAGAAACGTTCTCCGAGTAACCGTGAACTCATCGGGCGAACACAGTTTCATTAGTCTAATGGATTTCGATACTCGAAACGCTGATTCTCGTAACGCGAAACTCCAAGTAATCAAAGCAATGGAAAGAAAAGCTGTTGGGGGGCTTTTAACTCCCGTGGACGCCGACGCTAACGCCAACGCCAACAGCAACGGCAACGACAACGCCAACGCCAACGCCAACGGGTTGACACTAGGGATTGCAAATTTACCGACATTTTCAATTACCGGTAATTCGGTAAAATTTTCAATCAAAATCGGTTTACCGATAATTTACCGGTATTGAAAATATAAGAGTAAACATTACAAAAAACTTTTTTTTAACTCTAATCGAGCATTATAATAAATATATGCAAATAAAACTATTCTGAATATAAAATATGAAATGAGATAACACAAAATAGATATATTTGTGTAAGTATTGACAATACTTATTAATATGGATCTTCACCACGAAAACAATGAAAAGAATCTTATCTTACATACATAATTAAATATTTTTTATTTAAGATTTTTTTTAACAAATAAGCACGCAAAAAACATATTTTGTCTAAACTTTGGTCTCCTGATCGCGATCTAATTTTTGTACAAAATAATCCAGCCAGGGATAAAGCACTCTCAGATTCTACACTTGTTGGTCGGATAGTCATTAAGAAATCATATGCCATTTGTACCTATATACTATTTTCTCCTTACTTTTTCTACTTGAAAATACGTCTATTATTTTGATGACTTGATTTAGATTTTTAGTTCTCTTTTGGCTTAGAGTTGATTCTTCATGAGATACTTCGGTTTTCGTTTTTATTATTAATTGAAGTTTTTATCACTGATAACGATGTAGACCGAAATAACGAACGCATATATGCCCTATATTGATATACGTAATTTATCGAATTACCGGTAAAAATTTGACGAATTACCGGTAAAAATTTGAGGGTATTTCTCGCGATTTACCGGGAAACCGGTAAACCGGGTTACCGGTATTGCAATCCCTAGTTGACACGCGGGAAAATAGGAAGCGCACATTTCATGTATAATATATTCTTCCGTAATTATTTAGGTACCACACGTTTCAGCGAATGTACCATTTCATTCTACGTCTCGCTCTCCAACAAACTCCTCGACTCATCAGACAACGAGACTTTCTGTTACCTAAGTAGGTGCATTTCATTCCTTTACCAGTGATTAAACGCGAGTCGTTGGATTTTACTCGTGTTTGGTAACAGGTTTGATAACAAGCCTTTAGAAGGTCCTGAATCCTGAATAACATACGCGACAGTGACCGTTTGAAGGTGTTCAAAGGGAGCCCAGAATTTACGCGCAATTAATATTACAACGGGTCAAGTTACGTTCGGACGCAGCTTTAAAGCGGCAATTCCCCGTCGCCTGGTTGCTTTGAAAATTCTCGGATTACGTTCTGCTCGGGACGATAAACGGTTAATTGCAAGAATAAAGCTACGCTCGCCCGTAGCCCCGTTTCATCGACCGAAATTAAACGGTAAATCAGATTTAAAAGGCTTTCTCGCGGCGACCGCGACGTTACCGGGCCAACGAGCCTTAATTACCAAGATATTAAAATATTCACGCTGCAAGTCTGAACTCGCGGTGCCGCCGTCGGAATCGCGGCAAACCAGGGAAAGGGTCTCGCCAATGACGAAGCCCAGGCACGAGCTTCTTCCAACGAAACCTGCAATTACTCATCGTGTATATAAACAGCGAGCGTGTTCCCGTGCCACGATGGTGGTTAATTTGGTAGAGGTTTGCGTTTGCGGTTCGGTGTTACTGTTTAGGCCGGTGCGTGCGCGTGCGGTACGATTGGTACGAAGCATTCGGCCAGGCCAAAAGCGGGCCAGATCGGTCGCGTCTTTCGCCGCGGTTCGAATCAACCGATCGAATCTTCCTGCTTCTTCCTGTTACGTTAACAGAATCGACGCTCCTGTTGCGCGCCTCAGTCGCAGAGTCGCCTTCGTCGTAAACGGATTCGTAAGTTGCTCGTCCGCACCTCTGCGAGTTCGCTCCGCTCAGCGCGTTAGCATGTCTCCGGGCTATGTCTAGCTGGATGGACTTTGAGTAATCGAGCGCGGTAGGCTCTCGTTTGTCCGATCACGGTGTCGCGGCATGGTACATTACGGGTGTGCGAAAACTGACAGAGGTGGAGTCGAGTGGTTCGTCGAGTTCAGTGAGACATCACGTTGCTCGTTGCCATTCTCTCGTTGTCATTCCATAGCGGCTAGAGCTGTTGATACCCGGGAGAACGGGTACCCGGGTATAGTGCCTATACGAGATATAGTGACTTAGGTGTGAAGTCACTCGGCGGGGTTTTACCCGACACCCTGCTGGGTACTGGCCGCTAAACGTGCCCCCTACTGCCTCTTGCAGGACTGTATTTAGAGAAGACCAGGGCAAAACCGGGGCCTTAGGCCCTAAAATCCCTAAGGCCCTAAGGCCCCGGTTTTGCCCTGGTCTTGGGGCCTTAGGGCCTTAGGGCCCCGGTTTTGCCCTGGCCTTAGGGCCTTAGGGCCTTGGGGCCCCGGTTTTGCCCTGGTCTTAGGGCCTTAGGGGTTTTGCCCCGGTTTTGCCCTGGTCTTGGGGCCTTAGAGCCTTAGGGCCCCGGTTTTGCCCTGGCCTTAGGGCCTTAGGGCCTTGGGGCCCCGGTTTTGCCCTGGTCTTAGGGCCTTAGGACCTTAGGGCCCCGGTTTTGCCCTGGTCTTAGGGCCTTGGGGCCCCGATTTTGGCCTAGTCTTCTCTATATACAGTCCTGCAAGAGGTAGTAGCGGGGCACGTCTAGCGGCCAGTACCCAGCAGGGTGTCGGGTAAGACCCCGCTGAGTGACTTCACACCTAAGTCACTATAGCTCGTATAGGCACTATACCCGTGAGATACCCGGGAAAAAAAAATTCCCGGGTAGGCGCTACCCGGGTAAACTACCCGAGATACTCGAGACTCTCGAGATCTCATAGAGTACCGTTCCATAATTGAAGCCACACTGAGCGTCATGGCCTTCGAGTCGAAGGCTTCGACCCCCCGGGGAGACAGGAATACCCATTACGAAGTGAGGAATCTCCAGCTCCGAATTTCTCATCAGGTCTTTGCGAAAACGACGCCAATCGATTCCTTATGTTTCTCCGATGAACATAATACCAAGAACGACATAATTCAGACCACAATGAAGAAAATTCCATGAACAAATGATTTGCATAATTTCAAATTCACTTCGTTAAAAATAGCTCGATTTACACGAAATTTGGTATGATTTTCATCGGAAAAACATAAGGAATCCATCGGTGTCACTTCCATATCGATACGATGAACATTAAATAGCTTCTTAATATACTGTAATGAATATTTTACCCTCGAGTACGGGGGGCCGACCTCGATTCGCTGCGGTCGGCCGAGGATTCATAATACCTGATTCAGAAATAAAATAATTCTTAACTCTTTATCGTATCGATATGGAAGTGACACCGATGGATATCTTATGTTTTTCCGATGAAAATCATACCAAATTTTGATGTAAATCAGACTATTTTTAACGAAATGAATCTGCGAATGAAAAACATTTGTTCATGGAATTTCTTTCATTATGGTCCAAATTACGTCGTTCTTGGTATTATTTTCATCGGAGAAACATAAGGAATCGATTGGCGTCGTTTTCGCAAAGATCTGATGAGAAATGCGGAAATCCTGGGCATTTCTCACTTCTTAATGTTATTCGAACCCCTTCGAGGGTCGAAGGGTGCCAGACGGCATCTCTCTGACAGGCATCGCTCCAGAATTACGTTCTGTACTCTGTAAGTTCTCGAGATTCTCGAGAGTCTCGGGTAGTTTTCCCGGGTAGCGCTTATCCGGGAATTTTCTTCGTCCCGGGTATCTCACGGTTACCCGGGTACCCGGGTATCTCGTGTTCCCGGTCCACAGCTACAGCCCTAATAGCGGCACACGTGCGGGGGGACGAAACGGAGGAAAACAAAGTTTTCGTAGTGGATCGATAAGATTATTCGAATTCGAATGTGAGTGGGTACGCCTGTGCTCGAGCTATCTGCTATCGCCGATACAAAAGCACACGCGCGAATGCGTTTCAGCAGCTTCAACCAGCCGTCGAATTTCGTCCCTTCAACGAACCTCTCGTAATCTCCTCGCGCGGTTCGCTGCTCGCCACTAACGGAGGGAGAAAAAAAAAAAATGGAAAAAAGGGAGAGATTCGTGCTCCCTTCGCTTAAATTCGACGTGACGAAGTTGCCAGGCAGAATTTTGAGAGCCGACGCGACGGGCGTGACAACGCGGGAAGCGGCACGATGAAATTAACGAAAAAGGCCGTGGATGGCAAAGGGAAAGGGAGGGAAGGATTACTTTTCTGACAGCCGTTCCATTTCACGCGCAATTTACCGAGGACGTTCCACTTAAAAGACCTTTGCATGATTGCTTTCGCACCGGGCACGGGCGAAAAGGGCAAGGCGCCGCGCGCCGACCGAAGAAGATCGGCAGGCGTGTAACCAGTGACGAATAGCTCTACGGTTGCTCGTTAATTATACCTAATGCGCACTTGCCCCGCTCGAAGAGATCGTCTGCCTCGAAAAGCAATCTCTCGTCCTCTTTCGTTTCGAGTCCATTGCTCGGCCCTTGTTTCCCATGTTTCGGAGCATGTCGTCTGTTTGGAAAATAGAGGATCCGACGGCCCCAAGCTCGCGGATGGTGCAAGAGGACAAAGTCGACGCAATGACGAGATTCGTCGAGTTGCTGGCCACCGTAGGATCCTTTCTACTGGTGCTCGTTACGCTCCCATTCTCGCTGTGCTTCGCGTTCAAGGTCGTCCAGGAGTACGAAAGGGCTGTCGTTTTCAGGATGGGTCGCCTGAAGGGAGGGGCTTACGGGCCAGGTAAATATCGCGCAATTTCACGCCCGTTCGTAAACAACCCCTCTGGATAGCGTCGTAAGTTGTAGCCGTTGTAGGGAATGCAAACGAGAATGCCGAAAAGACACACAGACGTTAGCGCGATCTTATCCCACAAGCGAGCCGGTAGCGCGAGCGGAACTTTCGCGTTCGAAGGTTCAAGTAACTTGTTGCCTTCGCTAGGGACGTTCTTCGTGATGCCATGCGTGGACGACTGCGTGCGCGTGGACATGAGAACGGTGTCGTTCGACGTTCCCCCGCAGGAAGTCCTCACCAAGGACTCCGTGACGGTTAGCGTGGACGCGGTCGTCTATTACCGCATTAAGGAGCCACTGAATGCCGTTATCAAGATAGCCAACTACAGGTACACGTATACGCGAGGCAATCAGCTGTGCTACCTACTACTTGACAAACGCGACGCCTCCTTCAAAGAAGCATCCGATCTTCTTGATCGGGCGAACTCGAAATTAAGAGAGAAGCAAGTTATCGGAAACGCAACAGAACTCGACGTCCCGGGGGTAACGCAAATTAATTGGAATTCCTTATGCGGCCGGGTTAATTAACACGGACAGGGGTTTCTGAAATTTTAATTAGCATCACGAGAACCGTGTAGTTTCGAGAGACGAGACCCTCTTGAGAGCGTATCAACGACGGACGAGAAAAATGCGAGGGACGGGCTCCTCGAAGACTTACGAGAGCGTGACGAAATTACCTGGATAATTTCCGACGGCGCGGCGCGGCACGGAGCGCACGATTAATTGGGTAAAAGTTGGGCGGACGCGATATCAATTTGGAAATCTTGCAACTCGCGTCCCCGCTCGATGGCATAGTTTTCATTTTGCTTCGACGCTGGTAGGTGTACTATAGCCGATCACAGGTAGACTAGTATTGCTTTGAAAGCCAACGTGGACGTGTAACGACGGCTAAGCGGCACCAAAATGCCAGTAGACAACAACTGGTCCCTCGAATTTAGGTATCGACCCTTGCGCCTACGAAAAAGCTAGCCAGAGTTCTGATACGAGCGGGACTTAAGCCGCGAACTGGCCGACGCGACGCGACGCGACGTTTAATTAACTAGAGGACGCCGACCTGCTGTTCAATTATGGGGAAGACGGCAGCGTAATTAAAGTACAGCTTGACGAGACGACCACGGTGGAAGGTATTGCGACCGAAACGAATTAGTTTTGAATTCACTACGCGAAAAGTTGGTTGCAGCGTATGTATATTTCGATGGGCTATAAAGCGGGCGCTGACACGAATCGCGTAAAATACTTCCGATAGGTAGTGGGGACCGGGGCTAGTCGACTAATTTTTTACATTTCTAATTTTTATAAACAGACCATTAGTATTTTGTTGACTTACTGCATACCAAGAGTTTCCAAATTTCATTAGGTATACAGGCATAATTTTGAAAATCGTTTTAATTGAGTCTAGGTTGTAGTTTTTATTGTAGGGGAGACTGGGGCTAAGCCGCGACTTTTTTGGCGGTGCCAATTTTCGGCAATAAAATAAATTATTTTGCAGTACATATTTATACTGTTGGAAAGAGTAAAGCCTCAGCTACAAAATTACTATACGATATAATGTTTATCTGGCATAGTGTAATGAAGAAATCGAAAAATTGACGTTGGTGTATTTTCTGAAATGTCAAAATCGCCGGGGCTAAGGCGCCACCCCCTGAGGCTAAGTCGCCACCTTCTTTTCGTACCAAATTGTTAGTAGAAAATGAAAATTGTTTGAAGGAAAACACTCAAAGATGTGTTATTATTGATTCTCTAAGAATCACTTACCTTCAGATTTTCCGCGATGAGTGCGAAGGTGCAAACCGAAATTTTCGTTGCGAAAACAAATTCACTTTCGGCCACTTTTTATAGGAACCAACACGTTCAAGGAAATAAAAATTACAATTTAGTACCTAAATTCACCATACTAGGTCGATCGCATTGAAATCTGATTGAAGATCTACAGTATCGACCGCAAGATCATACGATGTATAGATTCGGAGATATTTAAAAGTGGCGACTTAGCCCCGGTGGCGGCTTAGCCCCGGTCTCCCCTATTTAGAGTAGTGAGACGAATAAGTCAACAGACCCCGGCTACGGGGTTAGTTGACAAATATGATGGGGTCAGTTGACTTAACATTTATTTTTCAGTTTTAACCCTTTGCATGCGAAAGGTGTATATAAACACTGTCACAGTACATCAATATAATGTGAAAAACGTATACATATACTACGACCAATAAATTTTTTTATTTTTTTTTCACTCCTCCACAGTGTTATTTTTTTTTTATTAATTATCATGGTCTAAGATACTGTAATTATTTTGTACTGGTTTGTTATGGTCTATTTGGAAGGCCTGAGAGTTTGGAGGGAGGATAGGGTGTAAAACTGGTAGGGGTGAGTTTGGAAGGATTTGTGGTGGGGGAAGTGGACTTGAGCAGCTAAACTCTTTGCCTCGACTGCATCTTGAGGATAAAAAATGCAATTATTAGTAGTATTCCTATGCTTAGTCAAGTAACCCCGTCCGACATTGTTAACATGTTAAGGATCATACGTACAAAACCTCCACGCACCGGATAAAATAAAATACCGTAAATTATAGTCAAGGTATCACGTTTCCACAAAATATTCATGAAATAACATCAAGCAGTACTTAGTGGACAAAAATTCATAAATAGTCGAAACGAAAATATTTACTTCCAGCCGACCTTTTTAGATTTTTCATTCTCACTGACAGAACACGCAAGTTTTTGTCACGGCGACACATTAAGGGGTCTCCCTAGTGTGACGCCTGGAAAATAGGGCAACATTTGGGAATTTTTTTGAAGGAAATGTACTTAATATTGCAGTTTCAAACTTTGGAGTATTTATTCAGTTACATTTGGGCAATGTACTTAAATTTTTTGAAGCATTAGTGATAATTATATTTTATGTTTGAAGGATTACAATGAGGAGCTCGCAAATAAATGGCGATCATGATCCCGGCTGTCATGGTCATCTGAAACAAAAAACACAGTTATTTTCTTAATCTATATGAACGTAGCTAGGGTTTGAACTAGAACGAAAATAGAAAATCACAAAATAAAAAAATGGCAGCACTTTAAAGAAAAGCTTTCATTTCGCGGTAAAACCGTGATCAGTTTTTTGAGCTGCGAAATTCGAATTTTGCATGTAATGACTTCATTCTAGTTCAGGTTCTAACAGAACACGCAGTGATTATATATGTTAAGTTTTAAGTCGTTTGATTGAGTAGTTTTTGAGATATCGTGATCGCCGCGCCAAAAAAGTCGTTTCGAGGAAAATGCGTTTAAAAATTCAAAAAACCATTTATCAAATAATAAATCATACTTACAATTAGTCTCCAATGCCTGGCCCATAGAGAACACCTTCCTCTTCTTCATATAATTCTTGTAAATTCAGAAAACGCAAAAAACAAAAAATCGATTTTTTTACACCGTCACACTAGGGAGACCCCTTAAGTGGCAAGCTGGTCATTCATATGCTCCAATATTGCGAATCGCAGCATAATTTATTCCATAATACAAGAATGAAAGGGAATTAGTCAACTAACCTCGTTAGTCAACTAGCCCCGGTCTCCCCTAACTATGTTTCTTACAAACATACCGTGGCACGAAGCACGAACAGATATTGCACGTTGAATAGTGTATAGCTACTCGTTGCGTTTCAGTCATTCCACGCGACTGCTGGCCGCCAGTACGCTGAGGACAGTGCTAGGGACGAGGAGCTTGGCCGAGATTCTGGCTGAACGCGAAACCGTCTCCCACACCATGCAGGCATCTCTGGACGAGGCTACGGACCCATGGGGCGTCAAGGTTGAACGCGTCGAAATGTAAGCTGGTCTTTTAATTCTAATCGGCTGACTTATTCCAGGCGTCTAATTATCGAGACGTTTAACTATGCCAAGAAAAATGCATGCCCGATTGATAAATATCGAAAAAATGTATGTACCTACGTCTCCGATCGAGCTGCGTCTCGATGTCAATAGCCTAACAGCTAACTCATGATCGAATCGGTCAAATCGGTGGAATTTCGAAAATTTCCACCCACTGCTTTCCTTTCCTTTCCTTTCCGTTCGTAGGCACCTCCTCCCCGCGAGCACAATAACCGTTTCTTTCTTCCCTGTCGCGTTGCAATTTACGATCGATCGACGAGGCCCCATTACCTGTCGGTAACTCGTGCGAGTTCGACACGCGCTAGGGAATCGGAATTGCTTCGGTGTTTGAGTATCCTTTGACTGCAACGACGCGATACTCGCAAGTATCGACGGTTCTTTCAACGCATTCGAACAGTGCTCGGTAAAACGAAGCCGATATCGAACTCGTTAGGATGAAAGCACGCTCGTAGGTGCTCCGGCCTTGGATATCCCATCATTGAATCTCTTATAAGCAGTCCTCGAACGTTGAATCTCGGAGGCGTTCGGTAGTGATCGGTGTGAATGCGTCCTTGTTATACAATTTCAGAGAAATATTCCGCAGAGATTGCGATCTCGAGAAAGAGTGTTAGGGTAGACCGGGGGCGATAGTAACAGGGGGGCGAATGTAACACGCTAAATATCTCAAAACATATAATAGATATTAACACCAATTTTGGATATATGATGAACAATGACATTTAGAATATACACATCCATGCCCTAGGAGTACAGATACGCAATAGACATGGATAGTGAAGAAAATAACTTTTCGATACTCTAAAGTAACTTTTCCTTACTGACTTAAAATTGTAATATCAACACACCCTTTGCAAGTAGGGGAGACCGGGGCAAAGTGAGACGAAAAAAGTTTGAAGTCGAATAAAATTTTTCCCTTTCAATAAAAATGTGTGGAAATAGATTTATAATATAATTTGAACATTACTGTTGATAAATTACGAATAGCAATACTTAAAATAAACTTAAAGTATATTAAAATTCAACTTGAAAAGAAAAAGCCAAAACACACCACTTTACCCCATGTATGGGGTAAAGTCATTTACTATCCGGGGTAAAGTGAACTGCAACAAAAGAAGAACTTTAATTAAGTATACAGCTAATTATTAACCCTTTGCGCTGGAATGACGTGTGTAGCATGGCAGCTTCTGTCTTTTTTACACCGTGGTTGTCAAAAACTATGGAACTTTTTTTTAGGTTAGTTTCTGCTCCACCTCGCCGCGTGGCTTTCTAGCCAGCTGACAGGTTAGGCTATTGCGCACGTCACTTGCGCATCTGTTCTTTGCAGCCATTTGCAGCTCAGTTTACCCCGGTCACTTTACCCCGAATATGTACTCAATGGAAAATGAAGTATTTAATAATGTTAGGATTAATGTTTTCTCGAACGCGTGTACATGTATGTTTATAAGCTTGTTATAAACACGCAGAAAAAATTTGGAGTTAAAATATCACATTTAAGACTGATTTATCCAAAAAGCTAAATTGAACAAAAAACCAATCGGAAGTCTCTAAAACTTCATTTTTAATTTTTTAAATGAATTTCCATTTTTCGATATCTGAATATGCATAATTATCATTGTGGTATTACACACATTTATTACGTCACCAAAATTTGTAAATATATTCTATTGTTAAAGAATAAATTAAGAAAGCTCATTTTACCCCGAGGTTCATTTTGCCCCGGTCTCCCCTATGTGCTTGTTCGATTTTTTAATCTGTAATTCGACCTTTTTTAAACTAGTATTGATCGTTACTTGGCACTTTTAAGCGTCTCGTTAGTCAAAATTTATAATTTAAGTTCAAAAGCATGGTCGGGGGCGATTGTAACATAAGCACTCGGGGTCGGTTTTACCGCAACAGAACCGAATAGGGACAAAGAAGGCGAATAATATTGTCTTATTTGCATGAAATCCTATAGCATAGCACAAGCAAACCAAATGAAAAATAGGTGCAATAGGTATACTGAATGTAAGGATTGAGCAGATGAAGAATGCACCAGCCAAAACGTCCTTTATTTCTGCCACAATTGCGATACCACATAATTTGTTACAGACTTTACTTTTTTCATTAATTATTATAATTTAAATCAATAAATATTTTAATTTTGTAAAGTTATATTTGTGCTACTATCGACTCCATGCAGTGTTACAACCGACCCGGGGTCAGGGACGGTTGTAACACTTTCTCCGCTTCGCATTTTTTATTAATAACCGGAATATTACTTGACATACAGAGAAACTGTTGTGGCCCAAATAATGTCAGATAAGTAAGTAACATTTTCGTAAAAAAACTGTTGTTGTAACTGTAATAGTTTTTGCGTAATCGTATTCCAAAGTCAAAGTGTTACTACCGCCCCCGGTCTACCCTACTAGTATTAGGAAGAATTCCCGTACTAGTGTAAATAGTTATTTAGGCATGTTTCTTCGACACGGTGTGCCTGAAAAAGGTTACAAGTTGTGGGACGCTCGAGAATACGGAATACGAGAAACGAGAAACGAGAACCCTTCTGGTAGACCGTGATAACTCGATGGCACTCGAGGCCGTGCATGCAAGTAGTTAAATACGTGTCCCGTGCTGTCTGAAAACGGAAATCGTGTTGCCTTTCCAGGACACGGCACCTAAGTAGGTCCATATGTATAGCTCGCGAGCGGCCTGAGAACATCGGTCGCGTCGATCAAAATGAAAAACCTCACCGCGGGAAGATACGTTTCCTCAAGCTTTTCACGCCGCTCTGCTCTGCAACCCCTCGCCTTAGCTCAGGAGAGACGTAGCAACCATTATAAATTGATTATCTACGTTGCAATTACTGTTTTAATGCACCCCTCGCGGCAGAATGTCCTCGCGTAAGCAGTAGGCGTTTTGCGTGTTGCGTTCTTGCGCTACGGAATAAAATCACCACGCTTAAGGGGGTGCGTAGCTACGCGTGACACTACAGACTCTTGTGAATAGCTTCGACCCTATAAAGAGCACACCGGTCTCGACGTGTCACGACGAGACGCGTGCTCTCCAATAGCCAGACGCCTGCTGTTGCACGGTTCTAAAGCCGAAAAAGCTCGCGTGCCTTCCAAAGGGGTTCTTTGCCAGTGTACCGGAGACTCGTCCAACAGTCGGGAAATCCTGTGCATGCGTGTTTACGTAAGCGATCGTGCCAACATTTATCCGATACTCGTGACCACTGCGAATCACACGTTTAAGTACCAACTTCAAACTAGAGCTATTGTTTTTGCCCGGGTATCCGGGTACCCGGGTACTCGAGTACCCGGTGAGATCCCGGGTAGAAAAAAATTATTCGGGTACCCGGGTACCCGTGCAATACCCGGATACCCGGGTAGACAAAAATTACCCGTGTGTCCATGAGATACCCGAGTAACTGAAGTGTGATGAGATAGTTGAGAATTTCGATTTGACAGCCGATCGTTTTTCGACTTTCGATCGTTTTCGGCTAACCTCAGTAATGAACGGAATATGCTGTCAAATCGAAATTCTCAACTATCTCATCACACTTCAGTTACTCGGGTATCTCATGGACACACGGGTAATTTTTGTCTACCCGGGTACCCGGGTAGTCGGGTATCCTACGGGTACCCGGGTACCCGAGTAATTTTTTTCTACCCGGGGTCTCACCGGGTACTCGAGTACCCGGGCGGGCGGGTAGTAAGAGCTCTACTTCAAACCTACATGAAAACGCTCTAAATCGTAACCGGTCAACAATCAAGCACGGTTGCTTCTCCTGAAACTGTCCAAGGATGGGCCAAGATAGGTAACATTAGGTGTCTACTTACGCATTTTCACAGCTTGCTTATCTTGTTGAAAAAATTGCCAACATTTAGCGAGCGGAGAAACGTAGAAAATAGAGGGAAGTAGATTTTTATTCCGGTCGAGTGTAACCGCCTGAAGGAAGCTGCGCTCATTCTATCCCGACTTAAAGCCACCCTTGAGCGTATGACACGGCGCGGAGCGAAGCGGCGGTATAAATATAAACTGCAGCGTCGATAATCGCGGAATGTTTTCGTTTTTTCATTTTTTTATTTTTTTATCTTCTCGTCGCCTCTCGCGCCGTGTTTATGCTGGAATGCTAAATATTGTAGCAACTCGAGATCGGTTGGACCATTGAAGCCTCCAAACGAAAAGATTAACGCCGGGATCCTCGCTATCCGGCCGGGACGTTGCATGTTCCGTGATTTCGCATAAATTTACGGCTTCGTGCCTTTCAGCGATTCCACGGGAATTCGATAACTGTTTGAACGCAGCTCCGCTCGGGCAAATTCGTTTCAACGTCGAATTCAGAACAAATCGTTCGTCTGAAAGCGGAGCCATTGCCATCGAAAGGGCGACATGAACATAAAGCAAAGGAAGAATCTCTTTTATTCTCGCTGTGTCTACTGTCTACCGAGCTACCGGAAGGAAGTTGCGCTCTTTACCGTGACTCGAAGCTGCACTCGAACGTATTCTGGTGCTCGTTTGTACATGGGCTTTTCGCATCGGGCGGTATCCTCGTCGATAAAAGGATACAATGAAAACGGAGCGTGTCTGTCGTCGCGTCGGGGCGGTCCTAAAGTCCAAGCGCCGTCGCATCGATTCCCTCTACATATACCCTACTCTGTATCGTGTGACGATCTGGGAACCGTTTCCTCGGGTTATGAAACGGGTCTGTAAGTGGCCGCGTACGTGGCCGCAAATAGACGTAGCTACCGAGCAGGTAAACCGAACGACAACGTAACGGACGTTGCTGATTTAGAAAGGACGTTCGACTTCCGGTGCAGCTGCAACGAGCCATGGCCACGGAGGCGGAAGCCGCAAGGGAGGCACGGGCAAAAGTGATTGCGGCGGAGGGAGAGATGTTGGCTTCCCAAGCACTGAAAGAGGCCAGCGACGTCATCTCCACGAGTCCAGCTGCCCTCCAGGTAGGTACTACGCTCGTCGGACTCCGGATTCAGTCCCCTAAATTCCACGGTGAATCTTTCGATACCGTAAACTGGGGTGACTTCGCCCGCCGGGGTGACATTGCCCACCTTTCGGAAAAACTTTATTTTATTTTATTGTGAAGTAATTAGAACGTATGGTGTTTTGTAATCGATAGCAATAATTTCTCCAAGGTCTAACAAAGAAAACAATAGCGACTTGAATCATATGGTGATTATTCAGTCAGAGTAAAAAATTACACAAACAAAATGTTTTTTCCAAGTGAATTTTGTGATCTCCGAACTTTGTACTGTTGAGAGATGTTGCGAGCAAAACACAATGTAGCGGGGTTCGTGGACAGCTCGGACCACAACAAACGCTCGCGAAGCGCGACCTCTCCTCGCCCTTGAGCCGCGGGTGATTCCGGCGTGGAGGAGCCAAGCGTGGCCCGGCAGTTCCAATAGAGCGAGCGATCGACTAGCGGCGAACGAAATCGAATAAACCCGTACCGACCACCCCGACGCAACGGGCAGAATAACTACACACGTAGGGTGACTGTACCTAATATCGCCAGGCAAAAGTTAAATCGCTGTCGATTGAATAATAATTTATATTTTTCCATGCAGTTCGTTTCAAAGTAAAGAGAAATTAATCATCTTTCATGTAGCATATGTTAGAATCGTTGAAACCTACAAATTGTTAATTAGGACTCAAAAAACGTAAGACATGCAAAAATCGGGTCCTGAAAAAAGTGTACCTAATATCGCCTACTCAAGAAATATTGTTTAATTCATGTATATATGAGTTTGTAAAGTCATTTTCACATGTGCTTTTATTATTTCTTGCTCTATAAATGTCTTTTTATCCATTTTTGATTTCATTTTTATTAGAATAATATAGAAATTTGAAAATATAGATTTTTAAAATATTTTATTTTTTACGTTCCGATGTACATATTGGACAAATAAATTTTATTTCGGTTGCTCCGCACATTTCGTGACCTCACCTGTAACAAGCATTACATCGAAACCATTGTTCTCCGGTAGGCGGTATTGAGAACACTCATACTGCTAAAAAAAAAACGCTATTTTCATTATGAAAAATATTTGAATCGATTTCATTTCTTAAGTACATCATTAATTAGGTATTTCTAGTAGATATTCTTGCATTCACAGATTTATTAGACTTACCTTCTCCGAATGTGACGTAAAATTGTGATAGTCCAATAAATTTTTACACTATTAAGATTCTCTAAAATCCTTCCCTTTCTGTAATTGTTGATCACATGATGCTGCAATTATAGTATGTCTTCCTACATATGTTTAGGTACTAATTCAGTGCATAACCGATAAATTTTAGAGCTTACTTTAAGAGATATAGCGAGTGGCGATATTAGGAACACTGGCGATATTAGGTACAGTCACCCTATACTCTTTAAGCGACCGTTATCTATATTTGTGTACAGTGATGTTATCCGTACGTCCGAACGCTAGGACGTACGGTGACGGACTCCTTTTCCAGTCTTCTTTAGTCGACGAACGGCTCATCCCGATTGAACGTCTCCACTCTTCGGGACTCCGTCTCTCGGGTGTTGGCGATCCTACGACGGTGTTCGACCTCGAACTCCCTCCGTCGTGACTTCGCACTCGGCCACTCTGCGACGATGTTCGCTCTCGAACTCCCTTCGTCGCAGCACAGCAACTTCGCGCACTCCAGGCGCCTCTGCGTTGCTTCGGTGGTGTCGCACTCCTGGGGACGCCGCTCGCCAGCAACACGGCTGCATGGACCCCCGGCCGTCACCCAGAGCCGTACACCCACCCTCGGTGTGGTCCGTGCACTCCCGGACGTCCCTGCGTCTCCGCCGAAGTCGCACCTCCACCACCAACACTCCGACGCTCCCTCTATAGCGTCCTATCAGGCCTCTTCTGATGACGATTCCCCGAGCCTGACGAGCCCCTCGATTCTCCTTGCAGCTCCAAGTTGAATCGGCATTGTTGAGTGTTGTATCCGGATGGCGTTCGGCGACTCACGTCATTCCCACGGAAGACCGTTCTCTCCGTCACAGGAGAATCCGAAACGTCAATGTCAAAACGTCAATGTGTCAAAACGTCAAAGTTGCTCGATACTCGCGCAGGAGCCAACTTCAGTTCGTACTCATTTCTATCTGACGCTTGCATTACTTTTAATGACAACAGTCCCTTGCCGTTTTCTACGTTATACAATGAGACCGATACAACCAGAATTCAGGTTCTTGTTCGTAGGTCGGCTTCTCGAGCTTCCAGAGCCGACCCAGCCATGGTCTCTTCCTTTGCAGCAGCTGTGTCGCCTAATCCTCGGAGCTACTCGGATGTCGGCGGTTTTCGACCGCCGTCGCCGCTCCGTCATTCCCTCGCTGGTCAGCTGCTTTTCCGGATGTCGGATCCGGTTCTATCCTTCCAACGTTGTTTCTCGCGTCGTACGCAACGGCTCCTTGCGTATCGCACGCAACAGCTCCTTGCGTATCTTCGGGATCCACGGCTACGGATCCCACTTCTGACACCATTGTTACGGATGTGGTTCGGCATAATATAGGGTAAATCCGGGAGACGCGGTCGACCTAATATAAAATGGCTATTAAAACTAATATAGATATTACTTATTTTATCAGAACAAACCTAATATGTTCAGAATTTTATGCCGATTCAGAAAAACTGGTCGATATTTGCTTTAAGACAATATTCACTGTAAATCGGGTAAAACTAAAGTCATGACATCCGACCACCTCCCCCGAGGTGCCGGGAGAAATGGTTTTCGTCGTTTGCAGAGACCACTCACATAATTATTCATGGAAAATTAACAAAGGATAAAGCAAAATTATTTATGAGTGAATACAACTACGGATTCATTGATATTTAATTTGTTTACGCGAAACAAGTAAAGAACACATCAAAGAAAAAGTGAATTACCTACTGGCGATTAGCAAGGCAAATGAATACAAAAGTGAATAAATAAACTAAATAAACAAAAATAATAATAAAATAATAATAAAAAATAAAAAAATAAACAAAAATAATAAAAAAATCATAACTCGACCATAACACCTTTCTGCAGCGAGACATGGTCTTCTCGTTAGCTTTGAGAGGAAGAGTTAATATGGCCAAATACTTTGGCTGCATTGTCCCTCAATATTTCTACTATCTTATTATTCCAAACATTAAAGGAAAATAAACTTAGAAGTATATTTTAAATACGATTCCGTACAACCGCTGTTTGACAAAACAGGTTAAATGTAACATCAATTTACCTTTTATAGCCTATAAATCCAGAAAAACATTGAAGGAAGCGAAATAACGCTATTCATTCAACTGTTTGAATTCTAGAGAAGTAGTTGGTCTGCAGTTTAATGCATTTTTACGTATAGAGTCTGAAATATAGCGACACGACCAACTCTCCGGCCCGACCGCGTCTCCCGGATTTACCCTAAGTTAACTGAACGACAACGGTAGCAGAACATGTAATAATGGGTTAACAAGAGTAATACAGAACTATACAGGAACCGGTAACGAATACAATCTGTTATGCAATGTAATATCGAGACGTCTGCTAGTAATGGTGGCTGACTTTCGAATGACAGCTTGACAGGCGATCAATCCGATCGCCTTCTTCTCGCTGTCCTTTGTCTTCGTCGCGAGCACCAGCGGGCCATGGATCCTCTCTATAGGGTGCTCGCAACAATATTATTTTATCTAGTAGGTAACTCAATGCCACTTATTTTCCTACAGCACCCCTATAAGAGAAAATAAGCCTTAAAATCTCGTACAAAATTGTTACACAATGCTAAATATTTGATATGATCCAAATATTAGAAACAAACATACATTCTGCGACGACATTTCGGCTTTTTTTAAATAATTTTTTTTTAAAGAACATATGTTTTGATAATACTAGTCTTATGTATCCATTAGAATAAGAACGATTGCTCAATCATAACTCAATAATGAGTTTTAGGCATGTTTTCACTGTAAAATTTGACGTGGGCAAAGACACCCCAACTGAGCGGGTAACTTTGCCCACCATGTTTTTGGAATTTTAAAAGCGTACGTTTAAGTAAAGAATTTTTTTTAAAAGCCAATTTAAATCTACGCGCCATCTACCGTATAATAGTATTTTGCAAAAAAAAAATTGAATGCACTAGGAGTGCTAAAAAAGTTATTTGAAGTTCAAAAGTGGGCAAAGTCACCCCAGTTTACGGTAATTCAGTCGAATCGTTCAACCATTCCCCGACATTTCTTATTGCCATTCCGTTGGCCAGTATCGGTCTTCTGTCACTCGCTTTTTACGCCAGCAGCTACGGTATCTGCAAACGCTAAGCAACATATCGGCGGAGAAGAATTCGACCATCATCTTTCCTCTGCCAATCGACCTTCTGACACCTTTCCTCAACTGTGGCTTGCGTGCAGGCGCGAACCAACGGACCCCGGAAACTTGGTCGGAACCTCCAGCCGACGCGACGTCTCCTTAAATGTCGACAGCCATCGGACAACGAATTAAAAAGGTGAATGAAGTGGCCGTTTTTTTTTTTTTTTTTTTTTTGTTACATTTGAAATATTCGAATCGAGTGCAAAAGGAGATGGCTCCGTTGCGGTTTGATTGCCGCGAGATCGATTACGTCTCGTCCAGATTCCAGCACGTGCACGCTAAAGAGCGTGCGAACTTGCAGCCGAATGATACGGCATGGTGCGTAAATAAATACTCTCGGAGGAATTGAGACGTGCGTGTGCACTGTGCAGTCTTGTCGCGACCCCCCGTCGAGTTTCCACGTCACGTCCGAGGCGTTATAGCGTGCCGTGAAAGTGCTCCCAGCTCCACCCCCACATGCGAGAACTTTAAGTCGAGGAAAAGTGAAACGTACGTGCCCCACCGACCGCGTCTTTATGAAACCCTATAAAACGGCAACTCCGCACAGCGGTACCTACGTATAAGTATTGAAAGTTACGCATCGAACGATAACGGACGCTTTCAAGTAATCAATTGAAGGCAGCGATGAAAATGACGGGACTCGTTATCTGGTGTCGAGAGCCACCATTCCACCGCCACGGCATTAAACGCCCCGCGAACAAGATACGAACAGAAAGTATAAATTTCAATGTTATTATGCTGCACCGGGGCCGCGGGTTTCCTTCCGTTTTTAACCGAACAAAATATCCCGCGCGTAATGTATGTAGAATGTTTTATAAACAGCGGAGGAGCTTTAACTGGGACTATTATTTACGCGGGAAATTCTTGGGTGAGTTATGGCGGTTGTTAGCCATGCCACGACACACGGCCACGGTCGGACCAGGATTAAAAAGCTCCCAGCGTTGCGCCTGAAAAGTTGGAGAAAGCTCGTTCGGTTCCGCGGCAGTAGGTATAGAGATTATCGCGACGCGAAATGTCCGAAGGCAACAAATAAATCTCCAGCTGCCTCGCGTCTCGCTCCTCGCCGAACAGAACCGTACCTAAAGACGAGTCGGAATCTGTGAAATTGATCGGGAAAGCTAGAACGGTATCTACTTTGGGAGAAGCCGGAATTACCTTGCCGCGTAATACGCAGATTTGAATACAGTTTAATCGGTGGATCGGTAAATAAGTGTACAAATTGAAGAACTCGCTTGCTCCTGCTCCTGCAACCGGAGAACCTCCCGTGCCGACGTTCCGTGTTTGAGAAGGACTAATATTGAGGATCGCAATTAATAAACGCTATGGCTCGTGGGGTATTAATTCCTTTGGCTACAAATATTTGCCCGCGAAATTAATTCGCAACTCTCGACAGCGAGACGTCACATGGGCATTCGTAATCCAACCGAACGGATAACCAACGAGATACGCAGCAATTACGTTTCTAACTAATTATAAGAACGAGCGTTACGCGGCCGTGTCACGTCCGCGAAAGTTGGTATCAAAGCCGTCCAAGAAAAAGCAGATAAATCCCGCGAAGCTGGTAATTCAATCTCCGACTCGTGGCTCGTCGGGGAATACGATTTTCGGAATAAATCTGTTGAAAAGTTGCGCCCGCAGCGGGAACATTTTTCAAAATTTGTTCAACGTACAACGTCGACCCGCGAATATTTTTCTGATCTATGACCAGTGTCCCGCGAACCGAGAGATTTATCGCTTACGCTCCCACTGTTCCGCGTAGGAAATTACTAAAAGAACATTAATCTTTACTCGCGCTACCTTTAATTATTCCGCTCGGTTACGATTTCGAGGAAACAGCCTGTTTGAAAATAGATTTACCTACCAAATCGGCTTTCGTCAAATACTTATTCGTATTGGCGGTAATGACCGGGACGTTCACGATCCACGGCTAATTAATGTCAGACGAGCGCAATTGTTCCATCGAAAACGGGATCGGTATTGTGGCGAGCTTATTCTGACACAGAGAGGAAAGGGTGGAGAATCATTCCACTATTCCGCTCCCTCTGTCCCAGATTCACGATTCACGATTCACGATTCACGATTCACGATTCACGATTCACGATTCACGATTCACGATTCACGATTCACGACTCACGACTCACGACTCACGACTCACGATTCACGATTCACGACTCACGACTCACGACTCACGATTCACGATTCACGACTCACGACTCACGACTCACGATTCACGACTCACGACTCTCGACTCACGACTCACGACTCACGACTCACGATTCACGACTCACGACTCACGATTCACGATTCACGATTCACGATTCACGATTCACGATTCACGATTCACGATTCACGATTCACGATTCACGATTCACGTGGAAATGGCTGCTCGTGAAACTCGAGCGTTCGCGATTTATCAGAGAGTCGGAAACGAATTTCCATTGCAAGACGCAGCATGCGTTTACAAGCGTTGGTCTTTCCTCCGTTCCTCGTTCGAACAACAGAGATAAAGTTAGCGTAGCAAGTTATGTACGAGGGGGTTCAGTTGCAACCGTTACAAATAACATTACTTAACCATAACATGCACAATCGTACAGGAACAGAAATAACCACGATTCACTGAACAGCTATCGCAGTTATTTAGGTACGTTTAGTGACTAATTGTAAGTAAGTAGTATTCCTGACGCCGCGCCGTCGAAACGATTGACTCGCATCACTGAAAATGTGCGTGGCATCTGATCGAGTTAGTTGGGCGCAATACGAAGTTACCCATCTAAGGAAGGACTGTGGGCAAAGACGTAGGGGAGAGGTGCTATAAAAGGGACACTTTTGTTTAGCGTCCATTTCTGACAATGTCGTTATAGGTATTTAAAAAACAACTACATCACAAGAAAGCGTGTTTATTTCCCTTCGATAAAAGTATATTGCGAACTCATCAATTGTAATAGAAAATAACAAAATCTTCGATTTTCAAAAAAGTGGGAAATGTCCCTTTTACGACTAGGTGGTTTTAAATGGGACAGTAGAAGTCATGAAAGGGACACGTTAGTAAAAATAAACTTATTAAGTATTACAATTATAATTCTAAATCTTCATGATACAAAACAACGAAATCTACGAAACAATTAACTCTTTGTTGTATAAATCATCAATATTTTATTATTAATGACACATGGAACAGAAAAAATTGAATGTGCCTGAAATTGTTTATTCCGCATGACTCATTGGCCCATTTACCGCAAATTTACATACAACTGTAGCAAATTTATAACTTATAACAAGGGCTAATTTATTGCCACACATTTTTTTTGACGATAAAGTTTGTCGCTTTGAATAGTCACTTTATTAATTCTTAAATTTGAAACAATACGCCATCAACTAATAATTCATAATTTAAAACAACATCTATGTATCAGATGATACACTACATAATAACTTTACAGGAAAGTATAATACATATAATGTCCAGATGTGTATGAGAGGGACAGCCATGAAACAGTCGTCCCATTTAAGACTTGTTATGCTGTCCCTTTTACGACTATAAGTGAGTTTAATATAAAATAACCGCAAAACAAAGAAAACAATTAATTAAGCTTACTTGTTAAGCGTTTTCGTTTCAGTTGAATACAGGCTATTTTAATGATATAACATTTTAACACTTTGTATATATCTTAATCTCAGAAAACGACACAGAAAACCAATGAAAATTTCACTTTTACTGCCGAAAAACATCAACCGTGGATTACTACTTTGTTGCAAGTGAGACCGCAGTGAAGTTTACGTTACGTGGCTATCAGGTGGATGCCGTGTAGGGTAACATATACAGTGATTGACAGTTTAAGAATGAGTGCTACATTATTCAAAGAAAGAAAGAGTTTATCGCTAAAATCGGAGAGTAAAATCTGTTGTTATCACATTAAAAGAGTTTCGAAAGAATAAAAAAAATTACTTCATACAACTGCACACAAAAATAACTTAAAAAAATCATTAAGTATTAAGATGATCCTAAAATTATAATGATTGACCGGGTTTTACATAGTAATTGGCAGGCTCTGTAACAGTGATTGACCCTTGTTTTAGGACAGGCATAAAAACACTGATGAATCATTTCAAACATACAAAATTGTATTTGTACTGTATTTTTTGAAATGTTAAACAATTCTAATACATACTTATAATTAATAATCCACTAAGAATATAAAATAGGTAGTCGTCTTAAATGGTTATAATATCTTATCGCTGCTAGATGTAATTAATTTGGCATCTTTGACTAGGATGATAATTGCAAGTAACCTAAAAATCATACATTTTGGGAAAATATTTTACAAAATCCAAGTTATTTCAGAGTAAACATTATTTAATTTGCAATAATTCTATTTAAATTATTTATCGATTTATTTTATCATGACAGATTATGTAATTATAGTAATACTTACCAATAACACTAACTAATAACAAATTGCACGTCAATCACTATAAAAGTACTCCCATAACCTTCAATTAGTTATTGCCCCCCCCCCTCCCCTGGTCAATCACTATAAAGTAGGAAGACTTTGTGACAGTTCTTGACACCTCTTGTATATTTGAAAATATAGACATTTTTGAGTGAAATAACTTTTTCTCGCAAACTTTGGACCATATTTTATACATATGTAATGATTATATATACAGTTACTGTCATTATTAATTGAAAATATGAAAAAATCATTGGCCACAACGTTACGATTTTTAGATCAAATTCCATCGATTTCATAAGAATGGTAGCCGCGTGATATTTCCGATTTATCTATACATTTACAAGATGTGGATCATAATAAAATATAATTGTATTCGGAACAAAAATATCTGGGCTACTGAAATATAGATATATTTTATTATATAAAAAAAGCATTATATTATATTTCCTACTTTTTGGGGAAGAGGGTCAATCATTGTATAGGGGTCAACAACTGTATGCGTTACCCTATACTGATTTCCGGAAAGCTTTTGATACTGTCAAGCACGCCGTTCTAATAAAAAAGCTGAACGCTATTGGTATTCACGGCGAACTGTTGTCACGGTTATCGTGCTACCTATCAAATCGCTCTCAGTGTGTTAAATTTAATGGTTGTGTGTCCAGGGCGTATGCGGTTACTTCCGGAGTACCCCAAGGTTCCCATCTCGGACCTCTTCTATTCATCCTCTTTGTAAACGACATTGCGAGCGTATTCCACCACTGTAGGTTCCTTCTCTACGCCGATGATTTAAAAATTTTTCGCAAAATTTCCGTTGCGTGCGATGCTGACCTTATACAGAGTGACCTAGACAGGCTTGCGGATTGGTGCACAACCAATGAAATGTCTCTTAACGTATCCAAATGTCACGTCGTGCGTTTTACGCGCAAGAAGCGGAATTTCGAAAGTTCTTATAGTTTAAATGGTAGCGCGCTTAGCTCTGTCGATACTATACCAGACCTTGGAGTAATCTTTGACCCCTCATTATCTTTTCGCGAACACTTCCTCTCTGTGAAAAACGTAGCATCTAGAATGTTGGGCTTTGTCATGCGGGTGTCATCCGACTTTGTTAATCCTGTCACTTTTATTACTTTATATAATGCTCTTGTGGTCCCGCATTTGCTATATGCATCACCGGTCTGGAATCCATTCCACAAGAAGTACTCGACGTCATTAGAATCCGTACAGCATAGATTTTTGCGGCTGCTTGCGCCCAAACTTGGGGTTGCTATGGCGAGATTTTCGCATGACTACACCCAAGTGTTAAAGGCCTGCGGGTTCCTTACGCTGGAGGACCGAAGATCATTGTCCGATCTTGCTATCGTTTTCTTCTGGAGCTTTTGAATTTCCGCGTGCCGTGCTCGGCACTAAGATCATCGGAACCTTTCTATTTGCCATCCCATAGTACCACGTTTGGGATGCACAGCCCCATAAGCAGAATGTGTAGGCTAGCAAATACATATAACAATGTGATTGATTTTTTCAGCGGCACACCAGGAACTTTCAAGATTCACCAGCGCGGTCTGATGCGAGAAAATCCTTTGCTTTATGGCCTCTAAGCGTCTTTCTCGTCCCCTTTTTCCTTCTTTCTTTGTGTTAGTTTGAAGTTTCGGTTAAATTTAAAGTTTAAGCTTTTAGTTTTAAGTTTTAGTCTATAAGTAATCCATTTTTCTTTTGTTTATGCTCCTTTTCTGTCAACTAAAGGGCGAGATGCCCGTTAATAATAATAATAATAATAATAATAATAATAATAAATGACTAGGCACTAGTGTTGCCATAAACAGGAAAATAACTTGCATGTGTAATGCGTTTAGAATTTTGGAAATTCGATTTGTCCCATTTAAGACGTGTCCCCTTTATAGCACCTATCCCCTACAAACCAGTATGACAAATAGTTTCCGGTTTCACACATGTCAGTTTCGTGACGCGATAGGAAAAAATATCGTCTCCCTGTTTCGGAATGGAGCGGTTGAACTTGTCCGTGGTTAGTTACTGACACTGAAACAAACAGACCACTCACGCTGACGACACTGACAAGGGGACACTAAGGTCGACGGGAAACGGATTTTCCTGAACCTTGCAGTATTTGAAGATGTCGCCTCCGAAGTTAATTTGGCAAAGCAGTAGGGCGCGCTTCTCAAGATTTTCCGAAAAAATTGCATTTGAAAATCGAATTATTTTCGCAATTAGCTTTCTTCGAGTTTCAGTTTATTTATTTTTTTTTTTTTTTTTTTTTTACTTTACCTTTTTTACTTACATGCTAGTATGGACACGAGCCAGGGTGATATTCATCATAAAAGCATGGAAAACAATAATTTTTGCGGCACCTAGCACACACTATAAACGATTTTCAAATGCAATTTTCTCGGAAAATCTTGAGAAGCGCGCCCTACTGCTTTGCCAAATTAACTTCGGAGGCGACATCTTCAAATACTGCAAGGTTCAGGAAAATCCGTTTCCCGTCGACCTTAGTGTCCCCTTGTGAGCCGTCACGGAGCCGACACGTGTGAATTCGCCTTAAAAAGTATTATACATAGGGTAAATCCGGGAGACGCGGTCGACCTAATATAAAATGGCTATTAAAACTAATATAGATATTACTTATTTTATCAGAACAAACCTAATATGTTCAGAATTTTATGCCGATTCAGAAAAACTGGTCGATATTTGCTTTAAGACAATATTTACAGTAAATCCGGTTGAAAACTGAAGTCATGACATCTGACCACCTCTCCCGAGGTGCCGGGAGAAATGGTTTTCGTCGTTGGCAGAGACCACTCACATAATTATTCATGGAAAATTAACAAAGGATAAAGCAAAATTATTTATGAGTGAATACAACTACGGATTCATTGATATTTAATTTGTTTACGCTAAACAAGTAAAGAACACATAAAAGAAAAAGTGAACTACCTACTGGCGATTAGCAAGGCAAATGAATACAAAAGTGAATAAATAAACTAAATAAACCAAAATAATAATAAAATAATAATGAAAAATAAAAAAATAAACAAAAATAATAAAAAAAAATCATAACTCGACCATCTCACCTTTCTGCAGCGAGACATGGTCTTCTCGTTAGCTTTGAGAAGAAGAGTTAATATGGCCAAATACTTTGGCTGCATTGTCCCTCAATATTTCTACTATCTTACTATTCCAAACATTAAAGGAAAATAAACTTAGAAGTATATTTTAAATACGATTCCGTACAACCGCTGTTTGAAAAAAGAGGTTAAATGTAACATCAATTTACCTTTTATAGCCTATAAATCCAGAAAAACACAGAAGGAAGCGAAATAACTCTGTTCATTCAACTGTTAGGCTTCTAGAGAAGTAGTTGGTCTGCACTTTAATGCATCTTTACGTATAGACTCTGAAATATAGCGACACGACCAACTCCCCGCCCCAATCGCGTCTCCCGGATTTACCCTATGACACGTAGCTAAAGCAATGTTCCGTTCGTTTCCACGAATGGCTCGATCGCGGATCGATTCGCGGCGAATGGCCGGTTGAACGTCGGTAATTCTCGTAGGAATCGTTTGACCGCGATAACGACTTAGCGATCCGTTGAAAACGCAAGGAAGAATTAACGAGCCTGGTATGCAAAGAGACATTATCGTACATTTAAGGGAAGAATCCGCGGGACAGGGGCCCAGCTTTCCAAAGCTCGTTAAATATTCGGCCCGTGGAACGTGAAGGGTCAAGCCACGAATGCCGCTTTCAATGCGAGCCACGAGTATGCTTTCAGCAAATCCGATAACTTTCATCGCGGGTATCGCTGACTCGCGGAACCCATCTAAACCGAGGCGGCGCGGCGGCGCGGGCGGCACGAGACCACGTTGCTTTTTTTGCATTACTTCCGGGGACGCGGAATCTCCGGTGTGGCAACCAGCGAACAATAAGGGGAGGACCAGAGGATCGGAGCGAGGCATTGTCGACGACTCAGCGACGGCGTTCGGGGTTCCGGGTTCGGGATTCGTCTCTTTAATGTTCCGTAATTTCTTGGAGGATAATTAGCGGCCGCTTGCACGTAGGTCGGCGTCGACGTTGCTTTACGGCGCAATTAAAAAATTTTTAATTCCGCCGAGGCCTTTCCCTCAGTTCCCTCCTCGCAGACGAATATACACGCTGCCCTCTTCCCGTCGTAATACGCCCGCTCGCCGAGCTAACTTTTCACGCCGTTCTTTCTTCAGCTACACTTACCTACCTCGCTCCAACCCGACGCGAACTTTTCACCTTCACTGCTCTCGCTCTATCTCCCTTTACTCTGTTACTCTCCCTCTTCTTCCATTTTATGTCGCGAGTTATTTTTGCACGGAAGAATTAAGTCTAAGGAGCTCAGATTAGGTACCGAGCAGGACACGGTACGGCTACGTAGAGTTCAGGACACCGGACGTCGGACATCTGTTTGCAGCGATCTGCTTTCTCCGCGACTTTCTTCCTCAGGAAGGAACTGTTATAGGGTAAATCCGGGAGGCGCGGTCGGGCCGGAGAGTTGGTCGTGTCGCTATATTTCAGAGTCTATACGTAAAAATGCATTAAAGTGCAGACCAATTACTTCTCTAGAAGCCAAATAGTTTAATGAATAGCGTTATTTCGCTTCCTTCTGTGTTGTTCTGGATCTATAGGCTATAAAAGGTAAATTGATGTTACATTTAACCTCTTTTGTCAAACAGCGGTTGTACAGAATCGTATTTAAAATATACTTCTAAGTTTATTTTCCTTTAATGTTTGGAATAATAAGATAGTAGAGATATTGAGGGACAATGCAGCCAAAGTATTTGGCCATATTAACTCTTCCTCTCAAAGCTAACGAGAAGACCATGTCTCGCTGCAGAAAGGTGACATGGTCGAGTTATGATTTTTTTATTATTTTTGTTTATTTTTTTATTTTTTATTTTTATTTTATTATTATTTTTGTTTATTTAGTTTATTTATTCACTTTTGTATTCATTTGCCTTGCTAATCGCCAGTAGGTAATTCACTTTTTCTTTGATGTGTTCTTTACTTGTTTAGCGTAAACAAATTAAATATCAATGAATCCGTAGTTGTATTCACTCATAAATAATTTTGCTTTATCCTTTGTTAATTTTCAATGAATAATAATGTGAGTGGTCTCTGCCAACGACGAAAACCATTTCTCCCGGCACCTCGGGGGAGGTGGTCAGATGTCATGACTTCAGTTTTCAAACCGATTTACGAGTAAATATTGTCTTAAAGCAAATATCGACCAGTTTTTCTGAATCGGCATAAAATTCTGAACATATTAGGTTTGTTCTGATAAAATAAGTAATATCTATATTAGTTTTAATAGCCATTTTATATTAGGTCGACCGCGTCTCCCGGATTTACCCTATTGTTATACTGTTGTATATTTTGCTTGAAACAAGAAGGCGAGTAGTGTTTCCGCGTATAATTACCCGCTCCCCGGACCCCGAGTGCTTTCCTCGACATGCATTCGCTAGAATTGAGATACCGTACGCCAGAGAATAATTCCGTCGCGTGAAATTAAGGGATGATCACGTTCGCCCCCGCTTAACCTCCGGCGAAGACGTGACTGGCTAAATAATGGGAGACCGTAGCCGCGTTATGTCGCAACAAGCCCGTCTATCACTCTATCGCCTTCTCGGGAACATTTCGAGCGTTAGGGGTTGCATCGGCAGCGGGGCAAGAAGCGGAAAAGCAACGAGCAATTCCAGAGGCGAGAAGAGCAGAGAGAAACGGGGAACAAATATACCGGGCTCGCCAATTTACCCGTCGAAAGGCACGATTAATGTTTCATCGGGTCCAGATCTTCTGGGATTTTTCGGAACTTGTGGGCTTCCCGGGATTTTTCGCGCATCCTCACGACCGAACAATCTTTCTCTAACGGATCTCGCTTCTTCCACGTTCCGAGAAATGCTTCCCCGCCCACCGCCGTTTCCCCACCTACAAAATAATTTCTCGAAGGGATAGTCTGGAAATGGGTGAGTTATGTTGTCTGGAGTTTTATGCTTTCAAGCCCGGCTCCACGGTGCAACTTTTCGGACGGCATAAACCGAAGAAGAAACGTGACCGGAGCTCCCTATAGATCCTCGTACCAGCGGGAGAATGCTTTTCCGTGTCCGTTGCTCGCCGAATCGACGGACAACAGCGATAGCAGCAATTAAAAGTTAGCTAAACAATAGGACTTTTCTTGCCACGGGCCGCCCCGAATTCTTTTTCGTCCGGCCACTTACAAAATCGAATAATTGATCGCCGTGCCGTTTCTCCTACACTCCAGACCGATAAATACTTCTCGTATCCATTAGTTCTCCCGCCACCGTAGTCGCCGGACTGTTTAAAAAGTGGCAAGAGCGCCGCGCTGTGCCAGCTAAAGTTATTCTAGCACCTCTAATGCCGTTTCCAGAGAGGATTAAACGAGACCTACGACCTGCGAGCGAGGCGAGTAGGGTTCAATGAACGTGAAAGGGCTGCGGAGCTACGCGGAAACCGGCACGTAATTTTATGTAACGGAACCGAACGCCACTTTGCTCTTTGTTCGAAAGAACATTTGTTGCCCCGCTGACGCTGCCTCCGTTAGAACAGATCAGAGCTGCGCGAATCGACACTGTCGCTCAAGATTTCCTGGATTTTCCTGGATTTTCCGAATTTTCCCAATTATCTGCCGGCGAACGGCGAAATAAAGCTGCTGGAACGAACGTCGGGTTTCAGCGTTCCACGGAACGCACGGAGAGAGGAGTTGCCTTAAAAGATTTTCGACGCGACGAAGACTTGCCGCGACATTGGAATTCGCGGCACGGCGACCCGTGACGGTACGCGACGTTCCGGCTGGTAAGGATCGTAAAGATCGTAACGATCCCGAAAATAGCGGTATCCAGCGAGGGTGGAGCGAGTAGGTGTAGGTGAAGCTGAGCGGCGCGGCGCGGCGGGGACTTGAAAAGGGCCAGAGAGGATCATCGGTGGTTGCTCATACGGGGGCAAATTGCCGTTGTTTGGAGCCGTGAACCGCGCCCATAAATAAGGGGGACGGAAATCGCGCGTGCGATAGGTAACGCATAACCTGGGGGCTTTTTCCAGTCTTGAAATATCGTTGGAGCTCTCCGAACAAGGGTGCAGATATTAGGCGGATCGCGTCGCGAGAGACGAAGCGGGGTAAAAGTGTAGCGTCGGGAATAAAAATGAAACGGGGGCTAAGGAAAAAGCGGTGGGAGGGTGTTACTGCCACTGGGTTTCATTATGCAGCCTCTTATAGTTGGCGTAACTCCCATTGGTCGTAAATGTGAATTACGACTGGCCGAAATAGCTTGGCGCACCTTACTGTATCCACGTACGAAAAATCCCTTTTTCCCCGCTCCCGTTCCCCGCTCCGCTCACCATCCCGCTCCAGCCCAGCGCACGACGATAATTTATACCACCGAGGACCACGTCCGATGAATGAAAATGGTCGTCGACCTTTGCCGAGCGGCGGTTTTTTCCAACGGACAACTGCCAGCGGCAAGTTTCGCCAGTGACGAGACAGGAATTAAACGGAGGCAGGGGTCGAAATGGCTTGGACCATTTGAATGCACTCCAAACGATCCCTCCCCTGTGATCGCTGCGCCGCGCCGTGACGCGAGCTCTCCTGGAGCATTCCCCTTCGACGCCTCTTTTCGCCGCATTGCCAAGCATGTTTTCTCTTCGTTCACCCTCGGTCCCGGGACACCAGCTATAGCGCAATTAATTTCTATTGCCGATTTATCGGGGGCACGAGAGATGCCGGGCCATTTGGTTTACTTTGACAGTTAATAAGCTATTGAAAGGGTCCAATAACAGGTCTCTACCTGTGTTCGGTCAGAGAGGACCGGAGGCTACCGTTCACCAGAATCGATTTAAAAGGGAATACCTTAAAACCGGACGAACCGGCGGTTAAAATCTACTTAAAGTCTACGGCATGAAACAACATTGACGTAAATGAATCAGCCCCGGTCGCGTCGCGTAACTCGATTTCAACGGTATACGGACTGGCCAGTGGGCCGGCCGGCAAAAATTAATTTAAAGCTGTAAGCGAGAAGTTGAGGGGACACGGTGGTTGTAGGTTGTCCATACTCGGCAGTCGTTGCTTCGGTTTGCTTCGGTTTGATATGGTTTAATGTGGCAGGACGTTGAATAGCATCCTCCAGACGTCGGAAGCACTCGGAGCGATAAAGCTCGGTAGGACAGCCTGAACTTTGGAGGCCGTAACCTGTCCGATCGATAATTAATGCGGTGTGCAGTGCGTACTGTCCAATTATTGATATTTCGAGGGATCCTGTGGCGTTAACTCGTTCCACGTGGTTAACGGTGTGTTCGCCTCTAGATTATGGTTTAAAGCGGAAGCGCTGGCGAACGGTGAATAGGTATGATAGTAGCCTGCAGCAATGTTGCGTATCGATTTTCAAAATTATCATGCAAACAGGCCCGCTCGTAATTAATGGGTTAATTACCAAACTCGGCATTCCAGGTTAACTCCCGTTAGCTCCCCCTAATTTAAATCATTTTCCTTTCCACCAGCTTTCCAGTTGCGACTAAGCTAATTACATACACGCTCTTTACTCCGGCCACTTGCTGATTACACGCCGCGTCTAATTCTCATAATTCCACGATCATCTGGACCGCTCGCCAGAGATTGTTCATCGGCTCGGGATTACTGGCACCATCTTTTGGAGGGAGGAGCAGGTGCCAACGTGCAGTTTCGTACACGTTTCCCTTCGTCGGTTCTCGATTACCAGCAGTGACGAAAGCTAGTCGCGCAACTACCCTTCCTAGGGGTAGTTTCACGGCCACCCCACCGTCGATAACTAGCGTTTTCTCCGGGCGAATGCTTACCTTTCGGGTGAATGCTCGGTAGCTGCGAAAGATACGTACCTACATCGAAACGACCCTTTGCTCGCATCTTCCCTCACAGACTCGTCGGATATAACATCACCGAGTTCTCACCTTTTCCCTGCCACAGTAACGAAAACGTTGCTCTAAACTCCAGACCATTAACGGAAATCAATAATTCATGCGCGAACAAAAGGGCCGCAAATTCCCGGATGAATCGCCTATGGACGGTCAATTATCCGTCCTTTAACAAACCGACCAGCTTATAACGGAGCAACCGATACGGATCGCCCATTAAATTACAGCAATTTGGCATTGCAGATAATTAGGAAACTCGCCGGGATCTTCTATTAATGGCTACCTCTAATTTCCTACCTGGACATGTTCAATCTATAATTCCCGATTGCGTTCCGTTATTTTTAACCAGGACTGGTTTCTTCCAGAAGCTTACAGCGAAACGTTTGGAAGGGATAACGCGCGGTTGGATCCCTTTCTCGTGAAATCAAACGACAGAGAGGGTGAATTTTCCGGACCGCGAAACCCGCGCGGAATTTATTGGTCGCGTAAATATTCCGTTTGACGCGGCCTGTTCACTGTTCAGCGTTTCTGTACCTATGCGGCGCTCCTATTACCTATATAAGGGATAAATCCGGGACACGCGGTCGACCTAATATAAAATGGCTATTAAAACTAATATAGATATTACTTATTTTATCAGAACAAACCTAATATGTTCAGAATTTTATGCCGATTCAGAAAAACTGGTCGATATTTGCTTTAAGACAATATTTACTGTAAATCGGGTTGAAAACTGAAGTCATGACATCTGACCACCTCTCCCGAGGTGCCGGGAGAAATGGTTTTCGTCGTTGGCAGAGACCACTCACATAATTATTCATGGAAAATTAACAAAGGATAAAGCAAAATTATTTCTGAGTGAATACAACTACGGATTCATTGATATTTAATTTGTTTACGCTAAACAAGTAAAGAACACATCAAAGAAAAAGTGAATTACCTACTGGCGATTAGCAAGGCAAATGAATTCAAAAGTGAATAAATAAACTAAATAAACAAAAATAATAATAAAATAATAATAAAAAATAAAAAAATAAACAAAAATAATAAAAAAATCATAACTCGACCATCTCACCTTTCTGCAGCAAGACATGGTCTTCTCGTTAGCTTTGAGAGGAAGAGTTAATATGGCCAAATACTTTGGCTGCATTGTTCCTCAATGTCTCTACTATCTTATTATTCCAAACATTAAAGGAAAATAAACTTAGAAGTATATTTTAAATACGATTCTGTACAACCGCTGTTTGACAAAAGAGGTTAAATGTAACCTCAATTTACCTTTTATAGCCTATAAATCCAGAAAACCACAGAAGGAAGCGAAATAACGCTATTCATTCAACTATTTGGCTTCTAGAGAAGTAATTGGTCTGCACTTTAATGCATTTTTACGTATAGACTCTGAAATATAGCGACACGACCAACTCTCCGGCCCGACCGCGTCTCCCGGATTTACCCTAATAGGGTGGAGTGAAAAAAACTTTTTTTCAATTATCAAATTCTAATAGTGCGGAAAAGTGTTCTACTTGGCCCAATAAAACGTGTAAAAAATTTCAGCTCGATCGGATAATTTCTTCTGTGTGCACCAAAGGCCTTAACTTTCAAAATTTTAGTACAAAACTTAAGAAAGTGCAACTTTCTTCAGCTGGTGGATTCTACCTTTTTTTTACCCAGGACTATATTTGTTGCGTAAATGAAGGAAAGAAACACCCGTGGCTGGTTTCGGGACGATAGGACCGGCCTGTCGGCACTGTAAACTATAAAAAAATGCAGCTCTTCGCTGACTTTCCTAACGGAACAAGTGGCCCAGAACCCACCACGCGGAGGTAGCTGTACGTCGGGCTCCTTGTTTTTTGTATTTTATATTTTTTTAAATAATTTTATTGTTTTTTTTATGTATTTTGTATTTTATATTTTTTTTTTTTTTTTTAATTTTAAGTTTTGTACTAAAAGTTTGAAAGTTAAGGCCTTTGGTGCTCACAGAAGAAATTATCCGATCGAGCTGAAATTTTTTACACGTTTCATTGGGCCAAGTAGACAATTTTTCCGCACTATTAGAATTTGATCATCGAAAAAAAGTTTTTTTCACTCCACCCTACTATAGAAGTAGGTGATGCAAAAATTCTTTATAGAAACCCGGATCGGTAAACACCCCTTATCTCGCATTCGAACATTGCCGTTTAATGCCGGGGGTTAACACGGTTGTGCACAAAATTTCGGTTGCATTAAACACGGGAACCGTTTCGTTCTAATTAAAGTCACGTTTTACGCGATCGTGCTTTTCACAGTACCTAGAAAACACAAAGCGCCGTAAATATTACACGTTGTAGCACCGTTCAATGTCGATTTAGGTAGGTACTTGGAAAATTATCGCCACATTTTCACGAATAAACATTCATTTTGGAAGCGATTCAACGAAACATTCTTCTACGCATATTTCGAACGTTGAAACTGCTTAGCCGCGAGCATTTCACGGTGGCTGATTGTTTTATGAATGCGGAGAAAGAACGTGGTATTCCGTGCACTTGCGTTATTCGACAAAGGCATCGTTGGTGAGAAGTTGTTACGCAGGGAACCTGACGAAGCCATGTTCTCGCGCGTTTGTTCCGCTATCAGGACGCGGTGTAGCAGTTTTATTATTATTATTATTATTATTATGATTCACGGGCATCTCGCCCTTTAGTTTACAGAAAAGGAGCATAAAAAAACAAAAGAAAAATGGATTACATATAGACTAAAACTAAAAGCTTATACTTTAAATTTAACTGAAACTTAACACTAACACATAGAAAGAAGAAAAAAGGGGACGAAAACGGCGCTTAGATTAAATTAAATTAAATTAAATTAAAATTAGACAAGGAATGGTGAATAGCCAAGCGGGCTAGAGCAATACATCTTTAAAGGCCATAAAGCAAAGGATTTTCTCGCATCAGACCGCGCAGGTGAATCTTGAAAGTTCCTGGTGTGCCGCAGAATAAAATCAATCAGATTGTTATATGTATTTGCTAGCCTGCACATTCTGCTTATGGGGCTGTGCATCCCAAACGTGGTACTATGGGATGGCAAATAGAAAAGTTCCGATGATCTTAGTGATCTTAGTGCCGAGCACGGCACGCGGAAATTCAAAAGCTCCAGAAGATCAGGAGAGTCAATGAAACCATTAAGAAGGTTGAAAACGATAGCAAGGTCGGACAATGATCTTCGGTCCTCCAGCGTAAGGAACCCGCAGGCCTTTAACATTTTCCGCAAAATGTACGCGCAAAAAGACCAAGCAGCGTGTCTTCGTTCAAGACAGGTACCACTCGAAAGCAAAGCGAAACGAAAGTTTGTTGTTGAAGAATCGGACGTGGAAGCCGAATACACTCGAAGTGCGGCCACGAGCGAGTTTCCTACTGTAATCGAACGTTACAAATGTTCTTTGTGCGCTTCTGGTGGAAAAAACAAATAGGTAGGGTAGATGTACCATTTGTGGCCACTGTCTTATTAATTCCGATATATTAAGTATTCTTAGTTTACTTTCATTACAATGAATGAAGCTGTCTAAGGGTGGGTTATGTTGGCAACATTTCTACTACTTTCTACTGTTTTGTTGTCCCGTTTTATTTAATTATCATATGTGAATGTCCAAATCTTTGATAACTTTCCACATCCTTGCAAATGGTGCTTAGCATACGACTGGTAACAGAACAATTAGTTACTGTATTTAACAAGAGTATGGATGAAGTTTTATACATATTTATATTAAAAAACAAATATTTTTGAGATTTAAAAAAGAATTTCAACGATATAACCTAAACTCTAGTGGAATTAGGCACTGACCAAAAATGGTACATCGAAAATGGAATTGTACCATTCGTGGCCACGTAATGGCCATAAACAGTCCACGGTACAACCATTTTTGGTCAGTAGGCATTCTCATTAGCAACTTATCGTACAATACCTAATTATTGTAAAATTATTATACAGTAGTTAGCGAAAAAATTCTTCTAAAGTCGAAGATTTTTACGATTCGTGAAAAGTCATTCGATGATGTCTTCAACGAAATTCTTTTATGGCCCGAAAAGCAAATCATAAAGCGAAAGCGGAAAGCAGTTGAACATTTACCTGCTGTAATAACATCAGACAAATGGATGGAGATCATGTTGGCCAAAAAAAAAGAAAAAGAGAACAAAGAAGAGGAGAGAATGATTAATAAAGAAAAAAGACTAGCAAAAATAGAAGAAAATAAAAAGATTAAAGCCATAAAGTTCGAAGAAAGGAATAAGAAAAAAAAAACAGAAAAAGCAAAACCTGTCGCTACCAAAAGAAAAAGTAAAAAGGATACTTATTGGCAGTTAATATTATTTTTGTGCAGCAAGTATTGTATTATTTGTTCAGTAGTGAACATTTGTAATAAATTAAAAACTACAATTCTTACTGTGGGTCTTTCGTATTACCAATTCTATAAGTGGCCACAAATGGAAAGCCGGCTGGCCAAAAATGGTACTCTAGTGGCCACAAATGGTGCAAAACAGTCTGGCACGATAATATAATGATTTTTTAAATAATTATGTTTAAAACATTGTTCAACGTAGAATATTTTAATTATCTGTATATTGTGGATTACACTTATATATTCTTTACTTTTGTGTACGTATTCTTTTGTATAGTGCCTATACGAGCTATAGTGACTTAGGTGTGAAGTCACTCAGCGGGGTCTTTTCCGACACCCTGCTGGGTACTGGCCGCTAAACGTGCCCCCTACTACCTCTGGCAGGACTGTATTTAGAGAAGACCAGGACAAAACCGGGGCCTTAAGGCCTTAGGGCCCCGGTTTTGTCCTGGTCTTAGGGCCTTAGGGCCCCGGTTTTGTCCTGGTCTTAGGGCCTTAGGGCTCCGGTTTTGTCCTGGTCTTAGGGCCTTAGGGCTCCGGTTTTGTCCTGGTCTTAGGGCCTTAGGGCCCCGGTTTTGTCCTGACCTTAGGGGCTTAGGGCCCTGGTTTTGTTCTGGTCTTAGGGCCTTAGAGCCCCGGTTTTGTCCAGGACTTAGGGCCTTAGGGCCCCGGTTTTGTCCAGGACTTAGGGCCTTAGGGCCCCGGTTTTGTCCAGGACTTAGGGCCTTAGGGCCCCGGTTTTGTCCTGGTCTTAAAACCTTAGGGCCCCGGTTTAGTCCTGATCTTAGGGGCTTAGGGCCCTGGTTTTGTCCTGGTCTTAGGGCCTTAGGGCCCCGGTTTTGTCCAGGACTTAGGGACTTAGGGCCTTAGGGCCCCGGTTTTGTCCTGGTCTTCTCTAAATACAGTCCTGCAAGAGGTAGTAGGGGGGCACGTTTAGCGGCCAGTACCCAGCAGGGTGTCGGCTAAGATCCCGCTGAGTGACTTCACACCTAAGTCACTACAGCTCGTACAGGTACTATAAGTTGTGTATCTGCGAGTGGTACGGAAATCCTTCAAGTCGCCACAAATGGTACATCTACCCTATTTCCGATTGCTGTTACATTTACGCGTTGAGCAATGAACTTTCATGGAGAATCTCATCGCGTGACGCAACGCAATGCTTTCGAATGATAGTCCATGGATTTATATAAGTACGGAGCACGCGTGTACGTATGGCGCAGTGGAAAATAGAAAAGAATCGCTGGAACGGTATGCCAGAAAGATTTGTTTCCGTTTCCCTCGACCAGGATCTGTGACATCGAGTTTGAGCTCGGAGAACCGCATCTTCCGGTCGCTCCGCTCCTCTCCGTTCGCGCTGCAGCGAAATTCGAGACGTTGCTAGCAGAAGAGAATTATCGAAGGGATTGGATCAGCGAGAACCGGAAGCAGCGCCGATCAGAGTTTCCGATGCTGGGTCGAGAGGAAAACGCGTGACCCGCATATGAAAGATAATCGGTGGAAATTCCTGCTTGGACGCGGGAATATCCGATGCCCGGGATTAATTTATCATCGACGAACTCGTCCGTTTTGTTCGCCGATGAAAGGGGTCAGGCTCGCTGGCGCACAAAGCGTACCGCAGGACAAAGCTGCTAATTATACAAACTACGAAGGCTGTCCGCGCGTTGCGTCGATGGATTTTAATCGGCAAAATAATCACGTCCCCCGCAGAAACCAGTCACCGTCCAACTTTGTCAAACGAGGCTATTAATCGAGCCGGACAGAGCACAAAGGAAGGAAACGAATTTCTAAGACTCTTGAAATCTACAAATGTTCCAAAGGCTGGCACTATTTAAAAAGCTGGCACTGAGCTGCGCGAAAAACAATGTGTCGCGGGGCGTTATCTTTGCGGATCTGCCGGCAGCAGGAACAACGGATTCGCCTGCAAAATTTCCCGAAAACTTGCTCGAAAGCGTACCTATCTCAGCTCGTTACCCTGCGTTTCCGGCGCGGCGCCCGACAACTTTACGAAAGCTCCCCTCTCGTCCGACACTTCACTTCCGAGATATAATTTTCGTGGCTGTAAGGGAGCCCGCCCTCCACGCTTCCGTTCACAATTTCGTAGGATAATCTCGTCGAGATATATACTAGGGTGGAGGGGAAAAAACTTTCTTTCGATGATCAATTTCTAATAGTGCGGAAAAGTTGCCTACTTGGCGCAATAAAACGTGTAAAAAATTTCAGCCCGATCGGATAATTTCTTCTGTGTGCACCAAAGGCCTTAACTTCCAAAATTTTAGTACAAAACTTAAAATGAAAAAAAAAATATATAAAATACAAAATACATAAAAAACAATTAAATTATTAAAAAAAAACTAAAAAAATATAAAATACAAAGAACAAGGAGCCCGACGTACAGCTACCTCCGCGTGGTTGGTTCTGGGCCACTTGTTCCGTTAGGAAAGTGAGCGAAGAGCTGCATTTTTTTATAGTTTACAGTGCCATTCCTATCGTTCCGAAACCATCCACGGGTGTTTCTTTGCTTCATTTACGCAACAAATATAGACTTGGGTATAAAAAAAGATAGAATCCACCAGCTGAAGAAAGTTGCAGTTTCTTAAGTTTTGTACTAAAATTTTGAAAGTTAAGGCCTTTGGTGCACACAGAAGAAATTATCCGATCGAGCTGAATTTTTTTACACGTTTTATTGGGCCAAGTAGACAACTTTTACGCACTATTAGAATTTGATCGTTGAAAAAATGTGTTTTTCACTCCGCCCTAATATGTATATACCCAGCAACGACTACGGGACAGCTTTCGGCGACGTATGAAAAATTTCCTTGGTAGGCCCTCCTGAACCTACCTTCTGCTAGCCGCTCAGCGAAACTATCAAAAGCATCGACGAGGCATCAGTTCTTTAAAATTCACCGCCCGGTATCCCAGTTCTTTCCTGGCTTACCTAGCCAAACAGGAAGAAAAAAAGACCATGGTGAGTTCTCGCGATTAGATGCGAGATAACTTTTCCACAGCATTCGCTGGTAGTATCTCCTTGGCGGATTCCGACGACGAATGGGGTCATTCGCCAAGTTTTTCCACTTTTCCAGCGGCAAATTATCGCCAAGAGGAGCGGGAAATTTTTTGAATTGGTACGAGCCAATTCCGCGTCCTTGGCCATCTGTAGTCTTCTAGTAATTGAAAGCAAATTTACTCGAGTTTCAACTAGCCTGAGACTCGAGAGGATGTGCGAATACATTAAATCGACGAATACAGAACCCAAGAACACAGGGAATCGATGAAATTCCAAGGGGCACCGATGCTGTCGAACGGAAGGGACTCCAATGGTGGGACAAGCATTAATGCCTGCCGCGTTCTCCGGTCTATATATCTTCAGGGATCAATGAGCAAATCCTCCCTAAGCTTATTAGTCGAGGAAAAGATATTTGGCCCGTTACTGGAGGAATGAACGGAGAGATAAAAAAATTAGAACCTAATAATCAGGGGATAAAACCCATACGTAAAACCGGATAGAAGGCAAATAGGTAGATATCGGTGGACCGAATCCTTTTATCGAGAGATCTATTTTTCAAAGTTATCTGTCGTTGAGCTGGAAAGGCACCGGGCCGCTCGAATACCTTGAAAAGAAGTGGAATTTCCAAATAATAGTAGCAATTGTACCGACGTTTAAACGGCGAACGAAAGTATCCTCCCGCATTTCAATGATACCCCGAGCATTTCAGAAATAATTGCAAGCTCTTAAGACTCTCCAGATTCTCGAAGTAGTTGTTCCTTTAATATTCCATGTTCCACGAAACTGTTGGGACAGTTGAAAGCTTGAAACATTCCCCATCTGGAATTGTAGACAACAGCGATTCGAAGAATAACTTAGGGAAAGTCGCACACCGCTCTGTATTTGTCGGGGAAAAAGACCCTCGAGCGTCTAGATGTGTTAAAAACTTTACAAGATTAAATTGCTGGAAGGCTCGCGATAAAGAGGGCCGAGAGAAGTTGGATGAAAGTAAAAAGGCTGTGCGGCTGTTGCAGCCAATCAGAAGCAGTTACGATGATAAGTCGCACTGACACTAATTGTAAGCGGAACTGCGGTGTAAAAGTTCTTTGGATTACGTACAAAGACAGGTAACGCGTCGTTCGAAATGGGCTCGCACACCGTCGAATGTCGCTGTCGGAAGTTGCCTCGAAGTAGGCGGTCGGATGGCGTGGATCAAGAGGCACCCCGTTGAAAGTGACCGGAGCTGCTTCGGGGTATTAAATTTTTCGTAATATCGCGAAAAGTAACCGCCCATCCTGGCTCCTTTAATTTCCCCGCGTTCCGCCGCGCCAAGCCTTTCCAGATCATCGCGGAAAGCCGAAGCTTTGAAATACAGCTGCCACTGCTTCGCCTTCACCCTCCGCCGCCCTAAATTTCTCCTGCCCCGGCAACGTTCCTGCAAATTATCAAGTATCAAGATAATAGAAATGTATATAGCCGAGCAGACGGCGGATATTAAAAATTACACCGGAGGGACGAGTCGAGATGCTTTCAAGTACGAAGAAATATTCGACTTTGGCCAAGGTTTCTCGCCCAAAGAAAACCCATCTTTGCAGTTCTCTGCTTGTTCAATACATAAATCATTTGCAGCTAATCGGTAAGCGGTTTGGAGCGAACGCGTGAAAGAGTAATTTGCGAAAAAGTGGATGTCAATAAGGGGAGTTTCTTAGGCCCGAGCCAATAACGTCCGGTAGCCTGAGCCGGAATTAAAATTTAATTAGAAAGCTGAACTTATCCAGCGGCGCGTTACCGCGTTACGGTGCGCGGGCGTTACCCCGTTACCGCATGCCCTTCCGCGCGTGGATCGTTTCACGTTGAAGCGCGGATAATATCGTTGCACCTCCTTTTCACGATCGATCGACCTAAGAAAATATGTACACGCTTACTTCCGCGAGCGCTCGCGTATCTAACGAACGCCAGATCTCCCTTGTTTAAACATCTACGAAAAAGGGGAAACTTTGCCAGCTGTAGCAAAGGGCAAGAGAGAGCGAGGGCGGGAGATTGTAAAGCTGAGGATGAAAGGGGAAGCTATAGCTTAAAGAAGGTGTGTACACTAGAGAAGAGGAAGTTTTTGGGAAAGCCCGCGAAACAAGTGAAAGAGAATATCATACCCAGACCTATCGAGTTGCTGGCTTTTCGCCGAGTCTGAACACCAGCAGCGTTTATCCCCTTTAGGGTAAATCCGGGAGACGCGGTCGACCTAATATAAAATGGCTATTAAAACTAATATAGATATTACTTATTTTATCAGAACAAACCTAATATGTTCAGAATTGTATGCCGATTCAGAAAAACTGGTCGATATTTGCTTTAAGACAATATTTACTGTAAATCGGGTTGAAAATTGAAGTCATGACATCTGACCACCTCCCGCGAGGTGCCGGGAGAAATGGTTTTCGTCGTTGGCAGAGACCACTCACATAATTATTCATGGAAAATTAACAAAGGATAAAGCAAAATTATTTATGAGTGAATACAACGACGGATTCATTGATATTTAATTTGTTTACGCTAAACAAGTAAAGAACACATCAAAGAAAAAGTGAATTACCTACTGGCGATTAGCAAGGCAAATGAATACAAAAGTGAATAAATAAACTAAATAAACAAAAATAATAATAAAATAATAATAAAAAATAAAAAAATAAAGAAAAATAATAAAAAAATCATAACTTGACCATCTCACCTTTCTGCAGCGAGACATGGTCTTCTCGTTAGCTTTGAGAGGAAGAGTTAATATGGCCAAATACTTTGGCTGCATTGTCCCTCAATATCTCTACTATCTTATTATTCCAAACATTAAAGGAAAATAAACTTAGAAGTATATTTTAAATACGATTCTGTACAACTGCTGTTTGACAAAAGAGGTTAAATGTAACATCAATTTACCTTTTATAGCCTATAAATCCATAAAAACACAGAAGGAAGCGAAATAACGCTATTCATTCAACTATTTGGCTTCTAGAGAAGTAATTGGTCTGCACTTTAATGCATTTTTACATATAGACTCTGAAATATAGCGACACGACCAACTCTCCGGCTCGACCGCGTCTCCCGGATTTACCCTAAGGGGACATTCTACTCTCTCGGCCTCAAAAATTTCGATTGTTTTTTTTTTGCTGAATTCGGAAGAATGTACCTTCTACAATATCCTCCTAAATTTTTGCAGCGAAATTCGATGTATTTTCAATGTTATAGGTATTTGTAGCGTCAGCGGCCTGGTTCTCAAAACTTTAAGGGGACATTCTACTCTCTCGGCCTCAAAAATTTCGATTTTTTTTTTGCTGAATTAGAAAGAATGCACCTTCTACAATATCCTCCTAAATTTTTTGAGCGAAATTCGATGTATTTTCAATGTTATAGGTATTTGTAGTGTCAGCGGCCTGGTTCTCAAAACTTTAAACGCGTTTTTCTCGAAACACCATTTTCTTGGTTGGCGGATGTGATAAAAAAAAACTCCATGACCAATTAATCCAAAATTTTAATATGTTATTCTACACATTAGTGGCTTTCCCGCTTAGCACAAATATCTTAAGATTTTTTAATATTTTCTCACATTTTATATCTATTAAACAGAAAAGAAATGCCCTTTTCGGTACTTTCAACTTTGATTGACCGCCATTTTAATAATTTTGGTCCAAAATTGTTCTTTCGTGGTAAGCGCGATAACCATACTCCTGCGAATTAAAAATGCGTTTGGTTTTTTTATTTCCGATGATCCAGTCGTCCGGAATTTCAACCGCCAGCAATTCTGATGCCGCCAACTTAGCTGCGAAATATTTGTGTAAACAAATGAAATAAATAAAGAACAATGATTTTTTCTTGTATTTCAAGAGTGGTAAAATATACCCCCAGAAATTCGAAAACATTAAGTGTTTACTTCATTATAAAAACCATCACCCGAAAAGTGGCCGATTCTTCGCCCGAGAGAGTAGAATGTCCCCTTAATACCGCAACGCGCTCGTCATGCCACGACTCGCGGCATATGTATGCTACTCTCTGCCGAATGCGATATATGTGTGTACTTTCGGCTGGAGCGCGCGGTATCGCGTAGCCATTAAATCCGCAGAGGTAGCGATCCAATGGCGATGGCTGGAGGGTGGCAGGGCTGAAGAAGCAGTTGATGAAGAGCGGTGAAGGCTGAAGTTGGAGTAAAATCTTATCATCGATATCCACCGGGATTTGAAGTGCCAGGTAAACAGAGTCGTATTTGAGATTTCCCATGCGGGGTTGACAGAGTAAGTGAGCGTGATGTGGAAGGTAGAGGATCACGGAGTGACGGAGAAAGAGGGCGGACGTAAAGGGAACACGCTTGGAGGGAGGGAGGAGAGGATCCAGAGAGTGGCCCATGTTCGTAGACGGATGGAAACGAATAAAACCAGCCGGATGTCCCTTAAGAGATCTTCATCGGAAGAGATTGTGTCCTTAATGCTGCCAGTCCGAATCCAGCACGAAATTACATCTACCGCTGCTTCTTCATATCTCTTGCACTCCGAAATATCGATTCTCCACACAAAGAGTCGTCGGTGCACCTGCACATACCTACCTATCGTCTCTATCGAACAATAGAATTTCTCTTTCATCCCGTCCCACTTTTTCTTTCTCTTTCTCTTTACTCCCTCATCGCTTCCACTTTTCCTCTCTACGTTGGATACCCACGTCCGCGGACCGGTCGAACAACTCGACGAATCCTTCAATACTGGATCGAATGTACAAAAGATACGCGAGCCATTATATCGGTCCTCTACCGGCCACCGGTACGTATTTTAATCCGTTTCTTTTCTTTCATAGGTACGCGCGATCGATACCGCGATATACAAACTGCAAATAAAGCAGCATTCTGACGCGTCGCCATCGCATAATAGAGGACGTGGGGCATGAGGCGGCGGAGGGCCGCACGCCGTGGGAATACCATATTTATTCCGCGTGGCAGTATTATTAATTGAAACTCCCTCACACCTTCTACACTCTGTCCTTTCGTATCCCACCGTCGGTGTTTCACGTTTTCGTGGATCAGTCGAGATTCCAGATAGCTTCGCGCCACGGTAATTCTTCGCGAGGAAACGCGATTCCCCGTAAAAACCGTGGCCGTGTTTCTTTCGCCGCCCTGAAATTCCATGATATATCGCGATTCGCGACAACTGAAATATGTATAATGCTGAAGTTCTCGGGCGAGAAGCCTTCGCGGAGACGCGGCTGAATCGCACGTAGGGTAAGCAGGCCAGTAGATGGACAGTTTAGCTGATACCGAAGTTTACATCAAGGTGTTTCTTAGAAATATATGTTGTATTAAACAAAAATCAAAAGCTAAAAAAATTAATGTATTTAAGGATAAAATGATGAAAATTCTACTCATAGCCCGTATCACAAATAGATGGACGATAGGGCTAGCAGATGGACAGTTCAGAACCAATAGATGGACGGGTGTCTGGCTAGACGAGTAAAAGACTTATTAGCTATAGTAGGTACCTAGATTAAGTTATTTTTTGTTAAAATATAGTTTATTTCATCAAAACTAAAAACGTATGGAGTCTTCATTGCCAGAAACCGGTGCAACAGGTTATGGGCCCAGGCCGCAAATACAGTGAGGTTATGTCTAACCTAAAGTGGCCAGACGTCACGGATCGTGTGGGACTGTCCCGAATTTGAATTGTTTGTCCCGCATTGACAAACTGTCTCGTAAAGTGTCCCGGATTGGATATGTAATCTTTTTAACATTTTCTTAGTGGCACAAAGTAAAAATATATATCCACTCGTTCCTTTTCTAATATCATCCAAGACTGTATTTAGATCATTACACGTATATTGATGTACGGTATATTTTTTTTAATGCTTGCCATGTAAATAAAAAAAGGAAAACAAGATACCTACAAGTAAATGTGTAAACTGTTTGTTTATTTAAAAAAAAAAACAGCTTCAAAAGGTTTAATTCCATTCTGTCCATCCACTGCGACAAGGTTAGAAAATCCATATCAGTACATGGACAGTCATTTTTATAAGTTCTATCGTTTGTATAATTTGTTAATATTAGAATGCAATCATCTGTTGCATACCTCTTTACAATACATTCAAATACGTTTTTTATTAACTTTAAGGCACGCGATGCTGAGCAATAGCTAATAATAAAAGAGTGACTCGCGCATGGTGGCGTAAAATCATACATACAAATACATTTTTCGCATACAAAAATATTTTTTCGATAAATATGTTAATGTTTTATAAAACAACAAACGTTTTTTCTACAAAATAAAAAACAATAATATAGATTAAAACTCTAGTTCTTTCAATATTAACGATTAACCAACGATTCGTCCATCTACTGGGCCCGTCCATCTACTGGCCTGCTTACCCTAATCTTTCTTTTGTTGCTGGTTTGGCGACGTTGCGCGTTGCTTCAGTTCGAAAGCGATCCTCGGTCGGATTCGCCACGTCTAAATTGTAGGTTAGACAGGGAAAGTAAAATTTCAGCTGGCAAATTACTCTATCGGAGTCTCTCGAGCTTCTTTATCCTTCTTCTCCTTCGCCTTTATCACGTACATACATTTTGCTCGGATCGCCGGATTAATTAAACCAGAATTTAATTAAACAACCTGCAACGTGCCGCTGGAAGCCGAGCGTCAAATAAATAAAGGTTGGAGCGGAAGAATTCGGAAGAGGCAGCCAGAAAGAAAGTGGGAATCGAGGGCAGGGAAATTGATAGCCAAGGTGTCGCTCGATAATCCTAAACATGCTTGCCCGGAGGATCAAATATGCCATGGCGCATTTGACGCACAAACAATACATCGATCTGCTGGCGGAGCCCAACTGGAGAAAGATTCGAAAGATAGATCTGAACCTTTTGGTGGGTGGTGTGACGCACTCCGGATCGTGGAGCTGCGAAACCTCGACATATCGGGATATCTAATTTGTACTTATCCGACGTTTACCGCGAACCTTACATTTCCCAGGCTAATCCGTTCACAACCCGACGCGCAGCCTTAAAAGCGCGGGCTTCGAGGCGGATCCGAGTGCTGGCGCGGCCAAAATACCTTAACAGGAAATATGATCCAGAGTGAGTAATTAGCTTGTGTCCGGCATTCTCCATTACTATATGTAATATCTATCGGCTGGAGTAAACCGAGCCGGTCCGCTCGCGAAACCGTCTCGTGCCAGAGGCTTTCACACTGGTGTGGTTTGCTCGCAGAAAAGTGCCTCCGCCGTACCCGAGAATCCATCCGCTGACGCTCGCAGCTACCAGCAGCAAACGTATCCTAGACTTGGCTCTTCCCAAGAAGAGGTGATTCGATTCGCTTGTTTCGCCGGAACGGAACGAGACCTCGAAGGAAATTAACGAATTGCTCGTTCCTCGATCAGATTGCTGTTGTCGAACCTGGGGTTCCCGACCAGCGCCAACATCATCGAGCTCCTGTATAAGGTTCGAAACTCCCGCTACCTCAAGTATCGATTCTTCTGCAACGCCAGGCAGCAGCGGGAACAGAAGAGGAAGTGAGTAGTAGAGGCCAGACACGGACGATCGACTTTTACCTACGAGGCTGTCCTTTGCCCCGTGTCACCCTACGGGAGGAAACAGCTGCAGCTTAGAAGCTGTGGCGCGCGTTCGCCGCGAACCGCCGCGGCGCACAGTGGGCCGGATTCACTTATGTTGCGCCATTTGGGTCTTTTTTTTTTAACACATCGGAATGCCATTGATACCAAAAAATAGGAAAAAATTATTCCTTTCTAATGATGTATAATATAATATTTTTGACATTTATTTATTTATTTATTTTTCATTTTTTTAAACAAAATTTTGAGGAAAAAAAATTTGAAAACTATTCATTTGGTACTTTATTTAATGCCCTTTTCAGTGATTATAGGGAATGTTGGGGAAACTTTTCGTTTTCAAGTTATAAGGAAAAGTCGAAAAATAAAGGAATGCGGTCAAATATCGTTTTGTTTAAATTGAAGGCGAATCCTTTGCGCTAAACATCATCTTCTATTAGTAATTAATGCACTTAAAAAAAATTGAAATTTTTTTTTGTTCTCAAAGTACTCTTTCAAGTGTATAGAATCGAAATTCATTCATTAGAAAGGTGACCGGAACCTTTTTCTTGTGTAAAAACCGGATTGGAACAGATATATAAATCTATATAAAACTTTAAACGCGTTTTTCTCGAAACGATGTTTTCCAAATCGGCGTGTCAGATTACTCCTATAATTTTCATCCGATTGACTTGAAACTTTGCACAATTCTTCCCCGTGGTGTAATCTAACGATGTACGTAGGACTTTTGCTGTAGCGTTGTTATTTTTCTTTTGGTGCGCAATTTTATAAACTTCTTTAAACTTTTTTACCCTAAAAAAATTGACCTTTTTGTTCAAATGGCCGCCATTTTCTTAAAAATCGAAATTTCGTAAAATCCCTACGGACAGCATTAAAAAATATTGTTGCCAATAGGAACATTCTTTGGTTTTTTTTCTAAGAGCCACGTACAAAGCGGAATTTGACACGACGTCTAACGATGTGCCTCCAAAGGAGTGTATTTTGGCGCCACCTACAAGAGATTATTTTTCACTTTTTCAGTTTCAAAAAATGTGTAATTACAGATTAAAGTTACATTAATGAATGACTGAAACCGATTTTGTTTCTACGCATTCTTTGTATGCAAAAAAATTCATGAAAAACGCCTCCAAAATCGCAGTCAAAGGTGGTATCCTGCCTTAATTACTAATAGAAGATGATGTTTAGCGCAAAGGATTCGCCTTCAATTTAAACAAAACGATATTTGACCGCATTCCTTTATTTTTCGACTTTTCCTTATAACTTGAAAACGAAAAGTTTCCCCAACCGTCCCTATAATCACTGAAAAGGGCATTAAATAAAGTACCAAATGAATAGTTTTCAAATTTTTTTTCCTCAAAATTTTGTTTAAAAAAATTAAAAATAAATTAATAAATAAATGTCAAAAATATTATATTATACATCATTAGAAAGGAATAATTTTTTCCTATTTTTTGGTATCAATGGCATTCCGATGTGTTAAAAAAAAGACCCAAATGGCGCAACATAAGTGAATCCGGCCCACTGTGCGCCGCGCCGACCATCTCCCGTCCAACTGGAAGGCAACGTGATCAGATTGCCCTTGGAACGACTCGCATTCGCAAATCTGATCTCGTAAAGTCGAATTTCGATTCTCTTGATCCCCAGCGCGAGAAACAATCGGGGGACATCCGTCGCGACTAGAGTTCGCACGGTCGTCCACGATACACGCTTCTTTTACCGCATTTCAACGGGAGCAGGATACATATTGACTTTCCACTTTCCGCACCGACTTTCATCACTGCCTAACGTTGCTATTAAACTTCGTGTGCAACTCGCGAACAGTTAGCAGACTCGAGTACCCGTAGATGTAATTATTAATAGTGCCCAAGGGTGCCTCGAAATTTGCCAAACAAGTAGAAGCGCATGCTCCTTTCTCCGCCCCGTTCTCCCACCTTCTCCCTATGCTCATTCCATTCATTCATTCTCACGTTACTCCCGGAAACTGCCCGTTCGTCGGCTGATTAAATAACGGAGGATCTCTTGAAAGTTCTCCACTCTCTTTTTCGGTGGCAAGAATTTGCACCGACGTTTGCGCTACCGTTTCGTTCCAGGAACCAAATCCTGGCAAGGTTACGCAGAACGATAAAACCCGAGGATTGGAATCGACACTTGAAAGTCCTGGAAAGACTGGCCACCCCAAAAGTGCCGCCGAGGCCCAAATTCCCCGTATGCACACATTCATACGTATTTCCCGGTAAAAAAAAAAGAGAAGTGTACAGTTAACGGTGTTCCGATCCGATTCGGGATCCACCGCGAGCGCGAATCGTTCGCCTCTGGATCGTCCGCGAGAGAACGGTGACCGATGCACAGTTCACACAGACCGGTAAATTGTAGGACAGAAAACGAAAATGGAGGCCGGTGAACATGAAGAGAATCGAAGACTTAGCGACGCCAGCGGTGAGGGAGACACCGGAATTCAGGGATCCGTTCACGGTACCGCCAGCCGCTCTCACTTACCAGATCAGCAAACGCATCGAGGAAATTGCATATCCAAAGACTGTGCCGGAAATTATACCCCCCCGGATCCCGGGCACCGTTTCCCCGGCCGCGTTGAAGGCCGTCGGTACGCCGATCGTTCGCCTCACTTTCCGATTTTTTCCTCCGTCCAACTGGCCACTCGATGGAGTGGTCGCTCTCTCGGATTCCCAGCTAGCCGTACCGCGTGAGCTTACGGCAAGTTGAAAATTCCCTGGTCCGAGTAGGTCGCCGGAAGTCGGCCAGTTTTCCCTTCCCCTTCGCTTGCCCGCTGTTCCGCGGACCGTAAAACTGCGAGCGGTAATTAAAACGACCGTGTCCACGATTAAACGGCCGAACGAAAGCCCGATTTTTCTTTTCTATCCCCGACCAGGACTCGGCAAATGTAAATTTCCTTCGAAATTTCCTCGTTAGCAGGCAACCCTGCTTCCGCTAGATAACTTTCCGGACCTAACTCTTTGCGTCGGCCAATTACCCGCGCGCGCGTCTCACTGGATACTTACCTACTAATTATAAGTGGTACTACACGGCCGTTTTTCTACTCCCGCGCTGTCCCGTCGGCTTAACGGTGAATTAATTCTCCTTCGAGCCATTTGTTCAGTTTAAGGGGCGAGTATTGGAACGACCGGATGCATGGCCTTTAATTTCCCAGCTTCTCCGAGGACGATATTCCTGGCGAAACCAGCTGTACGTCCCGCAGGAATGGAGACAGACCTCAGGGAGGACGCGTTCAAGGTATCGCCGAAAGCATTGAGGGCGAAAGCAAGCAGGAGGCTGAAGTTTTTGGCCAGGCCAAAAACATACAGGAGATGAATCGTTCGTCTACCCAACCCTTCTTCCCGAACGGATGCGTCCATGTTTCGTCCTGTATCGTAATTCGTCACCTACACCGTTCTGTATCGTCCTCCCCTCTAAATATAAAACTCCACCACATCTGGCATTTCTCTCGCGTCGAGCTGAAACGTCTAAACGTCTAAGGTGATAAGCAACGGGACAAGTCACGCGTATCACTGTCAAATTCCCCAAGATCGATCGGTGGATCTGGGATACCCACATACGTACTTAACGCGATGGTCGCAGTGGTTCCAGTAAAGTTTTCTTCGGACGGATAGAAACCGGATCGTTGCCAATCTCCAGCTCCAATTGCCAACGTCAAGTGGATTTTCCAGCGTGTCCGCGGCAGTCGAATTAATGCACGCTTAGGCGTCCTGATCGTCCGGGACACCGAAGCCTGTAGTTGTAATCGTACTGTTACGGCACTTGTAGTATATAGGGTAAATCCGGGAGACGCGGTCGGGCCGGAGAGTTGGTCGTGTCGCTATATTTCAGAGTCTATACGTAAAAATGCATTAAAGTGCAGACCAACTACTTCTCTTAAAGCCAAACAGTTGAATGAATAGCGTTATTTCGCTTCCTTCTGGGGTTTTCTGGATTTATAGGCTATAAAAGGTAAATTGATGTTACATTTAACCTCTTTTGTCAAACAGCGGTTGTACAGAATCGTATTTAAAATATACTTCTAAGTTTATTTTCCTTTAATGTTTGGAATAATAAGATAGTAGAGATATTGAGGGACAATGCAGCCAAAGTATTTGGCCATATTAAGGGGTTACGCCACCCTGAGGCGCTCGAAACAGCACTAAACTGGACAAATTTTTTTTTACTGATACTATGAGGTTGAAAATTATTTATTTTCTTCTTATGTGTAGAGCATGTAATAGTGCATATATTGTATAAATACTGTACAAGAATATTAAAAAATGACCGAGTTATTTGTTCTCCCGCGAAGCTCGTCCGCCGTTACACGCGTGACTGACTTAACAAATTATAACACTCAGGTTCGTCTGAAATCAAAAACATGATGATTTTCGTGTTCCTTAATAAAATACCTACAATGTAGCATACGGATTTGAGAGAAAAAAATTTATTGCACAAATGAGAGCAAAGTGAAGAAAATGGTACGTTTTTCACGTGAAAAAACGAATTTAAACCATTAATTATATACGAATGGGTTATCGGATGGAAAAACTGATATGCTACATCGTAGATAATACCATTAAGAATATGCGTACCAAGTTTGAAATCAATCGGACAAATAGTTTTGGACATATTTGATAGGTCACCTTTGAAAATGTAGTTTCGAGAAAAACGCAAAAGAAGAAAAGTAGAATGGTCGCTGCCTGCTACGGAATATCGACATCCGCGCCTCGTTTAAAGTCTATAACTCGGCTATTTTGGGGAATTTTTGCGTCTACCATGACTCAAATTATTCTTAAAACTTCACGTAATAAGAAAATGCAAAAAAAAAGAAATCGATTTTTCAAAACTTTCAGGGTGGCGTAACCCCTTAACTCTTCCTCTCGAAGCTAACGAGAAGACCATGTCACGCTGCAGAAAGGTGAGATGGTCAAGTTATGATTTTTTTATTATTTTTGTTTATTTTTTTATTTTTTATTATTATTTTATTATTATTTTTGTTTATTTAGTTTATTTATTCACTTTTGAATTCATTTGCCTTGCTAATCGCCAGTAGGTAATTCACTTTTTCTTTGATGTGTTCTTTACTTGTTTAGCGTAAACAAATTAAATATCAATGAATCCGTAGTTGTATTCACTCAGAAATAATTTTGCTTTATCCTTTGTTAATTTTCCATGAATAATTATGTGAGTGGTCTCTGCCAACGACGAAAACCATTTCTCCCGGCACCTCGGGGGAGGTGGTCAGATGTCATGACTTCAGTTTTCAACCCGATTTACAGTAAATATTGTCTTAAAGCAAATATCGACCAGTCTTTCTGAATCGGCATAAAATTCTGAACACATTAGGTTTGTTCTGATAAAATAAGTAATACCTATATTAGTTTTAATAGCCATTTTATATTAGGTCGACCGCGTCTCCCGGATTTACCCTACCGTGGGCCACTTAATTTCCGACCCCTAATTATAGAGTTCCGGTGGTACTCGAGAAGTCGAAACGCCGAGCCCGCGTCGGGCCGAACACAAACTCGGTGGAAAGAAATGATCCTTGACGAGCTGTCAATAGTCGAGTAAAAGTGTCAAAGGTGTCGCGGGAAAGGAAGACAATGGGAATTCTATATCGGCGGGGACAGTGTGTTTACACAGGATCGATGGTTTGCGGTGCACCGAGAGCAAGGATGTTCGATACGTGTCACGTAACTCCATACGAACGTGCCGGGCTCGATAGAAATTCGATAGAAAAGAGTTCCAACTCCTCTCGCCGAGACAGTCACCGGTCGTTTCCACTCTCGAGAAGAATTTTGTAAATAGAAGACCGATCCGGCTCGAGGGAAGCCTGGAATCGTGGTCGAAAACAATTTCCTCGTTCTTGTTGTCTGGAAACGGCGCGTCCACCACATCCACCATTTTCGCCGTTTTCACCACTAGGCAAATTGTTTCGATGTTTACCTTCGCAGCTGCCACGTACGGCAAAACTACGACAGAGCGTTTGAATCGCGTAGAATTTTAAACTGATCAGTCGATCGCGTGCTTACTAAAAAGTATCGGTATGCGTCGCACAGTGGGGCAAAGTGACAAATTTTGTGTCAAAATCAAAGAACTTTTGATAGAAATGAGATAGAGCGATGATTTTTTTTTTTTTTGGTAAAGCTGAAACGTTGCAGAATAAGGGAAAATTGCCGAGATTATGGTACGAACGTTTTTTCACTGTGAAAATTTGTGTTAAACTTGAAAATTTTCAACAAAATTGTGATTAATCCAATAGCATGCACGGTAGGATTTTTTTCTTGACATGTTGAACCTCATTTCCTGTAGATTTTGTCACGTTGATTTCAAATCCGTTCGCAAAATTTGTCTACTACCTCTGGATTTTGAAAAAAATCGATTTATGTGAAAAACTAATGAAATCATATTTTTTTCGTTGAAATGATTTGATACCCCACTGGTTTGAAGGTATATTGTATGCCCATATATGGAACACAATCAAAATAAGAATAATGAAGTATTTGAATGTTTTTAGTTACTTACAAAACACTTCACATCTCGTGATCACTTGACGTATCGCTGTCCTGGTCACTGGCACTCTCTGTAGGCTGTGTGTGGCTGCAATGTAATTTAAATTAGATATCTATTTTCCATAATTATATTTTCATTTACATTATATTCATTTATATTAATGTCTTTTTTTATATTTTTTTTTTGTTGTTGATGAGAAGTAAGTTAAAAAGATTAAATACTTACCTTACTTCATGTGTAAATGAAAATATAATTATGGAAAATAGATATCTAATTTAAATTACATTGCAGCCACACACAGCCTACAGAGAGTGCCAGTGACCAGGACAGCGATACGTCAAGTGATCACGAAATGTGAAGTGTTTTGTAAGTAACTAAAAACATTCAAATACTTCATTATTCTTATTTTGATTGTGTTCCATATATGGGCATACAATATACCTTCAAACCAGTGGGTTATCAAATCATTTCAACGAAAAAAATATGATTTCATTAGTCTTTCACATAAATCGATTTTTTTCAAAATCCTGAGGGAGTAGACAAATTTTGCGAACGGATTTGAAATCAGCGTGACAAAATCTACAGGAAATGAGGTCCAACATGTCAAGAAAAAATCCTACCGTGCATGGTATTGGATTAATCACAATTTTGTGGAAAAATTTCAAGTTTAACACAAATTTTCACAGTGAAAAAACGTTCGTACCATAATCTCGGCAATTTTCCCTTATTCTGCAATGTTTCAGCTTTAACAAAAAAAAAAAAAAATCATCGCTCTATCTCATTTCTATCAAAAGTTCTTTGATTTTGACACAAAATTTGTCACTTTGCCCCACTGTGCGGCGCGTCCACCACATCCACCATTTTCGCCGTTTTCACCACTAGGCAAATTGTTTCGATGTTTACCTTCGCAGCTGCCACGTACGGCAAAACTACGACAGAGCGCTTGAATCGCGTAGAATTTTAAACTGATCAGTCGATCGCGTGCTTACTAAAAAGTATCGGTACGCGTCGGGGAGCTTCCGTTTCCTAGAGGATTGACGAGTATTTTGAAGGGAGCAAACGAGAGGAAAAAAAGGAGCTTGATCGGAAATGATCTTGTCCCCAGTCGACCCGACCCGTCCCACGATCTTATCTGTTCCAGCCTCGGTTCGCCTTCGATTCGATTGGAAACACCCACGGGGAACAGACCAGGAATTTAGATCAAAATGGAACCACTGAACTCTAACCAACCCCCATTCGAACGTGCAATTACACCTGCGTGCATCTTCGTCCGCGGGATTCGCTTCTTTCGACAAATACCGCGATCACGGGGAAAACTGGAAAATATGCCCATCCAAACGTTTATCTATAAAACAACGATTATCCGCCCACTGTGGAACACAACACCGTGATCGTATTCTAGAAGTTTCCGCTCCGAGGTGATCGGAATCGTTTCTCCAGTCCCCCTGCAATAATATACGGCATCCTTGCTTGGAAATATCGTTTTCTCGGTCCAACATCTCCGTCGATCTCGGCGATCAAGGCTGTGCTTTCGTTCTGCTGGTAAAGACATTACCACCCATTGCTGGCTCTCCTTGGCGCAACATGGTCATATTTCGCCTTAACGGAAAAGAGTACTTATCTATTGGAAATCTGGAAGCTCCTTCTATCCGCCGTTAAAGGGGGAGCCTGGTGTAACCAGCTGAAAATCGAGGCATTTTTCGGGAATTTTTTTTAAAGAAAGTATTTCATCGATCTTTCTGAAACTTTCGGGATATTGTACTATCAGGTTAAGGTAGATAAAAAAAAAATTTTATTAAAAATGAGCGGCAAATAACAAAGTTATAACGGCTTATGCCCAGTCCGTTGGCGACGCAATTGTTGCACTGCGGGCAACGTAGCGTCTTTTGGTTTCATCCGAAACCAAAAGTCGAACAATTTTCGTTTAGTTTATGAGTGTACGCACAGATCGTATAAATTCATAACTTAAAAGATGCAAAATTGAACAAATGGCGGCCTCTTGAAAAAAAAATTCACTTTTTCCAACGAAATTTTGCCTTAAATGTGTAAAAAAAAAGTTATTTATTTAAACAATATCATTATACTAATAACGTAGCCCTATGAAGAAAATGTTCACAAATATCCGTGTACAAGGCCAAGTCGATTGGTTGAATATTTTTGGAGTTACATTGGCCGCAGATTGTAAAACTGTCGTTTCGAGAAAAACGCATTTAAAGTTTTGTGGTAACCTGGCGCTCCGTAGCAAAACCGGCCATATGCGCTTTAATTTTTCGAATTTCGTTTTGCGGCTTTGGGAACATATTATTGTGATGTTCAACTATTGATTTATGCAACAAAAAAAAAAAATTCGATTCCTTCGACCCGCTACACCAGGCTCCCCCCTTAATTCAGATTTCGGGGTGTGTCTAATCGAGTTGCCGCAGCCTGAAATGGATATTGGATATATCGCCAGGCAAGCGTGTCCTGGATGAATTCGCGAATCTGTACGCGTAAGCGTCGGCCAACAGTTGTACAGAGTAATACAATTACTTAGTAGAGCGTGCAACTCGAATTGGGGCTCGGCAGCATAAACTTGCCTATGGGGAAAGAAACGGATTTTAGGGTGGCTATAATTGAACAGGTAGGTGCAACGGGCGGTAGAATGTAGGAGCCTTTGAAAATACACTCACTATCACGTGACGAATGGAATGTAAATGCATTGGGTCGAGAACGAGTGGAATCCTCTTACGATTCCATCCACGTTCAGGTACTCTTCTGGCTGGCTGTCAGAGCAGCCCGGTCAGGCCTCCACTCTTCTCTCCCTGTTCTCCAACTCGTTACGCTCTAACCCTTCGCGTTCTCCCTTCCTCGGCCGCGCTCCACCAAAACTCGCGCAACCACCATAATTGGCACAGTACGGTAGATCTGGGTTATTCTGTTCCGACACCGGAGCTTATAAGAATATCTGAACTTGTTCTTCTTCGCTTCCGTCAGCTCGTTGCGGGTCTCGCTCTTGTTACCCCTGTTAGGATTATTACCAGCAATTGTCCGTCAGGCGACATTCGCGCGTTTTCAAACTACGGCGGTATAGTGCCTATACGAGATATAGTGACTTAGGTGTGAAGTCACTCGGCGGGGTTTTACCCGACACCCTGCTGGGTACTGGCCGCTAAACGTGCCCCCTACTGCCTCTTGCAGGACTGTATTTAGAGAAGACTAAGCCCTAAGGCCCCAGTTTTGTCCTGGTCTTGGGGCCTTAGGGCCTTAGGGCCCCGGTTTTGCCCTGGCCTTAGGACCTTGGGGCCCCGGTTTTGCCCTGGTCTTAGGGCCTTAGGACCTTAGGGCCCCGGTTTTGCCCTGGTCTTAGGGCCTTAGGACCTTAGGGCCCCGGTTTTGCCCTGGTCTTAGGGCCTTAGGACCTTAGGGCCCCGGTTTTGCCCTGGTCTTAGGGCCTTAGGACCTTAGGGCCCCGGTTTTGTCCTGGTCTTAGGGCCTTAGGGCCCCGGTTTTGCCCTGGTCTTAGGACCTTGGGGCCCCGGTTTTGCCCTGGTCTTAGGGCCTTAGGACCTTAGGGCCCCGGTTTTGCCCTGGTCTTAGGGCCTTAGGGCCCCGGTTTTGCCCTGGTCTTAGGACCTTGGGGCCCCGGTTTTGCCCTGGTCTTAGGGCCTTAGGACCTTAGGGCCCCGGTTTTGCCCTGGTCTTAGGGCCTTAGGGCCCCGATTTTGGCCTAGTCTTCTCTATATACAGTCCTGCAAGAGGTAGGTAGCGGGGCACGTTTAGCGGCCAGTACCCAGCAGGGTGTCGGGTAAGACTCCGCTGAGTGACTTCACACCTAAGTCACTATAGCTCGTATAGGCACTATACACATTCGTCTTTCTCCAAGGTACACACCGAGCCTTGAATCGTATCCAAGCGAAACACATTCGACGAGGGAGGTCGAGGTAACGGCTTTATTGGATATTGGAAAACGTCCCCCATCCCTGGGCCGCGTCCGTTTTAAAGGCCGACCCTCGGAGACGAACGGAATTCTGCGGCCACCTATGATCATTGTTCGGGGCTCGAACCTCGGAACCCCGTGGAAAAGCGAGCTTTGCGGTGATGACGAACGACACGCCGCGCCGCGCCGACCCCGTAAATTTCCACACTTCCTTTCTGCATTATGTATGTCCCAGAGCGTAGGACGCGGCTGATTGTGAATTCGTCGTCCTTCTTTGTCGGATAAATCGGTCGGTCGTGGATCGACGTTTCGCCGCAACGAAGGAAATAATTGAAAGGATCGGTGTCGCTCGATAATCAAGGAAATGCGTTACACGATATGGTAATCGTAACTGCGAGCGTAACTGTAATAAAGAAGAAAACTTCCCCCGGGTTAGAAGTTAAGTTAGTTATAAGCTACGGCTACCATCCCCCCAGCTGGCGATGGCGTAGACTGTAGAGACAAATTACCAAAAGTTACTCCACTCGACACCCATACAACTCTGATCTGCATGGCCCCCTTTTATCGTCACCGGAACAAATAAGTATATACCTACGCGTACCTTATATAAAAATCTATGCGCCCGTTTCATACGAACCGAAGAAATGATCTGCCTTTATACGCCACCTTTCTCGCGGGTCTCCGTTGCAATTTATATCTTCAGAAGCCACCTGATCGTTCCTCTCGGATCATTTTATTCGTTATCGCCAATCGTGTGCCTGATTTCTTTGGCTCGCGTAGAGAGGTGTACTTTCTGTCGTTCTCCCACGTTATTCTTTTGCTTGGAACGAGAGGGAGGAAAGAAGTGCCGAAAATAGGGTGACTGTACCTAATATCGCCAGTGTTCCTCATATCGCCACTCGCTATATCTCTTAAAGTAAGCTCTAAAATTTATCGGTTATGCACTGAATTAGTACCTAAACATATGTAGGAAGACATACTATAATTGCAGCATCATGTGATCAACAATTACAGAAAGGGAAGGATTTTAGAGAATCTTAATAGTGTAAAAATTTATTGGACTATCACAATTTTACGTCACATTCGGAGAAGGTAAGTCTGATAAATCTGTGAATGCAAGAATATCTACTAGATATACCTAATTAATGATGTACTTAAGAAATGAAATCGATTCAAATATTTTTCATAATGGAAATAGCGTTTTTCTTTTAGCAGTATGCGTGTTCTCAATACCGCCTACCGGAGAACAATGGTTTCGATGTAATGCTTGTTACAGGTGAGGTCACGAAATGTGCGGAGCAACCGAAATAAAATTTATTTGTCCAATATGTACATCGGAACGTAAAAAATAAAATATTTTAAAAATCTATATTTTCAAATTTCTATATTATTCTAATAAAAATGAAATCAAAGATGGATAAAAAGACATTTATAGAGCAAGAAATAATAAAAGCACATGTGAAAATGACTTTAAAAACTCATATATACATGAATTAATCAATATTTCTTGAGTAGGCGATATTAGGTACACTTTTTTCAGGACCCGATTTTTGCATGTCTTACGTTTTTTGAGTCCTAATTAACAATTTGTAGGTTTCAACGATTCTAACATATGCTACATGAAAGATGAATAATTTCTCTTTACTTTGAAACGAACTGCATGGAAAAATATCAATTATTATTCAATCGACAGCGATTTAACTTTTGCCTGGCGATATTAGGTACAGTCACCCTACTAGTTGAAACGCACTTATCGTCCATTCATCGCTGAAAGGAATAAATTATTTGCCAGAGGCGTTTTGTTTCCATTTCTTTGGGCGGTGCTTATTTCTTTCGAGAGGAGGTATATTGAAGCTCCAGAGAACCTTACAAAAGCAAAGTGTTGGATCGCGTGACCGTTTCTTTGCTTTACTTTACCGTAACGAGCAGCAACACTCGCTTTTAAATTATAGCTCCTCTCGACGGAGAAATACTAGGCAATAAAAAATTCATCTTAATTACGCTATTTACTTGGTTTCCGTGCGCTTTCCGCCGCGATTCTTTACTTTTCAAAGATAATCTCGAGCGTCGTCCGCAGTCGTTGCGCTTTTAAACCGAATGATCCGAATCCAGAGAATACGTACAAAGTTGACGATTAAGCTGCAGCGGTGCTCGCGTATCTGCGCCACGATCGAGCTTTCGTTTAATCGCAAACCTATCGCCGCGATAGTTTTGACCGTCGCGTCGGTTGAAAGAGTAGAAGGCTCGAACGTGAATCTAATTTTACGCCGCGCCAGCTTCGATTCTCGTAGCTTCCGCCAGTTTCATCTAATAAACTACGTTTCTCCACCACATTTCACGAATCCCCGACCAGTCGAAACGCAATCGCTGACAATTACCGCGGTATCAGCCGCAAAACCCCGGTTACATGCGACAGACCAATTTCCAGCGACAAACAAACAGCGACGTCTGTCCGAACTGCCGCTGCATATACATACCTACCTGCAATGTTGGCCATATCGTCGCAAACGCACGGGCAACGGGGTGCTTGTACGGCCCACGCCCACACCGCTCGAGTCGCCCGCAATCGTTTTTGGAACTGTCGAGTGGGAATACCGATGACAAAAATCCAGTTCGAAAGCTTTGCGAAGGAAAGCGCGTAGATAGGTAAGTAGGTAAGTGCGTGCCAGGAAACACTCGATTCTCTGAAAACGCCTGACGCTTCGAACGCAGCGATTGGATGTGCGGAAGTCTTCAGCACTCTGCGTTATATCGTTATTATTCATTATCTCGGATTACGGGGACCTCGCAGCACCGGCTAAACTCTAACCAACCCGTCTCCTCTCCCTGTCTGTTTCAGACAGCAGTTTCAGCTGGAATACCCGCGCCGGCGTTCCACAGGAGCGTTAAACCGTGGCATTTTTGACGGAAGATCGTGGAGAAAGGTGCAGGACTGCAGGCTAAAGGTCTAAACACACTTGTCAGTTCCGTCTCAGTTCCGTGTCAGTGTGTCATTGGTAAGAAGAAGAGGGGAGTAGAGGGTCTCTTCTTCTTACCACTGGCACACTGACACGGAACTGACACGGAACGGATATGTGTGCGTAGACCTTTAAGGTATCCGTTCCGTCTCAGTTCCGTGTCAGTGTGCCAGTGGTAAGAAGAAGAGACCCTCTACTCCCCTCTTCTTCTTACCAATGACACACTGACACGGAACTGAGACGGAACGGACATGTGTGTTTAGACCTTAAAGGTCTACGCACACATATCCGTTCCGTGTCAGTTCCGTTCCGGCGTGCCAGTGGTAAGAAGAAGAGACCCTCTACGCCGGAACTGCGCGAGTGGTAAGAAGGATATGTGTGCGCGGACCTTTACGGCCACGGCGCACAGTGGGGCAAAGTGACAAATTTTGTGTCAAAATCAAAGAACTTTTGATAGAAATGAGATAGAGCGATGATTTTTTTTTTGTTACAGCTGAAACATTGCAGAATAAGGGAAAATTGTCGAGATTATGGTACGAACGTTTTTTCACTGTGAAAATTTGTGTTAAACTTGAAATTTTTCAACAAAATTGTGATAAATCCAATACCATGCACGGTAGGATTTTTTTCATGACATGTTGGACCTCATTTCCTGTAGATTTTGTCACGCTGATTTCAAATCCGTTCGCAAAATTTGTCTACTACCTCAGGATTTTGAAAAAAATCGATTTATGTGAAAGACTAATGAAATCATATTTTTTTCGTTGAAATGATTTGATTACCCACTGGTTTGAAGGTATATTGTATTCCCATATATGGAACACAATCAAAATAAGAATAATGAAGTATTTGAATGTTTTTAGTTACTTACAAAACAGTTCACATCTCGTGATCACTTGACGTATCGCTGTCCTGGTCACTGGCACGTCAAGTGATCACGAAATGTGAACTGTTTTGTAAGTAACTAAAAACATTCAAATACTTCATTATTCTTATTTTGATTGTGTTCCATATATGGGAATACAATATACCTTCAAACCAGTGGGTTATCAAATCATTTCAACGAAAAAAATATGATTTCATTAGTCTTTCACATAAATCGATTTTTTTCAAAATCCTGAGGTAGTAGACAAATTTTGCGAACGGATTTGAAATCAGCGTGACAAAATCTACAGGAAATGAGGTCCAACATGTCAAGAAAAAAATCCTACCGTGCATGGTATTGGATTAATCACAATTTTTTTGAAAAATTTCAAGTTTAACACAAATTTTCACAGTGAAAAAACGTTCGTACCATAATCTCGGCAATTTTCCCTTATTCTGCAATGTTTCAGCTGTAACAAAAAAAAAAATCATCGTTCTATCTCATTTCTATCAAAAGTTCTTTGATTTTGACACAAAATTTGTCACTTTGCCCCACTGTGCGGCGTGAACGCCTACGTTCACGGAATCCCAGCCCTCCGGCTGGGACACTGGGTCTCGTAATTCTCAATGAATCCGCGAGCAACTGTCAATGCCCGAAATTAAGCGGTCAATAAAACGCGCGAAACGACGCACGCGGGCGCCGCGCGATCCATAAAACGCGCAAGATAACTGAGATAATGCTCCGTTTCGATCCCTTTACGCTTACGCTGTCGTACGAAGCAGAGGAAGAAAGGGTTACTGGCAATATATCCGTTTGACAGGGAAAAAGCCGGATAATAAAGCTATTATCCGGATTCCAAGGGGCCCCGTAAAAACGCTTTTAATTGGTCGTTACCGTGGCTCGTTCGCCACTGGAACGGTTCAATAGAACCAACTGGAGGGTAGAAACGGATTTCGGTCGAACTAAGTAGCTAAGTAGTTCGCAGGTATGAAACGCGTCGCTCGGCTAGACGGTATCAATCCGTTTACATTGATCACGACCTACCGCTGGCAATCTGGATTAATCAGTGACCGTGGGTACATGAAATTTCTGCGCGATGAGCGTGAATAGCTAACTGCACAAGGCCACGTGCTCGTTGGTCCACGTAGAAAGTAGGGCCGTTGATTATTCGCACCGTCTATTGCCGAATAAATTGCATCGATCTACGGATTCTACGGCATTCCGATTAACTGTGCGCGATCGTTGTTGAAATTGAATCCCCGCGTGGAAAGGGAGCGGTAAGTCCCCGAGGGAACCGAGCCGGCTAAGTTGGAGGCTTAGCTTAAAGGAAATAAAGATAAATGACGGCACTTGACGGGGGACGAATTAAAAGTGGCAGGGTTGCCACCATATATCAGAGTTACCTACTTACAAAGAGAGTATTTTAGGTGTCCGCCTCCGATCATTTTGATTTTTGGATATGTTATAGAGGACCGAAAAATAAGAAATACGTGTTTTTTTATTTTCCCCCGTTTTCATATTTGGGGGGTGAAAACTGCGTTCAAAGTTAGGGGTGAAAAATCATTTTTGTGGACTTTTTGAAAATCTGGTGAGTCAGTCATATTTCGCATTCAAAGACACAAAATTCGTCCATTGACACTATTCCCATATCTCTAATAGTTCTCGAGATATTCCACAAAAATGAGTTTTTAACCCTAACTTTGAACGCAGTTTTCACCCCCCAAATATGAAAACGGGGAAAAATAAAAAAATCACGTATTTCTTATTTTTCGGTCCTCTATAACATATCGAAAAATCAAAATGATCGGAGGCGGACACCTAAAATACTCTCCTTGTTAGATCGGTACATACATATTTCTTCTTATTTCTTAGTTTTTGCTTCCTGCCTCACATATCGGCACCCGATTTGTCCTCAATAAAAATAGATATCTATGACAAGGCCTGGAAACTGATGCTCGTGTTTCATTAGAATTAAGTACGGGAACTAAGGCTCGCCAGTCTTAGCGCAGAGAACACCTTAGCATCCGATCTTAAAGCAGCACGATGCACCAACAGGATCCGAATTACAGGTGCACTCGTTCAGACAAAAATGGCAGCATGGATAGAAGGAAATAATAAAATCCAGACGACACGGTCGTGCAGTTTCCGATTTGACAAGGACAAATCGAGTTGCGGTGGCGAGCACGAAGTCGGACCAACGCGGCGCGGCGCGGCGGATGGATATCCCGTCGTAATGATGACCGATCGTTGTGGACCCCGTCTTATTTGTCGAAAGCTGATTCCGTTCCCTCGTCTCGTTTCCGTATAAGTTATCCATCTAATAGCTCCCGCTCTCTCTCTCTCTCTCTCTCTCTCTCTCTCTCTCTCTCCCCCTCTCTCTCTCTCTCTACAGTCTACCCCGTAGGTACATTTGTATTCTTCCCTTGCCTCTGATCAACTTCTCCACGTTAAAATGCATCGCGCATAAACGATTTCCGCCAGACCTGCGCCACTTTTACGGCCGTAAAGCGAATTGCTTAAACAACCGGCGGCAGAATAATTGAATGATTTAATTGCATCGAAATGCCCGATAATGGAAAAATAGAGATCGTAGCTCGTTGCCAGTGAGACACAAAACGGTAACGAGGTTCTTCGAGTTGAAGCGTTTGTGTGTTATTTGTGCCCTATAGCCGGTTTCTTTACGTTACATACCCATTTGTACCATTTGTACCATTTGTACCATTTGTACCATTTGTACCATTTGTACCATTTGTACCATTTGTACCATTTGACGGCGCCGTTGGAATTTCATACCTTCAACGATCGCGTAATGGCTATCGTGCAAATGATCAATTGTATATAATTAGAACCACGGTGGTATTCGTACGGAATAACGAGGGGAGGCGCTACCGGAATGAAACGAATGTAAACACGCAAGAGTCAGTTCGTGACCATCCGGCTACGAATACCGGCTGTTGTCCCATAGTAACTCACCAGTAGTGGTGAGATCGTTAACGTATTATTGTCATTATTGTTATTGGAGTCCGAGCGGGATAATAAATAGTTAGTCGTGATTACTGGTAGGTAGCTATATATGTATTTCTGCCTCTGCGGAGTAACAGAGTGTGCGCGGCCGCTCCGTACTCGGCTTGTTATAGTTCTGTCGCTTCGTTATATTTGTTCGTTAATTTTGAGTATGAGTTTTTGAGAACTAGCGAGCTCGAAGTTTAATTAGATTTTCGCTAATCCCCGTCGACCCGACCGTCCCGGCCCCATGAAACAAAAGGGTTTCGCGTTGGAAGAAAATCGAAGCGCACACAACCCCTCGGTTCGCCGGTTTCGGCAGAAAGCCGCGCCGCGCCGCCAGATAATTTACATGGAAATGAGGATCGGCATTGATTTTACGTCGAACCCAGTAACAGAACTAGCCCGGTGATAGATTGTCCCGCTACCTGACGTCGATCAAGTTTTCTTCTCGGAAACGTGCAGTGCAATTCCCTCTTTCTTCCTTCGAACTTTCGCTTCCCTCTGGATCGAATCCTGCTTGCCTCCTCCTCGACGGATGTAAATTCCTACCGAACACGTAATCTTCTACGTGTCGAAACACGTGCCAACGTTTCACCATTCTGCTCCATTTTTTACTACCTTTCCACCCGCGGTCCGCAGTCTCGGCATAAACCGTCTCGTGTTCTTTTCTGAAACTTCCGATGGGACAGAAGGAGAGAACCCTTGGCGTTTTCATTTAACGCGACCGTGTAAATACGTGGCGCATGCCGATCAAAGGGAACGCACAAGAATGGAACGAATTGCTTTGGATCGGCATGAAAAGTGCTACGGCTTGTGAATGGAATCGATGGGACGGGAAGTATCCCGCAACCTCTTTGAGCCATAGATCTGTAGGGGAACGCGCTACAAATATTTGCTTCGATTTCTCGCACCTTTTGTGAAGCGACATTCTCCAGCCAGGTCAGGCGGTACGGCGCGCTGAAATTGTGCCATTAATTTAACGACGCGGCGCGGCGGCACACGGTTCCCGGTAAATTTCAGCTGGGTCATTAAAGCGCCGCTTGTATCCCTTGTAATCGTATTATCGAAAAATCTACGGGCTTGGAAATTGCTGGGATCGGCAAGTCCTATCGCTCGTAGATGCGACGAGTTTGGCCGCCTCTGATGGCGAACGGTGGATAGCGATGCATGACGAATGGTTGAACGAAAGATACGCGTCGTCGCGCTCAAGGTGAAACGTTTCTTCGTTCATCTCCTAGTCGTGCCGAGAGACTAACTGGGAGATGAAAGAGAGACATGGGCATTCGAGTGTTTATCCGAGGATCAAACAGACTAAAATTCGCTAGACACGATATTCCAATAAGTCCGTGAATATCTATAAAAATATCGGGGCATCGGGCATGTTTTGGGAAGTTTAAGTCGCCGCGCCGGCTATTATTCTAGCTAGGAGCAGACGAGCCGGCTGAAAGTTTCTCGATAAATCATCGCGAAAAAGCGAAGGGGGTAGGTAGGTGCGGCACGATAGGAGGCGAGCGAACAGGGCGGAGGGAGTTGCGAAACTAATAAATATTAATGCCGTATGGTTACTTGATAATCGATCGGAACTTTTTTGGGGCGCCCCTTTGAACGATTCGACCAACGTCGCGGAAAGGCTCCGTGAACTTTATATTTTCTCGTCGCGTACAACGGTCTGACAATGAGTCGTAAAAAGTGTCGGAATTAGGTACTGGGAACGAGGCAGTCGGGCGGTGTACAATGCTATTCCCGTGGTAAGGAGCAACGTCACTCGTAATATATACCGTACACGCAGCACCAGGCGTATATGTGATTGTTTTCGAAAACATAGTACGAGTAATTGTCCCGCTCGACGTCCCAGAGGCACTGAAAGCTCCCGTGGATACTTTGATCGAGACGTTGAATGATGCTCACCTGCGCCACTATTTTGTACCTTGCAACAAGAAGAATAAATGTTTTCTATAGAAGCGCACCTCGATCAACGGGTCCGTGGATCGATGGAAGACGCGTTAACGATTGCTGCTTTACCTGTCGTAATCTTTCCTGCCGATCGCCCTTTGCAAATCATTCCCGATCTCCATGCACAATTTCGCCGAATCGTTGGGATGATACGAGGTGACCGTGGACAGCTTACTCTCCATCACATTCTCCACGATTTTATCGACCTCCTGGGCGTCGAAGCCGCGGAACGCTTCGAGCCGATAGGTGTTCTGATACTTGGGAATCTGCTCGCCGTTCACAGAGAAAACATTCCGGCCGTTAATCCGCCAGTTCTCTCCACAGAATCTAGGTCGTTCTGAATCGTTCGCTGGCAATAATACCTTGCGCTTATTAGCGTACCTTCAATCGGTCTCCGCGTCTATGGAAAAACACGCGACTCCCGAGTGAACCGAGCACGGACATCTTCGACATCAGCTTCCTCCTACTCTAAAAACGTATCAAGGATTTAGAAGTGGAATTTCTCAGCCGTGTTAGCCATCTCAGCCGTCCTAAAGCCGTCTTTTCGTTAGATGCAAGTCGATCGTGTTAACTTAACATCTCGCGACAAACAGATCATTATCCTGGATTACTAAGATGGTACCTCGGAGAACGGTGACATCCTCACGCTGGCCCTCGACAAACCTGCCGTCGAGCGATATCTCGACGCTCGGGCGTCGGTAGATTGCTTGCTCTGTTGCTGCTGGCTCATAATGTCGAAGTAAATTGTCTTGCACAAAGAAACGCCCGTTGCGCACCGATAATCTTACAGCGGAACGCAATGGTCCTCCTTTTCCACGGATAAGGTTGTCCAGAGTTACTTACAATTAGCTATTTACGAGGGAATAAAGTCTAACTAGATATAAAGTACAGACTCAATTTTCCATCTTCCTGGATCACTCGCGTTTCGACGCTTTCGACGGTCCTCCGGCTGTTCCTTAGAGGAGAGAACAGCGCGATTCCGAGACGGTATAATCTGTTGTATACCTACATAGGTATAATTTGGTATAATTGGCGGGGAACAAACGACACGTTGACGTTGCAATGCTTAATCGGTGTCGATTATACCAAGGTTACGTGAAGTTTGCCCGAAATTACATGTATTACTCATATTACTATATCGATTCCCAAAGGATTCGCATCGCCAGATGGCCAGATCGACAATTGACAATTAGGTACACTGTCCAACAATATTGAACTTTTTTTTCTGTTCTGTAACATTCAATAGCCGTTTCTTATAGATTTTTGTGCGCTGAAAACGAATCCGCAAACCGTTGTTGTCGCCAACACCCTCAGTTTTCGAGAAATTCCATTTTGAAAAAAAAAAATGCAAATTTTCAACTTTGAATATCTTTTGTGTTGAACAGTAATAGTTATTCGGTTGCTTGTTCCGTCAAATTATTCTATGAACTCTCGCGAACATAACGATATAAGTTATTATAGGCGCCGCACGTGTTGCCAAACTCTTTCGTTTCTATATTGTAAACAAAAGGTGTTTTATCACTTCTGCTGATGGTTTCCGGAGGAAAAAGTAGTTCGATTTTCTCCTAGACCCTTAGGTAGTTTCTGAAATATATAGAAAGATATGTGCAAAAATTGGTGCATGTCGGGTTTACCTTCTCCATTTGATCGTTGTTTAAACATATTTTAATGTTTATAATTCATTAATAACTTTTATCGTTGTATTCGCGAGGATTCATAGATTAATTTGACGGAACAAGCAACCGAACCTAGAGACGCGGCAGCGTCTCGACGCCAAGTACAGGAAAGACACCCTGTATATGTCGACTGTCGCTACCGCTATCATTTACTCGTCGCCGGGCTAATCCAACCTAACCTGAAACTTATTTCATTAATATCTCATCACGCCTGCAATATTTTCTAAATTTAAAGGCATTTTTCTTATGTAAACCGCATATAAGCTGTCGAATAAGACCAAATTCAATAAAATCGGTACACGCATAACAGAGATATCGTAATATCGTCTCATGAATCTGTCGGAAAAGGTAAGATTTTTTGATTTTCTTCTTCAAGAAATTTTTCGTCAAACATAATACGTATATACGCGTTACACGCACACCTTCAGCCAAAATGATACTAACACATGTTTCGTTCATCAATCGCTATCTTCACTGTGCAATCTACTCCAAATTTTGACAGCTTACAGTTAGATTATAACCTGACGAGTGTCAAAAAAGGTAGGTTGTCAAAATTTGAGATGCCACGTGTTTTTGCAAATATGTATGTATATCGTTGTACCATTGAGTTGCAACCATAACCCATAACCACAAATTCTAACGACTTCAAATCAGCCTGTAACCACAAATCAAATCAATTCTCAATCGATATGGAATACATATACCTATGTAGAGAAAAGGGGAGAAGACGAAGAAGCGAAGTGAAAAAGAGAAATAAAGTTAATTTTCATTCGTTACTTTGAATGAAAGAAATTTATAATCGATTTCGACACAATATTGAAGGAAGCATCCCCATAAAAACTTCAAAAAAGTAAAATAATTACGCCAATTACATGAAATCAAATAAATCACAAAAAATAGAAGTTAATATAATATTAAAAATTATCTGAAGTCATTCCCTATGCAAATTATCTTTGTAAAAAGAAGTGATATCCCCATAAAAAAAGTTCAAAAATGTAAAAAAATTACGCCAAGTACACGAAATCAAATAAATCACAAAAAATAGAAGATAATTACGAAATAAAAAAAAGATGTGAAATCAAAATGAGCTGCAAGTACATAAAAGGTGCTTTCCCGCAGCGTGCAAAGGCGACACTGTGCAACGCAATGTAAGATTCGGTGCTTTCCAACTGCGCTTAATAATATTAAGCAGATATATTTTTATAGAAATAAATATTTCAATACCAATAAATATTTTATTCAAAACACTTGGCGCTGCGAAACCGAAAAAATGTTAATTGTCTTATTAATAGTAATTTAATAATTTACAATAACTCACTTACAATCTAAAATACATTACGAACGCACACACAAGAAAAAAAGAAAAATATTAATGCAATTTATACATATTTATTCTGTTTAGCAACACTAATTCGAGGCGCAGCGCCAAGTATTTTGAATAAAATATTTATTGGTATTGAAATATTTATTTCTATAAAAATATATCTGCTTAATATTATTAAGCGCAGTTGGAAAGCACCGAATCTTACATTGCGTTGCACAGTGTCGCCTTTGCACGCTGCGGGAAAGCACCTTTTGTACTTGCAGCTCATTTTGATTTCACAACTTTTTTTTATTTTGTAATTATCTTCTATTTTTTGTGGTTTATTTTATTTCGTGTACTTGGCGTAATTTTTTTACTTTTTTGAAGTTTTTTTATGGGTAACTATTACTGGTTCAACACAAACGATGTTCAAAGTTGAAAATTTGCATTTGTTTTCAAAATCGAATTTCTCGAAAACTGATTCGTGTTCAGGGGACAAACTCAACAAGAATCGCCCAGCGGATATGGCACGTGAGACGTGGGGCCGAAAAACGATCCTCGAAGTATTAACTAGAGCTATTCTTTTGGCCCGGGTATCCGGGTACCCGGGTACTCGGGTACCCGGTGAGACCCCGGGTAGACAAAAATTACCCGGCTACCCGGGTACTCGGGTACCCGGTGAGACCCCAGGTAGACAAAAATTAACCGGCTACCCGGGTACCCGTAGAATACCCGACTACCCGGGTACCCGTGCGATACCCGGGTAAATGATCATCGATTTGACAGCCGATCGTCTTTCGACTTCCGATCATTTTCGGCTAACCTCAGTAATGAACGGAATAAACGTCAAGCAATTGAATGTGTGTGTGCACGTTAAGATTATGAATATTATGATAAAATATTTAATTGCTTGAAGTTTATTCCGTTCATTACTGATGTTAGCCGAAAATGATCGAAAGTCGAAAGACGATCGGCTGTCAAATCGAAATTCTCAACTACCTCATCACATCTAATTTACTCGGGTATCTCATGGATACCCGGGTAATTTTTGTCTACCCGGGTAGCCGGGTAATTTTTGTTTACCCGGGTAGTCGGGTATCTCACGGGTACCCGGCGGGTACTCGAGTACCCGGCGGGTCGGGTAGTAAGAGCTCTAGTATTAACGCGTTTCTCGACGCGCGAATTACCTTCGGTCCAATAGATCTGCCGGAACAGCTCGCGCGAAAGTGCTTTCCAGGATGTTTCGCAAAGCGTAGGATTTATTAAAAAGGATGGATTCAGGGTATAAGTAATAGAATAAGTTTTTTGTAAACTTATGTATATTCGACTTGAGCCCGTTATCAAGTTACAACAATTTTTACGTGTCTGCAAACGCTTGGATGGTTTACACTTTACAGACTACCTATACAGTAAATGAGAGAACTTCTCGTCGCAATGTCGCACAGTTGTTCGTCCGTTGGAAAGTTACAAATACTTCTCCGATTCGCTGGCTGCTAAGATTCATCGATTGTTGCAATTACAAAAACCATTTCGTTGACTTTTCGTTGAAATTTCGGTGGCAGGTTTAAGCGAAAGCATACATACATATATCTACGCGTTCGCGGTGCGTAACGGGGAGGGAGATTCCGGGGCGGATTAAAAGTGTAATACACGCAAATCCATATCCTTAGGTAAACAGAATATGTACATACATACATACAGAGTTTACAGAGCCAACACGCGAGCGTATTACCCGGTGAAATTTTCTGCCGATCGAAAGCACAGTTTGCTGCGTGGTTCCCATATTTTCGCTACTGCAGAGGGCAAACAAAAAAATTGTAGGTACTTGGAAAGTAACAAAGCCGTACCTGTTGGGCAACAGAAAAAGTAACTTGTAGTACCTATACTGGAATGTTTTGTTTCTTTTTTAGGTAGGTACACATATGTTTCTCGCTAAAGCTCGTTGAAAGCTCGCCTGGGCTGCGTCAAAGTAAATCACTCGCAACAGCACGATCGACGAATAATTAATCAGACGGAAGACGGTAAACGTCTGATTGGAGCTGTGAGCACGTACATACAGGGATGCGGACAGGGCCAGGGTCCGTCGTGTGTTGAATTTCGAAGCGGGTATCCCGTTGATCGTGGTCAGAGGAGCACGCATCGAACCCAAGGAGATGAGGAGGACGAACCGTTCGTCTGCCCGGCTCCCCATGAATTTACATCAGCAATGTTCCCGTCTCCGTTTCGCGTCGAGCATCTAACAGATGCTCCTTTGGAATTTGCATAAAATGAGACCGTGGTCGCGACAGTGCCAAAGCGTTCGCAGTGTCCCCCTGTGCCCGTAGTCCGACTTGAGAACTGTCCCTTCCATTAGTGGAAAACGTGGGCTGGATTTAATACCGATAATCCGATTAACATTACCTACGTACCACCGACGAATTAGCCGATTCGCCCCGATTTACGTGGCTCGATTCGTCGAGGTGTCGAATGGACGCAAAGGTCTGGAGGACGACATCGAAAGAGTGCAGCGAGGGTAGAGCGTTATAGAATTGGATGCAGGATGCGCGATAACGGGGCAGCCCTCTCGATAGTAAAATATTACGGGTCCGAGTTTCCGCGGGTTCTGGATCCGTAGAAAATTCAGTGCACGCGATAAACGTCCAGGCCCGTAAATCACGCATCCAGTTCTCCTGTATACCGGTATGCATGCGGCGCGGCGCGGCGGCGTCGCTCACCGAAGCATCGTGTCCACCAGCAGCAGGATCAGGCTGAATAAGATGGCTCTCCTGTTGACGTTACCGGTGCCACCGTGCTGCATCGCCGCAGGATGTTCGCCTGAAAAGAAACTTGCTTCACGGTCCGATCTATCGCGGCTGCGCCAGCGATTCGGCAGCTGCCAGCATTTGCACGGAGCAGGGAAAACTTTTCACTCGCGGCTCTCGCTCGTCCCCGAGATCCCCGGCCACGCCCGATGCGGCTGGTTGCGGCCAGTTGCGAATTGCAACGAGCTTTGCGGAATTATAGTACGATAGCGATCGAGGAGAACGGACGGAATACGCCGACACTCGCTAACAGTTTTAATCTGCGGCCAACTGCGCACGTTAAATCCTTCCATCCCACAAGTGGTCTGGAAAGCGGCGTTTTGTAGCCAAAAGTCAATTTTTCAACTTCAATGTTTACAGAAATTTTTTTCTCCTATGTATTGATAACCCCCGAAACCTTCAAACTCCAATCATATTATATATTTCAAGCAATTCTATAATCAGATATAGTGTTATAAAGTGTAAATCATGAAATTTTAAGTGAAACTAATTGTTGTAATTACTCATTATAGAACATGAAAATACGTGTTTATATCATACAGTTATATAGGTAAGGAAGTATATTTCAGTTATTTATATGTGTCATAGGCATTTTTTAGTCCATGAACAAATAGTGCAATGTTTATATGAATTTAAACTTTGAGAAGGCTTATAAAAAAATGATTAAGTGAAATTAACATCGGACTTTTTTTACATGATAGCTTACACCAGGCCTTAGGGTTTATACAAAAACCGACTTTTGAAAAAACCGGTTTTCGAATACCACTATTTCCAAAAAACCGGTTAAACCGGTTTTCGAATTTTCACAAAAAATATAGTTAAAATAGTAAGTAAATATTTGTACTTATTTTAAAAAATCTCAGTTTCCTTAATATTATGGAATTACGAAAATATAACAAAATAAAATATACTCTATCTATAAAAAATCAAATAAAAAAAAATATAATAATTAAAGTCCGTACAAAATATAAATATTTTAAAAGGTGTTACCAAATTGTATACCTGTATGCCTTCAGTATTTTTTTTTGAGAATATGATTAGTTTTACAGTAAACTGTTACCTACTACATAGTTTTCAATTAAATAATTAATTCATTTCTGCATATTAATTCTAGTATTTATATAAAACCGGTTTTTTAAATTTAAAACCGGTTCTCGAATTTTACAAATTTATAAATAAAACCGGTTTTTAAACCCGGTTTTTTAAAACCGACAAACCCTACCAGGCCTGCACAGCAAGGCTGTGGCGGGCAAGAGCGCTCTCGATTAGAGCTCTTACTACCCGCCCGCCCGGGTACTCGAGTACCCGGTGAGACCCCGGGTAGAAAAAAATTACTCGGGTACCCGGGTACCCGTAGGATACCCGACTACCCGGGTACCCGGGTAGACAAAAATTACCCGTGTGTCCATGAGATACCCGAGTAACTGAAGTGTGATGAGATAGTTGAGAATTTCGATTTGACAGCATATTCCGTTCATTACTGAGGTTAGCCGAAAATGATCGAAAGTCGAAAAACGATCGGCTGTCAAATCGAAATTCTCAACTATCTCATCACACTTCAGTTACTCGGGTATCTCATGGACACACGGGTAATTTTTGTCTACCCGGGTAGCCGGGTAATTTTTGTTTACCCGGGTACCCGAGTAATTTTTTTCTACCCGGGGTCTCACCGGGTACTCGAGTACCCGGGCAAAAACAATAGCTCTACTCTCGATTGCTCGTGAGCAAAGCGTAGAGCGACGCCGTGAGCAGTTCCCCCCACCCTGTGGCCAATAGCTGTCGTAGTATGCGTGTAAACTGTAATGTGTGTTGCTGATGTTCCGCGGCACACTTCACTCACGAACACTCCCCACCACGGCCCTCACGGCACTGTCGCTCATAAAGGCGTGGCCTAGTACTTTACGATGCTCTTACCGCACGCGTCCGAAAATTTTTGCCCGGCGAGCATTCAGCTGTGCACGCCTGGCTTACACAATTGTTAACAAGAGCATGTTAATTTCAAGTGCAACCTCCTGCAACCTCCAATTTTATGCAGACTTTTAGAAATGACGCTCGAGGTGTTTGGGCGTCCCGTACGCGTGTATTTTTAATGTTTTATTTTTTTTAAGTCAAAGATAATGTTAGAGCTGAATATTTTTTCTCTTTTTTCTCTAGTACGGCTATGATTTTTAATTTTGACTATAAAATACTGCTTTCCAGACCACAATGCGCGCCATATTGAATCCGCCATTTTGAATTTTGAATTTTTTGGTGCCAAATTCGTTATCAGCGACCTCAAAACCCCTTAATCACCAAGTTTCAGAAAGATCAGAATTTTGGCCATCAAAACGCCGCTTTCCAGACCACTGTGCATCCCCGTGGTATCGCTGGGATCTCGAGCGATCGAGCGTGCTCTCTGCGTTCTCTGCTCAACTGCTCACCGTTCAACACGTGAACCATCACGCTGGCCGGAGCGACTTTGCTCGAGACGCACGTGTAATTGCCACTGTCCTTGAGCAGTGCACGCGTTATTAACAGCTTGCTGGTGGTGCCGTTCTTGCCTTTCTCCGTTTCCAGGGAAACGCCACCCCTGTCAACCGTAAAACTGGATTATTACGGAAACGGTTGGGTTTCCGCGGAAAGTTGGAAGGAAAGAAGGCTGGATGTTGCGGGTTTGAAGCAAGACAAAACGCACCTTGGACCGTCGAAATCGATCATCACACCGGCATGATACCACGTCACGTTGCTCGGAGGAATATCTTGCGCGTCCACGATACATGTCAGACTGATCGTGCTACCCCTCTTCACGTACACTTCCTCGTAGCCCGTGATCTTTGCTTGCACGTCTGTTTCGGCACAAGCAAAACGGAACGAGTTACCTACTACCGATAATGAAAACTCACGGCTTGCGCCTATGCGCGCAAGAGTTACGCAACTTCATACCTTGCAGTTTAATTACTTTAGTTTGCAAGTAGGATAAGTGGGATTAGTGGGATAAGCGAGATAAGTAGGATAAGTGGGATAAGAAGAAACAGTACCTATCAACGATTACAGCAGCTGCTTGCGAACGGGTATCAAGCTGTTGTGCATTCGCGTGGACAGCGCGAACGCGTTCCAGGATAGGTACTTGTTGCAACGAACGCGAACCTTTGACGCGAGTCAAGCTTAGGTTATGAAAAAGTGTGATAATTCAAAGTGTCGAAGATCCCCATTTTGAAACTAAATTGCACTCGCAGCCCGATCAACCGTCCGAAACAGAGTGTGCGGAGTGTGCAGAGCATTCTTCGCGGAAAGTGTACGTAACCTCGCAGCTTGCAGATTACCGAGGCCCAAACCGACAGAAACTCACCCAAAACTTTCAATGTAACCGCCCTATATATCTTGGGCTCTGTATTAACTTGACACTCGTAAATGCCGGCATCCCGTGGTTGCACGAAATCTATTCGCAGATTCCAGTCGTCGTTCTTCCGGTCGCCGACTATCGTAAATCTTGCGTCGCTCGTGTAAGTCACAGACATGGACGTTAAGATGTGTAGGTCCCTTTTTCGGATCCAAGACACCTGCTACAAATCCCGCGTCAGATACGCCATAGTTTTCAAATCATTTTTGTGGAATATCTCGAGAACTATTAGAGATAGGGGAATAGTGTCAATGGACGAATTTTGTGTCTTTGAATGCGAAATATGACTGACTCACCAGATTTTCAAAAAGTCCACAAAAATGATTTTTCAACCCTAACTTTGAACGCAGTTTTCACCCCCCAAATATGAAAACGGGGAAAAATAAAAAAACACGTATTTCTTATTTTTCGATCCTCTATAACATATCCAAAAATCAAAATGATCGGAGGCGGACACCTAAAATACTCTCCTTGTTAGCTAGGAGGAAGAGTGGCTACTTTCTGCGGTGTACAGCGTGGCGAAATTTTAATGCTAGGTACATACCGCCGCTTACGAAGGTAAAAATTCTTTTCTTAACATTCGATTCGGTAATCGCGTGGAAAGTTTCCAAGGAAATTGCAAACTCACGGTTCTGTTCCCCAAGTTCTTAACCCGGCACAACAGCACGACAGATTGCCCCACAACGGCGGTCACTTTTTGGGCCGTGTCTTTATAAAAGTACGTCCTCTTCGCCCCTCGATGCGAGCGTTCCCCTTTATCCAGCTTTTCCTCGTCGACACGTTGTACCGCTGAAATTCACCCATCGGGGAAACCTGTGACTATGGTACCTATCCAGGCTTCTCAACGGCGCGAAGGAAAGCGAAAGAAAACCGAGCGAAACGATCCAAGGATAGCGCGTCACGCTAAATCGACCTACCTACCCTACAAATTTTCATCGACCACCGGGAAAATATCGTTTTAAGTATTTAAAAAAAAAGGCGAAAGTGATTGAACCGATCGTGCTCGATTAGTCATGATTCGCGATAGCCGTTTAGACAGCAACAGGGCTGTGATTTTACAAGGGGCAGTAGGCAGGTTTGTAGGTAGACTTTGAGAGTGGTTCTACCTAGATTCCAGTGACCGGATGACGGTTCGGCGTGTAACAGGTACCCGATTCCAAGCAGTAGAACGGCCATGCCGTGGAACGGTGCCATTCTTTCTTTTTTACGTGCGAAACTCTTTCATCTTCAATCACCAGCCTTATCCCTGCCTTCGGAATTCTCCGAGCTCTCGAAAATCTGTCGGCAGTTTCACCCCGGCATCATCCCCTCACGATTATCACTCCTCGTCCTCCATCTGCCGAACAATTCCTTCGAGATACACGTGTAGTCGATCCTTTCTCCGGGAACGAACCAAACGAATTTCCACCCACAAAGTTTCGAGGAGCGACGCTATACATTTTCCAAAAGTTCCGTGGCAACGATCCCGATCATTGACACGCAACCGAATCTTGGATGAAAGTAAAAGGACGCGTTGTGCGACGCGACACCTTCAACGAGGATCCATTTCCGATCCAAACATAAAGTTGCGCTTTAATGAAGGTTACGCATCCCCAGGGATTACTTTCATCACTGTTTTAATCTTGGAAATCCTGCAACGTGGCCCGGCAACGCTTTGGCGCTCTATCGGACAACGAAAAGAAACGATAAAGAAACAACTCCGAGAACAGTGCGCTTCGATAGCGTTCCGAATACTGAAAGGCACCTCCTGGAGATGAAAGGAAAACGACCAAATCGGGACGCAGTGGCGCCTCGCGAGTCGCGATCCTCCCTCCCGATATTTGCGATTGCGCCGCGCCACCACTCGGCTGCCCGATTGGAAGGGTTCAAATAATCCAAGTCGTATTGTAGGTTCAAAAATATTATATATTCGAATACACATCGACGTGCGTTGCGAAAAGTAGCACGTTTCAATTTTCTTACGAAAAGTAGCACGTTTGCCTTCGTTCTCGCGAAAACTATCACGTTTCGGTTTTCGCTGCGAAAACTAGCACGTTTGAGCGGTTTGCCACGAATACTATCACGTTTCGGTTTTCGCTACGAAAGCTAGCACGTTTGAGCGGTTTGCCACGAAAAATAACATGTTTCGTCTTTCGCTGCGAAAACTAGCACGTTAGAGCGGTTTGCCACGAAAATTAGCATGTTCGCGTTTACCCCGCGTTCGCAATTCCCGCACCCTCCCTTACTTAAATTATGTAGATTAAAATTTTCATATGTGTTGTCTTTTGGAGATTAGATGGAATTATTATTTATTAAACAATATTTTCAACAGTTGAATTCTTTTAAACTGCCCACGCGCTGAAAAGCGATAGTTTCTGCCGTCTGCAGTATAATCCAAAACGAGCTATTCTTCGTGGCCAAACCGGATAATATGTTAGTTTTCGCCATAAATTCCCAAACGTGCTATTATTCGTGGCGAAACAGTATAACGTGCTAGTTTTCGTCGCAACAGTACGAAATGTGCTATTCTTCGTGGCGAGGCAGTCAAATGTGTTAGTCTTCGCGGCAGGAGACAAAACGTGCTAATATTCGTCAGAAACGATGGAACGTGCTTCTTTTCGTGGCAAACCAAAACGTGCTACTTTTCGTAAGAAAATTGAAACGTGCTACTTTTCGTAACGCACGTCGACATGATTTTAACAATTTCTACATACATGGTATATAGGATATCTATCGCAACGTGTATAAATTGTGCAGGAAAACGTTTGCATAAATTGATTGTAGACGGTACGTAGAAAAAATAAATTTCAAACGTCACCTCCAAACATAGGAGATACGTAAATTAGTAGGAATCTGACGTTCGTACTTCCCCGGGTCTTATAAATAGTTATATACCTATATTTGATATTAATAATAGATTTGTTACAGTATAAAATATGAGAAACTTTGTACGCTTTAACAATTATGCATTGAGACAGCGGTAGCACCGAAAACTTTACAAGTTGAATAATGCCAGGCCGACATATCGCTACTGGAATGGAGCGAGAGTTCGCTTAATTTCTTAAAAAATCGCCTTTTGTACCCCCAGTTTTTGAAACTAATTCTATATCGGTAATTCTCATGGACTTGGGGGAAGCCGCGTATTTACACATATCATAAATGGTTAATGCCGCGATACTCACGGCCGTTAAAGCTTCCATTTCAACTCCGGTTTTACCGGTACACCTGACTTCTCCAGTGATCTCTATTCGATGAGACTCTGGCTCTAGGCGTAGCTGTACGTTCACGTAAGATAACGAAAGTGGATGACACAACGGTATCAAATCGCAAGTACGTTTCGCTGCCATGATACCTGCTAATTGCGCTACGGAGAACACATCTCCCTTCTTCACGTTGTTCTCGGCTATTAATTTACTTATAATCGAATCGACCTGCACGATTCCTCTGGCTGTCGCGACGCGTTTAGTTTCGCTTTTCGAGCCGACATCTACCATGCTCGCTTTGCCGCTCTTATCCACGTGCGACAACGAGGAGAATCTTCTAATGCTCGCATAATTCTTAAACCGTGGAGTCGCGCGCGTTACGTACGTATTTCGCGCGCTCTTTCGCCAATCTTTATCACCTCCGGCAAGTATTCGTTTCTTTCCAGCTGCAAGCACAAGTAATAAAATTTAGATTATTGAAACGAAACTGTTCGTTAGTGGCACAAAGTAGATCGAGCGATAACGTTTCTACGCAATTTCGAGCAAGCAATACTTTACACATTACGTTAACCACCGATCAGTATCATTGGCCTGTTTTCCAACTGGGATAGATTGAACATTCCTGAAACATACGCATTATCAGGAACATATAAACGTTATCGCTTCAAGGGGATGTGATCGTGTGCGTGTGCATGTAGTTCACTGCTTTTAGATGAAAGATAATCTTCTACGATACGTACTTACGCATCGGAGATAAAACATACCTGCATGCTGTTTCTTTTTACGTCGCACCGCGATGCCGATTATTTCTCTCAAATCATCGTCGGATGCTCCATCGCGCAAAGCATCTCGAAGAGATACTTCTCCTTTGCCCTCGAACAAGCAGACCTTCAAATTTCCATCTGCCGTTATTCTCAACCGATTACACGAGCTACAAAAGTGCTGACTCATCGACGTAATAAATCCGATTTGCCCCGCAAATCCAGGGACACGATATGCCTATTACAAAGGAATAGCATTTTCTTAGTGACACGCGAGCAAACAAAAGTTACGTTCGTTATATAAGTATAGTCTCAATTACTACGCACTTTCGACGTATCGTTGTACTCGTTCGAAAAGCGTTGCAGGTCAGGATATACCTCTCTAATCATTTTTTTCATCGCGTCGAAAGAAATCATTTTATTCTCCTTCCACTCGTTCCCTTGGAAAGGCATATATTCGATGAAGCGTACGTCGACTGGACGATCTTTCGTTAAGCCGACAAAATCGCTTAACTCGTCCTCGTTAAAACCTTTCATTACCACACAGTTCACCTGTAAGATGGACAGCGCGTCGTTCGTTTAGTCCTACGAATTTCACTATCGAACATCCGTTTCGCATTTTCTCACCTTTACGGGATTATATCCTAGTTGAACGGCTAGATCTATCGCACCCATCACTCTTGGCCAACCTTTCCTACGAGTGAACCGCTCGAAACGATCCTCTCTTAATGTATCCAACGAAATGTTTATCGCGTCCAATCCTGCCCGTTGGAGAGCCGGCAATTGACGGATTAACGTTAGACCGTTGGTGGTAATCGCAACTTGCCTCAAACCAGGCAGCTGCTTCAGACCAGCTGTGGTAACAAATTTTTATTCTACTAAGATGCATTCTTTGCTGGAGATAAAAGTATTTACCGATAATATCGACGATATCCTTTCGTACGGTCGGTTCGCCGCCCGTTAAACGTATTTTATGTACACCCTCTTTCACAAATAATTCGGCTATTTTCATTATTTCATCCGTTCTTAAAATACCATCGCTTTTCGTCAACTTAACTCCTTCCGATGGCATACAGTACAAACCTAAAAGACAGAGCATTTAAGAAATCTTACCTACTTAACATTGTAAAACATCCTTGGCGATTGCTTACATCGAAGATTGCAACGTTCGGTGACGGAAATGCGTAAATAAGTATGACGCCGTCCGAAAGAATCTGTGAGCACGTCATTGCTACCGCTTTCATTTAGTAACTCCCTAAACTTTTGCACCTGCAATAATAATACGTGCGTGGCGTGTTTATGTTTCGGAAATGTTGCTTTTTCAAGCCAATATGCAGGAAATACGAAAGAACACTTACTCGGGATGACGTATTCGGTGCAACGGATGTTTCCGTAGACGAATACACAGCGCCAACGACTGATTTAATATTAATCTTGCGAAACATTTAAGGAAGATTCGTGGTACATGTAACCTCTACGTTTGACAGGAGATTTTTTAGTTTCCTGTAGAAAAAGTGATAAAAAGCGTTATATAATAGATGTTTTCTCAAGATGGAGATCGCCTCCTTAGACTTACCTATCCAGAACATTCGTTATTACTGCGCTACGCGATGCGGTTACCTATTTATCCGCGAAACAATGAAAACCATCATCGTTCCTTCGCATCCACTTGACGCAACTTGACGTCCCTGAGCTTGTCAGGCTTGTCGAAACCTATTATCACGATAACTCCTATCAATTTTGCGAGTGCTTCTTCCTGGCCAATCACTGGACCACTGGACACTCCATAGTCAGTCCGTACTGATTACAGCGATTACCTCCGAAGACCGAAGTAGTCACTGTTATCTCGAAGTCATCTCTTTATTTTGACAATGACAGCTTTCCTCTCTCAACATTTCCATTCGTTTCCTATCTTCAGCGTTCTTTCCCGCCGCTACTTGCCGCTACCGCGACCAGTGTTCACGGGAAATTCCCTGCGTAGTAGGATCCACTGTTCACGGGAAATTCCCTGCGTAGTAGGATCCACTGTTCACGGGAAATTCCCTGCGTAGTAGGATCCACTGTTCACGGGAAATTCCCTGCGTAGTAGGATACTCTCGTCGCAGGGAGGGAGAACGCATGCGCGCGATGACGCGGTGACAGTTAAACCAATCAACGCCAAGACGAGACATGCCGTTTCGTTTCCCATCGTTTCCCATCTTGGCGTTGATTGGTTTAACTGTCACCGCATCATCGCGCGCATGCGTTCTCCCTCCCTGCGACGAGAGTATCCTACTACGCCGGGAATTTCCCGTGAACACTGACCGCGACATCGTTCAACATCGTCTGCGCGTTGCTTTTATAAATTAAAGGGTCTAGCAGGGTAAGCATGGGCAAACGGCCCTCATGCCGATTCTTGGAGTTGTTATTTTTTAAACAATGCTCCTTGCATGAAACACCATTATGTAAAGTTTTAGATCGCTACCCCCCCCCCCCCGTTTAAGGGTAATACGGGGGTAAACGCCCCTAACGTTATTATTTTTTTTCTCGGTTACTACTTAAGATATTTGAATGAAAAAAAAACGAAAAAATAGCTACATCCTAACTGTACTTCATATATTTTTCTCTAAATTATAAATCAATTATTAAGGGTAGAAAAAAAAATTAATTTTTTGGGGGTGGTGTTGGAAACAACCCTTTGAGTGACCACCTCCTAAAAAAATCCAGAATAATGCTTTGCTATCGAGCTATTATATAAAAAAAACCCGAAGTTGGTCGAGATGGTAGAACATAGTTAAATAATTAAAAGCAGATCATTATATGATAAATATGTGGGGTTTTGTGACGAGAAAGAGTATTTGTCGCGAGCCTGAGTACGTGTTATTTAAATGCGAATGGACGAAACGATTGAGGTTCGTTTGGGTGATCGAAGTGTGAATGAAGAGTGTTTGGGATTTATTGTTTATGTATAGTGTCGGGCAAAGAACGAGTCGCGAAGCGTGTCGTGAGAGTAATCAGTGGGAGTTCGAAAATCATAGGTAATAACGAGAATGATATCATTATTGATTATTATTTATTAATCCTCGTCGCTATTTACGTCAATAACTGCCGTTGTGTCAGTTCCATCAAATATATTTGTTAAAATTTCGGACGGTTGAACTATTTTGGATTTAAAACGCCCGTGTGATAAATAATAAATAATCGCAGCGACATGCGAACAGCAACCCACTGTCCTGTTGCCATTCGCACCAATTCGCACAATCGCACGTATATCGTTGTATTGCCGTGTAGCTGGTAGAATTTGGTATATATTCGATATAACATTTGTAAGCAGGGGCGTCCGTAGACTTTTTCCAGGGGGGGGCAACTTTGAGGTGTCGGTAAAGAACTTTGGGGTGTCGATAAAGAAGAATATGTAATGAAAAAACAAAATTAAACTCTTTATTATGATAAACTTTATGGCTGGCATGTGAAAATATAAAGATTCGTTTTCGAGTGTATATACTTAGGTCTATGTGACGTAATGTCGATCACTTTGTAAAAATAAGCGATTTTTACTCAAAAGCCAGGGGGGGGGGGCAACTGCCCCCTTTTGCCCCCCCCCCATCCGGACGGCCCTGTTTGTAAGTTTTGCGATTGATATGTCGCGAGCGGACCTTCATCCTTATAATGTTAGTGGTTTCCTTTAAGTACTCCACGGTCAAATAATTTTTGTTATTCATGAGTTCAGCAACATTCTGAAAATGGCAACAGGACAGTGGGTTGCTGTTCGCATGTCGCTGAGATTATTTATTATTTATCACACGGGCGTTTTAAATCCAAAATAGTTAAACCGTCCGAAATATTAACAAATATATTTGATGGAACTGACACAACGGCAGTTATTGACGTAAATAGCAACGAGGATTAATAAATAATAATCAATAATGATATCAACCTTTCTCGTTATTACCTATGATTTTCGAACTCCCACTGATTACTCTCACGACACGCTTCGCGACTCGCTTCTTTGCGCGACACTATACATAAACAATAAATCCCAAACACTCTTCATTCACACTTCGATCACCCAAACGAACCTCAATCTCATTTAAATAACACGTACTCAGGCTCGCGACAAATACTCTTTCTAGTCACAAAACCCCACATATTTATCATATAATGATCTTCTTTTAATTATTTAACTATGTTCCACCATCTCGACCAACTTCGGGTTTTTTTTATATAATAGCTCGATAGCAAAGCATTATTCTGGATTTTTTTTGGAGGTGGTCACTCAAAGGGTTGTTTCCAAAAATCACCCTCAAAAAATTAATTATTTTTTTTCTACCCTTAATAATTGATTTATAATTTAGAGAAAAATATATGAAGTACAGTTAGTATGTAGCTATTTTTTCGTCTTTTTTCATTCAAATATCTTAAATAGTAACCGAGAAAAAAAATAATAACGTTAGGGGCGTTTACCCCTGTATTACCCTTAAACGGGGGGGTAGTGATCTAAAACTTTACATAATGGTGTTTCATGCAAGGAGCATTGTTTAAAAAATAACAACTCCAAGAATCGGCATGAGGGCCGTTTGCCCATGCTTACCCTGCTAGACCCTTTGCCCCCGCGAAATTTACAACTCGTGGTGCAACCCCGTCTTGCCATCTAATGACACACTGATTAACTAACAACAAGCTGCCCCTATTGGTAAATTGGAATGTGGGGTATGCAACCCCGTGTCGGCATCTAGTGACGACACTAGTGAACAAAGCTGCCGCCTGGCTTACGGAAACCAGAAATGAGCAGAATACAAAACTGATACAAAACATAAGAGAAAGAACAGGCTGTTTTGCCGTTCGGCTCATTTTGCCACATTTTGCCACATTTTGGTTGCATATTGCATACAGCTGCGTATCTTCAGGGTTCAGTTGGGCTCAGTTTGGTTCAGTTTGCGTTATACAAGGTTATGGAATTGATAATACGTTGATGTAACGTTAACATGCATTCCTTGCACGTTACCTGCGCAATATAATAGACAGTACCTTATTATTTATATACGGCTATACGTTAGCAACAGAAATTTAAGGAAACATGTCTTTATTTCCGGCCTATTCCGTTGAGAAAGCTAAATCCTCGACTGCGGGAGATGAACCCACCACTTGGCTATCCAATTCCAGTTGCCTGGAACGAATTTCGTCTAATAAACTTGCTCGTCGCTCTTCGGAATCGTCGGATGAAATTGTATGTGAAATTCCTTACCCGAGTAAACAGGTATCGCGCGATACTCCTTCGTTGAGCGGAGAGAGACCCGTACCGGAGGAAAGGAAAAGATCCAGACATACGAGAAGGCGGGAAAAGGAGAAAAGAAAGTATGCACGCAAAACGCTGGCGAAACCAGAATACAAACAAGAAGTGGAAAATGTGTATTTCGAAGACAAATTTAGAGACAAGGGAAACGCCACTGTGAATACGCTCTGTTCCAGAGTAAGACCGCATTACGACGTCAAAACGCATTCCCTTGGTTTTGCTTTGTACAAGCAACCGAAGAGAGGCGCCTGCGAAAGGTATTACGTAAGAAATATCGATTCCATAGATAGCAAAAAGAAAAGAGACAATGTTATTACGAGAGAAACTGCTACCAATTCGGCTAAGGAAGATGAAGAGACCCCTTCGTGGAGCACTAATTTTGAACAACTACAGAGAAACAAGATTAGGGAACATAACCAGAAATTAACCGACGATCCAAATAACATTAAATTATGGGTGGAATATATAGAGTTTCAGGTGAGTCGTGCTTCCTAAGCGTTTGTAGGCGCCTGGGCGCTCGGAGAAGACGGCCTATGGTGCGGAGTGGCCCATAGGTGGCGTCGGTTAGATAGGAGTTTGGAACTAGAGAGACCGCGGAGAAGTCGGCGTAGCGGTGTGGCTAACGCTGCTGATCAGCACGCGGGCGGCCCGGGTTCGATTCCCGGCGCCGGTGGCTCTCTTTTTCCGGCTCCTACAGTTCAGAAGTGGGATCGACAGCGTTGTGCGGTGAGGTCACACTTGGTGTTGTCAAGATTCGAGATGGTTGGAATCCTCAATCTTTGACGTAGGGCACAAGTGACTCTCCTGCAATTGTGGGGTGCCTCCTCGTGCTTGACGTGTCCGGTTCCATTGGAATTTTGAGGAACGCGGCCGAGGACGGCCGCAATTGTCAGGATGGCCGAGCTGTAGGCGCTGGGCGCTCGGAGAAGACGGCCTATGGTGCGGAGTGGACCATAGGTGGCGTCGGTTAGATAGGAGTTTGGAACTAGAGAGACCGCGGAGAGTCGGCGTAGCGGTGTGGCTAAAGGTCGAGATTCCTAGCCGCGATCGGCGGCTGCGGCCGGCGGCGGTCCCACTAGCGCAACGGAGACACAGATGCATACTTCTCCATTGCACTAGTGGGACCGCCGCCGGCCGCGGCTAGGAAACTCGACCTTAACGCTGCTGATCAGCACGCGGGCGGCCCGGGTTCGATTCCCGGCGCCGGTGGCTCTCTTTTTCCGGCTCCTATACGTTGTTAATATTTCTTACGCAAGGTACATCTTACTTACAGGATACATTGGAGTACTTTCAACGATATAGAACCACGAAAGACGTGCATCGAGCAACAACATTAAAAAAATTATCTATAGTCGAGAAAGCTATGGAGAAAAATTCAGATTCTATGGAGTTGTTAAGATTAAAATTGTCTTTAATGGGCGAACTGTTGCCTGCCGATGAATTTTCGAAACAGCTTGAAACGTTAGTTAACAAGGACTCTGGGAACACTATTTTATGGCAAGAGTTTATCATGACCGTACAAGCCTCGGTAGCAATGTGTACGGTACCAAAAGTTTTAGATATGTATTCCAAATGCTTTTGTATTTTAAAACACAAAGCCAGGACAAACCCGCGTATGTACGACGAACGATTATTAGGTATGTAAGGAATTTGTAAATTGTCGTCGACTCTCCATTGAACCAATTTACATGATAATATTTAGCTTAACGACGTAGAGATGCTGTACTGGTGTCTAACGTTTCTGAGGCATACCGGACTTTGGGAACAAATGTGGGAAACGATACGTTTGAATCTCACTCTGAACCTTAGTTTAAGCAAGGAAAGCCTATCTTTTCAACGAACGATAGACGAGAAGAAACTAAGTAAATAGCGCAGTAATTAGTAGCAGATAAACAGCAACATTACTAACGGCAATATTAATACTAATATTAATGTTAATATTCATTTAAAGTTGGAATGGAAGAAGTAATACTAATGTCAAGATTACCGCTCAATCAATTGTGGCAGAGAACAGAGTCGTTGAGAGAAAATTGTCATTGGATCAGCGTCAGCAGAGACGAGTTAGAATTAGTTGGTGATTCTCGAAGATTCGTCCTACCGGATGATGTTGCGGATTTTGTGCATCCGATACTTTCGCGAAATTTGAATTTCCGAATGGCAATTCATGCGTTACTTTTACTGAAAATACCACTTCTGCCTACTCGAGACCACACGTTACAAGTAATACAACAAGACACGCGAGATTTTAACAAATTATTCAGTCTTCCAATTAGATAATAAGTATATCCTATTTCATGCCCTGTATATTTCCAGGTGTTATCCTTAAAAGAATTTCAATGGGGAGTAGACACTTCGGAAGTGTTGCTTCCTTTCGCTTATCCGGCAGCGGGCGAAATGACTAGTCATACCGAAAGGAAGGAGTTATTGACCGGTATAATCGAAGGACGTTTGACGTCAGGTCCTCAATATCTCACGTTTCATCCTGCACAGGAGTCGTACTTGGATTTCATACGCGAAATATTTTTCACAATCGCCGAAAATTTGCCTCCTCTGCAACGTACTAGTATATACATCTGGTGGTTAAGATTTGAAAGAATGCTTATTTTTCTTCACAAAGACGACCCTTTGAAATACGACACTAAGTATGATTATCTCTTATTTCGCTGTTCGTAATTCGTAACTTTGGCTGATCGTAGTATTGCCTACTTCTTGCAGGGGAAAGAAACTAAAGACAATGTTAAAGGAATTCTTGAAAAAAGAGGAAAACAGGAATAACTTGCACTTCTATAAAGAATATGCATTAATAGAGAAGGAAATGGGAAAATTCGATAATTGCGTGAATATTTTGGAAACGGCAATTCAATCCCAAGGTGCCTGCCCCTCCGTAATTGCTAATTTAGAGGAAAGAGCAGCACTTCTCAGCTTATATCGAACGTTTATCGAGACATTACTTAATACTGATACGTACCAAGAAACGAATAAACTACGGATATTGAATGTTCTTGAACAAATGGTACCTAAGGTAGATGAAAATCAACTGCTATTCGTCGAAGAATATTTGGAAAATTGCGTAAAAGGCTTCTTACAAGAAGTTGCTGCGGAAGATGATAAGGATACGTATTTACTACCCAATTTGAAGTGCGATACGATTGCATGCTACGCGTATCTCTTGTATATACGAGATTCCGATATTTACAAAGTAATGAACATGTTTGTAAATTGTCTGAATCATTACAAAGAGTGTCATCATATACAGGTATTGCATTCTATTTGCCAGGTTTAAGCTCTCGATTAGACTTTTAATGCCCTATTTATACTACATCTATTCCAGGAAATATTATATGAAAGTGAAATCGCACTTTTACAACTACATTGCAAACAGACCCAGGAGACAAGTATTTTGAAGAGTGCGTTGGACGATATGTTAAATTTATATCCAAATAACTTCTTTGCTCTTTCGGTATTCGCTTGCATCGAGGTAAAGATAATAAGAACGTCCAGCGGAATAATCTCCAGGCTATAACGTAGAAGATTTTAATTCTAATATTTATTTAACAGAGCGAGGTACCAATATGGAAATTTAATAGTCAAAAGACAAATCTTGATTTGTGGAAAGCGGTTGCTATGTGTCTGGCGAGCCGTAAACGTATCCATTTGTTAAGGCAGCTCAACGATTCTGTCAGCACGAATGCAGCGATAAATAAATTGCTGCATTTCCATCAAACACTCGCGAGGTATATATCCGATCGATTTCTCTCGATGCTTTGCATTAGGCGTAAGAGCTATTCCACGTCAAAACGGATAGGTGAAACATTTAGTTTCACCGATTCTCTTCAAAATTACAGCATTTGTCGATAACCTTGCAAAAACAAAGAATACTGAATTTTAAAGGCCTATGTCAAATAGTTTTCGAAATATTTAATGTTAAAGTTTTAAAAATTGAAACACAATCGGCTGACGCGTCATCAGTTAAACTGTAATATCTCGGTCATTTTTTAAGATAATGCCTCCGTCTTGGGCTCGTTTTAAAGCTGAAGCAATGCTTTCTCAACCCGTATATAGAATATTTTGTTTATTGTTAATAAACTTAACAGTAATCGATGTCAAAGTTTCAAATCGCGATTTGACGTCGTTCCCACCCACGATCTGGCTTGAAAAAAATACCATTCGATTCGTTGAGCCTTCAGCTAATAAATGCGTTTTTCAAAAAAGTGGAGAGATTTCGGGAACAGTCAACAAAAAAATAAAACTTACGACAGTGCACACCGCTTGGAACTGCACGGATCCCCGTGGTCAGTCCGCACGCACGCGTTTTCAAAACAATCGCCTAGCGTAGTGAAGTATTTATGTACGATGCAATAAAACAAACTTTTCGTTCAGTGTTTTCAGTATTCTCGAGAAAAATAATAGGAATATCTGCTCAGTATTGCTAATCTTTTATATGGTGAGCAGATATTCCTATTATTTTTCTCGAGAATACTGAAAACACTGAACGAAAAGTTTGTTTTATTGCATCGTACATAAATACTTCACTACGCTAGGCGATTGTTTTGAAAACGCGTGCGTGCGGACTGACCACGGGGATCCGTGCAGTTCCAAGCGGTGTGCACTGTCGTAAGTTTTATTTTTTTGTTGACTGTTCCCGAAATCTCGCCACTTTTTTGAAAAACGCATTTATTAGCTGAAGGCTCAACGAATCGAATGGTATTTTTTTCAAGCCGGATCGTGGGTGGGAACGACGGCAAATCGCGATTTGAAACTTTGACATCGATTACTGTTAAGTTTATTAACAATAAACAAAATATTCTATATACGGGTTGAGAAAGCATTGCTTCAGCTTTAAAACGAGCCCAAGACGGAGGCATTATCTTAAAAAATGACCGAGATATTACAGTTTAACTGATGACGCGTCAGCCGATTATGTTTCAATTTTTAAAACTTTAACATTAAATATTTCGAAAACTATTTGACATAGGCCTTTAAAATTCAGTATGCTTTGTTTTTGCAAGGTTGTCGACAAATGCTGTAATTTTGAAGAGAATCGGTGAAACTAAATGTTTCACCTATCCGTTTTGACGTGGAATAGCTCGTAAGCGTAAAGCTATTTCTCATCTTACAGGACACCTACAACTAGGAGTTGTCCATTACTGTGGAGATTGTACATGCTCCTTCTCAGAGAATATAATTTGTGCGAAAAGAAAGGCGAAGAAGTGTATCACGAGAGTGTTACGCAGTGTCCTTGGGCCAGAAGCATCTATATCGATGCAGCCGAGGTTGCTCCTCAACTTCTTACACAAGTTCAAGATGTAATACGTGAAAAAGAATTGAGAATGCATGTTACGCCCGAAGAATTGAACATCTTGCGCGGTTAATTTCGATTACGATGTAAACGGTACCTACCTACTATGTAAATAACAAGTATTTATATTTTATATTCCTTTATCGCGTTATGTATTTTAATTATTAAGTACTAAATCAGGTTCTTTTGTGTATAGACAAGCTATTATCGTTGCTACTTGTAATTTTGTTCATCAAGAAGAAATAAATCCATTTATAATAACGCCGGCGAGTAAACTGCAATGTTCTCTGTTAAACAGGCTACCGAAACAGGTGACACGTTTAACTTCACCTGTGCAACATAAGATTGCGGTTAGAAATAATTAATTGGCGAATATACGAGTGGCAAGTAGATCTCAATCTTTCTATACGCATAATTCCAGTATCGGTGTAGCGGATGTTTAATATAGTATAACACAATGATTGATCGCTGATTTTCTTGCGATACGTCAATCTTAATTCAAAATTATAGGTTAAGTGGATCGAAGTAATTCGTAATACATTATTCGAAACAATTCGAAGTCATGGTACTAACACGAATTCACGTGTGAAAATTTTACTAACACACGAATCTCAGTCTGTACTTTTACTTAGAGTCTCTTTCATTTCCCCAGAATTGAGTCTCGAATCTTGAATCTTCTTTATCTAAGTAAATCTAAGTATAACGAGTGAGGTGCTGTCGTACAAAAGGGATATAAAAATTTTCAGTTGTAAATTCTAAATTTACTACCTCGATATGGATCTGAAAGCTGTTGTTGTCTCCGGGGAAGCACCAGAATCCGATGATGACGGCGCCAACATCGTCAGCGTACGTTGCTTCCATATTTTCTCGTAACGTTCGATTAACTTTTACTTTAAAAGAAGAACCTCGCAAAGAAAGTTCTTACGCTTTACGCAGGCTACAGGATTCCCATCTCTGCGAACTCCTAACTACTGTGGTACTATCATTTCCGGCGAGGCTCCTGAATCTGACGATGGTAAAGCTCTCTGTGCGATCTTACTCGTTACGACGATATAGTAGATGTTTTAAGCTACGTTCCTTCGTAATTTACTTTGATCTTCGTCAGATGGGACAAGCTTGAGCAGCGTCAGCGGAGCGGTCGACGCTATGGTCTGCATGCCTTACGCAGACATCAAAATACCAAAATCAAAGAAAAGTTCTATACGATATAACAGTTTGCTACATAAAAAATTACGTAAGTTTCAGCTTTCGCTTCGGGAAGAATAAAACAGTTTGCTTTTCGGTAACATTGTTTTTATTAACGCTATAATAGTACAATATGCATATCTATTACTAAAGTATTACCTAATAATTTTGACACAGAAAAATCGGTAACAACATAATTGTCCGAGTAATATTAATTTCTATCAGACCGAGACTCGTTTCGTTTCACCTAAAATTTCAATTATTTAAAAGCATTCTGTATTTCGAGTATTTTATAGGTATTATATAAACGATATCATCTAGCACATAAGTTGTTTAAGAAATGGTACGTAACATTTGAATTGACACATCTCATAATGGAATAGACGAATGCAATGAAACTTTGGATAAAGATCTTATGCAAATGACCGAAGGAACGATCGGCGCCGCTGTTCAAGAATTATCGGGTGTCAATCGACAATTGCTCAGAAGCGAATTTATTCTCCAAGAGGCTGTCTGTCAATTGCGTAGCGCCTGCAATCGAACAAAGGAAGCTTCGAATGCTTTGCATCAGATCGTAGATGCTAATTTTCTACATTCCATTAAAACCTAATTTCCGTAAATATACAAGATAGTTATTAGAATATGTGTAATGGACGTAAGACGATGATAATGAATAATAAAAAAAAATAATAAGAATACTGTCTTAATGTCAATACGATAGATATCAGTACGGGTCTAAAAGACTGTATTTATAAAAATAAAAAAAAAGGGGGAAGGAAGGAAAGAAAGAAGAAATGGAGTTTTTAAAGGATTCGGCGGATAGGATATTATTGAGCATTAGTTCCTCTCTTTAATTGGCAGTTCTATTAAATGTATCAACTGTTTCCTAGCACATCGTAAAATTCAAATAAAATATTCCTTTCGGTGCACGAGAGAAAAAGGATCATTAAAAATTACATACAGAAATTCGATTACTGACGCATTATCAAATACGTTCATGGTGATCGTTGCATTTTAAATATCCAAACGATGGTAAATGTAAACGTTACTTTGTTGTATACAGATGTTAAAGTATATATCAAAGAATGTCACGATATTCTGTTTTTAGTGTTTCTGCAAAGAATAAACATAAGCGTGAAATTTGCTGCTTCGAACTTTTTCCCTTGGTAATCATCGTTACATAGATTTTAAACGTTGGATCAATATTTTCGGTTTTTTTTTTTTTTAGAATATTAAGGAGTTAGCGTCTCCCCGTAATTAATATGTAAAGAAAGATTTAACGACGTAAACCTTATTTTGCGTATGCATAATCTTTTCAGAAACACCTGCGCATTTCCTTCTTTTTCTGCAGTTTTTTTTTCTTATCAAATGCATAACTTTGGTATCAAAGGGCTGATATTGTTTTCTCCTATTACAATGCTAAATTTAGTGTATAATGAATTGGTGATTGTAATGGGGATGCACTCTTTCTCTATAAATTCAGTCTTAAACATTTCTTCGATCTTCGTTGAACTAAAGCTTGGTATAATTATAATATATATATCTACGTAGAAAAGTTGATAAACCAAACGTGTCGTCCTTCTGCTAATATTGATATGACAACATCGTGACGGAATGTTTTCTTTGACATGATAGTTTCTATATAAATTTTCTTTACGTAATACACTCAGATTATTTAGTGGCTAAATTGCACGTATTACAACTATGCGTGTGTATTTAAGACTGTTGATTTTGCAGTAAAGCAATCCCTTATGCCACGTTCTAGAAAATCGATATCGACGCTAAAGCGTATCTGTGCGCCGGTGATTCGCGCGAAACACAGGAGGACTAGAAAATAAGTTGCTATCAACGAAAGGTACAACTACGTATTATCGTCGTAGTATTAACTTATAATACGGACAAGCATTAACTTTCAACGTATGCGCGTCTTTTTCGGCTAATAAATTTAAACATTCACGTATTCGGTAGATACTTGCAAATACTTGAGAAACAACGTTTGTCCATCCATTGAAATTGGGAACGCGTCGATTCCCCGTACACGTTTCTTCGCCGTTGCAATTCGCCATCCTTCGAAATTCTATGCGGTAGAATTTCAAGGTTCTTATCGTTCGAGGTGATGGAGACGTTCGGTTGTCATGAATAGTATGATGGTAAGAAGATGGGCTCAATTCCAGAAAAGGATTAAAGTTTGTTGTAGCTGGCGACCTTTATAAAATATGCGACGTCGCACTCGATACATATTAGCCAATGTGAGGGCGCCCACCCCCCACATGGCCTACGCTCGCTCCATCTCTCCGCCGCTCGCATACATCTGAAGGAGAGCCATCGACTCCTGCGCTTGTCGTTTCTCAGCCAGGAATCTACCTGAGGCCTCTTTCAATTGCTCCAAGAAGATTCTAAGATAATTAAGTAATTAAATACCCGACAATCTGTACCTCCTGCGATTACAAATTTAGTTACATACACTAAGGGCCAGAATCGGCTTCCCTTCGGAAATTTGGCAACGTTGCATGTCGGGTCCCCCTATGTCGAAGAACCACTGAGTTATGCCTAGCGACAATGGTGACAATTTCACAAGTTATTATTTAGTTTGCCAAAATGGATTTTGCTCGATAAAGCATTACACGTAAGAGGATGATGGGCTCGATTCCTCATCTATTTGGCAAAGAAGTAGCATGTATCGTAGGTAGAAAGTTTTTAGACTGCCAGGCCGAAGTCTAGGTAAACGCACGAAATCCCTATATCGGTGTTCCAGCAAGGGAAGAGCGAGGGAAGGCGTTTCGGCCGCCGCGACCCCCGGGTAGCCGCGGGCCGCATAAGACCCTCTCACTTGCACATAAAGCTCTGTCCTTGTTTAGCACCATCCCTGTCTACCGCATGCTCTCCGTCATTCCCGTGCAGCGAATTGGCGCGAAGAGGCTAGTTATTTCTTACGAAGGAGCAATATCGATGGTCCTCGCTTTCCACCTACGATACATGCTACTTCTTTGCCAAATAGATGAGGAATCGAGCCCATCATCCTCTTACGTGTAATGCTTTATCGAGCAAATTCCATTTTGGCAAACTAAATAATAACTTGTGAAATTGTCACCATTGGCTGCGTTCAGCGGAACAAACCGCTACGTAGCCGCTCACTGATTTTTCGCTGAACGCTACCGCCAGGTTGCTGAGCGCTCAACGCGTTCAGCGAGCGGTCGCCATTTTTTTGAGCGTAGATAAACTCCGCTACTTTTACGGAACGTGTTGAGCCGCTACAAATATCACTACCCTGCAAAGCGTCGTTCGGCGGAACCAGAACCGATCACCGTTGAGCTCAGTGAGCGGCTACTGAGCAGCTACGTAGCGGTTTGTTCCGCTGAACGCAGCCATTGTTACTAGGCGTAACTCGGTGGTTCTTCGACATAGGGGGACCCGACACGCAACGTTGCCAAATTTCCGACGGGAAGCCGATTCTGGCCCTTAGTGTACAAGCGCTCTGCATACCTATCAGGCACTATATCAGCTAAGCTGTCTGGGTCCATATCGCTGAGCAATTCTAAATCATTTCCACCTAGTAACGATATATGCGACGGATCTCCGTGCAGCGACGAGACTAACGGTTCTATCGGTGGCCGACGTCTTCTGACTTCGTCTCCCCTCGATCCGCTTCCTATGTTATCCACGTCGTCTACGACGATGTAACGAGAAGCGGCTTTACTACTTCCTGCCGCCACCCACTTCTGATCTCCGTGTAAAACCATTAAACTAGCGTTCCTTTCCAAGGTCGCGAAATATTCCTCGTCGTCTACTTCGGTGCCTATAGCAGAAATAGCGAATCCTCTCGAGTGTACGTTCAGTTATTTGTGCGTTAGCTGCAGGAACGTTGCCTTACCGTCTTGTTCCAAAACAATTACGAGCTTCGCGTCCGAAGGCAAAGATAAGCGATTTCTTGCAATGCTGGTTAATTCTTTCAGTGACGAAGCAGTGATTCCCTTTCGTTTTTCCCTGGCGTGATCGACAATTTTATACGGATTACCCAATCCTTGCGATATTCCTGTTGTTTCTGACATATTGCTTGAAAGTGCCAAACAGAGAAGAACAAGATGAAAACTGCTCGCCGAGAGGTCTATGCCCCTCTAGTCGGATCGGAGGTGTTAAATTTACGTCGTTAGGGTTACGGTTTCTTGAGACGAGTCGACCGCTACCGAGGCCAGATTATCGTCGCGCATTGGTTTATCAATGCTACTGTTTTATCTTTAAATTAAATGGCAAACCCAAGATTCGCGTTTACGTGAATTAACAACTAAATATACTATCGCGACTAACTCGACGCTAAACACTGTCGATCTTTCTTAAATTTTCGTTAGAAAAGCTTCTGCAGCGATTGTTAGAACACTAAATAGGTACGCGGCGATGATTCGGATATAAAATAGTACGGTTGAGCCGTGATTAAGGAAAGGCAGTGTTTTGGATTGCATTAGGTTTTTGGTTCTTACGAGGATTCTGCTACGATTATTAACAATTAATGTGGAAGAATAACAAAAGACTCGGAAACCTTAAAAGACGAGTTACGCGTCAAGTGACTGAACTGACCGTATGTCAACTCAACACTGGGTCAATGGTGCAACTACCCCTCCTATTTGTGTTCTCTGTAGACTACCGTGCAGTGTGGTGTGCACTGTGTATGCCACGGCCGACTGCCGAGAGACACCCTCCATGCTATTCCCACCCAACATGGTGGCATCCACACCACACAGCACGGAAATCAATAACCCACCCGACTCTAATATTCATTTTTCTTTTTTCCACCAGCCGAATTGTTTGTGTACCAAATGCCAATGTCCTTAACGGAAATTTCGATGTAACGGACTCGATAAATTCGAGGAAAAGTTAGTTCATTCCCGTCAATTTGCCGTTTTCTCGCTTGTACTGTATTCGGGGACACCAAGTATCCCCCTGATCTTTTTCATAGAATAACGAACTAGGGTAGATGTCCCGATTAACGTGCCCTGACGCCGACTTGCTCACGAAGGAATTAATAACTGACTTCTCTCACTATAATTTTGCTTGGTGAAAATTTATATTGGTATTTTGAACCTTTCTCTTTATTAAGGCATTTTTTTCGGGTTGAAAATGTTAATTTTTCATATTTTGTTAATTGAAATAAAAATACATGTTTTTGTCCCAGTAACCGTGCCCTGAAAAAATGCGTTGTCCCAATTCCCGTGCCCGTTTTTGAATAGCGTTCCCGCGGTTAGGTTATGTCTTTCAACTTTCAACTGTTCAATACATTTTTTTGTTCTACGAGAGGTGTTTTTATGTAATTTTAATATGACCTCTTCATTGCAAAAGCAAAATATGCAAATATAAATTTTTGTTCACCCGTTCTGAGAAACGAAAGTAAGGTTAGGTTTAGCAGTTACAGAGAGAGCCAGTGGGCACCGCGGGGCACGGTAAATAGGGACAAGCGTTAAATACCTGTCCCAATTACCGTATTCACTTTAAAAATACGAAAACGTTTCAAAAGTGCTCATTTGGCTATTTTTTAATAAAATTTGAACCTTTTATGATATAATAAACACTTTACATGAGTGCAAATCATGATAATTATCAATTTATTCACTTCTGGAAAGTACGTGTTCCTTACCGTTTCCGGTAAGGATTTAGGTAAATCCATCGAAATCTTCATATGCATTTTTGAAAATTTTTTTACTATGCTTTAGTTGTTTAAAAACGCAACTTTCTCGTTTGTAACACATACATTAATAGTTTAACTTAATTAAAAAAATTTATTTCTTTATTTATTTACGCGAGTTTTTTTGTACGGCGTCTTTAAGTACAAAAGCACGGTAATTGGGACCGAGCACGTTAATCGGGACATCTACCCTACGGACTTAAGGGGTAACACCACTCTAGGATTTAAAAAAAATCGAATATCCTTAAAAGCATCTAGGAAGGAAGAGGAGGAGACGAACTTCGATCTGGGTGGCCAAATGTATGGTGCAGGCATCGCAGATTAGAGGTAATCAAAAATTTAAAGGATTAAAGTGTTCATAAAACTTTAAACGCGTTTTTCTCGAAACCACTTTTTTCAAACTGGGAGGACGGATTTCTCGGAGACTATTGCATGGATCGATTTGAAATTTTTACAGTAGCTTCACAACAATATTCTCTTTGGAAGTACGTAGCCGTTTTTTGATTGAATGTAAACTTTTTCTTTTATAAACAATTTAATGGTAAATTTTTAGGGCAAAAAATCGATTCATTTCTTAAAAAGTGTACCACTTCCACAAAAATTGATTAAAAAAAAAAAACGGCTACGTACTTCCAAAGCCAATTGTATATAGATTATAATTTTTTTTTGTTTTTTGTTCCAGGACTCATACATGCCGAGAAAACCGTCCTCCCGTGGGGGTGTTTTCAAAAAAACTGTTTTCGACGACGAGCTCTGTCGCCACCATTTTGTATAAAAATGACAATAAAAAAAATTGTTTTTCGTACTTCAATATGTATTAAATAAACTCCCTGAAAAGGAATTCTATTCCGTTTGTCATACTCCCAAAATAAATTGTCAAATTTAGGTCTTTTTTTCTGCCTCTAGAGTGGTGTTACCCCTTAACAAATCGTAATTTTTAATGTTTCATGTATAAATTTTTCATGTATCTTTAAACAGATATATACAAATCTTTCAATACGCTTTTAAAGAGAAAAAGTGAATAGAGCCTTTATTAAAACTGTTTAGACTAGTGGCTTATCCTTTTCTTAAAGCTCTTTTATCAATAACAATGATTCTTCTATGCATACACAACATACATATACTAAAAAACCACGTTATACCTACCCTATATGTATGTATAAGAATTTTATGCGCGCGCGAGCGGTATAATGTATACGGTGCAATGGCATAATAACAACTGTGAATGAATGCATGTACCTACCCTATCAGATATTTGTACACGAATAATTTTATATAGAAAGTAGTACGCAAAGTACAAAGTTGACTCGCATCGGACATATGTATGTAGCATTTTACTAGGACCTCTGAACTAAAGACACAGCACTGCAGTTAAATTTAGACCAATGAGACTAGATACTGTTTTAAGTTTAAACTTAGCTCAGAGTTAGCCCAGTTAGGGCTCTTAGCTGAGCCTGAGATCTCGCTCGAATGGAATCGATTAAATTCATTTAAGATATTAACAAAGTCAAGTCAGAAATGCCTTTACCGAGTGGAAACAAAGAACCAGATGACAGTCAAACGTGGGAATTAGCAGAAAGATGTCTTCTTCCGATCGCATTCTCCCATGCGATTGCAGTCATTCTAGCGACTGTATTAAATACGTTGGGCATATCGCAAACATCTAGTTTTGTGCTCTTCCTCTTATTATTGGTCATATCCATAGGGGCTACGCTATTCTATCACAACCTAAAGGTACGTTTAAATAAAATTATATCGGATTCAATATTATATAATTTCTTTAGAGAAACCATAAGTAATACTTCGCCACCAAATATTAACATTCTTACCGATTCTTCTACTGTTCTAAAATACTAAAAATGTATTTATTTTCCTTAATCTTAAGCGATTAGAACCGACGATAATGTCATCATCGCACGCTACTATTTCAAAGAACGGCAGCAGAGGAAAGATCTTTGACTCGCTTACTGCATTTCTAGTCTTAACGCTACTAACACTACAATGCTAGTAGAAGTGCACGCTTGACAATGTTAATATTCAGAGATATAAATGATGCAGGTAACTGCTGCGGGGAAAGCAGTGCTAGTCACAGGATGCGACTCAAGAGTCGGATACACTTTAAGCAAACAATTAGACGAATTGGTAGGCCGCACTTTATACGTACCGTAACTACATACAGTCGGTATCGTCTGTTCGTACTGTACTTTTGTATTCGTTTTTTAAGGGATTTACAGTTTTTGCTGGATTCACTAGCAAAGCGGAGAACGAAGAGGCGATGCAAAAATTAAAACAAGAAGCTTCCGGCAGGTTGCACGTATTGCAGTTAGACGTTACTAGCGAACACGACATCCACTCCACGTTTCTTTACGTAAACGAAAACTTGCCAGATGGAGCGCCAGGTTGGAAATTGCACTTTCCATTCAGCATTTACCGTTTAATGCTATTTCTTTACCGCGCGTACCTGACTCTCGAGCTTTATTGCGTACATTCTGTATTAGGTTTATGGGCGCTGATACACGCTGCCGCTTGGGTGACTTTAGGCGAATGCGAATGGGTACCTTCTTCTGTATTAAAGCGCAGCATAGATATTAACGTCATCGGCGTTGCTCGATTGTCTCAGGTGATCTTATCAGAAGTCTATAATAACACAGTCCAACAAAATGAAACTGGTTTTCTGTTCCGCAATATCCGCTGGGTGATTCTTGTAGAGTTTTTCGCCCTGAACACGAATCCGCAAACCGTTTGTCGCCATCACCCTCAGTTTTTGAGAAATTCGATTTTGAAAAAAAAACGGCAAATCTTCAACTTTGAGCATTCTTTGTGTCGAAACGGTAATAGTTATTCGGTTGTTCGTTGCGTCAACTTATTCTACGAACCCTCCCGAATACAACGATATAAGTTATTATTGCATTATGATCATTTAAATTTGTTTAAACAACGATCAAAGGGAAAGTGACACCCGAAGTACACCCATTTTTGAAGTTATCATTCAATTTATTTCCGAAACTAAGGGTCTAGGAAAAAATCTGACTACCTCGCGCGATGCAGCAGACATTTTTCCTTCGGAAAGCATCAACAGAAGTGGTAAGTCGCGTTTTGTTTTCAATACAGAAGCGAAATAGTTTGGCGAAACGCGCGATGCCAACAGTGGTACTCAGGCGCGTTAAGCGATTGTGTTACGCTGAGCGGCCAGTGGATCGCGCGCCGCCGTTGACTACCACTGTCGACACCGCGCGTTTTGCCAAACTATTTCGCTTCTGTATTGAAAACAAAACGCGACTTACCACTTCTGTTGATGCTTTCCAAAGGGAAAATATCTGCTGCATCGCGTGGAGTAGTCAGATTTTTTCCTAGACCCTTAGTTTCGGAAATAAATTGAATGATAGCTTCAAAAATGGGTGTACTTCGGGTGTCATTTTCCCTTTGATCGTTGTTTAAACATATTTAAATGATCCTAATACAATAATAACTTATATCGTTGCATTCGGGAGGGTTCATAGAATAATTTTACGGACCGAGCAACCGAATAACTATTACCGTTTCGACACAAAAAATGTTCAAAGTTGAAAATTTGCAGTTTCTTTTTCAAAACCGATTTTCTCAAAAACTGAGTGTGATAGAGCATTTCTGCTTGCGGATTCGTGTTCAGGGCGAAAAACTCTACAAGAATCACCCAGCGGATATTGCAGACCAAAAATCGTGTTGGACAGTGTAATTACTGTAAACCGTGTACTAACTGTAAAATGATAATTTCCTTGTTTAAAGGTTTTTCTACCTCTGATTAGACGATCGAAAGGTCGCGTTGTATTAGTTAGCAGTCTTCTAGCGCGTATACCGAGTCCAGTTCGGGGCATTTATTGCGCAGTTAAGGTACATCAGTTTCTACTATTAACGATAGCTTTCTTAATTAAATGCAACTGTAACAAAAAGTTTCTATGTGCAAATTAGGCTGCGGTCGAAGCTTGGGGAGCCTGCCTTAGATTAGAAATGAGAAGATGGGGAGTAGATGTGGTTATCGTCGAAACCGGCGAATATGTATCTGGTAACGCGTGGCTAAAAGATAACAGCGCGCTATTAGAACAAGCCAGAGACATGTGGACGCAACTAGAACCTCAGACGCGTAAAGAATATGGGCAAGAATTATTTCAGAAGGAAATGTTAGCTCTCGAGAAATACACGCAAGGCCTGCAAGCAGATTTAACACCTGTAACTAGAGCTTTAACGGACGGCGTAACAAAAACTTTTCCAATGAGAAGGTATACGCCGGTCTCGCGTAACGAAAGAATACAGGCTTTCTGTAGCGATTACCTTCCGAAACCAGTCTACGACATATTATACGCAAATTAATTGGAAATAAAAGCATAAATTGATAAAATTAGACAGTAAAGTAATTGAAAATCCAAAATATCCAAAATATGATTGTGTTTATTTATTAACTAGTAATTAATGTTATCCAATATTTGGGAGATAATTTATCCATGCAATCATATTTATAGATACATTTCCACAAAGAATAAAATTGATATAAAGAATACATTGTGTTGTATGATCACTATATTTAAAATTTGTTTATTATTCCACATATTAACACACCTTGTATGTACTACATGCTTAAATGCGTCTTCAATGTACGTACGTGCCATTTAAAGTAAAGGGGAACAGTGTAAGTGGTGTAAACTGTAAGTAAGTCCAAGAGCATACATAATTTTGTTACGAAACCGAGTTCTACCCAAAAGTACAGCCATTTTTTATCATCATAATAAGGAAAGTTTCTAACATTTATTAAATTGCCGTAAGCATTCCATAAATGATATTTACCACGGAATAATATTCAATCTCTTTACCCTTACTTTACGTTTCTCTCAATTGTTCAATTTGCCGTTGTTTGCCCGGTTGAACGAAACTGCGAAACTCATTGTCAGCAATGTTCAGCTATGTTGACATTTTTCTTTTCCTACAAATTTCCGAATGCATTTACACTGCGCGTACAACAGATTGCGCTACTGTTGTCGCGGTGGTGGTTTCCACTTTCCATACTTCGTAAAATCATCGACGAAGTAGGGTAGATGTCCCGATTAACGTGCTCGGTCCCAATTACCGTGCTTTTGTACTTAAAGACGCCGTACAAAAAACTCGCGTAAATAAATAAGGAAATAAATTTTTTTAATTAAGTTAAACTATTAATGTATGTGTTACAAACGAGAAAGTTGCGTTTTTAAACAACTAAAGCATAGTAAAAAAAATTTCAAAAATGCATATGAAGATTTCGATGGATTTACCTAAATCCTTACCGGAAACGGTAAGGAACACGTACTTTACAGAAGTGAATAAATTGATAATTATCATGATTTGCACTCATGTAAAGTGTTTATTATATCATAAAAGGTTCAAATTTTATTAAAAAATAGCCAAATGAGCACTTTTGAAACGTTTTCGTATTTTTAAAGTGAATACGGTAATTGGGACAGGTATTTAACGCTTGTCCCTATTTACCGTGCCCCGCGGTGCCCACTGGCTACCTCTGTAACTGCTAAACCTAACCTTACTTTCGTTTCTCAGAACGGGTGAACAAAAATTTATATTTGCATATTTTGCTTTTGCAATGAAGAGGTCATATTAAAATTACATAAAAACACCTCTCGTAGAACAAAAAAATGTATTGAACAGTTGAAAGTTGAAAGACATAACCTAACCGCGGGAACGCTATTCGAAAACGGGCACGGTAACTGGGGGCACGGGAATTGGGACAACGCATTTTTTCAGGGCACGGTTACTGGGACAAAAACATGTATTTTTATTTCAATTAACAAAATATGAAAAATTAACATTTTCAACCCGAAAAAATGCCTTAATAAAGAGAAAGGTTCAAAATTCCAATATAAATTTTCACCAAGCAAAATTATAGTGAGAGAAGTCAGTTATTAATTCCGTCGTGAGCAAGTCGGCGTCAGGGCACGTTAATCGGGACATCTACCCTATAGAATAGACCTAGGGTGCGTTCCGATTTTTGCAGTGAGTGCATGAAATTGGTGGTGTTACGTATTATCGCGGGGATTTGAAAATTAAAACGTGGGTTGATGCCCGTGGAGCGCTGAACCGCTCTGCTCGTCGGAGTGTGGGTGTTTGAAAATGAATATAAGTACTGTTTTCAAGTTAAACTCTGGAATTTATTTTGACTGTTTAAGTAGCTGGTTAGCGACAGAATGATCGAAGCGTTTCTGAATCAGCTCCGAGCTCGTCGTCGAAGCCGATGACAAGATCCTCCTGGTCCTCCCATAGATCCTTGTTGTCCAATCAGAACGATGCCATCCCTCAAGCTTCGTCAGTGGGTTGTCCTCTAGTCTCTCCCTCTTTCGCGCTTCCCTCCACTCTTGGCTGGTGGTCGAGGCGCGCTTTCCGAGTACATACTCAGTTTACATAGACTACATACATTACATACATATCCGGAAGGTAGGTAAGCGCAACCCTCAGGGTCAAGAAGACGTCGCCCGAGCAAGGTTTATGACTTTATGACTCGGCCTCCCCCGACCGGAGTTTTTACCCTTACAAGACATCGGCAGTCGTTGAAAGGAAGGTCAGAATTTTAAGTGCTTTTATGAGGCGCGTAGCTGCCCGCTCGACGAAACTTGGCACGCAGTGTGCAAGGAAAAGTTAAGCTATTTACTACCCTCGCCTGGCCTAACTGTAATTTGAAAGCTATTTAATTATAAGGACACGTTCAAAAATAGTAAGGAAGAACCCCCGAGAAATGCAACATGCTCCACGTATTTACGTTCCCTGGCAATAAACTCTTCCTTGTCCTCCGTTTCAAATCTCGCTCTTACATACCCATCGATTACACACACTTCCGTGGCCACGTTCAAGCGATAGCGTAACAGTGGCATTCGTATTGGTGGCATCGTACGATTCCCTAGAATTTCTCTCAGTTTACACCTTAGAGCATATAAACATGGAGGAAGCATGCAATAGGCGAAAATGTAGAGGGCGATAGAAAGAGAAAGATATACATGTGGGACACCCCCTCTCTTTCTAACGCCAGGGGCGCCGCCTGGCGTTAGAAAGAGAGGGGGTGTCCCACATGTATATCTTTCTCTTTCTATCGCCCTCTACATTTTCGCCTATTGCATGCTTCCTCCATGTTTATATGCTCTAAGGTTTACACCAATACGATGCTACTTCCGGTGCAGTGAGCGTGCAGCAAACGCAGAATTTCAGAGGTGAAGCAGTCACTGCGCGCGCGCGCATGCGTATTTGTTTTTCCAATCTTTGATTATTTGAATTTCTCTATTGGAAATAGCTGATACAATTTAATGAAAAGTAATAAAAACAATTAATTCTCTCATGATTACAATGCCATCTTTTTACGTTATTATTTTGAAGAAACTTCGTGTGATGTTTTTTTTAATACAAATGTATAATTACATACTTATTATCGAATATCCCGGAATAACCTCCATAATGTTCTCCATAATCTGTCAATTTTTAGGCAAACATAATCTGTCCGAGTGTTTTGTTTACAATTAATGATATGTATATTAATTCCGATTCTAAATGGCAAGTTAATATCATCTTCATTTTCGCTTTCATTCGACGAATCACAGCTGCTGATTTCATTACCCAGATAGCACTCGACGTCTATGAGCCGTCTTTAAGACGTCTGTTTCAGACATTCAAGACGTCTTAAAGACGTCTGCTATTTTCTGAAAGACGTCTTAAAGACGTCTGCTATTTTCTGAAAGACGTCTTAAAGACGTCTATAGACATTTTTGAATGTCCTGAGTCAGTAAACCGTACGTCTTTAAGACGTCTCTTGAACAATTTGTAGACGTCTTTGTAAGACGTCTTTGAGACGTCTTATAAACGCCCTGTAGACGTCTTTTAAACGTCGCGTAGACGTCCATTTCAAATTTTCAAGACGTCTTAAAGACGTCTGCTGTTTTCTGAAAGACGTCTTAAAGACGTCTATAGACATTTTTGAATGTCCTGAGTCAGGAAACCGTACGTCATTAAGACGCCTTTTAAACGCCTTGTAGACGTCTATAAGACGTCTTTAAGTTGTCGTGAAGACGTCTAAAGACGTCCATTTCAGACTTTCACGACGCCTCAAAGACGTCTTCGTAAGGTCTTGATTAGGCCTACTGCAGCTCTTTAAAGAGATATTAGAGATATTAAGCGTGACTTGATTCGTGTTAATGAAATTAAGATTTTGAAAAAATAAGCCCGTCGAGTAGCTGCTCTTGTCCTCATTTGAGAGAGTCAATTTTCATGCTGCTCAATATTTTCGTTTCTTCATAAAAAAGAAGAACGTCTTGCAATAGCGAATGATCGAGACATTTTTTGGCATATTCAAGTTCAAGTCGAAAATATAAATTTCCTTCTGCAAAAAACGCCGGTACTAGAGAGTGACGGTATATGATCTGCCCGGCTCTCTTATAGGCATGATTGCTGTAACCCACCTGCGAGAAGCGCTCGGCCCGGTCGCCGCCTGGCGGTCACGTACTATCCATGCGTCTTTAAGACATCTAAACGAAGTCGTTTAAAAAACGTCATGGCATGGACGTCTTAGAGACGTCCTAAACACTTACTCGGAAAGACGTCTTAGAAATGTCTCCGCACAGACGTCTTAAAAATGTCTTAAGGGGTTAGGACACAGTAACGAGCCAAGAAAGCAGACGATTTTTAGACGACGATCATAAGAAAAGTAAACAATCGATTAATATAAGGTTTTGTGTTTTAGTTCACTATATTATGAACTATAAGAAAATCATATAATATTTACAAAATAGCATTTGTACGCCGTGCATTTAAAATGTCCATTTTTTTTCGGATGACCAACTGGTGGGCCGGATTCCGGCAAATCGGATGAACAGTAACAAAAACCCCCAAAAATGTCATAAACTATAATATATTTCCTAGGCATTGACGATCCAACATTTTGAATTTTTTAATTATAGTACAAAATATAAACAAAAACATCACACACTTTTGTCGAAATTTGATCATTATTTTTCAAACATCGACCATTTTGTAAATTTTCGCAAAAATTGAAATGTTGGATCGTCAATGCCTAGGAAATATATTATAGTTTATGACATTTTTGGGGTTTTTGTTACAGTTCATCCGATTTTCCGGAATCCGGCCCACCAATTGGTCATCCGGACAAAAAGGACATTTTAAATGGAGACATTGTACGGCGTACAATTGTTATTTTGTAAATATTATATGCTTTTCTTATAGTTCATAATATAGTGAACTAAAACACAAAACCTTATAATAATCGATTGTTTACTATTCTTATTATCGTCGTTTAAAAATCGTCTGCTTTCTTGGCCCGTTACTGTGTCCTAACCCCTTAATATGGTCTAAGACGTCCAGACCAAAAACAGACGTAAAATGGACGTCTTAAAGACGTCGTGTGCTATCTGGGTATCACTATTATTTAATAGTATCGAGGTTATTGTAAACAACGTTTCTTTTTCCATAGTAGCATTTTTAAATTTCAAGACCGCACGAACCGCAGTAACGAAACGAAACGATACGTATGCGCGCAGTGACTGCGCTGCGATTTCTGCACTTACTGCGAAAATCGGAACGCACTAATATTGGCCTAAAGCGGAAGTCGCAAATTGGCGGGCACATTTTGAAATAATCGAGAAAACTGAAGTTGTACTATTTCCTTCTGCCGTTCTTCATACAAATTAAAACATGTTACGTTAAATACATTAGACTGTTTCTAGATCTCTACGGAGCACGTAGGGTTTTGTAACTTTACTTAAAAGGTAAAAGACTAAAAAGGTAAATTTCGGGTCAGGCATAATAACAGCGACACTGAGCCTCGCCCTTTCTGTACATTGCGTTTCTAACTCCACTACGTTGTATCGAGTATTATAAAAGAATAAAGGCTAAAATAATAAAAAAATAATTTATTATTATTATTATTAAAAGACGTGTGGAACTTTATCCTAAATTTTGTCTCATAAATATTCATACTTACAAAATCTGCACGCGTTAGCAATAGCCCAGATAGCACACCTCGTCTTAGAGACGTCTAGTTTAGGTCTATTTTAGGTCTGAACGTCTTGATTTGTAACAAGACGTCTTTAAGACGTCTTTAAGACGCCTTTTGGACGTCTTTAAGACTTTACCAGACGTTGTGCTATCTGGGAGTTTGCACGTTCAAAAATGACAGCATTAAATGAAGTTTGCTGGTGATTCCACTTTTCGCTCAATGTTGTGGAATCCAATTGGTAGATGTTATTGCTTCGCCCAATAGGAAAAATTACGCAGATAAACGGTGGTGGGGTTAGGCACGTACCAATTACATGCGAGCAGTATCTCTTTCTTTTTCTACTTGTTTACTTGCTCTCTCTACTTCCCTATATCTCCGATATTTTTGCGAATTTCGACCCCAACTTTTGAGGAAACATTCATCACATATCAAACACTGAAAATAAGAAGAAATTTTTTTTTATCTTGTTTGCATATTTCGGTATATGCCCCCCCCTTAAATGTTTAAAAAATAGTCCTCGAAAATAAAAATTCCATTTTTTTTGTTCACCTTCATAAATAAAAAGCGTTCTAGAAGCATTTAAACTTTCAAAATTTAAAAAAAAAAAAGTTTTTCGGATTTTTTTCGAAAACCGTTTGTCGCACGAAAAATAGTAATACACCAAAAAAGATGCTCCTTGTCCGGATCTACAACTTTTGTTTGACATATTTTTTTATTTAATCAATAACTTGGAAGACCTTATATAAAATCGACTTCGCGAGCTTTTAAATAATGATTTAAATGTTTAACGGCCCAGGGGCACCCTTTCCCGTTATCCGATCGAGCTGAAACTTTACACAGATTTTTTTTAATTATTTGGAACTATTCTGGAGGGTGCCCCGAAGAAAATTCAAAAATCGAAAATAAGAGCCACCCTAATGTACATACTTGAAACGAAAGTCGCGCGCGTTTCAAATTTCACTTTCCACATTTCTCATCCTACCTTAATGAAAATAATTCGAATTGGTTGGTGAAGTCTTCCCGATGAAAATGAGTCCAAACACGACATAAATCAGACTGTTTTAAGGATTATTACCCTAAAAATAGTCCATTTCTGCACCCCATTTCCAATAATGTAGTACGTTCGAATTATGGTTTAAGATCAAGGTTTAAGGATCCGTATTTCGATTATGCTTTACCTAATTATGCAGGGTAACCCGCGTCAGTTATAATACCTTAATTTAATATATCGAGAACTCCGCACACGGTCAGTTTTAATCGGTCTGGCCTCGAGTTCTATATGTATGCATCCCAGGGGTTTTTAAATCTGTATTAATACTGGCTCGCACTCATCCCTCCTTATATTTAACGCGGGGGTGAAACTAATTATTTTCGTAATCCACGTTAGAAAACAAGCAACTTTTGTCCGAAACATTTTTTCTTAAAACCGTTCCAAACCATTTCTCGATGTTTAAATGCTAGAAGACAGGCAAAAGGTCGGAAGCGAAAATGGTTCCATAATGAGAAGCGAAAATCACATTTAGTATCCTGACCTGCAGGAGTATCGTTTACATCACTTGGGTTTTCCCCAACCACTTACCCGATGACCGTCTACCCAGATTATTGTTGCCGCGACCCTCCCAACCATTCTTTGCGCGCTGCCTGACAACTGATTCCTGCCACAATCGCACACCCCAAAAATCAGTCACACGTCACTCTTTCAAACAGTACTCGCTCCTACAGAACACACCTATCTGTTAATTCTCCACATTCATTATACAGTCTGTAGAAAAATTATTGGTCGTGGCTCTTAGGGCGTGAATCTACACGTCTGAATCGGTAGACATTTGTAAAAAAAAGTGTCGGCGAAATTGTTTATAACATTGAAAAATTAATGTTAAATTTTTTTTACGCCAACGTATTCTGTGTGTTGAGAAGGGAAAATGTTTGAAAGAAGCCATATGATGCAAAGTAACCCTTTGGTCAGGAAAAATCGTTAAAGATTTCGGAACGACTTGATTGTGTAGAGTTACACGTATAGATGGGTCCACCACTACTCTGCTGCTTGGTACGAAACACATCATAAGATTATCATAATTTATTAATCATTTTTTAATTAATTATCATAGGAAGTGTTCAAAATGACAAATGAAAGTGTATCTTTGTACATCCAGAGTATCCCGGTAGGTTGGTGCCAATTTGATACAGCGTATTTAGGAGGTCAAATAGTTGACAAAAGTTAATATAAACCCATGTCCCCAAATAATTTATTAAGGAATTATAAGATACCAGAGATTCGTTACATCGTAAACGAAGTTGTACAATGCTTCTCCGTTGCATGGGTCTGTTGATAAACAAATGAAGAAATTATTATTTGCCTCTTGAATATGCTGTATTAATATGGCATCCGGACACCCTGTATCTAAATTTTCACCGTTATTGTAACTTTCATTCCTACCACTTGTAGCGCTGCACTATTATTTTATGCTTAGCCGTTAACGTTGGGTGCGACACGGAAATGGTAATGGGGCTCTAGAGTAGGGCTGTTCGGGTGCTCGAATATTCGGGCGGCTTGAAGTTCGGACCGAGCCGGGACTCGGTTTTCGAGCCGAGCCGGATACCCGTCAAATTCGGGCGGCCCGAAAAATCCGAGTAGCTCGAATTTGTTTCGGGCGGCTTGAAAAATCCCGGTAGTCCGAATCGTTTCGGGCCGCCGGCGTATGTCTTGAATGTGGTTCGAACAGTGCGTACAAGGCGTACGGATTTTCCGAGCCCGGATTTTTCAAGCCGCCCGAAACAAATTCGAGCTACTCGGATTTTTCGGGCCGCCCGAATTTGACGGGTATCCGGCTCGGCCCGGTCAGTCGAGCCGAGCTAGGCTCGGCTCGTTTTATTCGAGTACCCGAACAGCTCTACTCTAGAGCCCAAAAATCGAGTGACACGGAAGACAATAGGGTGCAGGGCCGTCCGGAGGGGGGGGGGGCAAAAGGGGGCAGTTGCCCCCCCCCTGGCTTTTGAGTAAAAATCGCTTAATTTTACAAAGTGATCGACATTACGTCACATAGACCTAAGTATATACACTCGAAAACGAATCTTTATATTTTCACTAGTGCTAGATGCCAGCCATAAAGTTTGTCATAATAAAGAGTTTAATTTTGTTTTTTCATTACATATTCTTCTTTATCGACACCCCAAAGTTGCCCCCCCCCCCCTGAATGGGTTTTTCACAATTTTTAAAGTACTCTCTGCTTCAGCACGTTATTGAGATATACCAAGTTAAAATTCCTTGCTGAGAAATTCCTTCCTACTTAGTTATAACGTACTGTATTTTTTAAACAAATTCGTAACTAAGTTCGGACGTTTGCATTTTTCGTAGCAGTTTTCATCATATTTAGTTTCAATTCTAACCGCTTGTAGCATTGCATTCGAATTCCACTCTGAATCGATAATGTTGGGTGTGATTGCGTGATAGGTCTATCCTATACCTGGTCTGTGGTAAAATCGTAACGTCGGTAAAAATATTTCCGCAGAACAGAGTTCTGTAACACGAGCAGCACACACGGGATTGCAGAAAATACAAATATGGTCAAACCATCGTTCCATTGACTAGAACCGCTGGGAAGTTAAATCGAAAATGGATGAAACGTTTGTAAGTGCTTGAAAATAATCATCGAGCCGTTCTCGACGATCTCCTATATGTCCATAGAAGAGAAACATTAATTCGGCCGGGCGTACATAAAATAAGAAAGGCTAATTATTCGGACGGTAATAATAGCTGTTTGTTTTCTGTTGAAAGCAAGTGCGCGCTATTGTTGGATCGGAGATATCGGGTGATTAGAATTTAAAATCAAAGAAGTAGCGGGTAACTGGCACTACTACCTGCTACTTTGTCTTGATTCGATGTGTTGCTTTCAGGCCAGGCATACATAAACACATACATGCATTCATACATTCATACATACCGATACATATACGTACCTGCGACCTGCGACAAAGTTCGATACACGTCGTGTTCGCGCCGTGTTCGCGTCATGCGTATACGTACACGGCTGAGTGCTTTCCGCACATCACCGCGCACAGAGCTGGGCGGTTGTGTGTAAAGAATTTCACGTCGGCACTGTGTAGTGGCAGGGGGAGGTCCTTAGCCCCCTTCGCGAGTCGTGAGGCCGACGCCGGTAATGAGTGTTTATACTATAACCGCGACGACACCGACACCGAGTACGATAATATCAACAACAGCGATAACAACAATAACAACGACGACGACGACGGCGTCGACGGTAGTGGGTACAGCGACGACAACGGCTACGTCAACAACAACGGCGCCGGCGGTTGCCGTGTCGCCCGAAGCTGCACCTGGTTGGATAGAATTTTGTGAGAGACACGCCCGCGCTTCAGCTTCTGATTTTGCCAAGGCATTTTGTACCTATGTCAGTTTGAACTTACCGGAAAGCGCCAGGTCGAATCTCTCTCATCGTGATTTTTTAAGGAAATTCGTCGAGAGTTTCTGTGAACACTTCGAAAGTGAATACTTGCGTCGTACAGTCAGGTCTGCTGTAATCATAAAAACTATCTTCCTTTTATTTCTCACATCTCACATTTCTTTGCATCCTTTATATTGAAAATTAATAGTTAACGATCTCATAGTTAACGATCCTTAGATAACAGTCATTCTTTGTAGAAGAGTCCAATGTATGTATTATTCTGCAGAAAGAGAACATCCGAACAAGAGTTTAACGTACCTAACGATTATATTTTACAGATCACCGTCTTTCACACACTACGACACAAGACATACAGCCACCAACGACAGAGATATACTAAGTCAGAACAATAATGCCCCTATTCGTGCTTCGTCCCACGAAGAATTCAGCGACTATTCCGAACACGATGGCGATGCTATATCACCCAAGCCTACGCATAAACCCTTTTTCCGTCGCCTCTCCTTTAAAGGACTTAAGAAGGGTAAGAACTTCTTCCATAAGCAGCAGAGCGACGAGGTGGAATTATCTCACAGCGAACATCGCAGAGATAAACATTCCAAAGCTAAACTGTCCAAGATCGTGGTAGAATGTAGAAAAGAGGGTGTCGTTAATTCCTTGATGGGAGAGAACATCGACGGGACTCAGAAATGGGAGAAGTCCAGGCTTGCTTTGATAAAAGCGATCGGCGGATATATGTTAGAATTCTATTCTCCCCCCAAAGCTGTGAAGCCGCGCAGCGGCGTATTCTGTTCCGCGATAACCGAAGCTAGAGAAACAACCGCGCTGGAAATGCCAGATCATGAAAATACATTTGTATTAAAGACCCAGAACATGGAGTTTGTAATAGAAGCTCACGATTCCAACGATATGCGATCGTGGTTAGCTACCATTAAATATTGTATGCGCACGGTACAGCAAAATTTCATTAGTCCGGGTTCTGGAACAGACGCTACCGGAAACTCTTTAGGGCACGGCTCGTTAGCTATTAGTAACGAAGGAGATAGACTGAGGGCTAATTCCGCGAGTAAGAGTTCTCGGTCTGCGATTCTCGAACACGGAGAAGAGGCGCCAAATAATCCGCCGGAGATACCTCCGAGACTTGGTACACGAAGTAACAGTAATTTGGAGTTATGTTCGTCGCAACAAGATATCGAGCAAAGTAAGATGCTCTTATTTACGACATACTATAATAGATTATCTATAGATGAAAATATTGAATGAACGTATACTTTGTTTTACAGTGGCCACGAACGACGGCGAAGCGGATTTATCGAGCAGTTTAAGAGAATATCCATGGTTCCACGGGACCCTTCCTAGATCGGACGCGGCACAGCTGGTTCTGCACAGCGCTGCTAATGGTCACGGTGTGTTTCTTGTTCGCCAAAGTGAAACAAGGAAAGGGGAGTTTGTATTAACTTTCAATTTCCAAGGCAGAGCAAAGGTGAAATTAATTTTTCGTTAAGATCGTAAATATACGGTTGGATGTCTAATTGAATTCTGATAGATGAATCTCTCCTCTTCTTCAACCATTATTGCAGCATTTACGTATGACATTAAATGATCAAGGTCACTGTCGAGTTCAACATCTTTGCTTTCCCGCCATATACGACATGCTTGAACACTTTCGTCAAAATGCCATACCTCTGGAGTCCGGCGGAACCGCGGATGTAACTCTGACGGAATTCGTGGTGGCGAACCATGCGATACGGTCGGGTCATCATAACGCACCTGGAACGAACCAGCAACAGTTACAAGAAAGAAGACCACCAGCAGCCCCAGAGCCCAGAGAAGTAAGAGTCAACAGTGGAAGTCTAACTCCTCTTGAGTGAACGCGAGTGGCCAACACCCACAGTCTGAAGTCTAATTCTACAGACAGTGAGTAAATAACCAACTAACTAAAGTGATGCACCCATTTTTCGTGCGGCTGGAAATACATACGTACATACATACTAAATTAATATCCGTATCCGTATCCGTATCCGTACCCGTATCCGTATCCGCATCCGTCTGTTCGTTTGTAATGGTTTCATCAGTTCCTTAGTAGTTCATGTAGGTCCATATTCGGATTACTTTCTAACTATTCAAGCACTATTACATTTTCTCTTCAAAACATAAATTGTTTTATAGCATTAACGCATCATTTACATGTTGTTGATATCTTTCTACTTATCCATAATGCTAAACATTAATTATTTAATAAATCATGCATTTATTATAAGAATATGTAATATTCCTTTAGTAATTAATGTTGTTCTCTCTTTCCAATCATAATTATACAATACTTTACATTTTTGTATTCAAACATAATATACTGTTAGCTTTTCCGTTAATAATTTATTTAAAAAAGAAAATTGTAATACACGTTTTCCCGTTTTAAAATAAATCTATGTAATTCTGGCATATTTGCAATTGTATTATTTTATAAAAGCTAATTGTTCTAATGGTTCCAACTGTTCTCTTGGTCACTCTCACCGTTTTTTGTCTAGACTCTAGACAGCATAACGATACATAATTTTCTGTCAAGTGTAATGTACTTTAAATCCGAATGTGGAAACTTGGTAGAATGTAATATGTGATGTGATGTGATGTAATGCAATGTAATGTAATGTAATTTAATGTAACGTAACGTAAAATGAAATGAAATGAATCAAGGCGGGAGCAATGATTAGAGAAACTTAATACGCCTCATGTGAAATGTGTGACAACCCTTAGTGTTGAAGGATTTTGTGGATATTACAAGAAATAATGCTCAATAAGTATGACCGTGGGGCAAGGAGCTCGCTTTTATATGTACTTTAGGGTGGACCTTATTTTTCGACCATCAGATTTTTTTGTTCCCGTACCCCAGAAATGTGACACTTATTGGGAAAATGATCTGGAAAAAATTTCAGCCCGATTGGACCACGGGAAAAGGACGCGCCACGAATTTGAAAATTTTGAACTTTTTAAAACTTGACATAAATATACATTATGACATATCGTTGAATTTGTATTTTTTTTGTGTTTAAGAATACATACATAGCATATACGATTGTTAACAAAAAAAACGTCCGTGACCTTGAAAACTCGAAAGAGTGACCTTGAAAAAAAAATTTCTTCCATTATATTCGCCTCTTTATATACTACAACTTTTGTCTGAAGAGTGTTTTCATATATCCATAAACGAAGGAGATATTAAACATTATTGATTTTCATTTTAACGCTGCATTATACAGAAGAAAAGCAGTTCTAAGACTGGAAATAAGTTATTATAGCTATTATGTAAATTACGAATAGAAATGTCATCAAAGTATTGCGTCCCAGACCTGCTCGTGACGTTCGATAAGACCGAGCAGATCTTGCCCTAGACGCGACTGTGTTAACAAACACAGTCTTAAATGCGTCTCAAAAATTCAAATAGCCACGGAGGTATTTATTACGGGTTCCTTTATATTAAAATGCTTTAAAAATCCTTTGATAAATTCTCTTTTGTGACGTCAGGATACTGCTTTCTATATTCCATCACATTCTGCAGTAAACATTGTTTCTCCTCTTCATTTTTTGATAATATTTTGTTATATGTATTCTTCTATAAGTTTAACGCCACGCTCAGCGGTGTCATTTACCACGTTTAATCCGTTCACGATGTTTCGCCCAATTTGGAAAGCCTCGTCATCATTCCATGTAGAAGGGTCTTTTTCAAAAAATGTGGTAGGTATTAAAAACTTTTCAAAGAATCTTTTGGAATCAGGAGAAATAAAATGTTCCGTTTTTTTGTTGACTAATTGTTCCACATCCTTTGGAAGGATGTTATATTTTTTGCTGGAGTTTGCAATGCAAACCTTGAAAAACATCAAACAACAACGAGAAGAACTCCTAGAAAAAATTGTACATTTCGAGTTCCGGGAGTTTTTCATCACGCTCGATGGATGGCCAAGGCGATATATTGTATAAAAATATATTTATTTCGAAAAGAATTTATCTTCACTAGCTAAAAGGCCACTGGAATTCGCGACATTTGTATTTTCCCCGCCAATTTGTATTTAAAAGCGTGGATACAAGCTCCAGTCGCAACAGAAGCCCCGCGACAAGATTTGGAATTTGTAAACAATTGATCTGATTATCGTCAAATTGACGATACAATCAGCCGCACTGCAATAAACAAAATGATCAATCATTTCTGGTATTTGGCACCAGAAACTGCCGCATTATCATTTTTCGATAGTGCCATTGGGAATGACACTAAAATAAAAATGATAGAGGCAATAAATGCCAGTGTAGGCAGTGACGACAACGAATGCCTTAAAAAATATAAAATCCTTCCAAAGGATGTGGAACAATTAGTCAACAAAAAAACGGAACATTTTATTTCTCCTGATTCCAAAAGATTCTTTGAAAGATTTTTAATACCTACCACATTTTTTGAAAAAGACCCTTCTACATGGAATGATGACGAGGCTTTCCAAATTGGGCGAAACATCGTGAACGGATTAAACGTGGTAAATGACACCGCTGAGCGTGGCGTTAAACTTATAGAAGAATATAACAAAATATTAACAAAAAATGAAGAGGAGAAACAATTTTTACTGCAGAATGTGATGGAATACAGAAAGCAGTATCCTGACGTCACAAAAGAGAATTTATCAAAGGATTTTTAAAGCATTTTTAATATAAAGGAACCCGTAATAAATACCTCCGTGGCTATTTGAATTTTTGAGACGCATTTAAGACTGTGTTTGTTAACACAGTCGCGTCTAGGGCAAGATCTGCTCGGTCTTATCGAACGTCCACGAGCAGGTCTGGGACGCAATACTTGGATGACATTTCTATTCGTAATTTACATAATAGCTATAATAACTTATTTCCAGTCTTAGAACTGCTTTTCTTCTGTACAATGCAGCGTTATAATGAAAATAAAAAATGTTTAATATCTCCTTCGTTTATGGATATATGAAAAAACTCTTCAGACAAAAGTTGTAGTATATAAAGAGGCGAATATAATGGAAGGGAATTTTTTTTCAAGGTCACTCTTCCGAGTTTTCAAGGTCACGGACGTTTTTTTGTTAACAATCGTATATGTAGTGTATGTATTCTTAAACACAAAAAAAAAATATAAATTCAACGATATGTCATAATGTATATTTATGTCAAGTTTTAAAAAGTTCAAAATTTTCAAATTCGTGGCGCGTCCTTTTCCCGTGGTCCAATCGGGCTGAAATTTTTTCCAGATCATTGTCCCAATAAGTGTCACATTTTTGGGGTACGGGACCAAAAAAATCTCGCAAAAATAATTTTCGTCAAGAGTAGCTAAGGTCCACCCTAATGTACTTACATGAAATATTCTTAAAGTTTCTGGTTTTCTCCATTCGACACTTGTGTTTTCATTTATTACTACTTTCTTTTCTAAATAGTCTTCAACTCTTAAACCGTACAAATATGTGGGGAATAAATATAAGGGGGAAGTCGATTAATTATTTGCTTTAATCCAGAAAGTTTAAGAGACTTCTCAATTACTTTAATTAACTGAAATCTGAAACAAATAATTACTTATTTGTTAACAATATAGGTGCGCACATATGGAGGTCCTATAAGAACACGTATAGAATCACTCGAAAGACTGGAGCAACAAAACAACATTGTGCAACAACAAAGTTCGTCGTCGTCTAGTGGTAGAGCCGTTCAGAATACTTACAGCTTTCTTTGACGATGGATTCATAATACTCTACCATCAGGCTATAATCAAGTTAGCCCTCCAGATTAATTACTTTCCACATCTACTGACTGCGAAAAGACAGACACAGATTTTAAGCTGGTCTTCTTACTCTTAGCCTACAGGGCTATTCAAAACTGTATTATTCTTCTTACATAAACAGTATATTTTCTCAACTCGACTGCTTCCAATGTTTCCAATCTTGCGAGAGAAATTTGTAAGTACATTTATCGACTCTTCCCGATAGAATGTACAATTTCTTCGAATCACAGTCTTTAAAATGGCATGCACAAATTATGTATTATAAATAGATGACGAATAGAATTTTTTGTAGAGATGACTTTCACAGCTGCTCCTTTTTGCACGTTCAGATGTATCAGCTCGTAGCCTCTTTCGCTGTATTATGTAAAGTATTATGTATATCAAAGCGATTGGGAAAATATTTTAAAACTATAGAGAATCCACTATGTTAATTAATTCACTAAAGTGTATGTATGTATGTACTTACGTAAGATTATATGCAAAAAGAAACACATGTAAATTTATTGTAGGGAATCCTTCCTCGTATAATCTGCAAAACACTATTATACAATAGTGTTATTAACTGGTACATATATAGGTAGTTACATTTGTAGTAACCAATACCAATACATAGATCTATTCCATTGAAATTTTATCTTAACGACTGACAATGAGCTTTAAGGTGTATCAGACTATGCAGTCTTGTCTATGACTATGTTGCATACTTCCTAGAAATATTCATCAGTTGGTTAAACAAATAATTTGGCTATAATGTGAAATTTAAAAAAAAATTAAAACAGTAAGTATAGTTATAGATTTTACTGAAATAAAGGTACAATTAGGTTTCGCAATATGTATACCGAGTGACAAAATATATTAACAAACTGAGTATGTAGCATGTAAAAGTTATTCATACACGATAGATAGAGCAATATGACTGAATATGCAAAACTAGATTATAAATAAATAAGTATATAAATGTATTAATGATATCGATATAACGAAACATGTTTAATAACAATACTACATTAAGCACAAGAACCCCGCGAACATTATTCTTATAGATACTACTGCTTTACTGTGATACAATTTTTTTCATTCTTAGGATGAAAAATCCAAGCGTAATAGAAACTCTGCTGTGTAATTCTTACAATTGCTTTCGGCAATTCAAAGTGAAACATCACTTGACAGATGATTTGTGTTACTTAACATTTATCCAACATACAGAAATACGGAAAAAGAGAATAAAAAGATTCGGTGCTTCGCGAGCTTATAGAGGAGCAAATCCTATACGCAACTTCTCCTTGCGGTATGTTAGGATTCTCCTATACCTCGCTGCGATAATGCACGCCAGCACAGAAGATACATATATGCCCCTCCTTTATCGACGTTGGTCCGCCGACAGATATGGGAGATATCCCTCACTCTTCAACAACTCCTGTTGGAGTCGAAATCGAGGATGATAAAGAAGGAGAACATACCTTTAACATTTCGACGTAGAGAGCGCGTGAAAATGAAAAATAAGTTGAGAATGTTTTCATTTCAAATACCACATCGCGCAGAGGCATAAATAACGTTCAGAAGGTTATTAATCCTAAAAATATTTCTCATTTACAAAATCTAGTCACGTACATAATCAAGATGATCGTACGATCATACAACTTTATTTGCAGCACCACATAAATGTTTACTTCCTTAATTCTTCTTCTAATACTGTTAAGCGTTGTTCCAGAACAGTGACAGCATTACATAACGACTGTACCTGCTCGTTAAGTGCGTCTACTACATTATTCGATTGTGCGGGAAATCCTTTGTCGGGTACGTTAACAACATGACCCATCTCAATAGGCCTCTTAGTTTTGGCATTAATCACTTTTTGTTCTATATCTTTTTTCCACTGTCCACTGTCAGATACTTTGGAATTACTTCTACTGTTCTGTAGACTGATATCATCAAATTTGTTGTGTAGTAACTAGAATAATATGGTATCGTGAGTTACATTGTTATAAATGAAATAAAACTGTATAAAAATTTTTACAACAACATATAACAACTGATAACAGTTATTACTTCGTCATCCTCCTCCGTCTCTCCCTCGCACGTGTCACCAACTGTACGTAACTTTCCATCTTCGACGCCGAGCATTGATTCTTTAGCACACGAATCTAGTTTTCGAGGTATTTTGCAAGCCACATTATCCTTGTCAAAATTAGTCTTCCACATTAATAATTGACAATCTGCTCCACCGGAAGCAAAAAATTCTCCATTAGCAGAGAACGTTATCGACGTTACGCTCGTACCATTCGCGTGTCCTTTAAGCGTATAAATCGGACGACCTTCCAGCAAATCTAATACCTGTTTTATAATTTCCAATAGATTTAGATTTAAACAGAGGGTAAGCTTACACGATTTAGAGAAGAATTCGGTGTACCTTCATTGTAGAATCATTAGAAGCAGTTAACATGAAGTTCCCTTTTGGATGAAATTTTACCATGTTCACAGGACCGTTATGAGTGGCGTAATGTTGATACAAGGAAGTAGTACGCAAATCGTACAATTTTACCGAACCAGCCATATTCGCAGATCCAATAACAGAGCCACTCGGATGAAATTCCACGTACGTGTTATGAGCTAGGAAAGTTATGCATTTTGTAGTTTAAGGGGACCTTCCGGTCTAGAGCCCAAAAAAATAGGTGATTTTTAGGAATTAATTAAAGGAAAACTACTATATATAATTTAATGGGACTTTTTGCATTGTATTAAGGATGTCTTAAGTTATAGAAATATATTTTTTGTTTTATAATTAATTATTGCAGACGGCCCTGGGGAGTCGTTAAAGTCAAGGCGTCAAAAAATCGATCCAAATCGGTGGGACCTGTATCTCCAAAAGTTATTATCCGATTCGACTGAAACTTAATTTTATTTTGAAGATTATACTTCTGGCTAGGGGGGAACTAGAAAAAATTAAAAAAATGACATTTTTTTTAGAAAATAACGACACTTGAAGTTGGAAATCACTTTTCCCTGTACTTTTCGTCCTTTCAACGCCTTTGAAAATTATAAATTTCCAATTTTTTGTAATTTTTCTAGCCCCCCCCCCCCCCCTAGCCAGAAGTATATTCTTCAAAATAAAAGAAGGTTCAGTCGAATCGGATAATAACTTTTGGAGATACAGGTCCCACCGTTTTGAGAACACTGTTTCGAGAAAAACGCGTTTAATAAAGGTTTGCGTGAGCGCCGAGTGCCCGGTTGTTGCCCATGCATTTGCCGCTACTCAAATGCCTATAACTTCTGGAACTTCACGAATTTCAATAAATCCTTTTAAACACGTATTCCTAAAAGGTTGAACATTCGAAAAACGAAATAAAAAAAAATCGACTTTTAGACCGGAAGGTCCCCTTAAGGGGGGTCACTCAAGTGAAAATGAACTACCAGTTATTTTACAGATAAAAATTTGAAAATATGTATTTCCATATTATTTTTTACGCTGAAATGAATTATGTAAGAATTAATACAGTGACAATTTTTTTTTCAAAATTTAAAAAATAAATTTCGAAAAAATTATTCGATTGTAAAATCCATACCCTTATTTCTGTAGAATTGTGTACAAAGACTGTAAAAAAAATTTCAGCTCGAAAACTTCATTTTTGTCCGAATTATATAGTTTTTATGTTTTGGCGTAGTAACTAAAACGCTCCTGCTCCGTACGTTGGACCGACCAAAATGAACTACCAGTTATTTTACAGATAAAAATTCGAAAATATGCATATCCATATGATTTTTTACGCTGAAATGAATTATGTAAGAGTTAATATAGTGACAATTTTTTTTTCAAAATTTCGAAAAAATTATTCGATTGTAAAATCCATACCCTTATTTCTGTAGAATTGTATACAAAGACTGTAAAAAAAATTTCAGCTCGAAAACTTCATTTTTGTCCGAGTTATAAAGTTTTTATGTTTTAGTTACTACCCCAAAACATAAAAACTATATAATTCGGACAAAAATAAAGTTTTCGAGCTGAAATTTTTTTTGCAGTCTTTGTATACAATTCTACAGAAATAAGGGTATGGATTTTACAATCGAATAATTTTTTCGAAATTTTATTTTTAAATTTTGAAAAAAAAATTGTCACTATATTAACTCTTACATAATTCATTTCAGCGTAAAAAATCATATGGATATGCATATTATCGAATTTTTATCTGTAAAATAACTGGTAGTTCATTTTGGTCGGTCCAACGTACGGAGCAGGAGCGTTTTAGTTACTACGCCAAAACATAAAAACTTTATAACTCGGACAAAAATGAAGTTATCGAGCTGAAATTTTTTCTGCAGTCTTCGTATACAATACTACAGAAATAAGGGTATGGATTTTACAATCGAATAATTTTTTCGAAATTTTATTTTTAAATTTTGAAAAAAAAAATGTCACTGTATTAATTCTTACATAATTCATTTCAGCGTAAAAAATAATATGGAAATACATATTTTCAAATTTTTATCTGTAAAATAACTGGTAGTTCATTTTCACTTGAGTGACCCCCTTAACCCTCTAGGGACGACTGGGACTCCAGAGTCCCATTCAGATTAACACACTTTTATTTACGTTCCATCAATAAGATCGAGATTTGATAGGTATAGTGACCTTTAGTAGGCAGAGAAGAAACTGTTGTACCATCAGAACCCGAAATTACACTTTTTTTTGTTATAAACAAATTAAAAAAAAATTAAAAAAAAAACTAACGAGTAGCTTCCAAATCCGAAGTATAAAATAGACTATTTTAACGCTCAAAAAGATTCTACGTTAAGTTTAAAACACCCCCGTCCCTAGAGGGTTAAGCATTCTAATAAATTTATAACATTTCTTGTAACTATAAAACTTCTAAAAGCGTTTTTAAGCAGGAATATAAGCGCGCGCTTTATACCTTTCCCATCGTGAAAAGTCTTGATACATTGTTTGCTGGTGACGTCCCATAATTTGATTGTTTTATCGTCGCTACACGATACTATAAGTCTACCGTCCGAAGAAAATCTAGCGCATCTGACCCAGCTTGTATGACCGACGAGCGACATAATAAATCTTCTTCGACGGACCGTCCATAATTTAATGCTTTTGTCGTCTGACGCTGTAAGCAACTGCGCATCCAAGTACATGTAAGCTCGAATGATCTTTAAGAGTAAAGTTGCTAAGTGATTAATTTCAGACGGTAATAATACCTTCTCTCCGTCCGGACTAAATTGTACCGATCTAACAGCTCCTAAGTGCGCCTTAAAGTCTAAACATTGACCCGTCACTTTGGGCACCCAAATTCTAACAGATCTGTCTCTGGAAGCGGTGGCTATCGCTTCGCCGGACGGCGCGAAGGTGACGTCGTTAACGGCATCCTTGTGACCTAGAAATCTGTAAGCCCTTACAGACGCCTTAAGATTCCATAGTATTATAGTTTTGTCCAAACTCGCCGATACAAGTTGAGTAGTCTCGGGATGGAAACACAAGCTTGCGACGTCATTGTCGTGACCCTTGAAATGTCGTTCAATCGTAGGATCGTAAGGAGTTTCGGTCATTGTTCTAAGATAAAGCGTAACAGATTAATACGCATAACAGGTGTGATATTCTTAACCTAATAGGAGCTATTAACGCAGGCAGAAATTAGCGTATATTCCGCAGTAGTAACGTGCGTAGATTAAATACTGATAGATTTGAATAGGCACGGAAAATGAATACGAAGCACTCGATTTTACCTTTACTTCATCCCACCAATTAGTATGTACTATATTTAACTATGTACATATACGTATGTATTCGTAAAACGTATAGGAATTTTGTAGAAATATTAATGTACAATCCTTCGCGTTGTTTGTACGTGTGTACATAGTTCCATAGCTAAGATCAATTCGCTCGTGTAAAGCATTGCCAGGTGTTCGCCGGTGTTGTCAGGTTCCGATGGGTTTTGAACAGTTCGATTCAAAACGAACTTTTACGACTTTTACTACGGAAGTCAACAGAGCTACTCGGAGCAGTCGGAGCTACTGACCGATCAGTCCGGCTTAAAAATCTGAAAGCGGGAGATTTAAGTAGTTACGCGAGTACTTGGAATTAGAGCTCTTACTACCCGCCCGCCCGGGTACTCGAGTACCCGGTGAGACCCCGGGTAGAAAAAAATTACTCGGGTACCCGGGTACCCGGGTAGACAAAAATTACCCGTGTGTCCATGAGATACCTGAGTAACTGAAGTGTGATGAGATAGTTGAGAATTTCGATTTGACAGCATATGCCGTTCATTACTGAGGTTAGCCGAAAATGATCGAAAGTCGAAAAACGATCGGCTGTCAAATCGAAATTCTCAACTCTCATCACACTTCAGTTACTCGGGTATCTCATGGACACACGGGTAATTTTTGTCTACCCGGGTATCCGGGTATTGCACGGGTACCCGAGTAATTTTTTTCTACCCGGGGTCTCACCGGGTACTCGAGTACCCGGGTACCCGGATACCCGGGCAAAAACAATAGCTCTACTTGGAATTAGCTTATTTGAAGAAAGCCGCATTTGCGCGAAATGTTTGTAAACGAGAAAGATTGAATAATTTGACGAAACTATAGAAAGAGAAACAAGAGAGATACAGCAACACTGAAATAATTTGTTCGCCTTTTTTTTATTTGAGAATGTTGAGAACAAGCTGAATAATGTAAAATCGTTATGCCGACAATGAGTACGATAGGTAGGCTAATTAGCAGGGTTGAATTAGATCTTTATTTGGAAGATACATAGGTATTCATAGGATATTCGAACATAACTGTAGATGGAGGTGATTAAACACAAATGTACAAACGAAATACAATGCGGTACTCCTCGTCACGTGCCTAACGGTGTGGTGAGCGTAGCTGTTGTCAGTGGCACACTATTCAAACACGTCTTCGTCTCTGGCTCTAGTCATTAATTGTACACTCGACTTACATCCTAAAGCTCCGCACTATCGCTTCATTTCTTTTAAAAATAATCATATATATACTTTGCGATAAAAAAAAATCAGGTAATGTTGCTTCATAAACTTGACATTGCACCGCAATCTCTTGTACTTGGCCAGCTACGCGGGCGACCGTGAAGAATTTTGCAATCACGCAGAAAAAACGGAAGAGGGAGCGGCGTAATTCGTAGCAAATCATGAGACGTGTCTCACGAGAAGCACTTTTTAGAGATTCGCGTGTGTATCGCGCGAACCTTTAATCTTTCTCAACTACTGCCAAGTGTCCCCGACAGCTTTAACTTTCTCTAAATGCTTCAAACATTCATAGTCCGAAAATGGAATATGAAGTCAAGAAGATATATTATAATAGTACTAGAAGGCATCGCTCACTGTATCCTCTTTTTTCTGGTATCTTAAAAAATTCTCTAGAACGATGCGCCGCAAGACAAAGAGATAGTCGTGCAGATCATCTATGTATTCGTGTAATCGTTTTAACGTTATTCTTTAAATACATTCTTGTGTCTTTGCGTGAAATGCTTGTATGAGTTCTCATTTTTTTTTTGTATTTTTTTATAATAAAATTATATTTCTAATCTTTGTTGATTAGCTGTTGTTGCCCTGTGAAAACTGCCTTCTGTCACAACACAATAATACTTGCATGGTGGGTTCACACTTCTGAATTTGGTTGATCTTTCATTATATCACAATGTTACGTCTGCATGATCTTTTCGTTAATATTAATAGGATCTTTCCCCTGATAATCGCAGATACCAAATTCAAATGCAAAATTTTGCTTATTCAATGTCTTATTTAAGAAATATCCTAAGCCGCAGGCAAATGCACATTCTCCAATGTCGTCCGACCTCTACCAATGTTTCCTTACCAATTCCCCTCCTCTTTTACATCGAAACGATTAAATGCATTTTGGAAACATTTTTCCAATGTAAAACTGTGTTATGCGTATGTAGTATCCGCAGCATTTCCGTGTTCCGTCTTCGTTTTTGCTGTCACTCGAGTACTCAATCAATCCACATAGACACAATCAATTAGTCGCTTACGTTTCTTTTGTATATTTCACAAAACTATTGAACAACAATCTTAAACGTTAAAGTTGCTACTTTATATATTAATAAAACTCACGTACACGACTCTGTGTAAAATTTCTCCCAAGCCTATGCTCTTGCTTAAGATACGACTTAGGTTCTTTCGTAAATAGACAATTGAATTACGATCTTACAGCATTATTATAATGTTTCACTGTGCATTGCTCTATCGCATTCGTATTACTGTTGCGTATGGGGTTTACCACGGGGCGTATAACCGCCACGATTTCCTCCCCTTTGCCCGCGAAATTGTCCCCGGCCACCTCTGTCCATGCCGCGCTCACCTCGTGGACCACCTCTTGGTCCTCCACCGCCCCGTTTGTAACCAGAATTGTAACCACCGTTCCCTTCGTTATTCCCCCAAGAACGTTGTTGATAGCCATTCTGATAATTGCTATCGTTACGGTAATATGTTCCTGAACGGACAATCGTTATGTAATGAAAATATATATAAAATCTGAACTAACTAACTAATGATCGCACACCTCGCATATAGTTTCTATATGCTATATCCCTCACCTTGCCCGCCGCGTCCATTTTGCTGATAACCGCCGCCCCTGCCTCTTCCATTGTACCCGTTAGAATTGCTTCTCCTTCCGCCCCTGCCTCCTCTGTACCCGCTGCGCTGTTGATCGCCCCATCCTTGCTGAGAAGTTTGCTGTGGCGACTGTTGGGAATCCTGGGCAGGTTGCTGCGACTGATCTGTCTGATTCCAGTCGTTGGTCTCGGTCATCTGACACCAGTCCACAGATTCGCTTGGTTGTTCTAATTCAGTCTCTGGCGGTACCGTTTCGTCTTGGATTTCTTCAGTTTTCTCCTAAACGATTAATATTTCGATACTATAACCGCTACAGGATATACAGAGAAACGATATACATATATTGAACCGTTCGGTTGGATGAAGCGTACAAGTATCTCGACGGGTGGTTGCTGGATCTCTTGTTGATGCTCAAAAGTCTGGGCCGGCGGTTGCTGCGTTATTTGTTGCGTAGGGGCTGGCTGTTGCGGCGGCTGTTGAAAGTTAGCAGGATGCTGCGGACTGTACGGTATAGTCGGCTGCTGATGAGAAGGTGGCATTGGAATAGGCGGCGGTGGATTAGGATTAGCAAATCCGGGAATGTGGGACATATCCTGCGGCGGTTGATGTTGATATATCACCTGTTGCGCTACTACTGGCGCATTTGCGAAATTTTGGTTAGTAAATGTTTGGGAAGGAATAGGTGCATTTACAGCAGCAGGAATGTGTGGAACAATAGGTGCCTGTGACGCGACGTCTGGCGAATCAAGCTCCGATTCTTGAAGGAAAAAGAAATTTGGTGTGCCTATGACATCGTTAATTCTAGGGGCCTGTGGGGGTTGTTGCTGCTGAGTTTGTTGAGACTGCTGTTGTTGCTGCGGCGGTGGCTGCGGTTGCGGCTGCGGCTGCGGTTGTGCTTGAGGAACAAATCCCGCAGCATTTGTGTAGTAAGACGTTTCGACAGGTGCGGCTGGATGCGGCGGAATAGGTTGCGCCACTACCGGTATCGGGCCAGCGACTGGAGTGGTCCCGGAAACAACAGGGAGAGGAGCAACTTGTACTGGAAAATTAGGAATAGGAATCATAGACTCGGGTGGAATGTGTCTGTCGTTGCTATTATATTCTTCGTTGACTTGTTCTTGCGCGGGAGTTTCTGATATTTGAGACTCCGCAACTACTTCTGTAACCTGCGAAGAGAAGTTTAATAAATCAGCTTCCAACGTTATCCCTTGTCCCTGTTCCCGCGTTGTTCCCCCGCCGGAATCAACTTTAACTAGAACTTACTTCCTCCACTGTAGCTTCCGCCTCGTGAACTTGATCAAAATAGCCACACTGGTTAATAGAAGTGATAATTTCCTTTAACTTATTGTAAGTCGTGCCAATAATTTCTCTTTGCTTTCCATCGACAATGGCTACATAATGCTCTGCTACTTTTTGTACTTGTTGAAGAAAAGTTGGTTCACCTTCCTCGTGATGATGTTTCATCATGACTTCGTTATACAGACTATCCAAGTACTTCAAATCGTCTTCCGTTAATTTCACAGCGCCGTTCTTTGCAGCAAGGAAATCTTCCCTAACAGATTCTGTTCCCATGTTCATCAGCACATCTTGAATAAGGAGAACTTCTCTCACCTACGGAAGAAACGGGCAAGAAACATTCGGCCGGACTTTAATATTCCATTAGAGGTATTACAATGTTCGAATTGCACGAGCACGATGCTAATTTCATCCAGATTACCTTCGCGATATCATGTTGCATTCTCTCCATAACTTCTTTCCTTGCCAATTTTTTCTGTTGTTTAACCGCATCGTGCGCGATACCAGTAATCTGCTTCTGTAACTCCCGTGTGATGTCCAACGTTTGTAACACTTCATCGTATTTAGCCACCGCTAGTTTCTGATCTGCGTTCAATTCTCTTCCATTCTTTTGCAGGTCCCTGTACGACTCTAACTTCACCTACATATAACCGATGTGCATATAAGATCGTTAGCTTCTTACTCTGAAATACTTTATATAGATTTAAATACGCGACGACACGAATGGTGTTATATACATTAAAAGATTATAATACGCGTGTACGCGGTTTATTACAAGTCTATATAGAGTTTTTGGGGATGCGTAGAACAGAACAAAAGTACCATATACGGGTAGACGAAGAAGCAGTGAAATTATAAATCTAGTATAATTTTTACGAAATTTCACGTACGAGAAGCGATATTTAATTATTGATAGAGGAAGCGAACTTTGCTTCCGAATATCGTAGTATTGTAAAGGGCTATGATTGTGTAAAACTGTGTTCGCGCAAATAGCAAAAACGAGGACAAACGGGGAATTTGCTAGCGATAGATTAGTTTATAATTCGAAGAGGCAAATAATTTACTGAGATTGTTAACGTTCTGCTAAACCGCAGCTACCAGTACAGAATTTCATTTAGCCGGTAGCGGCTTGAAAGCACGTCGTGCAAAGTTTTGTGCATCTTTAGAAGATACCGCCATGACACGAGGCACAGGATAGCAAATTTATGCACTCGAAGGTACGAAGAACATTAATTTCGCTACAAAGTGGTTGCATCGAGAACAATCAAGTAATAAAATATGATATTAAGAGTAAGTCGGTATTAGTATAATGATTATTAGATACCTACGGAATTCTCAAGCGTGAGCACATGGCGTATACGATCATGGCGGATCGCATTGTGAGAGGCATCAACTGACAGATAGTTTTCTTATCGTTATTCGTGTATGTATCATCCGAGTACTCACCTTACGCTTTTCAAGATTCCGTATCTTATGTTCGATAACAATAATCACTTGGCGTATAGGTTCTACGGTCTCCGTAGAGGCCTGTTTCTCTAGTTTAGGGTTGGCAGAAGGCATCCTTCACGGGCAACAAACGCGAACTGGAAATCAGAATACTAGACTAGCGAAGCCGCGGCCGCGGCCGCGGGGCACAGGGGCAGGGAAGTGGGGTATGGTAGTATGGTTACGCGCATGCTCATTCTCGTACTCCGACTCTACCTAACCTCTCTGCCAATGCCGTAACAATTCTCCATCCGAGCCCTATCCTTATTAGCATTCAAATTATAAACCATAAATCGTAAGCCGAAGACAAATATTTATGCAGCGAACAGTAAAACTGTTCGCCCCTATAAAGCAAATACCTGGTTCATCTTTTAATACATAAGTACTGCTTTGTCTCTCTCTTGCATTTTCAAATATGTACGAACAATTGAATACGACGAACGCTTGCAAACTTACTACCACGATCTTTACGTTTGCATCGTTAAATAACATTTAAAAAAGCGATAGCGCGATGTCGATAGTGTCGATACACACTTTTAAAAAACTTTTAATTTTATTGAAAAAGATTAATAAAAACATAAATTATGCGAGTAATATTCCACTATAATATAAAATGTGCGCGTGTATATATATTGTTTTGATCATATGTATATTTTTCATTTGAATCGTATGAAATTTTATACTTAATAATCTCCATTATGTTCCAGAAAGTAATAAAAAGTTTACAATTGACCAAATAAACATACGTGTTTTTGTTTTTGAATAAAATACAATATAACAATGATAATCGTTTCTATAATTATGACAATAAAGATTTTTGTAATTTTGCGCCATATCAATTGAGATAAAAGACTCGTAAAGTTATATTGGATTTCCGACTAAAACATAGCGAAATTTCATTAATTTGATGATTTAGTTAAAAGATTCCAGCGATAAATCGATATGCATACATCCAACCATCCATCCAGATATGCATACACACACACATACACACAAAAATATATATAGCACCAACTTCTTATATCGATACGAAACATTGCATGGCACATTTGCTAGAAAGAAAATACTTTGCAACTGCATACTTTCCTTTATTGTTACTGCGTCAGTGTCCAAATGCCCGCATTTTTAGGTTTCAAGTTAATAGTTACCTCCAATAATTTATTATACAACTCCGTAAATCCGACAGTATAGTCACTAATACAATAATAATTTCAATTTGTTATAGCATATGAAAGATGTCTAAAGCTCCATGGCTTTGTGTCATAGCAGTCACCTGCCCTCGCTATTATATTTTTACAATTTACAAATATAATTTGATATATCGTCTTCGAAAAATACATTCGCGCCACACACGCATATCACCACTCTCATCTTTAGAGAATATCTTTTTCCTTAACAAATCTAAAAACACATTAAAAACTTAAACGACTTAAGGCTTAAACAATGACAATAATAGATCTAATGAAAATGATAGTTATTGTAAAATTGTAACGTAATAAAATATATAATAATATGGATTTAATACGATTTCAAGTATAGCATTTACCTAATGTACAGTAAAATTGTTAGCAAATGTTATTCTACTATCATAGGTATGTATCTATCGCCTATTGGAAGGAAAGTATCCATAGAATCGTCCTTAGCGGCAAAATCTGTATATGCGAATCTTCGAACTTTCATTGCTACAACATTGCGATGTGTGTAATTAATTTAATTAATTATTCTAAGTAGAATAAAGATTTCGAGTCTTAGGCGCTTCCAAGTAAGAGAAGTGAATTTTTTATCCCACTTGGATAGATATTACTTTTTAAATTATTCCTCGAGCTTGCATTGATTGTTGTGTAATATTTGGAAAATCAACGCTGCATCCTGAAGCGCAAAGATTCTAGAGTGATATTATCATGATTTCTATGAAAATGATAGGTACATTTTTCAAATGCAACCGCCACTTCGTATACACACGTATTAACGTATGTATATGTATACATATAAAATTCAAAAATTGACACTTGAATTACTAACAATAAGATACTGCAATGGGTGACGAGATAATGCGCGTAATTAAAAAGATTATACATATACATATTGAGACATGATGAACCGAAGGTGAATAGAATAGGAGAAAGTATTTCTAATCTTATTAAAAGTGTTTTTATATACAAATGTTTTACAACGTGTGTAATGTTTTAGAGTAAGAGAAGACTGCACATTATCAGAATATTGCATTTGTCATAGAGCATTTTATTAAAAGAATGTTATCTTGGAACACCTCTGGATATTTGAAAATTTCATATATAAACGTATTTTATACGTATGAATTTTGAAGTTGCTTCATCTACTTATGTACAAACTAACATGAACATAAATATCGTTTACATCTGGTCAACGTTAAAAAAAGATAATAGCGAACTATTATACGTCTGTATACATATGTATATAGAAAAGAATGCGCAATGAATTTCCATGATACAGTGAAAAGAACAAACAGAATAACAGTTTTTTTTTTTCCTCAATTAGAGCCGGCCCGTTCAACTTTTGCTGTTGCCTTCGAAGAGCAACTCGCGGTTGCTCGTGCGAGCAAATCCCTGGACAGGCCTGAATTAGAGGGTGTGATGTATGTATGTAAATATATTACACAAGGTCACGACGTTCCGTACGCCATATCACTTTGTATACTTTATCCTAAAATCATTTGTCTTTCGTATTTTTTTTTTCTTCAGATCTTAACACATCAGACCTCGATATTATACGGCATGTATAAGATTATCACGATACAAATGTTAAAACTAAATGTCTATATTCACACAAATATCCGTAAATCTCTATTATGTTACTACAATGGCAAAGTTTGGGCTCGTCTCTAACTCTTACGCGGGGTTGAATATCTTACAGATGTCCGGAGTTTATACGGGAAACCGTTCCTTACTTACCGTACGGTAACACGGATTACCGAGTACTACTTATCACTAGAACTATAGTTTCTTGATTACACGTTAACATTTAACTTCACCATTCGTCACAGCATCTAGTATTAATTATTAACTGCAGTTAAACATTTACCATTCTCAAAATACAATGTTCAATTGTTTGGTCTCGGGACTGGTGTTATATAGGTATTTACGTTCGTAAAACTGATATATCACTATACTCTCAATGGTCTTGAGACATTGAATATTAAACCGAACCAATGATTATCGTAGCACCACTAAGATGGTATACTGCTCATTTGCACATTGCAAGACACTGTTTCAGAATTGTCTTCAGTTTTCTGTGTAGGCACCTGTGAATCGGAAGTATTAACAATCATTTCAGTTGTTTGCGTCTCTGAAACATTCTCAGCCATTTCTCCTGCACTATTCACCAAACGGGATAACGTAGAGGTCTTTAGGCTCGACTTCAGTTTTGCTTGTTGCTCCAAATTATCTATTTCTGCCCAGATAGTTCTAACTTCTTTAAATAACTGAAAAGTATGGTTTTAAATTTTAATTATTCTAATTCTAAAATCTAAACACTTGGACGCGTAATTTTGTACTTACCTGATTTAACCATGTTTCGTCTGCTAATAATTCGTTTAATATTATTGTAGTATCTTTATTAGGATCTGCTACTCTCTTATCCGCTACTCTCCTGGCACACTCCAAAAACATCAAATATTTCTGATGCGCTACCTTATTGTACAAAGCTACTTTTGCTTGACATAATCGGCATAATAAAAAATCCTAAGAAACATGCGAGAAACTCGGTCATTCAATTATTCCATTTGCCGTAACGACGAGCACGAACACGAAGAGCAAAACGTAATTGAAGAGAACAGAATCATATATAAAAATCACCTTCTCTTGAGGTATCCTTGGGTCAGGGGGAGAACCTTCCAGTGTAGTGGCGTTATATGGTTGGCCATATAACAAAACTCTGGCGTACATTTTAGGCTGTTGACAACCAGCGCACAATTTATCTTTGTATTCCGTGGACGTTAAATCCTTGAGAACGTTCAGGCACGGCCAGGTTGATATTGCATTTATAACGTTTGATCCCCATTCTGTTGTTGATAAAAGACGACGTTTCCTCTCTTCCGTTACTTCATCGACGGTCTTAACATTCGATAGAAAGTAATCATCTACGCAGAATAAATGAGAGAAATATTTGATTAGCGAATATTCCCTGTATAAGTGTATATACTATTGGAATTATTCAGCAGATAAAACTTGTACCTTGTTCTTGAAATATCTCTGTAAGGAAGTTAGAATCTAAAGCTTGCGAGATCAATGTTTGTATATATACTTCAAAATTATCTTGATATTTTTCCGCGTCTCTCATCGATTTATCGATATATTCGCTAAAAAGAATAACGAATAAATTCATTTACAATTGATTAAATGTTTTTAGCCTAGAACCTACCTATCGTCAATAATCATTTCGTCCCTCAGAAATTCTACCACAGTTTCCGTTTTGCCTTGTTGCCAAACCTTTACTGGAACTTGTTGATATACGTGGCGATTTTGCGGCGCCCAACCCGAATACTATAAAAGAATAATTAATATGTATGTAGATAGTAAGCATCGTAAAATAAAACTACTCCTTCTTACCGTAGATATGTTTCTATACAAAGTGTTGCCATTAGACTTAAATGGCTCGTACTTTTGCAGTAGCGTTTTGCCGTCTATTCTCCAGAGTGCTGGATATTCTTCGTCTAATTCCGCCTTCATTACAACAAATTCTCCGGACTAAAAAATGTATAATAATTACTGACGAGAACGATATGCAATAAGAGAAACGGTAGTTTTGAAAGTCAATTAAAATGCTTTGACACTACAAATTTATGTTTTACAAGGTTACATTCGTAAAAAATTTACCGCATCTTCTGAATTATCCATAGAGCGCTGCATGCAACATGTAAATATATACACGTATATATATATATATATATATGTACGTATACGCGGACCCGTAAGCACACACAGCTTACAAGAATAATCTAAGAATTGAACGGGTACCTTGAATGGAGAAATATCAATATCTTCATCACTGACGGATGCTAATAGTTTTTCATCTATTTTGCAAGATAACTTTCCAGTGACATTAGAAGTTTTCGATGGTGTCTCGTGTTTCTTCCTGGCAGACTTCTTTGAAACAACGTCACAAGGGGAATAATCATCTTCCTCCAAGGCTTTTCTGCTCTTTTTGGTAATAACAGGTCTCCCGCGTTTTTTCTTCTTCTCCTCCTCGTCTCCAACTAATTTTACAGCGGGCGTCCAAGCGGGATCAGAATCAGAATCACCCTGTTCCTCGTCATTATCGAAGTAGTCTATACCCTGTTGTCGATCTAGAAATTGTTTCACTGAAGTTTTCTCCTTTGCTTTTCTTCTAGACGTTTCTCGCCTCGGAGGCAACAGCAACGGATCTACTGGAAGAGCAATGTTCACTTGTGACACACACAAATAATTAATATGCATGCTTAATATAATAAAAGAAAACGGTGTACATATGTCACCTTCTTCGTGCTTTTTTGAAGCCTTCCCAGATGACGAAAGCGATGTTTCTGCTGTTGCAACCGCGGCCGCCGCGGCCGCCGCTCTTCTTTTTCTATCCGTTGGTCCTCCGGGTTTGATTGGTCTACCTTTCTTAGGTTTACCTTCCGTTTTTATGCTTCCTGTTTCTATAGCGTTAGATGCATTTACAGTTGTTATTTTTTTATCCGGTTTCTTAGGAGGAAATAGAAAATCATCATCGCTGGTAAATCCATCATCGCTTGAATCGAAATTCTGCTTTTTCCGTTCCTTCGGCAATGGGAAATAGCGCGGATCATTGGCATAATCTATTACTGGTGTTTCTTTAGGTGGTAGTGGTGGTGGCGGTGGTGCTGGTGGTGGTGCTGCTGGTTTTTCTGTTTGTATTTTTACTGCTTCTCCATTTATAGAACTTTCTACCGGCTTATTAGGTTCTACGGGAATATAAGGCTTCGACCTACTCCAAGTTGCTTTTCTGCCACCACGAATCGCAGGTGGAGGTGAAGGTTCCCTTTCACCTTGTAAGAACTTTAAGTAACTCGTCATAAATCCTGAACTAGGATCTTTGTTGGGTCTTTTAAAGTCTTTGTTTAATGAAGTTGCCGCTTGAATCGGTTGCTGATGTTGCTGCAGAAACCCTAGTTCCTCTTCGATGTTGGGAACAATTACTTTAGGCTGTTCGTCTCTCACTTCCTGACTGTAACTAGCATTTTGATTCGCTGTATTCTCACCGAAAGCGATAGGCGTGATCTCGACGGAAGATTGAAATTCATGTGGATGGTGATGGCTCGGAGGGATATGGAAAGCGGGAAAATATGGGATAGGAGGTGGGGCGTGATGATGGGGAACCATCAGAGACTGATGCTGATGCGCCGGTGTACCAACAAAATTACTCGAATGATGTATGGTTGATTGCGAACTAAAAGCCCCTGATGCACCAGGAAACATTTTCGTAGGTGGCGGAGGTAAATTCCACCTTTCGAAGTCGAAGTAACCATTTTGTTGTTGTTGATTCGTATTATGATGCGCGGGCGGTGGTATTCTACTCAGATACTCCGTCACTGTCGTTGTTCCACTTATCTCGTTCGAAGAAGGAGCATGTCCTCCACCCTTTTCCAAACTTTTCCTTTTCTTATTGGCAGTGTCGACTTTTCGCCGTTCTTCTGTTTGCTTATGCTGTTCACTTGGACTAACAGAGACAGCGGTCTGTTGTTGTACTTGACAAGAGCTTTGTTGCAACGTCTGTAAATTCTTTACTATACTCATAGGATCTCCTCTACAACTGCTCAAGTCCTGTAGAGTTACTTGGTTGGATTCGAAGTACGTTTGTTGCCTATCAGAGACATTTATTACTCGTTGTACTTGCTGCTGGACTGGCAAAGTTTGAGGATTTATTTCAGCATTTCCACCAGTATATAGAGCAACAGAAAACTTCCTATTAGCATTCGCCTGTCGATTATCGTTACTTTCCCAACATATCTGTTTCTGCGTTTGTGAAAAATCTTGGTGCTGTCTATCATAATTTTTACTATCCGCGTTGTACGCGCTTTTATTCTCAGTCGTGCCCAGAGCTCTTGTGATAACCGACGAATAAACAACTTGCCCTTGCGACGCAGGTCGTGGTACAGTAACATCTAACGGAGATGGAGGAGTAAGCTGCTGTTGCACAGCTTTGTACGGTGGTCCAGTTGCGCACTGATTTCCATTATTTTCAACGTGTTGCAAAGGCGAAGGAGAAGATATCGTAGCCATTGGACTATTATACATAGGATAAGCAGGACTCGGAACGTGCCCTAATGGACTTGCTTGCGAATGCGCTTGTAACGGGCTCGGCCTTCGCGGTACAACCACGCTACAATCGGGTCCGTTTTGTGTGGAATTATTCGAGGAGTATGCAGAATCGGTAGAAGTTGCAGACTTCGATCTTCCCGAATGATGATACTCTGAATCAGTTGCAGATCCTGTCAAGTAATGCCTATACGATGTTGTTTGTTGTTGCTGTTGTTGTTGTTGCTGCTGCTGCTGTTGCTGATGATTCAAAACATGAAATTGTTGTTGTTGTTGCTGTTGCGGTTGCTGAGGATGTGCTTGCAAGTTACTGTTTGACGGAGTCCTTTGATTAGCAAGCTTTCCACTTGTACTCGTGCAATTTGTACCATTCCCAGCTGTATAATTCAAACTTCTTGTATCCATAATCGAAAAACTGATTGGGGACGATTGTGTATTGTCGTGCGATGTTTGTTCGTTTCTTCTATGTTCACCGTGTGCATTTAATTCGGGATATATCTTCGTCTGTGCTTTAGTCTGGATACTTTGCTGAGATGCAGAAGTTGCTTTATTCGGTGGCGAAGCGAAATTAGTATTTCGCGCGGATTGTTTATCTTGAGCTTGCGAAGACACAGATCTAACAGACGTATTCAAGAATATAGTTGTCGACGACACTGACCTGGCGGGAAGTTGAGAGATTCTGTACTCTTTGCTGGATGTATTACTCGGAGTCGAAACAATGCACGATTGTTGGTGCTGAAGAGAAGGCTGCACCTTCCCATTAGGAGCTTGATTCCCATTTCCAGCGGGGTAATTGTTCGCTAATGTTTCCGAACTGAACGTAGTAGGTACTTGCTGGAAGAATGTTTGATTGCTATTTGCTTGCGACGTAGGAACCACCGACTTAATGCTTACTGACGGCGACTGAGGTCTAACGTTTACTGCTTTTTTACTGTCCGGGTAACTGGATGATTTAAATTCTGCGGCAGAAACAGACGACGTAGGCAGCTGGGAATTAATATTATTTATAGCTTGAGTCGTAGCAAAATGAGAATTGAACGTGTTTTCATAAACACCGGCGGGTGGTTTCGCGGCCGACGATGGTCCCGGAGATGACGGTACGACACTTTCGTGCGGTAAAATACCAAACGGGCTAGGTAATTGTACATTGTTCTGATGGGTCCATGCCAATGCAGATGTGGGTGACGTAGCTGCACCCTGATGCTCGAAGAATGTTGGTTGATGCGCCGAACTATAATTCTCCCTTAGTACAGGTATATCAGACTCTGCGGTGGTATTCTGTTTCGCTACCGATACCGCTTGCGCTTGCGCCTGGACAAGAGCTTGTCTATGCTGGGTCACATAATGCGCCTGCTTAGCATTAGGATGATGAAACAGCGGAGAGAAGACGTCGTATCCCACAGGGGGTGGAGATAGAAACCCCCCTGGGTTAAACGGAGATGGCTGACCCGCCAGAGTTGCTGTTGTATGAGCTGCTTGTAAAAGTAACTGCGACGTCGTTGTCGATGGCACTGCTTGAGTAGCAGCCGTTGCCAAGTGATGAGATACAAAATCGCTGCTTGTGCTCGAGCCGGACGATTGAAACGTGTTCGTTGCAGCACCTGCAGCAAGACGGTTGTACGATGCATACCATGGACCAACAGGATCCATCACCCAATCCTGGCACGGCCGTGCCTAGCCTGCTCGGTCCACGTATAGTAGACTTTCCTGTGTATTAATATTACACATATATCCCGCGATATTCTGTCAAATCTTTTCCACATCCATTCCTTCTGTATACGTAGTGGTTTAGACCAAAAACTTCCTTACTGTATACATAGTCTATGCACTTTCAGCCGGTAATTAGGATGAACAATAATATATAACGGCTCCTCCATCTTATTCTGAAAAAATTGATAGCTTTTATGCAACATGCGACTACGTACAATTTTTGGTTAAACGATATACTATGTACGTATATATACACAAGACACACATCGCTATCGCCATCACCATCACCATTACCATTACGATAAAAAGGGCATTTAAAATTCAAAGAACGATTAATGAAAAATCATGGAAATGTCATTTCTTCGGTGGATTGTTGAGCAATGTATCGCAACAGTGATACATAAGTGCTATCAGATTTTGTTTATTATAATTTTCATTCGTTCGATTATAACGTTAGTATTAGAACGAATTATAAAAGAGTAGAATGAGATGGCTATGGGAGATATCGGAATCACATTCACAATCAATCACAATCACAATCGCAATCGCGATCGCGATCGCAATCGGAATCGAAATCACAATCACGATACAGTAGAAAGACTCACGTTTTTCGTAAAATCCTTAATGCACCACAACACAATGTGTGCTACCGAGGGTAGCAAAGTAAGCGTGCTCCGATATGTTGGACGACTGGCGCTGGTGAAAAGTTGTCGAAACAAAGCTCGGTATAAAAACAAACTAATAAGAGATGTGCGCAGTTTTTTAAAAATCAAGAAGAATTCAGTGTAGCGTCTTTTCATGTCCTATTGTAATAGGGTCCTTAGCAGTCCTTAGAAGTTTCATATGTGCATAATCATTGTTTATCATGGGCAAGAAAATCGCCAATTTTTTATTCGTAACAAGTGCTGAGACAACGGCTTCACCTTCAGCAATAAACAGCCATATGTGTTGAATACCGATTACGTTTGCCGGTGTACAAGATATAACGTCTCGCCGAATAACACAATAAATATGGCTACACAAACTTGGCCAACGCACGACACACGATCGGCTGGCACCGTGATTAAGCTCACATGATTTAACCATTCGAAGAAAAGTGTACATTCCGGGTAGACCTTAGACCCGGTACTCGCGCATACACCGCGGCGAGTTAACGTGGTTAACGTCGCACGGGCTCATTTATCGCGGGGAATCGAACAATGTTACCCCGCACTCGCAGTGCCTATTATAGGCCACCATTTTGAATCGAATCAACAATACACCGCGCCATCTACAGATTACGGATCTGGGATCAGGGATCAGAGAAGGGGATCAACAGGCGGCGGGATTTTTCAACAGGGACAGGCAGGGATTTTTGTCCCATACCTTCGCCTCTGAAACATGTGTGTACAGTAGGGTGGCTCTTATTTTCGATTTTTGAATTTTCTTCGGGGCACCCCCCAGAATAGTTCCAAATAATTAAAAAAAAATCTGTGTAAAGTTTCAGCTCGATCGGATAACGGGAAAGGGTGCCCCTGGGCCGTTAAACATTTAAATCATTATTTAACAGCTCGTGAAGTCGATTTTATATAACTTCTTCCAAGTTATTGATTAAATAAAAAAATATGTCAAACAAAAGTTGTAGATCCGGACAAGGAGCATCTTTTTTGTTCTATTACTTTTTCTCGTACGATAAACGGTTTTCGAAAAAAATTAGAAAAACTTAAAATAAAAAACTTTTTTATTTTTCAAATTTTGAAAGTTTAAATGCTTCTAGAACACTTTTTATTTATGAAGGTGAACAAAAAAAAATGGAATTTTTATTTACGAGGACTATTTTTAAACATTTAAGAGGAGGGCATTTACCAAAATATGCAAAAAAGATAAAAAAAAAATGTACTCACTTTCAGTGTTTGATATGTTATGAATGTTTCCTGAAAATTTGGGACCGAAATTCGCAAAAATATCGAAAATATAGACTTTATATTTTCGATACATTTTTTTTAGTTTTTCGGATTTTTTTCGAAAACCGTTTGTCTCACGAGAAAAAGTAATAGAACATAAAATATGCTCCTTGTCCGAATCTACAACTTTTGTTTGACATATTTTTGTATTTAATCAATAATTTCGAAGGATATTATATAAAATCGACTTTGCGAGCTGTTAAAGATATAGACTCTATATTTTCGAAATTTTTGAGAATTTCAGTCCCAAATTTTCAGAAAACATTCATGACATATCAAACACTGAAAATAAGTAAAAAATTTTTTTTATATTTTTTGCATATTTTGGTAAATGCCCACCCCTTAAATGTTTAAAAAATAGTCCTCGAAAATAAAAATTCCATTTTTGGGTTCACCTTCATAAATAAAAAGTGTTCTAGAAGCATTTAAACTTTCAAAATTTGAAAAATAAGTTTTTTTTTTTAGTTTTTCGGATTTTTTTTCGAAAACCGTTTGTCGCACGAGAAAAAGTAACAGAACAAAAAAGATGCTCCTTGTCCAGATCTACAACTTTTGTTTGACATATTTTTTTATTTAATCAACAACTTGGAAGATGTTATATCAAATCGACTTCGCGTGCTGTTAAATAATGATTTAAATGTTTAAGGGCCCAGGGGCACCCTTTCCCGTTATGCGATCGAGCTCAAACTTTACAGGGATTTTTTTTAATTATTTGGAACCATTCTGGAGGGTGCCCCGAAGAAAATCTTGAAAAAAATTTTTACCAAGAGTAAATAAGAGCCACCCTAATGTACAGCAATTGTTAATTAATAACTCCGCATCAAAGAGGATTGTCCATTTAAAATATCGGTCAATATAAAACTTCTTCCTTTTATTATACTTATACAATATATCTTTTGTAGGACCAATGGTAAGTAAGAAATCTTTACAGGATTTACAAACATCGATGTATAGCAGTACTTACCTAGTAGGAATAGTGTACACCTACTTGCATCCGTGTACGGCGTACGTACGAATGCATATGCGTACAAGCAGATGACCCATACAACCTGTTGATCAGTAAAAGAATTCTATGCCATCGTACTTTTCACTTTTCCATCTATCTTATTGTTAGTTATGTAGATATTCTAATTATTATCCGCGTCTAATTAGCTCACGATGTGCACAAAAAGAAAAAGAAGAACCGATTATAAAAATATCATATTTCCTTTGAAAATGCAAAAAAGTTCATTAGGATGTCATTAAGTAAATATGTACTGACATTCATAATAATAACATTTATTTATATGATATTGTAAGAATATATTTATAATCGTTATTATAATAATAATCATAGCGTAACTAGCGAGTATGTTCGTTTCGTTACTGATTGAAGTAGGTATCACCCATTTGAATTACTGCCAAATTATTGCTACCACAGAGAAAGTGAGCAGATTGCGAATTTGCAAATGTTGCAAACTCCCATACTCGATATCGTAAGAAAAAATAGGATTCAACAATTAAGACACTTAGTTGAATATATTGTAGATATCATAAAAAGTATACTGATGCCACCGTGTAGTAGTAGTAGTAGTATTAGTAGTAGTCGTAGCTGTAGAAAAGGATTCGTAGGAGTTATCGACTAGTGAGATTCATGAACCTTGCTTCAACACGCAGATTGAGTCCGTAAGTTAGTTTTCTTAGGTAATAACGCGCTGTCGACCTCCAATTACACTATTAGAAACTAGAAGGTGAAAACATTGTTATTAATTGAAAGAGAAAAGTAAATTAATCCAAAGCTGTGGAATCTATTAATGTGTATGTATAGTAGTAGTACAGTGGCGATATCACAGCTACTTTCGATATCATACAATATTCAGATGTTTCTCTTTATACATATTTGTCTACCGTATTTGCATTTTACAAATCCTGACCGTTTCACACGTACAGTTTTTTCTTCCTTTTCTTTCTCTTCATCTTCCCCGTCTTCTTCTTTTTTTTTTTAGAAAACTTATAAATATTAACTTTATTCCACATATTATGATCTTTCTTTAATTCCTTATAATTATGAACTTTAATTTTTTGAATTTCTTGAAACTTTAACATCGAATAATCGATTGATCGATATAAGATAAGCAACATGGTTATAACAATCTACAAAAAGTAAATAAATAATCTAGAAAATACATTAGGAAAATCATTAATCAAGTATTTCTTACGAGAGAATCCAAGTAACGCACTTATGAAAATTTTCAAACAATAATAAGCATGATTGTGTAAGAATAAATAAACAATATGTGGCAGCATAGGATGCATGACACGATTCGGCTTTGGTTTTTTTTGTGAAATACACCCATATTAATCCCTAATTACGGTAACATTAGAAAATGCAATATATACATATGCCAAGTGTTCCAGATTTTAACGGGCAAACATCGGGAACATGTGTAGAGGCACTCGAAATTGTATGTACGTATAACGCAAAACATTCGATCGATCAAAGCGATGTGTACAAGTGTACTAGGTACTTACGGCACACAATTTCACATCTCTGTATTTCAGAAACGTTGTGCGCTTACATGAACTTTTTTCTTATTTTGGCTGCGTCTACATGCCGCCAAAGTTTGTCCGCCAAAAGCTGCGACACCCTCTATACATATATGTAGGATGACCAATTATATTGCTCTGCTTTATTCACGTTGTTTTCATTTGTACGGTATACTATTCCACGGCTACCTCATCTGCATCTTACGTTGCTGCCAAACTGCGAACTTTCTATATGCTGTGTTTAATAATTGATTTAAATGACTCGTTAAATGCTGACTGACAGCGGAAAAGTCTCGTTGAACACGGTCCTAAAAAGATAAAAATTTCATAAATATAAAATGTGTAGAAGGTGTTGAAAAAAGGGAGGTTCAGGGCTACGTTACTGTGCCTAAAAGGGTAACTCAGGCGTGGCCTAAGGCCTAAAGCGAACAATCGCTCGTAACTGTGAATGGGATTGATTTCCCTCTCTATGTTCACAAATTCTAGGTACTTTTAACTGCATTTTTTAAATTTCAGATCCTTTCCTTTCAACGCCCTGCGTATAGTAAAACTTACTTCGAAAGGTTTAAGTTTAGCAGAATGAAATCTGTGTAAGGCTTCGTGCATTCTAATTGCTTTCTCTTCAAGCTGCGGAGTTGTAGGTGGAAAACTGCGCCAAAAATGCCTTAGAAGCTCACACGTGCACACATAAACATTACGCAACTCCTTCTCTAAATCCTTTGGTATTAATTCTGTGACCAAAATAAAGCAGGTTACTATTTTCTTACACTTCAATCACCTTCATGATTTCTAGAACGATATCGCCCAACGTAAATGATTCCAATGGAATATACTTACGTCCGAGACTTTCTTCTCTAAAGCCTTTCATTAAAGAGCCACCTGGAGTTAACTCTCCTAACGCCGAAACTGCCGCGGCTGGACTAACTAACGATGTTGCTAATTGCCTCGGTATACTATTTCCCGTCAGCCAACCAGTCGTTTCTCTCTTTATTTGATTTAACGTCATAAGAAGCTCTTCGGATGTGGACTCCGTGCTGCTGTATCCTGGTACAGGACCATGTAAATACCTATCTACATGCGTCAAATTTAACGGCGCAGCTTTGTTCGTGTTTGTGTCGCAATTACTGTCGAGATCGTCATAAATTAATTTTTCCTGTATTCTAAGCTGGAAACAAGAAAGAGGAAAAGCCCAAGTTTAATATAAAGGCTGGAATTCCACGAGCAAGCGCAACATGCACGTTAGAAATTTACTTTTTTAGTCTTTGGTTGATCATCCGATTGATTAAACAGTGTTGCAGTTTTGCTCGCGGATGGTGACGATCCATTTAATTGCGGCTGGGTAGACGGTGCAGATTGCTTGGCAGTGCTGGCTTTTAAGACCATAATGCTGTGCTGATTAAATCTCTTGATCATACTTTGATGTACGATATTTCCTGAAGATTTGTCGGCTTTGCTGTGTCCAGTCCCATAATTCTCATCTAGACTTTGATCCTCAAAAGAAGTTATGTCTACTAATGGATCATCGATACCCGTTTGAATATCTTTCTTGAGTTCTTGATCATCTATTTTGGCACATTCGGTAAAAAGATCCTTGTTCCCTGCATTGATACGATCTCTATGAAAGTAATGCGACTGAAAGAACTTTGTCCAAAAGTCAGACTCCGACATTTTATGAGGCACATTCTCTTGATGTTTTCGCTTTACAGCTGGATAAGTCTTAAATATACATTCTATTATATCGACAGTTAAATTATACTTCAACCCATTACAGCCATCGGTTTGCGGTTTAATGTCAGCCTAGGAGCAATATATTTAACTATCAACCGATCCATCTCTCTCTCTCGACTAGTAACCTACGCTTAAGTACTAAGGGCTACTCTTACCAAGAAAGCGCTATTCACACCTATTTCTTGACGCTGGTTCTTTTTGGCTTGAGTGTACTCCGCGGCGTGCTGCGACCAAAACTCCTCCGACGAGATAACTTGCGTAATAACTAAATCTCTGTACAATTGAAGCAGTACCGGATTCTCCTGGAGCATTCTGGCAAATAATACCATATTCAATGACACGAATGGGCACAAAGAATCATTTATAACATTCAAGAACATACCTATTCTTCTCTTCTAATTCTTTATTCACTTTTCTCTTAAATTTCGGTAATAACTGTTGAAGTAATTCTTTTACGTCGTCGCGATCCTTAATTTGCGCCTCTTGCCCGTTTCTGTTTACAAAGTGAAACGTAGACGACGAGCCGTCGTGCAACACAACTTGCAGCTGTATTTTCGACTTTCCTTCGGGCGATATCTTTTGCACTAGAAAGACAAAATACTGGGATATACCTTAAGATATTAGACTGATACATTATTAGTTCGGAGGCAAGTTACGTCGTAAATCCGAAGATGTAATCTTTTGTATTTAATAAAGGTTAGTAACAAAAAGTTAGAATATACATATATATGTATATATATATCGATATATACAGATAGATATATATATGTGTAATTAAAACAATATACATCGTTGTATCAGAAAGAACAAGTGCAGTGAATTTATAGCGATATGATTTTTCTTTAATATTCCTTTTATTAAACATTATTTGGATCATTACACGAATGTTCTTACATTTAATGTCAGCATATTTGTGACTGACAGATACAGTATCTCTGTTATCGAGCATCCAAGCTATTCGTTCGTTCATAACATATAGCGTACCATCTCCTTTTTTATAACGGACTTGTCCTACTTGCATCAGAACGTCTTCCGACGATGTAGTCATGGTGGATATAACGTATAATACAATTCTTCTAAAAATAATAGATACAATCCTATAAAAATATATCGAAACATAAATATATTATATTCCGAGGAAATAAATACGGCGCCTTAAAATTTTATGCAGCGTATCATTAAAATTAATTCTATCGATCGTTAAATCAATGAACGTTCTATGCAACTAACAATAAGCGTGTGCGTTCAAAAATACACAACTGTAGTTTACGTTCGACAAACACAGTTATACGATCGTACAGCCGTACAATTGTACAATTTTATAACACTACTCTGGAAGAACTTTAATATATCACACGGCCAAAAGACAAGTACCACCGATATTCCGTATTAGTACCTCGAAACGATAATGTTGATAATTGCATAAGTTATCGAAGGGAGAGGTGATTCGCGATCTATCGTCGCGTGGATAGAAATGAAATCTGATAGTAATTTCACCACGGAACGAAAAACGACCGAATTTACGAAGAATAGTAAGAAGTTGGTAAAAAATTTACAACACCAGAGAAGTAAGTAAAAGTTTAAAAGGTCGATGCCGTTTACGCGTTTACGCGGCCTTGCGATCCACTGCCGCGTAAATTAAAGAGAAATTAGCGAATTATAGAAATTGCAGGCAAAATATAGTTCTATGTAGAATTTACAGTTTGTCACTGCGCGTCCTTGAGTATATACTTCACTACAACGTAATGACTATCATGACTTTCGGGGGAAAGAGAATACTTTTTGTTTGGAACATTTCGTAACACAAACTCGTTAGTACACACACCAATAATGTTTGATAAACAGTTGAGTTTTTGGAAATGTGGGAGAACTTTTGAGTCTACATTGCGAACAAAACACTGATGCGATATTGCCCGTGATTCACTTTTTATTTCATTAATTATGGTTATCGACAGAATAAATGCTTTTCCTGCGGTTCAAGGCACAGATCGCGTGTTTCTTAATCACGGAAGTGGGAAATCTAGCTATAATAGGCCCATTTACCGGTGACAAAATGTGAAAAATCGTGGAACAATGTAGAAGCCCGTTGGGCGGCACGGCCATGTGCAGAAACACACATCAGTGGACGCATCGCGAAGCAAAGACGGCTGCGGCTGCGGCTGCGAACGGACCGTCGGTACGAACAGCACCATCGACCTGCCGAGACTACCGCACTCTGTCGTCCCACTCAACTTCCATCGGTTTCCTGTTCCCGTCCAGACATTTCTTTTCATTTCTTTCCTCTTTCCCCTCCGGACGCCGATATATTCAGACTGCCGCTATATTTTATAGTCGCCTATTCGCGTATAATATTACTGGCTAAAACTCCAGCAGCGGAGTAATCATTCTTCTCACCAAAGTTCTGAATTTGACTAAAGCAGCGCAATTTGTACGTTTAGGATGCAAGCTGCGCGTGCGCAGACATCAAGCCGCTGCAACGCGCGAGATTTTAATAATTACGATAATTACAAACGTAATAACTGCTCGCCGCTGTGTCGTATTAATTGCAGCATAGACATTAATTCAAAGATATCGGCGATTTTAACACGTGCAATTATCACATACTCAAATACTGCTCTGTAAAACGTCCTTTAAAACGGCAAAGCTAGCCAATTTTTTATATAAAAATTACGGTTAGGGTAAGAAAAGATGCCCTCTGTTACGATCGCATGTAATTGAAAAGGCATGTCAATTGCAGTGTGACAATTGATTGATTTTCGTTTACGTAATTAGGAAGGGCAAAAATATTTCGTTGATCTACAAACCTACGTATCTGTTTTGAAGTTATCTGTGAAACAGCTAAATTGCACGTGTCCTTGTTCATTTATAAAATGTATGAAAAAATTACATAACAAGGATTCGCGTTATACCTATTACATAGCTGATATAGCAATGCTTGTGTAATACATAAAAAGTTTCGGCTGCAACATACAATTTCACGAATCTGAATTTAAAACAGAATGAAAGGTACGACTTATTCTCTTAGGAAAGAATGTTATAAATATTATCTTACAAAATAATTAAATACGAGTTGTTTCGATTCTAAGGAGAATTTAAGTACATAATACAAAAGCAAGAACAACCGAAAGTATGTTTCGGATCAGGATTGCCTCGCGATACGTCCGCCAAGGGTATGAGCCCCTTTATGAGCCATTATACATTAGAAAACCATCCAAACGTAGCCCCAAATTCATATAATACTTTAGAATCCTTTAAAGCGCTTAAAACCAAGGTACGAGTTACTGCCCGTAATACATATATATATATATATATATATATATATATATATATATAATGTTAAAGGCTGTGCGATTCAAATTAAAAGAACACATTCGCTTCCAGCCTTGTTCCCATAGTATAAGTAGAAAAGGTTACGGTGGTCTGGTCAGATTCGGCAAACAGATCGCGTTCAAGAATAATTATCCATCTCCGTTCGCGTACGATACTTTTGTATTTCCCAAGCCAGTGAGTAAATCAAAATACCCATTCGATAGCAGCAGCAAAAGGCGGACATTTGTTACCAATACGAATCCGGGGTACGACAATAACGCTACCAGAATACTTAACACGATTCTTTCGTGGCGATGAATTAATATTAAATATAACATAGCCCAGGGATGTATGTTAGTACTAAAGAGAGTATGACGTTTGAGCACAATTTCGGAGGCAGGGTAAAAATGAGGCTCGGAGTAGATCTAAAATGTTGCGGTCAAAATACAGACATCTGCAAAATATGTGGTCAAAGACCGATCGGTGATTATTGGCACTTAAAGAACGCAGTCTTTTTATGCAGAGTATGCATGGCTAAAGAGGTCGAGGAGCAAATAAAATATAAAAGATCAGAGTTGAAATTGTTTCGTGTAAGATTTTCATGTTCCATGTAATGTATTATAATTAGTATATATATATATATATATGTGTGTGTGTGTTTAAAAATATGCCCCGAACATTTTAGAAAATACGAGACTGTTCCCTTATACATCAACACGAAGGAACAACGGCGAAGATATGGCTGATGCATCCCACAGTTGTTACAGAATGGTCACGCAGAGAAGCTTACCTCTCTACTTACTTGAAAGAGTAAACGATATTGATTTACGCTATATAATTCATGTTGGAAGAAAAATTTCTGATAGAAATGTACGTGGTAAGATAGGCAAAATTGAATTTCAATATTTATTCTTGTCATATTTTAATGCAAATATTTACTTACTAAAGAAATTTCTTACACCGAACCGGCATATCCCGGCTTCCATCAACATTTATACAATTCCTTACAATAAATATATGCTTGTTTAAATATTATATATACAAACATGATATAAAAAATAGTGAGATTAAATATATGTATATAAAGCAAGTACTTCAAATAATATAACTGCTTAAGTGGTATCAATAGTAGATTCTATTTGATAATATACATACTTTTATGCTGATATTATATTATCATTACGTATACATGGTAATCAGTCTACACAAAAGGAATACTAGTGATCGATATCAAGTCAAGTATTACCTTTGTATTAATATGTGTGTGTGTGTGTGTACTATACTATACTATATACTTTGTAAGCAATGAATAAACATTACAGACAAATGATATAAAATTTTAACTGTCTTGACTATAAATAATATATGTAAATAGTATAAAATGCTAATCTACGTACAAAATTCAAAGAAACAATTCACATTTATCCATTTATGCTTAAAGAAATATTTGTTTTGCGATTGAAGTAATAATTACTGATCATCACTCGGTCGTTCCATTGTCCATCAGTTATAAGTATTAAATGATGCATCTTCAACTTCATCTGTCTGCTGTAGAATTAACGGTAATGGTGTTGTGACATCTTCTACGGGGTTACCACCGTCAGGGGCTTGCCTCGATAATACAGGGACAGACGTGTCGGAAGAAGTAGAATAACTGTTTTCCGTCATTTCTATATCGATCAGCTTCGCCTGTGACTTTTCACACGATATAGTTGTAGTTGACTCTGTACTATTACTCGCTAGTAGATCATCGTAACTGGATTTACGGAGGAGAGTCATGTCAATGTTATCGTCAATATTCTCTGCCACTCCCGCCGGCGTCATCCTAAAGACTTCGACATTTTCCGAAGATAATCCACTGACCTCCGTGAAATTTTGTACTTTATTTAATCCCTTATCTATCGATGTACTAAAGGCTTCAGCGTAACGATTGTCTAATCGTTCAATGGCATCTCCCTCCGACGATGCCTGCGAATGACATAGGTCTGGCACTAAATGTTTGTAGAAAAGCGGATTAAACATGTTATTTAAATCCATGTGACGAACATTCGATGCTACCAGATAACTTGTTAACTCGTCGCATTTCGACGTGTCGCTGTTTTCCTCGGCAACCAGTTCTTCACGGATTACTGTTGACATTTTATTCGAAACTTGTGATTGTGTAGCTACCTCGGGCAAATCTTCATCATTAAACGCATCATTTCCATCGGTCAAACGACCTGCCGTTCCGCTTTCACGCATTTCAATACTTTCCTCCTCGTCTCCATTGTCTGTCTGCGTCGGTACGGTGCATACTTTCAGCTTTTGTCTGCACCTATTACCATCTTGTAGATCGGTGCTGTTTTGCTGTAAGTTTATCATTAAATCGGTAATATTTCTCTTCATTGGCATACTTCTAGTCGAATGCGGTTGTAAAGGGAACTGCAACGATAACTTGTCAAGTAAGTAGTTTATATGAGTTTTCGTTCCACGTTCTGGATAAGCGGTAAAGTTATCCCCGGGCGTTCTTGTATCTTGCACTGAATGTTCATCTCGATGATGCGTTTCACAATTATCATTCGATAAGCTTTGTTTAGTATAGGAACTTGACATTTTAGAGGAGCCAGGTTTAATTGTTTCATAACTAATTGCTCTTTTACTATTACTACTACTGCTACTACTACTACTCCTACTACTATAGGGCTCCAGCCAACTATTTTGAATTTCACTTGTAGTTGGTACATTTTGCCCTTCGTCCTCCGTAGCATCTATATTATGTAATAACGTGTTGTCGGGCTGAGATACTTGACACATTCTATTGTTATTATCATTAGTCGGCGTCGCGGACCTAATAGTAGCTGCATTTTTGTAGTCACTATTCTCATTATCACTGTTTGGTTCATTTAAGTCGAATTCATTTTCAAAGTCGTCGTCAAAAGCTGTGCTCGTGACATCGCGTAGTCGCGATTCCAGCCGTTTTGTAATTTCATCTAATTCAGTTAGTTTTTGCCTATAAGAAAGATAAGTAAATGCGGATTAAAAATTTCAAAGAATACACATACCTATCTGGAAATACAAGAGGAAGAAATTTTCTTACTTCAAGGATAAGGATAAGAATGACATAGATGCATCTTCAAGACCAACATGCGTTACAGAGTCGTTCAGTTGATTTTCACTATATACTGACTTGTTTTCATCCTGTTCAGGCATAACATTTCTTTCTGTATCGCTAGAATGCATCTCACCAGTACATGATGGTAACCAACTGAATTGTGATGCATTGCACGTTGAAACTCGCATGGTATTTAACGCTGATGTTGATTTTCGGAAGAACGATAAATTATCCAGCGGCGTTATAGATACCTGAAAAATAGAAATATACGGTAGATAGTAAGATACGCGGGAACAAATATCATAGCATATACATATGCATAAATGAAATTTAAATGGTACTTTAATTTGTCCGTTGCATTTGCCAGTGAAGTCCATTATGTGAAACCACCCAGACACTGTAGGAAATCCATTGATTAAGACGGAAAGATCAATAGCAGAAAATCCAATAACAATATCTCTCTCTAAGTTCAGTTGCGTATTGGTGTCCGTGTCTAATATACGCCAGATCTTTAAGATCAACCTCTTTTCATCCTAAAAATAAACAGGCTTACAATTACGTGAAAAACAAGCAAGCAATGTGCGTAAAATAAAAACCGACGTACGTGCAAAAGTAATTCTGTTGGTAGTTTTGTATCACATTTCCAGTTCCACTTGGGATTGCAACTATCTGGGAACACGTTGGTAATCATGTACGAGTTTAACTGTTTCGAACGGTCAAATTTATTGGCCTGAAAAGATACATATGTACTTGGCGCAATGGCTTCATCAGCTTTCTCTATTTTCGGCAGATGCAATGCGCATTCGATCTCTATAACAGCTCTAAACATTGTTTCGTTACGTGCAGAATCTGCAGATTCTTTTTCTGTACGAATGTCAACTGGAGAATTAGACACTGTGGTGCCGTAACCAGCGTTCGATCCTTGATTTACCCCCTCGTCGTACTCGGCACCGACGCCCACGCTTCTATAAGTTTCTGTAGGTAATTGAAAAGTATGTCTAACGCTACCGTTGTCACTCTCATCTGAACCATTATTAAAGTTCAATTCGTTTATGCACATTTCTTCTACGTTAGCTCCTTGCTTTTCTTCTGAATCAACCTCAGTGCCTGCTGCCTGATCTATATTGGCTTTCACATTTAAAACGTGCGTTAGACGGTCAACTAAAGTATGTAAAACCGAATGTTCCGAATTTGAAGTCTCCTCTTGTGACTCTTCGTTCAATTTCAATTTCAATTCTTTAACAGTTGAAATGTCCGTCTGACATTCTTGAGTTTTTAAATTTGAGAAACACGTTTCTCTCCCGGCTGTATCTATGGTATAATGCTGGGCATCGTCTTGTGAATATATTTCCATGTTTGATTGTAATTTATACGCGCCAGACTTTATAGAATATTGCGTATTCTGCAAGCGTTGTGCGCAACCAGAAAACATTTCTGGACAACTTATCGTTTGCAATGTCGTGCCGATATTACGCAATCCTCTTGACATTTCTAACAATGCGATTTGTTCCGCAGTTCCAAGAGCTACTAATGCAAGTAACTGACCGCAGGATCGACTAGTTACTGGATCTATAATTGGTACCCATCCATCTACACTTACAACAGGATACTGCAACGAGCAATTACAGAGAATATTATCAATAGCTCTGATATGATCTGCTTAATTAGCAATTATATATATATATATATACCTTAGATAGTAACAAGTGAGGCAGTACGCGTGGATCTCTGTACGCAACGTATAATTGATGTACAGGCAATTTCGCCAATCCCAGTAGATTCTCTACATTGTTATTTCTATAGTAAACTTCGATGATTATGTAATTGTCTTTAATACGATCTAGCAAATCAGTGTCATGAATAAGAGGTACTAACTGTAATATAAAAAGAGAGTATGATGACAACACACACGTGTGCATGTGTACGTTTATACATATATAAGAACTGAAATAGTTACTTGACAGAACTGGTAACACGGGTTTCTTGTGTTGTTACAAATTTGACTTCTACTCTTATCCTGCTTCCAAAATGCTCTACATATTAAATACGTATTTAATTCTGGCAACTCTTTCCCTTCAGCTATATATATCAAGCCCTGAAGTAAAACCTGCGGACCGATTATTCTCTTAACGACGATGATAAAGGGTCTAACCGGGTAAGCTTAGGGAAAACGGCCCCAGCACCAATTTTAATATTTATGTGTTCTAAATAATGCTCTTTGCCTTAAAAACCACTGAGAGAAATTTCAGATCTCTACTCCCTCTCGTTAGGGTGATATGGGGATAACAACCCTAAACTTTACAATTTTTTTTCTCAGCAACTACTTAAGATATTGGAATGTTTAAAAATGCAAATAGTAGGTACTTTTTAGCTCTACCACATATATTTTTTTTCGAAATTGCAGATCAATTGTTAAGGGTGGAAATAAAGGAATTCATTTTTGGGGGCTTTAGTGACACCAACGAAAAAAATCAGGAGTAAAGCGTCACCGACAGAGGGGTCGGATTTGTGGAACATAGTAAAAAAAAATAAAACGTATATAAAATCTCTTGGCATATTGTACTAAATGGGCCGCATGACCAATAGGGAGGCCAAAAATCGTGCATGTTTAGGATCTTTTTCAGGAAAGCTTAGGAAAATATATGTTCCTAAATGTCATTACGTTGTAAAAATTACATATTTAACGAGTTTTGGCAATTATTATTCAAGCGCTTTGCGACGACTGCCGCTGATTGAAAATGGATCATCTGAAATAAACAATTCGGACAATTTTAGATAATGTGTTGAATATTTCTAGAAGGAGAACGCGTTTAAGGTTTTGTGTGTAGTTTACACCTTAATAAAAAAATAATTTTTTAACTTACACGGTGTCAACTTCTGGTTCTAATCTTCGTCGCTGTCTTCGTCAATAACATCAGTTACGTTGGTTATATCGAATAATTCGGTTAATATTTCCGCTGGCTTAATAATTTTTTATTTGTAACGCCCATGTGCTAAATAATAAATTATGGCAGCAACATGGGAACCGCATCCCACAGTCCTATTGCCATTTGCACAATCACAAACCGAATTATTCTATGTAACCAACGTAACTGCTGTTATTGACGAAGACAGCGACGAAGATTAGAACCAGAAGTCGATACCGTGTAAGTTAAAAAATTATATTTTTATTAAAGTGTAAACTACACACAAAACCTTAAACGCGTTCTCCATCTAGAAATATTCAATACATTATCTAAAATTGTCCGAATTGTTTATTTCAGATGATCCATTTTCAATCAGCGGCAGTCGTCGCAAAGCGCTTGAATAATAATTGCCAAAACTCGTTAAATATGTAATTTTTACAACGTAATGACATTTAGGAACATATATTTTCCTAAGCTTTCCTGAAAAAGATCCTAAACATGCACGATTTTTGGCCTCCCTATTGGTCATGCGGCCCATTTAATACAATATGCCAAGAGATTTTATATACGTTTTATTTTTTTTTACTATGTTCCACCAATCCGACCCCTCTGTCGGTGACGCTTTACTCCTGATTTTTTTCGTTGGTGTCACTCAAGGGGTTGTTTGCAAAAACAACCCCCCAAAAATGAATTCCTTTATTTCCACCCTTAACAATTGATCTGCAATTTCGAAAAAAAATATATGTGGTAGAGCTAAAAAGTACCTACTATTTGCATTTTTAAACATTCCAATATCTTAAGTAGTTGCTGAGAAAAAAAATTGTAAAGTTTAGGGTTGTTATCCCCATATCACCCTAACGAGAGGGGGTAGAGATCTGAAATTCCTCTCAGTGGTTTTTTAGGCAAAGAGCATTATTTAGAACACATAAATATTAAAATTGATGCTGGGGCCGTTTTCCCTAAGCTTACCCGGCTAGACCCTTTGAGAATGTGAAAACTAATAATGTGTTAAATTATATCTTTGTACCTTATCGTTAATACTGTTTTCTTGATCTTTAGCATCAACTTTCTTGTCGTCTATATTCTCTGTCCTGTGTCGGGATATGTCTTTTGTAACAAGTAAATCTCGGTCGGTAGTTAAACAGTCTACCTCTTTTGCCGAAACTAATGATACTTGACTACTGGTTTTCGATTGAGCTTCTGTAGCACTTTTGCTTCTTTTATTTCTGTCTTGGCTCGATAGCCGTTGCGTTTCCAAAACAGGAATATTTTCTTTCAAAGACACTACACCATCTAGAAAGAAATGTAATACATACTATGATTGCACTACATTCTGATTAACATTGCTTTCTTAGCTGAAATATACTGACCGATATACTCGCTCCCAAAATGTGTGGAATCTAAGACTAATTCTACAATTACGCTTAATTGGCCAATTTTTATTCCTTTATTAAGAATTATCAAACGGTCTGCGGTACTGAAATTCTCACTTTGTACGATATCATTAATGTACATAGTACCTGTGCCTAATTCAGTTAACGATTTTCTATTAAGATGACGGACAAGTATTTTAAACTTTATGAAACACTCTGCGTATGCTTTTAGTTTTGATATTCTATATATGCCACCATGATTGAAGGAAATCACTGCAAAGGTACATACCTCCGTTAATTCCAAAACATCATTATCAAAAGTTAAAGCTAATATATGTATTACGAAGATTGTAAAGGGCAACGCCGCGACGATTATACCTTGGTTTCTTTGCTTCTCGGAACATACGCTTATACGTTTATTTTCTTTCATCAGTTTCTGTCCTTTCTCGTCCATACGACCAAACGGTATATCATACTGAACAAAATATGTCGCAGACAAGAAGCTATTATCATTGTCTGAAGAACGATACAACATCGGTGTCAGTAGATGCAGCGAACGTGTACTTAACATACTCTTAAATGTTATCTATAAGTCTCATAAGTTTACATACGCGACAAAGAAGAAGATTTAACTCGTCTGTAGCCAGCAGGACTTAGAGTAAACGATTCCACATAAATTCTAATTCCACCTGCGTGGTTCGAACGCTGAGTTTCTGAAACATTATATAACTAAGATTATAACTTTCCTTTATGTGGCGGAGAAGCGAAAATTCTTACACAAATGACTGGCGAACCTTTTGGTTTGGCACAGGATTTCTCTTCCGATGGTTTTGTGTCTTCTAAGGAGGAATTTGTTTGCGTAACAGATGTATTACTAGGCGTTATCTTCTTATTACCGTATCTATAAGATTTAAAACTATTGGATGCAAGATCTATCAAACCTGGAGGTGGCGATGTCGATCTCAATGTACATAATGCTTTACGTTCATCGATAGGTCTCATATCCTTGCCCGAAATGTATTCATATAATTTGACTTGGTCTTGGACAGAAGCGCAAGATTCTGAGCTATCGCTTAATATATTATCGCTGAAAGCCAAAACATCTTCGTTATACGTTTCTCTTAATATAGCTCTTCTGAGTTTTTGCGCCCTTGCAACAACTTGTGCAACGAGTCTATCCGTTTCTTCGTTATTAACTGTTCTCAAAGGTTCTTGGAATTCTGTTCTTTTCGACTTCAAAATAGATTTATAAACTTCACTTTCATCGGACTTTAATCTACTACATGCGTTGTATCTATCACTTATCACATCTTTCCGACTTCTAAAGCTATCGCCAGCTGATAGTATGCCATAATCAGTACCTTGCTTTTTATCATATTTCTGCGTTTTCAACTGCAGGTTCGAAGGGTTCGCCGCGCGTTCTAATTTCATAGAAATACGTATTTCTCCCAGTTTATTGCCAGAATCGTTTATTATCGAAATATACTTAAAAAGCGGCTTAAGCTCAAAGACCTCTAATAAATCTGTGATTCGAGATGTTCCTATAACTGCGTTAGTTTCCTCTTCTGTAACAATCACTAATTCTACACACTCGCAATTCTTAACATATTCTTCAAAGAGATCTATACTTGTGCAAATGGCATAAATTACAGTTGTCTCCCGCTCTGATCTTGTAACGCTCTTTGTAATGTCCGTCGGTCTACAAAAATAAAGGTAGGTTGAGTACTATTAATTGGAAAATGTGAAATGTTCGAAATGCAAAATACCTAAATTCAGCGCTATCAGTTTCACCCCACCAAGATGCAAACACTCTGATTTCTCCGAGATTTCTTTTCAGCCAAATAACCTGGTCTACGACAAGTCTCAAATAACCGTGAATTTTGCCGTCAACCAACGGTGGTAAAGATCTGTGTGATTTCATCTCTGTATCCGTTTATTTCTCATAGTACGGTGCATTATTAGACTGAATTAGACTTCCAGATTCATTTACGTTCATATACGTTGATTCACGTCTGTCAACGATCTACTTATATAGGTTAGCATTGGTTAGCATCACCAAAACATGTCAAAATACCGCTCAACATTATTGATTACACTTTTACATCCTAAATGTATGTATGTACCATCAATTGGAAAAAGAATTGTTCACATCCAGTCCTTCACTTTCTCCTATTTCCTTTAAACTACGATTATTAAAGCGACGTATCGCGCTCGTTATGTACATGCAATTTAATTTCGAGTCACAGTTAGAAAAACGTGGCGCATCCTTATGTTAACCTTGGTATCATTTGGTATATTGCATACACTGCATACACTGCATACGCCATGATACGCCATACACTGCCATCACGGTGTAAGGTGTAATAGGTGTTCCGACTCAGCACCTTTACCCCAACGATTCTGTGTGGTTCCTCTGGCCGTCGAGCGAGGCGTCGTGATAAGAAATCCATGTACGCATGCATTTATGTGATTGTAGTAGTGGAGCTTTTAGTCGTATTATGCGCAAAAAGTCAGCCTTTTCTCCTTGAGCGCCAACCTAGCGGCCGCCAGAAGAACTAGGACGAAAAAGTCACACATTCTGAACAGGAGTCGGAACACCCGTCTATTACACCGTGACTGCCATCGACTGCCATAGCGACTGAAAATACCGCCCATAGGATAGACCTATCACAGACCAGGCTGACCAGGCATAGAACCAGGACCAGGTCTATCCTATACTTCGTCGATGATACAGCCCAGCCCAGATAGCACAACGTCTGGTAAAGTCTTAAAGACGTCCAAAAGGCGTCTTGTTACAAATCAAGACGTTCAGACCTAAAATGGACCTAAACTAGACGTCTCTAAGACGAGGTGTGCTATCTCCCAGATAGTCTTAGAGATGTCTAGTTTAGGTCCATTATATATTTTTTAATGAAAATATAATGTCTTACATGTACATAATATTATCCAAACTTAACTTCTAACTACATATTATAAAATTAATTGTAATATCTTATAAAATATTACATATTTGTCAATACATGCCTTTCATTAATGTTGATTTACTCGCATCTGGATAACATCGCCGATAATCTTCTAATACTTGTAAAATGAACTGCTTATTATTTTCATCTTTCGTTAGTAAGCTATTATATTCGGTAATTAGCTTCACGCCTCGTTCTGCACTGTTGTTAACTACTTTGAAATTCTTTATTATTTCTAACGCATTTTTATATGTTTCATCGATTTCCCAAACTGAAGGGTCTTTTTGCAAAAATTCGGTACTTATATGAAATCTAGAAAAAAAATTGCGACTTTGTGACGAGATGAAATTTTCTATGCCAATATTAATATAGTTTTTGACATCTTTTAAAACAATCTTTTTGCTTGAAATCTCCGTTTGATTAGAATCCAAATTTTGGATCATACGCCTCTTTATATCACAAGAATGCGTTTTGTGCCTCAGGTAGCCGACACTGGTAACAGTATGGTTCAGATACTGCGATACATAGGAAGCTTAATGCTAGGCAAAATTTAAGAATATGAAATATATTATAGGAAGCAATATACAAATACTCCTGGTATATATCTAAGAAACTGTATTTTTATTTAAAAAAATAGACACACATTTTTAAAATAATGAAATACAATCATATCTGATATTGATGTAAAATTACTGTAATTTTACAACTTCGTCTTAAATGCGGCAAGGGTTCCCGTTGTCCGATCTCTCTGAAATTTTGCACATATCATTTTTTCACCAACTATCATATTTTAAGAGCATAAGACCAAAAAGAATCGGAAGTTGAAAATTAAGGACCACCCTAAGCCACAGCCGCCAGGCGGTAAAACACCGTGCACGCGTTCCCGCTGGATATTTTCTCAAGCAGTCCGAGTTAAAAACCGTTCCGACATTTTTCGTGGCTGGTTTCTTCTTCAGAAATGTCTACAGAATCCGATACTGTGTAGCGAATTCGTGCTAGATAAACAACTTTTCGTAAAAATGCAAAAGTATTGCGTAGAAATCATGCACATCGGCACTTTTTTAAACTTTGACGGCCGTTTACAATCATATAAAACCATCAAATTTAATAACTGTATACACCGATATATTCAGGAAACTCTCCTCTATCTTTTGAGACTAAATTTAACTTTCTAGCATTCTTGGTTTTCACGTAATACCTCATTCTTGCCCAAAATCGTGCGCTGTTTACAAAAGCTCATGTTTTTCAAAAACTGAGGGTGATAGAGCAATTCTATTTACGGATTCGTATTTGGGACGAGAAACTCCACTAGGATCTCGGAGTGCATATTGCAGATCCGAATACGTGTTGGATAGTGTAGTTAAGACCCCCGATTGCCTATTCTGGCCTATACGCTGCGTTGTATACTAATTTTAAAAGATAAAACTCAAAGATTTCGTCAATATTTGTCGAAGTAATACATACATATTATTATTATACATCTAATAAACTGTACTTTTATTAAAAAATATTCACTGATACTTCGAAAATAGTCGACACAATTATGTCCGAAATTGACGAGAAATCACTATTATTTCAAAACTTCAACTCAATTGCGGCACGGGTTCCCGTTGTTCGATGTCGCTGAAATTTTGCACATATCATTTTTTCACCAACTACCATATTTTAAGAGGATAAGAGCAAAAAAAATCGGAAGTTGAAAATTAAGGACCACCCTAGCCTGTACGGTCGCGCTCCGCAGGCCTTCGAGAGATGTTTAGGAACTCTTCAATGAAAATGTTTAAATTATGGACACATATGTATTAACTGAGTAAAATGAAAGAAAAACTAAAATATAATATATAAGTACGTAAAAAATACTTTGAAAATTTCGCCGTGTAGTCTCTGATGACACTGTTTCAACTGAATACAGACATAAAGTAGAGGACTTACAATTAGTAAAAGATTTATCTATAGCATAACATAAACATTTTATGAAATTCTGTCTGCATTCAGATGAAACAGTGCCATCGACTACACTGCAAAATATTCAAAGCTCTTTTTACGTACTTATATGTTATATTTTAGTTTTTCTTACATTTTATTCGGTTAAAGTTTTGTTTTGTATAGCCTATATTTAGTGTGTGTTATATATATTTATCCTGTGTTTATTAAATTCATTAGTTGAGTTCATATTTAAGTGCTGTTTTATATATATGTATAGGTATTAAAATGTCAGCAAATTGTTCGGTTCAAGCTGCGGGTCCATCTGGAATTAAACTGATGACGCGAGAAAACATAAAATTTATTAAAAAGAAAGCTGTCAAGATGCAATTCCTAAATGAAACAATAGATTTACTTCTTCCCCCTGAGCTCACGATTTGTGTAAACGAAGAATTTCTGTAAAAACATGAAAAAATGTAGCTTTTTTTTAAATGGCTGTATCTTTGTTAAAAAACATCCTTTTTTTATGAGGTTCGACTTATCGTAAAGACAAAGGATCATACTTTCCGGTAGTATACATAAAAATTACAAAAAATATTGTTTGCACTCCGTAGCACTTGACAAACATCAAGAAAATTGTTCAGTCTGGCACATTCCTCTTTAAGGGCGGATTTTTCCCCCTGGATACCGATTTCGATAAAATTGATTTAATGGGTCGAAAAGTAGAAAGTTTAAACTTTAAAATGATTTTTTTTTCATCAACTTTGGATGAATTTTAACAAAGTTATGGGGGTTTGAAGATTTTAAAATAGCCATGTCCGGGTTTTGGGGCCAAATACCCCACTGTGCGCTGTTCATGATCAGAGGCCGCCAGATTCAGTCCTCGAGTTATGGGTCGGTAACACAGTTTGGGTGGTGACCAGGATTGCCAGATCAGGCCTGATTGTTTGCCGGAGATTTAAATTTCGTCGAGTGGGGGGGGGGGGGGGGGGTGAGAGCAAATAAGCGGCCTATAGAAAAACAGGCATCTAAAATTCATTATAATAATTACTTATTATAAAGGAGTGATCATAATAATAGTAATAAAAGTATTATGAATATTTATTCGAATTCATTACAGATTTTAATAGTTTTTTATTTTTTGAAATGCGTTCAAAAAATGTTTGACAATTATATTTCAAATTGGATTTTATTATAAGTTCTGCTTTCACTAAATCGACATTCATTCGGCTCCTGTTATCTGTCCAGGTCTGATACACAAGAGAAAAGATTCTTTCGACATTGGCCGAACTGACAGAAATAGAGAGAATTGGTTGCACTATATTAAATAAAAAACGCTAATTCCGATAGATGGTATGCTGCTACATACTCTCTATTCTGCCGGAGATTTTTATCGTGCCTGCCTGAGGCCGGAGACAACGGTTTAAAACCTGAGACTCCGGCTGAATGCCGGAGATCTGGCAACCCTGGTGGTGACACCAAGTCCCATAAGGTGATAGGTCTATTCTATACTTCGTCGATGCCGATACGAACTCCCATAAAGTAGTTCTTTCCTATATCTCGCCGTGGTAACGCATATAACGACAGTAGTTACGTATGCGCCTCTTCCTTATCGACATTGCTCCGCAACATTTCCCTCTCACTCTAACCATTTTCTGTCCTTGTCGGATAGCTCCTCGGTCATCACGTGTTCCTGCTACCAGGAGCCGTAATCCACCGAGCGCGTGTAACCGAGCTTGCCAATCTTATATCCATCCTTCTTTGACGTTTCTGTTCTCTTTCTACTAATAACGGTTCAGCGTCATCGTGCGTTCCTGTTCCTAGATTCAGCGCTTTTGGTAGAAAGTTAGAGTCAAAGTCAATTGCGGTATGTGTCGTGAAAAGAATACGATTAAAAGTATATTAAAGATCAATGTTCAGAGGCAATAATTATATCTATCGCACACTTAATAACTCCGTCAATCACTACTGCGCCTTGTATTCTGTCTACGACTCTTTGTTTAGAAGCATGAGACTCATCTGCCAAAACACTGTTCCACGTGCTAACCTATATTATACGTGAATAAATTCATTTCCGGCTAGAAAAACAGTAGCCACGATGTTCGCACAATTAAAGTTGAGCTCGTGGATTGTTAATCAGTGTAATTCCATGGGTAAAGAATCAATTTATACGTCAGTGAAACTGAAGAGGGAGTAAAACTTGTATTACCGTTTATTTCAGGCTTAAAGAAGCCTACACCAATCCAGCAGAATTGTATTCCACAAATTTTAGCCGGCAATGACTGTATCGGCTGTGCAAAAACTGGCAGCGGCAAAACATTTGCCTTCGCTCTTCCTATATTACAAAAATTGTCGGAAGATCCATACGGCATATTCGCTCTCGTCCTGACGCCGACTAGAGAGCTCGCTTTCCAAGTACGCTCAGCCGCACGATCGATGGCTATCTTGCATTTTTGTATGTCCGTCGCTCGTGCGTACAAACATAACTGTAAGAACTTTTACCCGTAGATCGCCGATCAGTTCTCGGCGATAGGAAAGTCTATCGGCCTAAAGAAGTGCGTGATCGTGGGTGGGATGGACATGGTCGCGCAAGGCTTGGAGTTATCCAAGCACCCGCACATTGTCGTCGCTACTCCAGGACGCTTGGCGGATCATTTGGAAAGTTGTAATACATTCTCTTTGAAGAAGATTAAATTCTTGGTTCTAGACGAAGCCGATAGGCTTCTGGGTGGTCACTTCGACGACCAGTTGAAAACTATATTCAACGCTCTGCCTAAACAAAAACAAATTCTCCTTTTTAGCGCAACAATGACAGACGCGCTTGAGAAAGTAAAGCACATTGCGTCAAGCGAGGTACGATAACGTATGATGAAACTATGAAAAGAAGAGTGCGCCTCTATCGATTAATTTTACAGGTTTTCATGTGGGAATCTAAGGACGACTCTGGTGTAGCTACAGTAAAAGAACTTGACCAACGTTACGTACTTTGCCCGAGTGACGTTCGCGATTCCTTTTTAGTAGAAGTAATCAGAACATTTCGAGCAAGTTGCAAGGACGGATCTATAATGATATTCACAGACACTTGCAAGTAAAAATGCAATTGCTTATACCAGGCTTGGGAATTAAGTGATCTTTTCGGCCGAGTTTCAGAGGCGACGCCTCCTTTCTCCCGCCGCGCGTCTTGGCCCCCGCGGCGCACGGTGGGGCAAAGTGACAAATTTTGTGTCAAAATCAAAGAACTTTTGATAGAAATGAGGTAGAGCGATGATTTTTTTTTGTTAAAGCTGAAACATTGCAGAATAAGGGAAAATTGCCGAGATTATGGTACGAACGTTTTTTCACTGTGAAAATTTGTGTTAAACTTGAAATTTTTCAACAAAATTGTGATTAATCCAATACCATGCACGGTAGGATTTTTTTCTTGACATGTTGGACCTCATTTCCTGTAGATTTTGTCACGCTGATTTCAAATCCGTTCGCAAAATTTGTCTACTACCTCAGGATTTTGAAAAAAATCGATTTATGTGAAAGACTAATGAAATCATATTTTTTTCGTTGAAATGATTCGATAATCCACTGGTTTGAAGGTATACTGTATTCCCATATATGGAACACAATCAAAATAAGAATAATGAAGTATTTGAATGTTTTTAGTTACTTACAAAACACTTCACATCTCGTGATCACTTGACGTATCGCTGTCCTGGTCACTGGCACTCTCTGTAGGCTGTGTGCGGCTGCAATGTAATTTAAATTAGATATCTATTTTCCATAATTATATTTTCATTTACACATGAAGTAAGATAAGCATTTAATCTTTTTAACTTACTTCTCATCAACAACAAAAAAAAAATATAAAAAAAAAGACATTAATATAAATGAATATAATGTAAATGAAAATATAATTATGGAAAATAGATATCTAATTTAAATTACATTGCAGCCACACACAGCCTACAGAGAGTGCCAGTGACCAGGACAGCGATACGTCAAGTGATCACGAGATGTGAAGTGTTTTGTAAGTAACTAAAAACATTCAAATACTTCATTATTCTTATTTTGATTGTGTTCCATATATGGGAATACAATATACCTTCATACCAGTGGGTTATCAAATCATTTCAACGAAAAAAATATGATTTCATTAGTCTTTCACATAAATCGATTTTTTTCAAAATCCTGAGGTAGTAGACAAATTTTGCGAACGGATTTGAAATCAGCATGACAAAATATACAGGAAATGAGGTCCAACATGTCAAGAAAAAAATCCTACCGTGCATGGTATTGGATTAATCACAATTTTGTTGAAAAATTTCAAGTTTAACACAAATTTTCACAGTGAAAAAACGTTCGTACCATAATCTCGGCAATTTTCCCTTATTCTGCAATGTTTCAGCTTAAACAAAAAAAAAATCATCGCTCTATCTCATTTCTATCAAAAGTTCTTTGATTTTGACACAAAATTTGTCACTTTGCCCCACTGTGCGGCGGCCCAGAAGCCTCGAGCGCCTCAGGCCCGTACCATATCGACGTGCGTTACGAAAAGTAGCACGTTTCAATTTTCTTACGAAAAGAAGCACGTTCCATCGTTTCTGACGAATATTAGCACGTTTGGTCTTCTGCCGCGAAGACTAACACATTTGACTGCCTCGCCACGAAGAATAGCACATTTCGTACTGTTGCGACGAAAACTAGCACGTTATACTGTTTCGCCACGAATAATAGCACGTTTGGGAATTTATGGCGAAAACTAACATATTATCCGGTTTGGCCACGAAGAATAGCTCGTTTTGGATTATACTGCAGACTGCAGAAACTATCGCGTTTCAGCGCGTGGGCAGTTTAAAAGAATTCAACTGTTGAAAATATTGTTTAATAAATAATAATTCCATCTAATCTCAAAAAGACAACACATATAAAAATTTTAATCTACATAATTTAAGTAAGGGAGGGTGCGGGAATTGCGAACGCGGGGTAAGCGCGAACATGCTACTTTTCGTGGCAAACCGCTCTAACGTGCTAGATTTCGTAGCAAAACCCGAAACGTGATAGTTTTCGTGGCAAACCGCTCAAACGTGCTAGTTTTCGCAGCGAAAGACGAAACATGCTATTTTTCGTGGCAAACCGCTCAAACGTGCTAGTTTTCGCAGCGAAAACCGAAACGTGATAGTTTTCGTGATAACGAAGGCAAACGTGCTACTTTTCGTAAGAAAACTGAAACGTGCTACTTTTCGTAACGCACGTCGATATGAACCGCGCGTGGCGCGTTGACAAAACAAAAACGCATCGACAATCGTGCTCTCTGGGCCGATGTGGAAACCTATTGATACAATGTCGCCCTAATACGCCACGCGCGGTTCACGTGGCATGGGCCTGAGGCGCTCCAAGCTGCTGGGCCGCCGCGGGGGCCAAGACGCGCGGCGGGAGAAAGGAGGCCGAAAAGATCACTTAATTCCCAAGCCTGGCTTATACGCATTAGCTTGGTTAATGTGAGTCAAGCATAAACAGCATTTCATGATATGTTATTTTTTCTATCAGGAATTGCCAATTGTTGTCCATGACGTTAAACGAGATCGGCTTTAAGAACGTAGCTCTTCATGCAATGATAAAACAGAGGGATCGCCTCGCTGCTCTTAGCCAATTTAAATCGACTCACACAAAAATTTTAATAGCCACGGATGTCGCGGCTAGAGGTTTAGACATTCCTTCGGTGAAATTAGTTGTAAATCATATTATACCGAATGTTCCGAAGGAGTACATCCATAGAGTTGGTAGAACAGCTAGGGCGGGTAAAGGGGGTATGGCGGTCAGTCTGATAACTCCGTACGATATCAAATTATTACATGCCGTCGAGGATGCTATTGGGACAAAGTTAACAGAATATAAAGTTAATGGTAATACGCCCCTGGGTCTTATATTTAATCAAGTGAGAAACAGAAATATACATCAACATAACATTTCTGTGCAGATAAAGAGATAGTGACGATCTTAACGCAAATATCTGTCGCCAAACGAGAAGCAGAAATGACGCTGGATGAGAAGAACTTTTATGAGAAGAAGATAATTAACAAACGCAAGAAGCTCATTCTCGAAGGGAAAGATCCGGATGAAATCGACGAGATATTAGAGAGGAGAGCGTCTGATAAATCGAAGAAGAAGAAGAAAGTCGCTGAAAGTGCACATAGTACAAATATCGGTAATTAGTTAAAATTTTATTATCTAAAAATGATGTATATTCTACAAAGATTAACAACCAGTCAAGCTATCACTGTAATGACCAATACTTGCTATATAAAAGGCACATAATTATTTATACGACGTATGTACTCTGCAATTCACTATGTACTTTCATATAAAAACAAAAGGAAAATATAAGAAAATATACATTCACATAAATTTCTACTCTTTCAACATTAACATTAAGGAATAAGTATAAACCAACTAGAAAATATGTAGCCTGCGAAACACTTTCATTTGTTTCCTCAAAGAACCGTTTCGTTTACTATTCAGTTGTGGCGCATGAAAATCTGCTCTTATTCGTAACCAATAAAGTATACACGATTAAAGATAATTAAGTCCGAATTCCTAATTGTAAATGCAGCTTAACTTTGGCACGTGTTTCTCATTCGATTAACCGTTTTGAGTACTACATATTCGGCAAGCGATTTCACACGAAGTTCAGAAATATAATTTAAGAACACGAGCGATCAGAGTTTAAACAAGCGCTCTCTTTTTCTCCTCCACTTGAATTAAATTTAGTTTATTCAGAAAACCGTAAAGCTCTGCGACGTATTCTTTTGGATACTTATAAAAGTGTCCGACATGTGGAGATCTCTCAAATATCTTTACATAAGTCTGAAAGATATAAACAGAGATAAGAATTCGACGGATTATCCTACGTTCGCGAGCCTTACCTTCACGCCCAGAGATTCCCATTGAGCACGTACTCGTAAATTATTCGTTAAAGTGCCGACAGGGTCCGTGTTGCTTATGAAGAATAATGCTGGACTGTGTACTGAATTCGAATGGAATAATTGACTAGATCGTACGTAATACTGGGTAGATTGCTTTTGAAACGTCCTCATATGGTATCTGCAAATTTCAATGGACTTTAGATTCGAGAAGCTTCAAAGACGCATCTACGTAAATGTAATCGAGGGTGAACTTACTCTAGATACTTTCTTAACATATTTTGTAGCATCTCGTTCTTTGGAAATACGGCACGAGGCGTACCTATCGATAGCTCCGACACGTCTGCGAGGCTATCCCAGACTTGACCGACGATTCTATCGATCACGTTGCCATACTTTTGACTATCGCGTTCGATTAAATCCAACACCTCCCCCCACATATATCCACCCACTGAAAATCCGTGTAACAGTATTTGCTGATAATCCTCGTACTGTATTAGAAAGTCTAGCAAGTCCGCGGCGACGATCTAAACGACAAACTTGGCTCGTTAAATTGTACGTTGTAAAGAATATTCCATTATCCTGCCCGCTTACCCTGGATCCTTTTACAGGCCACAATAGTTGCCAAGGTGTGATCGATACCACTGCCACATCAAATCCCTGGTCTATATACAGATTCGCGTATTTCATAACGTTCCTGCGTTTCGCTAGCAGCCAGGTGAGCATAACCAATAAGGGTCGATTTTCTGTATTTTCGAAATTCCGCCTGGCCCCATCGGAGCTTTTAATTCGGTCGTCGATCGTAATATGCTCGATATTCTTTCCGATACGATGACTGGATAGTTTGCTCACCAACAACAGCAGAGTCTAATCGGGAAGGGAATAATCGTTAGACATCGCCGAAAAGCGGAGCGATAGAGTAAGAAAAGTATATTACCAAATCTTGTCTGCGGTTAAGTAACTGAGATTGCGCGAAGGAAAACAATCGCGTCCTTGCAAGAGTGCACGACAAAGTCCTCCCAACAATCATCATTGCCAGCAAGATTCCACTCCGTCTGTAACACTCGACTGACTCCACAAGTAGATAGATTATTAACACTAATTATTTGCGAAAGTACATTGTTAACGGGTCAGCTGATAACACTGAACGCGATTAATATATTCCCCCAGCTGAGGAGACGTTACGCGCATCGCGTATAAATAAATCCCGATTATATATGTATAAGACAAATTTAAATTGTGGGTTAGAAGCAATGATTTATTCGAATTTCATAAATCGCAATTTTTTCTGCGCGACAATACTTGTGTTCAGGGCTACGCGATAGATCGATGAGCAAGTGGCTCGTTACTTAAAATCAATTGACCCATCTGTGACATTTTTATTCGCTAAATATACTAAATTGCCTTTCCCTCCTCGCTCTCTCTCTCTCTCTCTTCTTTCCTCGTTGCTCCCACATCCTATGTCTACCTTTCAGGAAAAAGGTCGTCAAGCGCGAATGTCAAATTTCATTGCAACATTCGTCCTTCACTTCTACGCGATAAGTCAAACACAGTAGTACGTTGTATTCGAGAGTGTCTATTTGATAGTGCTTATGTCATAAACATTTCCGGGTTCATAGGTTTATCAGACTCTTCTACCTATTGCATTCGTGCCATTGGAAATTAATATAAGCGCAAACTCTTCGATACACCGCGGTGCCCCGATTTTCCCGAAAAAAAAAATCATCATTGCGATCTCGAACGCGAATACGAAAGAGGAAGAGTGTCTACACGTTACTCTTAATTGTTTTGCTCTACAGCACGTATCTTCGTGTAATTAATTGACACAGTGTTGACATTTCAAAAAAAAAAAAACGGAGCAAAATGTAACGCGACTAATCAACTTATGCAAAAACAGGTTTTAGTTGCTATTTATCTCGATAGATATTCGATTACCATTCATTAGTAGCATGAAAATCGAGAAAAACTTACAGCTGCTCGACGATCGAGTACTGTGCTAGCTATGGTAGCACACTGAATTGCATTTGTGTTGCCTCCCGATAATACGCTTGATCAGTATGCGAGCCGTTTCGCACATTATAGCAGATAACTGTATCTGTTTACATGCTCGCTTTTGAACGCGCGATACAAGGCGGTGACTGAAAAAAAACCAACCAAAATAATAACTGTAATCATCGTTCCAAGTAACGATAAGAATTTACTTTTCTCGACTTTCCTGTATAGCGTAAATTTGTATTACCAATGTTTAAAATGTGTAGAATATTTCAGGTACCACGAAAATGATTTAGAGTATTTTCGAAGGTGTGATATATTTTGTATTCTATTATCTTAATGGGAATTTTCGTATCTACCGGTATCTTGTGCTCGAATAGATATCGATTAACTGGGTGTAATCGTAATTACTTTAAACGGCTTCTTTATGTTACTGAATCTTGTTGAAAGTATGCGATGTATAATTAGATAACTGTACTTTGATAAATAAAGAGATATTTTTGCGCACAATCTGTACAAATTATTATTAGTAGTATTCGCATGTTCCAGGTGTGTATTAATTTATCTGGTACCCTCAGGAATTTTTGCTGCTCGTAAGATAAAATGAACAACTTGCCATATTATTCTCTTTTAAAGCGGAACTAAATGAAAGTAATATAATTACAATATCTTATCTAACATATAGTCGTACAATAGTTCGAGTCACCAGTTTTTCAGGTACAATAAATTTATTGGTGATGAATCGCTTACAATGTTGTAATAAGGGAAAAAATCATTTGTAAATGTAACGTTTTACAATAGTTGTTTGCAGAATTTTATTACACCTTTTATTTATTATGTAAATATTAATTCTACGGTACGTACGTGACGCTGAGCAGAGCGCGAAAACAGACTTGTAGTAACATGGTGATTTCGTAACAATATAGAAAGTACCAAGTAACATGTGAAACTAATAGATCGCTGGACGAATCGTCTATCCTGGGCGGACAGGAAATATTACACTGAACTTAACAAGAATTGCTGGCCCGACTTAAGAATCGTTTACCTACATGTTACTTAAATGTACACATCGGTCGTTAATTTGGAAAAGTCTATACGATTATTGTGGCTACAAGTATTTCAGTACAAGTTCCTTTTATACAGCAATACTGTATGTCATAGAAAATCGAGTACAAGTACAATTTTGCTATTTGTTTATCACGCTACATCATCGTAAGGTATGTCTAAAGTTTGTTCCTGTGTTATCCAATTGTTACTTTAGTTATTTACAATTCTAAAACAAACTGTCGGCTCTCGCTTATTTTGCAACGCAAATGTCCGTTCCTCGAATTGCAATCGAAAGAAACTCGTTAAACCATACGAACTGCATGCTTTGTTAGGTTGCCCATTACAATGTACACGAACGCGTACTGTTATTAGTTGCATTACTAATTGAAATTCATCTATTATAATGAAGTAATGTTTCCTTTACAACCTGCTATTAATAATAAATTACTTACTCCCTATGTTATATAAAACACATACATATAAATACATTTTTATGAAGTGTACACTACTGAATATGGGGATATAGTTTTCCTAGTGCTAGAGGAAGAAGGAAAAGATAATTGAGTTAGAAAGATAGACAGACAAGCGTATCTCCTCCGCGCGTTACCGAGTTTTTCATAAACTTCATTACCGTATGACACGAATATGTAGTTGTATGTAGTCTCTAAAGTGACAAAGCAAATGTGTGCTTCTTTTTCATTGTACCTTTTATCTATTTCCCTTTTCCTCTGTACTGCCTACATGCCTATCTCTACACTATATACGTATACATAATGTATGTATGTATATACCTCTATCTAGGAAGGTATAGTGTAATAGCAAACATCTACGAAATCGTTTATTCGTAGTGTTTGCGAAACACAGGTATATAAATTAAATAAATTACATAATCTATTGAAAGATAATACGTGATCAGACTTGTGAGTACTTAATGAATTGTTTAAAATTTCTATTATTATTTAGTGTATCTTTATATGTATTATTCTATGCATGATAAGCATTGCTTTAAAATATACGTAATTAAGAGTGTCAGAACGATAACACTAACATGTATTATAATTACTTACAAATGTTTGTGCATGATTCTAAATAACATACCAAGTGGAAAATTAACATAAATTTGCACTTAAATACTGATCGTTATTCGGCCTCTGGAAGCACGTCAATTCATCTTAGTTTTACATAAAACTGGCTGTGAACAATATAATTTCTTATCATGCACGCGCGCGCCCGCACGTGAGTAAAAAATAAGGAAACTCGTCCATTCGTAGAGGCAATTATAACTAAAAACTTTAACGGCGTAGTTCCACTTTCCACTGATAACTATCCTTATATAATTGAGACACGTCCACGGTTATGCAGAAATATAGGCCAGTCTTTGACAACCGCATGTTCGATAAAATTGTCATCTCGTGCGCTTGGTTAATCCAAAATTATTATTCGGATATGTTTTTATATGAATAGAGAGAAAGCATCTTAACAACGAATACGGAACGCGTTCTACAAAAATTCTTGTGCCCTTTTGTATACTTAACGTTGAAAACATTATAAATTAATTATCTGCCTATAAGGTAAAGGCGAATCCTATTTACAGAAGAATATTTGTCAGAACTATACTGAAACTAGTTTTTTAGCCTGTCTTCGCCAGGAATTACTATCCTATACAATAAGACGCCTAAGATAATCACAATTTTTGTTGGAAACCCCCTAGAAATAATTGTCCCATGCAAAATACGAAATTTTACAACTTTTGGATACCAGAAGGGTATCTACTACCCATTATCGAATTTTCCAGGTTTTGGATTTTTTGCGGCATCTTTGGGTGCCGAGGAAACTTCATGCCGAGTCTGAACCCTGTAGGTCATCGGGAAGTACGAAAAAAAGCCTCTGGAAAGATGTTGCTAACAAACGAACATCCACCTTAAGCGTCTTATTATATAGGATAGAAAATGGCATTACGATGAAATTGTTCGACGATTCTATTTTACAATTCACCTTTAATGATATCACAAAACGTCCCGCGTAAATTCTGAAAAAGTAACGATCTAAAAAAGAATCAAAACCGCAACGATCCCCGATCCGGGCGTTTCCTTTGCGAAGCTGGTGTTCAAACAACAATCCATCGATATACAAAAGAAGCAAAAATTTATACAACACGCAACATAACAATTCATGCGTTACACGCAAAATGTGCTTTCAGATATACGTGTAATTCCCTTCGTCCAACTAACACGCGTGAATAAAGATTTCAAATATAAATACATGAAATCAACTTCATAGATTATTAGTTCGTAGTACTATGAACAATGAAGCTGACTTTATACCAATAGAAACAATAGATTATTAATGTCGCTTTAAAAATATTCCTGTTCAAATGGCAGTATCGATATAGCACAATCTCCTACTTCCTTATCAGTTCCTTCGCTTAATGTAAAGCCAACGGCAGTACATACTTGTTGAGCATTGGCAGTAAGTATACAGCACATTTAATGCACGTTATCCTTTTAAAATAAAGTCCCTTATTTCATAAGTGCGACGAGATACCGTCTACCCATGGTGCACACATGTCAATGCACACTCGATACACTGTTTAGTAAGTTGCAATGAAATTTCATTATTCCACGACTCGTATCGAACACTTACCCTAGCGTGCCGACGATCGCGTCCCTAACAAACGCGGGAAATGGCTCGTGGTCGATCATTCTCAACTTACCGCGTAAAATTATATACAGGTCTCTAATACCAAGTGGCCCTGCGTTGTGTCTCAGAAAGCTTCGACGAAACTCGCTGGGAAAAGTCCTGTGCGGCCGGTTCTCTGCTGAGTGCCCTTGTACCAGCCATCGTCGCGCTTCTTGTGCACGTAGATTATGTCTCCCACGCGAAGCTCCAGTTCGAACTCGCTGTTAGGTGGATATGGCACAATGCAGCGGAATCTGTATACCCGTTCTCTGCGGATACGAGGAAGTTAACTCGATTACAATCAGTGGATTAACGAAAGGGCGATGAAGCGAGCAAAGATAAAGTATTCCATACTACCGTTCGCGAGTAGGCTGCTGCTTCGCCTGCTTTCCCATACCAGCGTCTAGGGAATTACTCTTGCGGTGATGATTTCCCACTGTCGTGTACACCATTCCACCCGAGTCGTTGGATCTATCGATGTTAATGGGATTAAAGAAGAGCATGATTTCGGCACTTTACTCCCAATTGAGCTAAATGCTGTTTGTTAGCTAAATGCAATTGTTATATATCGGACGCATGCCTACTCAACTAACAAGCAAACTTTTAATACTCGTAATTGTAATGAAAACGATAACAGCAATCAGAAAAACGCGACTAAACAAAACAGGCGTGAGACACATTGCTTTGACGCTATCGGCATGACGAAGCATTTGTAACGTGAACGATTGCTTCGACTCTGGTGAATATATATAATACTTACCTAAACAGAGCATACTGTTACACGATCAATTGCAAATGTTAATGCAGAGAGACATGTGCACCACACAATTATTACGTAGAAATTAATTTGCGTAAAGGCAGAACTCAATCTTCATTTTATATATGAGCTGAACAAATACAGAGGAGTGCCTTCTCCTTGCCTTCTCTCTTTACTGTTTCAACGCCAACTGTTCTGTTACTCTATTTGCCAAATAACTTATAATTACAAGCGGTGACTAACCTCTGGAGGATCGAGACCGGTAAAGATGGTCTCTCCTTGTACTTAAGTCTTTGTGAAGATGTGACATGCCCTTGCACAGAGCCTGGACACAAACGATGATGGTTGTTTGAAGCATTTATTTCCTGTGTCGCTCCCACCTGTAGCAACTGACTTGGGCAAGATCCCGATCTAATTTTAAATATACCCGCCCAACCCACCCCCGTGTAGAATTAGACATATAATTCATGACGTGCAGCTCATATTGTGTTACAGAGCAGGATAAACATAACAAGTGAGAAAACTCATGGCAGTTTGTACACTTTCATTGTGTATGTATGTGCGCCAGCATGGAACTCATGCAGTGATTTCGATGAATGTGAAAGAAGTGTATGCTTGCACGACGGACACGTGGCGTAGGTACATATACACACACAAACACAACTTCATATGTACATAAAAATATGAACGAATTCAAAGAACGATACATGCGAATTATCAATAAAAGCATGCATCTCGTTGTTCGGTATCTCTTGTCTCTTTCAGTAGGAAATTGTGGTATAAAGTCAGCCCGTTACGTTCGTGTGAAGCATAAGGCTGCCGTTATCGCGGCGACAAATGAATCTTACCGAACGTGTACTGGATTGATGGAGTTACCATCGTCGAACACAGGATTGTCCATCGAGTACGTGGCGGGCGGCGGTGATTTTGATTTCTTGATGTTGGTTAATCGGCGCATCAAAGAGACGCACTTATCTTTCTTCTCCTTTTGCTGCAGAATTCAGAGCGCGTAAGTCTCGATAGGCACGCAAACAGAGATGGGCATCATTTAAATAAAAAGTTATTTAAATAACGTATCAAATAAAAGAGACTTTATTTATATTAGTCGTCGAATAAAAATAACCCAAAGTTTTTTTTATTCGAAGCGCCTAAAATAAATTTTTTCTCGACGGGATTCATTCGACGGCTTCGAATGATTTTTTGATTCGACGGGAATTCATTTTAAGCTTTGAAATGATTTTCTCCGTTTCAGGCGTGTTTTATTTCAAAAGTTATTCGATGTTAAATAACTTTGGGCGAGCCTCGAGAGCCTTTGACCGAAATATTTAAAATAATACTTAAAAACTGAATTTTGAACTGAATTTCATTTAAAATAATACACTTAGTAATTCAGTTTTTAAGTGCAATTAAATTAGACGTCATTACAACCATGCACAATTCATTAATTATAACTACTTACTAGTTGGCCAATCCATTTATTTTTCAATTGATTGATACGAAACTCTGGTTAAGAACATCGCGATACGAAGCTAATATTCTAGGCCCTAGAATCTTCGGTATTGCCAATAAGTAGTGCAGTTAAAATGCGTGCCTGACCGTGTTGACACCTGAGACCCTTCAGAAGCGAGCGCTCGACATCCGAGAAACACGGGGCCATAAAAGACATAGATAGCACAAGCCATTAAGAACGGAAAAATGTGAAATCAGATTCTTCATCGAATCTGCACGAAAGTCATATCAATCGTCTCCTTGTGTTTTCCCGACGAAAATGATACCAAACTTGACATAATTTGAACTTTAATTAACGATATTAGGCATACAATTAATTTGCAAGATTGAAAGCCCGTTTCGTTAAAAGTAGTCCGATTTAAATAATTTTTTGGCCAATTTAATCGGGAGAATGCAAGGAATCCATTGGTGTCACTTTCGTATTGATACGACGAAAAATAAAGAAATTCCGTTTCTGTATAATCGATGACACATCGCCGAGCAACTCCGCGCTGCAGCGTATACGGGTGAACGATACAATGTCGCTCGGCTCGAGAAGCCGGCGGCTTCGATCAAAGGCTCTCGAGGCTCGCCCAAAGTTATTTAACATCGAATAACTTTTGAAATAAAACACGCCTGAAACGGAGAAAATCATTTCAAAGCTTAAAATGAATTCCCGTCGAATAAAAAAATCATGCGTAGCCGTCGAATGAATCTCGTCGAATAAAAAAGTTATTTTGAGGCGCTTCGAATAAAAATTACCCAAAGTTATTTTTATTCGATGACCCTCGAATAGAATTTTTGTCTTTTATTCGAAATCAATTTTTTATTTAAAATAATTTTTTGCCCATCTCTGCACGCAAAGGCATAAATGCTTATACCTTTTCGGTGTTCTTGGACGTTGTAGCGGCAGTGGCGGAGCAGGGAGAAGCAATCGCGCGTAAAGTGCTGTTCGGGCTTCTGTTCATTTCCGTTACGATGGAGGAAGTAGCAGCGGCCGTTGCGATGGTACTGCTGTTGTTAATGCCGGGGATAGTAGCCGTAGTGATCAACGTCTGCGGCAGAGTTACTTGCTTGCCAGGGGAAGCTGGAATACGAAAGGGTGCGTCGTCTAAGTTGCGATCGGGCATTCGGTAGAATTAATACTTACAAATATTCGACGACATCACGGCACTGTGACTGCGCCCAAGAGGGTTCACTGGATTCTGCTCGTTCTGGCGAGGAGGACTTTTCTCCTGGCTTTGCGTCTGGCTCTGACCGTGCCAAGACGACGACACCATCGGAGAAGGGCTAATGGCGCGTGGCGGCAGTTCCGGTGGTAGTAATGTGCGTGAATTACAAGGTTGAGGCGCAGGCCCTTTATTTTTGGTATACGTCACGGTAATTCGCGACTCAGAACCGTTCTGACTGGTCGACAGTGGGAAATTCTGATGTTGCCCCGCATTTGGGGATCCTCGGCACAAACTACGCTGGCATCTGTAGGAATATACAGTTCTCATAGATCAGAAAGCTTTATCACAAGCATCGATATTTATTAGCTGGCCACATACTTAGCAGGCGCAACGTAATTTCCCGGGAAAACTCCACACTTCTGAGTACGATTGGAAGTCCCTTTGAACCATCCATCCTGGCAACGCTCCGTTACCATGTAAATACCACCTTTTCTCAATTCCAGTTCATCCGCCTTCTGCGGCTTGTATGGGTACAGCGCTATGTACGCAGCTGGTAAATGAGTATTACCAGCTGTGCTAATGGGCAAACTCTGCGACGGTTGCGCGAGGACAAGATCGCTGCTGCCGCTTCGCCTGTGCCGGAGATTGTGATCTGTGGCGCTGGCGCTAGTCTGATTAATGGGATTTGAGAATAATTTAAAAGATTCCATTGAAAGATTTCTCGAGCCTAGAAAAGCGCTTCTTACCTGCAGCGAAGAAAACGACTCGTTGCTGCAGCTAGTGTTGCTGCTACCAACAGCATTGTCCACTGGCGGACTAAGTATTTCAGCGCTGTGTCTATGGTGAGGGTGAACTTGGTGGCCAGTGTTCATAGCAGTGAAACTGTGACGTTTCACATTGTGTCTATTCCCAACTGCGGGAGGAGATGTCGCTGGACTGCTAGGACTGCTCGGAGCAGTACTAGAACTACTAGAAGTCCTTGAACTATTGGGTGTATTTGGGGTAGTAGTTGAGGAACTACCTCCTGATGATACATTTGAAACAGAATCAGAAACTGGTAAAGTCGTATTCTGTCAAAAGACACATTAGGAATTAATACACTTTCTCCTTTACACCTGTTACGCGTGCAAGTTAATCAACAGAGATTATAATACCTGCGTAAGTTGGGGCCGCGGTTGACTCGTCGTTTGTACATTACGCGAATGATCGGTCGGTATTACGGGCGTGGTGTCTTCGTTAGTCGGAGTAGGAGGTGCTATTCTCGAAGGGCCCGGCTGCGCGCTGGTTCGGAGAAATATAAACATATTAGATATTAACAAAATACCGTGTTTCGTAAATCGATCGAAATTACTTGGTGGAAAGTTTCATCAAAGCTCTTGCCACGCTATTCAGCTCTACAAAAGCCAATGGAAAGATGCCAATTCTGTCCAGAAGTTTTCCTTCCGCCCAATTTTCGTCGACTCTTCTAATTACGCTAATAACTTCGCCCTGTAAAGACGTCTTAGCTTAGTCTCTCAGTTAATACAGAGCGAAATGAAATCGCAGTTATATTCTTTCACCTTATTGAACGTAAGGCATCCATCTTCGTCGTCGTTAGTCATCCTAAAATCATAGAGAGCCTTGCACTGAGGGACATGCGGCGTCAACGGTGTCATTACCTGCAACGCGTAATATCGTCAATGTTAATAGAGAAACGCGGACCCCAATTTTTTTTGATCTCCTTTCGCAAAACTTCTGGGATACCTGAACATAAGACAAAGGGAAAACCCCGTGATTGTTGGCGCTCTCTCCGAAGTACCAATTGTTATCTATCTTTTTGCGTAGGATAATAATGTCACCCTTCTTGAAGGATAAATCTCTGAAACATTAAGCGGCTGGTAAGGCGGCGATCTCGTAGAACGAAATACGATTGCGAAACGAATCGTGAAATTACCCTGGGACTTTGGACACGTAATCATAAATCGCTCGGCCGTACGCCTGATTGTGTAGCTGTATTTGCTTGGCTGCGGCGTTGGCGTGCCTAACCGGTTCGTTGGCGAACGTGGTAGGGGTAAGACTAGTAGTTACGATAGGAGCCGGGGTAACCTGATGGCCGCCGAAAAGTCTCTGCGGCCCCGGGTTACCTTTAGTCACAGATTTGGCTGTCTGCTTGGGGGCGGCGTTGCGCATCCCCTCGAGGATGCGCATTAACAATACATTGGGAGGTAAATCGTCCACCTTGACGTCGACTAAAACGCGGCATTCGGGGCAGCGGAGCTCGCGGTGGGTGCTGACAATCTCCTCCAAGCATTTCTTGCAGAATGTGTGCTGACAGGGGAGCACTTTGCTCGACGTATCCAGTCGCTCGAGGCACACCGAGCACTCGAGCAGATCGTTCAGCATGCACTCGTCCATTCTGCGCCAGCGAGGTTTCCGAGCACGTTCACTTCCGACCTTTTCCCAGTTGGCTCATTTGCGCCAGTTCTCCCGATACGTTGCTTCCTCTTGCCTCTTTGATCTTCCCACGCGTTCTGTCTTTGTTGCGCACCCACGGGCCGCCATACACCTGACGCACTTGTTCCTCTCATATAACAGGCGACAACGGAGCCCGAGGAAGAGCCAGCGGAGTCCACCAGTTAGCCCGCCTCGCGTCCGAATCCCCGGACATTTTGCTCGATCAATTCGGTGACTTTCGAACGTTACTCTCCCATATCCTTTCATTCACCGCCAGCCGAAAATCCTCGTAGGTGCGTCAGTATACGCGCTGTCATCCTGGTATTCGTTTCGTCACCAACACACGCGCGAAGCCATATCGATCAATCGGACTGCCGTCGATTACAGTCGATTCTAAACAGGCCAACAAACGCTTCGCAAATAATAGATAGATAATTGTGTAATCAACACATGTTACTAGGAAGCGACATTTCTTTCGCTGGCGGGGCAGAAGTTTGAGGTTCGAGGTTTGAGGGCAGGGAAGAATGGGAATGTAGGAGATAATACGGTATCGTGTATGGCTGGTTAGTTGAAGTCTACGTGTAAGGCTTGCCTAGCAGATCTTCTCTTCAATATTCTCTTCTCAGATTTCGATATGGAAAAAGTTCACTATTTTTGAAAGAATTTAGCGCTACTCAAGAGCTTGCGAGAATCTGTCGCTGTTCATGGCCCTCTCGTGGCGGGGGACTTAAATACGCAATAAATAATGACGAAACACTTGTGTTTGAGGGCGGTATTCTTAAACGTGTCTAAGCAAATGCTTAAGATCATCTTCTAGAGGACGATCTTATTTCACATAAGACATCATGTATTCCTAAACGTTTCTTAAGATGATCTTAAGCATTTGCTTAGAATAAGCAATTGCTTAAGCACTGTCTTTATAAAGCATTTGCTTAAGATAATGCTCATTCACGTTCGGAAACTTTCGGAATAATTCTTTTAGCACAACCAATGATAAAAGGATATTCCGTTCGTTCCTTGATGGGCGACGGAGTAGGGGCTCGAACATGTGTGTGAACGTCGAGGACTCGAGGTTATAGGAGGCAATGAGAACAACAGCGGATTAACCCACATTCTTTCCGAAATTTAGTTAGTAGCAATAATGTATTCCAATAGGCTCTACTAATCACATAAAGTAGGAAAAAAATTTTTGTAATGTGGGTTGGTGCGTTGTCACTGTCACTGCCTCATATATTATATTATTCAGCGATGCCGGGGGAACAGTTGATCGGAGAGTCTCCGGAATGGCGAGGATAACCTCTGGCGGTGCCTTACATTGACTTCAAGAACAACGTAATTCGGAGCATATTGAAGGAAATTAAATGTAAAATTTATTTATATAATAAACTAAAAAAAAAATAAAAACACCTCAGATACTAGAGACCCCGTTTAATTATAATTTATTTTGTACATAATTGTGCGGTTGTCATATCTTGCAAATCCTTCATAGATTTTTGGTAGAATACCAATAATTACGGAGTCCTTGCAAAAAACGAAATTTTGAATTCCTCTGCGCCATACAATTTATAATAAGGATTTTGCCCGTCACGAATATCTTTTTTTAGCTTATTGGTCGCTATTCTATCATCATCGGCATTATCAATATCGTTAATATCGATATTTTCAATGTCAATGTTGACAACGTCAACGTCAATATTCAATAAATCCATTTTCTCGCTTTGATTTCGCTCACTACTCGCTTCCTTTACGTAAGTAATGGCGGGTAATGGCCAATAGAATGCAATAGGATGGTCTTAAGACGGTCTCAAGACGTCGAAAACGTTGTCTTGAGAATATTACCACACTTTGCGAGAATAGGATCGTCTTGAGACTCGAATAAGATCATCTCAAGCAAATGCTTAAGACACGACCTTAAGCATTTGCTTAAGTCACGTTTATGAATCTAGGCGGCATCTTAAGCAAATGCTCAAGACGATCTTAAGAACATGTGACGTCATACAAGCATTTACTTATTTGAACAAGATTTTCCTCAAGCAAATGCTTAAGCACAACCTTAAGATGATCTTAAGTCACGTTTATGAATCTAGACGGCATCTTAAGCAAATGCTTAAGACGATCTTAATCTTAAGACACGTTTATGAATACCGCCCTGAGATCCATAGCGTTGACTTGAGACTAGCGCGTTATCGACATACATTTCCTACCTTAAATAAAGCATTTCTGGCATGAATGGTAAGCATATTGTCATTTAGAGTACTCCTAGTAAGTGGCTGCGCGAGAATTAAGAGTAACCCGAGTAAAACGCAGAAATGCGTGACGTGACAGCGTTTCAGGCACCCTTAAGGGGCTATCCCCTGACCAGCGTGCGTCGCTAGCCGGTTACAGCCTAGACATTTTGCCTAATATGGAGTGGGGGTAGATCCCCCACCATCAGACCCCCATCCGATCGTCGAACCAATCAACGCCAAGATGAAAATTTGCCGACGCCAGCGCCAACTAGTGAGACCGCGGCTAACCAGCGTCGCTGGGGAATCGGTTGTCGACGAGTGAGACCGCGGCCAATCAGCGTCGACAACAGATTCCCCAGCGATGGTTAGCCGCGGTCTCACTAGTTGGCGCTGGTGTCGGCAAATTTTCATCTTGGCGACGACGCGACCTGCATGAAGATCCGTCCAAATCGGAGCCAGGCTTCCGAGTAACTTCAGCTCTGTTGGCTGTCTCTTGTATACAAGGTGGGACGTTAGTTTCCGCAGCAGTTGGAAAATGGCGGCTTCGAAAAGTCAGCGTTGGATGGTAGATTCGGGGATTCTACGTAAAAAGAATGGAGAAGAGGAGCAACAGGAGCTGCTGGTGTTTGGATATAGCTGCAAATTATTTCGAGATGATGACAAGGCGAAAATGATTGATCAAGGAAAGCATTTGATACCATGGATGGGGGATTGCACGTTGAAGATAGACAGGTCCGTTTCCCTAACCTAGGCAAAATTTATCATCTAGGATATTTAATTATTGCATAAACGCACCGTACATGTAACCTTTAGAAGAACGATGTCAGACAGAACTAAGCAACGCGCAGCGGTTCGGAAAAAAAGCACAACCACGAACGGTTTACGTACGGATAAGCAATCTGGAGACTGTTTAAGGTTTCTGCAGGTGTCTGCGGCTGTGAACGGGGCGGTGTGGATGCGCTGTATACGCGCTCTACACGGCCGCAGAGCAGCGTGCTCTCGCGACGTTGGCGCTAATGGCTGACCGTCGGCACAGCAGCAAGGTGAGACACAGCGTAGAGAGACAGACAGCAGCTGACGGTTGTAGGCACTACAATCGTTCAGCACGGTATGTATTAGCATTCTAGACTCGGCCGTATCTGGCATAGACAAGCATCGCGGTTCGTGCTATTCGTGGTGCGGACCGTTTTCTCGAGACGTGCGCGTAATGCAGCATCGATGTATTTCGGATCATGTTACTTGGAAAGAAATGGTTTAGACAGTGCCAAGTATTTGTTGAAAAGTTCGGTACGCTGTATTCGAGTTACCGCAAAATTTTGTCGCACAGCGATCGCGGTCTCTTCGATTTTGCCCTATAGCGAACCTAGCACACTTCTCTTTGGGACTTGGAAAGTTCTAGTATCTAGTTTATGGTACCTTTTGCATAAGCTCCTCTATAGTTTGTAGTTACGGATACGTGCCGATAGCAAACGATGCGAAGATAAACGAAGCAAATGTGATGAATTCTGTATAACTGTATTCTATTTCAGAGGATTGATTTTCACACGGGGTATACTTAGTGATGTAACTTTCAGATGCCGAGATCGATCGAAAAAAAAAATCACTTAAAAACCTGTGTCATTACCTTGCCTTAATTCGGCCATTATATGTCTGTAGATACGATGGACGCGGAGCACTGGGGGACTTAAGGATATACGAACCACCGCCGGGTGGTTTCGATCAGCGTACTATCCTTACGGAGGACGAGCTGAAAGTGGAACAACTGTGCGACGAGGAACGGTATCGGTCTCTCTATAACAATGACATGGAAGACTCTATATACCAAGGTATGTTGATCATCCGCGCGCGGGGAATCGTGGTAGACCTTGTAGACGCTTGGACTTAACTGAAAAAACGATTGTAGAAGAAGAAATGAAGAGGCTGCATCAGGCCCTGGATTCGGAGAACTCGGAGAACACGTACAGTCACGTGGCGTATAACTATAACGAAGAAGGAAACGAATCGAAAGTCACGTGCGACGATTCGCAAAGCCCAAAGCAATCGGAAGGCTCCCAAGAAGAGGATCAAACGTTCGTGCCGCCTCCTGAACTGGAGATTCCGGAGGGAATTTCGCTGGTTCGTAGAAAAGCGAAAGTTGAAAAGCGTGGATCTCTATCGACTTATATTCACCCGCTATGCGTGTCGCTTCTTAACAGCCGGAGACCCAGAAACTGAATGCGATCATAACGAAAACGGCGTTGTTCATAAGTCGTCAAGGGGGCCAAATGGAGATTTTGATTAAGGCGAAGCAGGCGAACAATCCGCAGTTTTCGTTTCTGTCGATAGACGGACGGCTACACCAGTATTACAGATACATACTGGACGCGATCAAGAGCGGAAAATACAATCCCGAAAAGCAGCCCGAGAAGGAAGAATCCGGTACGCATTTTGTTTTATTTAAGATAAACGACATCTCATAGTAATGTTGTTGATTTTGATATTATCGAGTTGAAATGATTGAAGCGACTTAAAGCAGGATTTCATTACCCACATCTACTTTGAATTCTACTTAGTTTTTCTTGCCGTAAGTATTTCCACGCATATTTGTTAATGTATACCGATATCTCTGTGTGTGATACGTAGGAAGCACAAGTAAACATACAGCGCGTGGACGTTCTATTTACTTGTATTCTTTTCAATGATAGAACCCGAAGAAGGATCGTCGGATCAGGATGACGAGCCCTATCTTCATCCGAGTCTTGCGCCATCGTTCACCAAAATAGAAGCGGTATGCACTCCTGAACGTTTTAAAGCCCACCCCGCGCTCCGTGCCGGTGGGAATATAATCGAATTCCGGCTATTTTTAGGCTCCCAGTATTCCCAGTATACAATACAAACCATCTGCGGATTGTGCTTACTCGATGCTCGTGAATAAAATCACTGGGAAACCGCCGCCTTCCAAGGCACCTCAAGTCCCCGAGCCTCCCGTTCAGCCGGTGGCCACACCCATCGGGTATTATCATCCCGTACCGGGGCAGGTAAACCGATTATGGTACAAGGAACGCGAGCATCGAAACGGCAAGATGCTGTCATGAATCTTTTCTGTTCGCGCAGGTTTACACTCCTTATCCCACGCAGATGCAATACTCTCACGGTCCAGTGGTGTACGGCCCGAACGGACAAATGCAGGCGGCAGGCCACCTGGTGACCGTGAACATGCCGCCCTCCGCGAGCGATGCGACCGCAACGCATCCCTGTACCATCGAGGCACCCTCGCCATTGGTACCCTACGGGTCTACGCCTCAGAAGCAGCTGAGCAGGCCTTCGTTCATCGTGCCACCGGCGGACGTTCAAATAATCATCGACAAGATGGCCAGCTACGTGGCCAAGAACGGCAGGGACTTCGAGGCGATCGTGAAGAACAAGGGCGACCCGAGGTTCAACTTTCTCGAGCTCTCGCACCAGTATCACGGCTACTACGCGCACAAGTTGACGATATACGAGGGCGCCATAAACCCGAAGGTACTGACGGAGGAGGAGCTGCTGCAGAAACAGGAGCCGCTGGAGGAGAAGCAGAAGAAGCTGGAGGAGTTGCAGAAGAAGCAGCAGAGGATGGAGGAGGTGCAGAAGCGGGTGAAGATGATACAGGCCAAGAAGAAGTGCGACACGAGGGCGAAGCAAGTAACGACAGGTGCGAAGCAGATCACCACCGTGTCGTTTTCCATTAAGAAACCGAAGGACGGGGAAACAGGAGTGATCGAGAAGCGGAACGCGCTCCCGTTGGAGGAGAGCGACGAGGAGCTGGAGAACGAGAGCAAAGACGCTAATTCAAAGCCGAGCTCGCCGCAGAACACCAACGAGCAGAACTCGTTGGCCGCTGGGGCAGATAAGGATGGATCGAGGGCGGAGAAGAAATCGAAGAACGAGGAGAAGGAGCTGGTGGACCTCACCGACGAGATTCTAGAAGACTGCCAGAAGGAGATCAGGCACAAGCAGGCCGAGGATAGGATCAAGGACAAACTAGTCGCAGCAGCGCGGGACAAATTGGCCGCCACGTCCAGGGAGAGGCAGCTGCAGCTGGAGAGGAAGAAGAAAGCAGCGGCGTTCCTCAGCCAGATACAGTCCTCCACGCTGTCGAAAGCCAGCGGGACGAGCAGTCAGGGGATGCGGAAGGACGACTCGGACGAAGTGCACTCGGTTCCATCGCCGACGCCCTCGCCGGCTCTCGACGACGCGAAATCTTGCGACTGGAGGACCGGCGGCAACTCGTTGATGGACCGATTGAAGAGCGCCGACCTTACCGGTAAGAGATCTAGGCCGCGATCGAGGAGTCCCAGCGGCAGTCGAAGCCATATGGACAGGCAAAAGTTTCACAAGAAGCACAAAAAGAAGAAAAGCTCTCACAGAAGGTACACGGGAACGTTTGTCGACCCGTTCTACTTATCGACCTTTATCTCTATCTACTAGGTACGTTTAGCCGTTAAGTACTCATTCATTTCCCTATGTTTCATCGAATCGTAGCAGCCACGACAGCCCGAGCAGCTCCCGATCGCATCGATCCAAGAAGAGCAAGAAATCTTCGTCGAAGCACAGATCTCGATCACGGTCACCGTCCCGCAGGCATCACCATAGCGCGCGACGGAAGGGGAGCAACTCCTCCTATTCGGACTCCAGTTCGCCCTGAACCTGTACTTCGAATATCACATTACCGGTGTAAAATTGTATATATATGCGTATACATACAGACCACATACACACGCGTGCATACACGTATATGTAATTGCGCGGGCGCGCGGCTAATGATCGCATCAACGGATAATTTTACTACAACCCTTTGTCCATGATAATCGCTGGATAGAGTAATAAAGTGAAATTTCAACAAGATTGCGCGTACATTGGTCAAGACCAGCCGCATTTTTAGCACTTTTCCATGGCCACAGAACACACGAGCAGCGCGGCGAATGCCAGTGAACGATAACGACCATTACGCACCGCACGTCATCCGAATTCAATGCTTGCCTTTTCCTTTTCTTATCGCTTTTCGCTAGCTACGCTTCCTAGTACGTATTACGAAATCGCCGCGCGATTGGCGACGGCAGTGTGGAAAAAAAAATGATCTCCGCTTGCAATAACGCAGAAATATAATTTGACCCGTAAACGAAGCGTTGCGTAACGCGAGCGAACCGAGATTACGATATTCGCTGGGGGTGTGTGTACAGTCGCAGTGATCTGCGCGCGTTTAGGGTCAGGACAAAGGAAGCACGCGTAGCAGCGAACGTGCTCGAGTTGCCGTTTTCCGTAATGGTCCTCGCAGAGCTCGCGATCAAGCGCGCCTTGCCCTGGCTTTCGCGATGCTCGAACCGTCGCGCGTAATATCAAAGGTTAACGAATTGAAGTATTCAGCATCTGCCGATTAGGACGCGAATGCTGGCGAATGCAACTGTCCTCTCTCGCCGAATACATGCATATATCGAACGCGTCGAGCCGCGCACAGGCTACAGTCAAAGTTCTTTACACCGTCCCTCGTCTTCCTTTGGCCCGCGTGGCCTCTCGCTCTGCGTCGAAATAAGTAAGCCAGTAGTTCTTTCGCGGTGCCTAGCGCGAGTATGGAAATAGCATCGATGCGTTATGCACTTAACACCGATCGAATATAAACTGCCCCGAGGGCTTATTCCTTTTTGCGCCAAACCAATTGCCGCGTAATTGAGTTTAATAAATCGAGAGCGCGCCGACACAGCCACGCAAGAAGGCGCGTGCGGCTCGAAAGGAGCACGCGCGCGAGCGAACACCTGTTTCAATTGCGTCTCGCTCGGCGCCAGATTTTCCTCAATGGAAATCCAGCCGAATCGTTCCTGCCAAGCTGCTATCGTACTGCTCGCGATGCGAAGGAAATGCCCCTAACGACGAGAGTAACAGACCCCACTGACCGGTCGCAAGAATTTTTATCTCCCTTCGTTAACGCGTAATTCGATCACGCTTCTTCTCCGAGAAGACCTAATGGCCCCGAATGGAATAGGCCAGGCTTTCATGGGGTCGACAGGAAAATACCGCTACACGACAATTTTTTCATTATCTTACACATATGAATCCAAAGCAGCTCTTTTCGCCGGAGAAAGAGTGCCATTCATGAGTCTGCGAGCGCGCGATATCTCCCGCGCGCCCTTTTTCCCCACCGCGTTGATAATCTTTTCTCGCTTATATAATGGCACTCGTAATATCGTTAGGCTCTGGCAACTCGCGGTGCTCGAGTTTTCTCTTTAACGGGCCGAGATAATGGACGGTAATTCGGAGGGTTTCGGTGGCCATCGAGGCGCCGATAGTGCCGATAGTGCCGATAGTGCCGATATTCGATCACGGCACAGGCGCGGCCTTACGAGGGATTAGCAGATTAGGTTGCAAGCTTCCTGGTCGTTAACGGGATCGCCGGATCAACGACGTGGATGCTGGAACTGCGACGAGATCGGGAGGCGGGGTATCGGTGTTAAAGAGATCTTTCGGGTGGGTTCCCCCCCGCGGGAAACGCGACGGGGCGGTGGATCGACCGCTGCGCCGTTCTGCTACTCATACATCGTTAAGTCCCACGTTGCACGGTAATTTTTATCGGATACGTTTGACTGTTTAGAAACGCGGCGAGGATGTGTTGGGATGAGATAACGTGTATCGTACATTACACACGTGACCACACTTTGATCAAGCGGAGGTCAAGGGTGAATTGCCTCAGATTTATAAGTTAACTCCGCCGGATGGGACTAGTCAGTCAGTGTTGCATACTCAATACCAGAAGGAATAAAGGAACCCGTATAGACAGATGTCGGCCAAGACGATCGTAAGTATCGGCGGGGAATGATAACGCCACCGACCATCTCCGAGGTTCATTTCTCCAGTCGCTCGTTCTCCAGCGTACCGATCCGCCGCCGCTGCACCGACGCTTTCCCCATTTCCTTGTCCCTTCGTTGCGATCCCGACGCCGCAGTGCCAATCACGGGTAGGTAGTTCCTCGAGAACCTCGTGTCCCAGAGTCGAGCGAGATTTTTCGCGCCATTAGTGTGCCGGGGACGAAAGCGAATATGAGCGTAAAGCGGGGCGAACGTCAGCGTGTCATCCGATCAGCCCCAGCATCTCGATTTTCTGTCCCGGTGAACTTTGGTTACCTTCACCGAGCGCACTCGGCTCGACCAACTGGCCACAGATGGACGGAGCTACTTTTCATGGATCGAGGGTGGACGAGCACGCGTGAACACTGTTTGATATTGAAGAATGACGGTGAAACGAAGGAGACGCGAGTAATGACGAGCGTTTCGTCTGTCGACAGGCACAGCCGCAAAGGCAAGCCACCATCCTGGACCCCTCGGACAAGTACCGCCCGGAGCCTGTCTACTCGGGGAAGCTGGAGAGCCAGTTCAGGGACTACTCCGAGGACCCCACGGACCCGATGAAGGAGCGCGTGCGGAGAACGTACCATAAGATGCACGCCAATCAAACCGTCGAATTCGTCCAATGTGAGTAGATTGAGCGGCCAAGGTGACCGCCGGTGCACCTCAAAATAAAGCCCCGCGAGCGCTTCGGATTTTCCAAACACACTTAAGGCAGGATACCACCTTTGACTGCGATTTTGGAGGCGTTTTTCATGAATTTTTTTTGCATACAAAGAATGCGCAGAAACAAAATCGGTTTCAGTCATTCATTAATGTAACTTTAATCTGTAATTACACATTTTTTGAAACTGAAAAAGTGAAAAATAATCTCTTGTAGGTGGCGCCAAAATACACTCCTTTGGAGAAACATCGTTAGACGGCGTGTCAAATTCCGCTCTGTACGTGGCTCTTAGAAAAGAAACCAAAGAATGTCCCTATTAACAACAATATTGTTCAATGCTGTACGTAGGGATTTTACGAAATTTCGATTTTTAAGAAAATGGCGGCCATTTTAACGAAAAGGTCAATTTTTTAGGGTAAAAAAGTTTAAAAAAATTTATAAAATTGCGCACCAAAAGAAAAATAACAACGCTACAGCAAAAGTCTTACGTACATCGTTAGATTACACCAATCGGAAGAATTGTGCAAAGTTTCAAGTCAATCCGATGAAAATTGTAGGAGTAATCTGACACGCTGATTTGGAAAACATCGTTTCGAGAAAAACGCGTTTAAAGTTTTATATAGATTTATATATCTGCTCCAATCCGGTTTTTACACAAGAAAAAGGTTCCGGCCACCTTTCTAATGAATGAATTTCGATTCTATACACTTGAAAGAGTACTTTGAGACAGTGGTGGGTCTGTATTTTACCTGACGTAGAAAAGTGAATTCTCTACGCGTAGAATAAGACGTAGTAAATAGCTTAACTTTATTACGTTCATGTATTTTATTGTATAATACATATAAAATCATATTGTTTGAAAAAACCGTTGCAGACTGTGGAACGCCATAACCTGCATGGGCATACATATCGTATTCATTAAATTCCGAATTGCAACAGCATACTTATTGTTGGATGATAAATTTTTTCAACCATCTAAAAACAGAACTGCATCTTCGGATTCCACACCGATTATTGATTTTTTGTAATCTTACAATTTTGTGTCAAGTAAATGTCTTTCGAGTTGGAATTTTATAAGCTGGATTCAATTTATGAACCAAGTTCCTGAAGTGGTCAGATTCAATAATACTAAATGGAATGTTACATCCAAAGAAATAATCCGCTAAAGCTTTATCAATTTCTTCAGAATCCATGTTTATATATGTTAAAATTCGAGTATCTTTTGCACACCAAAGATATGAAATTTATTAAAAAATTTCAAATTATTTATAATTTTTATAATTACATTCCAACCTTTCTTTTTAAAGTAATTTATAATAGTGTGCAGTAAAATTCAATGCAATAGGTAGAGGTTAATAGTTTGGTACTTGAATTTTTGACATTGAATACATTTTCTACATTTTATAGAATTATTTACATTTTTTACGCGTGTCACGTAGTAAATTCGATGTAACGTAGTAAACCCACCACTGCTTTGAGAACAAAAAAAAATTTCAATTTTTTTTAAGTGCAAAGGTGGTATCCTGCCTTACGGCCGTCGCGCGTTTTGGCGAAGCGCGGCCAAGCGAGTCGGAGAAATTAATAATGCGCGCTCCGCTCATCAATCGTTTGTCAACTTTTTCTCTTCGTATTGTGGGCCTTATGGCCTTATTTCGACGCGATAGATACGCGGTAGTTTACTATACGTGGCGGTTTATGAGTTTGCTCAGACCAGAGTTGCGCCTTAACAAAATAAAAAATTATTTAAATAGCGAGTCGGTTCGAAAATCCGAGTTCGAATTATTTTGTTAACTTTTACTCGTTATCCGAAACTTTTCTTTACCAACGCGAAACATTCCCGCTGCGGCTGCCCCATAAGCCGCCACTGTTCTGCCGTTTCCGCAAACGTTCCCGGCGCACCGGGCGATCCGTGGATTTCCTGAAAAGTTAAACGAATGGAATTCGCGCGGCGCGAGCTTCGAGGTAGCTGGAATGACAGAGCGATCCCGCGCGTTCCAGCTCGCATGAAGGAGTGGATGCGGTTCGACAAATTCAGGATGACGGTAAAGGACGCCCTGATCAAGCTGAACAACCTCGTGGACGAGAGCGACCCGGACACCAGCTTGCCGAACATCGTGCACGCCTTCCAGACCGCGGAGTCCATCAGGAAGGACCACCCCGACTTGGACTGGTTCCACTTGACCGGCTTGATCCACGACCTGGGAAAGGTACGACGCTATTTTCACGCATTCGTGTATTCGTGTCTCGAAGGTATCGGTGGTTTTCAGGTAATGGCGTTTTACGGGGAGCCTCAATGGGCGGTGGTTGGCGACACGTTCCCGGTGGGGTGTGCCTGGGCCGACTCGATCGTCTACAGGGAGACCAGCTTCGAGGACAACCGGGACGGGGAAGACTCGCGCTACAAGTGAGTGAAGTTAGCTATCAGCGCAATAATCCCCTTATTTTTGGCTGGTTTGACAAACCATCTCTCCCATAGGCCCGAGAAACCTTTCAAAAACACCCACAAAATCCCAGCACAAAAACCTGCTTTTGCACTGAGCATTTTGTTAATTTGGCCATTATTTTCTATACTAATAATATACACCTTAGCAATTGAGGCATTTGATGGACATTACTTCTCTCGCGTTCAGATTAGCTAGATGCTGTTTTATCACGTAGCGTAATCGACTCGCAGCTTCATAGTCGCTGAGCGGTCCCGCAACCGCGCTGTCATGCAATAATCGTACTTTTGTTTCATAGAGGATTTTGTGTACAGGAAATATGGAAAGTGAGGCGAGTATTGAATCCGCAAGGAAATAAGCTAATTTGGGAAAGAAAAAATTGTATTTGTAAGACAGCTTGCTGCAAAAAATCGAAGAAACTAATACTTACTTAAAACATTAAATTTTTCGTTTATTTTTTTGCTTCATTTTGTATTTTCTATTTAAGGAATGTAAAAAAAAATGCGTAACGAAGTAAGTAAACGAAATTATATTTAAACAACTAAACAAAGAAGCAATTTTTTTACGAATTTACAATATTTACGGAATAAGGGCACATAAATCACTTGCTTGAAACTTATAAATAAAGACACATATCATTTTCAAATCGTGACTTCTGTTTTCAGAACGTTTGAAGGACACGGTAACTACATCCTTAAAAAATTGGATTTAATTGCATTACTTTTTATTAAGTTATACTGTAATGAAAACTTTGAAACCGATTTTCTTGAAATGGCATTTTGGCGTATGTGCCCTTTTCCCATCAAATGCCTCAATTATAATTTTTAAAAAGTCATACCTATGTAGATACCTAAAAACAGAAATTAAAGCAACTACTCAAGAACGTCACTAAATTTCATCAGCCATAATTTCCGAACAAAAGTGTTGTTTGGGTTTACGCCACTGTTGCGACGAAAGCCTAAATTGTTCGCTCTCGATGACTCTATCGACGCCCGCGTTGCTCCGTTCCAGCACTAAGTACGGCATGTACGAGGCGAAGTGCGGCATGGACAAGCTGCTAATGTCCTGGGGCCACGACGAGTACCTGTACCGCGTGCTGGTGCACAACAACGCCAAACTGCCCAACCAGGCGCTGGCCATGATCCGCTATCACTCGTTCTATCCCTGGCACGCCGGCGGCGACTACATGCACTTCTGCACCGCCGAGGACATGGAGAGGCTCAAGTGGATCAACGAGTTCAAGTGAGTTGCTTTTCCGCCCCTCCCTCTCGATCGTGGAAGATGTTCGATAACCGATAACCGATAACCATTCGATTTTTCCCGTTTCAGTAAATACGATCTCTACACGAAGAGCAGCGAGGTGCCGGACATCGAGAAGCTCTGGCCCTACTACGAGAAGCTGATCTACAAGTACATTCCCGGGGTGCTGGAGTGGTGAAACATCCCCTCCGCGGATCAATCCCTGATTGCCGATCAATGACAGCGACGACATCCACCACGGAATACCCTATTTATCGCTTGACGCGTAGTTCCCGATCACTAGAGCTTCGAACTCGCTTATTCGCGAAACACCGACGAATCGAGACGGGTGTCGGTGGCGGCTGACCCGATAGAAATTCCCTCGAGCGAGCTGGCTGAGTAACAGGGAAGAGGATTTGACTCACCGATCGACCGATGGCTCGGCCACGCGCCAACCCCTTGCCACCCTCTTTCCGACGAAGGGTGCCGAGCCGCCCGTACCTTCGCGACTCCTGTCCTTCGATCGAGAAGTGGAATAGGTGGCGAGGTCACGAGGAAATCGCTTGATCGTTATTCCCAGGTGGAAGCAGCTGGGAAGCTTGCAGAGAGCAGAGGTGTCTGATAAATAATAGCTGACAAAGCAGTGGACGCAAAGCGGGGCGCTCTTCTCATCCTACTTCGCATTCCTTTGTGCCTCGATTCCGCGACCGATTCGTCCCGCGAATCCACGCGCGACGTACCCATCCGGCCGTCCACTCGTTTCCGTTCGCCTTCACCGAGGCTCCTCTCGCGCGGCTACACTTCCGATCCCGTCCCGCGCGCCGATACGGAACGTCCTCCCCAGGAGGCTGCGCCAGACGTTAACTGGGTCGTCGGTGCACTCCCAGCGAGCAGCAGCTCTCCAACTTGTTCCGCGTTTCGGGGCCGAGCTACAAGCCGATTTCAAATCGCCCGGCTGCCTAGTTTCTTTCTGTGTGTTGCGAATAAATCAGAATCTCCCTCGCACGCGCTGTGTATTTCTTGCCCTACCACCGAGCGCAACGCGAGTAAGACTTCGCCGGGGAGAGAATGGAGATGGTGGAGGCGATGGAATTCGTTGGACGCGGCAGATACCACGGGAAGCTCTACCTATGAACCACCGGTATGCGCGGTTTCGCGGGTAATCGAAAACGCGTGGACTTTCGGGAAGACCCATCGAGCACCGCCAAGCATTCTGGCTTGGCTCGCGGTTTCGTTCCCACGTGATTCACGTAGCGTGCCCTTAAACGTTTCCGAATTTCCAGGCGTCGCGTCGTAACGGGAGAAGGGAAAGTGAAACGACGAACGGGGCGCCGATGGGATCGCGCGTTCCGCGTGCAGCGGAGAGGTTCGTTTCCGTGGCCGGATCCAAGTATTTTCGAACAGTATAATCCCCAGCGAGGCGAGCTTAATCCCGAGGCTCGCGGGCGCGTCGTTAGCGACGATATCGCGGCCGATCGGGGCGTCGTGTCTCGGCAAGGTAATTATTGGTTCTGTTTTCTGCATCGCGATGCATCTGCAAAGGTCGGAGGAAGGGCAAGCGGTTCGTTTCCCGATGTGGGACGCGCGGGATGTATCGTAATAAAGGAACAGCTGCGGCCACGTTACTCAACCTGAAACGGGGTTACGTGGTTGGTTTGGACGCGCGCGAAATCGTGATCGTTGCCGCGCGACAGCCTGGGTTCACCTAATTTTCTTATAGACCTAGCTGGCCGACCATAGGCGTTCCAATATCGTTCCACGCGATTTCACTGCGAAACAATATACAGTAAGCTGACGAGAGATGAAAGGGTGGCTAGCAAAGTGTACGCACGGGTAAGATGATGTGAAATGGTAACTTTGCTTTCTCTTCTCGAAGGAAAGGTGAGCCCATGTCCCCGCTGGCGTTCCTCCTCTCCGCGCGGAGGAAGCTCGTCAAACGATCCAGGGGCCCCCCCGATCGCTTTGTCGCCATTCACGCGCGTGATAGCGGTTTCGGGGACCGTTCGGCCTTGGGAACGCGCGAGTCGCGACCACGAGTTAGCCGCTCAAGTTCGTTGGACGAGCGAGAACGAGCACCGCTATGGGGCTTCTTTATTTTTAGCCGATTCACCGACATTCCCTGCCTCCTCGGGATACTCGAGGAGTTTCCAATCGGATCGCCAGCGGTTGGCTTCGCCTCCGGTCCCTCGTTTCCTTCCGGCTCGAGCTGCCGGGATTCCTCGCGGGGATTCGAGCGATCTACACCATTCATATCCTCGCTAAAACAACTCTGCGATGAGTGGTCTCCCAGAATACCTATCAATTAAACTGGAATGTACCTCGTTGATGGCTCGAAGACTCGGTGTAAGTGGCTTTCTCGGAAGGAGACGCACGGTACGCGAGAACCCGATCGATCAGGATATCCCGTCCACGGAGAATCCCGCGACACGCGACACGTTCTGAGCGGACACGCTCGGGCCGCGCGCGCCGCGCGGTTCATGAACGCGTGGGCACGGCTCGCTCGAAGGAACTCGGCCCGCGAAATTGGCTTAGTCATCGGCGTATTACGGAATATTACGGGGCATTAGCGGGAACGAGCGGCAACTCACCGCTTTCGACGAGGACGAATAACACGAGGGGCGAGCAGGAACGGCCGCCTGTCCCGCGTATCCATGAATCACGCTCTACCTTGCGCCTCTCTCGCGACGATCGCCGCTTCCAGGAACAAACAGCGCGACGTAACGCGCCGGCCGATCGTTAAACGGGACGACCGACGGGCTTCCATCGTTTTTTTTTTTCGACTACGCGCGGGCTCGGACTCTCCTGGATCGATCCAGCGCGCGTCTTGGAATCGATCGATCGGCACTAGAGTTTCCTCGGGCGATGGTACCTTGACTCGCGGACGGGGGCCGAGGAAGCGACCCGAAGGACAAATATATAAGCCGGCTCGGTATAGCTGGAGGATTCAGGGCAGTGTTCTTCAACCGGTGGTCCGCGGACCGGTGCCAAACCAAAAATAAAAAAAAAGCAAATGTTGTAGTTTTATTACATTAGATTTAGTAAATAAAATACTGTGCATATTGGTATTTATTTCAGGCTATCAGCGCAATAGTGGCGTAAACGTAAAGCCCCAAAACTTTTGTTTCGAGATTACGGCTGATGAAATTATTGGCGTTCTTAAGTCGTTGCTTTAATTTCTATTTTTGGGCACGTAGGGTATGATTTTTTAAAAAATATAATTGCCAAGGTGTGTATTATTAGTAGATAACTGTGAATGTATGAATATTGTAGAATTGGTATTGCGCGGCGTAAATCAAGAAAATGCTCGGTGCAAAAAAAATTTAAAAAAATATTGAAACCGACTTCAAAAAAATAAAAATGCACTAAAAAGTAAAAAAGAATTTTTACCCTTATTTAATCTACGACTCTCAATTTTTATGTCGCCGCCTCATCATTTGCACTGTGTAAATCTGGCGCCGAATTAAAAAATTGAGAGTCGTAGATTAAATAAGGGGAAAAAATATTTTTTACTTTTTAGTGCATTTTTACTTTTTTGAAGTCGATTTTAATCTTCTTTTTTTTAATTTTTTTTATTTCATGGTTTTTATATATATATTTTATATATATATGTATATTATATATATATATTTTATATATATATGTATATTATATATATATATTTTATATATATATACACACATATATATAAAAACCATGAAATAAAAAAAATTAAAAAAAAAAGATTAAAATCGACTTCAAAAAAGTAAAAATGCACTAAAAAGTAAAAATATTTTTTCCCCTTATTTAATCTACGACTCTCAATTTTTTAAGTCGGCGCCAGATTTACACAGTGCAAATGATGAGGATATGCAAATAAGGGTAAAAATTATTTTTTACTTTTTAGTGCATTTTTATTTTTTTGAAGTCGTTTTCAATATTTTTTTTAATTCTTTTTGCACTGAGCAATTTCTTGATTTACGCCGCGCAATACCAATTCTACAATATATGTATACATATACATGGGACCATCTTGGGCATCGCCTTCTTTCGAATAAAAAAAAGATCATAAAATCGGTCCATATGCTGAGGAGTTATGCGGGGACAAACATAAAAAAACAACCTCCTCCTTTTTAAAGTCGTTGAAAAATACATTTCTGTGTGGCCATTTTGTAGGTGTTTTTGAGAGGTTGCTCAGACTGCTATAAAATTAGAATTCTGCTGTATAAGAGGTGATTTAGGCTAATCCACCCAAAATTGTGAAGGTGTGAAAAGGTTGAAGAGCGCCAATTTAGGGCACGCGAAGTGCTAGAATTCGGTACAAGTAGGTTGATTGGAAGGCCAATAGGAGAAGGATATGAGACGGCGAGCAAGAAGTTTAATGACTCATAAACATGAATAATAGAAGTTTACTACTACTCGATAGATCTCGGGATTACTCGGGTAATACCCGTGCTCGAGTTTGCTCGATCTAGCCAGGTCATACTTGATGTCACGGGACAATCTAGCAACACCCATGAAAATTCCGATTGTCATCGCGTTGTCGCGCGAATCGGGCGGAACACCCCTTGGCTGGCGGGTCTCGGAGGTGAGGACGTCGTCACGCGAGCGTTCCGTTCCGCGAAAAAAAGTGGCGAGCCGCCGACGGGCGCGGGGCCATTCCAGGGAGGAGCTTCCTCGGAATCGTCCTACGTTCCGTTTCCGGCGAATCGTTTCCCGGCGAAAGGGATCCACGACTGCCGGGCACGCGCGGACGCCGGTCGAAAGATCGACCCGCTCGCCACCGAAATCGAGACGTCGCGTCGCGGCGCAGCGGGGAACGTGCTCGGCGCTCGTTTTGAGGTGACTTCTGACCTCGCGCGCGATTATTCCAATCGCCTGGCCGTCTCGATTTCCTCGTCAACGTTGTTCCATTTAACGACCCTTCCGGTGATAAGGTTCGGCCCGAGCGCTGCCTTTTCGTTCGGCCGCCAGCCGACGAGATTCGCCGGGGGAACGTCCCCGTTTCGTCCATTCAAGCCCGACCGTTCGCTCCTGGTCGTTCTTGTTCGCGATCGCGTCGCTTCGAAGAGCTTGAAGGGTGGATGGAAGTCGAGGGCGCGACGATGGCGTCCGGATGACGATAGGTTGGTAAAGTGATCGATAGCGATGGGATCGATGCGATAAGTAACTTCGGAGCGAGGTGGAGCAGTGCGTTAGCCGCTTCGTTTCACGGCAAGCGAAATAACGTGTAAGTATCGCGTAGCGGCTGAACGCGAACGATGAGTCTCAGTTATTTATCGCGAATCCGTATTACACGCTATATAAAGCACGTGTGGACGAATGTATGCATCTGAGGCGCTTGCGAGGTGTATGGTATAGGTATCTACTTACACTTGTTTTATGGATTAGAATAATAAAGGATGTTCGTCATAAAGGATTTATCGTGTCGCGGTACTTTAAGGCAGGATACCACCTTCGCACTTAAAAAAAATTGAAAATTTTTTTGTTCTCAAAGTACTCTTTCAAGTGTATAGAATCGAAATTCATTCGTTAGAAAGGTGGCCGGAACCTTTTTCTTGTGTAAAAACCGGATTGGAGCAGATATATAAATCTATATAAAACTTTAAACGCGTTTTTCTCGAAACGATGTTTTCCAAATCAGCGTGTCAGATTACTCCTATAATTTTCATCCGATTGACTCGAAACTTTGCACAATTCTTCCCCGTGGTGTAATCTAACGATGTACGTAGGACTTTTGCTGTAGCGTTGTTATTTTTCTTTTGGTGCGCAATTTTATAAACTTCTTTAAACTTTTTTACCCTAAAAAATTGACCTTTTCGTTCAAATGGCCGCCATTTTCTTAAAAATCGAAATTCCGTAAAATCCCTACGTACATCATTGAAAAATATTGTTGTTAATAGGAACATTCTTTGGTTTTTTTTCTAAGAGCCACGTACAAAGCGGAATTTGACACGCCGTCTAACGATGTTCCTCCAAAGGAGTGTATTTTGGCGCCACCTACAAGAGATTATTTTTCATTTTTTCAGTTTCAAAAAATGTGTAATTACAGATTAAAGTTACATTAACGAATGACTGAAACCGATTTTGTTTCTGCGCATTCTTTGAATGCAAAAAAAATTCATGAAAAACGCCTCCAAAATCGCAGTCAAAGGTGGTATCCTGCCTTAAGTCTTCACGCTACAAATAAGTGCACGAAATAAGCGTAGATACCGTGGATGACAATTACCCTAGTGGTAGTTAGGCGACGGGAATGCTTACCTCTTACTTAGCCTTTGAGATGCCAGCGGTTATAGGAGAGTTATAGAAGTCGCCCGAACACGCTCGGCAAAGTTGGACCGCAACTTTCGAGATACCGGATGGTCGGTAAATTCAAGGTACGGCTATCTATCCTGGACGTACGGGCGCGATCATTAATCGATACGTTTACATTCGCGTGCAATACTGGATTTAATCGAGACGACGCATGGGTGGCAGTGAATTGATTTGATGCTCGTGAGTTCGTACTGAGCATAATCCCGAGAGTAGCATTAGTGGTAATAGTAGTAGTAGATGTAATAGTACAGTAGTAGTAGTAGTAGGGGAGTAGTCAGCGGGATATATACGCGGGCGCGCGTTACCACGGTGTTGGACAGTCGACGCGCAGCACTCGAGCGGAGCGGGTCGCGCCTCCTCGTCCCGTGCCGGTCGCAATCCCAGGCATTCTCGCGTCGCGCTCTTCTATCAATCGCAACAGCGGAGGGAGAAAGATCGCGATCCATCGCGCGTCCGTGGGGCGCAACCAGGGAGGCAGGATCGGCAAGATCGGCAGGATCGGCAGGATTACCAGTAAATCGTCGACGAGCGAGGGCCCTCGATCGGTTCGCGTTTTAAGATGACCGCCTCGGCACTGTCTCCGCCGTGTTCCTCGTTCTCCTTTCCACGCTCATCCCCGGCCGTGTCCTCTTTGCCCGCGTCGTGCTCGCCGTCGCCGACGCCGTCGTTGCCGTCGCGCAGGAAGAAGAAACCAAGCCGGTGGACGATCGATCGTGGATACCCCGTTAGATCCCGCGAGAGGAGCGGCTGTTGAGTCGATCGAGCCGGAGAGGTGCTGGCGAGGAAAGCGCGGAAAAGTGCGTGTGCGCCTAGAGATCGTTAGGTCGGTGGTGGCTGGTTCGCGATCCACGAGTCATAGGGCGGCCGAGAGGAGCGGAGGGGAAGCGGAATCGGCGCAAGGGAGCGACGTAGCGACGTGGTGCTCCCTGACCCGGAGACATCCCGCCGGATCGGGCGCCAACTCGCATCACGAGCCGGCTATGGGAAAGCTGGCAACTACTCGTCGACGCGTGACCCGTGATAACGAGGACCAGGAGGCAGCATCGGTGTGCCCGCGCGGGCCAAGCGGCGCCAGTTCAGGCCGCGCTTTCGTCGCGGTTCCCATCCGCGGGATCGCGATCGCTAGCGGCGCCCTCGCCACCGAGTCGCCCGAGTCGCCCGAGTCGCCCGACCCGTGCCGAGGGGAACCTCGCTCTCGCGAGTCCGAACCGTGGATCGCCGAGGGTGCGACCGGTGTCTCCGTCAGCAGCTCGGAGACGCTCCGGGCACAGGGACACTCCTCCGTGTGGAAACTAGCGGAGCGGAGCGGTCCTCGCGTTCTGCTGATAACGATGACGATCGCGGCGCTCTGCGCTGCCGCCGCGGCGGTACCGATGCCGTCGCGAGAGGACCCACTGCTGCGAACCGGTCCCCGGCACGACCTCGACCGCTCGACCGGTCTCGAGGACGTCTACGAGGACGCATTCGAGGACGCTTTCCGAGAAGAGGAGGACCAGCGGCAGACGACGAGGACTGTCCTCGACGAGAGCGAGCTGGAGATCATCAGGAGGAGCATCGCGCGAGGTCTTGGCTTGAAGAGGATACCCGACCCCTCCAAGGTGAGGCCCTCCCGCTTTCTCCCGCCCCGTACAGCTATACGGGTAATTGCATTATTTTTCGCGTTGCCGCGAAAGGGGACGACTTTCGCGGTGCTCGAAAAGATCGCGGGGCCCATTGCCGCGCCGCGTCGCGAAAAAAGTCCGTAGCCCCGTCGAAAGGAGCGTGTACAGCCGAGGGAAAGGTGCGAGCAGAACGGCGAGGGGTGGGGTGGAGAGGAAAGAAAGAGAGAACGGAGAGATAGCGGTTGATAGACGGCCACGCGGCGGATAGGCGGAGCAGAGGGAGACGATCGAAGATGCAGAGAAAAGGTTGCCGTCTGTGGTGGCGTGGACGGCTCGGGGCGAGGTGACGAAGCGGCGGGACGATGAAAGGAAAGAAAAGGAATGTACGGGAAGAATAGGAAGAAAGGAAAGGAGAGGCCTCCTCTGCTCGCGACCGGTGTCCCTCTTTGCTCTGCGCGCCGCCTCGGAACCGCCCCCTCTTCGGCAACGAAGATTGGGCGGCTGCCAGCACAAAGTTGCAGAAAGTCGGGGACCGAGTCGAGCGGCGCGTACGTGGCTCCGGGGCAACAGGTGTTGCGCGCGCCCGGTCCTCGCGAATAATCGACGGAGGAGAGTACCTAATCGAAAGGAGCCTTGGGTTTTTGCCGCCGGCGAACAGGCTCGGGGCGAGCGAAACAGACGACTCGAGGGAGTCGCGAGTCGGCGGCATCCGTAAACAGGCGGCGAGTCGAAGACGAGAACCGTGGGTGGTCCGCGTTGCCCCACTTTCGCTAACGCATGCACGAGCACGTGCGCCGATCCTTCTGCTATGCAGGTGTCGTAACTCCGATGTTATTTAGTTATTCTTTGTTTTTAATACGCATTTTATTTATTACTTAATAGAATTCTGCTGACTATACGTTCGTAGGTTCTGACACACAAGAGTTTCGTTTACGATTGACTTTGCGTCTCCTAAGGGCTCCTATTTAAAGGAGATCTTCCTTAGGGGTAGGAGCTTTCTCCTATCGGTCTTGGGCCCGAAGGCGCCTTATCCGGTTTGCTCATCTTTCCCAAGGAAATCGAGGGAAAGCGGGGTCCCTCGCGGAAACGCGAGGAAAAAAGCGTTTTCACGCGAAGGCTTGATTTAGGGATCTTCGAAGGAATGCAAGGAAAGATGGTCCGGTCAATAATTGTGTTCGATAGAACTAAAAGGAGAAAGTGGTCGGCTGCTTATCTAGGGTGAAGATCCTAGAGAAATACAGGTGGAACGGGGGGGGGGGGCGGCGGCGGAAGGCGACACAGGCAACCGGCTGTCCACGTGCGTGCGCGAGCGCCCACGTCCACTGCGATCGGATCTTCCGATCGTCGTGCTGCCTTCGCCGCAGGACGCCTAGGCCTTTTGCTTTTAAGGCGGGATACCACCTTCGACTGCGATTTTTGAGGCGTTTTTCATGATTTTTTTTGCATACAAAGAATGCGCGGAAACAAAATCGGTTTTAGTCATTTATTAATGTAACTTTAATCTGTAATTACACATTTTTTTTAAACTGAAAATGTCAAAAATAATCTCTCGTAGGTGGCGACAAAATACATTCCTTTGGAGGAACACCGTTAGACGGCGTATCAAATTCCGCTCTGTACGTGGCTACTAGAAAAAACACCAAAGAATGTTCCTATTAACAACAATATTTTTTAATGCTGTACGTAGGAATTTTACGAAATTTCGAGTTTTAAGAAAATGGCGGTCGTTTTAACAAAAAGGTCCACTTTTTAGGGTAAAAAAGTTTAAAAAAGTTTATAAAATTGTGCACCAAAAAAAAAAAATAACAACGCTACAGCAATAGTCCTACGTACATCGTTAGATTATACCACGGGGAAGAATTGTGCAAAGTTTCAAGTCAATCCGATGAAAATTTTAAGAGTAATCTGACACGCCGATTGGAAAAACATCGTTTCGAGAAAAACGCGTTTAAAGTTTTATACAGATTTATATATCTGCTCGAAACCGGTTTTTACACAAGAAAAAGGTTTCGGCCACCTTTCTAACGAATGAATTTCGATTCTATACACTTGAAAGAGTACTTTAAGAACAAAAAAAAAAATTTCAATTTTTTTTAAGTGCAAACGTGGTATCCCGCCTTAACCGAGCCCGCGACTACGCGTCCCTCTCGCGGTACACGATACGAGGGATTAACGACTGGGATCAAATGGGCCCCAGACCGGACCGACTAGTTTCTTTTGCCGGCCGGCTAGGCTCCGTCTTGGTATGTAGCATCGATAGAGCTTCGCGATTCTCACCAGGTGTTTCCCCGACACAACAGTCCGGGCAATCCCCGCCTCGCCTCCCTTCATTACGCGGCCATTCGAAAGTCGTTGTCGCCGCGCCTGATCTAAATTCGGAGCGTTACGCCCGGCACTCTGTCATCCGGAATGTCCCCGGCGCGGCGGACCGGTGAAATCGGCATTCGGCCCGTGATTCCGGTAGCCCGCGCCCGCGGTTCGGTCGATGACGGAGGCTGAATCCGTCCCGTCCCGTCCCGTTCCGGATCTCCTAGAGTGCTATAGAGTCTGGAGGATGAACGTGGGCGGGAACACCTGTTGTCGCGGCAGCTATAGCCGTCAGCGACGCCGTTACGGCTGTACGCGATAACGAAAGTCGATTCCCGGCTGTCCTCCAAACCCGAGGACGGCCACCTCTAATGCCGAGGGGAACACAGAACCAGTTGTCTCTCTTGGATCGCCAGAGTCCGACTACATCCTCCTTCGTCACCTTTCCATCGTTCGCGCTTCTCGCCCAGACGGTACAACGTTTAAAGAAGAACGGTTCCCCGTTGAAAGAGACTTCTGCCAGTGGCTGAGTCACCGACGCAACGTCTCACCGGAACCGCCTCGAACCCCTGCAGCCGAAAATACTGCTCTGCGTGGGTGGCTGCGAACTTTGACCGAGCATCGACTCGCCGAGATATCGATAACGGAGGTAGGCCCGGAAGCGGCGAAACGAAACGAGGACGAGGATAAGCAGCGCAGCTCGGGAGATGCGTGCTTGGATTCCTTCCTCGTTACGCGGCGAACTTTTACGGCCGTTGCGTCACGGGACTCCTCCGATCGGCATTTTTTAGGCTCCCCGAAAGCAACGCGACTATTCGCGGCGGCTTATGGGTTTGTCCGGACCAACGTGAAACGTCTCCTTTGCGGCTGCCCATAAGCCGCCACGTACCTATAGTAATGTGGGGGATATCCAATTAGGAATGATCGTTACTTTTAGAGCGTAAAAGAAAAGCACGTCTTAACTGTTTGAGGACAAATTATGTTATGTAGAGGAAGTGCAGCATATTTGGAATACTGTTGGTAATTTGGAATACCGAAGTATCTAATAAACTACTAACGCTATTTAATTTGTAACACCGTAGATTATAGGGGCTAATGACCTCTTAACTAATGACATTTGTGGATGAACCGCAATTTCTACATTTTCGACTTAATCTGCAGAGGAAGAAAACGTCAATCTGCAAAACTTTTTCAGCGCGTGTTCAATCGTTCCAATCATGGTTAAAATATGTCAAAACTTTAGTGTTAAACACTTAATCGACTCATTTGCATGTTCCTTCTATGGTTCCGTGGCAGTTTTGCGATAATTTCGAGAATACAAAGTGTGACATGAAATTTTCGGTTTCGATGCCATGTGGTTAATTCGGAATACCGAAGGTGAAGGTAATTTGGAATATTCCAAAGCCTACCGATGCTTTTGTTTCACGCGTAATGGATACCACCGCGTCAGTTTCATCTGTCACCTGTATAACCTTTTAGGAGCATTTGTGTAAATAATGTCTTACAGACATCTACATCTTCAAGATTGGTAGAAACGTGTGAACCAAGAGCGAGTGCAGTATGTAACCGTTCTTAGCATTTTTATAAATATTCTGGTATACATATCTCCTCAAAATATCTATATGTTTTGTTTAAGTTTATAAAGTGAAGGTAAATTGGAATACCGGTATTCCAAATTACCTGCACCTTAACAAAATCGATACTTCTTGTCATTTTTCATTCAAACCAAAATTTCAGTTACTTTCTGTTTTTTATTTTTACTGACACTCAGAAATATGAAAGTTTATTAGTTTCCCTATGATATTATGTAGTTTAATTTGATCCCATCCTCTGTCGTAATTTTTTATTCGTCTTAAACAAACTGGTATTCCAAATATACTGCACTTCCTCTACAAAATAACTGCTTTACAAATGTCGAACAAAATCTTAGGAACCAATCAATATTTACAACGATAGAAGAATTAAATATAACATACTTCATTCATTCCATAAATTACAACATACCAACGGAAAAGCCTACAGTAAACTGCCGCGAATAATCGCGTTGCTTTGAGGGAGCCTTTACTCAAGCGTCCAGTGAGGTACCGCTACTTGCGTTCTTCTAGCCCAAGTGCTGTCCCTTCGGGAGAGTTCTGACGCCCCATCGGCATTCCAGGTAGCTTCACCTCAGTTTCAAGTACTTATGCTGCCGTCACGGGCCATTGCTTACCAACACGCATCAAGCTTGATCGAGCAAGAAGTCAGTTAGCGATCTATGCCTGCAGCATCCGCACTCGACCGATACGACAGTGGATACGAGGTTGAGGAATGGTCGTTATTGCATAACGGAGAGCTTTGGTCTGGTTATTCGTCTCGCGAAAGGTGCTTGGACAGCGATCGATCCCGACGGAGAATCGAGCGTCGATTCGTCGGGATCGGCGTCGATCCCCGGAGAGAAAGCAACGAGGAGCACCGGCTGCGCGCTACGTCCGTTCGAACTGAGCGGGCGGGAAAAGAAAATTGCTTTCGAAAGCAGCCGTTCGAAGAAGTATACGAGCGGTTAGACGTTCCCGCGTTTCGAGGCGGAGGCGAAGGTAACGCGAGGAATGTGACCCGACTCGCCGGGACCCAGATGGCTTGCGAAACATCTTTCTCCGAGGAGGAGCTGTAGCGTGGGAGGCAAAGGGAACGAGCGTCGTTGCGCGATGGTTTCTCCAAGGACATCAGCATTCGCGGGAACGTCACCCATCCAATGCCCTCCGCGCGCGTGGGACCTCGTTACGATTCTCGTCGAAGGATCGGGGACAAGTAAGCCGCGAGTACAGCGAGTGTAGCGGAACCGTAAGGGCTGAATGGGACGAAGACACTGGAGCGTGCAGGTTTTGGGTACTGGAACGCTAACTCCTTGGACGCGTGAGGGAGGAGTAACCACCTGGGAATTGTCCAAGCAGCAGGTTAGGGGGAGTTCCCTTAAGGGGTTAGGCCACCTTGGACGGAGCAAAATTGCAGTCATTTTCGGCATTTTTTTTTAGGAAGATAATAAAATAAACAGAAAATTTAATATGAAGCCTGTTATTATACAACTCTCGCCGGAAAAAAATCGTATTTTTTTCTTACAAAATGACGGCGGTAGAGCCGTGATACGCAAGATCTTGTGGAGCGATGTTTTCCACGGTGTTCAATCTCACGGCTATATCGTTTGACTTAGAACAAAAAACCAAAAAGCTTTATTTTCTGCATGCCTAAAACTATGGAAGTACGTAGCGGTTTTGCGATATCTTGAATATGTTCTGTGCAATTGACACTTTTATAAAAAAAAAATGCACTTTTTCTCTCCATGGTCACCATTTCGAGACAAATTAATGTTTCTGGATTTCCCTACGTACTTCCATAGTTTTAGGCATGCAGAAAATAGAGCTTTTTGGTTTTTTGTTCTAAGTCAAACGGTATAGCCGTGAGATTGAACACCGTGGAAAACGTCGCTTCACAAGATCTTGCGTATCACGGCTCTACCGCCGCCATTTTGTGAGAAAAAAAATACACCCCCTCTCTCTCGCTCTCTACTCCCAGAGCTATTTGCGCTTCAAATAATTTTTTTCAAATACAAATGCATGGAAAGACGACAAAATTATTTGAAGGTTAAAATGAATTCCGTCAAACCAGAAAAATATTTGTGGCCGTCGGATAACTTCACGTCAAGCGAGAAAATTATTTGTGGCCAACGGATATATTCACGTCGAACGAAAGAAATTATTTGTGACGTTTCAAATAAAAGTAACTCTCACTTACTTTTATTTGAAATAAAAATAACTCTGGGTTATTTTTATTTGATGACAAATAAAGATAAAGCCTATTTTATTTGATACGTTATTTAAATAATTTTTTATTTAAATAATGCCCATCTCTGCCAAGCTGTTATTCCGCGTAAACCGTAGACGGGGATAGAAAAAAAACAACAATTAGGTTTCGACACGTTCCAGTCGGGTGAGCACTGCCAAGGAGATTCATTTAATATTATTTTTTCCCTCTTACTTGAAGAGTGAGAGGAAACCGAGGAATGTCCATGGTTCATGATTTTGCGATTTATAGCATATTTTGTTGGTGGCAACTGGGACTTCAGTACTCTCGAATCACAAAGGGTTATAAAGTTCAAATGCCCCCGCAGGATAACGTTAATGTTTTGGTATACCGATTAAAAGCAGGAAATGTCCACTCTGCACTGGAACAAAACACTGAATTTTCCCGATAAAATTGTTTCGTGACATTCCCTGTTTTTTCTTCTTACCCTTCAGTTGAGAAAAACCTTAAGCGTCCGGCACTAAGGGAACTCCCCCTAGGTATACATACTCACCGGAGCAAAGCTGTACGCACCACTCGAACGCGTCCCAAATACACCGCTATGTTCCTTCGACCCGCGGTGATCCACTCCCGATCGAGAGCCGCCGACTTCCGCTTTCGCGAGCCGCGGTCCAAGCAGAGACGCGAACGCCGCGAATTTATTTTTACGCCACGGGTTACGAGCTCGCCGCTTTCTCGACCCGGAAGCGGCCAGGATTGAAACAACGAGCCGAGTATCCTCCGCGCTCGACGAAACGGTCGCGCGACCCCTTTTCAGGCTCGCTGCAAACCGAGTCGAAAGATCGGCGAACGCGACACTGACCGACCTCTCCGTCGAGTCAAACGGTTATTGAGAGGAGTCAACTCGGCCGGGGTCGCGGTCTGATTGAAAGCACGCGGGTCCCTATCGATTTACGGTCGGGACGGGGAATCCTGCTTGAAGGGAAAGAAGAATTGGCGCGAATTCGCGACGCGCCACAGGGCCACTGTCCCGACGCACCGGAACTCGGTCGGCCCGACTAACTCGCTTTAAAGAGAACGAGCAGTTAAGCGACTCCGCTCTCGACACTGCGGAGGCGTCCATGTGCATCTCTATTTCGTGGCTGCTGACTCCCTAATTTAGGAGTGCGATGAAAGAGTACAGCGAGGTGGGCAGTGGTTGAGGGTAGCCCAAGTATAGGCTCTTTCAATAACGGCGCTCGATCTTTAATATTTAATAAAACGAGGTGTGTGTGAGCTATGGCGGAAATCTTTATTGCGGATCAAAGTATATCCACTGTCATTATGTTTCAAAAATAACATCGTTCAAATGGCCTCCACGGCCTCGATTGTAGGAGGCGTCCGGGAGACCCAATTTTGGACGACTCTTCCACATAAATCGGGCTGGATTACAGCAATGGCTTGAATGACGTTTTTCTCCAGGTCGTGAATAGCCCTGAGACTTAACGTAGCCCCAAAGAAAAAAGTCTAAGGGCGTTAAGGTACCCTAGTAGCATTTATTTGTTGGGAGTTTGTTGGGCCAATGACGTGTTATCCGTTGGCCAACTGTTGAAGTGTCGCGCTATTTTTAAATGGGCCAACGATTGTAACCAACGTAGGCCCAACGTCACTTAACACGAAGGCCCAACCGAAGGTTTCTTTCCATAGGCCCAACTGGGCCCAACTGAAGGCTTCTTTCCAAAAGACGTCTTAAAAACGTCCAGAAGGCGTCTTAAAGAACTTCAAAAGACGTCGTAAATACGCCTTCTTCAGGTCTGGTTTAGGAAAAAAAAAAAAAAATTCGCGGTGAGGAGAATCGAACCCAAACTTTCCGGTTACAAAGCAATCGCTGTTCGCAGCTGACCAACACACTTCCTTGTAAACACTTATAATTTCTAGTTACATAACTAGTATTAATTGTTTATGAAAACTGTGCAGTGACGCGAAATATTCTACAAAATATCATCATCCAACCTTTAGACTGATTCCTTAAAATTTCACATTTGTCTTAAGACAGACGTCCTCATTACGTATTTATAAATAAGAAAAGAAAAATCACAACAGGTTTTTTGATGTAGCAAATTTTCTGACGTTTGTAAGACGACATTTAATCATCGTTGTAAATTTTTTGTTAATTAACCAACCATAGTAATTGTAGGCCCAACATTGGATATTCGTAGGCAAACTGTCGTAACTTTTTGTTAATTAACCAACCATAATAATTGTAGGCCCAACATTAAATATTCGTTAGCAAACTGTCGTAACTTTTTGTTAATTAACCAACCATAACAATTGTAGGCCCAACATTGAATATTCGTTGGCAAACTGTCGTAACTTTTTGTTAATTAACCAACCATAACAATTGTAGGCCCAACATTGAATAGTCGTTGGCAAACTGTCGTAACTTTTTTGCCGTAGGCCCTGTGTTGGGAATTTGTAGGCACAAACACTAACTATATCCCAACTAATTCCCAACTGTTGGCAACCGTTGGCCAACCAAAAATGCTACTAGGGTAGTATTACCGGTTTTGAAATACTGTTCAGAAAATTCTGAAACTTTGTACAGTCGTTTGTTTTGACTTTACACTGACTCGTGTAAATTTTTGGAAATCTACACCAACCCAGAAAAAAGTTATTAACAATTTTTACGTTTCCACTATTAACACGTAGTCTTATGGAAACTGACGTTTTCAACAAAAATTCACATTAATAGCCAGTTTAGTTTTTGATGAAACTGAGAGAAATATAGATTTAATATTCCATAAACATAATGCATGTATCCAAATGTTGATTCACCAATTTTTATAGCTAATATAAGCAAATGAATAAAATTATCTGTGCTCATCGGCCATTATACGAACGATTTGGAAACGTCGCCAAGAGGTTGGTAAGACCGCGCAGTTTGAAATGCGCTTAGTATGTACAAGCGATACTCGACGCTCTTTCTATCAGAATTTTAAAAGAATTAGATTAATTAATCCATAAATAATAAAATAGTATTATACAAATCTTCTATCGAAAGTACGAATTTGCACTTTCTACAAAGTTTTTGAGGAGTTTGGCGTTACATGATTACTTTTTCATTATTTTCGAGGTTAGGATTTTGTTTATCAAATCCTACTTATGTGCAAGCGTCTACCTACTTCAGTTTGTTGTACCCTTTTATTGAATACCTTCTCTGATACAAGTTTTCCTTTCCAGAAAAGTCTTTTTCTCTCTCTTTCTTATTCATATTTACGTTTTCACTTTTATTCGAGGTCGAGGGCGAATCACTCATTTTTCTATACAACACTCGTACACTAACACCCGTCGTGACGTCACAATTCTATATCTCTATGCAATGCTAACTTCAAGCTTCAAGCGAGCAGAAGAAAACTACGCAATCAATCGTGCTACGTTGCCAAATCAAATCACCACGGAAGTCAAAGGGCGATCTAACACGCACTTGACTCAAGGCGTATCGGTAGTACTACCTTAAGTCGCTCGATCTTGCCGGTCAGCTGACATCTCTCTTGACATCGCTCTTCTCGGCGTTATTAGTCGTCCAAAATTGCACGATGTTATATTTAAAATTAAAACATAATGGCATTGAATGTGCTTTAATCCGCAATAAACATTTCCGCCATACCTCACATACACCTGTTTTTATTTAATTTTAAAGATCGAGCGCCCTTATCAAAAGACCCTTTACCAAGCAAGACAACCGTCCCACCTCGCAATCCTCGCAATACCGTCTCGATGCTGGAGCTCTCGATTCAACGGCATCTACTTAGACATTCTAATATCCGTCGTAGCTACTCCAAAGCGCCAGTTCTTCTGTTTCCCCTGCGCTATTATTACCGACAAATAATCTGCTTAATGAAGAGGGTCGTAACCGAGCCACGTTCACCGCGGCGTGCCGTGGCTTACGATGAACTCTGTATCGTTACGACCGTTTACTCGGGCCGAGCCTTAAACTACTAAAAGTAATCCGCGAAAGTGTCCATAAAAGCTGGCGGACTCGCGGTGGCGTTTTTATCCAGCGATTTTAGTACGTGCTCCAATTAACCGAGGTTCGAGAACCCCCTAGGAAGCTGTGCTCGCTGGTGCTCGGCGGAAGGAGCCAGACTCGGTAGACGAGTTAATTTTACGGAAGCGTCTAGCGCGTCTGGAGTTTCTCAGCCGCGGAAACGGCGAGGCTCGCGACGCTTAAGGGGAGAAGGCTGCTCGAAAATTGCAACGGTGCTCGAGATGGAAAGTGGGGTCCGAGGAAAGCGGGCGGGTCCGCTGGAGGAGCTCGCAGGCACAATGACTGAGGAGCTGCCCCTCGGACCAGCGCGTCCAGACGACGAGATGACGGCTCGAGAGGGGTCAGGCGTGAAGCAAAAGGAGAACCGGGAGGAAAAAGGCGGGAAGGGTCGAGAGTGGCGAGTCGAGCTGCTTGGCACTGCTTGGAGAAGCCGCGCAGCCGCTGAAATCGCCAGCTGCCGCCTCTCGTTTACCCCAGAAAATTAGATAATTTCTATGTCACGCCCGCGAACCGATTATCGCGCGCGACCCCGCTGGATACGCAACCGAGATTCAATTAAGCGAGCCGAAAGTTCAAGCCACGATTCGCCCGATAAGCTGGACTCTTTCCAAGTCCGCGGGGAACACTGGTCCCCCCGCATTCTCCGCTCCTTCCCTCTCGTCGTTCTAATCGCGATGAACTTGCCGCGAGTTTGGACGCCTCGCTGTACGATACGGCGTGCTTTACAACTGATCAGGAGGAGCGAGACGGGTTGCCCGTGTTCGTGTCCCCTAGCAAGTTCTGCAACACCCAGTTAGCCGAGCGTCGCCGAGAATCATGCTGTGCAATTCTGTTTGCAGGCGAACGTGAGCCAAGCGGAGTACGAGAGAGCGCACAGAGAGTACCTGAAGAAAGTGCAGCAGCTGGACGGGCAGAGCTCGAGAAGTACCAAGAGGCTGCATGTGTTTCACGCTACAGGTAAAGTAGCGGAAGCAGAGGGGCCGCTTTGCCCCGTGCCTGTTCATAGAATGGTATTTCTCTCCCTTTCCATCCGCGCGTTATTCGAGGATTCTCTTTAGAGAAAGAACGGGCGAACGATCCTTGGAAGCGCGCAATCACGTAGTCGCCTTTCTGAAAAAATATACATACCGGCCCCGCTATAATTACTACCCGTGTAAACATCTAGCTCGTGGAGTTTCCGCCGAATATTCAAAGAAAACCGACGGGTTTCGCCACGTGTATTGAGACTAACGCACCGCGTCTACCTACACGAGAGAGAGAGAGAGAGAGAGAGAGAGAGATCCTCTTTTTCTTTTTAGGAGCTTCTCGGGCTAGACACGTTTGTATCTCTGCGACTGATATCCGTGGTGACTCACGGCTCTTTTTCCCCTCCTTACGAATGCATGAGAATAACTAACTGTGAAAAACAAAGCCACGCGCATAAACATTAGTTGCGATGCTTAGGAACTAAGAACTAGCCAGTCATCGTAATTTACACGGCCCCTATCTCTCCGTGTCCTTCCGAGGCATCTCTAGTCGGCCGGTGCGAGTGCCTCGTCTGAAGTAGGTCTTATTCCTTTTTAACGGCACAAAGCGATCGGCGAGGAGGCCGCGCGCGCGAAAGAGACACGGGCAGGAAGCGGGGGAGAGACCGGAAAGCGTGAAACTAGCTTGGTCGAGTGGCTCTTTCCAAATGCTCGAGCGATGCAGCGCGGCGCGACACGTTTCGTACGCGTAGAAGAGGAGGACCATATACGTGACGTTTGACTGCGCGGAAAGGGGCAGAAGTGGGCTTACGAGCACCCTTCGCCGAGCTCCCAACGGCTCGCCTCCCTCGCCCTCCGAACGAATTTGGTAGGCTCTCGTGGCTGAGCGCGGCGATCTCCACGGGTCCAGCGCGACAAAGGGCTTTCGATTTCATCGGGGAGACCGCTCTCACGACATCGGGCTCCCCCGAGCCGCGGGACTGCGTTATTATGAAATAGAAATTCCAATCGCGATGGAATGCCGAGCGACCAGTTCCCGAATGCAATAAGAACGAGCCGTCGAGGAAGCACCGCCAACTACGTACGCAGTCCGACCTCCCCTCGCAGCTGGACCGCGTTTCTTCCTCGAGGCGACGCGACCGGTCGCGATCAGTGATCGAGCAGCCGATTCCGCGAACGCCGCGCCGCCCCGAAAATACCGCGGGATACCTTTGGGGAAAATAATGACCCCTGTACGCGGGCGTATTTTGGGCGACGGTGGCGCGCAAGGTGGCCTATAATTGGCGCCTGTGAATGAGCATCGGGATGGCAGCGTAGCCTTCCCTTCCCATCGGCTCTCACGCCGAATTATCGGGATGCCGCGGATTCCCGGCCGATCTCTCGCCGAGCTATTTTGTGATCGTTGGTCGATCGCCAAGCGCAAATCGCGGCCGGCGATTATTGTCCGCCGCGCAATCACGGCCACGGATTCGCCACCGCGAACCTATTCTAGGGACGGTCCGCGCCGAGTCGTAACCGCTGCCCACTGACAAACAAACGAATAGTTTGGCGCGTGGGACGGGCTCTAGAGCGGTGATGCCGCGGTTAATCGGATGGGATTGATTCAGAGCGAAAGCTCGCGAGGGGAGGCCGCCACCTCGATTACCAGTATTACCGCCCTTTCGGTTGACAATGAGTCACATTCGGAATATAACAGTTCTCGTTAGTAAGCCTATTGGCGGATTAGTGAAGTTTCTTAAATAAACAGGTGAATCGCTGCAGCGTTCGAGCTTAAAACTCGCGGCACGGGTCACTCCGCTAGGGAGACTATTTTCTGGGAAGCTAGTTAACGGGTTCGAGGGGCGACGGGACGCGCGGGACCCCGAGATAACGCTCTCAGATAGTCTGGTCGTATTTTTACGTCCCCGACAGGTTTACCTCGTACGACGAAACGCGCAACAGGAGCGTCGTGTTACACGTTGTTTTACGACTGGTACCGAGCGAGTTGACGCCGCGCGACACGCCGCTAATCCGTCGGTGTCGTCTTACCGGGGGTTCGCTCGGTTTCGGTTCACCGAGCCGGACGACCGTTCAGAAAACGAGCAGGGAGGATAGAAGGCGCGAGAAAGTATCAGTGCCCTCCATCGACCGTAGCGGGCCCGTGAGATCGGAGGAGCAGGACGCCTCGCAAATACTTAGGTGTTCTCGTCGCCGATTCCTGGAAGCCGCTGGTTTCGTTTCCGCGCGGCTCCTCGCGCAAAATGTAGGAATAGGTACTTATGTACCGACGCGGGAAGATCCCCCGAGATATCGTTTGGTTTTCTGCCCGGCGAAGAATGGTTACGCGTGCGCGCACGTCAACACGTCTCATCGAGTAACGAGGCTAACGACGGGCGCGTACGCTTATTAACGAATTACCCCGGGGAGTTTGATGATTCCTCTAATTGCCCGATATAAATGGAACGGACGAGAGTGGACGGTTCTCGTCGCCTCTACCGGATACGCGTCGTCGGGCTGCCGACCGAACCGGCGGAAAAACCGTCGGGGAACTTCCAGCTTACCGAACTGTTCCGACGACAGTGACACGCGATTGGGATCACATTAATCCCACGCGAATACGGAGGATGACGCTAAGAACGCTAACAATAGCCGCGGTGGAATATTAATAACAACTGAATGGATAGGAGGTACGCGCGACGGCGCGAGTAAAGCGAAGAGAGGGAGAGAGGTCCAAGGCTGCAGGAGAGGTTTTTCGTTTACGTAACGCCGGCGTTCACCATGGACATAGGAATATAGGGACGGAGGGTAAGGCTAGCTTGTGGACGAGGGACGCGAAGCCTAGTTGAGGGACGGGCCCCCACCCAGGGCAACCGAAGGGTGCCTGGTGGTGATTGGTTGCATTGCTGCGCATGCTCTGTACCGCTAATTATGAAAAACTATTAACCACAGATTAATGCAAATATCTACGTTACTACTAAAAAGTGATTATTTATGAATTTGAATTTTTAATATAATGAAAACTTAAGAGAAATATGCATCTTCAATTATTAGAATATATAAAATGAATTAAAACAGTAATACTGATTGAAAATAATTTATTATTATTGAAATTAAATATTATACAATACATACTTATTACTAAACTTATTATTAATTACATGAAATCTGAAATATACACCGCTTCTGTTCAAACATTGCTCTGGAAAGTGTAACGAACAAATGCGAGCACCTTTTGGGATCGATGATGATTTAATGCCTAAAACATCTAACCATATGCTAGAAGCATCAGAATTCCGTGGAAATCTACAAAAAAACAAAATTCACAATAAAACATATGGTACAAATATAATTATTTTAAATATAATAAAATAACCTCGATACCTGTGAAATGTAAGTTTTACATTATAACTTCGATTCGTACGTTTCTTCCAATTTTGGCAATCTGACCTGTTGGTATACGAGGGCACAAAACACTTCATTGAACTAATTGAACTATATTAATATAATTAATAGGGTAGATGTCCCAATTACTGCCACTTGATTTATTATATGTAATAAAAGCGTAACGTATAAAAATAAATGTACAAAAAATAGTTATTATAATAACTATTTAGTTTATCAAAACGCTTAAGAAAATTTGATGAATGTGATGTGACGCTATGCAACGCTATGGGGCTATGGACGCTATGGCAACGGTACATATGGTAGTACTGCGCTTGCACCGGACAGCGGCCAATGAAAAGGAGGCACCCTTTTACCTCATCCCCGTCCCGCAACGGCTTCCCCCCCGCAGTGGTAGTTAGCCCCCTTGGCGTTCACTGAATCGCGGTTGTTTTTGTTGCAGCGCAACCTGGAAATGGATCGAGCGGAGTGCACGAGCGGATGGACAGAGGAGGGCGGTACCGTCACCGGTTGTTCTTCCCCGTGGAAATTTTTCGGCCGGACGAGAGCGCGTCGGTGGATCACGCGACGCTTCGGCTGCTGCTCCACAGCCACTACAGCGAGCGCTCCGACCACGTGGACGTTCTGCTTTACCTAAAGACCTTCCATTCGAGGAGGCTGATCGTCCAGAAGAGGATCGAGGGAAGCGCCTCCAGAGACTCCAGATGGATAGAGTTGGACTCAACCGCGGCCGTCTCCTCGTGGCACGAGGCTGGCCTGGAGAACCTCGGCCTCGAGCTGGAATTCCTACGCGACGGGCAGCCAGTGCAGCGAGCCTTCTCCGCGCCAGTGCTGAACGTGTTCGCGGAGCTAACGTCGGGCGGCAGATCGAAACGCTCCACTCCCGAGGAGCTGATGTCGCTGCACAAAGGGCGCAGGACCAAGTGCAAGGGCGAGAGCAAAAAGTGCTGCAGGCACGAGCTGACCGTGATGTTCAAGGACCTCAAGGGCTTCGAGTTCATCGTCTACCCGAAAACGTTCGACGCCGGGTACTGCAAGGGTCGATGCCCGCCCAGATACAATCCGGCCCACCATCACGCCCTGCTGCAGAGCCTGCTGTGGAAGGAAGACAGGAAGAAGGTGCCCAAGCCCTGCTGCGCGCCGAGCAAGCTCGACCAGCTGATGATCGTCTACTTCGACGAGAACGACTCCACGCAGCTGAAAGTCTCCTATTGGAAGAACATTCAAGTGCTCGAGTGTGCTTGTTCCTGAACTGTCTCGGTATCGCTTCTGTCGGCAAAAGTGAACGAACGAATAGACTGGCGCGAACGTCCGATATGCGTCGCGTAATAAAGAAACGGTCGCGGAGGAACCCGAGAGATAATAAAAAGAAAAGAACGGTCTATCGTTATCGAGGACTCACCAAAGAATCGTCCGAATTGCGTTCGGTGGTGCCACCTGTCCGTCGTCCCTCGCGACACAGCTATCGTGGCTGCAGAACTTTCTTCCCTTCGTGCTCCTCTCCGGCCGTTGTACGACGCGTGTACGCTTCGCAAAAGTTCCCCGTCGGGAGAACGGTCGTTCCATTTAATGAGAGGACACGCGGCGTCGTAGCCAAAGACGGAGGATTCTGTCGCGAAACCGATGATCGACGGTTAACTCGATCCGAGGCACCACCGAAGGCCCAGGCCCCCCCTCCCCCCTAGTCGTGGGCCTCGCATTGACTGTGATACTAAGATATCTGCTTGACGTTATTGCTCGTAAATAATCGTATTTCGTATCGTTAGATTCCACTTCCTCCTCATCCTTCTTCTTCTTCTTCTTCTTTTTTTAATTATCTTTGTACATACGCGACCTGGTTAAGCGAATCGTTGTGGGTTCGATCGATCCGTTGACAACGGGGAAACTGACGAGAGCCGCGATAGGAAAATTCCTTTTGAAAATAGTTGATGACACTTATCGAGAGCGCGCACCACGTTACACGATTAACGTTGCCGGCTTGATTTTCTTCACCGAAAAGAAATGGTTTTAATCGCGCGCCGCTGTGTTCCTTTAATTTATTTCGATTGTTCTTGATTCGAGTATCAGATTCATACGCGTATCGGGTATCGAACGTATGCACGATCAAACGGTCTACGCTCGATCACCGATCGATTTCGGGTCGACCTGCACGCGAAATCGCCGCTTCGTGAAGTGTTCTGTCGCTCGAGATTTCATTAGTTCCTAATAGATTACAGGGAACATCTTGGAGATCATTGAAATTTGCTAGAATAATTCTGCATTTCGTTGCGATCGACGTTGTACCGAGGGCTTGTAAATGTATTGAGATTCGTGCGCGTCAAGGAGCTCGTCCAACTCTCTTGCATACACACCGACACACCCATGTCGCATCCCTTTAAAGTCGATAAGAAAACGCTTAGAGACTCTTTTTATTCCATCTACATCGCGTGGCGTGTGGGCGTACAAGTCACAAAATCGCGAGCCGAGATTTCATTGAACTCGCTACTGAATAGATGTATACGCGCTTCGCTGTATCGAAGCAGTCGTTCGCGGAGCTAATTTCGACTACGCACAATGGGCATCCTAACCTCACGTTACTTGTACTTTCTAATCAACCATCGATGATGTAACAAAAATAAAAATTTATTCGTTATTTATAACAGAAAGACTTTCACTCAACGCCCATCGCCCGAGTTGCTAGCTTCTGTAAAGCGTCAGATACGAGGCGGCGCGGGCGATATGTTGCACAACGCAGCGAACCTCGATATCGGTGGTTATTTAGAATGTAAGGAACGCGACTCCATGAACGAGGCAGACTCTTGAATACTACGGTTAAGGGGTTATCACCGGACGACAGCAATAAACTTTCGCCGAACGACGATGTTGCTCACCCCGTGCGAGGGCGAAGGTCACCCTGACAACCGAGTTATGCAACGCGAGAGACAATTCATTCATATTGTCGTGGTATCTTGCACGAACTCAACTGCACGCTAATCGTGCCTTCAATTGCTGGGTAACAACGATTTCTGGCAAATCCAAATTTATTCGCCCGACAAGATGGAAGCTCGATAAAAATCCTCGAAATAACAACAACCGCGTGAATATCATTATCTTCTGTCCGTTTTGCCAACGCCCCTTTTCCCGGAGAACAGATGCTTGGGCATTTTTGTACCGATAAATCGATCCGCCTCTCCCTTCAAACCCTTCTTCGCGATCTTCTTCTTCAAAGCCTTGTGCGCTATGTTCTTCAGCTTGGTCTTCATCGCGGTGTCCTTTACGCCCATATCGTCTCGCGCCGCCCTCGAGCTGCTTCGAGCCCTCGACTGAGACACAGACTCCACTCGCATACGTTTTCTGGCAGGCTGCGAGCAGGACCTCGATCGTCCTCTCGTCTTCGTGAAGTGTGCCTGTTGAGACGGAGCCCGATTATCGTACAATCTTATGAACGGCCTAGTATCATGAACGCTTCGATGCACGAACTCACGTTTTCGGTATTTTCCATATCGATACCCAGCTTCTCCATCTGGTTCTTCAGCTTCGACACTGACCTATCTCGTACCCTGGACGTGGCTGTACGCGGCATCACGGGTTTCGTGGAGGCCTTCTGAATTCGCGCCTCATCCTTCATGATAGCTTTCTTGTCTCGAATCTGCTTGGCCAGGTGTACGATCTCGCGCATCGTCTCCGACAGCTCGGGCATCTTGTGATCGTACATGCCGGTCTCCTCGCGAAGTTGCTCGTCTCTTTCGAGTTCATTCAGTTTCTTCGAAAGGAAACGCGCGAGGTAAGCGACGGAAAGTAAATTTGAACGCGACTAAAAGTAAAAGTACGAACCTCGAATATTTCCGGATCAATGTAATCAGCGATATTGTGTCCCTCCCAGATCTCTGGAATTATATCGAACTTTTGATCCCCTTCGATATCGTAATTCTTCTTCAAGTCAAGCACGTAGTCGTCTCCCATTTCTTCTTCTATTTCTCGCTCCAACTTCCGTTTCCTCCTCGCCTGCTCCTCCATGGCCTGCTTCTTCTTCAGAACACTCTCCGGAATACAGGGGCCACGAACTTTATTGTCCCTCGGAACAGGGTGCGCGACGTGCAAGCGATTCAGCAGCCCTTCCACCTGCAATTATAGACGCGTAAGTATATTCGCGCTTAAACTTTATTAAACGATAGGATACAGTTTAGTACCTTTTTCGTTCGAATCTTCTGATCGACACGGTAAGCTAGCAGACGCTCGCAGGCTTGTAGTTTCACGTCCATTACTCCAAAGTCTGTAATCGTGCTCATCTCTAATACAGGCACCTCCTTGTCCTCCAATGATTTTAAAATTGTTCGCTTCTCGGGTGCTAGCTCCTCTAAGCGTAACACGTCCGCTTTGTTCGCCACGACCGTTAAAGGCTTATTGACGAACAGAGGTTTGATGGATTCGAACAGTTTGATCTGAAAATATTACTCGTGATTCGCATCGCGTTAACACCGAGGGGCCCAGCGACGAGCGTAATTATGCCGTCGACTTACTTGCTCTTCCAAACTGTGCCCGCACTGCTCCGATATGTCGCAGAAGTACAGTACAGCTGCTCTTAAATGCGCGAGCGCCGTTATCGCCTGCATTTCGATCACGTTCCTCTCCTCTAGTGGGTGGTCCAGGATTCCTGGTGTGTCGATTACTTGCCATCTCAAATATTTGTAATCCATATGTCCGACATACAGTGACTTTGTTGTAAACGCGTATGGTTGGACCTCGACATCGGCACGAGTAATCTACGAAGAAAGAGAAGTTACCAATGGCTGCGTTCTGCGGAACAAACCGCTACGTAGCCGCTCACTGATTTTTCCCTGAACGCTACCGCTAGGTTGCTGAGCGCTCAACACGTTTAGCGAGCGGTCGCCATATTTTCGAGCGTAGATAAACTCCGCTACTTTCACGGAACGTGTTGAGTCGCTACAAATATCACTACCCTGCAAAGTGTCGTTCAGCGGAACCAGAACCGATCACCGTTGAGCTCAGTGAGCGGCTACTGAGCGGCTACGTAGCGGTTTGTTCCGCTGAACGCAGCCAATATTCCTTCGAAACAGCGACGTGCAAACGGAATAAAAAATAACGCTCCATCACCTTGTTTATAAAGCTGCTTTTACCAACATTCGGGAAGCCGCATATGATGATGGTGCGTGTGTAGGGATCTATGCTGGGCAAACGAGCCAGGTGCTGCCTGACTTGTTCCAAATACGCTAGATTCGCGGCTTGTCTCTTCATAACAGTGGCCATGCGACCCAAGGCAGCCTTCTTCAGCTGCTTGCACCGATACAGAGAGTCTCCATATTTCATCAATCGTGCATAATCCTTTGCTACGCTATTATCAAGACGCGTAAGAATGTTAGAATGCAGCTCCGTACAAACTAGAGCTGGTCGAGTACTCGAATATTCGAGTAGCTCGAAATTCGAGTCGAGCCGGGACTCGGTTTCCGAGCCGAGCCGAGTACTCGAATGAAGCGAGCAGCTGGAAATAATCGCATGGCTCGAACGATCCACATGTTTCGTTCGTCAATCGCTACCTTCACTATGCAATCTACTCGCTCTTTAATCGAGCCGCTCGCTCTTTAATCGAGCCGCTCGCTCTTTAATCGAGCCGCTCGCTCTTTAATCGAGCCGCTCGCTCTTTAATCGAGCCGCTCGCTCTTTAATCGAGCCGCTCGCTCTTTAATCGAGCCGCTCGCTCTTTAATCGAGCCGCTCGCTCTTTAATCGAGCCGCTCGCTCTTTAATCGAGCCGCTCGCTCTTTAATCGAGCCGCTCGCTCTTTAATCGAGCCGCTCGCTTTTTAATCGAGTTGCTCGGTTCTTTCGAGCGCTCGGCTCGGATCGGTTATTCGAACCGAGTGTGTCCCGGCTCGCTTGTTTCGAGTACTCGAACAGCTCTAGTACAAACACACTTTGCTGTACTCACTTGTCGATCAAATGCCTCGCCACGTTAATCTGACCAAGAGCTAGCTTGTAATGGTCTTTGTCGTACAAGACATTCATCAAATCGGCGTAAAACGGATGGACGTCATCTAGCTTAGGGAACTCCTGTATTATCTGGGACAATCTGTCGTGAAAGTTTTGCTGCGTAAACTTCACTTTACGCACGTAGAAAGCGCGTATCCTTCCGATGCTATAATTCTTATGGACAACTGTCGGGGTTTTGCGCTGGGTTTTCGACAAGATTATGTCGATGAAGTCCTAAACGAAGAAAGCAGAGTGCCAGTATAGAACGAAACCAATCGTAAGTATGAAACGAAAGGTGCGCCGACTAACCTTCGCGGTGGGGACCACCGCTATTTTCTTGAAATTGTACAGGGCCATTTTTTCTGCGATCTCTTTAAACCGTCACGTTGCACAGATCTTGCACACCGACGGGGCACACGAAAACGGTGCACTCGATTCTCAATTTCCGAAGCAATTTGCACCCGCGTGGCGCACGAAAGCACATGTAAGTCCGCGGATACTAAACACACATCAAAACTGTTACAGAAGGACTTCACCTACGAGATGCAAACACGTCAAGAATCACAATATCAGCGCCTCTAACAGAAAAATACAGAAACTTGGTCATTAAGTATATAATACACGAAGGTGAATTTAAACTAATGGCGTTTTCGGATGGTCGCACTGGGGCGCACTGAGTGCGAATTTTGGCCAATCGAAGGCGAAAAAGTTCACACTCTTCGCTTCCGATTGGGTAGGGTTCGCACTCGGTCCGCCCCAGTGCGACCGTCCGAAAACGCCATAAACGTTGACCGCTTTTATCGGTTTTTTAGCAACATTCCCATATTTTATCTCTCGAAATTTCTGTTAATGAATCTCGGGATATACAATTTATTTGTTATTGAGCATATATCAGACATTGAAAATTTTTTGTTTTCATATTTTATATGATTAGTACAGCCTATTGGAATATATTATTGCTACTAACTCAATTTCGACAATCTAAATTTCCTCCATTGCAATACCATACACGTCAAATATTCTCCGAAAGAAGCAACGTCATAGATTCATATTTTTGGAACAATAGTGTTCAGAATACATTTTTAAACACATATACGTTGAGTAAGACCCCAGATAGCACACATCGGGTGCGTTCCACTTGCGCCCAAATCGCCCGCAACGCCCGCGATTTTCATTAAGGTAGGTTCTCCTATACGCGACTGGACACAACGTCAAGAATTTCAAAGTCGATTTTCTTGAAAATGAAGCACAATATCAAAAAATCTTATTCCTCTTTTTCGACTTATTTACTTGTTATAAGTCGAAAAGAAAGAGTAACTTTTTTTTATATCGCGCTTCATTTTCGAGAAAATCGACTTTGAAATTCTTGACGTTGCGTCCAGTCGCGTACAGGGAAACCCACCTTAATGAAAATCACGGGCGTTGCGGGCGATTTGGGCACAAGTGGAACGCACCCATCGTCTTAGAGACGTCTAGTTTAGGTCCATTTGAGGTCTGAACGTCTTGATTTGTAACAAGACGTCTTTAAGACGTCTTTAAGACGCCTTTTGGACGTCTTTAAGACTTTACCAGACGTTGTGCTATCTGGGACCAAGCATGGGCATGTAACGGTACGTACCGTTAAATTTCGGCCCATCCTACCTCGCTCATATTTAGCGCAACGCTAAGCTTTCCAATGATTTCGCTGTAAATTATTTCATGATTTTATTACTTCGATTTCTTCTATGAAAAGAGGAAGTTTGGAGGCAATAGAAAAGAAGTATCGTGCGTGCGAAGTGCGCAGGCGTGACGGCGAGTACTTGGAATTGGCCGGAACTGATAAAGAAGAACAGTCAAAGGACGGGGGTTTCTGTAACTTTGAAACCTTTCGAGCGCGATTGTCGCTGTAATAGTATTTGCGTGAAAATTAGGAGGAATGTCGCGCGGGAATGCGGTAGGATCGGTGCAGAGAATGTCGAGGCATCAGAATAATGGGCGGGAATTCTAGGCGAGGATGTTGCGACACGTCATATGCGGTAGTTTGCAAACGGTCGTAAGCTAGCGGGAATTGGACTGATTCGTTCCGCCATCTTGGAAAATACGGTGCTTGATCATTGCTAGGCATTCTGTTAAAGGAGGGAACCAACTGTCAGTGCATGTACACATACATACGTTGGATTTGTATTACCCGTGTTTATCCGTTTTCGAACATCGAGCAAACGAAACGACTATCCAACGGGCGATTTTCTTGTTTTGCGACCCGCGATGCATCTAACCGCTCATATGGTGAATTGACTTTTGTAAAAGACTCGCGTAGGTCGCGAATATGAACATTTCTACGCGTACCGATGCCTACTTTCGTTGTTAGAAGTATTACGAAAGTAATACGAATCGCCTCTATGTTACAATAGTGGTTTTGCCTGATATATCGCGATAAGCTAGCTACACTAAATACTTCACATATACTGTGATCAGAAAACGGCGCGAAAGAAAGTCTTTGATCGGATAGGTCGTCAGTCTGAAAATAGAGAGCAAGAAAGGTCGCTCGGCGGTCTCGGAAGCTACCGAACAGGTACATTATCGTCAATCGCGCATACGCGCTTCTTCGCAACATCGATCACGCTCCTTAACAATCGGACTCGCATTTTCAGCCCGTTTAACATCCACCTTTCCCACAATGAATTTCTTAGAAACGCTACTGACAATTGTCTATTCCGTGCACTAGATGGACGAAACGCGAACGGCTACTGAATCCGTACAAAGCTTTCTGATTCCTCGTGTCTTACCTGTTTGCGCGCAGTTGCGCGTATAGAATTGTACGACACCAGAGAAACCACGACCCTGTCGATTACACTTTGTTTGTTAGAAGGACATAGATACGCATAACGCAATAGACACGATTAAATTAACCGATAATGTCTGTTTGCGCAATAAATAGACAAACAGCCTGGATTGTAATTTCTTTTATTCTCGACTTTCTTTTTCTACCATCGTTACGCGAAGCGACTCGCACACTATCCGTGTTACTTATAAGAATCTTTTTCGCACAGAATTGTCTGCCGAGGAACATCGTTTGAACCCGAGTCACACATAAATAATGTGGATAGCCTGTAAAATATGAGATACTCAACGCTGCAGGAACAAGATTACGGGGTTGGTTTACCTCGGAGCCAACTGCTCGGAGACACAAGCGAAACTATGATGGATGTGACGAACAACATAGAATCGAAGAATATTAATCCTTTGGAGGAAGGCTCTGTGGTGTCCAACCTTCCTCTTCTGTTCGCCAATGGATATCCGACGTCTCTGGAGAAAATTACACTGGTATGGATAACGCTTCGCGATCGCTTGTATATCCAACGAGCGGGAGAGAAGGAATGAGATTACATGAGAAATGTTCGATCCAAGGTGCAGCTGGAGCATTTCGTGACCTTCATGGTACAGTGTTCGCTGGGTCATGACACCACAGAAGTGATCACCGAACCGCGATGGTGGCCGAAGGAAGTAAAGTTCTCCAATCCCCTAACAAGGCCTAAGAGACTCGGCGAAGTAAGCGCTGGTTGTAAAAACGATACGCCGCAGGCGATACGGTGGCTGGATTTTAAAACGTCTATTATATTTCAGAACTGGATGGCCAATTTGAAGAAATTGGTATTCAGATGCTACACGTACCACAGAAGCGAGTATCTTCTACGTTTCTGCTCTTATCTCGCACGGTATCCGCACGAAGACTTGGAATACGTTAACAATTGGGACGCCACGACGAGTCTGTACCACAAGACCACCGGAAAATTGTTAGTGACGTTTCGTAATGAAAATATGGTTAGTAGTTGCAACGCGGCTATATTTGGCTGGATGCGGTTTCGTCGTAAACATAAAACGACGCTTGTACGTTCGCAGAATTATGATAAGAGGAACGAGAGCCCGCGGAAGAAGTTACTCACCCGCAATAGAGTTGCTTCTTGCTTGTCTAGTAAATTGAAGCAACAGCAGCAGCACCCCATTGAAATGGTCGAGCAATCCAAGGAAGACATTTACTTGTGCGACAATTGCGACGCCGAGTTCATAGGCCTGGAGCAGATGAAGGTACGCACCGAGTGAATTATAGCGGAGAGAGTTGGCGGAGTTACTGATATTTTCTGATTTTATAGGAGCACGAGCGAGTGTGCTGCGATCGGAAACAGATTAGGAATAATTCACGACCGGCCACGCCAGATTTGTTGACCGCGGTGCCTGAATTGAAGCAAGACCAATTCCTGGACTACTTCGGATTATGCTCGCAAAACGGGGAATCGAGATCAGTGGGGACGAATAACGGCGCCACGGTTAAGAACGGCGCCGTTGAGCGTACCACCCGGCGTGTTCGTAGTTCTATTAATTTTTCCAAATTTTCGAGCATCCCCTTCTCGTCTCCCGCCGGTTTATTATTAACTAAGAAGTCGAAGGCGATGACAGAAGAAACACAGCTAGAAAGGCTGGATAGGATAGAGAGGCATCTGATCGCTCCCGTTTTGGACAGTTCGTCCAGACCCAAGTGGTTGGAAGCGGAGTTTCAAAGCGACAGATGGCTCGTTACGTACAAGCAGAATCGAGAGAAACCGATCGACGATTACGTTCACCAATACAAATTTGTGAACTCTGTTAAGAGGAAGCCAAGTGAGTACTCGATACTTAGACGTTGTTTACCTTCTATGATAACGTTTCGAAAGTAAACGGTGAGGCAAAGAACCGATAGACCGGCAGCGCTCTGACAAAAGCTGTTTCTTTCTTCTAGTGTTGAGCATACATTCGCAATTGTTATATGTTGTATGTCGACCCGTTTACGTTCTTTTGACGCGCCTGACCGCAGAACAAGTGAACAGTATTCAACGAGATCCGCATAGACATCGGTGTCCCGGCCGAAAAGTTTCCATCGACGACATGGAGTCGACGGCGAGAGATCCGGAGAGCTCGAGACCCCACGTCTCGTCGAAGCGCAAAGCCCCGAGTGACGAGGCTGACGCCAACCCAATGGTAAAAGGTGAAGCGATGGTTAGTAATGAACGGATTATCGGAAACCCGGCTTTTTTCGAGAACGCAGATTCTTACGACGAAAATAATACACCTATCGTTAAACCTCTAAAAGAAGCAACCTTGCGCGCAATATCATCGGACACAGTTACAATGATCGACCTTTGTTCTTCGGACGAAGAGGTGACTTCGAATCAGACTGCTGTATCTTCGGATGAAAATAGGGATCCAATGAAGCACATCGCCGGCAACGTGACGCAATCGCTATTGCAAAAACTTTCGTCGACTAAGCTTCAAGTGAAATCGCACATTTGCCCGGCGGATCAAACGGGCGAATGGATATCGGATAACATTTTGAATAACAGCAGCGAAAACTGTACAAGCAAATACTGTGGTACAATGTTGAACGCGCATACGAATTTATCCCCAATCCTTAGACCCGCACCATAAAATCTCAGTAACTTACATTTGTTGCGATATTTATTGTTTCTATTTTACGCATATTATTGAAATATGAAAAGTTATACAATATAGGTGATGCTATGCAGTGACATTTGCAGTGCATCGTACGGTTTTTCATAAAAAGAAAAAAAGAAACCTCTTGCTAACCTTTGTAAAGTAACGAATTAAATCTTGATATTTTTTAATCGACGCAAGTCTAATCGCATTTGTTATACGACGAAGAACTGTGCGCACTTTTTATACTTTATGTAATATTTAAAAAAAACCAAAAGGAGGAAAAGAAAGAATAATAAAATTGAACTAAGAACCGTTTATCTATAGCGATCACGATTTTTTAGCATCATTCTCATACCACTGACGTTGTATTCGAATTTTTCATGTCTTACAGTTCTGCAGCGCCGATCTGTCCCATTCTGAATGACGTTCTTACGTATTTCGTTGGATTTAAGAATAATTACATGTACAGAAGCGAAGCTAATAAATTATATTTCTTCATTCTTGCTTCTTCTTCTTCGGTTTGATCTTCTCCGCGAAGAAAGAGCATAGTCTTTCTGTCCAATCCATTTCGTTTCGTTTTAAAACTAATCGTTTCGTTGAGATATTGTGAAGCGGGCCAAAAGCCAGGGCGACCGCTGTACACGCCAAGCAAATAACATTGTACGGCATACTGAAATCTGGCGTCGGAAGACTGATGAGCAATGATTCGGTTCTTAACTGGACCAAGTATCCATCTCTCGAGGCGTTGAAGCTGAAAATTTAATTACACCGTTAGCAAAATGTTGCAGAGCTATACGCACAGAATTGTGGAACAAACTATCCAGCTTTAACCTTGATGTTATAGTACTTCCATCGAGTGGCAGTGCGGTATAATTTCTTGCGATAGGCAGCAGCGCAGTAATTACAGCGGAACCCATGTAAAATCCGTGATTAGCGTCCGGTGGGTATTCTTGCCATTTAAGGAACGAGTAGTCCATTTCAATCGAGAACTTCGTTACTGATTGCGGCGGCAACCGCAGCACCATTTCCAGATAATACGGACTTTTCCTTTCTTTGCCAGGTAAATAACGCTGCGCCACTGGAATACGTGTTTTCAAGCAGCAAATATAATCTACCAAAGCAGAAATGGTAATAGGTAACGAAGGCAACTACTCACATGGGACAATCTTCTTCCCTCCGCAAGTTATCGTGACAGAGTGTAGATACACCGGCAAATACCATGGAATATTTTCTAGTAAAACAATGTCGAGGGCTTGCCAGTAGTTATTATACAGTTTCGTTACCAAGCTACCCCTTTCTTGCCCGTACCCTGCATCGAGAAACTTGTTTTCAGATTTCTGTCCCCGTAAATTATGAAGACTGGCAAATTTTTGGGAGCACCAAGTTTTTCGGGAGCAACAAATTATGGGGAGCGGCAAATTTTGGAGCGAAATAAATTAGGAAAGGCTTAACCCTTTGGCATACAACAACGTGTGAGACCCGTGGTAGCGGGATCGGGCCAAAGATGAAAAGCACGGGTGAGACCCGTGGTAGCGGAATCGGGCCAGAGATGGAAAGCACGGGTGGGACCCGTGGTAGCGGGATCGGGCCAAAGGTGGAAGCATGGAAGGCACGGGTGGGACCCGTGGTACGGCGATCAGGCGAAACGTAAGCAATAAGGGGTAGGGATACGTCCCGTCAGCTTCGGCCGCTGAGCCGAACCGTAAAGGCCGAGTTTCCTAGCCGCGATCGGCGGCTGCGGCCGGCGGCGGTCCCACTAGCGCAACGGAGACACAGATGCATACCTCTCCATTGCACTAGTGGGACCGCCGCCAGCCGCCGCCGCCGCCGCCGCCGCCGATCGCGGCTAGGAAACTCGGCCTTAAATGACTCGACGCGTGCCTCATCTCTGGTGTTGGTTTGGCCGCGCCCGTCGACTTTCAACTGGTATGCCAAGGGGTTAAACACAGAGGCTTCAGACAACTTTAAAAACAATTCACTTCTTTTTCATATAGCGAATTAGCAGTAACTCATATGTGAGTTGCCATACTGAATCAATTTTGAAATTGTCTCGACTCTTTTCAATTAAAATATTTGATAATATTTTACAGAAAGGGCAGCAGACACTAGTCAGCACGGGGGCGCCAAATGCGCCTCTGAATCTATACGTACCGATGATGTATCGGTTCGCAAACAAAATCGATGGATAGCTCAAGCTAGCCTTCTGAACACTTTTATGTATAACTCCGATGTTAAACATTCCCTTCGTAGAATGAGACCTGATGTCGTAAACTGCTATTCTATTTTGCTGGCCGCCGCGAAGGCTGACAATCTTCGCGCTCGGAGGCGGCGCCAGTTCGTAAATTTGATTTGTATTGTTATTAGACACATCGATGTATACGTTACTCATCGTAGCAAGGGGGCAAGCTCCCTTAATTCCCATGCCAAAGAATTTCCGAATCGACCAATCCTGCAACACGCCTCGCATAAACGCCGAGATCTCGTGCTACTTTGTAAAGGTCCAACGAAAACTTACCTGCGATACATCCGCCATAGTGTCGTATATTAACGAAACGGTCTGTCGTAATTCTAACGACGTGCTCGTGCACAATGCGTTCGAACATATCACTCGGAAGTGTACTCCAATGGAATGATAATTCGTATTATGAATATACGCAGAGTTCAACAACGTTGCCAGACCTTTCTATCGAAAGCATTGGGAAATAAGATTTTGTGTACACAGCAAACCTAACACTGCGTCTTCTATACACACCTTAGAGTTACATGGTAACAATTTCTTGAACGGCGTCAAATTTTCTGTGCAAACTATTTCCCTTGGCAATGACGAATAGCGTAGGTGACTAGAATTTACGCTACGATCTACAACACCCATGGGGCGGAATGTAAATTCTGGAGACATACTATTCGAGGGATTAACAAAATTTAGAGAGGCACAGAACAGGCCTGCTAAAGCGTTCGTTAAACCTTTCCACTCGTCATCGACGCTGCGAGAATTCGAGACAATTATTATACCGCTGGAATAGTTCATCCGAATGTTTTAAACGATCTTTGATTTACTTGGCAACATCTCTGTGAAACCATGTCGATATCTCTGCGCCAGGACCTGCGTCGTGATAAGGATATCCCCATTTTTGGTAATTCCACAGTCCTTTGGTTAAAGTCAGGTGTAATTCGTCTACGCCGTGGCGACTTATAATTTCGCCGAGTCCTCTTGGGAATAAATGGGAGTGTTGTACTGGAACGTTAACACGCGCAAAGGATTGCGGTGTACAAAGAATATAATAATAATAATAATAATAATATTCGTTCATTGAAAATAAGTAAATAAATAAATATATTTTCACCGAAACCAGGTTTTCTGTTTTACAACTTACATGCCTTCGCTTCCTTCGCCGTCTCCCACACGGTAGTAAATTGAAAGTACGCGTAGACATGATTACTCGGCAAGGATTTTAACATCAACTCTTCGTCGAAGAAATCATTGTGCGGAGACACAAATTTTACGACACTAACAAGTACGAAAAGCAACCACGAACTTCTAAGATACTTCATGTCTTAAACGAACATTAAGGCTCGTTAAGTACCGTTAATCAATTCGGTATCAAATACTTTCAACTGGTAACATAAATGTCCAACATTTCAGCAATCTCTTCTCCCGATCCCGGCAATTAGAAACGACAAGGCATTTGCGTTCACGTTTTTGTACATTTTACAGATTATTTCATGCTTGTTCGTGCTTATCGCGCCAGTCGGCGAGCATCGAAGGGAACGACGGATGACGACGGAACGTAAACAGAAGATAACATCCCGCTGGGAATCTAGAGATTTTGTAGCGGATTGCTCGTCGGATGGTAGTGCAGCAGGGGTGGGCACTTCCATTATATATCTGTTGGCAAAATTTAGTTAGGGGCACTTTTCACTCGTGGCGCTAGGATCAATAAAGTTGAAAGAATTTGGTAACAGATGGCGCTGATGAGATTATTTTGTGGCGGGGAGAAGAAGGAGAAGAAGACGCCGACCGCCATTGGAACCAGTGTTCACGGGAAAGGGCCTGATAGCTCTCGGCTACCCCCTGTTGCGCATGCCCGCGACGAGCTGTGACGTCAAACCAATCAACGCCAAGCTGGTAAACGAACCGAATCGACGCCAGTGGCTGGCTTCGTTTCCCAGCTTGGCGTTGATTGGTTTGACGTCACAGCTCGTCGCGGGCATGCGCAACAGAGGGTAGCCGAGAGCTATCAGGCCTTTTCCCGTGAACACTGATTGGAACGCCATTCTGGCATCACGTGTCGTACTGTACCACGGCCGTCTCTAATATAGGCCTCCACCTTGCCTAAATGGCAACGCTGTTCGTGAGTCCTATTTGAAGTTGTCTCAAGCCTTTCACGCGTTATGTCACTGCCAGTCACTGCCGTCGTGGTTATATATTACCGTATTATGTTATTTAGATTTAATGTTGATGTAGTCAGGGGGAACTTAAAAGTCCCCTCAGAATTTCTTGTGTTAATAGGTCACCACATATTTTGTGTAATGCAAAAATTAATTTCAGATAAGTTTGAAAAATTATTTATATCAATCACAAACCAAAGAAACTTATTAATAAGTTTAGGATATAGTAGCATTTTGCAACATTGTGATGTAACATATGTGATTAAAGAATATTGTGGCTGTGGAATGCTAACTGAGAAAACACTAAAACGTATTTTGCTGCATTTCTCTAATATATTACTGAATTATGTAAAATTAAGAAATAATATAAATTATAGTTCCTCGTTGAAGCAAAGAAAACTTCAGACGTTACAAAACTAATTAGATTGTTTATATATATACCTCTGTGTATGTCAAATTTATGAAACTGTTATATTTTAAACTATCAAATACAATACATAATTACAAAATATGTCTACTCAATGAATGTTGAATAGGTAACATTTGTATGCAGTATGTCTCATGCAGTAGTTTGATCGGACCACGGCACGGCCACGGCAGTCTGTGTACGGCCGTCTGGTACCGGTCTGAACATAGTCATCGGCCTCACATGCGGTGTTGCAACATCGTAGGTAGAGGCCTGTATTAGAGACGGCCGTGACTGTACGCATCGCTCAGAGAGCATTTCGTACCTGAAATTGTTAAGGTTATTAAAACCATTTTTGTTAGTAATTGTGGAGAGTCATTTATTCGCCCACAAATGGATCTGCAACCTAGAGCAAAGTAGGCCTGCTCAGAATTCATATTTCTACCCTCTTGTGTGCCTACAATAGAACATAATCAGCGGCGCCCAGTGGCGGCGTCACTACAGCAATCAGAATATAATGGTTAGGTAATAAAATTACCTAACAATGGAACATATGGAACCCGCACACGCCGATTTTAATGGGGCTTTTGTATGAAGTAGTTCTCAGAAAAATATTTTGAGAGCAACATCTTATAAAAGCTCCATTAAAATCGGCGTGTGCCGGTTCCGTATGTTCTTCTCCCCGCCACAAAATAATCTCAACAGCGCCATCTGGTACCAAATTCTTTCAACTTTATCGATCCTAGCGCCACGAGTGAAAAGTGCCCTAACTAAATTTTGCCAACAGTTATATAGGAAGTGCCCACCCCTGGTAGTGCAGGCCTTGGCAGGACTAGCGATACGGCGATACCTATGATTGTGAATAACAATAGATGGTCAGTCGCGTGCTACCTTACTGCTGGCCGAAAAGCATTTATCGTAGGCAAATCGCTGCATGCACCTGTATTGTTAATGGATAACGCGTCTGACAACAGAAAGGATCGATAGTGTCACAACTTGTCAGCCCCGGAATAATTTCTATCGCATCATCGACCTACAGAGAGAAAGATTGAATCTTAGTGGAAGAATGGAATCGGATGAGAACGAGGGGCACTCGAAGCAAGCAGCAGCGATGCGGAGCGAAAAGAATGCTGCCGTCGACTACGACGAAGATAGAGTAAGGTTAGAGTTAGTCGACTGCGTTTGAAGTATCTTTTTTATTTACGAGTTTCCTTTGCTATCAACCGCGGAAGATCGCACTGCGAGCATTGACTAATCCCTGGATTTCAGCTGCACGAGATGACAGCCTCTTACTCCGAAATATCGTTCGACTCGCAATCATCCCCGCCTATTTCAGAACTGAGATCGCTAATTGAGTCGCCGGATATCGATGGGACTAAGTTCTTGGAGGAGAGTCTAGAGAAGATGCACGGTGTCGGTGGCAGGCCCGATCAACTGAACTTGAGGAACAGAGGGGACAGTCCAGTGGAGGACGAGGACTTGGACCCTCCCAGTTACCACAAGGCGATGGGGTACCTGCAGCTCGAGGGGACAGTGATGCAGGACGGAGACATGGTCCTCTTCGTCACGGAGGATTTGGAGAATAAGATTAAACTGTCCAGCCCAGTGACGAAGAAAGGAGAGACTCCGTCTTTCCCAGGCTCCCGTAGCTCTACGCCTTGCCTGTACAGGCAGGCTCTAACACCTCAGCTGCACCTGCTCGATCATAACGTACTGAACGAGTTGGAGATGGAAGCTAGGAAAGTGGCCACCTCTGTCGACGCCTTGACAGAGAACCTGGCTGCTATTCTGCACAGCGTAAATTCTCAGTTCTTCTCCTTTATCGAAGCATTCGCTCCTGGATGAGTTGCAATGGGAACATTTTCAGGCCTCTGCTCTGACTGTCGGGTGCTTGGAAACGTACAGAGATGCGGTTTGCAAGACCTGCGACACGGTGGATCATAACATTAAATCGATGTATCAGTTGATGGCAAAGTGCGAGGAGCTTTCCAAGTCGATGGGACCTTTCTATAAGTTGGCGGAACAAATGCGAGTGTGAAAAGGATTCTCCAGATATACTCTCCTCTCTTGTCTATCCACACTAACAGTCGCCTTTTTACCTTTCAGCAAGGAGATGAAGAGGATGCTGGAGCTGTTCGAGAGTGCCATAAACCTGTGAATCGCGTACAGGAAAGATGAAAGGCGTTCTTCTCTTACCACTTATAAGCAACTATCGACAAAATGTTACAATTTTCCCAATGTATTTAAAAGAATTAAAACTCGTGTCATATCAGAATATCCGAAAGCGTGTTCTATCTACTGTTCGCGCCGTGGCTGATGCCATTCAGAGGCAAAGAAGCAACGCCCCGAGGGAGAAGTCTCGATCGGAAGCAAGGTTCCGCGGCATATCCGGGGAACGCTTAAATAATTAAATCCCGACAGACACGGAGGAGCGAAGTCCAGGGTGCCGGGTGATTCTGTTCTCTTTATTTGTGCGTAGACACCTCTATGCATCTTTCATGAGCTGATGCCACAATGAGGCGGCTCTTCGCTTTCAGCGCCGCCGGGACAAAGTTCCCTGGAAAACTCGCGCATTATGTTTCCTGCCATTCTGGGTCCGGACAATGCCGCGGAGTAATTTGTGCGTATTCGCGCGGTTCGGTGGCCCATTATGGAGCCGAAGCTGTAAATAACATTATCAAAAAGCGACAGGCGTCGCGACGCGCCGCGCGCCTCATTTAGCGTATTCGGCCGGCGTAATTATTAAAGACAGGACGATTTTAATCCGGTATGGCGAGGGGAGGGCGAAAGGGGGAGCGGCGATAGCGGACAAACACCTCGTTAATTTATTCTCCTATCCCCGACGCCCATTGAGAGTACGGAAGGTGGCTGTGTGCAGGCGTATAAAAGGCGCGCGCCGGCGTACCCTTCCCGTATCGCTCTCTGCAAGCGTGTCCGCTCTTTCGCACGCTTTCAATCCATGGTCGATGGAGACCGATTCTGTCATCTATGCGCCCGCGGACCTGCCCAATGCGTTCCCTTCTTCCTTCCCCCTTTCATTCGGCCAGCTTGCTCGCCTTTCAGCGTAATCGTCGAATAGATGTATAGCGATAAATCGGCGACCTTTGCACCACCGATTGGCGCATCATTTGCGCGTTTTTTTTTTTTTTTTTTTTTTTTTTTTGAAAAGTTTTTATTTATTTGTAATACACGTTCGTTAGGTTTGCCGACTTCGCCACCCTTAGGATGCCGAAAGTCTGTAGACGCCACGGTGCCACGAAGTTATGCCCGTTTTGTTCGCTTTGATCCTTGGCCGTTGGAAGAGAGCCCTGGTCGTCGACACGCGTGGTCTCGCGGGAGTGCCGACGCGTCGAGTTTCACCGCGGCAAGGAGGAAAAGGGGAATCGATCCTGCCTCTGAAGCCACTTCGCGAGATATGGAAAGCGAAACGAGAGGAAGAAAGCCAGCCCGCTGCATCGCAGGACGTGAGTCGCAAACAGAATCGTCGCCTGGCGTTGACCGGGCAAGGCGTGACCGAGCGAACCGTTAAGGGGCTGACGGGGGCCGAGGGGTGGATAGAGAAGGAGGAGGAAAGGGACAGGAAAAATGCTCGGCAGATCACAGACTGCCTAATTAAAAGGCTCGAGCCGTCACGCGGAATCTTCTTTCTTCCGTTTCGCCGAGAGAGCTGGTTGCGGTAAAATCTCAGGAAACCGACGTATCTCTCTCTCCTTTTGTCCTGTCTTTAACCCTGCCACGCACACGTACCTATGAACATCCGTTCGTGCTTCTTTGGTAATGAGTTGGGGTGTCCTCTTTCAAACGTTGTTGCCCGTCCCTCGCGAGCGGAGGTAAAAGGAGCGCAGGGCGAGGAGACATCGATATTTGCGTAAGCGTAAGCGTTGCCGAGCCGCGCGCTCCGCTGACAATCTTCCTGTTTCTCTTTTTCAAACAGGATCGAGATCCACGCGCTTCGCCGTCGCAGCGCGTTTCCTTCGCCAAGTCCGTCGCCAATTACTTTCTAGCCGGCTCTCCCTATCCACGTGGAGTTCCTCGAGTGTTCCCCGGCGTCGCCGATGCGATCGAAATTTTCGATTCCCCGCTCGCCGTTCCCACGAAGCCGGGGGAACCTTCGCCGTAGCCGTGCTCCGCGAAAGACGAAGTTTAAGGAACCTTCAAGAACCAGCCAATTAAATTGCGATTCGCAAATTAACTTTGGTAATTACGAGTGGGCTTCGAGAGCGGCGCGATGAGGAAGGGTTGAGGAGAGTTGGGATTACAAATGAGACGGCGGGAACTTGCCAACTTTTCAGTCGCTTTCTATGCAACTTTTCTTATTAAGATCGCGATTATGAATTTTTTTTTTCTTTCCTCGCGGACGCATTTACCTATGTATGCTCGTAAACGCGACACGCGCCTCCCAGCGCTCGTCAAACAGCGAGCGAGAGCTACGATAATCTTTCGCGCGATATTATCGCGAAAGAAGGAAGAATATTGCTCGACCTCTGAATATACAGAGTCGCTTGGCGACTCTTTGAAATTGTTGGAAATTCCGCAAGCAACTGCAATGAATGAATTTATTCTCGAATATTTGTGTAGTTGCATTCGCGATGAAAGCAACACGCCAATATGGAGCGCGTCTGATGGAAAGGCAACCTTGACGCCAGCATCCGGTAATGCGATGCGACATCGCGGCTCACCGAAACGCGACGGTAATTGACGACAGTCTGCGGCGTTGGAATGGAAACAAAGGTGAAAGACACGCGTGTATCTGTTATCTGTGTCTAGTGTCAGAGGGGACAGAGGAGGTGGTTGTGGCCCTGTAAATAAAAGAAAAGCGGATCCCTTTCTCTCTTCACTCCCGTGGTGTGTTAAACATTTCTCGACCTTCGTGCCCTTGTCACGTCTCTCCTTTTCTTCGAAAAATGCAAGTACAGCGCGTTACCTATGTACCCCTCTCGGCGGCGACAGTGGCGTTAATCGTCCCGTTCTATTCGCTCGAATAATCCCAATGCAATTCGTACCGCGAAGAACGGAATCTCTGACGGCGCACAGTGGGGTAGGAGACCCCAAAAGTTGGCGAAAAATCGAAATACAAAAGAATGTTTAAATAGGTATCTGATATTTTATCCCTGGTATAGTTGAAATATGTGCGCATAATAAAACGTATATCCACAGCCTTCTACAATTCTTCCTTCCTTACCCGAGTCGGTCAAAAACAGTTAGCTGTAGGAACTCCGTTACACGTTTATTCCAAGCGATTTATCAAACGATTTTGTGTCGCTATTTTTTCTGTTTTCTGTGTTTTAAACTTCTGTTTCGCGATAAAGACGTAAATTTCAGGTGTTTATTTAATTACTTTTTGTTGTTATACGTTTGCGGCAAGCAATAATACCTTCATAATGTTTCATTCAAAATTGCCTCGTATAACCTTAGGGGAGAGTTGCCAATATCGTACCGGTCACCTAAATCGTACCGCATCAATTTCTCAAAAATTAATGAATATACAAACAACGTCTGATGATAGAAATATCAAGTAAATCCTATATAATAAGACGCTTAAGGTGGATGTTCGTTTGTTAGCAAAATCTTTCCGGAGGCTTTTTTTCGTACTTCCCGATGACCTACAGGGTTCAGACTCGGCATGAAGTTTCCTCGGCACCCAAAGATGCCGTAAAAAATCCAAAACCTGGAAAATCCAATATCCTATATAATAAGTCTTCCTATATAATAAGACGCTTAAGGTGGATGTTCGTTTGTTAGCAAAATCTTTCCAGAAGGTTTTTTTCGTACTTCCCGATGACCTACGAGGCTCACACTTGGCATGAAGTTTCCTCGGCACCCAAAGATACCGTAAAAAATCCAAAACCTGGAAAATCCTATATCCTATATAATAAGTCTTCCTATATAATAAGACGCTTAAGGTGGATGTTCGTTTGTTAGCAAAATCTTTCCAGAAGGTTTTTTTCGTACTTCCCGATGACCTACGAGGCTCACACTTGGCATGAAGTTTCCTCGGCACCCAAAGATACCGTAAAAAATCCAAAACCTGGAAAATCCTATATCCTATATAATAAGTCTTCCTATATAATAAGACGCTTAAGGTGGATGTTCGTTTGTTAGCAAAATCTTTCCGGAGGCTTTTTTTCGTACTTCCCGATGATCTACAGGGTTCAGACTCGGCATGAAGTTTCCTCGGCACCCAAAGATGCCGTAAAAAATCAAAAAATCTGGAAAATTCTATAATGGGTAGCACCTGTGGCCTAAAACAGGTATATATGTACAATGTAGTAGCCGCTAAATAAAGGTTACAGTAAAAAACGATGCTCAGCAGGGAAAGCTTTTAAATAAATCGAATAAAGTATTTACAAAAAATGTCGTTTTCAAAGAAGTACTGTAAATTAGTCACCACAGATAAACAAATATTATGTTAGCCAGAGTAATTTATTATTTCAAATGAGCCTAGCTCCAGGTTTTGTTTAGGCCAATATACCTGATATGGTGTTTACCTTAGGCGTCTTCTTATACAGGGTAGTAATGCCTGTCGGAGACAGGCTTAAAGACTATGCGAAATAAGAAATAGAAACAAAACCTTTCGAGCTTACACCCTATTTTGTGCGTGCTACAAGCATTTAAAAAAATCAGGTATTATTGATGTAACTTTTTACCAGTTTATTTTAGCTGATAATAATCAAACAATGCAATTTTCTCCTGTATTTATGTATTTCTCTAAAAGCGGGTTTAATGTAGAATATTTTACATTCATTTTAAGTACATATTACATTCATTATCAAGTTTAAATTTATATTTATAAATAAATTGATCATGTTTCCTAAATCGTACCACTACAATCGTACCAGTAGGATTTGACAACTCGTGTGTTATATAGGTTATGTACATATATCATATACATAGTTTATTGCGGCCTGTGTGTGATTCATATACATATGTATATGTAACTATATAATAATCATTACTGCATATTGAATAGTTTCTTCTCTATTTGTTATTGACACTATTTTTAGTGCAGGTACGATTTAGGAGACCGGTTGCCTAAATCGTACCTTTTACAGTATGTGACAAAAAGATTAATAACAAATTAATTTGTTCTGAACAAAAGGTTAAGCGTATAATAGTAGGTGCCTAAAAGACCAAGCTCCAATATCCAATAGTCATTTCCGTTCAAATTAGTACCAAATATGAAATATAACTTAGAATGTCTTAAGTGGTACGATATAGGCAACCCTCCCCTAATTACCATAGCTGATCTACAAAAACAATTAAACATTTAGTTAACTTCCAAGTCCGATCAAGCATTTTTGTTTGCACAGTTATCATCTCTGATTATTAAAGAACTGAGATTAACTTTCAGATTTTGCTCGTTTTTGCTCCAATCCCTAAAATTTCAGTTTATTCAAAACGGTTCCCAGTCCATGAAAATAATTTCTTTTTCCAAACACTGTTAATTGAAATATTTATATCTGTTGTTATTTTCAGATGTGAATCCTAATACTATTGTTGTAACGAGATATTTAATTAACACATGTTTCCACGACGGCAGTGGTGGTTTTTTTAAATGGGACCATATATTTTTTAATACATAAATCGACCATCTTGATATTCCCTGATATAATTTTTTTTTGCCATTTTGACTTGAGATTCGAACTCAGCGACCTCGGAAACACTAGAATACTAAGTTTAGACCAAATCTGATATTTTTTGGGTATACGCGTCCGCCATATTGGATCCGCCATTTTGTTTTTTGCTATTTTGAGTTCAGATTCGTAATCAGCGACCGCGAAAACTTTAGTATACTCATTTTTGTAAATATCAAAGATTACCTTCATATTTTTCCCATGTTTCTGGGATTTCAACCCACTGTGCGGCGGTTGAACGGAGCTAATGAAAATCCATTGAGATCTATCGGCCGATCGATCTCGTTTAATCGCCGTTTTAGTCGCCAGGCTTCGACCCATTTTCCAGATACGAGCCTCTAAACGCATTTACAACACGATTGTGTCGATGAAATGACGTGCACGCGGCTTTAGTCGCGTTCGACGGCGAAGCAATGGATTGCGAGAGCGGGGCTGGTAATGACTCGTGGATCGTCTGGAATCGGCGATCACTCGATAGAAATTACCGCTCAATGGAGAGGAAGCCCGAGATCGCGTCCGAGGGCCACGCGGAATAGAAATACGAAGCCCGATGGGTATCGGCTTACCGCGGGGAGAGAACTTATCGCTGCTCGCTACATACCTCAGCTATCACGGCGACGTTTGCAAACGGTACTTTCGGATAATCAGCATTTGTGTAACTCTCTTTCACTCTTTGCGTCATTCGCTCGTCTCCGCGAGACACGCTCCGGAGGTATCTCGTTCCATTCCATTCCGTTCCGTTCAATCCCGTCGCGCGTCTGTTCCTCCTGAATTCATTTCTCCTGCTCTCTCCCCTTCGCCTCTCTCACCTATCACTAGTTGCAAGCAAGTGCGAGCGTCGGAGACCTCGGTCGCTCATCCCCCTCGCCTCGTCACTGTCCCGCGCACTGTGGATCCTCCTAGCTCCTCTCTCTTTCTCCTTCCATCCCCTCTCGGCCGCGGTGTAGACATAGCTTGGTCTCTTTCCGTCTCGAGGGCGAGACACGCCTCCCACTCGTGGCGCGCGACCGTCGTTGAATTCAGTCGACGCTGAGCCGCCACGCGCGTTGGTTCGTTCGTTCCGTTCCGCGTTCGCACGCGTTCCCACGCAATAGGTATCGTCTCGCCTCAACTCGGCCCCGTGTTGTTTCGCCTCGCCTCGCCTCGCCTCGCCTCGCCTCGCCACGTGTCCAGACACGGCAGCCTCTCTCTCTCTCTCTCTCTCTCTCCCGCGATTTCCAAAACTCCGTAGGGCCGAGTAACCGAGTTCCGGTGTTCGCGTTCGCGTTCGTGGTCGTCGGACCCACGACGAAACGCAGCGATGCTAGATCATCGGAGTGACGACGATCCAGCCGCCTCGTGCCGCGTGTGAGTGCCCGCCCCGGTCGTCCCTCGTCGCCGACCACGCGACAAGTGGAAAAGAAGTGTCTCGAGTGCCGCGTTTTACCGGCGTTAACAGTTCTCGTCGCTCGGCCAGCGCCTGGCATTCCTACTACCTTCTCTCCGCTTCGCCCGGCTCGCACTAACACCTTGGGCTGCGCTTCTGCTCCTCGAGATCGTCCGCATCCCGCCGCATCTCGTTCCGTAAACGTCATCGGCACGCTACGGGCGACATGGATTTCGTGATATTGAAGGTAAGCGATACACTTCTTCCTTAACCGTCGCGTCCGAAGGAATCCGTGCGTTTATCGGCCCCACTCGTCCTGGCGAGTTCCCGTGATCCTAAGCGTTGGTCATATTGTAACGGTCAGCGACTGTACTATACAGAAAACATTGGTTCCCTTGTGATTGCTAGAGTTCCCCCGGGCCGTTTAGCGTTTACGAATTATCGCGCTCGAAGTCCAGCGTCCTTTCGACACTGCTGCTCCGAAACGTTTGCCCAATGGTCTGCGGGACTACGATACGCAGGGCAGCCATAGGGTCTCCAGTGTCAGGTACACGAAAACAATCGAGGAGCAAAACGTTTCCCAACTGATCCCTCGCCTGACCTTGGAACTTCGCGTCCTCCCCGATCTTCGTGATCATCGATTGAGGTTATTGACGCGCGCCAAATGCAGTATCGCAATTAACAGCGACGATAACGAACTCCTCTCCACGAGATCAGCAAAATACGAAAAAGGATAGAATCTGAGGGGGGAGGAGGAGGAGGAGGAGGAGGAGGAGGAGGAGGAGGAGGAGGACTCTATCTGTTTTAACCTGACTCTCGAGCGGTCACGACGACGCAAAACAAGCGACAGAGACGATGACAAGAGGAAAGGAAGGGGAGAGAGAGAGACAGAGATAGGTGAACATTGCACTGGGGCGTCATGGTTAAGCATTCGCGTGGAAATAAAGAGTTAACTCTTGCGTATTTCATTTACAATTTCCTCTTTTCCCGAGGACTCTTTGGAGCGTGCCTGGATAATAATTGCCGATGACCGGCGACCCAGTTTTCGCGTTAATTAACGTACAATCCGTCTACCGACCCAAGTCCTTTCCTTTTCCAAGATATCTCCTCCCAAGTCTCGAACTTTCCATTGTATCGCGGCACGCTGGATGCTCGCGATGCACACATATAAACGTGACATTTTTGTTTACGTTCTGTTCCTGCCGCACATTAGTTTCTCTGGATAGATCAATTATTATTAGTCTCTAACAAGGGTCCCAGAGGATCTCAACCAGAAACAATTGCCGGGGTATAGTATAATAATAGTGGCGGTGGTAATGGAGGTGGTAGGGTAGATGTCTCAATTACTGCCACCTTAAGATTATAACTGAACTCCATTTAATCATTTCACGTGTTGTTTAACCTAAAAATCGTCTCCGATTGAAACATAATATTATTTAACATCTCTTTAATTAAAAAAAATAGTTTTATGAATTAAATATGAAGAATTTATTAATAATTAATTAAAATTCGCGAGCGATCCTAGTGTACCTATAACTGTCACCTCAAAAATCGTCTTGTCCGTATGACTGCCACCCAATTACTGTCGGTCCTAATAACTGTGACCACATAACTATAGTTATAACTAAATATGACAAACCTACTAAATTTTAAATAATTTAACACATATACGTACCTTATATGTCTTATATCATATTATAATTTAATATATGTGTACATTTAATATATATCTATAATTTAATATCACAGCATCACACGCTACACGTGATTTTGAGGTTGAGAATTTGAACTTTGACAGATGACAGTTATGCGTACTTTACGTTTTTTTGTCCCGAATACTGCCAACAGTAATAGGGACAAGCCCAAAAATTTTGTCCCTAATGATGTCACCGTTAATTATTATAACTTAACAATAAATATTATGTATTTTATTCGTTACATCATTAAAGTAATTCTTCTAGACCGGAATAATTCATTTTATGCAATAGATAGAGGTTGAATAGTAAAATTGCGACCCTTTCTTTAGTACGATTTCGCCATCACTTCCTACTAACGTCGTCGCGTTTTTGACGCTCAAATGCTTAGAGCATATAAACATGGAGGAAGCATGCAATAGGCGAAAATGTAGAGGGCGATAGAAAGAGAGAGATATACATGTGGGACACCCCCTCTCTTTCTAGCGCCAGGCGGCGCCCCTGGCGTTAGAAAGAGAGGGGGTGTCCCACATGTATATCTTTCTCTTTCTATCGCCCTCTACATTTTCGCCTATTGTATGCTTCCTCCATGTTTATATGCTCTAAGCTCAAATGGCACTTTCATTTTTCAATATTATTTTTTAAGCACTAGGTACATATGAGTACATATATTTGTTTTATTTTTATGTAAATCAGAATCTCCGTTTCATAATAACATTTTTTTGTACATTTTGTTTCATATGTTACGTTTTTATTACATAAAATAAATAAAGTGGCAGTAATTGGGACACTGGCAGTAATTGGGACATCTACCCTAGTAATAATTAGTGATGGGACTGATACCAATACTATTGATGATATTCAATCAATTCGATACCAACGTACTCAATAGGAAATATCGATACGCATCGAAATGTTATGTACTTGGTATCAATCATCGATACCAATTCTTCTTCAACCGATACCATATCAATACTATACCGAATCAAAACCGGTTTGATACTTTACGATATTATCGATACTTATTTGATACTTACGAAATTATCGATACTTGTCTGATACTGTACAAAATTATCGTTTTTTATTTGATAATTCTGTGATCAGATGGCAAACCTGTTATGATATCTATTTCATACGAAAGTATCGGTTTCGATTTGCAATTTACTAATTCACGAAAATAGTATTTATTACCAATCATGATTTGATAATATAACTAATGAAGTAGCAGTTGGAATCAGTATCATGAACTACGTATATAATTGAATTTTAATTAATAAATGATGTACATATACATTATTCTAGAATGAAATATTTTGTTGCATTTTGCTTCCAATAAATAAGACGATTTTTTATGGGTAAACAACTTTCTTTAAAAAAGTTATCTAACTATAATTGTACATCATTACCATCTAATGAGTTTCTATTTCTGCCTTCGATATAATTATCAAATGAAGCCCAAAAATTAGATTCATCCTCTGTCAGTGGTGACATTGATGTTTTGTGGTTATATTGCATTTTGATTGAATTGATTTGATTTGTGGTTACAGGCTGATTTCAAGTCGTTTGGATTTGTGGTTATGGGTTATATTTATTGATGACAGGTTAATTCTATCTCTCCTTCCTAACTAAGTACGCGCGTCTGCAAAGTTTCAAGACAATTGGATTGGTGGAACTGGGTTAAATAGGTTTTCCTGCCTTAAGTGGTGCTCTCGATATTGCGTTAAGCAAAAACAATCAAAATTTTATCATCTTTTCTGATTCTCTCAGTGTGTTGCAAAGTATTCAATCCACTAAATATGATGTCAGAACTAACATATATATTCTTGATATAAAAAAGGAATATAATCAATTTCTCCACGGCAATCCTAATAATAGTATCAGATTTTTTTGGATTCCGTCGCATTCGGGGATCCGGGGTAATGATGTTGTGGATGGTCTCGCAAAAAGTGCTACTGTCTCCTGCGCATTAGACATCCCAAGAATACCTTTCACCGATCTTTCGGAATTATTAAAAAAAAAGAGCCTTCTCACATACGGCCAAAATAATAAAGGACCAGGGTATATATAAAGGTAAATTCTATTTTCAACATTACTATAGTAACAATCGTATGCCATGGTATGGGAAAAAGAAACTATCCCGCCAATTTATTGTAACTGTAAACAGAAGCAGAGCGGATCACTATCATTTGGCCGCTTCCCTAGCTCGTGTCGGCTTTATCGATAGTCCTAAATGTAAATGTAATCTTGAAGGCGAAACTCTCAATCATGTCCTATGGCAATGTAATTTATATAACGTCCAAAGAACGAAACTAATATTCAACCTGCGTATAATGAATCTTCATTTGCCACTCGATGTCTCATCGTTAATTGCTAGCCCTAACATTAAAGCTTGCCACTGCATTCTAGCCTTTCTAAATAACTGTAATTTGCGTATTTAGGGCGAATAATGGTTTAAGCTCACTGTATACTTCTGTATGTACATATACTGATATCTTTCTTTTTGTTGCTTTTCTCCCCGAAATACTGTGCATTACCTGTAACATTGTTTTAATAAATCTCCTATGAGATTTAAATTAATAAAAAAAAAAAAAAAAAAATAGGTTTTCCGTTTTACCCCACGAAAAGTGTTGCGTTTTGCCCCACGTGCAGTTATTTGGTAAACATTTAATATTTACACTTCAGCGTGAGCGAAAGATATTGCAGGTATCGATATTTTCGTATAGGTATCAAGTAGGTATCGATATTTTTGTGTAGGTATCAAACAGGTATCGATACATTCTGATATGTAAGTATCAAAGAAGCATCGATTCCTTTTGATGCCTTTGACTTTGATATGTATCAATACCAGATTGAAATCACTAGTAATAATATATCAATCAGGAAAACGAAGGAAAAGGGGGAAATTTATTTGTTCCGAGGACAAAGTCTCGATGCGTAACTAACAAATCTCGTTCATTGCAGATTTCTGCTGTATGCAATAAGCATCTGGCCCGCGAAATGCACAATAGAATTTACTGCGCTTACCACCAGATGGCTATTAGCTAACCAATTTCTAACGGGCAAATAGAAGCAAAGATTTAACGTCCCTTCGCGTCTAAAGTGTATAAAATAGAGGTCAGCTCAGAAATTGAAAACGTTCTACGTCGTAACGATTATACACACGTTTTCGAATTTGCTCGTTCTCAGTGAGCCTTCGAAAGTAGCGAGCCTTCGAAAGTATTAATGAGAGTAACACTGCACAAAGGTAACGGTAGCGATGCATGTTGGACGAGCAGAACAATGCGACGAATCTATTAAAAATTGACGAACAATAGTAGGGAAGAGGGTAGGGGATTACACGGCTGCCAATGTCACAAGTACAAAGTACGTTTATACATATAGCCGTAGCGAACGAATCAACAGCAAGATAAACGTTGCTGGTTTGTTTACCATTCCGGGCAAAGGGGTCGGGCTTTATTAAATTAGTTGCCGATAACGGAAGAGGCTTGCGTGGCGCGCAAAGCGGCCGTAGGTGAACGTTAACAAAACTCAAGTCAATTATTACCATCCACTAAGGTCGCAACCGTTACGTTTTTAATTATCATGCAAATTTACTGTGCGCCGGAACGATCCACTCGGCGCAATTACTACATCCCTGTTTGCGCTCTCCATCCTGGGAATCGGAATACAACGCGTTGCTCGATCCGACGTGCCATTTTTTTTTTCTTTTTTCTCTCGCGCGAATGTTTAGTCATTAGCGGCGATCGTTAGTCGGGGCGGGGGAGTTTCCGCGGCATTGTTTCTACGAAATCTTGCGGCGCTTTACGTTCCGCTGAATAATTTCCGCTCGCTTCACGGGATATGCCCGTAGTTTTCCACGGGCGACGACGTTCCTCGAGCGGTGGAAGCCACGGCATTTTCGCGAGTAGTCGCGAAGGCGAGCAGAAATATTATGTATGTATACACGCGCCTGTACGAAGGAAGCGTCGTATCGTCGAACGCTCGGTCACGTTTCACCTTCATTTTCTTTCCTCTTATCGTTCTCGCAGCCGGAGCAAGTTCACAGGTAGACAAACACCGCGGCGATAAGCGAATTTCCTCGAAGCGACCGGGGGTTCAACGTACCGTTTACTCGCCGCGTTCCTCGCGTATCGAAGCGACCGCGGGGGCCCCCTTTTGCGTGTAATTTAAAGTGTGTCGATGTTTGAACTATTGGGCGCGAGTATCAGAATCAGATTCCTACGAGCCACTGAATCGTGGCAACGGTCGTCCGTCAATTAAAAGGAGAAACATCTAGAAACTTGCCCAGCGGCGAAAACGGCTTTACTTAACAGCGTGTCCACTGTTTAACGGGTGAGCGGAGGAGGATGATTAACGGGGGCGCTGCTCCGTTCTCGACAAATCAATTTACCGCGACGAGCGAAAAATATGGCTCTCGGCGCGACGGAGTTCGAGCTGCCGCGGCGGCATCGAGTGCTCGTCGGTCGATTTCACTGGCGATAAGCTCCTCCAGGAGGAGACGCGGGCGTCGAGCCTCGCCCAGCGGGACGGAGGAGGGAGAGGAGGTGGTGGCGATGGTGGAATTAGTCGCTTAGCGAGAGAAAAAAATACAGGATGGGGGATAATTGACGCGTGCGAGTGTTTCGCGACGCCTGGCTCCCGGTTGGAATAACGGCGCGTGGTTAGGAACGCCTCGGGGTGTCGCTGAAATGTCGCGGATCGTTTACGGGCGTAGGCCTCGAGTGGTCCGTGGATGACGCTGGGATAGACACTCGAGCGACAAAAGTGAAAAGCATCCCCCCCCGTGAAATCCCCGGCTGGTCCACCATTACACCATGGAAATTACGATGGTAATGTTCGCGGCGGCACGCGGCAGCCCCGACGACTACCATTCGAGCCACTATCGCCGCTCACCCTCTTCCGCGTTTCCTTTCACGCCTCGGCGGTCCGCAATGGCGACGCAGGCGTCCCGCTTAATCCCTGGCAACAGTGGGAAAAATCGGGAGCAAACGGTTGCGTTTAAAGTTTAAACACGCCGAGGTTCGAGAAGGTTACAGGCCCCTTAGAGGCCCTTCGAGGCCGTTCGATACACTCGGGGGCTGCTCGATGATGCATTGTAAGTAGCCCCGTTATCAGCCGCTCAAGAATGCTATGTTTGTTATCGGTACAGAGTATCTTCAGGGGTTCGAAAGTTATTTATATATTACCTTTTACGGGCAGACCCCATTGTTTACAATAATGATAAACGAAATATATTACGGCACACGAGATTATGAACAACAGAAACACCGAAAATAAAATGAAAAATAACTGATAAGAAAAATATAGGCTGTATCGGAAATTGAGAAGGTAACCGAACAAGTTACCTTCAAGAGTAATTATTATTATTATTATTATTATTATTATTTATTAACGGGAAACCCTTTAGTGTACAGAGATACAAAACTATTACCATTATTACAAAGGAAAATTAATATAAGAGATAGAAATAAAAATATTTACATAAAATAAAGTAAAATAAAATAATACTAATACATATACATATAGGGGAGAGTCTTGCAGTACCGACCGCTCTAAGTTTTTTGGTTATATCTTCGGCTAGAGTCGATAAAAATCAAAAATTCAAAAACATGTTTGTAGTATGGATGGTACTTAATAAGAGGAGGGAAATTATTTTTGTAAAATTTAATAATAAGAATTGATAATTCGCAAAAGTAAAAAAGTTGTAATTTCTAGGAAACGAACAAGTGTCGCCCAGTACCGACCAACTGTTAAATTAGAAGATTTTTAAGTCTAAATGACTAACAATGTTAATAAAAAGACATTTAATTGTTACAATAGAAGATTTTTTCAAATTTTATTAGTACACACATCGCAAATAAAATAATTAATATTTTCCTGATTTGTGCATTCGACGTGTGCCCAACCTTCACATTCGATACACTGCACCCAATCTTCGTCAAATGATTCCTTGCAAATAACACAGGAAGAAGGAAGACTAAAGGAACGTCTTATAAATTAATCTCAGTTGCTATCAGATTGAACTTACAGATAAGAAAAATTTGATCTCTACTGGTTGATAGTCTGTTGGTCGGTACTGCACGACAAACATGTGGGAACATTTTAGATCATGATATATTATGTACCAAAAAATATTGTAAAACTAGGGCGTTTTATTAAACTTAATAGACTAGAGACAGTACACATCATAGAGCATAATCATTTACTTACACGAGAAACAAAAAATCGGCTTTGCAAAATAACTTTTAACCTATGGAATATTGACGAATACGTTTAATGTCTCATAACATCAAGCGCAATGGCGTACACGATACGACCCCGAAATAGGTTATACAGAATTGTGATTTTTATTTGTTTATTCAAGTAAAAGGCGCATATCTGCCGGAAGAAGCGAGAACTAGCTTTGGTCGGTACTGCAAGCTGGTCGGTACTGCAAGACTCTCCCCTATATACAACATATAACAGTCTGCCTGTTCATGCCTAATCACGGCGCAAGAGAAAATTTCATTATATCTTCTCGGGGAGAACTTTGAGCAGTTCAGACCTAAACACATTGGTGTTAAATTGATAAATTCCTCTGGCAGTAATTCGTAAATCTTTCTATATAAAAGCAGTCACCCGTGTAATAAAATGAAATAAAAATAAAATGAATAAAAATTGGCTTTTCCGAACGATCGGAAGTTTTACTCGAGAATTCTACGACCCAAGTACCTCGGTCTGTTGTCCCCCTTATCGACCTACTTGTGTTTTACTACCGCTTATCTCGCGTCCCGATTAATTGATTTTTTAATTGCGCTCTCGTGGTTAATCTGAATAAGTTGCATTATGGCTGGATTGGCCGGCTATATTTCACTCGGCGCGTTTATCATTTCTCCCGGGGAAATGAAAGCTGCTGGCGGATGAAGTGGGCACGCTCGCTAATGGGGACATTTATCTTGCGGCGCGATTTGCATTCGGATTTTTAACGCGACGCCCAAGGTGCTCGAACGGAGCTCGATGGTTTCGAGGGCGCATAGCATAGCGGGTGCCTGCCATACGATCGACACGTCGATGGAGGAGCGTCATGGAGCGTGGCGTGTACGCGTGGATTTCACGCGGGCGTGTACGTGTAGCGATTACACGGATTCGATTAGCCGAGGAGACGCGCGTGCCGCTTTAATAACGGGGCGTAATTTAAATGCATATCGCGCGACACGCCGCCCCCCCCCCGCGTCCGCGGATTATCATAGCCGAGCGATCGTCTCGCGGACGACGACGCGACGGGTCGTTGGTTGCGGTTCGACCTTCGATCCGTCTTCCCAGCCGCGAGATGAGAGCCTGTGCGAGCGGAGATATCGCCTCCCCACGGCTCTTCCTACACATTCCCAAAGTTCCGCCACGGAGCACGGAGAGCGGTCGATGGAGAGTGCTCTATTCCGTTTGGTAGTCGATTCTTCGCTGCAGAGTGTAGACCGTAGTACTTAGGGCGTCCGTCTTGCCGCTTCTGGGGATTAGCGAACTTCACTAATATTCGGACGCTGTGTTTTTCTCCGGGGGATCCAGCGGACGGCACGCGTGGAAGCGTGAGAAAGGACGCTGTCGACGGGGAAGGCCCCTGTTTAATCTGCGTCCCCGTGTTTGCAGACGGATTGCACCGCGACGCGGGTCCAGCTCCGCGCGAGCGCCGATCGGCTGCCGGCCGATCCCCGTTCCTCTCGCAATTCTCGTTGTCCCTAATCTCGTTCGTCAACTCGATGGAGAACTCTGGCGAAAAGCACCGTGCGTTATGCCCAATGATCGCGATGCTCGCGGAGATTTCCAATTAGTTGCGTCGCGCGCCACGTCGTCGTCTTATAACGACGAGGAACACGTCGGGTAAAGTGTTCGTTAGAGACGAAGGAGAAGAAGGGGGGGGGGGACGGTGAAATCGTAAAAATTACTTGACAGCTGGGAAACGGTGGAAATATTTTACTTCTTTTACCCGAATGCTCTCCGTACTCGAGATAATTGCCATTTGCGCCAATAAAGCCGGAATCTCGGCAGTTCCACTTGCCTACCCCTCCCGTTCTCGTCACCGCTGTTTTCCCCCTTTTTCCCCCCTTTTCCCCCCGTTCTTCTCCCTGCCAGCCCCCCTTGTTGCACTCGCCTCCTCGTCGAGCGGCCTCCTCCGAGCCCCTTGCCCCCGAAGCTCACGGTCCCCCATCGCTTGATCGCTCGCTCTTGCTCTCCTTCCTTCCCTTCCTTCCCTTCCTTCCCGTCCTTCTTACTTACTTTCCCCACCCGGCCGGGCCGTGTTCGTCCGCCGTTGCTTTCTCGCCGCATCGGGAGATCTACGATCGTCGGTTAACGACCTCTCCTCTCTCCCATCTGTCTGTCAATCGTCGAGAGATATTAGCGAGGATTTCTTTAATTCCGCCTAAGCGGGGCGTTGGCGCGTGCGCGCGCGCGCGCGTGGGGGAGACGTTCTCGCCCGAGTGGATCGACCTTGTCGATGGTCCCGCGTTGCGATCCCTTCGCGTCGGGGCCCTACGAGCTGGATAAAGGGGGAGCGGGGACGAGGGGGGGACCAGCGCTGGATCCGTGCAGCGCGCTCCAGTTATGTGCCTACACGCTCGGCTTTTACACGGCTTTTCGTGCCGTTGTTCGCAGCCCGTGTCCCGTGTATAATCGCGGCCGCTGCCCGGTAAAGTGATACGGACGCGGCCCAGGCCGTGTGTGCGTTGTATTTTCATCGATCCGTAATAACAGCCGGTGGCCATCGTAAGTTCGTCGGGACGTTTTAATTAAACGACCGCCGGGGTCCCCGACCGGCGAATATTAATCGCGTAATTTTCAGAATCAACGGCGGATATTGGCTCCGACACGGGGACCATTTACGTACATCCTTCCTCTGTTTTTCTTCGCGGCTTATCGCTCCCGGAAGGCCGTTCCGATTTCTGTCCGCACGCCTGCCTTCCATGGTACCGGCTTGCCTACCTAAATTTTTAAGCCACGGAGTCGTCGTAGTCGATTCGGATCTACAAAGGACTATCGGCGGCGCGTAGGTCAGACGCGCCCTATCGATCCGCCCGAATCGGATGTCGTCATAGAACAACCGTGAGACTAGGACCGGGTGTTGATTAGATCTCGAAGCGTCAGCGCGATAAAGCCGGCTGGCTGGGCGGTGTGTGCGCTCGCAAACGGACAGACAGAGGCGCGGAGCGTCTCAAACAGAAATTAGAATCCGTCTGCTAGTTAGACGTCGTTGCGTTTCGGGATAATTAGTAATTACGACAACCGACGAAGATTTTGCTGCTCCATCAGTGGCGGGGGCGGCGCATAGTGGTCGGAGAGGGGGGGGGGGGGGTCGGGGATCAAGCGTCGGTAAGAACCGAGGAGAGGAGGAGGAGAGCGAAAGAAAGACGAGAAGGGCGTGAAAGGGGGAACAAGAAACTAAGTACATACATACCCGACTCCGTTGAATCAAGCTTCCTGTGACTCTTGCCTAATTCATCGCATTACGAACAGAGTAGGTAGCGTGAATAATACAATCGCAAATTCTGAATCGAATCGGTGGTAGGTAGTGGTGCAAAGAGTAGCTTTGAATATGTAGGCGAAAAAGGAAACACACTTCGGGCGGTTGGACTCGAACCCGAGATTCTCTGCGGGTCCTCTGCGTGGTAGCCAGGCGCGTTACCAATTCCCCCAACGCTGACACTCCGATGCTAGTATTTTTTTAACTGTACAAATCGATGGCTTAGTGCACAAATATTGTATGTCGACTTTTAAAAATATTATTTTTGACAAATTTATAACATGGATATAAAGGAACAGTCGAGAACTAGAACTATTTGTTGCATATAAAAGTGTAAATTTCACAAAAAGTCGCCATTTGTGCACTAATTGCAAGCCCTCGAAATGTACTGTCTGTTGGATGCAAAAACGGCCACAGGACACTTTTAGGCCCTTTTCGCATAAAACGCACAATTAGATTCGTCGTTCTTTTCTACATGTGCTCCCTAAGTTTCAATGCCGTATCTTCAAAATTGACAGAGCTATGGTAAATTTTGTGAATCGATGTTGACCAACGCACCCTAACTCGTATCTAAGACAAACATACATGCATCAACCTGAACATGACACGATCTATGACTATTTTCATGATTATATTTTTTCAATATTCTATACTTTTCAAATATTATGCAAATAATAAAAAATAATGTTAAAAGACAACATTTTTTTTCTATGTCTCTCCATTTTATGCAAGAAGGGCCTGAGAGGGCTATAATTCCAATTAATTTCAAATTACTTTCACTTCATGTGATGAAAAAAAAGAAGAAAAAGCTGGTGATGCAAGCTAAATAAATTAATTAAATATATTAAATATCTTTAAAGGGGGTCACTCAAGTGAAAATGAACTACCAGTTATTTTACAGATAAAAAATTGAAAATATGTATTTCCATATTATTTTTTACGCTGAAATGAATTATGTAAGAATTAATACAGTGACATTTTTTTCAAAAATTTAAAAAAAAATTCGAAAAAATTATTCGATTTTAAAATCCATACCCTTCTCTCTGTAGTATTGTATGCAAAGACTGCAGAAAAAATTTCAGCTCGAAAACTTCATTTTTGTCCGAGTTATAAAGTTTTTATGTTTTGGCGTAGTAAGTAAAACGCTCCTGCTCCGTACGTTGGACCTTCTTCTTCTTGCAATGCCTGTTCTCTTCGTGATTGTGCAGTTCGTATCATTTTTCTTGCACGTTTGTATCTTTCTGAGGCTTTCTGTTGATACCTGCGTACTCGTTCTTTGTGACGGTTTTGAACAATTTTCAATGATTGTTCGCTCAATTGCATTTAGTTGTCCTTGAATGCATGTAATATTCTTTTCGTCCATCCTTCATTATATTCAGTAACAGCTTCTGCGACTGCAGCTTCAACAAGATATTTGGAAGGAAAAATATCCTTTGGGCACTTACGCCATATCATGCTATGCAAACTTTCATTAGAATTTTGCGTAAGGCATTGTGCACAACGACGGAGCAGTTTTTCATCGCTTAGTAATTTTTCTCTGATAGGTGTTCCTATTTTCTTAGCATGAGAACCAGGTTTTCTTCCTTTCGCAATTGCTGATTGGTAGAAACACCATGATTCTTCACCCGATGGACATTTATAATGTTGTGGTTTCGTATCCGTCGAAACTGCGTGGTATATCGTCGCGTATGGTTCTCTAATGCCTTACGTAAAATTCTAATGAAAGTTTGCATAGCATGATATGGTGTAAGTGCCCAAAGGATATTTTTCCTTCCAAATATCTTGTTGAAGCTGCAGTCGCAGAAGCTATTACTGAATATAATGAAAGATGGACGAAAACAATATTAGAAAATTGTTCAAAACCGTCACAAAGAACGAGTACGCAGGTATCAACAGAAAGCCTCAGAAAGATACAAACGTGCAAGAAAAATGATACGAACTGCACAATCACGAAGAGAACAGGCATTGCAAGAAGAAGAAGGTCCAACGTACGGAGCAGGAGCGTTTTAGTTACTACGCCAAAACATAAAAACTTTATAACTCGGACAAAAATGATGTTTTCGAGCTGAAATTTTTTCTGCAGTCTTTGTATACAATACTACAGAGATAAGGGTATGGATTTTAAAATCGAATAATTTTTTCGATTTTTTTTTTTTAAATTTTTGAAAAAAATGTCACTGTATTAATTCTTACATAATTCATTTCAGCGTAAAAAATAATATGGAAATACATATTTTCAATTTTTTATCTGTAAAATAACTGGTAGTTCATTTTCACTTGAGTGACCCCCCTTAAGTATTGAGATATTTAAATATTATTAAGTTAGAATTATATTCTGAAATACCTATTTTTAATGTGTTTTCTTTACCCTTATTAAATTTACCTTCGCAGGTTATTTGAATATACGTTTATGCAAAGGGGTCGCAACTCGAAAAAGGCTGGGAAACACTAAAAATGCAACTACAAAGGATATACCTATATCAAATTTTTAAGCATTATAGACTCTTTAACAAGAACTCCACTATGTAAAAAAAAATATCTAACTCCGTAATGTTTACAGATACTTTTCTCGAAACCGGCTTTTGGCACTGAGTCCCTTCTCGCACCCAACGGTCCAAATACTTTAGACTCGCCACAAACCATTAGCGCCTTTCATTGCCCATGCATCACTCCGCGTTTGTCGCCCGTTCGCGGTCAGAGGACTCGCATACCTCGGATCGGGCCCGATTCCCCGTTTCCCATCTCGAATTACCCGCCCGTTTCCCGAAAGTGGCGTTCGCAGCTGGCAAAACCGAGACCGCCCGGCCGTCACCGCCGTCAGCATCGGAAAACAGAGGAGGAAAAGGGAAAAGTCGTGGGGCGTTTAAGCCGGACGAGTGTATCGTGTGACTTGGGAGCCAGGTTTGCCCAGCCGGTTCTTTCTCGCGTCTCCCGTTTCACCGACACGGCCGGCCAATAAGAGAGCTCCCCCTCGCCGTATCTGCCCATGGTTTTCCAAGTTTTTCCGAGGCCCGCACAGATTGGTCGTCGCCGTGGAGCGCGAAGAAACATTTATTATACGGACGCTGCGGCGTCGGCCCCCTGTTCCCCGTGCTCCCCGTTTCTCCGCACCCTCCGCCGGTGTAGCGGGGTGTTTGTACATATGTACATATGTAGTTTGCAGCGGGCTGCAATTGGATATTTTTGGAGCGGGCTCCAGCGGCGCCGGGCGACAATTTGTGGGCCTCGACGGTTCTGCGCGGCAACGGGAGGGGGCTGCTTACTCTTTTAACCCCCTTTTTTTTCCACCGGCCACCTCGGACCCGAGTTGCCAACGGGCGAAAACGGCAAAAGTTTTCGCTCTCGATCCCAGTGTCGCGGGACCCCGGGGGTAACGCTGCGCGCTGGCTAAGCAGAAATTCTGGCGAGATCCTAGTTACGGTGTACGACTGCGACGTAGGCTGCATTACTAAAGTGCTCGACGGCAGATGGGAATTAGCTCGATCTTTTAATTCGTTCACGAAGCGGAAGGGCGGAGAATCCGCTCGAAACTCGTTCGCGCAGACTTTGACCCAAATACGTTTGTACCATGCTAAGCTGTAAAGCGCGTTTCACGCTGGATGACGAGCGGAAAGCGTTTTCCCCACGCCGCGGGAACGCGAAAGGGATTTTTGTTAGGTAAGATGCTTCGAGGCGAGATGTTACAGAAGCTGGTAGGGTAGACCGGGGGCGGTAGTAACAGGGGGGCGAATGTAACACGCTAAATATCTCAAAACATATAATAGATATTAACACCAATTTTGGATATATGATGAAGAATGACATTTGGAATATACACATCCACGCCCTAAGAGTACAGATACGCAATAGACATGGATAGTGAAGAAAATAACTTTTCGATACCCTAAAGTAACTTTTCCTTACTGACTTAAAATTGTAATATAAACACTCCCTTTGCAAATATGTGCTTGTTCGATTTTTTAATCTGTAATTCGACCTTTTTTAAACTAATATTGATCGTTACTTGGCACTTTTAAGCGTCTCGTTAGTCAAAATTTATAATTTCAGTTCAAAATCATGGTCGGGGGCGATTGTAACATCGGCAGTCGGGGTCGGTTTTACCGCAACAGAACCGAATAGGGACAAAGAAGGCGAATAATATTGTCTTATTTGCATGAAATCATATAACATAGCACAAGCAAACCAAATGAAAAATGGGTGCAATATACTGAATGTAAGGATTGAGCAGATGAAGAATGCACCAGCCAAAACGCCTTTTATTTCTGCCACAATTGCGATACCACATAATTTATTATACATAGATTTTACTTTTTTCATTTATTATTACAATTTAAATAAATAAATATTTTAATTTTGTAAAGTTATATTTGTGCTACTATCGACTCCATGCAGTGTTACAACCGACCCGGGGTCAGGGACGGTTGTAACACTTTCTCCGCTTCTCATTTTTTATTAATAACCGGAATATTACTTGACATACAGTGAAACTGTTGCGGCTCAAATAATGACAGATAAATAAGTAACATTTTCGTAAAAAAACTTTTGTTGTAACTGTAATAGTTTTTGCGTAATCGTATTCCAAAGTCAAAGTGTTACTACCGCCCCCGGTCTACCCTACATCCGTGTGTTGACGAGGAGTAGCCTGAGGCGATCTTACTCGCGCGCCCTTCTTCAACCAGCCCGCGATGAGCAACCCGAGAGACCTTCCTCGCGATTACTTCTTTCCTATTGCTCCTCGCTTCTCGCCTAATCCGTCGCCTTAGAATTCCCTCCGAGTCCGGCTACTTTGACGATTCTGCGTCGATCCCCGATCGGTTAAATCGATTCGAATAGTGAGTCGCGTAGGGCTGCCGGAACGGACTCGATCCGACAGGTTAATTACTTCCCCCAGCTTTCTTCTTGGGGCATCGTTAGCCACCATCGATTTCGCGAGCAACCGCGCTCAGCGTTTATCGAGAACGCTGGCGCGGGACTCGTTAGCGAGCCGAGAGTCGTTTAGTAGCGATAATAGCGCGCGTAGAGCGGCGTAGATTCGTTCGTTGGCAGGACAAAAGGGTTGGTCGGGGAAGTGGAGGGCCTGTGCCCCCCCCCCCCCCTGGGTGGAAAGGGATTCTGGACATTCTCCGTTGGAATCGGCTTAACGATCGCTCGTTCGGCTGCTGCACGCGCGGCTGAGTCGCGCGCTCGAGAAAGCGGACGGGGAACACGAGCGATCGACTGGTAGACGGGAGGGTGAAAGTATCGAGTGTCTTTCCCGCGGCCGGCTCCGAGTGTCGTCGCGCAGAGCGAACCAATAAATTTCGCGGACCAGGTGTATTGTATTTGCGAAACATCCGACCCGGATTTCTTTCGCTCGGTGGCTGAGAAGAGCGCCGTCGACGGTTGGACGGTGAGCGCCGCGCCGCGCCGCGCCGGCGAGGAAATAGGTCGTCCCGATTACCGTCACTCGGAGAGCCGAGTCCGTGCGCGCCTCAGCTCGCTTCGCGGATGCATTTATCGTCTTTATTACGAGCGCCGGGGAACACGAATGTGCCCGCTTATTCAGTAACTATATTCGAACGCGGAATCATTAAATAAAGTGGGCTTAACGAATGCACAAGCACATAATCGCCTACCCTCCCATTTACACGGATCCCCCTGGTTTGCTCCCCCTCCGCGACAGCCGCGAATCGCGTCAAATTAATTTCGCCGAGCGTGTCGGTGCCTTCCATTATCGCGCGCATTCCCGTGCAACGGGAGAAAGAGAACCCGCGAGCGAATAAGAGAAACCACCCGCCAGAAAGCTGTATCCCACCCGCCCGTGCCATTTTTCAGTCCTCGATTATCTCGTGCATCGACGACTCCCACGCTCGCCGGATTCCCCGCGATCCACCCCCTCGCCCTCTGCTTCGCCCAACTGCATCGGAGCTGATAGAAAAACTTTGGATATTCGGGCGCCGACGGACCAACGCGGCTGTTCCGCGAAACTCCTCCCGAAGCCGAGAGAATAGCCGCTCGAAGGGAACGCGGCATGGATATTCTTCTTCGATATTCCGAATTAATAGTTTCGTTTTTAATTTAAAACTAGGCAATACCAAATCGTCCTTAGGCTTTAATTACACACTCGCGCGTAGGAGACGATGGGGAAGCTGTAGGTATCAGTGGTACTGTCGGTTGACTTGTAGGGGACGTTTAGCTGGATTTAGGGTCCAGAAGCTTTGGTCCCGCCTGTAGATTCTTTGGCCAGTAGCGGCGAGGAGGCACGCGGTGTCCCGCGGTCGTGGAATCGCGTGGGTAAATTCCGGGACAATGATTCGGGGGCAGGGGACACGGAGCAAGTTCCCTTCTCGAAACTCCAGGCTCGCTCGGCTGCCTACGCAGCGCAAACGTCACGGAATGCGCGCGGCCCGGCCTGGCGGAGGTGAAGGCGTGTCGAGGGCACGCTACTGGAACGTTAACACGATTACAACGTAATTCGGAAACTATGCGTCGGCAAAGCTTTCGAGGCGAGGATCCATAGTACTTTCCGAGTTTGGGAGCAGCGACGCGTACTCGAAGCGTCGACACATACCAGCTGCTAATCCGATTACTCGACCTCTTCATCCTCCTCCGCGCGTCTTCCTTCGGAGCCTCTGTTTCCCCCCTCCGTTAAACCGGAATCGCCTATAAGAGCTCTCCTGCGCTTCCTTCAACCCAGAAAGCGCATCCCGCGCCAAACTTGCGAGCTTCAGCTTCCCCGCTATCTCCTTCCTCGAGTTTTGATAAAACGAGTCTCGGTTCTTTGCGTCGCGCGAAGGGACTCGGCGCTTCGATACCTACGCCGGGAATCGTCCGCGAGGAAACGCTGAGCAGGAAGCGCTCGGAAATTGTATAATACACGCGGCCTCGTGCGCGCGGCGCGAAGGGAAGGCGAAAGGAACGCGTTTCCCTCGACCGAGCCACAGCCCAGCAGAGAGTAGCGGAGCGACCGCGACCGTCTGGTTGCGCGCGCGCCCGTGTGTTTCGCAGGGGGCCCGCGCACGCTGAATATTCGAAAGCACGACGCGCCACCGATGCCACCATCCACGCCCGCTGAATATTCATTTCACCCGACAGCCTGGGAAGGCATCCATTCGGTATTCTTACGCGCGAATTCGGAATTCTACGCGCAGTGTATGGAGCCGCCAGACCTCCTCTCTCCTCTAGACGCTATATATCCTGGCCACCTCGCATCGTCCTTGGGAGATGATCTTCGAGGAAACTTGCATCGTCGATTCTGGAAATCGATAAGCTTGCTGGCGAAAAACAGAGACGCAGGTGGTGGGACTCGAGCCTCGAACCCAAGATCTGCGGGTCCGCTGAGTACTAGCCAGGCGCCTTAGCCATTTCTACAACGCCGACACTCCGATGTAACTCTCTTTTGAACTGTGCAAATATCTAAACTGGTTCCATTTCATAAAAAAATAATCCCTGAAAGAGTTTAGAATTCATCAATGATTTGGATTTAAGGGGGGTCACTCAAGTGAAAATGAACTACCAGTTATTTTAAAGATAAACATTTGAAAATATGTATTTCCATATTATGTTTTACGCTGAAATGAATTATGTAAGAATTAATACAGTGACATTTTTTTTTCAAAAATTAAAAAAAAATGTCGAAAAAATTATTCGATTTTAAAATCCATACCCTTATCTCTGTAGTATTGTATACAAAGACTGCAGAAAAAATTTCAGCTCGAAAACTTCATTTTTGTTGGAGTTATAAAGTTTTTATGTTTTGGCGTAGTAAACTGAAACGCCTGTTCGCAATGCCTGTTCTTGTGATTGTGCAGTTCGTATCATTTTTCTTGCACGTTTGTATCTTTCTGAGGCTTTCTGTTTATACCTGCGTACTCGTTCTGGCAAAAGATTATGGAGAGCTTTGACCGATTTGGTAAAACAGGAGCGTGCGAAAGGCATTACTTTAGGGGGTAAAGGGCAGGGTACCCTGAAAGAAGTTACAATTAGAAAATTGGCAGATTATTATAAAAAAGCTATATTACGAAATAAAAACAATATTACAGCTATGAAAGCTGCCATATACGTGACGATATACCACGCAGTTTCGACGGATACGAAACCACAACATTATAAATGTCCATCGGGTGAAGAATCATGGTGTTTCTACCAATCAGCAATTGCGAAAGGAAGAAAACCTGGTTCTCATGCTAAGAAAATAGGAACACCTATCAGAGAAAAATTTCTGGATAAAATATTACCAATTTATAATAGACTAAGCGATGAAAAACTGCTCCGTCGTTGTGCACAATGCCTTACGCAAAATTCTAATGAAAGTTTGCATAGCATGATATGGCGTAAGTGCCCAAAGGATATTTTTCCTTCCAAATATCTTGTTGAAGCTGCAGTCGCAGAAGCTGTTACTGAATATAATGAAGGATGGACGAAAACAATATTACATGCATTCAAGGGCAACCAAATGCAAATGAGCGAACAATCATTGAAAATTGTTCAAAACCGCCACAAAGAACGAGTACGCAGGTATAAACAGAAAGCCTCAGAAAGATACAAACGTGCAAGAAAAATTATACGAACTGTACAATCACGAAGAGAACAGGCATTGCAAGAAGAAGCAGGTCCAACGTACGGAGCAGGAGCGTTTTAGTTACTACGCCAAAACATAAAAACTTTATAACTCGGACAAAAATGATGTTTTCGAGCTGAAATTTTTTCTGCAGTCTTTGTATACAATACTACAGAGATAAGGGTATGGATTTTAAAATCGAATAATTTTTTCGAATTTTTTTTTTAAATTTTTAAAAAAAAAATGTCACTGTATTAATTCTTACATAATTCATTTCAGCGTAAAAAATAATATGGAAATACATATTTTCAAATTTTTATCTGTAAAATAACTGGTAGTTCATTTTCACTTGAGTGACCCCCCTTAAGGAATTTCTAAAAAATGGTAAGACCTATCGAAATTTTATTCAAATAATATTAAAAGAGCATCCAATTTTCTACGGTTACTGTATGTATAATTTTTTCGTGTTTCCAACCACTTTTTAGATAATAGCGTTTGAATATAGAGAGGTCGGCGCCACACACGTATAGGCAATACACATCACACCATAGAGGTGGCACGCGCGTACTGCGGGCCTCTATGTATATTCAAACGCTATAATCTAAAAAATCGTTGGAGCCACGAAAAAATTGTATATACATTAGTTGTACAAAATTGAATGCTCTTTTAATATTATTTGAACCAAATTTCGATAGGGCTTATAATTTTTGAGAAATTCTTTAAATCTGCTCGGCACCCTTGCCTGCTCTCCGATTGCAATAAACTTTTGCAGAGATTATTTTTTATGAAATGGAATCATTCCAGAGGGTTAGCGCAAAAAAATCCAGTTTTCTTTCTTTTCACAAAGCTGTTGAATTAGGTACTTGAGTCATGGTTACATCAATCTCCTTTTTCCTTTTTCTTTGGTGGATGCCTCCCTTTGGGTGCGCCACTGTAGCGGACACTACGCTCAAAGCGCTCAAATATTCTGATCTCTTTTGAAATTAGGTGTAAAGAAGCGATGCATCGTTTCTGTCGGGGGTGCAGAGTTATCGGTTCTGGGTTTCGTCATGGAGAAATTCGTGTGGATGCGGCCTCGAGGTTGTCGTGGGCGAAGGGCGAGAGAGGCATGGGAAGGGAGGCGGCGAGGGCAGAAAAGCGGACTGTCCTCTGTTGCGTTGAATGTGCCGCATTCATGGTGAAGAGGCTCGTGGCCGTGGCGGGGACCGGCCGAGAAAAAGCGGAAAGATAGCATCGCCGTTTGAAACGGGTGTTTAAAAGGAAGCGAGAAACCGGCCGCCGCGCCGCGCGGTCGTTTCCCTACCCACACATCGCGCACGAGATCGCGTTCGATATCTTTGAGGGCCGGCGTAAAATTAATTCGAATTTTCCGTCCTCCCTCGTTTCTCTCTGCCCGCTGTCCGTCCGCAATTTTCGGCAATAATAACGGCGGACGATGCTCGGCCGACCGTATGAAATATTCGTCGCGGTCGACGATCGATCGTTGTTGCGGTCAACGCATCCGTATAATTAAAATAAGTCAAAAGGCCCGTACAGCGCGATCAAACATACAGGCAAACATTTGCCACCGAGGCTTTATTTGAATATTCTTTAGCCGCCGCCGTGTGTCTGCGGCGCCGCGACGCAACGTGTGCGGGCATCTCTACGCGCTACGGAACGCCGCTGTTCGGGCTAATAATTCACGTTATCGATTGTACAGGGTATAGAGTACAGAGTGAACCGTGGCGCTTCGCTATGCTCGATTATTTCCCATGTAAGTACTGCGTATGTAGTTGTAAATTTAAAAATGGGAATTTCTTGTATGACAGGAAAGATTATGGTAGGAAACCTTTCGTCTCCTTGTCACGCAGAGACGGTAGAAGATCGATGAATTACGATTTAGCAGGTACAGTGTTTATTCGCTAAAAGCTCGATTTGTCCTACGCGTTAAGAGCTCGGCGCTATCCGCACCAGTTCTGACTCACTCCTGTCCCGCGAAGGCAGAGCGACTGAGGGTGCGTTCCGATTTTCGCAGTGAGTGCATGAAATTGGTGGCATCGTATTGGTGGCATCGTACGATTCCATAGAATTTCTCTCACTTTCCACCAATACGATGCTACTTCCGGTGCAGCGAGCGTGCAGCAAACGCAGAATTTCAGAGGTGAAGCAGTCACTGCGCGCGCGCATGCGTATTTGTTTTTCCAATCTTTGATTATTTGAATTTCTCTATCGGAAATAGCTGATACAATTTAACGAAAAGTAATAAAAACAATTAATTCTCTCATGATTACAATGCCACTTTTTTACGTTGTTATTCCGAAGAAACTTCATGTGATGTTTTTTTTTTAATACAAATGTATAATTACATACTTATTATCGAATATCCCGGAATAACCTCCACAATGTTCTCCATAATCTGTCATTGTTAGGAAAACATAATCTGTCCGAGTGTTTTGTTTACAATTAATGATAATATGTATATTAATTCTGATTCTAAATGGCAAGTTAATATCATCTTCATTTTCGCTTTCATCAGACGAATCACAGCTGCTAATTTCATTATCACTATTATTTAATAGTATCGAGGTTATTGTAAACAACGTCTCTTTTTCCATAGTAGCATTTTTAAATTTCAAGACCGCATGAACCGCTGCGATTTCTGCACTCACTGCGACAATCGGAACGCACCCTGAAAGAAGCGAGAAACAATCGCTCGAAATCGTCCCGAGCCGCGAGCTCTTAGCGAGTAAATACTGTAGTGGTGTTTCTTCCAGAATGTGGCCGCTGTCGCTCCATAGATTACCCTCGATGGAAACATTCGTCGCGATTTCGGTGGCTGCGGCCGTGTATCGACGTTCCGAATGAAATACCTACGCGAGAGCGATCAGAGCTCTGCGGTTCGCGCGCGATTCGTCGCGACGAATCGACGACGTATAAAGCGCCGGGTGATTTCGATGAGGGGGCGAGAGGGAGAGAGACGGGAGACAAAGCACGGCTACGGGGATGGGGAAACGGGAAAAGGGGGCTCGTATCGAATTAAACGAATAGGCAGTGGACGCGTTACTGGGCTAACGAGCATTCGGTTACTCGAAAGGCAATTCGTGTGCAGTCGATTAAACGATGCGTCACATCGTCAGTCGACAATGTAACTGCGGAGAGGATCCATCCGGATGGCCAGGCCAATCCCAGCGCGTTCTCCGTTACTCGTTCTCCGTTCCCTCTGATTTCGATCGAAATCACTGGCGAACGCGCCTCGTTGCCTGTTGCCGTCTCTGCGCTCGATCCTGCCCGCCCCGGCGCGCTGTGCAACGGGTCCTTGGGTTTAGGAGTTTAGGAGATCCTTCTCGAGGAAAGGCGAGCGCAAAATTTTATTTAAAGGAAAATTTCGTATAACGAATAAAAGTTAAAAAAATTGTGGAATGAAAAAATTCACTTTATTCGTCAAATAATCTAATTTAAAGTAACTTTTATTTGATCCGTTAGTTAAATAATTTTTTATTTAGTTGATGCCCAACTCTGCCCTAGTAGCATTTATTTGTTGGGAGTTTGTTGGGCCAATGACGTGTTATCCGTTGGCCAACTGTTGAAGTGTCGCGCTATTTTTAAATGGGCCAACGATTGTAACCAACGTAGGCCCAACGTCACTTAACACGAAGGCCCAACCGAAGGTTTCTTTCCATAGGCCCAACTGGGCCCAACTGAAGGCTTCTTTCCAAAAGACGTCTTAAAACGTCAAGAAGGCGTCTTAAAGAACTTCAAAAGACGTCGTAAATACGTCTTCTTCAGGTCTGGTTTAGGAAAAAAAAAAAAATTCGCGGTGAGGAGAATCGAACCCAAACTTTCCGCTTACAAAGCAACCGCTGTTCGCAGCTGACCAACACACTTCCTTGTAAGCACTTATAATTTCTAGTTACATAACTAGTATTAATTGTTTATGAAAACTGTGCAGTGACGCGAAATATTCTACAAAATATCATCATCCAACCTTTAGACTGATTCCTTAAAATTTCACATTTGTCTTAAGACAGACGTCCTCATTACGTATTTATAAATAAGAGAAGAAAAATCACCACAGGTTTTTTGATGTAGCAAATTTTCTGACGTTTGTAAGACGACATTTAATCATCGTTGTAAATTTTTTGTTAATTAACCAACCATAGTAATTGTAGGCCCAACATTGGATATTCGTAGGCAAACTGTCGTAACTTTTTGTTAATTAACCAACCATAATAATTGTAGGCCCAACATTAAATATTCGTTGGCAAACTGTCGTAACTTTTTGTTAATTAACCAACCATAACAATTGTAGGCCCAACATTGAATATTCGTTGGCAAACTGTCGTAACTTTTTGTTAATTAACCAACCATAACAATTGTAGGCCCAACATTGAATAGTCGTTGGCAAACTGTCGTAACTTTTTTGCCGTAGGCCCTGTGTTGGGAATTTGTAGGCACAAACACTAACTATATCCCAACTAATTCCCAACTGTTGGCAACCGTTGGCCAACCAAAAATGCTACTAGGGTGCTCTCACTCTACGCGATCAGGTAATAAAAGTAAACCCAAGAGAAATTTTAGAAACTCCACCCCACGTTGCTCTTCTAGCTCCCATCTGTGGGGTGGGTCAGGTGGCGAAGAAAGATAAACGGGGAATGATTGTTCCCAGCAGCCGCGAAATCGTTTATGAGCTGGCGCGTAACTCTCGCATTCTCTCTCCACGCCTGCTGCCTCTCTTTGTCCCTCGGAGTCTTTTCCTTCGCCTCGTCCCTTTGTTTGACGCGGAAGACACCGTGCACGCGGCGCGTGCTCGTAAAGCGTGGCCGCCGCGCCTCCGATTGTTTTCACAAGTCGCTCAAACGGCTGACAGCGTCGACTCACTCGGCCGCCGCGGCCGGTTACGAGCGCGAAACGAGCGTTGCGAGCGTGGGCGTCGCGGCGGCCACCCTTCTCCGTCGATCCGCTAATTTCGCGGATATAGGCTGTTGTTGGGGCGAGACGCGGGCGACGCCGATGGAATCGACGAGCGTCGTTAGCACGGAAACGAGAGTTAGACCGTCGCCGGTTCTAAGCATGAGTCGACGCTCCGGAGGCTTGTCGATTATCGGGGATAAGCGGGCGCGGGGTGAGCGATCGCTTAATTGCACAGTCGTGTCGGGTGCTCGTGTCGGCGCGCTAATCGATTGGACTTCTTAGCCAAACTTTCTCTTTCGACCGATTCCTTGGGCGCAATAATAACTCCGACGCCGGGGGACGGGCGAATAAATTAGTGGGGTTGGGTGGGCTGGCGTCTCGGACCTATCGAGTCGTTACGAAACGACGTTTCATCGTCCGGCCATTTCGCTACGTTTATAACGACTCCAAGTCTCTCGTGCTTCCTCTCGTCTCGACGAGGGGGCGACGACACGGGGGTGCTTGTTTACTCGCGTCGGAAGCGACTTGGCGATAACGGGAGGAGCATCGCGTTGTTGTTGTCGGTGGATAGAACGTGGCGGGGTACTTACTTGGGTTACGTTTCTCTGCTGGGTAAATCAACTGTACTTACTTCTTAACACTTTGACGGTTGTGTCTTTCGGGGCAAACTTACGTACAGTGTCGATCTTCCTTAAATTCTGCAATAACTATAGTTTTGTCGGTGAAAAATATAAAATTATAATTGATTTATTTAGCCTCGGTTGACACACTGGGTCAAATATGGGTAAAATATATTTGAAGCATCATTGAAAAATTGCACTACTGTTTAAACATGGTGATACCGTAAACTGGGGTGACTTTGCCCACTTTTGAACTTCGAATAACTTTTTTAGCACTCCTAGTGCATTAAATTTTTTTCGCAAAATACTATTATACGGTAGATGGCGCGTAGATTTAAATAGGCTTTTAAAAAAAATTCTTTACTTAAGCGTACGCTTTTAAAATTCCAAAAACATGGTGGGCAAAGTTACCCGCTCAGTTGGGGTGTCTTTGCCCACGTCAAATTTTACAGTGAAAGCATGCCTAAAACTCATTATTGAGTAATGATTGAGCAATCGTTCTTATTCTAATGGATACATAAGACTAGTTCTATCAAAACATATGTTCTTTAAAAAAAATTTATTTAAAAAAAAGCCGAAATGTCGTCGCAGAATGTATGTTTGTTTCTAATATTTGGATCATATCAAATATTTAGCATTGTGTAACAATTTTGTACGAGATTTTAAGGCTTATTTTCTCTTATAGGGGTGCTGTAGGAAAATAAGTGGCATTGAGTTACCTACTAGATAAAATAATATGTTTATTCGATTTCGTTCGTCGCTAGTCGATCGCTCGCTCTCGTGGAACTGCCGGGCCACGCTTGGCTCCTCCACGCCGGAATCACCCGCGGCTCTCTCAAGGGCCAGGAGAGGCCGCGCTTCGCGAGCGTTTGTTGTGGTCCGAGCTGTCCACGAACCCGCTACATTGTGTTTTGCTCGCAACATCTCTCAACAGTACAAAGTTCGGAGATCACAAAATTCACTTGGAAAAAACATTTTGTTTGTGTAATTTTTTACTCTGACTGAATAATCACCATATGATTCAAGTCGCTATTGTTTTCTTTGTTAGACCTTGGAGAAATTATTGCTATCGATTACAAAACACCATATGTTCTAATTACTTCACAATAAAATAAAATAAAGTTTTTCCGAAAGGTGGGCAATGTCACCCCGGCGGGCAAAGTCACCCCAGTTTACGGTACTTTAAATGTTAATTTTCAACGATGATTCTTGTAGAATGTTCAGATTTTATCTCAGAAGTTTGACGACTGAATTTAACAGAGAGTTTTTAAATAGCAGCCGTTTGAAAATTGCCTTGGCTCGAATCGTGACAACGTACGTTCGACAAAGTAGTTGTGACAACCGAGGGTTAACCTCGTGGAAAGTAGTAAATCAGAATCGAGAAGAAAGCTTGACGAAACAGAAGTAGGTATAGGTACCTACTATCATACTTACCTCACTGTATTTCTTCCACCCACGTTACGTGGGCCGCGATTGGATCGCGGTGGAACGTGGAGCCGAGCCTGCTCGGTTTCGGAATGCAGGTCCACGATAACCAGGACAGAGAGCGGAGCCACACGGAGAAGAGGACACTTAACTCTGATTGCGACCGCGTATTATAGGCGTAGTCTCCAGGGACGAGTTCAAAATGTACCGCATCCCACTGTCCTCCCATTCGCGGGCACAAAGCACCTCAGCGTCGTACCGTGTCCCTCGACTTGGTCCACATTTCCATACACACGCTCGACCGGCTCGACGCTCCTGTTCCCATGTTCGTTCGTCCCCGCTCCACGCCGTCCTGCCTTCCATCATGCCCAAATTCCACCTCCTCCGCTTTCCACCGCCACCGAGCTTCCATTCGCAACGCGAGCATCACGAAATTCGCTGGACGGTTCAGTTGCGAACGCGATTCGTATCTTGGGTTTTAGAAAGAATAATCGTAAACTGTTAGGGGTTGATGAATTGGAAGCTTCTGAATATAGGTGTAACCAAAGCCGCTAGGAAATTGTCCGAGGTGTTCCAGGATTTCTGAAGCGGAGTCGAGAATGTTACACAGGCGAGGCGACGCGCGTAGGAAATTATTTTCCAGCGGGTGAATCAGGGTGATGCTGGTTTATCCGCTGCGGAAGCTTGCGCGCGTAGGGAAGGGCGAGGGCGCAGAGAGGAGCGGTGTGCGGGCGAGCATCTGTTGGTGCGGTAAATTGCACGGCAGTTTTCGCGAAATGAAATTCATTCCACGCAAATTAGCGGGTATTCATTCGTTCGTTACCAGCCGCGCGGGTGCACGCGTGGACGAGTGATATATTAGCCCTCGTGTCTCTCCTCCGCGGGATCTCACCCCCAAACATCGCGCGCCCAACCCCTCCGACACGTTATGTTGCCCGTCGCTTCCTACCCCCCACGATTTCCCGGGCTTTCCCATCGGCCGATGCCCCGTGCCATCGTGGGAACGCTTCTCGAAGCATCACTACCACTGCTTCGTATCTGAGGCGCTAGAGGAGAGGCTGCAGGTAGATACGATTTATACCGACTTCAGTAAAGCATTTGATAAGGTGGATCATAGCATTCTTATTTCTAAGTTGTCCTCGTTGGGCTTTGGTATGCCATTGTTGGCGTGGATAACAAGTTATCTGTCTGATAGGCAGCAGATAGTCAAGGTTGCAAATCACCTATCTGAGTCAATTAGTGTCTCCTCTGGTGTTCCTCAGGTATCACATCTTGGTCCCCTTCTGTTCATCTTGTACATCAACGATCTTGTATATGTATTACGTAACTCGAAGTTCTTATTATATGCGGATGACCTTAAAATCTTTCGAACTATACGTGATGTGCAGGATGCGTTTGAATTGCAGGAGGACTTATTTAGATTTGAGCGATGGTGTGTTGATAATAGAATGGTTCTTAATATGAGTAAATGTTTTTGCATGAGATCTTCGCGTGCTAATGACTTGATCTGTGTTCGAATATACGCTGCGGAATGAAGTCATTTCAGAAGTTGAGGAGATTACTGACCTCGGCGTCACATTTAAGAAATGTCTTAATTTTAGTAGGCACTATGAAAATGTGACGGGAAAAGCTATGAGGACGCTTGGTTTCGTTTTCAGATTTGCCAAACATTTTAAGAATAGGGACACATCGAGGCTCTTATACTCCTCTCTTGTTAGGCCCCACCTTGAGTATGCGTCGGTGATCTGGAATCCTAGATACAAGGTGTTTATCAACCTTTTTGAGAGAGTTCAGCATAAGTTCTTGAGATCGGCTGCCTGGGTGTTGGGTAACCCGCCCATACAGCACACCTCGTTGCAGCAGTATTGCAGGGACGTTGCTGCAATATTACGTTGTTGCAGGTTGCATTGCAATATTGTAGGAACGTTCCTGCAATATTGTCGTGCATTATTGGAGTGGCAATGATCCTACAATATTGCAGCAATATTGCAATTTCGTTGCCGTGCAATGTTCCGTTCGCAACGATGGTACAATATTGCTGCAATATTGTACGATCGTTGCCGTGCAATGTTCCATTGGCAACGATCCTACAATATTTCTGCAATATTGCGCGCACATCGACGTGCAATGTTCCAGTGGCAACGGTCCTACAATATTTCTGCAATATTGCGCGCACATCGTCGTGCAATATTGTAGTGAAAACTTGTGGAAACATTACAACAATATTCTGAAGCAACTATGACTTTGTCAAAAATTTTCGAAATATGTACATGACGTCGAGTGGATTCTACGGCGTGTTTCATTTAACTGGATACGCACCGCTATATTGCCGAAGAGTTGCAGGATCATTGTCACAATTTTGCCGTTTCGTTGCAGAATCATTGCCGGAACGTTGCAGGACTACATATTCGTAATGTTGCCGCAACTTTGCAAAAATACACACCTGCGATATTGCGAAGGCGGACATAGGACTGAACCTGCAACGTCTCTGTAATGTTATGTTGCAACATTGCCATCTTGCACCGCATCATTGCAGAGACGTTGCTGCAATGTTATGGTGCTGTGTGGGCGATGGCGTTTTACGACCATGATTATGGCCCGATTCTCAGTGCGTTCAAACTTAGGTCGCTGTCTCATAGGAGACTTTTAGCGGATATGCTGTTTCTCTACAAAATATTCCATAGCCGAATAGATTGCGCTGACCTGCTATGCAGGTTGAACTTTTATGCCCCGAGCAGATACCTCCGCACTCGGCCTGTGTTTTATATAAGATTGCCGTCGTATGCTCATCACACGGTGGATCCTATCAATCGTGCTATGCGGGAATTCAATGACTATTTCCTAGACATTGATTTGTTCTCCTGTACACATTTTCGTATAATGCTGCATAGGGAGGTGTTGGATGTGAACGCAGCATGTGTGACAGTGTGATCGATTGACTCCGTATTACTTATGTTTTATGTTTTTTTTTCTTGTGTAAAAAAGGGTTAATCCCCGTTTACTTACTTTAAATAAATAAATAAATAAATCACTCCTCGATGCCGCTCGGCGACATGCACCACCGGAACTCGGTCTTGTGAGGGAAGACGCGAAAGGACCTACCCCCTTATTGTCCACCCGTTGCTCGCGACCTGAACGGAGATATTAAGGCGAGCGTCGAGATACAGGGACCTCGCCAACTCGAAGCGCGATAAACGCGCGAGAGAACATCGGGGTCGTCTTATTCCCCGCCGGAACGAGCGATGTACCTATGTCGCGCCTTTCGGATCGTAACATCTTTCGCGGTGCGAGCGGATGCGGAGATTCCTTTTCTGCGGCGCGGACAAAAGGTGTCCCGGTTAACAGTACGATTTCTTGGATAACGCGAAACGCCACCCATCTTGCTACTCCTGCCCTTTCTCTGGCTGTGAAAGGGGGCAAGTTTCTTTCCGTCTCGTTGCTAGTCGAACAGAGCGAGAGTTTATCCTCTGTCCTACAACCTACCAGCGGAAGCTGGATATCGTATCGAGGTTATAGGACAGTCTCGGCGAGATTCCACGCCTCGGGAGCAAAGGGAGATCGCCAAGGAAAACGACCCCCCGGAAGAAACTCCGTTGCAGGAGCGCGTAAACGCGTTGGCGGATAGGTCGCGAGTAGATTAGGTCACGGAAGGGGTGGAGAAAGAAAGGACGACGGGGTATGAGAAGACGGAGAAGAAAGGAGGCTAAGGGCGACGCGTCGCCAGCGAGAGAGGAGGCGAGAGCACGCGGAGGGAAAAGTGGAGCATATTCCTGCGATGGGATGCGTCCATTGTGCCCGCCAGTCGGGGAATCGGTTCTCCCCCTTTGCCCACCCCTCGCAGCTTCCCTTTGCCTTCTGTTGCGATTCGTTGCCTTTGCCAAGACCTCCGTGTCTTGCTCTTCCGTCTTCGTTGTCGGTCACCGCTCGCTCCTTCCGTTTCCCTCGTTCCAGCCGACGTCGGCGTCGCCCACCCTCTCGGTCACCCTCGTCGCCACCGACTCCCGATCTCGTTTCCCCTTTCCTGCTGCCTCTCACCTTTCTTCTTCGACACTAGCAATTTTCGATGACTGCTCCCCGTGCCCGTCGGATATGTACGGCCGCGCGCGCGCTCGCTCGCGAACGGCCGAAAGCCTCGCGGCGATGATGAGACGAGGCCGAGTGGATGGATCCCTCGGATGTATATGGGTTACTGCGAAAGCTTCTATGCTGATACCACCACCCCCGCTCGCGGAATATTACTTCCCCAGCCGGGGCTCGAATCGGTCGCTGAGGATCGCTGTTAGCCGTCACGACCTTCCTCCATCTCTCCTCGAGGAGAAGTCGTTTACCATTGTCGGGGTGACGTGGGCTAGATCCATCGGGGGCGTTCTCTCTTCGGGGGATGTCGGATCAGTGATCCGACGTCTTTCGTTCCGTAGTACAGCGGGAGACTGCACGGAGGGATGGAATTGCTAGGACCGCGTGGTCCAAACGTGGCCATCGCGAATGGGACGTTCATTTCCAGCAGGCCCCTGAGCCGCGGGCTTGTAACTTATTTAGAAGTCACTTGGTGCGTCGTTGGTTTTCATGTTTTATCCAACGTCCGTTCCAACGAGGCAATAAATTGCGATAAATTCGCCGGCACTCCGCCCATCCGGAGCGGGCTAACATGTCGACGATTTGCATTTAACGAAGCCGCGGAAAATAGCCGGGGGTCGATCGATCCGCGGGCACAAAAGTCGCTGAGAGTCTCGCGCAGATCGAGGGCGAACGGGATCGATTGGGGAGAATTTAACAGACGTCCGTCGGTTTGCCGTTGGGACGCTGCGGGGCCGAAAAGGAGGACCCGCCGGGGAGACAAGAGAGGAAAAAAGAGCGGGTAACGCGTGGAGGTAGAAAGGAGAGCTCGTTCCAACGTGCAACGCGGAGGCGCTGGAAACGAGATTAACGCGTCGACGAAACGCGATTAACTTTGCGTGCTCCTCTATCGGCAATCGTATTCGACTGATTACTCTCTGTTTCATTTTTTCGCCTTTCCCTTCCAACACTCTACCCTTTGCTGCTCCCTGGCCGAGGGCTGCTCTCTTCCCACTTAACGCTCTACTGATTAACGATTAGTTCGGTCGAAACTTCATCCGAATCCCACCCTTACATAGCCTCGAGCCATCCCAACATCGGCATTTCCCCGAAATAGCCATTTCACGGGCGCATCGAGACTCCTCCACTTTTTTCCACGTTTATACAAAATATATTTTCACGGAAATGCGCCCAGGGCACGGCTACACACACACCCAGCGTGTTTGCGCCGCAGCTCTTCGGTGCACCGAGAACGGGGAAAAATGCCCTTCCCCTTTTTTGTTCTGGATCGCGCCTGGTCGCGCGAGGAGGAGCTCGAGAGGCCGTGACCAGGAAATGCAATTAGGGAAGTTCTACTCGCGGTATTGAAGCCTAATTTTTTTCCTTCCATGGAGGCGGAGGGGGTCGAGGGTGGTTAGGCATTCTCTCGCTTTCTCCACCCGTCCGCCGCATTCAAGCCTTGTCCAGTGGCGGTGTACATTGTTCAGGCGATACGAATCCGCGTCTATTGACGTTGCCGTTCGTCCAATGCCTCTCTCTCTCTCTCTCTCTCTCTCTCTCTCTCTCTCTCTCTCTCTCTCTCTCTCTCTCTCCCTTTATTCCCTCCTCTTTTATATCGTTACCACCCTCACCTTGCCTCCCCCCCTGGTGTCTATCCCCCCCGTCTCCTCCGTTGTAACGCAGCGACGCGGCGAGCGCGACTTTATTAGAATTTTATTGGGTCGCTGCGACCGCTTTCATTAAGCTGGATGTAGCTAATTGAGTCGAGGCTTTACTTCCGCTACTCTTTTTCTCTCAGTCTACCAGCGTGGGCCACTCCATCCACGTCGACGCGGCTCGATACAAAACTCGTCGCGCACACCACGGACGAACCATCCTCCCTTCGTCTTCCTCTTCTTCCCTTCTCGTCTCCCTTTATCTCTCAGCTCCCCCGTTTCTTGGAATTCGATTCCTTTCCGTGTTCCACTGCGCTTTCTCCCTAGACCCACCGCTTCGGACGCCGCAGCGTTTAACCTTCGGGAACGATGAATGCGTCGGATGGCTCTGCCGCGGAGCTTACAGAGCACGGCCTTTATGTCGACGATAATCCTCGCGGCCGCTGTCGCCTCGCCTCGTTCCGTGTTGTCTGCTCGCATTCCACCGCCCCCCCCCCCCCGCATCCAGCCTGCCGCCGTTCCTCGCATTCAGCGCACCTTCTTCTCCTCGGCGGGCGGAAACTTTGCCTCGACGCGCGTTTTCTCTGGGAACCCGCGCACTCGACACATATAATATTCCTCTACCTGTCTAGATTCTATTTAGCCGGTCCACGCCTCTGCTCGCGCTTAATTATATCGCTGTACAGAAGAGCGCAGCCTCCCGCCGCCGGCAATCGATGTATTAACTCGAACGGTCCGACCAAAAAAATGCCCTGTCCCCTTTTAGCGCGCCGCGCCGCGTCGAACAAAGCCGACGCCTCTGTCGCCGGTTCCGCGTAATTAAGTCGCGCGCCGCGAGAAATTCAATTTGTTGTGCGCTTTATGTCGTTGCGCCCCGTTCATCCACGAGCGAAAACAGTGCCGGGGGACCGGCTCGCTGGACAGGGTTGCTCGCGATGCCTGTCGCGGTAGGTGACGCACCTTTATCTGTATTTGTTGGGGAAATTTCATCCTCGACTCTTGGGCTTGTTGGAGCATTCCCTTCGAAGAAGTCAGCGCACTTAGTTTCTCGGCCGCTGAGCCGTCGAATGCTCGATGGAGCGGCAACGCGGCCGATTGTTTTCGTCCACGAGTGCTGTTAAAAGTTCGCGCCGCGTTACAGCCGCTTGGGCGCCGCCGGAACGACCGAAGTTTGTCGATAATTCGCCGATTCGAGATCGCTGGAACGCGCGGCGTTCTCGAGAGCCCCGCTGGATCGATTAATCACGGCTGATTGGCGAGAGGGAGATCGATGAGAGGCGGATACGCGTGCACGCGCCAACACGCCCGGGTCTCGCGGGGCAGGGCGAAGGAACAGTCGTGGAAGAGTCAGACAGCAGTTTTGGGATCCCCATGGGTGCTCGGGGTGGCTCGGGGGCCGCGACGCGTTTGCTCGCGCGCCATCCGGCTATTATATCACGGATCCATGGCTATATATATACGCAGACACGCACGTTAAAGCGAGAAACAAGGGGCGGTGCGCGGGGCAGAGGACCGCAGACGATGATAGCGAATCTCGATCACAATATACCGGTCGCTTTGCAGTGGAATTAATAATCTCGCGGAGTCCTGGCGGACTTGGAACGAGCTTCTCCGCATTACGTATCGGCGTATTGCGCTCGTCGGATCGACGGAAGCCCGTGGAGCCCACGGGCGGGGCTGTGCCCTTGGGAACGTGTAATTAATTTACCTACTTATTAATTTCACGGCGATCGCTGGCACACGCTCCGTTGCCGATTCTGACGTCTAATATAGGGGAGACCGGGGCTGGTGGGCCAGTTTTTCAGTTTTTGATTTTTAATAAATTATGTGGACGAAATATCATTAAACCGGTTAGTAGGGGAGACCGGGGCTAGTTGACTAACGAGGTTAGGGGACTAATTCCCTTTAATTCTTGTATTATGGAATAAATTATGCTGTGATTCGAAATGTTGGAGCACATGAATGACCAGCTTGCCATTTAATGTGTCGCCGTGACAAAAACTTGCGTGTTCTGTCAGTGAGAATGAAAAATCTAAAAAGGTCGGCTGGAAGTAAATATTTTCGTTTCGACTATTTATGAATTTTTGCCCACTAAGTACTGCTTAATGTTATTTCATGAATATTTTGTGGAAACGTGATACCTTGACTATAATTTACGGTATTTTATTTTATCCGGTGCGTGGAGGTTTTGTACGTACGACCCTTAACGTGTTAACAATGTCGGACGGGGTTACTTGACTAAGCATAGGAATACTACTAATAATTGCATTTTTTATCCTCCAGATACAGTCGAGGCAAAGAGTTTAGCTGCTCAAGTCCACTTCCCCCACCACAAATCCTCCCAACCTCACCCCTACCAGTTTTACACCCTATCCTCCCTTCAAACTCTCAGGCCTTCCAAATAGACCATAACAAACCAGTACAAAATAATTACAGTATCTTAGGCCATGATAATTTATAAAATAAAAAATTAACACTGTGGAGGAGTGAAAAAAAAATAAAAAATTTATTGGTCGTAGTATACATATGTGCGCGTTTCGTATACTATATTGATGGAATTGGCAGCGTATATATACGTTTTTCACATTATATTTATGTACTGTGACAGCGTATATATACACCTTTCGCATGCAAAGGGTTAAAACTGAAAAGTAAATGTCAAGTCAACTGACCCCATCATATTTGTCAACTAACCCCGTGGCCGGGGTCTGTTGACTTATTCGTCTCACTACTCAAAATACAATAAAAACTACAACCTAGACTCAATTAAAACGATTTTCAAAATTATGCCTGTATACCTAATGAAATTTGGAAACTTTTGGTATGCAGTAAGTCAACAAAATACGAATGATCTATTTATAAAAATTAGAAATGTAAAAAATTAGTCAACTAGCCCCGGTCTCCCCTATATTTGATAGGGCATACATTTGGCTATCTGATTAAATTATTAAAGTTGACTAAATGTGACAACAATTAAGGCATTTTAATGTTTTTCTAACACCTTACATGCTGGTCAACCAGCCCCGTGGTCGGGGTTGGTAGCAGGGATTGTAACCGTAACCCTAGGCCGGTTCGGTTCTCAGTACCGTAGACTAATTTACATAACCGGGTAACCCGAGGCATCTAGGCACAGAGTTACCCGGTTAACCCGCTCTCGGAGCGGGTTCACCCTAATCCGGTAGAGGGCGTAGTGTTTCCCTATTTTTGTGAAATCGACCTGTACTAATGAATTTTTATTTTAAAAACTATCTATCGCATTAGGTTCATCCTTTTTTTATTTTAATGCAGAAGATTTTGTCTATTTGAATAATATTTTTTTGAAATTGTAAAATTATTTATGTAACGTCAAATTATAAACAAATTTTTATTTTGCAAATTTCTCCTCGAGGGTGACATGTTTCTAAAGTTGAAAAATGTACTTAATATATTCCATGACCGTATAGTATAAACGTTGTGTTTTCATTTTAACACTTGCATACTATTTTCTTACAAATCAGTAAATTTTATATATAATAGTTGTGTTACAAAATATTATTTTTATTATAAATAAATAAATTACCTTTCGAACTTCTACAGAATTGTTACATTTGTTATAGGCCATTCATCCAACACGGTGATGCAATTTGACCAAGAAACGATTTGCATGTAATGTCGTGGGTATAATTCAAGAAAATTCGTAACATTTTTCCTCGAGAGATTAAAAATTACATGGAGAATCAAAACCCTGCAAGTAATTGACGTCATTGCATGCAACCCGGTTCTTGTTAAAATTGCAGTTGCATAGCAGTATGCAACCAATATGCATAGTCGGATTTTGGACGTAGAATGTCGTATGTCACTTGTAACCCGCTCCGAGCGGGTTAACCGGCTCTCTGTACTCTTTGGGAGCCGTTCCTTCGGGGTTACTACGGGTTACAGTAACCTTCGCTCGGTTAACCGGGTTCGGGTTAGGGTTAGGCGGCGGTTACAATCCCTGGTTGGTAGACTAACAGTAGGGTAGACCGGGGCGAATCGTATCACGGGGCGAATCGGATCAAAATAAGAATTTGGTCCATATTTCTTATATCGCGATAGAAATGAGCATTCCGATCGTTCGTAGTACCTCGTCCCTCTCCCCCGCACCTATTGTAATAGCCCATCAATTGTTTTAAGTCATTGTTTAGAGCTGGCATACGTTTTCAGGGAGATGAACGCGTGCAAACGTTAGAATTTTTGTCCGAATCTAACCTAGGTAATCTGCAATTTCGTAATTAAAATAAAAAGTAAGCTTGAAAATTCAAATGTGTTTATTGTTATTAGTTTGCACGGTGTCCAAGTTTAGTGTTTGATGTATTTTACACTATTATATCATAATATGTTTATGTAATCTACACCGTTTGAAATACTTATATATGGGGCTAATCGAATCACGTTATTTGGGGCGAATCGGATCGCTCTTTTCTTTCATTTGTGTATTTTTATGATTATAAATATGAGAATTGTTTATATACAGATGTTTCGTACGCACGAAAAAAGAGCAATCAGGGATCATGGTGTCAAAAAAAAAAAAAAAAATAAGGGAAGCTGTGATAAAAATTAAATCTAAAGAAATGACGAAAAAATAAATAAATTCTTAGAAGATGGCATTGTATTTACTGTGGTGAAAAATTAATTCGTCCACTTTCAGAAGATTGTCTGAGAAGAGTGGTGCCACGAGAATTGTACTGATAGAGGCGGCAAAAAACGGCAATATCGTTCCGATCTGTGTGCTAAGTAGTGTCACTTGACTCCACTGTCATTAAATTAGATTTGCTTAAGTTGATTCAAAAGATTTTGTTATGAAAATTTCAGTTTTTTCAGAAATGAATGGGTTATCCGAATCGCCCCAAGGTTCGGGGCGAATCGGATATTTCTCACTTTTTCGTTTTTTGTTTATAAATGCAAGATTTTTATGTTTAGTTTGAATTTTTATATATTAATGTTGAAGCCAAAGGTGTACTGATCACGAATATGTAATAAAAAATTAGTTTTTTAATGTTTGGCTATTACTATTTTACCGTCAAACACAAAGTGATCCGATTCGCCCCGGTCTACCCTATGGGGTAGGTTGACTATAGGTGCAATCAGTGAAGAAAATGTTGTTAGCAACTTATCTGAATGGTAATAAAATAGCACAATGTCACGAGAGTTGTTTCATTATAAAATATTTATTACTTTTTAATAATAAATAACAATTTAAACCATCACTGGGGTTGGTTGACCAGCTTAGTCATGTAACCCCGAACGTTATTAGTCAACCAGCCCCGAACGATCATTTTGACTTCAATACTCTATATAACCTTTAATTATTTATGTAAAATCAAAAGCGCAGTCTCAGTAGGTCGTTTAATAAACAAACTTTAAAATAGTCCCTTCGCATTAATTCTACTGTAACTATATAGAGCGTGGAAACATAAAATCTTTAAGAAAACATATTTACTTACATAGCCAATTTTTCGATAAACGCTGGTAACTGCCAAACAACGTGTAATGGTGGTGTCGGAAACAAATGAATGACATAGTAGAAGTGACTTGTTTCTACAGAAAATCGCTCCGCAGTAGAGCACACGTTAGTAAAAAGTTATTAACAATTAGTCAACCTGCCCCTGGGGCCAACCAGCCCCGGTCTCCCCTACCTATGTAAAAAAAATTCTACATGGTTTAGTGCACGGTTGATGGAAATCCGATAACAAACGAGTGATTTATTGCAAATTTTGAATACCAATGCTCCAGATTGGAAAAATTTGCCCAAAAATAGAAATAAAAACTTATTAACTCAATATCTAATACTTATCGTGTGAAAATGTATATCTTTCAATTAGCGTTCTCTCTTTAATGTTAACTCAAAGCAATTTCATAAACAATTTTTTCTAATTTACTCCAAGTTGGTAGATATGGTGCTGCATCCCTGTTGCTGCAAGGTCCTCGATTCTTCTTCTAGGCGCTATGTATACCTACCTATCTATAGTTTTTGGTAAAATGGTTAGAGTAGCGTTTGAAGGGCCCGGATGATTTCTTCGACTGTTTAACGCTGACGGTGTCGCTGGGCTCGCGATCCGTCTTTGATAAAGATTCCATTTAGGTGGAGCAAGCACTTTGCGCGGTTCCAAGTTCCGACCTCGTTCCATCGATAGTGTGTACTCAGGGCTAGAACGAGCATTCCGTTCGTGTACCGTCAAAGCCACTCGAGAGAGTAGAGACAGAGAGAAGGGCCCGCGCGTACCGCCAGCACGCCTCTATCCCGGAGCACCGCGCCTCCTTCACGATAAGATCTCCACGCATCGAACTCAACGATTTCCTTGAACATCGACCAGCAAATATTAGCATAGCTATTATTGCTCCTCCGCTCGGCTCCCTTGCGCGATCCAATCGAATTCGATCGAGCTTTCTATTGGACGATCCTCGAGGAGAAGCTCTTTCCGCGCGATAAAAAGAGCATCGCTACACTTCCAATCGTGCATCCGATATTCTTTCCTACTTCCACCCGGTCTAGTGCATCCGCTGCCTTCCCCTCCGCGCCGCCCTCGCTAGCAATTGGACGATACTTTCTAATCGGAACCGCTTCAACGGGGCTAACCTTTTCACTGAATTGCTGGCAGCAAAAGCATCGTCGCTGTCGCAGCTGTGCAAGCCCACCGGCTCCGCCACGGCGATATCTGGATTTTAATTTCGACCACGATCCAATCTCTGAGCTTGCAGCGGCTCCACGACTTTCGACCAACTTTCCTCCCTCCGTTCCCCATCTCCTTCTCCCTTTTAGAGCTTCTCGCCGGAGATGTTCCTTCGACGAAGCTAGAGCCTCGCTCCGCCGCGACGAAGACACAGCTTTAAGAGGACAGCGAAGCAGACGCAATCGCGGCTACGGGGAATCCAAGATCAGAGATAAATCCGTCGATTCCCCCGGTTTTGAATGCGACCGTACACGTGTGCGCGTTCCCGCGTCTGTGTGCTTTTCGACTGATGCCGGAAGGGACGCGGTTTTACGGGAAGAGGGAGGAGAAAAAAAGGCTGAAAGAAACCAACCGTCGAAGGAGATCGTGGTGGTGAACGCGGATGGAACCGATCGTAAATTATTCCGCGCGTTTAGGGGGTTAAGCGACTCGCGCCCCTTTCAGCCACCGGCATGGCAGCCCGTTCCTTTCGACCCTCCGCGCTCCACGTCCACGCCCGCGTCGCTGCGCCCTTCGTCCACCCACCCAACCACCCACGGACCATCCTTTTCCCCGACGTTTCTTCCTCGCGACAAGATGCGAACGGAAGGGGTAAATGGAGGGTGGAAATCTATGGTGCCATTAACGTGACCTTTCCTTCCTTCCTGCCCGTTCGTCCGCCGCGCCGGCTTCGCTCTCGCATTCCCCTCGCTCCTCGTAACTCCCAGCAGTCCCAGCCACCCGTATCTTCGCCACGGTTTTATTAAAATACTAAATCGGACGGGAACGGTCGCGCCAGATAGGCACTGCCCTTCCTCCCGTCCAGCTGCAAACTCTCTGTCCCTCGATTACCGTTCGACTTCAATTCGTGGCTACAGCTTCCTTCGCCGCTCCCCCAGCGAAGTCGAGGGAGCGAACGGGAAGACGTAAAGCAGAGACGCGGAAATATAACGCGCCCGCGCGTTAATTTGCCGCCCAGCTCGATGCGGTTGTATATTTTCTTGGCGCGTCACGCCGATTAACGGGGCTTAAAAATGTAAAACGCGCTGCCAGACGTCGCTGAAAACGGGGCCCCTCTCTTCTCTTTTTTTCCCTTCTTTTTTTTTCCCCCCCGTTGCCAGGGATCGCGGGCACCGTAATCGTCGCGTTTGTATCCTTTTCCTCGAGCAATTAGATCCAGTGGACCTCTTTCAGGGAGTGTGCGCGTAGTCAAGCAAAAGCTGCCAGCCACGATGAACGCGCTGCCATGAAAGCGCAGCTAGTAGTCGAGGCTGCTTTCATTTATAACCACTGCTGCCTCCAAGACTTTGACTCGGCCGAGGAGTAGCACCTCATTATCCTACATACCGACTCGTTTATACCCGATGTTTTCGGGCCCTCCCGGCCTCTCGAAACCTTGCCTTGCCTTCGCGTTTCCTTCAATCTCTCCTGCCTAATCTCGCTCCCTTTCACCCTCGCCTGTCCACGGCCTTCCCTCCTCCGTTTTTCTACCGTGCGTCTAGATTCTGCAGCTTCGACTATGTATTTCTCTTATCGAGTTTGTGTAGGGGAGACCGGGGCTAGTTGACTAATTCCCTTTAATTCTTGTATTATGGAATAAATTATGCTGCGATTCGCAATATTGGAGCATATGAATGACCAGCTTGCCACTTAATGTGTCGCCGTGACTAAAACTTGCGTGTTCTGTCAGTGAGAATGAAAAGTCTAAAAAGGTCGGCTGGAAGTAAATATTTTCGTTTCGACTATTTATGAATTTTTGTCCATTAAGTACTGCTTGATGTTATTTCATGAATATTTTATGGAAACGTGATACCTTGACTATAATTTACGGTATTTTATTTTATCCGGTGCGTGGAGGTTTTGTACGTACGACCCTTAACATGTTAACAATGTCGGACGGGGTTACTTGACTAAGCATAGGAATACTACTAATAATTGCATTTTTTATCCTCAAGATGCAGTCGAGGCAAAGAGTTTAGCTGCTCAAGTCCACTTCCCCCACCACAAATCCTTCCAAACTCAACCCTACCAGTTTTACACCCTATCCTCCCTCCAAACTCTCAGGCCTTCCAAATAGACCATAACAAACCAGTACAAAATAATTACAGTATCTTAGACCATGATAATTAATAAAAAAAAATAACACTGTGGAGGAGAGAAAAAAAAATAACAAAATTTATTGGTCGTAGTATACATATGTACGCGTTTCGTATACTATATTGATGGATTTGGCAGCGTATATATACTATTACCGGGCGAAAAGAAGACTCCTAGCAGGCGGGCTCGGGCTGTGCCGTCCGCCGCTGTGACGATTGATCGAGTCACCTATTTGGGCACACTTTTAAAGACGCGGCACACGTATTTTGGTTATTGGCTGAAGTAGGCACAAACATTGTCGCACCGCGCGACGAGGAGAGCGAACGAAACACATCGAGACCGAGTGGGATAGAGCGATCTGTAGCCTACGCTATTGTTTTGTTTTGACGATCATCGGTCAGATCGCTCTATCTCACTCGGTCTCGATGTGTTTCGTTCGCTCTCTTCGTCGCGCGGTGCGACAATGTTTGTGCCTACTTCAGCCAATAACCAAAATACGTGTGCCGCGTCTTTAAAAGTGTGCCCAGATAGGTGACTCGACCAATGGTCACAGCAGAGGACGGCACAGCCCGAGCCCGCCTGCTAGGAGTCTTCTTTTCGCCCGGTAATAGTACGTTTTTCACATTATATTGATGTACTGTGACAGCGTATATATACACCTTTCGCATGCAAAGGGTTAAAACTGAAAAGTAAATGTCAAGTCAACTGACCCCATCATATTTGTCAACTAACCCCGTAGCCGGGGTCTGTTGACTTATTCGTCTCACTACTCTAAATACAATAAAAACTACAACCTAAACTCAATTAAAACGATTTTCAAAATTATGCCTGTATACCTAATGAAATTTGGAAACTTTTGGTATGCAGTAAGTCAACAAAATACTAATGGTCTATTTATAAAAATTAGAAATGTAAAAAATTAGTCAACTAGCCCCGGTCTCCCCTAATCCTAGAACGCAACTGCCGACATAGGTGCGTCGGAAAAATCGCCAGCTTTTTGCCCGCGTTTATTTCGCTAGGTTGAATCATGATTCCAGGGGATGGTTTGACAACAGTCGCAACGGGAGACAGCGAGACAGTGGAGCGTGGGGGCAGAAATAGGGAAGATAGGCGCGGCGTAACGAGGAGACTTTAATAACGGGTGTATCACCTTGGAAAAAAGCGATATTCGCGCGGGTCGGGAAAATGCGTCATTATCCACTTGCGGGGGAGTCGCGCAGCATTCCACGGGAAAGTTGCTCGTCGCGGTGCTCCCGATCAGCGATCGAACTGCTGCACTCTTGACACTTGCCGCGGTAGCGCGGACGAGGCTCGGAGGAGGGTTGAACGAACCACTGTGCGCGACCTACGTCTGACAAAAGTTGGCGCGAGGGTGGCTGAATCGAATCGAGTGTAACCGGGTCGAGGTGACGCGAGACGGAGCGATTTACTTCTGTCGAGGCTCGCCAGAACGATGGAAGCTTACCACTCGACGCTCCGCCGTAAAAGCTTTTGCAGACAGTGCGCGGGGAGGAGGTCAACCGATCCCCGCGGACGCGCGCTTAAGTGCTCCGCCTTGGTGTGCGTTCACAGCGGCGCGGGGTCGCGACGCGCCAAGCGGATCGCGCCGGCGAGTCTCCCGCTCGCCGATCAACGTGGGCCTGAAAGGGTTCCGCTTTCGTTTTCCTATACGCGACTGGACGCAACGTGCCAAGGATTTCAAGTGGATTTTCTCGAAAATGAAGCGCGATATAAAAAAAAGTTACTCTTTCTTTTCGACTTATAACAAGTAAATGAGTCGAAAAAGAGGAATACATCTTTTCGATATTGCGCTTCATTTTCGCAAAAATCGACTTTGAAGTTCCTGACGTTGCGTTCAGTAGCAAACAGAGGAAAGACGATGCGCGTTCAACAGTGCACAGTGGTCTGGAAAGCGGCGTTTTGTGGCCAAAATTCTGATCTTTCTGAAACTTGGTGATTAAGGGTTTTTGAGGTCGCTGATAACGAATTTGGCACCAAAAATTTAAAATTCAAAATGGCGGATTCAATATGGCGCGCATTGTGGTCTGGAAAGCAGTATTTTATAGTCAAAATTAAAAATCATAGCCGTACTAGAGAAAAAAGAGAAAAAAGATTCAGCTCTAACATTATCTTTGACTTAAAAAAAATAAAACATTAAAAATACACGCGTACGGGACGCCCAAACACCTCGAGCGTCATTTCTAACAGTCTGCATAAAATTTGAGGTTGCAGGAGGTTGCACTTGAAATTAACATGCTCTTGTTAACAATTGTGTAAGCTATCATGTAAAAAAAGTCCGATGTTAATTTCACTTAATCATTTTTTTATAAGCCTTCTCAAAGTTTAAATTCATATAAACATTGCACTATTTGTTCATGGACTAAAAAATGCCTATGACACATATAAATAACTGAAATATACTTCCTTACCTATATAACTGTATGATATAAACACGTATTTTCATGTTCTATAATGAGTAATTACAACAATTAGTTTCACTTAAAATTTCATGATTTACACTTTATAACACTATATCTGATTATAGAATTGCCTGAAATATATAATATGATTGGAGTTTGAAGGTTTCGGGGGTTATCAATACATAGGAAAAAAAAAATTTCTGTAAACATTGAAGTTGAAAAATTGACTGTTGGCCACAAAACGCCGCTTTCCAGACCACTGTGCAGTGGCAGCTTTACTTTCCCCTTTGTGGTTGCTAAGACCGAGGAGTTTCTAGCGATCATAGTACATAATGCGACCCTTAGTTTCTAGAACTCTTCGCTGCTATCCGTGCACGGTGGTCCGCGCTCCGAGGATTCCCTGAATTTTTGCGCACCGCTGGCAGCAGGTAATTTCGTCTGGAAAACGCGCGCTTCATTGGAGCCCGACGATATGTATGTAGGTATGCGAAACGGTCGGCGGATAGCGAACGGGGTCAAAGTTTTCATCAGGCACCGGCGGGATTAAAAATGAAGGCGAGCATGGCTTTGGTTTTCGCATAGAGCGGATAAGAGGCTCGAAATTAACGGAAATTGACGCGTGGGATTCTCGCGGGGGTTGCGTGGGAAGTGTGCGCTTCCTGCGAGCTCCGCCGTATCTCTACATAATTTAACAACTTATCCCGACTTGCAAAGTCAAGATCATCTCCCCCCCCTGTGTCCCGCCTTCTACCGTCGACGAGAACCACTCTGGCGACTTTCCGCGAGTTTGGAGCCGCGATGCGGGTAGCTTCTGACGCAGCAGGCCGCTTCCGACAAAGCAGCGACACGCGAGTCGATATCCTGTAATCCTCTGTAGTCGAGTGCCTGTCATCCCCCTGTCGGGAGGACGTATCGCGGCGGAACAGCGATAAGAAAGTCTTTCTTCGGGGAGCTCCTAATTAGCAGCCGCGATCTGCAGTGAGCGTGCATAGCCGAGGACGCGAGGATGAAGCCGCTCCTGAGACCGACGAAAGATTCCGTGGATGGATTCGTTTCACGGGCTACCGCTGGAAAAAGCAAAGAGCCGGCGAGACCAAGAGCCCAGCCGGTGGTGTCGGTTTCATCGAGATACGACGACGTTGAAGCGACTCTTTGAGCGTCGCACGATAACACGCGCGCAGAAGTGAACGTTACGCCCGAAAGGGAAACGCTCGTGCCTCCCCTTTGATCGAGTCAGCCGCCGATATTTCCATGAAAAACTCCCGCTGCTTTCCTCCTTGACGGCGCAGAGCGTGGCACGCGTGAGTTTCACGCCCCTGCGCGCGGGCCCGGGGACGGTTTTGCTTCTTTGAACGCTTGTTGCCTCGCAGATATCAAGGAAGATCAATTATCATTCACGAATGGCTTGAGATCTAATGTGCGAGGGTAAAAAGGCACCTCCACTTCCCAGACGCTGCGAGCGATCGATCGAATAAATTGCCGAGGTTTCTCCTCGGGCACCGCGTGCACGGAGTCAATGCCACCCCCGCTGCCGCGCTGGGCGAGCTTCTTATCCGATTCTATTTTGTCGCGATTCAATCTTAATCCCAATCTCGATTCGGTGCCCAGACCCCGATCGCACTTTCAGTCCCGATATCATCCTATTCGTGACATTTCTGCCCCTCGAGCGAGTAGTCGTTCTCGAGTTCTTTTCTTCTGTTCGATGCCACGCTGGGCTCAGCTTTCTCCTCCCCCATCCCCAGCTCCTTTCTACCCGTCGCGCTCCTCATCCTCCTTCTTTCACTTTCCTCGCAAATCCTTGCGGCTCCGCGGCGATCCCCTTTTCCCTCCTTTCACCGAGCCACCCTCCGCCCGCGACCTCTTATCCGCCGCGGCGGCCGCGCTTCTCCTCGCCGGCGAAACGACGAGGAACAAATGTCGCGGTCGACGTGCGCGGGCATGCCGGTCGATCCTTTGTCGCGGTGTACCGCTGCTCTCACGATAAATTAATGTCGGGGGGGTAGCTACTCCACTTTTAGCCCCTGGATGGCAACTACTTCGCGTCCGAACTTATTGGAAGTTGGAGGCGCGCCGCTTGACGAGCGAGCGAGTGGACGCTGCGGCGAGTTGTTTAACGGCTAGCTTGTTGTTCTCGTGTTTCGAGATTAGATTACGGTTCAGCGACTTGGGCATATTTCATGTTTCGCTGACTAAGTAGGCACTTTCTGCCATTTTGCGAGAGTAGTCGAATTCGGGAAAGAGAGGTGTTCCAGTCGACAAGGAAACGATGCCAACCGGAAAATTCTGATTTTAATGAAACTTCTCGAACGCAGAGCAAATGCGGAAATTCGCTCCGTAGCACAGTGGGCGTACGCGTGTATGGGCGTTCGGGACAAAACTCATAACTTCTGAACTAATCAGTTTTCGTCCTAAGTACCTTAATACTTTTTTAGAGAGAATATAAAAATGCATCGATTGGTGTATAAAAAAATTTACAGTCCCATTAAAAAAATCAAGCCGATCTTGATTTTTCAGTGAATAAAAAGTTTTTTATTAATATTTACTTTTGTAATTTGTTGTCAACTGAATACTGACTAACTTTTGTTCCAAACATTTTTTTATCAAATTATTTTTAACACGTGTCTCGCGTTTGACTGCTATTTTAAAACTGAAGACAGCGTCCAGAAACAATTGGAAAAAGCATATCGGATGTGTAGATTCACATAAGGGTCTTATGCACGAGGAGACCTAGAGACTACGCTAAGCGCCGGAGCGGCGAACGTCTTAATAATGATTTTGGCTATTTTTTCTGTTTCGTGCAAATTCGTGCAGTTGAAATTGACGTTAATATAAAGTTTAATGATCCCTAAAATTAATATACAAAAAATCAGGGAGGTATTTTTTGGTGTTTTTTTTTAAAGTCCCATCGAAGTTGATAAACATTTAACATAAAGAATTAGTACAAATTGTTAGTATTGTAAAAAACTGACTCGGCAGTTTTGAAGGTATGACAGTATTAAACACAACTTATAAAAAGTAAATGAAAAGCATAAACATTCTGCCAATGGCACGTGTTTGAAAAAAATGCACCGAAATTTGTAATGAATTTCTAGTATCACTTTTGACAACAAATTAGTAAATTCAGCAGAAGTTATGGGTAACATTGAAACCTACGTTCCTTTATTAACATTATAAGATACAAGAATTTGTGGATCAAACACTTCGGATTCTTGACTTTTGTCAATTACGCGTAACACTGTGCGTAGGGGTGAAATCAATTTTCCGTTTCTTTTTTAACTTCGTAACTGTGCGGAGTGGAATGAAATTTTAGATATAGATAAGAATTGCTGAGTTTTCTACGCTCCATCGCACTAGGAAAAGGAAGATAAAGCAATATTAAAAGAATGCAACACCGCGATAACCGTGAGGGCGGAGTTGAACCCCTTCAGATTGAATTTCCTCTACACCTCCACTCATTTTATTCTTCCCCTGTGCTTTTCTTACGCATTTCGACCGTCTGACACACACTACGCTCGCCAAAGCAATTGTCACCCGCGTTACCAGTGAATTCGCCGAAAGGCTGACCAAACCTCTGAACCGAGGCAAGGTGAGAGTTTCAGGTAGACCAAACACCCGGCGAGGGCGAAGCAAGAGACCCACCTTAGGGGTAGATCCCATGGTCTCCGAAATGAAGCGCGATGACTAATGGTCGGGACGGCCGACATCTGGTCGAAAATCCCAGCCGACGAGTGTTGCCGGTAATAACGTAATTTCCGTGGTGTCCTGGCGTCCCTGCGTGCTTAATTCGCAGCGGAACACGCGACGTGAAGCGTCCTCGACAAGCGGTGGCGTTCACCCGGCCGACCGCATTAATCTCGCCTCGGTCGCTCGACGGGACCGTCGAATCGGCCACGTCCAGCCGAGACTGGTCGAGCCCCGTTGCCCCGCTACAGGCGAGAGAATACGCGTCTGGGTATTCCTGATTGCCGACGTGCCACGAAAAAGAGCGTGGGACGGGTAGCTCGTTAATTCGCGCCCTCGACGAAAAGGGTGGCGAACGAGCGTTCGAAGGAGACGGAAGCCGCGGAAGCCCGACAATGCTTCTTAGAGCGCGTGCGTTAATTGCGCCAATGTCGCGCGATTAATTGCTCGGGAATTATTCTCCGGCGTTTGTCCCGGATCGTTCTCGGAACGGGGAACCAACCCCCGTGAACGAGAATCGACGAAAGAAACACCACGAAGGGCCGGGGATTTGGTCGATTCTGAAAATGATGAGGGGCGACGCGATACGGAAAGAGGACACGCGAGAGCGACGTGGGGGGACGAGGGTAAACTGATGGATTTCGAGATCGCCCCCGCGTATCGACCTTTTGTTCGAAGACCAGCCTGAAACGGGAACAAAGGACGGGGAAATTAGTTTATCCCCTGATGGCTGCCGATGGAATTATCAGGTGTATCCGAGGGTTTCGCTTTGCGGGGACGGTCATTTAATTTAATTCCTCGCACAAAGGACGCGGGCGGCGATACTCCTCCAAGGATCCACTGCGGCTCGCGGAAATCCGTCGTATCGATTTATCCGGCGAATTCGATCATGGACATATAATAAGAGTCTCTGAAGTTGTTATATGTGGCCCTTGTAAGGCCTCGCGTTGAATATGCCTCATGCATTTGGAGTCCTAGGCACGCGAAATTTATTAAATTGGTTGAAAGGGTGCGACATAAATTCTTGAGGTTCGTCACTCGTACCCTAGGTCATCCTATGGATAGAGCTGACCATGACTATGGCCCGGCACTTGCAACCCTTAGAATGGTCACTCTGGAGGAGCGTAGGCGCATTGCAGACGTGACGTTTCTTTATATGATTATTAACGGCCACATAAACTGTCCTGATTTGCTTTCCTTAGTGACCATCAATGCTCCGGCTAGGAACATGCGGTCTAGGCCTCTATTTGCTACGAGGCATCCGAAATATCGGCATTATGCGATCGACCCTATTAACAGGGCGATGATAACTGCGAATCAGTACTTTAGAGTTGGCTAGGCCACTCCGTTTCAGACGTCTTTTTCATACAGGTTTCTTTAGATCGAACCTGGGTGAAATTGACCCGTTGAACAGAGCCTGTAATACAGCTAACCGGCTGGCGAGTAATGCCGATATTTTTGCCGACTCCCTACACACTTTCAAAGTTAGAAATTTGTTCATGTTAAGAGAGTCTACATGGTCTATTTCGGAGATACATTGATTAGCGTGTCGTGGTGAAACACCCTCGATGACTACCATTTATATTTATGGCTTTATTGTTTATCGCTTTATTGCCATTTTTTCTCTGTATAAGTGGATTTTATGTCCGTCAAATAAACTATTATTATTATTATTATTATTATCCCTTTCTGGGGTCCCTGACTTCGGTAAGAACATTATTATATAGGATTGTAAGTGACTCAAATGGTAGTACCTAGTTAATTTTGTTTTAGTTTAGTTAGTTGTCTTGTTTTTCTACTCATTATTGGCTAATTTATTTACTGTTCAGGCTCTGTTCACTGCACCTGTATTGTGTATTTGTAAATCATGGGTACTTCCCGTAAACTTATTAATAATAATAATAATAAAGACATCTTCTCGAAAAGACTCCAGCCGATTGACAGAGTCAGAGAGCGTCGTGCATTATGCCATTGCCCTTCGGGCCGCATCGCGAGGTAGCTTAGCGTTGGTATCAATTACCCCCGGTATCTAATGGAATTGACATGGATACTTGTCCGGCAGACGAGACAATGGCATTCCGCGCGCGAGAAACATCCCGCCGCGGTCGCCGTCGCGGTCGCGCTCGGGATCGATCGACCATAGACCGGGACCTCGGTGTTGGTTTCGGTTTCCGTTTGAAAGCAGGGTAGGTATCGCGGGACCGTGTTCCGCCGCGCGGAACGTGGCTGAAACTGTGCTTGAAAGATACACCGGTTGCTCTGCGGCGAGAAGCGGTGACGAGGTCGCGCCTGTTGAAAGAGTTCGTCTAGGTTGGTGGGCGGAGGTGTTTCGCGCCGGCTCGCAACGGTGTTCGCGGGCTCTCTCTCTCTCTCTCTCTCTCCCGCGATAGTTTAGATCCCCAGAGCGCGATAATATTGTGTGTCGAAGCCAGTATTTGCCGAGGGGGAGTCGGTGCTCGGTCAACCGTGGTCAGAGTTTCTGCGTTAGTTCGAGTCAAGAGAGGCTTTAGAAATACAGAAACTTGTTCCATTCGCGCTCCCGCCTCGCGTTTATTCTCCTGTTTCCCTCGGCGACCGTCGCATCACGCCTTTACCCCTCCCAAGCAACTTCTTTTCCCCGGCCGTCTTTCTTTCACCTTTGTCCGTTTCCTTCGAGCTACGCCGGGCTCCTCGGACAGCTATTACACTGGGGCGAGCGGGACGCCAGGCTAGAGCTGGCTAAACGTTTAGGGTTTAGGGGTAGTGATGGGGATTCGAGACTCCGTTTCGAAACGATTCGAAGTTATTCGAGGCGATTGGAGATGGGAGAAGGCTCGTCCACGTTCTTCTCGCGAGTTCTACTCGAAACTTGCGAGAAAATTGCGGCAAGTTGAATGTAATCGTCGTAAACGAACCGCGTACGAAGCCAGAGGCTTCTGGAACAGGGGGAACAGGGACGATAAGGGGTGGAAAGTTGCACTCGACCTTTTTTCGCGCTATAATCCCGCTGCCCAATTTTCCCGGTGTCTCGGATCGAAATTGTTTAGCCTGGTAATCCGCCGGGCGTCGGGGGCTGGGATCGGTTCGCGTACAGATCGCCGACTCCAGTCGGATCATCCGTAATCAAGCGGAGGTAGATTAGCGACGGAGATTCCGCTCGTTTGCGATGCGCCCCTTCTCCCGTTTCCCCTCTTCTCTCTGCTCCTTTTTTTTATCGTCGGGCTTCCGCGAGTGCAGACGAAATCCTCGATCGAGACGACACGTTTAAGTGAAGAAACGTTCCATCGGGGTGCTCCGAACTAGCCAATCGTTACGTGGGGTGCGTTAGGCCATCTCAGAAGCTGAGAAATTAAAAATATCATTATCCGCTCAACTCTCGGACCTCGCCAAGATTAAATCCTGAGTGCGCCGCTGCAATCTGCCTGAAGCTTTCACCTCGCCTCGGCTCACATTTTCGCTCAGTCGTTCGGAGGATCCACTGGCAGAGGGGACAATTGTTTGAGCGAGCCGAGGCGAGGCGCAGCGCGAGTCAAATTGTCGACGTGCATAAGAAAAACACAGGATGAATAGGACGAAGCCGAGCGTATAGAGAGAGAGTCTAGCTTTACGCCGCGAGTGACGCGGATAATTGACGGACATCGCGTCGGGCAGCCGATAATATCGTTTCGCCATTTGCTTGATTCGTTGCCTGAATAGCTCTTTCAGGGGCAGCGTGAATCCACCGATGGATACGGAAACGGGTCCACGATCAATGCGCGGGAACGCCCCAGCGAGATATTCCGATTTAAATGCGATCGCGGAACGGTAAATAGAATCAAAGCGAGACCGCAGCGCCGATACTCCCTCGCGAATATCCGATTTTAATTAAGAAAGGATAAATAGCGGCGGCCGGGCCCGGTTAAGAGTAGCTACCGCGATATTGAGCCGCGCTCCGCGTGGAAAATTTCAACGTTTCGCTGCGTGGCCGGTGTGTACATATACCTATACTCAATGCCCGGAGCGAGTGGCTGATTTGGTTACAGCCGATGATTCACGTTCGTCGGGCCGAGACACCGTCTTCGTCTAATTATCCAATAACGAACGTGGTTTCGCCTAATCGAGGCCCCGGCCGTACCGCAATTACGGTCGATTGCTCGTTTCCTTGGCAAGTCCAAGAGCCTCGCCGAAGAGAGGCTCCCTTATCCCACAGGGCGATTCGCGTCATTCGGATGATCCAGGGACGAAGCGTCGAGTGGAGCTTAATTAACGGTATCGGCTAACGAGAGAAATTAATCGACATAGGTACAAGGGGATGAAACGCTGAGTCGGAGGGACGTTGGCCGGATAAAGTAGGAGGATTTTGCCTCGGGTATCTCAATCATCGATATCTTTAACGCTGCGTGGTCACACCTTCTTATAATCACAAATTGGTCGCATAGAGTTCACTGCACCCCAGCGTTATTTTCGTATCTTTGAATCTTTTAACTTTTGAGCGATAACTGTAGGGGAGAGTTGCCAATATCGTACCGGTCACCTATATCGTACCGCATCAATTTCTCAAAAATTAATGAATACAAACGACGTCTGATGATAAAAATATCAAGTAAATGCGAAATAAGAAATAGAAACAAAACCTTTCGAGCTTACGCCCTATTTTGTGCGTGCTACAAGCATTTAAAAAAATCAGGTATGATTGATGTAACTTTTTACCAGTTTATTTTAGCTGATAATAATCAAACAATGCAATTTTCTCCTGTATTTATGTATTTCTCTAAAAGCGGGTTTAATGTAGAATATTTTACATTCGTGTTAAGTACATATTACATTCATTATAAAGTTTAAATTTATATTTATAAATAAATTGATCATGTTTCCTAAATCGTACCACTACAATCGTACCAGTAGGATTTGACAACTCGTGTGTTATATTGGTTATGTACATATATCATATACATAGTTTATTGCGGCCTGAGTGTGATTCATATACATATGTATATGTAACTATATAATAATCATTACTGCATATTGAATAGTTTCTTCTCTATTTGTTATTGACACTATTTTTAGTGCAGGTACGATTTAGGAGACCGGTTGCCTAAATCGTACCTTTTACAGTATGTGACAAAAAGATTAATAACAAATTAATTTGTTCTGAACAAAAGGTTAAGCGTATAATAGTAGGTGCCAAAAAGACCAAGCTCCAATATACAATAGTCAGTTCCGTTCAAATTAGTACCAAATATGAAATATAACTTAGAATGTCTTAAGGGGGTATAGGACTATTGAAATCTCGAAAAATCGCTTTTTTTATTATTATTAATTCTGAAAGTGCCATGCTTTGTGAACATTTACAACAATGTATCGTGAGGAAATTCGAATAATTACGGAAATTATAGCGCTGAACGCAATTGAGTGCACCGTCGAGTAACGGCCTCGCAGAGCGGTATTGGCGTATGGGACTTAAGGGGTTAGCTCGCCTCAGGAGGTAGAAAATGTATCGATTCTTTGGGAATTTATTTCAGAAAGTACATGCATATTTTTATGCAATGGTTTTTATATTCAAATGAGAAACACTTTAACAGATTATTATATTATGTTTTGGTATAAAAATATTTATTTATTGCACAATTACAACTGGTTTCCCGGAAGCTGTTTTTAGAAACACGTTTTGCGGTGACCAACATTATTCGGAACTGGGCTATCTGAAATCAAAAAACGAAGAAGATTTAGTTAGTACAATAGTTTATCTAGTCTTTAATCGTTCCGTTTTATAAAATATTAATCTGGGACAAAATGGCAGATGTTTTAAGTGAAATGATCGATTTTCGTAGAAAAAAAACACTGATTTTTCATCAAAAACATCTGCCATTTTGTTCCAGATTAATATTTTATAAAACGGAACGATTAAAGACTAGATAAACTATTGTACTAACTAAATCTTCTTCGTTTTTTGATTTCAGATAGCCCAGTTCCGAATAATGTTGGTCACCGCAAAACGTGTTTCTAAAAACAGCTTCCGGGAAACCAGTTGTAATAAATAAATATTTTTATACCAAAACATAATATACTAATCTGTTAAAGTGTCTCTCATTTGAATATAAAAACCATTGCATAAAAATATGCATGTACTTTCTGAAATAAATTCCCAAAGAATCGATACATTTTCTACCTCCTGAGGCGAGCTAACCCCTTAACTTTGAAGCCGTTTATCTAGAAACTACATTTTCAAACACGGTGTACATCATAACTCTTGAACGAATTAATATTTTCACTTAAAATTTTAACTGGAACTGTAGAATTCCTTTCCCTATCGTGTGGAATTTCCGCATTAACATTGGATGTTTGTAAACACATTTTATAACTGATTAAAGACGATTTTTTTCAATAAAAGTGTGGAAAAAACTTAATTCGTGTGTAACTTTTACAATTTTTGTTTGAATTCGCCACCAAAGTTCCACACGATATGTATTAGTGTAGAAACTAATCATCCCAAAGCATTTTGCTTTTAGATAATTGGTTCACCTGAGACTATGTACACCAATTACAGTTGCGCGCTACGCGGGGCCATCTTTAGCGTCAAATTAATTCAATAATTTTCAACATTCTGACAATTTTTTTATTTTACATTACTCGTTAATGCGTAAATAAAAAAACTGTGAAAAGTGCCAGTATGGTGATTATTTGGTATCTAAGCAATCCAACCGACAAGAAACCGCCGATTTCAGTCGTTCAATAGTCCTATACCCCCTTAAGTGGTACGATATAGGCAACCCTCCCCTACATTCGTAATACTATAACAGGCTTTTCCCAGAAATGTAAATTTTGATACGCTAAAATTTGTAGTTCAAGAAGAACGATTTTCCACGGTTGTGGACATTGAACTCGATAGCAAAATAAGCACGTGCTTAGGGCGTCAGGAGAAATAGGAGCACCACAGAAATTTTCTGAATGTTTAAATCTAATTTTTGTTAGAAACAATTTTTAGACAAACTATCGAAAATGTCGAAGAAATCATACAATGCGTTGAAGTGATCACCCTGTACAAGAGGACCTCAAAGTCTTTCAAGTGCTTAAGGCCTTTAAAGATCTTAATTCGGCCCTATCTTTAAGTCTAAGCTCAACAATAGTAGGTACACTGCGATTTCAGTTGTTCGCATCGTTGCCAGTATCCCCGAAATCCGTCCAAGTTTCTCTAAAAGGGCGCCCGAACGTGGGCGCCCTAAATCTTATTAACTATGGAACGGTCTCTCGTCGGAGGATCGAGGCGATCGAGGTCCGCGTTGGAACGTTGTATCAAGGGTTGCAGTATCGATCGTTGCTCCCCGCCCCTCCCGCGAGACCGCAATGTAACAAGCCGCCAGGCATACCGAATTAGGAGAAGCAGTAATTACGAGCGGGGAACAGTAATTCCGCTAAATCGCGTTCCCGTTGTGTCCTGCTCGTGGAGTATACAAATTGTATCTGTACACAAGCGCCAGTCGGTCGCTCCGGATCCAGCGCGATCCAAGGAGCTCGCCAGCGGCGTTATCACGCGGCTGGCTCGAAAATTGTTGCGCGCCGTATATCATACGTGTGAAATAGAATTTAGACGGATGCTGGGAGTCCGCCCGCGTAGGGGAAACGGAGAAAATTGAAAGCAACTGGGCTGCGACGGAGGAGGATGAAACAGGATGGGGGGGTGCGGATAGCGCGAGAGATCGCGTAGCAACATATATAACTATACATACACCGCAGCGATTGCGCGGTGAAAGGGCGAGCAAGAGGGAAACGAAGGAGGCGAATGCGAGGAGGCGTAGGAATCGATGGGTCGTCGAGATCGCTCCATTATACAAGGATTTGCTCTCGTCGACGTTGATGGGATTTGGCTGAAGGATGCTCTCGCTCGCGAAATCGACCGGTTGTCTTGTAGCCTGCCGCGATCCACGGATCCACGGGCTAAGGTAGTCCGAGGTGGCGGGCCAGGTCGATATCCCGGTGTTAATTTGCACACTGCCTCCGTCCACGGTCCTAATTGAAGGAGTGGCCGATCGAACGCGTCAAAGACGAACACGGTCGCGATCAAAGCGGCGATTCGCATAATAAAGAGCGGCCACGAGTGCCCTTCTACCTCTACAGATCGACAGAAACGTTTCATGGGTTCCGCGGAAATATTTATCTATCGCCGCGGTCCTTTGATTCTCCAATTCTCCATTCTCTATCTTTCCCCGGCGAACATTTCCAGCGCGAACGAGGGGAACCGTATCAGTTCGTCCGGTGGCCTCTCGATGAGACGGCGATGGAGCGAGACGGGGCAGCAAGACGACAAGTGGGTGGCTTCGGAAAATGCAGGAAAATGGGCAGACGTGGCGCATTTTCGCTGGCACTATTTGCGCTCCACTTGAAAACACTGGCTCGGGTTTGTAGTCACTTTCAAGCCGAATGTGTGTTCCCTTGGAGCCCGCGCGACGAGCTGTCAACCCTTGCTCCTTCGTTGAAACAGGGCGCATTGCGATTCACGGGACGCGGATAATACTCCCGGCCCTTAATTAATCGCCGCAATTTATATCGGTCGAGTACTGCCAGCCGTCTTCGTTAGCACCTCGCGAGCGTCGTAATGAATAAAATTCCCAACTCGAGAGGGAGATCGCATCGGCTTACTTCGCTTTTCTTTGACCCCGTTTCGATTCTTGTCGAGGACAGCTTCTTCTAAAGGTGGAATCAGACGGCGCGTGAATCGGCGATCTTTGCGCGTGAATCGCCGATCCACGCGCCGTCTGATCGGTCATGAATCGCCGAATCAGGCTCGCCAAGCTGACTTGCCGAGCTAGACGAGCCGAGCCAGCTCGCCAAGCCACGCGCCGTCTGATCGGTCATGGATCGCGAGTCGGGCTCGCCAAACCGACTTGCCGAGCCGAGCAAGCTCGCCGATTCACGCGCCGTCTGATTCCACCTTTAGGATTAACGTGTACATATGCTCGTTGGTCGAGGCTGAGGGAGACTCGATGGGCACGGCGAGGTCGAACCACTGAAATTCGAACTCTCGCTTGAACGAACAGCCGAGCCCGGAAGCTCGAGTCTACGCTCCACATCGTTTACGTGCCTACGATTACCTTGCGCGTCCGCCCGATCGAAATCCTCCCTGGAGCGTGAAAACCGAGGGATTAGCGGTAACTGTCGCGGAAGGAAGCCTGGTGTCGTTCGCCTCGGGATTTCCCTACGTTTCCACCTCTCGCTCCCATCAGAGGACTCTGAGTGTTCAAAACTCTTCCAGGGAAACAAGAAAATTCTAGTTTATCCCATCGACCACGTTGCTGCAACCATTTCTCAATGAAAATTCACGTAAAATCGCTTCAGCTTGTGGGGGGGCATTTTGCTAGCCACAGTTCTCCGGGAGACGTCGAAGAGGCATTTTCCAAAGAGATAGTCCATAGTCGATGGAGTACGAGGGAGAGGCGTCTCCCTCCGGGTTTTGTGCGGAAAGTTACCCCGACCGTGGAAGAAACGATTGGACGGAAGGCAGGGAAGACTCTCGGTCCTCTCTTCTTTCTTCGCGTCCGAGAGTTCCGGGGACTTGGGAGAAGTTCCTGGCCAAGCTAATTCGCGATCGGCTGGTGTATCCTTGGCCCCTGGTCCGTTCCACCGAATCCAGAAGCGACGCTCCAACTTTCCTCCCCTGGGAAAATGATTAGGAAGTCGCATTCGCGACAAAGTCGAGGATCCTTTCACCGAGGCCTGCTTTCGAGAACTCTTTGCCAGCTGTCGTTCATCGAGCTCTCCAGGTTTTATGTCGCGAATCAGACATCCCCGCGTTCGTTCTTCCGTGACGAGATCAGGGAAGAGTATCGCGAGCTAACCAGCGCTTGTCGGTGAACGAAACGAGGTGGGATCCTCCGCGAGCGCAGGCATCCTGGAGATGTTCGTCCCACGATGGAATCCAGAGCCGCGACGCGATCCGAGAGCGCTGGAAGCTGGCTGGGGCTCTTTTTTTAGCCGGAATGCAGCTTTCTTCCGCCACAGCCTCGATATTAACCGACCCCGCTATTTCGAGCGAAGCGGCCGAACGGAACGTGGCTTCCTCCGACGGCTCTGTCGAGCGAATTTTAAGAAGGCACCGACGGAGACGAGTAGCAAATCACATTCCTTTCTGGGCGCGGGCTTTGCCTCGTCCTTGAAAGACAACGCGCAATCGAATTAATTCGATTTAGAGTCTGTAACGCGAGCTAGTGGCCGGGCCAGGGCACAGCGAGGGAGCTCGAGGAAAATTAACCGAGCCCCGATGGAGGAGACGCTTTAACTTTGTTCCAATTTCACGGCCGTTTAACGGAGGCTCTCTCTAGTAGCGCGGACTCTCCATTTAGCGCTGCCTTTGCAGCCCTCCGCACGAAATTTCCGCGTCGCACACGCGCGTACCTAGCCACCTACTCCCCGTTTCATCGAATTTCTCCTGTTCCGTTCGTCTACTCGCTCAGCGGCCGGCCAAGGATCGTCGGGCTAATGAGGTCTGCTTCCACGCACGATTTAATTTGATTTCCGAAACTCGGTCGGCCGCCGGCGAGTTCGTTTTCCTCCCATCGGGCCCCTCTGCCCCAAAATGCGCGACCAATCGGGGAACGTTTTGCGCGCGATGCTTCTCTGTGCTCCCGTTTCGTTTCGCCCGACGGGGCAAAAGAACCAACGAGAGCGTGTCGAGATTAACGGCGACATTACCGGGGACGGAGCGTCCACGTTTACCTAAAAGCCGAACAATTAAATTTCGGTCGATCGAGATCGTTCATGCGAGAGCGGACCTCGCTCAGCGGCTCGGCAATTAGTTACCAGTGTCTTGTTTACACCAATTACCCAAATTAATTCCGGAGCATCGAGTTCGGTCAACCCCTGGTGTTCCCCACATTTCCCGCCTTTTCTCTTTCTCTGTCTATTCCCTTTCTCTTGCACTCGCCGTGTCCCCTCTTCTGCTTAGCTACTCCTCTGACATCTCTACCACCACGACTCACGTCTCTCCCCGCTTTTCCCTTTAGCCTCCTATTCGTTTCACCCCTCTGCTAAACCTTCCCCTACTCCCCGTCTCACCCCTCCACAGCTAAAAAAGCGAGAAACGTTTTCCTCGAGACGCCCTAATTCGACCAAGGCAACGCTCCGTGGAAGGATCCAGGGCTAATTACGCGTCGTGCAATGTTTTTCGCTGGCGGCCGATGCAAGGAAAGAGCAACGAACGGATGACGGAACGGGACAATGGTCGCGAGGCATTGTTTCTAGTATTTATACGGACTCCCTGCTCGGGACAACTGACCATCGGGGAAATATTACGACCCGCAGAAACGGGAGAGCCTCGGCAACAAATCGGAGACGCTTAAGGGATAAACGATAATGATGCGTTCCGATACGGTAGGGGAGACCGGGGCAGATTGTAACAAAAAAAGTTTTCACACTTTTTTCTCGAAAATGTTTTCCTCAATCAGGAAATAATTTGCGTGATATACTGCTTACATATCGACGTGCGTTACGAAAAGTAGCACGTTTCAATTTTCTTACGAAAAGTAGCACGTTTGCCTTCGTTCTCACGAAAACTATCACGTTTCGGTTTTCGCCGCGAAAACTAGCACGTTTGAGCGGTTTGCCACGAAAAATAGCATGTTTCGTCTTTCGCTGCGAAAACTAGCACGTTTGAGCGGTTTGCCACGAAAATTATCACGTTTCGGTTTTCGCTACGAAAACTAGCACGTTTGAGCGGTTTGCCACGAAAAATAGCATGTTTCGTCTTTCGCTGCGAAAACTAGCACGTTTGAGCGGTTTGCCACGAAAACTATCACGTTTCGGTTTTCGCTACGAAAACTAGCACGTTTGAGCGGTTTGCCACGAAAAATAACATATTTCGTCTTTCCCTGCGAAAACTAGCACGTTAGAGCGGTTTGCCACGAAAAGTAGCATGTTCGCGTTTACCCCGCGTTCGCAATTCCCGCACCCTCCCTTACTTAAATTATGTAGATTAAAATTTTCATATGTGTTGTCTTTTGGAGATTAGATGGAATTATTATTTATTAAACAATATTTTCAACAGTTGAATTCTTTTAAACTGCCCACGCGCTGAAACGCGATAGTTTCTGCAGTCTGCAGTATAATCCAAAACGAGCTATTCTTCGTGGCCAAACCGGATAATATGTTAGTTTTCGCTATAAATTCCCAAACGTGCTATTATTCGTGGCGAAACAGTATAACGTGCTAGTTTTCGTCGCAACAGTACGAAATGTGCTATTCTTCGTGGCGAGGCAGTCAAATGTGTTAGTCTTCGCGGCAGAAGACCAAACGTGCTAATATTCGTCAGAAACGATGGAACGTGCTTCTTTTCGTGGCAAACCAAAACGTGCTACTTTTCGTAAGAAAATTGAAACGTGCTACTTTTCGTAACGCACGTCGATATGTGGTGAACTAATTGCGTGAAAGTACGTGACAAAATCTTGGACACTTAGACATCTAGCTTCGTCTTAAACAAATCTGAACCTTTGTTACAATCTGCCCCAGTCCGGGGTAAATTGTAACACATCTGTTTTACTTACTTAAATACAAATATGAACACAAATTAACATTTCTAAAAAATATAAGTGAAAACACAGATCATTATTAAACATTTGAAATACACGAGTTAAGCAATCATTGCTTATTCATCTGATTCTATCAAAATCTTCTTCTGTGCTTTCTTTACTTTTGCCTTCATACTTTTTTTCTATTTTTTGTATTCTCGATTGTTCTGTTGTTCGTCTAGAGCACCTTTTTCCGGTGTGTCAGCAAATAGCTTGCTTTATCACCATTTGGAGCGGAGTAAGTATAGTAACATGTTAGAATTTACCCCGAGGTCGAATTTTTGCGTTTTATCTCAGCAAACGAAAAACTAAACCTCAAATCGCTGAAATGCGTACACATAATAATAAACCAATGTGTACTGATTCGTTTGCGACAAAGAAACAAAAATTCAAACGGTTCCTAATGACGGTTAATTGAAATAAAAATGCTAAGACAACATTTACTTACGTGCTCTAAATACTAAAATTCTGGGCTATTACCGCAAAATGAATACCGTAAAATGGGGGAACATTGGCACATGCCGGGGCTACATTGGCACCTATACGCATGAACATATAAAGTCGCATTCGAGATCGAGATTTTAGGTATTCAATTGTTTCAACGTTTGCGGTTAGATATCCAATAATCGCCTGTCAAATAGATAACTTTGTTACGTTATACATTATATTATTAATAACATTAGATCGCAATAATGCCTAGAACTTATACAGAGACTACCGGGAAGACGATAATGTCTGCAAAATATGTTTATGTAAATGGGAAACATAGGGTAAAGGACCCAATTACTGACACCTAACCATTTACTGTCACCTTAAGCTATTTTACTTAAAATAACGAATAAATAAACGTTGTAAAGTCATACACAAACAGAATTATGTAATTCAACCTATAATCTATACTATAGATTATATACTATAGTTTATTTATTCGTTGTTTTAAGTAAAATAGCTTAAGATGACAGTAAATGGTTAGGTGTCAGTAATTGGGTCATTTACCCTGTAAAGGTCCTGACTGGGTGCAATGTCAGTGGGTCTGCGGAACTTGTAATCCAGGAACCGAAACAATTTCTTATGAATGTCCAGTCTGTCTGGATGACGATTAGATTTTTTTTGTTAAGATGTAAAAAATAAAATAAAATAAACAAATTTAAGTGTCAATGTATCTAAAGGTTGGAACCGACAGGTCCAGTAATTTAGTCGAGTAGCGAGTAATTTAGTAATTTACGATTGTTTTACTAAGCTACTCGACTAAATTTTAATATCCACACACGAAAAATGATTAAATTATTTGCTAATCGACTAAACTACTGGACGTGTCTGAACCAGTCTTTACTGACTTCAGAGTAGTAAAACTTAACCTGTTACTGCTATTTATATGATGTGCCAATGTTACCCCGTACCGGCTGGTATTTAACATGTATTAAAGAAGAAAATGACAAAAATTTTATGCATTTTAACACTTGTAGTACAATCACGAAACATGCAATGTTATGATAGGATACTTAAAGCAACTGTAAACATTTTAATTTTTACAATATATAAAAAAATGTATCAAAAACCTGCCAATGTTCCCCAATTTTACGGTACATAACGCTCGTTTGTGCTACTAAAGCCGACGATGCTAATACCGTCAAGCAGCTCTCGCATGCTGTGGGTTACCAGATTGGTCGTTCAAAAGATTTTACTTATGTTACAATTTACCCCGTGTTACAACCTGCCCCGGTCTCCCCTATTGTTCAGTGGACGGGAAGGGGGATCGCGTTAGATTCCTCCAACGACACCCGAACTGCTCGCCGAGCACAGCAGCCTTGTCCTCTCTGGACAAGGCAAGAGCTCCGGTAAAATCACCGGACGTGTTCGCGAGAACGATCATCGCGTTCACCAGCGGGTAAATCCCCGCACGATGTCAGCGGGGAATGGCAAGCGCGTTCCTCGGGCTCGCCCGTACATCATCCAGGCGATCCGAGCGTGGAAACCTGGGTGTCCGTTGTTGCGTGACTCGACGCGTTTCCACGTTCCTGATGAACGAGAAAACGAGCAGGGTGGTGGCACCACCCTCGGCCCGCCGCAAGGATATCCCCGCATGACTCTTTCGACGATCTCGCCGATATTTTCTCGTCGGCGTAACGAGCCGTGAACCGGGCGCAGGGGCTGAAGCGCCAGACAGACGAGGGGCGCGGCGTGTGTCCGAGCAACGAGAAAAGAAAATTCGTTTCTCGAGGATTGCCGCGACCCCCTTCGCAGCCAGTTTAGTCGGCAGGGGAAAAAAGGGGGACTTTTTCGGAGCATCCTCGAGTAAATCGCGGAGAATCCTTAAGAGGCACGGATTACGCGCGGCTGAAGGGGATGATCGAAGGGTGGACGCGATTAAAGTCGCGTCGGGGATGGCAGGATCCCGCGACCCGGTCGAACGATCGGACGATCGACGATAGAAGCGCGGAGAGGAGAAGCGTGGAGAGTGGATAGGGCTGGCTCGGGCGGTTCAATGGGGTAGTCGAAGGGCGCGGACAATGGTCGGTAGCGCGAAGCGAACGCGCGCCTGCCCGCCCGGGCCCCTCGTGTATTTCGGCGGAATTGGATCGTGTCTGGATGCTCGAGCGACAAAAAGCAAATCGCTCGTGTATCGGCCGGTCGGAAGGGAAAACAGCAAACGGGACCGTTGGCATTCGTAAAAAGGACGGCGAGCGCAAAAGGACACTCACCCCTTTAGTCCATCCGACCAATGATCCTTTTCTTTTTTTTTTCTCCCTTTTTCCCCTGCTTTTTTTTATCTTTATTACCGCTGGCGAAAAATTGGTCGAACGGCCGTCGATGTATTCGCGGGCCGCGATTTTCAGCCCCTTCCGTTTTCGTTCACCGCCCCCGCGAGCGATTGTGCGCGCTCCGCTGCCGCTGGCCCTCCGCGTAGTTTTCATCGATATCGACGATCGTGTCTCGAACGATTCAGCAACCAGCACGCCTACGGAATTAATCGCCGGCATAATCAGCGGAGATAACGGTTCCTCGTGATTCCGTGTAACTAAACTACCCTCCGATGGCAACCTAATTATCTCGATATTTCTTTCCCCATCCGATGCGGCGGCTATCGCTCCGCTCCACCCTTCCGTTTCGGTTCCTTCGGCTCTGCCTCTTTAACCCCGTCGCCCGTCATTATCTTTTTCCCCCATTTCTCGTTCGCGCAGCCTCGACCGGTTGATAAATGGCAGGAAAAGCTAATTTCCTTGGGCGTAGATGGGCGCTGGGGAATCGACTATCAAACTGGCTCGCAACCGTATTGCTTGCGAGCGAATCGGCGGCGCTGAAGGCCACTTGGAGCTCGACAGGTGGACGTCTATTTGCGGGCACAGTTGCCGATAGAATTGATCGCCGATCGTTTAGAGCTTAGGGGGCTGTCGAGCGATCTAGACAGCGGTGCGCTGTTATAGCTAACTTGCTAAGTAAATCCGGGTAGCAATAATAATTGAGGATCCCTCGGAGCAACTGTTTCGTATTCGTTACCTGTCCAGAATAGGTAATTAATTCCGCCAGCGGCTGTGGCACGTAGAAAGCAGAGGTTCAGGCAAGATCGCCGAAGTTAAGCTGCTCTGGGCGCGGCTGGTTCTTCGATGGGGGTTGACCGTTCGGGAGCCTTCAACAGCAGTGTGCTAATCGGTTGCGCCGCAACTCGAAAGCGACATCATCCAGTAGTTGCCTCACGGTTATATTCGATCTTCTTCTCTTCTTTGATTCGCTAGCCGGGAACTCTCTCTCTCTCTCTCTCTCTCTCTCCTGGTTGCTCGCTAAACGAGAACATTAGCGCGAAGTGGTTTTAACAACCCTATTAGTAAGAAGATCTTCCCTCCGAAACGACCCCAATGCACCATCCACAATTTCTTCTCCTTCTTTCTCTGCGCGTTTACCATACCTCCCTTTCACCCCTCCGCTCGTTCGCGGCCCCTGTCGTCGCGCAGACCGTGCGATATTCGAATAACAAATTTCCTCGAGGAGGCTGCAGAGAGGAAAGGAGGCGCGAGAGAACGGAAACTGGACGGTGATAAAGCTGGTCGATGACGAAGGGGTAAGGGGGCAGCACGGCAACGAGGGTGCGTAAAAAGAAACGATGACAGGGGGCGGTGGTTGAGCCGGCGTTAATGGGAATTTAATGCGCGACCGTTGGTTCGCGGTTTCTCGCGCGGTCATCGTCGCACCCCCGCGGTTCTTTTCACCCTCTCTCGAACCGTTCCCCTCCCTCCCTCCCTTACCCCGCCCGACCCGCTGTTCCTTCCCTCGTCGGCGGGGGCCGACACCGTCTTTCTTATTATCCGCCAAGTAACCGCTTTATTCGCGTCGAAAGCGCAGCCAGGTGGCACGAGGAGGCCCCTTTGTTCGTCGCGCGGCAAGATGTCCTGCGCGTCCGATTCGTGAAAGTCCTGTCTGTCGGAAGAAAGGCCGTCTGGATTTCAGAATGGACGCGCCACTACGGATCTTTTCTCCGCGATGGGCGCACCACCGTCCCCTTCGTCCCCTCGCGATGCGGCAAGCACCGCGCGGCGCAAACGCTCCGCAGTCCATCACGAGCGATGATGGACCTTGAATAGGTTTGACCACATTTCCCCTCGTTGAAAGCTCTTCGTGCAACGGTCGCGGGGGAAAATCTGGAGCTGCAGTGATCGACGGTGCAACGAAATTAGCACGCCTGTCAGGGAGATGAATTTTTAATGGGGAGATCCGTAGAGATTTTGGAGGTGGCCGTGTGGCAAACACAATGGCAATTTCACGGAGCAAACGGGATATGGAAAACATTGCCTCGTAACCGATTAGAATTAGGGCTGCCACGCACAGTGGGACGACGCGTTCTCCCGGGCATGGGCGAAAATATTGTACGAAATATCTGACGTAATTCCTATCCTACCTGCTGTTACGTCCCGGAAGCCACCTCGCGTGAAATATCGGGTGAAATACGCGGGTTGTCCGAGGGACACTAGAATTCAGACAATTTCACCTGCGGGACACTCTCGTTCGCCGTCTGCTCGGGCTCTGCGGATTCACGCGGAAGGATCTAGCGGGTCGCGGATTGCTCGGGGGCGATCTCAATAATTAATCTCCATGCCGCGGGTAATGCGATGGGGATCAATCTCCATTCCATCGGCATGGAGGGTACCGGGTAAATCTCGAGCGGTTCTGGTGCCGCATTGATTAAAATGTTACTTACAACTTCCGGAAGGGAAGGGACCCCGAGCTGATGTTTCCCGGACACCGCTGGTTCGCGAAATTCCTGGGGTGGGCGGCGCAATTGGTATTTGCGCCCGGCGCGTCTCGTGCGTGGCATAGCTTTGGAAGGAACGGAATGCGCGTTAGCTGCTCGACTTCGTGTTTGTCCCCTATTACCCCGGGTCCACACCAAGGCGAACACGAACAAAAACATTGTTCGCGAACTTTTTTGTCTGTTCTTGCCAAGTCCACATTGCTGCGAACGTGGAAAAAACTCAGCGTACGAACCCTATGTGAACGTACGCTGAGTTCTTTTCATGTTCGCAGCGACGTGGACTTGGCAAGAACAGACGAAAAAGTACGCGAACAATGTTTTTGTTCGTGTTCGCCTTGGTGTGGACCCGGGGTTACAGGCGAGCGATGGTGCGCTCCGCCTGCTTTAAGGTTTGTGTCCGTTGGCTTAAGCTAGATTCTTGCCGCCGTCCAGACGGATAGTGAGAATTTAGCTTTAAAGGCCCAGCTTCGGCCAGACGGCTCGGTTCGGTTCGGAGCCGGCCACAACAATACAATAACGCTCGGCATTTTTATGCCGCTTTCCCGATTTCTTTACACTTGCGCTCAATACGTTGGTTATTCCGACGTAACACTATACCTACGTTTCGGGACCCACGGTAAAAGAGAGCCTTCAAGCACTATTTTTTTGCCATTTTTATGTTCACTGTCGGAGAATATGATCATTCGCCTTTAAGGGGGTATAGGACTATTGAACGACTGAAATCGACGGTTTCTTGTCGGTTGAATTGCTTAGATACCAAATAATCGCCGTACTGGCACTTTTCACAGTTTTTTATGTACGCATTAACGAGTAATGTAAAATAAAAAAATTGTCAGAACGTTGAAAATTATTGAATTAATTTGACGCTAAAGATGGTCCCGCGTAGCGCGCAGCTGTAATTGGTGTACATAGTCCCAGGTGAACCAATCATCTAAAAGCAAAATGCTTTGGGATGATTAGTTTCTGCACTAATACATATCGTGTGGAACTTTGGTGGCGAATTTAAACAAACATTGTAAAAGTTACACACGAATTAAGTTTTTTCCACATTTTTATGGGAAAAAAATCGTCTTTAATGAGTTATAAAATGTGTTTACAAACACCCAATGTTAATGCGGAAATTCCACACGATAGGGAAAGGAATTCTACAGCTCCAGTTAAAATTTTAAGTGAAAATATTAATTCGTTCAAGAGTTATGATGTACACCGTGTTTGAAAATGTAGTTTCTAGATAAACGGCTTCAAAGTTAAGGGGACCTTCCGGTCTAGAGCCCAAAAAAATTGGTAATTTTTAGGAATTAATTAAAGGAAAACTACTATATATAATTTAATGGGACTTTTTGCATTGTATTAAGGATGTCTTAAGTTATAAAAATATATTTTTTGTTTTATAATTAATTATTGCAGACGGCCCTGGGGAGTCGTTAAAGTCAAGGCGTAAATAAATTGATCCAAATCGGTGGGATCTGTATCTCCAAAAGTTATTAACCGATTCGACTGAAACTTATTTTATTTTGAAGATTATACTTCTGGCTAAGGGGGGAACTAGAAAAAATTACATTTTTTTTAGAAAATAACGACACTTGAAGTTTGAAATCACTTTTCCCTGTACTTCTCGCCCTTTCAACGCCTTTAAAAATTATAAATTTTCAATTTTTTGTAATTTTGTCTAGTCCCCCCCCCCTAGCCAGAAGTATATTCTTCAAAATAAAAAAAGGTTCAATCGAATCGGATAATAACTTTTGGAGATACAGGTCCCACCGTTTTGAGAACACTGTTTCGAGAAAAACGCGTTTAAAGGTTTACGTGAGCGCCGAGTGGCCGGTTGTTGCCCATGCATTTGCCGCTACTCAAATGCCTATAACTTCTGGAATTTTACGAACTTCAACAAATCCTTTTAAACACGTATTCCTAAAAGGTTGAACATTCGAAAAATGAAATAAAAAAAAATCGACTTTTAGACCGGAAGGTCCCCTTAAGTCCCATACGCCAATACCGCTCTGCGAGGCCGTTACTCGACGGTGCACTCAATTACGTTCAGCGCTATAATTTCCGTAATTATTCGAATTTCCTCACGATACATTGTTGTAAATGTTCACAAAGCATGGCACTTTCAGAATTAATAATGATAAAAAAATCGATATTGCGAAATTTCAATAGTCCTATACCCCCTTAAGACAAGTTAAACCTCATTGAAATATGATGCGTTTTAACGAAGATAGAGCCATGTCCAGAGACGTCTACGCTTCGTCCCACTGTGCGCACGCCTCACGACCGCGGACCTCCGACTGCAAACGAGCGACAATGTCGAGGAGGATTTCCTTCGTATCTTTCTGTGACTACTAAAGGTCGAGGAGCAAGGTGAAGCTCCTGACCAAAGAGAGACAAAAGAGTAGAAAGAGGGTCGAAGACGAGAAAACCGCGACGGACAAATACAATAGTTTCACCGAGACAAAAGGAAGGTACCTATTTGATAGGGTGGAGGGGCAAGCATCGTTCCTATACACAAGTTGGTCCTTTCCTCTCGTCACGGTGTCTGAACACACCGCGTAGGTTTCGTGGGTCAGGAGCCGCTGGTGGTGGAGAAGAACGTGGCCGACCAGAGAGAGCAGAGGGCACAACGGCTGCCGTTGCGGAAAACAGTGCGGCGGAGCGAGAGGCTAGCGAGAGGAGCGAGGGGGAGCGAGCGGGTGTACGCGTGCTCCAGACGGAATAAATTAATCGAGAACCAAGCTGGCAGAACTCCAGTTCGTTGCGTTTCCGTCGGAATTTGCGCGCGCGTGTGTCCCCCGTCGTCTCGACGTTCTTCTTTGAACGAGGGGTGGCCATGCCATGCGCCTAACCCTCCTCGATAAGCGAATCGCCGTGCTAACAGGGAATAGCTATGGCTCGGTCAGTTGGCTGGTGTCGAAGCGCATTCGAGCTGGCTCGCGCACGGCGGCAGAGCGCCTTGGCGCGGAACGTCGCACAGTGGGCCGGATTCACTTATGTTGCGCCATTTGGGTCTTTTTTTTAACACATCGGAATGCCATTGATACCAAAAAATAGGGAAAAAATATTCCTTTCTAATGATGTATAATATAATATTTTTGACATTTATTTATTTATTTATTTTTCATTTTTTTAAACAAAATTTTGAGGAAAAAAAATTTGAAAACTATTCATTTGGTACTTTATTTAATGCCCTTTTCAGTGATTATAGGGAATGTTGGGGAAACTTTCCGTTTTCAAGTTATAAGGAAAAGTCGAAAAATAAAGGAATGCGGTCAAATATCGTTTTGTTTAAATTGAAGGCGAATCCTTTGCGCTAAACATCATCTTCTATTAGTAATTAATGTAAACAGTTTATAAAAAAATAATTCTGAAAACAGTCAGTAAAATTGCGACATTTCTTAAAATTGACAAGGAATATCTTTCAAGTCCCAACGAGTCCCGTATTTTTACAAAGGGGAATCTTTTCAGTGCACCGTACTATACACTAACGCATTAATATACACTAAACACACTAAGATATATACACATATATAATATATTAAACACAAACTGAACAACATAAAATTTAAAGTGATAAAACTTATAAAAATTAGAATGCAACTTTCAAATCTGTTGGAAATGGTTTCCAAACGTCACTGTGAAGTCTCTGCTGGTTCAGTTTCAACTGATTGGAAATGGAAAATACAGGACCAAGTCGAAGGCTTATCTACACCATAGCATAAACACTTCAAGTGCCGATAATCTAAACAATTCCTTCGAAGAAGGATGCAACGCATGAACGTGAAGAAAAGGACGCGACGCTGATGAGTTCAAACCGAAATATTTCTCGAAACCGGACGAAGGTAGAAGTGATTCTTGCGTGATTGTATAGAGGAAGGTGCACTGAAAAGATTCCCCCTTGTAAAAATACGGGACTCGTTGGGACTTGAAAGATATTTTTCAGACTGTTTTCAGAATTATTTTTTAATAAATTGTTTACATTAATTACTAATAGAAGATGATGTTTAGCGCAAAGGATTCGCCTTCAATTTAAACAAAACGATATTTGACCGCATTCCTTTATTTTTCGACTTTTCCTTATAACTTGAAAACGAAAAGTTTCCCCAACATTCCCTATAATCACTGAAAAGGGCATTAAATAAAGTACCAAATGAATAGTTTTCAAATTTTTTTTCCTCAAAATTTTGTTTAAAAAAATGAAAAATAAATAAATAAATAAATAAATAAATGTCAAAAATATTATATTATACATCATTAGAAAGGAATAATTTTTTCCTATTTTTTGGTATCAATGGCATTCCGATGTGTTAAAAAAAAGACCGAAATGGCGCAACATAAGTGAATCCGGCCCACTGTGCGTCGCGTCGCGTCGTCTGTTCACGCATGGAGGACACGGGTACGCGCGTCCACGAGCCTGAATGCAGGCTCAACGAGCGTCACGACCGACGCTTGGTCCGCTGGACACGCTTGGTCGAGCGGATGAACGACGTTGCCCGTAAAACTCGGCGAAAGAAATCGCCGCTGGAATCGCCTGGCCAAGACCACTCGAGAAACTTGCGCCACCGCGAAACGCTCCATCTGCCTGGAGGAGCTAACTTATCCCCTTGGCGTCGAGGTTAAGGTTAACTTCCTCCGAGGGGAACACGATGAACGCCTCGCGATTTCTCCGTGGAACGGCTTGATGGGGACGAGTACTCGAGCGGAATCTCGCGGCGAATCGCGGCTCCCGGTCGTCCTGGCAACCGAGGAAATCTCGAATAATCCTTCGCAGATCGAGGATACCATCCGCTTCGCCCTGCCCGCCTCTGGTTAACAACTATTAGCCATCCACGGCGATTAACGTCAAGACGCTTCGCCACGGCTCTCCCCAGGTCGCTCGCGTTACAGTCCAGGAGGCTGGATGCCTCGTTCGAGTTCATACTCTGGCACGCTTTAAGGGGACCGCTCTTTTTAATACGATTACGCACGCTCCTCGGTCAAAGCTCTGCGACGCGTTTTACCGCCCTTTTGCGAGGCGAGCCTGCCCCGGGAACAATGCTCCCGCGAAATCTACCCGTTGAATTTACGCGGCTTCCCTCTCGCGAATATTAACGCGTAGGTATGTACTATTACCGGGCGAAAAGAAGACTCCTAGCAGGCGGGCTCGGGCTGTGCCGTCCGCCGCTGTGACGATTGGTCGAGTCACCTATTTGGGCACACTTTTAAAGACGCGGCACACGTATTTTGGTTATTGGCTGAAGTAGGCACAAACATTGTCGCACCGCGCGATGAGGAGAGCGAACGAAACACATCGAGACCGAGTGGGATAGAGCGATCTGTAGCCTACGCTATTGTTTTGTTTTGACGATCATCGGTCAGATCGCTCTATCCCACTCGGTCTCGATGTGTTTCGTTCGCTCTCTTCGTCGCGCGGTGCGACAATGTTTGTGCCTACTTCAGCCAATAACCAAAATACGTGTGCCGCGTCTTTAAAAGTGTGCCCAGATAGGTGACACGACCAATGGTCACAGCAGAGGACGGCACAGCCCGAGCCCGCCTGCTAGGAGTCTTCTTTTCGCCCGGTAATAGTACCTCGTGGCCCAGCGTTCTCCCCGACGCGCGCCGCATAGCCTGACTTTTCGCGTCCAGGCACGCGGACCTTGGAGATCTCTCTGATTATTTATCCAGGATTTTTCAGTGAATCGGAAGGGTCTGCAGCGGCGAAAGCGCGGGCTGCAAGCACGCGGAAGAAGGGAGCGGGGAAAGAGAAAGTGGAGGGCCACTTGCCCGGCATAATCCGCCTGTCCTTCGCGCTTCGCCCTATTTCTCCCGACCTACCCCTGGTTTCGTCCGCTTTTCTACCCTAGATGATCGCGCGGCGGCGGATAGTCAGCCAGCGAGCGGTCCCTCGCGTCGTGCTCGCCCTGCCGTGAAGCAATAATACGCGAAAGCCCGAGTATCGACAGCCCCCGCGAGCTGAAAGCATCCATCCCCGGCGGAATTTTCTTGCCGCTCGCCGGGGGAGAGGAAGACGGACGGGAACGAAAACCGCGGCGAACGTGAACTCGGAGGGTGCGCCGGAATCGCGAATTTTCTTGCTTTCAACTTTCCGCGGTGTCCTCGATCGATGCTTCTCCAGGCTCGCGGCGTCGTCTTCGCCGTGCTTGTCTCCGGGCGACATTTTTTCGCCCTCTCCCTGTGACACGGTGTCGATTTAAGCCGAAGGAGAGAGCAGTGCATCGCGAACGGACGAAACGTAAAGGTGGGTGATCCAGCTGCGCTCGGGACACGCCTGCATCTTGTGCGACGCGATTACAGGTAGCTTCAGGATCCAAGTCGCCAAATGTGATAGGGTGGTTTAAAACATAAAAATTTCGCAACCCCCTCGCCTTCCCAAAAACCCTTACGTGATTTAAGGACGACCCCCTAGTGGCTAAAGCGCAGCCAAGTCGAACAGCCGTAATCAAATGGACGGACCGCATTTAAGAATCTTGGGCAATTTGCGCCGATGCGTGCTAAAAAACACATTTGGCGACTTGTAGCCTCGAGAATCTAGCTTCCGCGTACATTTGCACAGGCTGGAATCGTTAAGCCCTTAATCCACTATTACGCGAGGACCGTAAAGAATGCAGATCCGAGCTCAGGACTTCCGATGCACACGTGCTGCCGTCTTCAACCCCCTTTTACGACCTCGCCGCGCAGCTTTCGCCCGCGATATGCCCCAATTAATCGCGAAGGATGCGTCGCGTCGGGGGGAGGATACCGAGCCAGGAGAAATTATCCGAGACGTTAATGGACGAGCCGAGCTGGTTATCGCGTCTCCTGGGGTCGTCGCGAGCAACCTTCCTGTTTCGAGTCCACGATACCGGGGACGGTGGGTTGGAGCGCAGCTTAGAACGCGACAACGTCGGCTGGCGCTTTGCCACGGAACCGGCTTCCCCGGTTACCGATTTCGGTCACGTTTCCGCGCATCTCTGCCATCAGTTTCTTGGAAATTAAAAGTCCTTCGTTTCCTCCGTCCGGGGACAGCAACGGGAGGGGAAGTAGAAAGGGAAAAAGCTTGGCTCGGGGGTGAAACAGATGGGGAAATTTATCGGTCTGGCCCCGTGTCCCTTAATAATAGTAATAGTCGTTTAATCGACAGAATTAAGTTCCACTTAGGGGAGAGTTGCCAATATCGTACCGGTCACCTAAATCGTACCGCATCAATTTCTCAAAAATTAATGAATACAAACGACGTCTGATGATAAAAATATCAAGTAAATGCGAAATAAGAAATAGAAACAAAACCTTTCGAGCTTACACCCTATTTTGTGCGTGCTACAAGCATTTAAAACAATCAGGTAGGGTAAATCCGGGAGACGTGGTCGACCTAATATAAAATGGCTATTAAAACTAATATAGATATTACTTATTTTATCAGAACAAACCTAATATGTTCAGAATTTTATGCCGATTCAGAAAAACTGGTCGATATTTGCTTTAAGACAATATTTACTGTAAAACGGGTTGAAAACTGAAGTCATGACATCTGACCACCTCTCCCGAGGTGCCGGGAGAAATGGTTTTCGTCGTTGGCAGAGACCACTCACATAATTATTCATGGAAAATTAACAAAGGATAAAGCAAAATTATTTATGAGTGAATACAACTACGGATTCATTGATATTTAATTTGTTTACACTAAACAAGTAAAGAACACATCAAAGAAAAAGTGAATTACCTACTGGCGATTAGCCAGGCAAATGAATACAAAATTGAATAAATAAACTAAATAAACAAAAATAATAATAAAATAATAATAAAAATAAAAAATAAAAAAAATAATAAAAAAAATCATAACTCGACCATCTCACCTTTCTGCAGCGAGACATGGTCTTCTCGTTAGCTTTGAGGGGAACAGTTAATATGGCCAAATACTTTGGCTGCATTGTCCCTCAATATCTCTACTATCTTATTATTCCAAACATTAAAGGAAAATAAACTTAGAAGTATATTTTAAATACGATTCTGTACAACCGCTGTTTGACAAAAGATGTTAAATGTAACATCAATTTACCTTTTATAGCCTATAAATCCAGAAAAACACAGAAGGAAGCGAAATAACGCTATTCATTCAACTATTTGGCTTCTAGAGAAGTAATTGGTCTGCACTTTAATGCATTTTTACGTATAGAGTCTGAAATATAGCGACACGACCAACTCTCCGGCCCGACCGCGTCTCCCGGATTTACCCTATGATTGATGTAACTTTTTACCAGTTTATTTTAGCTGATAATAATCAAACAATGCAATTTTCTCCTGTATTTATGTATTTCTCTAAAAGCGGGTTTAATGTAGAATATTTTACATTCATTTTAAGTACATATTACATTCATTATAAAGTTTAAATTTATATTTATAAATAAATTGATCATGTTTCCTAAATCGTACCACTACAATCGTACCAGTAGGATTTGACAACTCGTGTGTTATATTGGTTATGTACATATATCATATACATAGAGGAAGTGCAGCATATTTGGAATACTGTTGGTAATTTGGAATACCGAAGTATCTAATAAACTACTAACGCTATTTAATTTGTAACACCGTAGATTATAGGGGCTAATGACCTCTTAACTAATGACATTTGTGGATGAACCGCAATTTTTACATTTTCGACTTAATCTGCAGAGGAAGAAAACGTCAATCTGCAAAACTTTTTCAGCGCGTATTCAATCGTTCCAATCATGGTTAAAATATGTCAAAACTTTAGTGTTAAACACTTAATCGACTCATTTGCATGTTCCTTCTATGGTTCCGTGCCAGTTTTGCGATAATTTCGAGAATACAAAGTGTGACATGAAATTTTCGGTTTCGATGCCATGTGGTTAATTCGGAATACCGTTAAGGAACTAGTTCTTGATCAGGCACTAATTTTTGATCAGTTCATGAAATAAATCGTTCTTTTGAGTTTATGTCAATAAATAATTGTGTGAAATAATTACTAACATAAAAATTGATAATTCAAAAATATATGTGTTGTCTGGGAAAGCAGTTAGTATTGTTAGTTTTAGATGATTAAAAACTAGTTCCTAGTCATTTGGAATATTCCAAAGCCTACCGATGCTTTTGTTTCACGCGTAATCGATACCACCGCGTCAGTTTCATCTGTCACCTGTATAACCTTTTAGGAGCATTTGTGTAAATAATGTCTTATAGACATCTACATCTTCAAGATTGGTAGAAACTTAATTGTAATTTCTTAGCCTCATTACGTCATAAAATAAACTAATTTTATTATCGGCATGTTTTGTTTAAGTTTATAAAGTGAAGGTAAATTGGAATACCGGTATTCCAAATTACCTGCACCTTAACGAAATCGATACTTCTTGTCATTTTTCATTCAAACCAAAATTTCAGTTACTTTTTGTTTTTTATTTTTACTGACACTCAGAAATATGAAAGTTTATTAGTTTCCCTATGATATTATGTAGTTTAATTTGATCCCATCCTCTGTCGTAATTTTTTATTCGTCTTAAACAAACTGGTATTCCAAATATACTGCACTTCCTCTAGTTTATTGCGGCCTGTGTGTGATTCATATACATATGTATATGTAACTATATAATAATCATTACTGCATATTGAATAGTTTCTTCTCTATTTGTTATTGACACTATTTTTAGTGCAGGTACGATTTAGGAGACCGGTTGCCTAAATCGTACCTTTTACAGTATGTGACAAAAAGATTAATAACAAATAAATTTGTTCTGAACAAAAGGTTAAGCGTATAATAGTAGGTGCTTAAAAGACCAAGCTCCAATATCCAATAGTCATTTCCGTTCAAATTAGTACCAAATATGAAATATAACTTAGAATGTCTTAAGTGGTACGATATAGGCAACCCTCCCCTATGTATACAATGAAGAAATAACAATAGAGCCCTTAAGTATAAAGCGTTGACATTGCAGATATCTAGCCAAAAACTAATCAAGGCAAATCGTGGACGCCCTGATAGTGGACGCTGAGATCGTGGGGTGCTCGGATAGTCGAGCGCTCTGATAGTCGAACGCACAGATACTTACTTATTCCAATTTCAGATTTAAATGACGCGAGATGATGATTTTGAAAAGATTCATGTGTGCACCGACCCTCCGCTTTCGATTATCGCGTTACCTACCACGGATAAACAGTTTTATTTAAACGGCGCACCGTAGAGTACACAGGCTCCGGAGGAAGGATGAGAAGGAGACACAGACACCGTAGCGATTCGCCTCCGAGGGAGCTCGCTCGTCGAATCTCGTTCCTCTGATGCGTGGAATCAGTTTACGGAAGGGGGAGGAAATGCTTTCGCCAGGCATTTTTCCACGTTAGAATACTCTGGTTGCGGTATCGGGGGATGCCTCTGGGTCGATTCCGAGCCTTCCCGGCTCGCGCCAATGCGTCGTCGAGCGGGAAGAGTTTGACGGGCGTTTCGCGGCGGTCGGCTCTATTCATCCCCCCGTGCAGTCCGACGAATAGGCGAATCGAAAAAAAGAGTAGTGGCAGGACGGGGGTGGGTAGGCTCTACCAGCCGTCGAACGGGAACGCTGATCATATTCCGACTTTTCGCGCGAATTTCACCGTCGGAAACACGTCGGACCTCGTTACTCTCCGGTTCGACGACTTTTCATCCGCGCGTGATCCCTCCGTCCGTCTGATTTTGCAAATCAGGCCAAACGGGTCGTTGCACGCTGGCCATCGACATATGAAATCGGTATCCAAAGGATCCAATACCCATTCTAATAAAAGCTGGACACCCTCTAGATAAATCGTTGCGCCTAAATCGGAAGAAGAGGAGGAGAGCAGTAACCAGCCGTTTCGCGGAAAAGGCACTCGGCTTGTCACGACGAAAAGGGAGAGAGAGACGTAAAGCGCGCCGCGCCGAGCCGCGGCACTTATTATTTGCCGAGTAGAAGAGGAGGAGAGTAACGAAAATTGCAACCCTTCTACGCCGTGCCGCGGAGGCCCCGCTACATCGCCAGAAGATGAAGGCGGGACAGGGTGAAGAGCGGGTGTTTCTCCGTTAATCCGCGGTCGGAGTCGAGCTCCGTTGCATAGATGAGCGCGACTCCGTCGGCGTTTTCATGGTTCTCGGCCTATACGAGCGCATTTCCCCTGTTCGTTCAATTTTCTCACTCGTCTTTCGCTGCGCGCACAGCTATTTCCATAATCCCTCTCCGGCTGGCCCATAGCCTCTCGTCCCGGCGGAGGATCGGTATCAGCGGATTTATCGTCGTTCTTCCCTTCGAAGAATCGACCTATCGATTCGCGCGGGCCTCGCGGAATCGCTAATAAGCGTGTGCCAGCGTAAAGAGCGTCGGATAAAACGACGGAAGGGGGCGATGACGATGACATCGCTGCTGGGACTTTATTAATCCGTTCGTCGACCCCGAATTCGTCAGCGCGGATTCCAAAGACCCCGCGGATACGCGAGGACGTCGGATCCTTGGGATCGATGAGGAATCAGTGCCGCGCGAGGCTGCGAACGAAGGAGACGCCGCCGGGGACCATTGACGCGGCGATAATCGATTAAGCGCGGCCATTAAACGCGCTCGGTGGATTGTCCCGTCGATCGGGGATCGAACGTCAGCCGCCGGCGCGTTTTTAATTGGCAGAGGGAGAGCCCCGATATCAATCGCTTCCGCGCGAAACCAGCGCGGCCGCTATTTGCCCTTTTCCCTCGGCTCTCTCCCTCTTTAATTCCGCGAACGCCACCGCGCCGAAACCAGCGGTTATTCAACGGGCGGAACGAGCGCGCGGAGAGAAAGGCGAGCGAAAATCGACATAGTATTCCCCGGATTCATCCCGAGCCCGAACAAGACTCGCTTCTCCGTTCTTTTGTCCTTTCTTATCTGCCGCGACTTGTTCCTCCCCATCTTTGCACCAAACTCCGCGTATATCGGGCGCAAGGAAGATAGGACAGCTCCTCGAGACCAAGCGGGGGATAGATGCTCTAGTGGCACTGAGCACTTAATTGAAAGGGCGCCTGCGATAGTTCCCACTGCACGATAAAGTACAAGATGAGGGATCGATCGGGCAGGATGACGAACATCGATTCACAGCTGCGAGGAGTGCTCCGGCGCGGCGTCGGAGTCGGCGTCGGCGTCGGCTGTCGAAGCGGTTTGTAGCAAAGGGAAGCCGGAGTTTGCATAGGACGACGGTCGTTAAGATGGGTAAACTTTGGAATCCCGCGCGAATCGAGTGGAGTCGAGCCGAGTCGAGTAGGGCCGAGGCTGTCCCTTTTTCCCCCGCTCGACATTTCCACGCGACGCGATATCGCGGGGCGTTCTCCCCCCCCCCCCCCCCCGGGGAAAATAGCGAGCGTGTTTGAACGCGCGATTTCCAAACACGTTTACGGAGCTACCGTTTGACAAACAAGCGCGTCGCGTCGCCGCGCCGAGTGGCGCTACCGGGAAATTTCTCCGTCGTTCGCGTTTTCTCTGGCGAGAGCGTGTAGGGCGGCCGCGGCGCGTCCTCCCTTCGCCCGCCCCCGCGATCAATTCACAGATGCTACCGAAGGGGGGTCCCTTTGAGTTTCGTGCCACGACCTTGTTCCTACCATATTGCGGTCCACGCTCGCCACGCGGGGAGCAATAATCTTTGAACGGCCCTTGAGCTATTGTCCCGCGCAGTAGATATTCCCTGTCTGTAGTTTAATTACAATTACAGTCGCGCAGGCATTTCTCCAGCGAATGATCGACGTCCGTTCGACGGCTGGTCTATGAAACGCGCGCAACAGATCGATGAGCCGGCCTCGCCGACTAGGATGCCCCTCGCGATCGATCACTGGAATCATCGACGATCGGAATCGGCACCCCGCGATCGTTGCATCGTCCTCCGTCGACGACGCGATCCTAGTCATCCTCGGCGGGTCGGGGTCCCCCAGCAGCTCGAATAATTGAAATTCTCGCGGAGGAATGCTAGGGGAAGCGGGGAGGGCGCGGCCGGCCGATTCGAATATGTCTCTCGGTTCATTAGACCGCGGGAATCGAGGTTCGCGCGCGCGATAACGCGGCAATTAGGGTCGAGTCGAGAGAACCAGCGACGCTGCTCGTTCCCCTGCCTTTAATTAGGCTACGCGGAAATAATTGCGGCCGATTTCCACCGCGAACCGGTTGACGGTTCCAATCCAGACGCGATCTTTGCGCGCCAATTTTCTAACCGTCGCTACCTACAGTCTGCGGGAAAAGTCAAAAGTGATCCATTGGATAAAGGGCTGTAAATGGTACAACCTCTTCAGTCGCATTAGCTTAGACTCTGAAGGTGCAAGTCCACGATGAGAGAATAGTAGGGTAGACCGGGGTCGGTAGTAACAGGGGGGCGAATGTAACACGCTAAATATCTCAAAACATATAATAGATATTAACGCCAATTTTGGATATATGATGAAGAATGACATTTGGAATATACACATCCATGCCCTAAGAGTACAGATACGCAATAGACATGGATAGTGAAGAAAATAACTTTTCGATACCCTAAAGTAACTTTTCCTTACTGAATAAAGTAGTTGAGCTATCGACCGTATTTTTAGAATAAACAAAAAGTGGTTTCGGCGCACTGGTTCGGTCAGTTAAATAATTTAAAAGCTAATTTGCAATTTTAACAATTATAAATTTCCGACGTTTCGGTCTGCGGTTTAGACCTTTTTCAAGGAAAGATATTTATAAAGTATACTGCGTTCGCTTTAGAGCCACACGTTTGATACGACGTGTAACACACGAGTCGGTTGTAGCATGACTGAGGTAAACATAACTTGGAGGACTATTTAAAGGTGAAACAAAACTGTGGCTAGAAACGGAGTGAAAAGAAAGACCATTAAATATTAAGAACGAATTTAACAATTATTGACAGAACAAACATTTTCAACCTCACAACAACTGTCAAAATACCACTAATTGATGTTCATGTGGTAAAGGCCAAACGCATTAGGATATATGACCAAATGATTACATAATATAATTTTATTATGTATAGATGAACTGGTTATACTGGCCACAATTGAAGTGAAGACTCTATTGAAGGAATTACATCATAAAGCCTTATTGCTTTACTAAAGTTGCGTAGTAGGGTAGACCGGGGGCGGTAGTAACAGGGGGGCGAATGTAACACGTTAAATATCTCAAAACATATAATAGATATTAACGCCAATTTTGGATATATGATGAAGAATGACATTTGGAATATACACATCCATGCCCTAAGAGTACAGATACGCAATAGACGTGGATAGTGAAGAAAATCACTTTTCGATACCCTAAAGTAACTTTTCCTTACTGACTTAAAATTGTAATATAAACACTCCCTTTGCAAGTATGTGCTTGTTCGATTTTTTAATCTGTAATTCGACCTTTTTTAAACTAATATTGATCGTTACTTGGCACTTTTAAGCGTCTCGTTAGTCAAAATTTATAATTTAAGTTCAAAAGCATGGTCGGGGACGATTGTAACATCCGCAGTCGGGGTCGGTTTTACCGCAACAGAACCGAATAGGGACAAAGAAGGCGAATAATATTGTCTTATTTGCATGAAATCATATAGCATAGCACAAGCAAACCAAATGAAAAATGGGTGCAATATAGGGTAAATCCGGGAGACGCGGTCGGGCCGGAGAGTTGGTCGTGTCGCTATATTTCAGAGTCTATACGTAAAAATGCATTAAAGTGCAGACCAATTACTTCTCTAGAAGCCAAATAGTTGAATGAATAGCGTTATTTTGCTTCCTTCTGTGGTTTTCTGGATTTATAGGCTATAAAAGGTAAACTGATGTTACATTTAACCTCTTTTGTCAAACAGCGGTTGTACAGAATCGTATTTAAAATATACTTCTAAGTTTATTTTCCTTTAATGTTTGGCATAATAAGATAGTAGAGACATTGAGGGACAATGCAGCCAAAGTATTTGGCCATATTAACTCTTCCTCTCAAAGCTAACGCGAAGACCATGTCTCGCTGCAGAAAGGTGAGATGGTCGAGTTGTGATTTTTTTTATTATTTTTGTCTATTTTTTTATTTTTTATTATTATTTTATTATTATTTTTGTTTATTTAGTTTATTTATTCACTTTTGTATTCATTTGCCTTGCTAATCGCCAGTAGGTAATTCACTTTTTCTTTGATGTGTTCTTTACTTGATTAGTGTAAACAAATTAAATATCAATGAATCCGTAGTTGTATTCACTCATAAATAATTTTTCTTTATCCTTTGTTAATTTTCCACGAATAATTATGTGAGTGGTCTCTGCCAACGACGAAAACCATTTCTCCCGGCACCTCGGGGGAGATGGTCAGATGTCATGACTTCAGTTTTCAACCCGATTTACAGTAAATATTGTCTTAAAGCAAATATCGAAAAGTTTTTCTGAATCGGCATAAAATTCTGAACATATTAGGTTTGTTCTGATAAAATAAGTAATATCTATATTAGTTTTAATAGCCATTTTATATTAGGTCGACCGCGTGTCCCGGATTTACCCTACTGAATGTAAGGATTGATCTGATGAAGAATGCACCAGCCGAAATGTCTTTTATTTATGCCACAATTGCGACACCACGTAATTTGTTATAGATTTTAGTTTTTTCACTTATTATTATAATTTAAATCAAAAATTATTTTAATTTTGTAAAGTTATATTTGTGCTACTATCGACTCCATGCAGTGTTACAACCGACCCGGGGCCAGGGACGGTTGTAACACTTTCTTCGCTTCTCATTTTTTATTAATAACCGGAATATTACTTGACATACAGCGAAACTGTTGTGGCTCAAATAATGTTAGATAAATAAGTAACATTTTCGTAAAAAAACTTTTCTTGTAACTGTAATAGTTTTTGCGTAATCGTATTCCAAAGTCAAAGTGTTACTACCGCCCCCGGTCTACCCTATCGTGTCTCACACGAAACTTTGATCTCACGAGACAATTGTTTCATTATTTTTTAATTATTTTAACTACTTAGACTCTGACGAGACAAATTTCGTGATATTTTTGAAGAAGTCTCATCTCTCGCGACTGTTTCCATTGTTTGCATTCAGTTGTTGCTAAGATATTTGTCTCGCGATAGAAAAGTCTCGTGCGATATCTCAACGTGGATTCGCACCTTAACGATTCTTTTGAAGTCGCGAGATTGAAGAACTGAAAGGTTTATTCCTCTCGCGTTCCACCCAGACGCGTAATAATATATCTGGGCGAGGTCCAGGTCTCGAGCGAGTATCCAGCGCCTCCAACCATCCTCCGATAACCCCGTCTTCTTCGTCCTAGGCTCCCAGCACTTGCCCGAGTCCTCGCGATCGAAACGGAACCGCTAACGAAGTGGGACGGCTCGCGGCACGAGCGCTCCCCGCTCCTCCAGGAAATATTAATCACCGTCATAAATTTCGACTCGCTCGTCGACACCGCGTCGCGTCGTCTTCGCTCCCCGCCCACCGCGAGCAGAACGTCCCCCAAGATCTCCGAAAAAATCGGGATGAAGCCATAAATCGGCGACGCCGACGGTGCAAATATATTTGCAATTTGGACGGCTGGGTTGGCGCGAGCGTTTCAACCTCGTCCTCCTCGATCATCTCCTCGGTGGGTTGAAAGCGTGGCTTACGCGCGATGGACCGCCAAATCCACTGGCCCTCCCGCCAACCCGGCTGTTCTCGTTTTTCCAAACTTCTCATCGATCTTGTCAATCTTGTCGCCGCGAGACATTGCCGCCGGCGCGTGTATTCGGGGACGGGACCCCCGGAAACGACGGGGAATAGAACGGAAACGGAATCGGAATCGAGCGCGTTCCCGCGGCGGTTCCGTGACGCGATAATCGCGATGGGACGCCTCTGACAGCCGTCAGAGGAGACGCGGACAGAGACGGATGGCAGGCAATTTAAAATCGCGGCCCGGCCTTATCTCGCGTTACGGTCACCCTCGCTACTGTCACTCTCCGCCCACCCTCCTCCCCTCTCGATCGTCATTTATACCGCCAAGGTCGGCGCTTCTTAATCGCGCAATTCCGCCGGGGCGACTTCGCTCCCCCTGGCGCAGATACCTCTGCCACTCGGGTGGCTCTTTGATAACGGACCTCTTACCGCTCCACCTTCAGACGCGTTAAGAGGCGGCGGACGATTGTCCCCGTACGTGGCTGCAATTTGTCACTTAAAGATATCGCAAACTCGGCAAATGGAGACACGTTAGTCGATGCTTCCTAAAGCTCGTCGTCGTCACTGGGTGTGTAGGCCACTGCGGGATTATCTGCGAACAAGAGAGCACTTAACACTGCGGTGTTTGGAATTCTCCACCCTCCCAGTCTACAGTCTACAGTCTACAGCTTCACCCCCTCGATGCAGTCCCTTTAAAATATATTCGAATCTCTTGCCGAGATTCCGATATTGTCGCGGTCCCCAGTTAAGGTTAAGGTCTGCGCACATACATATATCGGTTCCTTGGCGCTGGAACAAAGGGGCCATTGACAGCGAGGGCGCTGAACCATCGCGGCACTGATTCGGGGATGCACCTTGGAGGACGGGATCATAGAAATATACAGACGATAAAGAAGGAGCGTAAGCTTCGACTAAGGCGGGGGAAACGTAGGATTGGAGGAGAAAAGGAAGAGGTCAGTGGCGGATTTAAGGGGTTAGCTCGCCTCAGGAGGTAGAAAATGTATCGATTCTTTGGGAATTTATTCCAGAAAGTACATGCCTATTTTTATGCAATGGTTTTTATATTTATTTCAGAAAGTACATGCATATTTTTATGCAATGGTTTTTATATTCAAATGAGAGACACTTTAACAGATTATTATATTATGTTTTGGTATAAAAATATTTATTTATTGCACAATTACAACTGGTTTCCCGGAAGCTGTTTTTAGAAACACGTTTTGCGGTGACCAACATTATTCGGAACTGGGCTATCTGAAATCAAAAAACGAAGAAGATTTAGTTAGTACAATAGTTTATCTAGTCTTTAATCGTTCCGTTTTATAAAATATTAATCTGGAACAAAATGGCAGATGTTTTAAGTTAAATGATCGATTTTCGTAGAAAAAAACACTGATTTTTCATCAAAAACATCTGCCATTTTGTCCCAGATTAATATTTTATAAAACGGAACGATTAAAGACTAGATAAACTATTGTACTAACTAAATCTTCTTCGTTTTTTGATTTCAGATAGCCCAGTTCCGAATAATGTTGGTCACCGCAAAACGTGTTTCTAAAAACAGCTTCCGGGAAACCAGTTGTAATAAATAAATATTTTTATACCAAAACATAATATAATAATCTGTTAAAGTGTCTCTCATTTGAATATAAAAAAACATTGCATAAAAATATGCATGTACTTTCTGAAATAAATTCCCAAAGAATCGATACATTTTCTACCTCCTGAGGCGAGCTAACCCCTTAAGGAAAAAGGCCCAGGTGGCAAACGTTCCGAGGGACCCGTTTTTTTCGGGAAAATGAAGAGGCAGTTTACTAAAAACGAGCTAAGTGTAGTAGGTAAAACAATTAAAACAAATTAAAAAACCCGACTGCTTAAAAAAACATTAAAAAAATTAAATTAAAAAGAGAACTAAAATGACAAAAACAAGACTTAATTTATTTATACATGGTATATTAATTATCATAAATAGGATAATAATAAGATGGCAATTTAAATTAACTCAATTGGCTGCAGGCGGAGGCCTTAAATATTTCGATGCTCTTCTACCGCAAGCATGTACCGCAATGACTAAAGAAAGTGCTTCAAGCTGGTAACTAAAAGAGGTGGACAACATCAATGCAAATTCATGGTTATATAGTGACATTTCAACTTCAGTGTGTTGTGTAAATTATATGTTTCTCTCTTTGTCCGTGTGGGGAATACTATTGGCGTTGTTAATAACCCATCGAATCTAATTAGGGCGAACAGCGATACACAATATTGAATGTAATGTAATGTTCGAATGTACAAATGTTCCAATGTAATTACATCAAATCATTTGCATCAAAATATTTAAGGCCTCCGCCTGCAGCCATTTGAGTTAATTTAAATTGCCATCTTATTATCATCCTATTTATGATAATTAATATACCATGTATAAATAAATTAAGTCTTGTTTTTGTCATTTTAGTTCTCTTTTTAATTTAATTTTTTTTATTAATTTAATTTTTTTAATGTTTTTTTAAGCAGTCGGGTTTTTTAATTTTTGTATTTTTTACTTTTTAGTTATGTTCAGCAATATTGTGTAGCAAGGACCGCAGGTACATATGTCGTGTACATATGTCAAGGTCAACAACGTCATTGGGACTGGGTCCCCTTTTGTCAATATTTAGTATTTACCGTTCCCATTATTTTTATCTCACAATTTTGAAAATTATTTAGCCTATGACATTCGGAAGGTCGAGACCATTCTAAAGACACCTCATTTGTCCAAATCGGTGTATCCGTACAGGCTCTAGAGCGTAACATGGACATACATACTATTACCGGGCGAAAAGAAGACTCCTAGCAGGCGGGCTCGGGCTGTGCCGTCCGCCGCTGTGACGATTGGTCGAGTCACCTATTTGGGCACACTTTTAAAGACGCGGCACACGTATTTTGGTTATTGGCTGAAGTAGGCACAAACATTGTCGCACCGCGCGATGAGGAGAGCGAACGAAACACATCGAGACCGAGTGGGATAGAGCGATCTGTAGCCTACGCTATTGTTTTGTTTTGACGATCATCGGTCAGATCGCTCTATCTCACTCGGTCTCGATGTGTTTCGTTCGCTCTCTTCGTCGCGCGGTGCGACAATGTTTGTGCCTACTTCAGCCAATAACCAAAATACGTGTGCCGCGTCTTTAAAAGTGTGCCCAGATAGGTGACTCGACCAATGGTCACAGCAGAGGACGGCACAGCCCGAGCCCGCCTGCTAGGAGTCTTCTTTTCGCCCGGTAATAGTACATAGCCTGATAAACACAATACCCTACCCTCCTTTGCGTGCCGCAGTCGGGTAAAAATAGGTATAGTGTTTGGATAAAATCATAATTTTTATTCTGAAAATTGAGTCCCAGGTAGAGGGTGCCTTCTGGGCAACTCGTTATAATTAGGTACCCAGTTACCCGATTTATGCGTACTCGCCCCCTTAACGCGAATCTTCTCACCCCCTCAGCTTACGCTCCATCTACATATTATATAGGTACATATGTCTATGAACGGGACCCCTTCGGGGGGCCGCTCGCACAGATGTCCGCGAGGGCCCACGACGGCCACTCGACGAGGGTGTCGAACGAGGATTGGCGCGAGAGGGGAACCCCGAGGGTGGCGAATCGGGGAAATCATAGGGGGCTGTGGAAGGCGGCGCGGCGTACAGGTGAAACGTAAACGTCACGTTTTCCGGCGGTCTCACCTACGGACGGTAATTACGATCTTCGTCGTCGTCGGCGGCGTCGTCGTCGTCTACGTCTACGTCGTCGTCGTCGTTCGGTAGTCGTGGGTGTTCAAAGCCGGAGCACTTCAGACTTCCGTGTTTACGGAACGCGAGCGAGAGCTTGACGGCTCCCTTTTTTCTTCCTTGTACGCGATTCCTCCTCCCCGCGCTTCGCTCCGCTCCGCTCGCCGACTGCCTCACAATCCGCGCTTTGCCGACAGAAATGCCTGCCTGCCTGCCTGCCTGCCTGTTCGCCCTTCGACCCCTGCCCCTGCCTTCTCTTATACCCCTTACCTTTGCCCTCTTTACCTTCACCCGCCCCCTCGCGCCCTCCCTTCTCCTTCGCCGCCTCATCCCTTTCCCTTTCCTTTCCTCGCGTTTCTCGCCGGTAACCGCGCGCGGAGCCAAACGATTTTTCCACTCCGTACGTGTCGCGCGATATAAATCCGCAAGCCTCCGAGGGGCCACTGCCGCGTCACTGTCTTTTCCGCCCCTTCGCGACCGCGATTTCGCCGACTCCCAGGCGAGGCGTGTCCCTGAGAGGGAAGAGGGAGAGACAAGAACGGGGCGGAGAAACAACGGAAATCGGGGACGAGAGAGAAATGTACACGGAGGGAAGGATATCCGGCGCGGCATCGCGTCGCGATAATTCTTCCGAGAACGGCGCGGCGCGCCGCCGTGCCTCGTAACTCGCGGAACGCGTCCAGTAATTTATGGATCCTAGGGTCCCCGCATTTTATAATGCTGGAAGATTTTACTGGCCGGGGGAGCTTTCAATTTTCCAGCTGAGGCCATGGAAGGAGAATCGATGGGAAATGGGAATAACTTGTGAGTTAGGGTACGTTTGCGTTGGAACTGCGAGAAACGGTTCTATAGTTTTCTAATGGAAGCGTTTAGATTTAAGCAGCGAGGAAAAATCTATTTTGTCCTTGATTTCATGAAATTCGACTCTCGTGAGATAGGGTAAATCCGGGAGACGCGGTCGACCTAATATAAAATGGCTATTAAAACTAATATAGATATTACTTATTTTATCAGAACAAACCTAATATGTTCAGAATTTTATGCCGATTCAGAAAAACTGGTCGATATTTGCTTTAAGACAATATTTACTGCAAATCGGGTTGAAAACTAAAGTCATGACATCCGACCACCTCTCCCGAGGTGCCGGGAGAAATGGTTTTCGTCGTTTGCAGAGACCACTCACATAATTATTCATGGAAAATTAACAAAGGATAAAGCAAAATTATTTATGAGTGAATACAACTACGGATTCATTGATATTTAATTTGTTTACGCTAATCAAGTAAAGAACACATCAAAGAAAAAGTGAATTACCTACTGGCGATTAGCAAGGCAAATGAATACAAAAGTGAATAAATAAACTAAATAAACAAAAATAATAATAAAATAATAATAAAAAATAAAAAAATAAACAAAAATAATAAAAAAATCATAACTCGACCATCTCACCTTTCTGCAGCGAGACATGGTCTTCTCATTAGCTTTGAGAGGAAGAGTTAATATGCCCAAATACTTTGGCTGCATTGTCCCTCAATATTTCTACTATCTTATTATTCCAAACATTAAGGGAAAATAAACTTAGAAGTATATTTTAAATACGATTCTGTACAACCGCTGTTTGACAAAAGAGGTTAAATGTAACATCAATTTACCTTTTATAGCCTATAAATCCAGAAAAAACACAGAAGGAAGCGAAATAACGCTATTCATTCAACTGTTTGGCTTCTAGAGAAGTAGTTGGTCTGCACTTTAATGCATTTTTACGTATAGACTCTGAAATATAGCGACACGACCAACTCTCCGGCCCGACCGCGTCTCCCGGATTTACCCTAAGCTTCATGATGTATTTGCAAAAATCTTATCTCTCGCGACTGTTTCCATTCGTTATATTTAGGTAGTTGTTGCTCGTGTAAAATCTCATCGTGGATTCGTACCTTAACCGGTTAACTGGCACGGTCCTTTTCACTATTCGGGCCCAAACTGGTACCATCGAATAATTAAGCGAATCACACAACATTTGGTATACAGGGGTTTTTTGAGTCGCTGAACCGATTCCGGGGGTAATTTTTTTCATCTGACACCCCCAACTCCTAAAAAAATAGAATTTAGGGGTGAGTTTGTCAATTCTTTACTAAAGCTTTTTTAATTTGTGAAGTTTTCTTGTCTATAATTCGATTGCAGCAGTTACTTTTTTCAATGCCACCCCCAAACCCTGAAAAATAAGGGTTTAGGGGTTTAATTTTTTAGTTTTTTTATTTTCTACGAAAAAGTTTCGAATAATTTTATACCTGAATTCTTCATCCATAAATTCCACCGCAAGTGCTTTTTTTTTATCCGCGATCCCAAAAACCCCTATATACAATTTTTCTATATCCCGATAGTATTTCAATTGTTGGCGGCCATTTTGGTTCGGCCATTTTGAGTCTGCCATATTGAATTTTACAATTCCGATGCGAAATTCAGATTCAGCGACCCCAAAAACCATTACATACCAAGTTTCATTCAAATCGATTGAAAAACAAAAAAGTTATTCCATTTCATCATATATGATACATTGCCAGAATTGGCCAGATTTTTGTTTGATCATAGGGTAGATGTACCATTTGTGGCCACTTGAAGGATTTCCGTACCACTCACAGATACATAACTTACAAAAGAATACGTACTCAAAAGTAAAGAATATATTAGTGTAATCCAAAATATACAGATAATTAAAATATTCTACGTTGAACAATGTTTTAAACATAATTATTTAAAAAATCATTATATTATCGTGCCAGACTGTTTTGCACCATTTGTGGCCACTTATAGAATTGGTAATACGAAAGACCCACAGTAAGAATTGTAGTTTTTAATTTATTACAAATGTTCACTACTGAACAAATAATACAATACTTGCTGCACAAAAATAATATTAACTGCCAATAAGTATCCTTTTTACTTTTTCTTTTGGTAGCGACAGGTTTTGCTTTTTCTGTTTTTTTTTCTTATTCCTTTCTTCGAATTTTATGGCTTTAATCTTTTTATTTTCTTCTATTTTTGCTAGTCTTTTTTCTTTATTAATCTTTCTCTCCTCTTCTTTGTTCTCCTTTTCTTTTTTTTTTGGCCAACATGATCTCCATCCATTTGTCTGATGTTATTACAGCAGGTAAATGTTCAACTGCTTTCCGCTTTCGCTTTATGATTTGCTTTTCGGACCATAAAAGAATTTCGTTATAGACATCATCGAATGACTTTTCACGAATCGTAAAAATCTTCGACTTTAGAAGAATTTTTTCGTTAACTATTGTATAATAATTTTACAATAATTAGGTATTGTACGATAAATTGCTAATGAGAATGCCTACTGGCCAAAAATGGTTGTACCGTGGACTGTTTATGGCCATTACGTGGCCACGAATGGTACAATTCCATTTTCGATGTACCATTTTTGGTCAGTGCCTAATTCCACTAGAGTTTAGGTTATATCGTTGAAATTCTTTTTTAAATCTCAAAAATTTTTGTTTTTTAATATAAATATGTATAAAACTTCATCCATACTCTTGTTAAATACAGTAACTAATTGTTTTCTTACCAGTCGTATGCTAAGCACCATTTGCAAGGATGTGGACAGTTGTCAAAGATTTGCACATTCACGTATGATTATTAAATAAAATGGGACAACAAAACAGTAGAAAGTAGTAGAAATGGTGCCAACATAACCCACCCTTAGACAGCTTCATTCATTGTAATGAAAGTAAACTAAGAATACTTAATATATCGGAATAAATAAGACAGTGGCCACAAATGGTACATCTACCCTATATGATACATTGCCAGTTAACCGGTTAATAGTTTCTATCGCAGACCCAACGCAAACGTACCCTTAGAACGCCGCGTAGCTTTCTGCCGAATTTAGTAATCAGATGCCTCGAGAATACATTATCAGTCTTGGCACTCGTCGTGCAAAGACCGTTATACAAATCCAATCGCGTTCGATTGTCGCCAGTTTGTCTGCGCGCTCCTCTTTCCTTCCACTTGTTTACCGATACGTGGATAGAAGCAGGCCTCCGATCGATCGACGCGGCTCGTTTAAAATTACCCTGCCGGGGAAGTATACCGGGCCCCCAGAGTCGTCTACACGGAGACCGTTCGTTTCTTCGACGCGGAATAAAAAGGGGGGCTCGAGTGTTCTTCGTAAAACGGCCGGAAGCATCCTTGGACCGCGACTAATGGAACGAAAGGACGAGCGGACGAACGAGCAAACGAAAGAACGACGGGGCGAATCATCGATCGAGAAACTACGGAAGACTGACGGCACCCATCGCAGAGACGTCTTCCTCCTCGCTCGACATCCAATCCTCCCTTCACTTTTCTCTGGCAATTATTTGGCGATTAGGAGCAACGCGGCCGCGGCGGGACCACGTCCGAAGGAAAAGGAGCGATCGATTCGTTCGGTACTACTCCATCGGCTCCGTCCACAGTCTATAGAAAAACCGCCGGAATCACGATGGAAACGCCGCGCCGCGGCCGTCGATCGCGCGCGGTTTCCCAGGGGTGCGGCAGGGTGGAGGAAACAGAGATCGACGGGGGCGGCTGGTTGTACCTACGCGTATTTGCCGTCGGAGGAAACTTTTCAAAAGGGTTTAAAGGCTAGAGCCTTTTGAAAGGATTGAAAGGGAGGTGTGTAGAAGGTGGCTGAGAAGGGTCGGAGGGCGGGTGGTGGCGGTGCGTGTCACAGTTTACGGGAGGTTCGCGCGAGCACCGCGCCGATAGAAGAAGAGGGCGCGACCTCTCTTCGTCTCGTTAATTCTCGCGGAGAAAGCGCCGCGTGTTCGGCGGGGCGTTCGTTAGCCGACCGACGCGGATAACGCGGATTCCTATAAATTTGTCAGCCGCCGCGCGACCGCCATCGATAGAAGAATGTGTCCTTTAATTACTGCTCCGACCGGTGTGCTCGTTGCCGCCGAGCTTCTAGGCGACGTCGCTCCGCGCAGCGTTTTCACGTGGTCGCTCGAAACTCGGCGCGACGTTCTGGGAGCTGATCCTGAAGGGAGGACCTTGGTAGGTATGTAGGTACTATTGGGAGGTGGAAAGAAGTCCGACTACCCACAAGCTGGAATACCACGGGGGTAGAGGGAATCGGCCGCTCGCTCTGCCCAATCCTATCCAAGAAATTCTTAGTCCAGTCCAATGATCCAGTCCAGCACTGGATTAGAACTGGAATAATGTAAACAGTGTGATCATTCCAGTCCAGTGCTGTCATTCCAGCAGATTTCGACTGGATGGAAAGTCTACTTTTCGATCCAGTGTTTACTCCCTCCATCGAGAACACAACATTCCAGCGTTGCTGGACTGGTCTAGACGGCTCAGCCCAGTGCCGCACAGTGGGGCAAAGTGACAAATTTTGTGTCAAAATCAAAGAACTTTTGATAGAAATGAGATAGAGCGATGATTGTTTTTTTTTGTTAAAGCTGAAACATTGCAGAATAAGGGAAAATTGCCGAGATTATGGTACGAACGTTTTTTCACTGTGAAAATTTGTGTTAAACTTGAAATTTTTCAACAAAATTGTGATTAATCCAATACCATGCACGGTAGAATTTTTTTCTTGACATGTTGGACCTCATTTCCTGTAGATTTTGTCACGCTGATTTCAAATCCGTTCGCAAAATTTGTCTACTACCTCAGGATTTTGAAAAAAATCGATTTATGTGAAAGACTAATGAAATCATATTTTTTTCGTTGAAATGATTTGATAACCCACTGGTTTGAAGGTATATTGTATTCCCATATATGGAACACCATCAAAATAAGAATAATGAAGTATTTGAATGTTTTTAGTTACATACAAAACACTTCACATCTCGTGATCACTTGACGTATCGCTGTCCTGGTCACTGGCACTCTCTGTAGGCTGTGTGTGGCTGCAATGTAATTTAAATTAGATATCTATTTTCCATAATTATATTTTCATTTACATTATATTCATTTATATTAATGTCTTTTTTATATATTTTTTTTTGTTGTTGATGAGAAGTAAGTTAAAAAGATTAAATACTTACCTTACTTCATGTGTAAATGAAAATATAATTATGGAAAATAGATATCTAATTTAAATTACATTGCAGCCACACACAGCCTACAGAGAGTGCCAGTGACCAGGACAGCGATACGTCAAGTGATCACGAGATGTGAAGTGTTTTGTAAGTAACTAAAAACATTCAAATACTTCATTATTCTTATTTTGATTGTGTTCCATATATGGGAATACAATATACCTTCAAACCAGTGGGTTATCAAATCATTTCAACGAAAAAAATATGATTTCATTAGTCTTTCACATAAATCGATTTTTTCAAAATCCTGAGGTAGTAGACAAATTTTGCGAACGGATTTGAAATCAGCGTGACAAAATCTACAGGAAATGAGGTCCAACATGTCAAGAAAAAAATCCTACCGTGCATGGTATTGGATTAATCACAATTTTGTTGAAAAATTTCAAGTTTAACACAAATTTTCACAGTGAAAAAACGTTCGTACCATAATCTCGGCAATTTTCCCTTATTCTGCAATGTTTCAGCTTTAACAAAAAATTCGCTTTTTTCTCATCATTTCTACAACCAACTATGTCAATAATTTCTTTACAAATTAATATTAAAGCAAGTTTCAGATGATTTTTTATCCTTCTTTTGCGTGAATCCATTATTACCTATCACTTTTAACGGTTCATAAACGACTGGAAGACTGTTTTCCAGTCGATTCACTCGCTGGATCCAGCGACTGGAATAATGTAGACCTCGACCGATTTCCAGTCGAACCACTCGCTGGATCCAGCGACTGGAATAATGTAGACATCGACGCGATTTCCAGTCAAACCACTCACTGAATCCAGCGACTGGACTAATGTAAACCCAGCTTTAGTCAAGTTTACTGGCTTCAAGTCGCTTGAATTCAAGTATACTGGCTTCAAGTTGGTGTTCAGATAGTGTCAGCTGCCCTCAAGTTACTTTCAAGAGTACTTGAAGCTTGAAGCTGAATAGCGAAGCAAGTAATTAAGATATCTAAAATGGCGTCAAAGGAGGTGGTATTTGCTAGTTTGTGCATAATAAAAAACGAAATTAGGAACGAATTATTGAAAATATTAATCCATATTAAACCCTTCATTATTTAGTTCGGCGACCAATTTCACCATATTCCTGTCTCTTGGCTCCTTTCTGCGATAATCATCAATTTCATTATTCCATAATACGTCATACTTTTCATAGATTTCTAAAAATTTATTGTTAGGCAAGTTGTATAGGCAAGAAAAGTTGGAACACTCTCTACTTCGCTTGAAACTTGAAAGGATATTTCAAGTGAAGTGAATAACAGATTCACATTATCAAATTTACGGATTTCTAGCGACTTGAAGTTAGTAAACTTAACTAATGTTAACGAATATTTCGCGTAAAACTTGAAAGAAAGTTAAAAAGATATTTCAAGTCAAGTGAATGACGGGTTCATATTAGTCAAGTTTACTGCTTCCAGTCACTTGAAGCAACTTGAAGCCAGTAAACTTGACTAATGTGAACTAGGCATTAAGGGTAATGAATGAGCACTATTATAAAATTATGTTTGCACCGCGATTGATTCCACGTGCTGCAAAAATTCTTTGTATATGAAGCAAGAAATTAATAGAAGTCTCTAATTAATTAGTTGCTTATTTTAACCCTTTGTTGACGCTCTGGATGTGAGCCACCCATAAGCTGATTTTGGGGCTCTGTACTTTTTCCAATACGTAGAACATCGTGGATATTCGTGGAATAGGTATCTGTTCTTTCAATTACCAAAATAGGCTACCTTCTATAATCTATATTCAAAATAAATACCTTTGTTCCAAAGCCGACTTGCAAACTATTTTTTTTTCTCGAAATATTATATCTGACCAACAACTCTGCAGATTTTTAACTTCTAACATAGAAAATTGTAAAAGTTACAATTTTTTTTAAGATTGTTTCGTTTTCTTCCACCTATGGTAATCTAAAATTTTTTACAAAAACTGTAACATAATTTCAATAAAAAAAAAACTATTGGAATACATTCTAGAGACCTTGAAATTGGCCCATGATTTTTTTCATAACGATTGGATTATTTAGACGAGAATGGCAGTCGTTCAAAAACTCCCCTGGGTGTGAGCCACCCAGTATGTGAAAGTTGATCGAAAAAAGAGGTGTGTCAACGAAGGGTTAATAACTTATTTTACTCGTCTTAATAAAATATGTTTATCCACTAGTACGTGTTCATTTACTGGTACATCCGATCCGCGGCCGTCGAGATTTGTTTCGTTCGCATTCTTCCTCAAGCGACAGACGATTCCTCTCGCCCCTGTGACATTTCAGCTTGTGGGTAGTGCGAGTTCTTTCCAGCTCTCAGTGCTACCTACAAGGGCAAGTTCTTCCAGCTTTCGACATCCTTCTTCTCGAGGCTGGAGCTTTGCCCTTTCTTTGCCTCTGCTCTATTTAAACTGCTACACAGAACTCGCGGAGCACTGTGCAAGCACGCATTTATAGGGAATCGTTTCACCGATTGCTACCGATCGGGGGATGGTTCCCGACTCGCACCACGGTAATCCGATTGAAATACGCTGTTTGCGCGCCACGGAAAACTCTGTGAGTCCGCAAAGAGATAGAGAGGGAGGGCTGCTCTGGAATGAAAAATAGAAGCCGGAGGGGCCCGACTCTCGGAGCTCTAGCTCCGTGTAAAACAGCCGCCGTTTAAAACTGTAAATAGGATAACGACCCTCGTGTCCCACGGGCGGAAAGGAGAACCCGATGAATATCATCTGTAATTCCGTTAATGGATCGTACAGCGAAATTCGCCCCAGAATCGTCAAAGGACCACCCCCTCGCGGCGCGGCGCGACCCGTCCCGCATTTAAATATTATTCGAGGACCGCTCTTCCACCCGACGTTCCTCTTTGCATTCTCGCCAATTGACCCTGCTTTATCTATTAATACTTGCGACTCGGGTTTTCCGCGATAACCGCCCCTCCTGTCATCTTTTAATTACTCGTCGAGCACGATCCACTCGCGACCATCGCGGTCGGCGCGCGGCGTGCCCTTTCCTTCGATCGTCCGATTAGAGGATTCCTCTTGCCGGGGAAACCGACGCACTGAAGGGGTGTCTAGGGGGGCTGCAGCCTCGGGCCCCACTTTCCACGGGGGCTCCGTTCTTAGCCTTCCATTTATGTAATAATAATAATAATAATAATATTTATTTTACGGGACATGCCCATTACAACAAGTATGTGCAGTACAGTAATTTGCACAGACAATATAGGGACAAACACCGTGTTCGAATCAGCAACAAAAAAAACAAAAAACAAGTAACAATATACTTTATAAGGAGTATAAAGAGTTCGGCGTGTCGGTCAGGCGTAGGTCTGGAGTGTAGGTCTGGGTTACTCTAAATAATGCCATCAAGTAACAAGGCTTTCTGAACATTCGTCTTGAAACTAGAGAGGGAATCGGCAAAAAAATCGATGCTCCCATGATATCTGTTCGCGAGCTCGGATATTCTGTGTAGGGGATCCGTATGTCCGATAAGATATTTGAATGAAATTTTGTTTACTGCTTCCCTTCCGAATTAATTAGAAATCGCCCTAAAAATTTTATTCTAAAATATCTTTTCGATGTTTGTCTTCTAATACGATATTATTTTTTGGAAAGCATTATTCTTCGTTATGATTAAATGTTATTTAACTTTATTTAGATTATAGGGTAAACCAACCAGTGAATGACCGCATTGTTGAATGAGAAACCCAGTAAATGACCGCATACTTTTAATAAGAATTGCACTTATTAATGTTTGCTTAATACGCGTAACTAAAAATATGGGATATTAAAAGTGCAACTACACTCCATTTATAAAAATATAATAATTTTTAAATTTATTATTGACATTTCTTTGCCCAATGGTCATTCACTGGTACGCGGTCGATTACTGGTTGGTTTACCCTACGTAAAAAAAAAAATAGACGGTCCTCCGACTGCAACGATTCGCTGTTGGTTTCGCAGGTGAACGGACAAGACGTATCGAACTCCAGTCACGAAGATGCGGTGCGTTGCTTTCAATCGGCCCAGGAGCCGATCATCGTGGAGGTGCTCCGGCGGCAATCGGTGCACAGTCAGCGGAACGCGTGGAAGGAGCAGCCGCACGAGAAGAGCGAGGTGGTCGAGGAGCGAACGCCGGAGCAGGCGAAGAAGGAGCTCGCGGTTCACGCTTGCCCGACCCTCGTGTCGACCGCGGTGCAGACCGACTGGGCCGGCTTCCTCGAGGAGGAGGAGCTGCCCGCTGGCGTCGACGAGCAGACCAACGACAGCTTCGAGGACTTCCTCGCGCACGACATTGACTTCGAGGTATCGCGCAGTTGAAAGTTTGTGAAAGGATTTTGACGCGACGCGACGTCTAGCTCCATTCGGAGGACGCGACCGGAGCTCCACTGACGCGAAACGATTTTGCAGGAAGTGACGCTGCGGAAAACGGGAAGCGCAGAGAAACTGGGGCTGACGGTGTGCTACAGCTCCGGCTCCGGCAGCGAGGACGTAGACACGGAAGTTTATATCTCGGAAATAGTTCCTGAAAGTCTCGCGGCGCGAGACGGCCGTCTCCGGGAGGGCGACCAAATCTTGAGGGTGAGTTGGTGGGTTCCTGCTTTCTACCGGACGCGGCGGGAATTACGAGAATTTCATGCTGGACGGGGCGCGCTGCACCCCGTAGCCGCCCTATAAAACTGCTCTAGGTTTATACGGTACACGCGCGGCTCGATCGCTTCTTGGATGGGGGGCATCTACCCACACAACACCGTAACATTGCAGCAACGTCTCTGCAATGATGCGGTGCAAGATGGCAATGTTGCAACATAACATTGCAGAGACGTTGCAGGTTCAGTCCTATGTCCGCCTTCGCAATATTGCAGGTGTGTATTTTTGCAAAGTTGCGGCAACATTACGAATATGTAGTCCTGCAACGTTCCGGCAATGATCCTGCAACTCTTCGGCAATATTGCATATTGGCAATATAAGTAGAAGCCACTCGACATCATGTACATATTTCGAAAACTTTTGACAAAGTCATACTTGCTTCAGAATATTGTTGTAATGTTTCCACAAGTTTTCACTACAGTATTGCACGACGATGTGCGCGCAATATTGCAGAAATATTGTAGGACCGTTGCCACTGGAACATTGCACGTCGATGTGCGCGCAATATTGCAGAAATATTGTAGGATCGTTGCCAATGGAACATTGCACGGCAACGTTCTTGCAATATTGTAGGATCGTTGCCGCTGGAACATTGCACGACGATGTGCGCCCAATATTGCAGAAATATTGTAGGACTGTTGCCACTGGAACATTGCACGACGATGTGGGCGCAATATTGCAGCAATATTGCAGGATCGTTGCCAATGGAACATTGCACGGCAACGAAATTGCAATATTGCTGCAATATTGTAGGATCATTGCCACTCCAATAATGCACGACAATATTGCAGGAACGTTCCTACAATATTGCAATGCAACCTGCAACAACGTAATATTGCAGCAACGTCCCTGCAATACTGCTGCAACGAGGTGTGCTGTATGGGTACTTGTATCATACTCGCGAGTATCGGCAAGGGGTATCGAAGTTTTTAAAGTGTAAGCAGCGGGCGTGCTGGATCGTCGTCGACGTGGACTAGTCGACCTGGCTGATTCGATTACCGGGGCGGAGGGCGACGAAGAGGCGACGACCCCGTTAGGAGAGCTCGTCGCGCTTTGCTCCTCGCGATTTCCTTCCAACCTGCTACCCTCCTAATCTCGTTAGGGCGGATTGTAATTACGGACAAAGTGGTCGACTTAAGGGAAATCGGATGGAAAAACGGGCGACCTGGGCCCACGGATTTCTTCTCTCGATCCGTCTGTCGGGGAATGTCTTTGCGCCCTGCTGTTCCTTCCGCGCGAGTTCATCATCCTTCCGGTATGCCCGTTGCTTGCGTCTCGATCGCGCCACTCCCATCTGGGGCTGATCGTTTCCATCGCGACTCCTTCCGATCGATCACCGATGGACGCTCACCGAGGGCTCCAGGGGAACGTAGCTCTGAGCAGGCTGGCTTGTTCCAGGTAAACGGGAAGGACGTGGCGAACAAAGAGCAGACGGAGAACCTGTTCGCCGAGACGAAGAGCGCGGTGACCATTCTCGTCAGCCGGTGTCTCTATCAGGTAAGTGTCCAGCGGACTTTGAATTTTAAATAGCCTGAGAGATCATCTCAGCAGCGAGGTAGATAACACGTTTCTGTGAAATGCTTGCAGGACGACGAGTACGAGGACAGGCGCACGTACCGGCAGGTGAGGAATCTTTCCCCTCGAGAACCTTATCCCTCGCTGTACTCCTCTTTGACGACGGTGGTGTCTGTGTTTAGGAATCGCCGCCGTTGTCCCCGGAGCAGCTACCCGCGTACCAGAACAGCCTAATCGAGCAGCTGATCCGGCAACAGCAGCAGCAGACAGAGGAGCGGACCAAAGAGATGGAGGAGAACGTTTCCATGCTGAAGGCGCTGCCTCCGGTCCCCTCTCACACCTCTCAGCAGCAAGCGCCGGGCAACGTGTTCTCCACGACCACCTCGTCCTCGACCTGCTCCTCCCAGAACTCGCAGAAGTCCTCGCCGCCGCACCACGCGGACGAACGCAAGCAGTGGATGCAGGAGACGGTGAAGAACTGCTCGAAGAAGATGGAGAACCTGTGCGTGCGCGGGCAGCAGTCGGTGAAGCTGGCCGAGGCCTACTCGAACCGCGTGTGGAGCGAGACGGAACACATCTATGAGACCATACCGGAGTCTGACAGCGAGCCGATCTACTCGTCCCCGTACGAGCATCAGCGCTGGACGCAGGCCGCAGCGACCACCACCATGACCACCACCGTCACAACGATGACAACGAACCAGGGGAACCAGACCAGGTGGCATTCCTCCTCGAAGAGCAACAGCTCGGGCGAGGAGAAGGACAGCTCGAGCGCCTACAACACCGGCGAGTCGTGCAACAGTAACCCGTTGACGCTGGAGCTTCACCAAGGCGAGAAGGACCATCACAGAAGCACGTTGGTGCTCTGTCCGCCGAAAGTGCAGACTATGCAGCCACAGCAACAGCAGAAGGTGGGCTGCACGTGCCCGACGAGCAAGCAGGCCAGAAATCAGACCGTGAGAAAAACCTCGGGCTCCCATCATCACAAAGACCGCGGAGACTCGACGACTACCTCTGCTATGCCCGCCGACACCATGTACACGAACATGGCCAATCTCCAACAGACGATGCTGCTGCAGCAGCAGCTATTCAAGCAGGCGCTGAGCCAGAGTAACTGGACCACAGCGAACCAGAAGGAGGTGACCAGCACCGCGAAGAAGTCCAAGTCCCACGGGAACTTTCAAGCCCCGAATCTCACGCGGTACCAGTTCGTCGGCAGCCAGCAGGTGTGCACGTCGACCGCCTGGGTGCCGCCCGAGGACAAGGGGGGCGACGTGCAGATGGAGTGGAAGGTGAAGAGGAGGGCGGACGGGACGAGGTACATCGCGAGGAGGCCGGTGAGGAATCGTATTCTCAGGAACAGGGCGATCAAGATATCCGAGGAGCGAGCCGGCCACAGCACGGAAGACGACACCATGTCGGAAATAAAGGTAGGAGGCTTCGAGTTTCCTTCCGCGGAAACGCTTGCTTCCACTGTAGTTGGAACCAAGTCGTGTAAGCGGTCGAGGTCTCCTAATAATCCACGAACCACCGCTGGAAGATAGAGCCTGCTCCCACTGTCCCTCGTCTCCCACTCGTGTCCCGTTCGACTTGGATTGCACGGAGGGTCGTTCTGTTGCAGGTCGGCAGGTACTGGACCAAGGAGGAGCGCAAGAGGCAACTGGAGCGCGCCCGCGAGCGCAAACAGAGGCAGCAAGAGCTGCAGCAGACCAACGAGCTTCTCGCGTGCGAGCACGCGGACGAGAGGCTGGCCAAGAAGCCGCTCAACATCGTCGAGCTCAGTCACAAGAAAATGGCGCGCAAGAAGAACACGTTGGACGACTTCACCACCGTCCAGGAGATGCTGGTGCACGGGAACAGGGTGGGCGGAACAGGCGGGCCCGGACCTGGGGGGAAACTGATGGGCCTCCTGTCGGTCACCACGGTCTGAGCGGAGTTACCCAGCGAAATCAGTTGTCACCCGACTAATCCTTTCCCACTGTATGTCTACCAGCTTCGCGATCACCCTTGATCGGTACGCGTGCGTAGATGTACGCTCAGAACTGCCATTCGTCGATCCTATTCGTGTTGATTGTCCCTCAACGATCTCCTCCGTCGTTCGAGCCACGAACTCGACGCTAGAATCGATTCGTCGCCGACGTAGATGTAGCCCGAGCTCGCCTGGGCCTCGGTTGTAAATATTTATTATGTAACGAGTATGTATACATATGAATGTACGTATGTAGATTATTTTACACGAGCCAAGACTATTCTCTGGACGAAAGGTAGAATGAGTACGCCTTTGTAGATATGTACAATAAATGTGACGATGCTCTTGTGTATAAACGAAAGTCGACGGTTTCCCATTGGGGCGCACGAGAATACACTCCTCGAGCTATATACTCAGCAACCGAAAGGGAGATTCTTCAAACTGCATTAAGCACGAAGCAACTGTGTCCGTCGACTTGCTCACCGTAAAGAAATTCGATTGAACGATCCTTCGGTGAGACTGGCTCGAGACAAAGAGAAAAGACATAGAAAGAGTTGCATATTTTATTATGAAAATCAAAAATTTGATCATCAATCAATATATATATATACATATATATATATATATATATATATATATATATATATTTATATATTTATCCATTACATGAACGACGCGTTGATGTTTAAACTGCTTAGAACTTTACGTTCCAGAATATTCAGGTGCTGCACGTAAGCTGGAAAACAATGATGGGTGGAGAAGTTCAGCAGGAAGTCCCGTAAATATTGGATAAGGTTCAAGTGGTAGATGGAGTCTTGTAACATGTCCGGGTCACCTTCTTCGTTGTCCGCCTCGGTCGCCGCCTCTTCCAATACTAATAGAGAAACATGAAAATTATTGGCGTCTTCTTTGTACACCGCTCAATATGCCTGCGAGACTTAGCGCTGAATTTTGTACTGTCACGCGTTAGAGGTCGATAAAACACACACGTACGTAGTATGACGTCGTAGCCCGGATCTAGGTAAGCGTTGTCGTCGCCGCCTTCCTCGTCGTCGTCCGATTCCTACGCGTTTAAACACCGATTATACCGCCTCTAGGCACCCCCGCACCCCAACTTTGTCAAATAAATATCAAACTTGTTACTGACGCTCGAGTCCTGATTGGCAGCGACTGCTTCGATGTCGTTCGACAATTCGTTGATGATCAGCTTGAATATCTTGGCCAGGACCGGTATCGTGGTCCACTCATAAGGCTGCGCCGCGGCTTTACTCCTGGTCCTCACACCCTCCTCGTTCCCTGTATAGTTTTCGTAACTTTAGTTAGCCGCTCGCTGTTTCTAAAGAAATATTTTGTCGATATCTATTACTCGAATACATGTATCAGACGCTCCCCCGTATCAGAACTAGGCGTTCGGTCGTTTCACTTGTCGAAATTAAAGTAGGTGGCCGAAGTGCCGTGTTAATTCCAAAGGGCGTATCTGGTCAAAAGGTGGTTCCGAGATAAATTACTTTTAGCATTTTGTGTTACGCCATCGGTATTTTATATAAATCAGATCCGGTTAAATATTAAATCTGGATAAAAAGGTATCTAAATATTTGTGACAAACCCGTAAAATATTTCATAAACTCCAAAGGAGACTTTGCTAGATACCTACGTCCAAAATCAGGCATCGATTTCACATACGTCCGAAATATAAACTGTTACATCTTCAGTCTCGATGCAACGGCTGTCTGGCAGCAATAACTCAATTTAAGCGAAACTTTCAGATACGCCCTTTCGAATTAACACTGCAGTCTTGTCATAGTCCCGATACTTTACAAACGTCAGTGTTAACTCCTATTCGTTACAAGCACCGACCGCAACGGTTCGTATTCAGTGGCGAGTCCACATACCTGAAAATATCCGATCGCCCCTGACGGTGATCTCGTTCAATCGACTGTCGCCGTGAGTGACGCCGTGCTCCAGCAATTTGCAAAGCGCGACCGTTGCCACTTTGCGGTCGTATCTGTCGATGAACAGGTGTTGCCTGCTGACCCACTCGGTGAGCACGAAGGCGAGCGCGCTCTCCCCCGTCGGGCCGGGCACGGTGGATAGAAAGTTGAGCATCGCGTCGAACTCGGTGTTTATCAGATGAGTGTATATCATTAGCAGGCCCTGTATCACGGACAAGTTCTCCGCCCGTTGCATCTTGCTCAGCACCGCCTTCAGTAACAAATCCAGATTCTCCCCCAACGAACTACCCGCTTTCCTGATCAGCGTCGTCACCAATCGCCCGATGAACATGCCTGTGAACTCGTTCGACTGCAAGGTATCGCGCATTAAGCATCCAATTCGACCATCGGGAAACGTTGACGAGGAAACAATGAGCGGTACGACTACCTGTGGGTCTAGCAGTCGAGCAACTATTTGCAGTATGTATTGCAAGCCAGTCTGGCCATCGCTGTCTCGATGATTGATGACTTGTCGATCGGCGACGGACAAGTAAGTGCGTATCACCTTGCCACCGCTGGGCAGCGTTTCGTTATCTTCTGAATTCAGGATACAATGGCACGCGGCGGGGAACGCAGTCTCGATCAGAGCACTGCTCAGTGGTCTTGGGGAATATTGCACCAGGACTTGCAAAACATCCAGCGCCACGTCCCGACAGCTTTCTGCGAGAGAAAGAGAAGCAGTCAGCTCGACGCGTATTCACAGGCAAAGATTTTTCGAAGATAGAGAGGGATGCTTATACCATCCTTGGACTTGTCCCTAGGCGTCACGGCCATCATGCTTGTCAACGTTGGTATCAAACGAGTCTGTAACGGTCCTATGCAGTCCGGATTCTGGGTCAAACTTTTGAATATGTCTTGGCACAGATCTAGGATTATGGGGTCGCTATAGAATTTCAGGAACACAGCAATGGTCAGCGGGCAGATTTTGCTTTCCACCGAGGCGGTGAATGCTTTATCCAGCTGGACAGGCGAACAACAGAGCTGGATGTAAAGTGGTACATCATTGAAGAGGATGAAACTCATTCTATACTAATCGATATTACCGAGACCAACACTTGGAAAGTCTCCATGACTAGAGTCAAAATCTGCGTGGACGGTTGACTGGTTAAATTGAACAGTCCCTGGAATATGTTGGGCAAATGGGATCGTATAATATTGCCGATGGTGTTGTTGGTTTCCGTGGTCGAAGCTTTGCAGAACCAATAAATCGCTTTCACCGCGCTAATGCGGATGCAAGGTGGTTGGTTCTCCTGCAACCCGTTGACCGTTGCCTCCAGGAACCGCGAGCTCATCTCTGGCGGCATTATCTCGACGTACTTGCCGCCGACGCATAAGCAACGACCGAGCAGCAACGGCGGTGCCCCTGATGGTTACCGAGCACAAAAATCAGAAGCTCAAACGTAGCCGTATGAGAAGCGAGACTTTCCTTTCCACATACCTGAATCATTTAAAGTAGCTAAAACGACTGTATCTAAAAATCTAATAATATCGAACTGAAGGACGCCAGCTGTATGCTTCTTAACAACATCGTCCTTTATTTTGCTCATCGCCAGAATAGATGACTCGCGCAGCTTCCACCACGATTCGCTGTTCTCGCCTCCACCGTTCGTGCTTTGCATTCTGCTCGTCGCTTCGATGTGACGAGTGACTAGCTCGCAGAGAACATTCACCGCCTTCTCGGAATAATTTACAAGCGTCTGCGTAGGACATTCGTGATAAGACACCGTTCAGCTCCGTGGCAAAAGAGTAAACTGGACTTGTTCCAGGTATACTTGCCGTTAGAAGTTCCTGCGCGGAGATGCGAACGTTGTAAGCGAACGCGTCCTCTTCCTCGACAAATTGATTCGGACTCGTGGTCCATAATTCGATCTGCTCGTCGGTTATTTGCATGAAGATGATCAAGTAATACATCACTTCTTGCAGCAGGTTGTCCAAAAGGTTTGAAAACCGCTTGTGATCCACGATGGAGTCGATAAACTCGAATATCGCGATGATCAGATTGTTGAAATTAATTACCTCGCCTGCGAAGAGAAAGTCAATGTGGTTTCAAACGATCCCCGGTTTATCGAAAAGAAATCACTTTCGGCTGCGAGGTTTACCATCCGAATCGACTTCCTTCTCGTTCGTCTCTCCGTCCCCGTTCACGGTTCTTTCCTGATAGATCTTCGCGCTTTGCGTTAGCGTCTCCCAAACGGGTGGCAGTATCTGCGGTAAGAAGTTGGACACATATTTGGGTAATTTGGTAACGAGGCAATTTATAGCTTTGATCACATCTGTCTTCAGCCCAGTGTCGCTGGTCGGGCCGTCAGCCACTCGCAGACACTGGACAAACTTCTCGCAGAACATGGGAATGACTGGCTGCAGATACTGCTCCGTAAATCCTTTCTGATAAACCCCCGTAGCGGCGACCAGTGTCGTGATCGTCGTGAAGATTTCCACCGCGCGGCCGCGGGTTCTAATGGAATATTGCTGAAAGAATCCGACGGGATTATTATGACGACAGAAGGGAATCGGAAAACGAACTTACATTTTCGCTCTGAAATATTCTGTACATTTCTTGAAGAATTACTGGTCCCACGTTCGGTAACTGATTATCAGTGAGGTCAGAGGTGAACTCTGTTAGGACTCTCATCGCCCCGTGAACAGCATATTCGCTTTCTCCGCTCAAACAATTTACGAGTATATCGAACAAGCCTGGCCAATTCTCGGGCCAGTCCCAGTGCGCGATAGCTGATATCGCATAGGCTACCGCTGTACGCACCTGAAGCAAACAGCAAGAATCTTTACAGTTGCCAGCATGAATATACATAAGACATCGATTAAATCGTTACTTATATCGAATCACCTTACTAATAGATTCCCTAAGCCCCAGCGGCAACAATTCTTTGATCCTTTCTTTTGTCGCGTGCTTTATCTCGGGCGACTGAAACTTCTCGGCCACAGAAGACCAATGCGTCTCGACGTACTGCTTCAATAATACGGAAGCTAATTGTCGGATAGGTAAATGCCCGTTGGGGTCTACCACAAACTCCGTTAAGTGTATACCAAACTCCTCGGTGACTTCTAGCGCCTGAATCCTTTGCTCGGCTGCCTGGCGTGTCTCCCGGTGCGGGGATAGAATGCCGGTCAACGTTTCGTACAAGGCTTCTCGCAGAGAGCCTTGCACGTCAGGCCCCGTTGCGCTCATCGCAATTTCTACTAGTTCACTCTTCACCTTTTGCACGCGAGATATCTGGATAACGCATCGATAGAACTTTATCCTTACTAGCGAATTATCTACTCACCCGTATACATATCCCTAACGAATATTTATCGCGCTACTGCTGGAATTCCTCTATACTTGCGCCTCTGGACATTACCAATTGCCTCCCTCTTTTACGGATACGACTCCTCTGCAATGGAAAGCATTAACGATACGAAAGCAAAGGACAGCACGTACTCAACGACGTGAAAAACCGAGCGATCGCTTTCTTTACGATCGACGACTGACAGTACTTGAGGTGATCTTCACATCGCGTAAAAGTAAAAAACCGGAGCGTCGAGTCGCACAATTTACTTCACCTTTCGACGGTTGCAACTCAATAACGCCGGCTTAATGAAATGACAAAGTATAGGTTAGATCAGTTGGAAGACGGCGTGTCGTTAGTAGTCGAATTGGTCACTGGGATATTATTACGAATATTTATTCGCGTAATCGCATCGGGATTGAAAATTCTTCCGGAAGATGTATTACACTCGCCATCGATAGTTACAAATGTTTGAAAAAATGAATCCGTGCATACTCACACAGTGGAGGCAGAACCGCCATACCGGACTTTATACGTACATGTGTGTATGCGTGTCCGGAGTTTTGTGCTCAAGCGACGATCGGAGCACAGGGGACTGAGGGGACTACTACAGATGCGCGCGAGCCATCCCTTTCTAAGGTCACTGGTATGGACCGAACGGAGCAGCTGAGACCTGTGCAACAGCCTTGCCTGGTAATCGTAGATCGAAAGAACGCGATTTTAATGCGAATTATATCCATCATTCCTGAAAAATGTCCGTTTCATTACGTTTTAATTTTGAATAGCAAATAGTTTCACTTATGACTTATAATCGTCAGCTGCTGCGTATACATTCCTCCACGTTTGCGTAACGTAACACACGTGTCGTGTCACTAATTACGCTCTCCTAATTTCCTACTTATACTGTATCCATCCTAAGGAAAAACGTGTCCGCGCAGGGATGGTTCCGAGGAGGCGCTGATTGGTCCGACTCCCCACTTAACCGCCTACGTTTTTCTCCGTCTTACCGTCTGTTACCTCTCTGTCAACTGTTCCGCACGCGACGCCTTCATATACATGCTGGCACAATTATTACCGCATAGACACGGCAACCGCCTGCGTTTTATAAACATTATTTTGCAGTTGTTTTGAATGAACTTGCGTTTATTTCAGAGACCATAACTGTTATAACCTAATTTTTAAAAGTTATGGCATAACAGTTAATATCTTTCTTTAAATGATTTTGGTTATGAATAACCATTATCGATGACGGATATCGTTTTTAGTTGCGAATAACCATTATTGACAACGCAAATTGTTTTCGGTTCCGAATAATTATTATCGCTGACCAGAATTTCTTTTGGTTAAGTTATAACCAATATCGATTGGGGGATTTTTTTTTGTTTACCGGTAAACAATATCGATGGTGGGAGTTTTATTTTTGTTACCTTCGAACATTAACAATTTTTATTACCTAGACTATTTAGAACACCTCGTTAACTGATGTTATATCTGTTCGGAACCAAAGAACTACCGGGTAGATACATTGCACTCCTGCAGTTTTGACATTGACATCGGTCACGTCCCGCCCTTGGAGGGGCAGGGAAACCGGCAGGTAAAGCGCCACGAGCAATCGCCTGCGTCGGGCCCGTAAGCGGTGGTGGGGGCTGCGCAGATCGGTCGCAAAACGGTATGGGCGTCGTTTTTTCTTAGGATGGATACAGTATAGAAATGATTAAGGTAGTGGAGGTGTTATTAGAAAGCGAGAGGAAGCGTAGAATAAGGACAGAGATAGGTTCGCCATTTTGGTTACGCGGGCTCATTGGATTTTGTCTCCTGGTAGCAGAAACACATGATGAGCAAAGAGATATTCGACGAGGATAGAAAATGCTTGGGGTGAAGGGGATATATTCTCCCATTTCAAAATGGCACCCGGTTAAATAAATGCCACTAAAGAAATAACGTAATTGTTCGTGCACTTTTACTGCCATTTATGAATGTGAAGGGTTCTAGTAACATTCCGCAATAAATATCGCACAGGTTTCTTCGCTCAACCACAGACAAGGTATAGGATGTATCTCGTCTGTGGTTGGACGAAAGATGCTGTTATACATACCACTTTTAATATCAGATGCTCTTTATTTATCTTTTTTATTAATATCTTATTTATAACAACTTTGGCCACCTTTATTTATGATAAAATCATAAAAATTAATATTCCAACTTATAGACTCCACACGTAGCGACAAAACAATTCTAATCCCTCCTTCTTTGCTAACGATGGTACAGTAGGGCACTAGACTTATGTAAAATACCGATTTTTTACCGAAGGTAAAATACCGGCTTGTTAGCTTTAATAATATTTCTTACCGTCACTTGCGTTGTAATCTTATTCGCTAATATTCTCTCAGGTCACAAACCTACGTGAATTAATATAAGATGATCTATCCTAATTAACTGAATCACATTAGTTGAAAGGCTCGCAATCGCAAGGGATAACAACGCTGACGTTCGAAAGACAGAAAGTACCATTTGGTTCAATGAACCGCCAACGATGCAACTAATTATTTTCGATTAGTACTTATGCGTTTTTACATCACCCGTTATCATCTGAATTATCTTGAATCGCCATGTGGAAAATACGCCTCGACTTGCAGAGGAAGGGGTTGGCTTATCCCCACTCTGCGGCACGCTCGCATTTTAACGCGGGGTCATTTCTTCCGATTTCTTCCGCGAACTTTGCAGTAGGAAGACGTGTGCAGTGCTACGCGCATATTAAGGGGTAACACCACTCTAGAGGCAGAAAAAAATACCTAAATTTGACAATTTATTTTGGGAGTATGACAAACGGAATAGAATTTCTTTTCAGAGGGTTTATTTAACACATATTGAAGTACGAAAAACAATTTTTTTTATTGTCATTTTCATACAAAATGGCGGCGACAGAGCCTGTCGTCGAAAACAGCTTTTTTGAAAACACCGCCACGGGAGGACGGATTTCTCGGCATGTATGAGTCCCGGAACAAAAAATAAAAAAAATTTATAATCTATATACAATTGGCTTTGGAAGTACGTAGTGTTTTTTTTTTTAATCAATTTTTGTGGAAGTGGTGCACTTTTTAAGAAATGAATTGATTTTTTGCCCTAAACATGAGCATTAAATTGTTTATAAAAAAAAGAGTTTACATTCAATCAAAAAACGGCTACGTACTTCCAAAGAGAATATTGTTGTGAAGCTACTGTAAAAATTTCAAATCGATCCATGCAATAGTCTCCGAGAAATCCGTCCTCCCAGTTTGAAAGAAGTGGTTTCGACGACGGGCTCTGTCGCCGGCATTTTGTATGAAAATGACAATAAAAAAATTGTTTTTCGTACTTCAATATGTGTTAAATAAACCCTCTGAAAAGAAATTCTATTCCGTTTGTCATACTCCCAAAATAAATTGTCAAATTTAGGTATTTTTTTCTGCCTCTAGAGTGGTGTTACCCCTTAAGGGGGGAGCCATGTGTAATCGGTCCAAAAAATTGATTTTTTTTAGGCTTAATCGATAGCATGTCACGTGGGAAACATGTTCATAAAGCGTCCGGCCAAAATTCAAACCCTAAAGGTCCGCACAGACACGCGCGCGTGGCAAGAACGAAAATTTGGCCACACTTTTTTCACATTTACAAAACGCGGTGTAGACTGTAGCTCAAAAATATGTGCATGCATGTAGTTTATTGCACCCTCCCGTCGATAAACCTCCAAAAAACGAAAGAAAAATTTTTACCAATTTTTTCCTATAAACAGTACGAGGAAATTTTCTGATTTCCCATTGCTTAAAAGCTCATTATTTTCGAAATTTTGCACTTCTTTCTTCTCCCACAGCTATATCCACAGCGTAATTTCATATACAGAACAAGAAACTGCTTGGTTTTTTCGTTGTACTTGAGTGCAACGGACGCCGAAGGCTACACCAATTTGCAACTCCGGCGGCGAGACCACGGCGGAATCGGCTAATTTCTCCATAACCAGCAGTCATTTTGTAACATAACAAATGTTGTTTATTTGTCAACATGTACACAAACATATCCCAAAAGTTTTGAAAAAGATTTGTTGCACTGGCTCTTTGAAAAAAAATCCCAAACTTGTCACTTTTTTATGTTTTACACGAGGTTCCCCCCTTAAGATGTATCCGTGCAATTAATATTCTCTTCTGCCCTCTCTTGCGGCTTTGACTTAAGATTTCCTCCCTTTTAATTGTACATTCATTCAGTAGCGCCGGAAATAATCAGTTTTCAAGTCTATTTCCCGTTTTCCTGCCAACGTTAAGTGACACGTATGATTATTCGGTCGCATTCAATTTCATTACATTCTTTGCCGATATATTTCGAGTGAATTGTTCCAATTATAATATGGTTGTATTCATCGTAATATTCTTAATACAACTGCTTGTAATTACCCGACTGCGGCACGCAAAGGAGGGTATTGTGTTTATTCGAGTCTTTGTTGTCGCAGAGATCTGGGAGCAATTGAAGCGGCAGTAGTATATGCGCCACCGACGCCATGACATTTGATCAGTTCAAACGGAATTGCACATATTACGTAGTATTTCTCATCACAAGAATAGAGCCAGTGGTGTTCGCTTACGATTTCTAGTCGCGTTTGGTAGTCTTCTATTTTAGGTTCCTTTTATCTCTGAGAATGAAACATCGTCACTGAAGAGCAGGCAGGAAATCTAATGCGTATGCATCGTATGCAAATTTAAAGTAAACATTCTTTTATATACACGCAAACGACGCCGGACATTAGATTTTCCCTAGCGCCAATTAGATTGGCGCGTTTAAAGTCTACGTAAAGGTTAATTAATGCACGGTATAGTAGAAATTATTTAAATTAAAAAAATAATTTAATCCCTAAATCTTCATTAGACCTTTCGAACTAGTTTACAATATATGCACTCGATGTACTGTGTAATAGTTGCCGAACTTCAATCGCTAGAAATACTGGCTTGTGTATAAAGTAGCAAAAACGTGTGACATACTAATAGTATACAAAAAGAACCATCGTGATATCAAGAAAGATAAGCCATTCCGAGAGGAAGAAATAATTAAGAACTACATGACAAAATTTGTTTCGTAAAAAAGAGAGGAAACGTAACGTTAACAAAATCGACTGTGCTTGGACCTGCAATAGTGATGCTATTGGCAGTAATGAAATGGTTTCTTACAGAGACCCTATATTCCCCTGCAGTATCGTTATACTGCAACATCTTCGGTCTTCTTTACAGTCAATTTCATTAAGTCGGAATGAATTCTGAAATGTAATCTGGATTCTAGCAGGTACCCAGTGAAGTTCTTCCTGCAATATAATCGACCAATCAATTATTCATTAGCCTCCTCGACATAAGTACCCGAGATACAGAAAAAAAACCGCTTACTTAGCATCTTCTAGGAATCCAATAGCGAGTTGAGTGTTTCCTTGATCTTGGGCCAGCAAGGCTAGCTCTACCGTTGCATACGGAAGCAAATAAGTGTCTTCCTTAATTGATTTATCCAATTCGAGGACACGTCTTAAACAATCCTCGGCTAGCAATGGATGCTTCATTTGTCGCAAACAAGCGCCTTTTATCAGTAATAGGAGCGCTTCGTTATCCGCTTGGAAGCCATTTTTCCTAAAAAAGATTGCAAAATCTCCTAGTAACGCTGAATAATTGTATACATACACCGTGTGTAATACGTAATCGAGAAGACTTACGTGTTCTTCGCGAGCTCCTTCTCAGCGGCCTCTATCAGTTTAAATATATTTAACATTAAATCTTGCCTCTTGCCGAGTATTCGGAAGAAGTTCCATACGTACATAAGTTCGAATACAGGAAGGACTAGATTCTTTTTCTGCGCGAAATAGCGTTCGGTCTTTTTAATCACGAACTTTTCCATCGGCAGTGACTTTCCTGCTACACGCTGCTTATACTTCGGCACTCGCGTCATCAAAATGTCTATCGTTTCTTTTTCCTCGCTGTTCGGCGGCGGATTCTGCATAAGGAGGATCGCGGCTTTTTGGTATAAACAGACAGTACGAGACCAATTGGACTCGTTGGCCATGTTGTCAGCGAACGTTGCAGCCTGATTCCATTGCTGCAGAGAACAATGCGCCCACATTAGTTCCCAAAAGCAAAGATGGTGGAATTGGGGCCACAAGTCTTGACTGTTCCAAGACCTATTATACCATTCTATAGATTTCTCAAAATTTCCTCTCGTCAGTTCTAATCTTCCCTTGAAAAATAAGAACCACACACCGTTCGGATAGAGACTCAATTCGTCTTTCAAAACCTTTTCACACCACTCTAGATCACCGTCTGTGTGACTGAGAATAAAGGATAATATCAGGTGGTAGAATAAAAGGATCATTGCGCACAGTACATGTCGCAACCCTTTTCTTTCCTTGTACCCTGCCTCTAATTCCGCTAAACCATAGTCCTGTCGACAGAATAGATACTACATTCTCACGGAATACGCTCTTGCATGAAATTGATTTGTACGAGAGAGTTACCTTATCGCCTGAGAATCCAATGAACTCCAGCAGCTTGGTAATCCTTGCCGGCAATAGCGAGATCATCTGAAAGATATGAAGAAGCGGTTAGTTCGTTGTTACTTAAGGGGGAACACCACTGTGACGGCCGGAAAAGTAAGCCATTTTTAAGAATTTTTTCAGGAATAATTTACAGTTTCCAAAGAAAATTTTTATTACCTACCTTTAGTACGCTGTCTTAAGAGACTATACAAAAAAAATAAATAGAAGAAAATCCATAAATTTTAATATATTAATTATTCTTCTAGACCCCCCATGCGAGCTGGTCGAATGTGTAATTATTGGACAGCAGATACGAAATCAAATTTCATTTTTTTTTTTATAAACTATATGAGTGTAGTTTCCGTTGTGCGTACCGATTTCTTAATCAAATTATTTTTGTAAAAATGGTGCGCTTTAGAAGAAAATTTTCGAAAATCCGCGAATAAGATGGACAGTTTTTCGAGCGTATTTAAAAAAATTGGTTTTCAATCAAAGAATCCGTACGCACAACGGAAACTACTCTCATATAATTTATAAAAAAAAAATGAAATTTAATTTCGGACCTGCTGTTCCATAGTTACACATTCGATCAGCTCGCGTGGGAAGATCTAGAAGATTAATTAATATATTAAAATTTATGCATGTTTTTCTATTTATTTTTTTTTTGACAGCGTACTAAAGATAGATAATAAAAATTTTCTATGAAAACTGTAAATTATTCCTGAAAAAAAAATTCTTAAAAATGGCTTACATTTCCGGCCATCACAGTGGTGTTCCCCCTTAAATGACTCTGGAGAATAACGAGAACTATGCGCACCAAATTAAATGCACCAATCCCCGTACGAACACCGCTCTCGAAATGTACTTTGTGAACGTCGTTCTCCCACTTACGGCTATTTAACATTATCAAGCATTCCCTGAAAATAGACGACGCAGTTAGAACGATCCATGGCCATTCTACGAAGGGTTGTAGAGGATAATTCGCGGTATAATTAGTTTACTTGTACGATAGAAAGCAGGTACGAATTTTCAATCCACCCTTGACAAAGCTGACCAGAGTCTCGTCCTCCACAAACGTGAGCATCGATTTTAAAAGGAGTGACTCGGCATAACAGAGCTCCGCATGCACTTCCTCTGCAATATTAATTCTCTATCATTCCTTGCATGCTGTATGCTTACTAGCTCCGCCAGCATAGCGTATTATTAACACATGGACAATTTGATTATTCCAAAACGAAAGACACAATTCGCGTAAAGAGGTACGTCTTATTAAATGCCGAGGCTTTGTCAATAACTTATAAAAGATGATAGCTTAGGACAGGCGATTCTTTCAAGTTTCTCTGCCTCTGCAAATTTGCAGCGAGAGTGAGACGTGAAACGAGTTCTCGTAAATAAGAAATTATCCGACATCCAATGCGGGAATCGCTCGATGCAACAATGTTACATGCTTCTCAAAACATTTCATTTGTATAATCATGCGTCATATCCAGAAAGCAATACGTAGTTTAACTAGACATGCTGTTGTACGACGATGTACTTGTACGAGCATACGTACCAATTGTATAATTATCATAGTTAGTCTTCTTGACAATTTTGCCAATATTCTGTGACAAAGATATATGCTTACGTTGCTTCAAGCATACGCTCATGCACTGTTTCACAGCTATAGCTGCCTTCTCGATGTACGCCTAAACAATTCAGATCACAATTCATGATTTAGAAAGATATTCGGGCAGTTGGCAATTTATTCTAATTTAATACTTGTTCAAAGGTGAGAATGGCCTCGAGAAACGCGAATACGCTCGTCCCTAAAGAGTGGTACATGCTGGTGGTTGCCCATGGCTCCATAATCTTCCTCGCTTTGTCGAAATCATTGTTAAAAAAATAGTGTATCGCTCTTCCCGCTTCCATTATTGCTGTATCCAGGTCCATGGAAGTGGCCCTTTAAAAAAACACTACAGCTCGGTACACGTGGCAAATACGTTTGCACGCTTGTTACAAGCAAGCGTTATACTTACTCTGGCATGGATTCATGGGCATCTTGGAACTGAAATATAAGGAACAAAGTAAGCATATCGATAAATCACGTATTAATCGTAAATAATTCTGCTTTTAATATTATGCTGTTGTACGTACCTCGTCTTCCTCGGCGTCCGACATTTTCAATTATTACTTAAACTGTGCTCGAAAAATATAACGCTATATCATTTCTGTGTATTCTCACATTCGACCGCAGCCTGTTAAAGAGCTCATATATCTTCTAAACTGATCTTTTTATCCTCGAGGTACGTTAATTATTACAGGTGAAAGTTATTCTTGAAGTCTGATTTCTCAAGTGTGCTCCTTTAGTTTTAGGTCATTATTTCTGGAGTTTCACAATGAAATCACATATTACTCTCGACGGGCAGGATTTCATTTATGAAAATTCTTAATGAAACAAGCGAGAATCTATTTTATTTTCATCGACCCATTGAATTTCTGTAATGCAGGTAACTCTTATGAAATCAATTTTGATAACTACACTGTTATATTAATCGATTACACGGGTAAATCCCTGATGATAAAAAAAGATGATGATACGATACAATCACGTGCATTTCTTCTGATAATAATGGATGAGTTGTAACAATTAAACAGACTGATAAAAGATATGTAGTAATCTAGCAAAATGTAATGTTTAATATTTAATCCAGCTATTTTACGTCGTGTAATCGTTTATCGATTGAGTTTCAAGTCTGCAATATATTATTTAAATTCTGTCCACGCAAAAAGGAAAAAGATAGCGCGACGCTAAACTCAGCGAAGTCGAAAAGAAAATACTCATGTAGGTAGCCATTAATTGGCTGCATTACGTTAAAAAAAATTAAATACAGTATTACACACTGCAGATAATATTATTGTTATTTAAGGCACTTTGAAAAAAGCGCATTTCAATTGCAGTTATTATTAAACTTGTATATGCATTCGTAAACACGGATAAGGAAAATTTGTAGCACAGGAGGAAAAACGTACACTCGCGCGGTATAATTTTAGGATATAAAAGGACGATTGAAAGGTGAAAAGAAGCCGGAAGTGATCCGAAGTAGAGTGTTACGAAGAAAGTATAATTGAGTTACGACGGGGCGATACGACGAACCTATATACATCTTACAAGTTCGCGATAAAGTTACAGTAACCAATAAATCCGTCGGCTCGGCACTTCTAAATAAATTGAACATAATCGTTTCGAATATTCAAGGTTCCCCGTTAGAATTGCTAGCGTAATAGAAAACACATTGCATGTGTTTATAATGCATCTTACCATCAATCCATCAAACGTCAAACGGTGGCGGAATCGATTCACGAAAAGAACGAGAAGCTTTCGTCTGTACACATTTCTCTAGACGATCTGATTCGATTCTGATACGCGTACACGTATATTTGCGATCGATCGCTAACGTCCTTACATCTTTACACTCAAGAGCAGCAGATATTCTTTAAACACACCGCTAGAAACATGACGGCGTGAAACGCACGCGATCGACTGACGCTGAGACCGATTATGTCGGATCAACATACTTGCTGTACTACTTGTATGTTGTGTACACGTGACATCGTCGTCGTCCTCACGCATCGCAGCGGTGCTCAACTCGCCACTCAAAGTACAGCTGCTTAAAACATTTCCGCTAGATAGGTACACTCTAATTTCCGCGACGTACAACCTCGCAGCAAACTGCAAAACTGTGTGCAAAACTGAGGGAAATTGCATTCGCTGGAAAAGTATCGTCAAACGTAATGCACTTTGGTACAAGAAAGATTTCTCAATCGGATTAAGAATCACTGACAGTTCATCGCATTTACCAATACACTTTTATCATAGATTCTCAATTCGTGGAATTTTATAGCAGCCGAACTTTTATGCAATTCTTTCACACTGCGGTGCCGTTTGCCCTCAAGGTTGAGAAACACCGATATCCATGTGCATACACGCGATGCACACAACCTCGAGATGGATGCACACTCTTAAACGTAATTCTAGATAAGTCGTAACTCGCAACAAACACACGTTTCGTATAACGTGTGAAGATGTGTCATTTAGCAATCGCATTCATAGGATAGAGATGAGAAATGCCGCATTGATCTCTATATCTATATCTATATTTTGCTTCTTAGATGTGTACCTGAGATTTTAGGGATTCTATTTTTAAATGCATTTGCATTTAACGGTACCTACCTACTCGCATTAGATTTTGGTGGATGAGGATGGGAGGTTCATATTTTGCTTGTCAAACTGACGCACATGTAAACAAGCGAGGAAATTTTACGTAACGCTAGTTGAAGACGTTAAGAATTACTGGATCCCAGTAAGCTGCTATCCCTATCCCAAATTTCTATCGTTTAAAGTTTATTTTAAGTAAACAGGCTGGTAATGCAAAGTTTGATCTACATAGCCATTACTTCGGTGGCAGCACCAGTTATAAGCTTGTCATACGTCAAAAACAGTGAACGTTTACCAGAGATGGTTTCGGCATAGCGTATTAGTCGTATTACTTATAATTTCGTTAAATTTTAAGAACTTCACCCACTGAACTGTACATCTGGTGGCGCGATCACTTTCTCGGCGGTCTTCGGAATTTCCAGTGCATTAAGGGAAACATCTACTTCCCTTATGTACGAAGCAATCCATACTTTAAAAGCTATACGACGATTTAAAAGCTTCTTCAGCTCGTTCAACGTTGACGTAATTACGCGATTGCATAAACATTCATAAACGTAAGAATACCGTTTCCCTCTTTTCTTTTCATTAATCGTAATTGGAGTAATTACGGTGGGTAACATAACCTACTTCCAATAAGTCATATTATGGAGCCCGAGCTCAGCGTAATATCGTCATTGTTTTTTTTTCGCTTCGTAACGCTTCATTGCCCGAAGTCGAGTGAATGCTATAAATATACGTAATTTCAATCGTCTATTGCAATCAGTCAAAATACATTTCGAGACAACTTGCGATATATGGTTCCTGTAATGTTTTACATTAATTCTAATGGAATGTGTGCCAGCGTTAATAACATGTATCTTGTTTCAGTAATTGGTCCTAAGGGAATGAGGAATTTGTATTGCTTCTTCAATTATCTTGGAAAAGTGGCAGGTGCCAGTTAACACAGTTTTTAATAACTATGGAAAATCAAAGTCACCAAGCTTACCAGACGCATCAGTCGTTTTGGAAAAAGAGTACGCACGCTGTGCCAGGCAGGTGTGTCCGAGTTATATTAATATTATTACCTTGCACAACTTATACGTTTACCGAAGCAACTATTATTAACGACGTAATTATTTACATATTGGACGCACGATAAAAGACCAAGCCTCAAACAGGATGGTAAATTTGGCAAAATTGGTGCCACGACGCTCGTGTCTGGTACTTTAACAAACGCGATATCGACGAGTGGAGGAGGGACGTCGGGCGGCAGCGGAAGCTCCACGTCTTTTCAAGATTTCCAAGAAAGTATCGACGACGCTTGGGACTCCGGCGATGACGAGTTCTGTACCGTCTCCGACGTGAAGATATCGAAGCGAGTTAGCCATTCCGCCGCTATCAGCGTCATTAACAGCCATCGATCGAGGAAAGCCTGCATAGAGTCGGGGGCCAGCCTGAAGCCTCAGAGAGTCCAAGAAATCATTCCCGAGGAGAAGAAGGCGGAGGCTCTCCAAAGATTAGCCGTGCAACCTTTGCAGTTGCGAAACGCTAATTTGTCGACGCAGCCACAAGCGAACAACAGTCAACATTCCGCGGAGGACGCCGACGCGAGATACGCCGCTTCCCCGCAGCATAGACCGACGCAATTCCCGGGCAGACCGCAACCGCTGAGACAAACGAACGCTCCTAATAAATTTTTTATACCTTCCAAGGAACAAGGTGCATATGGAGTGGCATTTTATGTCGAAATTCATCCCGCTGTGTTCTTAGTTTTGACTTGTTAATAATTGTAGATGGCGAAAGTAAAGTAGATAAATTTCAGTCCCTTTTGGAAGCCTCTGTATTAAATTTAGATGAATTAAGGCAATTATCATGGTCAGGTGTACCTGCGAGATTGCGCTCCGTCACTTGGAGGCTGTTGTCTGTAAGTAAGGAAGGTAAACTAAAGCGTAGTTGCATGCCCGACGAGAGGGTTCCGTGCGTAACTTCAATATTACTGTTTGCTGTCGACGATATAGGAGTATTTGCCAGCTAATTTAGAGCGAAGGCAGCACGTGTTAGAACGCAAACGTCTGGATTACTGGAATTTAGTAAAACAGTATTACGATGCTGAGAGGGACGAAGGGTTCCAAGATACATATCGTCAAATTCACATTGATATTCCACGAATGTCGCCCCTCATTTCGTTGTTCCAACAAACAACGGTGCAGTTGATTTTCGAAAGGATACTTTATATTTGGGCCATTCGTCATCCTGCCTCCGGATACGTTCAAGTACGTAAGATTACATTGCTTCAAGCGCACGTTGCACGCCCATGCACGCGACCTTTAGGCCGACTTTATCTGTGCCCTTCTTTTTCTCGTTTTGTTTCTTTTCTTTCTTTAGGGGATGAATGATCTAGTGACACCTTTCTTTCTGGTATTTTTACAAGAAGCGGTACCTGTATCGGCATGGCAGGACTTGGAAAATTACGATGTCGCGTCGTTAAAGAAAGAGCAACGAGACATCATCGAGGCAGATAGCTTTTGGTGCTTGTCTAAGTTTCTCGATGGTATCCAAGATAATTATATCTTTGCTCAATTAGGCATTCAGCACAAAGTGAACCAGCTGAAAGAACTCATACAAAGAATCGATGGTACGCATCTACCAATCGCACTTATCGACGTACCATTATTTCTTCCCTCCAGTGCATTCACATTGGCGTTTCCTTTTTCCAGCGCCGTTGCATCGCCACCTTCATAAGCACGGTGTAGATTACTTACAGTTTTCCTTTCGGTGGATGAATAATTTATTAACGAGAGAAATCCCGCTTCATTGCACGATTCGTTTGTGGGACACTTATCTAGCCGAATCGGACAGATTTGCTTCGTTTCAGCTTTACGTATGCGCCGCGTTTCTTCTTCGCTGGAGGCGTCATCTCCTTTTACAACCAGATTTTCAAGTGAGTGCTCGATTAGAGTTCGTTTTAATGAAATTTCGAAGGGAGAAGGGACACAAGTGATTTGTTGCTTCTGTTTAGGGACTGATGTTAATGCTACAGAACCTGCCTACGCAAAATTGGACAGATTCAGAGATAGGTGTATTGGTAGCAGAAGCGTATAAATTGAAATTCACGTTCGCGGACGCTCCCAATCACTTGCAGGCACACGATACCAGGTGACCATTTTACAGCGCGTTTAGATAACAATATCGCAATAGTGGCCAAATAACAATGGCACAAATGGTTTTGTGCTGAGTTTCTCCCTTCTTTTCTACGGCCGCCAAGTATGCTAATATAAATTACATGATCCATGGCCACGATCGGTTGTTTCGAACCCGATGAATTTTCTTATCGCGCTTCCCTTCGTCCGAAGGAAGCTCCACGTTTTCGTTACGTTTTTTTAAAGGCTCGATCGGTCTTTATAGATTTTATTATTATTGTAAGTATCATGTTTCTTTTAGGGTAAGTTGAATTATAATCGATAGGATAGGTAGATTTGCCCGCCATCTTTTAGTCTGCCAAAGATGTTGGCACAAAGCTGGAACGTAAAGAATGTAACGCGAATGGATTGCCATTTACGATTCGTATTATATTTGTATAGTATGTTTCGAGTTATTATATACACAGATGATATATAAGCGAAAGGTTTTATAAATCAATCACGACTACATGCTTGTTCTTTTATGAAACAATTATAACATCTCCTGTACACAGGCAACCCTTTCAACTTGTTATTCGAGTGAAACACTCTCGTTTTTTCTTTTTCATTTAACACAAACATCTCTCCTCAACTTCTACACATCAAATTTATACTACGCAATTTTTATTGTCATCTTGCGCTTTATATAATATTTACAATACAGCCACATCGTTTCTATCTCTATCAGTTACTTTTTATGATCTTTAAAAGGGGGCTAATTATCCTTCTGATTGTAGAATCTCGCGCCAAAGGAGTTTGGCGCAAATCTTTGCCATGCATGCGCATTGCCATAATATGTATGAAACAGGGAATGCTTTTTAAACTATCTTTAAAGTGTCTGTAAGTCAAATATTTTTAGTTATTTTATAGCCATCTTACCAAACGGTTAGACTATATGATATTTTCTTCATTGTTAGCGATCTAAGTAACGATCGAACGGAATGGCACTGCGTTTACATACGTCAGTTTAATCGAATTGTAAACGTAATAAAGTATAATTGTCGATAATTAGTATTTCATAAAGGACCAATCAAAAAAAGCTGTATAAAAAGAACATGAAACATACGATCCATAATATAAGTTACTCTTAATATAACCACGTATTACGATTATTTGCTCGATGTACTGTTACGTTTCTTGGGCGAGCCCTAAAACCGCGAGATGTTTCTTTCGTTCTTTGACTTCAATTTTCTAATTGAATGTTTGTACAAGCCGACACAAACAGGAAAGGCGGAGCGTCGTTAATTAATAAATGAGACTGGCTCTTTCGTATACTATGCATATATCTAATGATTCCTCTCGCACCGTTTTCCAATAAAACTCCGGGCGAATACTATTTTACAAATATCTGTAAAGTTATTCGTATAACTTAAATTATTGCGTACACGATATTATCCGTTACAGATGTGTGCAACGGCATGTCTTAAATACTTTGTTATGAAGAGGTGAGAGCTCCTTGGTCGGTAAACATTTCACGATACAGCGTGTTAAATAAATAAGAATTATGTGCGACGGTTACCATCCGTCCGTACCTCGTCTGGTACTTTAATTGTCGTCGATGTCTATCTGACCGTAATCGATGTTCAGTGGTTGCAGGGCTATCAACGAATCGTTGAGATTGAATGCATCCTGCAAAAGAAGGAAACGATGATAATCCTGGAATAAGTCCCACTAATAAAGGGACACCCTGCGTGCATATATTTATACATAAAAGACTCACGTAATCCACCGTGATTGGCGTTGGATAAACACACGGTATGCATTCCATTCGCGTGACTCCATTATTGTCAGCGGTGCACTCACAATTTTGACAAGGATTGGGCATCGCGGTCAGAGCCACCCTCTTGGAGAACACGCTGACGAATTTCTTGATGGCAGCCAGCTTATCAAATCGCAGCTTATCGCCGCTGAAAATGGTCCCATTGATCTCCAGGGACAAGGGAGTGCAGTATCCAAGAGCGCTCTTCGACAGCTTCACTTGCCTCCTCAAATCTGCGTCCCCGGACAGCGTCCTGGAATCCTTCTTCGTGTACGACTTGCTCGCGTCCAGGCCGTAGAAGATCTTATTCAGCCTCTCCTTCTCGAATTCGAAATCGCCGTCCATCAGAATGTGGAGCTTGATGTCGCGCTCTAGTAGAACCTCGTGCAGCACAGAGTAATCCAGCGTTTGGTTCTCCGGCTCGCAGTGCGAGCAGGGCATCAGGATGAATGTCTTGGATACGCCAGCCCTGAAGACGAGCTTCGTGGCGAAGACGATCGCGTCGAAGATGTCGCGATTGCCGTCGCCGACCGGCACATGGTCGAAGTAATCAATGAATCGTGCCACGTTCTTGGTGAACACTTGGCCGTCGAAGACCACGCTCCTAGGGCGATCGAACACACCGTCCGCTCCGAAGACGACCAGGGACCAGCGGTTATCGGCCAACCCTTGGTCCCTTAACTCCTTGCTCAACTGAGTGACCAACTGCTCCACGCTGCGATTCTGCTTGACGTCACGATTGCACTCCTTCCCTTCTACGATGAAGACGACGTCGCTGGACATCGGCACGTGTCCACCCTCCAATCTCTTGAACTGCCCCTCCTCCATCTGGTTGCCGTTCATCATGGTGCAGCTGGTGCACACGTCCGGTATCCTCAGATACGTATCGCGGAACGCGCAGATCTGCATGTAGGACAACGCGACCGTGCAAGCTTCCAATTTGCTCGCGCTGCGGGCGCACATCTTGGAGTACTCCCCCGGATCGACCACGTCGAAGCAGGACACGAACTCGGAGCTCCTGTTCACGAATAGGTCGTGGCAAAATTCCGAGACGACTTCTTCGTCCTCCCGTTTAATCGTTGATGTTAGATTGGAAGCGCGAGAGCATTCGTCTCTCGCGTCGATCGACCAACTTCCAGCGAACTTTGCGACGTCCCGCACCACGGTACCGTCCGAGGAGGTCACGTCGTCCATCGCCTCGTTGTTCATCGTGCCGAGAATCCCAGCGGTTTTACCGTAGTACCACCCCGATAATTCCAGGGTGCACAGGTCGAATTTCAGATTGCACTCCAATCGTAGCTGGTTCTGCTTGCGCTCCACGGTGATGACGTTCTCCGCCTGGTAGACGTACGTGGTTCCGTTGTCCAGCTCGATGGGAAGCTGTAGATTGCTCGTTGTCCACGGCGAGTGTTCGGAAGCGATTTTAATGGTCTGGAAAGAAACGTTTCGTGTTGGAATTATTCAGAGTGTTTGATGTTAGGTGGGAGACAATTTACTGGGTGAATTTGTGTGAGAATATAAGACGGAGGCGAAGAGTAAAGAAATCGCGATGGAAGCTTCTTTTCTTAGTTATTTTAATGTTCAAGAATTCGGGTGAGGAACACCTGAGCATGGCAACTAGGCTTACAGCGGTGCGTGTAGGTCAGTAGGACTTATTTTCGATTTTTGAATTTTCTTCGGGGCACCCTCCAGAATAGTTCCAAATAATTAAAAAAAAATCTGTGTAAAGTTTCAGCTCGATCGGATAACGGGAAAGGGTGCCCCTGGGCCGTTAAACATTTAAATCATTATTTAACAGCTCGTGAAGTCGATTTTACATAACGTCTTCCAAGTTATTGATTAAATCAAAAAATATGTCAAACAAAAGTTGTAGATCCGGACAAGGAGCATCTTTTTTGTTGTATTACTATTTTTCGTGCGACAAACGGTTTTCGAAAAAAAAACCGAAAAACTAAAAAAAAAACTTTTTGTTTTCAAATTTTGAAAGTTTAAATGCTTCTAGAACGCTTTTTATTTATGAAGGTGAACAAAAACAATGAAATTTTTATTTTCGAGGACTATTTTTTAAACATTTAAGGGGCATATACCGAAATATGCAAAAAAAATTTTTCGAAATTCGCAAAAATATCGGAGATATAGACATCAGATATGATCCTTTTACCCGAAATCATGACGTCTATATCTCCGATATTTTTGCGAATTTCGACCCCAACTTTACAGGAAACATTCATCACATATCAAACACTGAAAATAAGAAAAAAAAATTTTTTGTGCATATTTCGGTATATGCCCCCTCCCCTTAAATGTTTAAAAAATAGTCCTCGAAAATAAAAATTCCATTTTTTTTTGTTCACCTTCATAAATAAAAAGCGTTCTAGAAGCATTTAAACTTTCAAAATTTGAAAAAAGAAAGTTTTTTTTTTAGTTTTTCGTTTTTTTTTTCGAAAACCGTTTGTCGCACGAAAAATAGTAATAGAACAAAAAAGATGCTCCTTGTCCGGATCTACAACTTCTGTTTGACATATTTTTTTATTTAATCAAAAACTTTAAAGACGTTATATAAAATCGACTTCGCGAGCTGTTAAATAATGATTTAAATGTTTAACGGCCCAGGGGCACCCTTTCCCGTTATCCGATCGAGCTGAAACTTTACACAGATTTTTTTTTAATTATTTGGAACTATTCTGGAGGGTGCCCCGAAGAAAATCTTGAAAAAAAATTTTACCAAGAGTAAATAAGAGCCACCCTAGTACTGACCTACGCGCGCTATTGTTCGCCGAGTTGCCGTGCTTCAGGCGTGCCTCACTCGAATTCTGGAGCATCAATAACTAATTGTAAGTAAGGAAAGAAGTCTCCACCGTAATTTCTTTACTCTTCATTTTCGTCTTATTTTCTCACGTAGAATCACTCGGTAAATTCTCTCCCACCGGATGCCGAGCAGATTATTGTACATTACTCCAGCGAAAAAGTCGCATAATTCAATGTTTGGTACTAACATCATTAAAAAGATCCAGCTCGATGGCGTTCTTGCCGATCAAGATAATAATCTTGTGCGTGATTCGATCGGATTGTAAATCGTATTTAACCAAAATAGTAAATGTATCTCGCACGAAATCACGCGCCAACAAGTACGTGCAAGGGCCGACAAAGTCCAGGTGTCTTCCATCAAAGGTAGTGAAGTGCTGTGATCCGACGATCATTGCTTGCGCTGAAATGATCATCAGAGATTATAAGATGAAGTTCACGTTCGTGAAGCTACTATAGGGACCAGTACTACGTACCTTTGAACGGTGGCAGCCAATTCTGTGGTTCCATGTAAGGCTTGTACCTGTACAAGCTCCAGAAGGTCAGGTTCGAAGAAACAAAGTACATCCTCACATCCGAGATAGCCCTGAATTCGGGAATCTCGTGGAACTCTGGAGTTTGATTGAAAGCGTGCCAAGACATAGGAAGCTTCTGCTCCAAGCACATCAGACCCTGGTTAGGATCGAATATGAACTTGGTCTTAGCCTCCCTGTACTGGCTCTCGGCATTCAGGGCCGTCTGACTGATGTCCATCAGCTTCGAGTGGATCAGTCGAATGGCAGTCTCTATCTTAGGCCGTATTTCTAGATACTCGTAGAAGTAGTACGCCCTGTCGTACACCTGCTGCATCTTCTCCATAGCGTAGTGTATGGAAGGCAGCTTCTGCAGCTCCTTCAGTTCAGTCACGATCTCATCAACCACGTCCTTCAGCTCCTTACCGAACGGCACGAAGGTGAAGTACCTCTCCTTCAGGAACCGTATCATCACTCCCGAGTACTTCTGAACGTTCGTCACTATATCATTGGCCTTGATGTCCCTGTAGACCCTGTCGATGTCTTGGGTGAAGTTCGTGAACCGGTCGAAGTAAGGCGAGGCGATAAGATCGTTCCTCCGGTCGTACAGGAAGTCCACCACCTCCTTGCTCGCCTTCCACACCACGGTCTCCAGATAGTGTATCAACCGAATGAAGAGCGGCTCTACCGCCAACAGGAATCGGTTCCACTGCTGGGAGATGGTCTGAGATATATTGCCCCAGAGGTTCTCCATGTACTTGATGAAAGAGACATGAAGGTCCTTCACGAACTTGTCGTACTTCTCGATCAGCTTCTCGATAATGTTCGCCACCTGCGTGACAGAGTCGCCTCTCAAGATCGCCGCGATGATCTCGGAGACCTTATTAAGGGCGTTCTTAATAGTCTCGATGATCCAGAGGAGGGAATTTCTAATCGCCTCCCCGGACTCGCCCATTATCTCCCATATCTCGTTCAAGATATTCGGCAGAGACTGAATGTGGCTTCGCAGAGAGAGCTCGTCGATCACGTACATCCCAAAGCCAACCACATCCTTGATATAAAAATCGTTTGCGTTATAAGAGTCGTTGAGGTAGACCTTCAGCTCCTCCAAGTCCGTCTGCAGCTCCTTCAGGCTGTTCCAATCGTCGATGAATTCTCGAAGGTCCTCTTGAGCATCGTCCCACACATCAGATATCACGCTCACGGTTTCGCTCTTCACGTACTGCTTCCAGTAATCAGCGTCGTTGTTTATCCCGGTGTACGTGTCCACCACGGCCTTCTTGATTCCGTTAATTACGTCGCTCTTCAGGTCGGGCCTCCAGCGAAGGGTGGATGTCACCAGCCTAGAGTGATTCAGCTTCAAGTAGAAAGACACGTCAGACACGGTGTAGTCTTCCTCGTAGGTCCTCCATACGTCGAACATCGCGTTCCTAGCGTCGGGGATTCTCCCGTACATCCGCAGACTCTCCACGGCGTCCGGGGTGTAATTCAGCATCATCCACGTCAGTTTCTCCTCCGGGTCGAACAGGAAAGCCCCGGTAGCGTTCAGGTCCGGCGTGTTCACCACGCTGCCATTCACAACGTGTCGCTTATCCAACGAGTAGTATCGTACGTTCAGGTACTTCGCCGCTTCATTATAATCCCGCTGCAAGATAATCTGCTTGCGGTTTAGATCCAAGTGGCCATTTAATTGCCCAGCCTCCGTGACCAGGTAGCTGCGCTTGTAGCTAGCATTGTTTACCGTGTCGAACAGCGTGTTCTCGTGCTTCTGCACGAACCCTCGGATGTCGAGGTCCAAATTCGTGCTGGGATGCTTCCCCGTCACCTCGTAGACGTACCTCCTGGAAGTTGGCGGTCTACTTTCGTCCCTCAGCAACGCAGAGAACACGAACAGTTTGTCCAGATCGGTGGAGTAGTCCGCGGTGATTGCAACGTTCACCAGATCCCTCGAATCCTTCTTCAGCAACTCGCCTTTTAAGAACACCTCCTTCTGGAAGCTTGGGTGCCTTAAGGAGAAGGTCGCTCGCTGTTGGACGTTTGCAGAGGAGACGTTCGCCCAGTTGAACATCGCGCCGACGGTTCTAGGGCTCGTCTCTTGGTCCCAGTCGAGCTTCACTTCGGACCTGATCTCCTCCCTACCGACCCAGTAAGAACCGTCCAGGGTGAAGTTCCTTCGAGGGTAAGACACGGTCAGCACTACGAACTGGTTGCCCACGTCCTCCGTCGTTTTGTTCAGGATGTTCACGTGGTAGGAGATCCAAACGTCCTGGGTTAGGCTCAGGCTGGTGTTCTGGTCGAATTCACCTGGTAGTACCTGGTAGTCTGTCTTGAATTGCAACGTTCTGTTGGAGTGTATCGCCTTTAGATGAATATCCTGACCCGTGTGGCTGGTTCTGATTCGAGATTCACCTGCTACGTTGAACGCGGTGCGGTTGTCCAGTTGGTACAGGTTCACGTGCTTGAACTCCACTGTCGGGTAATTGGTCCCCTCGTTTCCCGCGCTGTACTCGTACTGATTTATGTACAGGACCCCTATCGGTTTGTACACGTTCTCGATGGTGATCTGCACGCGATCCTTCTCGAACCCTGCCCTGGACTCGCTCTTGGAATTGTATTTGCCGTGGAGAACTTTCTGCTTGTTGTACGTCAGTTGCGAGTAACCGGTGGTCACCTGGGGCCGTCTCTCGTAACCGTACGTCAAGTGGCCCACGTGGCGAGTGCTAAGGGGCACCTCCACGTGCAGGACACCCTTCAGATCGGAGTCCAGCTTCTCGCTGCGGTAGGAGTAATCCGAGTCCAGTATGGCTGTGTTCTGCGGCCAGGTCACCTTCACGTATCTCTTGTTCTGTTGCCTAAAATAGATCGATTTACAGTGGTACTTTGACAAATGTGACAATTTGCTAAATTCGAGGGTTCACTTACAGGCTGGTAAATACGACGAACTGGCAACCAAGTTGGGAAATGTTCGCCATTGGTAGGACAGCGTTGACGGTCCCGTTAACGTTCACCAGGCTGTCAAAGGAAACGTTCGCTGAACCGATGTGTGTGCTAGCTGGGTAATACACGTCCGCGTTGATTAGCCGAGTCTCCCCGGCTGGGGTGGCGTCGTAATTGAATAAGAACACCAGCGTCTCCTGCTGCTGGAACTTCGGCGTGTACAGGGAGTACTTGAGCTCGATCTCTTTATTATCGAAGGTCACGTTGAAGAGATTGTTGACGGACTGAATGGGCAGCATCCCCCAGGATCCTCGTAGGTGTCCATTGATGTCTCGCTTGCCCATGTGGATCTGTATCAAGTTTTACGTAGCAAACAATTAAACTAGTCTTTATACAGGGTGTCTCATAATTGACGGACAATACTGAATACGTAAACCCAGCGCGGTCGGCTTTATTGCGCGCGTGGATCTGTATCTACGCGGGCCTTCCGCGTGTGCGTGCGAGCTACCACTGCTCCGCGCTCAGCTGACTCGGCTTTAACCTTCAGTCTGTGCATAGGGGTCAAATGGACCCCAGTCATTGTAATATGCGATGTAATAGGTTTTTGCACCTAACAAATATGCCTCGGATTGCCTCAACCAAGGTTTTACACACTCATTATTAAAAAAAAAATCGAAAAAATATTATCTATGACGTATCTACGATAGTTTCAAGCCAACCAAGCATATTTTGGTGCATTGGGGTCAGACTGACCCCAATTTTTTTTCATGCATTTTGTATCCAAATTTATATTATATATTTTCTTTTGTGGGAATATCTGAGTCGGGCACCCAGTCAGAGCCGTCTCGGGCCCTGCACGATATGCGTTGCCGTTTGAATGACGGCATTTGTTTAGGTAAGGAGTATTTGTTTCCTTAGCGCGTGACTCGCCGTCGAGCGATCGAGAGTCAGTCCGGCTACGAAGCTTAGCCGCGCAAGGTCGCTGAACTATACAGAACTAAAAGATACTACTTTTGTACAAATTATTGTCTACAGTTTCGAAAAGACTCCTATTTTGTATACAATATTGCATTTCTTTTTCTTTTGTATATTTCTATAAATATTAAGTAACTATTTTTTTTTTAAAAACTTTACAAAATATATGAAAATATATATGGGGTCAGCATGACCCCCGTGCACAGACCATGGAAAATTTACTATGCACAGAGTGAAGGTTAAACTGCGCGCCCCGGAACTTGGACCGCTAACACTGTCCAACACGATTTTTGGTCTGCAATATCCGCTGGGTGATTCTTGTAGAGTTTTTCGCCCTGAACACGAATCCGCAAGCAGAAATGCTCTATCACACTCAGTTTTTGAGAAAATCGATTTTGAAAAAAAACTGCAAATTTTCAACTTTGAACATTTTTTGTGTCGAAACAGTAATAGTTATTCGGTTGCTCGTTGCGTCAAATTATTCTACGAACCCTCCCGAATACAACGATATAAGTTATTATTGCATTATGATCATTTAAATTTGTTTAAACAACGATCAAAGGGAAAATGACACCCGAAATGCACCCATTTTTGAAGATATCTTTCAATTTATTTCCAAAACTAAGGGTCTTAGAAAAAAATCTGACTACTCCGCGCGATGCAGTAGACATTTTTCCTTTGGAAAGCATCAACAGAAATGGTAAGTCACGTTTTGTTTTCAATACAGAAGCGAAAGAGTTTGGCAAAACGCGCGGTGTCGGCAGTAGTGGTCAACGGCGGCGCGCGGTCCACTGCCGCTCAGCCAAAGAGAAGGTATAACAAGAGGCGACACTCCGAGCGGTATCTTTGAAGTTCTTCGTTCGCTTGTCCCTTTAAATTGGTTGTATTAGGCAGCTGTATATCTTCGTCTTACTATCGCTTCTTGTTAATCCCTCCTCTCTCCGACTACCAAATGGACATTTAAATTGGTTGTCTTAACAAATTTGAGTGCCCTGGGCTAAAAAATTTTGGCGCCCTAGTTCCCAAGGGTGCAATTTCTTCGAAATCGGTGCAAGGAAGTACATTACAACCCCGAGTCTCCACCAAGGCAAATGCGCCCCCCGCCTGCCCCCGCCACGTCCACACGGCCGCAAACATGAACAAAACTCAGCGAACGAATCGTATGTGAACGCTTCACGCACAGTCGCAGCTAGAGCTGTTGTTTTCGCCCGGGTACCCGGCGGGTCGGGTAGTAACAGCTCTAGTCGCCGCCACTGCAGCCGCAGCGTAAAAGTAGATGCCACAGCGCGGCGATAAGCCGTGGGTTTAGTTTTGCACTGCCGCGGCATGATGTATTGAGGGAAAGACAGAACATGATGCGTTTTCTCCAGATAAAAATTTTTGTCTCCAAAATTAAAGAGAAAAAAGCATTTCAACATGTTTGATTCTTAAGCGCCCTTGGATCACGGGCGCCCCTGGGCTCTAGCCCGTATAGCCCATGGGTAAAGGTGGCCCTGGTTGTACATTTCGTCTCTCTCTGAAACTGGTTTCTTCGTCAGAGTGTCGTATACCTTCTCTTTGGCTCAGCGTAACACAATCGCTTAAGGGGTCTCCCTAGTGTGACGGTTTAAAAAAATCGATTTTTTTTTTGCGTTTTCTGAAAGTTCAACATCTTAAAAACATATTCCCAAAATATTATAGCTGACTTCGAAACTTTGGCAACGCTGTGAGCTATGAAAGGTAGCGCGCGACCAGGCGCGCAGGTATGAATCGGAGCCCTCAACGCTTGTATCGACATTTTTTAATTGAAAAACCGTTACCTCCAGAGCTACCTATGATCTGGCTACCTGTACCGTCCCCTTCTGTGCTAAAGGGGCCCTTCCAAGTGTTATAGCTGGTGTGATTCAGTGCATCGTAGACTCTCGAGCAAAACAGCAGAAGTGAGCAAAGTGAGCATTTTACTCGAAACGACATTTTTGGCGCGGCGATCACGATATCTCAAAAACTAGTCAACTAAACGACTTAAAACTTAACATATATATTCACTGCGTGTTCTGTTAGAACCTGAACTAGAATGAAGTCATTATATGCAAAATTCGAATTTCGTAGCTCAAAAAACTGATCACTTTTTCGGCGCAAAAAAATAATTTTCTTTAAAGTGCTGCCATTTTTGTATTTTGTGATTTTATATTTTCGTTCTAGTTCAAACCTTAGCTGCGTTCATATAGATTAAGAAAATAACTGTGTTTTTTATTTCAGATGACCATGACAGCCGGGATCATGATCGCCATTTATTTTCGAGCTCCTCATTATAATCCTTCAAACATAAAATATAATTATCACTAATGATTCAAAAAATTTAAGTACATTGCCCAAATGTAACTGAATAAATACTCCAAAGTTTGAAACTGCAATATCAAGTACATTTCCTTCAAAAAAATTCCCAAATGTTGCCCTATTTTCCAGGCGTCACACTAGGGAGACCCCTTAACGCGCCTGAGTGCCACTGTTGGCATCGCGCGTTTTGCCAAACTCTTTCGCTTCTGTATTGAAAACAAAACGTGTCTTACCAGTTTTGTTGATGAGTTCCGAAGGAAAAATGTCTGCTGCATCGCGTGGAATGGTCAGATTTTTTCCTAGACCCTTAGTTTTGGAAATAAATTGAAAGATATCTTCAAAAATGGGTGCATTTCGGGTGTCATTTTCCCTTTGATCGTTGTTTAAACAAATTTAAATGATCATAATGCAATAATAACTTATATCGTTGTATTCGGGAGGGTTCGTAGAATAATTTGACGCAACGAGCAACCGAATAACTATTACCGTTTCGACACAAAAGATGTTCAATGTTGAAAATTTGCAGTTTTTTTTTTCAAAATCGAATTCCTCAAAAACTGAGGGTGATGGCGATAAACGGTTTGCGGATTCGTATTCAGGGCGAAAAACTCTACAAGACTCACCCAGTGGATATTGCGGAACAGAAAAAAAAGTTTCATTTTGTTGGACTGTGTAATATATTCAACTGTTAATATTTCGAGAACGAAGCCTCGGATCCCAAAACGGTAAAGGACTTTTCGATGTCTTTTTGCATCGGGATATCGCGTATTCAGGATTGTCCCTTAATTTCGGAACACTCAAAATATCTGGACCCATGTATATGACCCAGAAGACTAGGTGATACGCGTAAGAAAGTTTTCTCGATGGTGATTGGAGACAAAAGTGAGGTTTGTTACAAAAAAGGAGGAACTTGCTACGCGAATCACCTTGTACAAATACAGTAAAGTACAAACCGATCCATCGGAGGCATAATTAGTGTTGGCGCGCACGGCGTTGTAGCCGATCACGTAAGACGTGTCCTTAATCCCATCATTCGCGTGGTAGCTAATCAGGAATCGATGGTCATCTCTGTTGGGTGGTGGTAGCGTGACGATGAACACTCCATCGACGTTCTCGTGGTTGCGGAACCCGACGGTAGCGTTCGCCCCGAATTTCCACTGTTGGTGATCGACATCCACATCGAAACCGACATCAATATTCCGGAAAACTCGACCAGGGTTCCTGAAGTACAATTGAGTGTCCACATCTTTGCTACCGCCGTTCTCCTTTTGATATCCAACCAGCACCCTCCCGAACATGTCCATCAAGTACTTCAGCTTCCACTGCAGGGTCACGTACTCCGTGTCTTCGTTCAGTCGATCGTGCACGCGGATTTCGCCGCTGTTATTCGTCAGCAACATGTTCCCACTCAGGCTGAGACTGCGAACCTCCTTCAGAGGTGTCTCCGCATGAACGTACAAGGTGGTATTGCCGTTCACTTGAACGTTCATGAACGTGCTGAGCTGGTACAGTTCCTTCTCGCCTGATTGCCTCGGAATTTCCCCTCGCGCTCTAACGTCCCAGTTCAAAGAGTTAATAAAGTTGGCATCCACCGTGCCGTTCATATCACGACCCACTAGAGCAACGTTTACAGCGTACTTCTCTCTCTTTAGCGTGAGAACAATTTCTTCAGAACCATCGGCCGTTTTCGGTCGCATGGTCATCTCCATGGTATGCAAATAATCGTTTTGCGTGACGACCGTGGCGGATACCTTCCGCACCTGCGTGGTCAGCAGGTTTGAAAGCTCGCCGTCTAAATTATACAGGGTGTCGTTAACTTTCCTCAAGTCACCGTGAAACTCGAAATGTGGCTTCTTCGAGAGTGGCGTGCAAAGCACACCCTCAATGGCCCCGCTACTGTAATTCCCAGAAAGCTTGTACGCCTGGTGGGCGAGGTGCCTCGCGTGGATCGTCAAGCTGGCGGTGTCGTTCGTCTTAACCGCGTTCCAGTAAGACACATTGGCCTCGACGCTCTTCAGCGCCTCTATCCAAGTAGTCAGGACCATGGAACCTCTGACGCGATCTTCCTCCGCGTACCAGTCGGATTGCAAGGACAAGGACTTGGAGATCGGTTCGGCGATCTCCGCGCTGAACTTCACGTACTTCTCCCTCTCCGTGAAGTCCCGCTTGGCGGTGACCGTCGATCTAGGAAGCTTGAACAGCGGCGTGTCCACTTGGACCACAAGTAGCGTGTCCAGGAACGCCTCCTCCGTCTCCAGGGACCCCAGCACTTCGATCGCGCTGTTCGGCGCGCGAGCCCCCACCGTCACTTTGTAGAAATTCTCCTCAACGTCCAGCGTGGTGTTCGTGTGGAGGAACTTGAGGAAGTCCAGGGGAGTCTTCACGTTCAGCTTCAAGTAGTGCGTCTGAGAGTCGTCATTTTCGCCCTCGCGGTACACGTAGTTGATGTCCACTCCCGTCTCCAACCAGGTCACATTCTGCCTAACGTTCACGGCTACTTGCATCGTATAGCTGGACTGCTCCATGTCTACCAGGAACACGTTCAGGCAGACGATTTCATTGGCGAACTTGAATGGCGTGATGACGCTCAGCTCGTTCCTCATGTTGAACAGGTCTACCATGTTGAACGTGTCGTAGACGATGATCTTCCTTTGGAGGTATTGCAGGGTGCCCAGGACCTTGTACGACGGCCCCTCGTTGTCTATGTCCAGCTCCCCTGTGATCGGTTCCACGATCGCTGGATTTATCTCCATTTCCCCGTGCCAGTACAGGTTCTCCTCCTCTTCCTCCTCATCCTCCTCACCTTCCATCAGCTGCTCCTCAGAATCCTTCTTCTCCTCGACGCTCGAGTTCTTCGCTTCGACGATCGGACTTTTGATCACTATGTTGACGGGAGGTGGTTTCGGGCCAGCTTTAGCCTTCGCTCCGAACTTCACCTCGGCTAGCCTGACGGAGAACTCCGTGTCCACTTCGAGCCGGTTGTCCTCCGTGTATACAAGGATCAGCTTGGTCACGACTCCGCTTTCCTCCAAGCCGCGGACCGGCGTGAACAGCAGGTAGGTGTAGTGGAAGTCGGTGAGGTTGCGATAGTGCCAGACGCCCTGGAAGCCAGCGAGCATGCTGTTGTACGCGACCCTGAAGTCAGCCTCCCGGTTGTTCAGCTTCGCCACGAGCAGGCTCTTCTGGAGGATCTCCAGGGGCGTGGCTAGAGAGAGCTTCACGTTGAAGTCGTAGTTGGTCATGAAGAACTGGCAGAGCGCTTCGAAGCCGATCGGACCGCTCGGAGTGACCACTTCAGCGACTACGTGTCTGTTGCTCTCCGACAAGCCGAACCTTCCGCGGACGTAGGACATCTTCTCCAAGGGCGTGGTGAGGTTGAACTGAACCATCGACTCCCTGATACGACGAAGGTCACCGACCAGTTTCGCCGTGTAGGTCCTCTTGTCCAGGTCCAGGTTCGACGCTCCCAAGAACTTCCAGTCTGGCAGGATCTGCAGCTGGCACCTCATGTCCGACTTCCTGTAACTGGTCACTGGAGACTCGAGGTGCAGGTTCCCAGCTAGGTTGAACACGTTGTCGGACTCTTTGTCCAGGTACCAGACACTCCAGGCCTCGATCACCTTGTCTGGATCGTACTTGACTAGCAGACGAGTATCGGCGATCTGCGAACCGACGATCTTATGGGTGACGTTGACGGTGGTCCAGGAAATTGAGTGAACGGAGCTGGTCACGCTGCAGTTTACTCTCCATTCTCTAGTCTTGTTGCGCTCCTCCGTGCTGCCTTCGAACTCCGCCATTAAGCGTTGCGAGTCCTTCCAGTGAGTGCCCATGCTCAATTTGATCCTCTTCGGTTCTTGCAGGTACCTGCACCACGATTTTAAAACAATGCTTTTAGCAATCTCTGAAAAATAAATGAATTGGAGACTCCATGCAGAAAAGTCTGTAAGTGCGGAAAATCAAATTCTGTAGGTACTACCTATAGTATTACCATTGGCGTCTAGAACATTTTCCGATATAATCTTTTTTTTTTTAATTTTGGCACTTACAGTGTTTTCTACGAGGACGCTTCAATCTCAGTTGATAATTAATCCAAATACTGTAAAGGGTGGTCTGCAACAGGTGGTAGAAAATGAAAGGGGTGATTCTACGTGATAAAATAAAGACAAAAATGAAGAGTTGCCGTATTCAGGCGTTCCTCGCTCGAATTTTCAAACATTAATGACCAAAGAACGAAGCCTCCACCTCAATTTCTTCGCTCTCGATTTTCGCCGTATTTCGTCACATAGAAACACGGCCCGAAAGACAACGACCCTAGAAGCTTCACAGAGCGAAAGGATAATTACTTGGCACGTAAGGCGGTCCTCTTCCAGTTCTCGAAAGGTGTGACCAGCCGACTGTCCAGCTTCATAGACTTCGTCGACGTCGTGACGTCGTATCCCGTAGCGATGAAGAGCCCGATGGTCTGCGCTGGATTCCAGTCGATCGCGGCATCTACGATGTAATTATACTGTCCACGGGCAGCCACGTTGCAGGACCCAATAACGAAACGGCCGGGGAAGGTGAAGGTGACGACCGCGCTGAGGTTCCTCTCTGACAGTTGCTCCTCCGAGATCGCTGGGACCTCCACCTTGTCCAGCGTGAAGAACACAGAGACCTTGAGCGTTGGGTCCCGATTCGCGTCCCACTTCACTTCCGCCCCGAAGCCCTTCTTGTTCTCCTCGTTGACCCCGGTCAACGCCAGGTGAACGTCCCTCCACTTGTCCAGGTGCACCTCCATTCGGATCTCGCGGTCCGTGTCGACGCTCGTCGTCACCGAGTACACGTTGTCCCTGTACCGTCCCTCCACGTGCGACAGCAGGTCCGTCGCCGAAATCACCGTGTGATTCAGGATGAACGCGTACTTGTCCCGATCCACCTGCTCCACGTACACGCTCGCCCTGACGTCGCTGTAGTTCCGATAGAGCTTGCCATTCAGCAGAACGTCGCTAGCGAAGCTGGGCGACTTGAGGATCAGCTTCAGGCTGTGGCTGACCACGGTCGACACGGACCTGTCCGAGTAGGTGCCCCGCGCAGTCAGGTTGTGCCCGCTGAACCACGTCCCGTTGAAGTCTAGCTCGTACGTGCGCCTCGACCTCTCGGTTATTCGCACGCCTGCCAGCATGGAGTTGAAGTTGGGGATGGTCAGGTTCGCGTGGCCTTCCATGGAGTACATCAGCCCGCGCGGCATTATCAGGTGCACCGCTAGGCTGATCTCTTTCCCTGAACGGAGAAGAGTCCAACGTTAAGGGGTTAAGGTAAATGGCCCAGTCCTTAAACAAGGCCCAATAAGTAAAAGTTGAGAATAAATTTTGTTAATAATAACAGTTTTACTAATTTGCAACGTTTAAACTGCTCGAAATATAATTTGCAAAATGTATTAGCTTTATATAGATACAATTATTTTAGGTCTGGTGGGGCTTAACGCTTTGGCTAGGCCACTCCGTTTCAGAAGTCTTTTTCATACAGGTTTCTTTAGATCGAACCTGGGTGAAATTGACCCGTTGAACAGAGCCTGTAATACAGCTAACCGGCTGGCGAGTAATGCCGATATTTTTGCCGACTCCCTACACACTTTCAAACTTAGAAATTTGTTCATGTTAAGAGAGTCTACATGGTCTATTTCGGAGATACATTGATTAGCGTGTCGTGGTGAAACATCCTCGATGACTACCATTTATATTTATGGCTTTATTGTTTATCGCTTTATTGCCATTTTCTCTGTATTAGTGGATTTTATGTCCGTCAAATAAACTATTATTATTATTATTATTATAAGCTTACAAAACTGAATAGTTATATCATGAAAAATATTATTGTACAGTAATGCTTCAACAGTTTCAATTTCGTTTCTTACCTAATGGGCTCAGGCAAGCGAGAGAATATTTTTGTTAAGGTTGTAATTAATTATCATTTTATAATTTTTGAAATAGTACAGTTGTTTTGGATTTAATTAATACTGAATAATTGAAAATGAATTGGATCTCTTGTTATTTTTTTGTTTTTAATATTGAAATTGGTGCGTTTATCCACTAGTACACGAAAACATGACACGGACCAGTTATTAAACGCGTGTTTAATGGCGTTTGAACTGGTTTGAACATTCGTACAGACGCCAGTATTTAGTGAAGTTTTGAGATTATTAACATTTATTTTAAGTACTAAAGTAAGTATTTTTTGTATCCTATATATTTACGTTAATAATAACTATAAAATATAATACTGTTTAAGAACTATTAGGATAATTAATCTCAAACTCGTCATAATATTAACACAACCTAAAATTTTATAATATACTTTTAATCATTTTTTAACTTATTCTTAATTTTTTTCGGACATATAAAGTCATGCCGAAGATGAAGAAGATATAGAAGAAGGCCTAATGTCAGGAAGATGTGTGTATCTAATTTATTTTAATCGAATAGAAATCCAAAGCATCGATGTTAGTGAAGGACAGCCAAGAGCAGTAACTGATATGCCACTCGACCTTTCTAATGATACTAATTCACAAGGAAGAAAGCCTTCACCATTCAGAACAACGTTGTTTTGGCCTAAAGAAGTTGAGAAGAAAAAAAATAAAAGATTGAAAGAGAAATTACCAACCGTAGCAACTTCCGATGATTGGTATAATTACCACACAAGAAAAGAGGAAGAAAGAGTAATGAAGCAAAAGGAAGTAGAAGATAAAAGAAGACAAAGAGCTGAAACTAAAGAAAAAAAGCAATTGGAACAGGAACTGAAAAAGCGCATTAAACAAGAGAAAGATGCAGAGAAAATAAAGCTACACCGACTAAAGAAATCCAAATTACGTAATTCGCATAAATAATAAAGAATTTATCACAAATTTATTATAAATAAAATGTTTTTATCACCCCAAAATATTACCACATTGATTTCTTTTCACTACCTGATCGAAATAGTTAAATTAAATATATATTTAATAATTGCGACACTGATAATTAATGACTGGGACACGCTATGAAGTTCATTTAATTACTGGGCCATATGAGCAGTTTCATGTTTTAATTAATTTAACATTTTTCCTTTAACAAATGTAGATTCTTGTTACTTTATCTGAAAGTAAAAATTTTACGCTTTCGAATAATCATATTTAGTTATAATTTTATACTGTTTAAATATAAAAGAAATTGCAATTATCTCAACTGCTTCCTTAACTGTTTCACCATTGGGCCATTTACCTTATTCTACTTTGATCGGCCGAAAAATGAAGGTATTTTTAAAAAAAAAGTTTTTCAATAAATACAACATATAATGAAATAAATCTTTTTGGAATTTATTAAGCTACTATTATATTTTACAAAAAAAATTAAAAAGGCTTTTGTTAATTTGTTTGATATGTTTTTTATAGCGTCAATATATATTATGATAATGAAATATTATTAAGTTAGACTTATATTCTGAAATATCTATTTTTAATGTATTTTCTTTGCCTTATTAAATTTACCTTACATGGAGCGTGAGTGTCGCAGGTTGTTTGAATACTATAAAAGGGGATCGCGACTCACTCGGGTGTGGAAAAGCTATCAGTCGTAACGCAATAGCGTAGATAGAAGCTGTGACAATTTCTACACTCTGTACGTAAAATAATTAATCGATGCAGGATCCTCATACCTGGAGCGTATCCTATCAGCAGCCTGGTCTTCGAGTCCGGCCCCATCGCGTAGTGGTTGATTCCCACCTTGATGTCCAAGTTCTGAATAGGCTTCGTGATGGCTATCAAGGCGCTCACCTTCGTGTCGCGATTCTGAAAGTACATCTTCGAATACGAGAGTATCAGCTGCGCCGTGAGCTTGTGTCGGTCGTCCTTGAGATGGGGGCTGGAGTTGACCTCGGCGTGCAACTCCAGGTGGCCCAATGCCTGCTGGTACCACGCCGTTATCACTGTATTCAGCTGCGGATACGCGGTGGAACGTAGCTTCAGATCAGCGGCTTTGTGAGTTAGAGTGTTGGAGGAGCGATCGGACAGCGAGATGTCTAACTGAAGGGTCTCCTTCTTGGGCATCTTCTGCAGCTGGTAGTCCAGCTGGAAATCGGCTGCCAGGCTCACGTTCCTTCTAACGATGTAACCTACCAGTTTGCTCCAGACCTTCTTCGTTCGGAACGTCAGGTCTACGTCGCACTGGGACACGTTGTTCTTCCAGGCGTTCCTTATCGTTCCTTCAACATTCAAGCCTCTGGTTAATCGCTGGTAAGGAAGTTAAGGGGTAAAACCACTCTTTGAGGCAGAAAAAAAGACCTAAATTTGATAATTTATTTTTGGAGTATGATAAACGGAATAAAATTTCTTTTCAGAGGGTTTATTTAACACATATTGAAGTACGATAAACAATTTTTTTATTGTCATTTTCATGCAAAATGGCGGCGACAGAGCCCGTCGTCGAAAACAGCTTTTTTTTAAAACACCGCCACGGGAGGACGGATTTCTCGGCATGTATGAGTCCGGGAACAAAAAATAAAAAAAAATTATAATCTATATACAATTGGCTTTGGAAGTACGTAGGGTTTTTTTTTAATCAATTTTTGTGGAAGTGGTGCACTTTTTAAGAAATGAATCGATTTTTGCCCTAAACATGAGCATTAAATTGTTTGTAAAAAAAAAGTTTACATTCAATCAAAAAACGGCTACGTACTTCCAAAGAGAATATTGTTGTGAAGCTACTGTAAAAATTTCAAATCGATCCATGCAATAGTTTCCGAGAGATCCGTCCTCCCAGCTTGAAAGAAGTGGTTTCGACGACGGGCTCTGTCGCCGCCATTTTGTATGAAAATGACAATAAAAAAATTGTTTTCCGTACTTCAATATGTGTTAAATAATCCCTCTGAAAAGAAATTCTATTTCGTTTGTCATACTCCGAAAATAAATTGTCAAATTTAGGTCTTTTTTCTGCCTCTAGAGTGGTTTTACCCCTTAAGGGGGGAGCCTGGTGTGGTCGAAGATATCGATTTTTTTTTTGTTGCATAAATCAATAGTTGAACATAACAATAATATGTTCCCAAAGCCGCAAAACGAAATTCGAAAAATTAAAGCGGATATGGCCGGTTTTGCTACGGAGCGCCAGGTTACGAGAAAACTTGAAATGTGTTTTTCTCGAAACGACAGTTTTACAATCTGCGGGCAATGTAACTCCAAAAATATTCAACCAATCGACTTGACCCTGTACACGGATATTTGTGAACATTTTCTTCATAGGGCTAATTTATTAGTATAATGATATTGTTTAAATAAATAACTTTTTTTACACATTTAAGGTAAAATTTCGTTGGAAAAAGTGAATTTTTTTTTCAAGAGGCCGCCATTTGTTCAATTTTGCATCTTTTAAGTTAAGAATTTATACGATCTGTGCGTACACTCATAAACTAAACGAAAATTGTTCGATTTTTGGTTTCAGATGAAACCAAAAGACGCTACGTTGCCCGCAGTGCAACAATTGCGTCGCCAACGGACTGCGCATAAGCCCTTATAATTTTGTTATTTGCCGCTCATTTTTAATAAAAAAATTTTTTTTTATCTTCCTTAACCTGATAATACAATATCCTGAAAGTTTCAGAAAGATCGATTAAATACTTTCTTTAAAAAAAATTCCCGAAAAATGTCTCGATTTCCAGCTAGTTACACCAGGCTCCCCCCTTAAGGGGACCTTCCGGTCTAAAAGTCGATTTTTTTTTATTTCATTTTTCGAATGTTCAACCTTTTAGGAATACGCGTTTAAAAGGATTTGTTGAAATTCGTAAAATTCCAGAAGTTATAGGCATTTGAGTGGCGGCAATTGCATGGGCAACAACCGGGCACTCGGCGCTCACGTAAACCTTTAAGGGGACCTTCCGGTCTAAAAGTCGATTTTTTTTATTTCATTTTTCGAATGTTCAACCTTTTAGGAATACGTGTTTAAAAGGATTTGTTGAAATTCGTAAAATTCCAGAAGTTATAGGCATTTGAGTAGCGGCAAATGCATGGGCAACAACCGGCCACTCGGCGCTCACGTAAACCTTTAAACGCGTTTTTCTCGAAACAGTGTTCTCAAAACGGTGGGACCTGTATCTCCAAAAGTTATTATCCGATTCGACTGAACCTTTTCTTATTTTGAAGAATATACTTCTGGCTAGGGGGGGGGGCTAGAAAAATTACAAAAAATTGAAAATTTATTATTTTCAAAGGCGTTGAAAGGACGAAAAGTACAGGGAAAAGTGATTTCAAACATCAAGTGTCGTTATTTTCTAAAAAAAATGTCATTTTTTTAATTTTTTTCTAGTTCCTCCCCTAGCCAGAAGTATAATCTTCAAAATAAAATAAGTTTCAGTCGAATCGGATAATAACTTTTAGAGATACAGGTCCCACCGATTTGGATCAATTTTTTTACGCCTTGACTTTAACGACTCCCCAGGGCCGTCTGCAATAATTAATTATAAAACAAAAAATATATTTCTATAACTTAAGACATCCTTAATACAATGCAAAAAGTCCCATTAAATTATATATAGTAGTTTTCCTTTAATTAATTCCTAAAAATCACCTATTTTTTGGGGCTCTAGACCGGAAGGTCCCCTTAAGGTATCTTTGGAATTCTGAATACCTGATAGAGCAGCGATTCGCTCGTTGTTCACGATCAGATGCATCTGGGGACTGAACGTGTATCCGTACTGAAACTTCTTGGTAGCGTAGCCCATGCTAGCGTCCAAGTGCTTGGTGCCATTTATATCGAAACCTACGTCTATGAACGTCTCGTTCTCCGTGCTCTTGTAGGTCCCTTCCGCCACTATCGAGTTCCCCGCGGATCTCAATAAAACGGTAACGTTGTTCGTCTTCGCGTCGAAGGAAACGGTCGCGCTCAGTTCCCTGTTCACCTGGGACCCGGGCGTGTCGAACGCAGCCCTGAAGAGACTTTGCTTCTGCAACGAAACGGGAGAGGTGATTAAACGAAAGTAATTCCCTAGAACAGAAACGGAGAAAATAAACGGTACCTCCGTTTTCTCCCATTTGTATTCCAGCAAGTAGTTCTTAGCCGTCGGGTCAGCCTTGATCAGCGAGATCTTGAAGAGCGTGGGCCCACTGAGGACAAAGTACGGCGCGCTGGGATTTTTCGTTACATTCGACAGCTGATAATCGACGCATAGTTTCAGCCCGACGAGCCTGTCTAGAGCGGTCCAACTGCAGCTCGTGTTGCTAATAACTCCGCCTGGGACGATCGCTTGCTTCCAATTCTTATCGTTCACATTCTGACCGGCGACTAGAACCCCCAGAGGCTTCTCCTCCACTTCTGATCCCTTGCCAGCCGTCAGTAGAATATCCGTGCCTATCGAGAACACCTCCATCTTCTTGTTCGGCAGACCCAGGCTCAGCCTGACCGACTGCAACCCCTTCACGTCCAAGTGAATCTGGACCGCCCCGGAGGAGTACACGTTCGATCGTAATTTAATCCCAGCGCTCTTGTAGAAAGCGTCCACGGTCATGCTGCCGACCACGTCCACGCTCATGCTGTTTAAATTATTAAATGGTAATCATGATTCATCCTCAGCTTGTGACCAGCTAAAATATTTCAATTGCCTTTCTCAATCCCAAAAATATTGTTCACGGGAGATGATATATGAGCAAGCAACAGATATATTTAGTGTCGATGTGAAAAGGGACATCTCGCGTATTGTATTTAAGTTAGTCAGCTGTGCAACGGAAATGGCCACGTGAGTTACCTGGGCGCGATGTTGCTGACGAGTTCGATCTCCTGGCTGGAGATCCTCTTGGTGTCGAGTAACCCTGACATCTTGAAATTACACGCCGCGGAGCCAGCGAAATCCAAACGCACCGGCAAACCAGACGTCATGGGCACCACGTAAGTGGAATCCAAGAACATCATCGCGTTCTCGTAGTGGATTTCCTTGCCAGAAGTGATTTGCTTGAACTTTTCCCACGGATTTAGGCGCACCAGGGCGTCTCTGATTTCTGGATCGCCGTCCAGCACCACGTACTTCAGGTCGTTCCCAAATACCTGAGCAAAAACGTAACAAAAGGATTCTTTAATCTGTACGAACAGGCATAACGCGATGGTGATTCTACCTTGTAGCCAAAGCTGATTCGAGGATTGTTGAAGTTATTGTCGATGACATTTGGCAGCCTCTTCACGCGTCTCCAGTAGTCCTCCTCTTCCGGGGCTGATCTGTAACTCCTGAGGAAACTTTTAAAGAATCCCGACACTTTCTCGCTATTGTACGGCCCGTCGGGGCCGAATAGCTTCTCCGCGTAATATTCGAGGCCCTCGAGCCTCGTGGTCAGCTCGAAGACGTTCACGGACTCGCCGAAGAGGTCGAATGTAACGTTAAACGTCGCTGAACGGGGGATGTAAGACTTGGGGGAGAAGATCAGATTCCCTTGATAGTTGGCGCCGAAGTTGTACTCCTCCGAGAAGAAGGAGCCGTCGTAGTTCCTCGAGAACTTCCTCCTATCGCTATTGAACTTGTCGTCGAGGTCCCTGTCCGTCAAAAGGCTCTGGATCTCGATCCTCGTCGGCGAGGCGGAATTGTACAGATTCGTCAAGTGGCTCCAAACGAAAGTCCCCACTGCGAACAGTGTTTTCTACTTGGTATCCAGAATATTGAATTATTCAAATAATTAGGAGAATGCGAGTATTCGAATTATTCGAAGAATCGCGAATTACAGTACCTTGGTTGACTTCCTCCACCTTAAGGGTGTGCTTGATGGTTTTAACGACGTTGTAATCGGGGCAGCGCATCACTTGCAAGTAAGAGGCGATACGCGTCTCTGCGTCCAAGGTAAAGTTCCTATAATAGTTGAGGAAGAACTGATCCCGAGTCTTCTCGCAAGACGGCATCCTGCGATGAGCATCGATGCTCGCAACGCGGACTTCCATCGGCAGGAAGCCGCTCTCGTCGTCGATGCACTCCTTCAATCCTTTCAGCAAGCTTCTCGTTTCCAAGCCCATGTTCCCTATCGCCTTCAAAGCCTCGATGGTCTATAAAACGTAATCGAGAAGAATTTTCAGCTGAAATTTCCATCGTGAGCCTCGTCTAGCTGAAGAACGCTGTTACGCACGGCTTTGATCTCCGAGGGAGAATACGTTCGAGGTGCGCAGCCCTTCTCGATCTTCTGCTCCAAGTACGACAGGAAGCGCGTCACCTGGTCCAGATTACTGCAGCGCAGCTCGTGGGTCGAGCAGAAGGCATGGATCATCGCTGAGTAGCTCAGAATGAACTGGGCGTCTGGGATCTGACTCTGGAATTCCAGCAGGGGCGAGACAGCCCTGATGGTGTCCTGGTTCGGTCGCGGGATCAACGCGAACGCTGTCACCCAGTTGTTGACCGTCCCCTGGTCGACGTACCTCTTTATTATCAGGTCCTTCATCACGTTTACGGCCGCGTTACTGCCCATGAACGGCAGAGCATCAACGATGTGTTTCCTACAGAAGGATGAACGGCCATGAAGCTTCCATTACGATCGAACCATTCAAACATCTACTCACTTTCCAGTTTTGCAGATACCGTTGGCCCTGACGAACAGCTGCGACAGCGAGGCGTAATCAAGAAGCCGCGCTGAATGCACGAACGTGGTGAAGGTCTCGGAGAATCGTTGCTGCAGCTCCTCCGTGCTGATCCCCAATCGGCACATGGTCTTCAGGAGGTCTCTGGAGGTCCTCAGCTCTCCGTGCACGGTTCTAGCCGTTTTCGCGTAATCGTACAGCAGAGTGGTCCTCTTCCCCAGCCCTCGCTCGTGCTTATCCTTGCCGTCCTCCTCCACTTCATCCTCGTCGTCCTCGTCGTCGTCGTCTCCCTCGTTCTCTTTCATCTCCGCGATCAGTCGTAGGGTGGCCGTGGACTCCGTCTTCGCGCCCGTGTGGCCGCTGGAGAGCGGCTGCAATCGGTGCAGATCCCTGCAGACCACCTCCTGGTACACGTTGTGGTCGATGGTCAGCTCGCAGTCGCTTCGCGACTCGAGGAGAGGATGCCGGGACGGGTGCGAGCCGGACAGAGGGCTCCTGTAGACGTTCGACTGGATGATGGAGAAGTGCCTCGATCCGTACGCGCAGTCCGAGAGGCTCTTCGTCTTCTTCACCAGCAGGCTGGTGCGCCGCGCCTCGTGGAGGCGGTAGACAGTCGGACAGATGCCGTTCACGTCCAGCTCGTCCACGCGGCGGTCCACGTCGAACCTGTGCATGGTGTTCTGCAGCATCGAGAGGACGCCCCTCTTCAAGTTCAACGCCCAAGTCGGCTCGCGCTTGTCCGGGCACAGCTCGTCTATTCGGCCGTCGTCGAACGCGAACCTCAAGGCGAACCGCTCCATGTTGGCATTGAACTCTGCCCCAGCTCGGTCAGGGAACTCGGGGTTGTACTTGCGGGGGTCGTGGTACAGGGTGGCGTTGTGAAACTTCAAGCTACCCTCGCAGGGGCTGGAGAATCGAATGGCCACGTTGCCGGTCACGTGCAAGGTCGACTCGTTCCGAGGGTGGTTGGACTGCTGGCCTCCTAGGTTCGCGCTTACGTCCACGATGTATCTGTACCAGTACGAGACACCCTCTTCGTACTTGAATTTCCGGTTCGCTGGCACTGGAGGAACATGGTGCCGAGAATGTTTCTTAGTTATCTCCGCGCTTCGTCTCGTGCAACATGAGAGAATAGTTTCGCTGTAATTTACCTTTGCATTTCGTCCTGCTGCACAGCGTGGGGTCATTGATGATTTCTGAAACGAGATTGTCAAAGACGTTGAAAAATCGCACGTGCAGCAGAGCTACCGAAGTAGGCAAGTAACAGGAGCATTGCGGTAACCAGAATGAGTGAGACTAATATCAATTAAAGGGGCTAATTTAATTAAAGCCTCGAGTGTCCCTTTAGAAGAAGGAGGATCAGGGGTTGAACTACTAATGTTTAGAAGAAGATAAAGTAAATGCGAAGCTACTAATAAGATTCAGATCTTATATGCATACTGCGCGTGTAAAGTGAATCGAATGAAACTGGACAAAAATAGCCATTCCCAGAAATCGCGTTGTGAATGGATGTTACGCTCTGACGATAACGAGGTCGATACGCGAACTGTGCACCCGATGCAGCTTCTTGGAACGAAGAGTCAAATAACACGCGCAACCGATAACAAGGCGACGAACAGACTTCCAACACCAAGGCTAGATTAGTTACATTACAGCAATCGCGTTCATAATTTCTTCGAGCCGGCACGGAAATTGCTCGAAAGATAGGTTTTACCTGCTTGCACCGCGCCGATCGCGACGCAGATCGCCACGAGGAAGATCGCCGCGCGGTTCCACGATCTATGATCCACAGCCATGTTGCTTGTTGCGGTGGTGACCCAGGGCGAGGTCCTTACTCTTCCTCCGAGGCGTTCTTCATCCCCTTTTCCACGTGGGCATCGCTCTAGTCCACTCGTCGCGTTGCACCAAATTCCACCACAGGCTGACTCGACTTCACGAACTCATGCGCCTTCACGATCGGCGCTAAAATTTCCAAGAAATGGCCACATGTATTTACTTACTGCTATAAACCTGTTGATCTAGGGCTGCTTCTGTTTTATTATATAAAAATCTTTGCGCTTCAAAGTTTAACGCTTCGTCGACCACACATGCCAATATGTGCTCCAAAGCAGACATATATCTTTCAAATTTCCAGACTAATCACTTATTTATTGCTGCTTCAAGATCCCGAGATCTTTCAAATTTTGAATTCGAATAATATTGAATTTTGCAGGATTTAGGTCTCACTTCTCATTCGCGATCTTACGTCTAAGTAAGAATGATCGATGAAGCGGTAAGAAACTGCACAGAAGGCTTGCCATTATTTCCTGCAAACTCTTTGCGCACTGTCAGATTACCTTGAAACGGGGGTAAACTCAAGGGCCGACGAATCTGACCACGCGCGAGTGAACGAGGGAAGGAAAAGGTACCGTAGATCGTAAGACTCGCTCACTGACTCACTCGTACCGTCTCGATTATATCCGCACGGCTTAGTACGCACAGTTGCACACGATAGATCGTCGCGGAGATCGCTGGCTGAGCGGAATGCACGAGCTGAGAACGATTGGGGTGCAAAACGGGCAAGCACGGTTGATGGGAAGCTGTCCGCGGTGTATCGGTTAAGTAAGTGCTTCCTGCCTTGACCGAGCTCGCCGACCGAATGGACAACGACACCGAATCAACTAGAGTACCCCTCTCTCAGGGGGGAGAGAATCGGTGCCAAAGGTCCTCTTGCTTTTCGTATTTGTACGGGGTTAGGGGTCACGGCGCGATAAGATAACCGCGTGGACGTCCCTTCCAGGCCGTCTAACATTCTTGCGTTACGCTCGGACAATACCGATTTTATTATTTACGTTAGAACCTCCGCTAGCCAAACAATTCCCGTGGACAGCGCGCAGCCTTGTGCAGCGTACCTACTGTCGCTGGAAACACTCTTCCATTACTATCAGATCATTGTAAGATTTAATCGCGACGATTTTATGCGCAGCTAGTGGCGTAGATACGCGTCGTTCGCGTGTAACACTGCTAAGCATGGAAACGGAAATCGAAATCTGCTGAGAGGGCTACGAAGTTGGAAAGAGTACACCGCCACGGGTAGGATATACCTAATATCGGACACACAGCCCATACAGCACAATTGGTTGCTGAAACGTTGCAGAAACGTTGCTGAAAAGTTGCAATTACGTTGCGGTGCAATGTTGCACAGGGGCGGACATAGGAAGATTTCTGCAACATTTCAGCAATGTTGCGGTGCAATATTACCCTGCAACGTTTCTGAGATTTTACTGCAACGTTTCTGCAACTTTTCAGCAACTTTTCTGCAACGTTTCTGAGATTTTACAGCAACTTTTCTGCAACTTTTCAGCAACTTTTCTGCAACGTTTCTGCAACTTTTCAGCAACTTTTCTGCAACGTTTCTGCAACTTTTCAGCAACTTTTCTGCAACGTTTCTGCAACTTTTCTGCAACGTAATTTGCTGTAGGGGAGCGTTAGAAAGTGTGTATCCTGCTATCTCAAAATCTCCTTATCCAAGCAGTCGTGCATTTGCATTATCGGAGATTCTATTGTATTTATATTTTCCAGCGCGTTAGCAGATCGGCTGGAGATAACCGGTGCCCTTACTCCGCAAATAAAAGTTTCACTAAATAAAGGGCCAAAGTGGCTGGCCTTCGTTATGATTCCATCTGTTTGCGTTTCTTTATCAGCTCCCCACTCTTCTCCCTTTACCAGGAGGCAATTGCTAATCTGCATTATTGCGCAGGGGATTTAATTTATTCACTAATTATATGCAAGTTAAAGCGGCCCAAGTTATGAGCATCGAAGTGGCTCCAAAAATACTCGGATTATCGGTCGCGGAGCGTTCAAGATCAAGGGAAATACGATCGAAAGTAGGAATCTGCGGAGCAACGTCGGAACAAAGGTCACAAGCCTACAATCACGATCGTCGGCGTAAACAAACATTTTTCCACACAGAAGTCGTTCAAGCCTGCCCAGTTCCAGTTTGCCCAACTTCTTTCTTTGCCCGATTGGGAATGAAATTCAATCGAGTGAAACATCGAATGAAACACAGGAAACGTGATATACACAAATTTATTTTTCTCCAAAACATTTGTACGTTTATCAAGGTCAACATTCCATACATAAACTTTCGGTATATCTGTACAATTATAAAACCATAATAAACACGTGGAATCGCAGAAGAAAGTATTAGCGAAAACTATCCGCAAATCACTGGCCCGATTCTATAATTCGAATCGAAAGCGCCGCGCCGCGAACGCCGGCTGGCGATTGGTGGCCGCGCGTCGGCTAATCGCGAGCCAGCTGTCCAGTGTCTTTCGAACAGGCCGTACCATGGACCTAAAGGACGGTGCATAAACTAGACTTATGGACGCGGGGGGTGAAGATCTCCGCGGGGAGGGAAGGAATACTTTCAGCCATCTTGTACCGGTCAACTAGTGGTGCCCTCTATATCATGCCGTGGCCAAATTTAAAACTGTGCAATTGAATTTCATACATTTTAAATATTAATAAAATGTATTTCATACATTTTAATATGGAGGATCAATAATAACACAATATATTTAGTGATCAGAAAACAAAACAAGTTTATTAAAATGTGTTCGTTTACTTTCTGAAGTATTATTTTTTTGTTTCGCAATATGGTGATATCTTACTTTAATATATTGTTGAATAATACATTTTATCAGGTGAATTCTATGATTGTACAATGCTATTTGCTTTGTACAATGTTTTTCGAACTCCTCTTGTATCGAACTTTTCGTGGAAGTTCTAACTTTACAGCTACTCACTATGCAAACTGGCATTTCCACAATTCAATTTACAAATAATCACACAAGAACTCTGAACTATTTAGTCTATACGCTACACCAGGCCTTCCCAAGTAGGGGAAATCTGCTCCCAAAACAGATGTTTCGGTTCTCCCTCCAACGCTGCGCCTTAGCTGCTAAGGCCGCTAAGGAATAAGGTGGGACGAGTTCTGCTACCCTCTCTCCGAGGGCACAGTAACGTCGCTGGGAAGCATGTTGGGCGCTTTAGAGCGAAAGTACCTAATGTGTCAAATTTTTATAGGAAATTTCATAATGACTTAAAAATAGTAAGAAAAATTAAAATTTAAACTAGCATTTCAAAATGACGTAAAAAGAATTTAAAAAAATGTATTACATACAACGATACAGTAATACAATAATCGTAGTGATGTCTTTTCATTAGAAAAATATATTCATTTTTATAAAAATACAAGTAGTACCGTTAAGGAACTAGTTTCTGATCAGTTTAGAAGGTTTCCCGCTTTGATATTTATTTTTAACCTAATGAAACATTAAACCATAGACTTTTTTTATACTAAAAGTTGAATTAATGTTTAAACTTCAAGGAAAATTTTTAAAAAGTTGAAAATAAATATATAATTTAAATACTTATAAGGTATGGAATAATAAGGTGACTAGGAACTAGTTTTTAATCATCTAAAACTAACAATACTAACCGCTTTCACAGACAACACATATATTTTTTAATTATCAATTTTTATGTTAGTAATTATTTCAAACGATTATTTATTGACATAAACTCAAAAGAACGATTTATTTCATGAACTGATAAAAAATTAGTGCCTGATCAAGAACTAGTTCCTTAACGGTAGTTATTTTCTAAATTTTCGTACAATACATAAATACCTACATTTTATATTTTAAACAACTTTCGTACAATGCAAATGTGTTATACATTTAAAGTTAAACTTTAACTGACATGGACGTCAATATTTATAATCTGACAGAGGAAAAATGGCAGAAACGTTTCTCGCGGAAACGTAAAGCCTAAAAATATTATTGTATGTACATATATGTAAAAAGTAAAACGGTATAATATTATGTGAATTTTATATTAATTTTGTTAAATTTCATATTGTAAGCGTTGATATTTAATTCAAAACTATTATGGAATAAAATTATATTATACACAAAATGTGTATAAAATGCATATTTCTATAACATGTATATAATATGTATATATTGTACAAAAATTTATAAAATAAGTAGTGATTGCATTTTCATAAAACTGAATAAAATGTATAACACATTTGCATTGTACGAAAGTTGTTTAAAATATAAAATGTAGGTATTTATGTATTGTACGAAAATTTAGAAAATAACTACTACTTGTATTTTTATAAAAATGAATATATTTTTCTAATGAAAAGACATCACTAAGATTATTGTATTACTGTATCGTTGTATGTAATACATTTTTTTAAATTCTTTTTACGTCATTTTGAAATGCTAGTTTAAATTTTAATTTTTCCTACTATTTTTAAGTCATTATGAAATTTCCTATAAAAATTTTACACATTTGGTACTTTCGCCTTAAAGCGCCCAACATGCTTCCCAGCGACGTTACTGTGCCCTCGGAGAGAGGGTAGCAGAACTCGTCCCACCTCAGCGGCCTTATCAGCTAAGCCGCAGCGTTGGAGGGAGAACCGAAACATCTGTTTTGGGAGCAGATTTCCCCTACTTGGGAAGGCCTGCGCTACACCAAACGACGCTGAACAACACTGATGTACGCTGATGACCGCTGAAGTTCAGCGGCTGAAAAACGCTGAATGACGCCAAGCTACGCAAATAGTACAAATAAGTAATCTCGCCTACAGAGTGCAGCACAAGTTGACCGGTACAAGATGGCTGAAAGTATTCCTTCCCTCCCCGCGGAGATCTCCAACCCCCCGCAACTATCAGCAACTATGCACCGTCCTTTAGGTCCATGGGCCGTACGCACTCCCGACGCTTCTGCAAACTCGTTGCAGCGCCACAGGGGCCGGCTGGCAGCGATTGGCCGCCGGAGTGTCCAGCGACGAATCACCGCGACTGGCTTTCTACGCAGCAGGATGTACCGATGGCCAGCGACGGTGTGTACTAAACGTTCGAAGAACGTCGCGCGAGAGATGTGAAAAGTGTTTTTTTCGCGCAACCTGCGAGTAAGCTGGCCTGCTTCTTTTTTTTTTTCCGCCGCGTCTCTGGTGACTGGTCGGACGCGTAGCCTCGTAGGGCGCTCAGCTGTGGTGGTGGTATGTGGCGTAGGATGTCCCGCTGGTGAGGATCTCTGCGCCAACTGTATTTTGACGGGAGGCCGCGAGCTGTCATTCGCTCTCGGATCGACCAGCACGGTGCCCGACGGTGCCCGACGGTGCCCCCCCGACGCGAGGCAACGGGGAGACTATTTAGGATGGGGACAGGAGCAGAGCTATCACACGTGAAAATCCCCGCGATTCTATAATCGACGGATCGGTGCGCGCTGCTCGATAGAACGGCGGATCGGCCCCGACGTCCCGTCAAAATGGGAAATTGCTTGAAGCGCGCTGGCGGCAGTCATCAAGACAATACCACTTTGTTGAGTAATAATCCTGATCCTACGTTCACTGGCGCGTCGTCGCAGGAAGGCCTTGGACCCCCGATACCCTACAATGTAATTCCATTTCTTTTATTAACTCCGCCTGACCGCGATTCTGTCCTTCGATATACCGTCGTCCCCGATTTCTCTTTCTGTTCTCTCTCGTATCGATAACATTAGTCTAAATCGTTCGTCTAAAAATTCCTTCTCAACACTCTATCAAATCCAAACTGCCATGGTATACGTGTGTTTTAACGGAGGAATGGCGTTATCGGCGATCGAACGCTTCGCTCGATTCATCCAAGTATGACTTTCATTTTGTTCCGGCGTAGGAGGTGATTGGCTCCTATTATCCGCCAGTCTCTACGAGGGAGCGTCACCTACAGTCGACCAATTTAAGCATCGCTCGTGGCATCGGCGTCGGCGTCACTCTGGGGCCGGGGAACGGAGGTATTCTGAGCGAAGAGGAGCAGCAAGTGCGAATCGCCAAGCGCATAGGACTTATCCAACATCTGCCTATGCGAGAGTACGACGGGACTAAGAAGGGAGAGTGCGTGATATGCATGATGGAGCTGGCGGTAGGGGAGAAAGTGCGTTATTTGCCGTGCATGCACACTTATCACGCCGGCTGCATCGACGACTGGTTGCTGCGCTCGCTGACCTGTCCGTCGTGCATGGAGCCGGTAGACGCGGCGCTGATTAGCTCGTATCATCCCACCACTTAACGTCGTACTGGTGGGAATTGGTGTAGCTAATCGGTAATGAAACTATACTACCACGATACAGAGCAACTGGGGCGAACCGTTTTACTTTACTATCGCGTATAATGGCTTCCAACTAGCGAAGGGGCCTTCTCTTGTTAACGGCCAAGTATATTCGCCATTGTATCCGACGTATTCACGCACGTGCTGAGTAAGAATAATTACCCGTATTGTAAAGAGTCGCAAAGGTCTTCTTCGTACGTCGCTCTCCCTCTTACGGGGTAATATCCTCCGTGCGGATATCGATACGCTGGTAAACAGAGCGAGACGGTATTTACAGTCGAAAAGCAATCACCATAGCCGGTTAGTTCCCTGCGAAATCTGATGTAGCCTTTCTTTCTTTGGCGCGGCTGAAAAGATGTTCTATTTTACGCTCGTCGCGAGCGGAGCAACTACAATGTATAGAGGCGCGCCGCTGGACGAATATTTTTCGGTTCGGACAAATTAGCATCCGCTTGGCTCCTGTTCGGCCAAGTGGCGATAGACGACTATACACATTGTGAATATATCGCGAGCAATATGATTGTACTACAAAATATCACACTACGTATATTTTCAACCATAATTGCAATCGTTTCATATTTCCAGATACTAAGAAACATATTTTCAGATTATATCTTTCGACATATAAAGTTAAACTGGTTATTTTTAAATACGATATCTATTGTTTTAGCATGATATCTCGAAACGCATAGACGGTCATTTCCTCGATTATTAAACGCGGCGTGATTTAAAACGCCCATTGTCTATTCGATTGCACTCTAAATTTTTGCTGGCCGGATACAGTGGGCCATTTTTATTTTACTACTTACCAGATATCGACTGTATATTGCTTTTATGTATGTATACATATTGTTCAATTGTATTTGCCGAAATGCGACAGTCGCGCGTGCATTGATTATGTTCGGCGAGACTTGCACGTGAATACAGTAGGTATTTTACGTGTGTTGCGTTGCTAGTGCTTTTGTACCGTAAGCAGTAGCAGCGCAATTAATCGAGTCATTAAATTCTACGGATGGGTTAAAAGTACCGTATTTTAATGGTTTGTCAATGACTTTGCCATTAGTAATGTGCTTATTTATCGCAATAAACGTCAACGCGTAAAAAGCTCTTTATTTTTATAGAAGTGTTTGCAAGAAATCGTGTATCTTGAACTTTCTTCGCGTGGTTAAATTCGAGTATCGGATTTCAAAGCAATTTCAACCAGAGAGAGATTACAGAATGCAAGTACATGTATTGGGTTTCAGATTGATCTCGAGTTCGACAGAATTCTAGCGCGAGGTAGAAAGTTACGAGAGGGATGTAAAGTTTGACTTAGATTTCGATGTAAAGTCAAACCTCGTGAGTAAAGTTCTTTGCGGTGATGAGAATTAACAGCCTGTGACCATTATCATTGGTTTTCAGTGCACGAAATTATATACCGAAGATTATTGAGAAATATTAGTCGGTTCGATATTATGGGTACATATATATTATGTACGTATAATGATTTACATTTAAACATTTCCTACATGGGCAAGCATATTATAATGTTTCATGAAAGCTTTGTATGTAATGTTATTGATTTCTTTAAAGAGGAAAATGATGCTGTGAAATAGTGATTTATTGACAAAATGTACGAATAGCGATTTAATACAAATATAAATATTTAGTAAGAACAGATGTGTTTTCAACACTATTCATATGTGCTCCCACACGGCTGTACCACATTCTTATGCTATTTATCTTACGCTTTGCAGTAGGGCTCTTACTTTTCGCGGGTTTCCGGTTACCCGGGTGCTACCCGGGTTTGCGGGTAATACGGGTACGATTACCCGATACTCGTGTTATACGGGTAATCGACGAAATACCGGTTATTGCAGTGGATCGTAACAAACCTCTTATTATACCTTTTTGTTTCATGAATATTGTTAGTTATAAATTATTAGTAATATTGCAAGTTGCTTCTGCGCTGTCATCCTCAGTTTTTGAGAAATTCGATTTTGAAAAAAAACTGCAAATTTGCGCAAACAGTAATGAATAACTATTACTGTCTCGACACAAAAGATGTTCAACGTTGAAAATTTGCAGTTTTTTTTTTCAAAATCGAATTTCTCAAAAACTGAGGATGATGGCGTCAAACGGTTTGCGGATTCGTTTTCAGCGCTCCAAAACATATAAGAAACAGCTATTAAATGTTACAAGTCCAGATGGCTATCGAACTGTGTTACCCGTATCATACGGGTATCGAGTACCCGTAACCGTATTACCCGCAGACCCGGGTAGCGCCCGGGTACCCGGGTATCACCCGGTTAACCGAGTACCCGGGTCACCGGGTATCAAGAGCCCTACTTTGCAGTCAGAGTAGTATTACTTAGTGTTAATTGGCCGCTACCTTCGCTCGACAAATTTTTCATGCAGTTTTATTAAGAATTTTGAAGAAAAGTGAGTACAGTTCTTTTGTTTGAAGTTTATACTCAAATATCTACGCTTTCCTGGTAATGACGCATCGCGCGTAAAAAATCTGTTTTACCTTCGCATTAGCGCGTTTTCATGTTCACTCAGCAGGAGAACAATTGGCCACGCGTTTCACCTGGGGATATTTAAGATCGCTGCTAAATGTATCCGAAATTGCATCAAATTCGATAAAACATCATTTGTATGAATTAATTAAACAGAAGAAACGAATTCTAGAATATGAAAATTGTGTTAGCACAGTGGCTAGAATAAGTTAACTCTACGTTTAAGGTTAGGTTTCCAATCTAACATAGACAATACTTTCCCGCTGACACGGGACGAATGAAACAGTCAAGTACGCCGTTAACAGAAAATATGACAATAACGTGGATAATAATGCGACAGTTAAAATGCACATATATTACACATTTCGATATTAAATCGTACATATCTGTGCATCAGCTGCTAGTGAGACTAGCAGAAATGTCACTAGCTAGGGTCGATTGCCAGCGACTCGGGCGGTTGGATTGGAATGTTGCGCGTAAATAGGGAGAGAGAAAGAATGGTCTCGGGGGCAATCATCAGTCGGGGAGTCTCGCATCGGTCCGTAGGCGTCATCATGGTGTGTGGGACGGAGCGTTTTCGTGAGGCGACCAGTTTGTTTTGAATCGATAAGACCTGTGGGCATTTTCGTTTATTATGGTGATGCTGTTGCGGGGAGTGGCGTGGTCGTCCTACGAACCGCTATGGGGAGAATCGTCGGCGATACTGTGCGCACAATTACGAAATAACTTTTAAAAACGGGACGATAGAAGACCGACGGCCGCGTACGATGTCGAATTCGGGACGGGGCATTCTCGTACGTCGGCTGGAGTGGAGGCGCGAATGGACGGCCGTTTCGTTACTAATACTGTGCACGATCCCATTGAACCTTACCAGTGCCGACTCGATATTATACAGCGCTAAGGACAATCAGTGTCCCGTCGAATGTGCGTGCCTTGGAAATGTGGTCGACTGCAGCAGCTTACAATTGATCGGAGCACCCAGCGGGCTACCACCATGGACAGAAATCTTGTGAGTAAATAATCATCGCTCGTTATCCTATCAAGAACCTGCCGCGCGAGAGGCGCCGTTTCTCCGCGGTTAATCCCGGCTGCAATTGGACCGTCGGACCCTTCAACGACGGTTCGATCGTCTTTCACGTCCCTCGCCCCTTCATTCTCCCCCGTACGCGTTGTTATCCCGAAACTTTGCGCCCGGTTTTTTTTTTCCTCTCCATTGCGCCTCGATCGGGTTACGCCGTTCCGTTGCGCGTAACGCTAACGTATCGTAGAGATTTAAAATTGAAAGCTACGCACACTCGGTGTAACACGATCTAACGTAGATAAGATAGGGTACAGGAATTCCTAACAGAAACGTTATGTTAATACAAGCGATAACAGAGCTTGTTTTACCGAGCGAAAAGCGAGCGACTCTTTTCCACGGGAAAGGTTATGAGATTCTTCGAGCACCCTACTCGTCGCCGCTCGGGCTGTTTCGAATTTCTTTAGGAGACATCGTACGGATCGTATGTTCAATAGAGCTTGATTTCGAACGTTTCACCAGGCAAGGTAGTAAATATTTAAACTAAAAAATAACTATCGGTACAGGATTTTATGAGAAAAGTGATACCTGCTTTTCCGTATTATTTCTTTCCTGCTTCGGGATTCGAGATCGATGAAAACGGGGTGCATTAATGCTTGGGGGAGAATCTTGTTCTTACTTCTTGAATGGTGAAACGATAAGGGCAACCTGTGGTTACGCGTACGCTGGGATGCAATTCCTGACCATATAAGGTGATATGCATGGGGGCAAGACTATTGTCACTTTATAGAGCTTAGAGTCAAGGAGAGCCAGATCTAGATGAGGAAAACCTTACCTTTAATGCCTAGAACCCAACTTGTATCTACCGATTGCCTTGTACTTACGTTTATAGACCTAAAAATCATTGCCAGATAAATACAAAGGGCAAAATGATAAGAGAAATAAATTATTCATCAATTCTGTTTCTTTACTTTGCAGGGAACTAAAGGAGAATCATATAACTAGTTTGGAGTATAACGCGTTGTTACATTTAACCAAGCTCAAAGAATTGTAAGTACTCTTCGCTGTAACGCTACGTTCAACGTCGGTCCTAACGATTAATCGCTGCGCTGGCAAAAGAATCGTAATCGCTTACGAGTGGCGTTACTGATTTTTACAGGGACCTCAGCGCCAACAAATTTGGAGACAACTTCACAATCGCCTTGTCGGAAAGAACGCATTTACAGAGCCTTAAAGTAAATAAGAACCAGTTAACGCAAATGCCGGATCTGTTTTTCGTTAGAAACTTAACGCACCTTGCATTGTAGGTAGACGGTTTCGCTGATTCTTCCGAGAGTAGAATCGATTGTATCTATAGAACAATGTTTTTTCCGTTCGCAGGGCTCATAACTCGATCAGCAGTATAAACGGAAGCGCGTTGCTCAGCCTGCGACAGCTGGAGAGCCTGGATATCAGTGGCAACAAACTCAGTGTCGTACGAAATGGATCTTTCCTCGCTCCTAATAACCTTACGCATTTGTACGTAGCTTGCGGTTTTCCATTTCGTAATATTTTGTAATGTATTCTGTTTGTATACTTTCGAGCTACGCACGCATTTCTGAATTCTCTTCGCAGAAATCTAAATATGAATCAGATACGAGTAATCGAAAATAGAAGTTTGGATAACTTGACCAGCTTGGAGGAGTTACGTTTGAACAAGAATCACTTGGTTCAATTGAAAGACCTGTTCAAAAATTTGAAGAGATTGCGCGTATTGTAAGGAATCCATTCGGTACCGTCTGAACATCTATTTTTCTTTCTGCAGGTGCGAATAAAAAATGATATGTTTTACAGAGAAATAAATAGGAACGAATTGCAGACCATCCAAGGGCTTAGCCTTATGGGTGTAGAAAATCTGAAGGAGCTGCGACTGAAGCGAAACAAGATCGAATGGTTGGACGACGGCGCGTTCTGGCCGCTGAAGAATTTGACGATCTTGCAACTTGATTTCAATTTACTGACTAAAGTGAGAAAGGGTGGCCTGTTTGGGTTGGAGCGTTTGCAGAAGCTAACATTGTCGCACAATCGAATCAAAACGATCGAAACGCAATCATGGGAATTGTGTAAAGAAATCGTGGAATTGTTAGTAACACTTTTACCTTATGCGACTAATTTATTGCGCTGGAGTGTAATTTTAAGTCTGCCTTCAGGGATCTGTCGCACAATGAGATAATGTCCATCGAGCGGGGTACTTTCGAGTATTTGGAAAAGTTGGAGAAGCTCAAAATGGACCATAATCAAATCACGTATATTTGGGACGGTGCATTCGGTTCGACCCCCAATTTACAGATACTGTACGTATATACAGGGTGACTTGAAACAGCGATGAGCAACCCGCGAGCCGCATTTGGCCTTCCAGCCACTGACCTGCGGCCCGCAATTGTTTTAATTGTAAATCTGTGTCAGAAATAACAAATTCACCTCATAAATTCAAATTCTTTGACTAGTATATTGAAGTATTTAATATTGCGGCCGGCGTAGAGTGTTAGGTTCGTAGTTTTGGCCCAGTACGGGCCAGAAGTTGCTCATCACCGACGTAAAACTTAAAAAAATTGATAAATTCCTCACTGTATCCGTTTATGTTAAAGGGAACTTAACAGCAACAAAATCTCGTACCTGGTGGAAGATACTAACGGCGCCTTCGCTCCGTTGGGACACCTGTGGAAATTGGGATTGGCGCACAATAGAATAAAGTCGGTCAACAAGAACGCGTTCACCGGCTTAAGCAGCGTGACCGAGCTGGACTTGACTGGAAACGATGTAACGAGCATTCAGGAAAATGCGTTCGTTTCGATGACCAGTCTAAATAAACTCAGGATGAATTCAAGTACGTACTAAAACGGATAGACACGTTCGAGGCTCTGTTTTCCAATCGAATGATAGTTGAAGATATTTGGAGATAATGCTTCCACTATATTACGTATTACGTGTATAATTCTTTTTCTAATCTACGCTTCATTGCTCAGTGTATATACTATTTTATATACTAGTTTATTGTTTTTATCAAAAGTTTGAATAATAATTTATTGAAATAAATAAATGAATTATTATTATCCTTGTACGCAGGAGCCTTGGTCTGCGATTGCGGATTGCAATGGTTGAGTATGTGGCTACAAGAGCACAGATACACCGACGCGGAAGTGTATTGTGGATATCCGCATTGGTTGCAGGGCATGTCGTTGACGCAGCTTCATCACAAAAATTTTACATGCGGTTAGTACGATTCTCTACCTGGAAGTTCGAAACTTCTACTTACTTCGCATTACAAGCGTGTTACTTATAATTAACATGGGCGTAGACGAATACCCGAAGCCAAGGATCATCGAGGAGCCGAAAAGTCAGATGGGCATCAAAGGGGACAACGTAACGTTAGTGTGCCGCGTAACGAGTACCGCCAACGCCCCGTTGCAATTCACTTGGAAGCACGACAACGTCGAAATAGAGGACGGCAATTTGCAAATAAACACAGACTCCATGGAGAGCAGCGGTGTAACGGAGGCATCTTCTATCTTACATCTCACGAATGTCACGCACGCGAATGCTGGGAAGTATCAGTGCATGGTAACCAACACTTACGGGACGACGTACTCTGCGAAAGCAAAGATCAGCATTTTAAGTGAGTTCCCAAATAAACCTGCAACGTATTCGTACTTACATCACTGGCGCACTCAGGATTTAATCTTGGGGGTTTCTAGTTGAGAGGATAAAAATATTTTTCATGTAAATTCGCTAAAATTCATTAGTTGATTATAAAAATTTACTTAAAGAATAATATATCCAGTTTCCTTTTCTTCTTACAAAACTCTGAATTACTTCAGCAGTGGTTACATTAATCTCCTTTTTCTTGGGGGGGGAAGGGATTGCCAGGGCCCCTCTGGGTCTGTTACTGACTTACATCACGAATCAACGAACGAACTATTCACGCGTGCCTTTTACAGTTTACCCATCGTTCTCGAAAATTCCTCATGACATACGCGTAACTGCTGGGAGCACTGCGCGTCTGGAATGCTCGGCGGAAGGGCACCCGTCGCCCCAGATCGCGTGGCAGAAGGACGGAGGGAACGATTTCCCGGCAGCCAGGGAGAGGAGAATGCACATGATGCCCACCGACGATGTATTATTCATCGTGGACGTAAAAACTGCCGACAGCGGCGTCTACTCTTGCACCGCGCAGAACCTCGCTGGCCTTATTGTCGCGAACGCTACGCTCACTATATTAGGTAACTATCCGCGAAGCCTTGCTTTTTAACGAGCCTCTGAGAATTCACGGTGGAACGTTGTCTGCAACAGAAACGCCATCGTTTGTGAAACCGATGGAGAACAAGGAAATAATGGTCGGCGGCTCGATCGTGATGGAGTGCATGGCGAGTGGCACGCCCAGGCCAAAGCTGTCCTGGCGCAAGAATGGCAACCCTTTGCAGGCGACCGAGCGGCACTTCTTCACTGCCGAAGATCAGTTATTGATAATCGTCAATACCATAGTTAGCGACGCGGGCAACTACGAATGCGAAATGAGCAATTCATTGGGCAGCGTCGTCGGTGCGTCCCATCTGACTGTGAAACCAGGTAGGAAGCATTGTACAAATTATAATCCACTAGGTACAACACGATCGGCGTTGTTTAATAAAATACCATTTGTCCTTTCAGCGCCTACTTCTACCCCTAGTCCTGCCGCGGTGAACGAGGACGATATATTGGGTTTAATTATAATCACCGTGGTGTGCTGCGCCGTGGGCACGTCCGTGGTGTGGGTGGTGATTATCTACCAAACCAGGAGACGCCTGAACGCCGTTGCGCAAAGTAGAAACGCGCAACCATCCACCGCCATTGTAGCCGCGGTGCTGCCAGACACGCAGACACATTTGTACTTGGAGACGAGCTCTCAGCACAGCAAAGACAGCGGTACAGGGGACAGTACTAATCCTAGTAGCGATCAATTGCAACTTTGTTTACCTGGTATGCAAGAATGTTTCTCTGGTTCTTTCGCCCGATCGTCAGCGTATCAATTCCTCTGATTCTACTTGCAGAGGAGATCGTCACGTGTTCCGTGACCACCGAGGAGGAAACGGGAGCCGTGAACGTCGGGGCTCCGCTGTTGCGGTACACGAACCACGAGCGGCACTCTCGCGGGAACGAGGACTGCGCAGTTTAAAAACGATCTCGAACCCGTTTCGATCGATCCCTCGCGTCTCTCGCACAAGTATTTTTTTCTGAATGAATTTCAAGTGTTACGGAAGAGGAGGATTCTGCGAACGATCGTAGCAGCCGTTCAGGATATCAAGAGATGCAGGCAAACAACTGTTCTCTCAAGCGAATAGTGTATTCGGAAGAGGCATCGATAACCGAACGGACTCTCGGTTACTACGTAACAAAGTATTTATTACCATACTTACGATTTCATCGATTCTCTGTCGTGTGCCGCACGAATGTCGGTAAGTGCAAGTGATAGCGAAAGGCACGTGTCGTTGTCGTATTTATTGTCGGAGCGATTGCGCGCAGTGTAAAGAGAAAGAGAGTGTAAACGTGAAAGTACTAGTGACGTATGATTTGTACATAGTTAGGGTAAGGACTCGTAACTCGTATTCTCGGTGTCGCCGCGAAGAGAGTAAACTGAGTGCGTTGTCATCGGGCACTACTGTAAGCCGCAAAAGCCACTTATTATTATAGACCAGTCTTTTGTGATAGATATTTATTATAGGATTACGTAAACTATTAGACGGTTATATTTACAATGCCTCCAGCGATGTGACTTTGTCCAGAGGAGCAAAGAAAACGAGAAAGAGAAACGCGTATACACGCCCAATCCCCCGTACACGCACACATTATACATATTCAAAATGAGACACATGTACCCTTGTATATACGTATGTACATTTGTTTGCGCACCAAAGTGCTGATGGTATAGACACTTTTCGCGATTTGTCTTCCCCTTAATTTCTCTCTATTCGTAACCGATGTTTAATTAACGCAGCATTGACGAGTGCCCCGAAATAATTTATTATTCGTCGAAGGCGAGGATTGCTCATTTTACAGACATGTGTCGACGACTGCCTACTTTGCGGTACGCGCCTACATATTATCCGCTTCTGTCAACGACTTTCCGTTTTTTAGTATTACGTTTACTAAAGATGTAAGTATGTAGCGCTCGTTGTTTTTTTTTTTTTTTTTTTGCGAGAGAGGTAGCGTATATGTTGATACTTTAGTCCCGTCTTGTTTTCGCACTTCCCCCCGCGAGCTCTGAAGTCTCTTTTTAGTGTACGTGTAGATGGAGCGCAATGTTTTACACTTAATAGTTAAGGGAAGCGACAGAGCGACGATCGCTGCGTTGTAAGACTTTTCTGTAGCGGATATTATTTCTGTGACTTTCGAATTAATTTGTGATATATTTTTGCCCCGTGTAATAAGAGGTGGAACACGTGTCGCGGTGAGCATTGAACGGGGAAGCACAGATCTTCGAGCTCGGAGCGCTTCACTGCTCGAGGCGTCGTAATTAGACTTTACGATTGGAACGGCAATTGCCCTGTCACGTTATCGATGGTGATGGTACAGTGGAGCGACGTTAGAAGGTACACTTTGCATATACATCTATATTTTTCTAGACCTTGTATCTTGACGGAACCGAAGAGCGTGTGAAACAGATTCACATAGAAAATGTTCGACTTGAATGGCAACTCACTGCCACTCTCGATTGCCTTATCGTTTAGAGACAAAATTTCCACCGCCTCGTCGAAACGGTTTCCAACTTCCATTCGATCGGCGGTGAAAACTGTTTGGACTTTAAAGATTTAAATCGCGTCATTTAATTTCACAAAGACGACGTTGATCGATAGAACGGAAGCCTCGGAGAGCGTACCGACGAAGTGGCGAATCGGACGATTGTGCACGGACTTACCAATGACAAGTATTATATTGTATTGCCAAGAAACTATAGAGGATCTATCGCGAAAAACGTGAATCAGCTCGTGCCCGTGTGATACACCAAATAAGGTATCCCCGTTTAATTCAGTATTTTTCCTTGTTGTTATATGGTATTGTAAACGAATACATAGTAATTATCCATCAAAATCTGGCTGCCTTCGTTCGACCATGCTACCTGCGAAACAGACAACCCCTGTAATCCCTTCCTCTACATTCGTATTCATTTTTTAATCCTTTATTTACCAAACGAGTGTTCTTCGTTAAAATATACAATTACAGATACATGTGTACATAGTAAAGAAAGAGACGGACTCGGTAATTTTCTAAAAAAAAATCTCCCAATGACACGCCTGCGTATCATAACTTCTTTAACACGTGTGTACAATGTATATACATGTGTATGTAATATTTATATATACGCACTCATTGCACCGCTGCGATCTACCCCGAGGTTTTGCATTTCATACTAAAGGTATACATCTAACGAGAACCTAAAGGTTGACTTACTTCCGAACGGCGATTTGCAAATCTATCGAGCCGATTTCATCTCCGATCGCTATCGAGCTAACATTCCGCGGATGCGCACGCGAGACAAGGAGCTTGAAGGCTGGAGATAAAGGAAAAGAATGAGAAACGTAATATACAACGTTCGTACCTACTTATTTCCAAGTATCACAATAATCAAGGTATCGTATATTTACAGTGTGCGTATGTGTGCGTCGCCTGTGATTCTCGTTTGGCTGGTATCGTTAGCGAGAGGATCGAAATTCACCGTTCCAACGCAAGCGTGGCTGTCTTTCTCTCGTTAAACATCGAACACAATGATAGAGCACGCGCAGTGGTATTTATAATGACGTATGACATAAATAAATAAGTAGAGGAGCAGGGTTGAATAATATACACGAGGGTGTCGTTTCCTTGGCGTTGCGCGAAAGAATTCTTCAGAACGGTAAATGCACCACGCGAAAAGAAATTCCTTCGATCCTCTCTTGACCGACAGAGTTCACGCACCTCGCTGTTCTTTCGTACAGCCGAATGTATCGATCAGCATACATACACGAGTGGGTGTCGTGTGGCCTTCCCGAGGGGGAGAAAATTTGTCTTTAACTTGGGTCCGCATGTACACACCGCCTACACATCCATATACATATCGCACCATATACGGCCACGCATTTATATTCTCTCTCTCTCTCTCTCTCTGCCTTTCCCGAAATTTTATGAAATTATTACTACAACATTATACCACGACGATACGCCGAAAGTATCCTGCTCGATCAAAAATTACAAAACACATGGCAGCGTATCCTGCATTGATAGCTCCACTTGCCGAGTGGTTACATGCGTTTCGAAAGTAAAACGTTTATTTCGGCGTAAAACGTGCATGTATACTACAGCCTTCGAAAGGGGCCTTCTTCGCCGGTGATATTACGTCCTCTCTCAAGGTATCAAAGAAACCATGCATCGATCGTTGACGCGTACAACCGAGGGACAACGATTAAAGAACCGTTACTCTTTAGTCATGATCGCTACGAGTATCTCTACGGGCCAATAAAGCTTCTTAATAATCCTTACCAGAAGCTTCGCTAACTACCTACCTCGAGAATTCGCGATATGGATAGTTGGTTCGTTGGGCCGCGGTTTCGCTTCGTTTCCGTATCGCTCGTTTCGAACAGTTGCGCGCCAATTTTAAAACACACGCACGTAAAGAAACGCTTCTTTCACCCTTCCCCGTTATCCACTCAAAACCATAATAACGCGGTGTTCGATAATCATGATAATAATTAGAATTAGTAAGAATTAAAATGTCTAAATGATGGCGCGCTCGGAGATACGTTGATCTGTCTCCAATAATATCATTCACCTTCGCGCGATATATGATAAACACTAAATATTCCATTACCGACGTCGATCTCAAGATTCGTGGAACGCTGTCGATCACTCGAACGAGGACGAAGCGTTCATCTCGGGAACATTTTTCTTCACACTTGGTAAAATTTCCATTAATACTAACTACACCTCGAATCACGCCAAATGTCCTTGCGAAGGGCGGATCGGTTCGGCTCTCACGAGTTGAACTTGAAGAACTTTCCATTTACAGGTCGAACGAAAGGAACGTGGTTCCCCGTATTGTACCTGGGATGTAGTAACGGGCGCGATGCCTGCCGGAGAACCGTAAAGCAGGTCGATCGAGATACCAAAGCTCGATCCTCGCTCGAACTACATAACTACGGCCAATGGGGTTTGACTTCCAAGCGGACAAACGTAAAAAGTGAAACTATTTACAAAGGGAATTCGGGGCGATTTTGGAGTTCGAGGAGGGGCGCTTCGCGGCTGTACGTACTCTGCTCCACGGTACGTGGCGTTGTTATAGTATACAAACAAAGCTGCGCTCGAGACATGGACAGGGTGTCTCGTAGCGTATTAACTAAAATCGTAAAAACCGATTGATTCTCTTTGAAAGGTAGATTAAAGGACTACAAGTTTGCGAATGCACTTTCATTAGTGATCATCGAGCGAAACTTTGTCTCGGCCACCCGTTCCGAGATAGCAGCGCATCGTGCACAGGTCACCGTGGTATCACGGTCGCCGATTTAGGAAGCTTCGCATCGCCGTCGACTGGTCGTCCCGATCGAAATTGGCGCGCTTTCGGTGGCGACAGCGATTAAGTAGATCAGCCTCGGTGGTCTAAGAACAAGCGATTTCGAAACGGTTAGAAAATAATGGCCAAATGTCCGTCGACGGCGAAATCGAAAAGGAACACGGAGAGAGCATCGAAGCGACGCGTCGGGGGTCTCGAAGATCGTCGGCCGACCAGCGACGATCGCCGAGTGCTACCCTTTCCGCTTCGAACAGGGACAAGCGGGTGCGCGCGCCGTGCACGATGCGCGCCTACCATCGTCACCACTAAACGCGCAAGCTAAACGGATTTCCTTACAAAAATACAACATTTTTTTAAGATTAATTTGACCTATAGTGGTATCGTTCCTTGATTATCAATTACCTAAAGTCGCCTATAAATATACGTAGAACGTGCAGCGTTCGCTTGACATCCTGCTTGGTGGTATCCGGCTGCTGGCACGTACGCAGCCTCGTGTCTATCACTCTCCATTACTTTTATTGTCTGTTTTATTTTACTTCGATACGCGAACTTGGCGCCGAGCAGGCTCCGCAGGGGCATCGCCCTGGTCCTTTCGCAATATTCGAAGGCGCAAGCGATCAATTCGAAGGAGCCCTTCAAGTGTCCGTGTGCGCGCGCGCGTTTCGCGAGGCTAGGCGTAATTGGAACTCGTTAGGCCGAATATTCGGAGCCAGAAAACGGAAGCAAGTGGGCGGAATGAAACTTTAATCAAGGAGATCGGTGTTTAGGAACAGTGAAGCAGGCTAGAGCACGGAACAGATCAGAGTATCTTTCGACTGAATAACGCGACGCGGAGGAACTCTTCTCGGCTGATTCGACGCGTCGACGAACCTCGCGAAGCGCGCGCCAGCGTCACTTGCGTTCCCTCGAAAGCGTAATTGGCGCGCTTGCGGTCGCGCGTGCGCGATCCTCTCGGCCAGACGCGCAGGGAATCGCGCGCGTACCGCTCGAGAACCAGGCGATTCGAAGTGATCGCTTTCTAGCCTTCGGCAAGGTGAATCGAGAACGCTTTTCTTCACTTCGTCACCTTGCACACCTTCTACTTTCGGCCACGCCACCAGCACCAGACTGTGCAGCACGCGTTCTCGCGCGTTTCTAGGTGCCCCGTCAACGCCATCCTCCTCCAACGCCCGCTTCTCCGCCCCTACCAGACCAGTTCTCGCGCACTTCTCGCTGTACAATCGGTGTAACCAATGGATCTTCTAGGCGACTAACTACTGTCAATCGTTGTTCATATCCTTGAGCTCGGTATAGGCGACCCTCTTCCGGTAGAGGTTGCTGCTTGGAGTGATCACTTTCCTCTTGTTCGGCATCGTCGACGGCGCGGAGACGTAGTAATGCCGCCTCTTGTACATCACCATTCTGTAAACGTTGCAGAAACTCGAATTAGCGATAGACTGGGTGTTCCGCGGTAGACTGCTGCCTACCATAATGTGGCTCTAACGGAATAATGATGTTTAAAGTTTTAAAAGAAATATAAAATCGCCACTGTTTTCTCCCGACTTCAACTTTAAATCGCCTGATTTGCTCGACGATTGCGAATACCATTCCATTAACCGATTGCCATTAGATCATCATCTCGCGGGTGGGAATCCTTCCCGAGCCTCCATTTCTCTTTCAGTAAGTAAATTGTGGATTAACGACGCTATTCCTCGGAATCCATTCTCTTCCAAATATTCCTACAACTGATCCTGCCTGACACCGACTACGCGAAAGGGAGCCCCAGCCTACGAACCAACTAGACTGTGATAGTTTGCCTTCGGCGAAGCCGAAACGAAGAATTCGAAACCGTGCACTATTGGGACGCCAGCGTTTCCTCCATTGAGACAACTGAGCAGACATCCTTCCAGCCATATTTGTCCAGCAGTCGAGCGACTAACCAGACCTCGCGTAGCCGAGGAATTCTCATCTATCTCGCGGCTCCGTAATCGCGTGTCTCAGCGTTCCGAGATATGACGTAACCCCGTTTCCTCGGGTCCGCGCTTCGAAAGTCTCACGGACACGGGCAAAGAAGAAGCATAACTAGCCGATCTCACGCTTCCCTCGCCAAGGAACAAGTGCATCCTTGAGCGATCGGCTCTCTCCCGCGAAACGCTTGAACCACGTGCACCTGTCACGCCCACCTCGCCGCGCGCCGCGGATCGATGGATAAATCCATCCGCGAGGTCCGATCGATCCTCCTATCCTTACAAACGCGCGCGGGTTGGAAAACGACGATGGCGCCGCGTTACCGAAAGTCCACCAGCTTCTAGAGGCCCGCGGGTTCTCCGCCTACGATTCTTATCTTCGAACGATCGCAGCGTCGCGGCGGTACCACTGGTGTCGACGCGTCACAGCGGCTCCCGGTCTCCGCGAGCCGAATCTGCGGCATTCCTATCGTCGCGTCTCGAGAGATAGCGCGCGACCGCTGGAAAGATCGAGCTGGAACCTGGAGGGAACCCAGAGCCGATTCAGCGTCGATCGAGCCGTGCGTGCTGAAGGATGACGACAAGCCAGGAGGCGAATTATCGCGACTCGCGGATGCGTTCGTGTTTCGCTGTCGTAGCAAATGCGCCGACGAGGGGAGGGTAGCGGAGGGGAGGTAATGCGGGCGATCTGGAACGGAGGAGACGTTTTGTTACAGACAAGGTGAAGAATTGTGCGTCACCTTTCTCTGGTTACTCGACAGAGGGATGGAATTTGATGGGACGCAAAGTAGCGTAATGGCACCCTTCACCCTTGGCGTCGTATAAACTCGTGTCAAGATTCTGTTAGACAACCGTTTACCCTCTCGGCTTTCGTTGCCATTTATCGAGTACACGCAAGACTTACCGCACCATCCGGGACCGTTAGAGGAGGGTACGCAGACAGGACCGGTTTAGGTGGACATTCTGATTCATATAGTTTATTTAAAAGTCACCAAACAGGCAGGCAGACGTGGGTTAAAGAAGGCATGCTGGTAATTTATTGACCGAGGGGAGGATAGGGCAGAGAACGTTATCGTTTACCTCGTCGAACCGTGGCGTCGATCTTTCTAATCCGGTCGGAAGGCAATGGACCCGCGCAACCTCGGAAGTAACAAACAAATCAATTTCAACGACAAACTTTATTCCTCTCTACCGTTCACCGATGATTTAACGTACGCAATACGTGGCGCGGGCGCTCTCCGCGTTTTCCGCTCGACGCCTAATAAATACGATAAATCGTTCGAACCGCGAGCGCGATCGGACTTACTCGCTACTCCTGGTAAAAGTATTCCCGTAACGATAAAAAGATTCGAGGGAGGTATACTGCTTGCCTGCTAGAGGCCAATTCTCCTACATCCCAAAGGGACGACTGTGTTCGTCCGCGCTTCCTTCCGTCCGCCTCGTCTCGATTGCTCGCAGAGCACGAATGATCGGTGAGTAGCAACAACTTTGGCGATTCTCAGGTCTCTGTGCGCCGTTCGTCCGACGCGCGACGCAGACACGCGCTCCTGCGTGTCGATCTGACTAGATAGATCTGCCACTCTCCTCGATCGGTTCGCACGGGGCGTAAGAAGAACGATAGTCACGATTTTCGAAGGTAAATCTATGTGTCTGGTAGATCCGTGTCCATAGATCGACGCAGGAAAATGGCAAACGTCGCTTCTTAAACGCTCTGCACATTCGTGCGCAGCTGTTCCCAATTGCCAGAGAAAGGAATTCGAGATCTGAAGAGCGCGAGGGAGAATTCAGTGGCAACTAGGAGCTGTCCAGAGTCGGCACTGGTTTTCCTTCGCTTATACCCCTGAAACGGCGTGACGGGCTGTGACACGGGGGCGGAAGTGACTTTCCTCGCTAAATCCTGGATACTTTATATCGCCCTCTATTTGGTCCTCTGTCACGGGCGAAGGCTATTCTAATAATACTAACGATTATGGCCAAAAATCCGACGCACGGAGGCCCGTGCCCTCTTGCAAAACGATCGCGCGATCGTCCCGGCGAAGAAGAGGGATATCTTCTCGTCGCTGTCGTTATACACGGCGACGGCTGTCGTCCAACATCCTTCGCGATCAGGAAATCGTAAATGCTACCGCGGCGGAGATATTTCGAGGCTGGCGGGACGATCGTTAATCGTATCGCGGGAACGCGTCCTCGACCAGCGAGAGAGTTCCCTCGAATAATCACAGAATATCATTCGCGACGGTGCACGCCTAATGGAATGGTTAAGTAAGACCTCTATGGGCTAGTTGGTTGCGACCATCGGATCGATCCTGCGTGGAGGCACGATCGTCGGAGAGTGGACAACAAGGCACTTTAAAACGACGATCCCGTGAATCCAGCTCGGAATCTCACGTGTCTCTCCTTCTCTTCTCCAAGTTAATAAACTATCCTCTACAAGGCACTCTGCCAGTGAAATTAGACCTGGAGGCTAACAGAGCACGCTTTGGCTGTGCGTATAAGCGGCAAGAAGCTAAGTTACGCGTTCGTTTGAGTTCTTCCGGTGGTTCCTCGGCGGGTACACCGCGAAAGAATCCGAACGAGCCTCGAGTGGCCAGTGCCCGCACTCGCTCTCTCGCTCGATCCTCGGCTGATTACGTTCCTTTTGCTTTCCCTCTTACCAATCGCCGAGCTAAGCGAAAACAAAGGGAGAAGGAACGGCGCTGCTTCAGCGACGCGTTCCCTTCCACCTTTGTTGCCGAGAGAAAACGCCTTTACACGGATAATACATTTTGCTCTCGTAAAGATTCTCCTAGATGCGTTACACCAGACAGAAGGATATCTGAAACAGAGAAGCAGACGGGGTGGACGTTACTCCGGTGACGTTTTGTAGGGTCCCCGCCTCGAGTGAGGGATGCGCGAGCTGCGCGACACTCACCTCACCCTATAAATCCTGCAGCCAGCGATATAATGAGAGCTAGGATGCCAGTCATCACCTGGCCAGCCGTCGAGACGACCGCCTGCTGCGGGGCAGCGCTCTGCATCACGTCGACGTCCACGAAATGATCTTCGGCGGTCATCCTGTCACCGTACCTGTCCAGCAAGTCCATGACGATCCCGTTCGACCAGCCGAAACCCAGCTGCACCTCGTACTCGCCGCCACCGCCGTAGCCACCCGACACCGTCGCGTCGTACTGCGAAACGAAGCCCAAACATTCGTTCCATCCTCGGCCGTGTAACCGTTTATACAGCGACGAGCAAAGCCGAGCGCGGCATAGATGTCGCGATAAGAAGGCAGAAAACTTTGAGGGCTCGATTCTTTTGAACCTGGGACTTAATACTGGTATAATGCTCATACCGGTATTTCGCCAATACAGCTATACCGAAACCGATATCATACCGAAAAAGATAAATACCGAAACCGATATCATACCGAAAAAGATAAATACCGAAAACAATCGGTTTTCGGAATTACCGGTAACCGAAATAAATACCGGTATTTTTTCGGTATTCTTCTCGGTGAACACCGAAACCTACCATGTTACTGAAAAGAATACCGAAAAAATACCGGTATTTATTTCGGTTACCGGTAACCTTTTGTTTTCGGTATTTATCTATTTCGGTATGATATCGGTTTCGGTATAGCGAAATACCGGTATTGAGTCTCAGACGAAGATACAACCGAAAAATACCGGTATAATACCGGTATTTTACGTACCGGTAGGAGTCCCTGTTTTGAACTAGTGTCCCGAAGACAGGGTTGGATATTATCCTAATAAAAAATTATTCCTTATTCGAGATCATTCGAATAACGATTCATTCGAATAAACATTCATTCGACTAAACATTCATTCGGATAAAAATTTATTCGGATAATGCCCAACTCTGCCTTACGGACGGTTATAACATTGAGAGCGATTTGTATAATCAGCTTGCTCGTCCCTGTGCCGATCGTGGACGGCTAGTTACCTTCTCGAACATGCTGTGCGTTTCATTGAACGCTTTGTAATTGCTGCGGACCCATCTCTGGCTGATCTCATATGCGAGCCTCTGGGCCCACGGGTCATCGGTGTTGTTCAACGCCATGATGACAAAGTACTGCAAGGGGGGCCAGGCGTTCGGGTAGTCCCACTGTTCACCCGAGTGCTCGAGGGTGGTGGGTATGCCGCCCATGTTCAGCATGATCTGATTCTTCTCGAGATACTTGAGCACCTTCGCCACGTAGTCATCCCTCTTGGCCACGTCGTAGCAGTTGGTCCAGAGGGGCAGCACGTTCGTCGGGTAGAAATAGTCTCTCTTGATGTCGTTTAGTATATCGTAGTCGAGCCACACGCCCACCTCGTCGTGCCAGAGCACGGCAGTCACCGCCCTCTTCCACTCCTCGGCTCTCTTCCGATAGTACGCCGCCTTACTCTCGTTGCCCAGCCTCTGATTGTACTGCGCCAGCAGCTGCGCATTCCGATATATTATCGAGTTCAGATCCACGGGGATAATGTATCTCGTTTTCAAGTTCGTCAGGTTACCTAAAGAACAGCTCTGTAGAGGGGTGGCCCTTGTCGCGACGTTGGAACGGCAACTGCCGCGTGGGGCCATCTTTAAATTACGTAAGGGTAATTTTGACGATTTCGCACCCCTTCCTCCCCCAGTATAAGAATTTGTCAGATTTTATATTCCAACCCCCTCGTGACTAAAATTCTTTTAAAGGTTTAAATAATTAAATTAAAAAAAAAAAAAAAAATCGTGACTTGCCCAAAAAACCCTTAGATGATTTAAGGACGACCCCCGTCGAGAATCGAGAGCGGAGCGATAGCAGGGGCGGGCGTTACGCTTTATTTTCCGCTAAAGCGGCAGCCCCGCTTTCACTTAGGAAACGGGACGAGCGCGGGCCTTGAACGGACGTATCGGGATATCTCGCCCAAGATATCGCGGATAACACAATAATTGCCGACACAGTTCCTCGTTAGGCCGCTTTGTCTCAGAGCCGTTCAGAAATGAAGTCGTGCACCGCGGTCACGCGAGTCGCCCTCGCCCACCAGTGACGACAGCGTCCGCTGCCTCGGGATCTAGATAAGGAGGTCCCGCGCGAAAAGCAGAGCGAGCTCGATACCACGACACCGTTACCCTCTTTTCCCTTATTCTCGACGCGATAGGTCGACGCCAGTACGACCCGTTACCTTTGTTCGTGCCATCGAATATGAACCAACGGCTGGAGAAGTCCCAGCCCGACTCGGCGGCGGTCTTCAGCTCCGCGTAGTAGTTGTCCTTCTCCTCGGTGGTGCGGAAGCTCTGGCTGGTCAGATAATCCTCTCTGGTTGGGAAAATCAGCTCGTCGTTAGACGACCGTGAAACCGAAGCGCGCAGGGGAAACACGCGAGACTGTTGAAACGGCTCTTACTTGTAGGACTCGGGGCGCGGGCCCGATGACTCCTCGTAGTATCTCGCTAGCGTGTACTTGGCACCGTCCAGCTCCACCTCGACCGTTCGATTGGTCATCCAGAAGTCGAACTCCTTCTCGAGCAGCCAGAGGTTCTCCTCCAGCCACTTGTAGTCGTGGGTGGTCTTCAGGTACTCGTCGACCATGGGGATGAGCAGCGGCGGATGGGATCTCATCGCGTAGTAAATCCTGCCCCCGTTCGGTATGAAACCGATCTTGTCCACCAGCGAGACGAAATTGCTCAGCATCCCCTTCACCGTCGCGTACATCTCCGACAGCAGCAGCCCCTTGATGATCCAGTACGAGTCCCAGTAATAGAACTCCCGGAACCTGCCGCCGGGCACGATCACCGGGTACGGCACGTACATGATCGAGTAGTGGTTCTCGTTGATCCTCACGTCGTCCTTCATCTTCCTGCCCAGCAGCTTCCAGATTTGGTTCAGATTGGAGGCGAACTTTCGCAGCTCCTCGTCCAGGACCTTGTTTAGGAACTTCGGGTGGGTGGTCCAGTCCTCTGGATCCCACTCCTCGAACTCTGAGCCCTCCGGGTCGAAGGTGTCGTTGACGAACTGCTCGATCTGGTGCCTGGTCGGCATCTGGTCCACCCTCTCCATGAACTCGCGGAACAACAGCAGCGTCTCGTTCGGCGGGTGCTTCATCTTCATGTCGACGAAGGTCTTCGAGTCCTTGTAGATCGACGCCATTTGTATCGTGTGCAGGAGGTCGCCGTGGCAGTAAACGTCGCTGCAAAGTCACACACAGGCGCAATGTCTACGGGTTTCTTTCCTTCGAATTTCCAACGTCCGATTTCTGATCTCTCTTGCTTCCTTTCCGAGCGGGGGTGGAAAGATCGCGCGATTCGACGCCGAAAGTTTCCGCATTTCGTGCTCCATGTTTCTGGGGAGCCCAGAGCCGGATTAAGACCTTTAGAGGCCCTAAGCATTTCGCAGATTTTCAGGCCCCCTTATACAGGGTGATCACTTCGGTGCAATGTACGATGTTCTTAGGCATTTCCGATATAATTTGACTAAAAACTGTTTCTATCGAAAGTTAGATTTTAAAATTCAAAAGATTTCTTTGGTGTTCCCCCTTTCTCCTGATGCCCTAAGAAGTTGCTTATTTTGCTTATTGGTTAATCCAGCACTGGGGGAGCCCAACGGCTGAAACGGGGAACGAAAAATACAGTACAGCGTCAATTATCCCAACTCCTTGGGACCCATGTGGTTCGGATAATGAAGCATGCGTGTACTTACCCAGTCTATAACTATAGGAACTACACCTGTACTTACCCAGTTTATAACTATAGGAATTACACCTAAAATTACTTATAAAATAGTATTACGCAAAGTATATGTGTACCGCTACACTAGTTCCAAGATGTGGTGGATATAGCGATGATGCAACACTGGTTCGGATAATTGACGCTCTACTGTAATCCGGAGGAAGAAGCCAGGTCCTGAGATCCTTCCATCCACTGGGACGCGTTCTTGAGCGACTAGCGGTCGGAAGTAACGATCCCTGGACCACACTTCCCAACTTTCTCCGTTTTTTTTTTTTTTTTTTGGCGGGTTTACCGTCTCTCCGAGGGTCGAGGCTATTCGAGCGACGAACTGTTATGTCTATTCCACTTGGGAGTGTCGCGTAATTCGTGGTTGGTCCGGGAAACTGCTGGAAATCCCTTCCAACGCAAGTATCTACGTAAGGTAAGCTTGCCTAATTCATACCGTCGCTGTTTCTTTTCACCTAAGACACTCACAATCGTCAGCAGGTAAGTTTTTCCGGTACTTTTCACTAAAATTTTGCCATGATTCTTAAGGATTTTGTACAATTACTATTTGTGAGAATCAGTGAAACAAACTTCTATGTGACGCTACGTCTATTTTCAAGTTTATTTTCTTGTTTTGACATCAACGAACAGTGCCCTATATTTTAGCGCCATAGATTTGAATTCAAATTGACGTATGTGCCTATTTCGCACCACCCTGTGTAAGCTTAAATCGTACTGGTACGAACATACAAACGCAATATAGGAAAAAAGTTGTACGAGGCTGATAAGCATTTGTTCCTAAGGGGTACGATTTAGGCAAGTTTACCCTACTTGTGGTAGCGCGGTAGAGTTAGGGAGCTGTGTAGCACGGAGTTAATCAATTTAGAGAAGAAGTTTTAGATTGCGATTTGATTGCTGAACCTGGCAAGTAATTTCATTATTAGCTTAACCCTCGCCTGGCGGATGCGAGGCCATTATGACCCATCCCAACTATCAAACTACGTACACAAATTACTTGCTATTAGCGTTACTTCTTTGCGAAGGAAAGGCTTCTAGATTATAACGAGATGAGATTCTAATATCATTCTAAGTTATCCATCGCTCGAGGGTTCGGCTCTAAATGTACCCACAAGCTAGATGAACTGTTTCTAGAGTTCTAGACAGTGTAACTAAGTAGTCTAAGTAACTGCTCGATGGAAGATGTGTGTTGATTCTCCAGCCTACCAAGCAGTCAGGCGATATTTTCCTCGAACCGTAAAAGATTCTCGCTATCTCCCAAGTAACCTACTTTTCAAACTGATCGCACAAATAATGCTCGAGTGGGCTCCAATCAGCTCTATGCAGGACAAACAGATTTCGCCCCACATTACCAAAGAATCAAGCTTTTTTCGAACGCACCACGAATTACGGGACATCCTGCACAAGCCCACAAAGACTTGTCCAGCACCCGGAGCAACAACGAGAGCCTTGGAGACGAGGTTCCCGCGATGCTTGTCCCGACACGCGACAAGTCGTGACTCGATTAATTTCGACGCGACCCACAGAACGCTGGAATCTTCGATAAGAAGTGTTCGTGCTCGAATTACCGTGGGAGAATGCCGCCTTTCGTTTTCATCGGGCAAAGAGGAACGCGGCCAAAAGAGCCGCCGCGCGGATCGTGCGTGCGAGAACGCACTCCCACGCTTCTGCTCGACCTTCGCTCTAGAGATCCGCCGCGAATATGCTTCAGCGAGGAGCAGCTGCCCGTTTCAAGGTGTCGCGAGCTACTATCATTTCTCCCGAATGCAGAATGCCGCCTGCAATCTGCAAGGACCACGCCAGCGACAGTTGCAGAGTCGCGGGAACTTGTTAAGCTGGGGATCCAGCTAGAAGCTAAGCTAAGCTGTTCTAAACAAAAATTAGCTCCAACCAAAACTAAGCCAAACTGTGCAATGAAATACCCTCGCAAGGCATAGCTTCCGAAAGAACATATCAGAGCTTAGCTTAGCTTTTGGTGGAACCGGTTCCCATAAGAATGTATTGGGAAACCAAGAATTTCGATACGCCAACTAGTGACAAAAAATTGAACTACTCAGAGTAGGCTGAAATCCGTCGAAGTCCATATGATTATAATAATAATAATAATAATAATAATAATAGTTTATTTGATTATCAGTGTTTATATAGACATGTTGTGAAAAACAAGTGTTTTTAAATTTTTTGGAACACTAAGTTTTTACTTATTCGATTAATAAATACTTATTCGGAATGTTTGGTGGGATCCAGCCTACTTTCAATAGTTTTCCCCGCAGCGCTGATATCTAAGCCACGCCTCCACTTGGTTTCCCAATTGAAGCTAATTTTTTTTTTTTAAAACTTAGCATAGCTTTGCTTAGCTTTCAGGTGGGTTCCCGGCTTTAGAAGGAAAAGGTAAAGTGCGGTGTGGAAATTCTCTTCGGCTTCTCTTTATTCCCTTATCGCGTCGAATGAGAGAAACAGCGAATGATCGAGAGGGACCGCGTGCCCGGCTTGTCCAACTCGCAGTCTCACATTCGCCGCGGCAAGAGCGCACGGAGGGGATAGCGATCGCTTTCTTTCGAGGCACTTGTACTCTTTTCGAAGCGTTTCCCCTTGGGCGACAAACGCTGGAGAACCGTCCGTGGATGTCGACGCAACGAGTTACACGACGCACAAAGCTCGCTGGAAGGAAATCTTATCGCGACACCGTCGAAAGGCTCGTATTCTCTTAATCAGCCTAATATTTGTCGCGGCCAAACTAGATATCCGTTACGGCGACAATCTCGCGTCGCGTACGCGCGTCACTATCCGCAGGAATCACTCGAGAAAGAGGATGCTCGAATTGAAGCGACCGACGTGAAACGTGCGCGGAACCCTCGACCCGATTTCCACCGCCCCACGGTGCTCCAACGGACGTTCCGCAACGCTTCTTCGGTGGAACAACATAACAGAGCCGCTGAAATCTCGCGGGGCATTAGCGATTTGCGTCACGAGAGTAATTAACGTGTCGAAGCTGTTGGAGGGAACGAAGACTGTTCGGTGTTTGCTCGCGATCCATGTTCCCCGGCCTTCGCGATAAGACATCGCGCGATGGGTTCGAACGCTATCGCGAGCGAGCGACGCATTTTCGACGCGATCGGACACGCGTCCCGCGCCGATCAGCGCGGAGACCACGCGTCGCGTTCTTCTCCGACGTAGCGTTAAGGTCACGTTCATTGTACTTGCGGAACAGGTTAATTTAAAAGCCTGCTGTGCGCCGCGCGTGCTCCGTTTCGTAGTTCATTGCTAAGGCCATTCCTCTGGCTCGACGCGATTCCCGGTTTGAGGTGTCGCGGAAGAAAGAGCGGCGGTGGACGGTCGCGATGAATTTTCCTTCGCAGAATCGACCCCTAGCGTACCAACGAAGCTCGTTGAGACATCGTAAACAAAAGCTCCCTTTAATAACGAGAATCTACCAGTCGGTGCGCAAGGAGTTGAAGGACCTCGGTGGTAAACACCTTTGAGCCTCTCTAAAAGCGAGGGGAATCGAACCCGATGAATCAGCGAGTCGCGTGCTCGCGGAAACAACGCGGGACCATCGAATTGCCCGAGGATCAGAGAACTGTTTCTGGGCCGATGGAATTTCTCCGAAATCGCGGACTATTTCTGCGGGCCCGTGACGCGAAACGATTGTGGGCGCGGAATCCTCCGCGACGTCCCGTGACCGATGACTCGATCAGCTGTTCGCAACACGTGGCTGCTACTAAGTTGTTGCATACCAATTCTCGGTGTTCTATACGCACAACCCTGTTGTCACACGGTAACGCGAGTGCTATTAAGGCAGGATACCACCTTTGACTGCGATTTTGGAGGCGTTTTTCATGAATTTTTTTTGCATACAAAGAATGCGCAGAAACAAAATCGGTTTCAGTCATTCATTAATGTAACTTTAATCTGTAATTACACATTTTTTGAAACTGAAAAAGTGAAAAATAATCTCTTGTAGGTGGCGCCAAAATACACTCCTTTGGAGGAACATCGTTAGACGGCGTGTCAAATTCCGCTTTGTACGTGGCTCTTAGAAAAAAAAACCAAAGAATGTTCCTATTGGCAACAATATTTTTTAATGCTGTACGTAGGGATTTTACGAAATTTCGATTTTTAAGAAAATGACGGCCATTTGAACAAAAAGGTCAATTTTTTTAGGGTAAAAAAGTTTAAAGAAGATTATAAAATTGCGCACCAAAAGAAAAATAACAACGCTACAGCAAAAGTCCTACGTACATCGTTAGATTACACCACGGGGAAGAATTGTGCAAAGTTTCAAGTCAATCGGATGAAAATTCTAGGAGTAATCTGACACGCCGATTTGGAAAACATCGTTTCGAGAAAAACGCGTTTAAAGTTTTATATAGATTTATATATCTGTTCCAATCCGGTTTTTACACAAGAAAAAGGTTCCGGCCACCTTTCTAATGAACGAATTAATACACTTGAAAGAGTACTTTGAGAACAAAAAAAATTTTCAATTTTTTTTAAGTGCGAAGGTGGTATCCTGCCTTAAGGCTTTAGACACCTTTAAGGTACTGTAGCTGAAGAGTATTCTTGTTACTGCTTGTATGCTAGACTCCTCGAACGTTACTCAGCATCTGAAGACAGTTATCAATAGATCGAAGAATCTCGCGTGGTCACACGTGACGCTGAAACTCGTTATACCCGCCTCGCAACCGAGCCGGTTCATGCAGAAACAAGCAACAGGCATCGCAATACGAACACAATCTTTAGGTTTATTATAATTGTACACCGAAAAATGTGTACAATTTACTTAAGGGGACTAGGCAGTCGGAAACTCGATTTTTTTTTGTTGCATTTTTCAAAAGTACCACTCTTCCCGATTAAAATGCCGTTTGGTTTATGTTAAAATTCGCAAAATTGAGGATCTTACAGCCGAAACGGTCGAGCGCGCCATAAACCGTTTCTGCGCGCACAAGGTAGACGAGATTCCTCATCGAAACTTTAAGCGCGTTTTTCTCGGAATCATATTTCCTCTTCGTTTTGCAGTGATTGGGGAAAAACGGAGGTATCAGTCGATTTGAAAAAAATTCAGCATATATGAAACATGTCTAGTTACGACCTGGACCTACGCATAAGTCTGTAAAAACTCCTGGTTTGTCAAAAAAAAAAAAAAAAATAGAATGGCTCTCTTCCCTAGCGAAAAGTGACGTTTCTTTAAAATTTGCCGTTTTGCAGCCACCATTTTTATAATTTTGATTTTTTTTCTTTTTCAATAGGTTCAGGGCAGAATAGGGGCCAGGGCAAAGTATAAATTTCAGAGGATATTTCACAATTAAATTTCTTACGGCCAGAATCACTGCAAAATTACAGCGGCTCCAAAAAAAAAACGCCTACATATCAGACGACTGTAGCGCTGTCATACATATGTATATAATATTCAAATCATTTCTTTCTTACTGTTTATAGTATTAATAAACATTACCCAAACGTACTAGTCACAATTTGTGTTCATCTCCTTGTAATCAAATCGCAAAAAATACTTGTTTTTCGAGCGATCTGACTGCCTAGTCCCCTTAAATCTACAAGCGGGATTATTAAATTTTCATTACAGGAAAGAATTCAAGTCGTTTCGACGAATTTTAAAGAAGTTACTCTGTTTTAAAGAGTGCATCGTTCCGAGTGCATTTGTGGCCCACTGTACGTATGTGTATATGGGCCTCTAGGCCGTTAAATAAATTTGCTGACAAATTATAGCTGATTGTTTCCAGAGCCGACCGTCGAACGGTCGCGCGGTTTCGGTGCACAGGGTCGCGGAGGAGGAAAGCGTCCGCGGATTCCTGCACTTGAATCACCGCGTTCCGCGAGTCACGCGATTGCGCAACCCGTGTGTTACCGCCTCTCGCGAATCTCCTGGACGTTTAATCCTCGCGATCGTCGCGGAGCTTCGTTCTCCAAGCAGCTGTTAGGTACGTGTCTAAAATCTAAGAGCCCGCGTCGAGGTCTACCATCTTATACACCTCCCGCGAGGGAAAAGCAGAGACAGAAGGAGGTGTGCGTGTATTCAGGGGTATGTGTGTGTGTGTGTGTGTGGCGAAATGTGAAACGCGGGGGAGAGAAAGAAGGAAGGAGGAAAGCGAGCGCGCTATCGTTGGAAGTGGTGGCCAGCGATCAGGGGGATAATTGTTGGTCAGTTTGGTACTTACCTCTGACACGGAGGCGGTTTCGCGAAGCCTGCCTTGTCCGCGCTAGCGGAACTTTGAAGAACGACGAGGAACGCGAGGCACGCAGCATTCAGCAGGCGATTCATCGACACGCTGCCCGTGGAGCTCGGGGCCATTTTCTCGTTAATTCGCTATCTCCCCTCGACACGATCGCCCCTCTCTCCGATTCGTCCCACTGTTCTGTCTACTTAAGAGGACGAGGACTGACAGGGGAAGAAAGTGATCGGTACGAACGTTCTTTCTTTTCTCTCTCTCTCTCTCTCTCTCTCTCTCTCTCTCTTTAGTTCTTCGAAAGAGTCCTTGTCGTTTCGTTTCGCTATTCCTCCTTCGCTCTTGATTCTACGATAATCGATCGTTTTCTGCGCTTCTTCCTTCTCCGTTCCTTTCTCTCCCCCTCTGCCGCGCTCAAAACTCTCTCGCTTTCTATTCTAGCCCTCGCCTGCCTGCTCTTTTCCTCCGTATATTATCTCTGAATTTTCGTTCTGAGTTTCTGCTCGGTGGTTTCTGTTCTATCTCGCTTTCGATTTGGTTCGCTAGCAACGTGGGAAAGGACGAGACGCGAGGCGATATCGATTCGAGGTTTCCTTACTTTTTGCTGATCGGTCGAGGTTGCGGACCTTCCGTCTTTCGCAGCCTGCGAGGCGGTCTCAGCTCCAGCAGCAAGGCCGCATCTTCCCTGCAACAGAAAGCGATCACGAATCGGTTAGACACCTGGTCCATTTCACAGTCTACGCCGACTCTACGAGCTTTAATAAATTTCTCGTTTCGAGTGAATTTAAATTCTTTTCACCCTTCGATTACTTCTCCTTCGCTTCCAGTCGGGGGATGGGACGGAAATGAAAAGACTACGACTACGCTCGCGTGGCACTTTTCGCCGCGGGTTACGGATTTAATTCGCCCGCGGTTGCGCAATCGCCTCGTCACCACCGACGCGGCACATCGGCGGAAATCGAGGAAATTGCTTCCACTGTCCACCAGGAACACCCCTCTGCGTATTCCAACACGATTAAATCACCGTCGGCTACCTCCAGTGGCGGATTTAACGGGTTTTTACTGACCTTTAGTACACCTCTTGATTTTTTGGCGAAAACAAAGGCCCCTCGGAACGTTTGCCACCTAGGCCTTTCTCCTTAAATCCGCCACTGGCTAGTTTTACCCGCGGGGGGTCCACTTCGACTCACTTTAAATATCAAACCACAAGCCGTACTTATTATTACGATCAGTTTTTGAAGAAGACACGGAGTGTCGGTCACAACGAGACATCAACGTCGTCGACACTCTGGTCCGACGAGTGAGATTCCAGTGTTGGGGTAATAAAATTAATCACGAGTGAACGAGCAGGTGGAAGGTTCGATGGTAGATGAGGCGAGGTGGCCAGAGAATAGGTATGTTATGCACTGTCAGCAGGACGAAATGGGACGAGACAGAGAGGAGAGACGTTCTATTCGCGGCTCTGAATGGGAGGCTAAGGCTTTGACGCAATGGTCTTGCAAAAATAGATACCGTGTACGCGACCACCCAGCGGGACGCGAATCAACAGCGTAAGAGCTGGCCGAATCACGGACAGAACCATCAACTCTCGCCTTCGAGGGAATTAACGAGCATGACCTCTGATGCGGAGGATCGATCGGCGATCTTCCACGCGATACGCCCGATTGCGAGTGCATCAGAGACAGCGGGTAAATAAATTTCCACGAGCTCGCGATTGACACGGCCCAGCCCCGTGCAGATTTATCGCCGTGGCTAAGTATGCCACGCTTATTTATTTTCCATTTGCGCTCGTAGATAACAAAGGTGCTCTAGATGACGAAGAGTCGCTATCACGCGTGCGAACAACAGATTTTCCCACGGGGGTCGCTGAAATTAACATGCATTAATGGCTTTCTAATTGGTCATCCAGCGGACACTCGAGCGATTCTAATTGATGAGAAAGGGGAAGAGGCGATCTCGTAACGAGATCGGCGAGGACGTTCGCGCCTGGTTGGGAGAGATAAACGACAACGTTATCGCGGTGTGAAGAGCCTGGCCGCGATCACCGTAGCTCGGCGGTGCCGCACCATCAAGAACAAACATCAAATTGCAGGCTGCGCTGCCTATTCCTGTCGTTAAGCGACACCGATTCACGTACATACGAGCCACGCGGGCGACACGTGCGCCCGCCCGCCTCTATTCACCTTCCGCGATCGCTCATCCGAATCTTTCTCATCTCACTCGCCGCACATCAACCGTCCAATGCCGTTCTCCAGCCGCTTCTTATCGCGCGCAATATTTCTATCGAAATTACTTAAGTCGCAACTTCTGCGCTGCAGTTTCTGCATGGAAGAAGCTGATAAAGATGAACGCTCGCGATATGCCACATTTACGAGCTACCTACACGGGGAAGCCTCTTTATACGAGGAAAAATGATGACTTTCAGCTGGAATAATCTTGTGCCGGGAAAACTGGATCGGCAGGTGTAACCGAGATACTCTTGGGACTCGAGCTACCGGCTTGCAAATAAGACTGTAAATTAAGGTGGGAAAACTTCTACTTTCCTTCCCAAAAGATAGTTTTCGAATTGCCTTGTTTCCTACTGTTGGATGCAAGGATGGCCTCAGGACACTCAGGCCGATGTTAACCAACTCACCCTAACTCGTATCCGATCCAAACATACGTCAACCTGAACATGACACGATCTATAACGATTTTTCCGACTATATTTTCTCGATACTCTATATTTTTTTTCTATATTTCTCCACTTTATGCAAGAAGGGCCCGAGAGGGCAATAATTAAAATTAATTCCACTGAATAATTTATTACATAATTTTTCAATATTATAGACAGTCTTACAATAATATCACTATGTATAAAAAAAATATCTAACATCGTAATGTTTACAGACACTTTTGTCGAAGCTGACTTTTGGCACCGAGGGCCTTCTTGCATCCAAAGAAGCACAGTTTTCTGCTAGGTATGTTCCGTCGCGTAATGACTAATCAACAAAAGAGTCAATGGGAAGCAACGGTAGAGAAGAGTTCGAGCTGAGAAGAGATCGCGACAACCTCGTGGACACGCGACAGCGTAAGACTATACATTTTCGGCGCGGAAAGGTCGTCGTTGCAACGCAATACCATCGCGCACAGTGTACGATCCTCCTGTGTCTCTATTAATAATAACCTCCTCGCTGTTTCTCCGCGACTTGCCGCTCGCTCGCTCGCTCCTCCGTCGCCTCTATCTCTCTCTCTCTCTGTCCCTGTATCGCATAAGCGGCACATGACTTTCAAAAACCCGCCATTTCGGAACGATCGTTCGCTCGTAGAGAGATAAGCGCGCGAGGTAACCGAGCGTCACCCATCGCGCTCCCAAATGAAAGAGGGAAGACATAAATCGCAAGGATTCTAACGATCCCGATGGATCTCAGCACCGCTAAAGCCGCGAATTCCCATGGAGCCTTTTAAAAGTGGCCAATTCGATAGGGGAGAATGCCCCGGCCGATAGAAATCTCGCGCAACACCCAGCGTTCAGTACTTACGACCCTCTCTCCCCACCTGAACGGCTAGCTAATCCACGAAGGGCTCCACGCCCTCGAGATCGGCAACCGTCGATCGGTGATCGAGCCGACGGTCGCGATCCTAGGAACGACCCAGGCGCAGACGTTCAGGCCCCCGAGTCCGTCCGCGATCCCAGTCTCCGTCTCCGGTGCAAGGTGTCGCGCGGTGTCGCGCGGTGTCTCGTTGGCGTGCTCGCGGGACTCGAGCGCTCGACTACCGATTCTCGCGCTGCGCCCTTCGCGTTTTAGGAAGGAGAGGCGACGGCAGGGAAGCTGGGAGGAAGCGCGAGGCGAGGTGGATCGTAGCAGAGGGGAAAGGTGGGAGAAATTTTGGTGCGGGTCTGGTGCACGACGCACGGCGCGCGGCGAGAACTACGGGCTGCGACTAAGTCCGCCGAGGAGGCACGCGGCTACTTTATGAGACCGATTAAGGCGGATTCACACGTACCGGTGGCGGTGCAGCGGCGTCGGTGTGAGTGCTGAAAAATATCGTTTCCCCGTTTACGAATGCAGGCAGTTCACGTTTACCCGTGCCAGTCACTCACACTGACGCTCGCGCCGCTGAAGCGTCGCGGAACTGGGGCCTAGTGTGAAGCCACCTTTACGCGCGCGAGTCGAGCCCCCGCCGGCACGAGGCCCGATTGGTCCAGCTGGGGCCGTCGTTGATCCCTCGCCGATTCGAATCGGCGCGGCGACTGCAAGGCGCGCGATTCCCTTCTCTGCGCGGAAAGCAATGTGCGCGCAGGGTCGCGCGCTGCGTGCTTTTAATTTATTAAATTGCACAGTGTCCTGGCTATCGAGTGGTCCTGGGGCAGAGCTGAGTAAATGAACCGCGGAGGAATTATGAAGGTTAATCGCGAATGGATAATCGACGGTTTTTGTGACGCCAGGGGTGGGTGCACACCGAGCACGCGATCTATCGCGCCTGCCGTTCAAAGTCACGCGATTTTCGTCTAGCGAAAAGTAGGACACGCGTCATGGTCCATCGAAGCCGCGACAGCGAAGAAATGCTTGCTTCAAGGCCCGTCGAGCAGAAAAAACGCGGCAAACGTGGCTCGTTACTGTTCGTGCCATATTCGCCTATCTGTCATTAGCATCGATGAATAAGGGGAAGAATAATGGTCCAGGATTAAAATTCTCCCTACAGCGATATCAAAACGTAGGGTGAATCTAGGTGAATCCGTGATTAGGTAGAGAGTTGGCGGAGTTGCTATGTTTTAAACTTTATACGTAGGGGAGACCGGGGCAAAATGAACCTCGGGGTAAAATGAGCTTTCTTAATTTATTCTTTAACAATAGAATATATTTGCAAATTTTGGTGGCGTAATAAATGCGTGTAATACCACAATAATAATTATGCACATTCAGACATCGAAAAATGGAAATTCGTTTAAAAAATTAAAAATGAAGTTTTAGAGACTTCCGATTGGTTTTCTTTTCAATTTAGCTTTTTGGATAAATGAGTCTTAAATGTGTTATTTTAACTCCAATTTTTTTCTGCGTGTTTATAACAAGCTTATAAACATACATGTACACGCGTTCGAGAAAACATTAATCCTAACATTATTAAATAATTCATTTTCCATCGAGTACATATTCGGGGTAAAGTGACCGGGGTAAACTGAGCTGCAAATGGCTGCAAAGAACAGATGCGCAAGTGACGTGCGCAATAGCCTAACCTCAAAAAAATTTCCATAGCTTTTGACAACCACGGTACAAAAAAGACAGAAGCTGTCGTGCTACACACGTCATTCCAGCGCAAGGGGTTAATAATTATTAGCTGTATACTTAATTAAAGTTCTTCTTTTGTTGCAGTTCACTTTACCCCGGATAGTAACTCACTTTACCCCATATATGGGGTAAAGTGGTGTGTTTCGGCTTTTTCTTTTCAAGTTGAATTTTAATATACTTTAAGTTTATTTGAAGTATTGCCATTCGTCATTTATCAATAGTAATGCTCAAATTATATTATAAATCCATTTCCACACATTTTTATTGTAAGGGAAAAATTCTATTCGACTTCAAACTTTTTTCGTCTCACTTTGCCCCGGTCTCCCCTAAAAACGCGATATGGTGCGAGTCCACGACCAGTCTAATTTCATTTCTCCTAGCTGCTTAGGAGAGATGGCCAAAAGTCATGACTTCGGTTTTGAAGCCGATTTTCAGGAAGTAGTGTCTTAAAGCAGATATCGCCCAGATTGCCTGGATCAGCATAAAATAAGATTTCTTCTGCTAAGATAAATAATATCTATATCATTCCCCTATCTACGTGAAAACAGCTTTGGCCCAAAACACCTGAATGCCGCTGTTATCGCGTACCGTCGTATCCTGGCGATTAGTCGGCGCCAACCTTTACGGCGCGAGCAATTACGTGCCGATACCGACACGCATCCAATTAACGTGCGAAAATTCAGTTTCGCATAAAGCGAGGCGCGTGATGGAATGAGAACTGCTATCCGAATGATAAACAACGCGTGTTTTGGGTTCGGGCTGCACGGAGGAAGCTGCCCCGTCCTTCCTCTCTTCTTTCGCCAGCGCTTCGGGCAGTAGTCGCAAGGCGAGACGGTGCGCAATGCTCGCACAGGCGCAACGTACGAGGAATCAGCCCGCGAATCGGCGGTTTCGAAACGGAAGGCGAGCAAAGCACGGCGGGGCAAAGGAAGCGAAAAGAACGGGATCCAAAAGGTAGGGGAGGGAGAGGGAGCCAATTGCGCGGTAAGGCGCCTTCGCGTTTAATCGTGTTAAAACGCCGCGGCCCGAGTGGACGAGTTGCTTCAGCCACAATCATTCTATTGGCTATTTTTAGGCGGAAATAGGTCGGTGCAGATGGATCGCGGTATTCAGAGAGCATGCTGAATAGTTTCTGACGACGACCGGCTGATGCGCGCGCCCCGTGACTCCTTTTCGCGCCGATTATCTCACGCCGAACGCGGCAACGTCCACCGGTCGAATTCCGTCGAATTCCATCTGAATCCAGCAAACACCGGCTTGTAAGGAAAAATTGCATCGGCGCGGCGCGGCACGGTGGAAGGTCGCCGCGCACAATGGGGCCGCTCCGGGTAATTGTCCACACCGCCACGGCCGACCACGAAAAGCCGGGGCGAATTAATTGCCAGCCGCGTAATGAGCCTGCCTGCTATTAGATCATTCAGGTAGGAGGAGCTTTATACGAGCGACGGGGCTGCACACCTGCGCGGCGTCTGCATGGGAACAAGCACTCGGGAGACAATTGAAACACACCGCCAGGGAAACGGTGCGTGGCTCGTTTCTTATTCAGCCGCCAGAACACGTCGCCTCTGTTTCCTTCCCACTTCGGGCCGAGAGCGATCGGTGGAGAAAAACGAATTAGAATTCAAATGCTTGTTTGTCAGCGCGCCACGTGTGGTGTTCTAATGGCTGGATGAGCACGGCACATTAATCCCCATTAGTAGATTGATAGGTCTAAAGGAGCTAATCCTCAGGGCCCGATCGGGGGAGTAAGAAGGGAGGCCGCCCAGAGCGGCTAATTCGGGGCCGGCAAAATTGGTAGAAAGAGAAAATTAAGATCAATATAAAAAGTTGAACTTTTTGAAAAACTGGTAAAGAAGTAGGTAATACGTGTTTGAATTTTTGTAAATTCTTTTTCAATCACTCATATAATTACGGTAATTATTTACAAAAGGGCAGTCCTGACCGATTTCGCTGACCTTGGAATGTATGGTCAGAGGCATGATTCTTAACAACTTTTTTTTCCTGTACATGTTAACGTCGCTCGGCACTAGTTTTCGAGATATTCGCAAAAAATCTTGTGATTCGTAGTTGGTTTTGGTTGGATAGTTCAGCGGGCCTCCTCGCGAGCCTTTTGGGCAGAGATGGGCAAAAAATTATTTCAAATAAAAAATTGATTTCGACTAAAGGACAAAAATTTTATTCGAGACTCATCAAATAAAAATAACCCAGAGTTATTTTTATTTCAAATAAAAATAACCCAGAGTTATTTTTATTTCAAATAAAAATAAGGGAGAGTTACTTTCATTTGAAACGTCAAAAATAATTTCTTTCGTTCGACGTGAATATATCCGTTGGCCGCAAATAATTTTCTCGCTTGACGTGAAGTTATCCGACGGCCACAAATATTTTTCTGGTTTGACGGAATTCATTTTAACCTTCAAATAATTTTGTAGTCTTTCCATGCATTTGTATTTGAAAAAAATTATTTGAAGCGCAAATAGCTCTGGGAGTAGAGAGCGAGAGAGAGGGGGAGCGTGTGCGAGAAGGATAGAGATAGATGGTACTTTTTCCGCTCTCTGTAGCGGTAAGCAGGAGAGCATGATGCGAGGAGGTAGTTGTTAGAGCGATTTTTGGATTAATAATTATTTTGTGTTAAGTAAGTTATTCGTGAAATTTAGTGCGGAATGTAACGAAGGGGCTGTGTTTCTTCAGATGGGCACCTGAGTACCCTAAAATAATAGCTAAAATAAAGCCGATTGTTTACATATTTAAAATTGTATGAAAATTATTACACCAGGTAACAACCAAACCAATTACACATTACGTGTAAATAATTTACGCATTTACACAGTATTTGCTGAAAAACACAGCCCCTTCGTTACATTCCGCACTAAATTTCACGAATAACTTACTTAACACAAAATAATTATTAATCCAAAAATCGCTCTAACAACTACCTCCTCGCATCATGCTCTCCTGCTTACCGCTACAGAGAGCGAAAAAGTGTCATCTATCTCTATCCTTCTCGCACACGCTCCCTCTCTCTCTCGCTCTCTACTCCCAGAGCTATTTGCTCTTCAAATAATTTTTTTCAAATACAAATGCATGGAAAGACGACAAAATTATCTGAAGGTTAAAACGAATTCCGTCAAACCAGAAAAATATTTGTGGCCGTCGGATAACTTCACGTCAAGCGAGAAAATTATTTGTGGCCAACGGATATATTCACGTCGAACGAAAGAAATTATTTGTGACGTTTCAAATGAAAGTGACTCTCACTTATTTTTATTTGAAATAAAAATAACTCTGGGTTATTTTTATTTGATGACAAATAAAGATAAAGCCTATTTTATTTGACACGTTATTTAAATAATTTTTTATTTAAATAATGCCCATATCTGCTTTTGGGGGATTTACACATTTCTTTTATCTGAAATTACTCCCAAAAATTGGCCGCTAAAGCATCGCTAAACCAAATATTTTAAAATGATTATTTATAATTAAATATAAACGGCGGCGAAAATTATTTTTCCCAGAGCGGCTGAACAGCCAGATCGGGCCCTGCTAATCCACCGGTATTGGCCTTAGAAAGTTGTCGCTGTCTTCCTACCGGTTCCTTCCTCTCAGCTACGCGACTTAACGATCAACCTAATTTCTCTGATCAGTTTGTGATGCTCGAAGAGCTGGCGGAGCAACGTGGTAGGCTATCGCTATCGATTACGCAATGCTCGACGATTATGAGAGAAGTTTTACGTGGAATACACCTTGCCGATAGTCGGATACCGACGGCTGCCAGCGTTCGTCTTTGTCGAGGATCCGGTTCAACGATTGTCCTTCCAAGGAGCCCTCGAGGAACCACCTCTTACCTAACCGATCGCCTCGATGAAAACAGGATTCGACTCGGTCGCGAGTCCGCTTCCACGCGTTCCTTTTCCAGACGCTCCCCGCGACCAGCCGCGGGTATCGCGGACGCATCGGACGCAACAAAGATTCCTCTAGGCGATTTCGAATCGAAAGGCGATCTCGAGAACGAATGTGCCGAAACTGTGCACGCGCCGAGTCCGATAACACGATCTCGGTGCAGGTGGAGCCGTGTGACTCGAATTACTTTATCACGATGACTTCATGCGAGTTTCCAAATACAAGTTACACTTCCAGTTACAAAGATGCGACGCAATAGCGGTCAACTGGGCGGGAAATGCGAGTGAAACTATAACGAAGTAGACAGAATGTGATGGCTATACATATGTACAAAGTATGTTTCCGTTGCCAAAAAAATAAAGTCGCTTTTGTAATATTTATGTAACATTTTCTATCGGTCTTAAGGTGCGATTCCACTGAAGCAACGCGAGGCAACATGTCGCACGCGAAAAAAGATGCGTCGCATGTTGCCCGGTGCCAAAAAATTTCCCCAGTGGAATCCCGGCTTCACTCCACTCGTTTGCGAGCGAAAGTGCTGAACAATAATAACGTAACATACTGTAGCGTACCGCCACTCCGATACTTAATCACTGAATTGGTAATTGTAGCTTAGAATTATCGTGTAATCATGTCCCGACTAATGCCAAACTGGTGGACACCAGTTTCTACTCGAGGTAAAGAAACGCTGCAGTCAGTAAAAGGTGACTCGTGGAAAAATCAAATTTAATGTTTTCGAAGTCTTCTTCTTGGAATCAATTGTTCTTCGAATGTAATTCTTTTACGTAATCGCAGAATTTCTCGAGATCGTACCAGCGATAGCATTATACATATAGCGGTTAAAGATAAATGCACGGGAAACGCGAAGAAAAGGACCGAGAAACGTCGCCGCTCCTCCACTTGAGCATCTAAAATCTTTTCCCACAGATCTCTACTTTTTAGACACGGTAATATCTCTATTTTAGGTGAAGTATGCGAACGTGTAGCCTTCGCGGGATCCAAAGACACTTAAAATATTCCGAAGCTTTTCCAAGTTCAATTGCGATCGGTACACTACGATTGACAGTGCTGCCATCTCTTAGCGAGGCAGCGCAACGAAATTATACGGGTAACAGTACCCGCTGGCAAAGAAGAGCAATCTTTATTTACCTGCCGTCGATAATGTAGATATTAACCGACTGTTGGTGATGAGAAATCTGTAAAGGTTAGCGACAAGCGTGTTTGCGCGATGCGTTAGAAAGTTTGCTGCTCGCAGCCTCCACCACCATCGCCATCGCCCGGGTCCAACAAGTGTCCACAGCGTGCACCCCGGCACGTAACCCGAAATCTTTCCAACAGGTTTAAAGCGCACTAAACCCGGAACCAACGCACTCATCGATCCACAGAAGAAGCGAGATGATGCAACGCGTTTCTTCGAACCTACTTCGACGAATAACTCATCTCGACGCGCGTCTCCGCGCTACCTACGAACGCGCGAGCTTGTAACGATCGCTCCTACGTCCGATATTATCCGCCCCCCTCCTCTTCGACTCTAAATTCTTACATCTCCTTAATGGCTGATCTAAGTCCACGGCTAATGTGTCTAAATCAATATTTATTGGGGAAATTTCCAGCGTTTGAAGGCCCAGCTGATAAAAAGCAATTTAAACGAGGGACCAGATAAAAGATCCATCCCGCCACTTTTCCAAGGTTCCACGCGACAGACATTATGGAAATTTTCTCCAGCAATTACAGCTCGTCCGCCGATAGAGACTAATCGCGACGACTCTGATAGCCGGGGACCGATCCACCGGGAAGGAACAAAATAATAAAGCGCAATTGCCCAAGCCCCCCTATTATTCCATTGTACCGAGTGACGTCAAGCGACGCGCCGACCAATCGGCGCTCCCGTAGCGACGAGCCCTCGCGAAAATCGACGGTGACGCGCGAACCTCCAATTTCGCCGATCCGAATGATCCCTGCCTCCGCATAGAAAGTCGGATATCACTTAACCTTATGCAATGACGAGAGTCACCATCCGCACAGCAGAGGTTTAAACCGCTATCTGGCCGTATCTGCCGCATCCAGATAAATTCCTAGTGTTTGTACAAGCGATGGAGTACGGCGTACCTCGGTACGCGACAAAAATGATCTATGTAAACGATCGTGGAGACTCGATTCAAGTTGCTCGAGGAGAACGGTACTCGCGCCCGCGATCGAAATCACGCGCGATGAATAATTTACGTGCACTTTACTACGAAATATTAACAGGTGCGGGAAATCACGTTTCTTCGGGCCAGGGCCGTCCCGAGGGGGGGGCAAAAGGGGGCAGTTGCCCCCCCGGGCTTTTGAGGTAAAATCGCTTATTTTTACAAAGTGATCGACATTACGTCACATAGACCTAAATATATACACTCGAAAACGAATCTTTATATTTTCACTAGTGCTAGATGCCAGCCATAAAGTTTGTCATAATAAAGAGTTTAATTTTGTTTTTTCATTACATATTCTTCTTTATCGACACCCCAAAGTTCTTTACCGACACCCCAAAGTTGCCCCCCCCCCTGGAAAAAAGTCTACGGACGCCCCTGCTTCGGGCGCTATAAATTAATCTTGATTCGAGTTTCCCTTCTTCGTCGATGCTAGAGGGGTGCAGCTCCATTTTTACCAACTTCGAGTAAATTAGAAAAAACTGTTTGCAAAATTATTGCTCCGACTTAACATTGGAAAGAGAACACCAATTGAAGAATATACATTTTCACACGATAAGTAGTAGTTATCGAGTTGATAAATTTTTACTATTTTTACTTTTGGCGAATTTTTCAAATCTGGAGCTGCCCAAAATAAAAATATTGCACAAAACAGTAATGGGTGCAGGTTCAAAATTTGCAATAAATCGCTCATTTATTATCGGATTTGCGTTAAACGAGCAACCGATTGATGTAGAGTTTTTTATACGTTTTATAACTCAAAAAACGGTTAAAAATTGAGCTGCACCCCTCTTGCTGCAAGGTCCTCATTTACTCCTTACACTCTCGCAATTTGTCTCGCGTGTTAATTGAACACAAAACTTTTTGTGTGTACGTTGTAATTTCGTGACTTTTTCCCTATCGGTTGTATGTTCGTTTCCTTCTGCCGAAACTATTTTTGCGCACGTTACGTGACATGCGTCCCCATTGTGAGAATATGTGAAAAGTTAAGAAAATGTTACGGCTAAATCGAAAGAGGCGCGCGTTACTCGAAATCTAGGCCAGTGACAGAACGAAATAGAGTTGCCAACTTTTACGCGAATATCTCGTCTCGTCTCGGTCGAGGTTCTCTCCGTCGTGACCGTTTCAATCCACGTGACGTTTAGCACGCGCCTCCGCTCCCGTGGATTCGCTGGAAACGTTAAGCCACATGCTCAGCTTGCCGCAATTAAAACTGACGCAATTACCTATGTGTAATATAAATCGGTAACTCGTCATCAAGATAATTTATGCATTTCGATTTGCAACTGTCTGGAACACATAGGGGGCACCAGTGCAACGAATACCCTCAGCAACGTTACCATTAAAAAAACAGATAATTCCGAGAGTCTAGCGCAGTGGCGGATTTGAGGAAAAAGGCCCAGGTGGCAAACGTTCTGGGACACCCTGTATACATAACAGAATTATGAATAAATTTACGCGCGCATGGTGTGAATATAATGAGAAACAAAAAAAATAGTATTTGGGTAAAATGAGTGAAATCATAATTTTTTTTTTTTTAAAATTAACTAGGGTAAGTGTGGGTATTACTGCGGACTTTTAAGGTAGGTTAACTTTAGAACCCTCGATACGGCGTTCAAATGAATGAAAGTTCCTCCTTCTTTTTTTAGAAGAAAGGTGGGACCTTAATAATTCCATAAAAAAATATAAGGGCGGGGTAATAAGCACAGTTAATTAAAAACAAAGAGATTTGTCGATCAATGTCATTGCATGAGTTACTGCAGACATGCATGTATTACTGCGTGCCAGTTACTAACGAAACACCAGTTACTGCGCAACAGATAAATGTTCTTTTAAATAACACAGCCGTTGGCTTTTTCTTTTATTTCTTGATTCCTTATTATCACTTGAATTTTTTCTCGGCATGCTTACAGAGTTACACGTGATTGCACGTACCGTTGCGTACTTTGCAGGTTATATATACCTAGACGTCAGTGAATACAGTCGTAGGTCCGCAGTAATACATGCACATGGTGTCAAGTAGTGCACCTAATACTGCGGTGAGAAATAAAAATTAAAACTAAAATATAGACGACTGATTTACGGTTTTTCTGAAAAAATAACTCTAAATTCTATCGAGCAATACCGCTACAGTACATGTATTACTGTTAATAACAAAAATATAAATGTTTTTCAAGTAGGTGTTCATGACCGCCATATCGGAAATCGACCGAAGTTTCGCCTTGACGAATTTCAAACTACGATAAAAGAATTAATAATAACTTTGTTGTACATACTTATTAATAATTATCTGTAATAGAGTTTAAAATAATTTTATCAAAAATTTTCAAGAGATTATGTACTTTCCAACACTAAATATGATCTGTTTTAGAATATCCGCAGTAATCGGGACATCCGCAGTAATACCCACACCTACCCTAAATAAGAAAAATTTTAAATAACGGATCAAATAAAAGTTATTTCAACTTTATTCGTTATTCGTTATTCGATATCACATAACGAATATTTTTTTTTTTTTAACTTTTATTCGTCATTTGAAATTTTTATTTAAATAAATATTTTGCCCATCTCTGCTGGGAGGCCTCCTGAGCAAGGACCCAGGCGGCAACTGCTTATCGGCCGCCCATTAAATCCGCCACAGGTCTGTTGATCCCAGTCTAATTTCAGCGGCAAGTGTCTACATATTAGCTATGTAGCTACGACATTGCAACGTCTTATTTATCGATAGCCAGAACCGAATCACTCAATACTCTGTTCCCGACGTACGTTTACTTATTGCCAGATCAGAGTCAGATTTAGTATCAAAGAAATTTTCGTAGACGAGGTACTCGGCGTTCCCGGAACCGAGGGCTGTCAGTTGAAACCGCAACGTCAGGTCGGGGAGTCAATGTGATCGCGCGAGACTGTACAAAGTCTCATAACGTAGTGCGCCTTATTGCGTCACGAACGTTAAAATAACTCGCTCTTCGCTAGATGATCGAAGTTTCAACACCGGCGAATAACGTAGCCGTGGAAACACGTGGGGAACGGTAAAAGTCACGATATTGAATTAGACAGTGCGACCTTTCGAACTTGAACGCGACATTAGTTCTTGAATATCGAGGCCTAAAAGTGAAGAACGATATACGAGGACAACAGCGTAAAACGAATCGCTGAGCGAAACATTTGGAAAGTATTCGCATAGGTATGTAGGAAAGAATAAACGCGAGCGTTGAAAAATGTTGAAAACTTAAGGAATATGAAATTGAAGGGAGAATCGTAAAATGAGGCGAATTGTCGAACGTTTGAATATTTGAATACTGCATGGAATGAGAAGCACTGACGATCGAGCCCCTTGGTCGATGACCAGCCGAACCAATCGCGAGCCGCCGGAGGACCAACGCCTTCGACTTCGACCAATCAGAGATTAAGTTCTCGGAAGGCTCGTCGTGCCAATCCGCTTTCTCCCCGAGAGGCCAGCGCATTTGTTGACAGTTGCACGGCAATGCAGCAGTAACCAGTTAGACGAATATTACGTTCGAGCATTTATCGATGCACGCAAGGAAGCTGACGCGACGGAATTTATTAGTTACGGCGTCAACACGAGGCGCTCGAATTGACGTCACTGACGGTCGTTTGGCGATATAAATTCAATTCAAGCAGGCTCGGCAGATGCGCGTCTCATGGGGGAGCACCTAATGTTCGCGTCGCGAGAGTATGTTTTTCAACAGCTAAGCAAATCTAATAATATCATTCGCTCGACCCTCTAACTAACTTCGAAATCAATTCTGGCAACTTCTCAATTGTGACACTGCCATACTAAATGTACCCAGCGTTACTTAAGACGACGTGGTATCTCACTCAAACCGATATATGTCGCATCTATCGGTACCGATTACAAAGTCGATCGGTCGATCTTCTTTTCGAAGCAGCGGCGAGAGTTGAAAATTCGCGGCGATCGATAGTTTTATAATTGCCGTCGAGAAATAGTCGCGAGCGCGCGCGCCAAAATCGAGTCGCATTCCTAAGCGACCATGCGAGTAAACACGCGCGTGAAATATCGAAATGCAAACTCCGTGTTAGCCTTACTTATTCCCCTCCCCTGATTGACAACAAATACACCGTGTAATAGTGATTCATTCGATGATAATGTAGCCACGTGCGGACCACATTCCTTTGCCCGACCGAGACTTCGCCCGAACCCGAAAGAAAAGCCCGACTTTTACGATTAAATACGGTTATAATAAAAACAAATTAAATGCAAAATATTACGTAAGGCCTCTCGATAAAGGCAGGAACGGTTCTATTGCGGGTTGTCAAACGGAATGAAGTTCTGTGGCGAACGTTGGGGAACACGTGCCAGTCAATGGCACCGTGAAAAGCTCGGAAGAAAGGTCAGCCGGATGTTAAGTTTTCACGCACGCGTGCAAACCTACCTTCTTCGTCTAATTAGCGCTCGGTTCAGGCCAGATGGAAGAGAGAGAGAGAGAGATAGAATTAGCACGCACCCAAGTCACTCGAACCCCCCCGCCCCCACTGTTACGGCACTGCTGATAAGTGAAAAACGAACTAATCGCACTCGAGTATATAATCTTGAAAGTGAACTCACACGCGAATGGAACGGTGAACGAGCACTTGTGAGTGTGTGAGTGTGTTCGCGCTCGCACAATACGCGCGTATAAATTCAGCCGACGATGACGAAATTAATCGGTTCGTTGCGGAGAATCTAAAACGTGATCGCGTTACCGCGTTACGTATGTGACTGACCGAGAGTATCCCAGAGAACCTCTACCCGACTCTACCGTTCGAGCTCTCTCTCTCTCTCTCTCTCTCTCTCTCTCTCTCTCTCTCTCTCTCTCTCTCTCTCTCTCTCTCTCTCGCTCGCTCTCTCTCTCTCTCTCTCTCTCTCTCTCTCTCTCTCTCTCCCCCACTCCGGTCATCTACGCATCTCCCCCTGTCACCCCTCTCCCACGCACACTTGCCAAATCTCTCACTCCACTTGGGTGATGCCCGTTTTCTTTTGCGATAGACAGCAGCTATCTATCTCTGCCCCTGCCTTCGCTGCATTCCGGACGACAACGCGAGAACCGCCTAATTTCCATTTTAAGATCGGGACGATAAAAGTGTCGCCGTAAGGACGAAAGGTTCCAACGAAAATATTATACATTGATCACAGCGTGGCGAATAAAGGAGATGTTTTATTTCTCTCCCTTTTCGACTCAATTCTTTCTTGGTGCGCCCTCGAATTTCACGAGGCAGACTTACCGATAACCCGGTACGAACTGGTTTGCATCGGCGTATGAATGTGTGCACCGTGGGGGCTAGCTAGGGAGGTCGAGTTTACGCGAAGATCCACGAAAACTACCGAACACGAACCACGTGCCACAATGCGAATCATTCATTCCCTTCACCTAGTGACTTGGCCGCGAATCGCGTAAATCTTCCAAATGTTCATTTCCTATCATCACTAGGACTTTTGACGAACACGGGGGCAACTGTTTTGCGGCTGTTTCAACTGATGATAGCAATTTTAAAAGTTCGACCAATTTATATAAGCGTTCGACGAATATGATTAACGAATCTGCCCGAGGTTATTGGCATAGGCAATACGAAGACGCGATGTCTGCAATAAGAGTCTGGTATGTACATGTATAATGAAGAATAACTTTACCGGGAATTACACCTTGCCTATCGACTGATCGATACGTAGATTTAAACGTACCGAGGTCTGCCGAATCGATACGGAAGAAACCGAAGATACCACGTGTCCGCTCGATCGTGATAAAATAATCGGTGTGTAACAATGGCCCTATTAACCGTGCTCTTTTTAATAACAGTTCATGAGTTTAAAGCGAAAATTTAAAACGATAACCTATTAGTCCCATTAGAACCGAAGAATGCGCTTCAACGAAGTAACGCCAGAGAACAATGACAATCAATATTTTCTCCGTCTAACGAAATGCATCATTCGGAAAATCGATCTACTCGACCCGTTTATCTTTTAATCCGCGATAAAGCCAAGTGCACGCGGCAAGATGGGAAAGAATGCAACCGAATAGAAAAGAATTCTTCAATATATATATATATATATATTGAAGAATTCTTTTATATATATATATATATATCGCGCAAGAAAGGTAACTCTACGTTCTACAACTGGCAATGAAATGTATCTTGTACGTACCTATCTGACGACCTTATCAGGCAGGTTTCCGAAGCGACCTTAACCTCGACACTATTCCCCCGAAGAAAAAACTGCACGCCGCAGGGGGCACGATAAACATCACTTTCGAAGTAACTCGCGAGAAGAAATTGTTCCGAAAAGCACCCCACTACGCGAAACTAGTCGATGATTATGTAAACGTATCGCGAAAAGTAATCGCGTGCACGCCGAATATCGCTCTATCCCACTACACGTGACTTCTGCCGATTGTGACAGCGTTCAATGCCTCTTGTCAGCTATGGTAGGTAATATCGTTGGAGGTTAGGTACTGCCGTTCCGTGGGTGTTCTTCACTTCGATCCGACAGGATTTTCTAGGGTCGCGACGACGAAGCACGAAGCCACGTGTCAGCGACGACGATGTCTCGGTTCTCGTAGTAAAGTATTCACTGGTAGGAGGAAAGTGCCAGTCGCCAGAGAACTAGCAGCGTGAAGCGGGAGAGCGTACGGCACTGGTAACGAACGCTACGGCGTCCAATGGTTGACTGGCGCACCGGCATGAATCGGGCGAAGCTTTATGACCCCTATATCGACAGTTATTGCCTGTAATTATGCACTTGTCGCGACCGATTGCTCCGAATTCCCTTATCCCCCTTAAACGACCTCGACTGTCGCATCTGCTAATTAACCTTTCAAAGGCCCAATTCTAGATAAAATGATTGAATTTAGAATTAAGTATTTTTTAAATATGGGCACTTTAGAAAATCAGTTGCATACCGATCGACCGCAGCAGGGGTTCCCAAACAATCCCGAATCTTATATGTATGTTACACGCAGCGCTATCTCTTTAGCGAACCGCTAACCCTAATGTCGAAATTCGAAATTGCGCGAGGCAAATAGAGAACTACATTTTCGATGGACTGAAATTAATTCAAGGAAACGCTATAGTGTGCCCTCTCCCCTGGCTCCCTTTAACTACCGCGGTATAATCTTAGTTATCATTGGCTCTACTAATCGTCTTTGTTCAATTGAAACGGCCTAGTCGTCCGAGAAAAGTTAATTGGACTATAAAGAACTGAACGATAGGGTTTTATTCGTCATTAACTTTCATAATGCGAGATGATCGAGGACGTCGTAGCCTTTTCCAATCTCATGCACGATTTCGTTGCAAGCAATGTCGTAAGGAAGCTATTAGAGAAACTGTAACTAGTTCATTGCCACAACAGTCATTAAAACAGTTGCTTCCTAGCACTGTGTGGATTCTTTACGGGGAAGTCTACTCGACTACGCGGAGCGGCGACAGTCATTGGAACACTTCGAATGTCGCGCCACGTGCAATTGAATTTAAAATATACAGAATATCTGACGAGATTTGCCGCCGTGTCAAGGTTTAGTCAAGTGCACGCGTACTTGAATTCTCAAAACGGATCTGCTCGCAGGGGAAGCCTGGCGTGTGGAAATGTTATAATTTTGTCACCCACGATTTGTCCCAGTGCAGATCTCAAATAAAGGGCACGTCAGGGCCCCCAGGGCCCCATCCTTAAAAAAATTATGATTTTCTATCGAAACACTATATTATTTTTCTGTGCTACTTGCTTTAGGCCGTTTTTAGTAAACTACCTTTTCGTTCTCCTGAAAAATGGCCCCCTCGGCACGTTTGCCACCTGTGCCTTTTTTTCTTAAATCCGCCACTGGTTACAAATCATTGCGAACGTTTCCAGTCGCCGCGCTGATACGAAAATTTTTCCACGATCAAACAATTCGATCAATTGGCTGGGTGCGCGAGAGTGGAGGATTACTCGATCCCCCAAGTACATTGACACAGTGTCCGGAGCTCTTTTACGCGTGCATGTCTGCTCGTGCAACCGCCGCGGCGGCGATCAACCTACACACGTGTATGCGTAATACGAAAGTGTGATCTACTAGCGCCGGCGTCCGTCCGATTCAATTAAAGTGTCGCACCGACCATTCTCGTCCATTGAACTCGGCCACCGCGCGACGATAAGAAAGGCTATTCTTGTAGCGCGTCGATCGTCTGTTCGCAGTTTCATAATTAATACGCATCGGAGGCTTCCTTTGGATAAAATACATCTACAAAGAGCGCGCGCAGAGTCCTTGTCCCTAGCCGTGAACGTTATTGGAACGCGAAAGAGACTAGAGTCGCGAAGGACTTGACGAATCGTGACTGTTTTCTATTACGAAACTTGGCTCGGTACTGAATAAATTTGCCACGTACGTGGTTGGTCGAGGGATGTCAGTAGGAACTTCCTACTAGGAAGTCGCCATTTGGCGATGGGTTTGAACGCATTCTCATGTACGCACCAATAACGAATCATGGACTCACCGGGTTCCAACGAGTTGATATCGATCAAGTTTATCGCTGATTCGCCCTCGATGACGGCGCAGTTGGTAGCCTTGATTGGTGCGCTGCCCGCTGCAACCTAGGCAACGGCGAGCTCCTTGCCAAACAACCAGCATCACTGGAGAGAATAACAACGAAAACCTCTCAGATACATTGCCTCCCAAATTGTCAATCAGAATTCAAGCCAATTCAACTGGTCATTTAAGCTTGCTTGTGGAGCAGACAGTCCGAGTTACCAAATGAATTTGTACTGGCTCCAAGTATACACGGACTGATTTATTGCGTTCAAAGCTATAGCAGCAAAAAAGAAACGAACAAACGATGGAATAGGAAACAAAGTTATCTTGAAAAGATAACTGCTCAGTGACCTTGAACTACCAACGCTTTTTTCAATGTCAATTAAATATTTCAGTATCTGTGTAAGTACATAACACGTGACTCTGCTATTCTTGTGTTGGTGCGCATTTTTTTTTTAAATTTACCGCGCGCCAATTCACGCTGCTTCTTATTCACGAGCGTATCGCTCAAAGTTCACCAGCTTCGTATCTGATTCACCTTTGTTCAAACTTCAACGTATGCTGATCAGATACGTCGTGAGATAAATGTCGCTCCTCACCAATTGCAATTACGCCACAACCAGCATTGCGTGATGCGCAGTTTCTTTTGTAACCTCCGAAATACGAAACGGAATCCATCATTTCTATCAACTGTCGCAAGATGACGTTTTCAATAGTTTCCTTAAACCCCTCCACGTTAGTGGAATTCCTAACCACAAATCGCCAGACCCCATTCGTTTTTTATTTAAAGTTGTTCTTACCGTTCTTCATGTTCATTCTACGCCACAAAAGGCGTTCTGATAGACAAAGTTTGCTAAATCACTGCCGATAATAGATATACGAAACATGTATTTTGTAATACCTGACCGTTTCATTAAACATTTTGCGACGAATGCATAACCGTATTTTGTATTGTAATCAAATGGCCTATAAATGACACAGACGTTCTAGAATTCTAAACTTTCAATCTATTCTCTGTTCTTACCGAGTTTTTGTATAAGAAAAGTATTCGTTTACGCTGTTATAAATAATATCACCTCTTCCGTCTTGCCTCGACTCTATGCCAATAAACTTCTCGGGGAGAATGCTCTACGATAATACTTTCGTACCTCACATCGCAGATTTAATTTTAAACGCAACAGAAAAGGCGTCCGCGTGACAAGTCTATCTTAGGTTCACGATAATATATAGAAATATTACTGCAGAGGCGGCGGAAGTCGATTGACACGTTTCTGTACCGCGTGACAGTTTCCGCTTTACCGAGTTTGAAATTTAAAATACCTTGTTGGAAATAACGGCCCTGCGTATTTAACGTAGGCTAACCCTGCCTTATATAACATATTATAAAACACACGTTGCAGGGACTAATAATCTTTCATTTAATTAAAACGCTAAAAGAAAGGAAGTATTTTGATTACCTTGCAAACGTCAAGTACACGCGATGGCGTCTTGAATATTCCACGCGGTCGCGACGGAACAATTAAACTTAAAGCCTCAGTCGGTACTATCACGCATCACAATTTCTCTTTTCCGATTGACGCACCACTGCTTCACGATTTCGTGCACTATATTATACGCGATCTACACTCGCGCGAACACACATACGTAACGATACTGATAACACGATGTATTCGAAGCGATAACTTTTGAATGGGAAATCGCGTAAATCTGACGCGATGTTGAGCACAGATGTTTCCGACGGGGCAAGGGGGAAATGGTCGAAATGTACCACCACGAATATAATTAACAAACAACACGATTAACGGGACGATCGAAGGGGATTCTCGCGAAAGCACGACGGGCTCGCATGAAGCGTGACACGCGCGACCCGCACTGCCCGAGGTACCGTTGAATACTGATACTGACGAACAGTTGCAAGTTGCAACCTCACGCATGCGCTCGCTCCCTGGGATCCTACACGCGCCGCGAAATACAAACACCGCAGCTAACATAATCCTGTTATGTCACGTACAAAGATAGAAGTATTTCCTAAGAAAATTGATCGTGCAAATATGCTTGGCTGAACGTGGTGTTAAAGATGCCGCAACTATGAACAAAATAATAATTATTAATCGAACGAAACGAAAGGTGTTATTTACCTGTGACTTACGTTTTCGAAAAAACATTTATACAGCACACTTGCGAATAGTTTATCATGTTGTGAGTGTACATTAAGCAGTACTATTCGAATCTGAAAAATTGTATAGTTATTTATAGCGTTATCTGCAATAAAAATGCGTAATTTATGAGAAGGTTGATAAAATTCTGTAGGAATCGTTCGTTTTATTCTCCCTGCACGTTCGATAATTATATATAAAAGTTGGTAATTAGCAATACTATACCAAGTCCCGCGGTAATTCTCATTTGAAAAGGCATTATTGCATCATTCACGCAGCCCTATAAAATAGAAAGTTATTGCGTTAATATATGTCGCGACACGAGATCACAATAATGGAGACAACGTGTAAGTGCAACTTTTGCATTTTTTTTTGTATCTGCATGATCAGTTACAATATATAGTAGACATATAAAAGAGCATTACATACATTATATATATATATATATCGAAATAGAAACAAATGAAATTATATTATAAAATGTATTATAGTCTCGCTCATGTTCGTTATGGATGGAACTTACTTGATAAGATAAATTATTAAATATTGCTATGGATCCGAATGAAAAATAATGCGGCATAATTAAATGGTACGCGTAAGTACAGTTCACCGAAACGGCAATGAGAAAGTGTACAATCAGGTAAAAATGTTGTTAACAAAGTTTGAGGAATCGAATGTTCAAGATCCCCCATTTGTTCTGCCAATCGCCATATAATTGTTGCGAAATACGAAATTTACCGTTAACTATTCGACAGTTAACTTAACATGATTTAATATGCTACAGCCTCTTTACATTCACAGATAGACAAAAGTTGCCCCGTCCTCCAAATTGTTATCCCCGGAGTCCTGAATATCAAATCGTCCGATTAGGAAAAGCTTCAGTAAGCGTACATTGTAAAATAAATAACGTGTTACTGAAGTAGTCAAGTATCAAAATGTACTAAACGTCGCCTTAAAAATCAATAATACGACAATAAATATAAATATCTCGTTAAAAAAGAAAAACGATCATAATCTGTAAAACTAGAGTGTTAAGATAGATATGCTACCTTAACGAGTAAGATATATTTACATAGCAATGTACACCTATTACATGGATTTTATACACAAATGAAGAAAATGACGTGTGATGTTTAGCTTAGTTTCGCTGCATGAACTTTAACTGCTTAGTGCATCATTTTGTGAAGCTTCAGAATCTTTCCCAACCGTTGTTTAGCAGTTTTCATTCCTTTCTTTGGTTTCCGTTCTACAAAGATTCAATGACAGTGAAAATACGCTGAGCATTTGCCTGCGCGCAGAACTATTTATATAAAATAGCAGAGATGGATGCAAGATACGTTACCAACTGGAACGGGGGCTGCCAGTTTCGCTTTAACGTCTTTCAGCCTGTTAGGACTGGTCAGTATCGAACCGAAGCCAATATTTGTTTTAACGGTGTCTTCCGCAGACGTGGTCGACGCACCACCTACCGAAGTCACGGGCGAGTTCTTCGGTTTCTTTTTATTGTATGTCCTTTTAGTTGCATTCTATCGTGTCACGTAACGCAAGGATTAATTAGTTTCACTTCCACTGTCGTACATGATAATAGTAACAAGTACAGTTTGTAGAGAATGAAATCAGATGACACCAAGTGTGCTTTACATGAGAGATCAAGGAGAAGCGAAGAGCGCGCAACGCGTTAATACAAAGTAAAGCGTAAAGCCGTAATATGCCTACCAATTTCTTCTTGCTGCCCTTATCCACGTTGTTATCCAGATAATCTTCCTACGCAACACGAGTATGCGAGAATGAAAGAATTATGGGTATTAAGATGAATATGAACGTAAGGTTGCGTACACAGAGGCAAAATGAATTAATTTGTCTTACGAAGGGATGGACCTGTGTTATTGTACACACGCAACGTGAACACCGATACAAATGAGCATGATTTGGTTGTTACGTAACAATCAGATCTGACATAATCGACACGAAGATCAGAAGTCTGCGTACCGATTGCTTAGCACGTTTCGCCGCCGCTGCCTCCAGCCCTTTCTCCACTGACGTCTTCTTTACACCCTCTCTCGCAGGTCGATTCGTCTTTGGCAACAGGGGGCCCACCCTAGCTTTCGGATTCCATGCCTCGTCTATTTGGCTTTTCGATTTCGACTTGAAGATATAATCCTCGTCGTCTGAAGCGTCTAGAGCTGGGTAAACTGTATCGAAAAGTAGCGAAGTTACACTCGTGCACAGGGCGGGTCACTTACGTCTCTACGTACTGAAATCATCGTCCTGGTGAACTTTATCAATGTTCTCTATCGACTGATCGTCGTCATCGTCTGGCTGCGTTTTACTAGCCTTCGCGGACTTGGAGGTGGTGTTCGACGTCGTCGAGTAGCATTGCTCGCTGAACGACAACATCCCGGCGATCGCCTCCCTCGTCGATGGAGATGCCCTGCCAGAACTGGTCGTTTTCAATTTATAAATACTAAGACACCAAAAACATAAAACAACGGCGCTTCGATACTAAAATTGAATGACAAGAGAGACTACCAGATAAAGGGAGAACAACTAATGTGTAAAAGAGAAACAACGTCGAGCATGCCTGAGCAAATACACTATGCGTTACAATACTATCGTTTCACTCATCTTACCCAGTGGGAGGTGGCATAGGTTGATTGTACTGTGGAATCGTAGACCTAAAATCATTTAACATCATTATGTACAGAAACTGTGATCATTGTGGGTCGTTTAATGATTCGATACGCACGTTACGTCCAATCTCTGCGCACCGTTTCCCAACGTGTAAGCCGAGGCCTTCAACAATTCCTCGATACCATTTTTCGGCACGTCGCTCAGAACGTCCACGTCCCCGTCGTAATCGCGTTTTAATCGCTTCTGCGTGTTGGCCCTGGGCGTTCTTTTCCGTTTCGGCGATTCGTCTATCATGAATCGGCCGTAATCGCTCTCGTTGCTACCGTCGTGGAAATCGTATATGGAGGTCTGCTTCCACGTCAACTCTTTTGGCGCTTCGATGGGATGATCCGCAGGTAAGCCCTTGTACACATTTATGTTGTCGTGCGTACTTCTCACGACCTCGTTGTTGCCGAGCTTAAACCTAATCACGGTGGGACTCTGTTTGCCTTGTTTCACCGATCGTTTCCCAACTGGAGCGGCGCCAGTCTTCTCGTCCATCATTGGGGCCTGTGTTTTCACGTACGGGTACATGATGGGCTTTGGTAAAGTTAACTTCAACGGTGGTCTACCGGACGGCAGTGACTCGCCGATCGTCGTTTCTTTGTTTGTCTCTTTCAGCGTAGACTTGAACGGATTCTCGGCCATTCTGTCGGCCACGTCGTAGTCGACGAAATCTTTGTTCAACGGTTTCTTTTTCTTCCGCTTGCTCTCCCGCTCTGGCTTCGGAGGATTCAGGGATATCAAGAAACGCTCGGCGTGTCTGATCTCTTTACTGAAATCTTTCAATAACTTCTGACTATTTATGGTCTCTGGTATTTGACCCCTACTGATCATATTATACTGAAATAGAAGTAAACTCTGGACTGTCCGTGAAGTATACACTACAACACAATGGCTCTTGCCGTGGAAGAAACGAACTTACGTCTTTGTCTGTGTTCCATTGCTTGAGAATACTGAGCAGCGCTTTCACGCCCTGCAAAAGATACGCTGGACATTTCTTTCCCTCGTTATTTAACTCTTTCAGTTCTTTCAGTAATTTCTTAGCTGCAAACCAATTGATTGTCTCAAAACCAGGATATTGAAATTTGGCGGGAGTCTTCATTTTTTTTTCTAATTCGTATATTCTATAAAGTATTGAGATTAAGTGGTAGTGATTGGATGCGATTCGTCGTTCACCGGATTCACGGTCGTAATACTCACTGTATTTGCATCGGAATGTTGAGACTATGTACAAAATTCCCGCCAAAGACCAATGAATCGACTGGAGTTAACACGGCGTGTATCCATCCCGTTGGAATCATCATGGTCTGGCCTTGCTTTATAACGCACTTATAACACGCGTCTGCTTGATCTCCGAAGAATGTTTCGCTCTGCGTCGAGCTGCACATCCAGTGCTGGTACAATTGCATGTTAGCGGGCGTCGGCCTGATCAGGTAGAACACTTTCTCCCCGCGTAGAACGTGATACCACACGGACGTGCCGCCGAAGTCCACGTGGAAATCTGTGAAGCTGTCCTTCACTCCCATTAGACAATACTTTTGCACCTCGGGACGTTTTATGTCACTGTCCTCGGGCCAATCTCGGGGCCAAACCGAGTTCACCCAGTCGAGCTTGCGCGCGATGTACGGCGCTTCTACCATTGGCGAGAGGCTGCAACGTTTATTTCGTCAATTTACACATATACATCCTAGAAACATTTAAAGCCAACAAATATTGATATACCCAGTGTTCGTGAATTCGAGGCTAATCACATTCAGAACCCTTGTCCTGCAAGGGGAATTGTAATATTCCACAAAGTCTCTTAGTTTTATTCTTACGTTACTTTGCCTCGTGACGTCGATTACGTCCATGTCCCGATCACCACCTGAGCCGCAAGGCGTACACTCGTCAGACATATATTTACAAGCAAATAAGAAATCTGAGTATAGTATCGCTACCTATATAACTTTCTATATCGTAAACACTGAAGTTCGGAGGTGGAAGAGTCATGTCGAGTCCATCCTTTCCGTCGATTATAATGGGAGTCTCGAATCCGTTGGTTTGTAAATACTGAAGGGACAACTGCTGTCCTCTAACGTGTTTAACAATATCGTCTGCCTTCGGAAAGTGTCTAGACTTCAATTCCCTTATAAATACTGGCGTGCCGGTCTGCACTGGTTTCTTATCTGCCTCTGACTCCGAATAATCGTGTCTATGCCAATTCAACCTCGCTTTCACTGTAAAACAATTACCGTACCATCGATTACGACTCTCGAGCCCGTAATAAATCGTACGAAGCGTAAGCGCCCCCCCCCCCCCCCCGAGTACTTACTAAGGGAAGGTCCGCACATGGCTTCGCAACGTGGACAGTGATATTTGTCGAGATCTATGGACATGTACTCCTTCACGGATACACACCTTGTAAGAGAAACGAAAGTTACACATAAATGCAGAATGTTTCCAGCATTCGTACGCCGCGCTACGAAGTCCGTACTCCACCGCGCGATCCAAGCGAAAGAACACGGAACGAACGAAACTCAAGCAAAGCTTTCTCGTGGAGCAGGTTATGTTAGTATCAACAAAACCATTTCCTCTCCCGCGAGAAGCTATTTCGTCGTTATCAACCGTCAAGTAGGTATTACAGACAGAGAAACTCGCGAGAATAGCCGAACCGCTGAAGGATTCTGAATAAAATGAAAAGAAGCAACTGTTTGTGTACGGTTCGGGGAAGTAGAATTCGGCCACAGCGTTCGGAGCGTTGTATCGAATTGTTGGAATTTCGAATCCTTACCCCCCGTGGTACCACTCTTTGCAGACGTCACATTGTATCATAAATTGTTCGGAATCGTAAGAACGGCCACACAAACAATATGTAACAGGTAACTCCATTTTTCGTGGTTATTAACGTTGAACACAATACCGTGACTCCGTGTCGTTAACATTGGATGGTAACTATAGTAGCCGCGATGCGTCGCTGAAGAGTCGCCTTCGTGGGCCCTCATCGAAATCACATTAAGGTTCCATTTCCATTTTCCCCACTCGTGTGCCTCACTGCCTCCTTAATGGATAAAACGGATGAAGCTTAACTCCCCATAACTCCCCCACTGGCAATCTAATCAACATCTTCATTGTATCGGTGGAACATAATTAATGTTCACGCTATTTCATAATTTCATATATCGATACTCCAATATATGCACAAATCTGAAAGAATTGTTTATTGCTTCGTTTATTTGCGACTCTAAGTCCTTGGATTTTTTGCAGCTCGTTATGCAATAATATTATCCCATTACTTTAGAATGAGAATTACAAATTTCTGTAGTTTATGGACCACAAATGTCACAGCCATCGCACGACGAAGCCTATAAATTAAGCGGCTCCCTAAAGTAATAAATTAAGTGTTTATTACTTGTCTATTCGTATGCTTTATGCATTCCGGGTCTTCTCGAGGCTCTGAGTGCTCCATTGTGCACGATATTGCGCAATAATACGACTGATTTACTGCTTTTTAACGGGAACTTAAAAACTATTAAATTTCTGGGCCATGGAACGCATACGCACCTAGTGGTCGAAGGCTCGAACTAAAGAGAAATGAAAACACGCCCACGCCAGGCTGTGGAGGAATTCTAAGCAATTCTAAGTGTTAGTTTACAGGACAGTCGAGGTTAGTTTTTGAAAATGTGGCCTTTGAGAACCTGACCCTTCATGACCCTTCCCCATTTTACATAACAGAAAGATGAAAACAACACAGACAAAAAAGTCGAAAATAAAGGTCCTTAAAGCCGCCGCGAAGCAAACTAAAGCGTGAGTAAAGAATAACCGTTTAGGACGCTCCTTAAATTTTATCAGATACCGTTAACATGCTGATAAAATTCCACCAGAACGAGTTTCTCACTCTGTTACGAGTATACTGTTTACTACAGGAAATTGCCGCAGTACAAAAGGAGGAACAAAGTCGTTCAAGGGAAAAGAAAGTCATTCCTTACATGTTTAACCATGAACTCTCCATCCGTGGGCACCCAAAACATCCAGGATACTCTGTTAAGTACAGAGTCTACAGACAACCAACAACTGGCCTCGCAATCTAGTTCGAAGCGAAAAAAGAAAAAGACACCTACTACCATCAAGGGTACCAGCAATAAGCTACGACGTAAGGAACCTTTGTGCTTTCGCTGTGAACTCAAACTGCTTTTGACCTTGTATACTTGTACACCGGTGTAAACACCGTACACCCTTTGCGGCTTGCAGATAAAGTATGGTATAACACCTTTATTCGAGTAAAGAACACCATTGTGGAAAGAAGTTGCTTAAATTTCAGGTTCTGCGGATCTTCCCTTAGAGTCCGGAGACGACTCTACAGGAGCATGGTCACCCAAAGGCGACGAGCGGTGTCACGTTTCGAAACAGCAAAGAAACGTAGGTTCGCCTGTGATAGTCGAGGCTCTTTCAGAGACCCTCTCTTCGCTGAGCATACCGGAAGCACTTAGGCACACGCAGAAATTAAGAACAGGAAAGGATACCGTGGTCCGCAACCTGTTGCACAAGAAGAACACCAAATCGAAAAAGGTTGAGGCTCGTGTCGTGATTGCTGAATCGATCGATCCGAACGATACCTCTTACAGTGGAGAGAACGAGACCCGGATAGCGTCGTCGTCAAAGGGTACTGGTAAGGAGCGAAAGGACAGGAAATCGCTACAGAACAAAGATTCCAGTGTCCGTCTGACCATGGATCGTCGCGTCAGTGACGCGTATGCAGCGGATAGAGGGATATACAAAGAAATTGAATATATTTTATTTTCCTAAGAAAAGAAGAAATATTCAACTTCAATGTTTATCCTTCTATCTTCTATCTGCTGCATAGGTGTCGCTGGCGCGACGATCCGTGGACAGGTCATAAAGTAAGCGGTGCATTGCACGTATACACGTACCATACGTCCCGATTCACGCATTCACAGTTTAGTACGCACTTTATAGGTAGGAGGCGCTACAAACCCTTGTGCCCACCCCTGGTCCCATGTAGCACGTGGGATTCCAGTAAACAGACTACAACGTACGAAGAGTGCTTTGGAGATATAAAACTCGGTACTGTTGGCGAGATCGATAATGTATTAGAAACAGAAGCTGCGAGTTATACTCACAGCGGAAGTATGAATAATGCTGAGGATGTTGGGGCTCCTGTACGATTTTACTGCCTGAGGAACAAAGCGGTTGTAGTAATGTCAGAGAATTCGCGATTCTGTTTCACGGGTAAATTAATCGTGAGAGTAGTGTACGGAGCGGTGGAAGCTTACGGACACGTGGTCACCGCGGAAAGCGAGCCTGTCGAAATCTACTCCCCCAGAGGGTACAGCAGCGTTTCGATCGCGACGAGTTATAAATATTGCCCGAGTAACGAGTCAGACATCTGGGTAACTCTTCGCGCTGAAGGCGTTTCTCCAGACACTAGAAACGAATTGGTCGCTGATATCGACAGAATTCAGCCAGGCGCGGCGGTCATTGTGCTTTCGAATTTAGAAAACAAATTGACGAGGTTCCTGAACGTGTATTATCCAATCAAACTGTTCCCAAAAATATGCAACTCGTCGTACCTATCTTGGACCGATCCAAAGAGAGCCGAGGCGATACTGCAATCGAATCTCTTCGTTGGCAATTATGGTTGCAAGGAGCTGATCATCGATCCACGCGTGGCGCAGGAAGTCAGCGAGAAAATGCTGGATCGTTGGCGCGCGGGTAACTGGTGCTGCACTTTGATCGCTGGTGGCAAAAACGTTGGGAAATCCACTGCGGCGCGTTATTTGATAAACAGCTTGCTACCTGTTTCTAAAATGGTGGTGCTGGTGGACGTTGACGTAGGTCAGGCGGAATGCACACCACAAGGTTGTATATCGATCAATTTAATAGAGCAACCGCTAATGGGACCGAATTTCACGCACTTAAAGACCCCAGTTTTCCAATTGTACATCGGCGATGTAAACGTCATGCGATGCATCACGAGATACATCGAAGGCATAAAAATCTTGGTGGACAGACTGTCCAGCTGCCTTACCCTTTCGCGATTGCCGATCGTCGTGAACACAATGGGCTTCACTTATGGCGTCGGATGGGACATCGCCGTTTTCACGATAAAACTGACTCGACCTTCCCTGGTGGTGCAGATCATGTCTGAAAAGCCCAAGAACAACTACACCTCGTACTTGAGCAAGCAAGTGGTGAACAAACAGGTAAACCGTTGAGATTCTTTAAGTCGGCAATCCACCCGAAAGCTGAGCTATGCTATGTTAAGCTTTAAAAAAATTAGCTTCAATTCATCCCCGGCTTTACTGTTTCCATGAGAGTTTCGCGGACCCGTGGTTAAACAAGGGAATGTATTTCTAGAAACTTCCGTGGGCCTCGTGGAGCAGGAACATCGTCGACTGGAGGCGACTGTGTAACCACGAGTTATGCTTGTTGCGTTCTTATGCCGAGCGGAAGAGCGTCCCAGTGAACGACACTTGGAACATGGAGCCTTACCAGCAACGGGAACTCGTCCTGATCTCTTACCTCAGCGAGATCGCGAAGAGACCCGAGAGCTCTACGTAAGAAAGAGTCTACTGTGTTATATTTCCGCGGAATCGATTGTCGTTTATTTAATTACATTTTTAGACCGTGCTACGGCTCCAAGTCATTCAGCATCAACGAAGCTGTGCCATATGTGTAAGTATCCCTTTTTTCCCAAAAAGGTTAACAAAAATTCGAACGCCTTTGGATTTTTATAATTACAGAACGCCTTTCTCTTCTCTGACTGTCTCAATTCCGCGATCCTCCGTGCCGTCGTCGCACGTCCTGAGCGTGGTGAACGGTAACATAGTAGCTTTGTGTGGGACCGACTTAGAAGACGGCGAATCGCAAGGGGCTGCAACCATATCTGGTCTTCGAGTACTGGATAGATCACCCCTCTGCTCTTGTTACGGCTTTGGTGAGCATCGACACTTGTTCGCGTTCTATCGCCTCTATAATAACAGCACGAGGTTAACACGAAATAAACATCTGCGTAGGGATTGTCAGGGGAGTCGACACCGAACGAGAAGAAGTGTTTATTAATACACCGTTGCCAGCTCCCATGATGCAGCACGTGAATTGCTTGGTAGGGTGCATACCGGTGCCTATCACGTTGCTGCAACTGAGTCAACAAAAGGGCGTACCTTACGCAGGTGGGAACGACGTTCTGCCAACGAGCCGGAAACCTCGCAGAGGATACTTCCGCATGAGATACGAGAAAGTGCAAAATAACTCTTAACGAGACCTTGACAAATATTGTTCATCTGTACATACCAACGATACTATGTTTATATTCCTCCAGAATAACACCATTTGCAATGCCGTTTTTGTATTTATGTCGTTCCAGTAGCGTAGAACACTGTACACAGTGTACGATACCTTTTTAACGCGTGTAAAATGCGAGCTTCGAAGAGGAAGGGAAACGCGTTTACAACGCGGAGGCAAGAACGGACGAGACGTGAGTCGCCTGTTGCTGTCTTGATTGTAATAGAGTTAAAAATGAACGATAAAAATGATTTAAAAAAAAAAAAAAAACGGAAAAAGCTTTAAAAAATATTCGTTTCACGATTCTCTTTTCGGACTAGATAAAACTTCCGTTCAAACGTAACACGGGTTACGCCCTCGATGACTTGGTTTTCTAATCCTATATTCGCGTAGATCTGCGTCTACGCAACGCGATTAACTGGTATCGATCGTATTGCACTCGAAAAATGGACAAAGTGGTCTCAAGATGGCAGTTAAAGTTTGCACGCTCCAGGACTTCCCGATCAATCTCTGCCTCTTCGTGGCCGACAGGTTCTTCACGTCCGTGTAGTGCCGGGGGAAGCCGAATATCTCCTCGAGTTCGGTGATCCACAGCGAGTCGCTCTCGTCCTTCATCAGGATCGGTTTCAACGCCAATTTACCTAACGTTAACAGAGTGCGCTCGATTAGATGGAAGCTCGACGGTCATCCAGCAGGATTAATAACGCTTCGTACCTTGCTTCAGAGAATTCACTTTCGTGGTGACGGTTCGGATCTTCTTGACGAGCGCGTAGCGCTGGCAGTGCGGCGTCAGAAAATCCTGCACGTCCTGCTCCCCTTGGAACGATAAGAAATGCGGTTCTATCGGCAGATTGTGCCAGTACAGCCTCAACCTGTGCTGGGGCGAGAAGTCTGCAGAGTCTATCACATCTGGTTCTTGACCCAAGTGTCTGAAAACCGCAACGTTTACGAACACTCCTGGAGCAATTAATTCCAAGGATTCTTACGACTACGTACTTGTTAATCTCTAATCTATACTCGCTGGGCATCGAAGCGACGTTCTCGTACATCCAAAACAGGCGACGCCCACTGTTCACTCTCTTCGCCAGCTTCATGATTCGACAGTACTCGAAGAAGAGGACCCCTGTACCCCGTGGGTCTGAAAGAAGAATTGCGAGAATCGTGTTGAAAGGGACAGCGTCTTAGAGCACAAGTGTCTGAATTAATTGTCGAACCATAGAGGCCGAGCCGCGCAGGATTAGCCAGGCTCAAGTCGTTGCACGGCGACCCACCGATCAGGAGATCGATCGGGCCAATCTCCTTGATCTTCTCCTTCGTTATGTCCCTGACGTCGCCGAGATGAACGATGCGATCGCCGAAGTGCGAGGCGCTGACCATCAGCGCGTCCGGGTCGATTTCGCTGGCGTAGTAAACGTCCACGACCAAGCCCAGCTTCTGGAGCACCAGCAGTCCTGCAAACAACCATGTACATTCGCGAGAATCAATGGCAATTTGTTCAACGAGAAAGTGAATGCCGATTTACCTGTACTCAAACCATCGAACAACGAAAGCACGCGGATCTTCCTCTTCACGTCGCTGTGCTCGGTCACTCGCACCTTGGAGTTGCAATTCGTGCGGAACATATCGATTATCTTGTCCTTCCAGCTGGGTCGTGGCTTGACGACGGTGCTGGAGGGCGACCCGGACCTGCTCTTGCAGAGGAAGCACTCCCAGGGATCCTCCTGCAGCACCTCGTCGTACGTCGCCGGGCACAGCAAGTGTTTCATGCAAGCTGTGCAGTAAACCCTGCAAAACCAACGGTCACCCGCGTGTACTGATGAAGCCGATCGCGGCGATCAATTTACCTCGGGCAGTCCTCGTTGTCGCAGATGATCACCGTCCCGGAGCTGGCGCACACCGTGCAGTAGAACTAGCAACGAAAGTCAACCCTCGATCATCGACGGTGTTAAGGGGCCATTCCACTTTGATCGGCCCGAGAAATGAAGCTTATTTTAAAGATTTTTTCTCCGTAAATACAACATATAATGAAATAATATAAGAGTAGCTTAATAAATTCCTAAAAGATTTATTTCATTATATGTTGTATTTACGGAGACTTTTTCTTTTAAAGATAGCTCGATTTTTCGAGCGATCAAAGTAGAACGACCCCTTAAACGGGGGGCGAGTCGAAGGGCAGATTGGTGCAAGCTACTTACGCATTTCGCATCGTTCCCGAAGACGAACATGCAGGGCTTATACTGGTCCTGAAACGATGGCAAACGGCGATCTGTGCGCGTGAAAGCGGTACAACGATATTTCAGGCGGAAGTTTACTGGTGAGGGCTTTCATACCGAGCAATCCTTGCAGAGGGAACCCTCGAAGAATGGGTGGGCTTCTGTGGCAGCTTTCGGGGTCTTCAAGCATTTCAAGCACAAGGATTCTATGGGGATCCGGCCGTTGATCACCGAGCGTAGATCGTCTGGATCAAATTATCGACGGAGTCCTTTCGCGCTCCATAAATGATCAATCTTCTAACTCACCGCTGTTTTTTATGTCGTCCGCCCGCTGGTCGTCTATGTTCGGGTTGTTCTTCAGCTCGTTCAGCTTCTTGACGATGTGCGTGGAGTACTTGTCGTATATTTTCACGAAGTCCCCTTTCTTCGGGGGATCCTGCCGCGCTGGGCGATTCGCTTGCGAGAAGTACTTGAACGCGTCCGCCAGTGTCCAGTCGTCGGTCTCGCAGCCGAAACGGGAGCAGTGGTCCTGCAAGTGGAGATGGACCGATCGAAACGAACCGGATGTATCGGGAGAACAGCGTCAAGTTAATGGGGCCGATGCGTCGCGATCGTTCTACGCAAACTACGCCTTTCGCTTGCTTTCGCCCAGGGGAATTCTATTTGTTCGGCTAAGAACGTGGTAAAATTTGTTTGAAAATCGTGAAAATCGTTTTGTTTCTTCACAAAAAAATCCCCCATTTTGCTATGTTTTTAGCCCAAGAAATAGGATTCCCCCTTAGAAATATAGCCGCAAGGTGCCCCCATTGACCCAACGCTGTTCCTCCAATGTTAATCGATTCTACCTTCGAGGCTTGCAGAACACCCACAAGGTAAGCGTGCTTCTTAGTGTTGTTTATGTAGTCGCGCAGCTTCTCGATTCCCTTCTCGAACCTCAAGAACAACTGATGATGGACCTGTCGCGTAACGAGAATTTCCGAGAACATAGTGAAGAAGAATACGACCCGACACCACCCACGATCTCGTAACCTTCGATCCCCCTTTATTCGGCGAGAATCTTTACCTCTGAGAGCTTGTAGTCCCCGTACCACATGATCCACTGGCAGCCGAAGCTCGGCTCACGCATGCAACAGTCGCGGTAATCGATAATCATCGCTGCGGCACACAAAAGCGCGTAGAGAGTAGAGACACTTTGCTTCGCCGTTCGACAGGGACAAAAAAAGAAAGCAGCGGTTTCCAATGCGGCATCGATCCCCGCTCGACTGAACTTCAGTCGCAGAAACAGTAATTCCATCGAGACAAAAGAGGCCGGGGTGATTGGAAACAGCCGAAACAGGGTGGCGCGTTTCGCGGTGGCGAAGAGTGCTTAAATTTTCCGGCGAACGTTCGGAGGGTACTGTAAAAGGCTTGCGTTACCTGGCCACCAATTGTGCCCGGCGATTTTCGCCCAGGTTACGACCCCCGGCTGCTGGTCCCTCAGCGGCAGACGCGTCAAATCCACGTCGTTCTGTTGCGGTGACTCTTTCGGCTTCTCGGCGACCTTTTTCGCCGGGCTTTCACCTGCTCGGTCAAGCGAACCGATTAGCGGTCAAAGGCAAACATTATAGCGCAAGGGGGGCACGAGGGGGGGGGGGTCACGTACGCTTTTGGTCCAGCAAATACTTCTCGGTGACTTTAGCGTTCTTCTCCTTCAGGTGGTCGAGCCTCTGCTGTATCCTGGGCGGGTACGGGTAGAACTTGATCTCGTCCAGCGCTGCGATAGGAAAGAAAGCACGGCGTTACTCGCAGTGACGTTCGCGAGGCGCGCGGTGGCCACTTACTCTCGATCATTTGCGAGAAATTGTTGTGGATCCAAGTGGAGTAAGGCTTCGTGAGGGTGCAGCCGAGTCGTTTGCGCAGCATCTGAGGCAAATTCGACGGTAAAGTTCCTCGTAAACGTTCGCACGGTGTCGAAATACGATAGAGCGAACCCGGCGGGCTGTATACACTCCCTCTGTTAGTACAATCGATCGAGGAGAGACGGATGGACAGGCGAGAAACAAACGGGGGAAAGGAGAAAATGGAACGAGAAGAAAACCTGCATAGTTGCGTCGATGGCTCGGAGACGCGCCACGTTCGGGTTCTGCGTCAGTCTGTACTTCAGGTTGCACGAGAACGACTCGATCTGTGTCCTTTCGTTCAGCTGAAATTACGATAACGACGGCCAATTACGTGGGGACGTGTCGCTCGCAGTGGAGTTTAGCAGAGATAGAGAGATAGAGATAGAGATAGAGAGAGAGAGAGAGAGTGAAAAAAAATAAATAATAAAATATAAATAAAAGATTCATATTCACTAATGATATACGAGCTTCTCCGATCCAGTAAACCCACAATTTCCCCGCCTCGGACAACATCCCTACATGGTCCGCGTCCACAATTAACGCTGTAATGTTATTACAGAAATGTTTACTTGAGGCAGTGGCTGGTAACCGCTGCAGTTCGTTGCCTAAACTATTCGCTGCGGTTCAGCGAACGCGTGCAGAAGTCCCTTGCTCGCTTAGTCTATTTTCTATTCTATCTGTCTGCGCCTAGAACCCGCCAACTGGACTTTCCAGAGTATCCCCGCGCTAGAGAACGCTCGCGCCCAAAGAATACGCGTACCGCGACAACGGATGGTCCAGTTGGCGGGTTCGTCGGCCATTCAGCAATTGGCACGTTGGCGCGAAAGGGAGAATGTCGAAGCGAGCTGGCAAACAGTATCGAAAATAAATAATCTTGGGGTGCTTGCCTGGCCACCATCCCGAGCAACTGCCCCACACCAGCTTCCCGACAAAGTTCTCCTTGCTGATCCTTTTGGAACCACGCGTCACCCTTCTCAGATCGTGATACTCCGAATCGTTTCCAACCGTTATTCCTCGAATCGCGTGAATTTTCGGAGCGGCCCTCGCTGACGCGCCGATAACGCTCCCAGTCGAGACTGCCTTGCCCCTTTTCACGCTGGAGGCCTGCTTCTCGTTACAGGTAGCACCGTTCTCGGCCGATTTGCACCGAGGATCGCCGTTATCGTCTTTTTCGCTCCGAGACGAAAGCGGAAGGCCGCGTTTCGTCCGCTGTTTACGTCTCTCGACGCTGGCTGATCGTTGCTCGTGATCCACGTGATCGACATCGTTTGAACCGTCGCTGGACGCCCCGCGATATTTGCGCTCGCTTTCGTCGCTGCTTTCCGCGGAACCATCCTGCTCCTCTTCCACCGAGGACTTGCTCCCGTTCGAGATCCTCTCGGCCAGCGGAAGCGCATCGACGTCATCCAGTGAATTCGACTCGAACGGGGGAAGCCCGGTCACCGCTTCAGACTTGATCGGTGAAGGCTGAAAGCGTGCGGTGCCGCGGGTATTCAGGATCGCGGGGTCGGTGATCGGAGTACAGAGACCGTTCGGAGCGTATTTCCAGTAGTCCTCGGTGTAGACTGGTTCGTCCCGGTCGTTCGGGGTGGCAGCTTCGTTTTTGAAGGGTACGAGGACCGTGGAAGATTCAGCTTCCAGAATTTTGGCGACTCTGCGATTATTCTTCCTCTTCGCGCGACTTTTGGATACGCACCTTCCCCTCTCGTTGCCACGAAGCACCCGACGATCAGCGGTGCGTGCACAGGCGAAGCCTCTCCGCGCCACCACGCTCGCCGATTGGTACCGGTGCGGAGTCCTCTTGTCGACGTCCCCGAGCTTCGAAGATTGGTAATCCTGGTAGCCGATTCCATTGGGAAGCTCGACGCTCCGAGTCTGATGGAGAAACAGGTCCCCGTCCATTTGCTGGAAAGCGAAGGGCAAGTCCTGGCGATTCCTGCTCGCCGGTTTCCTCGGTCTTCCCACTTTTCTCTTGCACGACTTCCAGAAATTCTCCACCGTGGTATTCCTCGCGCGGTCCCTCCAATCCGCGTAAACGTTCCTCTCGGCGGTCGTAGATTTCGCGGCGCGCCTTCTGCCTGGCGGGGGCTTCCTGGGGTGCTGCGCGGGCAGCCTCGCGACGAATCCAAGTGGCTCTCGCGGCGAACGATTCGCCACCGTGTCGATCGGGGAATTTATCGAGGGGAATTCCTTGGTAACCGCTGCAGTCGTTGCCACCAGCGCCCCGCCACCCGAGAACGCGGCGAACGAGACACTTTCCAGGCTTGGCTCCGGTATCAAACCTAACTCCATGGCGCATACGAAGGACCAGACGCTCTTCTCCGCCCACGACTTCAGGGAATCCCTTCCGCCTCGCCTCTTCCTCTGGCAGACCTGAAACGTGCAAACAGAAGAGCCCTTCGAACTTCACGCTTATACGGTGACGTAGCGACGCGACGCCACGCGACGCAACCTTCCGGGGCATTAACATTTTCGAAATATCAGACCGCGACGCGACGCTGGAGCCAAAGTGTCCCACGGCTGAGTGAACTTGCTCCGGTGACGAGTGCGAATGATAAGCGCCGGGGAAGTTAATTGGAAGTCTTGTTGAGTCGTTTGTCGAGAGTAGGTCACTGGCGTGCAATCAAAGTGGCGGTGTGTAAGTAGTTGGAACAAAACCGAGCCAGCCATCTTGGCATTTAGAATGGTCACTGCTCAACTAAGAAGCCTATTTCGTACAAGAGCTGCCTCTTCCACCTAGTACACCTAAGTAGTATGAGTACAGACTCATCGAGCGCGGAGCAACTGCAACGCATCTCCTCTGAAACGCTGCGTCGCGTAAGAAAACGCGCTACGCGTCCAAGTTAGCCGCCTGCGTCGAGAAATCCGACCACTCCGAGGAAAACGATATTACGCGTGCATCAGCCTCCTTGAAATTTCTCCAATTACTCGTAGGAACGCGTCGCTGGCGCACGGTTGCCTGCTTGCCTAACGCCGAGCAGCGAGGAATCGAGGGCGGAGGGAAAGCTGCACCCTTAATTGCTTTAGCGGCGACCGATCGGCCGCGGTGGTTCGCGTTGGAGGAGCCCCGACGGGACATCAGGGTGGGTGTTGTCGCGCGGCGAGCCGAGAAGGAGAGGCTGGGATCGGTTTTTAAACAGTGCCGTGGAGGGTCGGCGGATGAAGAAAAAAAAAAGAAGCAAGAGGGTGCCGAGGAAGGGGTGTGCGATCCACGTGGCGCCTCGAAAGGCATTTCTCGAGGTCGCGGCATGCTTTGGCGGGGTCGACCTGATGAATGGAAACGTCGGTATTATTGTGTTTACACGCGGGACACACGGGTGCCTCTCTCGCCCTCTCGCTCTCTCGCTCTCTCGGCACACTTGGCGTGGAAACATTCATTCATAAAGCGTTCCGCGCGTTCCTCTCACCGCCGCGCTCTGTCCCCCATCCCACCCCCCCATTTCGACCCCTTCTCACCCCCGTACGCCGCGCCTCGGCCGCATCGTCGTTGCTCTCGCCCGCCTCTCTGCGCCCCCTCTGCACGAGGGGTACACAACCCTCCGCCGAGTGTAGAGGGGCGCAGCCAGCAGTGACGTAGCCGGAATTACGACAACGACCTGCTGATTCGCTTATTTTATCCTCCTCCGAGCCATGTCCACTTCTCAGTCGGCCCGTCGAGGCCGCGCTCTCGATCCCCTCGGCGATCCCCTCGTTCTTTCATCCGCCGTGCAGCGGGTAAGGCCAGCCTTTCGCCAACTCGCCCACGCTTCCAAGCTCAACGCTACGAGTGCTGAGAGATGGACTGTTTTCATCGCGGTTTGCACACGCTGATATGATGAATCCTCGAAGGAGCAAGAGGGGCCAAGGGGTGGGTGACTCTAACGAGGGGCGTGTTCGATTCACCCCTGTCGCGAATTTTCGAGCAACTCGGCCGCAAGAAAAATCGATACACTCGAAAGAGAGTAGAGACTCCGAGGTCTGGTGAAGGGTTCGAGGCGACTGCCAAGCGCCTCTGGTCCGTCGCTGGCCGCCACAGGCCCAGCTTGTGCGACCCGTTAAGGCGGATTCACGCGTGTCAGTTCTATCGTGGTTCAGCTCTCGTCAGTGTCACGTTCCACTGCTCCATTCCAAAACAGGGAAACGATGCTTCGTACCACTCACGCTTACGCGTCACGGTAATTTATAGCGGCTTGTCCCTGCTTCCGTTGCCTACTTGCAGCGGGGAATGCTTGTTAAAAACTTTAGAAGGGTGGTAAGGAAGCTCGCTTCAGGACAGCTCTGGGGTAAGTGCCGTGTGGTTCATCCATTGAACTATAGAGTATCTGGAATGCGAACAGTTGCATTGCGGGTGATGCTGTGTCACTCTTACACACGCATCTATACCTGCCTATACCCAAATTTATTACAGGATAGTAGAATATTAAAGGATAGACACCACCCAATGAAGCTATCTCCCTCAGCCCAACTAGGGTTTTACGTACCGCGTTGGCATTCCAAATATGTATTCTATAGTTCAATGGGTTCATTACAGTCCTCTTACCAAATGGCATAGCCTTCCCTACTCCGTGACCAGATCCTCCAGGAACAGAGTCCCCCATTCTTCAGCAACACAGCGTCGAGCCGCTTGCCATTCTCGCTATTTCTCTCTCTCTCTCTCTCTCTCTAAACAATCAATCCTTCGACACTCGATAGCTAGGAGACCCAACGTGGTCACCAGCCATCGCCCGTCGCCAGGCCTGTTTAGTCTCATGACCCCTCTATCAGGCCCGCACACAGGCTAAGTCCCAGTTGTAAAACCTTCGAAGACAGAACAGCGTGGGGTCATTCGACCTCGACCTCACCCCTAAATACGGCGACACTAACATGCCCTTCTCCCCCGTTGCGAGCCTTTCCAGACATTTTACGTATACCCGGTGTAGGCACGCGTTTTCGCCTCCTCGCGCGCACGCGTCGATTCCGCGCGATTCCAGACGCAGCCGAGCTCGGTTGTCTCTTAATTAACGCGGCTCGACTAAATAACACGGGAAGGGATTGGGTTCGGCCGCGGTGGTTGACCACTCGCCTCGCCGCGGCTGTCACGCCCCAAGACGTATTATTAAGCGTCTTCGAAGACACTCGAAGCGGGCGGCGAGCCACGCACGCGATCCTGCGTACCTGATCGCGGTGTCGCGTGACCGAACTCGCGCAGCGATCTCACGCGAGCCGCCTGATCTCGGGGATCCAGAAACGCGTCGGCTTTCACCGTCGGCGCGAGGATCCTCAAATATTTACAGACCTGTCCTTGCCAATTTCGGATCGGTGTTGCGCCACTAGCGAACCCCCACTCGATACTTTCATCCGAAACACGGCGCGACGTTGCTGTGCCAACTGTTTTTTTTGAGGAAAACCGGTCCCAGCGGACGGCCCGTCCCTGACCAAGAACCTCATTTTCCGGAGAAAAGTCCGCGGCTATAACGATCCGAAGTGGAGATACGAGGAAAGGGGGGCGTCGCGGCGGCGAAGGGTCGATCGCGATTGCCGAGGGAAGACGCGGACGCTCGGCTACGTTCGTGTTTACGCGTACTCAGCTGATATGAATGGAGGGCAGGAGCCGCGAGGCGAGCGTACGTATTTGTGGATTCGGTCATGACGACTTTCAGTATAAATTGAAACTTCTCGAGGGTGTCTCTCGCCGGGGCGGTGGGAGAATGTCAAGGGGCGGAGGACAAAGAGGCGCCGCGACGCGCCGCGCCGTGCCGCGCCACGCCGTGGGCACTAGGGGGACAGAGACGGCTAACAGCAGCCCAGCGGAGGGGAGAGAGGGAGAGAGAGGGTAGAGAGAGCGCGAGAGAGATCAGCGAAGGGTACAAAGCCACGAAGCTGGGTCAGTTCCGTTTAGTACGAGGCAGGCTACGATTCCGCTTGGATCTGTCGCGGCATATGCTTCGACGCCCGCTGCGCCACGCGATCGCCCACGGAGCCGCCCGTCCACCCGCACCATCCACCAAATTCCGATCCAACAACTGCACAGCCACCAGCGACGGCCCCATGCACCTCGGTTCTTCCAAATCTCGCCTTCCAACAAGGATTTTCAACACATCTCCCAAGGATCCTCTTCCTACCACCCTCCACTTTCCCTCCCTGTTCTAGATGAACGATCAGAATTCGGGACGAGAAGAAAATTCGAGAATTCTCGCCCTGCAACCGTTTTCGTCCTCCCTTCGATGATCTCTGCCGTCCATTCGAGTAGAGCCGTTTTCAAAGTGCCCTTTGGCAGGGGCTCGACGTGGATGCCTGGAGGTAGACGGGGATCGTGGGTTGGCCGTCGACGGACAACGTCGGGGCACGCGCGTCTTCGGAGGAAAGAAAGGCCCGTGGAACCGGTTACTTCCGCCACCTGATTCGCCTCCAGACCCCAGAGAGCCCGGGACAGAGAAAATGGGAAAGGAGGAGGCAAGCTTAAAGGGGGGGGCGACGATTGGAGGTGGAACGGGTGGCTATCTATGCTCCAATTAGATAGAGTATTTCTGTAGCCGAAATAGCTGTGGACATTTTGGTCGGTCTTTCCTTTTCGCAGCCGAAATCTCGACTTTCCCTCCGCTCGCGCGATCCCCGAGAACGCGAGGCAGGAGACCCAGCGTTCCGTTTTCCACGGGCTGGCCGCCGGTCGCTGGCTGGCTCGCGTTTCGTCTTTGTTTCGAGGACAACGGACAGGTAAACGCGCGCGAATGCGGCCGGAGAAAAACGGGGGACGAAGGAAGGATAGAAGGAAGGAAGGAAGGAAGGAAGGAAGGAAGGAAGGAAGGAAGGAAGGAAGGAAAGCGCGGAGGGAAGGGAGGAGGAAGAGAGGGCTCCACTCGGCTAGCAGCGCAGCGTGGGCTTTTCTTGTATTCTATTGATTTTTCCGAAAGTTCGCGTGGTGGGAGTCTGGCAGGCAGCGGTGTGCGAGCTTGCCAGGAGCGTGTTTGCGTGAGCTTCGACGACGGTATCGTCTTTTCTTTCCCTCTCGCTCTTTCTCGCGGGAAACGGCCAGTTCCACCTCCGTTTTCCCTCGGTCCCTCTGCCTTTCCCTCTCTCGCACCCGCCCACTGGACGAAACCTATCTCCCTTCCTCCTTCTCTCTCTCTCTCTCTCTCTCTCTCTCTCTCTCTCTCTCTCTCCTCGGTGCACCTTGCTTCTCGCTCCCTCCGACCGCTCGCCCTCTTCGTCCTCGGCTGGTCGCGTCTCCCTTGGCTCTCTTACTCCCTCGCACCATCGCGTGAAATCCACCCTCGACCCCGCATGCTCGCTCGCTGACTGGCGCTCGCGCGGCAACCCGCTCCTATACACACCGTCACACGCGTGCTGGTGGCTGGCCAGCGCGCGCACACGCACACCGCCTATTCAAAACAGGAGCGTGTTAAGGAGTTTGACTTTGACATTATTTATCCTGATAATTGACGGAAGAGATCGGGTCGCGGCACACCGCGCCACCGCCGGTAAAAGTAATCGCGCCCGGGAGAATGAAACCCCCGCGGCGCGATCATGGGGATCAAGAGATCGCGACATGACTCCAAAACGATGCTCCCCTGTGCGCGGAAACTATTCCTTCGAGTCGGTCCACCTTCGTCGGAGGATTTCAACATTCGGAACTGAAAGTTCCACGCTGTTTTTGGCTTTTTAACACGTTGCAATCGACATGGAAGGGGTTCTCGGATTTGGAAACGTTGCAGGTTGAATGAAATGGACCTTGCAGATCGTTGGATTAGGTTTAAATTACCGGCGAAAATTTATTGATGTAAAGAGGCTAGACGAAGTAGTTGACCTTCTTTTGCAGAGATTCGTTGCGAAAAAGTTGGAATTTTTTCGGGGCGAAGATCGGGGAGTGCGCGCGGCACGTTTCCTCGGTACAGCCCTGGTATTCCATCCACCTACATCGTGTGGCAGGGTCACCGCATGCACCACCACACTGACCGCCCCGTGCATACGTGTGCGCGTGCGTGCCCTTCTACAGGGTGGTCCCGAAGCACATGGCCAAAAGGACGAGAAATTCATGTGCAAATCTAATCGGGAAACTATCCTCTGCTAGCTACGAGCAAACTATCGTCGATGCCAAATGCTGCAGAAACATTTCCATCATTTCTTCCCTTCGTCGCGGACAGGGCTGGAAATTCTGCTCTTTAAAAACTCCACAGAGTACCGTGAATTTTCTCTAACGAACAGTCTGTATTAGGTGAGTATGACGAGTTGCCCTTTGAAATAAAGGTCCACGTAATGCAAAAGCTAAACCGCCGGAACGGGCAAAAGGTGTGAACGATCCTTTCCTCTCAACTCAACAAAGCAGAGCCCTGCACAGTTACCGTTAAGAAGCTCCTACTCCAAAGAACGGCCGCCTACAACTGAGAAAATGCGAATTTCCCACGATCCACGTTCCCTGATTTTCGAGCGGAGTAGACTGGCGCGGTAATCGATCGGTTACCCGAGTATCACCCTGTGGAGCACGAAGCTCTCGGCCGCTCGGTCTCCGTCTCTCCGGCGTTCCCTTTGCGAGATTCGCGCTCGCGCTCGCGAGTGAGTGGTTTCTGCGCTCGCGCTCGCTCCCGCGCCCGCGCAACTGGGCTCGTGCTCGTACTCGTGCTCGTGCTCCCACTCCGATACACCCTCGCGGCAGCAGACTCGGTCGAATGGATTGTACACACTACACGCACACCGAGGCAGGCGCGAGGTAACGCACCCACGCACGTTTCCAGCCGCTCTGTACGTGCACGTAGCCTGAAACGCTGCGAGCACACCGCACCGTACCGCGGCGGCCATGCATCCAGTCAGCTAGCCAGGTAGACTGCCAGGAAATCGGCCAACCGAGCCACGGATTACCAGCGATCGATCCCTTCGATCGATTTTACCCACCAAATTCGCGGTTCAGCTGCGCTCCACGCGTCACAGTTTTTCTCCCGCCCCCTCCTGGGAAATGGTCCTCCACGAAATTTCTCTCGCGAGCTCAGATTCTACCGATGCCGCCTTTTCGACCCTAAACGTGACTCTGTGTTCCCTCAGCGAGGTTCGTGGATGGAGCGGAGGAACCGCGGCGTTAACGAATTAATAAGCGATCCGGCGGACGAATCGGTCGGTTTCGGCTGGACGGCGAGTAAATATTAATACGAGGTCCGCGGCGGTGGCTCGAAGAATGCCGTTGCAACACGCTCGCGAACACGGATCTCGTCGCGTAATTTGCATAACGCCGTCGGTACCCGCGTAAGTACCCCGCGCGGAAAGGACGAACGGCGGATCTGCCGCTCGTAAATTCACCGGGCGCGCTCACGGCGAAATCTCTAGCGGAGGAGCCCCGGCTACTCGATCCCCGATAAAGAAGGAACTGCCGGGGCCGCGATCGATCCGCTTTTGGATCGATCGAGGGGGTCGCGTGCCGCGATTTATCATCGATCGCCCGGTATCGATTAGTCCCGGTAGACTTGCACCGCTGCGCTACACCTGGCACGGAATAGACACGGCCGGAGCGCAGAGGAAGAGGACGAAAGGGACGCAGAAACGGCGAGACAAAAGGAGAAACTTGTGCTGGCAGAGATGCGCGTGGGAGGGAGAGGGCTAGAGAAAGAGAAAGAGGGAGGGAAAGGGAGGAAAGATAGTCGGAGGCAGTCGCAGCCGTCGGTGCCGTCGGTGCCGTCGACGTCGTCGTCGTCGCTGTCGCCGTCGCCGTCGCCGTCGCCGTGGTCGTCGTCGTCGTCGTCGTGGTCGTGATCGCCGCCGCCGTCGCGGCCGGCGGGAGGCTCCGAAACCGAGCGGCACCGAGCGCAGTCGATGGAGGTCGGAAACGCACGAAGCTGGCGGCTCGAGCGACCTAACCAGCGACAGAGCCAAGCAGTGCGGTGCCGACTCTTGCTGCCGCGGTTCCAGGTTCTGTGGTGCGCGTGCACGAGTGTTTACGCGACGACACAGTTCGCCCAAGTGCACACGGACAGTCGAGCGGAGGCAGGGGAAACGACGGAGAAGGAGCGACAAGCCTGGAGACGGCCACCGACGGGCAACGCTGGAAAAGCCGAGGAAAGGGACGAGGAGAGGCCGCGCGGCCGCGACTCCAGCCTTCTTATCGCCGAAGCCGCGTGAAATTTTAGGAGCGGCACGCTGTCGCGTTATCGCGGCTACGTAGCTGCCACTATCGGGGGACCGCTGAACGCGCGGGGCCAGACAAAGAAACAGAGGGAAACGTCGCGCGGGGCGTGGGTGCCGACCCAACGCGCGAATCTCCACTGGGTGGCGGAGCAACGGGAACGGAGGAGGATGATCGGCGACGGGACGGAGCAGTCCCGTGAGCCAGCCAGCTGAATCGAGTACCCTGCGTCTCGCTGCCCCAGCCGCGCCGAGGAGGCGCGATAGGACGCGATACGCGCTTGCGACCGAGGCCCAAAGCGGAACAGGAGAAACTCGAAAAAAGAAAGTTGCCAGCGGAGGATATTCGGTCCGGGCAGTGATCTCCGGGCGGTGGTCACGTGTGCCAGCGGCCGGTGAAAACCGCGAGAGAGCGTGCACTCTCGGGAACCGGGGGGGACTTTCGCGTGCGAGACGCGCGCGTAATCGGCCACGTCTGTTCGACCTTCGTGCCCGAGGACACGGGCTAAGTAGTCGCGGCCGACGATTCAGGCTTGCTTGCAACTGGCGGAGAATCGAACCGGCGGCGAGACCAACTAGCAGGTATCCTGGAGGACGATGAGGATGGTAAGGAGGATCGCGAGCGGTAACCGGAGGACGAGCAGCTCGAGGGGGCTCGATTGAAACTCTCCGGCTAGGACTCTCGACTCAGGCGGCTCGTCCGTCGCCGTCGCCGGCGACCGACCGGCTCGGTCCCGTCGTCGCGACGGTAACTGATCCGGTGACAGTGTGTCCAGTGAGTGCAGGTGCAGGTGCGAGAAGCGAGGAGCGAGACCCGACGCGACGCGACGGCTCGCGGTCCCTCCACGGGGACCGTCGGGGCAGCCACAATTTTCCAGCTTCCCTCTGTCCGATAGGGACACCTAGGTCTTGAACGGGACCGTCGATTCGCAGCAGCGGTTGATCAGCCGAGCAACAGCAATCTACCCCGGGGCCTGAGCTTGCTTGCCGTCGCGGCAAGGGAAACGCCGACGCTCGTCCACCAGACCCCTCGCCGAGTCGCGGAATCGCTGCTCAACTGCGGACGGGCCCCGAGCAACAAGGTATCCACGGGGGCCGTAGCTCGTCGCTCAGCTCGAGGGACAATCGTCAGCGAAGATGCAGGTGGCAACGCTGTTTAGGGAGAGCGCCACCCTGCTGGGTGCCTCTAGCCTGGACCCCCCGCAGACCCACCATCACCAGACCATGCAACAGCAGCAGCAGCAACAACAACAGCAACAGCAACAGCAACAGCAACAGCAACAACAGTTACAGCAACACCCCGCCGACCTGCACCTAGCCCATCACATGCAGCATCACTACAAAATGTAAGTCCCTCCCCACCCCGTCTACCAACGTTCAAGTCCCCCTTTCTCTTTTCGTGCCAAAATCGCGCGGAGAAACGAGCAACGAGCAACTCACGCGAGGACTCCTCGGCCAGAACCGGATTTCGCTACCGATTCGTAAACCGAACGCATCTCCGAGAAACCGAGAGCCTGAATTTCGTTTCAGTCCGCTCCTTCAGCGGTAATAACGGGACGAATGGAGAGGAAGGTGTTGCACCGTCCGAGCATTCTGGGTTTAGCCTGCTCCGGGAAGAACCTCTGACGTTTCCCTAGTCGAATTGGAGTCGACTGTGTTAGGAAGTCGAAAATACAGGGTTTTCATGATTCTGAAACGACGGGAGCCTCTCTCTGCACACTCCCGTCACAGGTGTCGTCGATCCGCTAACAATTTAACGAATCTGAGCAACTTAAGAATTCAATCTCGCTGCGTGGCAAGAGTCTGCAATCGAGAGATCCCAATCCCGTGATCCTCGCTGGAACGCGCCTCCAAAATTCTCGCAGAAGCAACGATTTCACCGGGAAATTCGCGAGCGACCTGCTCGCCGATAGAAGAAATTCTGATTTCGTGAGCAGCTGTTCGGGAAAGTCGGCGGCCGATATTCTACAAGTTAATTATCGGCTGATTTACGGCCCATAAGCGAGCGGAATTATCGGGAGCGCGCGGTTTCACGAGCTCGCTGCCGAAATGACTGGCTTTCCAGCGTGGATTTCGTTGTTGTCGCGCCGCGAGCGAGTACCGTTCGGCTGCTGACCGCCGCAGCAACGTTCGCAGAGGCGTTTCTCTCCTCTCTCTCTCTCTCCCTCTCTCTCTCTCTCTCCCCCCCTCTGGATTCGAGGGAAGCAGGTCCAGCCGGACGTTATCGCGTCGTCGCCGAACCGGTACTCCCTCGCCGGTGAAATCCCTGGGCTTCCAAACCCCCTCGGAGGCGTCGAGCTTTTTACGAATTTCGTCACGCGCCGCCAAGGGACAGGGTAGCATTTGTATTCGTTGTGCAAGGTCCGGTCGTGCCTTAACCTCGTTCCCTAAACCGTGTAATTTGTTCGGCGTATCTCGACGTTGACGTTCCGCGCTGGCGCGCGTTATCGGGCATGATCGACGTCGCGGCGATAAACGTCGCTGCCAGGGAGAAATATTCCAACGAATTCGGTCGAGTCACAAACGCTTCTACCAGCGGGGGAATAAATACGGCGGTGGTGGGCGAAAGGAGCCACTAAATCCCTGCGTGTCGCCCGTCGTTCGAGGGAAAGGGCGGCGGCGACGACGACAACGACGACGACGGACGGTCCATTGGCGGGTTTTCCGCGTCCACGAAAACGGAGACGACGAGTGCGCGCTCGAGGCCCGTAGAATCGAAGCCAAACCGCGAGAAGTTTGGAGCAGACGCGAGGGCGCCAATAGGTCAAGGCTGCATTACGCTTGGTCGAGCATATCCCTCGGCTATCTGGCGAATTCGCGACCAACTTTCCGCGCGAATCTCCGGTAGAATCCCGTGCCGTCTGGCGCACCGCGTCTCCGCCGCCAGGAGGAACGTCGGATGGAGAGAGGCTGAATAGCAAGCGAACGGAAGGGCGATTATTCTTCGCGACAAATGGCGGTGGAGGATCAGCGATCGTGGCCGCTTCACGGGATAGAGTCGTTGACGGTAATTTGACAAGATATCGCCGCCGAGATGCGACAGTCGGGGGATGAGGCGCTGAAAGGTGTAAAAAAAAAAAAGAAAAGAGCGTATGGTTGCGGGATCGTGGGGCACGGGAGCGACGTAAACGAAGGCAAGGCGCATGGCCGGGGAACGTGTTTTGGCGTGGATAACGTCGCCACGGGACGGCGAACGGTTCGAACGCGGCCGTAACAGAACCGTGAACCGAGAAAAACGACGGAAACGAAGGCAAACTCGACCACGTGTCACAGATAAATCGTGCGCCGCCGATAAATCGACCTTATCAATAAGATCGAGCCTCCTCCCCTCGTACTCTCATCCTCTCCTTTCCTCCTCTCCCCTTTCACCCCTTTTCTCTTTCTCCTGCTCTCTGGATTCCTACCGGCTCGCTGTCGGCCGGTCCCGTTGAAGTTATTCATGTATTCCATAAGTTCGGAATACATGAATAGCCTACAAGATGCAGGTATCCGCGAGTCGAGTCGCCTTCGATAAAGTCGTACTCTTTGGCGGCGCAATTTAAGGCCGTTTAAGAACCGACGTCGAAGAAACGGGCCGACCTGCCCCCCGCGATCCGGCCTGGTCGGATCTCGAAAGCTCGCCCCGTTTCCCAATGGAATCACGGGCAAGTGGTGCGAGCACGCGCGGACCTCGCGACAAGCTCGGGGCACGGGCGTGCATCCGTTAACCGTCGTCGGCGATAATTCGGCTGATTTGCGCAGCGCGCTCACCAGGAAACGTATTACGATGCCCCCGTGGCTATCCAAGACACTATATTAAGGCCCGTGCAAATCACGGCAATTATTCTCCGGCGTACTGCGATTTTAATTATCCCCGGCCCACGGTACAGACGTATTTATCCCGAGCATTATTGCTCCCTCGAACGTGACCGTAGCTAGGCGGTCGTTACGTCAACTTAGCGCGCGAGCGCGAGCGCCTTCTGCTCCGCGATGTCGAATTTCTTCATCGGTATCGTGGGTGGAAGGACTGGAAGCAGGAGCACAGCGAGGTGCTGGAGGCACGCTCGAACGTGTGCAACGGTATCCTCGAGCCTCTCGGCCGCTGATTACTGGTTCGATCCGACCAGCCGCTTGGGACGGCAATGCCCGAAACCTACGCGAACGCTTTCAACTATCGGATTCGCTTTCTACTACCCACGAAGCCCGATATCGAAAATCCTCGGTTGCCGTAGTCGCGACACGGCCGCGCGCTGTTTCGCGACGCAGCCGTACGCGATCGGACAGATTGTTTCCGCGAGCAGGAGAGGAAAAAAAAAGAACGGGCAAGGAAGAAAAAAAGAGGTACGCGCGCATGACTTTGAGACTTAACGCGCGTAAATCGCGCTGCGAGTCATGCGAGAGGCTCTACCGCGCGTTCCTTCCTCCCTTTCTTCTCCGTTCCCTCCGGTTCTTCCTCGCGTTACCTTTCTCCTCGACCTTCCTCCCCTGCGCCCTCCTCGCCCTATCATTCCGCTCCTCTTTTTTTCTCCCCCTTACCGGCGCTTTCGTTTCTTTTTTCACTCCTTCGGCTTTGCGCGTTCGCTCTTTCTTTCCTTTCGTTCCTTTCTTCTTCGCTGCGCGTACAGACCGTCCCTCTTTCTCTTTCTATTTCTCCCGTTCGCTCTCTGTCCTCCCTCGCTTCCCCGCTCCCCCGCCTCTCCGTCTCGCTCGGTTATCTCCCTCGTGTTTTTATTTTAGCCCGAAGCAAACGTCGAGGTGGAAGCGGAGAGCTGGAGGGTAGGCAGGAGGGTTGGGTGGGTGGGTGGGTGGCTTTGAGAGACGGAGAGGAGAGTAACCCGGCGAAGGAGGAAGAAAGAGGCACGGGGAATAAACGGGCGAGAGAAGGAAAAGTACGAAGGTGGACGTGAAAGACGGGGTGGTGGGTCGCGGGCCGAGGCAACGGGGGAAGAGGAGGATAGAACACAAACGGCCTCACGAAGAGAGCTCGTCGAACGGGCTGCTCTCCCTCCTCCACCACCTCCTCAACCTCCTCCTCCTCCTCCTCCTCCTCATCCACCCGCCTCTTCTCCTCCTTCGGCTCTCGCAGACTATGGTTTCGTAACGCGCGTCTTTCCCGCTCTCCGCCGCCCTGCCTTTCCGTCTCCGTTCCTGCAACGCGCTCTACGGCACCGTCGACATACGCGTCTCTTCAAAAGACGTGGACCAGCGCGAGCCAGCGGCGCCGATATCTCGCGCGAAACAGCCGCGCGAACGCGCCGAAAAAGCGACGCGCAGAAGCCGATCTCCGGTGCGATTCCAGTGCAACGATACCGCGAAAATCGTCCTGGACGGAAGGCGCTCGGACTGCTCGGAGGTGACGCGCGACCATATCGAGGCGCGCGAACGAAACACGGCCAACGCCTTTTCCCCGGCGGTTTTTTTTCGGTGACTCACGATGTGTATCACTCCGCGGCTTCCGCGCTCCTCTCGAAGCGCGCGGCGTGACGCAAGAGAACTCGTCGGGGCTCAGGACGAGGTATCAGCGAAAGGACCGCGCTCGCCTCCCGCGAGCAGCTATCGAAAAATCTCGAGCCTACTCGCCGACCGAAACACCTACAATAATCGCTCGCTGAAAGGTAGCAGTCGCGGCCGGCGATTCAGACTCGACGAACTCACGAAAGCACGCGAAAAAAAAGTCTCGGCTCAAAGTAAATAAATTTCTGCCGAAACGCTTCTGCTCACATGTCGACGAAGGTTGCATGTATTATTCATCCCCGTGCCGTCAAAGATCTATGGATTTCGGGCGAGCGTCCGCGATCACTTAGAGAAGACACCGCTAACGCTGAATCTCTTGTATTAACGAAAATGTAAAGAGAATTAACTCGTAACGAGCTCCGCTGCCCCTTGAATATTCAATCCGCCAGTCCAGCTTTACTTGTCGCCGCCTCGCACTCTGTAACCGCTAATGATCGGTAGGTGCGGTCCAGCAAAAACCTGCCACCTTGACACCTAAGCCAGCAAAAAGACGGAGCGCCCGGGTGGTACATAAATTAGAAGCTTGCACTCCTTCCCATTGTTTTTTAAAAGAAACCTCGCGCGTACAGCCAGCTGCCCTAGAACAGCCACTTTCCCCTGCCGGGGACGAGGTCGGCCGATGGAATTAAAAGGCCAAAGTGGAAGGAAATTCTGTATTTACGCGAGTGGATTGCGGAGAGCCGAGCGCGGTCCCTTTTTATCGGGCCGAGGCCAGAAGGGAGCTTATCAAAAACGCCGAAATAACGCGCTCGGGCCGCGCATCCCATCGGCCTCGCTATGCCGAACAGCACCTAGACGCCGTCCATACGGATCTCTAGGGAGCTCCGCGATTATTCCGGGCGCAAATTTATTTTTATCAGGCTCTACCGGCCTGTTCTCGCTCAGGAGCCAGCGTTGCCGGATTAGAAGTTTTTCCGTCGCATGCTCGCCGACGAAACTGTCCGGAGGAAAAAGATCCTTGGTCGTCTCGTTAAAAAAAGACGCGACCCCAGGCAGCCATCTTGCCGAGACATCCTTGTCCTCGCGGCGTCCACATTGCTCAGGCCGATACGTGTTCCCGGTATTTCCGTTCGGGCGAAAAACGTCGCCGTTCCTCTTTCGAGCCGCGAGTGGCGGCGCGAGAAAATCCCCGCGTAGTCTGGCAACCATGCTGACCAGCGCGATTACGCGCGCGTTCTGCGCTCTGCGTTCTACGCGCCTCCCGCGAGGATCCCGAGCGGAAAATTAGCGGGGACCAAGGCCGCCGCGATTTTATCTACGATACAGACGACGCGGACGGAGTTCAGGTGCCTGGCCCCCTCGCAGGCCCACCAAATTCGTCGACCACGATTCACGGGAAAAACGGAGCAGCGATTATCCTTGGAAGAGGATCCGCCGCGCCGTTTCGCGTCGCTCCATGCGCCAAAGCTCCTCTCGTTACGTAATTTCATCGAGGCGGCTCGAAAAATCCGCCGACGATCCAGACCCGAGTCGCCTCGCCAATCTTGCCAAGGACGCCGAAATTTCGGGGGGAACGTTGGACGCGTCGGCGTCGGCGCGCCATTTGCGAATTTTCCAGGTAATAGTATACGTAGAGGGCAACCTCACGGATTTTGACGACCTTGAAATATGTTGTCAAGGACGTCATTCTGAACAACTTTTTCCTTTAAACTTTTTGGCGGTCGACCTTAGTTTCCGAGATAATTGCGAAAATCTTTGGGTAAATATTCACACTAGAGGAACCACCCCCAATTTCAATGGCCTTGAAATATGGTGCCAAGGACGTCATTTTCAACAACTTTTCTCTATATATGTTATACTATATACTGCCGCCTGGCCGTAGGTTTCGAGATATTTGCAAAAAAAGTAGATAAATGTTGATTTTAGGGTCCTTTGAATCCACGGTGGACTCGAGGTGGTCGGTCACCGGGGGGATTTTTTTATAGTTTTGGCCGTCTCACGGCGCGTAAGCGGTGCATTCGAGTTTATCACTTAAAAGAATATTTCTTTCTTAATAATTGAACTTGAGACGCGCCGTTCGTAAGCGCCAAAACTATAAAAAAATCCCCCTGGCGACCGACCACCTCGAGTCCACCGTGGAATTGGTTAAGGCAGGATACCATCTTCGCACTTGAAAAAAATTGAAATTTTTTTTTGTTCTCAAAGTACTCTTTCAAGTGTATAGAATCGAAATTCATTCGTTAGAAAGGTGACCGGAACCTTTTTCTTGTGCAAAAACCGGATTGGAACAGATATATAAATCTATATAAAACTTTAAACGCGTTTTTCTCGAAACGATGTTTTCCAAATCGGCGTGTCAGATTACTCCTATAATTTTCATCCGATTGACTTGAAACTTTGCACAATTCTTCCCCGTGGTGTAATCTAACGATGTACGTAGGACTTTTGCTGTAGCGTTGTTATTTTTCTTTTGGTGCGCAATTTTATAAACTTCTTTAAACTTTTTTACCCTAAAAAAATTGACCTTTTTGTTCAAATGGCCGCCATTTTCTTAAAAATCGAAATTTCGTAAAATCCCTACGTACAGCATTAAAAAATATTGTTGCCAATAGGAACATTCTTTGGTTTTTTTTCTAAGAGCCACGTACAAAGCGGAATTTGACACGCCGTCTAACGATGTTCCTCCAAAGGAGTGTATTTTGGCGCCACCTACAAGAGATTATTTTTTACTTTTTCAGTTTCAAAAAATGTGTAATTACAGATTAAAGTTACATTAATGAATGACTGAAACCGATTTTGTTTCTGCGCATTCTTTGTATGCAAAAAAAATTCATGAAAAACGCCTCCAAAATCGCAGTCAAAGGTGGTATCCTGCCTTAACTCGAACCTTTTAGTTTCCACGGCATACAGTTGCCTGTCGGTCACTGCGACGTATATATGCAGAAACAGCAGATAAGCGGTGGTCTCGTGTTGACGCATACGCTACCGCGTCATGCACGTACAGACCGGATTTAATGTAGTGGTAGCAACATAATTTCGCGAATATCTCGAAAACGAAGGTCGACCGCCAAAAAGTTTACAGGAAAAAGTTGTTCAGAATGACGTCCTTGACAACATATTTCAAGGTCGTCAAAATCCGCGAGGTTGCCCTCCATGTATACCATTACCATTTTCCAAGCTGGCGGGCGAAATTTCTCGGGGCCGAAGAATTTTCGAATTTCTGCAGGTGACCGGGCGCGAGCGAGCGAGCGAGCGAGCGAGCGAACCCTTTGGTTCTCGAGCGAGACCGCTCGTAAATAGCGGCCGCCGCCACCAGAGGCGGTCGTAAGGGTTTCCCTTATCTGCGTCAGCGTTTCTGCTCGCACGATTACCTACGGTTTCCTTCGCCTACCAAGCTGGCGAGCAGTTTCTTCTTCTTCTTCTTTCTTTCTTTCTCTCTTCCCTTCGTTCCCCCCCCCCCCCCCCTTTTTTCGATAATCATCCGCGTGTACGTGTAGGTGCACGCGCAGTAGGTGCGCGGCTCGCTGGCCTGTTGTGTAGGAAGAGAGGATACGCGCGGCTGTGTTCGAGGCAGATCGTGCTCGCTCGGTGGGTTTCGGCCCTGGCCGACGGTTTCGCTGTTTCGACCTTTTCGTCCCCGACAGAGCCGATGTAAGCAACGCGAGCCGCAACGTCTGCGAACGAGGAACGTTCGTAAACAGTGAGCTCACCGCTCCTCCTCGGCCTCTGCTCGAACCGCCACGTTTGCGAGCCATCCTTCCATGCTTACCTGTCCACCGCGATATGCTTCTCGAACTTTCTAACGCGCTGATGTATGCCCCTGGAAGCAACCTTGGGACCAGGCCTCGGCGACGCCGAAAAAATCCCCGCCGCAATGGCCATTCTCTAAGCTGCCACGGCCTCTATGGACCGGAGGAATAGGTAGTTCGGTACCAACGCTACCAACCGAAAGAACGGATACGGTACAAGTATATGTACACCGAGAGCGACGCGATATCGAGCGCAGTGCCGAAGAAATGGCACTAGAGGCGAGGAAGCAGGGCTGAACAAAGAATTGGCTCTGTCTAAACTGGCACTAGTGGCAGCGCAGCGAACTGAACTAGGCTCAGACTATTGTAAGAGAGAATTGGTGGCGGACTGGTTGCGAGACATATAAGGCTCTACAAGCTTTTGGAGCAGGAACAAGTTTTACGGTAGGTAGATAAACGGCTTTCGGAATGAACGTGACGCCACGGTGTAGATCGCCTCTCGACTCATCTGTGTACCCAGCTTGTATGCTCCTCTACGCAGCGTTGCTTGAACGGCCACGTAGGTACCCAAGTACCTACCTATACGACGACCGCGCAACCGAACAGCCGAAAAAAAATGGTGGCCGAAAGCAGTCGTCAGCCAGGAAATCGAAACCGTGACGCAGAGTATAAGCGTGACTTGAAAATGTCGGGAAATGTGGTTAGCTGACGCCGAGGCAGACACGTATCGAGCATCGTTCGGCGCGGAGCGCGATAGCGGCTGCCGCCGTGAGTCATCCCGATTACCGAACGCGCGGCAAATTGCGAAAAGGCTCGACGAAGACGCTCGGCAGCCACGTTCGCGTGCGGCCGTCTCGCTCGTAGGTATCCTCGTGTTTAGAGGCGCGTTTTGCCGCTTTATCAGCGAGCGCGGCGATATCTCGCGTATAAGAGAGGCGTTCACGGTGATACCGATACAAATTGCTCGGTGAACCGGTTTCGGCCTCGAATCGAGGAAGGACGTTGGTTTTTTTCCGGCGCTTCGGCTAGCGGCAAAACGGAACTCGACGCGAGAAAAGAAGACGGAAAAGTGGCAGGGCAGGGAGGAAGGGAAAAGAAGAAGAAGAAGAAGAAGAAGAAGAAGGAAGGACGCGTCGCGAAAAGAGGACAATCCGAGCGCAACGGTCTTATTAAGACCGCAATTAGGCCGTATTACCGAATTACGTTACAATTGAGAATAACGAGCGCGCGCACGGTAATAAATTACAACGGGCCGCCGCGTAATCATTACCTCGGAGTTTCGTGTAACAGCCTCCCTATCAGTTTACGTTCGACTTTAATTGCATCGCGGGTACGATGCCGCGCGCGGCTTTTTGGAGCTGCCTCGCCTACCCGCCGTCCACGTAGTTATAACGATCCGAATAATTAAATGTACTTTTAATAAATTAATGTAATATAACCGCTGCTTTCCCGGGGACTAGTCCGTTGCGCGGGTAACGACGCTACGGAGCTGCGTCGCGGCTCGTTTCCCTTCATCGGCGCAGCGAAAGACTGGCGAAATAATCACTCCGCCAAGCAGGGCCCTTCCTCGAGACGTCCAGCGCTTGCACTGTCAAGCAACGAACGCTCGGAGCAGGCCCGATCGCCAGAAATCCTGGCCAATGGAGGAACGAGGGAGCCTAGCTTCCAAAGCTGCTGGGTACGATTAAAGCTAGCTTTTTTTCGTGGCACACGCTTCGAGATTGTCGTACATAATATCGGCGCGTCAGACGCAGTTGACGCACATGCACACAGAGGAGGAAACGCGCATCGAACGTTCGTACACGTAGGCGCCTCGTACGTGGCGAACGTGATGCGCGCGTGCACGGCTTGCAACAGTTTATGCACGCGCGTGCATGCATATGGATAGACCCAGTGCAACCTTCCCACCAGCCGCATGCCAAAGAATAGCAGTGCGCGCGCTATTGTATAAGAACCAGGGCGAAACAGTATCGTCTTCTAAGTCCTCTGAAATTTCGGGTACAGACGGCTCAGGCTGAATCTTCGAATCCTAGGAGACAACCTCCAGTAGAGTTCGGATAATAGAGGGTCCGCTGTGTTCGCCGTCTCCGAAGCTAGCCGGTAGCGGGACCGAGCGCTCGCGCGCAAGTTTCGTAATAAATCTAGCGTGTACGTTTAAAGCCCAAAGCCAGGGGAATCTCAGAGCCAACGGAGTTTCGCGCCGGCGTGCGTAATCTTGACGTTAGCCTGAAATTACCGGCGCGGTTACCGTGACGTTTTTACTGGCGTGCAATCTTCTTTACGCGCCGAAATTTCGCGCACGTTTCCTCTCTCCGCGTCGCTTTAGCCATGTTTCTTTCTGTGATCACTGCGAAGACGCGGAAGAAAGAAAGATGGCTAAAGCGACGCGGAGAGAGGAAACGTGCGAGGTGCGATGATTCGCGCCGCGACTGAATACGAGCAGCCACGAGCCGGACGCGTTACAATGGGACAGGTTTATCGAATATTTCGAAGCGCTATCTCCGTCCTTGTAACTCCATAAGCGGGGGGATTTGCTTGACGCGGCGCGCAAGTACCAACAAGGGGAGGAAACTTTGCGGAATTCGGCGAGAAACTGGAAAGTTTGGGACACGCGCTGCCCCACAACCACCCCTCCCCCGCAGCCCTGCTGTTCGCGCGAAGAATTTTCGGGGTGGTTGTTGACAAGTCTCGGAAAGTCGCTCATGAATATCTTCGACCGGTCGTCGGCCGGCCAACTTTGATGGGTACATGCGCTTCAGGCATCCCGGCGATGCGTCCGTCCCGAATATCAGTAAGTACACGCGTGCCCTTCTTGTTTACCCTACCCTCAACCCCTTGCCGTTCCTCCCTCGATTCGCCTCACCCCTTGGTCTTCGCTACCTGCCACCCCGTCTGTACACCGTCCTTTCCGTTTTCTTCGCACAAACGCCGCGAGATGGGGGGGTATTAAATAACCTGAGAATAGCTTGTAAGAAACTCCTCTCCCTTCAACCCTCGTCTGGGTATTTTCGACGAGCTTATGCTCGTTCTGGGGAAACCATTTGCGTAATCTACTGCTCGTAGCCAGTCAGGTGCTCTCTGTCTTTATTCTGATTTTTCTGTAAACTTCTCGTGGCTCCAGGCCCCCGCAGTGTCTATTGTATTAGGCCGTGCCATAAGTAACGAGGGTTTCCCCAGAGATCGCTTTTAAACAATCGAACTCGTCGCGATCGGCACTTAAATACGAGTGCAGATCGAATAGTGGAGGTATTAAAATGAGTTTGATAAAGGAAATAGCGCAATCGCAGCGGTGGAGAAATAATACACGAGGTGTGTGAGGTTTAAATTATTTGCTTAAAAGATGCTTTGAACCTTTTAGAATATGGGGCAAAAACTGTATTACTTGAAACAAATTTGTTTCCTTGAAAATTCGAGCTCTTCCCCAAGCGCATCGGACTGCTTCGAAACGACTACCGGCGTTAAACGGGTTTTTCTCGAAACACGATTTTTCAACACGGCACGCAGCATAACTCCAACAATTTTCATTCTTTTCATTCGAACTTTTAACAATATCTTTAAAATAACATTTTCAAGAGAAATACGTACGGGATTTTCGATAAGTTAATTTAAACATTACTTATTAACAAATGATTGCCCTCTTTTTATAGAAAATTGAACGTTTTTCATTCAAATGCTCACCAATCACACAAAAATCAATATTTTTAAAATCCCCTACGTATTTCTCTAGCTATACCATAAACATGTAGATTTAAGTCATATTTTTTCTTTTCTTTTAAATTCAAATTTGCACCAGCTACACTGCGTGCCGCAGAGCGCTAAAACTTCAACATGCCTCACGAGAATGGCTTCAGTGCCGCCATTTTGTAATATTTCTCAATAACTTTTTTTTTTTAATAACAAAATATGTGCTTAATAACTTCCTCCAGTATAGTTATTCTATTACCTTTCCTTCCATCCAAGAAAAATTGCCAAAAAAACGCTATTTTTCAAGCTGTTACAGTGGTGTTACCGCTTAAACCGGAAGTTGAATTCACCTAATATACGTAGAGGAAAAAAAATCGCATTAGGTAGGCTTATGGGTGGATGAAATAGTTTGAAGACAGACGCTGCGTGTAGTTCGAAGTTTTTGGTCCTTCCTGAGGGTCCTTTCTGGCGTTACATAGGTCCCACGCGGGAATGAAATTTATGAATATCGTTACGTTTGACCGACTTATCGTACTCAACGAAGTTCCCGAGATATTAGTCGTTGTCGGAAGATATATGGAGGCGCTCGTTGGCAAAGTGCTTTGGCGGACGTTAATGTCGCGAGCGCGGGATGGCCGTCAAAACATCATCGCCCACGGCTGCAATCGGGCCTACTCTTCTTTTCACGACATCCAGCTTGAACACCAACGCATCCCCCATTTCTCCCCTGTAATACGTCCTTCCTAATGCTCTTCTCGATTTCCCAACGCGCAACGCGCCTTTTCACCCGTCAATACTAATACTACCAGAGGCTACCGAATTATAGAGCCCTGGTGTGTTGGTCGCTGCAGGAAGACACGATCGAAACTATCGACGCGTCGCCCCTGGGGAACACTTTCCTCCTCATTTGCGTTTCGTTTGTTTGGTTTGTTTCGGTTTGCCTTACCCCGGCAGGTGGACCGTCGATCGTCGTTCGGGTCGAAGGAACAAGTTGCAGCGACGGAGCGGGCGCGAGGTGGTCGAGGTGCGCGGCATAGCCGCGAATCGGGAAGCGTGACTGGCGAACTTTTGGCACGGGCCAGGGTAAATGGTTTACTGGCGGCTATGCGAGAAATTACGAGGCAACGCGAGGCAACGGGAGGTCGCGTCGTCTGGGAGGGCGACGCGCTCCTCGCCGTTTCTCTCGTCTCCTTCGTCCACCCCGTCCTCCCACGCTCACCCTCGCGTCGATGTAGGAGTCGCTTCAAAACTCGGTCAAAGTCTCGTCGCCGTGGCGTCTCGCTTTGGGGATTCGAAGGAAGGGTCGTTTCTCTCTTCTCCTCATCTCCTCATCTCGCCCTTCTCCACCGATTCGACCCTCCGTTCCCGGTTCCTCTACTTTTTCCATTTCCCTGCTTCGTCGCCGCTCCCTCCACCCTCCAGCTCGAACGCGAATATACGACTTGGCAGAGCCGTGAATCGTAACCAGACGCGCAACGTCTAACCCCCTCGTTCCCGTGCTCGTCTCTCTGGACGCTCGTCTTTTCGGGCGAAACGGACGGTGGCCCCGTTTCCCGCCGGAAAACGCCTTATTGCCCCGGCCCCCGCCCCTCCGTCTCCCGAAACCGACCGTCAGAGGATCTGGAGCGCGGAAGATTTTCGACGAGATGCTCGCCCACGCTGGATCCCAACTGCAGCTTCCAGAGTTCTGGGCGAAACGTTGCCTGGGAACGCGACGCTTCTTCCAGTCGCTTAAACTCGTGGACGTCGAGAAGGGACGGGCGGACATCGATCTATCCGTGGTTCCAGCGATCATCCCAGCTCCCTGCGAACACGGAGGGGTTCGGGCGAGGCAATCGGGGCACGGACGATTTCTCTGGAAAATACATCCCTATCGACTCGCGATCTCGGTGTATACCGTAGATAGCTACATATATATTCCGTTGCGTCGACACTGCGAGACTGCAGCAGCCCGGCGACGCCGACGGGATGGAGAAGGGTCGCGTCGAAAGTTTGCACGGTCGTCGGCCGTTCATATTTCATCGGTGTAGCGCGCGCGAAGGGGAGAGCGAGGCAGATAAAACGGGCCGATCAGAGGGGAGAAAAGTTTCAAGCGTCCAACAGAAATTCGATTTATTGACTTTCGAAGTCACTCTCGCTTTTTTTCGCGGAGGTCGAGACAGGGGAAATCCGATGGAGGCACAGGGAGAAAGAGAGAGTGAAGAGGGGGCGCGGAGCTGGAGAGAGAAAGAGAGAGAGAGAGAGAGAGTAACAGGGGCTGGAAAAAAGCGGCGCTATCGCTGGAACGGCTGGCGGTAGGTCAGGATCGCGAGGAGCGAGATGGATACAAATCATAAAATTTGATTGGACCCACCTAGGCCAGGGGAATACCAGCTGTGCCTACGTGCGCGCGCGCGTGTGTGTGCACCCGATTGTATCGACTCACCCTCGTGTATTCGCGTGTTTTCCATTGACCGAGGAGAGGCCGGAAACAAGAGCCACGGGAGAGAGAGGAGGCTGCGGCGCGTCGTTCATCCATTTTTTCCAGCCCATCTTTCCGCACAGAGATAGCCGCGCGGTAGATTATAGTACTAGCAGTAGATTACGCCAGGCAGCTTTTAAATCCCGAGTCAGTTTTGGCGCGTGGCTTTGCAACCTGTCGGCGTTGCGTTCGATCGCATCCCCTCGGCCCACCACCCCCCCCGGCGATATCGCGGAGAGTAATTTTCGGGAGGTTCGTGGCCCTCTAAATACGAAATTCACGCCGTAACTTGGACTCGCCCCGAGACGCTGCAACTGGTCGCGGCGGGCGTTATTCGGTTTAGCACCGAGGGCAGGAGTTTGCCCGCAGAAATTGAAACGGCTAACTAACCCCGACCTTGGACTCGGAAACTTGGAGACACCTATTCCGACGATTGAAAATCGATAGGCGGGTAAATGGAAGTTTGGCCGTGAGCAAGGAGGATGAAGGAGATGGGAACGGTGAATATCCGTAACGTCGCAACCGTCGATTGAAAGTCGAGCGCGAACGAGCGTATGCGGACACGCAGTTTTTCCGACTAAATATCGGGGAACCTTGAATTAAATCGAGCCGATGGCCAGAGCTAGGCAGATACGCCTCGGCTGCTGCGTTATCGAGAGGCCCGGCTGTCCCTTCTCTCTGGGCGTCTTGATGTCTCAGCAAGTCTCGGCGAGGACGGCTCCGCGGTTCATTTGAATTACATGAAAATCGAGTAGGGTTCTTAAGGGGCGGCGCGAGAAGGAAGTCCTCTGTGGATCGCTCGGTCGATCGACCTAACCCACGTCGATCGCGACCGTTACACAGATTCTGCGGGCGAGATTGCCGCGCGGTCTGGAGGTACGCGGGGGTTGTTGCTCCTCGAGGAGGTGGCGGCGAGAGAGGCGCCGGGACAAGGGGGCTCGTTCGGGTATCCATTGTCTCCGGTCGAGAGGAAAAGAGAGCCAAACGACGCAGATTATTCCCTTGCTCGACGGCGAGATCGCAATGCATCCGATGGATTAGCTACTAGCGCGACCGACTAGACGAGGGACGAGTGAAAATCGATTTCGCGTAAAATCGGAGAACATCGACGTCGGAGCGGCAGCGTTCCTTCGCTTACCTGCCTTTTCCGACACGCAGGGCTAGCTAGAGCCTGGAATTCGAATATCGCTCCGTAAAGATCCGTCTGCTCCGAAATCGGCCCCTTCGCCTTATTACCCTGCGCCGAGGGGGGGGGGGGGCTGCAGGAGGGGCGGCTCGGAGTCGAGGGGTTGAACGAGGGCAGTGTTTTATAAGCGCGCTGGTGTCGTTTAGGGGGTTCCGATGCACGTGCTACGGGCTGGAGGATTTTATGAATGGGGACCACACGTGGTTCGAACGCTCCGATACGCGAGGCGGCATACCCGCTCCTGCGAGCCAGTTAGGCGATCGAAGGGAAGAAAAAAGAGGGAAACAGGGGCGAGGAGGCGCGGAGGCGATGCAAGAGGAAAAGGAGAGGAGGAAGGCGGGAGGGGGCCGATCCCGTCGACGTCACAGAGCAGAAGAAACGGTGGAACTCGGTCGTCTACCCTGTAATTTATAACTGGAAACTCGGAACTACGACGCGACCTAAGGCGATACGTCGATTCCACTCTGGGGAGTCCCCTCCTCCGTTTTGCCGAAGGTCGTTCGACCTTCGACCAGAATCGATGCCCGCTCACCGATTCCTTCCTCCCTTACTTCTTCTTCTTCTTCTTCTTCTTCTTCCTCTTCACCTTATTCCACTACTACCACCTTCCCGCTTCTTCCCCACCAGTGTTTGTTTTTCCTTTCGCGTTCTTGAAACCCGCTCGGCGATCCGACCGACTTTTCCGATTACTCGAGTGTTCGGGACTCGGAAACCACGAATTCATTGATAACGTTAGCACGAAATTCACGAGTTGTACCGTTGGATGGGGAGACCTCTCCGCTAGGCTTTTGTTCCAGGGAAGGCGAAAAAAGAACGGGCAACGGGAGAAAAAAGGAACTGCTGGCGCAATCTTACGTGGCAACGACGTAATGGCCCTCGTAAAAATGGAGTCCTGCGTGCGCGATAAAAATTTACGGGCCGAATAATAACCCCAGAGCCAGCGGGCCTCGGCCGCTGACGCGCCTCCAAACTTGGAGAGACGGACCGGTGTCTTTCTTGCGAAACAGTTCGCGCCGAGGACGAATGTGTGTACCAGCGGCGATCTTTGCCGACTTTGCGGGCTGCACGCATGAATATTCATTTCGCGTAGGAACCATCACCGAGGCCTGGTTCGTCCACGCCTCCGCTCGCCAAGGAGCGTCGGCTGCTCCCAACTTCGGGGGTTGAGTTGTCAAAATCTCTTGAATTCGTGAAACGCGTTTATTTTATTTACATAGTTAAAATTCCATTTTCCTGCAAGCCCTGTACATTTGATGCGGCCATTGATTATTTCGAGTGTCCACCTCTATCGGTGCTTAGCCCTGACGAATCCTTAACGAAGCTACCAGCAGTATCGACTAAGGGTTAGGGAGACTAGAAAAGTGTTCCACGTGACCAGCAATTTCAGGCCAGTGCATAGCCAGCAATAATCCGCGGCTTCGTTCAAACGTCCATCGTCGCGGTGAAACCGCAACGCCCACGCGGCATCCGTCCTCGTTAACGTGGCCGCCGCTTTTCTTCTCCTTTTTCCCTGCGGACCGGTGAGCGCGGTTCCAGCCAGCCAGTCGGCGCGGCGTCCCACCAAAGAGATTGTCCCCAGGAGGACCAGGGTCTCTCGAGCGGCCCCCGCGGCTCGTCTCCTCTCTTTTTTTTCCCTCCCCCTTTCTCGCCCTGTTCCGCCGATTCGTCGTCGGCTGGCGGTCCGCTGGGGAACGGTCTCTGCTCTCGCGGCGAAATCGCCCGTGAAACGAGTGTCCTGGCAAGGTGTCTCGAGGATCCGGGAGAGCTCGGCAGCCGAGATTCGGGGGAAACCTCGCCTCCGCGGTGCTGCGAGATGCTACGAGTCGACCTAATCGCGCGATCCCGGTTCCCTTTCTTCCCGTGCGTCGCCGGAAATGGTCGATTTTTTCGCAACAATGAAATAGTTTGCCCGGAAAGCCGGTTCTCCGGGGCGGAAAAGGGAAAACGGAGAAGGGAACGGGGGCGTTCTGGGAGGATAGAGTGGGAAAGAGAGGGAAAGGGAGAGAAAGAGAGAGAGGTGTGGGGGTGGGAGTGTGAGGGTGGAGGATGAGGAGAGAGAGAGAGAGAGAGAGCGAGCGAAAGAGCAGTGGTTTTTCGTTATCGACATTTTCCACGGGGCGTCGAGGTGTGCGTGAGCGTACGTGCGTGAGCTTCTCTCGTTGCCCCCTTTAGCGAGCGTGTGCGAGCTGCCACGTCCGTGTCCATGTCTCTGTGTCTGGCGTGCTCGTGTATGCGCGTAGTTGTAGGTGTCCCCGGCGGTGTGTGCGCGAAAATTTGTATGGGTATGCGTGTACGTATTGCCGTGGTATACGGGCAATGTGTGTGTGTAGAGTTTTCTGGAGGTTTCCCCTAGCAACGAGCAGCAGCACCAGCACCAGCACCAGCCACAGCCCGGCTTAGGGGTAGCTACGAACCCCGCGCGATACCTCGTCGTTCCTCTGTTTCTCCGCTCCTCTGCTCCTCTCACCGCTTCCATGCATTTCCTCCATCCCCCTTCTTCGTCCTGCTCTCGCCCGCCTCCTCCATTCACCGTGTCACGCGAATCTCTGCACCGTTCGGAAAAATCGAAGCCCTCGCGAGAGACAGACGTCGCTCGATATTTCGGCGGATAGGTCGAGAACGCTCGAGCCGCTTCCCGTTCCCGTCGGCCGGGGCCCCGCGACTCTTCCCTTCCCTTCTTACAGGCGGAATCGCGCAACGTCGGATCGTTATTTCGATCGCGGCCGATTTTGTTTTGAAACCTCCATCGCCCGGCCGGGCAAAAACCACCCAGCTCCGGTTTCACCCGGCGAAACGCGTAACCCGATCCACGGAGCTTCGGGGAAAAGCGTGGTTGCATCGGCCGGACTCCGGTGTTACTCCCTCGATCGTCTTCGCTCCCGACCAAATACCCGGGGTTCGTCGCAACCTGCAACCCTCCCTCGTCGATCCCGGTAACTCCGACTCGCCACGGCTGGCTCCGCTTCGATTTTTCCATATCCGAGGTCACTGTACCCCGTGTCGGACGCCCGTGCCACCCTCCGCCAAACTTTAATCAAACGAATAGTCGCGGGTGCAAACGAAATTTCTCCTCGAATCGCTCACGATTCTCCTGGCTGCGACTCGGAGGTCCGTTCTCGGCCAGCGCGCTCCAAGCTTTCCCTACTAGAGAGGGAGCGGAGCGAACAGAGGTAGATAGAGAAAGAGAGAGAGACGGATAGAATCTCTCCATTCCCTTGCCCGCCTCCCTCGCCTCACCCCCGTCGACAGCCCTAGTCGTTTCCAGCAAGTACTTCTATGTACCAACCATCTCCTACACGCTACCCTTATATACCTTGTATATTTACCTTGCCGTCATATACGCGTATACCTGTGCATGTACATCGGGGCCCGCGGCACATAGGTCCGAGCTGCACATAAAAAGCACATAGCCTACGTATAGCTCCGACTGAAAATTATTCCGAGTATTTTCGAATTAGCGTGCAGAAACGAGCGACGCTGCGCGCACCGCCATGGAAAAACGGCGATACGCCCGATCGTTCTGCCCTTTTCCTCCGCCAAAACCACGATAATTCCGCGGAGTAGGTACGCGCGCGCGCGTTCTACATTCCCTTCTCTACTTTTGCAAATGTCCAACATGTCGAGATTCTCTCTTCGCGTTCGATCCTCGATCCTCGCGCGAAACCGCGGTCCACTGCTACACCCGACTGTACCCTCTCGCCAGAACCGTTCCTCTCGGACGGCAATCTTTTTATCGCCGCGCACGTTCGCTGGGAAAACTCGGGGAACCCACGTAAGGGCAGGTTTTTTCTACCAGCACTTTTATCCCGGCCGGAGAGCCTCGGAAGATCGGCCCCAGGAATTACGGTCGCGACGCACAACCCGGATTTTTTTCGCCGCCGCGTCGAGTCACCTTTGTCACGCCCACGCGCGGCTTTCCCTATCGCCCCTGTGACGGAGATACAAAAGATTAGGAGGACGGCAGTAAGACTATCCCTACGAAACCTCCATGGCTCGGGCCTTCTAACGGCCGAGTGCTTTCCGACGAACTTGGCGTGGAACAGGCGCTAAGTAGTTGCGGCTCTCGTCCTCCGAACCACACCAATTTTACTAATTGTAAACCAGAAATTACTTTGATCTGAATGAGTCAGCCATCCTTGAGATTGGATTTTCAAAAAAATAATTATGATTTTATGCAAACACTATATTTTTTTTTTTCTGCACTACTACACTTATGTAGCCCGATTTCATAGACAAATTCTTCATTTTCCCGAAAAAGTGGCCCCTCAGTCCGTTTTCCAGCTGGGTGTTATTTCTTAAATCCGCCACTGGACGAAGTAGGGGCTTTAATCTGATATTTCGTTCATTCGATATTTTTTCAAGTTTGCGCTTGGTCTGTATGCTATTACGGGGTTAGGCCTAATAACAGCTTTAGCTGAGCCTCGCCTTTTCACCTTACTGTATACTAATTGGTGAAATAAAGACGGAAAATAAAAATAAAAATAAAAATAAAAATAAAATTAAACCAATAAACGAACGCTTACAGCGCGAAGATTGCTGAAAGTACTCGCACGAGTTTTCTCCCACCACCATATTAATGGGAAAGTAAGGCCGCGTACAGACTTGAGCACGAACGCGAATGAGGCAAGCCGAGGCAGAATGCGTATGCAAGTGTTGCACGTCGGTGAATTGCTCGGGGCCGTTCGCCGCATGCCTCGGGCCGTTCGCCGCTGCCTCGGGGCTGTTCGCCGCACGCTATCGGTCGAAAAAAATTAATTCCTGCTCAATGCGGGTGTCTTTCCGAGGCAGGACGTGCCGCGGCGCCATTCGCCGCACGCCTCGGGCCGATCCAAAGTTATCGGATCGGCCCAAGGCATGCGGCGAAAGCAAGGGAAAGACGAGCCACACCACACATTCCGCATCATCGTCGTCATTGTCATTATCAACTTCATCTATGTTACTCGGTATGTTCCATATTACGTACACACATGTTCCGACAAGAAATTAAGAATTATACTAAGAACAAAGTAACTTTATTGGTAAACTATTGCTGAATAATCAAGAACACACATATTTAATGATAAATTATATCAAAATAATACTTTGTAACATACCTTCATTACAATATTTAACTGTTTGATGCACTTTTCAGAAACTTTTACACCCCACGAAAAATATAAACGTTTCTCTTTCAATGATAGATGCCCGACTGATGCTCAATTCTCAGTATCATCGTCTATTGTGTCTAGGGATCTAGTATAAACGATTACCTGAAGAGTTCGTTATTTCTTTATCGAAATTTTACGAAGTTCCATATTACCTGCCTCTACCCTACATATACACGTATATACATATGATATGTGAATATGCATACAGTGTGTGTGAGTTAAAGGAGAACAATTAAATGATTCGTATGCGAGTAAAAATATGGACAAACTGTTAATTCAAAAAGAAAAATGTAGGTTCCTCAAAACAGATGTTTCAGTGTGCAATAAAATAACAGCATTTATGCCATTCTCTGTAAGCCAGGTATTTCGAGACTCCGATAATGCACTCCAGTCCATACTTACCGGCGCATTTGAGAAATAGGAATTTGAAAGAAAATAAATATGGAGGGTGAATCAATAAGAACTTTGAGACGCGATGCCCGCTCGCTCGTCACCTTTTGGCGTTTTCGGACGGTCGCACTGGGGCGGACCGAGTGCGAACCCTACCCAATCGGAAGCGAAGAGTGTGAACTTTTTCGCCTCCGATTGGTCAAAATTCGCACTCAATGCGCCCCAGTGCGACTGTCCGAAAACGCCATTAGATTGTTCGCGGCGATTACCCTGGCGATTATACTGTTTGTGCTGTTACGTTACCACGCCATAACGCGTGAACATAGCTTTATAAATTTTATATACCGAGATAATGTATATGGATATTATATATAGGGTAGATGTCCCAATTACTGCCAGTGTCCCAATTACTGCCACTTGATTTATTATACGTAATAAAAACGTAACGTATAAAAAGAAATGTACAAAAAATAGTTATTATTAAATGGAGATTCTGATTTACATTAAAATAAAAAAATATATGTACTCATATGTACCTAGGACAAGATGATTTTTGAGGTGACAGTTATAGGTACACTAGGATCGCTCGCGAATTTTAATTAATTATTAATAAAATCTTCATATTTAATTCATAAAACTATTTTTTTTTAATGGAGGAGATGTTAAATAATATTATGTTTCAAACTGAAACAATTTTTAGGTTACACAACACGCGAAATAATTAAATGAAGTGCGGTTATAATCTTAAGGGGGCAGTAATTGGGACATCTACCCTACTCAGATATAGAAGTGTGTCTCAATTTGCCTCAGTTTGCCTCGGCTTGCCTCGTGCGGGACGCACAGGACAAAAATCACAATTTTTCTCGGCTTGCCTCATTCGCGTTCGTGCTCAAGTCTGTACGCGGCCTAACGGGGCCGCGCGGGAAAAGGGAGTTGCGAGCCTCCTCGCCAGCAAGTTCCCCTAAATGCATCCGAACGATCGTTTTTCACTGCGCGCTGCACCGTGAATACTGAGCGCGCCGATAGCAAGTGCATCCCCATGGTCTTGCCACCTACGCGCGTCTCATGAAAACACTTTCCTCTCGGCCTTCCTTTCCATTTCTCCATGGAAAGTCTCGCCCGGTCTCGCCGAGCCGCTTTCATCGAAGGTGATACCAAACAGCAGCGAGGAAATTCAATTCGCGCGGTTGCGTGCTACGTTGCGAAAGGTGGACAAGATGGGACAACGATTGCGTTGCGAGCGTTTCACGCTGGAGGATTCCACGAACGGAGAATATCGACGGAACTCTGCGCCCTGGCGAACCTGCCTACCTGTGCAGCTCACTCGCTCGCTCGGAAAAAGGTGTGAACGAGACGAACTTCTCGCGTGTACTCGACGACGCAAAACGATTTCGTAGATGGCCGCGAAAAGCGGAGGCCGCCAAAGTTTGTCCCACCTCCTGCCGCGCTATCTCCCCGAATCGCGCCATTGGAAAGCCGAGGACGAGGGAAACGTGGAACAGAGACTTTTCACGGAGTTAAAAAGCAGGAGAGGAAATCCGCTAAAGTCTCGCTCGCGGTATCGATGACATCACCGTCGCCGCGCCGGCTGAAAGTTTCCTCGGCGGGGCAAGGTGGTGGCCATCGCTGTTGGGTATTTCGCACGCGCAGGAGCTCGTTCCGCGTGAAAAATCGACGACCGTCGGCCGAGCAGCCGCGAAATGGACGTCGGGCACGCATCTTCGTTCGCGGGGAGCGGGGCCGGTCGTTATGCACGCTCCTGCCGTTAAACGGGGACGACTGGGATCGCGTCAGTCCGGGGAATAAATGGGGTCCCACCTTTTCCAATGTTTTCAGTGGATCGTAAAGCCCCGCCGAGGCGTACCCGAGACGCTTTACGTAACTCTTTCGCCCTGACGAGCTGCCCGATGACAACGTCGCCCTGTCCCCGACAGCCGCGAGAAAAATACGCCAAGCCACGTGGCAGCCGCCGGTGCCCGTCGGACGGGGGGTTGCGGAAACGATCGACGATAGGACGGAAGTCGATAGGATCTCCGTGCCTTTCTCCGCGTCCACCCTACATCTGACTTATCGCGAGGACTATGATAATAAAACACCGGGCCGTCGTGTTTTTTTTCCTAGGACGCGATGTGCACTATTAATACGGCCGGCCGTACGTAATAGTCGCGCGCGGCGCGTACCCTATAATTTAAAGCCAGAAGAGAAGTTTAAAGCCCCCCATAAGCGAGCGACTATTTACATGTAAACGGCAGTGTACGCTGGCTTTTTCACCCTCGATTATAGAGATTACGGTATTTAGATGCTCGGAGTTATTACAAATGTCGGTATTGCCCTGGCTTCAGTTTCTTTTTCCCTCCGTTAAACCTTATTCCACCCCCTGTAATCGTCCTCCACTTGTACGCAACTTATATCCCAACAATCACTTTAATATAAATATTCGAAGAATAATACCAGGGAGAAATAAGAGCGAAAAATGAAAGATACCGCGGAGGGTATTCTTTCAGGGACTTCCGACCGAGTTCACTTGCGTCGGCCGGATTTCCCGGCAACGGTTAAACTGTGCCCAACGATCAAAGGTAGAGATCGATGAATTTAGGGGCCCGGGGGGCGCCTATGAAAGTTTGCCGCGCTACCAATCGCCTATTCGAGCCGACCCACGACCAGTCTAAACAATTCAGGGCCGCCAACTCTTTGGAAATCGGTGGCGATCGAGCCAAGGAATTTGCAACCGCTGAAACCGATCCAGCGGAAAACCCACAAATATTATAAACGGGCCGGGGGGGGGGGCTCGCGGGGGTGCGTGCGCGCGGCTACGCAAATATTGATCTGATATTTTGCTCCCTTTGCCGGGGCCTTCGACAAACGGATCGGGGGGGTCTGTAATTTTCAATTTTAACGGAAACAACGCAGCTGGCCGGCTGCATTATGCCGCGAACACCGCTCCGTGCCCGCCCGATTGTTTGTATTTAGTCTCGAGCGTAATATTTGCGCCGCGGAACGTCGCGCCGCGTCGCGTCGGGAACCCCATAACCCGCGCGACTCGAGAGTCGCTCGAGCAACGCGGCCTTTGGACCTGATCCACTGTCGAACCTTACCCGATCACTGCCAGGCCAATTATAGTTGGAGGAGCAGATACAGGCGAGGCGCACTCGAGGCACGCTCGAGTACCTCCAAGACTAGATCTGTTTTTCGGCGCAGATTGCAAGGTCGCGTGTTTCGCGAAGTCAGAGTAGAGGGAGTTACCTTAAATCGTACCCTGTTAATAAATCTCTTTGTAATTAAGGAGTATAGAAGACTTCTACTGGTAAAGCTATGAAATAAACGAGCAATCAGAAGTAGAAAGAAAAAATGTCCACCGTCCAAAGTGTCTACCATCTGTAGAGTAAGTGACTCACCCAGAGGGGCGCCAAGGGACCCTGACACCCCCAAAGAAGGGGTTTGTAAAAAGATAAGAAAACTGGATGTCATTTTTTAAATAAATTTTTCGGCTCACCCAATGAATTTTATTGAATTCGAATTAAAAATATTTTTATCCCCCCGACTCGGCTCCCTCCGAGATTAAATCCTGAATGCGCCACTATTTAGAGTACAATATTTAGGCCCCTAAGTCCATGGTCCACGATTACCCTCTCATGGATTTGATAATGCGAGTCCGGTGGAGAAGAGCAGAAATACGCGCTAGTATTTAGCCGCGGGAAAGCCAGGAACAGGCTCAGCGCGGAAGCTAATTTGATTGGAAGGTCGGTGATCCGGTGGAATACTTGCAGGGGAAGTTGGAAGAAAGGAAAAGGAGCGGATTACTCTGGCCCCGAGTGTTTTCGATTCCACGAGCGTGAAGTTGGTTAATCGATCGGGCGCACAGCTGATCGTAATGGTTTCACTTTGCCGAGAAGTTTATGCGAGCATCCGCCGGCTGTTATCACCGCGACGCGGATCTCCAACTTGGCCCGCCCGTTCTTCGAAACAACCACGAGCCGATTTACGCGCACGACGTGCCATTGCCTCCTCGCGAGCACGCTCCAAATTCCATTCCATTCGTCGTCATTTGTCACTGCCAATCTACACCGATTCCCAAAGAACGCCACGATCCCTAACTCGTATAGGTACTGTGCGCGCGAAGCGTGGGGAATAGCACTTCCGTTTGCCAGTAACTCGCTTAAAACGATCTCGATACGCGGATCGGTTTCGACGCGCGGTGCAAAGCTCATCGAGTCTCGTAATTAGCCGAAAGATAGGTAGGGGTAGACGGGCAGGGGGAGGGAGAGAGGGAGAGAGAGAGAGAGAGAGCGAGACGGCTGGCAGAGGAAACGAAAGGGGTGGATAATAGAGAGAACAATCATAATTGGCGCGTGCTTATAGGAAGCACAATCAATTAAACGTGGTGCACGCGGCTTTACGCGCTCTAACGACGCCACGGTTGATTACGATTTTCCGCCGTTTTCTCACCCTTTTACCACCTCCTTCTTCTACTGCTTCTTTATTTCTTTCCCTTTGAAACCGAGCAGCCGATACGAGCCTGATCGGCGCACCCCCTCCACGCCAACCCTTTCAAACATCTCGAACCGTTTGGCCCGTGCATAAAGAAAGCAACCTCCCCACCCTGTCCCTTCTTACATGTGCGCACAGTGGAGAAGTGGAGGCCGATAGACGTAAGGCATTTAGCGAGAAGAAGCACTCGTTCGAATCGCGGTGACGAGGATGACGACGACTAGCGACGGTATTGAAATTCGATGGAGCAAAGTTATCGCGGTGTGCTTGATCGATTTCGACGCGGGTTCGCGGCATGAAAGGCCCGCTCCCGTCTGGCTCGAGCGCCGATGAAAACGCGCTTTAAAGCCCGCCATCTCGGCCCCTGCTTGCCCCAAGTTTTAACGAAAACCTGCAGGAAAGTTTGAAGGCAATCTTTCTCGCGACGCAAGCAACGCGGACCGTACCTAATGTCTCCGTTCCGCTTGCCCCGAGTCTTGTATTCGAGCCCCGCGTGTCTCGCAGCAACATCTCCGCCGCGACAAACGAAACCGCGAAACGCTGTTCTTTCGAAAGACGTTCCAGCTTATGGACGCTCGTGATCGTGAGTAGTCTACTAGCAAAACCAACGAGTTAATTAAACGTGTCAAAATTACCTGTTGCTGGTCGACGAGCGAAGATATCCCCTGCGGCTTCATGTCTGCAAAGAAAAGAAAAGCACGGTTAACGGGTTAACCACTCGTTCTGGCCGAGCATCGCGCGGCGCGGCGATCTTAGAGAACTTTCAGCGCAAATGGTGCGTCGTATTAACGATATCCTTTGATCTCTCTTTCCAGGTCGTACCCTTCGCCCGTGCAAAATGGAGGACCGAACGGGACGACGATGAACTGCTCCGGGAGTCAAGGTAAGCATAAAATCACTTCCAAGTGAAACTGTGTGGAGGACGGCAGGGATCTGGACGCGAGTGATTAGTCTATGACTCAATAGAAATATACAGTAGAAATCTGCAAAATACTTAAGGGGACTAAGTAAGTGGGCAGTCAAATTGCTCGAAGATCAAGTATTTCTTCGCGAATTAACTACAAGGAGACGAATACAAATTCAGATTAGTACTTTTGGGTAATGTTAATTAATACTATAAACTGTAAAACAATTTTTTTTTTGGTAATATATACATGTATATAACGGCGCTACAGTCGTCTGTTGTGTACGTGTTTTTCTGTGCTTATGTCCTGATTGTGGAAAACCCGAGGTTCGAATCGACTTGATATTTTTACAGCACGTTCAAAATATATTCCTTTCTGGAGTGCACCTCAACATTAAAGTGCAAAAGCTTTCAGAGATAAAAAAAATAGCCATCCGAGCACAAGGAAAATCGACATGTATCGTACAAGTCGCCTTCTCCTAGTCGCTATTTCAATAATTTTGGTTCAATTCTTGTTTTCGGAGGTCCACTCCGAAATTACAGGTTGCGGGAGAAACATATTCCAAGGAGACCGTTGTATCTTTTTTTTTAAGCTCGACATCAGGGCAAAACCAAAGACACTTTTTCTAAAACACTATCTAGACTGCGCGACTGAAGAAATATTTTTTTACTCTACGTGATAGTAATAAACATTGTGTAAAAGGAAAAGTCTGTGCTTGCTTTCATCTCGTTGTAACTTTCGAGCGATTTCACTGCCAAAAGATCAATAATTTACTAAATAAATGTTATCGGCGCGTAGGTTCGGTCAATTAAAGAAAAGTTATTTTGCAAATTTTTATGTAAAGATTTCCAACGTTTCGGCCAACATTCAGGCCATTATCAAGGAAATAATAATATCCCACGAAAAACTGCGTTCACTTTTATAAATTCCGCAGTCATTCTCCAACCGACTCGTGGTTCGCACGTCTTTTACGTTGCGGAATTTATAAAAGTGAACGCAGTTTTTCGTGGGATATTATTATTTCCTTGATAATGGCCTGAATGTTGGCCGAAACGTTGGAAATCTTTACATAAAAATTTGCAAAATAACTTTTCTTTAATTGACCGAACCTACGCGCCGATAACATTTATTTAGTAAATTAAACATTACTTCGGTCGAAATTCGGAATCATTTTATTTAAAAGATCAATAAATAAATAATCGATGTAGGTACTCGTGACTAAAAATTATACAGAACCCGCAACGAAACACGTGGCGCAGAGAGTTGCCAGTATATTCCTTGCGTCCACCATACCGACCAAAGAATCGCCGACGCGGAACCGAATCGACAGCGACCGAGGGAGCTGCGGGCAGAGGACGTTGCGCGCTTTCCACCGAAACTGTATATTTGCCGGAGATGGAATGGAATTTCGCAATAAAGGGAGACCGGGGCTGATTAATTAGCGCCGCGAAAAATTCGGGGAAGCGTTTCGCGTTTTAAATTAGCGTTGCATTAAATTTATTGGCAGACCTCTCTCTTTCGAAGATTGGTCCGCGGCGCATCGAACCGGCCGCGCAGCTTCCTACGGCCAGTGAATATAATTTCCAACTATCAAACGTCCGCGAGTCGCATGAAAATACTGGCCGCGAAACATTTCAGAGGAAACTTTCGGTACGTTGGGGAAAAAACCGCCCCCTCCCAGCCCCCGCCCGGGACAATTCAATATCGCGCGATTACGCGGACAAAGGAATAACGAATCAAATATCATTTTAATTTTGTATATTGTACCTTGCAAATGCGACTACGCCCCCCTCACCACCCCCGCACCCGCACCCGAACCTCCGTCCGCGCCCCGTCACTTATGCGTTTGGCATCGTGAAAAACCAGCGCGCGCGCGCGCGCTTATCCCGACCGCGTTCATTTTCAGACTGGGCTCGATCCACCGGCGTCGCTTTTCCGCCGATATTTCGCGGTAGCGGGCTTTCCGGAAAGACGGGCAGGAATTCAGGAATCCCTCGAGCCACGCGGCACGGATTATCAATCGTGAATAGGGACTCGCGAGCACTCGACTCGGCTAACTCCGTACGCAGGGATTTTCGAGGATGGGCACACGTCCCCTGGTCAACGAGTTTAAGAATAGTTATTGAATTTTCAAGAAGGCTGCGGCGGATCGTTAAAGGGGAGAGCGGGGTGGGATTTTCGTTGGAGAACGTTCTATTTCGCGAGGAAGCCGGCAACGTTTGCAAATAGAGCTGGGGCAGTGGCGTGACTGGCAGCGAAAGTGTGAACGATAGCGTGACGCAACGCGAGGAGGATTTCGCGCATCGTCGGGGCTAAAGGACGCGTAAAAAATATTTGAGAAGAATCAGCGGCTCGCGTGGTAGGTAGCTACCGTGTTTCTCGGCGCGCTGGCTCGACGGTTTCACGCGTTGTTGACTGGCGATCGAACCAGCCGCTGTTACGCGAATCTCGGTGAATTAGAGGTAGCCGATTAACCCGATTCCGCGTGCCCGGCGCGGACCCGAGGTGATTTCGATTCATAATTAAAAGACGAAGGAAAGTCGGTTTGGACGGAAACTTCGTCGGCCGAGACTGTGGACGCAAGTATTAAACCGCGGAACGTGTTAAACGAGTGGTGTACTTTTCACTTCGTCACATTCTTGCTCGCGTAAATAATAAATTGAGGCATTGAAAGCAAAAACGGACTAACCCGCATTGAAAATAAATTAATTTCTCCTATTTTATATGATTAATAGAACCTGTTGGAATGCATTATTGCTACTAACTCGATTTCGCAAAAAATGTCCGTTTTTGCTCTCGATGCGTCAATTGGGTCTAGTTGCGCAGACAAAAAATTAGTTAAAAGTCGTATGGATCGCATAATGTTATGATATTTATTTTGCAAAGAATTACCAACCCATAGAACAATTCTTACGCAATACAATTATTAAAACTACCAAGCCATAAGTAGTTCCGTTTTAAGTTTAAAAAACAAAAGTTGCAGAAAATTTAACACAATATTAATCGTACTACTCAGCATTAAATAACCCATTGAAAAAAGATTGTAAAACAATAACAAGAAATAAAGTATACCCAATAGAAATAAAGCTACTTTTCTTTAACAATTACAATCTTCAAACTGAAACATAGTTTCAGATCATTGAGGGTTGGTAGCTTTCTGCGTAACTACTCCCAATAAAATTGTGGTGCACGTTGAAAGTTTATTCCACTTTCTCGGTGCAGAACCTTCTCTCGCTCGGATGTTAAAAATCTAACTAAATACGTCGCAGGCTGGAAAAAAATCACCTGTGTTTGGATACGTATCTGATATGTAGGAAATCTCGGTTTAACCGCAGCTACGAAAGTCGAGAGAGAATAAAGGAAACAGCTGAGGAAAGTGATCGAGCCTGATTTTCCCGGAAACTTTTATTCGAACCGTAGAGAGAGAGAGGACTTACCCCGGGGAAATACAAGCAAAGTGATAAGCCGGTGAAAAAATAACGCGCTGGTTTTGGATATTGAAAAGGTTGCGGCATATCGCAAGGTCGCGATGCGATTAGGGGCGGGGGCCGCGGGGGGATATTGGAAGCTAGGAATGCTAAGTGGTTAAGGACAAAGGCGGAGGAGATTGAAAGGACAACGGGCGATGGCTTTTTCTGCGCAGGGGTGATGGTGAAGCAGGAAGCGAGGGATGACGGTTACGAGACAAGTCCGGATCTCGAGATGAGGAGCACAGGCGGTGACAGCAGTCAGCAGTACCACACGCCGCTGACACCGCATACACCGCACACACCACACACGCCGCACACACCCCTGACGCCGATATCGGCGACAGCGCATCAACCCCAGCAACCTGGCTCCACCGCTTCCACCCTCGGACAGGTGAGTTTTTCCTATTTACGCTCCGAGCTACCGCGACATCGCTGCTTTTTCCCTTCCCAATGCCCTCCAAGGAGAAATGGACAATTCCCCGCCGACAGGCTCAGGCACCTCGTACAAGCTGAATGTACCAGTGCTTGAAGAGTAACGCGAATTTTATTTATTTTTAAACTTAATTTTTAATGCAATTAAAAACAAAAACTAAGTATTTAGCAATATTAATTAAAATCGTTATTATTGGAATAATAATTTTGTAACACACTTTGAGAGAAATTTCTTAAGCTCCTGTTAAGACACTCCGCTCATTTGGTATGAAAATATTGACTGCATTTCTTATTTATATATTATAATAATACATTAGTATAATAGTAAATAGATTTGCCGCTATTCCTTAAGCCCCTTAAGCGTCCGAGTATTGGTACATTTACGCCCTTCGCTTATGCCCATACTGCCCATACTGTCCATACGGTCAGAGATGGGCATTATTTAAATAAAAAATTATTTAAATAACGTATCAAATAAAATAGGCTTTATCTTTATTTGTCATCAAATAAAAATAACCCAGAGTTATTTTTATTTCAAATAAAAATAAGTGAGAGTTACTTTCATTTGAAACGTCACAAATAATTTCTTTCGTTCGACGTGAATATATCCGTTGGCCACAAATAATTTTCTCGCTTGACGAGAAGTTATCCGACGGCCACAAATATTTTTCTGGTTTGACGGAATTCGTTTTAACCTTCAAATAATTTTGTTGTCTTTCCATGCATTTGTATTTGAAAAAAATTATTTGAAGCGCAAATAGCTCTGGGAGTAGAGAGCGAGAGAGAGGGGAAGCGTGTGCGAGAAGGATAGAGATAGATGATACTTTTTCGCTCTCTGTAGCGGTAAGCAGGATAGCATGATGCGAGGAGGTAGTTGTTACAGCGATTTTTGGATTAATAATTATTTTGTGTTTAGTAAGTTATTCGTGAAATTTAGTGCGGAATGTAACGAAGGGGCTGTGTTTTTTCAGCAAATACTGTGTAAATGCGTAAATTATTTACACGTAATGTGTAATTGGTTTGGTTGTTACCTGGTGTAATAATTTTCATACAATTTTAAATATGTAAACAATCAGTTTTATTTTAGCTATTATCTTAGGGTACTTAGGTGCCCATCTGTAAAAATATGAGTTGTACCTGCAGTTGTTGAATAAATTATAATTGATAAATTGTTAATATGCCTACAGGAATGATTTAATAAATAAAACCGATTGTTTACATGTTTAAAATTGTATGAAAATTATTACACCAGGTAACAACCAAACCAATTACACATTACGTGTAAATAATTTACGCATTTACACAGTATTTGCTGAAAAAACACAGCCCCTTCGTTACATTCCGCACTAAATTTCACGAATAACTTACTTAACACAAAATAATTATTAATCCAAAAATCGCTCTAACAACTACATACCTCCTCGCATCATGCTCTCCTGCTTACCGCTACAGAGAGCGGAAAAAGTACCATCTATCTCTATCCTTCTCGCACACGCTCCCCCTCTCTCTCGCTCTCTACTCCCAGAGCTATTTGCGCTTCAAATAATTTGTTTCAAATACAAATGCATGGAAAGACGACAAAATTATTTGAAGGTTAAAATGAATTCCGTCAAACCAGAAAAATATTTGTGGCCGCCGGATAACTTCGCGTCAAGCGAGAAAATTATTTGTGGCCAACGGATATATTCACGTCGAACGAAAGAAATTATTTGTAACGTTTCAAATGAAAGTAACTCTCACTTATTTTTATTTGAAATAAAAATAACTCTGGGTTATTTTTATTTGATGAGTCTCGAATAAAATTTTTGTCCTTTATTCGAAATCAATTTTTTATTTGAAATAATTTTTTGCCCATCTCTGCATACGGTCCATGCGTTTCAAAGAGCAAAAGTAACACGACTTTTGCGCCACCCTCCGTCCCCGGAACCAACAACGTCGACGTAAATCAAGCGGGTAATTTCGCGTGGCTTACCCTGTTGGTACAATTCCTTCCTCCTAGCGGCAGTTTGCTAACTTTTGCAAGGAGGACGAAAAGTAAGTTTGGTGGCAAGGTTGTCTTTTGACGGGTACCTCCTGTTTCGAGGTCAAGAGAGCCGCGACGGTGAACTTCCTCGCTCGTTAAATTCGAATAGTTTCGAGTTGCCCGTTCGATGGACTACCTATTCAGAGGTTCGCCGAGGTTGGACAGAGTCGTCGGTTGGCAAGTGTCATTACGCGCTGCGATAATCGAACTTTTCCGTGACGCTGAATCGGGATTAGGTGGCAGAGGACGGAGCTGGGTCGACGCGTACGCGGAGATGAGAGGCGCAGAAGGTTTGCGGTTAACGTTGAATTAATCGTGGGGACACGTAACCGTGGAAACGGCTGGCGATCGGCGGTATCGCGCGGAAAAATGCCCGATGAATAAAACTCGGGAATTATTGGCCAATAAAGACAATGTACGATCGGGTGCTCGTTAGGGGGCTAGGATCTAGCGACTCCCTATCACTGTTACGGCCGATAAATTGCCCGATAAAGGCTCGCGCGCTCGTCACTTGGGCTACTTTCGTAACGCCACGCGGCCGATTTGCATTTTCATGTTAGCTTTACGGTCCCCGCTTATGCAACGCTCCGTCTCGCAAGCGTGCAGCCGCGCGGAGATACATCTCGTCCATCCCTCGCGTATCATATACACCTGGTCAATTTCCAATGGCGGCAGTGATTTCGAGCGCTACGAATAACACTCGTTCGCGCTTTCGAAAATCCAAGCACCTTCGAAACGATGGGAGCAACATTTACCAAGGTGAACCGGTGTTACCAGCAATCAGAGAGGGGGCGTGAGTACGCTTTAAACAACGACCGCCTTTCGATCTCTGTCCAGGCGATCCCTCGGACATGGCCGAAATTCGTCAACGGCGAGCCCGATTTCAGTCGGACGTAACGAACAGGCGAGCTGGACACGTCTCGAATTTATCGGCGCCGCTCGAGATCGAGTCCGGCCGCTTGGTCGCCGATGTGGTATCCTTGCGACCTTCTCGATTCTGCGCTCTCCAACCCCGCTTCTTCCAACCTTCACATCCCTTACGCGAAGCCGTCGCGTGTATGAAACAACAGCGCGCTCTTCAATGGGATCGGTGGACGCTGAACGAGAGATAGCTACTCGAATTAGAGCTCTTACTACCCGCCCGCCCGGGTACTCGAGTACCCGGTGAGACCCCGGGTAGAAAAAAATTACTCGGGTACCCGGGTAGACAAAAATTACCCGTGTGTCCATGAGATACCTGAGTAACTGAAGTGTGATGAGATAGTTGAGAATTTCGATTTGACAGCATATTCCGTTCATTACTGAGGTTAGCCGAAAATGATCGAAAGTCGAAAAACGATCGGCTGTCAAATCGAAATTCTCAACTATCTCATCACACTTCAGTTACTCGGGTATCTCATGGACACACGGGTAATTTTTGTCTACCCGGGTACCCGGGTAGTCGGGTATCCTACGGGTACCCGGGTACCCGAGTAATTTTTTTCTACCCGGGGTCTCACCGGGTACTCGAGTACCCGGGTACCCGGATACCCGGGCAAAAACAATAGCTCTAACTCGAATACGACCCCAAGTCGCGTCGATTTTCTCACGGATTTTTTCACCGTCCTTATCCCGGCGCCCGAAACCTGTTTACCTTCACGGCTGGATGGCTCGACCCACTTCCCTATTTCTCTTCCACCGGCGCTACGTGCATGGTCAGCGAAATAGGAGAAGAAGTCGGTCGAATCAGCCGGGCGTTAAAGTAAACACGTTTCGAGCGTCGAGGACAAGGACGCTGAAAAAACGGGAGAAAATAAGGAGCACAGTGGAGGCAGGCTTTTAGGGTCGTATGGTGTGTATCTCGCCACCTCACATTCCCTTCCCCTACTATGGATCTCCCATTGACGAATGCACGGAGCCTTAAAGTGGAGCGACGTAGACGAACTCGAGTCGATCGGCCCTACTGCCTTCATCTATGTAACTACACACCGGAATTCGCCGCTTTAAAGCGGATTGCTAAACTGATATCCATCAGATGCCCGACGATTCGGTGGTCTCTTTGCGCCGCTACGAGCAACTGGTACGGGCAAGCGAGAACCGCTCCTTTCCAAAACAGGAAAACCATGTTTTTTACCACTGACCCCACTGAACCGTCACTGATACGCGTGAATCTGTGAAGCCGCCTTTAAGAATCTCGCCTCGGCGACCCAAGTGTGTTTACTTTAACGTCCATCTAATTTTACGACTTCTCTAGACCTCTAGCACCAAGTGCACGCGCGGTCCCGCTCCCAGATAACCCCAGATCGAGGCTAAACCGCCGAAAGATAATCAGCTGCGGTGCCTGCCAGACTCTGATAAATCTTGTCCCTTCCTTTCTCTGCTTTCGTCGTGCGTGATTCGCTTCAAGGTCCCGGGCAATATCGCGCAACGCTGGTCCTGAGTCACTTTTGCGCAGAAACTTGCACTCGATGCGCATCTCCCGGAGGATTTCAATGGATTTCTTGGAATTCTTTGCAAATCGAGCGATTCAAGAAGGCGGCTTTCTCTGTCGTGGAAATTGGGCGACGCGGCGTGGTTTCGAGGCGAGGGCCGGCAATCGCCATTGCCCCGCCAATTTTCGGCCCGTATACCCACTGGAATATACATTTTACGATTGCTGCTCTACGTGTTCATGATGGCACGTGCTCCACGTGGCCTGCGAAATTTTATTTCCTCCACGGACGAATGGACGAGCGTGCAAAAAAAAAAACTACCGCGGATTCGTAATGAATTCCGACACAGTTGACGGAATACTGGAGCACGGTGCCCCCCAGCAGCTTCGGCGCAGTTTTAAAGATCTTCAATTCGAGCGCCGTTGTTCCGTCGTAAATAAACGAGGGACGCTCGCTAAAGCACACGCCCTGGGAAGTTTCGCAGTGGACGCGCTAAAGAATTACTTTCCAGGAAGCACGGGGAAGTGTGACGAAAACAGTGTCATAGAAAGTGTAGTGTAATAAGTCTCTGCCAACTTTTTCAAAATCCCACCCATCTCTGATCAGAATTACCAAGCGCTACACCGCCGTCCTTAAATATTGGGACGCCCGCTTTTAATTGAAAATGTCAAATAAAGTAACATTGGTTTCTCAATAAATTTTCAAAGTTTTTTCATAATTATTATTCCACACAGAGTAGGTGTCCTAATACTTACGAACGACAATGTAATTTCTACTACTCTGGTTAATTGTTTATTTATTTATATATATATATATATATACGGGAAAACCCTTTGGTACATAGAGAATAGAGAAAACCAGTAGAGGACTAATATAGACATAATAGTAGAAACACAAAAATGAACAAAATCAAGGAAAAAAGAATAAAAAATTCTCATTTCTTATCCCCAAAATAAATAACTAAATATATCTCACATCCAGCTCGATCCCTTTACGCAGACAGCGACCTAAGCCAGACCTATCCCAAAGAATCTAAAAATCTAAACGAAAGCAACCGTATGATTTCGCAGGTGGCGATCAAGTGCGAGACCCCAGTGGACCCGTACTCGTTCGTGGACGAGGAAATGTCGATGGGAGGCATGAGGACGGCCAGCAGCCCTGGCGGTAACCCCGAGAACATGACGTGTCCTGCAGGGGGGCAAACAGGCTTGGCTACACCTACCTCCACACCGCCTGGCCCCCTATCCGGGCCACCGCAACACCTACAGATGAACCTCGGCCTGATGAACGGCAACGTGAACCCTCAGCTGGCGCACCAACCGAAGAAGAGGGGCCGCAAAAGAAAATCCGAGATGATTCTCACCCCGGAAGAGTAAGGACCCCCTCTCGTACTCTGTTTCCAAAAACGCGCTGACTCCTTTGCTTCGCAATACGCGACAAAAAAAAAATGACACCATGAAGCTTTCCTTAAACGATAACCCGTGGCACGCGCCGAGAGCGCATCCTGTCAGAGGATCGTCCGACCGCTCGGACCACTCCCCGCCCCCGATGAATTTAAACGCCCCTTAATTGCGAGGCCGGGGCGAAGATATCGGTCGCATATTATGCAAACTATCCAGCAAAGTCAAGTTTACATGGAAAGTAGGGGAGTGAAATCGTCGCGGAGCGGTCGTTATTATTAAAAGGATCCGTGGTCGCTGAAAGGGGCGGGGGTTTCTGCCGCTTCGCCGCGGCGACACGCTCGCTAATTCCGATAATCGCGTTAACGAGGCCGACCGGAATCGGTTGCATATTTACGGCATAATTTTGGTAAGTACGCCGCGTGCGACGAGTGTTCGCGGTCGACGGCCACGGTTCACTCTAAATAATAATAATACGCGGCGACGTCCATAGACGTGCGATCGATGCGACTAGACTAGATTATAGCTGTTTTAGTTTGCCCTCGGAGAAACTCGCCCGGGTAAATAATTCTCCGCGCGACAGAAAACTGACTCTGGAGGAAAGTGATTTCGAGCCTCTCCTCCCACCGCGCAAAGTGTGTCGACAGACGAGTATGGTTGAAATCGACTGGTAATAAAACGGAAATTATTGGGAATATTCGCGGCGCGGAGTGGGCGTAGGTGATTCGGTCCCACTCAATTGCAGCGATACCTATCCCATTTTTCCGAGGCAAATCGGGCGCATCGTGCTCGCTTTTGGCCCGGTCCAGATCTGAGCCGAACGCCGAACCGAACGCACTTGAGTAGTTAGATGGAGTAAGACGAGTGATCTACTTGTCTTGCTCCGTCTAACTACTCAAGTGGCGTTCGGTTCGGCGTTCGGCTCAGATCCGGACGCGGCCTTTCAAAAATCCCTGGCTACGTATTGTGTTGCCCGTTCCGAGCGAGCCGATTCGCGGAGACTTTGTCACGCGCGCATCTCGTTAGCCGATAGGACCTGGACCTGGACCACCGATTCGCGTCCAGTAACGCGGTTCAAAGCGATACTCCATCCCCGCTGGCAAAGGACACTCGACGGATTACGGGCATGTCGAAGTGGGCCAGTAGTCCCCGTAACGCGATCCCATTCGGTGACACAGGGAATGTAAAGTCCCGACGTAACGCTGGCACAATTTGATTTAGGGCGGAGCTGGCCGAGGCGAAGAAGCGGGCAAAGACGTACAAAGAGAGGAAGAAGCACGACAGATTCGACGGCATGCCGGAAGAGGAAGTGAGCAAGCGCGTTCTTCCAGATCACCTTACCAACAACCTCGACATCATCATAGTAAGTCCTCCAGCTCTGGCTGTTTCTTTCAGAATTATCCCGCCGGTCCGTGGACAGGAATAGGACACGGGGACACGTTTGCAGTCTCCCCTCTTGCGCTTCTCAATCGATTCACCGTAGAGCGCGAGAATCGAAAATTCTCGCGAAGGAGCTGTCGTCGGGCGCGCGATCCCGTCGTGTCGTTTTTCGCGAGTGGAACGATTAATCCGCTTAGCCGCCGGCATAACGGCCGCCTAGTTAGCAGGAAAATCCATCTCGAAGGTAGCGAGACGGTAGGAACGTAACGACGACAAATGGCCGTTTGTAGCGCGTTCGTCAGGTGTCGTAATCGCTTTAATGGTCCATACCCAATTCGGTTATCACGCTTGACGTTGGTAACGAGCGCGAACTCGTGCGCGCTCACGTTCCTCCCGGCCCGGCCGCGGCCATTCCGTTCCGTTCCATCCACCGATCGGGATCGTCGTATTTCTATCAGCGCCCATTGATTCCCCGCGATCGCGAGTTTCTCGGGCTCCTCTGCCCGGTTCCTGGTACCTGGGCCGTCGCGCGCGACAAACACGTGACGCCTAGCGCCTGCTAGCCATACGAACACCCTCGTCGGTGTACCCCTAGTATAATAATTCACGGAAAATGGTATGGAGGTAACAGCGAACTCGCCCTTTTTACTTTTACGTAACTGCTTACGGCTCCCTCGAAACTTAGCTGAATACCTATCTTGTAGTTCCAAGCGAGTGGAAGGCTCCCTCGGTTCCTTGGGCACGTTCTCTTGCTCGCGGCTAGTATCGCGTTTCGGTGATAGTGACGGGGGGAGTCCGTTAGCGGCTGGTTCATATTCATATATTACGCGGAACGAGTAGTCAGCGTGGTCGATCATCCGTCAAACGGTGTAAACGCTTTAACGGGCCGTGGGCAATTCGGTTATTACGGGCGTCGTTGTAATCGAACGCAGCGGGACACCGGTGTGTGTCGGCCGGCCTTCGCCGAGGCCCTCTACCCCCGTGGAACACCCCCACGATTTCAACCCCCCGCCCCATCCCTGTCCTCTCTGTCTATCGCGCGGCGACCACCCGCTCGAGTCGAGTCGAGTCCAGTCCAGTCCAGTCCAGTCTCATCGACGCGCGTTGTTTTCAATCGGCGACAATTCCACACCCTACCCTCGCTCCGCGACCCCTCCCTCCCCGGCCCTGCCCCCTATCATTTTATCCTCGTTTATCCCGGCCGAAGCGCCATTCGACGCCGGCCGACCGGCTAACGCATTGGCGTTAACGCGCTAATGCGATACGTACTTTATGTACGGAGGGAGAGGACTCAACCACCCGTACGCGACAAACGATATAACGCGATTTTGGCCAAAGACCCGCCACTACCCCCCCATCCGCTGCATTCAGTCCGCTCATTCCACTCCTCTCGTCGTACTAATCGGTCCTAACTGTTCCTCCACTTGTTACCGGTGTACTTTTACGGATTAGAAACCCTCCTGTCTCTCAGACTCCCGCGACCTTCTCTTCCACCTTGAGTCGATACGATCATCTTGGTTCTTGCGAATGCCAGTAGGAAAGGCTATTGGAAATTTGGGAGATCGGATAAGGAAATCATAGGTAGGTATGCGGCAGTTCCCTTTTGTCTCTGTGATTCGTTTTCTAACGAATACGGCGGACCATGGTAGAGTGTTGAAGATCGCTCTTGCCGCGAGAAGATCGGACGCCACCGAAAGCCGCAACAGCAGCCTAACCAGCGAGGACACGCGTCTCTAACAGCTAACAGCGTCCCTGTCCCGTATCCTTGGACTTTGTCGTTATTAATTGTCCAACCGACGGAGCGAACAGCGAAGATAATGTGGTTGCGCAACAGGTACTACCACACCTGTGTCTACCGCGTTGCATAATCCCGGGTAAGAACCGTGTACGTGAAATCCGCACGCGTGTGTACCGTGCCGGGAGAGGAATTGACCGTAAGGAATTGCAAAAAGCCACATTCACGACTGGTGCTCCTTGCCCCCGCCAACCCCCGCCGCCGCCGCTGCGTTCCGCGATTCCATCGAGAGGCTCTAGGTCGAAGAAGGAGCTGCGCGTCCCGCGCCTTCGAGTCGAAAGGAACGACGACGTTGAGCCCTGGAAAAAGTGCACGGCTGGGTAAGTGGGTACACGTTCGCCGTGAGATTCGCTAAGTCTGAGGAGCAGAGGGAGAAGCAAACGATAGTCGGAGATCGAAGTGGCGAACAAAGCCGCCAGGACAATAATGCCATCGCCGGGCGCGGAAACTAGTTGGAAATAAGCCTGCCGCGTAATAATTCCTGCAAGATTGGAGCGGCGCGGAGCGTTCCACGCGACGATAAATCGTTGAACGCCGATGGAACTAAATTAAGCGCGTTGCCGTTATTTCCGTATCGGAGAAGTCGTTGTTCGCCGGCGGGATCGAAAGTTCCCCTGGTTATATTCTATGCACCAGCTACGTCCACGGCGATTACCGCCCCAGACGGCCTCATGTAACGCGATTCATTTTTGTCGCAGATTGGAATCAACCCTGGACTCTTCGCCGCTTACAAGGGTCACCACTACGCTGGACCAGGCAACCACTTCTGTGAGTTCCGCTCCTTTCTCTCTGCGCGGGGTGTTTCGAAATATGAAAGCTCTCCGTCCAAAACTCTTTAGGTGGGTTCTCTGCTATACGCGACAGGACGCAACGTACAAAAAAAGTTCCTCTTTCTTTCAGACTAATAACAAGTAAATAAGTCGAGACGAAAGAGTAATATTTCTTTGCTGTCGCGCTTCGTTTTCGAGAATAATCGACTTTGCGATTCGTCGCATTGCGCCCAGTCGCGTCTAGGGAAACCTACCTTAAGAGGAATTACAGCGATACTCGTTCATCTACATAGATCACGCATATTCCAGTTTCACTTCTCGTGCCAGGATAACGGCCCACAAGACGCTAGACGATAGCGCGTTATCCTGTGAACTAGATACGAAGAAAGCTCCGCGTGTCGCTACATAAATACATTCTCGAGAGGAATCGCTTTTCCCCCGCGTCTGCACCGCGTATTTTGGGACACCCCGTGTATTTCTAGCTGCTCGCTCTCCCCGTAGGCTCCCTTTACGCGCAACCACGGCCCGAGCGCCGTGATCTCGCGAGTCGGTTAATTAAGCCGATGTAAAGCGACGCGCGGCGTCGAGCGTCGCTTCGAGTATGTAGTTGTCCACGATCGCGGCCAAGTTTCGATGGCGAAAAGGAGGGAAAAAATTCACGGGAACGCAGCGCGTCGGAGTGCGCTCGATTAGCTCGCGGGAAGAACGCGCCAGTTTCCTCGACCTATTTTCCCAGCGATTCGAGTTACGCGCTCGCGAATAGCGTCGGCAGCGACGGCTGAATGGAAGGGCGTGCATAAGAGTCGATCGAGATGGCCCTTTCGATTGCAGCAACCCTTGCCCGCACGATAATTCACAGGAAAATCGCGCGCGCCCGCGATTAAATTCAGCGAGAGACGGCTCGATAGAAGCGCAAATTACCCGACGATTCGAAAAACTCGGTCGTTCCCCCGTTTTTTCCTTGCCCTCGCGAGCCCTCGACACGATCGACCGAGCGACGATCGCCGCGTTTATTTTTAACGCGTTCTATCGGTGGAAACACTCGACCACGCAAACGCGTGGCCGAGTACGCGCGTCTTGGCGCCGGTACGCGCGCCAACCTCCGCACTCCATTCCATAGGCTCGAGTCTGTTCGATCCGCCGCGTCGATCGCGGGGATTCGCGCTGGAAATGCTCCCGCGCGAAATCGGTCTGTAGGTGAAGTTTTTTTCTAGCGGAGCGTCGAGTTTTCTCCGCCGAGGCTCGATACTTGCCAGCGTGCAGGGTGACCGAGTGCAAATTGCCTCCAGATTTACGATGGTATTGTCGCGTCTAGTGGGACACGGGGTAGTAGCAATAGTCGCGTCGCTTCGAAGGGGACGAAAGTCGGAAGAAACGAAATCTTTGGACGTGGAGGAAGAATTGTTTCGAAGAAAGAATTTACGCGTACTTGTTCTGACCCATTTTTCTCCAGGCATAGTGGTAGAATAGGGTAAGCAGGCCAGTAGATGGACGGGCCCAGTAGATGGACGAATCGTTGGTTAATCGTTAATATTGAAAGAACTAGAGTTTTAATCTATATTATTCTTTTTTATTTTGTAGAAAAAACGTTTGTTGTTTTACAAAACATTAACATATTTATCGAAAAAAAAAAAATTGTATGCGAAAAATGTATTTGTGTGTATGATTTTACGCCACTATGCGCGAGTCACTCTTTTATTATTAGCTATTGCTCAGCATCGCGTCCCTTAAAGTTAATAAAAAACGTATTTGGATGTATTGTAAAGAGGTATGCAATAGATGATTGCATTCTAATATTAACAATTTATATATAAACGCGTGAACAAAGAAGAATAAACCGATAGAACTTATACAAAATGACTGTCCATGTACTGATATGGATTTTCTAACCTTGTCGCAGCAGATGGACAGAACGGAATTAAACCTTTTGAAGCCGTTTTTTTTAATGAACAAACAGTTTACACATTTACTTGTAGGTATCTTATTTTTCTTTTTTTATTTAGATGGCAAGCATTAAAAAAATATACCGTACATCAATATACATGTAATGATCTAAATAGAGCCTTGGATGATATTAGAAAAAGAACTAGTGGATATATATTTTTACTTTGTGCCACTAAGAAAATATTATAAAGGTTACATATCCAATCCGGGACACTTTCCTAGACAGTTTTCAATGCGGGACAAACAATTCAAATTCGGGACAGTCCCACACGATCCGGGACGTCTGGCCACTTTAGGCCAGACATAACCTCACTTTATTTGCGGCCTGGGCCCATAACCTGTTGCACCGGTTTCTGGCAATGAAGACTCCATAAGCTTTTAGTTTTGATGAAATAAACTATATTTTAACAAAAAATAACGTAATCTAGGTACCTACTATAGCTAATAAGTCTTTTACTCGTCTAGCCAGACACCCGTCCATCTATTGGTTCTGAACTGTCCATCTGCTAGCCCTATCGTCCATCTACTTGTGATACGGGCTATGAGTAGAATTTTCATCATTTTATCCTTAAATACATTAATTTTTTTACTTGCAGTTATTTTTTCCTTTAAATTTGTCCATTTTTACGTGCAAAGCTTTTGATTTTTTTTTTAATACAACAGATAGTTCTTAAGAAACACCTTGTTGTAAACTTCGGAATCAGCTAAACTGTCCATCTACTGGCCTGTGTACCCTATCAAGGCGAAAGCCTGTGCACAGGTTGTTGACCGAGCTTTGTTGATCTCGCCTTTGCTGGTCGACTTGCGATCAAGTTGGAGCGCGAGGTTTCGAGGCAATTTGCGCCAGCGTGAAAAGCCACCGTCTCCGGGGGAAGTTGGAGGGTTCCGAGGTGGTGTTCCTTGGGAGACGCGCAGATCCATCGTTAGGTCATACCCGTCGGCCTTTGAGCAAACAATTTTGCGCGCTTCCGGGCCGACCGATGCCTACTACGTGCGCGCGTGCATTTACACGGCCGGGCGTCCCTGCACGCTGTATGCGTTGCCCGCGAGTACATGGGCCCGTGCACATATAACCGCGAGTATATGCACAGGTACGGGCGCGCGTGCATACAAGGGAGGGCGAACGCGAGCGCGTTCACACATAGCCGGTACATACGGGGTGAAGTTAGGTGTGCGCTGCTGGATTTTCCAGGGTTTTCCCGGGGTTGCGGTAGAGCAGTGGATGGGGTGGTGGTGGGTGGCGGTGGCGTGTAGGGAAGGGGGAGTAGGAGGAGGAGGGCGGGGAAGGGTAGGGAGGAGGATACGAAGCGGGTTGAGTCGGACTGTGAAGAGGAGTAAAGGGGTGAGGGAGGACGGTTGTAGTGGAGAGGGAGGAACTATAATGAGTGGTGCGCGCGAGGGAGAGCAGGATAAAAAGGGGGTGAGAGAGGAGGTGGCTCGGGGAGGGACTGCGAGAGGAGGAGGAGGAGGAGGAGGAGGTAGAGGGAGGCGGAAGCAGGGTAGTACGGGGTAAAAAGGTTGGAAGCTGTGGCAAGCCGGGGGTACGGGAGGGTGGTGGGACGAGGGTTGGTTGGCAGCTATGGAGAGCAGGAAGAGGGGCGGTTTGAGTGGGCCGCAAGGGGAGGAGGATGGGTGGATCGAGAACGACGGGTCAATTTAAGCCCCAGAGGGAGGGGGAAGCGGACCGGGCCTAAAGGCAGTAAACGCCGAAAAATTTCAGCGCGGTTCAGCCGGTTCGATCGGTGGAAAGCGAGCCAGAAAGCGGCCCAGTGATCGAGGCTCGCGCGCTCGCCGCCGCCGCCGCCGAGAAATCGCGGCCGTCGCCGTCAAACTCGCCACCCCTGTGCATTTGTGCCGCGAGCTTGCCCACCAGTCGCATTTTCCAACAGCACCGAATCGCGTACTCGCGCGTGCCTCTTCTTGCCGGGCAAGACGCGAAACCACCCTCGCACACCCACGGTCAGAAGCGTGTCATCGACCCGACCATCGATCACCGGAGAGAGCCAGCGGGGAGCAGCAGCCCTGCTGCTTGGGATAATTTCGTGCTACCAGGTGGGAATTACGCTCCAAGCACGACCTTCGTGCGCGAGAAATTCTCGGGAAGCTGCCGCGTCCCCGACTCGTCGTTCCTCTATCATCGCGCGTAACGAACAGTGCGCAATCCACCCCGAGGATCTTAGCGCGAGTGGCCGGGTAGGTGTCGAACGATGTAAATTCGCACGCCCCGTCCCAAAGACAATCGGAAAGTTTTTTTCGCAGCGAGGACCGCCGCGGGAGTTAGCTCGATGACCTAATTTCGAAATCTAGAAAAATCGCCGCGTCTACCGAACCTATCGCCCAAATAGCCAGAGTATTATCGTCCGTGAAGGTTCCCAAGCCGCCTCGGGGAACTGGAACGAGACTGAGGTAAGCTCGCCAGAGCTGGAGAGCGCGACGACAGACCTCGGCTTTCATTCGTCAGGAGTCACGCGAGATTTGGCAGGGAAGCGACAAGGCTTGATCGAGAATCGAGTGACAGTCGAACGACCGCGAAAAGAAGCGCGCTGCGAGGTGCGCGCGTCGACGTCGCGAGCACCGCGAGGAGAGACTCGAGGCTCGATGCTCGAGACGGCATTGTTCGCAGGAGGGTGAAAAAAGTTTGGTGTCGGCGGGGCGACGAGCAAGACTGGCCCGCGGGGATGTAATCGAGAAGGCTCAGGGTGGGGGAGGGTCGGTCGGTGACCCAATTCGGTCGGCGGGCTTTTTTCGAACGGCGGGAGAGTTGAAGGTGACCAGGGAAACTTTTCGTGGTCGTTTCGAGCGGATCCTCGAGGCTCTTGGCTCCGTGGCGTTGCTCGGAGCCACGACTCGCGGACCTCGACTGTTCAAAGTATTCTGCGTCGCGTCCCACGACTATTTCGCGACCCAACGCTGCTGAATACCTGCCGTTTCGCGACAGCTGCGCGTCGTTAGCCTTCTTCCCTCGCTGGCGCGATATTGGGAAACCTGTGACACTGGGCTGGGCACCTAGGCCGCGTAGACGTTGCTGGGAAGAAGACGGTCCGCTCTGCTCGCACGTTCCTTATCACTTTCGTTATGTTTGTCGAGCTAGAGCCGAGAATTGCGAAGTAAGTAGATGCGTTCGGAGCTTCGTGGAAAAGGAGAATCCAGACGAAATCCATCGATCGCGCTTGATTTCGCGAGAAAGATTGCGGTGAGGGATTTTCGCCTTGCCGATTCCGTGGGTGTCGCAAAGTAGGAAGCGCAACTCTTTGACTCCCCGGCGCTCGTTAACTTGAGACCTAGAGTTTTGACTTGCGCGCCCCTTTGCTCGAGATTACGCCCTATATCGTTCGGTAGCCCGACGTACTTCCAACCACTCGGTCCAAGTTTTCTGCCGGAGGAACTTTTCCTCCGCGAGCAACGTCCCGAACGGAGCCCCCGAGCGTGCCTGGCACGGACACCCTGCCGTCGAAACAGTATCTCGCGTCCATCGATTATCGATTATCGGCGATCCCGAGCGAGAAGAGTTCTCGCGCGAGGAATTTCAGGGGCAGCGTCGGCCGAGCGAGGAAAGACGAGAAGGGGAACGAGCGCGCCCGTTATTTTGGACGTGGAGTGATCGTGGCGGGTCTAACAAAAATACGAAAATTACGCAAAGCAAGGGGGAGCTCGAAAATAGATGTCGAAAACCTGCCAAATTATCGAGTGGCCGGCGGGACCGGCCGTAGGTACGCTGGAAATCGGTCGCGCGCGAACAAATACGCGGGGTTGAAAGACGTGGAGGAGGAAACGACGAGGGAGTAACGTAACTGCTACCGAAGAAGTCGCGAACGAATATTCTAGTTTCGAACAGGCGTAGCGTCGATAGTTTGGGAATATAGAATGTACGTTCGGCTGATATTTTTTCGCGTTCACCGTTACTTTCAAGTTTTCCCTCGTCTCGCGATCGCACGATCAAATGGGATATTTCTTTATAGACATATATATATATACTGTACTCGGGATAGGAACCCGCGCGTGCCTGAGTTTGCGGAAAAATTTGACGAACTCCACGCGATTTCTCTCGACGGCTATCGAGCTCGGGGAAATATCACGGATAGGAGAGAAACGGGTAGGAGGATGAGGAGGATAAAGAGGAGTGGCGGGAGGGAATATGGGTGGCGGAGAAGAAGAAGAAGAAGAAGAAGAAGAAGAAGAAGAAGAAGAAGAAGAAGATGGAGAAGGAGCGTCGTATTCAGCGTCGAAGGGTATCGTAGCAGTGACCTGCGAAAAAGATTGGCGAAGCCGGCTAAGTGCGTGAGTGGAAAAGGGATGCAAGCCTGACGGTTGTCGATGCTGGCGGAGGTGGGAAAGGAGGTGGCGGAGGTTGGGGTTGCTAGTGGTGGGAACTATAATGAGTGGCGGCTGTGTCGGGCGAAGGGAAGAGGGCGAGGATGAGGGCGGTGAGCTCGAGGGTGTGGGTGAGGGTGCGGGCGAGTGCTAGGGCGAGGGTGAGGGTGAGGTTGAGGGTGAGGCAGAGCGAGAATGAGCCAGGGGGAGGAGAGAGAGAGAGAGAGAGGGCTGCCGAGGGCTGGGTAGGGTAAAACGAGATGGGCGAAGGGTACAGGTGGCGAAGGAGGGCTGGTCGGTGAGTGCGGGAAAGCGTGTAGCCTCTGCCTCCTCCCTTTTCCACCCACCGACCACCCTGCCACCCTTCTGCCAGCCTGCTGCTCGGTCCAAAGGGGTGACAGCACGAAGGGAGGGAGGGGCAGAGAGGCAGGAAAAAGGGAACTAGAGCTGGCCGAGAGGGACGGGGGTGCCGGGAAGGGGTTGTCGCACGCCTATCCGCTCGATAGCAGCTTACAGTCCGTGCACGTTCGCTACCCCCTAGAATTTTGTGCCCCATCTTTTCGAGAATCCCTGGACGGAGGGATATTTTTTCACCGACGTCGATCCCGTCGCAACCAGGTCCACGTTTTGCGAGCCCTTTCTTCCATCCCTTTCACCCCGTTCCGCCCCCTCTACTCCTCGTTTACCCGCGACCAAGCAAAGATTTCCCTCGCTAGGATCGAATCTGCCCCTCGATCCCTTCCCTTGTCCACCGCCAGCCGATACCAGACAGAGCGAGTGTCCTCGAAATCCCTTCGCCCCACGAACCCCAAATAAAACGATCTCTTCCCTCCAGCGAGAAAAAAAAAATGGCGCTGCTCGGTCTGCTCGCGAGCTCCGAGCATTCCCAACGGGACTGTACAAAAAACCCCGCCGCCAGAATTCTTAGGACGAATGTCGTTAAACGCGTCTAGGGTTAACACGTGCTCGCTGGCAAATTGTGGTAGTTTGACGGGGCGAGCAGCGGGGTACGTGCGATAGAAAAGAGAGCATCGCGGAACGCTCCACTGTTTCCTAGGTCTCCGTGAACGGGTCTTCGTCCTGGAAAACCCTGAAAATTGATTTTCCAGGCGCGGTCTCCCGCGGTACCCACGCACAGGTCTCCTCTCTCTCTCTCTCTCTCTCTCTCGCTCTCTCGCTCTCACCCTCTCTCCCTCTTTCTCCCTCTCTCTCTCTCTCTCGCTCTCTCTCTTTCTCTCGGTTGCATCGATTTTCACCTGGCTCTCCTCGCATCCCCTGCAGCTCGAACTCGAACCAGCCAGTTCATTCAGACGACCGTAGGAAAAGAACGACGAATCTGGGTCAACGAAATTTCGACAACTCCCGATGGAAGACGCGTAATTTTATCGATCTCTCGATCACCCGTCGATCGGGCCCGTCTGCTGGACACCAGCCAGCTCCTCCCAAGCGGATCGCTTCTGGAAAGCCCTGATCGGAGGGAACCGAATGGCAAAACGCGCGGCTACCACCACCGTGGCGAACACGCTGAGTTACGAGGCGTGGAAAAAAATATCGCGGGCGATAAATTCTGCTCGGGTACGCCAGTTGGCCCGCGGAGCCAGCTACGATACCCGCGGCTGGCACCGGAGAAACACGAGCACGAGGAAAAATGTAACGCGGGGTCCTGTTGCGCCGGCACGGTCTGTAAAGTCGGCCAGCGAGCGGCTAAGTCGGTCGGACAGGGGAAACCGAAACTCTTTCGACTTTGAAAGTTTCAAGTGCCGGGACAAATTTACAAACGCCTCGAAGATCGGATGCCCCGAGTTTGCTCGCGCTTCGAAATAAGTACACGCGCGCGGCGAATGTTTCGCGCGGAAGGCACTCGTGGGAATAGCGATCGTTTCTTTGCGGCTGCAGGGAAGGATAGTAGCACCGGCAGCTTGCGACTAGTGGTTTTCGGGGCAGGGGATGTTCGTCGCGGAGGAGAGGCGTCCGCGGCGGGATGCCTCGCGAGAATTATGGACGTTTCGCGGGAGAAGGCGGCGAGGAAACGCGGAAAGGGTCTAGGGAGGCAGAGTTGGGTGAGGTTAGCGTCGCGAGCGACAGGGGAAGGGTCGCGTTTCGCTTGGATAAAGCTTGCTCGATCGGCCGTTAGTCTTGTTCGGAGGGGCCGGCAGCCTTTCCGCTCCGCGCGTGTAAGGTAAACGTCCCAATCTCTGGACACGTCCCAATACCTGGACACTAGTGTAAATAATGCTGATTATTACATTTAATATATGCTATATCCATAAAGGAACTATTTTATTCAATTACATAAATATTTAATTAAATATATTAAACTCGTAACACTCGTAATAAAAATAAATTTTCTTGAGCTGACCGGTTTACACCATTTTAGTATTGCCGTTAGCTGATTTGCTAAACAGTCTCTACTTTTTCTTAAGCGAATATTATTAATAATGTTTAGTATATTGGTACAACTAATACATTTTTAGGAAAATGTTGCTTTGTAGCATTATTTTCTGATTGAATTATTCAAATTTATGGTCGTATTAGTTTTTTATTCGCGTGTCTATCTATCGGTACAGTGAAATCCCGGAACGGCCCGAAACCTGACCACGCAGACCATCTATGCAAACTGCGACTTATCTTACGCGTTATTGTTGACGGAATAATACAATAGTTATTTAGGACTGTAGTACTTATTACTTTGTATTGTACTTATCCTTCTGTAAGTATACTTCCCCTTTCTTATCTTGTTTTAACGATAATATTTAATTTGAAAGATTTTTTTTGACATGTAACCTTAAAATTAGTCATTCGATAATCTATTCTTTTTTACACAATTTCATTTACTGATTTCGATAAATTACTTATATAGAAGAAATTGCTGATCTTTTATCATGTGTCTATGTAATGGGATAGTTAAATTGGGACACCGAGACATATTAGTTAAGCTGTCCAGGTTTTGGGACCGTAAAATCGGGACACCGGGACATACTAGATCAGCTGTCCAGGTTTTGGGCCATTGTAAGGACTACGAATTTTCAATATTTTACAAAATTATTCAATCCAATAATGGTTTTTTTTTTTTTTTAATGATAAAGTACACACGGTGCCCAATGCAATTGTAAAATCGTTTATATATATATATATATCGACTTGTATAACTGAACAATTCTCAAACGTGTTTCCGCCGTACCTTAAATGTCCAGGTATTGGGACATTTACCTTACGCGCCAGCCCATCGGCCGCAGTTTCTCTAAAGCGGGCGGCAAGAGTTTCCCTCTCGCTTTCGACCCCTTTCTCCCCCGTTTTTTCCACTACTTTTCCCGCCCGTTGACTCGAACAGCCAGCGAACGAACGGGCGCGTCCTCCGCTCGCCGGAGGAACCGTGCAACGCCGGCCGCGCCGGCAGACGAGCGTTTAACTTTGTTCCGAAGTTCTCCAAGGTCGTGTGCTCCGGCTGTAGGTCGGTGGTGCACGAGGAGGTGAGACCGGGAGGACAAGAGGGAGAGAATTTCCGAGGCCGCGTCATAAATCTCTATCTGCTGCTGCTACTGCCGGGGGTAAACGCTCGCCTGCCAGCTCGCGGGATATACTTTGGCGACGTCTGTAATTTCGCGCCACCACGCCAATCGGGCTTTTTCTCACCGTCGCCTCTCCCCAGCCCCTCCTCCATCCCCCTGTCTTCGTTCCCTTCGATTCGTTTCGATTCATTTCGATTCATTTCTCTCGCCTTCCCACGGTTTCCTTCGTCGAAAACCACTCGCGATAATATATCAGACGACGCGGTACGCTCGCGATACGTTTGGCAAGCAATCAAACGCACACGTAAGACGGGGCGATAAAGGTATCAAGTAATCGCGCTTCGTATCTCCGTTTGCTCTGCTATATATCTACATATGCCTCCGAAAGATGATTACACCCCTGAAACTGTAAACAAACCCTGATCCACGCCAACATCCATTATTCACTATTCATCGAGTATTCATTCGGAGGTGATCCATTGGCACAGTGAACCGCCGAGATACTATTATTATTATTATTATTATTATTTATTTATTTACGGGAAAACCCATAGTATACAAATTACTATAACATTTAAATAACAGAGTCCTTAGCACTAATATTAGACAGTATTGCGTGTATAATAGAATTATTTTAGAACAATTAGTAACAATTAGAGGAAGCATCTTGGCATCACAAGGAAAACAACTGATTATTAACGAGTTATTATTACTCTATGCGCAATTGTAACGATGTTCTTAACGAATTTAGGGAGTCCAAGAAAGGGTCAACGCCACTAAAGATTTCGTTGGCTATAGTCATAGCTCTATTAATCGGGTCAACTGCGTAATGGTTATAGGTACCTATGTAGTACATCGCGCGTAACCGTATCAAAGAGCCAGCGACCGACGACCTGAAAAGCTCAATGCCTCCAGACCTTTCTTTCTGTTTCGACGATCCAATGGCGCGATGCTAATTCCGTTTACCGACTTAAACGCTGGGCGCTGCAAACGCGAAAGGCGATTAAGCCCCCGGGGGAAAGAATTCCTCTCCTCGGGCATCCGTGGGAGAGATAAGTACGCGCGAGGAAACTTAATAATAAAGTGGCAAGAGGATCGCGAAAAGTTCTCGAATCGAGCAAAACAACGTTCAAGGCCCCTAAACAAATTTCCCCGACTTCGGACAATAATTTCCCGCGAGCGGCGGAACGGGGGCGATTTATGACTCAACTTCGCGGAGGGGAATAAAAAGAAGAGTCGACCAAGCTTGACCCAGACCTATTTAATCCGTTTGAACGGGCCGTTTTGTAGCACCTGCGGCACACCATCGCCACCGCTGACAAGTGCTTCCTCTAAATTGCCGGCGACCACACAAAGCGCGAAAACGGGGCCGTTTCGCCGCTGGGAACGCCGCGAAAAGCAAAAATCCCCGGTAATTAACAGAGCACGGGGCGGCGGTGGAGGAGCGTTTCTTTTCCTTGAACGCGGCTCGCGGCTCTTAGCGACACGAATAATGCCAGGAATTATCGCCGTGTTCCGGCGGGCTTGCCACTCGTCGAGGGCGAAAGAACTCGCTTCGCGAGAACCATGCCCCGTGACGCGTCACGTTTCTGCGTTTCATCGAGGTGGGCAGAGAGGAGCCGAACGATACCATCGAATTAAGGGGGTTGAAGTTTTGATGGCCCAGCGAACGATATCCCCGCCACCCTGAAAACTGTGCATGCGCCGAACTTTCCATTTTCTTTCGCCGATGACGCGAGCGATTTATCGCGGCGAGTTTACGGCGGAAAGTCGGAAGTTCCAGACAGTTTGTCGACAACGTTTGACCCAGACCCATTGAAATTCCTCCGCCTTCCTCCCGATGGATATCGGTCGAACTCGAACGGCGAAGATTCTTGGCGCGCTTCCCGCGGCCCTCGGAAAAACCGTGACCCTGGTCGCAGGTTCTTTCGCTGTACCATCTGACCGCCGATTAAATCACTTTTTCCAGGGAAGTGCTTGCACCTGAGCGGACTGACACCCGAACCACTCACGGCGGATGACGATTACAAGCTGTTGCGCTTCGGTATCGGTTTCACAAATATGGTGGCTCGCGCCACTAAAGGCAGCGCCGATCTCACCAGGAAGGAAATCAAAGAAGGTCAGTAAGCGACTAGAGTCGGCAAATAACCAAACCCTATCAACCTAAAAGTAGACGATCATTTAGAACTTACGATTTCCACGTTCATCGCGAACGTGCTCCAAGATTCTCTGTGAACTTGGTATTAGAACGTGTACATACGTAGAAGCGAAGATACAATTTTATGGACCGATTAGAATTTACACCGCGTGTAATGCTGCTCGTTATAAAGTGATCCTCCTTTCGAGCGTCCGCCGAGCAAAACGGATGCGACGGCCCTGACGCCATCCATCTAACGCGTACAAGAATTTTCAACACACCGTGCACACATGGACGGCCAAAAAAGCAGACTATTTCTCACAGCGGGGCGGAATGATCGAGCAAAGTTTCCGAGGTTCTTTCGCCGCGCGCACGTTCTATCGCGCGAGAAGCAGATTGTTATTATTTCGCGCGTATATACCTACACCGATCTGTGTGCTTGCCACCCGATGCACGGAGCAGCACGCGAAAAAAAGAGGAACGTTTCGGAGACACTAGGATACTCGAGATCGGGAACCGAAGCTGCGAATTTATTCGCTTCGGTTGCCGCTTATCACGGCCCCGCGTTACCCGGAATATTCGCTTCTTTCTCGTTTTTTCGTTTCGATAATTTTGTTTTCGCCACGGCAAGATAAATGCCGGCTTTGTAGTCCGTTGAATTTTAGCCGCTGCAAATGAAACCGGTCGCTTCTCGATGAGATAACGGTTTCCGAAACGTTGCCATCTTTCCGTTCGCCGCGGAACGTTCGACCAAAAGAACGGTTCTTACATCGCGGCTGTCCTCGGCAAAGGACGCTGGCTGTCTCGTTAAATACCATGCAGAACGATTCGTTCCCCCGCGACGATAGAGCGTAACGAAGTTATCTGCTTAACCGCGGGCGACGAGAGCGGTTCTCGTGCATTCTCCTCGCGCGTCGTTCGCCGACAGGCGTTTTTTCTTCTTTTTTTTTTCACCGCGCGGAGTGTAGCTATGTAAATGTTTCGCGGCTTCTACGCCCATGACCGTGCTCGAGCGCACTCATTAATAAACGAAAGGCTGGCGAAACGTATCGCTCGTAGCCAACGACCTTTCCATATCGAGCGCCTAGACCACGGATCGACGGGCCAGATACAGGACACCGGTTCGGAATGTTGTAAATTACAAGTAGACGCGGCGGGACAGGTGTCGCGGCCGAGAATTCAAGTAAGAATAAGCTGTTTGTCTGCTCACCGTGCCTGGGTGTCCGCCAGCGACGAGACGTTTGACGACCAACGACACTGGGCCTCGATTCACGATCTATCGGATGTCGCGGCCCCAACAGTTGCTTCACTGGCCGAGCGCGAGTCAGGATGGTCCTTGTTTCGCCAGGGTGTCGGATATTATCGCAGGGAACGATCAACAACAGTCAACAACAATTACACGATCGGCTTTGACTTTCAGCCGGTTCACTTTACGATCGTCACCGCGAGGAGACTGGCGGCACGCGGTACCAGTGCTGCCAACCTCGTCCCTGGAAATTCTCTCGCTGCCAGAGAACCGCGGTCCATTCGTCGCGTTTCAAACGACCAACGAACTAACAGCCGGTTCGATCAGCAACTCGGATAGCTCGCGACGGTAGAGATTATTCTGTATCGCGGTTAGCCGATCGGGCGTATACAGGGTGGCTCAAATACCTGGTAGGGAATTATAAGTACGCGATATTTTTTTTTTTTTTTTTTTTTTTTGTTATTTTAAATAAATTGTGAATATGATGTAATGGATCTTGGAGGGGGCTTCGTTTTTTCTTCTTCTTCAAATAATCAGTTCTGCCAACACTCGTTCTGTGATACATGGTATGCAAGGTGCAGCATAATTCGCGGTATATTTGAAAAGTGGCGATGACTTCGTGCTATCATATTGTTTCTGGCTCCGCGGTATGTTTACGGAATGAAATTCTAGATTTTTACGATCCGTTTCCGTAAAACCGTTTCTCTTTTGCAGGCAGTCACATTCTGTTAGAAAAATTACGAAAGTACAAGCCGAAGATCGCGGTGTTCAACGGTAAGCTAATCTACGAGGTGTTCTCGGGGAAGAAGGAGTTTGGATTCGGTAGACAGCCCAACCTGGTGGACGGAACCAACACGGTAAGTCGAGAAGGCTGTTTTTACTGTTCGTTAGGCGATAGGGTTGAAATGTTGTTTAATCGACGAGTGAAAAACGTTGGATTGCAGTACATGTGGGTGATGCCATCGAGCAGCGCGAGATGCGCGCAACTGCCGCGAGCGGCGGACAAGGTGCCATATTACGCGGCCCTCAAGAAGTTTCGCGATTACTTGAACGGCACCATAACCCATCTGGACGAGTCCGACATCGTGTTCGCGGACTCGAAGCTGAAGAAGAAGGATCACGAGGCGATCGAGGACAAGAAGCCCGCGTTCGGCGACGACCTGACCAACGAGGGGGAGAGCAGGATCACGGAGGTGAACGGGACAGCCATCAAGCAGGAGAACCCTCAGATACCCGGCAAGAAGAAGAGGGGCAGACCGAAGAAGATAAAGAACCCAGAGGACCAGCCGCCTCCGGATCCCGAGAAGCTGGACGCGAACGGGGAGGTGATCAAGAAGCGTCGCGGGCGCCCGAAAAAGATCCACCAGCAGCAGAAGCAGCAGGAGAGGGAGATGAGGGAGCGGGAACAACAGCAGCAGCAGCAACAGCATCAGAGCATGGGGGGCCACATAGGAGACGGCTACGGCTCCGTGGTGCCCAGCTGTTTCTCGCCCCCGAAAACGTTCGCGCACATGGCACCCTATCCACAGCCGATGAACGACTCCGGGTTCTACGGGCAGGGCATCAACGACAGCCCCTACAACTTGAACGCGAAACAGAGCCCGGTCCACTTGCAGCACTACAGCCAAAGTCCCAAGTCCATGTCGCTCTCGTTCACCCACTCCGATCTATCATCCGAGATCAACACCGCCATCTCCTCGGAGAACAACTTGGAGCCGTCGCCGTTGACCTCGCCGAGCGTCGAGCACCCGGACTTCGAGCCACCCACCAGCATCTCCCAGCAGAACATGAGCAACGATCATCGCCAGTACAATCCGGCCGGCAATCCTGAAAACACGGTCCACCACGGTAGCCCGGGGACCCCGTCTCATCCGAGCTACACCAGCTACATGGGCTACCACGAGCAAACCTCGGACCCCCACAATCCCCATCCCCATCAGACCACCCCGACCCCTCTCAGCCAGGCGACCGACGAGCACTCGCACCACTCCCATCCGACTCCACCGCACACGCACCCGCACACGCCGACCCATTCGATGTCGCCGCACCATCCTCACGAGCAGTACGGCATAAAGAGGAACACCGGGCAAGACGTGGCGTCCAAGAGCCTCAGCGACCTGGAATCTCTAGTCGACCAGATACCGAGCATAGCCGACGGGGGCAGCCAGCGTCTGCAGCACGCTCACCCCGGCATGACCGACGACGGATCCCTCGCGGAGAAGATGGAGGCCCATCATCAGTCCTATCTGTCCGGCTTCTCCGGAATGCCTAACGCGGGGATGTCCACTTACAGTCCCCCGCTGGCACCTGGGGGCGGCCTCTACCCCAGCTCGCTGCACAACTCCCCCAACGATGGATACGGGTCTCTCTACAGCATGAACACTCGTCAACATCAAGATTCGCAGCAGCAGCAACAGCAACAGCAACAACAACAACAACAACAACAACAACAACAGCAGCAGCAACAACAACAGCACAGCAAGTCGTACACGGTGGAGAATCTGGCGTCGAGCAACTATACGCCCAGCATGAGCCACGGGCATCCCGGTAACTCGTATCCGAATATAATCCCCGGCCCCCATTACCCAGTGCCGATGGGCTCGACGAACGGGTACCTATTCAGCGGCCTGGAGCCCAACCTGATGCAACGGACGTACGGGATGGGCGGTATGAGCGGCATGGGAGGGATGCACCCGTCCTTGGGTCACATGGCCAATCCTTATCCGTACAACGGTTCGTACTCTAGTTCCTTCGACGCGTATCCGGCACCGCCGGCTGGGATCCACGCGCCGAGCGCTAATTACCCAGGTAGCTACGCGAGCGTGAGCGGCGCCACGCCAGGTACGTCTACGCCGCCGTCTTACCTCCCGTCTCACCACAGGCCGCCGGTCGACCTTGCTTACGACGGTGTATGATAATCGATGTAAAGCTATTCGAACACGATAGCGATTCGAGCGCTATGTTTATCTTTTCTACGTATTTTTACACGTTTAGGATCCGCCGCCGGAACAATCGGTCGTCTTACGAAACCGCTTCGAAACCGTCGCGGACGCTCTTTCTGCCGCGACTTTGCTACAGCGATTCGCGCGCTCGCGCGTTTCCTTCCTCTATCTCTATTTTCTCTCTCTCTCTATTTTCTCTCTCTCTCTCTCTATTTTCTCTCTCTCTCTCTCTCTCTCTCTCTCTCTCTCTCTCTCTCTCTCTCTCTCTCTCTCTCCTTTCTCTCCGCCCCCGCCTATCCAAGTCGATTTCTCTCACTCTGCCAACCCATCCCACCTCCGTCCCACCTCCTCCACGTTTCGTTGCGTTTTTCGCTCATGTTTTTTCCCCATTTCATTCTGAGCTTGCAGCCACTCCTTTCCACCCTTTCCTCTCTGTCGCTCACGACTAACGATCGCGCCGCGAGTAGCGATGGGGCGCGCGGCTCGTGGTCCGTGGAAAACGCTACTGGGAACACGCGGTTGTCGCACACGCAACGAATTCAGCCTCCCTCGTCACGTGAGGACCGTCTAGCAACGCCTTCGACTCGTCACGGATCGTTAATAACGAAGATGACGATGTCGGCCTTTCGTTCTCGAATTTCCTTTCTCCTCCTCTCCTGCGTCGCTTCGCAGCGTTACCGTTATCCTTTCGTTATTGTTGAAGGATATCCCCACGATCGTTTCGTTCGACTGGCGAGCAAAGTGCAATCCTGTTGTCGTTTATCATGAATCACTGTTGCATTTCGTCGAACATAACTTGTTAGCATCACGAATGCGCGCATATAGCCATTGTTATTTCCTTCGTTTTATCTCGTTTTGTTGTGCAAGAGACATTATTTCGTTAGCTTTGTGCGCGAGGACTCGCGTACCTGTTAACTGTACAGTTGGATCTACAATCTACTATACGCGAGTGAGATTGTTGTTTAATCGTTTGGGTACCGACGATTCCAACGCGCGCACCGCGTGCGGGACTCCTCCGGACGCATCTCTTAATCATAGCCACCGCACGCCTATGGGCGTCCCCCGCCCGTGTCCACCCAAAGGGTTAAACAAGCAACAGAATTTTTTTACAAATCAATGGGCAAGATATATCCGAGTTAATGGAATACACACGTGTACACGCGCGTTTCCCGTAATCTCCACCGGAAACTGTAATCGTCGCGCGCTCGTTACGATAACGCGACTACGAGAATTCGCTGGGGAAATGAAACGGCGCTTCCCCGAAAGCAGCGGGGGGAAAAAAATTTTGGAAATATTCTCGAGTCGCTGGTGTCGGAACGAACGCCGCGCTGGGGGCCTCGCAGGCACGGCCGAGCGCGAACGTGTGCCGCGCGTGCACGCGCACAGGTTGTCGGGCAGATTTCGTTACATCAAAGCAATAACGCGGATGCGCGCGTACACACGATTAATTGCAAACTGTACATGTTTAATGCGAATCTAGTCAGTTCGATTCGTTGAATCGTAGCGCCGTTTATCGCGATCGGCCGAGTAATTTCGCGCGCGGACGACGTCGTTTAAAGACAACGAAAAACATTGAATCACGCGCGACCTTTCCGCTTCTAGAGGACGTTCAACCGTAATTGGATGCGGATCACCGCGGTACAAGACTCTAAATTCCCGGCGACCCCTCATCGTTCAGAATTGTAGCCTCGCGAATGTTGTCACTCTGCGTTTCGTTGTGCTTCGCTAACAATAAGTTGTCGGATGCCGATCTTTTACGTTCTTTCGTTGCCACCGCGGCAAGCGAACGCCCCGCGCGCGGCGCTTTCACATTAATCTTGTTTGTTACGTTCTGTCGAGCTACGAGCGACAAATCCTGTAAACAATATAATCGTCTGTTCGCTGTTAGAGTCTCAACGTCGCGGTCGACGACGTTGGCGCAAGATCTTTTTCCATGTACAGACTGAGCCACACGCCGTTCAGCTTCTCGCTTGCGAACTTTGTAAGCTTTTTCTAACGGAGTGCATATACATATATATATATATATAATAAATATATATATATATATATATATATATATATAATAAATATATATATATATATTTAAATAGTTACTTTCGTAATCGCGTCGTTAAGGACAATGCACGGGATAAATAATTTCTAAGACCGATCGCCGGGACGCCTTCTCCGGTTCGACCGTTAACGCGCGCGGATCTCGGGGCGGCTATTTCTCGAATTATTAGAAGGCATCCTCGCGTTCGTAACCTCGCACCCGCCACAGCCATAGCCATAACGTTCTCGTTGCGATTTGTTTATCGGTTGTTCGTTGACTCTCTGGACATCGCTGTGAAGATATTCGTACGTTACCGTGATTTTTATAGTTATCGGCGTTATGTTGTCTCGTTGATTATATTTCATTGCCGCGTTCCGAACAATCGAGGAGATTCAGAGAGCGTCGCGTGTCGACGCACGCGGTGACACGGGACGGTCCGGCGCGGCGCGGCGCGGCGCGCGAACGAAAAGATGAACTGTTGGTACAGCCGTGCAAGCCATAATCGACATACATCCTCCTTCGTCGCTGATCGACGCTGTACCTACAACGTACGATGTACAATTATGCATCCGGCATGGTTATACATTATAAATAAATGAAAGCATATACACGCGTTCGCGTATATGTAAACGTACGCAAATGAGCTACGCACACGCATACGCGCGCGCGTGTGTGTGTACGCGCACGCGTGTGTATATTTAATCGAGATATACATAAAAAGTATAAATATTATATATTGACTATCTACGGTAAGGGAGAAACATTTATCGAGTAATCCACATAGAATGTGTTGAAAACATTTAAGATGATGCACAGGGTATAGATGAGAGAATCGTTGATATAATAACTGATGTCTATATAATGAATGTTTCTTTTGTTCTCTATCGGCCTCAAGGACACAATGGCGCGTGTACGATCGACAATTTACTATAGTAGATGTTTTTTCAGAGTCCATTCCGATTCAGATGGAACAGTTAATAGCATAAGTGTCGTCGGTGTTAATCGTTCATCGATAATGAAACGGGACCGTGCAGAGCGGATGAAATTCAATCCAGAGAAGAAAGAGACCGGTGCGGTGGACGCAAGGATATGGGAAACGAACGTATATGCATTATGCCGTGTCTCGGACGGAACCAGCCATCGCTATAACATTAATCGAGCGCACTTCGTCGGTTAATCGAATTAACTTGATTGTAAATTGATCGCTAAGGATTTAACTATTAAGTATAAATATATTATACAGATTTAAGTGGTTTCGCTGTTGATCGTATCGAAATAAAAAAAAAAAAAAGAGAAAAAATGTGAAAGAACCGAAGAATGAGAGAGAGAGGATAACAATTCAAAGCGCAAGCGAGTGAGAGAGCTGGGTGTCTGAGAGATCTATCGATCGGCCTATACGTCGATTTCTGACCGGAAATGTAATCGGTCGCTCGCTTGCTCGCTTCTACCTTCTGCCATATCACTTCACCATCGTGATCGCTATTTAATAATTGTACCCATCGCATAGGGTTAGCGAGATATATGCATGATTCGCTGGGGAATGAATCCTCCAAGATCCAGACACTTCGACACGAACGAATCACATTTACGATTTCTCTCGTTTCGTTCTTCCATCGAGCTAGTCCAACGATTGAGAACCCCTGCCCCGGAAGTTTGACCATTAAAACTGGAAGTAGACTGTAGCAAGCGAAAGGGAAGGGAGCACAAATTAATAGCACGTTCAATCAGCAGGGAAATAAGAACTCGATTCAACGTTTCTTTTTCGAACCAAGTCCCGCGAGGTCCAATGTTTCTCGTCTATTCGGAACGGTTTCGTGGATCATTCACGGTTGGGGGGACATCGTTAAGGGCTAGAGGCGTAGGGCGATTACATTCTCGCGTGCAATCGTGGCGATTACAAAAAAAAGATGACCTAACGATGGAACAACAAGGCTGAACCGCAAATTTCTTGGAAGAATAGGCCATAAAACGTTGCTGTTCGGGTTTCCCATCTACAATACGCTTCTATCCCTGCCCGTATATTCCTTGGAGGTTCACGAAACTTTATCAATAGCTATTTAGCTCTGTGTCTCTTCGAATCCAACATAAAATCATCTTTCGCTGTTGTCAATAAACGACATCTTATTCGCTTAATCACGATATCGTTACTCTTTCATCCGTGAAGGAAGCGAATAGTCCCGTCTTTACAGAGTATCAGAGATTTATTGAAGTTGGAGAAAAGTTTCTGTCCGCACATAACGTACCTGTTGTTTTAACTGCTTGGGCTTTCCATATCGAAAATTTTGACTTCAAAACCACAGTAATTGAGAAATAATGTAGGAGCATGCGAGAACGGAGTTGGTGTCGACATCTATCAGAGAAATATAGGAGCACGCAGTTTTCGCTTTCCATCTGAACATTATTTAGTCTGTGCTTCGCAAAGCACTGGCAAAGCACAAAGTGTCGGGTCATTGTGTTCATCGATAGTCTCGAATATTATTCCAATTTAAAATGCCGCTAGAGAATCTAGAAGAGGAGGGTTTGGAGAAAAATCCGAATTTGGAGTTGGCTCAAACTAAGTTTTTGCTGAGCCTGCCGGAGCACAAAGATGATCCTCATTTAAAGACCAAACTGCTAGATGCTATTAAAGCAGAAAGTGAGACTGCATCTTTTCCCATCAAATTAAAAGCCTCCGTACATTAACATATTCAATAAACACTCGACTGTGTAAAACATCGTTGATTTCTAATCTTAAAAGTTCTGTTAACCCGCGAACTCGTACTAAAATCCCTCTATCGTGACATTTACCCTAACCTTCTTACGAGTCGGTCTTTTCTATGGTTCAGTTTATAATTCGCGACTAACCCTGAATGGATCTCCTCGCTTGCCGGCGACAGACCTTTTTTCGGTACGTCGCGAAACTTACAGAGCGTGCAATGACTATCTTTTACAGATATGGCTCCGTTCTACGAAGAAGTATGCAAAGATTTGGACTGGAAGGTCGACGAGGCCCTCCTGTCCGCGATGAAGACTCGCAACATGGAGCAATTAAAAAAGTTGGACGACGCGATCGAGGATGCGGAGAAGAACTTAGGCGAAATGGAAGTTCGCGAGGCGAACCTTAAGAAATCAGAGCACCTTTGCAGAATAGGGGACAAAGAAGGTGCCGTTTCATCATTTAGAAAAACATATGATAAAACTGTATCTTTAGGGCACAGATTAGATATAGTGTTTCATAATATTAGGATTGGATTGTTCTATTTGGATCACGATCATATCACGAGGAACATAGAGAAAGCTAAAAGGTAAAAGGTGTTTAAACGCGGTGCGCGTTTAACGATGGCACTGATACCGTCCGTTCGTTTGCAGCTTGATAGAAGAAGGCGGAGACTGGGACAGACGGAATCGTCTGAAAGTGTACCAGGGAACGTATTGCATAGCGGTGCGCGACTTCAAGGAGGCAGCGAATTTCTTTCTGGACACGATTAGTACGTTCACGAGCTACGAGCTCATGGATTACAATACCTTCGTGAGGTATACGGTGTACCTGAGCATGATAAGTTTGCCAAGGAACGAACTCAGAGATAAAATCATTAAGGGCTCGGAGATTTTGGAGGTGCTTCACAGTAATTCAGATGTCAAAGACTACTTGTTTTCTCTGTACAATTGCCAGTACGCCGACTTTTTCAAGAATCTCGGTACTGTAACGTTTTATTTATTTAACCGGTTAACTGGCAATGTATCATATACGATCAAAACAAAAATCTGGCCAATTCTGGCAATGTATCATATATGATGAAATGGAATAACTTTTTTGTTTTTCAATCGAATTTGAATGAAACTTGGTATGTAATGGTTTTTGGGGTGGCTGAATCTGAATTTCGCATCGGAATTGTAAAATTCAATATGGCAGACTCTAAATGGCCGAACCAAATTGGCTGACAAATGTTAAAATACTATCGGGTTATAGAGAAATTGTATATAGGGGTTTTTGGGGTCGCTGAATCTGAATTTAGCATTGGAATTTTAAATTTCAATATAGCAGACTCAAAATGGCGAACCAAAATGGCCGCCGAATATTGAAATACTATCGGGATATAGAAAAATTGTGTATAGGGGTTTTTGGGGTCGCTGAATCTGAATTTGGCATTGGAATTGTAAAATTCAATATGGCAGACTCAAAATGGCCGCCAAATATTGAAATACTATCGGGATATAGAAAAATTGTATATAGGGGTTTTTGGGATCGCGGATAAAAAAAAAGCATTTGCGGTGGAATTTATGGATGAAGAATTCAGGTATAAAATTATTCGAAACTTTTTCGTAGAAAATAAAAAACTAAAAAATTAAACCCCTAATTATTTTCAGGGGTTGGGGGTGGCATTGAAAAAAGTAACTGCTGCAATCGAATTATAGACAAGAAAACTTCACAAATAAAAAAAGGTTTAGTAAAGAATTGACAAACTCACCCCTAAATTCTATTTTTTTAGGGGTTGGGGGTGTCAGATGAAAAAATCACCCCCGGAATCGGTTCAGCGACTCAAAAAACCCCTGTATACCAAATTTTGTGTGATTCACTTAATTATTCGATGGTACCAGTTTGGGCCCGAATAGTGAAAAGGACCGTGCCAGTTAACCGGTTAAGAAGTGAAAGTTGCATCTAGGATGAGCAATAACGTGTTAATATGTTTGTAGCACACGTGGAAGGGTTACTGCGGAGGGATTACTTAATATTCCCTCATTATCGGTATTACGTTAGAGAAATGCGTATTCTCGCATACACGCAACTTCTGGAATCCTACAGATCTCTGACGCTTCAATACATGGCAGAAGCTTTCGGCGTCACAATAGAGTACATTGATCAGTAAGCGGCAGTCATTCCTCATTTAATTAACGAAGCCGTAAATCGTATGCTCACGTTCTGGTAATTGTTTGTTTCAGAGAGCTGTCGCGCTTCATCGCGGCAGGAAGATTACACTGCAAAGTCGATCGTGTTGGCGGAATAGTTGAAACTAATAGACCAGATAGCAAAAATTGGCAATACCAAGCTATGGTCAAGCAGGGAGATCTGTTGCTTAATAGGGTGCAAAAATTGTCACGTGTCATTAATATTTAATTACATAAAGAATAAATTATAATATGGCTCAACATGAAATCGTGAAATTTACTTATTTGCGTGCTTAAAGTTATTCTACAGCAATTTGTACCATACTCGATCTTAATTTTGTATCAAAACTTATCGCTGTAATTTCTGAATATTCTGATAGAAATACATATACATTAAACATCGTCGCCGACAAGTAATGCGTATCATTATTCTGCCCCCATCTATTTCTAAAAAAGAAATTACCAAGATATTTTAAAAGAGTAAACTGGAGTACGTATGAAAAAAAAATGAGCCGCGGCTTGCAACAATCGCGCCGCCGCCGTTTACGCTTTATCAGATTACAACCGTTCGATATCTTTTTGAATGGTAACGGTGTTAGTCACCTTTCGACATTAATCGATACAACATTGTGAAGTTTTCACTGGTATTTGCATACCGCTATCATTCGCGAGAGGCGATAATATCGTAGATGCTTCGAATCATTTCAATCGCTTAATCGTTTAATCGCGTAAGTTATTTAATAATTTCGAGGTCGAAGCTAATAACTCGAATGGTAACTCGATCGTAAATATACCGCTGCTCCAAACCTACACGAGGCATTTAAACCGCCGTAACGGTTATACCTATACATCTAGAAGTCGAAAGGATCGCTAACGTATCCAAAATGGGTCGAAGGAAAAGTAAACGGCAAGCCCCGCAAAAGAGGAAAGCCATCGAGCCTATGGATATACAATTCACCTGCCCGTTCTGTAACCACGAGAAATCGTGCGAAGTGAAGATGTAAGTTGAAGACACTTGTTGAGCAACTTAATATATCCTTCGTAACGTTCCGTCACAACTTTAGGGACAAGGGCCGAAACACAGCTAGAATCTCCTGTCGGGTTTGTTTAGAGGATTACCAAACCACCGTGAACGTGCTGTCGGAACCGATTGATGTGTACAATGATTGGATTGACGCATGCGATTCCATTAATTAATCATTACCGCTGTCATTTCACACGACCAACTGTAACGTGCCTTTTTATATAGCTGACTTATCGTAAGATTTCTATTTAATAATAACGACTAATCGCACTGCATGGATCTATTTTAACTACGACGGAGTGATAATGTTGTCCGAAATAATCGTAATTCCCGTTATTGCATGAATATGCGTTACACGTTGTAACGCGGAGCACGTGTTTTTTCCTCACTCAACTCGAGGCACTGTAATTTCGCCAGTACAGAGAATTAAAAGAGAAACGTATATTTCCTAAGCGAGAAAAATAAAAGTGGATGTGTAAAGGAAAGGAGTTTAGAATTTTCTTACACGCATATGTATTTATTGTAATGTTACGCACCTCGACCCTTACCTTCCCGAAAACCATACAGTGCATTCCAAATTGATTTCCCTATATTTAGTTTCACTTTGCGAGTCTCTATTGTTGCGTAATTTACATGTCGACAACGAATGACTTTTAAAACGCGCGCTTTGTTCGAATTTCCTGATATAAAGAATGACGCGAATCCTGTATTGTTCTTGGATATGTTTACCACTTGACAGACGATAAGGAAACGCGAGCGCGAACGCGAGGAAGCGAGAAGACATTTTATCAGTAGTCGAACTGGCTTCGGGGGGCCTGATCTCCACGCTGCTCGATCCTTTTCGTTCGAACCGATGAAAAGTAATGTTTCGTTAACTCGCGAAAGTAGAGACTGCATTCGCAAAGTGGTCTAGTTAATTATTTTCGAATCGGGGACACCCGTTGATCAGCTGAACATCGCATGACTAGGTATTCGTCTCGCGCTCGTCATCATCCAGAAATACCAGACGAATAGGACAGCGAAAGATCGGCGAACGTGAAAGCGCAGAAATTCAGCGTCTGATTTTGTAGTCGTAAGTGGGATTGCAACAATGGATAAAGCCAAGTCGATAAACGAAAGCTGGGAATTGCCACCCCTTCGCAGTTTGACCGATTTCCTTTTGGAGTCGTCGCGTTTCCAGTTGCCGAACTTCGGAGACCTCGAGAAGTGGGGCAACAGAGTGGTGAACAATCTTGTTTACTATCAAACCAATTATCTCTATATGACCATTGCCATCGTGCTCGTCGTGGGGCGAGTATTACAATGATTTCGAAAATCTCCTCGTTTCGTCTAATACACAGGTCCCGTTAATATTACGCATTTCTATCCAGGTCGATGCATCCGTTTAAGATGCTTGTCGGTATGCTAGCAGTGTTAACGATATGGGGTCAATGCTTCCTTGGATTCTCCGAAAATACATCGATACGCGAAATAAGAAGGCAATATCCGCAACTTCCGATCATTCTTAGTATCATCTGCGCAGGTTACGTGGTGGTCCAGAGATATGCCGTTCTGATATTCTTATTTAGCCTTTTGCTATCGTTCTGCGGTAAGCGGTAGATAATGCTTTACGGATGCGCAGGCGTAAGTTCCGTGCTGCAAGATCCGTACTCATCTTCCTATTGATTGCAGTAACCTTTATACACGCATCGCTGAGATTGAGGAATCTGAAGAATAAGTTTGTCAACAAAATAGGCGGCCTGGGATTGGACCGCACGCCAATGGGCATTTTCTTGAAATATTTTGGTATGAGAGAGGAATTCCTTACATAAGCTTCTACTGTTCGATCGTTAAGAAAGAATATACTCTCGTATGTACCGTCAGGATTATAAATACAAATACATATATGTATATTTTTGACATCCGAAATAATGTTTTCAAGCTTAGCTTCGTTGCTCTCGAAAGCGGAGAAGCTACTATCTACGCTAATGTGCTTTTCGTATTCGACGGATGAATTGCAAAGCGTAACGGCTCGGCGCTGTTGCTCGCGTAATACAGTTCTTTGATCGAAGTCGCTTGTATCGTAAATGGAAATTAATATAAATATTTATGTATTAAAAACAATTATATCGGAGTATTCGTGTAATACTCGAGTCATTAACAAATAAGTAGCTCGCAGATGATACACCGATATTGAGAGTAACATTGACTCGATCGAGTTATTCAATAATATCGACGTTCAACGCTTTTCGGATAGTTTTCCTCCTTTCTGTACAACATTTCAAGTACACGAAAAGAAACTGAAGGTAATTGATGCGAATAATTGTTATAGGATCGCGTAATGTCCTCTAGTCACTGTGTACAACTTTTACGTATTGGAAATAAAGGTACTGGAGTCGTTATTTAAGCGTCTCTCGATAGTATCGTATAATTTTGAACACTTTCTATCGCGGGCATAATGGGAAAACACACCGAGTCGAGATATAAAGGACTTTTTTATCATATCGAGTCATTTATTCTACATATATATGCGATGTAACATCGGCTTATTAACTTAGAACTTTAAGTTGAGTTTCTGAAAAATCATACATATCGACTTAGTGCGTTTTACCAGTATACCCGCGATACATTCGTTCTGTATTTTACTTAATTTATTTGTTTAATGTATTTTCTGAACGTATTATATGTTACATACATTGTTTTATAACACATTATGTGGAGAAGAAACAGTATTTCATCGATGCTTGGTGTACGAGAAAGGATCTAATTCGACTAATATCTCGACGAGATTCTAATTGCTCAACGTTGCTAAATCATTATAATTTCTATTAATATATCGTTTATTCTTACGCCTAATTTTTCGTTATTCTGTTTTATTTCATTATACAGAAGATGAGACTGGCATAGCCTTACGTACACAGACAACTTTTATCCAATCGCTTCAGTAGTAGCCTGCTTTGTTCATCAAATCATAACAACGTTTGGCAGTGTATACTGACTATTAATGGGTATCGGGTGCTGTACTAACTTGATGGGAAAATGTTCCTGGATAAAAACGATGGTGAGAACTATCTACTTTAAAACTTTCACAGAGGAATTAGCGAAACATATACGATTGTATTACTAATTTATCGAAATTCTGATTATGTACTTACATCTACAAAACGATATTTATGTGTAAATAAATGTGATAGTTAAGATTTTGATACATCACCGAGCCACTGCAATGCATCTAAATTACCCTTCCAGTGTGATTAATATTTATCTTCGCACGTTGAATTACTTACGACGTTACGATACATATACATTTTTGTGTATGACAATATTATAAAAAATTGTATGTCATTTGTAGACATATATCTTATTACATAGAGAAACCCATTATATTTAATACATTATGATGTAACTGTTTACGTTACCGCATCATCTTTATAATGCATTAATGTAAATAAACGCAGCAAACCAAGTGTTTCGTTGATGAACGTTTAATGTTATATAAATTAAAGATCATATAAAGAATGAGTGTTCCAAAGTACTTGTGCACATATCTTGTATGCCTTTTATTTAAATTAAACATTTGTTGACAAGGAATTCTCAATTATACCACTGGACTTAAAATTTATTGATTTTATATCTATATATAATTTTCTATAATATAATACAATTTATAATAAAGGCAAGTGCTTTTCCTGCGACGCAGAGAAAGTATTTCGAAGAATTGTTCTAATTTAACATACATTTGCTAAAACAACTTTTTTGGCACCATCTGATAAGGAAGTTTATCCGATATGCAGCTCCTGGGAACCATACTAGATAAACAGAATAGATGCGTTTGTGTCTCGAAATGTTTTTCATGAAGATTCATTTACTTCTCAAACACCCTTGTAACGGTAAATATCGAGTATATAGGAAGCACAGTGAAAATATATATGTAATGGTTTCCAAGTGAAAAGAAGAGATTACGAAGATCATTTGGAGCTTGTATTATGGAAGTACAATGTTTCTTTATGGTTACTGCAACGTCGAATTAATATTTAATTGCATTTTAATCGTATATAAAGAAAAGGGTTGAGTTGCCATATCTCTTTATCCCATCCGTTCCGTTCGCTCCAAGTATTTAAAGAGGCATTGTAATTGAATTGTAACTATACACAAACATCAATCGAATATTCATGGCAGTGCATAGCTATATGTACTAATTCTTTTTAGATTATACAATAGTCATTAAAATTAAGATACATCCCAACTGATAGTCAAAAGGAAATAAATATTCGCAATGTATTACCTTGTTCTGTAATAATGAAAAAATACACCCTATTATCTTCGATATTGATCTTTTTATCCAAAAGCCAATTGCTTACCTAATATATCACTACATCTTCGTTATAAATACTGTGTTCGCTGGAGATAGAATTGTGTCCGATAGTGGTATTTCCGGTGAGAGTTCTCCGATGTTTGTTCTCGGAAATGGTACCAAATATGTATGATCAGCTGAAGCATAACCCATGCTTTTCATTTTGTTTATAAAGTCCTAAAAGATGAGAGTCCATACCAGTTCCATTATGCCGTTATGCTCCATTTGCAGTTGTAAAATTATCAGGCTTACCTCTATTGTGTCTGCTGCGCACATTGATATCGTTTCCTTTTTACCAGTTGGCAGCCTTAAACACAGTCTTATAGATTCACTGCCTGCACAGAAAATATATTCCAATTAATCCTAAGAAATCATTCCTAACAATCCTTAGCAGAGAATTAGAATGCAGTGTCTTACTGGTTTTAACTTTGCTCGAGTCACATTTCGGTTCACACGATTCGTCCTAAACAAATCGTTACCCATTAATTTGCATTACATAAATTCAAGTACGCCATTTCTTTATCGACGTGCGTTACGAAAAGTAGCAAGTTTCAATTTTCTTACGAAAAGTAGCACGTTTGCCTTCGTTCTCACGAAAACTATCACGTTTCGGTTTTCGCTGCGAAAACTAGCACATTTGAGCGGTTTGCCACGAAAAATAGCATGTTTCGTCTTTCGCTGCGAAAACTAGCACGTTTGAGCGGTTTGCCACGAAAACTATCACGTTTCGGTTTTCGCTACGAAAACTAGCACGTTTGAGCGGTTTGCCACGAAAAATAACATGTTTCGTCTTTCGCTGCGAAAACTAGCACGTTAGAGCGGTTTGCCACGAAAAGTAGCATGTTCGCGTTTACCCCGCGTTCGCAATTCCCGCACCCTCCCTTACTCAAATTATGTAGATTAAAATTTTCATATGTGTTGTCTTTTGGAGATTAGATGAAATTATTATTTATTAAACAATATTTTCAACAGTTGAATTCTTTTAAACTGCCCACGCGCTGAAACGCGATAGTTTCTGCAGTCTGCAGTATAATCCAAAACGAGCTATTCTTCGTGGCCAAACCGGATAATATGTTAGTTTTCGCCATAAATTCCCAAACGTGCTATTATTCGTGGCGAAACAGTATAACGTGCTAGTTTTCGTCGCAACAGTACGAAATGTGCTATTCTTCGCGGCGAGGCAGTCAAATGTGTTAGTCTTCGCGGCAGAAGACCAAACGTGCTAATATTCGTCAGAAACGATGGAACGTGCTTCTTTTCGTGGCAAACCAAAACGTGCTACTTTTCGTAAGAAAATTGAAACGTGCTACTTTTCGTAAGAAAATTGAAACGTGCTACTTTTCGTAAGAAAATTGAAACGTGCTACTTTTCGTAAGAAAATTGAAACGTGCTACTTTTCGTAAGAAAATTGAAACGTGCTACTTTTCGTAAGAAAATTGAAACGTGCTACTTTTCGTAAGAAAATTGAAACGTGCTACTTTTCGTAACGCACGTCGTTATAATGATGTTACAAGCATACCTTGGAACTTATTTCTTGGCTTTCCGCGATCAAATCCGACTCATCCATTCTCCTTTTTTTACTCGCATTACGAGAAGTGCCGGTCGGTGGACTTGAACTCTGGACATCCGTGGTGCCGTTGTGATTTCCTGCGAACAAAGCAATTTCTGTATAAGTATACATTTAAAAGGATTCCGTATATCTCATACACTCCACTTGCCTGAGTCATTTACATTTATGTTATCGATCACATGTTTGGAAGTCTTACTACTACTACTGCCATCCTAGAAGCAAAATTTACGATTGGAGCAAATGGAAAATGACGACGTCGAGATTTACGCTCAGCTTAACATGAAAAACTTTACGTGTACTGCTGAATTAGACACAGAACTTTCTTCCGCTGTCGTCGCCGTACAACTGTTCCATTTCTTGTAATTAAACGAATCGTTTGATACGCTCTCCGGGGATGGATGGCTGCTTAACATATCGTTCAAAGCAGACATTAAAATGTCGACGGTAATGTGATTGTACGTATGCATGCACTCTCCTGTTCTAGGATCTATTACTGCCAGATAAGGGTACTCGGACACGTTGTAGAAATCTATGTAGCGCTTTCCGTCGCTTGTACTCGACAAGACCTATTTAGAAACAGATGCATTGAATTTCTCCGATTTCCATCGAAGTCTAAAGAGGAGTCTTTCCTTACGACTTACTTGCCACAACAAGAAATGATCTTTCACGATTTCTTGGATCTGCTGATTCGACCACACGTCTCTGTTAAGAATTTGGCAGGCAAATTCCTGAGGATTTTGTATATTTACAAGTAGCCAACGATTTAATGTCTTGGCGTGTTCACGAGCCTCCAGAAAGGAGCCTAAGAAAAGGATATTACATGGGGGTCTAAATAAATCTTCCAGCCTCTTTGACTTACGCTGGGAGATTTGCTTGACCCCAGCTACTCGAAGGGCCATTTCTTCTTCCTGCCTTTCTATATTAAATACAGCATCTTACAAAACGTCCCCGTTAAGCGTTAATCGGCGTCGAACGGAAGCGGCGTTACTTACGTGTCTCCACCGCGAAATCTCTGAATCTATCGAACACATTGTTGGATAATCTCGGGAAGGAGCAAACCGGCTCCGGTGGCACCAGTACTTCCTGTATAGGTAAAATAGGAGGTCTGACTTCTGGTTCGGCGTCTACGGCTACACGCTCCGGTTCGGGTGCTTGGCCTCCTTCGAACATTAAGGTAATTGCAGCCTCCACATTGCCATCGGTCAGGGACAAGTACTGATGAGCAGTGGCTTCGCTCTCCCCTGGTAATAATGCGCAAGTTTCGTGCAAGTTTACTGCGTAACTTCGAAATGTTAACCTGCGCTTAACTACAACGATATTTACCCGTTACTTCCACGAACTTTTCAATGAGTCCTCGATCCATCGTATCTTGGAATTGCAAGAGTCGTCGCGATGAAAGATACAGACGTTGACGTAACTACCAGACCAATATCAACCGGCTGACATTTCGAATCGCACACAAATGACAAAACTCTGCAATTCATTCAAGGCGATCGCAAACTCGATACCCCACGCTTTTTAACTCTTTTGACTGGCAGTTGCTGGCAGTGACGACTCGCGTGAAAAGTCTCCGTCTGTTGCTTGGCAGCGAGCGTGTTTTCACGCCCAGTTTAGTTCGCGCCGTTCACCGCGACGCTGGCTTATTTCTGCCCGTAAGCTAACGAAAACATTTAAAATATCGTTTACAGCAATATAAGTACCCACACAGCACACGACGTCCCGAGGACGTCTGTTTTAGGTCCCTTCTAGGACTTTAAGGTCTGAATGTCCCGATTGGTAACAAGACGTCTGTGGGACGTCTATGGACGGCTTTGGGACGTCTGTGGACGGCTTTGGGACGCTTTTGGGACGTCGGTAACTACAGTGGCGCCATCTGTACAAAGTCCTAAAGACGTCCTTGGGACGCATTTGGGACGCGTTTGGGACGTGTTAAATACATCTTTGGGACGGCCTTGGGACGCTTCGAGGACGTCGTGTGCTATTGTAGGGATCCGATAAGGTTCATCGACATATGCCACCAGAGAGCTACCCGGCTCGAGAGTTTCTCGCTGGTGTTCCATCGCCCTCCGGTTGGTATATATAAGAGTTCTGTCCCAGTCCTGATACACAGCTTGTCTAAGGCAGGGTTCCGCCAGGTAAGCCTTACTGACGAAAGTCCTGTGGGGGACCCGGGCGAAAGGCTTAATTCATCGATAGAAAATAGGTCTTAATTACGTTTTTCGAACGCCTGTGTTCAGTCCTAATCCATGCGCTTAAAAGACGGGTGGTTACCCCCAGGACCACTTTTTTTGTAATATTCGTCGTTCAGAGGACGTATATAAGCCGTTCGTGGGAAATTCGGGACGTCCCGAACGACTGGGATGGACGTCCCTGGGACGTTTTTAGGACGGCTGTATGCTGTGTGCGAGACGTACCCGGGACCACTTTTTTGGTAACATTCGTTGTTCAGAGGACGTATATAAGCCGTTCGTGGGAAATTCGGGACGTCCCTGGGACGTCCGGTACGACTGGGACAGCTGTGTGCTGTGTGGGTAAACAGTTCTAGCATTGAAAGTTGTTGCATAGAGCAATTAAGAGGTCTGACAGCTGCTCCAGGACTTTGGAGTGTAAATAAAGTAAGGGAATATATTTTCATCCATTATGAGCTGCTTTTTTCGATGTTCTATTCTCTATTCGATTGATATACTCTCAGAGTTGCGTCCCGAAATATAGACTATAGAGTGCTCTTCCATGCGATACCTATTTGTAATTGGTTTGTTTATAATCGATTGGTTGAAAACAATTTATTGGATATTCTAGGAGGAGAGGAAATGCAGTTCAAAAGGAGGTAAAGATATCGATTGGGTTGCTGTACTTCATATATTTCGTCCAGCTGGAGTGTCATGGTTAGTAAATCGAACAGATTTTTAAAACTCTTTGGTAGATTATAAATTAGTAATACTGTTGATCGGGTCTGGACCGGTTTGGACCTTCGGGATGCAAATAAATGAGTAAAGGAATTATCCTAATTGTTTATTGCGACGTGATAGATCACCACGTCCTTAAAATTTGAAATTCTACTTTGTGAATAATTAAACTTTCTATTATTCAATTACATATAATTGTGACGATATTCTCGACAATACTTTTCCCGCCAATATTTCGATCCCCTAGGGACGAGAAAACTAATGTTCCTAGATACTAGGGTAGATGTCCCGATTATCGTGCTCGGTCCCAATTACCGTGCTTTTGTACTTAAAGACGCCGTACAAAAAAACTCGCGTAAATAAATAAGGAAAAAATTTTTTTTAATTAAGTTAAACTATTAATGTATGTGTTACAAACGAGAAAGTTGCATTTTTAAACAACTAAAGCATAGTAAAAAAAATTTCAAAAATGCATATGAAGATTTCGATGGATTTACCTAAATCCTTACCGGAAACGGTAAGGAACACGTACTTTACAGAAGTGAATAAATTGACAATTATCATGATTTGCACTCATGTAAAGTGTTTATTATATCATAAAAGGTTCAAATTTTATTAAAAAATAGCCAAATGAGCACTTTTGAAACGTTTTCGTATTTTTAAAGTGAATACGGTAATTGGGACAGGTATTTAACGCTTGTCCCTATTTACCGTGCCCCGCGGTGCCCACTGGCTCCCTCTGTAACTGCTAAACCTAACCTTACTTTCGTTTCTCAGAACGGGTGAACAAAAATTTATATTTGCATATTTTGCTTTTGCAATGAAGAGGTCATATTAAAATTACATAAAAACACCTCTTGTAGAACAAAAAAATGTTTTGAGTAGTTCAAAGTTGAAAGACATAACCTAACCGCGGGAACGCTATTCGAAAACGGGCACGGTAACTGGGGGCACGAGAATTGGGACAACGCATTTTTTCAGGGCACGGTTACTGGGACAAAAACATGTATTTTTATTTCAATTAACAAAATATGAAAAATTAACATTTTCAACCCGAAAAAAATGCCTTAATAAAGAGAAAGGTTCAAAATACCAATATAAATTTTCACCAAGCAAAATTATAGTGAGGGTAGTCAGTTATTAATTCCGTCGTGAGCAAGTCGGCGTCAGGGCACGTTAATCGGGACATCTACCCTAGTTCCCTTTCCTCGAAACTACCCTGAAACTACGTTCTGCGCAAGCGCGACATTTAAATGCTATTCCCGCAAAGACGCGGGCAGTCGGTACGTGACTTTCAAAGAGTGAGGTTTTTTGTCGTTTGTGCGTGCATTTAAACTGACGAAGAAGACCGGCTCAAGTTTCTCACGTTAGTGTAAATAAGATGGAGGGGAGTACAACTTTGATTCTCGATGGACACCGCATCGAAGTGAACAAGCAGAAACTCGCGAACAAAAGTCGCTACTTCTCATCCCTTTTCTCGCACAACTTCAACGATTCTCATAATAAGGAACACGTTATTAATTACGACATCTCCTTGGAAACCTTACAGGTTCGCGCCACCTTGATGCGTCAATTAATATAATACATTTTTACACGATTCTCTTATAACTATGTAAAAGATCGTTTTCGTGGTTTTAGAGTTTTGTTGAATGGGTTCAGGATGATAAAGAATGCGCAGACGTGTATTGCCATTCGATAAAAGATTCGATGACAAAGTTTGTAAGAGATAACTTCGTAGAGTTACTAAATTTGTTGCAATTGAGCGTGTTGTTTATGGTCGACGAATTAACGAACGACGCTATAGATATCATAGCTCTACGTTGGCTGCTGCCAGAGAAAGTAATCGATGTTTGGTTAGTGGCGCAGGAGTTAAACGAAAAGGCGTTACAGGACGTTTGTCTGTCTGTGTGTTTAGACCGTTTCGGCGAGCTTCCTTTACATTCGCTTGTCGAGTTGTCCAAAGACAATATCACTCAGCTACTCCAAAATACCAACGTCAGATCCTCCGTTGAATACTTGCGCTTTGTAAGGCTGCAATGGATAGAACACCATATGGTAATTAAAATCTTGCTGTCGCGTAACGGCGTCTTCGTGGGATTCTGAAAAATACCGTTATAATGAATTTCATTTCAGGCATCGGACATCGCGGGTATAAAAGAAGAGAGGCGCCGCAAGTTTGTGCAAGGCGTGGTTATATACCAGATGGAAGAATTCATCAACAAGGACGCGTACTTGTACACGTGGAACGGTAGCGTTCTATCCAAGTGCGTACGATTAAGAAATATGCGGAACTCGGAGAAATGGATAATCGGGATGCAGGTTGTTGGTAGAGGTATGTTTCCAAGATTCGCATTCCACCGTTTTACAAGGTAGAGGAGCTGGTAATCACGTAGAACACTTGTTCAGGTTTCAGCGTGTACACAGTTGGCGGAGAAATGGGTTTAGGCACTGGGCAGTTCAACCAAATCATTTGGCGGTATTGTCTGATACTTAAAAAGTGGTACTATCAGGCAACATTGCCTGTTCCAAGAAGACACATGGTTACCGTGTTTTTGAAGGAGAAGCTGGTGATAGTCGGCGGCGTGGGAAGACACAGGTTGAAATTGTATACAGTCGATACGCTGGATATACATACAGGTATAGTATCATTTCACAGAAATGAGAAGTATCTGTGGCTGTATCGGCTGTCTAACAGTACGTTCGACTGTTTCAGGTAAATGGGCGAAAGGTGCAGAAGTTCCTGAAAGCTTCACAGAGGTTCCCTGTCACTGTGTCATGGATGGCAAGCTGTTTCTGATAAAGACATCGGCTTACATTTATTATCCGGAGCAAGATTATTGGCAGACTATATTGATCCGCAATCTTCCTCTGTACCACATCCCCTGTAATCCGGCTATAAAGAACGTGGACGCGTTTCTCACTCGTCATACGACATTATTTGCGACTGGTAACTGAAGAAGGCTGCGAATGTGAGTGATTTTTATTTGCTCCTCTTTTAATATCCAATGTTTTTGCAAGGTTATTGTATGGGGGAGACGATTCTGTCGAGAATTGACATTGCGAAAGACTCCGTTTGCGAGGAAAAGGAATGTTTGAATCAATGCGCAGAACATAATATAATAACTGACGTGACTATCATATACGAGGACGAGTCGTGCCAGTTGAAATATGGGCATGTGTTAGACTGTGGCGTGATGTTCGTAACCGTCCGCCCCGATGATAAGTATCGGTATTTGCATCTGTACACCGAGGTGAAGAGGGATTTTAAGGATTCCTTTATTTCGAAATCGGGATACCCCAGTATCATCGATCCCGACACTTTGCGCGACACTGTATGATACATCCATGTGCTTGTATATAAAGGGACATGTTTTATAAAATGAACTGTGATGTTGTTCGTTACCTCTGTGTGCGTGCAAGCGATCGTATGAATAAGGGAAAGAATTTAGGCGTTTATATTTGAATCATATTTTATTTATCGTAAATTTTGTAACGGAAGCAGTCTTCAAACAAGTATAACACGACAGTGCGTACGATTACATGGAATAAGGACGTACATCTCGACAGTATCGATTATTATAGCGCACAGTGAACCCGGCAAGGCGAGATGTTAAAGGATGTTTCAATTATTCGAGGATGCTGGCCGTCTTGCTGGGATCCACTGTGTCACGGTCTATCATTGAACTTTCAACAGTACTGTCGTTATGCACCATTGTGTACTTAAAATATGCTAATTCGTGTATACAGCAAAGCTCGTATTAACGTATAGATTGCGCGTGCTATCCGTGTATTACTCAACGTCTTAGATTCCTTTTCTTTCACCGTATATAACCGACAATCACCCTTTTTTTCTGCGATATGATAAGCACACAAAAAGAAAATACAGCGTTCCATGATAATTTACATATAGAGTAGTACGAATACAGTAGGTTCTTCAATTTCTCTTTTATACACGAACGTTATTATACCACCTATCGTCGCGACACATTCGCGAGTCGAAAATTTTTACAGTCCGTTTTTACATATTCTCACTCTTTTTATATATATAATATAATATAATATATCTGATGTGATATGATATATATTTATATTATATACCATTGTTCTCTCGATAAGATCGTAGGGGCTGAAAAGAGATTAATTAGAAGAACAACGAAAAGATGAAGAGTTGCAGTAATCGATGGCTAATTCGGATAGAGTATATAAGACAGTAGTAAAAAATAGATGGATCTCACCGAAACGTTGTCGTATTGCGATCTATTTCACGCGATCGTACGCGCGGGGAAATGGGCGATCTCACTGATCGTTTGCGCCAGTAACGTTCAGGGCGAACGCGGCGTTCGTCTCACCCTTCTTGCCGATCGCGCGGGCAATGTATTGGCCAACGTCGGTGGCCGTGCACGATTTTATACGCAACTCGAACGATTTGTCACCGTCGGAACTGAAGAGGTACCTGCTGCTCGTTTCTGGGATGGCTTTTCCGTCCTTCAACCACGTCACTGTGTCACAGAAACAATCGCGTCAATTACTTCTCATCCACCTTCGATTCCCACTTCGGGAGGGATATTAGCAGAGTTGGGCATTAATTAAATAAACAATTATTTAAGTAACGGATCAAATAAAAGCTACTTCAACTTCAACTTCAACTTCAACTTCAACTCTAACTCTAACTCTAACTCTAACTCTAACTCTAACTCTAACTCTAACTCTAACTCTAACTCTAACTCTAACTCTAACTCTAACTCTAACTCTAACTCTAACTCTAACTCTAACTCTAACTCTAACTCTAACTCTAACTCTAACTCTAACTCTAACTCTAACTCTAACTCTAACTCTAACTCTATTTCTAACTCTAACTCTAACTCTAACTCTAACTCTAACTTTAACTTTAACTTTAACTTTAACTTTATTCGACGTCGAATAATTTATTTGAACAAAAATTTTGCCCATCTCTGGATATTAACACAATAATTAAATCTTTTCTCTCCTTACCTTTTAAAGGCGCGGTCTCAGTCTTGCTTGTGAACGTAACCGACTCGCCTTCGCTCACCGTTGCAGATTGCGGGAATGTCGTGAAGACTGGGCTCTTCGGTTCCTCGTTTGGAACTGCAGGGGATAAAGTCAGTTCAGTGATCGACAGAGTCTGTGGAAGTTTGTAAAGTAGTAATGAAAAGGTACGCCAACTTACCAAGTACGTTTAATGTGCACGACGAGAAGCTCTCCCCTGCGTCGTTGAACGCTTCGCAGGTGTATGTGCCCGAGTCTTCGGGGAAGATCTCGGCGATGTTCAGTTTGTAGATGTTCGCCTCGTTGCTGTACTGGAAGTCCTTGCTGGGCTTGATCTCCTTGTTATTGTGCAGCCATATCACGTCGAACTTCTTCGCGCCGATTATTCGACAGCTCAGGAGCACTGCCTCGCCATCCTTCACGAACTTGCTCGTCAGGTGGTCCACGATCGATGGGGGCTTGTCGTCGGTTTTCTTCTTGGCCGCGGCGTTCGCCATGGCTGAGGGAACAACGATTACGCGCCAGTTTATCTTTCCTCTGTTCTTCTATTAGCATCAGTTCCCGGCTCGTTTCACTTACGTTTCACTGTCAGCTTGCTCGAGGTACTTGCTGTACCGATGCTGTTGGTCGCCTGGCACGTGTACTCGCCCTCGTCTTCAGGGAATACTTCCTTGATAACGAGACTCGCGACTCCGCCTTTGTACTTCAATTCCATGATCCCCGACGAGCTGAGCGTCTAATGAGTAATTTTGAGTTTCGATCACCCCGTCAGTTTCTCAGATTCGAAACAGATTAGCCTAAGCTTCCGCTTACCTTGCCGTTCTTGGACCAGGTGATCTGTGGCTCTGGATCACCGTCGACCTTCGCGCTCAGCTCTAGCTGCTCTCCATCGTTGATGGTCAGATCGTTCAGCTTCCTTGTGAATTGAGGCGCTCTCATCGAGTCGTCCGGCGGATCTTTTAAAGAGAAATCGCTAGCCTTAGCTTGTCGAAATCTTCGCATTTTCCATTAACCTATTCCACTTACGAATCAACTCTTTGGTGGTGCTTCTGGAACGAGACGGGCTCCCTGTGGCGTCCAGGCCGTACGTCTTAGCGCTTCGTTTGTCCGTACTGGAGTCTGTGGCCTGAAAACAAATCGGCTCACGCGTATATAGCACGTCTCCAGACAATCGTTCGATAAGTTTCAGAGATTGCTCTGCGGCGCTTACTTTGTAGGAGGAGGAGGTCGTGGAATTTTGCTTATTTGTAGAACTACTGTAAGTGCTCGCGCCCTGCGTGGTGGTGGAGCTGTATCCGCTGTAACCGCCAGACTTGTGGATCGTGACGATCGGCGGTGGTGCCGGTTTCAATGGTTGCTCGATGAATCGTCGATCTACGAGGAAAGTTATATCATTCTCAGACACCAAGGTCGAAGTTCCTCGCTTGGGAGTCCAAAGCACTATCGTCTAGTCCGTGTGCTGTGCCGGCACGACCAACCTTCCCAGCATTCGCGATGCAATCGAATGCACTGGGAACGTTGGTACTGAATGCCAACAAAGCGACTAATCAACATGCGCCTAACGGCACTCTCTCGCCGGGGAGTTATCGCCAAACAAGTAGGAATGTTAGTTGGAAGTGGAGGTCGGCTAAAATTACACGAAACAGATTATCGCGGCAACGTTTTACAGATTTCTGTGCGTCTAAGGGCAGGGGGTGAAAATAGGAGAGGGCTACACTCGTGATAGCTCTACCTCCGGAATGTAGGAGGTCGTGCGCTAATTTGACTTGCTCCTCAGTTTCTCCAGTGCCTACAAATAAATATTCCATCAGTCCCTCGAGACACTTAGCTCCACGCGAACCTCACGCAATTCGTCCCATATATTCTAGCGACTTTCGATCATCATTGATTTTCCAAAAGATCCGTCGCAACCGTACCTTCAACAATGACGACGCAGCTGGTCTCATCTTTTCCATGGATGTTGCTGGCCACGCACCGGTATTTGCCGCTGTCCTCTGGCTTACAGTCGATGATCTCGAGCGTCACGACGCCGTCCGAGTGCGTCATCGCGTAATGGTACTTGGACAGTTCCTCCCTGTCCTTGTACCACTTCACTGTCGGCGGCGGGTTGCCGCTCAGACAGCAGAGGAGCTTACACGTCTGCCTCACCTGAATCACGCGAGGTCTGAGCAGGAAGGTGAAGCTCGGCGCCGATTCGATCGTCTCCATCCAGACGTTGTAGCCGAGGGGTTCTCTTCTTCTAACGGGGTGCAGTTCGGGTCTGTACTTCGGGATCTCGATGGGCAGCGCTGAAAGTTCAACACGATCGATCTTCGTTCCGTTTTGCGAGGGTTGAGCTTCGTATAAGAACGTAAATGGGATTGGAACTTACGTTGCACGTTGAGGAAGACGACCTCCTCTCTGTACCCGTAATGATTCTCCGCCCTGATCACGTACTCCCCTCTGTCCTCCAGTTTCACTCTGTTGATGATGAAGGTGTAGTCGTCGCCGTGATACCGTTTCATGAATTTCACGGACTGTCGGAGCTCCTGGTTGTTGTGGAACCAGGTGAGGGTCGGGGCAGCGATGGCGATCACGCGGCAAGTGAACTTGACGCTCTGGCCCTCGTAAGCGAACGCGCTGGTAGGCTTGATGACGAACCTTGGCGCCGCTTGTCGTCGATCTGCGTGGATTTGTTAAACCATTCGTTACGATTTCCCTTCTGCTTCTCCATCTGTCCATCTACTAGTACCGCATTATCGCTTACCGAAGCAGGAATCGTATATCTTGTATTTATCGACCAGTAGCTTCCTTAGCGACGAGTACTCGGACAGTCTGCCAATGGGAAGAACGTATTTGTCCCAGTTCTCGTACTTGGCTCGGAGTCTGTCTCTGAAGCTGAGGTATCGACTGCTCGGAATCGGTTTGGTTCGGTCGCTGTGGTCGCCAGTCAACCATGGATGTACCAGGCACTCGTGGGCAGTCATACGCTTCCTGGAGAACAGTGTAACGTAAGATTCTCGGGATTGTACCGAGGTTGTTATCGAGGTTGAAGGAACGTACTCTTTGTTCTTGATGAGCAGCCGCCTGATGAAGTCTTTGCCTTCCTCGGAAACATCGCGGAATGCTTCTTCGTCGAAGTCCCAGTCGCAGGCCTTAACGTTCTTCAGGGTCTCGATGTCGTTGTCCCCAGCGAACGGCGATAGGCCGCTCAATCTGTCATAGAAATCGTTTCAGTTAGCCTTACGATGGTACTGAAAGCAGGACAAGTAATAGGAATCTAAAGCTCCGCTTACAGAACGTAGGCCAGTACACCGCAGGCCCACATGTCCGTATAGAAGCCGACAGGTTCGCGCTCGACGATCTCAGGAGCGGCGAACTCTGCCGTGCCAGTGCTGATCTTCACCACTTCGTTGGGGTCGAGTTTCGTGGCTAGACCAAAGTCGATCAGTTTCACGTTGGTGTTGTTGCGCATCTGGCACATGATGTTCTCGGGCTTGATGTCTGTAAAGAATTACAGCTTTGCAATTAGCTCTGTACGCATCGAAAGAAAAAGCTAGGAAGAAGGATGGTTTACCCAAGTGTATGATGTTCTTCTCGTGCATGTGCTTGACGCCTTCGCAGATCTGCCTCATGTAGTTGATGACTTCAGCCTCGGACATGGTGTAGCCCTCGGCGGTGATTCTCTCGAACAGTTCACCTCCGGACAAGCTGAACGGACGAAACGTCGAGGTTACTGATGAAGCAACAGTTTCTGAGCCACATAGTCTTCTAGATACTTACAACTCGAATATCAGGACCATCTCGTCGTCGTCTTCAAAGGCGTCGTGAAGATTGATCAGTTTTGGATGGTGCAGTTGATTCATTATATCGATCTCCTTTCTGATCAGCTCCTTCTCCATCGCGTGGGAGACGGGTATGAACTTGGCGGCGAAGATGTTTCCGGTGGCTCTCTCGCGGCAGCGGTGAACCACCCCGAACGCACCGGTTCCTATCTCTTCGAGGATGTCGTATCTGTCGTAGACGGAGATGTGTTTGATGTCAACCGGCTGCGGCACGTACTTGCTGTAAATGTCGAATACGAATTGATCGTAGTTCGTCGGTTTCTCGTCGCTTCGCCCGCGGATCTTCTTGCCGGTCTCGTCCACTTTGTACTCTTTTTGCTTGAACTCCCTCTTCACTGTGCCCTTGGTGGTGACGAGAGGCGTGACCTCGCTGGGATCGGACCTGCCGTAGATGTTCTCCGCGCACACGCGGAAGTCGTACGAGTGACCTGGACTGAGTCCAGTCACGGCCATCGTGCAGAACCTGGTGTTTCCTACTCTGATCCAGCTGGTCATCGGGTGCTCTCGCTTCTCCACCTGGTAGTTGGTGATGTTGCTGCCGCCGTCCCAAAGAGGCGGCTTCCAGCCGAGCGCTAGAGAGTCGTGGCCGATGTTGTCGATCTGCGGGAACCTGGGCGGGTCCGGCCGGTCGCTGATCTGAATCTTGATGATCGCCGTGTCCTGGCCGAGGTCGTTCTCCGCGGTGATGCGATAGGGTCCGGAGTCGATTCGAGTGCCGTCTATGATCGTGAGCACGGCGTGCCTCTCCTTCACCTCGACGGTGTAGTGGCCACCTGACTCGATCAGCTCTCCCTCTCTGACCCAGGTGATCTTTGGCTTGGGGTAGCCGGTGAAGGGGATCTTGATGACAACGTTCACGCCCTTGTCGAAGAAGGCGGTGTCCCTGAACCTCGGCGGCACGTTCAGCTTCGGGGGCGTCTTGATCAGAAGCTCCCCCTTGGTCGACTTGACGCCGCACTTGTTCACGGCGCGACAGTGGTACTCGTCCGCGTCCTCGCCGAACACGTCGTGGATTATCAGATTGTGCACGTCGCCCTCCGAGTATATGTTGTACCGGGATCCACTGACGATTTCGCGAGCTCCCTTGAACCACGTGATGGTCGGCCTCGGTGTACCAATGATCTTGCATGTGAAGGTGGCGTTGTGATTCTGCACGCAGTTCACTTTGTGCAGGGGCTGAATGACCTCGGGAGGCTTGGCAGCCTGAGGGTCGGTGATCTTCACCGACGTGGAGGCCTTCGACTCCGGCCCGAGGCCGGCCACGTTCTGCGCGAACACGCGGAACTCGTACTGCCTTCCCTCGATCAAGTTGCTGATGTTTATCTGCGTGGGCAGGCAGATGGCTACGTTCACGCGCTGCCAGGCCTGACTGCCTACTTCGCGTTTGTCGATCCAGTAGCCCTGAATCTTCGAGCCTCCGTCCGTCTCTGGCCTCTCCCAGGAGAGGTTCACGAAATCTCCGCCAACCTCGGTGACCTTGGGCGTTCCTGGAGGTCCCGGTGGGTCGAACGGCGCCTTGGCCTTGATGGGGTTCGTTCCTTCCAGCGGTGGTCCCATCCCGTTGTCGTTCACCGCCATCACGCGGAACAGATACTCCTGCCCCTCTGTCAGACCTTGCACCATGAACGTGGTGTCTTTGCAGAACGTCGAGACTATGATCCAGTGCGTGAGGCTGACGTCGCGACGCTCCACGACGTAGTGGGTCACGCGAAGACCGCCGTCCACTTTCGGCGGGTGCCAGGACAGCGTGCAAGTGTGTTTGTTGATGTCCGAGACGTCGAGAGGTCCTATTGGAGGACCTGGCAGGCCAGTGATGTGCACGTTGAAGGATCCACTCACGCTGCCGCTGTCGTTGGAGATCGACAGGTCGTAGGTGCCAGCGTCGTCCTTCTCGATATCCTTGATGAAGATGATCAGGTACTCGTCGAACACGGTGTACTTGACGTGTCCGGTCTCGGTCACTTTGCGGCCGTCCTTCTTCAGGGTAATGTCCATGGGTTGGTCGCCGCTGTAGTAGATCTTGATCTTGGTGTTGTCGCCTTCAGCCAGATACAGGTCATCCGGCATGCGCTCGATGCGAGGCGGCGTGCCGATCTTCAATCGAGACGTCGTCGTAGCCGTACCAAGCGGATTCGACACTTGGCAACTGTAGTCCCCATCGTCTGCCTCCCACACTTCTGATATGACCAGCCTGTAGATTCCATCGAACGCCTCCGTGCGGAATCTGCCACCGACCGTGATCTCCCTGCCGTTCCTCAGCCACCTGTAATCGAACCAGTTACGACGTGAACGTTAACGCAAACTCAATTTCCTGAAAGTGAAATCTCTCGTAGAGTACCAACCTGGCTGTCGGCAGAGGTTTCCCACTGGCCTCGCACTCGAACACGTGGATCTTTCCAAGAGGCACGATTTCCCTGACGGGCAGAGTCCTGATGAACTCTGGCTTCTCGCCTCCCTCGACCTCGCAGATCTTGACGGGGGTGGTGCAGGAGCTCGGTTCTGATCTCCCGGCGGCGTTCACCGCGAAGATCCTGAACTCGTAGTCGCCCTTCTCGATCAGGTGCATAACGGTGTACTCGGTGTCCGTGACGTTGTAGTCGTTGCACTTGGCCCAAATGGCGCTGCCCACCTCTCGCTTCTCGATCACGTAGCCGGTGATGCGGCTTCCGCCGTCGGAGACCGGGGCCTCCCATTTCAGGTCCACGTAGTTCTTCCCGACCTTGCGCACTTGCGGCGTGCCTGGGGGTGAGGGCACCTTGAACTTGCTCTTGATCTTGAACGGTGCGGACGCTGGGCTCGGTTTGCTGAAACCTGCTGCGTTCTTCGCTCTTATCCTGAACTCGTACTCGTGTCCGCTCTGCAGATTGTAGCAGATGTAGGTCGTGTCCTTCACCAGGTAGTCGTTCGCCACCCGCCATTGGGCGTCGTCCGCTGGATCGCGGAACTCGATCTTGTAACCCTGGATGGAGAAGCAAATCCATTATTCTCATTATTCCTCTTCAACTTTATCACACTTGGTGTCGATAACGAGCATTTCGAGTCACACAAAAGGCAAGGGATGTTTGTTTTGGTTGCCCAAGGCGGTACACTTACTTGGATACGAGAACCACCGTCGGACATCGGTCGAGTCCAGACGACAGTCGCGTTCGAGGTGTCCCAATCGATTACGCGTGGCTGTCCAGGTGGATCGGGCACAGTGAATGGGAACTTGGCAGTGATGGGCTCATCCGCCTGCAGTGGCTCCGATACTCCGTACTGGTTCTCAGCACGGATACGGAAGTTGTACTGTCTGCTGGGTTCCAGGCCAATCACGTCGTAGTGAGTGTTCCTCACGAAGCTGCTCAGCTTCACCCAGTACTGGAATCATTCGAATCGTTTAATACCCTCCAATCGCTATCACACGAGGGTCCCTCTTCTGTTTTCTGCTTTGTGTAAATGGCACCTCTTTTTTTTGGAAAATATTATCCCAGCTTAGAAATACAGCGCATTTATAAGCGCTTATAATATTCCACGTCTTCTGTCCGTACAGTATTGCAACTCTTTCGTATACACTTTGCTCTGCCCCGTTAATAGATAAATAATAATAATAATAATACTTACGCCAGCCGGATCGAACTTCTCGACGATGTAGTTCGTAACAGGCGAACCGCCATCGTCGAATGGAGGTTTCCAGGACAGGGCGCAAGTTTCCGGCGTGATATCGGAAATATCCAAAGGCGCCTGTGGCGGTGACGGTTTGTCTGCGAACAGAATTGCTCCGTTACCCCCATTCAGACAGATTTCCCTTAATTTCCCAACTCTTGGACACAAAAACTTACCGACAACGAGAACCTTGCACGAGGCATGATCCGTGCCGACAGTGTTGGTCAGATAGATAGTATAAGTTCCGGTATCGGACCTCTTCGCCTTCTTGTTGATGAACTGCGAGGCAACGTCCGTAGTGTCGAACTTAATTCTATCTCCCGTGAGAACTTCTTCGCCGTTGATGGACCAGCTCGGTCTCGGTTTCGGATTCGCCGTGTAGGGAACAGTTATCGTGAACGGTTCTCCAGCGATCACCGTCATGTCGCGGATGCTGAGGTCCGACGTGATCCTCGGCGGGACTGCAAACGATTTAGGTTCGTGAAGTCAGTAAGCAATAGGGTGGCTCTTATTTTACACTTTCGAATTTTCTTCGCGGCACCCCACAGAATAGTTCCAAATAATAAACAAAAATCTGTGTAAAGCTTGAGCCCGATCGGATAACGGGAAAATGTACCTCTGAGCCCTTGATCATTTAAATAATTATTTAACTGCTCAACAAAGTCGATTTTATATAATATCCTGCAAGTTATTGATTACATTAAAAAATATGTCAAACAAAAGTTGTAGATCCAGACAAGGAGCATCTATTATGTTGTATTACTTTTTCTCGTGCGACAAACGGTATTCGAGTTCATCAAACAATCATTTCGTTAAGGAATACTCACAAGCTGGTGCGAGCGCTCTGATCACGTCCGAGTTGGAGCTCCACGGTCCACGTCCAGCCGCATTCTCGGCAGCCACGCGGAACTCGTAGTCGTGATTTTCCATGAGCCCAGTCACCCTGTAAGTGGTCTCGTGAACGAGCGACGGGGTGGCTTTCACCCACTTGTCCTCCCTCATCATCCTCTTCTCGATCACGTATCCGAGGATAGGAGATCCTCCATCATGGCGAGGCTTGGTCCAGGTGATAGTGATGCTGTCCTCCGTGCTCTCGACGCCCTTCGGTGTTCCAGGCGCGCCAGGAGGATCGAACGGATGTCTGGCCTTGATCGGATCCATCGTTGTCACAGGCTCCGAGGTGCCATACTGGTTCTCGGCCATCACTCGGAACTCGTAGGTGCTTCCCACCATGAGGTTTCTCACGCGCACGAATGGCGTGGTGATGTAGCTGCTCACCTTCGACCAGGTGCCCTTCGGCTCTCGCTTCTCGACCACGTAGTTAGTGATATCCGCGCCGCCGTTATCCTTCGGCGGGTTCCAGAACAGGGTCAGGGCATCTCCACCGAACTCGTCCGCGTGGAGGTTCTGCGGTGGGCTCGGTCGGTCCAGAACCTTAACGTTCACCGTAGCCGTGTCGAAGCCCGATGAATTGCGCAACTGGAGGCGGTACTGTCCGCCGTCCGAACGCTTAGCGTTCTTCACCACGAGACTGTATACAGAGGAGGTCAAACATAATATTTTCCCTAATATCGAAAAGTAATCAAGAGATAGTTGAATAGCGAGCGTACCTAGCGTAATCGTCACCCAGCTGCTGGTGTACGCGGTGGTCGCTCTCGTCCTTGATGACGTCGTTGGCGAACCAGGTGGCAGTGGGTTTCGGGAAGCCGATGTAAGGCACGTGGATGGAGAAGTCCTCGCCAGCACGAACGGTGATGTCGCGGACTGCTCCGAGGTCCATGACGGGCTTGTTGGGCTGTTCCTCGATGACGATCGGATTGCTCTGTTTACTGGGGTCGCTGTTGCCTATGTCGTTCACCGCGATCACCCTGAAGAGGTACTCCTCGCCCTCTGTTAGCTTCGGTACAGTGTACACGTTGCTCGGTATCGGAGCACCGTTCACGTCGTCCCATTCATCGTCGCCTCTCTTCTTCATCTGGATGATGTACCCTCTGATCTTGGCACCGCCATCGCTGCGCGGCGGTCGCCAGCTCAGGGTCACCGAGTCCTTGGTTATCCTGTCGGGCTTCGGTGGCTCGGGAGCGTCAGGTCGCACTGAAACGATATCATTTAATCAATGACTACCAGTGTAGTGCAACCTAGAAAGCATGTATTCTTGTGTCTAAACACTCACAGCGCTGATGACCAGCTGTAATAGGTTCAGTGGGCTTGCTAGGCTTGCCGGGTCCAGCTTCGTTCACAGCGATTACTCTGAATTCGTACTTCGACCCTTCGTGAAGATCCTGTACCGTGAATGTTGTATTCGGAGTTGGATAATTGTTCACCTTCAGCCATTCGCCACCACGCTCGCGTCTTTCCACGTAATATCCTGAAAAAAAGCAAAGTACTCCGTGAAACATGTAACACGCCTTGCCAAAAGCAAAGTGGAGATTCTACAGGTGTCAGCGGACACGTAGAAACAGTTAACTAAACTCAAACTAAATATCTCACCAGTGATAGGCTTTCCACCAGTGTTGAGTGGTGCATTCCACAGCAGGCTACAGCTGTTGGGGGTGTAGCCAAGTATCTCCGGTTGGCTGGGCGCATCGGGTGGATCGTAAGGACTCTTGGCAATAATTGGTTTGCCCTCCAGGGGTTCAGACACGCCGTACATGTTCTCTGCGCGCACTCTGAACACGTACTTCTTGCCCTCGGTGAGCCCCTTCGCGGTGTAGCTCGTTCTGGGACAGTATCCGGGGGTCTGTCGCCAGTTATCTGCTCCGTAATCCGACACCTCCACGATATAGTTGGTGATGTCGGATCCACCGTCGTCCAGAGGCTTGTTCCAAGACAGAGAAACAGTGTCCTGCGTGGTTCCAGTGTATTGCAGCGGACCTTGCGGCGGTCCAGGTCTGTCGACCACGATAACCTCGATATCCGCCGAGTCCTTTCCGTGCTCGTTCGTCGCCGTGATCCTGTAGATCCCGCCATCCTCGCGAATAGACTTCTCGACCAACAGGTTGGTGCGGTCGCTCTTCGTTTCGGTCTGAACATTGTACAATTATCCATATATTAAATTACCATCGTAGTTTAAGATGGACCAGATTGGCCCATTAGAAGTTGAGATATCGTGTGCACCGTCATGAAAAACACCGTTTTGAGAAAAACCCATATCTCCATTAATTATTATTATCATTATCAACACCAATACCAAATCAAAAATTTTGCGAATTTTAAATATAACCAAACGGCATTTTAGTCAGAAGAGATAGTACTTTCGGAAAATGCAATAAAAAAATCGATTTTTCGACTGCCTAGTCCCTTTAAGGGGCTACTTTTGGCAGGTCGGAAAATAGGGATATCTTTATGATATACTTTTTCGTATAAAAAAAACGTTATATTTAAAAATCAAGGCATACACCGTTTTGTGTATAAATTAAGCTGTATTCTCTACAAAAAGAAAGAGTCTAGCAGGGTAAGCATGGTCAAACGGCCCCCACGTCGATTCCTGGAGTTGTTATTTTTTAAACAATGCTCCTAGCCTGAAACACCATTATGTAAAGTTTTAGTTCGCTACAAATAAATGTTTATTATCTATACGTGTATTGAAAGTTTTATTGTTTATAATTATTTAACCCCTCAATGGCGACCTCGATACGTCGTCGTATGGAGAGTAGAGGGACGCGGTCGCCGTCGTTGAGGGGTTATTAAGTATGTTCCACCAACGCGATCATCCTACAATTTTATACATGATAGTTAGATAATAGAGTATTATTCTTGAGTTTTTGGTGGTTGTCACACATAGGGTTGTCTGCAAAAACCACCCCCAAAAAATAAATTATTCTTTTCTACCCGTAATAATTGATTTACAATTCGGAAAAATATATGATGTACAGCTAGTAAGTACTTAGCTATTTTGTCGCTTTTGTTTCATTCAAATATCTTAAGTAGTAACCGAGATAAAAAATAATAACGTTAAGGGCGTTTACCCCCGTATTACCCTTAAACGGGGGGGGGGGGGGTAGCGATCTAAAACTTTACACAATGGTTTTCAGGCAAGGAGCATTGTTTAAAAAATAACAACTCCAGGAATCGGCGTGGGGGCCGTTTGACCATGCTTACCCTGCTAGACTCTTTGATATTTTAAGGAATGATGCCATAGCAGCCCCATTTCTCAAGGCATGTATATGAATACTGTGACGTCCCAAATTTAACACTTCAAATATTCTAAGTTTCTTCCTGCAAAACTAATACCTCTATACTCGTTTTCCCGCTCACCAGATAATTATAATTGACATTAAACACTCTTTGCTTACCGATATTCGAAGAGTTTCAAGCAGCGGCCTTGCATCCTTGGTCCATTCGATAGTGGGAGTGGGCGCACCAGTCAGTGGAATGTTAACGTTGATGGGCTCTCCTGCGCGGACCTTGATCTTGCGTCCAATTAGCGCGTCCAGGTTCAGTTTCGGCGCCTCCTTCATCGGTTTAGCGATGAAGACCGCGGATGTGTCGCTAGCCTTGCCAGAGCCTGCCGCGTTGATGGCAGCGACTCGGTACTCGTACTGGTGGCCCTCGGTTACGTGGTCGTCGTAGTATTCGGCGTACCTCACTGGCTCTTTGTTCACCTTCAGCCAGCGACCGGTTGCCCTATCTCGTCTCTCCACGTCGTAACCGATTATCTTCGACCCTCCGTTGCTGATCGGCGCCGCCCACCTGATCTTTATGTGGTCCTTGTCCGCGTCCATGCATTCTGGCTTGCCAGGTTGCCCTGGTACGACTGCACAGACGAAATTCCGGGGTTAATTGAAAAGGAAGGTACTACGGAAGGGTTAAATTCTGAAGAGAAACGCTTACCGAATTGGTTCTTGGCGACGATCGACCGGTCAGTGGTGAGTGGCTCGGAACGTCCCTGGAGGTTCTCCGCGCTCACTCTGAATTCGTATGTGGTGCCTTCGAGCAGCCTTGGAACGGTGGCGTGGTTGTATTTTGGATTAACGTGGGTTACCGCTGGCACCCAGCCGCCACCGTGAGTCAGGTCGCGTTTCTCGATCACGTAGCCACTGAAAAGGGGATGTTTGCGCTGTAGTCTATATTCCTAATCGCAAAGTGTTTATAAAACACACTGTTCAGGTTGTGCCTTTACTCACGTGAGCTCACTACCGCCGTTATCCTTAGGCGGTTTCCACGAAAGCGTAACTGACTGGCTTGTGATTTCCTCGTACTCCAGAGGACCCTCTGGCGGTCCAGGTCTGTCGAGCACGATCACCTGGAAGCTGCCCTCGTCTATTCCACTGCTGTTCTTCAACAGCAAATGGTACAGTCCAGAATCGGATCTCTGGGCGTTCACAGTGTGAACGATAGTGTGGTAGCCGATAGACGTGACTGTTGTTCTGTCGGTAGTCGCCAACTCTTTGCTTCCAACCGTCCAGGTGACCTCGGGCGTCGGTTCGCCGACGAAGTCGATGTCGGCGTGGAAGATCAGCCCAGCCTTGATTCGGATATCTTGCAGAGGCGTCTTGATCTTTGGAGCCACTGAAACATCGGAAAACGTTCCATTAACGCGACATTCAAATAGGTTCGAATGCATAGAGCACTGTTGCTGGGGAAACTCACGGTAGCGTGGTTTGGCAGTGATTAGGTCGCTGGGCTCGGATGGCTCGGACTGTCCAGCAGCGTTCGTGGCGATCACACGGAATTCGTACTCCTGTCCCTCGGTTAAGTCAGGAACAGTGGCGTTTGTCTGGTTCGGTGGAACGTGGATTGCGTTCACCCAGTAGGGGCTACCTTTCTCCTTCTTCTGGACGATGTACCCTGTGATTGGTGAACCACCGTCGCTGCTTGGCGCTGGCCACGTCAGATCCACGTGGTCTCTGTCCCAGTCCGTGATCTGGGGCCTTCCTGGCGCGTCTGGCTCGTCTAAACACGTTTCATCAAATTTGTTACAAGTGCAAACGTCTGATATTACATCTGTATTGTACCCATATTATATACAGGTTTACGAAGAATATGAATGGATAAGAAACAAAAAAAGAAAGAGAAAATGATTGAAATATAAATGTAAGAAGGTGAGGCTCAGCTTTGAGAGCTCATTTTACTGTAAAAAACAACTCCTCCGTGCACTCAAACTTGAGGATTGCGATCACAGTGGATGATAGAGTAAGTAGCCTGATATCGAACACTAACCGAATTCGTTCTTAGCTATGATGCTCTTCGGTGCTTCGAGCGGGTCAGACTCCCCAATGGAATTGACAGCTTTCACTCGGAAGAGGTATTCTTTGCGATGCGTCAATCGAGCAACCTCGTGGCTCAGCACCGTGCTCATGCCAGCATCGGACCAGGTGCCTCGAGAAAAGTCCATCTTCTCGACGACGTAGTGCAAGATCGCACTGCCTCCGTCGTCCTCTGGATGACCCCAGGCCAAGTGACAGCCTTCCTTGGTGATGTTGCTGATTACGAGTGGCTTCTTGGGTGGCGACGGTCTGTCGAGGACAGTTACCCTGGCGCTCGCGCTGAAACCATCGAATCTCCACTTAATAAATCTCTTCTTCAACAAATTCCTCGATTTGCTACCCAGGAACAAAAGTCACCTAAACTTCCCCTGGTCATTCACCAAAGTCAAGGCGTATCTGCCAGTGTCAGAGCGCACGGAGAATGCAATCTCGAAGGTGGTCTCTGTGTTGGTGGTGTACATCTCGTGTCGAGAATCGGCCATGATCACTGCTCCGTCCAAGGTCCACGTTGCCATTGGCTTCGGGGACGCCTGGATGGGAATGATGTAGCTGATCTTCTGTCCAGCGCGCACCACCAGGTCGCTCAGCGCATGTGGGTCGAACCACGGAGCAACTGTAATGAAATACGTCACAATTACAATCGAATCCAATTCACAAAGCTTACAAGGGAAGATCCCGAACCCGGAAATTAAAAAAAATCTGAAACTTTGTGAATAGGTATGTAGGGGATTTCCTCCTGATTACAACACATTTTTGTTTGCTGCCCAAATTCACTCTAAGGGGGTGAAGTTAACCCCTGAAAATTCGGCTATTTTCCGATTTGATTTTGTAACTCGCAATCTGTATGAGATAGAAAAAAAGTTTCAAGACAAAAGTTACTTCTTTTAATTAGGACTATCATTTGGAAAGTTATAATTCTTACAGTTCGCGAGTTATAACACAAAATCGCAAAATAGCCGAAATTTAAGGGGGCAATTTCACCCCCTTATAGTGAATTGGGGCAGCAAACAAAAATTGGGTTGTAATTAGGAGGAAATCCCCTACATATTTATAGAGTCTCAGATTTTTTTAATTTCCGGGTACGTAATCTTTGCTTGTTAGAAAACAGAGTTCTCCACTCACGGAATCTTGGTTTGGCGATGATCGGCATTGAGGCTTCGGATGGTTCTCCAGGGCCAGCTTTGTTCACAGCGATCACTCTGAACTCGTACTCCTGTCCCTCGATCAAGTCAGGAGCAGTGCCTCTAGTCTTATTTCCCTCAATTTCAGCGGCCTTCTCCCACTGTCCGAACCGAGGTCGTTTCTCAATAATGTACCCCGTGATGGGCGACCCACCGTCCTTCTTCGGTGGCGCCCATTCCAGATCAACGTGATCCTTGTCCCAGTCGGTGGCAACTGGTACCCCCGGCTTGTCGGGTTTGTCGTACGGATCTTTGGCTGTGATCGTGTCCATGCCAGTGAGCGGAGAGGATTCTCCCTGCTTGTTGACAGCACGCACTCTGAATTGGTAGTCGTGTCCTTCGATCAGGTGGTCCACGTGAGCGGAAGTGGAAGATGCCTCTGCTACAGGCACCCAGCGCATGTTCTCCGTGTCCATTTTCTCGACCTGGTAATACTGTATCTCCGAGCCACCATCGTCCTTCGGTGGCTTCCACTTCAGGTTGCAGCCGTTCTTGGTCACGTTGTCGATCTTCAGAGGACCCTCCGGCGGAGATGGCACGTCGAGCACATTCACCGTCAGCGTCGCCGTGTCCCTGCCGTTGATGTTCTTCGCCTCCAGCGTGTACACGCCAGAATCGGACCGCTTCGCCTCTATCACGCGCACCTTCGTGTTGTAGTCCTCGTTCACGATCTTGATGCGATCGTTCGCCATCACCATCGACCCCTTCAGCGACCACTCCTTCGATGGGGGTGGCTCGCCGCTGACTGGCACGTCCAGCTCGTAAAAACCGCCAGCTTTCACCTTCACGTCCAGCATGTACTTCCTGTCGATCTTTGGTGGAACTATAACGGACAATCATACGATTCAGATGCGAACGGGGATGATTTTGGGAGGGCTTAGAGAAATAGGCACTTACGGTTCTTGGGGCGCGCCAAGTGGGATTTCGAGGCGTCAGACGGCTCTCCAGGCCCAGCTTTGTTCACCGCCCTAACGCGGAACTCGTAGTGGGTGCCTTCAACCAGATCGTTAACCTTCCCACGGTTCACGTCTCCTTCGACTTCAGCGCACTTCTCCCATGTAGGACTGTACTTGTCTCGCTTCTCTATGATGTAGCCAGTAATGGGCGAGCCGCCATCTTCTTGCGGCCGAGACCACTGCAGCTCGACAAAGTCGGAGTCGTAGTCGCTGACTGTTGGGGTGCCAGGTTTCCCTGGTTCGTCTGCAAGTGGCGATTAAAACCGTTATAGAGACACAAGTTTCGACTCTTTGAAATTATATGTACTCACCGAAAGGATTCTTGGCCTCGACGCTCTGCATGGCAGCAAGGGGTTCCGACTTGCCCTGCTTGTTAACAGCGCGGACCCTGAACTTGTACTTGTGCCCTGGAGTGAGGCCTTCCACGTTCAGAGAGGTCTCCGGGCCATCGGTCTCACCAGCTGGTACCCATCGACCAGTCGTCTCGTCCATCTTCTCCACGACGTACTTGTCCACGGGCTGTCCACCATCGTCTTCTGGAGGTTTCCACGTGAGCTTGCATCCCTCTGCGTGCACGTCCGATGCTCTCAAAGGTCCCTGGGGCGGGCTGGGTCTGTCCAGCACCGTCACCTTCACCGTCGCCTCGTCCATTCCATTAATATTCTCGGCAGTGATTGTGTACTTCCCTGAGTCCGCCCTGGTAGCCATCCTGACGTTCAAGCTCGTATTGTAATCCACGTGCTTGACCTTGATGTGCTCCGTAGGCCTGACCTCCCGTTTGCCCAGCATCCACTTCGTGGTGGGCGGAGGCTCACCAGTAACCTTCACGTCGAAGCTGAAGTTCTGACCAGCTTTGATTCTGACCTCCACCAGATTGGTGCGGTCGATTCTCGGCGCTTGGTTTCGCGGTTTCGCAATGATCGTTGGCGTTGCGTCGGATGGCTCGCCGGGGCCAGCTTTGTTCACCGCTCGCACACGGAACTCGTAAGGCTGGCCTTCTATTAGGTCGGGAACGGTGGCCGTCGTCTCGTCCGCTGGTACCTCAACTGCCTTCTCCCATTCACCGTACTTGTCCTTCTTCTCGATCACGTACCCTGTGATAGGGGATCCGCCGTCATTCATCGGTGGCGTCCACGCGAGGTCCACGTGATCCTTGTCCCAGTCTGTGGCTCTTAGGTCTCCTGGCTTGCCTGGTTCATCTGCAAAATAGAAACAGAGTGTGCAGTTTACGTGACGCCCATTAGTATCCTCCCTGCTTGATAAGCTTTATTCCCAATTCACTTACCGAATGGATTCTTCGCTAGTATCGCCTGCTCCGTTTCCAGAGGCTTGGATTCTCCTTCAGCGTTCACCGCGCTGACACGGAACAAGTACTCCTTGCCTGGTGTCAAACCAGACACCTCCAAGTCTGAAGGAATGCGACAGTGTTAGCTCACCTGTTCACACATTTTACTGATTGTCAGCAATCTTCTAAAACTAAAGCTCAACTCACTCGGCTCAGTGGATCGACCGCAGGGTACCCAGCATCCAGTCTCTGGGTCCATTTTGTCCACTTGATAGTACTCGATCGGGGTACCACCGTCGTCCTTGGGCCTCTTCCACTTGAGCTTGCATCCCTCCTTATGCACATCCGAGACTTGGAGCGGTCCTTCGGGCGGCATTGGTTTGTCGGTGACTGTGACTTGCACGGTGACAGAGTCCCTTCCTGACGAGTTGCTCGCCGTGACACTGTAATCTCCACTGTCGTCGCGGGACACCGGTCGGATGCTGAACTTTGTGCTGTAATCCGAGTTGTCGATCTGCACCTTCCTGTCGGAGTGCAGAGGGATCGCTCCGTATCGCCACTCGATGTGTGGCGGAGGCTCGCCGATCACGTTCGCGTCGAACCTTAGCAGCGAACCGGCCGACAGAGTGACGTCCCGCAGATTGCGTCTGTCGATCTTGGGTGCCACTGAAACGAGCAGATTTATAGGTGAGAGATCGATCGACAGGTGCCAAAATCGCCTCGAATGACGATTATTTATAGAGCGTTTGGTGCGCCGCTGTATTCCCGGCGAGGATACTTGTTTCGTGTCAGGGATACAACGTGATAATAAAAAGAAACTGGACGGTTGCCACGAATGCCGACAATTAAAATTCTCTGCTGCCCCCTAAGATTTCTGCCGATTGACTAAGTGTCTGTTGCGTTCACGATTACTTACAGAAGCGTGGTTTAGCGGTGAACGTTTTGCTCGAGTCCCCAGGCTCCGACTGGCCAGCTTTGTTTACAGCGATCACACGGAACAGGTAATCGTTACCCTCGATCAGGCCATGTACCAGGGCCTTCGTAGTGGGTGTCTCAATTTCCAAAGCCTTCTCCCACATGGTACTGTATTTGTCTTTCTTCTCGACAATGTATCCAGTGATGGGAGATCCACCATCGCTGACGGGCTCCTTCCAGGTGAGGTCCACCTGATTGGCGGTCCAGTCGACGGGCTCTGGTGCTCCTGGAGGGCTTGGGACAGCTGAACAAATTTTACCGTGATTACAGTTAATCGAAGCCTCAATTTTACACGTTTAAAGAAATATCGCGAACGTAAAAGGAAATCCACTAAGTCCATTCTTTCTAAAACTCATATTTTACCACCACTAAGTTTACAATTGTTGCCTACTTTAGGTGGAAATCCTCCCAGCTCATAAACTCATTTGTGTCGCTGTGAAAGAGAGTCTATTTTTCTCTAAACTTGGAGGATTTTCTTCGTAAGCCCAATATATATATATTGTACTAAAGTCTCTCAAAATGTAACTTGTCTCTTGTCCAAGTACGTACTGAATGGATCCTTGGCGACTATCGAACTGTACGTCTCCAAAGGCTCCGATTCTCCTTCCTTATTAAGCGCTTTCACTCTGAACTTGTACTCGTGTCCAGGTGTCAGTCCTTCCACCTTCATCTCCGGACCTGTCGTTTTACCGACTGGCAACCAGACACCTGTGTCTGGATCGAACTTCTCCACGAGGTATCCTTCGATTGGCTCGCCACCATCGTCCTTCGGCTTCTTCCACTTGAGCGTGCATCCCTCCTTGTGGATGTCCGACACCTCGAGCGGTCCCTCGGGCTTGCCCGGCTTGGCTATGAACAGTATATCACTTCACAAATGCTCCCGTACCGAAAAATGTATTTTCTAAATCAATAGGAAAAGTGCACACTCACAGACAACAGTGACTTCGACCTCGGCGGTGTCAGAACCATGCTGATTCACCGCTGTGATCTTGTACATGCCACTGTCCTTGCGCTCGGGCTTGTCGTTGTAGAACTTGCTGTTGTAAGGGACGTTCTGAATTCGACGGAAGGTGGTCTGCTGAATGCTCTTGTTGTTGATCACCCAAGTGACGTCTGGGGGCGGTTCACCGATAATCTTCACGTCGAAGTGGAATCCTTCGTTCTCGCGTACTGTGATGTCGCGCAAGGTCTTTCTGTCGATTCTCGGTGGGACTGTTGGGGAAGAAATAACACTGCGATGTACCTGACGATTCCCCAGGGTGAATGTAACGATGTGAAATATACTTACGTCGTCGACACTTGGCCGTGATGGGTTTGCTGGTGTCGGATGGTTCCCCAGGACCAGCCGCGTTGATCGCTTTCACGCGGAACTCATACTCGACACCCTCGTCGAGGTTGTCGACGCGTCCTTTGCACTCGGGTCCGGTTTCCAGAGCCTTTATCCAGCGTGGACTGTCTTTCTCGCGCTTCTCCACAATGTACCCGGTGATTGGAGATCCACCATCTTTCAATGGTGGAGTCCATCTCAGGTCTATGTGATCCCTGTCCCAATCGGTTGCCTCTGGGCGACCAGGTGGCCCTGGTTCGTCTGTAACGCGAATACAACGTAATAAAAAATCATACACTTTCATCAAGCGTAATTAAATCGGGTGGAATAAGAATCTGAAGCTAACCGAATGGATTCTTGGCTACGATTCCATGATCGGTTTCCAAAGGCTCCGATTCGCCCTCTGCGTTCACAGCAGCGACACGGAACTTGTACTCCTGTCCAGGTGCCAGGTTCTCCACGACCATGGTGGGCTCCTTGGTCCTTCCCACGGGTATCCACCTGCCCGTTTCCGTGTCCATCTTCTCGACGACATAGTGATCCAATGGCGCGCCGCCATCGTCCAGCGGCGGGTTCCACTTCAGGGTGCATCCCTCTTTGTGCACGTCGGACACTTTCAGAGGACCTTCCGGTTTGCCTGGCTTGTCTAGGACGAGGATCTCGATGGAAGCTTCGTCCTTTCCAGAGCTGTTCTCCGCCTTCAGTGTCAAAGTGCCGCAGTGAGCCCTGCTGACTGACGACACTATGAACTTGGTTCTGTAGTCTTCCAATTCGATGGTCACGACCCCAGCAGACTCCTGCTTAGCCTTGTTCAGGTACCACGTCTTCGATGGCGGCGGTTCACCACTGACCTTCACGTCCAGGCGGACGTGATTGCCAGCTTTGATCGTGATGTCCTTCAGGTTCGTGCGATCGATCCTCGGGGCTGCGTAACGATCCTTGGCTACCAAGCTGTCGCTCGGCTCGCTAGGCTTGCTCTGGCCACCCTTGTTCACTGCCTTCACGCGGAACTGGTACTTCTGGCCCTCCACGAGGTCCTCCACGCGACCGTCTGTCTTGTTCCCAGGAACTTCAGCAGCCTTCTGCCATTTACCGTACTGGTCCTTCTTCTCGATTATGTACTTCTCGATCGGCGCTCCGCCGTCGTTCTTTGGAGCCTTCCACTTCAAGTCCACGTGGTGCTTGGACCAGTCCTTCAGGTCTGGTTTGCTGGGCGCGTCAGGTTCGGCTGTAATTCACAAATGGTTAGTCTGCTTAATCACCTGCTAACGGAGTTGGGCATTATTCGAATAAATTTTTAGGGCTGAACTCCGCCTGGTAGTGGAGAGAAACATTGGTTGATAGAAGTTATGCTTACTGTATGGATTCTTCGCTGTAGTCGGGATCGGAGTCTCCAGGGGCTCGGATTCGCCCTCGGAGTTAACAGCCTTTACTCTGAACAGGTAGTCCTTGCCCTCGTTGAGGCCAGTGACGTCAGCTTCCGGTGTTTTGCTCGTGGCACACGGTACCCATCTTCCAGTGTCGACGTCCATCCTCTCGACGACGTAATGATCGACCGGCTCGCCGCCATCGTCGTCCGGCTTCTCCCATTTCAGCTTGCAGCCCTCCGCGGTCACGTTCGACACTTCCAGAGGCCCCTTCGGTTTACCAGGCTTGCTCAGCACCTGGATCTCAACGTCCACCTGATCGGTGCCGCTGTCGTTCTTGGCGATCACCGTGTAGGTTCCGGCGTCGGACCTCTGTAGCTTGCTCATGATGAAAGTGGTGTGGTAGTCCTCGTTTTCTATCTTGAGGCGGTCCATGCTCTTCAGCACGGCGTCCTTGAGCTTCCACTGGATCGCTGGAGGTGGCTCGCCCTGTATGTCTGCCTCGATTCGCAGCAGCTGTCCCACTCGCATCATCTTCTTCTGTAGGTTCTTGCGATCGATACGCGGGGCCACTGTAAACAGGAATGCAAATTTCGTTAATATAGACTCGGGGAAGATCAGAAGCGAAGGGCGAAGGATTGCAAGTGCGCTTACAGAATCGTGGTTTGGCCACAACGCTTTTGGAAGTGTCGCTGGGTTCACCAGGTCCCGCCCTGTTAACAGCGACCACTCTGAACTCGTACTCGTGGCCAGGCTCGATGCCATCGGTCACTTTAGTGGCGGTTCGGTCTCCCTGCACCTTTGCAACGTCTATCCACTGCCTTCCTTCCTTGTCTCGCATCTGTATAATGTATTTCTCGATGGGAGCACCGCCGTCGTCCTTGGGTGGCCTCCATTCGAGATCCACGAAGTCCTTGTCCCAGTTCGTAATTTCTGGACGACCGGGCTTGCCAGGCTCGTCTGAAATTAATATTCATTAATATTCAGCCCCACTCATTTTGCAAGAATTTTCCAAGAAATGGGGAAAGAAAAATTCTGAAATAAATACCGAATGGATTCTTAGCGATGATGGATTTATCTGCCTCCAGGTCATCTGATTCACCCTCTCTGTTCACCGCTTTCACGCGGAACTTGTAAGGTTTGCCCTCTTGGAGTCCAGTTATCGTGACTTCCGGTTCCGTGGACTTTGCACAAGGGATCCATTGTCCCGTGAGCGGGTCCAGTTTCTCGATCTCGTAATACTCCACCGGTGCGCCACCATCGTCTTCCGGTTTCTCCCATTTCAATTTGCAACCGTGTTTGTTCACGTCGGACACTTCCAGGGGACCCTGAAAAGTAGATTAATTTCGTGAAAAATATAGAGAACCCCCAATAAGATTCCAAGACACGAACATTTCGGTAATAACGTACCTTCGGTTTGCTCGGTTTACCGAGGACGGTGATTTCAACCTCAGCGGTGTCTTCGCCTACCTCGTTCTTCGCGTTAATCACGTATTTGCCAGTGTGAGCTCGCTTGGCCTTCAAGATGAAGAACTTCGTGTTGTAATCTATGTTGTCGATACGCATCGTATCGTCAGATACGAGCTCTTTCCCGTCGAATGACCAGGTCACCTTTGGAGGCGGTTCTCCAATGATGTTCACGTCCAAAGTCACGGTCAGACCAACCTTGACGGTGATCGGTTGCAGGTTGGTGCGATCGATGAACGGTTTCACTGTAAACGATCAAATTGTTTAATTAGAACATCCATTTTCTGTACGATCAAGCTCACATCAAGACACGTATGAAACAAAACGAAGACACTTTTGTAATGCAAATCAAACCCAAGCTATCCATTGAGACCATTAAAAAATTAATCGGATCCACCATTATTGAGATTCGATAATCAGAGACGGTGTTCTTGAAAGCGGTGTCTCGCGCTGCGCGTAAACTTGCCGCGCCTTTTTGTAGCTTTTTTTAAAAAAAGGTAATTTTGTGGTGGTCGTACTTACACCAACGAGCCTTGGCAGTGTGAGGATTGGTAGCCTCGCTAGGTTCACCAGGTCCAGCTTTGTTGACAGCTCGGACCCTGAACTGGTATTGGTTTCCTTCTTCCAGTCTCTGCACTGTTCCTGAGCACTGTGGCCCGTGCACCTCGGCTGCCTTCACGAACGCTGTTCCGAACTTGTCCTTCATTTCGATGATGTATCCTGTGATGGGTGCACCACCGTCTCTGATGGGTGGCTCCCACTTCAGTTTCACCATGTTCTCGGACCAGTCGACGATCTCTGGCAGGCCAGGGGCCGCGGGAGCGTCTAGACAGAAAGACAATAACATGGAACCTCGATACCAGTCACTTCACTGTATCTTCTTAAAAATATCTGAAACACTGATAGTACATACCGAATGGATTCTTAGCGGTGATAGCAGTGTCCGTCTGCAGAGGCTCCGATTCTCCTTCTTCGTTGACAGCCTTTACACGGAACTCGTACTTCTTGCCAGGTTCCAAGCCCGTGATGGTGTGCTCTGTTTTGTCAGGGTCGACGATGCCAGCGGGCACCCATCGCCCTGTAGTCGCGTCCATCTTCTCTATTACGTAGCTGGACAGAGGCAGACCACCGTCGTCCTTCGGTTTGCTCCACTTCAGCTTGCATCCCTCTTTGTGGACGTCCGTGACTTCCAGAGGGCCCTCCGGCTTTCCAGGCTTGTCGAGGATGATGATCTCCACGTCAGCCTCGTCTTGGCCGGAGTCGTTCACAGCCTTGATGGTGTATTTGCCGCTGAGCTTGCGACTGGTGTCGGTCAGGTGGATCTTCGTCAGGTAATCCTCGTTGTCGATCTTCACATTGGCGCCAGTTTGCAGCACCGAGCCACCGAAGTTCCAGGTGATCGTTGGGGGTGGCTCACCCTCCACGTCCACCTCCAGTTTCACCAACTGACCAGCTCTGACCTTGATCGTCTGCAGCTTGTCGCGGTTAATGTGTGGCTTCACTGTAAAAACAAACCGTGTTAAGGTTTCCATTCACTGTCCTACATCGCGAGAGAATAAGAAACACCCACAGTGTCGAGCCTTAGCTACGTGCGGCTTGGTCGCGTCGCTAGGTTCCGATGGTCCAGCCTTGTTCACGGCGCGAACACGGAATTGGTAAATGGAGCCCTTCTTCAGGCCAGTCACTCGTCCCTTTGGTTGCGGGGAGTCCGTCACCGTAGCCTCTTGCCACTGTGTGGACGGTTTCTCTTTCATTTCGATGATGTAACCCGTAATGCCTGCACCTCCGTTGTCCTTTGGAGGCTCCCACTTCAGGTCCACGCGATCCACGTCCCAATCCTCGAACTCTGGCACGCCAGGCTTGCTGGCTACGTCTAAAAATTGATATTCAGCCATAAAAATTGATGCTCCTTCATCAACAAGAGATCTCGAGCGAATGTATAAAAAGGGTAAATTGGTACCATAAGGATTCTTTGCTAGAGTGGTGCCATCGGTGACCAGCGGCTCGGATTCACCCTCTTCGTTGATAGCCTTCACCCTGAACTCGTACTCGTGACCCTCTTGCAGACCCTTAACGTCCATTTCGGTGTCCGAGGTACGTCCAACAGGTACCCATCGTCCAGTAGCCTTGTCCAGCTTCTCGACTTGGTAACTGGTAACGGGCTTGCCACCGTCGTCCTCTGGTTTTCCCCATTTCAACTTGCAGCCGCCCTTGGTCACGTCGGACACTTTGAGCGGACCCTTTGGCTTGCCAGGAGCCGCTGTTAAAATGAAAACATCGCATCAGATTCCAGAAAATACAGTAATACAGCGTTACGTTAATCATCGAACATTTCAAGACTCACAAAGTATCGTGATCTCGACTTCGGCCTCGTCTTCGCCATGAGGGTTCACAGCCTTTATCTTCCAGACTCCAGTGTTCTTGCGCAAGCAATCGGTAATACTGATCTTCGTATTGTAATCCACGTTAACAATTTCGATATTCTCGCCGGTCTTCATCGCCTGGTTAACGTGGTACCACGTGATTTCCGGTGGCGGTTCACCGCGTACGTCCACGTCGTATTTGATAGTTTTGCCGGCTCGTACAGTGATCGGTTTCAGGTTTGTGCGGTCGATTCTCGGTTTCACTGAAAGGAAAAGCATATTTAAGTATTGGAACATGGGAAATCGATTGTATCGTTGTCACGAGAGAAGGAGGAACGGATACTCACGAGATTTGTGCTTGCATATCTGCATCTTGGATGCATCCGACGGAGGAGATGTTCCCGCCTTGTTCACCGCGATCACTCTGAACTGGTACTCTCCCCGTTCCTTCAAGTCAGCCACTTTGGCTTCCAGCTGACCTCCAGGCACCTCCATGGCCTTCTCCCAGTCTGGCTTATACCGATCTTTCTTCTCGATTATATACTTTTCGATGGGTGCTCCGCCATCGAAGTCTGGCGCAGCCCATTTTAAGCTGACAGACTCGTTGTCGTAATCGGTTATCTCTGGAGTTCCAGGCTTGTGAGGTTCGTCTGTGATTAATCGGTATAAGTTAATTTCACGTACATTTAACTCTAGAACGACACTGTGACAGTTTTAGAAAATTGAAATTCAAATATTTCAAAATTATTTTTTTTTTCCTTTCCGAAAAATTCTACAGTCCTATTTACAGAGTTTAGTCCTGACATATGAAACTTGCTTGAAGATTTTGGTGAACCTACCGAATGGATTTTTGGCAATGATTGGGCGCTCGCTTTCAAGAGGCTCGGAATCGCCCTCGTCGTTGACTGCGGTGACGCGGAACTTGTACTCGCTGCCTGGGTTCAGTCCCGTCACTTCGAATTCCGTAAGTGGCGAGTTTCCTGGGATCTTCCCCACTCTCACCCATTTTCCCGTCTTCGTGTCCAGTTTCTCGATCTCGTACTCCTTGATCGGCACACCGCCATCGTCCTCTGGCTTCTCCCATTTCACTTTAGCCGACGTGGCGGTCACGTCCGTCACCTCCAGCGGGCCCTTTGGTGAGCCTGGTTTTCCTGAATATCGAATGAAAAATATTCAATCAATAATTGCGTGCAAGTTGGGCATTTAAATTGCTTAAGAAAAAATTACGAAACTTACCAAGAACCGTGAGTTCCACAGTCTCCTCGTCCTTGCCGTTACTGTTCTCAGCGATGATGGTGTACTTCCCAGTGTCCTTGCGCATCGCGTTCACGATCGTGAAGTCCGTGTGGTAATCGACGTTCTCGATCTTGATTCGTTCCGTGTTCGTCAGCGGGATGTTGTCCCTCCAGATCCATTTCACTTCTGGAGGCGGTTCACCGCTGATATCCACGTTCCACTTGTGTGTGCGACCAGCCTTGATGATCACCGATTTCAAGTTGGTTCTGTCGATTCTTGGTTTCACTGAAACACGATACACATAATTAGAAAAGTCCATAGCTAACAATAAGTGAGCAAGGAGAGATTTAGACACCTAGGAAGAAAGGACACTTACGATTCTTGTGCTTGCAGAGGTGGTTGTCCGTGGGCTCGCTAGGCTGGCCAGGGCCAGCCTTATTGTGGGCACGCACACGGAATTGATACACCATTTTCTCTTTGAGACCTTCGACCTTCACCTCGGTGGTGGCGTCGGCGGTTTTCGCCACCTCGACCCAATCAGGTGAGAATTTATCTTTCATCTCGACGGTGTAGTGGGTGATTGGTCTTCCACCGTCGGTCGATGGCTTCTCCCACTTCAAAGACACGCTGACGTTGTCGTAGTCAAATATCTCTGGCTTGCCAGGCATACCAGGCTCGTCTGAAAGCGGAGTCACGCAATTGTGTATTACAAGTTCCAAACACCGGGCAATGCTTCGTTATTTCCTGAGTAATTAGGTAAGACGCTCACCATAAGGATTCTTAGCGAGAATCGCTTCGTCCACCTCGAGTGGCTCGGATTCACCCTCCTTGTTAACAGCCTTCACACGGAACTTGTACTTCTTCTTTGGAGTCAGGCCACTGAAGGTGAAGTTGTCCTCGTTCGGTCCAACCTCTCCAGCGGGCACCCATCTTCCTGTGTCCATGTCCATTTTCTCCAGAACGTACCCGGTGATGTCAGTACCACCGTTGTCTTGTGGTTTCTGCCACTTCACCTTGACGTGATCGGAGCGCACCTCTTCCACCTTCAGCGGTCCAGTTGGTTTCGATGGTTTGTCTAAAAGAAACCATCCCATGAAATCCTTGTTATTGTCATATCACATACACCAAATTACAGACTAAAAAATATAAAAATTCAAAAAAATTAAAACCGACTCGAGAAGGTAAAAAATAACTTTCTAACATACGTAGACATCGAACGTAGAAACTCTTTCTTTTTGAAGTGGGTTAAAAATACGATAGTGTTTAAACGTACCCAGGACAACGACGTCAGCAATGCTCTCGCAGGTGCCAGAGCCATTCGACAGCACCAGCTTGTATTTCCCTGAGTCAGGCCTGGTCGTCTTCCTGACGGTAAGAACGGTGTTCCTTTCATACTTGTCGATCGTGATCCTTTCAGCGGAATCTTGGACGAGTTCCTTCTCCCCAAGGAACCAGTGCACCTCTGGCTCTGGTTCGCCAGCGTATTTGATGTCGTACTTGATCACTTGTCCCTTCTTCACGATCAGATTCGTGAGGCCATCGCCAACGATGTACGGCTTGACGAATCGAGACTTAGCTATGATCGGTTTCGTGGCGTCAGAGGGTTCACCCGGACCAGCTTTGTTCACTGCTCTGATCCTGAATTCGTATTGAGTGCCCTCCTTCAGGCCGTCGATGGTTGCTTCCGTCACGTCACCCTCGATCTCTTTTCCCTTCACCCATTCCTTGCCGAATTTCTCCTTGTATTCGATCACGTAGCCTGTGATGGGCGCTCCACCGTCGTTTTCTGGCTTCGTCCACTTCAAGTCAGCGTGGTCCTTGTCCCAGTCGGTGACGTCCACGTTTGTGGGCTTGCCAGGTTCATCTGAAGAACAGAATAAGGGAAAATTGTTTGTATGTTTTGTATTTTGATTAGGAGCGAGCTTGTTCTACGTACCCCATGGATCTTTAGCGAGAACCGGCTTGGCAAACATCGCCGGTTCGCTCGAACCGAGCTTGTTCACAGCCCTTATACGGAACTTGTACTCCTTCTTCGCGATCAGGTCTTGGACCTTGTAGACGCACTTTTCACCCGGCGCTACTTCGCCGACGCTGTCCCATTGGGATTTCAAGCTCATATCCAGACGTTCGATCACGTATTTCGTGATCGGCGATCCACCATCGTCCTTCGAGGGCTTGAACGACACCACGCACGAGTTCTGGAAGATCTCGTTCACGTCCACGTCCGTGGGCGCCGATGGCACGTCTAAAAATCCACAGAAATATAAGAAATAGGGGTTTTGTAATTCCTGTGTGTTCGAGAGCCACGGAAAAAAGATCCTCGGGCGATGGGTCCCATATCCCGAACCCGAGATCTACGGGTCCTCTGCGTACTGGCCTGGCGCCTAATCAACCGAGGCCTCTTATTCCGAGCTCCGTTTCACGGGGGTTCGTGATCCCACAGAAGTTGCATTGTCTGTGAGGTTTTGTGTGCGAAGATACGTACCTTGCATGTTGACGTTCACGTCCTTGATCTCCTCTCCCTGATTGTTGCCGATCTTCACCTGGTAAATGCCGGATTGATCGCGAGAGGGCTTCTTGATCTTGAAGGTGATCTTGTCCTCGCCAACGACCACCTCGACTTCCTTCAGCGGCAGTGGCTTTCCATCTTTCATCAGCTTGGCCTCTACCTGGCTCTGCTTGGTACCTTCGACTGTAAGAACAGTGATTATGTTCCGAGATTTCTCTTCCTGGATTCACAGAAAGTAAGTAGACGCTAAAGAACTTACTCTTGAAGGGAACGACGAACACCAGCGGTGCGCTGCAAGGCCCTTCGACCTTGTCAGGCACCTCGACGATAGGCTTGCTCTCGCCCTTCTTCACGGTCAGCTTGCAGCTGCTCTTCAGCTCCCCGCTCTCGCAGGTGATTTCACCGTCGTCGCTCATGTCCACGTTGTTGAACACCAGCTGATGCTTGCCACCGCCCAGATTCTTGATCTCGATCCTCTCGCTGGGCTCGATCGGCTTGCCATTGAACAGCCACGCAGCTGTAGCCGTCTGGTCCTGAAGCTCCACGTCCAGCACCAGCTTCTCCCTTTCTATGGCCACTGTGTCCTTCAGCTTCTTGTTGAACCGATTCGCGTCTGAGGAATTTCATTCGATTATTCGTTGCGCCTTCATCTAACAAAATCCTGCACCGAAGGTGGACTCACAAGGTTGGTCACTTACAGTTTATCACTATCTCCGCTTCCGTCTTGTCGGCGTTGCTGACGCAGGAGTAGAGGCCAGCGTCGGTGACTTTCGTGTCTTTGATGATAAGCTTCCTCTTTCTACCATCTTCCTTGATTTGTACCCTGCGCAAAAGTGGATACGTTCGCGTGAAACTTACTGTTCTGCCTGCTTGAATAATTTCGCAGATGTTACCTCTTGTCAGCCACGATCTCTTGGTCACCCTTGAACCATTTCACATCGCCACCAGCGTCGTCCAACTCGCAGACCAGGGTCAACGTCTCCTTTTCCACTAGCTGCTGATGCTTCAGCACCTTCACGAACTTGTAAGGGTATTCTGCGAAGAGAACAGTGTATTTCACAGTCACAACAAGCTCCATTAACAATTCTCCCAGGTGAAAGGGACTTACCGACTACAGTCAAGACAGTTTCAGTCTTGTCGGATTGCTTGTTAATTTTGCAAATGTATTCGCCGCTATCTTCGAGCGTGGCGCTCTTTATAGTCAGTCGACAGACGCCGGTCATGTCCTTTGATATGCTGTACTGATCGCCATCCTGGGAAAAGAGTGAATCGATCGTTAAGCGATTCGAAATCTTTTGCGTAACTACCTATCGCGATTCAGAGGCTATTGGTAGTGAGTAGCTTACATCGAGCTTCGTTTTTCCTTTGCACCACGTAACTTGGGCGAGATTAGAGCTGAGGGTACACTCCATGTAAACTTCGTGCTTGGTGAAGCCGCTCGTCTTCTTCGAGAGCGGTTTGGTGAATGTGTAGGTTGGATCAGGTTCTGATTAACAGAGACATCCACGTGTCGATGATTTCTGTGCAACTTGTAACGATCGTTTAACGGAAACTTACCCTCGACGTTCAGGAAGCCTGTGCTCGAGACACCCGAAATTTCAATAGTGTATTTGCCTGTGTCTTCTACCTTGGGACCCGTGATGATCAGCTGGTAGCAATCCTCTTCGTTCTTAAACTTGTACTTCGCCGAAGGGAACAGTTCCTAAACGCAAGAAAGCGTCGTTTGGTGAGCGGAGTGCACTTTTGCAAAGTAGAGTAACAGCCCCAACTTACGTCCTTTCGGAAGAACCATTTCGGTTTGCAGTTCGGCTTCGAGAAGTTGGCTTCGAAGACGACCTTCTTGTCTTTGCCCTCCTTGGCATACTGGTCCACCAGTGGCTTCAGGAAGCTTTCCTGTTTCTGTGAACAATACGGTCTCGTTAATATCTGGCTACCCGCGGACACCCTGCCATTGCATCCAGTAAGACCGTCAACCATGACAGCGTCGCTAGGCACAACAAGGAAGAAGAAGAGTTAACAGATTGAAAAAAAACCGAAGGCGATCGTGGCGAAAAGAATCGGCTTGCGACGTGTACCGTCTCGGCGAGTGGAAAAAAGCTCGTACAAAATTGCCGACCAAAAACGAAAAAACCTTGGTCGACGGGGACGAACGTGTTTGAAGCCTACACGGCGTCCTGCCTCGACAGCGCCAACAAAAAACAGCTGCAAAATCCGTCACCGAAAAGTCGTCAGGCGAGTGGAAAAAAAATCATTGTCAGAAAAAATAGTACTTCATTGCAAGATAGTGGAAGATGTAGAAGGAACATCGACAGAGACTCGAAGCTTTTCAGGCAAGCTGTACGTGCGTACAGTTCTAAGAAATGAAGTGAGAAGAGAAGGAAAGGGTATGAGAGAGTAGCAGAAGAAGAAGAAGAAGAAGAAGAAGAAGAAGTGTCGAATAGTCGGAGGTGTTATACTAAGTACTTATGATCGCGGCTTAGGTGCGACGGAAGAAGATGCACAGATAGAATGAACTGTCGTGATAGGGGGGTGTTTTAACGATTAGTGAACACTGAACAGGTCGTTGAGCGATGGAAAATAGAGCGAGTATAGTGGTAGAAGAGAGATAAAGAAAGACGCTCGATATCACGGGAGATCGCTGGACGATCGTGAGATAGTATCGCACGTCGTCGAGGAGTACGAGATCCAACCTCCGTCTTGGTGAAATGGTGCAGGGTCGGCCAGTCGGGAATTAATTCGGCCAGGGAGGGTCTACGAGATCCACTACTCTATAAAACAACAAAATTCGTCTGCGGTCACAGGTCTGATCGACAATATCTATTTCCTTGATCGTGTGAGTCTGATGCTAAAGCAAAACTGAAGCGTACAAAAACACACGTACTTATTGGTCACGAATCATCTATTCGTGGCTGACAATCAGCGAAAAAACAACCCCTCTGGTTTGCTCGTTAATGTCAGTGGTTCCACGTAGGGTCTGAGAAGCCGTGTGTCTCTAGAAGAAATAAGCGCAGGCCAAAGCAGGTAGTTCCCCCCACCGGTTTTATCTTACAGCGAGATCGATCGCGAGAATTTCCTCGTTGCCACAGCACAACCCGAACCCAAGAAGCTGCAAACGCTACAAAAAAACGCGACGGAAAATCTCGCGATCCCCTGGCCGTTCCCGCGAACGATTCACACGTTCTTCCCATCGAATGGTCGGGACATCAATCGCTATATCAATCGCTGCCGCGTGGCTGTTGTCATGGTAAGGAGCTCCTTTTCTCGTCGTGGCGCGGTCTGGGTCGCGATAATGCTGCTGATTAATTAACTGAAGCCTTGCGGGACGGAAGTAAGTGTGGGGCGTCTCTTCTCTCGTTCGAAGCTTTATCTGTTTAACCCTTTGGGGACACGGGACGCAACGCAACGCAAGTGGCGGCACTGTCGGATTGTAAATTTGTCAAGTAGTGTGAACTGGTGTTACGTTCTTCTCAGGTGCATCGGGAGCCCAAGGGGTTAAAGCGGAGTCGAGCGCGTGGAATGAAGAAAAAGTTAAGATTGTCTTAAGATTGTTCGCGAACCTTCTCTTTGACCGTTGTCGCTAGTATCGGCCAGTCGGCGATTAGCTCCTGCAAACTTGGCCTGCGCTGAATGTCGAAGACGTCCTGCATGCCCGGCACACACACACGTCCACGTTAGTGACACTGTTATATACCAACCAGCGATATCGATTTTCGGACGACCTTGATTTCTGCTTTCCGCCGGACGCTTTCCCAAATCGCAATCGTCTCGAGTTTCGGGGCGAAACGTTACGCCAGAGAAAGGTCCGCTCGGACTCGCATCAGGGCCATCCGCGTTACAACATTGAACATTTAGAGATAATGCTTGCTGCCTGGCAATACGTGCGGGATACACACAATTCGCACCAGTTAATCTTCTCCTCGAACGTTGCTTTTGTACACGATACAATCATTTCTATCCCATGCATTGTTAACCATGAGAACATTCAATGAGAGTGCCGGTAGTACAAGTTAATCGTCTGGTTAATAAATGATTGGTTAATGGAACTCGACGATACTGATACGATATTATTCACGGCACGAGTGCATCGAAATACAATTTGAAGTGCAGCATTAGCTCTAAACTAACGTGTGTACATGTGACAATTGTGTTTAACGTGTGTGCCTGTGTATAGTGGATACGGTTGGGGTCCGTTCGGTCTTGTCGTCCAACTTTCCACTTGCTCGCGTTACTGTCGTATATCGTCCGTCCGGTTCAATGTGTGTGTATTAATTTGAGTGTATCTCTCCGCAATTTTCTTTCGCTCAGGCAACATTTAAGCTGCGGATCCACGCTGAGATTTTACACGAGACTCTTCTGTCGCGAGACAAAGATCCCAGCAACGACTAAATGTAAATAATCGAAATAATCGCGCGAGGTGAGATTTTTAAAAACGTATCACGAAACGTGTCTCGTGAAATAATTAAAGAATAATAAAATAATTGTCTCGCGAGATTAAAGTCTCGTGCGAAACACGATATTTTCGTCTCGTCGTGGATTGGCAGCTTTACATTTCGCTTCCATCGTTTTCTTAATAACAACGGTGAACTCTGAGCAGTGGAAGCAATATGCATATTGTCGAGTGATGGTTAAAATTGCAGAAAGTATTAGGGGGGGGGGGGGCGTTAGTACGTTGGTGGTAAGTCTCGTCGGTGTCTGACTAGGAGTTATCTACTGGGGGGATGACGGCTGAAAACCTTTAGCCAGCTCCAGTTAGCTTCACCCTTCTTGTCTAGAGAAATTCGAAGGACCTCCTCACCCTCCTCCAAGATCACTATATCCTCCCCGTCTTGTAACCAGCTCCTTCCATGCATCTCGCTGTCGTGCAGCGACTACGAAGACAAACGTACAGAGAAGAAACAGGCCAGGAACGACGATACGCCACCGGATCGATGATCAATGATCGATTCAGCCGATACAGATCGCTTCCACGGTATAATGCATACGTACCGTGGTGCATGTGCAACAGAGCCCTTGACCAGACTTAAAACCGCTGCACATATTTCTCCATTAATCGCCGTGCACGAGTCCGTGCTTGGACAGATTCCAATTAAACGACAAACAACATTCTTTACACCAAAATGATCATATGCTGTATAGCGTACCGAGCTGTTACACGATCATCGCATGTGTCCGAGGAACACGACCAGTGAAATGCAACAGATTCACGATTATATCGACATGCGTACCAAAGTAAAATAGGCAAGACCCTTCGAGATACACGGTGACCACGAGATTTTTTTTAAGGAGAGCGTCGTATCGCGCACGGACTAGAATACGCACCTTCTCCACCTTCTTCAGCGCTGGCATCGGTTTCTCCACCTCCTTCAGGTCCACCTTCTCCTGCTCCGCCTCCTCCCTCGCCCATTTCTGGTACTTTCTCTTCTTCAGCATGGCACGGAAGTCCATACCACTGGCGTCTGCATTTCGTACATTAGAGAACGCCCGGCTATCGTCCCTCGAGGATTTATAGGGTTTAGGATAGATGGAATTGCCTACCGGAAACGTATAGCTGCATCTCGGCGGAGTCCTCGCCATGGATGTTGCTCACGACGATCTTGTATGTGCCCTCGTCGTTGGGCTTCGTCTTCCTCATGCAGAGGGTGATCGTATTGGTCTCCGTGTCCGTGAGGAACTTGAATCGGCCACCTTCGATGATCTCGGTGATTCCCTTGTAGAACTTGAAGGTCGGTGCGGGCGAACCCTCCACCCCGACCGTGAGGTACGCCGTCGAGTCTAGGTGAAACAGACATTTCGTTCACTCCGAATCCAAGTAGACGGGAATAATGCGTATAAGCAGAAAATGCTTCAATCAGTATAATGAATTGCAATAGAAATCAAGGTAGTGGAATATTCACGCAAAAGAAATAGTATCCCTTAATAAAATAAACACCTTCGACGGCGGAGTATGACTCCTGGACATCGACGATTTGGGGTGGTCCCGGTGGTCCAACATCTCGAAGGGGTGTGCTCGGCTGGTTGATCTTATTCTCGAGGTCCGCCACGCTGGGTCTTCTAACGTCCGTGCTCGGACGACGACGCTGCATCAACCACCGAAATCGTCAGAAAAATCCCTCCCCACACCGTGCGCTTCGTTTCTCATCGAGCATTAAAAGCATTCGAAAAAGGAAGCAGCAAGCTAGAACGACGGCCACTTTCGTCACTTTCGTCACTTTCGTCGACCTACCTGTCGCATCTTCGACTCTCCGCTATATAAACACGAACATCAATTGGATGACCTCAAAGCGGACGATAGAGGACGAAAGTCACGGCCATCGTTCTATGCACGGTGCTATCGTGCAGTAATGCGGTGCGAGTTATCATTCGCGCGTTAATCACACCGTTAGCTCACATCGTTAGTCCCAGAAGCGTTAAACCACTAAACGTTAGCCACCTAGTTAAGTGAATAGAAGCTGTTAGGCGAGGCCAGCTGATTCGTCTTTCTTGGCGTGCCTCCGTTAGCCAGACAAGGGTTGTCGCGCGTTTAGAAACGTTTCTGAACGCGTCTAGGTTCTCTGGATAGTTGTTTTCAGTCACTCTGACTTCAAGGGTCCCGATAAACCGATCGATACACTTGAAAGCACCTTAGGGCGTTCGTCTCGTTAAATTTCGTATGGAACCCTCGAATGCGCGTGATTGAAAGGAAGGGTAACATATAGACGTTTTAACCACCCTGGTTCCGTGTCTTGTCTTGATATCGAAAGGATATTGAAACTATATGTAAAAACGAAGCAATCCAGGGTGGTAGGGTCGACGCATAGATGGGCTGTGCATGGGATACATATAAACAGTAGGTTCTCGAGTTACGTGGAGGAGGGATGTTTTGCGTCGTCGATGCCGAACCCTGAAGAATTCGGCGCGCGATATTGTCAGCAGTTGATCAGTCACAAGATTAAACCTATTGCTACGAGATTAAGTGTCTTTACACGAAGTTCGTATCGCAATACGTGAGAAGTGAGCTTCGCTGCGAAATAATAAGTGAGTACACATGAAAACCTGGGGGCATCAGGACGGTATCACCGTCGATTATTCGGTGCATCGATCGAGGGCCTTGTCTTCGATAGAAAGTCTCGAAGAGTTATCATAGAGGACGTTCATTTCAAACTCGAATTCGATATTAGAAGCAATACGAAGCTTCTTGGCCATCGATCGAAGCGTCTTACACAATTAGACTAACATATGTAGTACATAGATATACTGCGTGCAAATAAAAAATAAGCCGTGTCGTTGAAATTAAAGGTACTCGTTAAACCACAAAAGCCATCAGACTTGGTCTGCGAATCTTTTATTTGCATCGCCTCTCTGTTAAAAGATCCTGTGATACTTAAAACGGGTGATTCGTGACGCTCACGGAACTTTTCGATTTTCGTCACGCCATCGCTGTTAGATACAGTTGTTAACAAATTCCCGCCTTCCGTTTAGATACAGTCTTACGTTTTACGTGGTGCACGGTTAATAGACGTAATTGTGAGAACAACCAATAAGATAGGGAAACATAAAAAGAGAGTGTGTGAGAGAGAGAGAGAGAGAGAGACACACAATTGACAATTTCCAGGGACAATTTAGGGAAACGGATGTGTGGGATGTGTGGAATGTATGTAGATTGGCGTTACTATCGACACAATTTAACCACCATCTCTCGATCCTTCGACCTCGATCATTGACACAAATCGGCTACACGATTAAGATTATTCACAAGGAGGCACATTGAATTTTATACACATGATACACGGCGACCCGCATTAAAAACAAAAGAAAACACATGTGAAGATTGTCCACGATTGTCATCGCGTCTATGGACTTACGTCGCGAACATATATTGTGAGCACCACGAATATTTAGATACATACGATGACGTTTCGTTGAATATTAGCACTACGTGTAAATGTTCCTCACGAGAACAAGCAAGGCTCGTTTCTAATTTACACGTCGGGCCCCAAACGTTCCGCAGTAGCACTTTCAATGTTGCGGATCAATAAAATATCAGTTACATTAAAAAAAAATTCCATTTAAAAATTGGAAACACCCCAGTGCCACTGGAGAGCGAGCATCGTCTGCCCATACCGTGCTCGTACTACTGCGGCTCGCCTGACGCCGAACGGCGCGATACTACTTCAAACGTGAACGGTGATACGCACATAGGCTTTTGCACAGAGAAAGAATGAACAAATAAAAACCGTTCGAACAGAGAATCAGTGTCTTACCACCATCTAACATCTACTTCCCGTATACACACCGTATTCGCTCGAATCAAGCAAACGTATACGCTAGCCGCGGGTCGTATCGACTGACAAGCGTCCCTGTCGTGCTCAATAAATGAATAAACAAGTGAAGGATGGTGCAGTAAGCACGACAGTTCGCCATTTCGCCGAGAAACGACCGAGCAGCTTGATGAGTGGCGCTCTTTGCAAAGTATTTACAATACGCATTGCGAACAGTTTCGAGGTTTGCGGCACGCACCAAAAGAAAAAATACATAAAAATACAGGTTGTGCGTGACGACGCGCGTATGCGACATATACCAACGACAAAACAGTAAGTGTTTTCGCTAACCTCTTTCCCCTGCAGTATGCCAGGACGGCCGGGCTTATTCTGTACGTGGGTGACGTGGAAATGGAAAAAAAACAGAAGAAAGTGAGGAAACAGAGAAACATCAGTGTGGCAAGAATGATAGAAATGTATTAAAGGCGTTTCGGGTGGGTCTCGAGCTGTTTTAGGGGGGGTTCTCGACGGAGAATAGGGGCGAGTTCACGCCCCATTGTCAGTGTGCTCTCTCGAACACGCGTAATTAGGCCGCGGTGGTAGAAATAGCGGGGAGTGGACAGCAGCTGCGGCAGCCCCAAAAAATTCAACTAAAAAAAAATCGTTTGCGTGGTCGCAGAATTAATATTATCGGCGCTCCGTGGTGGTGGTATGCGGTGGTGTTCTGTGCTCCCTGCGCCTGGGGTTTCAACAATCGGCTGGGTTTAGTTTCTCGCTGTTAAACTGCACTTTGTGATCGCGAGGACCGTTCGAGCGAAAAGTTCAAAGTACAGACGCAGCTACAAAGTCTCTCAACTCTCGCAGAGTGTACGCTGTGTCTCGAAAGCAAAGTGTTGCCACGTTTCGTTCGATCGGTCCGCGCATAGCTGTGTCACGGGATGAAAATATTCAAATTGTTCGTCGGGGCTGGGGGGGGGGTGGGCAAAATAAATATATAAAAAAGTTTTGAAGAGTGGTGGGGAGACACAGAGGTCCAAAAAGAGGGGGTGAGAAACATATAAAAAGAAAGAGTTCGCAGGTGATGGTGCTCGGGCAGGTAAGCTTTGTGTTATAGCGAACACAAATCTCACCTTGGCGTCCCACACCTCGCCGGGCCGTAGCCTTCCCAACTGCAAAAAATTATAGAGGCTTGCGTGAGATTCGTGCGAGATCGTTCGTTCTCCTTGTGGCTGCTGCTATCGCGAGTGGAGGGGTCTACTGTTTGGCTGGATCCACGTGGAAACAACAGTGAAACACGCGTGGCAAAATAAGGGACACTAGGGCTACAAAAAACTGACGATCGACGTTATTCTCCGGTGCTCCTGTAACGCGAACGTGTAGGAAGAGGGTCGAGTAAACGTGACCGGAAGCCACGATGTGGTGAATGTAAAGGGAAAAACGGCACAATGTTGAGGAGATTTGTTTCTGGGAAAGACGATCACAGGGTTGTGGGAAATTGGAAATATTCCGAGGGGTGGTGGTCGCCTTACCGGCTTCGGCAGTGCATGTGCAGTGTTGGCCGTGCACGTGTTTCTGCAGTCGTATTCCGCGGTGCACGTCAGCTGACGTAAAAGTGCTATCAAATCAGCGGACGTGCGCGACAGTCGCATTCAGCGAATTCAGCGAACTTTAGACGTGAACGCGATCTAACGGGCGCTGCGATATAATTATCAACCGAGTTCCTCGAACCTTCCACGCTATGGGGTTCTAGCATCGCGATACTCCCAGTAATTGCCGAGTCCTGTAAGAATATTCCTAGCCGCGATGTCAGGTGGCCCCGGTGCTCGTTATTTGCGACTGGCATTCGGTAGAAACGGGAGCGATCGAGATTACACCGCGCTCCATAAATCTCGCGGGACGGTCCGCCAAGAATGGGACGAGCACGGAGGGAAGCTCGAGTGAAAACGGGAGTGGATGATCCGAGAAAATCGGTCGAGGAATCCGTGACGTGTCTTCGGGGAGATGAGCACGAGAACGGGAACGGGAACGAGATACGGCCAGAAATAACGGAATCGCGAAACGGTACCCGTGTCCATTGGATTGGGCCTGGCCGCGGCAGCTGTTTGATTAATCGGCGGCAAAGTATTAAATGTAAGCTACCATAAGTCAGAGTCGACCTTAGCCGTCCGGCAAATTGATAGTTTCATCCGACCGTTGGCAGAGGATAACAAGTGTTCGGTCTGCGTAAAATGGCATTCCCAGTACGAGTAACGAGCCCGTGTCTTTCTTTCGAGGCTGGTTTCCTCCCTGGTGTTCACGTGCCGTGGATGTTTGCCGCGTTGTCTAGGCATTTGTTAACGGCGATGCATGTCCCTTCGCGACAATGCTTGCCAAAATGTGATCTACGAGCCGCCGCGTCTATGCCAGAGGGAATTCGAAACCTTGTATACTAATGATTTAAGATGGGCCGTATCTCGTGTCTGGCTCCTCTCGCGCCAGACACGCCTCGCATTCTTCCTCCATTCTTGTTATTGTCATTATTACGGGTATTAATCATTATTGGTCGTCTTGCTGTCGTCGTTATGATTATCGTTTGAGTAGACAGTGCGCATAGACTCGGTTGCAGCGGGTATCCGTGCCAGGTGCAGTGGTGCGTTGGTGCAATAGTGCAGTGGTGCATTGTTTTGCGTCAATAATTATTACGCTGTAAGAAGGGAGCGAGGCGAGGTCCCTCCCGTCGCGTCGGCGGCGCGATTGCGAAACGGATTTAATCTTGATCGCGTTCGATTCGCTCGGATGGAACCTCTGCCCGCGACGACCGACCCGCGGCCAATCCACCATCATATCTTCCCTGTAGCAATGCAAATTCACGCGCTTCAACGTACACGAATCTATTCGGACTCGTTTGGCCGCGGGCTGGTCGGTTACGATTATGAGTAAACTGAATAAATAATGGTAAAGAGTGGTAGCGGTGAGCAGGCAGGATTGAACGAAGAGAGAAGAAAGATCGGTGCGTGGGCTCGGTTGAAAACTGCAACGTCGTGCGTGACAGGTGCAAACGGGGGTGTCTCTTCGTTCAACGTTCCGGTGAGTGTGTGCGAGAGAAACTTTAACGTGTAAGTAAAAGGTAGAAAGAACAAGTGAGAAGTGAAATAAGTGCAATTGGTAGTCGAGTAAGGTTGCAGACGAGGCATTCGCTTTTTCCATTTCCAGTGGTTTCTCTCACCTTGCGCTCGTCCACCACCTCGCCTGGTCGCAGCTTCCTATTCTCCTATGAACCAAACCGTCCTTTACCACTCTGCACTTCCTTACGTATCGTCTGTGTGTCTGGATGTGTATGTGTGTGTGTGCGTGCGCGTGCGCGTGTACATGTGTCTACGTGCGTATGCATGTTTCTCGCAGACACACGTATACGTGCGGTGCGCAAGGTTCTGCGATCTGTCGCGCGACCGCCTCTTTCGCATCTTAACGTTGCTTAAGTATTCCTCGCTCGTGCATCGGTGCCGTCTCGGCGGACGGGCTGTAATGTCTCGCGAGAGATGATAGGGTTCGGTGGAGGATATGTGGTGTTTTCAGAAGCTGGGCTTGCTTGGACGTTTCACGAACAGGAATATGCTAGACTAGCTTTCACGCTTTGCTGACACTATTAACGCTAACGTACACACCCGAACTCGTGTTCGTACTGTCAGAGAAGCACGTCGGGGGTTCGCTTCATTCGACATATCTAGCTCTAAAAGACTATCACGAGTATGGGAACACTATATCATCGACATCACTACGAAACTCAAAAGAAAATAAAACTCCAACAGTACTACATAGGGCTAACCAGCAGTAGCCATTGTTCTACCTACGTTTCCATCTAGTTCCTTACGCGAGCTACTCCTCTCTATGTTCTGGCTCTTGATCCTCGTACCCCCGCGGCTACCCACGGCCCCGCTCTCGCCCGGACAGCGAAATGGTCACGGGCGACAAAGAGGCTTAAGCGAGCGGACCTCGGACAGTCGTAATGAAATTCGAGACCGTCAGTAGCCAGCGAGGGCTCCACTCGAAATGTCAGTCGATTTGCTCCATTAGACCGTTACTTTTCCCGGACAATTCCGATCTCGGGCCAAGCGCGATGATGCATCGGCCCCGGATCCTTCGAAAGCCTCGTCTGTCGTCGTTTATGATGCATTACCGATTTCAGCTTTTGGACACGCTCGGTCGCCTCCCGCGAACCCAAAAATTCGTACTGAGTAATTACACGAAAATAGGCCCGAACGCGATTATTTCTGGGCAGGCGTCGGGCACCGCGAGCTATTAAGAACATTGCTTGGCAAACTGTCAAAGGGACCTCGATTAACAAATTCTTCGATGAAACGCGTTTAATCTCCCGTCCCCCGGATCCATGTCGTCGCGGAGCAAATCCCTTCACGTTTCGAGGACGAGCCGTTGCACCGATATCCAATTACTTCGTTCCCAAGCTACCATCGCGTTGCATCGAGAATCCTTTGAAATCGTGCGCATACATTCGCGGTTTTTAAAGCGTATCGTCATCTCGATGGATATCGTTGCGTGGCTCCAGTGGATTCCCAAGACAGTAGTCGATATACCTCCGGGTCGAGGAATGATATCTCGTAACATACCTCGTCACTGATGATCAGGCTGGGCCTTCGACCCAATTCTTCGGGTGGTATCAGTGAACCACGTCGACTGCTAGTACCGCTACCAGGTACCAGGGAACCCTTTCTGCTTCCAGCCGGTGTGACGTCCTTGATCACTTCGATCTTCGGTGTCTCGGGTGCTTTGATTTCCGGCACTTTCGGCTGCGACCACGGAAAAGGCGGTATCAGTAAATCCCTCCCGAATCTCAGAGCACAGAAGCGATAAGCATGCCTGCTCAAGCATTCCCCGTCGCTCTGGCAGGCTCGCTCCATAATTCCAACAGATTTTCTTTTGCCTCGAGCGTGGAAAAAAAAAATAACGATCTGCTGGAATTGTTCCTCGAAGAGCGATTCGAGAAGAGCAACCTGCCACAGCACGGTCGACGAGATTTACCAAGGATCGATATCTCTAAGGTCTTCGCGGCGTTCGGCGCTAACAGGGCGCGATCACGATCGCGCGGTGATTAAGACTGGATCGAGACTGATCTCCCGAATCGCTGGGGAAAATCGAAAGGGAGGAGATATCGGGTCGGGCGCGGACCGTACGCAACAACACCGAAAATAGCGATCGACATTTTCTCCATCCTCGTTTCCCCTCGGCGAAAAATCAGGGGAACGAAGGGGGTGATATACGAGCAGCTATTTGCCAGAATAGTTCCCCCTCTATCGGCCGGTATGAAGCTGATACAGTCGCCGCTTGCCAAACCGCCATTCGGCTCGGCCGATTATTAGCTCCGCGTGTACGCTCGTGTCGCGTTAATTGCGGTTACGCGGATTAAACGTCCGCCGACGTCCCGGGTATTTGTGTCGCGTAGGCAGCGGTGATCTTCGACGAGAGCGGAGAATATGGCCCCGGGGGCTGTTGCCAATCCGCCGGCGAGCATTTCGTGTCGCCGACGACCATGGCCGACCCCGTTGTTTGATTCATGCGCGAGGACAACCGAGGAGCTGCTCCGAGGAGCTTCCACTATTTTTGCAGACGTCGTTCTGGGACCGACGGACCCTCGCGCACAGGTATACGCGCTTAGCACCGCGATGAAAACGAGAGAGCTTTATATGTCAGGCGGGCTCCATATCTCGATCATTTCCGAGCTTACGAAATGTCGAGCGTTGCAAAATTTCGCGCAGATCCTTGGGTAAAGCTACGTACAGCTGCTTGGCAAAATTCTTCCACGTATTTTCGTATTAATAACGGAGGATTGCTCACCTTAGACTCGAATTTCTGCTCGGCCGCGTGAAAAGAAAACTCATTAGTCATCGTAGCGTTGAATATTCGACTTGTAAGGGTATAGGTATGTATTTCGTTGAAATGGGGGCTGGACGATCGTGTTTACAAATCGAGGTGGCCTTCGCGGCAGAGATGGGCAAAAAATTATTTTAAATAAAAATTTCAAACAGAAAAATTTTATTCGTTCGTCGTCGAATAAAAAAAAAAACAGAAGTATCTTTATTCGAAGCGCCAATTTATTCGACGGGAATTCATTCGACGAGGCATAGATACTTTTTTTATTCGAAGGTCTTCCGCTCTGTGGTTCGAATACTTTTTTCTACTTTAGCTGTATCTGTATTCGAAGGCTTCGAATACTTTCGGCAGGCGCTTGGGTTGTCCAAGGGCTGAGGCGTGCGAGGCAGCGGTCCTCCCCTGTTACGGTCGCTCAGCCACGTGTCACCAATTTCACAGAAATTAAAGTTCTTTATTTTTCGTCGTATCGATCTGAAAGTAACATCAATGGATTCCTGATATTCTCCCGATTAAAAGGGCAAAATATCATGCAAATCGGACAATTTTTATCGAAGAAGGCTGTAAATGCTGCAAACCAATTTTTCGCGCAACTTCGTTAATTATAGCCCGAATTATGTCGGGTTTGGTACCATTTTCATGGGGAAAACATTAAAACACAAGGAGTCGATTCATGACACTTTCGTAAAGATCCGACGAGAAATGTGGAAATCCACTTGGAGCTTCGTTAAAAATTGTCCGATTTGCATGATATTTTGCCCTTTTAATCAGGAATCCATTTATGTTACTTTCAGATCGATACGACGAAAAATAAAGAACTTTAATTTCTGTGAAATTGGTGACACGTGGCTGAGCGACCGTAACAGGGGACCGCTGCCTCGCACGCCTCAGCCCTTGGACGACCCAACCGCCTGCCGAAAGTATTCGAAGCCTTCGAATACAGATACAGCTAAAGTAGAAAAAAGTATTCGAACCACAGAGCGGAAGACCTTCGAATAAAAAAAGTATCTATGCCTCGTCGAATGAATTCTCGTCGAATAAATATTTCATCCGATGCGCTTCGAATAAAGATACTTTGGGGTTATTCGAAGTTCGAATAACGGATAAAGATATAGTATCTTTTATTCGATTTGCTATTTAAATAATTTTTTTATCTAGATAATGCCCAACTCTGCTTCGCGGTCGCGATAGGTGGTTCTTGGTCGGGGGAAGCGACTGGGGTTCTTACCTGTGTAGTCGGTCTATCGAGCTTGGTCTTGTCTCGACCCACGCGGTCGCCGAAATCGAACTCCTGTGGCTTCTCCAGTACTGGTCTCTCGTAGTCTGGAATCTCCGGAAGCTCGTAGCCGCTCTCCTTCCTCTCCTTGGCCGTCTTCGCCTTCTTCAACTCCATTTTCTCCGCCTTCTCGGTTTTCTGCGCGACATCGAACATTGGTTAATCAGCGAGACTGGTTTAAGCCGATCTCGCGCGGATTCTGAGCGTTAAAGTTGAAGCTGTGCGCGAAACAGTGATAGACAGAGAAACATCGACGACAGCAGAGAAGTGTCGAGGCACTTTCACGCGTGGACCGCCAAATTCGTGGAGTGGTATCCACGGGCCTTAGAAATACGCTGCTGTTACGTTCGCTGGCGTTTAGAACCCCTTGCCACACCGCGATTGTTGTCTTTAGTGATTAGGCAGAAAGGAAATAGTTTGTAGAGGCTTCAGCGAAGCCGAAGAGTATAAGAATGATAATAAATAATAGAAGAGTCGCGAAGAAGAAATTATGTCAGTGTTATCGGCGACATCGAAGAGAGAGAACGCAGAGAGAGGACAGGAAGCCGTCGAAACAGAAGAGACGAAGGAGAAAGAGCTTCTTATTATACAGGTAATAAACTGTTGCGAGATAGAATGCTTCGTGAAGTATTAGGAGAAATGTGAATCGTTTCGTAGCCATAGAGAAGGTAGAAGATTCGTAGATCGCAGACAGGCGAGGAGCCTTGTTTTGTAAATATTCAACATAGACGTAGATGCAGAGAGACAGAGGATAATTATTTTGATTGCCCTATCGTAGGGATACCTTCAGATCAACCATAGTGCCATTTTCAGCCCTCTGAGGCTTTTTAGGCTCCTTGGGAATTGGTTTAAGTTGTACAGACTGAAAGCTCTCGGCTTTAATTTCGTATTTCGGCGGTTTACGCAGCCTTGATTTCTCCTCGCTGGCATTGGTCGTCACCGGCTGCGTTTAATATCAACGTTTATTCGAAATGATATTTGCCAGGGCGTTGCGAATACTTTAGTGGCAAATGCAAGGGGCGTGGATGGCCGGCCATCGTTTAGAAACAATTCAGCTCGACATATTTAAGTGTATACGTGATAAAAACAGAAGAAACGCTCACCTTCAGCTCCACTTTGTTCAAAGTCTTCTTCTCGGCTTCGAGCTGTAATTCAGAAAAGTAGTCTTGAGCAAATTTCCTCATAGAAAGCAATATTGCGAAATATAGTCGTTGCAAGTACCTTCGCCACAGGCTTCAGACTGAACTTCCTACCTTGCTCCTCCGTCTGTAAATAAAACAAACAGAAACCTTAATGAAACCCAGTTTCGAGACGCTTGATCAGTTAAAACGATGTGACTTAGTAATTTGTTATGTTCCATGTTACGATGATTTCGCTGAAAAAAAAAGTTGTTACATTCATTGTTACGATGATTCAGGCTCACTTTCGGCTGAAAGAATGTTTCCATGACAAATGGTATCACGATGACGAGGTGCATAGAAATATTACAATAGAAATATTAGATGAAGTACTGATGCGGATCAGAATGATTATCACGTGCATGATAATTAGGATATGTGTCGTGTCTTGTTACGTATAAATTCGCTTTGCGCGGCTTTGATTTCGTGTACCTTTGGCAGTTCGGGTTTACCAAGTGTTGTCTTTGGTTTGGGAGCGGGTTCTTCCTTCTAAAAAAACCGATCGTGTGTCATGTTGCTTCTTTGTTGTTACGTGTAGTCGTGTACAGTCAGTTACTCGGTCTTTCCTTGGCACTTGTATCGGGAACATTTCTACGATATCTCGTGAACATGGTCTAGATGAAAGCCTACGACCTACGATATGACTTGCTCCAAAACCGTATTCACGAAATATTGTAGAAGAGTTCAAGAAGTGAACCACGGCCAGAACCAAGTGAGCTGACTCTTCATAAAAAAAACTTGTGTGTAAAAAGAAAAGTGTTTTCTATCGTCGTGTACCTTCGCCTGCTCGGGTTTACCAAGTGTTGTCTTTGGTGTGGGAGCGGGTTCTTCTTTCTAAAAGAGTGAAAATGTCACGAGTTGTGTCGACGCGAGAATTTTCTACGTAAAAAAGGAATCGCGCGAACGTATCGTCGTGTACCTTTGCCTCTTCGGGTTTGCTAACGGCAGTCTTGGGTTTCGTGGCGGGTTCCTCTGTCTACAAAATTAACAGTCTCGTGTATCGCACTTGTCTACAGTCTACTTCCGCGCGAAAATCACAAACAGATCGGAAAAAAAATGTGTGCGTGCTGTGTACCTTGGGCTCCACGGGTTTACCGGGAGTGGCCTGCGGTTTGGCGGCTTCCACTTTCTATAAATTAATTGTATCGCGTAAGACTTTGCCTAATACGAACGCTTTGCTACCTATTTACGCTGTGCGTGTGTATGTGTAAGCATTCTGTGTACCTTAGTTTCTTCTACTTTGGATTTGGATTTCAGTTCCCCCTGAAATTCACGTGTCATGTAATTAAAAGTAGTTCAATACGTTTCGTACGCAACGTGGCGCATGTGTTATTAAAAAATGCGTATATTCTGATACACTCTTGTACCTTCGTCTCTTCTTTCGTCACGGTCTTCGATTTAGTGGTGAGTTGCTCCTTCTAGAAAAATATGCAAGCGATAAGATGCGCTCGCCTCTCGATTAATGTTAGTACAGAAAGTAGACGTGGAATTAATCGAAACCATAGCAGTTTTAACGTTATTACAGCGTCATAGTGAGTTTCAGAGAGGGAAAATTTCTGATAGAAGTGTAGCTTCAAGTGTGCACGTGTCACGTGTACTTGTTTCGTGTACCTTAGGCTCGTTGCTTATAGTGTCCTTCTGTTTTGAGTCTAACTTAGGCTCTTCCTCCTGAACAATATTCATTCGATTGAGTAACGAGTACAGTACGTAAAAAAGAAAAAATAAACAAGTGGATGTAGTGTGAAAAGCTCGTGACATGTTACAAAGTATTGTGTTCTCTATTCCCTGTACCTTAGACCCCTCTGTCGACTTTGCCGATGACCTACGCCTCGCGGTCGGTTCTTTCTTCTAAAATCGTGAATAAAAAAAATATTAAAAAAATGCATTTCGCACGCTCCGCGGCGCGACTCGTCGAAAAAGTTAGAAACGTTTGGAAGGAAAAAAAATAATTATACCTTGCCCGCATCGTCAAGCTTGCGAGAGGCAGATTTCGGTTTCGCTTCCTCTTTCTAAAACGATCAAAATAATTGTTCTGTACAAACATGGCATTGCGATAGTGGTGTTAAGTGTTGTGTGCGATCGTGTCTACCTTTCCTGTTTCAGTTTTCTTACGAGCGGTTCTCAATTTCGGTTTAACCTGCTCCTAAAAAATGTTTTTCTGTTTAGTGTGCACGGAGGATATAAAATCTTAATTTTTATTCTACCTCCGCTTTGTCGGTTGGTTTAACTAACGGCGACTCCGTTTTAGCTTTCAAAGAATCAGCTTTCTCGCTCGAGTCGTTCAATTTCAGTTTCCGATTATCCTAAAATGTGTGTTTAATTGTTATAAAAAGATCTGTGGATTTTGTATGAATCCTATGTTTATAGTGCGCTGATGTGTACCTCAACTTCTTTGTATTGTGTTTGTGGTAGGTCAGTGCTAGTCTCTCGCGGTACCTAAAACGATCGAATAGTCGTGTTTTCAGTAGTACAAGTCAACGTAATATGATCCGACCGAAACGAATTGTATTGTACCTCTTTCCAGATTGATTTAACCTCACGATCTTGTGGCATGTCCACCCAGACGTCCTAAAAATCGTTTGCCCAATTGTAATTACTTATCCCCCAGAATCTACTAAAAATATTTATAAAAAAAAGCTACCTCTATCTCATCGTTTGACTCTTGTACTTGTGGTTTAGGCGTTGATTTTGGAACGTCTTTAGTTTTCTTAACAGTCTTAATATCGCGATCCTGCGGCGTCTTCGCCAAAGTGTCAGTACTTGTGATTTTGACCTGCACCGTGTCCTGTTTAATAGGTTTAATCTCGCGATCTTTCGGCTTATCAGCCCAAATATCCTAAAGAAACACCCAGAATAAATTCGACTTTTCTTTTATATCGAAACCTAAAGGAAATTCAAAGATTCAAGTGCAGAACTACCTCTATTTCATCGTTTGGCTCTTGTATTTGTGGTTTAGGCGTTGGCTTTGGAACGTCTTTAGGTTTCTTAATAGACTTAATTTCGCGATCCTGCGGCATCTTCACCAAAGTGTCAGTACTTGTGATTTTCAACTGTACCTCGTCCTTTTTAATAGGTTTAATTTCGCGATCTTTCGGCTTATCAGCCCAAATATCCTAAAGAAATATCCAAAATAATTTCCACTTTTCTTTTAAATCGAAACCTAACGGAAATTTATATATTGTAGCACAGGACTACCTCTATCTCGTCGTTTGGCTCTTGAACTAGTGGTTTAGGTGTTGACTTTGGAACGTCTTTAGCTTTCTGAACAGGCTTAATATCGCGATCTTTGGGCGTCTTCGCAAAAGTGTCAGTACTTGTGATTTTCAACTGTACCGCGTCCTTTTTAATAGGTTTAATCTCACGATCTCTCGGCTTATCAGCCCAAATATCCTAAAGAAATATCCAAAATAAATTCGACTTATCTTTTAAACCGAAACCTAATGGAAATTTACACATTGAAGGACAGGACTACCTCTATCTCGTCGTTTGGCTCTTGAACTAGTGGTTTAGGTGTTGACTTTGGAACGTCTTTAGCTTTCTGAACAGGCTTAATTTCGCGATCTTTGGGCGTCTTCGCAAAAGTGTCAGTACTTGTGATTTTCAACTGTACCGCGTCCTTTTTAATAAGTTTAATCTCACGATCTCTCGGCTTATCAGCCCAAATATCCTAAAGAAATGTCCAAAATAAATTCCACTTTTCTTTTAAATCGAAACCTAACGGAAATTTGTATATTGAAGCACAGGACTACCTCTATCTCGTCGTTTGGCTCTTTTATTAGTGGTTTAGGCGTTGACTTTGGAACGTCTTTAGTTTTCTTAACGGACGTAATTTCGCGATCCTGCGGCATCTTCACCAAAGTGTCAGTACTTGTGATTTTCAACTGTACCTCGTCCTTTTGAATAGGTTTAATTTCGCGATCTTTCGGCTTATCAGCCCAAATATCCTAAAAGTATGTACACGAATAAGTTCCACTTTTCTTTTCAATCGAAAGCTAGAGGAAATTTAAAAATTCAAGCAGAGGGCTACCTCTATTTCATCGTTTGGCTCTTGGACCAGTGGTTTAGGTGTTGACTTAGGAACGTCTTTAGTTTTCTTAACAGACTTAATATCGCGATCCTGTGGCATCTTCACCAAAGTGTCAGTACTCGTGATTTTGATCAGCACCGTGTCCTTTATAATAGGTTTAATCTCGCGATCTTTTGGCTTATCAGCCCAAATATCCTAAAGAAGCATTCAGAATAAATTCGACTTTTCTTTTAAATCGAAACCTAACGGAAATTTTTATATTGAAGCACAGGACTACCTCTATCTCGTCGATTGGCTCTTTTATTAGTGGTTTAGGCGTTGACTTTGGAACGTCTTTAGCTTTCTGAACAGGCTTAATTTCGCGATCTTTGGGCGTCTTCGCAAAAGTGTCAGTACTTGTGATTTTCAACTGTACCGCGTCCTTTTTAATAGGTTTAATCTCACGATCTCTCGGCTTATCAGCCCAAATATCCTAAAGAAGCATTCAGAATAAATTCGACTTTTCTTTTAAATGGAAACCTAATGGAAATTCAAATATTTAAGTGCAAAACTACCTCTATTTCATCGTTCGACTCTTGCACTAGTGGCTTAGACGTTGAATTTGGAACGTCTCCGGTGTTCTTAACAGATTTAATATCGCGATCCTGTGGCGTCTTCGCCACAGTATCAGTACTTGTGGTTTTGACCTGCACCGTGCCCTTCTTAATAGATTTAATCTCGCGATCTTTCGGCTTATCGGCCCAAATATCCTAAAAGTATGTGCACGAATAAGTTCTACTTTTCTTTTAAATCGAAACCTAAAGGAAATTCAAATATTCAAGCGCAGAACTACCTCTATCTCGTCATCGACTTTCGGTGTGGATGTTGTGAATGTCGGTTTCGGTGCTTGTAATGTTTCCTGAAATAATTCCTCGTTTAAACGATACAATAATCAGTGTTTCAGTGTTTCATTAATGTGTATTGATTGCGGTGTACCTCAGCTTTTTTGGTTGCCTTAACTTTACTCTTTGGTTTCTTAACCCGTGCACGCTAAAAATGATGAATCATATAATTGTGTGTACCATAAGTATTATTTTAAAAATTTCAAGTTAAATATACCTCTACATCGTCGCTCGGTCTACGCGTGTCTAACTTAAGCGTAGGTTTGGCGACATCCTGAAACGAGAAAGTGTGTAAAAAAAGACTCCTATCCCGTATAAACAGTAACAATACGTATCACACTGTCACGTGCAAGGTGACCGTTTTAATTTTCCACTTATACCTCGTCTCTCCTAATTGACATTATTTCGCGTTCCTTCGGCCTATCCGCCCAAATATCCTACAATATTTTCACCCCTTAATACCCGTTTACCAAGTCACATTATACCCTATAACAGTAACTAACTATCTACCTCTATTTCTTCGTCGGGTTCGTGTGATTGTGGTTTAAGTTTAGCTGCTGGTTTATCCTATAATAAAAATGAAACAAATATAAAAAAAAATTCTGCTGAAAAATGAAAGAGTGTAATTCTAATTTGTAAAGTGAATCGTGTACCTCGCCGTTCCTAATCACTGTAACTCGTGGTTCAATGGTAACCTAAAATTATGCCCATTTAATTATTATACACACTTCTCATTAAGCTATCGATCGAGGTGTGTGTCGTGCATTGTGTACCTGTGTATCTTTAACAGCCCTGCGTGTGTGTGGCTTAGGACTGTGTAACTGGGGTGCTTCCTAAAATGGCGCTTTTATAAATAACTCGGAACATTTATCAAAAATTAAAAAAAAATTAGTTCTCATGTACCTCGCGTCTACCGGTCGGTGATTCATCGCGTTCCAATTTATGTGTCGCTTGCAATTTATCCTACAAATGATTTTCCCCGGTTAAAAAATTCTAAAAGCAATTTTCAACACAGCTACCGCTGAAAAGATATGTCTACCTTAATATCTGGTTTTTCGCGAGGTTCGTGTGTGATAGATGTTCGCCTCGAGCTTGCTGTATCCTAGAATAGAATGGCATTGAAACAATTCGCGCGTTACTTTATCGTTGGACAAAAATTTAGCGTTTTGAAACTTGTGTACCTCCACTTTTAGTGTAGTGTCATGTTTGCGCGTTTCGGGGTTGAATTTTGGCGAGGCCTAGAAGAGAAAGTGGCGTCGTTAAGGGGAGAAGCTTTGCACGATAGCAAGTAAACATCTATTTTGTAAATTCTGTACCTCTCTCCTTTTAATGGGTTTTATTTCTGGTTCTCTCGGCACGGATGCCCAAATATCCTACAAGTATCAATATTTATGAACAACTTTTCTCTCTAAATAAAATTCTACATTAGATTTCTATTAACGAATCATTTTATCGAGTTTACCTCGATTTCATCGTCAGGTTGAGTCACTTCTTGCCTGACGTTTTCTTTAAGTGTGACCTACAGTGACACCAACGACACACGTACGTGTTTTAGACTTTTTCTTAATGTACAAAGTGTAATTTCGATATTCATACCCGATGAGGGTGATTAGCGATAGATCTACCTTAGTCTCGTTTCCTGATTTTCGCCTAAACACGTGGTATCTCGTGTAAGGTTCGTCCTAAAATTATTCATTTTGTTTAAACCCCCTGCACGAGTATTGTAAATGTTCAGTAACGTGTAAATGTGGTGTTTTGTGTACCTTGGTGTCTTGCGCGGGTGTAATCGCGGGCCTTAATCTAGGGGGCTCTCGACCCGCCTAGAAATTCAAAAAAATAAAGCGAACAATGTGGAGTTCTCTTCTTCCTGCGCGTTTCACTATTTTCCCTTCTTAATACTTTGCTCTCAAATACGTGGATACAACAATTAAACACCAGGTGTTACTGGCCTTCTTTTGTCTCTCTTAAGAAGGTTAAACGCTACACACAGTACTTACGCTGTTCGTATGCAAGAATTTTCTTTTAATTTACCAACAACTACACAACTGTTAGGGACTGACGTGAGCTTAGACTACACAAGGAAGTTAATGTAACAACTAACGAGTGGGATATCAGTCAGACAGAATTTTCTTACCTTTTCTGCTGTCACCTGCTGCTTCTGGACAATGGAAGACCGTCTGCTTTCCGTCTTTACCTCCTCTTCAGTCTGTTTCATGTAAACAACGTAACATTAGCGAATAAGTCACTTAATTTCTCTACCTTTACCTAGGTATTTCGCAATTGTTTCAGTCGATGAAAACTTGTGTTATTTCTACGTGTAATTAGTCAGTGCTCGTGTACCTTCTGGATAGAAACGCGTCGCGGTGTTGTGGAGCCGTCTTCGCTTATCTACGTGTATGGAAAGAAAGATAAATAAAAGTGTGGGTATCTACGAAGCAGCGAAGCATCTTGTTAATTGCATGGTCTTCGTGTAGGTATTTGTTAAAGGAATTAAGTGTAAATCAGTGCTCCACCTTTTCCTCGGTTGACACCAGAGAGCTTCTTCGACTTTCTGTTCGTAATTCCTCCACCTAGGATTAGATTAAGACGAAAGGTAGATGATATTTTTCTGCAGTAGTTTGTAAACGATTTGTGAGGCCCGATACTTACTCTGCTGATAGACTGCTTTCGAGATACCATTTTTTCTGCTTTGAGCGTGGATTCCTGAAGCGAAGAAGAGACGAATTGTAACAGGGATTCAAGTATAGGTACTCAGAGCAATCTAATTAGTTGGAAGGTTATGCTTACTTCTTTCTTTTCTTCTTCCTTCTTTACGATCTTCTTCTGCGAAAAGAAAGATTGTTTGGATTATGAAGTTCTCATTAACATGCTGAAGATGGAAATAAGTAATTACCTTTTCTGCTTCCTTCTTCGCTTCGACCTTTTCTTCTGGCTTCTTCTATGTAAGGGCAAAAGTAAAGATTCAGTGATGTGTTAAATTGTATTACACAAACTCTGGCACGCAAAACATTCTACAACATCCTCACCTGCGTCCGACTTTCTACCTTTTACAATATTTCATACTTCAAACGTTCTACGCTATACTTTATCTTACGCAAACTATATTTCACACAGTGCTACAGAGAAAACTTCGATGCATGCGAATCAGGTATATATTGCACACAAGATACACGGCAAACAAAGCATGCTGCAAAGCTAGAGAAAAGAAAGAATAGAATTTTCAGGAAAGTTTCATAGCCCAGCTTCTAGGGAGAGGGTACTAAGAGTTCGCTAAAAGCACTTATTCAAAGCTTAGGTATCCTGTAGCGTGTGGATTAAGTAGCAGTGTATGTTTTATAATTGAATTTAGCTGAAAAGGAAGAAAGCTTAAAGTAGCATTGAAATCAAATTATTATAAAGATCGCAACGCAAATAACAGTCGCTGAAACAGATGGGGAGATTGGTTAGTAAGAGCTGCGCATTAGTAAAGCTGAAAAGAGAATATTTCTTTAGCAAAAGCTGGAAATAGAGAAAGTTGCCATTAGCCGAAGCAGAAAATAGTCGTTCGTATGGCAGCCACGCATCACCCCACCACAACTGCGTTAAATACGCCTAACAGTCGTGTCTACTGATCGTTCGCAATGCAATTGAAAGGCCTGTTGAATGATTCGAGCGTATAACTTGCTACTAAGTATCCTCTTTATTTATTGCTCACCTGAATGACTTCCAATTTCTGCAACAGAAAAATAAACAGCAGCGTCAGCACTTGCCACTATAAACAATCCACTCTACTCTTTTACTTTCGAATAAATAGCCATTTGTTTTATTATTAACTTCGTGAGCACACGGTTAAGACAAGGGGGCAAAACAGGTCTGCAACAATCACAGGGAACCACAGGGGGGTGTACATGAAATGTAAAGTGGTTTTGTAGTTGTAGAATGAAAACAGTGTAAAGTTCCTTCCCTCGTTTCTTTCTAAAATAAAAAAAAAAATGGTCCGTACCTTCTTGGGAGTAGGTTTGTCGATACCGTTCTGTTTGTTGTCAGGTATTTCCTTGAAAAAAATAAACAAAAACCTTGATAAGTTTTCGGGAGGTGTGGAAAAAATGTACCTCTGGCAAAAATTGTTGTAAAAGACGAATTTAATACTGTGAAGTATACGGAAAAATCGTGGAAGATTATGTTTGTGCAAATATGTGGAGTGCATGGTGTATGTGTACCTCGATTTGAAAAACTGTTTCTGAGTCTGGTTCTTCGATAATCGGCTCCGCCATGCTGGATTCGATTACACTCACCACTTCCTCCTCCTCCTCTTCTTCGAGGATGCTTTCCTCGTACTCGTCATCCTCCTCGTCGCTCGAGATCGATCTCATTACCTTTTTTCCATTGCAACACCGAAATGCGTTTCAAAAGAGCCGAGTTATCGTGTCAACGAAACGAAAGCTTAATCCCTTGTTACAAGTATAAAAGATAAAAATATTTTTCTGTGAAAGGATTAAGATCCCGTTTCTGTGATTATGTTTGAGATGAAAGTGTGAAGAGGGAACGTAGCAAGTGTTAGTTACACGGTACTTTAAAAGACTGGGCAAAGGGGACACGAAGAGGAATAAGCCCTTCTGATTGCAGAATTTGTTTAGGATAGCAACAGTGGTCTCTACCTTCTCTTCTTTCTTCTCCTCCTTCTTTTCTTCTTTCTTTTCTACCTTCTTCTCCTCTTTCTTCTCCTCCTTCTTCTCTTCCTTCTTCTCCTCCTCCTTCTTCTCCTCTTTTTTCTCGACCTTCTTCTTCTTCTTCTCTTCCTCCTCCTCCTCTTTCTTCTCCTCTTCCTTTTTCTATAATACGTACAAGGAATTGCATGCAACATTCAAGGACACTTTGAACACACTGTTCCCTGGTATACGCTTTACAGAAATTCTATAATACATATAAATTATGGGGGAGAACGTCAACGGTGTCAAAGAAGGGGTGAATCGACAAGTTTCGGTGACTGAGATTGTAACGCGGGGTGACAGGGAAAGAGTTGAAATCTCAGTTGCATATTTAACAAGGTCCTACCTTGACGACCAATCGGGCGGACGATTCATCTTGACCGTGTTCGTTGGTGACCACAACCTTATACGTTCCCGAGAACGATGTGGAAGCAGACGTGATGTTCAGTTTCATATCTGTGCCATTGAAGGAGATCATGATGTCTTTGGAAGACTTCACCACCGTGGATTCTCTGCGCAGACGAGAAATATATCAGGGTGAATAAAAAGTAGATCATCGATCAAATATTAATTAGGACAATCTATCTACCTGTACCACGTGATGGTCACTTTGCGGTCCTGTTTCGCGAGACTGGCGACAAGTTCGATGGACTTCCCTTCCTCGACCGTCTGCAAGCCAACAGACATATCACTTCGAAACAATTCCATTTGAAAGTGAACCCCGATTGAAAATTAAAAGAGCTCACCACTGATTTCAAACCAGACGCTATCTTGGGTTTCTCCCCTTCCTCCATGATCTCCGTAACTTCCACAACCTGGGACGTAGCCTCTCCTTTCTCATTGCGCGCGACCAGCTTGTAAATACCCTTATCGGTGGCTGACACTTGCTCGATTTCCAATTTCACAGCAAACTCTCCCTGCAAAATACGACGTCACTCCTGTCCATCTCGCAAGCTAAACCTCCACCACCTTTACACACCTCTTTCACTTGTTCCACGTGCACCTTGTGCCTGGTGTCCTGCTTAACGGCCTGCGTTTCTTTGAACCAAGTGCACTCTGGCGTGAACTTGGACAGGACATGGCACTCGACCACGACCGTCTTCTTCTTCACGATCTTTATCACCTTCGGTTTCTCCTTGATCACAGGTATGACTGCAAACGGTTATCGGAAACGCGTGAATACAGTGAATAACCTGGAAACAGAGATACTTGAATAGATGAACTCACTTTCAACGTTAAGCGTAAGGTTAGCGTTGAGTTCGCCGAGAGCATTCTTGATGTTGCACTTGTACAAGCCAGAGTCCTCTGGGCCAGGATCCCTGAGGGTCAGCTTGATGTAATAAATATCGTCCTTTTCTTGAACGACGCTGATGGAGATCTTCGAGGACTCCTTCACCACCTGGCCAGCGTGGGTCCACACGATCTCTGGCTTCGGCGCCGCTTTCACCTTGCAGTCCATTATCACCAGTTTACCCTCGTCCTGGGACTGTATGCGCGGCTTCTCGACGAACGTGGGGCCGTCCCCTTCCGGCTCCGGTTCGGCCTCGATGTTCAGATTCAGATTAGCATTGCTTTCGCCGTACTCGTTCTTCACGTGACACCTGTAGGTGCCACCGTCCGGTGCCGAAGGATCCTGTTGAACGTTTACACGAGTGATAATCCACGTTTTCGATAGAATAATAAAAGATCCTCCGTGTCCCACGCTGCTTACCTTGATCTCCATGATCAACTCGTACAGGTCCTCCTCGACACTCTTGTCCTTAATCGAAATCTTCGATGACTCCTTGACGACGGTGCTACCCCGGAACCACGTGACTTCTGGGATCGGGTTCGCCTTGCACTTGCACTTCATCGTGATCAGGGTACCGGTTTCGTTCGGAATGATACGCGGTTTCTCGACGAACGTCGGCGCGAAACCAGGTCCCTCTTCTGCATCTTGGAGAGGATCCACCATTAGGCAGGCTCGCGCGTTACGGTTACTACTTCCGGCTGTTAGGGACCAGAAGCAGCTCCGATCGCGGCTCTCGTCGCAAAGTAAATTCAGAGAATTCGGAGAGCCGCGATCCGACGGTTGGATGGGGTTAGTGAATTTAAACGATATTAGTTGACTGCTTTCTCGATCCTCGCCTGAATTCCCCGAGCTCCTCTCCCCCGTCGAAATTCAGACCAGGATCTGTGAGTTAAGAAGCGACGAGTGAGGGACTCCACGATTAATTAGCATGACGTACTTACCTTCTCTTGGAAACGACGCACGGAAACTTATCCTACTCATACGCATGCTCGAGCAACGCGAATGTAAACGACACGTTACGACATTCCGCTGGGAAACATTCTCGAATCACTGACAAGACGGACAAGAAGAAGAAGAAGAAGAAGAAGAAGAACGTGCTAGGAGACAGAAGAAGGGGTTTTCAGGGGACGTCTCGTTGGTCTCTCTGGCGTCTCGCAACGGGCAACAAAAGAACTCGAGAAAAAAATCGCAATTGCTCGCCTGTGGGAGGCGAGAGTGAGAAAGTAGATGGAGGAGGAACCAACGAGAGGCGCGCGCGTTTCTTGCATCGAGGAGGACTTGCCTTGGAAGTTGAGGGAGATGTTGGCGTTACTCTCGCCGAAGTTGTTAAACGCGTTGCATCGGTAATTCCCGCCGTCGGCCTTGGTGGGATTCGAGATCTCGAGAGTGAGCAAGTAAGTGTCCTTTCCAGTCGCCTTGCGTGACATCTTGACGCGTTTGCTGTCGCTGATCGGTTTCTGGCCCTGGTACCACGTAATGTCCGGTACAGGGTGGGCTTCCAGGATACACTCCATGATCAGCACGTCTCCTTCCTGTCGTATTGTCGGTTTCTTCGGAAAACGCGGTGGCTTACCGTCTGGTATTCTGCATAAATCGACACGTCAGACACCCTATCCCCGTTCTCCAACTCGCGGAGAGCAGAGCTGCAATCCTCGAAGGCTCGTCCAATCCTACGTTCACCACGTCGCTAGCTAGTTTCTGCATCTCCCCGCGTTTCTCTTTATTTATTGATTTATTTAGTTAAGGGATGCCCCATGAAAAATTAGCAGAAATAGTACAAAAATCAAAAAGTGAAATTGTAGGTGAAGTTTGATTTGAAAAAAGTTGACCCGCTGACACAGATCATTACCTCTCCTAAAGACTGTAGTAATGATTACTAAGTTACGGGATCGTTGCTAGTAAGATTCGGCTCTGTTCAGTCGAAGAAATAATCTACCCCTCGAGCTAACAGGGGTGAGAATGTTGTGAGAGAAACGCCGAGGTTCTGGAAAGTTCTAGCGACGCGACGACCACCTAGCTCGACAGTTATCGATGCATACTTTAGCTTGTCACCACCCTCGAAGTTGAGGTTAATGGTGGCCACCCCCTGGCCGTGCTTGTTCTTCGCGACCGCTCGGTATTCCCCGGCGTCGCCTTTCGCCACGTTGTCGATCTTTAATCTAGCGAGGTGGTACAACTTCTGATCGAGCTCCAGCGACATGTTGATTCTTCCGCCTTCTTTCACCTCTTCGGTACCGTGATACCTAGTTGGTGCGCATCAAAACGTGCTGCATGCTCAGTGGTTCCCGAAACGGTAACGCGATCGGAAGTACGCGGACGACTCGTCGAGGACAGTGATAGTCTCTGTTGGACGGCTGAGGGCGGAGTCAGGGGGGGTCAGAGCATGCTGTGTGGCGGGAGGGTCTACGAGGGGTGGCTAAAACGGCCGCGACTTTAGCGTACTTCCTGTTGGACGGGGCACACGGATGGACAGACTCTTACCACTTGACACTCGGTTTCGGATCGCCGACTAATCGGCATTCGAAGGTGATGGTGTTACCGTCGTCCGATTGCCTTATTACCGGTCGTTCGGTGAAGGTCGGTTTAATACCGTCGTCAGGTACGGGCGCCTCGTCGCCTACGTTGATAGAAACGAATCTACGTGTCGAATCACACATCCCTTTACAACATCATTTCTATCGCTTAATCCCTTCGCACCCTTATGCTGATCGCATCTTACACGATTCCTTTGAATCTTCAACCTGGTTGCGGAAGGTTTAAGCCCTTCGATCCAAGGTCAGAGCTACGTATCGATTCGATTACACGCTGTACACCCTTGGTCGCTGCTTGGCAAACGTGTGTACGTAAAGTGGACCACGTGGACCGAGGTTCCACCGATTCCCCTATTATGTGCCTGCTCTGTGCTTGTTCCGTACCGTCTGCTCGCAATCGCTCGCAGTCTAATACCACTTAAAAGTATAATACTGTTCAAAGTGTCGACTGTAGCCCTACCTGACAGCACTGACGTCTCCTAACTTCTCTCCACCGCTTTTCCCGCTTTTCTCGCCGTTCTTTTCTCCGCCCTACCGCGAACAACGAGCTTCCCCTAATCGCGCATCATCTCGTTTCCAGTTTCACACGACTCCACCGGTTAATTAGCCTCTACGGTTACTCGGACTCGTTTATTACCACAGAGATAAGCTAACGTACATTTAACACTCCACGAAATCCTTGATGAATGCAACAGTTTGTTAAGCGCGTTAAAGAACGAGTGATGAAGGTATTACACAAAGTCTACGTTTACTCGGTTACGCGGTCCGAAGTTACTCTTTTAGTAGATTTGTATTAATTGCTAACTTCCAAAACACAGATTTAATCGTGAACATTCGAACACGCGTGACTGTGCGCTTGTGTCTACGTATATGACTCTCGATTACTATTATTATTCTTATTATACAGTGTGGCTCGTGTGAATGAAACAGAATAAGACGATTGTACGTGATTGCAGCAACCTAACGAAGCGTCAGCGTGAGGTCGATTCGCATTCCGTACACCGATCAAATTCCTTCTCGTTATTTTATTCCGCGTGGATGCTGCCTCTTGAAAATTCAACCGAGCTGAGCAGATCTGGTGCGCACGGAATGCAAGTCGATATTAATACGCGAATGAAAGCAGCATTTCGTTACAGATTAATCGGACTCTGATCTGTAGTCTACGAACGGTCCTCTTGTGTTCCTTTAGTCGTAAAGAAAATATCAACCGGGCTGTATATCGTAGCTCCGTCGAGCTGACAATCGATACGTGCTCATTGCTCGACCGAGATAAACCATTAAAAAATAAACATGTCGGACGATGGATGAATAAAAACAGAGTGTAGAACTTTGGAAAAAAAAATAGGGCGATCAGAAAAAATACAGAATAAAAGAGAGTGTGAGAGAGAGAGAGAGAGAGAAATAGCTTGAGGTGGATAAGACAAGAAGTAGGGTAGACATTAGAGATCGTAGATGCAGAGTTGAAGATAGGATCATCGATATACATCCCGAATGAGTGAAGGCGAAGAAGAATGGATGAATGGTAGCCGGCGGACCAGTTTACATTTACTTCGTGGGCGATATTTCGCTGCGAGACTTGCTAAAGGTTCTGATGATAATTCTGATCAAGTGCAAACCACGCACAGTACATAAATAATAAAACAAATACATCCGCGAGCATGTCAGAAAGTTCATTGAATCGTGATTAGAAAAAATTAAGCGGTGCAAAGAAATGTAAACCGTGTCACCGGCGTCGAAGTACACGGATAGCCATAGATTCAGCCAATTTCGTATGGTACTTACTGTCGAAGTTTAGGGAAATGGTGGCGTTAGACTCGCCGAGCTCGTTCTTCGCGGTGACCTTGTATTTACCAGCATCCTCGACGGTCACATTTTTTATTTCCAGCGTCGCGAAGTACGAGTGGCCATCCTTGTCGACGGTCAGCTGAAAGAAGCATTCGAGCGATCGAGTAAGCACGCGGAGAAGACGCGAAACTCAGTCGGCGGGACTGACCTTGTGCCTCGGTGAGTCTTTGACCATATTCCCATCGTGAAACCACGTAACTTTTGGCGTGGGATCGGCTGTGATGCGACATTCGAAAAGTAGTCGTTTACCGTCGTCTTCTTGTCTGATAGAAGGCTTTTTCGCAAAAGTTGGCGCGATGCCGTCGATTTGTCTGCAAAACGTGGATCGGACATCTCAAAAGCCTATCTAACATCGTCACACGGCACGCTGAACGATACATGAAAGGCGACGACGAGATCGCCGTGGCTGTCGCGCGAGCATCGGGACGATCGTGCAGCGTTAATAGTAAACACGGACCGGTTGCCAGTAGAACGGGTCGGTGGTTTGTCAGCCGCGTCGTGGAATCGAGGAGGGTTACATTGTGGATGGTTAGTTGGGCAACGCGGTGGACCCGACGTCAAGAGTTTTCGCGCACAAGGATGTTCCGTGTCGCGAGTTACGGAAGACAAGTTTTGGCCGGGCAGAGAAAACCGTTTTCTACGCTCGCTGACTCCGAGGGTTTACTTTGCGATACTCGCCGCGCCCCGTCGCCAGGAATAACTTTTGTTTTGTTTAACCAGCACCGTCTACGAATCAGCGGTATCGCACTGCGGCCTCGTTGTTACCTAGCAGGAAGAGAACACTCCGATCGCTCGTTTTAGAGATGCTGCAAGCATTAAGAGCCACTTTGAAATCTCGGCGGGTTCAACACCCTCCTCCACTCCTTCCATTCAAGCCGCGCTTCATATTCGAAGGTGCTTTTCCTGGAACACGTTGCGTCACGCTTCTCTAATGTAGCAAACGCCAGAATTAATTATTCCCCCGCCGCGCCGTGGGCCCTCCTCTAATATTACACGCGTGGTCAAAGACAGCGGCGATTAATCTGGCGCGATCGCGAGGGTGTTTAACGCTGGGAAGAATAACGAAACGTTGGGAACGGTAAAACCAAGAAGATCGCGCGAGAGAAAAAGGGGGATGGCAGGCGCGAGGCACGCCGCAACTAACTTTAGCGAAGAAGTAGGCTGCAGCTGTTTCCTCGGGCTTTCACGCTACGCAGTCGATCGGCCCATCTGCTGCGTAGCTCGCGATCAGCTCCTCGCTTCAGCAAAACCAGCTAAAAACTCCACCTACTCTGGGAAGCATCCGAGGCCGGGTCTAAGGCGGTGCCTAATATTCGGAAACGTTGGAGCATTAAAGGCTCGCGTTACTTTTAGAAATTCACGGGGAATCACGTCTGTCGATCCGATCCGAAAATATAACGTCCCGTCGCGCGCCTCGCCATGGCCCCCGGAGAACCGACTTTCGACCCAATTTTATCAACAGCAAGCTCAGAACTCAATGGAACGCCCGAGGAACTTACAGTCCACCGAAGTGGATGAAATTATTTTTAGCAAAAACAACGTACGTGTTCGCGAAGAAATAGGGGGAGAGAAAAAGGTGTGCGAATGAAAGACCGATGGTGACGATACGTTCACGGAACAAGCGTTGCAGGCTAAAGGACCGAGAATGAAAATAGAGATTCTCGATTCTATTTGCACGTCGACCAGTCAGACGCGTACGCGTGGGCAGAAGAAGAAAATTGAGCGATCGGGTAGCTAGAAGAGGCATTGCTGTCGGTTCCTCTTATCGGACGGGAGCGCGAGCGCGAACAAGCGCACGTGAACGCGCCCAAAAATAGCGAGCATTCCGCGACGGTTATTTTTACCCAACCGCATTTGATGTGCACCTAAACATTATCGACGAAACCATTGGACGCGTCCCGATCGTCGGCCCACCATGGCGATCGTCGCCTCGAACGGGTGTTCAGGGGTTAGCAGTGGTTAGGGCACAAAAGGGGAACTAAAAGAACAACGAGAAATCACACGCAGAAGGTTATTTATTTGACACACGTGAAAGCATTCGCGAAGAGGTAGCGAAACACTCACCCTCTTCTCTCTGGCTCCTCCGCAGCTAAAAGCATACACAAGAAAAGAAGCATAATAAGCGAGGCTACTAAAATGGTAAAACGCACGAAATGCGAGAGGTAAAGAAGTAAAAGAAGCGTTAGAAAACAGAGCGTAAATGAAAGAAAAAGTGGAGCCTGGAGAAGCGACAAACTCGTTGATCGTTAAAATCGCAAGATCGAGGGACTTACTTCTCCCTAGGCTCATCGACAGCTGGAAAACAAGGAAAGTTCGTTTGAATTGGGTAATTCGAAGGGAACGAAGGGGAGAAACGGTCTTAGAGCACGTTAAAAATAAATGGCAATAAACCGAGGATACTATTTTAGTAAGGACACGGAGAGTCCCAGACCTAGAGCGCAGGGGGTCAAGAACGTCTCTGTGAAAGGTGTAAATCTGCCGATGATACGTTCGGTGATCGCGTTACGCAACGTTGAGGGGCGCGATGAATTGGTAAAAGGTGGATATACCGGCCCCGAATGGGAGGAGAAGAAGTGAAATGTACTCACGGCTGAAATTAAGGTTAATCGATGCCGCGACCTCGCCCATCTTGTTCTTGGCCTTGACCTTGTAGAGGCCGGCGTCGGTCTCGATGACGTCGTCGAGCTCCAGAACCACCAGGAACTTGTTGGGCCCGATGCTCTGCATACGGAAGTTGGTCCTCGTATCGGGGCTGAGCTCTGTCTCGCCGCGGTACCATGATATCTCCGGTTTAGGCGAGCTGACCAGCTGGCACTCGAAGATCAATCGGTTCCCGTCGTCCTCCTGCCTCAGCTGAGGCTTCTGGGTGAAGCTCGGCGCGAAATCGTCGGCGACCCCCATGGCGACGGGTCGCCTCCGCACCCCCGTTTACCGCGTATCTCACGGGTGCTACGCCACCCTTCTTCCCCACCGATCGAGAGATTTCGCCGCCGCTTTCCTGGATCTCCCTTCGCGAGGAATCCTGGACGATCTCCTCGGGACTGGTTCAAACGGCGCCGACCCGCGGCACCATCCAACCTATCCTAGTTGCTCCTCGCGGGCGAGGATCGCGACGACCGCTCCTCTCAAATGTATCCTCGTTACACCTGCGTTTCAACCATTCATCTCGGTTAACTTAGCAATTATATACATGAGAAAACGAATTTTTCAATCTGACTTCATCGCGTGTTTTGAAGCTACGCGTGGGGCCAAAGATACTCGCAGTTTTTTCACGCGTTACGTAATCATATCGAATTACAGAAAGAGTATAAGGTGGAGGGCTCCGCTGCAATTGCCCGATGGCTCGCGTTTTATAGCGGCCATTAACGAGTGCGTGTCGCTGAACGGATGATTAATCGCGCGGAAGATTAAGAAGTCCGAGCTGCGCGGAGAGTTTCCAGTTTCAAAATCGCTGGTGACACGGGCCAAATTATCATATTCCCCGCGTTACATCCAAATTCGAGAAATGATATATGGCGGTTAACAAATTCAAAATAGACCTTTATGTAATTCGACGGCTAGGAGCGCTTCGGGCGCGCGGAATTCTCGAGGATTTTTCCACTATGGTTACCTTCGCGAATATCCACTAAATCAACCAATGAGCGTCCTACAACGACTAGAGGCTCCTCTCTGGCCCACTCCTAAATCCCGCAGACCTCTTTCGAGAGAATTGTTTCAAGGCTTTCGATAATAACGATGCGAGCGAGTCTGTGAGAGTTAATGAACGATGAATGGAAATTGACCGTGGCGAACGGCGGATTTTCGTGGAATCCGCGACTCCAAGCATATTTTCCAACACGTCCAAGGCCGAACAATGACGTAAGACCACTATTATTAATGCGGCTCTTGGCTCGAAAATAGGTGGGCCAGTTATCTTGGTAATCGGTTATTATGTTTGGCATCTAACTGTGGAAACATAGACATTTGGGTCACGATACAACACGGCAATCGAATGAATTTTTCGAAAAGCTTTTCTAAAGAATCTCCAAGGGGCTGCGAACTATCTAGCCATCAGCTTCGCCAAGATTCACGATCGCAGAGTTTCCACTCCCGACTGTTTCCCCTTTTCCCCAACGCGTTGTACTTTCCTGGAAAGGATGTCAGAAAACGCTGCGAGGTGGCATTCAAGTCTCCGGATAATACCACCAGATCCGCCTGCGTCCACCCAAAGACCTGTTCCAGCGCCTAATTAGAGGTGGATGGTAAAACGAAGGCACGCCGGTATACAGCGTCAAGTCCGATGAAGCGACGAAACGCAAAGCAGAACGAATGGACCAAGTGTTACAACGTCACGGTAAGACTTGGCAACGAGCCCCGAAGCATTCCCGAGATTGCTGCGCTTCGTAACACCCGTTCTCATTCTATCCCTTCTCCGAGGTTTCATGTTCATGTTCGACCGATTTCGCTAACTCCGCGCCACCGATTTCCGTCCAATTAGATTTGCTGGGTGCCAGGGCGTGCGTGTACACGCCTCCACTAAAAACGAACCGCAGGATTTCTGATAAATTCGAGGCTGAACTTGGTTTCGTTGGAGTTTAGAAGAAGCGGACGGTGTCTGGGGGGGGAACGAAGGAAAATGGGCTGAAGTAGAAAGACAGGGGTGTATGAAAAATGTGTGAACGTGAAATGGTTGGTTAGGAATTTGCGCGATGATCGTGACTTTGCGTTGGAGAACGATCAGGGTTAACGACCCCCATTTTCGCTGCCCGAAGTTCCTTGCTCTTTGTTCGGAATACGGTTTTGACAGGACGGTTCCGCGTGTGCCAAGTGGAGAAGGGAATGACCGAATATCGAAAGGGACGTTTATTTTCAAACGGTCTGGGATCCTTTAGTGGCTACTGTGATCGCTCGGGGTGATGGACACTCGAAGCGTTTCGAAATATAGTCTCTGAATAGACGGTCTGTTCAGTCACGAACATTCTACTGCGAGCACGATTCATCGACCGAGCTCACAACGACTGCGTTTCGATTCCGTGGAAACTTAATCGATTGGCGGGGTGGGATCGAGTACTCGGTTCTATGAATGGGAGGACGCAAGTGGACCATGATTAGTCTAATTAACACACTACACTCACCCCTCGATTTACACGGGGTATTCGTTGCACGTGTTTAATAGAGAAAAAGATATCGCGAAAATGGAGGGATTATTTATATATTCATCCAACGACCCTTTTAAGCGACAAGGAAGGTACAACGAAGCGTAAAATCTGGCCGCGAATCATTAGTTTCGGTGATCGCGGTGGGAATTAATGTACCGAACAGGTGTCTCGGCGAGTGCCGGCTCTGTGACAATATTTTCGTCGGTCGGTGTGTGTGTAGAAACGATCGCCGCGACTTGGCATAATTTTATTGTCTTCTCGCTCGATGTAATATATTCGATGACAGGCTGACCCAATAACAAGTGGCACAATGTGGATGCGGTTATAAAAAGAATAGAATGAATGAAGCATCGTTTAGCAATGACGGGACGAAAATATCGTCCGCGGAACGGTGTCGGTGTCGGTGTCGTTAGTCGGGGACGAAAATCTAATTGCGATATCAGACTTTTTGCCCGCGCCACGAAAGACCGCGGGGCAGAGCGATAAACGGCCCGAGAGGTTTCTTCTCCTCGGCGATACCTGGCATGGACGGCGGCCGAAAACGGCTGGCGAGAGGAAAGCTCGTTTTCGATCCGCGCCGATCCGTCACCAGGGAGTGATTCACGTCTCGAATTGCGGCGACAAGAAGGATATTAGGTCATCGGAGAGGCTAATACCGAGATAAACTTACCGAGCGCACTATATGCGACCTAGAAGTTATAATTATTAGCCGAGGCACGCGTTCCGGCGCACTCTTCTTCTGTCTCTGCTACTATTTCCTCGGCATCACTCGCGCCCCAACGTCTATTTCCGTGGACTGACTCAAAGCCACGCTAACGCGAGTCGACGCCACCCGAAATCCTATATCGAAGTGCCGGTTTATTCTCGAAGACGTCGAAAGCCGTTTCTTTCCCGGATACGCGACACACCGCACCCCCTCGAACCCCGGCGACGAAACCTTTCCTCCGAAAGCGGTCATCGGGCACTGGTTAAGTGGAAGCTGGGGTGCTCGAAATGGGGGACAATGTCAGGGGATCCTGCCGCTCGTTTCTGAAACTCAGTTCCACGACTATCCCAACGTATGCGAGCTGTTTTTAACCGAGGCAGAGTTAAAAGAAGACGAGGGATATATAAGAAACGGCGTGACTAGACGATGACAGGCAACGTCAGAAACAATAAGTTAGTCATCCCGTGCTAATTTCGACAGGCTTCGTCGATCAACAGGTGCAATTCTCTAGTTGGCTGACCATGGGGTCTATAAATATCTCGAAACTCCACCGCGGCGAGTGAAGGATCGGTGAGGAATTTTTGACAGATCGAACCCCCCCGCGATCGCGCATGAGTCATCGATCATATCTTCGTTAAACAGAAATGTTCATTGCCAAGCTTCTGCGGCAGCCCCTCACCAAGAATGTGGTCGCGACAGGAGCGTAAACCGATGAGAACAAAATGGTGGACGCGCCGACGGATCGGTGCGTGAAATGGATCGGGCGAACGGGCGAAAGTGCGCGCGGAGGAGCGGGGGCCGATCGGAGGGAATGACAGAAGAGGCGAGAGGACGAGTGATGGATGTGTCTGGCCGAGGAGACGCGAAGTGGACGGACGGAAAAACGGAAGAAAACGTGCCCGGCGAGATGATCGAAAGGGCGAGTGGAACGACGACCCGTTCCTCCTCACGTTACGTCTTTCTAAAAATAAGTGGACTTCGGGCCTAGATACCTAGATAGTAGTCTACGAATAGTTCTTGGTGGTTGGACGCGACCAGACTCGTGGCGATTAGTCACGGAGCCGCGCGCCGATCCTTTCCAACTATCCGGCAAAGAAATCGCCTCGAAAGATCGTCGCCTCTAACGAGATCCACTGCCTCCTGGCTCCGCGACATCGTTCTTAGGACGTACTCGTGTCAAGGTCAACCGTATCGGCCCCTCTGTCGCCGCAATCGCGAGCCCCCGAATTGGCGATTATCGTTGACCCATACCACTCGCGCTACCTTGCGCCGTCCAGCGAGCGCATTGCCCGCCACAGTCTCTGCATTATCGAGAGCATTTGTACGGGGTACAAGCCGCAGGTATGTACGTTCGAGGAGAGAGAATGGTCACGCACCGTCCTGGTCCAAAGATCTCCGAGGGAGTGGTGACCGAACGTAACACTTTGAAGCACACTGCTGCACCAAATGCACACGCGGTTCACCGTGAAAAGTGGGGAAAGGGTGGGGGCGAAGGGCACGCACTGGACCCCCGTCTGTTCTCACTCGCTCGCTACGTGCACCCTCTCTCGCTCAAAAAAACCCAGCGTGTCAAACAGGGCAACTTACTTGAGGCTGGGTCGCCAAGTACCCTTTCACGGATAATCCTATTATCTCGGACGATTCCAGGCACCTCGGCGTAACGGGCGGTGCCGTTAATCTTCGCTGGTGTCGAGCTCGCGGCTCGTCGACGAGGTACGCGCACTTTGCTCCCCGATAGCCGAAGCGAAGGAACGTAACCAACAAGGGAGGGGACAGAATGAAAGAAGAAATGAAAAGTGGAATTTAATATTCGGTCGTCTTCGTCGTCGTCACTGTGTGGTCGTCACTCCGTTTACAGTTTACCGCGCCCGTTTGGCCCTGTCTCTTGTCTCCCCTTTTATACGGAGCGCTTGTATTTGCCGTCCCAGTCACCGGGGCCCCGCGCGCCAACTAACCACACGGAGTATCGTCGTGACACCTCGAGGTGGACGAGCGCCGTGTGCGTCGGCGCGACTCCCCCGATGCAACCGCGTCCTCGCGATCCCCACTGTCTTCCACACCTACGCCCTCGAACCTAGAGGCCCGCTCCAGCGGCTCAAGGGGAATCCTGCGCACAGGCCGACCGGCGCGCCTGCCACCCCCTCCGGCCACGGACCCACCCCTTGCTGTACGCCAGCGCTGCCTTCTCCTTCGGCCGACCCCTTTTCTTGGCACTTCCGCCGCTATTGAACTTGAAAGCTTGTAATTAGTGGGGACGCGGTGATACCCGCTCCTGATGAACTTGAAACTAGAGCGCGAAAATAACAACCTCGGCACCGTTCACCGCGAAAATATGCCCCACGAGCGCTCTTGCGACCATAAATAGTTCTCTCTCTCTCTCTCTCTCTCTCTCTCTCCTCGCCCGCTGCTTGTTGCTTTTTTAAATTCCGCATCGGTCCGTTTACTTTCCACCGGGCAGCGTCACGTCCGCGCCGTTATTCCCAGAGGCCGAGGATGCTGGAGGAAACGGGATACACGGGGCGGGGGGCATTGTCAATCAGCCGCGGCGAGATAAAAATAGGGGGCCACGAGGGGGTGAATCAGAAGCAGGAGGAAAATGGAACACCTTATAGCAGATTAATCGCCGCAGCAACTAAATTAAGGAGTCAGCGTGCAAGAATTTTACGTTGACGTCCTCGGATCTAAATTAGCATCCTTTGCGACAATGTAGCATCACTTTTCTCTTACACCTTGCGATTGCACGCAAGTGGCTCGAGCGTTTCACATTCTGCTGCAATGAGTCGTCATCAGTTGGGGGGGAAAAATTATCCAGTTACATCGAACTAGATGATGTACCTGCTTTCGTGCGAGCAATTTTGTGTTGCAAATTAAAGTCTCTAATATGAAGCATTCAGAGCACAAATGGACTAACCCACATTCCTTGCAAAATTGATTTAGTAGCAATAACGTATTCCAACAGGCTGTACTAATCATAGAATAGGAAAAAGTCACTTTTTTTAAATGTGGGTTAGTCCGATTTTGCTCTCAATGCCTCATATATCGCTAATAAATAAGCAGCGTAGGATTTTGGGTCGGTGAAACAATTGACAGCTATTAACGCAGTAAAGGTTCTTTTTCGATCCTTGTTTGCGGCCCCGGGTCCATCCCCACTGCTAAAGCGAGAGAGTTAAGTAGCATAAAACCAACAAAACATCTCGAGATTGATATATTAGTTGCTCAGTTACAGGGTAGCAGACAGACAGACAGGCAGACACTCTATTTTATATGTACATGACAGCGGCCGTCACAGTGTTAAGTTTCACGACTACTCGAGCCTTGCTGGTACACAAGTGCCTTCGAGAAGTGGGAGTGTCATTTCAGAAGAAATACAAGAAGAAATCAGTTCGAATTCCTTCGAAATGCGTTTGCCGAGTGGCTGCGCGAGGAAAAGGCGTCGCGAACGCAAAGATATTCGCCGTCACAGGGGCGAAATGTGTCAGCGTGGATCCATCGGAATTAGCACGAAAAAGTGCCATAGCACGGACGTCTCCACGCCCCGATTTCCTCTGCCATTTTTCTCCCACAGACGCTCGTGCTTTCGTTTCCGCGAAAACGCGGCATTTACGCAGCGCCGCGAATTTGCTTATTTGCCCGCGGCCAGCCGCGCCTTTCCTCGTAAAGCACCGCTTAAAACCTGATTCCGCCGTATCGACGTTTGCTTCTCGACCATTCCATTCGAATTTTCACGGTTGCTGTTGAACGTCCAGTGTCACCTGTGCCCTACCACAGGTCTGGCTAATATCGACCTTTACTACTGAAATCCTACTCGACCGCCGCACAGTGGTTCCAAATCGCAAAAAAGCGGCAAAACCCTCAAAACGTACTTTAATCTTGTCAGAAATTGGTGGTCGGGGGTTTTTGGGGTCGCTGATTACGAATCTGAACTTCAAATTTTTGAAAACAAAATGGCGAATCCAATATGGCGGACGTGTATATTAAAAAATTGATAGATCTACACGAAAATTGGTATTCTACTGTACTTCGGGTCGCTGATTACGAATATGAACTTCAAATTTTTGAAAACAAAATGGCGAATCCAATATGGCGGACGTGTATATTAAAAAATGGATAGGTCTGCACAAAAATTGGTATCCTACTGTTCTTCGGGTCGCTGATTACGAATCTGAGCTTCAAATTTTTGAAAACAAAATGGCGAATCCAATATGGCGGACGTGTATATTAAAAAATGGATAGGTCTGCACGAAAATTGGTATCCTACTGTTCTTCGGGTCGCTGATTACGAATATTCTGTCCAAAATGCAAATTTCAATATCGCAGACCTAATAGCATTGGCATAAACCTTTTTTTTAAATTCATTTTTGCGGAAATTGTGATAATTTCCCAATATTCGCCTAAAATTATATAATCAAAATGTCGAATTTAGTATGGCGATCTTAATTTTAAAACATTCTTGAATTTAATTACTGTGAAAATTTTATTTTTTTTTATCAAAAATGCGGCATTCCTACATTTATAGAAGATTGCATAGTTCAAATATGTGGTTGAAAATAGTAATAAACAAAGTTGGAATTATAAATGCTGTTTGAAATGAAAAGGGTTCGTTCACGGAGAGCGTAGATAGATACTAATAGGCACTTTAAATGCGGATATCTTAAAAAAGCGCAAATATGCGCAAGATTTTTCAATTGGATATCATACTTCACATGTTACTTTACGTCAAGAAACCTTTAACTGTGTGAAGTTCCGTGAATAAAGTAACTATTTTCCTTCCGTTGTACTAAAATATGAGTAGGATTTAGGACATCTTGAGAAGGGAAATACAAGAGTAAGTTCAAAGATATTTTGCATTATTCATGTGCAAAATGTATGTTTATAACACGTATCTTAATGGTAAAATGTGTTACATATGAATTTTTTAAAAATAAACTTTGCCTGATACATTAAACATGCGAGCGTTTTCAAGCCATCTAAGAAGTACGAAATTTCGTCAACTTTGACAGCCTATAGGGTAAATCCGGGACACGCGGTCGACCTAATATAAAATGGCTATTAAAACTAATATAGATATTACTTATTTTATCGGAACAAACCTAATATGTTCAGAATTTTATGCCGATTCAGAAAAACTGGTCGATATTTGCTTTAAGACAATATTTACTGTAAATCGGGTTGAAAACTGAAGTCATGACATCTGACCACCTCACCCGAGGTGCCGGGAGAAATGGTTTTCGTCGTTGGCAGAGACCACTCACATAATTATTCATGGAAAATTAACAAAGGATTAAGCAAAATTATTTATGAGTGAATACAACTACGGATTCATTGATATTTAATTTGTTTACGCTAAACAAGTAAAGAACACATCAAAGAAAAAGTGAATTACCTACTGGCGATTAGCAAGGCAAATGAATACAAAAGTGAATAAATAAACTAAATAAACAAAAATAATAATAAAATAATAATAAAAAATAAAAAAATAAACAAAAATAATAAAAAAATCATAACTCGACCATCTCACCTTTTTGCAGCGAGACATGGTCTTTTCGTTAGCTTTGAGAGGAAGAGTTAATATGGCCAAATACTTTGGCTGCATTGTCCCTCAATGTCTCTACTATCTTATTATTCCAAACAGTAAAGGAAAATAAACTTAGAAGTATATTTTAAATACGATTCTGTACAACCGCTGTTTGACAAAAGAGGTTAAATGTAACATCAGTTTACCTTTTATAGCCTATAAATCCATAAAACCACAGAAGGAAGCAAAATAACGCTATTCATTCAACTATTTGGCTTCTAGAGAAGTAATTGGTCTGCACTTTAATGCATTTTTACGTATAGACTCTGAAATATAGCGGCACGACCAACTCTCCGGCCCGACCGCGTCTCCCGGATTTACCCTATCTCATTAACCAACCACTATATTTGAAATTTTCAAGCGGCATTTGTTGCACTGATGTATATATATTAAATGTACCATACTATCGACAAGCTGTTATTCACTTCAGAAATTGACTTTTGGCCAGTTTTTCGGGAAAAGGCACCACTGTGCGCCGCGTCGCGCGTCGCGCTGCAGAGTGGGAATGTGACACATCGCGGAATGTGGGATATGGAGATTGTGTAAATGCATGAAAGGACGGCTCGAACGATCGAAAAGACAGAGGCTGGATATAGAGGGTGGAGCATAAGCAGCTGAGCTGATTGCTGAGTAAACGTCGCGTCGCGGCGATCCGTGGGACGGTGGAAGGCACGGGTGTTGGAGTCGTTAGGTATAGATTCTAATACGCAAAGATAGATTGAGCGGTGAGGGGCGATCGTGTATATTTAGAAAAGTCCTCGGCTTGCCAGAACCGAGAGAGACTCGTATCTCGGGACCGCGTGCGGGATTTCTCTGTTCCCCGAGCACCGCCTCTCCCTCTATCCCTCTATCCCTCTATCCTTCTCATCGCCAGCGTATTGTAACATTTTCCGGATGGGCGGCTAGCGGCTTCTTTTCCCTCCGCGCGAGCACCCTCCCGACCGCGATAATTCAAAGTAATTGCCACGTTCCTGTTTATTAAGACGATACCTCGAATCGCGGGGGCAGCTTCGTCGCTGGAGCCCACTGGGTAGCCTGGATCCCCCAGATGCGAGGCTGAATAATGGCTTCTTAAAAATAATGTTTGCGCGGACGATGAATATATTGCGCGGTTTTTCGCGAGCGGCGTTTTATCTTCGTTGCTCGCTCCGCTCGAACGCGCTGGAGCGTGGAATTGGATGCGGAGATTGTTTCGCTTTACATAAGACAGGCCACTGCTCGTGACACCCCCTGTTTTATTGGTATAATAGTCGAGTGCCGATGTGGGACGCAGCCAGATATTTCGTAACGCGCCTCGAGATTCGCGAGTTTCGCGGGAAAGTCAGTTCCGGGAGTGGTCGCGGGCCGTATTAGTCAGACCGAGAGCCGCAGGAAATTCGAGCAAAGATATCGACACGGTGCGCTCGATCGGCCTTTTGAATGCTGGCCAAAAATCTCTCATAGAATTCTGAATAGCTCCGAGAGCGAAGGGTCGCGGCGCGCACGCTATTATGCGTCCAGCTACATCGAGGGAAAAAAAAAAAAGGCTGATTGGACCTCCGGATCGGCGATGCGACCAAAAAATTTATTTTCGTCGGGAACAGCGGCCAAGACCCACTTTTTCTTCGCACGGTGTTCTATTTCCTACCGCCCGCTAACATCTTTCTACTTTTGCCCGAGAATCGGATTTAACAGCTGAATCTTCCAGAACGGATCCGGTCCCACCGCGACACGCTCGATATCGAACGCTTCGAGCGCTTTGCCGTCTGCAAGAAATTCATTAGGGTACGAGTAAACTGTTGTAATCGTTAACTTTCATGTCTTCCCTTCTCTAGATATACATATTCCTGATTTCTCGATTTTTATTTACTACTTTCCGCGAGCTTAAGAAATCAAATGCATTTCATATTTATCCCTGACAGAAATATACCATTCAAAGACTTATATCTCATAATCTAATGTTTTCATATGAATACCTAGCCGAAGAAGAAATGACGTTCATGAAATTCAATTACCCTCAAATAATTAAACGTTACGACACGGTGAACATAAGTTTGCCCCAAATGGTGTGACTGTGAAAGTGTTAAGTTCCGCGTGCGCGCGCTTGACAGACGACATTCCAAGTTTGACGTATGCATCTACGCCCGCGGAGGCGACTTAACGTGTAACGCAGTCTGAACAGAAACTTTTCACGCTTGCTATATTTTTAGTGGCGTTACTTTTAGCCCGCGATACAAAAAAGAAATGGAAAGTAATCGTGGCCGCCTCCGGCTTATTACTCTCTATCTCCTCTATTCTCGCCAGGTCTCCTTCTAAAACGCAGCTCCGCGACTAATGGATTCAATTCTACAGAACGTGCTGGATCCAGCCGCGTCCAGAGTGTTCCAGTGCAGCAAGGAGGATTCAGAATCGCCAGCTCGGAGAAGTGTTTATCCCGCGCTCTCCTGCCCGACCTAAATACAGTATGGCGGAGGCAATTGGCGTGCAGACCGGTGTTTATCCGCTCGCATCTTTACAGCGGCTCGTAGCGAAACGTTTATTATCGTTGCATTACCGAGTTAACGATGGGAACAACCCCCGTTCCGCGTCGCAATCTCGATGCGATGGACCCGACGCGTACGATTAGCAGCGACCGGCGAGAAAAACTAGGCGAACGGGAAATAAACGGAGGGAGAAGGGACTGCAAAGGTCGACGGCGTGGGCGTGGATCACTTATTTGTTCGTTTATCAGATTTTGTTGAAGCGAGTGGAGCCGAGTGGGCGAATGGCACGAGTATATGGAACAGCCGATCTAAACTTAGTCGTTGGTCCGCTCTGGAAATAGATGTTATGAGTGCGAGGACAGGACAAGATACCGGCCCCTATTATGCGTACAACCGCGTATCACAAACGGCCCCCTCTTGCTCCACCCTGGGGCCGCGAATTCCTTTCAGAACACCTGCCCTCTTCGCAATAGCTACAGCTTCCGATGCACCGAACTCCTCCGACCACCTGCGGATCCTTGCAAATCACTCTGCGCGAACAGAAAAGAAATACCATTTGCCACCATGTTCCGTGTCTATTGCCATAGATTCAGGGATGATTTTCATTCTAAAGACATTTTTTTTCACTATTTACTATCTACGAAAATATACCTACTCGAGCACGGTACCAAGAGCTCTCGGGAGCGTGTCGAGATTTTTGTCGCGTGTGTCGATGGATCTATTTACCGGGCTTTGCTGTCTATTTCGAGAGAAATTGCATCTTCGAATAACGCGTTGGAAAGCGGCACCGTCAACAACCGCGGGTCTCGTTGTTAAACCAAAGCCAACGATTTCCAATTCTGACCATCTCGCAATGCCGTAATCGAAACTCGGTCGTTAGTCCCTCCTCCGAATTAGGATCCTTAGTCACCGTGGTAAAAAGCCCGCGGGATATATATTCCCCGCGCGACTCGGCGAATTTGCAAATTTTTATCGATGTCGTCACGGTCTTCTTGGCTGCAGCTCCTCAGACGGCTTCGACAAATAAACCCTCCGTTTCGGTAGCCGCGCCGAGATCTCCAGAAAGAACCGCGCACGGCCGTACACGCTCGGACATGGTAAAATCGAAGGATCAAAATTCTACGATTCTGCATTTCTCGCCCCTCTATTCTTAGTCCACCGAACTCCCACGCGGTTACTTAATATCCTCGGGCCTGTATTATTCACCGACATTCTGTATAATCTGACAATTTTATAACTGAAGTGGACCCGAAGGGTGGAATAGCAATTTTCTGCCTAAAGTTTCGTTTGGGCGAAGTGGATGTCGAAACTGCGCGCGTTATTGCAAGTTGGCGCTGAAAACAATAGAGAACTCATAAAGCTCGTTGGTCAAGGGCGCAGGCCCCTTGGACGGAGGACCGTTTCAGCATCTACGCATTAACGCTGCTTTATCGAAGCTTTTAACATTCGTCGTTATTCGTTTACTATCGTTATCTTTATCAAGCACCATTATTTGCTTCCTTATACATTTTCTTTACCCTATTTTGCGGTTAAATACACATATCCTTCCCCCTAAAGTGTAGAATAATGAAGGTCATGAAATCGAGTGATCTATTATACCGAAATTCCCTTATTCGAACGTTCATGTGTGTGTGTCTTACAATTAACTCGGATAACAAAGCTTCGGCTGAATTCCCCTCTAATTCCCGAAGGCTCGTGTCGCGAGATTTGGAATCCGACTCGATATCGAGAGTGGACGAGACGATCGGCACGATTCCAAAAAGCAGGCAATCCCCGATAATCTCGAAATAACGGGAACCTCGTCCCTTCTCTGGCGGCGTGACGAGCAAGGGGCGTCACAAACCCTTAGTCCGTCCTTGTCCCGCGACTCGCGGCGCGCTCGGCCTTCTCTCCTTCTCACCCAAGCGGACGCGCGCGCCTGCCGATATTTTTGGTCGTGGCGCGACGCAGAGGCAACGATAGCCGCGCGCGTGCGTCCGCCCGAGACGTCGGCGCCGCGCTCGGCGAGAGAAGGGAGGATTGTCGAGAAACACGTTGCTGTCGAGGGAGCGTGGATTCGAGCGAGAGGAGAGGAGAGGGATGCGGAGGAAGAAGGAGAGCGAACAAGATCGTGAAAACGGTTAGCGCCGACGGCGCGGCGTAACCTGAGAGCTTCTTGGACCCCGCGACCATATATGTCCGCCTCTCGCTCTCTCTCTCACTCGCGCCAGTCCCAGCCCCGTCGTCCTCTCTCGCTTCCACCTCGCGCCGAGAGCAACAGCCCACCGTCGTCCGCTTTTTTCATCACGTCACCGATACGACCCACCTCCACGCTGCTAATTTACAGGTAATTTACAAACACCGTCTGCCTCGCCACTCACTCGCGCCATCCACGTCCTCCCCTTTCTCCTTTCATTCGTCGTTGCGACGCCGACGGTTCGAAAATACGCGACCTACCGACTTCTCCATACGCTCTCGGGAAATTGCTGCACTTTTTAGTTGGGTATCAATTAACGATGCTTAGGATTTGGTAAAAAAGAATGAACGATGAATTTGAGAAGACTGAAATATAAACTTTGATAACTTTCCTTTTCTCTTTGTTTTTTTTTCTAAAATATTAGGCTTCTTTGAACTAATCTAAACGCTGTGCAGTCTAGTATTACGCTCGTAAAAGTGGAATTATCTAACCACAGAAAGTCAATTTCTATTCCATTTTCATATTTTGTTTCGACCTTACCCTGTAACTTATCGTGTATGTAAATGACAATAGCTACTGTTAACGTAGAAGAACAATTTGTGTGACGCGTAAATCTTGGGTAACGCGTACCTTCAATCGGTAAACCATAAAAAATAGTATTAACAGATGCCGCTACTTGTCCCTTACTGCGCCGATATCTCGCGCTTTTGCCACCAGATCGCTATCCAGTAGGTTGTCCAACTTCACAGACGAGGTGTGGGATCACCTTACGGATGTTCGTGTCGCCATCGACGAAGTACCGTTAAGGAACTAGTTTCTGATCAGTTTAGAAGGTTTCCCACTTTAATATTTATTTTTAACCTAATAAAACATTAAATCATAGACTTTTTTTATACTAAAAGTTGAATTAATGTTTAAACTTCAAGGAAAAATTTTAAAAAGTTGAAAATAAATATATAATTTAAATACTTATAAGGTCTGGAATAATAAGGTGACTAGGAACTAGTTTTTAATCATCTAAAACTAACAATACTAACTGCTTTCATAGACAACACATATATTTTTGAATTATCAATTTTTATGTTAGTAATTATTTCAAACAATTATTTATTGACATAAACTCAAAAGAACGATTTATTTCATGAACTGATAAAAAATTAGTGCCTGATCGAGAACTAGTTCCTTAACGGTATAGAATAGACCTATCACCTTATGGGACTTCGTGTCACCACCCAAACTGTGTTACCGACCCATAACTCGTTATTTCGGGTAAAATTTTTTCGGACTAATATGCGTCAGAGCGACTCCATCACGAGGATATGTTTGCGCGGGTGCGAGTTGGCCGACAGAGTAGATTTCTTTGGCACCTCTCTGGCAGTTTTTAGACGGTCGGTCACTGCACTTATAGGATCGCAGTTGGCGCAATAAGAACCTTTTCCTCGCCTAGGCATTTCTGTGTTATTCGTCTGTACTCAATCAACAGTATATTATTGCGTTCTTTTTATTTTATTTTACGTGTACCATATTGGGCTTGTCCCGTATAATAAATAATAAATAAATAAATAAATAAATAACTCGAGGACTGAATCTGGCGGCCTCTGATCATGAACAGCGTCCAACTCCGGAACTACTCTGAAATGTGTTGAAATGCTGAAAGCTGGGTGCGTGCTTGTACACGTGTGACTTGTTTATATAGAGTGACTGTTTGACAGATATTCGACTCGCGGAAAGAAACATTCGTCTCGCGAAAAGAGATATTCGACTCGCGAAATCAGATATTCGACTCGCGGAAACAGATATTCGACTCTCGGAAACAGATATTCGACTCTTGATACTTTTCGACTTGTCTGTTACAGACGTATATTCCAACTTCTTTCTTAATTAAAGTTTTAGATTGTAGTAACAAAAGACTTGTTTTAATTAATCGCCTACCCCACAACCAACAGCGATACAGTCGAGATATCAATCCCGTGTTACAATTTGCACATAAAATGAATACTCATTCTGCCTACATTTGCGTGAGCATAGTGAGGCGTTAGTAATTAACACGAGAGCTAATGAAAGCTCCACGGAAAGTAGATATAAGTAAGAGAAGCAATCGCGAGATCTACTTTTCGTCAAATATTGATATTGGTTGATAGATCTATCGTCTGTGATTGTAATCTTTTTTAAGACTGAGTCGATAACGTTGGGTGTGACACGAGAATGGTAAGGGCGCTCGCGAGCCCCCCGAGCGTGTGACACAAAATTACATTAGGTGATAGGTCTATCCTATACCTGGTCTATGCCAACGTAGAACGTTGAACAGTCGTTACGGAAGTTCTCTAGTATTTGCCAAATTCGAAGGTTAGTCACGAGATCAATCGATCACACGATTAACCTTATTTACCGACAATCGACGCGAACAGCGAAGGCAAAGGAGGTGAGGGAGAAATAAAACGAACAAGTGTAATACGTACAACGCTATTTATACACAGATGTACGCGGGATAAACGTAATTTGATGAATAACATACAACTAAAGTCGTCTTGTCGTCAAACATAATGCTTAAAGTTACGGCTTACAAATTAATGGTCGGACATGTGCGATAATCGTAACAACGTGTGCATTCTAACCTTACACGCAGAATGTTTTATATACATTTTCAAGGGACCGGTGCAATGGTTGGCGAGGGAGGAACTTTCCTCCCGCGATCCTCCAAACTGTTCCCAGGTGAAACCGATCAGTGGTACCGTTTTAAAAGGTGTTTTTTTTTTTTACCAGCCACAGCAGTATCGCGAACCAGCGTAATAGCTAATGATTTATCGGTACCTGTCGACATGAATTTTTAAGCGAGACAGGCCGTGACGGCGTATCTCCGTTCTTAATCATCGTTTCGATCGTGCTTCTTCCGATCGTTGCACCGACCTTGGCGTACGGAACATTTCATATTTACAGAGAAGCAGACATCTGTTACACATCGGGCCTCTCGCAAAGAGTATTGCGACGAAAACAAAGGGACGGGGGGGGGGGGGGAGAAAGAAAAGAAATATCAGAGAATTTACACAAGACGCTCGGCACACGGCCAGGAGCCGATAGATCGCGATAGATCAACCACGAACTCTTCTCTTATTTACTCGGTCGATCTGCTTGCGATCCGCTTGGAATAAATTTCACTTCGTTCGATACTCTTTTATCGGTGCGCGACGAAATTTACTGCCGTTCATAAGATCCCCGCTGGAACGTAACCAAATAGAAAACTGAAACCGTCGTCTTTGCCAGAAAGAAACTGATCGTTTTATGAACTCGGACGGAACACGCGGTATGGTTGGAAGGAAGGAACCGTGCCTTGTCGTATTTCGAACGGAATACAGCGTTCGCCGAAGTTACGAAAGAGCCTGATCGTATCGATCCTAATTACCCTGGACAATAGACGCGCCGCATAAAACGTGCGACTGCTACGATACCGAGATATCGCTACTTTAACCGCGGGATGGCTCGGTGCGATTACTAGCAGCTTCCAGTAATAGCGTATCAATATTCGCCGTTGCGTCTGACGCTTGCGCGCAAACAATATTTATAAATGTAGGTAGTACCCTGACGGCGCGCGTGGCGAATCGCGCGACCCAAATATTTTCATGCGAACAGCCGATAAGCCGGAAAGCCCGTGACGTGGCATCACGCGACGCGTCCTCGGGGGAGAGAGAGAGAGCGACGAGTGACTTTTCCTCGCTGTCGCTTAATAGTAGGATAATAACTAGCTAAGAGTTTTTGCAGATTCCGCGTGACTCAGCGCGCGACATTTCGATGATCGTGGCCGCGGAGATCGTCGCTAGGCGGAATGTCATCGCTGCGTACACAAATCTAACGAAAACGGGGGGGAAAAAACACGATCGACCACCGGTGCTGGAGCATTCGCGGCAGGTACGAAGCGCGACGCAGAAGGATCACGACGGCCACGATAATTGAATGTTGCGCAACAGCTTGTCGTAATATTTAGCAACGTCGGGTTGGATGGTAACCGAGCGTTTTCTACGAATCCTTGCGACTCCGGGAGACGAACGTGGAAACCCGCTCGGGTCTTCCCACCATTGTGTCGCCGTGTTACATTTCTTAAATTACGTAATTCGTTGGAATACTTGGTAGCGGGTACACAGCTCCGCTAGTAACTTTCGAGGATCTCCTTTCCTCCGGTGACGGCGCTCCCGCTGACCACGGGCCCGCGGGCGAAGCTGCTCGAACAAACTATTCGTCGCTGCGAATTGCGCGCGTTTTTTTGCAACGCACGATAACACGGGCAACGACACGTGTCCTGAATTTGATAACGGATAAGCGATGCCGCGGCGCGCAACGTTACACTTTCTCCCGCGTCGGTCGCGATCGTCCTTGGACCCCGCGAACGTCGTTCTTTGCTGGCAGCGGGGACAACCGGTAGCCTAATGGAACGACAGACTTTCAGCGCTCGATCGATCGTAAAACGCGTGTCAACATTCTGACTGTCGGGGAATAGATGGAATAGGTGGAATAGGTGGACTAGATAGACGAAAACTACGAGCTTCCGCGTATCTTTTCGCGTAGTCTGTACGGAATCCAGCTCTGAGGGGACCAAGCGGACGTGTATACGCTGCTAGAGATCTAGCGGAGTCGTGGAATAGGCATACCTATGTGACAGTTAGATCGAAGCCGAAAAAGATGCGCACTGCTTATTTTCACACGCTTCTTACAAGCGCATTGTCCGAGCTCGAATCGTGTTTACCTTAACGCCTGGATGCGTCGACCTGCTTCTCTATTTCGCTGACCATGCATGCAGAACCAGTGGACGAGAAATAGTGCAGTAGGTCAGCTCATCCAGCCGTTAAAGTAAACACTCTCCGAGTAACAGAGCAAGGACCTTGGAAAAACGCTAGAACGTAAACAAGTGAGCCTCAATTTAGGTTTATTCAAAGTGGAGTCCCGTCTCTCGTTCACTTCCCATTAATGCCATTGACGCATGCACGGAAGCTTAACTGCCTCCGCATCAACTTCAATTCGACTCCACTGTACCTCTGCCATCAACTATGCCTCCAAAGTTCCAGCGATTCTCGGAAACGCAACAGTGAAGTATATCGCGTGAGCGGATCGTCCGTGAATGTCCCGACCTACCGAAGGACAGGGATGAGCACCGCGAGGAGCATGGCCGACAAGACTGTCGAGACGAGGGTGAAGCGCGCCGGTTATAACTTCTGCACGATGTCGAATTTGTCCTTAAAACCGATCGACTCCTTCTTGGGGTCGTACTTTTTGCGCGCGGCCAGCTGGGCCCTGAGCTCCTTGGCGCTCATCTTGAGGTTCAGGCCCTGCCGGGGCTCGGCTCCACCGACGCTGCCGTTCCCCGTCGCGTGCTCGCCCATCGTCGCCGACGACTCATTCCTGATACCGTTCCCGTTCTCTCGGGCGGGCTCGTCGCGTTCGCTCTCGTCGCTCCTCGTCGACGCCCTCGTCGCGTTCGCTGACACGGTGCTGCTCTCGCTGTGCTGCGACGCCGACGTGTCGTTCGAGCCGCTCGATTTCTGCACGTTCTGAAAGCAAACACCTTACCTTTAGTCCCTTAAGACCTTTAGTCCCTTAAGACCTTCAGGCCTTCAGGCCTTCGGGCCTTCGACAATGCATCAATTACGAGAGAAAAAAAAACCACCTGCACCTGCTCTTCGTGGAATCGCTAAAATTTCGCAATAAATGCCACAGTCGAACGCGACGCCGTTCGCTAGAAAGGGACGCGATCGATGTGTAAGAAACGCTTGTCACGTATCAAGGCCGACGGCGCGCCGCGCCGCGCCGCGGCGCGCTACTTTTTTCCCCAAACATGCGCTTCTAAACGAACTACACAGTCCACAACGACCATATCGAAAGGAGTAGATTGTGACTCGAACGTGACTTCTAGGAACGCTTAGCTTCAGCTGGCATCGTCACGCTTAATAACGAGCAAGCTATTATAATCAACGGACTTCGATCGTTCAGTTTCGAATCTCCAGGCTAAAAAGATGCGTATCAAATGTGCGCGCAGCCGGAGGCTTGAATTTTCTGTTGCACAACGCGCAGCGTTTCGCCTTAACGCCTGCCGATAGAAAGTAAGAGTGCGGGCGCGGTAATTAGTGGACGTTACCTCGCGTTCTTCTTCCCTGCTCGGGAACCAGAGACCCGACAGAGACTAGACAGAGTAGAATTAACCGATCGCGAGATAAGAAGGATAAGGTCCTAGGAATTGAAAAGCTGGCGCAGCCTTCTGAAACGTTCTAAACCGCGGAATAAAAGCAAATAGGTATGTGCAGAGACTCGAGCGTGACTTGTAGCCAGTGATTCCAAGCGGTGGATTACGGTGGCAGGGTAGCACAGCCGGGGAGGAGCGCAGGGACGGTGGTGGGTGCAGATAGTAAAAGAATTCTCGGGTTGAAAACGGAGACACAAATTGGTGGAAGAAACTCACGAACGACCTTGGGTCCTGATGCAATATCCCGAACGGTACTTAAAGGAATTCCATCGAATAGAGGCAAGCGCGCGTAGAACCGGTTTCGAGTGGCAGACCGTTTAAATCTCTTCGAAATAATGTTTGTCGTGGCTGTCCTTCCCTCCTTACGCTCCGATCGCCGTCGAAAAAACTCTTGCTCTCTAATCGGAGTCGCTTCCCAGGCGCGGGCGAAATTTTTCCACCGTCGTGTTTCGTTCCCATCGGAAGCATAGTCACGGCGCAGAGGACGCGCGAGGGAATCTTCGATTCGCCCGCGGATGATAATGCCGTCATCGAGGAGCACGTTTAACGCCGGGGGAAACGTCAGTCCCATGCAAAAGACAGTGTTTACGCGCCAAGATGATGCGTAACCCCTCTATAAAATTTGCAGAATCTGTGTCACGGTGTTGCGGCACTGTCCACGATATCGCAATTCAATTAGTCCCTCTGACAGCGATGACGACTTTCCTCCGCGTTATTCCTCAATCCGCTGTAATACTTCGATCGGGCCAACCCTGTGGCCACTCTCAACACTGAACTCTCAAAATCTCTAAAGCAGTGATTCCCAACCCGTGGGTCGCGAGAAGGGGATTTTCCTTTAAATCAGTCACTAATCGCGACTCAAAAAAAGGTTGGTGAAACACTGCTCTAAAGGTGGAATCAGACGGCGCGTAAATCGGCGATGTTTGCGCGTGAATCGCCGATCCACGCGCCGTCTGATCGGTCATGGCTCGCGAGTCCGGCTCGCCAAACCGACTTGCCGAGCCGAGCAAGCTCGCCAATTCACGCGCCGTCTGATTCCACCTTAAGGCAGGATACCACATTCGCACTTAAAAAAAATTGAAAATTTTTTTTGTTCTCAAAGTACTCTTTCAAGTGTATAGAATCGAAATTCATTCATTAGAAAGGTGACCGGAACCTTTTTCTTGTGTAAAAACCGGATTGGAACAGATATATAGATCTATATAAAACTTTAAACGCGTTTTTCTCGAAACGATGTTTTCCAAATCGGCGTGTCAGATTACTCCTATAATTTTCATCCGATTGACTTGAAACTTTGCACAATTCTTCCCCGTGGTGTAATCTAACGATGTACGTAGGACTTTTGCTGTAGCGTTGTTATTTTTCTTTTAGTGCGCAATTTTATAAACTTCTTTAAACTTTTTTACCCTAAAAAAATTGACCTTTTTGTTCAAATGGCCGCCATTTTCTTAAAAATCGAAATTTCGTAAAATCCCTACGTACAGCATTAAAAAATATTGTTGCCAATAGGAACATTCTTTGGTTTTTTTTCTAAGAGCCACGTACAGAGCGGAATTTGACACGCCGTCTAACGATGTTCCTCCAAAGGAGTGTATTTTGGCGCCACCTACAAGAGATTATTTTTCACTTTTTCAGTTTCAAAAAATGTGTAATTACAGATTAAAGTTACATTAATGAATGACTGAAACCGATTTTGTTTCTGCGCATTCTTTGTATGCAAAAAAAATTCATGAAAAACGCCTCCAAAATCGCAGTCAAAGGTGGTATCCTGCCTTAAGGTCTCTCATCCGTTGACTCAACTACTTATCGCCCAACAAACGCTGTCGTTCAAGTACCTATAGTCGATCCACCGATCGGAGTCAAAGGATCAAAGGAAAGAAATTCTAGTTCTATTCAAACTTTCAAAGCGTTACATAATTACTCGTTGCATAATTGCTGGTTCATTGCAAGAAAACTGAGGGGGCCAGTGGCCAGTTTCCTAAACGGTTCCGAGATAACCGAAAAAGCAGCGAGCTAGTGAATCGGGACAGACTGGTAGTCGACCGTTGCATGCAATTGTTCTGTTGAACAGCGGAAGACGATGCACCGCGGTGGGTAGATTCCTCGAAAGAAGGGGACTGCCCGTTATCTGTATACGTATTCAGCCCTGGACACGACTGACGTTTTGGCACGCTTTCTTCGAAAATCGCTTGGACTCGGTAATCGAATAAGAGCGGATAACGGATTTTTTAAGGCCAGCCGTTGCCGCGACGGAATTTCTCCGTGTTTAACGTGACATCGTTCACCTCCGCGCAACTCGCACGCGATAGAAACGCCTCTCTAACGAGACTGTCATTACGTCGATGCACATGGAATGTCAGCTTTTTTCTTCAGTCAATATTTACTTTGTGTTTAATATTCTCAATGGTTACAGTAACTGCTCAGAGTTACTGGAGTTAGTTAATTTTTATTACGTGCATAGGGCATTGCGGGACAATCCTCTTTCATCTCAGATTATACAGGTCTATCCTCTATTTAATGACCCTATTACCCATACAGCACACCTCGTTGCAGCAGTATTGCAGGGACGTTGCTGCAATATTACGTTGTTGCAGGTTGCATTGCAATATTGTAGGAACGTTCCTGCAATATTGTCGTGCATTATTAGAGTGGCAATGATCCTACAATATTGCAGCAATATTGCAATTTCGTTGCCGTGCAATGTTCCGTTGGCAATGATCCTGCAATATTGCTGCAATATTGCGCGCACATCGTCGTGCAATACTGTAGTGAAAACTTGTGGAAACATTACAACAATATTCTGAAGCAACTATGACTTTGTCAAAATTTTTCGAAATATGTACATGACGTCGAGTGGATTCTACGGCGTGTTTCATTTAACTGGATACGCACCGCAATATTGCCGAAGAGTTGCAGGATCATTGCCACAATTTTGCCGTTTCGTTGCAGAATCATTGCCGGAACGTTGCAGGACTACATATTCGTAATGTTGCCGCAACTTTGCAAAAATACACACCTGCAATATTGCGAAGGCGGACATAGGACTGAACCTGCAACGTCTCTGCAATGTTATGTTGCAACATTGCCATCTTGCACCGCATCATTGCAGAGACGTTGCTGCAATGTTATGGTGCTGTGTGGGTACTAGAATTTCTGAGCATGGGAACTAAGTAGCCGACAGAGTCCATTTTTATGACGCCTGTTTTGGGCCTTTTAAACGTGCAGTAATCTCTTCTCTTCGTGCTTCTGTGTATTAAACTTAATGGAAGTGTATTCCTTAATGCAGTGTTTCCCAACCTTTTTTGAGTCACGATCCCGTTTTATAATATTCAAATAACCAGCGACCATCCACCCCTGTATAAGGTAAAGCAAATATTTCCTTTCCTTCGTTTATGAAAACTCAGTGTTACATCATTGATGAATAAGTAAAAATAAATAAATACTAAAAACAACCGTGGGAACCTGAACCCCCCAAAAACACTTCGCGACCCATGGGATCACCCACAACCTCTTCCCCTATAGTTTCCTTATCTCCTTCCCTTTTTCTTTTTAATATTATCAGTCACGTAATTTCATTCAGTCGGGCCAATTTCGAGCGACGATACCACCACCATTTAAATATCGAGATTTACTCGTCCCCGCCCACTTCGAACGTGCGCCGCGATGCCGTTAAGTAAGCAGGTAAGTAGCAGGTAATCACTGTATCGTTGCATGAAATTAGATCGCAGAAAAACCACATTCCCAATGCGCCGACCGTGATATTAACGAAAATCCCCAAGGACCGTTCGTCCGTTCCGCTCGCAGCAAACGGTTTTCCCTCTCGTTCTTGCTGTCGCGTGTGCCGTGCGCAGCCGGCCGATTGCGCAACCAAAAACGCTCGCAGGAAATTCACTATCCTGCATAGAGCCGATTAATTATTTACCATACGCGCAATCGAGTGCACGCCACGGATATGTACGATTTTTATGAGCCACCGGACAGCGTTTCTTTTACATTTCCTTGACACTCTATCCGTCGCGCGTTCTACCGCGAACTCGTTCCTGTCGCCGCGCTCATTCAAATCTCCGAACATTGCCTCCCGACGATGTCTGCGATCCCGACTGCATCTGATGAGTGGGATCCAGATCTTCTTACCATACAGCCCTCTCGGCGACTAGTATAAAATAAGGTTGAATTCCTACGCCCACGCGCACCAAGACATCGCGCAGGCGCGCGCGCGCGCGCGTGAAAGAACGGCCGACGAAGTGCCAATCGTTTTATATACCTATAAGCAGGGACTCCTACCGGTACGTAAAATACCGGTATTTTTCGGTTGTATCTTCGTCTGAGACTCAATACCGGTATAACGCTCATACCGGTATTTCGCTATACCGAAACCGATATCATACCGAAATAGATAAATACCGAAAACAAAAGGTTACCGGTAACTGAAATAAATACCGGTATTTTTTCGGTATTCTTTTCAGTAACATGGTAGGTTTCGGTGTTCACCGAGAAGAATACCGAAAAAATACCGGTATTTATTTCGGTTACCGGTAATTCCGAAAACCGATTGTTTTCGGTATTTATCTTTTTCGGTATGATATCGGTTTCGGTATTTATCTTTTTCGGTATGATATCGGTTTCGGTATTTATCTTTTTCGGTATGATATCGGTTTCGGTATAGCTGTATTGGCGAAATACCGGTATGAGCATTATACCGGTATTAAGTCGCTGCCTATAAGATCGAGAGTGCGCGCGAGACGCCCCATTTCCAACGATTTTTCAGTCCGAGGCTGTCTCAGCCCGATGCACATGCATGTAGCCACGTAATATAACGTGTGTCGCGATTGCACGGTCCCCGATTCGTCTTCGATCGCATTTACGTAATTCGACGGCGGAAAAGTGGCCGGAAATCCGGCGAACCGTATCGGCGCCGGGCGAATCTCTTCGCCGGCTTATCTGGCGCGATCGGGCTCGTGGGAGCAGCTGGATCGCGGAAAGGAGATCGAACGCGGATCCCATGGGAGGCGAATTAAGGCCAGCGCGGCGCGCACATTCTGCAAAGGAGGAACTTCCGCCGATTAACGCTGTAATTGTTACATCCGAGAATGCAGCTACGCGCTGGGCGCTATCGGCCGTTTCACCTGATAACCGAGAGAGGAACGAGCGCGTCCCAGCGGTCTTCGAAGGCCGATAAACGCCTTGTAGTTTAAAAAACTCGCCCGGGGAACAGGGACAGAAGTGGGACCTGGTCGTCCCGTCCCGTCGGTTCCGTAACCGTGTCTTATCGTTTACGAGCGAAGCAAGTGAGTCACTGGGTGCTCGACGGACGGCGACCGCTCACCTTCGACCAACGAGTCACGTCAGAAATCACGAACAGGGAAAATTGGTTTTTCTAATAGCTCCGCTTCTCGGAGGAGATAACGAATCGTCCTTGGGCAGGTGAGACTGGCGCGGCTGCTGAAGCCTTGAGCAAATATTCCCATGTATTATTTCGCTTTACTACGCTAAAAGCCGAGATTCCTCTCGGTCGTGGCGCGAGCGAGCAATCGATCAAGTATTATGTTGCAAAGCGCGTTCGATTACGCTGCAAGTCGCGAAGCATATAGGGTACTTCAAAATAGGTGCTTTTAAAGTGCATATAGTTAGCTTGTAAGTCCGCCCTTTTATAACGTATGTACCACGCAGCTTGAAACACCCTTCTGTGGAAACAGCGGATAAGATTAATCGGCCCGATAAGATTAAATAGAATCTGTGCCCTGGCTGGGACAGAGATGAAAGCTATTGTTGAGTAGAGTCGACGGAAGAAACCGAGAGTATATAAATATACTCACGGATAGGAGGAACGCTCGCGGAGGCTGTGATAATGAGCGAGTTATCGTTGGCCGGCGTCTCACCGGAACGAGACAAGCATACTATGCGATAGGTATTATATCGCGCCGGGTTTACTTCCAAATCGCACGCTGCGCGATAAAACGTTCGAGCTCACAATGGAAAATGTTTATTTTTAGGCGAGCGGCCGCACTTGCGCGCCGCGATTATCTCTCTCGCTTCAACAGCACACGAATAACATCGTTCGCTCTTTCTTTAATTCCTCGATTCCAGATAAAATTACTGCAAACAAAGAACGGAAATGTTTTATATCGTTTCAATTTCAAATCCAGCTCGCCGAGCTGTTGTCTCGCGTTTCGCGCGAGTCATCGGTCGAGAAGCGTGGACGCTCGATGAACGAGCTTTCTCAGGGTTAGCGAAGAGTCTTTGCGCCGACTGGGCAGCCCGCGTAATTCGAATGCCGCGTCTCACGCAACTCGCCGACCCTTTTCATCAGAGCGAAAGCAGGGGGGAAAAAAAAACATCCAAACTCTCCGTTTCTACGTGTTTGTCAGAGCGTTCCGCGCGCGCGCGCGCGCGCATCCAGGCTGCGTTCCACGTATGGCGCGCTAACTTTTTTTTTTCTATCTCGCCTCGCCCGCTGCCACCCAACCGGGATAAACACAGATGTTTCGAGACCGCAGAGACTGGCGCGAAACACTTGCACGCCTTATCTTTCGATACGTAAAAACCTCCGCCAGTTTTCCTTGCTCGGAAACTGGCGTTTACAACCTACTACGTTGATAAGACGAATCACGGCGAGCGAGATTACGCCTATGGTATTCGTGCGATCGGAATCCAATTTAATGGACTTTAGGTACGCCGATCAAGTTCGTGGAACTTGTGTCAGCCGCGTAACCAAAGGCAAGAAAACAGAAACATGATTTATAATTCCGGCTAAACCGATGGCTGACTCACGGTGTAAAGATATCATCGGAGAGAAACGAACGCGTGCTATGGGTTCTGTCGAGAATCCGTAGAATTGCGAAGCAAGCAGAAGTCATATAAGAACGCACAACTGTGCACAGTGAAGAAAGTGTTTTATTGTTGAAAAGTATACTCATATTACTCATCTCCGCGAGGGGATCCAAACGAGTGCACAGAAGCAACAGGTGTGCACGCTGCCGGCCATTCAGAGACCGTGGGTTTCACGTGTTTGCGCGTAGCACTTGAACGATCGTGGATGAAGGAAGAAGGAGAAACGAAACGAGGTTTAAGCGCGATACTGTACCTCGTCGATGGAAGCATTGCTGCCGTTGATCTCCTCTTGCTCCACACTGTTCGGATTCTTCTCCGGGGTCTTGATCACCTTGATGTTCGCCATGGTGGCCTTGATAACGATGTTGTTAGCCTTGAAATATTCGTCAGCCTCCTGGTGAACCACCAGCAGCTTGGTCTCATTGGGGAAGGCCTTAATGCGCTCGACCACCTGCTTGTGGGTCTCGTTAGCTATGTTGATCTCGTTAACCTCGACGATCCGATCGCCCTGTCGCAGACCAGCGGCCTGGCTCGGCGACCCGTCGTCCACCTTCCCGATGAACTGCCCGTTCTTCCCTTTCTCCGCGTGCAAGTTGAACCCATAACCGTCGAAATCGTCCCATTTCACGATGTGGCAGAGTCGTGCGCACGGTGCATTGTCACCCTTCGACGAAGACATGCCTCCGGCCCCTAGTAGTGTCGCGCGGCGCAGAACGAAGCGAAAACTGGCGAACGGGGGAAGCGGCCGCTGCGACGAGACGGACTACCCGAGCGAGAACGAGGAGGAATCCAGTGGAGATAATAATGTGCTGTACGCGGCACACGCGGGATGGCTACGAGAAAGCTCGCGCACGCACACTACCGATCGGTAACGAGGAGATTTCCGACGTAGGATCGAGTGGATCGACGATCGAGGCGCGGCCTTACGGTTCGTCCGTGCCTCATGCGACGGCTGGCTGGCTCACTTGGGCGCAACTGACTGCTCACCTGGCCTCGCCGATTTTCGTCTTCACCTGCCACGAGGCGTTTATTCGAATCGACTGGCGGTACGCACCGCCGTGGATCGTCGTAGATCGTCGTGGATCGGTGGACACGGGGCTACGGGCATGGGGGATCGGGGATTGGAAGCTTAAAGGTCGGTTCACGCGTACGCGAGCTGTCACGTGCACCAATGGCCGCCGCCACCGAGCAGCCACCACCTGCAATCTCTTGGAATGTCACGGATCTATAGACGTATGGCCGATCGAAAGCGATACGTTCCTCGACACGCACCGTAGCCATCCGTGCGAGACGCTGTCGCTAGCTTTGGTCGCAATCTGCCTACGTAGAGGGGGGTTACAAGAGAAACAGGGATAGAAAGGTAGGGGGAAATAGGAAAAAAGAAAAGGGGAATGCGGTAGAGACCGCCCGCGCTAATCTAGTGGGGATGAAGCGACGCTGCTTGTCACATGTTGTGACACTTGTTTTGCTAGTATCAAGTAGCGACCGTAGCAAATAGCACGGAGGGAGAGGGAATATCGAGTGTAGAATTCTTAATAAGGTTTATGTAGTAGAGCTTGCTGTGAGTAGCAGAATACCTTCAAGTAGAGAAGCTTCGTATTCTTAGGATTAAGTTATGGTTGAAACTCTTGCGAGAATGGGTTGCTGTTCATAGCCATCTGGTGACAAGATCGAGAAGCATTGCCACTTTTCCAGCACCACCTGTCGACGAACGTACGAAATTCAGCTAAACCTGCAATCGGATATTTTTCGGGCCAATGCAGAAAACATTATAAACAATGATCAGATTACATGGGTTCGTGAAGTAACGTAAAAGTAATAGGTACAATTTATTTTCTGCTATCTCACCATGTATGTATTCAGTTGTACCCCATGCACTCGTGTACCGACTTATAAATACAGAAACGCGATCGTACCCATATAGGCAGTGATTCAGACGCCGTGGTTCCTTATGGGAGACAGAAAAGTAAAACACCTGTTGCGCGGTGGAAGTCTGGCGAATCACGTGCGCGTTGGTTCGGACAGAATGAATCAGAAAGCCCTATCGTGTTCTCTTAGCGTAGAAAAATGTGCCAATGGATACGTAGTAGTAAACAGGAGCGATATTAAAAGATATTAATTGGCAATTGGCAATCGCTATCCATCTTCACCGAGAAACACTGTGTTTACGCACGCGATTCAATTATCGGCTGACTTTTATTACCCATCAACATCCGTTGCATTACCTGAAAATACTACACACCCACAGGTGCAATTGTGTGTGGCTATCCATTATACACATGCCTATTTGCAGTATTTACACATGACGAGGCATGCTCGTCACCTCTTACTACACACTTGGCTTTATAGTGCATTTTCAAACCGACATGGAGTTTATCACGCTGGCGACAAAGCTCTCCTTACAAAATACTGTCGTTAAACAGATTTCTCAAAAGTAGCAGCACACAAATCGGAAAATTGATTTCGTTCTTGCAAAGTAGGGATCGCTGTTTCGTGTTAGAAATCGTTCGAATAGGAGAATAGAGGATACACGAAACCGGGTAGGGTAGATTGCTAATTACCATCCGGGCGAAAGGTGGATGTGGGAACGTGATGTAATCGCAGAATCATCACAATGCCAATCTAACAAACAAGTACATTCCCGTATCTCGATAAAGGAACCTAAGTGTGCGATAATGTCTCGATGACGAACCTCTGATAAAATAAATGCGAAACGGTACGATATAATATACTGTTGGAATGTGTCTCCAATAATACATTCACTCCCTCGAAAATGTTATTATCATTTTTGTAGTCAATCGTACGTTCTGTCTAAAAAACACAAGCGTTTTACACGCCTGACTATATAGTACGAATGGACTGTACTAATAAAAGTTTATTGTTAGTTCTTCGTATCGTATCAAGGCGTATTATTATATCTGAAGAGAAAGGAAATCGCCACTGCGATATTATCAGTAATTATTGTCGAAACAAGTCGTGGCTACACCGAGGTGTATCATGCGTGTATATCCTCTTATCTTACCGATGACGAATCGCGATGATTGTACGGTATATCGGTGCATCGAGCTGCGTCTATTATTCTCTGCAAACTTTATACTTTGACTAAATATGCACGCTGCGCATCTTCGCCGACAGTCTGGGCGGAATAATTTTCATCTGAAATACGCGAATGAGAAGGTCGAGCGTAATTGTCGTCCAAGGATTCATTATTCCGCCAACGAGTGTAATAAATTAGCGCCGCGAGGAAAAGGAGAATCACAGTAAAAAAAATAAAAGGAAACATAATACTTTACAAAATATCACTGATATATTTCGAAAATATTTAGGTACAATATTCGAAGAAAGAGAGAGAATAGGACAGAGCGATATGATATCAGACTTGTTTACCTTTTCCATAGCATCCGAAATATTCAGTTGACACGAATAAAGGAGCGCGGGGCCCGCTCGGCGCGTGGCACGCGCCTGAGGCGTAAGCGTGGTGGATGCGCGAGACCCGATGCGTAGTAGTTACCGTAATGGTTCGCGATGCGCGAGACGGACGTAGCGGTTGTTCGAACAGTAACAGTGAAGTATAGGTCTTGTTGATGCATCGCGGCGAGTGAGTATTTGGTCGTTGGCGTGGCTCGTTACCGTGCCGCGTGGACCTGTGAAAAGTACGACGCGTAATGCCAATAGCCGACACCGCGGTGTTCGTCGTTACGTAGATCGGTACGTCGGTACGAGGAGCGACAGATGAACGCATTCGTGACCGAAGGCCTGTGACCTAGTCGACGAAAATGTGGAGCCCGACGCACGTTCAAGTGACAGGTAAGCGGCGAAAAGCTGCCTCCAAGTGGAACCACGATAGACAGTAACGTAGATCGGCGCGGCAGGTGGTTCGAGCCGCAGCAGATGTACCGTAAACCGATTACTGCATATGCGTAAGCTAGGTTACGTATCCTACATCGAATGTAGGCGATCGAAGCCACGCAATGTCGTTACGTTGCTCTAGGAACTCGGTTAACGACATAACGACAAGAAGACACCCGTCGATTTCGCCCCATCGATGAATCCACCACGGTTCCCTCCGCCTCTACCAAACGCGCTCTAAACATTCTCACGTATGGTTGATATGGTTCTACGTAACCAACAACGTGTGTCGTATTCGTGCCGACCTCGTTCGTCGCAACACAGTATTTTTAAACCGTCGATTTGATCGGACGGGTGGACTCGTCCTGGGAGAACGTTTACCGCGAACGAAGCCCGGGAAAATCGACCATCGATGGAAACTCCGATCGCGTCTCGAGGCTCAGCCTCCCGTAACGCGATAACTTGGCGGTAGAGAGGCGGTGGAAACTCAAATGCCTTTCGAGCACGGAACGTACTTGCGTTCGAGAAGCAGGGAGATTGCGATCTGGACATGTTTGCATGCGCGCAAATATTTTCATAGCCGTGTGCACGGGAGGAACTGCGCATTCCTGCTCGCTGCTCTGGGGATATGTAAATATTTTTCCTACCTCGCGTCGAAGTCACGACGACGCGCGCACCGGTTGCATGCTGCGCCCGAGACGCGCCGAAAAGGCATACAGCGTATTTAAAACGCGCGCGACCATCCACGCCCCAGATACTCCCGATGAGTCAACAGCCCGAAAATTGGCAGCCCGTTTGTTTTGCTTCGCAGAACTTCACGGAATATTCCGAAGCGGACGCGCGGGCGAACAGGAGGGGCTCGATCGGATGACGCTACGCCGCTGACGTCTATCAACGTAGAGTTTGCTTTATTCTGGGTAATTGCAGCCCGTAGAGCGTGTACTAGTCGGTTGACAAGCTCTCAGCGCTTTCGTTTCTATGCAAAATAGGCGGAGTGTGAAAGCATGTGTAGAAGCAGCTGATGTGTCCCCCTTTTCGTTCGCGTGCGCGAGCCTCTGCCCAGGGCCGTAGGTACTACCCCCGAGGCCCTGGGTAACGTAACACGTCTCGTAGATATAAGTGAAGGAAGACATAAAGGGGTCAGAATACCTGTTAACCAACGAACCTTGCACGCTGAACATCGAAAAAGGAAGTAACGTACAGTGAGAGGGGCAACGTGTACATTTCTCTTCGGACAAGATGATCGTATCAGCGATCCGTCTTCTTCCCACTAAATCGAGCCGGTAGCATCGCGATCTCGAACCGTTAATGTGCCTTCCCGAGCAAACGGTATTCGGCTGCAGCAGCGGCGAATCGACTCGTGGAAGAATGCAGCGAGAGAGTTGATTTTCCCAGCCTAGAAATCGTAGGAAAACCATATATTCCGAGCGTTTTTTTGAGCTCGCCGACCGCGTCCCACGCGTTATTACTTGGCGCGCAAAGTGGAACATACGTGATCATCGTCGCGGAGGAAACGGTACCACGAGACAACTGTATAAAATGAATAAAATGAATAACATTTCACAGAATGTCCCGCCGCGTTCAATAATGAAGTAAAAGGAGAAATATTAGTAGCAGGATGCGTTCGCTTAGCGCAGCGATTGCCTACGTTAAGAGGACAAGCGCGGAACGTAGTCGTGTGTCTTTGGACAGTGAGGTAGAAAATGAAATAAAGGGCACAGGAGGAAGCTAGGAAGCGCGTTGAAATTGTTTCTCGAACGAGTGCACGGTTAAAAGTGGGAGCGAGGCGAAAATGGTGAGGCAACGATATGTGGTAGAAGCGCGGTTTCGCGGTAAGAATGCTGGGACGAATAATGGGCGGGAACGATCCGATACCGTCGACGCCTTTTATCGCGGATAGGAAGGCGCGTTATTATGTACTCTCGCCAGCTATCGCGCGGTTTGCGAAGCATTATTCTAAATACCCCGAGCAACTTTCCTCGGTCTCTAGAGAAAGAGAAACCTTCGTGGCGCGTAAAGGAAAAACGCGCCGGGAATTCTCGAGTCACGAACCTCGATAATCGGTCGAAATTCAGCCGGATAGGTAGGATCTGAAGCTGCGCGCCATGCAGCTTCACGCTTCGATCGGATCGTGTGCAGCGCTTTATCGCGCGTAACGGATACTCCTCTTTCTTTTATATTATCGCGGATCCACCACGGAGGATTCGTTGAATGCGATAGAAACGTGGATAAATAATTCGTGGCGACCACGTTCGAAGGCAATGGTGCGAGCTTCGCGTCGGTTCAGAGGTGTATGGAAATAAATGAAGCGTTGTGAATCGCGTTTCTGGAATCTGCAGCTTCCGTGGTGCGAGTCCCAGAGTTGAGCATTATTCGGCTAAATTTTTATTCGAATACGGATTCGAATAAATTTGTGCGAATAAATTTTTATTCGAATAATCTTCGAATAAAAAATTCGAATAAAATGACATTATTCGACAATAACGAATAATTTTTTATTCGACTGAAAATTTATTCGAATAATTTCTTAGTCGAATAATAATTTATTCGAGTCAACGGACGAATAAAATGATCACGTGATTTCGGCGATGTATCATGACACCACTGACTGACACCCATGAAACCTAATGTTTTAGGTTAAGTAACTCTTGTCATAGGTCGCACTTTGCAGGAAGATGTAAGACCGCGGTACTATATAGAGTGGCGTTTTGATTTATTTTAAATAAAATTTGCTCACGGCAATCCATTTAAACTAATGAAAAAATCAATCTCTTCGAATTAATAAGCGTTCATTGAACGTTTTTAAATACATACAAATAGTCATGCGAATATTCACATATGCATATTTCCTCGGCTCGTTCAGACGTATACGCACACTTCCAGACACACACGTCCAAACGTATGTTGGACACAGTACAGACAGACTTCCATCGATAGATGCCGGGTATCACATATTCGTCGTTCATTCAGGTCGAATAACGAATAAATTCTTATCCGAATGAATCTGGCTAGAATAACGGTACAGATTTATTCGCGAATAACGAATAATTTTTCGTCGAATAAAACCGTCATTCGTTATTCGCGAATAAATCTTGGGATTTATACGTATCCGTATTCGAATAAAAATTTAACCGAATAATGCCCAACTCTGGCGAGTCCCTTCTTTCGTGGGCTAACCGAACAATAATTTTCTGCGCACTGCACCCGTGCAGAGTTCGTGGCACGGGTTCAGTCGGACGGCCCGTGTAATAAGACCAATGGAATGATCGAGTAGCCGCACGCGCGGCGTAGCCAATCGGATGATAGATTAATCGTGTCCTCGACGCGTCTAACAAGGTTTTCTTCTTTGTTCGCAGTTCAGAGGGCGAGGACCCTATTGACCAAAGGAAAACACAGTGAGTATCACGATCGGACCTCTGCGATATTAATTAAGAGGGCAACGATTACGAGGTTGCGATATAGACGGCCTTGCTCGCGTCTCTACTTTTCCCCTCCTTGAAGCCGAGTCAAATTTCAAAACAATGGAAATTCGAATTGCCTTACGATGCGAGCATCGATGTTGCATCGATGTTGCATCGCTTGAATCGAGTTTCGCGAGGCATGCAAAATTCCAAACACTTATGTACATTCGTACGCGTAATCCTCGCGTAACGAACGTCGCGTCAGCCTTGCAGTAATCGCCATTAGGGGCCGTCCTTAAATTACGTAAGGGTAATTTTCGTGATTTCTTACCTCCTCCCCCACGTCCTTACGTAATATTTTTACATTGTATTTTTTCAGTTATTGAAATTCTTTTAAAAGTTTATATAGGGTAGATGTGCCAGTAAATGAACACGTACCAGTGAATGGACATTTTTTATTAAAACGAGTGAAATAAGTTATTAAAATAAGCAACTAATTAATTAAAGACTTCTTTCAATTTCTTGCTTCATATCCAAACAATTTTTGCAGCACGTCGAATCAATCACGCTGCAAACATAATTTTATAAAAGTGTTCATTCATTAGCCTTAAGTGTTCATTTATTGGTGCGTTTACCCTAATTCATTTAACTGGGCCTCGGGAAATTTAACCTAAAATTACTTTTCTGGAGGATTAATGATAGAATTCGTATGTATGAAAAATTAGGTTAAAAAATATTAATAAATAATAAAGAATAAGACGAAAATGAAAAAAGTCTTACGTAATTTATGAACGTCCCCTTAAACGAAGCTTTTTCCAAGCTTTGTGGACTTGATAGAGGAAGTGCAGCATATTTGGAATACTGTTGGTAATTTGGAATACCGAAGTATCTAATAAACTACTAACGCTATTTAATTTGTAACACCGTAGATTATAGGGGCTAATGACCACTTAACTAATGACATTTGTGGATGAACCGCAATTTTTACATTTTCCACTTAATCTGCAGAGGAAGAAAACGTCAATCTGCAAAACTTTTTCAGCGCGTATTCAATCGTTCCAATCATGGTTAAAATATGTCAAAACTTTAGTGTTAAACACTTAATCGACTCATTTGCATGTTCCTTCTATGGTTCCGTGCCAGTTTTGCGATAATTTCGAGAATACAAAGTGTGACATGAAATTTTCGGTTTCGATGCCATGTGGTTAATTCGGAATACCGAAGGTGAAGGTAATTTGGAATATTCCAAAGCCTACCGATGCTTTTGTTTCACGCGTAATGGATACCACCGCGTCAGTTTCATCTGTCACCTGTATAACCTCTTAGGAGCATTTGTGTAAATAATGTCTTATAGACATCTACATCTTCGAGATTGGTAGAAACGTGTGAACCAAGAGCGAGTGCAGTATGTAACCGTTCTTAGCATTTTTATAAATATTCTGGTATACATATCTCCTCAAAATATCTATATGTTTTGTTTAAGTTTATAAAGTGAAGGTAAATTGGAATACCGGTATTCCAAATTACCTGCACCTTAACGAAATCGATACTTCTTGTCATTTTTCATTCAAACCAAAATTTCAGTTACTTTTTGTTTTTTATTTTTACTGACACTCAGAAATATGAAAGTTTATTAGTTTCCCTATGATATTATGTAGTTTAATTTGATCCCATCCTCTGTCGTAATTTTTTATTCGTCTTAAACAAACTGGTATTCCAAATATACTGCACTTCCTCTATCAATTGTTCCCTACCAACGAGCGAGAAATTTGATTTTGATGGACGAACCGTTCGAGACAGGGGTTGCGAATCGCGCAGAGTTCACGGACTCCGCGAGGGTATTTTACGCGAGCAATAAGTGCAGAATGAAGCGCAGGCCTGTCTGCTCCGAGATTTAATTCCCGTTATGCAGCTCGTTAATCGCGAGCTTGCGGTTGACCGTGTATCCCTCTCTCGCTCTCTCCGCCCACGTTGAAGCAGCCAAAGTTAAAGTTAATAAACGCGCAGAGACCAACGACTGTTTCGTGACGATCGCCCTCGGTAAGGAGAAATACCAAACGTCCGTGAAGGAGAAGGCCGCGAAGGACGTGGAATGGCACGAGGAATGCGAATTAACTATCCCCGAGCAGGGGAACACCGCGGAAATCGTCCTCACGGCCCTTCATCGCAATTTCCTGGGCGTGGACGAGTTCCTCGGCACCATCAGCATACCCTTGTCCAGCTTCGACGTGTACGAGAGGCCACGGAACAGATGGTAGGTCGTCTAGGCTCGCTCTTCTTTCCATTCTTCAATTAAAGCAGTGCTAACATTATTCGGAGATGCTTGCGTGGATCGACTTAAACGTGGCATCCTGTATACAGAGGTAGGAAAGCATCGCGAGTGAACGGAGAATAGTGGCTTGGAAAGTTGTGGCAATTATTAGGTAAATTTCTGTCTGAAATAAATGAGAAAAGAGAAAGGTAGCATTCAGTGGAAGAAAGTTCTTTGTAATTCGTGACGTCTTCTAAACGATTCTTCTCCCACACTGGTGGTCCAAAATCTCTCTGTTGATGTCAGTCAAGAGAAAAGAAATTGCTGAATTTGAAATTCGGGTAACCGTGGGTTCACCTTCCCTACTTTCTTAGGGCGTTGATCCTTAGGATGTTTTAAGGTACTTTTTGCCCAGGTACACGCTTGGAAGTAAACCAGGCAAGGAGAACACGAAACAGAGGGGCGAGCTCGAGGTGAAGATCGGTTTCATCGTAAAAGCGGGCAGCTTGACCGATCTGAGTCAGAAGGAGCGGCACAAAAGTTCCTTGGGCCAACTGTCGAACGCTGCCCATTCGATCGGCGGAAGTCTACTGAGCATAGGCAGCTTCGAGAAGCGGAAGGGCTTGAAGAAGTTGGCGAAGTCTATTGGGAACCGCGTGAAGGGGAAGAGCAAGCACAACCTCGAGAAGGAAGATAATCTGGATGAAAGGGAGGAGCACAAGTTCAGGACCACGCGACAGCAACCCGGGGAGGCTGATCCCGGTGTTATTAGCGAGGACGAGGACGAATTTACGGTAAGTTAGAATGGAATTGTGGCTAAAAGCAAATGTTCTGCTCCGTTGAATGATCTTTGTAGAGCGTGGACTAATGCAATCTGATGCCGCGTATTTCAGTTCGATGATCTGTCTCACAAGAGCTCAGCGTCATCCCTGAACGCCCCCGTGGTCGGTGGGCATGCCAACAGCGTGGGCTCGGCAGCTTCGAGCGTGTCTTCTGGTAATCATTTCCACGATGCGCATCATCCGCCGCCAGCGCCGGCCAACGCTGCCCCTAGCAAACCACCGCGGTACTCTATGAGCGCTTCCACCACCTCACTATCGAAGGTGGACCACGCGAGAGAGGACGAATGGGGTCTCAAGCTTTATGGGAAGCAAGTCAATCCTGTTAAGAGGTAAACGCGATTTTCCTCGAACGGAAGTTCCTGCTAGAAACGGGGAATAAAGCATTGCGATAAATGTGTTCAGGTGGGAGAGCAAACCGAGCCCAAAGATTGTGATCGACCAGCCAAAAGACGATCATCGCGAATCTTCGCCAATTAATTCGCCTTCCGCGGTTTCCAAGTTCCAAGAAGCGTTGGAACCGCTCAGCCCCGCGCCGCGGGAAATCGTCCACGCCAAGAGCAAGGAGGAGAAAACTGCCTCGAACAAGGAGAAGAGTAAGGAGGATAAATTGAAGGAGAAGAAGGATGACAGACACGGTTGCTGGAGTCCTAAGGAGGAGAAGCAACCTAGAAAGGACAAGAAGAAGGACAAGGAGAGTAAACTGAAAGAGCTGAACGACGATCATCATCTGTCATCGGAAAGAATCATCATCGGTGGCGAGGACGCGATTAAGAGCCCACCGACATCGAAGAGTCACTTGCCCCATGAAGTTCTCGCTCAGTTCGACGGAAAATCGAGAGAGGTAATTATTTATTTATTTATTTATTTATTTATTTATTTAAACGGGACGATGCCCAGTATATTCAGAAGGAAGTAGTGATTTCTAAATGGCTGTTTCGTAAACGCAGGATCTGATAGAGCTGACGCTGCGGCTGCAGGCGGATGTGTCGGACAAAAAGAAGCGCCTAACCGACTTGGAGGATTACATCGACGCATTATTGCTGCGAGTAATTGAATGCTCGCCACGCTTGCTGCAAAATCCGTACCAGTCGCAAAGACGTTTGTCATCGCCCGGACACCAGTAAATAATTAAACACTCTTCCCATCTCGGCGTCTCGCGACGACGAGATCAATTGCATTGCGCAGCGTAGCGGTGACAATAGCATAGCGCTCGTTCAATCTATTCCTGTATTGTATATCCGTTTGACTGCTGTCGGTGTAACCGGCTACCATATAGTTCACGCGCTTTAATTTATTCTCGACTAACGATTAGAACATAACTCTTACGTAACATTGCACTCAGAGTTGCCTCGTTGCTTTTTTCGAATTGTATAAACTTTCTATCGTACATTTAACATTTCGTTATCGTTCGAACCAAGTGTTTTACTATAATAAGATTTGTATCATTTAAAGTGTAAAGGAAAGGTGCGACATTTGTGCCAACCGCTTCGAGACGAGGACAAAAAATGCGAATACTCCCTAGTCTTCCCAAACGAGAGCGTTACTCTATATCCAATAATGATATCTCCGTCCAAAGTATGATCCCAACAAAATCAATTATATTGACGCGATAGACTTTATATATTTTTAGAGACTTACATTTGAATAAGAGGTACGTATATGTATTACGGATATGTGAATGTTCCACGGATACACGCATGTGCATTGTGAATAAAATGATCGCTGCTAACCCGACAAATTGCATGTTTAATGTAGTTTTTTAAGTAGATAAAAAACCGTTCAATGCGCCCGACTCGCAGAAATATATTTTGAAACCATAATTGCGTTTTAGCTGACAAACAACTTTCACACGACTAGCAAACGCGAAAAAGTATAGCTAGAAGTATACCTAGCATCCAATGTAATTTTGTGTCACTTGGGTGGGGATAATTTGTCGGTAACTTCAGTCGAGCTATAGAAGGGAGGGGGAGCTACGCAAATTTTTCTTTAAATTTTTTGTGCGGTATTATTAAGAATTTCGAAGAAAAGTGAGGGCGGGCTGTATTTCCGAAAACCCCATGCTCCGTATTGGCGGAATTTTTGAAAGCAGGTTCTTTCTGACAAAAATAATGATCGCAAAAAGGATTTTTGGCGACTTGAAATTTGTTTTACCATTTAAGTGTCCCTGTTTGCAGAATTACCATCACTTGTTCCGATCTTCAAAAAGAATAGATGTGAAAAATTTGCTAAAATTCGCTTTAAATTCTGTATATAGTATGAATAAATAAATCGAAGAATTACTCAATTCCTAGATCGTAATTATTGACTGTTATCCACATATTATGGATCAGATGGCTACCTTGCTCGTAATTTTGATTTTATCCGCGATTGTGATACAAAGCGTAGATTTGTGTGTATCGATGGACTCACATTTCCAAATGAAGACAAATTTAAATCAGCTATCCCATCAGCGCTGATTTTAGACGGGTTGTTCGATATACCAATGACTAGGATGAGATCCTGTATAGTCTTAGTGGGCAAATGATACCAGTCGAATGGTAAAACCCTATAACCCAACAGCAGTGCTCTGTAATACAAAATCGTGGGACGCAACGACGCAACTTACGTTCTCCATCAGAAGTTCGCCAATAAAGCATAGTGTGAATATATTAAATGTCTGAGATATCAGTAGCAATATATAAATTGTTGTAATACAGATCGCATTATTTTCACCTGCTTTCAATCATCTTGCACGTGTTCTTGATCCTCGGTTTACGCGTCGTCAGCGCCAATACTTTGCTAAAGAGCTCGCGCAGCTGGAGTCTTATCACGGTATTCTTTCTCTCGTACACTATGAGCAGTGCTATTGCGAACAGCAGCACCAAATTACTGATGGTGTGCCCGATCGCGACATGTGGCAAATATCTCTTCGCTCCAATTCATATTTCGCGGCTGGCGGATCTGATCGCGTTCGCGGGTGCACAGCTCGAAAACGAGTGATGACGAACGTCACCGGCAGCATTGATTGCAAGGCAATTCAGCTTCCGCCCGTGTCTTCGATTGGAGTTTAGAATCGATTGCTACATATTGGAGAAGGCAGAGTATGGAATTCTAGAGGTACGTAGTTAAACCGTGGACTCTATAGTAAGGTGGACCTTATTTTTCGACCATCAGATTTTTTTGGTCCCGTACCCCAGAAAAGGTGACACTTATTGGGAAAATCATCTGGAAAAAATTTCAGCCCGATTGGACCACGGGAAAAGGACGCGCCACGAATTTGAAAATTTTGAACTTTTTAGACCTTGACATAAATATACATTATGACATATCGTTGAATTTGTATTTTTTTTGTGTTTAAGAATACATACACAGCATATACGATTGTTAACAAAAAACACGTCCGTGACCTTGAAACCTCGAAAGAGTGACCTTGAAAAAAAAATTCCTTCCATTATATTCGCCTCTTTATATACTACAACTTTTGTCTGAAGAGTTTTTTCATATATCCATAAACGATGGAGATATTAAACATTTTTTATTTTCATTATAACGCTCCATTATATGTGTATTTGGTCAAGCCCGAGATTAACTGTATGGCCACGATCAACTCATGTGCATGGCTGAATTTGGAGTCGAGGAGGAAGTCGTAGCCGAGAAGTGCCGCTGGCTTAACGGTGACGTTCCCTTTGTACGTTACCTTCACTACTATCGGTATCACAATGTGAAGAACCAGGCCGCTCGAGTAGAACATTGTAGCACTTACAACGATGAGATGTCGGCTAATGGACACCTGTTTCAGCATGGTAGCACGGTAGCCCGGGTCCTCCACCGCCTTCCAATCTCTCTCCACCTGCATGATGCAATTTCTCAACGGTTTTCTCTTCAGGCAGAAGTAGCAGAATTTAATGGTAGCTGATAAGCAGGTGGCGGCCATGGCGGCTAATTTAATCTTTGCCAACATCTTCTCCTCGGTGTGTATATAAAGAAGGTGGGGTATGATGCAGAACAACGTAACGAAGGAGTACCAGAAAATCAAGCAGGCCGATATGATTTTTTCCCGTGTGCTTGTGTCATCGTAAACCATACACCATAAGCCCATTGATTTCAGATACCATTGGCACATTTCCAGCGCATAGCGTATATCGTTTTTGTAATGGGGATTTTTTGGCTTGTCGTCGTTATACATCGTGACAGCTTCGGTGGACACCGTTGACGGAGCGATTCAACAGACGATTTCGGCAAAGTATTGTCAGAACGCAAGCGCGTATTCGATGGCTGGGTGTAATTACTGCATATCGGGATTGCAGACAAGTTGCAAACTTTTCCATGGCCCAATTTTTTGCACGTCGGGTATAGAACGTTTCTTATGTACAGTAGACGGCATTTGCGGCATTTTTTTGTACGTCAATCAGTTTTGACCGGAGGAAGGACCAGGGTTGAAACCCTGAGCAGGTTCCCAGCAAGTTCAGTAGGTCCGAATGGTGCAGGTGGCTCGGGAGCTCCAGTAGGTCCAGTAGGTCCAGTAGGTCCGAATGGTCCAGGTGGAGTTGGACGCTGTTCATGAGCAGATGCCACTACATTCGGTCACAGACCAGGTATAGAATAGACCTATCACCCACGGAGGCGCCCTTTTCAGGGCGCCTCGGGAAGGAGGCGGCCTTAGCCGCGAGTTGCCGTCGGCGTCGCGTCGTGGCAGGGCGCGACGCGCGACGGCGGAGATACGATCAGGGGGGGTCCTCGTGTCAAAGCCCCCCCCCCCGGGAGCAGCCGACCATCTGCTGCTCCCCCGGGAGCCGCGCCATTGGCGCCGTTTTTAGCGCGCTCCCGAGGAAGGCGGTCGAGCAGGTACAGGGTGAGTGCGGCGGTCAATTGACCATATGACCTAGTGCCGCCTCCCGGGGAGGCCCTCCCCGTCCGGCCGCGACCCTTCGGGCTCGACCGCGGGGGGTCGCGGGGTGGGGGTGCCGGGGGGCACGCTCACCCCTCCACAACATCATGCGACCCCCCCAGAAGTGGCGACGCGGACGCGTGGTCCGTCTCGCGTCGCCGGAGCTTTGGGAAGACCCCGCGCGTTGCCGCGCGGGGCTGTTGAGCGCGGAGTTTGCACTGCGCTGAGAGGGAGGTAGCGGATGAATCGCTAGTTTGCTCCCGCAAAAAGTCCTCTCCTCGAGCGCGCGACTCCGCGCCCGAGGACGACCACCGTGGAGTTTTAGTGGGTGCAAGTCCCACATAACCCCGTCCCTCCCCCGGGGGGCGGGGTATCCGTTAGGGATTTCTCCACGTCAAAAAAAAAACAAAAAAAAAACAAAAAAAAAAAAGACCTATCACCCAATGTAATTTTCTGTCACCGGTTTGGGGGACCCCCTTACCATTTTAGTGTCGCATGCAACGTTACCGGTGAAGTCCCGAAACAGATTGTAACGCTACGCGTGGTAGGAATTAGAATTCAGCACGGGTAAAACTAGGTCATTTTTTGAGAGTCGAAGCCCGCGATTTACAAATGTTTCTGTTAGAGTAACAAGTTAAAGATCGTCTTATGAACATATTCCGTTAAACGGAAGAGAAAGGAGAATCAAAATAAAACGATATCACATTCGCCTTTTAACCTTGTTGTCCTATTCGGGTTTATTTAACGCAAAACAAATTTTATTCGCTCGCAATAACGTAATTTCTAAAAAGAGTTTTTTTTTTAAGAGCACCTGTTGCTGAACCCCACCCATACATCATCTGTTTGCGCATACATTAATGATGGTCTATACGATATCATACAGACATATAGTAATAACAATAATAATTAATAATAATATCCTTCTACCGTATAATATTATGTAAGGGTAACATATCAAACCCGTACACACCGATATGGTGCAACTTTGCAAGTCTGTAGAGTAGCCAAAAATATTCGATAGATATTTTTTGAAAAGGGAATTCATTCTCCTCCATATAGCTATACGCAAAATTTATTTGTTTAAACTATATACTAACAATTAACATTTATTTGTCCATTTTTCTGGCGAAAAGTTAACTGATGTTTCAGTAAGTTTATACAGTATGTCCGATTTGTTCGTATACACGCTATTCTTTGTCTAACTATTGAAAAAGCAAAAAAATGTTTCATATTAAAGTTTTTTTTTTATTTGATGGAGGAAACTGAATAGAATAATAGGATTTACGTTTGAACTATTATTTACAGAGATTTCAATATCATCGTAATTTTTTTTTAAATGGAACTATTGTATATTTTTTGTTATGCATTTCAAAACGCGCTCAACGATGTGTATGGAGCGCATGTTTGAACAATAATTTATTCGGATATCTTTATGAACATTGGTGGCAAATTTCAAGTAAATTATGGACCAGTATAACAAATGCGGATATTTTGGATTTTTTACTTTTAGCCGTATAATAACTATTATTATATGCGTAGTTTACTCCTATACTGGTGCAATAATCGCGTCTTCGAGAATATGTCCTCGAAGATGTTATAAATTATTATGATGTTTTGGGTAATTGCACTGTGGCATACGGCGCTAAGATGTCCTCTGAATAGCCAGCATAGGTACACTAGGTCTAAATGTGGCGCGGTACTAATCCCCGCAATAACAGGTATAGAAGGCACACAGGATCATCCGTTAAAACTGGAACCTACGCGCGCGGGAACAGACGAAAATGTCAAAACCGCCTCACGGACCCAGTTCACTAAATCATTCACTAGCCCCGCGTTCGGAGGGTTTCCAGCGACCGCTGGATGCCCGAGCTTCGAAAATTTAAGGATGGTCTCTTTCAAATTAACGTCGCAAAGAGCTATTTGAAATTTCCCGGCCCGGGTTGAAGAATTTGGGGCCTTTTTCGTATAACTTGTGAACAATAAAAGATATCGGAATGCAATTTGCGCCGAAACATGAGGAAAAATTATTTCCTGCTAATGATGGATAATTTAAAATATTTTACGTTTACTTATTTTTTCTTTTATCAATTTTTTAACCATAATATTGTTGTGAAAAGCTTTTGCAAACTGTTTATAAAACTGTATTTAATGCTCTTTTTAAAATTCATGGTGTTGATAAACAATAGGCTACTTAGTTGTTTCTGTATCATTACTTTCATAAATTGAGAAATTAAATTTTTATTCAATTATGTGTTAATTCTGCAAACCTCAGAATCAATTGTTCTGTTTTTTTTTTATAATTTTATGCTTAATGCAGTGCATGCATAGATCAGACGTATCGGGTAACTAATGGGACGTGTCTTTGATTGTAGCGGTGTTGAATTTTTTTCTACAATTTTTGTGTCTGAATGTTTTAACCTATTAGCTACTCAACGCCACGACTATAGCGGGTTCCGTTAATGTCATTTTTTGGATGCGCCATTATTATGGCTTTTACACGCAGGTGGCGAAAAATCTCTCCGTACAGGGGTATAGCGCCGCGGTCAACCCTGTCGTAGCTAAAAATTTTTAAATTTAGACGGGTACGAGACCAGTCGACATTGTTTTCAAACCTCATTACAGTAATCTGGGGTGCGAGTGGTAAACCGATCATAAAAGCGGAGCGTTCGGCTCGCATTACCTGGGCCGAAAAATTCCGCACAGCTCTTTGCGACGTTAATTTGAAAGGGACCATCCTAAAATTTTCGAAGCTCGGTCATCACCGCTGTGATTGTTAGTACTTTACGTGTTGTGGAACACTTAACTAACATTTTCGCGTGTCGTACGTCGAAAAATATTAAAAATTGACGCTGTTACTGACATTCCCGCAAATCTCCGCACTCCGCGCATGTCTAAATAAACGGTGCCCATCCTACGACACGTATAAATCATTGAGAACAAGGAATCCAAACGTTTTTGTAAAATTTTGTATTCGTAGTTTTCGGGACCCGAGGACATTTTGCAATAGTTTATTTATTATTTGGGAACGGTGGATTAGTAGTTAAAACTCTATGTTTCGTTACAAATTGATTGGCCGTTTCTCCTTATTAACTATTTTATGGATTTAAAAATTGTAAATAGTACCCGAGCGTATCGCATTGCGTTAAGGTCTGTTTTGATTATTCCTAGATATGTACATCCCCCAAAAAATAGAAGAAAATATACAATAAATCACTAAAAAATAGAAGATAATTACAAAATAAAAAAAATGTGAAATCAAAATGAGCTGCAAGTACATAAAGGTGCTTTCCCGCTGCGTGCAAATACGACACTGTGTAACGCAATGTAAGATTCGGTGCTTTCCAACTGCGCTTAATAATATTAAGCAGATATATTTCTATAGAAATAAATATTTCAATACCAATAAATATTTTATTTAAAATACTTGGCGCTGCTCACCGAATTGGTGTTGCTAAACTGAATACATATGTGTAAATTGCATTAATCTTTTTCTTTCTTTCTTGTGCGTGCGTTCGTGAATGTGTGTATGTGTGCGTTTTCATATCCCAGTCAGCCACGTCCATTTGAGCAGATTTTGCTCAACGCCTGACTACAAATGTTTGTGACAGAAAGACTACAGATTTGATACAGGATTTGTTATATTCGATGATGAAAGCAGACTGACAGCAGAAAGCCGACAGATTGTGCTGCCTTAACCTGCGAGCAGATTGGCGGCAGGGTCTGCTGTACAATTTAATGTCAGAAATCGAGCAGACCCTGCGCACCGCGATCTGACGGCAGATAGGCTGCAGAAATCGAGCAGATCCTGTTGACATAGCCTGCGAGCAGTTTGGCGGCAGACACTGCGGAGAATCTGCTAGTACAATTTAATGTCAGAAATCGAGCAGACCCTGCGCAGCGCGATCTGACGGCAGATAGGCAGCAGAAATCGAGCAGATTCTGAGGTCAGGATCTGACGGCAGAAAGTAAGGAGAGTCTGCTGATACAATTTAATGGCAGGAATCGGGCAGATCTTGCGTACCGCGATCTGACGGCAGATAGGCAGCAGGAATTGGGCAGATTCTGCTGACATAGTTCACGACGCGAACACGTCAGGCGGCGCGGCGATCGGGCGAGCGCTTCTCGCTTGCGAAATAGCACCGTGGCGGGAATAAGTGGCCGAGGGCTCGATCATTCAGGGCTCTCGAGTACCACTCGCATTTGCCGGCATTTCACTGCGGAGTATATATTTGGTATACCCGTCTCCAAGGGCGGTATTATCAGTCGTTGCTTAAGACTAAGATCGTCTTAAGCATCCGGCATCCTTTACTAATCTACTAGACTAACTAGACTATTCTCGTTTCATCCTAAGAAAAATCCTATGCCCCGACCGTTTTGTGGCCGTTCTGCGCAGCCCCCATTACCGCCTACGGGCCCGACGCAGGCTATTGCTCGCAGAACTTTACCTGCCGACTTCCCTGCCCCTTCGAGGGCGTGACGTGACCGATGTCAATGTCAATACTGCAGGAGTGCAGTGTATCTACCCGGTAATTCTTTGGTTCCGAACAGATATAACATCAGTTAACGAGATGTTCTAAATAGTCTATTTAGAATGCCCATTTATTACGTCTTTTTTAGGATTTATATTTAAAGGAACGATAAGATTTTTTGTTCAAATTTTTATAAAACGCAGGCGGTTGCCGTGCGTATTCGGAAATAATTATGCCACCGTGTATATGAAGGCGTCGCGTGCGGAACAGTTGACAGAGAGGTAACAGGCGGTAAGACAGAGAAAAACGTAGGCGGTTAAGTGGGGAGTATGACCAACCAGCGCCTCCTCAGAATCATCCCTGCGCGGAAGGGGATTTTTCTTAGGATGAAACGAGTATAGTACCCAGATAGCACTCGACGTCTATGAGCCGTCTTTAAGACGTCTGTTTCAGACATTCAAGACGTCTTAAAGACGTCTGCTGTTTTCTGAAAAACGTCTTGAAGACGTCTATGGACATTTTTGAATGTCCTGAGTCAGGAAACCGTACGTCATTAAGACGCCTTTTAAACGCCTTGTAGACGTCTATAAGACGTCTTTAAGTTGTCGTGAAGACGTCTTAAAGACGTCCATTTCAGACTTTCACGACGCCTCAAAGACGTCTTCGTAAGGTCTTGATTAGGCCTACTGCAGCTCTTTAAAGAGATATTAGAGATATTAAGCGTGACTTGATTCGTGTTAATGAAATTAAGTATTTTGAAAAAAGAAGCCCGTCGAGTAGCCCGTCGAGAGCCTCTTATATTATAGTTAATACGTGGTCGACTATTAGCATTCATTGTGAATGCAGTTAGCTTCAGAAGTCGACCGCTGTGGTCGACTATTGAAAATTGAAAGGGAATGATGATCCAGTTACCGACCTCCCATAAATAAATAAATTATCCCATTTTTTTTAAATTTTTGAAGCGCATATAAAATTGTTGATGCTTTTTCAGTGGAATAGCATAATTTTCCAGTAAAAAATGTAGAGAACTGAATTACATTTGTCGTTTCTATTCAAAGCACACTTATGTTTCTCGGGTTAGAAAACAGCAATGGCGCATGTAGAATCAAAATTAGTTTACAAATCACTTTAAAAGCATTTATTTTTGCTACCTATGAAGGGCGCTTTTTGTCGCATTGTAAAGTTAGAAATTCAAAATATAATATAAAATTGTCATTTAATAAATTCTTTATTTCAGTACTTTTTCTTTAAGCTAAATAATAAAAGTGGTCGACTATACTAGAGGGTGGCCGACTACTAGTGCTTTCACCCTATCTGATTTCGCGAGTCGAATATCTGATTTCGCGAGTCGAATGTCTGATTTCGCGAGTCGACTATCTGATTCCGCGAGTCGAATGTCTCTTTTCGCGAGTCGAATATCTCATTTCCCGAGTCGAATGTCAATCTAAACAAGTCACACGTATAGTTCATGAACAGAGGCCGCTGAATTCAGTCCTGAAATTATGGTCGGTAATACAGTTTGGGCGGTGACACGAAGTCCAATAAGGTGATAGGTCTATCCTATACTTCGTCGATGCACGTAACAAGCACGCACCCTGCTTTCAGCATTTCAACACATTTCAGAGTAGTTCCGGAGTTGGACGCTGTTCATGATCAGAGGCCGCCAGATTCAGTCCTCGAGTTATGGGTCGGTAACACACAGTCAATTCGGTACCTCGCACTGACTCTGCACTGGTGCCAGAAAATGACGTGGATTGGTTGATTCTGATAGAAACGAAGGTAGCTCTATAAGAATCAACCAATCCAAGTCATTTTCTGGCACCAGTGCAGAGTCAGTGCGAAGTACCGAATTCGCTAATGGCGTTTTCGGACGGTCGCACTGGGGCGCACTGAGTGCGAATTTTGGCCAATCGGAGGCGAAAAAGTTCACACTCTTCGCTTCCGATTGGGTAGGGTTCGCACTCGGGCCGCCCCAGTGCGACCGTCCGAAAACGCCATAACAGTTTGGGTGGTGACACCAAGTCCCATAAGGTGATAGGTCTATCCTATACATCGTCTGGGGTCTATCCTATACCTGGTCGGTGGTAAACTTAGAGCATATAAACATGGAGGAAGCATGCAATAGGCGAAAATGTAGAGGGCGATAGAAAGAGAAAGATATACATGTGGGACACCCCCTCTCTTTCTAAGGCCAGGGGCGCCGCCTGGCGCTAGAAAGAGAGGGGGTGTCCCACATGTATATCTTTTTCTTTCTATCGCCCTCTACATTTTCGCCTATTGCATGCTTCCTCCATGTTTATATGCTCTAAGGTGGTAAAGAAGCTTCAGTTCAAAGATGTCTCCGTCAGATGGCAATGGCGTTCCTAGATCCAAAATTGAAGAAAATATTTAATGAATTGCAATGTCTCTGCAATAAATAGATCTAGGTATATTCTTATTTCTTACACCGTAAGAAAATGAACAAAACCATAACGAAACTGAAGTGATTATATTATGGACAATAATTTGCCCGCGTATAATTGACTAGCGTAAAAACGCCTGCCAGGCTCGACACGATAATTCTGTTCCCTAGCGCCAAAGTGCTGGACACAACGAGCTCGTTTCCCCCTAAGATGTTTGTACCACGATAGTATCGTTCGCTTATGTTTTCGCTGTAAGATTTCTGGTAGCTTCTCCACCGAAATAACAGCTTGCTGGTAGCGAATGATGACGGACGGTACGGGTAACGACGATTCTACAGCATTCAACGCGATATCCGGTAAGCCTTCGAATTCTCTTTGATGTCTGATGTTTGACACCGGCCATTGTAGGTTAGGTGTCTTTCAGCACAATGGGTTTTTCTCGGACAAAGAGAGTTCGTATAAAGATTCCCAACAGTTAAACTCGACACCGTACCTGTACGGATCTTTCATTTATTCAACATCATTTGCAAAGAATACTTTTATGGGGAAATGTTCCGTGGAAACCGTAAAGGTGACCTTAGAATTACGAATATTTCACGGTTCTGATATATACCCACGCGGTCAGGGACTACAGTTCGTTTCATATATGTATCTGGCGTAGATATATATATATATATATATGCATATATATATAGCGTGTATATACATATATATCGTAAAGTAGGCTGGAAATTTGGGTAAACCATAAGAAGAAATCAATCGATTATGCATAAAATGTGACTTACAGATTCTTCCAAGGCAGTAACATGTACATCAAGTGCCCTTGTCCTATATTCCACGGCACAAGCATGGGCCGCACAGTTTCATCGCAGTGTCACGCGTACCAGGATATCAGAGTCGTCGGACGAAGAAGACTTTTCTCAGTATCAGTTCGAAGATGACCTGGAGTACCTGAGGTCGTTGGACCCCAAGGAGTGGAAAGATCAGGATCATTACGCGGTGCTGGGCTTGAAGAAGCTCAGGCACAAAGCGACCGAAGATATTATAAAACGGGCTTGTACGTAAAGAAAGTTCAAAGTATACTCTGTAAAGGAATGTAGGTGTGATATAGTTCGCCGTCGCGCCTGACGCTCTGATTACGCGGTTGAGGAGTATTTGTTGGGTGAATTACAGATAAGCAGAAGATCCTCAAACACCATCCGGATAAACGTAAGGCGCTGGGCGAGGAGATCCGGCCGGACGACGATTATTTCACCTGCATCACGCGGGCCTGGGAGATTCTCGGAAGTCACGCGAAGAGGCGGAGTTACGACAGCGTGGATCCTTACTTTAACGACGATTTGCCGGACGAGAAAGACTGCAAAACTGACTTTTACATGATAATGGGTAAAGCATTTAAGGAGAACGCGAGATGGTCGGTGAAAAAGCCCGTGCCGCGATTAGGTTGGCCGGACACGCCCAGAGACAAAGTGGAAAAGTTCTACTCGTTTTGGTACGAGTTCGATTCGTGGCGCGAGTACTCTTACCTGGACGAGGAAGACAAAGAGAGCGGTCAGGAGTAAGTTGTTGTAGAACGAATGCCTTGTATACGTTTAGCCTTCGGGATCCCCTTATCGGTAGTTACAAACACTATAATTGTTTGTTTAGCCGAGACATGCGCAAGTGGATCGAGAAGAAGAACAAAGCTACGCGGGCAAAGCGGAAGAAAGAGGAAATGACGCGTATACGCAGCTTGGTCGACATGGCTTACAACACAGATCCTAGAATAAAGAAGTTCCAGCAGGACGACAAAGACAGGAAGACAGCGGCGAAGAAGGCGAAGCAGGAGGCTGCGAAGGCGAGGCAGCAAGAGGAAGAGAGGATAGCGAGAGACTTGGCTGAGAAGGAGAGAGTAGAGAAGGAGAAGCGAGACAGCGAGGAGAAAGCCAAGATGGATGCGCTGAAGCAAGAAAGGGAGGTGCAGAAGAAGGCCCTTCGCAAGGAAAGGAAAGCGCTGAGAGATTTCTGTAAAGCGAACAACTACTTCGCGGAGACCTCGGTGGAGAGTATCAGGCACATGGAGAGCGTGGAGAAGATCTGCGAGCTGTTCAAGCTCGTTCAGCTGGAAGACGCAATGAGAAAGTTGCAGGCAGATGGTAGATCCGCGTTTCTCGGCATCGTCGACGAAACTGAGAAGAAGATCGAAGCGGAACGCAGGGCTGGGGTGATCACCAACGATATGCGAAACACACCGGAGAAACAGGTCAAGTCCTACACCGCTCCGTGGAACGAGAACGACCTGCAGCTGTTAATAAAGGCCGTGAACTTGTTCCCGGCGGGAACGAACCAACGCTGGGAGGTAGTGGCCAATTTTATCAATCAGCACAGCAGCTCTTCCGCCGGTGTGACGCGTGACGCAAAGGAGGTTCTCGCCAAAGCCAAGGACCTACAGTCCACAGACTTCAGCAAGTCAAGTCTGAAAGAGCAAGCGAACAAGAAAGCCTTCGACAACTTCATCGCGGAGAAAAAGGCCAAAGAGTCCGTGGAGGACCGAATGCCGGCCGTCACCGAGCGTTTAGATCATCCTATATCGAACGGTATCGCTGCCGAGCAAAAAGACGGGAAAAAGGAGGCTACACCGTGGACCCCAGCGGAGCAGAAACTTCTGGAGCAAGCCCTGAAAACTTATCCCACCACCGTGCCCGACAGGTGGGATCAAATCGCAGCTTGCATACCGACTAGGACGAAAAAGGAGTGTGTAAGGAGGTATAAGGTAAGTCCTGTAGAAATAGATCGTAAAAGACGGTCGACAGTTTTTTTTTTATAATTATTATTACGAAGTTTCACGGGCATGGTGGTTGCGTTGCAGGAGCTGGTGGAACTCGTCAAGGCGAAAAAGGCGGCGCAAGTAACGAAATAATATTAGCCTGTCCTTAAACCAAATAATTCTTTTCTAACTTATTGCGCTCGGGCTCAGACGACCCGACGCGAATGATTTTGGGTAGGAGAACAGAGTTGATCAAGTTCCGAAGACAGGGATGGAATTTTAGCTTTCACCGGAAACGCCAGCCAGCTACTACTGTATATACCTGTGCCTTGCTTTAGCCTGTACGTGCACAGTTCGTAACAGTTCTCTAGGAATTATCTGCTGTTCACGCTCGCGCGCGGAAGTCGCTGCACCCTAGTGGCTGTACACAATACACATCCGTGGTAATCGTTAACCGCGTCGGAGAGACCCAAAACTCCCCCCCCCCCCCCCCCCCAAGAGTCGAAGGCAACGTTCGCGGAAATAACCATTTTTTTCCATGTATTGTTCCTTTCGCGATCCAACGATCGAGACATTTCTTGTAAGTAATGTAACATACGGTATCAAAAAAACGCAGTCGAGAGCGACACGTACGCATACTACTTTATAAATAAAGACGAACAATATTTCGAAGGAGCCTCGTTGAATTCATTCTCCGTCACGCCAGCTCCATGAAACCAGATCCTTGAGATGTTTGAAATCCTTATATTTTAATTTGACACATTTTTGACAACATTAACAACAACAATTTCTTCGTGTTAGTTTTTTTTTTTTTTTTCATTTTTCTTTTGGTTTGCTCTCTATTCAGCAGATATCGTTCATGCAGTTCCATCGTCGTTCACGCTAGTCTCGTTCGCACAGAAACTCGGAACTACATGCACATACGCGTGTATATAACATTCGAATATCCTTGCGCTAAACAATTTCGCTTTACCAAAAATGTCGTTTCACGTTCTCGGTGTTTCGCGATCTCGAAAAATACGTCGAGCGTAAAACGTTGAATCTGCTCGAATAATCGAAGCGAAGTATTTATTCAGGGTGGGCGTAGGTATAACGGTGGATCTTTAATTCCTCGGTCAGCTTCCGTTTTCCATTTACTCTCCTCTGCTGGAACGTTTACATCAACATTCATTTCCCAAGGACGTTACACGAATAATAATTCTATGTTAGTAAATCGTTTGGGTAACATTGCCCGATCGATCGGCTCCCATAATCGTGAGTAAGAAAAAGGAAAACGGATAAGCCTAGTGGCTGCGAGTCGGCTTCGAAACCTCGACCCGCGTGATCGCGTCCTTCGGCAATTCCTTCGCTATAAGAAATCGAGACACGGCTTTGTCCCGTGATTACGCTTGTTCGTCATCTCGCCCATTCGCGCGCAACAAACAAGTCCCATTTATCATCCTCCTGTGCGCGCAACGCGTTCTTCTCTCGCAAATACTCGGCCCAAAAGTTAAATCGGAGATTTGCGCACGTGAAAATTGTTCCTCGAGCGTTGGTTTTTCGAGGGAATCGATTTCGAAGATACGCAGGGAAACAGGTTCGTACGAGAGAATAGTCTGACGAGTAAGAAGCGAGGGGAGCAGAAATCGAAAGGAAAAAAAAGAGAAAGAAAACGGCAGTATATATCGTGTGCGTGTCTGTCGGCTGTGCATCGGGGCGGGGGTCTCTTAACTCTGTAAAATTTCTAACGAGAGTCGTGAATATGCGCGACGGTACTCGTTTGTTCCCTGTTGGGCCTAGTACGATACAACACGGCGCGCACCGCCTGGTCTGTGTTAGCAACCGGAGTATGCTCCCCAACTTTGGGAACGCTTTACGCTCGCAAACTGTTGGAGCGTAACAAGTGAAATTCGATCATTTCTCGAGCTACTCGGTTACGTTATAGAAAAACGTTAGAAGATCGCGTCACTCCTCGTCTACGCGACAGTGCTGGTCGTATTATTCGTGTTGTATCGCTTTTGTGCTGTTACCATAAAAATAAAGAAAAGGAACAGAGGCTTCCATTCGAGCGAGCGTCGAGCAATGCAACAACGTCTGTAATAAAAATAAGCGGTGCGAATAGCGTGTGTGAGAGCCTAAGCTGCGCTACGAGACCGGTGGTATCGCGAGTGAGCGAATCCTTCAATTTTCATCGTACTGGATCGCGCGATCGATCGTATGATCACTATAGTCGCTCAACTTATGAAACCGCGAGTGCAACTTGAGAGCATGCCTCCTTCTGTACGTATTACCGTCCTGTGAGAGTAAAGTAGTAGAATTACTGTAAGATTCCGTTCAGAACTCGTTTGCTTTCTGTTTAAAACACCGTACCATGGCACCATTTTCTCTGATCTATTTCTCGTTGCGATCTATAGATCAGCGTTTTACTCTTTCGTTTCTCTATCGCTCTGACACTGATCACTCCCTAAGTAGCCATACGTTTCCGATGATTCACAGTCTCATAGCATAAAAAATGTTGGTCTCTCTAACCGCGCTTATTAAAACACTTACGGGGCGCGACGACGCGGCGTGTCTCGATTTTTCAAGATAATAATGGTTCTTCTACTACGCGCGTACCCTACGATATTCGGTGTAAACATCACTTCGCAACAGTATAAAAAGACCGCTTAGATACACAAACACGTAATTGTTAGAAAGACGCTGGAATAAAAACGAATACGAAAGGTCGAGTACAATGTATACAAGTAGCGTTACCAGGACGATTATTTAAATATTAGGACGCGACTGGTGCCTCGGCGGGTGTCGCTCGCTTTGTACGAATTTCGTTTCGGTTCTCTCTTGGCCGGCACCTCACACACACCACGTACCCCTAAGAAAATGTCCAGAGTCGATTTGTCCGCGTCTCTTTTGAACAGTCCTCTTTCATTTTGGTTCCCTTGGTGGCGAAGAGCTCGCGTCGCTCGCGGCTCTTCGAGCGCATCCTTATATCCTAGTAGAATATCTGTATCTGCCGCTCGAAAATCGGGAGGTACCCTGAGAGGAGATGAACGAGGATAGCTACTGTTCAATCAGCTTTGGCTACCACAATTCATCCACCTCGAGTCGATTGTTCCCACGCGCGCGTAACAAATATGTGTCGAGCTCGGGTGTTGCAGTTTAGCATCGGGCGACTCCGAACTTTCGAGCGGCAATTTATACAGGCTGTCCCAGAATTGTGGGGCAAAAGTTGTGTAGCTATTGGTAGCCGGCGATGCGTTGAAATCCGATTAGGTCGGAACGAAACGCAAAACGAGAAACCTAGGGCTTGGATGATGGCTAGCGCGTTAGCGACGAGGCGAGAGTAGAATGCTTATTAATGAAAAAACGCGGCGAGAGAGGAGCTACGGAGTACGTGCTTCTGAAAATGTCATCGATGAGAATTATTGTCGACGTCGTTTCAAGGTACACGAGAGAGATTGCACGGCGATTCTTTCGTTCGGCTTTCCTCCAACACATTGGCGCTCCCGCCGATTACCTCCGCAACGTTTCCCGTCAAACGTCCGCGAACGAAACTGCGTCGAAAGAGGGAACGGCTGAGCTGATCATTGTCGGCCACTGTCGAATCGGTCTTTCGTCTTCGTTCCACGGAGCGGTCCGTCTTCTTGGACTCGAATCAGCCCGAACACCGATTCGAAACACTTGACGAGTGATTTAAAATCAGTCACGAGTGACTTCACGCTGTTCAAAGCCCTTCTCCGCGATGTTTCGAAACGTCTGCCTTTATTTCCCGCTCTCTGGTTCCTGGATCACGAGAGTAACGCGATTGCACGCGGTAGGATAAAAAATCGGAGGCTGCGCGATGTCCGCGGTGATCAGCTTTCATTCTTTTCGCCGATAAAGTTTGTGCGTGGAAGGGAACGGCTGCCACTCCCGATCGATTCGTCTGTCCAGTGTCGAAAGCTACGTAGGAAAATGTCCAGGTAGACGCGAGCTTCTCTCTGTCTCTCTTCTTCACGCTCATTCTTCCTCAGATACACCCGCTCAGATAAGCTCTCTTCCTCTTTCATACACACACACACACACACACACACACACACACACACACACACACACACACACACACACACACACACACACACACGCACGCGCGTGCTCCTCTTGCGACTATAAGAATATATATATACGAGTCGAAATTTCGTTTGGGGCGCAATTTGTAAAAATCGAGTCTAAAAGGGGAAGAAGGGGGTAGGACGAGTAAAATCGTTGGAGCGCTCTGATAGAAAAGATCGGTGTCGGTGAACGATTCGCGCGAGTGGGAGACGTTTCCGGAGTTGGACTATCGGGAATCGATGAAACAGCGATGCTAGATCTGGCACACACGAAACGAGATTCAAAGGTTTCGCGCAGGCTAATCGTTCAGTCCCGATTCTTGTGTGGAAGATCACGCAGAGGGGCCGAAACGAGGGCATCGAGCAAGAACGAGTGTACCCGATGGGTGAGTCCGAATATGCGTGGTTCCGTAGGAATATACTCGTATCTCCATAGATATCGTCCGATCGTATCGCGGGCAAAAAGAAACGCGTGGCGTGCTCGGCTGGCCGATCACGCGTAGACTCAACCTAGACTATACAAACGAATCTCGTAGCGTTCCTGCGTTTTATCGGCCATTCATCCTCGCGCAACGCATATGTACAGTTACATACGAATAATAATAATAATAATATCTATAATATCCGTTACAAGTATCGTAGCGTACACACTCAACACGAAACTTGGTAATTCGCGGCAAATGGTAGGTACTTTGTCTAAGTTGATAAAAGTCTCTTCTCTGGTCCGAAAGAAGTTACAGATACTTAGGCACTTGTTATATCTCATCTAGAATCCATATCGTACGAAGAGCAATATAATGAGTTCGATTTCGTTATCCTAGTAACCGGTAATCGGAGGAATAAGAGTTTACGATAAGAATGAGAGCGACGGGGATCGATCGATTCCGCGCGGACTCCATGCCTCCTCGGCGGCGAGAGGAAGCTACGCTCGCCAGGAGGGGTCGCCCGCGTTCGACAGCTGCCCTTAGAGAATTCATTTCCTCCGTGATCGTCTCTCCCTTCTTCTCATCGCGCTCGCATTCGCGCGTCCGCGCAAAATACAAAATACAACCCGATCCGGGTGCGAAAGACCAGTGGACGCGCGATCGGTCGTTGCTCTCGTTGCTTTATTGCTTGCATCATCCCGTCCTCCTCCGATCGCGTCGAAATCCGCCCTATCAACTTCTCACGATTCACGCGTCGAAAGCGTAGAAAAAACCGTCGCGTCATTGTCCGCATTGATTGCGAGGCGTGCCTGCTTCCCGTGTGCCCGGGAAGCATCACTGTCTGCCCGACACCGATCGAAGATCGCCGCACGAAAGCGTCTTCGTCGGGAACGGCTAGGCAATGGAGCTAGGAATATGGTCGACAGAACGACAATCGCGTTGCTAAGACGGTGGTGGTTGTTGCTGTGCTGGTGGCTGCGACGACGTTGCTTGCCCACCGCGATAGAACGGCTGATACTGGCGCGCGCCAGCAGGTTGCTGCTCCTGGAGAGGTTGATACCCGATTCCCGTCGGCTGCTGATCTTGCTGGTACGGCGGTGCCCACTGCTGGTCCGTGGCCTGCTGCAACTGGTACGTCAACGGTTGTCCACGACGTTCTTGCAGCAGCAGCTGATGCGCTGCTCGATCCATCTCCTCGCGCGTCATATCCAACGCCTCTTGCATCTCCCGCGATGTGTACCTCACGAATTCGGGGTCGCAGTACTTGCCCAGCCCCTGTTCCACGAGTACCTGAAAATTATTATTATTATTATTATTATTATTATTATTAACGGGCAAAAAACCCTTTAGATTACACCAACCAATTACACGTTGCTACTGTAACAATGGGAGGTCACGCGTTCACCATATCTCGTACACTTACCCGACCGACGAGACTCTCCGCGCTTCCGATCACCTCGAAGTTCGGCTTCCGGTCGGCGGGGCTCCCCGGGAGGCTGTGGGACAGGCGCTCTGCGCCGATGCTTCCGTTACTCTCTCCGGCCCAGGAAACTGACGAACGAGGAGAGCCGTCAAGGAATTAAGCTCGTCGCGCTACGCTCTGCCTCTAGTCTAAGCGATCTCGGCAGCAGGCTCGTGCCACATCGAGCGTTGCGTGGATTAGTTATGCGTAAAGCGAATTCCGGCAGAACGCATGCTTCGAGCGACAGTGTCGTCATGCGATGCACACGCTTTTTACCCCGTACACGTCTCTTTTCGTATATGCGTGCCGCGTTTGCGATCGTGCAACAAACAAAAGGTGGTTTCTGAGGTGCGTGCGTGGGATGCGTGCGTGCGTGCGATAAAGAACTCAACGGCGAGACAACGAAAAGGGATGCGTAGATTTGCGTCAAGCCAGTCGCACGTTTGCAGCGACCGAGTGCTCCAAGAGCCAAACCGAATCGTCCAAAAAGCGTGCTCTGGTCCGGTTCGATTCGATTCGATTCGATTCTATTCTATTCTATTGGCAAGCACTCGGTGCAAGAAAACGCACGACTACGGCGCATCGTGGTGGAGTGGTGGTGGGTCTGGACGCAGCAAAGATTCTGGCGAATTCTCTGCAGCGACTCACGTGAGGTTTCGTGGAGTGTCGATGCACGCCTCTGCGCTTGACATTTTTATATAAATGGTACATAAATGGTGCGAAACTGGAGGACGAAAGGCGTGGATCGACCGGAGGACGAAGCATTGGTCGAGGGTTAGTCACCTCTGCCATGGTAAGAGGCCCGATGCGACTGACAGGAGGAGCAGACGCGGCAGGGGCGCGAGTCGACGTCGGCGAGGAAGCTGGCGACGGCGATCGCCTGGGTCTGGACGAGCTTCAAGCCGTTGGCGACTGTTCGCGCGACGCTGGTGCCGGGCCCGGTACCGGTTGCAGTGCCGGTGCCGGTTCCGGTCCCGACGGCAGTGCTGGTGCTGGTGCCGTTGCCGGGGCCGGGGCCGGGGCCAGGGCCGGTGCTCGCGGAGGTGGTCGAGCTACTCGACTGGCATCCGCTGCTCGCATCGCGCTTCCTGAAGCTCGAGAGCGCCGAATTGCCTGCCAGCGGCTCGCGGCGGCTGCGAGCACGTGACCGAGACGCCACCGGGAACTCCTGCCTCGTGGATCCTCCTCGGCTTCTCACCTTCTCGGAGCTGCTCCAACCGCTAGACCCTCCGGAATCTCCGGTACCACCGGTCCCACCGGACCCGCTGAACTCGCTGCCCGCCGACGATTCCACATCCTCGCGATCTACGGCTGCCGTTTATCCACGCGATACCGCGCGTTAGCACTCGGGCGCTCAATTATCGTACCTTCGAACCTATCTCGCCTCTGTGGTCGCGCGACTCTTGCGGAAATATCCTGGTTATTCCCGAAGGAGACTGTCTACTGCTGTGGTCATTTGGTTAACGACGCGAATCGATAAGCGGGAGGCGAGATAACTCTTTGACGCGAAATCAGATCGAAAGAGATAGAAAGAGAAACGGTGGAAGAAGAAGCGTAGAGTAGAGAAGTAGAGATGTACAGAAGTAGAGAAGTAGAGAAATAGAGAAGTAGAGAAGTAGAGAAGTAGAGAAGTAGAGAAGTAGAAAAGTAGAGAGAAAGAGAGAAAGTGTTGATCGTACCGTGATTACTCCAGACGGCACAATCGACGCAGCAGCCCCGTGTCGGGTAGGAATAGTAACAGCGCGTCCCGTTGGAGGATGAGCCAGGGCTCGGGCTGGTCGTGGCGGTGGACGTGTTCGTGCTCGACGTGCTCGTGCACGTGGCGATCGACGGCGTGCCGCTGCCGGACTTGCTGGACGATTGTTGCGCGGGGTGCGGGGTGCCTGTGCTCGGGGCATTGGACGGGGGTGGGTGGTTCCTTCGGGGTGGTGGCGTCGGCGGGGTCAGCTGCTGCTCGATTCCGTCCTGAAGACTGCTTTGAGCAATCGCGGCGACGTCGACGCGCGCGCGCGCGTGTCACGAGTACGCACAGGAAACGGGCAAAAACCACTCTCTTAGTTTGTTAGCGGACCACCACACAGGTGCAAACCCTCGCCCGCGCGGCCGCACGGCCGCCCGCGTCCTCGAGAACCTCGTGCGCCACTGACTCGCTCATAACCAGTGCGATCAGTCACTGCGCCGAGGCGCTCGACGATGTCGCGTAGTTGAGAAGCGTCCGAGTCAGCCAGAGATCGTACCCGCGGTACGATGTCGAGGACCAAGAAAAACCTCATGCAGTAATCTACGCGTTCTTAATCCGATTGTCAGTACGCGTCACCTCGCGAGTTCCTCGTCGGTTCTCAACTATCTTCACCAACTATCGCGCTCTTCACGCTTCGTATCGCCGAGAGCGTCCCCACCCCTGCCACGGGACACCCTCGGCCGAGGAAACTCGACGAGATCGTCGAGGTCCGGTGATTAGTGGTTAACGCATGCAAGCGCCGCAAGCGAGAAATGCTATTCGATCAAATAAAAGCAAACTATTCAAATCCCATATAGCCCTAACTTGTCTTACCATATTCGCTATTCGGATGAAGGTAGTTACCGCTACCTGGACCACTGAAACGTACGACAGTAAACAGAAGGCCGTGGAATCATGTGAGATATCGCGAAGATTCACGCGAGAATCGGATTCTTTATCTCTTTTGCTGGCAACAAATTTACCTGGCACATTTCTACTTTATACGCGTTCACCTAATCGTTCGTAACGGGACTGGTTCTAACGATATAGCACGTGATCTTACAAACGCGAGTACCACCGAGACGGATACTGGCGGCAGCCAGAACAATTGATAAAACTCTCTCTACTTACTCGACCACCTTGTAAGAGGGGTGGTAGGGTTGCTGTTGGACGGGATTTCCGAACATGGCCAACGGTCTCAGAGGAATGTTCTCCTCTATACCCGTCAGCTTTTGATCCATTCCCATTTGGTTCATCGCGCTGTCGCTCAGACCACTAGACACATTCGGAACGTTTACCATAAACCTTCGATAAACTATCGTTGCCAGAAACACTAAACTAACCCTGCTACGTTTGGCACAACTTGATGAGACCTCGCGGTAATTTGATTCGGTGCGTCAGGCCCGCCCGCTCTGTGCAATGAGGAGTACGGCAGGAAGTCTATGGAATTCGTCGGGGAAGCCTGGCAAACGTAACAGACAAGATATATCGTCGACAATTCCCTCAACCGTCTCAACAATTACATTCGCCAAAAGAAGATTACCTTGGTCGTGGAGTTTACTTTGAGCGACCTCGCCCTATTGAAACCGTGGTGTCCCTTCCTCATACTCGACCAGACGCTGCCGAACAGAGAATGGTTCCTCTGCGAAACAAAAGGGTCGGAAGATTAATCGTGGCCTCGTTAATACCGCAAGACCTTGTAAATGTGCTACGATACCCTGTGCATGGGTTCTGGATCGTCGAGAAGTTCCTCCAAGTTCCCAGAAATGGCTCTCTTTAGCTCGGGGCCCGCTTCGTGCAGAGTCCTCAAACCAGCCTGGATAAAATCACCATAATTAGCAAGCTGATTGTCATATGTACTCTCTGCGTCTGGGAAACGTTACCTGTAGGGTGACCGTGTTGTGACAGTCCTTGTCGCCGTCCTTCATTTCCTGCTCCTTGCGTTTCTTAAACCTTCGGAAGTAGTCCTGGATCAGGAAGGTCGCGTAGAACTTACCCACGGTTACCTCGTCGTCCACTGGAAAGATCGTTTCGTTAGAGAGAGTTCCTCGAACGGAAGGTGGGCGATAAGCGACGGAAGGGAATACCTCCGGGTGGCGGTACCACTTGATCCAGGAGCTTCGGGCTGGTTCTCTTCCATATCTTCTGGATCACCTTTCTAAGCTCGTCGTTAGCGACGTCGATGTTCCCCTCGGTTTTGATTCGCAGCGAGGTCCTCACCACGGCGAACAACGTTGCGTTGAACAACACCGTGCCGTCGCTGTTCAACGGCATGTTCATCGAGACCAGCCTCTGAAGAAGCGTGCAGTTAAAGTAAAGGGAAGAGAGGAACGGCACGCCGCGCCGTGTCACTGAGATACTAACTTTACACGCGACTCGATGGGGACAGAGTTTACCGAATCCCAATGGCGGCGATATCTTCCTGAGAAGAGTCACCACGTCCAGGTGCTTGATGCGACCCTTGGCGTCAGGATCGTACTCGGACCACAGACGAATGAACTCGTCCAAATGGTGGGGACCCAGGATCGACCAATCCCTCGTCAAGTAATCGAAATTGTCCATGATCACAGCGACGAAAAGATTGATGATCTGATAGAGACAGGGGTAGGGTAGATTCGTGAGTTCTGGGAGATAGTACAGGGAGCGTATATTTACGTCGACTTCTGAGCCACTTACGAGGAAGGAGCATAAAACGTAGAAAGATATAAAGTAGGGAAACGCAATGTCGGATCCACAGCCATTTAGATTGTTGACTTCGTCGCTGTGCGGATCGCATTTCACTACACCCGGTTGTACCGAACAGTCCATCATGATTTCTTGCCAGGCCTCGCCTGCGTCGACAGCAATGAATTTAATGGCAGGTTAGAAAATTGATGGATCGCTCGCGACACGTACCTGTAGCCGATCTGAATAGCACCAGCACCGCTTGTGGAAACGATTGAAAGTTATTGTTCCTGTTTATCGACGTGTCGTCGTCGATCGCGATTTTTCCAAACACCTAGAGTAGAAACGAGCCTCTTTCGTTTAGGAATCTTCATCTACGTTTGTATTTGTCTTTGGTAGTCAATCGATCGCTTACCTGCATACCTATCACGGCGTAAATAAAAAAGAGCATTATAATAAGTAGAGCTACGTAGGGCAGAGCCTGGAAGGATTTAATGAAAGTCCAGAGAAGCGTCCTGATGCCTTCCCCCCTGCTAAGCAGCTTCACCAATCGCATCACTCGGAACAGCCGGAAGAAGTTAATGGAAATGATGGTCGAGCCCGGCTGAAAGTTTTAGTTGAACGTGAAATCGCGTTCCCTCTTTGCCCTTGTTAGAAACTCCATCTATCGAGAAACTCACGTTCACTTCCGAGTAAACGATGTCGATGAAACTTCCGAGGACGATAATGAAGTCGAAGACGTTCCAAGCGTCGCCGAAGTAATTCTGCGGGCAATCGAACGCATTTCATCTCGACAGAGCCAACGAAATAAATACCACTGCTCCCTTTCCTCTTCCGAAAGAGACGCTACCTTAAACCGAAACGCAGCGAGCTTGAAGATGAACTCCAGGGCAAACACCACGGTGAAGATCATGTTGAGGACGTCCAACGCCTCCGTGTAGATCTCTGGTTGCCGATAGAATTTCATCGCTAACGTGACAGTGTTGATCATGATCAGAGTGAAGATGGTGTACTCGAACGGCTGAGAGGTGACGAACCACCAGACTTTGTACTGTATTCGATGCTTCGGTATGTATCGCCGCACTGGTTTCGCCTTCAACGCGAACTCGATGCAGTTTCGCTGCGAAATAATGATTTCATTGGGAGGAACATAGAACTGGACGGGGAGAGCCGAGCCGCTCCACTCACCTGATTCTTATCGAGCTCGCAGTGTTTGTACTCTTGTTCACCCTCGTTCTGGAAAGTGACAATAACGAAACCAACGAAGATGTTCACCATGAAGAATGCTATGATAATGATGTAAATGATGTAGTACGCGGCCACTATCGGCCGAAAATTATGAATTGGTCCATGATCCTCCTTGTTAGAGTCGATCGACACGTCTAGCAATCTGTTGGGAGAGAAAACGCTAAGCGATGCACGCCGACCGCCCGATAGTTTCTTCTTTAAAAGCGAAGCCGCGTTCCTTCGATCCAACTATGGGATCCGTTCCAGATTTCGACGGGAAGAATGGTGTACTTACGACGGCCAGCCCTCGAACGTGGACACGGTGAAGAGCGTGAGCATCGCCTTCGCCACGTCGTCGAAATGGAAACGGTTCTGGTGCCAGTTTCTTTCCTTCATCACCGGCTTATTGATGTTACCGTCCTCGAACTCTAGGTACGTACCCCTGAAAGCAGCAGCAGCAGTTACATCTCCTACTGTAAGTCCTCAGCTTACTCCGTTCTACTCGCGGGTATCGTTATCGTCGCCATCGTTGCAACTCTTCAACAGTTCCGTTCTCACAAACGTAGAAAGGAGGGTAAAAGCGACGACAACGACCAACGATACTCCATACTCGTATCAATGGCACAACTTACTGGCACTCGTCCTTCGTCATTTTCGATGCATCGGAACAACAGAAAAATTTCCCCTAAATAACACAAGAGACCCATTAGCGTGGAGCAGATCACTTGGAGATCGAAGCGAGACTTCGCGCAACGAAAAAGCCACCGAACGCACCGATACTCTTCGTATCCGATTTAACCAGCTGGTTTCGCGGTGCTAGGGTGTTTTGAAAGGAAGTTGGGCGCGAAGAGAATCGGTGCCGTTGGTCGACAGGAATGAAAACAGCATAACGTTAATTGGCCATTCCCTTGCTAGAGCAAAGTGAGTAGCGGCGAGCGGTCGAGCAAAGTAAAGGAAAGATGAAAGAAATAAAACTTGAAAAGTGAGAGAGAGAGACAGAGAGAGAGAGAGAGAGAGAGAGAGAGAGAGAGAGAGAGAGAGAAAGAAACCATTCCGTTTAGCGTGCATATATACGATACATGTAGGTAAATATGTACAGAGTAGGCGCCGTGATGCAGGCTGTCCGGCTTGGCCTACGTCGACCTCGCGAGTTCCATTCTCATTTATTATTCATCGCGCAAGAATTTCCTCGTCAATCAGCCAGATACATATGTATCTCCGGCTCGGAACTTTCCTCGTTAGATCACGAACGCGCCAACTTTTTCGCCAAGAAGGCATCGCGTTTAGGGGAGTTCTAGTCGCGTGCAAGTTCGTCCTTACGAACGAATCGGCCAGAGCGATTTGCTCGCTCGAATGGAAAACGAAGTTGGAATGGCGCCGCGCCGTCTATCCGGCTCCTCCAATTTGAAATTTCGTCCGAGATACCTTCTCCGTTTCATTGCCGTTTCTCGTTGATGGCCTTCGAGCCGAAGCTCTCGTCGAGACGCGAACGACAAGGCCGCCATTGCGCAGGGTGCTCCCGGAACGTTTGATCATCGATTATTTCCTAGTCGGAACCTGGTGGACGGAACACCCTGCACGTCCAAGAAGCCCGTCGATTATCCGTAATTCGCTCCATAATTGCTTGCAAGTGAAAAAGCACAGGCGTTCCGAATCCTGGCTCGTGCAGAAGCGTGACGAGACTCGCGGCAAGAATCGTCGCTCTTTCCTCTAAAGATCTAGGAAATTCTTGGAATAAACAAGAGCCAGAGATCGCTAGATCTCGATCAAGGTAGCGTGTTACAGAGCGACGATTCCTCTGGGGTGTCCCTAAACAAACGTTTCAACGACCCAACGTTCCTAACGTCGCGAATCGATCGACCGTCCTCTACGTTGACGTGCACCGCGATCTTCCGCGAAGATACAGTTCATAGAACGAGGAAGCTTTGCGATACGATTTACACCGAGCGTAGCCTGGGCTTCCTGGGTGGGTCAAGGATGCTTGATATCTGGTTTCGTTAGTAGCCGGAACAACGTTCCCGGTTAGCGGAAATGCAAACTGCGAACGGGAAGATAGGAAACGAGCATCATGCGCCTCTCGTCCTGTTCGTGTCAGCCGTAACCACGAAATTCGTTCCTCGAACGTTTCAAACTCCAAAGCCGCATTTTACTCCCACGTATGCGACGACACTCGTGGATGTCCCTTTCTACGCTAGCTAGCGTGAGCTATGCAGGCGTATAAACGAAACACTTGGGAGGTACTCTAACCGTCTACGTTCTACGTTTGGATGGTTCTCTACTCTGAATCTCGTTCTGCGGCACCGTCGCACCTCTCCACACTTGGCAAGACGAGGTCTTTCCTCAACAACTTCGAACGAGGATCCTCGCGGCTGTAATTCGCGCGGAAAACGTTCACACAGCTACCAATAACGCTAGAACGTACCGTAAACGATCAGGCAAATGGCCAGACCGGTCTCAATTACCTACATAGCGTAAGCCGGTAAGGGTATAGAAATTTGAGGAATCACGAGCGTATGAAATTACCAAAGCTGAAAACGCATAGAGCTTGCCACCCACTCTGGTGATGAAATCGGTCCAGGGACCGCACCGTTTCCATTGAATGTATATCGACCAGAGAGGAAACAGGACCAGGTACTTAAATTGGTGTTGCTGCGTGAGCAACGGTGGCTGGTGATTCGGTGTACGCGCACGACGATCATGCACTACGTTTAAAGCTTCATTCTCACATACACAGCGAAAGTGGCATGCCTATCTGTTAAACGTGTCTTTCTCTATCTGGAGTCGGATGTCTATGAAGCATTCGTTAAGTCGTGTGGCGAGTCGTGTACCGGTCCGTTACGGGCGAGCCTAGTGGTTCTCGGCCCCGTCTGGTTCTCTCGGTGAAGCGTTAAAATCGTCGGCTGCGTATTACCGTGCTCGAGGGTGTTATCGTGAACGCAGAGGCTCTCCGCAAAGGGTAATATTGGCAGCGACCGCGTATCCTCCACCGGGTTAATCGATCAACGTCCCAGTTTCATGCTCCCCGATAACGTATTATCGGCTCGCCGGTACCGCACCGATTAATGGTCGCGCGACAACAAGCTTCACTCGCTTCACTCGCTAGAGTTTGTCAGAGGGTTGGTTCTACTCCGTAATCTACGGGTGCTTCGTTGCCGATATTCCCCTCTGTAGAGCTGAAGAAGGTTCGAGAAAGACTAGCGGGATCGACGGAAAGTTCAGGTGGTGTTGCGATCGGTCAGCGTGCAGCGATTCGTGAAATACAGGGTGGAGGGATCCGAGGGCGAGATGAATATAATCAGGGCCGAATTAACACCTCTAGAGGCACTAAGGCCTAATGGGTGACCACTCCAACGCAATATACGATTTCTTAGGCATTTCTGATAATAATTATCAAATTATTTGACTAAAAAGTGTTTCTAATAAAAGTTAGATTTTAAAATTCAGAAAATTTCTATGGTGCTCCCGTTTCTCCTGATGCCCTAAGCACGTGCTTATTTTGCTTTATTGGTTAATCCAGCAGTGAATGTAATATTCAACGACTGGTCGATCCTTTCGATGAAAGATCATTTCCTCGGACGTGTCAGCACCCCGTATCTCGCGAGGGAGTTTGAAGTTTCCGGTCCGCGGACGCGCCTCTAAAGCTTGCAATTGCACTTAACGCGAGACCGTTCGTCTGCCTGGCGTCGATGACGAAGAGCAACGACGAAGAAACAAAAACGAGAGAGAAGATGAAAGAAGGAATCGAGAGAAAAATGAAGAAACAGGAGAGAGAGAGAGAGAGAGAGAGAGAGAGAGAGATATGGAGATAGGTGGAGAGATAGAAAGAATGAAGAAACGAGAGAAAGAAAGAAAGAAAGAACGAAACCAGGAACAGGTAGACAGAAGAAGAAGTAGAAGTAGAAGAGTAGAAGTTGTCGTAGGTGGCTTGCTTAGTTTAAAGTTTCTAAGTGTTGGTGGTTGGCTTTACCTTAAACAGCTGTACCCCGATAACAGCGAACATGAACTGTAGGAGATAGGTGACCAACATAATGTTGCCGATCGTTTTAATGGCGACAATCACACACTTCACTACGTACTTTTTACGTAGTTGGTATCAGGGCAGGTGAGCAGGGCGAGCGAGCACAGCGGGGAACACGGGATCGTGAGACAGACAGACAGAAAGAGAAAACAAAAAAAATACAAAGTAGCATTAATCGAGGGGTCGGCTAGTATTGCTCGTGGAGCTGGGCTTGGTTTCTTAAAGGGCTGGCGCTATAGGGCTAGGGCTAGGGCTAGGGCTAGGGCTAGGGGCAGGGGAATTCGGGAAGCTAGCTTAAGTGTACTCGTTATCGATGCACATTGCACAATGTACAATCGCCGCGTTTCGATTCGTCGCGTCGTTTCACGGCCCTTTCTTTCCCTTTCCTTCATAGCAGCGCCTCTGAAACGCCATTGTCCCTCTATTTACGAGCATGTATGCAGTCTGTTTGCGCCGTCTAGCGTCTGCTTGGCCACAGAAAACGCATCTCTCTTTTTCACTCTGGTCGCATCCACTTCCTTCTTGCTCTTTCCTTATCGTTTGCCTCTCCGTGCAACGCGAATCTCTTTCCTCGCTGCGTGTTTAAATCGTTAACTAAGCCCTCGCCATCCATCCAACCCACCAGTGCTCGATGTTTTTTCTCGGCAATGCACCTATGGGGCCTCGGACCAGATATGTACACGTTTCCTCGTCGGATCTAATCCACGAACCTTTCGATCGTGGTCGTCCCGCTTCGTCGTTGGGCCGAGACGCTTCCGTCGCGTTGTCTTTCACCGTCAACCGATTCGCGGGGCTGAAATGCTTTCTCTCTCGGATAGAGATGATGCCGATAGCGTTCAGTTTCAGCGACTTTCGAAACGAAGAAAGTTTTAAAGAAATTAGTAGAAATTGTCTACCGTAAAGTATCCTTCTTCGAGATATGTACACGTCAAATATCGTCAAGAATCATTGGCCTTTATCGTCCTCGGAACGATATTCCACGACACTAACGACAAAATGCATTTTCACCCTCTAGCACTCTCTCGAACTCGAACCAGGCACTCGATTCGTACAAAGTTCCTCGAGCTTCGTTGACGACTTGCACAACTTGCGCGACTTGCACCCAAGGACACGCCTTCCACTCGTCTCTCGTCCGCTACATCAGTCGACTAATGCTGACACGAAAAAAAAAACAGCTAGCCTAATCGATCTACAGTCTCGACGCGAGTCAAAGTGCAAAGAGTTGAAAGGAAGACGCATCCTTGGAGCTGCAATGATCGCCTCAAAGTAAAAAAACCGAGTACCTCGTTCTCATGAACCCTCCAACACCTACCGTTGGCGTTTACGTGTGACTGTCGTGGAACGTGTAGCAGCGAACGATCGATTACTCGTGAAACTACTACTTGTCTCTGGCTAACAATGAGACTAATTAGATGCAACGACGAGCGATCGTGTGGAAAGTAACCTACGCTACGAATCGTCTAAGTTGCTGTCTAACTCCGTTCGATCGTGGAACCTTGCTCCTCGCTCTGCTTTTCTCAGTGTGACGCTCGATTCGGAAGAAAAGCAGATAGCACCAGAGAAACTTTGGGAACTTTGGTCGTTTAGAGTCTAGACACTCTAGACTGTAGGCATCCAAGTTTCTGGGCGGCGCTCGGGGAGGAAATAACGGATCGAAGGGGATCAGCGCGCTTAAAGTGAACTGTACGAGTTCTCTGTACTTCGTAACGCAGACTAAACCTAAACGCAGTGGACGAGCAGGTAAACGAGTCTGCAGGGAAACGCGCGATTACAAAGGAACTTTTCCATTTTGTTTATTATGTTTCCGATCGGCGTTCAGGCCGAATTAAAATTCCCTGCGAGTAGACCGGATAGAGAAGTGCCGTGATGTTTCTTTTTGCAGCAATTATGGGGGTCCAGAAGACAAATGGCGCGGCGAAGGAACATCGGGGGACTTTCTTCCCTCTCTTCTACACTCTTTCTCGAATCCTTTCCTTTCCTTTCCTTTCCTTTCCTTTCCTTTCCTTTCTCTCGTGTTAATATAGCGACACACCACTGTAACGCTCAGCCGGCACAAGCATGCAATTGTCAAACACTCCTCTACTGTCGGTTTTAAGTGTTTTAACTGCGAAGCCCGCATGAGCTTTTCTGTTCGTGTCCGTGTCCGTGTCCAGGTCCGTGTCCGTGTCCGTGTCCGTGTTCGTCTCCGTGTCCGTGTCTGTTTGGATCGCGGGCACAGGCTGGATCATCTATTGCCGCCCGAAATGTCTCGCCCGCTCGTTACGAGTCAAGAGCCCTCGTTTACTTAACAGTACTCAATCGCGAGAGATCTCGAGCACCCTTTCCGTGCACCCCAATTTCGTTCGAGACATCCCGTTCGACAATGGTCACCGTCCCGTCTCGCGTACCCAAGGTGTCTCCTTAACGCGACAGATTCGCCTCACTCTACGTGTCTCTTCGAGTTCTTGTGTCTGATATTTAGTCTTCCAGCTATAGAGTTCGCGAGCAGCGAAGTGAAGGCGAAAAGAAACAGAGGGAGACAGTCAGAAGAAGAGAGAAGACAGAGGCAACAGATTAGAGGGGGAGGAAGAGTGAGAGGGAGAGAAACAGAAGGGAAGTGAGAGAGATAGAGAGAGAGAGAGAGAGAGAGAGAGAGAGAGAGATATGTAAAGAAAGTCATAGGTATCCAGACAAAGGGAAAATAAACGAAGACACGAAAGCCAAAGTCGAAATAGAGCAAGGGCACGGTGGACCTTGCGAAAAGCCAGTTTCTTTCTTCTAAAATCGCTTTCCCCGAGAAGCATATGCGTGTATGCGACAAGAATTTTCGCCTTGTCTCTGTCTACTTTGAGCTATCGTCTCATCTCCCCCCGGTCACTCGTCTACCATAACGTATAAATGCTGGTACACTACTTGGTACACGTACACTATGCGTATCGGCATGCCGTGGCATAGCGTGATATATAGATATAGATTTTGCTCGAAACAAAAGGACAGAATGTCAATGCGAGATCTCTAGTACGACCGTGTCTCCTATTACTACCATTCGATAGTCCCGTAGCGGGGGATGCCTTTTAGACTAATCGACAGACAAAGAATCCCATTAATGGCAATGCAACAGAAAAAGCATCTTGCTACGCGAGTCATCTACGGTCCGGATCGGTCCTCGGGCGAGCCGCGAAGAAAGATCAGCGCTGCCTCGCGCGCTCGTTCCAACACGAAGGTGGTTGAACGATGGAGAAGCGTTCCATGTCGTTGGACGATGGAGAAGCGTTCCCTTTCCCAGTGGAAAGTGGCCGCGTCGCGTGCCCCCATGGAGCAGCCTTTACGCCGAAGTATCCGCGGCCGTTCTCTCTCTAGAGGCTATTTCAACTGGGCATCGATTAAGGTGAAGCCAAACTCTGAAGCCAGTCGAGGGACAAAGACGGGCAAGCTCGTTTATTAGACGGCAATCAGCGCGTTAGACGATTATCGGAAATGTATTCGGCGGGGTGTCCAAGCTGGTTTAAAGCAGCCGGCGTAAAAGTGTCTCGAATGAGGGCAGCCTTTCTGTAGCGCTGGACATCGCGTAGACAAAGATAAACGTTCGGAGGGATGGATAGAAGAGAGATCCGAGGTGGTCCCGGTATGAGAGGTTTCGGGGAGAGAGTGTCGAGACAAGAAACCCAATGAGTAAGTAAGTTACACGTAAAAAAAAACAGCTTGTTTCACAGGGAGGATACCCAGAGGTGCATTTGTCGGAAAAAACAACGTCTGCCTCGTGCCCGCACCTCTCGACGATTATTTTTCACGAAGCGACCCATCAATCATCATCGAGTGCCATTTCCAGCTAGACTCTGTGTTCTCTATTTCCACGGCGATCGCGAAAACGTCGTGCGAGCATCGAGTAATCGCGAATAATCGTCGATAAAGGTAGCCGGGATGTCGAGCAAAGGCGTACTGAGGTGGTAGACGAATTTGGTAGTAGTGAATAATTGGTGATGGTGAATTATTTTGGCGTTGCATCAAACGTATGTGAAGTAATGAATGAACGAGATATGACGATACATATCGGATCGTAAGAGGGCTGGGGTTGGGGGTGTTGGGGGTGTTGGGGGTTTGGGGTGGGGTGATCGGCAGACTGTAAGGGCTGGGGTGTAACCGGGGGTTTCGGTTGTACATTATATGCCACTCTAGTGTACTACGAGAGGTTTCGAAGGAATGTCCCAGAACCTTTTTTGTGCCGGGGCCTGGCAATCCTACCTTGAACAGTTGTACGCCAATGACGGCGAACACGAACTGCAGGAGGCTGGTGACGAGGACTATGTTTCCGATAGTCTTTACCGCTACGATGACGCACTGTACTACGTGCTGGGTTCAACATTAATCATAATGTAGATTCGCTCTTTCAGAAACGGGATTACGTGTGCCGATTAATTTTTATCACGTCGGTTACCCCTCGTTTCGTTCTTATCGTTTTCTTTTACTTCGTACATATTTTTTTTTCTCTGTTAGATCGTGTACTCTGGTTTTGGTACTACTTCGCGTGTCACGCGGGGAGTATTCGCAGAGGACGAAGGAGTACGAGCATATGTTTAACGCGGTAAGTATATTTCTTTATAAGCACGACAGAAAGATTTTGCAAGAATTAATGGTAATGTCCTCGCGAGGCATTTCCCGCGCGACCCGAAATTTAAGATACTTGGATATCAGCGAAGGTGTCGGTACGATTATCGCCTCCATTCGCAAAAGCGACCACGAGCAGTCTACTCCCGAAATTCAATAAATCGCTTCCGCTAGCCGTTAGAATGTTTCATAAGTTTCATTGGACTCATCACGCGACTCGATTTATACCGAAAGCGTTATACGAACCGTTGTACGTCTACTTCGGGGCGTGCGCTGTACTCGTGGGACCGATTTACTCGAAATTAACGATCGTACGTGGATAATATTCCAAGAAAGATACCTTTAATCCCTTGGCTCGATTGATGGCGCGCAAAGGCCTCAGGACGCGCAACACGCGGAGGACCTTCACGACGGAAAACGCGCCGGAGCTGGAAACACCAGAGGAAATAAACCTTCTGTTCGCAGCATCCTCCAAGATCCACGAATTCGTGATACCGTACCTGAAAGACATCGAAATGAGAGACGAGCAGACGACCAACAGGTCGAGCAGATTGAACGCCGATCGGCAGAACGCGCCGTCGTGTATGATAAAACCGTAGGAGATCATCTTCAGGCAGATCTCGATCGTAAACACTGTGGTGAAAAAATAGTCGAAATTCTGTAATATCTGTAACCAAAAACGAGGATAATTTGGTTAGTATCGAAGCCTGTGAATCATCAAGGAATTACGAACGAGCGTAAGGTCTGCCGTACCTGATTTCTATAAGATAAAGCGCTTAGGGGATCCTCAGCCGCCAACATGGCCGAGGATATCATGATACAGACGAGTATCACGTTGCCAAAGTAGTTGTGATTGCAGAACCAATGGCAGAAGACTCGAATCCTGAAACACAGTGTGCAGGATAACGTAAGGTCAAAGAAAATTGTTTGCTGGACAAAGTAATGCGGCAATCGCTCTCTACCTGTTCGTTTGCGAGAAAATGAAGAATGCTGTGCCAGCTGGGATCGGTTGTACCTTCGTGGCCATGTTGAACTCGGACATTCGTCGCGGCCTGGCTGACACCCCTTGCCCCGTGCCATCGTCTACACAAAAGTTCTATTTAAAGACGGTACTAAATAAATTGAATTCACGAAAACGTTTGATCGAACAGAGGTCGTACCATGCATCTCGTTATGCTCGCCCTCTTCTTCTTCTTCCTCTTCCTCCTCTTCCTCCTCTTCCTCCTCCTCCTCGTCATCTTCCTTCGTTTCGTTAGGATCCTGCTCAAGATCGGTCTCACCACCCTCGTCGTCACCCGCGAGTTCTTCGCCGCTGTCACCTTGCTCCTCGCTAACTTCATCCCTCGCTGGTGCGTCACTGTGAGATTTATTCTTCTCGGCCTGAAAACCATCAAGCCCCTCGATCATTAATTTCGATCAAGGCATTGACACGTTCGCCAGCTTAAATACCAGACACGGCCCCCCGACTCCCCTTCGAATTCCGTGTCGCGCGGGGTGGAATCGCGCCCTCGGCAAGGTTAACGCTCGACAGCTAGCGATTTTTCATTAGCTCATCGACGAAACACGAACGATTAAGCTCTCAGCGCGAAGCTATGCGGGGACGCGACACTATCGTCGCCCATTGTTCAACGGCGGCCTCTTTTCTCCACCCCTGCCGCGGATCTTCACGCTCCACCCGCTCCGCGTATTTATAGTCGTTCGTTACAAAATGTTACACGAAAAAACGAAGGATAAAAAACGGGAAATTGCGGGGGCGGTCGGGGCCCGGGGAGGGGTAGATAGAAAACTAACAATGGCGCGGAGGATGTTTCTCAATAACGGCTTTAATTCCGTAGTATCGGTATTCGATTGTGACGACCTCGATTCCGCGTGCGTACTTTATAGTTCGCAGTACCTCGAGCATACAGGCGCAACGATTAAAAGAGATGACACAGTTTTTAACCGATACTCGTTAACTGGAAATTAACTGCGAGACAATTTCCACGCGGCTTCTCCTGCAACGGCGACTCCGAGCGAAAAGTCCGAATCGCAGAGTAAATTAAACAGTGTAGGGGAGACCGGGGCTAGTTGACTAACGAGGTTAGTTGACTAATTCCCTTTAATTCTTATATTATGGAATAAATTATACTGCGATTCGAAATGTTGGAGCATATGAATGACCAGCTTGCCATTTAATGTGTCGCCGTGACAAAAACTTGCGTGTTCTGTCAGTGAGAATGAAAAATCTAAAAAGGTCGGCTGGAAGTAAATATTTTCGTTTCGACTATTTATGAATTTTTGTCCACTAAGTACTGCTTGATGTTATTTCATGAATATTTTGTGGAAACGTGATACCTTGACTATAATTTACGGTATTTTATTTTATCCGGTGCGTGGAGGTTTTGTACGTACGACCCTTAACATGTTAACAATGTCGGACGGGGTTACTTGACTAAGCATAGGAATACTACTAATAATTGCATTTTTTATCCTCAAGATGCAGTCGAGGCAAAGAGTTTAGCTGCTCAAGTCCACTTCCCCCACCACAAATCCTTCCAAACCACCCCTACCAGTTTTACACCCTATCCTCCCTTCAAACTCTCAGGCCTTCCAAATAGACCATAACAAACCAGCACAAAATAATTACAGTATCTTAGACCATGATAATTAATAAAATAAAAAATAACACTGTGGAGGAGTAAAAAAAAATAAAAAATTTATTGGTCGTAGTATACATATGTACGCGTTTCGTATACTATATTGATGGAATTGGCAGCGTATATATACGTTTTTCACATTATATTGATGTACTGTGACAGCGTATACATATATGTATACACCTTTCGCATGCAAAGGGTTAAAACTGAAAAGTAAATGTCAAGTCAACTGACCCCATCATATTTGTCAACTAACCCCGTAGCCGGGGTCTGTTGACTTATTCGTCTCACTACTCTAAATACAATAAAAACTACAACCTAGACTCAATTAAAACGATTTTCAAAATAATGCCTGTATACCTAATGAAATTTGGAAACTTTTGGTATACAGTAAGTCAACAAAATACTAATGGTCTATTTATAAAAATTAGAAATGGAAAAAATTAGTCAACTAGCCGCGGTCTCCCCTATACTTTCGAGTGATTGTCTGGGATTACCATCGTCCAGGTTGTACCACTGTCGAGCCACCCTCTACAACCGACTCGCTAATTCACCGCTTTATTAAAAACGCAGACACGAGACAGTCCCGGCGTGCCTCGTTTATTAACCTCCCGAATAAAGAGCTCTTCGTGCAATTATGTCGCTCCCCCTACAGCACACTTTGTTGCAGGAACGTTGCACACACGTTGCAGTACATTACAATGTTGCCGTTTGGTTGCAGGTTGCATTGCAATATTCCTGCAACATTGTGGAAACATTGCCGTGCAATATTGCGCTCGCAACGTATGAGCAAGCTTTCGGCAATGAATCCGCAATAAATCCGGAATTACGCGGAACGATACTGAAATGTGGACACAAAGAATACAGTCTAAGATTCCACAGGCTATCACCGAGGGAATATATGCGATCGTGGACAATATCTGACATAAATAATTAAGACAATTATTTAATTAACACTATATAGTTTAAACAAATTCATTAACTATATACAGCAACAAAGGATATTTGTAAAAACAGTGTTACACGTGCCAATTACTGCCAGTGCCCCTACCATTGACATTTAATTTATTATGCGCAATGAAAAAGTTCCGTATTGTCGAGTGAAAATTTCTAAGTCCCGATTTATTGCGGATTGGTTGCCGAAATGTTGCTGGTAAGTTGCGAGCGCAATATTGCACTCGTAATGTATGAGCAACATTTCGGCAACCAATCCGCAATAAATCGGGACTTAGAAATTTTCACTCGACAATACGGAACTTTTTCATTACGCATAATAAATTAAATGTCAATGGTAGGGGCACTGGCAGTAATTGGCACGTGTAACACTTTTTTTACAAATATCTTTTGTTGCTGTATATGGTTAATGAATTTGTTTAAACTCTATAGTATTAATTAAATAATTGTATTAATTATTTATGTCAAATATTGTCCACGTTCGCATATATTCCCTCGGCGATAGCCTGTGGAATCTTAGACTGTATTCTGCATGTCGACATTTCAGGATCGTTCCGCGTAATTCTGGATTTATTGCGGATTCATTGCCGAAATCTTGCTCATACGTTGCGAGGTCTCGCAACTTAACAGCAAAATTTCGGCAATGAATCCGCAATAAATCGGGACTTAGAAATTTTCACTTGACAATACCGAACTTTTTTATTACGCATAATAAATTAAATGTCAATGGTAGGGACACGCGTGACCCTAAAATATATAAAAAAAAATGATGTCAAACGATTGTATTAAAAATGCACTAAAAACTAAAAAAAAAAACATTATTTTCTTATACTACGTAGGATATTTCATAACAGAATATGCATCAATTTAATACAATATCAAGCGTCGAAATGAATTTGTTGTGAAATATCCGACTCCGCGATTAGGGAGATGTAATGAAGTTTATCAAAACGAATCTTTGTTTTTAAGGTAGTTCCTAACCAACTAAGTTAGTCAAATTAGAGTTGGGTAATAAACGATAAATGTAAAGTAGTATGATACTATAGAAATAATAATAATAATTTTTAACATCATGTATATATATTGTAAACAGTTAAATGTTAATATAAATAATTGTAATACGAAAATAGAATATTAAATTGGTTAGCGTAGTGATTTGGAGCAGCAGATCTGACAACATCGCATTCATTCGGAGCGTCTTTTATAACCAAAATGTCAGAAAAATGACATTTTGTGACAAAATGACATTCATATGAATTTGAATTGTCGTCCGCTATTTAAATGTCTAAACATATCGATTGTGCGACGTTGCCACGTTGATTGCTCTGCGAAGTTTCTGAAAAATTTGCACGTAAACCTATTTTTTATGGGCATTTACGAAGAAACTATGTGGTCAGTTTTGCAGAAATTAATAAATTCGTTTACTGACATTTCGATGTACTTTTGTGCCAATTTTGGTATATTTCTATAATATGGTTTTCCTGTTTCAGAAGAAAAACTGAAACTATAACCCTCTTTTTTTGTTTTCGCCATATGCCACTGTGTTAAAATGCATCAACTTTAATTAACAATTTCTCGATAACTATGTGGTAAATCGATTTTAAACTTTGTACAAGGGTTTCTTGTATTCCAAATTAGTTTAGTACGAAATTTGAAAGAATTCTGTAATTTAGTACATTATTCAGGAACTACCTTAAATAATTTGAGTTTAAAGTGTTGCACGGTAGGAGTATAAGTTGGAATACGTAAGTAATGTTCTCAATCAACAGTTCTAACTGCAGCGGTATAGTGTTCGTCTACGGTGCTACGGGTCGCGGGTTCGAATCTCCCTGGGGTAAAATATTTTTCTATTTAATAAAGATACACGGATGTTATACTACTATGATTCTGCACACATTCATGTCGTCGCCCTCCTCGGAGACGCGTCCAATATATATGATTAAATAAAATTCCTTTATTTTTATTTTTATAAAATCTGAGAAATGTTGCACGGACATTGCTGTAAAATCTCAGAAATATTGCGCGAACATTGCTGTAAAATCTCAGAAATGTTGCGCGAACATTGCTGTAAAATCTCAGAAATGTTGCGCGAACATTGCTGTAAAAACTCAGAAATGTTGCAGAAATATATCCTGCAATGTTGCACGGGGCGGACATAGCAATTTACTTGCAACTTTTCGGCAATATTCCATGCAATGTTTCAGATATCAAACCGCAACGTAACTGAGACATTTCGGCAACCAATGTGCTGTAGGGGTCTCCGAGTTTCCAGAGACCTCCTGATCTCAAAGTCGTACTAAAATCGTTCGATTGAGAGAAAACGAACGGGGATAAATAAATGGTCCATCGTATTAACAATTTAATAAATGTACTTTCTCGTCGATTCGACCACGCGATCGTGTATTAGAAAAGGCAATTTGCAGACTTAATTGAAAGAGCGCGCAAGAACGGTGTCAGCGTCGGAAGCCCGCGGATGGCCTAGATCCGAGCGCGTAATTGCGGCGCGGCAAATATTCGTAAGATTCAAACTCTAGAATGCGTAACGAGCAATAAAAAGCCGGTGGAGGGCCGTGTCGGAGTCGGAGTCGGCGTCAGAGCTGGCGCGGCGTCGGCGTCGGCGTCGGCGTCGGTCATTACGGGCGACTGCAAACGAGCCCCCTATTCCGACGCTCTTTGAGAGAACGATAAAACGACCGGCATTCTAATTTTCCTCGCCCTCGCGGCTAAGTAAACGCAATAACGAAACGTTTATTGAGGCGACGTGCTGTCATTCTCGTTGCTTTCCCCGAGCGTGTTAAGAATTCTCAGCCAGACGCTCGAATACTTCAATGAAGCTGCGGTGGATCGAGCTCTCCTTCGATCGCTGCGCGTTAAGCCCCTACTTAGCAAGCATGCAGATACGTGGGGCACGCGCGCACTTGACCGGAAAAAGTGTCGGAAACAGCCGAAGGTAAGAAACTGGAGGAAACTCACCTCCTCTTCGGCTTCCTTCTCGATGGCAGTCAACGACTCGGCGTCCGCCAGATTATCGACAGCGATGGCCAAGAAGACGTTCAGTAGAATATCTGCGTTGCTTCTTACGTCAAGGATCATTTACCACGAGTGCCGAGGACCGCGACGCTTCGGCGCGTGTTAATAGATTCGGTGATCTACTTGAGCTCTTTCGCGGCGACGTTATTACGAGAGGATTATTACTTTCCGCGAGCTTTATGCTAATTCCTTTCTACCGATTGTACGAGTCTGTTGTTTCTGAAAAGGATACAGTTGCCGCATATAAAGAGGATGATGAAGTAGAAGCAGGCGAGCATGCCGAAGCTCGCTACCCCTCCGTAGGCTCTGATTCCGTCGTACATCACGGCATTCCAGTCCTCGCCGGTTAATATCTGCGAATCGAAATGAGGCGATGATAGGCGATGGTATCTCCACTGTGTAGCGCGATACGAAAGGTGGCAGAGTCAACGAGGAATCGCGAGCTCACCTGAAAGACTGTCAACAGGCTCTGCCAGAAGCTGTCGAAATTATGACGAGGCTTGTCCTGCAGCTCGCTGAAATTGAACTTCCCCCCGAACACCTGTGGAAGAATGAAAATCGTGAAGCAGGTGACGGACCAGGAGCAGTGATCGTAATAAAGGCGAAGGACGGATCGTACCTGCATGCCCAGAAGGGCAAAGATCACGATGAAGAGGAAGAGCAGAAGCAGCAGGGACGCGATCGATTGTATGGAATTCAACAGAGAGGCCACCAGGTTCGACAGCGACTTCCAATATCTAAAATCCAATGCGTCATTGTAATCCCAACGCCAGATGTATTTTTACTGCTCTTTTGAGCTAGGCACGACTGTGTCGCCCGCAGAATCGAACTTACTGTGTCACTTTGAACACCCTGAGCAACCTGACGCAACGCAGAACGGAAACGCCGAGCGGCGGCATCACGTGCGTGTTCGTCAAGATCATCTCGGTAATCGAGCCGATCACGACGAAGCAGTCGAACCGATTGAACAACGAGACAAAGTAACCCTGGACAGAAACAAACGATAGTGATTTAAACGTTCGAGTTTACGTCACAATTGTATCCGGACCGATTACCCCCTTCACGAATCCCAAAGCTACCTTAAGGATAAGACAAAGTGTTTCGCGACTTACTTGGAATCCTAAACTATACATCTTCAGCATCATCTCCATGGAGAACAGCGTGATGAAAAACATGTTTGTGATCTCTGCGCGATGGAAGAAGGGAACGAATAACATATTAAACAGGAGTAATGCGAGAAACGTAAGTAGAGCAATCTTCAAGATTACCGCACCTTGAAAATCGTCCAACCAAGATGGCTGATTGTAATGCTCGGTCGCCAGAACGCCCGTGTTCAGGAATACCAGTACTATGATCAGCCAGTAGAAAACCTGCGACTTCACGGCTTTCCTACAGGCCCTCCTCATTCGCCTGTTTACCCTGCGCATTTCCATTGCAAAATCATTCGATCAAAGCCGCGGCGTAGCTCACTTCGCATTTCATAAGTACGACCTTTCGGACTGTTCGATCTTACGGACAGCCAATTAGATAATATGCAACGCTTCTACCCTCCAGATCCACATTGTAACGAACTAGTTTGTTCAGCCGCTATACGCCCTGCCGTAACCGTGACATTCCAATACCATGGAATATCGAGCAGGCTGCTCGGCTCACTCGGCTCACTCGGCTGTCCGTTTCGTTCGACAAGCAATAAACGACGAACGAAAAGTTCTTACCTATCGAAGTCCCGCTTTTTCCGCCTCCACACAGACTCCTGCTGAACCCCTTCCTCGTCCCCCTCTAATTGATCCGTGCTCTCCATCTCGCTCTGCTGCTTCGCTGTAAAAACCCACATTTCGTTCGACTTTACTTACACCCTCCTTGCGTCCTCCTTTTTCACATCTGTGTCAATAATTCCTCGCAAGAACTAGGCGGGACGCAGTGTCAGGCTAACGTACTAGCGTTCAACTCGAATAGAAGTGAGTTTAGAGTGAGATTGCCACGCGGGAAAAGGTGCTCGATAAGATCGAGAGACGTACACTTTCCGTCCTGCATTTTCGGCTCGTCGGTCTCCGGCTCGATGACCTCCGCCTGCGTGATCCAGTCCAGGTAGCCCCTGAGATCGTCCTCGATCTGCTGTTTCTCCCTGAGCTTGTGGAAGTCGCCCCTCGCCTTCGCCTTCTCCCTCTCCTTGGAGAACTCGCTGCGCCGGGCAAACATTGCACGCGATTGCGGCCGTGATTAAAGGTGGCGGTGTCGAGGGTAATTGGGACGTTCGCGGATGAAACGGAAATCGAGAGGCTGCGCGAGTACAAAATACGGGGAAGTTTACGGAAAGCGGGGCGACGAGACTCGTGCCTCCGTGCCTCGCGACTTTCCTGCAAACTTTCTGCCCTATTTTCCCTACGCTCGCGTCCATCGATCGCGTTTCGCTCGAGCGCGTTCGACTATCTAATCGCGGCGGGGAAGGGACTCGGAGCGTTCGGATGCCATCGGCAGACATTTGAGGATCTGAATTTTTATTTCGTTGATTGCCGCCGGTTGTACGATTCCGTAAGAACACGATTTCACGACACGCGGTGGCCAGGAGGAAGATATTTATATTTGGACCTTCCTGGGAGACTACGGGACGCTCTAGAGGCCAATAATATCGAACGTAGACTCCAGGGGGGATGAGCGGATGTGGATCCGCGCTATCGGAAACGGAACGCTTTTCACCCGGGCAAGGTCCGACCTTCTATCGATACTTAACCGTGCATAGTATCCAAAATACTCACCCGGACAACACACCGAGAATCAGATTCATCACGAAGAAAGCTCCAAGTATAACCATCGAGATGAAATAAATCCACTGCCACGAGCTTCCCATCGCGTCTTCGATCTGAAGGGCAAACGATCAGCGGCTGAATCGCTGATAAAAGCGAGATGAGATTTTCTTTGCACGCATGAGATTTCTATTACCAGCAGCTCGAGCCGCTTGTAAAACGTTTAAAGGAGATTACGTAATAACGGAAATTGCGTTATCGATCAAGCAGCACGTCGCTCGCGAAAATAATGTAGCGACATTCATTGGAGAAGAGGGTGACGATGGATTTCCGTTAATACTCCCCGGCACGAAATCAATCTTACGCTGTAAAGCACGTCCGTCCAACCCTCGAGCGTAACGCACTGGAAGACCGTCAACATGGCCAGGCCGAAGTTGTCGAAATTCGTGATACCCCAATTCGGACCGTCCCAGAACTGCTTGCTGCAGTAGTACTCGGGCCCCAAGTTGTCGCACTGGAAGCCGCCAGGCCCGCACGGAATTGGGTCCTCCATTATAGCATCTGCGAAACACGACATACGTCGGAACTGTGGAACTTTGAATAATTTGGATAGCATTGGCGGTTTGATTATTAGCGGTGGTCAGCTCGGTGGTCGTCGGTTTCCTCCGCGTGCGCCGGGATTTGGGCAGAGGTATGCAGTTGGCAGCGGACGAGGTTGCCAGGTGGTCAGGTGACGGGTTCCGCGGGTATCGGCTCCCGTCCGGGGTTAGGTCCGGGTTAGGTACGCGAATTCACGGATTCTCGTGAATCAGCTGTTTACCGATGGGACACGCGCCGCTGCGCCGCGGCCGGCTGGCCACGCAGCTCGCGTTCCGCGCGCTAAGAATAATTAGACGTTAGTTTCGCCGCGGCTGAATCATATCTAAAATAGCGCCGCGCCGCGTCGGTGCAAAGTGTGTTTCGGGGTTAAGCCGGGAACTCCCTCGGCGTCCTCTGCCAACTTCTCTTCGATATTTCTTCATTTTTCAAGGAATTCTTCCCGGAGCGGGACCGATCGATGCCCCGCCGCAGGACACTTACGTAATTTCGATTGTAGCTGGTTTAATCGCGAAGAAAGCCCCTACCAGCTGGCACCTGGACGCTGGTAGCTCTTGATTCGTTCAATTACTGGCTACTCAGAGGCGCGGGCAAGCAGTTAACGAGCATCGGTTGACAGAACACGCGTACCAATTGATCGCTCGATTAACAGTGAACGCCTACGTAACTCTAGATCCGACACCTACCCCCTTTGATAGGTTCCCAACGATATAGAGCGTTCAGAATGGCCCCGCAGCACTTACCGGTCACGTTGTGCCTGCACGTTTTGTGCATTTTCCCGGAGAACAGCTCGAGGCCGATGATGGCGTAAATAATGATGACGAACAGAACCAGCAGAGCGATGTGCAGCAGAGGTATCATCGCTCTCAAAATCGAGTTCAGGACCACTTGAAGACCTGGACAGATGGAAGGAAAGAGTCGCGTTAATTCACTTGCCTCGGCGCAAGAGGACAAAGGAATAAAGGAAACGCGCGTCCGACTGGGAGCGTCGGGGGTGTCTGATTGTGAGCGCGATCCATCGCGGTCAGAGATATCGCTTTGATATGGAAATCCCCTTACTTGGCACTCCGGAGACCAGCCTGAGAGGCCGCAGCACTCGGAAAGCCCTTAGCGCTTTCACGTCGAAGCCTTCTTTCATGAGTATCGTCAACACCGTGCTCACCATTCTGCAAACCAGAGATATGCAAGTTAAACGATCGCGAGCGAAACGCTCATTTCCTCTCGACGCTCTTTTTTTCCCCTGTTACGACCGCGTCGCTGCAGCGATCTCGGTCGCGATGTGATCGCGGGACCACAGGCGGTCTCTCCAGGCGAATTCGCTCCGTGTGTGGCGAATCGAAATTAAAAGCACTCCGCTGGGGGCGAGCCGAGGGAAGCTACGAGCAAATGAAGGAAACCCTCTTGTTTCGCCAACTAAGCAGAACTTATTGAATCAGAAGTGGAGCGCGCGAGAGGGAATAAAGGGGGGTCGTGTGTCGATTCAATGTCATCGCGGGTATCGGGCGTGGAGCGTTCCAGAGTCGCGCACGACAATAAAACGGCGCGATCAAAGTCGAACGGAGGATCTCGGCGGCGAAATCTCTGCGCGCTAAAAAGCTTCCGTTATTGGCCCCGGCGATTCCCATAATCGTCGATTTACGGCGGCCACGTGTCCTCCCGGCGGACCGATAAACTTATACCACGAGAAAGGATCGGGGTTGACAGTCTCGGGGCAGATAAGCACTTTCCTCCCTCTGCCGTAATCGCGCGAACAGTGCGCCGACCTTCATTCCAACTACGTACACGCGAGAAATAAAGAAATAAAAAAGGAAACTCAGAAATTCCATGCAAGCTTTCTCGCTCCTCTCGCGAGTCATAAGTAATGGGCAGCTGGATGCAATTGTACTCACCCTATAACTACTATCGAGAAATCTAGTATGTTCCATCCGTTGCGGAGATAAGCGCCAGCGTGAGCGACGAAGCCGTAAGCGATGATCTTCATTACGCACTCGACCGTAAAAATCACAAGAAATATATACTCTATTTTTTCCTGAAACAGAGCCAATAGACACGCCGCGTGAGATAACACGAAGCCGCTCCCTTTGATCTCGCGCGCGAGAACAGCTGAAAAGTCGCGAGCCTTCGAGTTAAATTCCCTTTGCGCCTCGAAACGTTGACGCGCGGCAAGTAAACGTTTCCTTATAATTAAGTGGGAAACGTCTCGCATCGAAATCACCGCTGCAACCATGCTCCTCGCTGCGAGCATCTAATTTTCGGGTAATTTGCGTAATTACGAGTGTAAACATAGTGCAACGCGAACACCATGGCCGCACATCGACTCTAAATATCCACTTTCGCAAACTCCAGCCAACTTGCCATCATTTCCCCACGCGCTACTAGGGTGTCATCCAGAATCCCGCCCACCCGTGCATCGGCGAAAATGATGCACGCGACACACGCGTCGCTAGGGTAAACGCTCTCGCTGGAAACATTTCCGCACGCCCCGCGTGTTTTATCGAGTCACGGAGGAAACGTAGTTAATTATTTAACGCTCGTTTTCATTCGAAACGACTCACCCGAAAATACGGTCCATCATCGGTCAATCGTATAGGTAATTCATGCGAATATTATAGCCTCCTGCTCGTTTCAGCATTAATCGATCGCACTTCCGCTTGCCTATCGGCGTCCGCGTCGCGTCGCGTCGCCCACGGGCCGGGAATTCGTATGCAATTTTATAGAAAAGCTGGAGGTCGAGCGAGCGCTGGCCTGAGGTAGAGATCAAAAGCCTTCGCGGAATGGACAAATCGAATGAAACAGGACACCGAGGGTGGAGGACTGGGACGGGAAAAGTAGACGAATCGCGAAGCAGAATACCTATAAAGAAGGGAAACGGGGGAAAGAGGGTGGAGGGCTAAGTGAAGTTGCGAAGGGAATGTTGAATGGCGAGGGTAAAACCGCAGGGGTTGAGGAAGGGAAAAAAGGGTATGCTCTCGGGGCGTCCATTACGTTTAATATCCGAAATCGATCGATCATTGGTTCGCCGGAATAGCAGAGCAGTTCCACTTCGCTATTACATTACCTCTCGGCTTTGCTTGTGCAGATTTCTGTCGCGCGGTGCAGCGTCACCGCTCCTCCAGACGCAGCCGGTATTACTCCGTTATCTTGAAATAAGGCAATTGTCTTCGTCTTTTTGCCTACCCGACGCGACGCGACGCGACGCGACGGACGGCTAGCTGGTCAGATCGATAGCCTGGCTCGAAACGCTTATACTACTTACGCCTCGTGTGGTTTATCAATGACTGATCAAGACTGTCTACACTCTACACCCACTTGCCGTTACTACGGCCTTCTTCACACACATCGGCAAACGAATGAAGGGGAACGTGACGTAAACGGTTCAAAGGGAAGCCGAGAGTGAAGAGGAACCGTTGGAAAGCAATCTGACTCCGTGGAAATTCGCGAGCAACTATTAACGCGCAAACACCCGTCACATATTCTTGCTCGTATATTCGAAACTCCTCCAACAAAGGCGTCCCTCGTAGTCCTCTAGTCAAGCTTTTAAATAGCCCGAGTAACTTCGCCAGTTCTAACCGTTTCGAAGATGAAATGATTGATAAAACGTCACCAAGGTCGTAACGCGAGATGTCAAGTGTTATTTCGTAAAAGGTCGGATGGTATCGATTGCGATAGCTCGGTTGCTCAGTTTGTCAATAGAATTAATGGAAGAGAGGGATGGCTACAATTGAGGAAGGGGGTCAAATAGAAGCGGGGTTTATAGGAAGTTTTTTATGGCCTTTGTGGCCTGGTTCCACCCTTGCAGCGACGTCCACACGTTACGATACACCCTCTACACACACGGGACGTCTTTCGCCCAACTTTCCGGTCTGACGCGACACAGACGCGTGTGCTCTATCGGCCGCGATAAGCCCGTGGAAAAAGCCCAACCTCTAATAAAAGGTTTTATGCTTCGCCTCGAAGGCCAGATCTTGGCGGATCATCTCGGGCAAGCTTTTACCCATTTTCCGGGACACGGGCTCCGCTAGCTTCGATTCTATCCAACCTGGAATTTACCGCGACCCACGTTCAATGATCCTCAAACGATTCCTTTCACCGCAGGGACGTGCGTACGAGCAATTTGCGTCCATTTCGAGAGGTATCGTCAACAGCTGTTTACAGCAGCTCTGTCGTTCTACACGGTACAGTGAAAATTTGGAGGAAGCCCCGACGCGAACACTCGGGTTCTACAGTGGCAAAGGAAATGGCAGGGTGCGCTGAGAGCTAAGAGGGATACGATGCAAAGGTCGCGCTATATGGAAATGCAATTTCCGCTGGGACGCCACGTATCTAAGATGCTATAAAAGTGTGTCATCTTCCGCTGCAATCGGTGCAGAGTGGCCCATATGTGAATCACATTTTCCAATAATAGTGGACCACGGCGCGAACCGTTGTCGGCAAGATTGAACAATTATCGAAGTTTCAGGTCGAATGAATTTCATGCCATCAACCCTGTCTCTTGAACGGAGTGTTTATTTATCGATAAAACGGACGGCTCGCGGTTGGTTCGACGAACGGACCTGTTATTCCTATTATATTCTCTATTATTAGAACGATCGAAATTTCTTGGTCGCGGGGTTCGTCGGTCGAACGCTGTTTCGGTCTTCGGGGAATCAAAAGGAAGGCTCGTGGCTGTGGCCGTTGATGGAGGAAACCGGAGCAGCACTTTTCAGAGAGATTTCTCGGCTTTCAGCTTGCGAAATTCAATGAATAAGAAATACAGCCCGGGGTTCCTCCGATATTAAAACGCTCGCCTGTTAATCGTCGAATCAGATTAAAGGATCGTTCGAATAAAACTGGTACTTACCAAATACTGGTTGGTCAGATTCGAATCGCCGTACGGGTACGGTGTGTAGACTGCCAGGGCGACGCAGTTCGCGAATATCGTCATGAGAATAAGCCACTCGAAAGGCCTGAGAAGTTGAGTCGATGGAAGCTCTGGCTAAGGAAAATGAAAATGAAAATAACCTCGGCTATGCCGGTAACGCGCCCGTCGCTCCGCCGAGCCGCAGGCCGACTAACTTTTCACCGACATTTTTCCCTTCCCTGTTCAGAGCCACAGGATTCCACGCTCCCCTTACCTTTAAAAGCCGTTAAACGTAAACAGAGCCTGGAAAGCGGAAAAGAACTTGCCAGTTAATGGCACGCTGACAAGGAATCACACGTCCCTTCGATCTTACGTGGATGACAATAAGAGCGAATGTCACCTTGAATTAATGGCGGGAATCTCCTTTTATCAGGTTCTGTATCGGATAACTCGGCGCGCGTCGCAAATGTTTTACGTAACTGGTAGACAGAGGAGGGTGGAATTGGGACAATACATGCTGATAACCGCTTTGTCAACAGGGGTGGACGTCAACGGGGACGTTCCTCGAGGTTCGTCTCCACCCTCCTCCGCTGACCTGCTTCGAATTCGATGGGTCGGGCGCGCCGAAGACGGCGACGAGAGTAAATAGAGATTCAAGGCATCGGCCGATGGGATTGCCAAGAACCCCTGCTCCGTATTAGTGGTGAAAGCGATCGGTATGATATGTTGAGCGCGACGCACCGAAAAGCTTACTTTACCAAAAGAAAAGGATACTTCCATTCGACGACGTCTATGCACATCTTCCGCACGGGATTCTTGAGGGGTAGACAGAAGAGGGCCCTGACGGGCCTGTCGGGCAGGGGTTTGCCACCCCTGCGAGCCGGCCTCTTGGTGGCGGTCTTGGCGGCACCGGTGCTGGTCCCGAGAGTTTGGCCCGTCTGCGACTGCGCGGGTGCTGGCTGTCCGTCCTGGGCAGATTGGGGGTTCAGGTGCTGCCCGAGGATGGGGGGGGTCGCGGCAGTCGGCTGGGCCCCCGGCAGCCCAGGGGGGCCCAACCCCGAGCCCCCATCCCCCCCCGCGCTCATCGGTCGCTCCTCCGCGCCTCGATCAGCTCCGTGCTTCCGCTTCGCCGCTCTCTTCTTCTTCTTCTACCTCTTCGCCTTCGCCTTCGCTTCCGTTTGCCTCCTCCGCCTCCTCCTCCTCCTCCTCCGCCGCCTCCTCCTCCTCCTCCCCCTCCTTCACCTTCACCCTCTCCTCCACTGCCTAGTACACAGACGTAGGCAGACTCCTCCGGACCCTGGCTGGCCTGCACGCAGACGCCCGTCCAGACGCCCGACGACGCCGATCGACGCGCTCTCTCAGAGACGCCCCACCACCCGCTGCAGCTCGCCGGCATGCTACGGCACTGGGCTCTTTCGAACCTCCCTCCGTGACCTAAACATTGTAGACATTAATCCTTATTAGTCGCCTTCCAACTCCACTGAAACTTGAAATCCTTCGGGACAAGACACCGCAGCTCCCAGCCCCGCCTAAAATTCTACACCTTCGGCTAATCATCGGCGATTAACACCGCAGATGGGGGCCGATGCAACCCTCGCTCGTTATCGCGATCCTGAAATGGGAAGCTCCAGCAAATAGGCACCGCTCCGCTTGTTCGTGAATATTCGAAGCGTCCGCGGGAACGGCAATCTGGCACCGCGACGCCTTCGACGATTCGAGCGATAAATATTTATGAGCCCGAGACCAAGCAGCTCCGTCCTTCTTCCTCGTGCCTCGTTAACATTTAACGCTGTACGTTTGTACGCTGTACACGAGTCGATCTTACCGCCATCGCGAGGAAGGATCAAAAGTTCCGAAAGCTGCAAGAACTTATATAGGTAAAAGCTATTCGTTGTTCTCCTCCAGCTCGCCCAACGCCGCACGTTCTTCTTGCATTCGGCGCAGCGACCCACACCGCGCTTTGACTTTTCCAGACTCCACGGGGCAACCAACCGAAACTCGCATCATAACAGGGAGGACGAAATCCACCCGCCCAACCGTGTGATCAGTCCTCCGACAGTCAATTGCAGACCTTTGAAACACCCGAATTTCCCTATCAATCGAAAGTTTAGAGGCTACAGCCTAGACTTCTATCGAAGGGGAGCCTAACCGAAAAAAGATCAACGTGTCCAGCAAGAGACGGAGCCAGACAAATCGCGTCTGAGTTTCGACAAGTCCGGGGGCCTAGGATTTATAGCGGACTCGCGCTATATTTAGTGAGCCCGAATACATACATAGAAAGTTCTACCTGGGAGCGAGTTTCTCGAGCGCCTGCCCTGCTTCTCCGGAATCGGTAGTCAGACTTAATCTATTGTTGATCCCTTAACCCTGTAACCTGTCCCCGCGCCTACGCGATGAGACCGTTTAATCTCTTCATGCTCCCATTACGTCGCGATATCGCAGCATCAAGGAGACATTACTGCGCCAAGCAGACTCGTTACAGTTTCCATACAAATTATCCCCCTCGCTCGTAGCGGCGGATCTAAGAAAAACGCGCGACCAGCTCGCAAGCGTGTAGGCGAGGCTATTCGGTGAATGAATTCGCGCGTCAGACACTCCACTCGATGTTTACGCGTCTGGGGATCGCTTTGTTCTAAATTGAAATTCAACGGCTGCCTTTTCATTGTCTCGTTAAGTGGCCCTCTTTCTCTCTCCTCCCATTTTCCTCTACGATCTCTTCAATTCGAGGCTGGCCGCGTTTGTCGCCGATACAGGAAACGTCGATCGGCCAACCGACTAATTCCAACACCGACGTCACAACGATCCCCCGTGTCTCACTTGCGAGGTCACGTTTACTCGCTTTTCCGTGACGATCGAAGAAAGGCGCGCGTGACGCACGTTAGGCAAATACTCGTGATTCAGGGGACTCAAATAAAGCCTCGTCGTAGGAGATGCGAGTTCGAATAGATTCGGAGTTAGAGACGAGTCCCGCATTTCACGGGCTGAGTCAGACGATCACCGAAACTCGCCGATGTAAGTGACTTTTTCCCTGGCAAAGTAGAAACCGACCGAACCTCCGAGCCGCCTTTTCCCGGTTATTCCGACTAATCCATCCCACGTGCCAGCTCCTTTGCACGCCCAAACGGCGTCGAATCGATTCGGAAGAGGGCAAAACCTAAAAGGACTCTAAGCTTCGCGGCGTGGCGAGCTAAGCCCTGCTGGAGGAAACTGTGCGATGTATAGTGTAGGTATACATCCGAGAAATTAGATACGAGACAGCATTCTTCGCCTTCGTCCCGCGTGTTACGAGGCAGGTGCTCGACGAACAAGCCGCGAGTCAATTAACGCGGCCGCGCCGTTCGTTTCGGACGGTCTCGTCGATAGAGCGCCGGCAAGGATTCGCCGACTAATCGGTTTATGGATAATTGAATTGCCGTGGATCTCGACTCTCGAGGCGGTTATTATCGGGAGGGAAAATAAACGAACGCGACCGATAGCTGGGTGGAAGCTGGCGCAATGATACGGCCATTCTTGTTAATTGGCGTTCGCCGACGAGCATTGGCGTTGGTTTGACGCGGGAGGCGAGAGGCGAGAAACGCGTGCCGCGTCGCGCCTCTTCCGCTTTCCTATGTATTTCCCTTGCCCGCCATTCGATCGAGCATCGATCGCCGCTAATAAAGTTTCCCCGTGTCGCACAGGTACAGAGAGGCACGCTCCCTCGCAAGATAGTCACCAACCGGTGCTAACGAGTTAAATTTAGTTCACCACTTCGCTGCCACGGAAGCAGCGAGCAAGCTAGGCCGCTAGGCCGCTAGGCCGCTTACCCGTTTGCCTCCTGGCACGTGCCGCGCTCCATCCTTGCGCTCCCTACGTGCCTTTAAGCCCGATTATTCCTCTGAATGGACGATGGAAGTAGGAGGGATCGAAGGGCTTAATGAGAAAGGAAGAGAAGTCGACGATTATTCCAGGCAAGGAGAAAGAAGACGAAGCCGCAACAGATGTCATCACTCCTAACGATAATTAGCCCTCGAAGAGTAATCTAATAGTAAGCGAGAAGCGATCGTTTCGATTAAGGACGCTGGTTAATTAACGGAGAGGCTGGCCGCCAGCCGGTATCCGACAAGGATTCTCGCGGCCGCAACTAGTTGGCTTCCGTTAATTGCAATTTTATGTTATGGGCTAACGATCTAGAAATCGATACCGAGAATGGTGTGTTCGCAAGAGGCGTCTGTAATAGCGTTTTGGTAATACCTACTTGCAGCGCGCGAACACTTATATAATTCACGTTCGGGAAAAACATGTTGCCGGAGAAGCTGGGCGTCTTTATGAAAGCCGGAGGGATGAAGGGGTAGGCAATAAAACGAAAACGGGAGCAGAAATTTATAAAGAGAGAAGATGGGGGAGGAGCATCATTTCCGGTGCAGTGCGTCCTACGTAATTCTATTGTCCGCTAACTCGAGCCGAGTTTCCCAGGCTGATATCAATATTTCACCGTCACAGAGTCCTTCCGCTACTTCGCGAAAGAAGGCCGATCGTTCGTGAAATATGCAGCTGCCCCACTCCACGCGTTCCTCTTCCTTCCTGCTCCTCTGTCTGCAATAGTCCGCATTCCCTCCGAATCACGCGAAATCCCGCGAAATCCCCCCCCCATACTTACAGCTACCCTCGTGGCCTAGTTAAAATGACCAAGGGATTCCCGAGAACAATTTTGTCCGGGGGGATTTTAATGTTTCGTGGAAAGCCGATAGCTTAATAGGCAGTCAGATCGCTCGAAAATCAAGTATTTTTTGCGAATTATTTACAAGGAGATGAACACAAATTGTGACTAGTACGTTCGGGTAATGTTTATTAATACTATAAACAGTAAAAAAGAAATGATTTGAATATTATATACATATGTATGACAGCGCTACAGTCGTCTGATATGTAGGCGTTTTTTTTTGGAGCCACTGTAATTTTGCAGTGATTCTGGCCGTAAGAAATTTAATTGTGAAATATCCTCTGAAATTTATACTTTGCCCTGGCCCCTATTCTGCCCTGAACCTATTGAAAAAGGGAAAAAATCAAAATTATAGAAATGGTGGCTGCAAAACGGCTAAAGAAACGTCATTTTTCGACAGGGAAAAGAGCCATTCTATTTTTTTTTTTTTGACAAACCAGGAGTTTTTACTGACTTATGCGTAGGTCCAGGTCGTAACTAGACATGTTTCATATATGCTGAATTATTTTCAAATCGACTGGTACCTCGGTTTTTTTCCAATCACTGCAAAACGAAGAGGAAATATGATTCCGAGAAAAACGCGCTTAAAGTTTCGAAAGAGGAATCTACTCTACCTGCGTGCGCGCAGAAACGGTTTATGGCGCGCTCGACCTGTTCGGCTGTAAAATCCTCAATTTTGCGAATTTTAACATAAACCAAACGGCATTTTAATCGGGAAGGGTGGTACTTTCGAAAAAATGCAACAAAAAAAAATCGAGTTTCTGACTGCCTTGTCCCCTTAACTAAGTAGCTTGCTCCGTTCGCAGAGTACGAGATGTTTCGATGAGCCCATTAAACTGTTCGATGCCCGGCGGGTGGTGGAAAATTCGACTGCCGCAAGGAAACGCAGATAGAGATCGCTGGGACTCCATTAAATTGACCGTCGATCTGCGAACCCGATACAATGCGCTTGTCTGGAGCACGCCTGGTTGAATAGGATTCACTGAGCGCGCATTAATGCCACTGACATTCATCCCGTCGCGATATTAATTCGATTCGCTGGGATTCACAAGTCGGCTGGCGTTTGCTCGTTACTCGGCGCCCAGGACAACGCGACCCCATCTTCCTCCAATCTAACTTACTCGTTCGTCGATAACGAACCGTATAGAGTCGGAGGAAACGATTGATTCGGGTGGATGTAGCATTGTCGCGAGAAAATGAACGAGAACGCGAAGCTTTGTTACTGGCGCGGGGCGCACGCGTCCGGAGATATTTTTACTCCTAGACACATGTCCGGGCACCCGTCACGATCGCCCAACTCCTCTTATCTATCGTCTAAAATAGACCTAACTGGAATTGTCAGCCCGAACCCGCCACGCTTCGAATGCCCCTCGGTCGTTAGACGCAGCGGGGGAGGGCCTCGGGGCAAGAATCCCGCGTGGATCGCTCGGGGATCCGAAAGAATCTCTATCGGAAGAGAGAACTGGAGCGCGGCTGAGCACTCTAGATGGCGGAATAAGCAGGAAACCACCGGTAATTCCGCAGACGCGAGCCTTTTCGCGAAAGCGAGACGGGGTAATCGCGTGGAGAAAGGCGCGTGCACGAGACGGGCTGCTTTTGCGGGCAAAGTGCGCCGCGGAGCGTCGAGTGAAAAGCAAATAACGAGGGGAGGAAAGCAGCGGTGCAGGTCCGACGAAAGGACAGAGGGAAAAGAAAGGCTTATAAAAATAGTTGGCGGCAGGTACTCTAGGTCACGAAGCTGAGGACATTCGGGCCTCGGGGCGATATCCCGGCCGCGAATCTGCAAAATTGACGTTTCTCCTTTGAAAGAGACACTTGTAACTTGTACCTAACACATCGAGGGCTCGGCCTCCCTCTCTTTCGTTCTCGCCTTCAAAGTGGATGATGCCCTTGCGGCACAGACAAAACGCGGCCTACGCGGCCTCCGCGCTCTCGCGGGCCGGCCGGTAACGTGTTTCACTCTTTAAGGTAAATGTACCAATACCCGGCCGCTGAAGGGGCTTAAGGAATAGCGGCAAAGTTTGTCTCCTAATTTAATTTGTAAAACCATCATGAAATAAAAAAATGTTGAAATGTTGAAGATAACACAATATTATACTATCGGAAACTGAAAAAAAAAGTTTATGTATTATAATAGACGTATTTATTAATGAAAATACGAAAACATGCAGATGTCCCAGTAAGCGGACAACCTAAAACTGCATGTCCCAATACCTGAATTATATCGTCCCAGTAAGCGGACAACCTAAAAATGCATGTCCCGATGTCCCGATTCACGAAATTCTTGTACCAGTAAATAAATTTAGACTTGGTTAAAAAAATATTAATTTTCTTGCAAGTTTAACCATCTTAAACTAAATTTAAATCTATTTACTATTATAATAATGTATTATTATAATATATAAATAAGAAATGCAGTCAATATTTTCTTAGTAAATGAGTGGCGTTTCTTAACAGAAGCCATAGAAATTTCTTGAAATCTGCTATGCGTACGAAGTGTGTTACAAAATAATTATTTCTATCTAACGATTTTCAATTTTCTATAATAATGATTTTAATTAATATTGCTAAATACTTATGCATTATGCTACTATTTTTTGTTTTTAATTACATTAAAAATTAAGCTTAAAAATAAATAAAATTCGCATTGTTGTTCAGTTACTGGGACATGGCCGGGCACTGGTACATTTACCTTATTTTACCACGATTCATCCCCCAACTATCGTTACGTGCCACCCAAACACCTCCTCGCACCGTGAAAAAATAGGATCGGCGAGAAGTAGATCTGGAATATGTTTCGCAGACCTCTCACTGGCTCGTGTTTACTTGCAGGAGAGATTGCTACAGCTCGAATGATCCACTTGGGTTGCAGGGAACGGGGGATGAAAATTACGTAAAGGGGTTAAAAGCTTAGAACGCGAAAGTTTGCTTGAATAGTTCGGGGAAGAGTGGACTGGCTCGAAAAGAAGGAATTTCAAGCGGTTAACGCGCAAAGAGTTAAAGGATCCTCGGAATATCTAGCCGACAGAGTTTGGAAAGTTTCGAGTTGCCGGATATTATTCGTATTATTCGAGCTGAAATCGATTCCGCCCGGCCGCGGCCCCGCGCTGCCCATCTCTATGACAGACCACTGCCTCCTTTTTTCTTCTACTATTCGCCTTCCGATTATATTCGCAAGAAGAGAAATGGCCATAAAGATGAGAGGAAAAAGCCTCTCGCGATCAAAAGCAGACCATCGCCGCTTCGTTTCATCCCTGAAAATACGTCTCTGCCGGGGAATGTTGCTTTCGGCTATCAGAGTGGACGAGGGCGAGGACGAGGACGAGGACGAGGGCAGAAAAGTAGAGCGGATCTCGAATCCTTCCATTTATGCCGAATTTCCTTTAATATTTCTGTTTCGTCGCGGAGCGCGCTTCGAACTCGTCCATCTCCCAAATCCGTGGAAAATCCAGCAAAAGCTATTTAATACGGAGCCCTGATGTCTCTCGCAGAACCGGAAGAGCTTCCTTTCGATTAGCGTCGCTCGATATCGCCGCTGCGAAACATGGAGCGCAACCGACTGCCTGGGTAGAAAAGGAAACGACGTTTCCTCGCCGCTAAAGTAATCCGTCCACGGAAGCGTCGCGAAACGGAAAGCCAATGAAATTGCAATATCGAGCGTCGTCGCAACGATCCCGCATCCACGAGCAACCTTATCGTAACACTGCCACGGCGATGTTTTTATCATCGCTTTATCGTCACTTTTATTAAAAGGATCAACCGCACGCTAATTATTATTATTATTCTCCCTTGATTCGACCCGGAGGGAACAATGTGGCCTTTCCTCCCACCTTCCCTTCCGTCCAATTCCTCGCGCCGCGATAAATTACGATTGATCGTTGAGAACTGCGCCCACCTAGCTCTCCATCTTCCTTTACCCGATCCCTGCCGCTCTAGATCCTTTCAACGCCGAATAGTTTAGCTCCGTGTGAATCGAATTCTCGTTGAAAAGAGCCTCGAAAGCGATCCATCATCGCGCTAGCAAGATTTACGTATTTACAGACAACAGACCTGGCGTCTCCAGCATCCCGCGAAGAAGATTTCATCGATACGATCCGATCCGATCCGATCCCCTATTTGTTCTACGATTTACGACGTTCCCCGCTTTACTAGCAAGGTCTGATGGCTACGAGAATCGATTGGAAAAGGGTCGGCGTTTGATAGACGATCAAATCGCCTTTCACTTACTTCTTCCAACGACCGATGCTTTACTGCCTGATTATTGCCAAACAGTTTGAATATTTTCCGAAAGAATTTTACGAAAGAATTTTATACGCGTAATACCGTTAAGGAACTAGTTTCTGATCAGTTTAGAAGGTTTCCCGCTTTAATATTTATTTTGAACCTAATGAAACATTAAACCATAGACTTTTTTTATACTAAAAGTTGAATTAATGTTTAAACTTCAAGGAAAAATTTTAAAAAGTAGATAATAAATATATGTATAATTTAAGTACTTATAGGGTATGGAATAATAAGGTGACTAGGAACTAGTTTTTAATCATCTAAAACCAACAATACTAACTGCTTTCACAGACAACACATATGTTTTTGAATTATCAATTTTTATGTTAGTAATTATTTCAAACAATTATTTATTGACATAAACTCAAAAGAACGATTTATTTCATGAACTGATAAAAAATTAGTGCCTGATCAAGAACTAGTTCCTTAAGGGGACCTTCCGGTCTAGAGCCCCAAACAATAGGTGATTTTTAGGAATTAATTAAAGGAAAACTACTATATATAATTTGATGGGACTTTTTGCATTGTATTAAGGATGTCTTAAGTTATAGAAATATATTTTTTGTTTTATAATTAATTATTGCAGACGGCCCTGGGGAGTCGTTAAAGTCAAGGCGTAAAAAAATTGATCCAAATCGGTGGGACCTGTATCTCCAAAAGTTATTATCCGATTCGACTGAAACTTATTTTATTTTGAAGATTATACATCTGGCTAGGGGGGAACTAGAAAAAATTAAAAAAATGACATTTTTTTTTAGAAAATAACGACACTTGATTTTTGAAATCACTTTTCCCTGTACTTTTCGTCCTTTCAACGCCTTTGAAAATTATAAAATTTCAATTTTTTGTAATTTTTCTAGTTCCCCCCCCCCCCCCTAGCCAGAAGTATATTCTTCAAAATAAAAAAAGGTTCAGTCGAATCGGATAATAACTTTTGGAGATACAGGTCCCACCGTTTTGAGAACACTGTTTCGAGAAAAACGAGTTTAAAGGTTTACGTGAGCGCCGAGTGCCCGGTTGTTGCCCATGCATTTGCCGCTACTCAAATGCCTATAACTTCTGGAATTTTACGAATTTCAACAAATCCTTTTAAACACGTATTCCTAAAAGGTTGAACATTCGAAAAATGAAATAAAAAAAAAATCGACTTTTAGACCGGAAGGTCCCCTTAAGGCAGGATACCACACTTTGCACTTAAAAAAAATTGAAATTTTTTTTGTTCTCAAAGTACTCTTTCAAGTGTATAGAATCGAAATTCATTCATTAGAAAGGTGGCCGGAACCTTTTTCTTGTGTAAAAACCGGATTGGAGCAGATATATAAATCTATATAAAACTTTAAACGCGTTTTTCTCGAAACGATGTTTTCCAAATCAGCGTGTCAGATTACTCCTACAATTTTCATCGGATTGACTTGAAACTTTGCACAATTCTTCCGATTGGTGTAATCTAACGATGTACGTAGGACTTTTGCTGTAGCGTTGTTATTTTTCTTTTGGTGCGCAATTTTATAAATTTTTTTAAACTTTTTTACCCTAAAAAATTGACCTTTTCGTTAAAATGGCCGCCATTTTCTTAAAAATCTAAATTTCGTAAAATCCCTACATACAGCATTGAACAATATTGTTGTTAATAGGGACATTCTTTGGTTTCTTTTCTAAGAGCCACGTACAGAGCGGAATTTGACACGCCGTCTAACGATGTTTCTCCAAAGGAGTGTATTTTGGCGCCACCTACAAGAGATTATTTTTTACTTTTTCAGTTTCAAAAAATGTGTAATTACAGATTAAAGTTACATTAATGAATGACTGAAACCGATTTTGTTTCTGCGCATTCTTTGTATGCAAAAAAAATTCATGAAAAACGCCTCCAAAATCGCAGTCAAAGGTGGTATATCCTGCCTTAACGGTAGTTACCTACTCCAACGCGATGCAACCTCTAACGCCACTCGAACGCAATGAAACATCGAGGAGTCTCGGTGGATCAGAGTTCCCAAAGAGGATTCAACTCTCCGTCCATAACGGGGAGAATGGAGGGGAAACGAGGAAGAGCGTTCCGGTGTCCGTGGCCTGTTAATAACGTTGCTTAGCGGTCGGGTGACGCGACGCAACAACTTTCATTAGCCGAATGACAGAGCGAGGGTGGCAACGGGCTTCCGAGGGAAATCAAAGTCGATCTCTTTGTCTCCCGGCGTGTTTCGCTCGCGTGACTGACCTCCGCGATACCGAATATCATTAGCCTGAATATCGAGCGAACACACCCCAACTGGCCTTTTGTTTTTCGCCATCGAGATCAGAGGATGCCACCGCCGAGCTTGCACCGTCCTCCTCAACAGGACGCTCTCCTATCGCTCGCTGGCGCCAGCCTCCTAATAATGGACCGAGCTCGCTGCCGGCGCGACCAGCGGAACAGAAACGAGCTTCTTCAAGGTTCGATCATGTCTTACACGAGTTTCCCTACCCGCGACACCGCGTCCAGGCGCAGATCAGAAGTGAAGATTTTCAAGAATTTTCAACGGAGTAGGACGCGCGATGCTCCAACAGCTGCCTAGTTTAACGGATGTTGACACGAATTTCGTTTTAAGAGCGCAGAACGGGAAGCGAAGCGGTCCACTGATTTCCATGGACCACGATTTGAGTGCCACTGCCTCGGGCCGCCCCGCGCCCGTGAGCTCTATTTTCAACGAAACCGCCTTGTTTTTCGCTTTCGCGAAACTCCGCGTCGAACTAGTAGGCGTTTCGGGCTCTGTAAACGGGGAGTGACATCGCTAAAGCACTTGCAGTTTCGACGTTCGCTGGTGAGACCAAACGTTCCTACTAGCTGCGATTGGAATCGACCTGTTTAGGCTACCGACGATTCTCCTTCGATCTCTACTAGTCGAGAATGAGATTCGTCGGAAGAACTCAAAGTTCCTGGAAATGAATCTCCGCGCTGATCTCGTGGTCGGAAAGTTGAAGCAATGTCGTGGCCATTCGAACGGATCAATTTTATTTTCGTCAGAAGCTAGTGGAAAGGAATTGCTCTTGTTCCAGGGAACTCCGGTCGGGAATCGGGGACATCAATGGCCGCTGCGTACTTCTCGCCACGAACTTATTATTATTACTATTAACCTGAATATTTAAAATCCACGCGTCCACCTTTTCACGGAGAAATTGCAAATATGGATCGCATTTGAGAAAGAGAGTGCTGGAAACGAGGTATCGGACAGGCTTGGCTCCGAGTTTCGCGGCGAGAGGAACAAGCTGCCTCGTTCGTAAGAATCCGATTTACTCTCTCGCGATGAAAGGCTTGAAACTCCTGGCGCGAATGAAATCGTCCAGGTAAATTAAGCTGTTCGTTAACGCAACATTGTTCTGGGTGAAAGAGCGCTCCTCTCGATGGTGGCCATCATTTTACCTACCGGCAAAACTGACGTGCAACTTTTCAGGCCCATTACTATACGTCACGGCCTGACGCACGCTCGGGAGTCGGGGCAATATCGTGCCGTAGCAGCAATTCAAAGCGATTATTTTGTCGGGACTATTCCGATGAGAGACGAGGCGGTGGTATCTTCTGTGCAAAAACAGCGTGCCGTTGCTGCAGCCGAATTCAACGAATTCTATTGTTAAACTTTCCGGGGGTCGTTAAGTCATGCTCGAGCAATTTTGCGGTGCATCGATAAGCTCGCGCGAGCTGGGGGAATAAAAGGATCGCGCAGTTCTTCCGTTTCAACTTTTAAGTAGATTAGGGGAGCGAAGCGTGGGCGTGGATTAGGCGTTTAGCAAAACAATGTAAATGCTCGAGCGGCATACTTTCGAAAGAACCGCGAATGACGAACGGTGGGCAGCATTAATTTCTTAACACGATGACGTCCGTCTGGGTAATTTACACTTCGGAAAGGCAACGTTCCTGGCGGAATGCCTTGGAATGTCGACTGGGAATCCGAGGTGAAACCTCATTATGCATCGACCCGAATTTCCTTGCGATTAGACCGCGACTTGGGGGAATCAGGTCGATCGGGGCGGCCGCTTCTTCGCGAGCGGCAACTTCGCGTTATCTTCGCCAGCGGTCAGCGGGGCTAATGTCGGTCGTTTTCCTCGAGACTCGAGCGAGCGCCAAGGAGAAGGCGAAGCACGAAGTAGAAGGCATTCGAAAACTAGGGAACAAATAAAACTACCGTCACTACCGCGGAATCGCGAGTACTAGGTACTAGGGATTGCAAATTTACCGACTTTTTCAATTACCGGTAATTCGGTAAAGTTTTCAATCAAAACCGGTTTACCGATAATTTACCGGTATTTTTTAAAGTATTGAAAATATAAGAGTAAACATTACAAAAAAAAACTTTTTTTGAACCCTAATCGAGCATTATAATAAATATATGCAAATAAAACTATTCTGAACATAAAATATAAAATGAGATAACACAAAATAGATATATTTGTGTAACTATTGACAATACTTATTAATATGGATCTTCGCCACGAAAAGAATGAAAATAATCTTATCTTACGTACATAATTAAATATTTTTTATTCAACAATTTTTTTTAACAAACAAGCACGCAAAAAACATAATTTATCTAAACTTTGGTCTCCTAATCGTGATCTAATTTTTGTACAAAATAATCCAACCACGGATAAAGCACTCTGAGATTCTACGCTTGTTGGTCGGATAGTCATTAAGAAATCATATGCCATTTGTACCTAGGTATATATTTTCTCCTTACTTTTTCTACTTGAAAATGCGTCCATTTTTTTGATGACTTGATTTAGATTTTTAGTTCTCTTTTGGTTTAGAGTGAGGTCACGACGAATCAACTCTAAACCAAAAGAGAACTAAAAATCTAAATCAAGTCATCAAAAAAATGGACGTATTTTCAAGTAGAAAAAGTAAGGAGAAAATATATACCTAGGTACAAATGGCATATGATTTCTTAATGACTATCCGACCAACAAGCGTAGAATCTCAGAGTGCTTTATCCGTGGTTGGATTATTTTGTACAAAAATTAGATCACGATCAGGAGACCAAAGTTTAGATAAATTATGTTTTTTGCGTGCTTGTTTGTTAAAAAAAATTGTTGAATAAAAAATATTTAATTATGTACGTAAGATAAGATTATTGAAGTTTTTTTCACTGATAACGATGTAGACCGAAATAACGAACGCATATATGCGCTATATTGATATACGTAGTTCATCGAATTACCGGTAAAAATTTGACGAATCACCGGTAAAAATTTGAGGGTACTTCTCGTGATTTACCGGGAAACCGGTAAACCGGGTTACCGGTATTGCAATCCCTACTAGGTACTCTCGCGATACGAAAGTCCTGTAACGGATGGACACCCAGAAAAGTTAATACCGGGGATGGACCCCGGGGACGATTTTTATTTTCGTTGGCGGAACAGTGACCGAGTTGGAGCTCGCCTATCCTAGAACAGAGGAGCGAAAACGAAGCGAAACGAGGAGTGACGGTAGAATGTAGATGGAGGAGGCCGAGGGGAACGTGGCAAAGGTTCGAACATCGCTGGAAATGTCTGCTTTTAGCTGGCAAGGAGCGCGCTACCACCTGATTTGCCAAGCGAATCTGAAGAAAACGGCTGTCCTGCCTTCTTTCAGGGTGCCAAGAAAGCGAGCACGTTCGCAACGCTCAGGACCGCTCAAGTGAAAACAGACACATCCACTGTTGTTCCCCGTTTCCGAGGAGCACTCAATCGCCTGGCGAACAATATGTTACGGGAATTTCCAACTCGAATTCCCAGGCGAGCGTTCGAACGCTGTTTCGCGTAACGCTCCCGAAATACGTCGTTACACGTTCAACAACAACGCTGATGGACTGAAATCCCGACCTCCGCGCAACAACCCCTTTGTCCCCCGGAGATCAAAGGCAGGCTGATTTTTAGAGACGACACCCTTTGACACGCACCGTAATGCACCGCGTGCAATAGCGCCAATAGCTGCGCCCCAGCTGCGTTGATTTAGGCGAGGCGACTCGATCAACTCGCTGCGAACTGACTCTGGCCGATGGAAATTATGCCAGTCAAGAAATCGACCGCTATAAATGTCAAGTCTATAAACGAGCACCGCGAGCCTGGCCATAAAGAAGAAGCCCGGCATTTTTATGACGCGTGTTTGCACGCTATTCCAAACGAACGAGCCCTGAATATGTTTACGGTGTATTATGAAGCGATCGACCAACGACCACGCGTGCAGTGGTTTCGTGGGTGGAAGCTAAATACAGTAAATACTCGTTAGGAGCCCGTCGAACGGGGCTGGCGGCGGGCTCCTAACGCGACTGGACACTATTCCGTGAGAAAACCCAATGAGCGAGCGAGAGGAAACGAAAGCCGACGGCGACTTCGTGTCGACTCGTTCGTTTCCTCTCGCTCGCTCATTGGCTTTTCTCACTCTCGTCCGAAGGATTCCAAGAAATGGTGGGGATAGTCGCCGGGCTCCTAACGCGTGGTAGAAACGGGCTCCTAACGAGGATTCACTGTACAATAGTTGCGAGAATGCGAGGAGCTTTGAAGAAGCGAAACGGTTGGATTCGATAGGGAATTGACGAAAGGTTGCGACGCGTGTAACGTTCCCCCAAGAGAAAGGGCACGCGAGATTGTTATGGCAGTCGCTCGACGGAAAAGGTTAACGAAATTCACCGATTCGCTGGAAAAGGTTAATTTCTAGTTTCTTAGACGACGGCGCAGGAAAAGGTCGCGTCCACGAGAACGCCCTGGCATTGATCTTTAGTAGCTACAATAAAGGAAAAACACGTTGCCCTTTTAATGGCCTTTAGGTATCGTCCTTCTCTGCTCGAGTGAACGATCCAACTTTTACGCGGCAGCCCTTTCTAATTAACAACAAACGCCCATGCGAAGATACTGCGGATTCGATGGGACGTTGATCCGTCGATATTAATTCGCGTTGGGAGGTACGAATACGTCGCGTCAGGGCTGAATTGTTGACTACAGGTGAAGAAACAGATAGGTACAAGCGGCTGTAACCTTCGTCGGTTACGGTTGTTAAAACTTTTGGTTTCGTGGCACCGGTTATTCACTCGAACGTCCGAGTCGTGTCTTCATTCTCTGTTTATGAATCGACCGTGGACGGGTAACGTCCAAACCAATCCCCGATCCAAAGCACATGTATATACATGCTTGATCACGGCTTAAATGTTTTCTAAATATTTCTACTCCCAGCTTTCTAGCAGCGATTAAAAGCGGGATGCTCGTTTCTTTTTTTTTTTGCAGGAAACTCGAGGAAGCTGTGACTAACGGTTTACTTATGAATTTCATGAACTGCTCCGCTTCAACCCGAGGGCTTCTAAAGGAAATCGTTTTTTGTATGAAATGAGCACGAGAATCAGAGATCGAGGGTTGCCCGGCCTTTTAATCGCTTGGATCTCGAGAGGGAAGCTTACCACATATCTTGGAAGAGAGCGGTATCGGTGGAGCAATTGTGTTGCGTATCACGTGAATCGGGCGTATCCGCTCGTCATATCCGCGTGGACGCGCTCGCGGCCGTGATCCTTCGCCGCCAGGACGTCTTCTCTGCTCGTCCCCTGCTTCTCCGCCACTTCCCTCTTCAAGCTTCCTCCTCTCCAGCACTTTCTCCACCGTCTTCCTCGTCCGCTTCCCCCCTTCTTTTGCACGCGACGACACACAACGGACAACGCACTTACGGCACCTTTTGTCCTCGCGCTATCGCTCCTACCACCCTCTCTGTCTCTTCAATTTCCAGAGCGACGGCGTCGGCGTGTCTCCGCTTCCTCGCTGTTCTCCAGCCCGTCGCTTGCTTAGGACACTATTGCTACTACCAGCCACATCGCTAGCGTTACCATCACCGCGCGAGCAGCAGCAGCAGCAACAGCAGCATCGCCAAACAGGAGAGAACAGTAAGAGGCGACTTGTACCTACAGGCAGCTGATTGCGAGTATCTCCGTCCTGTCTTACTGCCGCCTCTTGTTATTCTCTACAGTCTACCCTTTCCCACTGCCGCGCCGAAGGGAACATTTAAAACGGCTGTATCATTTCGCCCGTTTCTGAAAGCGGTTTGTTCGCGCGAGCGTCGCCTGTTGGTATGCCTACTCTTTGCCACCGCCGTCAGACCACTAGCAGAGAGAGAGAGCACCACTACTGCCAACGACCGTTTCACACGCACGCACACAGCTCTGGCAGAGGCCGAGCATCGCTACCCACCGCGACCGCCGCGAATCCCACCACTCCTTCTTCTCTCGCCTTGTGTTTAAACTTATAAATAGATATCTGGGTGCGTTCGATTATATTTATATGTACGCGGTTACACGTATGTATACATACATACGTAATAGGTATATATGTATATAGACGCGGACGGGACGCGAGGCGACACGACGTTCCGTTCCTACACCCTCGCCGCTACCACGGACGCGAAATAGTGCGAGCTGCGCGTATTATTCATGGTACACCTAGTTACGCGCTCCCCTGCTCTCGCTCTCTCTCTCTCTCTCTCTCTCTCTCTCTCTCTCTCTGCCTCACGCACACCCCTTCCCACCCCTTCCGTTTCGCCGCGCCGCTCTAAGCTCTGTCTTCCTTCCACGGCTCGTGATCGGATCCGCCGAATGATACTCGCGATCCCCGATACACTTGAGCGGCACCTAAGAAAATCGCGCCAGTCGGTTCCACCGATCATTGGCCGACCCGAGCACCCTTCTCTCTCTCTCTCTCTCTCTCTCTCTCTCTCTCTCTCTCTCTCTCTCTCTCTCTCTCTCTCTCTCTCTCTCTCTCTCTCTCTCTCCCCCCCCTCCCCCCGGTCGCCGCGATCTGTCTCAACTAACTTCCGTGCACACGAGGGCGGTTTAGAACTGTACGCGCAATAGAGGCGTCGGCGGCAAATCAATCGCCTGCCTTACCTTCTCTCGGCGCTCATACTCCACGGTTATCGTATCCACCTCGCACCCTCTCGCGGATCTTCAACCCGTAACCTTTCCCTCTCGTTCCCTCTCTTTCCCTCTCTTTTCCTCTCTTTTCCTCTCTTTTCCTCTCTTTTCCTCTCTTTTCTCCGGCGTTCGCGGTGTTCGAGAACTGCGAGCGATAGTCCCGGTTCGCCCTCTTCCAAATCTCTGTCAGATTTCTCTCAGGCTCTCCCTCGTTCGTTCCTTCTCCCTCGCTTCCACTATCGCGAAATTAATGTTCCCTCCACGCAAGACGAACGCTACTCTCCGGTCGTAGACGTGACTCGAATGTACCCGCACACTTCCTCCTCGTCGCGATCCTTCGACGACCCGGGATGGCCTAGCGCCGATCGGCCCGAGAGCAGTCCGAGTTTTACCGAGGCTCTCTCACTTCCCGGCGAATTCGAGAAGCAAGGAAAACCGAGATTAGGACAGGCACGATTTCTTTCAAAATTTATCCCGTGTGGAAACGACGACGAGGACGACCACGACGGCGGCGGCCACAGCGACGGCACACGACACGTTCGCCTCGACGATATGCCGCCGGCTCGACACCAGCGACGCCTGGCGTCGCGGCGCCCCACCCCCATCCTACGTGTAAGGCTGCGTGTGCGACGTCGGTCGCCGCGCCGCGACACGACGCAACGCGACGCGTTCCTTCGGGACAAAAGGAACAGAGTGGAACTGATCGAATGAAGAGGTTAACCTCTCGCATCGAGATTTCGCAACTCCCGAAAGAAATTGCGATGATAACGCGCCGCGTCTACAACCCCTCGCGTTTCAATCGAAGCGAACGATTTTCTTTCGCATCGCCATGTCTTTTTCTAGTAGTAGAAACAGATTTCTGATCGTCGATTCGTTCGTACGACCTACCTACACTCGCGGCGACAAATCCTTTCGTACCAGATTCCAAGTAAAAGCACGAGCAGTAAGAGGCACGAGTTGTTTCAGCTTGCACCGTTGTAGTAGTTATGATAATAGTGCCGTAATTAATCGAAGCGTTCTCCAATAACGAGTCACGGAAGTTAGAAAAGATGACCAAGGATCAAAGGACTAGGTAGCGCGTTCAGATCGGAAGAACATGTGCGTCAAAAAGAATAGAGTGTAGTAGGTGTGTTGCGAGACACACAAGCCTATTTATACCATTGATTGCCGGCAAGATTGTTCCTATTTTAAACAACGTGCGACCAGTGTCGAAATACTTGCTGCAAAAGATGTGCGAAGGAAAGAATGAAAGTGAAATTGTTGCGTTGAAGCGAAATTGAACGTAATAAAAGAGTATATGTATAAGCTACGCGTGAACGTCGAAAACTGTAAAATTAATTTGAAATTCCACGACGCAGGATACAGTCAGAGAGGAATCGATGGCTAGTGAAAACTGTCAGCTAAAGGGGTAACAAACCGCTGTGCTGTTCGCTAAATCATGTGGCGCCATCGAACGAGCACGCAATCACTCACTTTTCCCGCTAAAACAACGATAAAACAGTAGAAAAAAGTTTGTGCCCTCTTGCATGCAAAGTAAACTGCTGCCTATCATTTTCGCAATCATTTCGAATTCCCATGCATATCGTTCCGCGACAACGACTTTCGAACAACTTTTGCAGCATTTTTACGTTGGTACAAATAAGCGTGTTCTATAATTAACAACGCGTCAGTCTACCCGTAGAACCTTATTCTATTCTTAAACTGTTCCACCGAAGAAAAGATAAGCCGGGGTTGCCGAGGGCCTGTGTTTTATTTATACAAGCTTCTCTGTCTGACTATATTTATATATGTACCGAGAAAGCAACGATTTTAAGCAGTACGCAAATAAGTGAGAATGCTACATTCCCTGGAATTTCCAAGCGGGAATCGAGCGTATAATAATGATGATTTTTCCAGTAGCCACGACTAAACTGTACGTTACCTGTGCCCTGCTTGATCTCAGCAAAATCATAAAGTATTAGCATGGATCGAGGAAAATATGTATAACCCAATTAAAATGTGTGCATTACGACAGCAGTGATTTTTCATTTACAGATCTGTCCGTACACGAACCGACGTTAATTACATCGATGACTTTTAATCGTGTACGTCGGTATACCTTGCACTTACAGAATAATCATGCCATTCCGTAGAAACGTAAATGCTTATGTCGAGTATTTCGTCGGGACAGCTTAAATGTTAACCTAACCTAAATCAACTGCCACGCAAAGAACAATGGCGAATGCTGTTAATGGATGGAAAATATACGTTGCAATCGAATGTCTATAGAGCGAATTAGGAATGTACGATTCTCGACCGATAAAGACACCGATCTCGGTCAGAGGAACAAAGGTACTCGTGCATTGTTCGTATTTGCCAATGTTCAAGGACTTTCTAAAACACGCTCGCTACACGGCCCGGAGGGTATTATAAAAATAAATGGGAAATTTAAGGAACAATTAAGTAGGGGGACTTGCCGATATTCCTTAATTTCGGTAAATTCGTTAAAGTTAGTAATGAAACGATCACCGGAAACAAACTGGAATTTCCGGCTGAGTCCGTTGGATCTATCCTCGTGATTGGACAGATGAATTGCGCCTCAGTAGAAAGGGCGAATGGCGTGGTGTTAATAGAGGCTTAGAGGGAATCGGAAACTGTTGCTGACTATCTTTCTTTCGGTCGTAAGCCGGCACCGGTTCACCATAAGAACCGACTGTGACGCGTGCCAACTACTCCGAAATTATTCTGGTGCGCAGTACACCGTTGCTTTCACTCGTCTCGTCGGTTCAACCAGTCCACTTTACATTTCCTGACGTGCTTTTAACGCGGTAAGCTCTAAACGGTACGCGATGGCGGCGGTTGACTGTTACCAGAATCAAGCCCAGGCCGAGGGTACCGGCCAACAGACACCAACTCACCAACAGTCGTCTCATCAGCAACATCACCAGCACCAGCACCAGCAGCAGCAACAGTCGCAATCCCAGCCGCAGCTGCAGCAAGCTACCGCTGGAATTCCCGGCAAAGATGACGAACGCAAACTTTTCGTCGGTGGCCTATCGCGTAATACCACCGACAAGGAGCTGCGGGATCATTTTGGCAAATTCGGGGAGATCGAGAGCATCTCCGTTAAAATCGATCCCTATACCGGTATGTCGCGTGGTTTCGCGTTTATGGTCTTCACCAATCCGAAGACCATCGACAAACTTTTGGCCTCTGGTGAACATTACATCAACAAACGAAAGGTCGGTAGCACTTTAGGAAACACGAGCGATTCACGCGCACATCCGCAAACTTTTCGCCCAACCGCCTCTCCTCTATTTATACGAATTTCTATGTCCAGTAAAGTATCTTCTCGCTTTTACCGTAGGTGGATCCGAAACGGGTGAGTAAAAAGCCCCAGCATGGTAAAATTTTTGTCGGAGGCCTCACTCCTGAAATCACGGACGAAGATATCAAGTCGTACTTCGGACAGTACGGGACTATCGTAGAGTTGCAAGCGCCGTTCGATAAAGTTAAGAATCAGAGAAAAGGATTTTGCTTTATAACGTTCGACTCGAAGGAGGTCGTGTATAAGTTATTGAAAACTCCCAAACAAACGATAAACGGCAAGGAAGTGGACGTGAAGAAAGTAAAGGTCAATCCGGATCCGAGGAATCAAGGATTTTGGGGTCCGGGATATGGTTACGGTTACGGCGGTGGTTACGGCTACATTCCCGAATACTGTAACGGCTATCAGGGAGGATACGATATCTACGCCAGCTACGATTACGAAAGTTACGACGAATACGACAATATGGGATACGGGGCCCAAGGTAAGCCACGAGGAAATGGTCAGGGACCACGTCAGTTTCAAAGACATCAACCGTATTAAGAAAGAAAAAGGGTATATGAATCCTACATACTCGAAATTTGGTGATAAAGCAAGAACATAATAAGGAGTAGACCAACTTTATCTAGGTGCAGTCCAAGACTGAGACAGGAATTTGGGAGAAAAGAGCTTATGGAGTCTGTACAAGACTGTTATTGGAGCCCCAAATTCCTTAATCTTTGTATGTCGAGTCTGTAAAATACTAGATAATTCTGTGTACATTTTCTAAAGAAGGAATGAATTTTTCATTGATTTACAATCAGTGTAATTAATAGGTCGAAAGGATTGTGTCTTTTCACGTCTATGCACATTTCGTCATTGATCGCATGAGACGGTTATTAACGGAGACTACCAAAATGAATGTTCATACATTTTTACTCGAGATGAATTTTTTGTACACAAACATGCTTTTTTCTTACACCTGTTAAAGGAAACTCGACAAGACAGTGATTGATATCAACCTCGTAGCAACAATCTTTTTGGAACACACACACCCACACACACACACACACACACACAGAGTAAAAATTGAAATGATTGATTTACTCCTCTTTTCTTGTTATTCATGATTCATAATACTAACATGTATATCTTATAATTTAATACTCTAATTATTCTTTAGCATCTTAAGTTGCATTACTAAAGTATTGTTTATTATATGCTTGGTGTTAATCTTATTAGAAACGCAACGCTGTGTCGTTCATATTAGGACTTTACGTCGATAAACAGTTTCAGTTCAGAAAGCAGTTCTCACAGTTAGAGATAATCGGTAGATGTAAAACAAACTTACTATTCATGGACCAATGGTTCGTACTCCTAATTACACGTACTTCTTCCTCATAAATTTATAATCTAATCGTATTATCTATTATCATCTAATTGTTTATAATCTAAAGTAAGTCCTGTAACTTATACGAATCATAAGGTATCATGAGAGGCATACGTATGTTCGTATGTTATATATGTATATGCGTGTACACATACATAATGATGTATACGTGTACGAATTAGTATATAACGATGTAGTAATTAAGAGAAAGATAAAAATATTTCAAAATGAATATAATTAAAATATGAACGTCCTGGGTAGATACGCGAAGAGTACGCGAGTGGTAGAAAATGGTTCCAAAATATTCGAAAACCATAGCTGGAGGAGGGGGGGGGGTGGGGGGGGGGCGAGCGGGCGAGAGATAACGATAAGACCCCTACAGTTCGCATTCACTTTAATTCATAGCGATTCTTGTTTCTTGTTATTTCGGTTATAGCGATGGCAAAATCTCGTTAACGCGGTTAATGATTTTGGAAGGTTGCTGCACTCGTGTACTCCTTTGTTATATGGAAGACATACAAATATGGCAAAAATTATTGTGTCTTGTTACATGGGGAAAAAAGTTTCACAAAACACTGAATCAACGGAATGTTTAAGGCATCGGAACCGACGAAAATATAAATTACTATAATTTAGGCTAGTACATACGACGTTTCTTTTTGCATTTGCAACAAACAGCGGCAGTTCCTGTCTGGTGTAAAAAAAAAAAAAAGACTGCACTTCGTATCGCGAAAAAGACTGTTAACGCGTAGAGTATCGTTCGACGTGATACGGAACCGTAGAGAATTCGGCAGCCAATAGAACTTGCGATTTCCTCGACTAGAAGACGTAAAGCGCGGCAAAGTGATGATAGAAAATGTAAATACGACATTTCGGGACTCCATTTAGATACATCGAAATTATATCATACCCAAGGCTGATAAGGCTTTAAACATTCAAGTTTTTCTCAGATGTTGCAAAAGTATGGACAGTTCGGCTTAAATACAATTCACTACAGACAAACACAATGGAAAATAGACCGTTCCCTTGAGAAAAAGATTTTAAGCCAAGCTAATTGTGCTTTTGAAATTAAATCTGTATACTGTGTATACCATATTTGCTGCGTGTGGAAAATATATATGAATATATATATACATATATATATATAATATATATAAATATAAAAAAGAGAACAGAGTGTGAAATTAAAGGAAATAACACAAATATTTTGTTACTATTGATTACTATTCGCCTGTTTCACCCATGACACAATGTATATTTTAATTATAACAAAAAATAAAATATTCATTAATTGAAAAGTACTTTGTGACGTTCTTGTTCTAATGGATGCTTACGGATGAATAGAAACACATATTTTAGTAGAAATTTTTGTATTTACATCGTAGGAAAGAAACGATCATAAGTACATATAAAATATAACTCCTTCCTTATCCTGGTGTAAAATGGCATTACAATGAAGCAAGCTTCGTCGAATATTTCATACTTATGCATGCACAAATCTTGAACAATGGTATGTTTGCGTACGAGTATCTATGAATAAATCTAGGATAGTGACTGTTAACTTTTCGCTAATAACAAGTTTCAAATAAAATGGTGAAAAACGGTCTTTTCCATTCCATTATTTCGTACGTCCTTAGAAATTATTAAGCCTCATCATGAAACTATTTAAAATCCGCTCGTGCATGACTAACCCGTGCAAATCGTACGTATATAGGCACTGCGTAAGCACACGTTCAGTACGAAATATCAAATTAGTACACACTTATATAATTCCCCACTACATCGGTACATTATGATCCTGCTTTATTGCAAATTGATAAGTACAGTATGCGTCGTAAATTCGCGTTGATACGGAAATTCGTATGATTTGGTATTAAAACACAGTACGCGTACGTAATGTCGAAGGGGAATAAGTGTGAAAACGGTAATGAAATGAATTTGCTGGATCCATTTAGAACGCGGCTTGAAGCTGGTTAATGGCAGTTGCATGCGTTGCATGGGTGTAAACGGAGTACGGACGGACGGACAGCTGCAGTGTCATCACCTTGGTGTGCGTCGTATTGTACGGAACGAAGCTTGTGGCGTTGGAAGTTCGAAAAGGAGCGAGCTGATACTATGTCTCAGAGAAAATTGACAAAAGTTATGTCGCGATTAATGTCGCCACTTTGGCCAAGAGAACCCGCGATGTAGCCTCTTCCATAGTCGATTTCATCGCGTTCGCGTTTATTCATCATCGATGTACCGAGAAGTATCGGGAGCATTTCGTGCACCATTTCCGCAGCCAAGTCGCATGAAATCTTCCGTTGTTGTTGTTCTCGCAACAACATTCGTCTATTGTCGTGTCACCTTTTGTCGTTATTTTCGACGTTATCATTCTCGTTTAATATCTCCGTTCTCACCGTTCTCACAAGTGCCTTCTCTCCCCCTCTCTCACACTCTTCAATCACTATTTTCCGATCTGAATCCCGCGAAAACCAGTGTATGCATCGAGTGACGTACTAATATCTTTATCAATCCAGATTCCGGTAAGTTTAAATACACACTACTCTGAAAGTTCATCACCTTCTATGTAGTATGTACGCTCTTCACCCGTGTGTTCGCACTGTTCGCCGCAGAGAGCTTTCTCACCAGAATCGTCCCTCTCCTGTTTCTCCGCGTATTGTTTATTTGTTGCTTGCTGATTCGTGGTGATTCGTCGTGATTCGTAACTTATGACTCGCTTCACGACACTGTGCCGCAGCGTTTCTATTCCACACACCACGTACTCTTCCGCGATGTACAACCCGCGAATACGTTTCTGTGGAAAAATTTGTCGAGTCCCTTCCGGAAAACTTTGCCCAGCTTGCTTCTGAACATTCGTCGAATGAGACAATGATAATTGACGCGGCACGCGATAAATGGTCGTGCGATCGATGCAACGTAATCCTCGCTAATCGTGCTGTCTTGTTCGCGCAAAATCATAAACAATACTTTTCCCTGTGAGACCTCTAAGAATCGGGCGCAAAACGTTCAGGCTTTCAATGAGGATTGGATTCATGCGTGACTGTGCGAGCGTTCAAAGAACGGTTTATTATTTTTTATTCTTTTTATTTCGTCCCTTGTGAAATGGCTAGTTTATCGTAAAAGAGCATGGGTACGTCCAAAGCGTGTATTCGTTCTATAATATTGTAGTCTGTACGTATAACTACTAAGTACTATAGCTACCGGCTGCGCTCGTATCGACAAAACATTGGCTCACTTCTTGGCTCCAAGCGATAGCACTGGTTGTTGCGGCCGTAAGTTAAAAATTGCCAAAATTGACGGATCGAAAGCAAAGCAGAAATTGCGTTAGCTGCGTTTATAGTATTTTAGTATTTATAAGATCATTCGAAGTATTCCCTCGAAAGAATTTATTATCTAACAGGGATAAACTAAGACGATACTTTGCAATATTACAGTTGTCCTTCAAACATTCTGCGTCACATATTTTTGATTTCGACAATCATCGTCAAAGATATTCCATGATCTAACGACAATTAAACGGCTCGATGTACATAATAATTAGACTTTTCAGCATGATAAAATAATTCTTGTACACTGTAAAGGTACAGTCGGTAAAGCCGTGATATCTAACGAATCGTTTGAACGTTAAGCTTGCGAGGAACTTAAACATTAAAATTGCGATCGTTTACAGATATGAGGTGGACGATTCATTCCAGAATGCGTCGCATTTACTAAACATTTCGAACACAAACGGATTTCCTTGTCGACAAAACGGCAAAGTGTTCTCGTTTGGTACATAGACTAGAAGAAAAAGATGTCCCAGTTAAGTATTAGTACAGGAAAGAGAGGGAGGAGTGTTGCAAGCTCCTCTGCGTCTACTGTATCGTCTCTAAGCAGCTCGACCGACTTAGCAAGCCTGTTCGAATGTCCGGTTTGCTTTGATTACGTTCTTCCACCGATCCTGCAGTGCCAGAGTGGACATCTTGTTTGTAGCACTTGTCGACCAAAGCTTAACTGCTGTCCTACCTGTAGAGGTCCATTAGGTACGTAACCGATAACGCAACGGAGCCCTCGGAACGTAGAGTACGCAACTTGTTCCTTCGTACATCGCTTCTATTTGTTATCCACCTAGGTAATATCCGCAACCTGGCTATGGAAAAAGTGGCGGGTAACGTAATGTTTCCTTGCAAGTATTCGACGAGTGGATGCACAGTCTCTTTAGTGCATACCGAAAAGGCAGATCACGAAGATGCATGTGAATTCCGTCCATACAGTTGTCCCTGCCCAGGCGCTTCTTGCAAATGGCAAGGGTCCCTCGAGCAAGTAATGCCGCACCTCGTTATGAGTCACAAAAGTATTACGACTCTACAAGGTATTGCCAGCGACTGAATTGTACCCTACGCGTTCTCTTCTGACGAACAAACTAACGCACACTTTCCCTTTACAGGAGAAGATATTGTTTTTTTAGCAACTGATATTAATCTTCCTGGTGCGGTGGACTGGGTGATGATGCAGTCCTGTTTCGGCCATCACTTTATGCTAGTGCTTGAGAAGCAAGAGAAATACGACGGGCATCAACAATTTTTCGCGATCGTCCAACTGATTGGTTCGAGGAAGCAGGCAGAAAACTTTGCTTACAGGTGAGTATCCGCCTAGGTGACATACTGGGATAACGATTTAATGAAAATTCTACTGTTGAACAGACTAGAATTGAATGGACATAAAAGGCGCCTGACATGGGAAGCTATGCCACGTTCAATTCACGAAGGTGTGTCGTCTGCAATTTTAAATTCAGACTGCCTTGTATTTGACACCTCTATCGCGCAATTGTTTGCCGATAATGGAAATCTAGGAATAAATGTTACAATTTCCATGGCATGAGGAAAGCTGGAAAAAGCAGTGTGAAATCTTTTAAACGTACCGTGCAGTCTTTAGATCGTAACTTCATCTTCATACTGAGGATTGCCCGTTATGTACATATAGCATTTTTTTACGTTACCACAGATAAATATTAGCAATATGGATGTTAGGAAATGTTTGGAATGTGTTGATGAAGCACAGTAATCAAACGCTCAGTTACAGGACCTCTCTTTAGAAGCTTTAAAGTGTACTTGTATGTGATATTAACACTACAACATGATAACAATAAACAACCTTTCAGTATACTTGCGCTGACTTTAAAGCTTTGGCACTGGGTAAAGCATCGATTCCAAAAAGTACCTGACACCAATTGCGCACTCTTGTCACGATCGTTTAGTCATTTCTTACCGAACCGATGGTTTTATGCTTTTATGCTTTCTAATATAAGATACATTCTTTATAGAAGCAACGCTATATTCTCTAAAACGGAGTACAGTTCTCGCAGAGAGATCTGCAATGATCTGATTATGTACGATATGGTACTGGAAACAAAAAAACTCGAAGCACATCACATACCCGAAGCAGTCTATAACTATATACGTAACTCTTTTTTACTCTATAATAATTGAATTCTCAACGCATTAAGTGTACATCTGTCATTATTTATTTTCATCAAGCGAACTTCATACGCTCACATATTTATTATCATCCCCCAGTTTTGTTTATACTTATAATTTTAACGCGAGTTCTTCTTGTAATAAATCAATTTTTTTCTTTTCTTTATATAAACTTAGCGACACATTGGATTCGTTTTATGTCGCGTTATATTCTAACTGAATCCTTCCTATTTTATTACATTTATATTGTATATTTTGCACCTTCTGTATATCGCTACAGTTTTTTGTTTCTTTTTTTTTACAAGGCTGATGTCCCAAACCGATTGACGAAGCATATCAAATTAGAAACTAGTAGCAAGTTCGCAAACACCGTGATAAGGGTTTACGATTACTACGATACGCTCGAGCATGTTGGAAAAATATTATTTCGTTAAAGGATAGTTGGATAGTTTTGCTTTACACCGTGATATTTATTGAAGTATTACCAACAGCGAGCATGGCGGTAGTCGGTGGCATTGATATAAATCTCAATTCCATCGGGACGAGACGTTGAAGCAAATGTATCGGCAATATACACGGGAACACGAAAGTAGTTGGTATACGATAAGCAGGTGCAAAGTAATAGGAATAAAGTTACGCAATCTTATCCCCCTTTTTTTTTACGAATTTTGGACTAGATGAATTTAGAAGAATATAGATCCATTAAACTGTTGCATAGTAATTTTATAAGTAATTGGTGACATTGTACATAATGCCTAAGTTATCATTTTTAGAGGATCTTTTAATATCATCTATTACAGGATATAGTAAAGAGTATGATTTAGTATAATTTATCTTTAAAAATTGATTTCTCATTTGATGAAAAAATGTGTAATGAGCCGAAGACGTAAGAAGTCACAAGTATGTACACTAAAGTTTAATTCTCTGGAAAGAAATGATTACACAGCGTTGGACTAAACTGACTAATGGTAACACGCTAGGCCACGATCGAATTACGAATTCTAAAAGACCTAGACAAAATACAAGGAGATGATTGTGCGAAGATTCTCGATTCGACTTTACGAAGATAACGATGTGATGTAACGGAGAAAGGCTCCGCGATTGAAATGTTTCTCGTCAAATCGTGACTCTTACGTCATCATGAATCACGTTTAAAATGTTGGAACATTCCAGGCGTAGACGAAAAGTTGCTGTAAATAAGACAAACTTTATATGTGATAAAGCTATTAATTGATAATTGTAAATTAACATGCCGACATGCATATATACGAAGTTCAAAGGAATATGGGAACCAATTGCATGTTATGCATATGTATAAGTATATATAAATATATAAGCGTAATTTGGCATATAAATATATATAGAAATGTATTTATATATATGTATATATATGCGTATAAGGCTTATATTATTATACCTACGTTTACAGAAGTGTAATTGAACGGAACAGTTTATTTCGATAGCGTTAAAAGTTTAAGCAGTCTTGGCGGTTACTGGAAAAAGAACACATTCGAATCTAATTTTCACGTTAATTGTTATTCGAGCAGACTATATAAGAAATATCTTCCCGTCTTATGCTTACGATGCACCAATGAAACTGCATCGTGATTCGCACACTTAGAACATTACTAAATCATACGTTGAGAAGTAATAACGACGAGGAAAATAAAGTTTGGTCATAAAAATAAGACAAAACTGTCCCGGCGCGGCGATACGTTACTCGAACAATTAAATCGGATTTGAACGGTCGCCGGTGAAGATCGCACCGAATACGAAAGTGCGAATTTTATTACGAGGATACTATGTCGCTAAGATGTATGTACATATAATTCAATAAGATATAAATCTAGACTTAACCACGGTAAAACGTTTAATCGGTTATCATAGTAATTTATTCTTACAGATCAACAAACAATGGTACGCGAATATTTTTAATCGATGCGATCATCAGAAACGTTTAATTTAAGCCCTTATCGCACGCTCTTTTACAGAGATGTTGAAAATAATGCTGGAATGAGATTTTTTAACGTTTACCCCCTAAGAATTGTTACTACGCGAAACGAACGCATTGAAACTCTAACGGAAAGTAATTTTATCGTAAGGGTTTAACTGTTGCATTAACGCTTGGAATTCGGTTGTGTCCATGGCAAAGATTTCGATGATTCATACAAATTTCTTTCTAACTATTAAGCTAGCTCTTATGTGATTTCATAATTTTAGTTCGACAATTTATTATCGGTTACGTGTATAATTACGAACAGGTACTTCGATATCGACCGTATTAAATAACACCATGAATGCTGTTCCTAAGCGTCAAATAAATTTGTTATTAAAATAATCTTTTTTTAGAGAATTTTGTTCAAGTGCCTTCGTTATGCTCGAATTCAATAACTTTGCTGCGTACGTGCACTGTGCGAAGACATCCGTAAAAGTATTTATAACGGATGTAAGTGACAGGATGTGCAAGCGCTGTAATTAAAATAATACATTTGAAGTTTATGGCAGAGAGAGAGAGAGAGAGAGAGAGAGAGAGACTCGTTTCTTAAACGACAGTAAGCAGCTGTATCCAAATTGGACATAAATCTTTTCACGCGTAACGTGATATTAATCTTTGTGCCAATTACATAACGTTCGTAAATAAATTTACAGCTTTTTTGTCGGCGTAGAGGCAGAGCCACCTAGTGACGATCGAGGGACATTACGAATCACTCGACTCCATTAGATTCTTCTCTATATTCGACTTGCATCGTGCTTGCGCGTATTCCAGCTCCAGCGTATTCTACTTGTTGCTCAGAAGCACGACTCGTGGTCGGCATTTTCCCGAAGAGTTTTTCTTAGAAGTCTGTTGAATTTTAACAAGTAATTGTACGCAGGGAAGATGGCCAACTACCACAAGCCGGAATCAAAAGCCATTCAAGAACTGAAAGATATCGCGACGAAGCTGAGAATTCATTCGATCAATGCCACGCAAGCCAGCAAATCCGGGTACGTGAAATATTAATATACGCTACATGCCTTCCAGCAACCATACAATTAATCCATTTTATATTAAATAATCTTTCCAAAAGCCAGCGCGTGACAGTGTCGATCGATGACTATTAATCGCCGCGATTCCAAGTTACAGCCTGTATCCAAAACTCGAGCTTTTGGAAAATCGCGCCGAAAGTTTGCCTTGAAAACGACACTTTTTGTTCTTTTTACCGTTGCGATAACTGTCGAAATTGCCTGCGGCTACAGTGAGCCACACGAGTCGTTTCTTTTTTTAGCTTTTCGTCGCGTGAGATCACGGTCGTGGAAATTTTTCTAGCGGCTTTCAGACTGCACTTTCCCGAATCGTCCGTATATCTATTGTCACCTAACATTTCCAACACTTTGTTGCAACGCGTCACGCGGTTCAAGGTAATCTCGCACTTCTGATTCATGTTTATTCATATAATAGAAACTGGAATAACGTTAATTATTGCTCGGACGTATATATGTCCGTATATATACAGAGATTTACCATAATGGGAACTGGAGAATTGTAGGTCTGTGGATTCCTTACTTTCAAATAAATTAAAGTTCGTTAGCTGTAAATGTAATGAGTTTCTTAGCATGCATCTTCCCCCAATGCGATTCGAAACGTAACGCCGGTAGCAGGACAGCTTTTTCATGATTAAACATAACGAGTTAACGATGAACTGTAAATTACTGCTGACGGAATAGACGTGTAAAGCCCCTCACATTTTTTGCGCGTGCTTTGGCACATAGCAACGGCCTTTCCGCATGTGCACGCACGATACAAGAATGATGCAGGCTAAAGAATCGTTACGTAACTTCCCGGCGATGAGAAGACGATTAACAATCGGGAATATATATATATATATATATATATATATATATATATATATATACACCTAACGTTAAAACTATCGTCGAAAATAATATTCAGCTTCGTGTGACATTAAACCCGATAAAGAAATATATAAGTCTGTTAAATAAGTTCCTTTGATCGTGTCTCTAACAACGAGAACGCTTCGAAATATCTCCTTTACTAAAACGCGCTGCCTTGCCTTAGCCTTTGAGATAGCCTAGCCTGATAACAACTGTGGTTCCACTGTAAAAAAATCCGTGCAGTAGATAAGTCACGGAAAAAAACCGTTGGAAAAAAGTATTACTTTCGTAAACTCTCATTATTAAATGTTCCTTTTATAACTGATTTCAACTATTAAAGCGACAGACTTTTTTACGGGGGGCCCCCAAGTTTGAAGTTAACTGTAAAATTACTGCCCGCACTCGTGCCCTATGCAAATATACGTTGCGTCGCATATCGTTCGTAAGTACTTATGCGTAGCAATGAAGAGGCCGAAGGGATTCTCCCCATTCTTCTCGTGGGACGCGAGCGCGTTGATTTTGAAATGGCCTGTAATCGGCGTGAGGGAAAGTAGGGAGGTTCTGGCGCGCAGTACTCGCAAAAGGCTGTCTCCCCTCACTTGTTATCGAACGCTTGTCCGGTGACGATCTCGAGAAGGATACCTCTAGTTCACGATGGTGTACGATACGAACGTGGAGAAACTCCAAGATCTTGCGAACAAGCTTCGCATCCAGTGCATTCAGGCGACCGAGGCATCGAAAAGCGGGTACGATGAAAGGGGCATTTTTTTTTCGAAAACCTTTAACGTCTTTTCTTCGGCGGAATTTTAATATATTTCGCTCTGCGGTATTTGTAAAATTTTCACAACTATTGGACTACCTGTTTCTCACTGAGTAGATTTAGATTCGTACCTTTGTTACCACGTTGCACATTATTTTGGATCGGGAAGCCGGGAGATTCGTTCGAAATCTTTCTCAACTCGTTTTTCGAAAAATTTAATAGAAAATATTCTTCTGCCGTGAATAGTGGGAATTCTACGTTGCTAATTTAAATTTTTATAGCGATGTACTTTAGAACTCATCGCTTTTGTTCGCTTCGATTTCTCGCGCATTTTATAATACTATAAGTAGGTACTTCGACAGTAGAATAGAATTTAATGACCGGTATTTTTGTGAATGTTGACGAGTACTGGCAGCAGTTACTTTAATTGCTTTGCAATTTATGACGAAGCCCTATAGTTCGTGAGTCCGGAGTAGTTACATTACCATAACAAGATACGAGAGGCATAAGAACCACGCACACCGAAAAAACGCGAAAAGAAATGTACACATTTGCTATTACCTTCGCCAAATTTGAATTTATAATCTCTGAACGTTCATATTTCAAACTCAAATGGTACATATTCCTGTGCGTTAAACGGAGCGAAACCGAAATATAATTTTTTTTCCGTTACACTGATTACACGTTGTGTAATTCTAATTTTATTATTATCATGTGTTGATATTTAGCGGTCGCGTGATCGAGATAATTGACCCGTTGACCAGGTTGACCTTCAGAGATAATAGTTGACTATGATCGCGAATCGGTATCGTCTATCTCCAATTGTTGGACGCAATTTCGTATTCTTTCGAAACCACGAAATTCATATTTCATAATTTCTCGCATTTCGTTTTGTTTCAGCCATCCGACATCATGTTCTTCAATGGCAGAAATTATGTCCGTTTTATTTTTCCACACGATGCGCTACAAAGTTTCTGCACCGCGCGACCCGAGCAGCGATAGATTTATTCTGAGCAAAGGTCACGCCGCTCCTATTCTTTATGCAGGTAAACTTTAGCATGCGTGTACGTTAAACGATCCCGTCGCGGAGCATCGTACCATCGCGTGATGCTTATTTTTTGTATACTTACAGCATGGGCCGAAGCGGGTCTCTTCCCAGCAAGCGAGTTGCTGAATTTGAGAAAAATTGATAGTGACTTGGAAGGCCATCCTACTCCAAGGCTGAACTTTGTCGATGTAGGCACCGGTTCTCTTGGCCAAGGTCTCTCTGTCGCTGCGGGAATGGCTTATGTGGGAAAGAACTTTGACAAGGCGAACTACCGGTATATTCAGATTGAAAAATTGCGTTAAATGCGTGTTAGGATAGTTTAAATAAAGGGATACTTACTCGTACTTGTAAATGGTAAAACTAACGGTAGAACGATGTATTTACAGTGTATACTGTCTGATCGGTGATGGTGAAGCAGCAGAAGGTTCCATATGGGAAGCCCTTCATTTCTCATCTTTCTATAAATTGGACAACCTCTGCGCCATTTTCGACATAAACCGTTTGGGCCAAAGTGAGCCAACATCTCTGCAACATAACATGGAAGTCTATCGTAAGAGGCTGGAAGCTTTCGGCTTTAATGCTCTGGTGGTTGATGGCCATGATGTTGAAGAATTAGCTAAGGTATAGCTAAACACGTGCGATTAGAGGTAAATTGTGTGTACGGAGAATTTAAAATAAAACTTTCTAGGCTTTCCATGAAGCACAAAACACCAAAGGGCGCCCAACTGCTATTCTAGCAAAGACGTTTAAGGGTAAGAACTTCCCGAACATCGAGGATCTTGAGAATTGGCACGGTAAACCACTTGGAACCAAAGCAAACGAAGTTGTTCAAGTAAGAATTGAATAGTGTGCACCATAGAAACATTCACGCACGTGTGGATATTAACGAACCATGTAATTACAGCATCTAACCGGGATGTTGAAGAATTCTGGTCCCCTTGCATTACATCCTCAGAAACCATTGATCGATGATGCTCCAAAAGTAGACATCAGCAATGTTAAGCTAGCATCACCTCCAAGTTATAAACTGGGAGAACAAGTAGCTACGAGAGTGGCTTACGGTACCGCTTTAGCCAAGGTTTGTACTTATTCCGTCGCATCTAAACATGTCTATGCTATTCCTACGAATCTTCCATTTGTCATTTGTTTTAGCTCGCGAAAAATAATCCCCGCGTAGTCGCTTTAGACGGTGACACAAAAAATTCTACGTACGCAGAGAAGATCAAGACCGTTGATCCAGCTAGGTTTATCGAGGGCTTCATTGCCGAGCAAAACGTCGTAGGTGTTGCGATCGGTGCAGCATGCAGAGACAGAACCGTCGCGTTTGTGTCGGCCTTCGCTACCTTCTTCACTCGCGCCTTTGATCAGGTAAAGTAAACAGAATCTTTTATCGTTACACGTTACGTAATTATACGAATTAACTTACACGAGTATTCATTACAGATCCGTATGGGTGCCATTTCACAAACCAACGTGAACTTTGTTGGATCTCATTGTGGGGTTTCGATCGGCGAAGACGGCCCATCGCAGATGGGCCTGGAGGACGTAGCCATGTTCCGTACAGTTCCTGGTTCTACCGTTTTCTATCCCAGCGATGCCGTTTCAACGGAGCGCGCCATTGAATTGGCAGCTAATACGAAGGGTATCTGCTTCGTGCGCACTTCTCGCCCTGCCACAGCAGTGCTGTATAAAAACGATGAACCGTTTGTCGTCGGCGAAGGTAAGGTAGTTAAAGCTTCCGCAAAGGACCAAGTACTCGTTATCGGAGCTGGCGTAACATTGCACGAGGCGCTCCAAGCTGCCGAAGACCTGTCGAAAACCGGAGTAAACGTGCGAGTGATCGATCCATTTACGGTGAAACCACTGGACGCACAGTTGATCGTGAAGAATGCCAAAGAAGTTGGTGGAAAGATCGTTACCGTCGAAGATCATTACCCGGAAGGTGGCCTGGGCGATGCAGTTCTCTCGGCGGTAGCATTGGAGAAAAATATTGTAGTTAAAAAGCTAGCTGTTTCAGAAGTGCCGCGCTCTGGTCCTCCATCTGTATTGCTGGACAAATATGGAATAAGTTCGAAAAAAATTGTCGCCGCCGTTCAAGAGGTCTTGAAGCTCTAATCCCCCCCCAACGATCGTATTAGATTAATCGACACTCTTGTGTTACGAAAAGAGTGATACGCAGGACGTACTGTCACATGCTGACCAACTAATGCATTCCGTATCGTTTATACGCATTTAGTGTGCGCATAATGGTTGAAAAAGAAAAGTTGATTTGTATCAATGTATAACGGAAGAACAGATGCTCATATAAAGAAATATACACAGATATTTTATACAGGAAAATGTTGAGCCCGGAATCCGTGTTTGAATTTTTATAAATGAAAATGTTATTTTATACAAGAGTTTGATACGAGCTAGTTTGTAGATTAAGAACGTCTTACTGCCTCCGCACGACGTGCGTCGGTGATTTACGGATTGTTTTTACCGTGAAGCGATTCTATCTACGGTGTTACAAGCAAATAGATGCATTTTCGAAAGGAAGCGAATTTTGAATTGTTTTTATCGATACCTACCTCAAGCGTACCATCTCGCGATGTGTTACATAGCGTAAAGAATAAATAAAGACTTTACGAAAAGGAAATCGTTTCATTCGTCTTGGGAACAATCGAGTTCACTTTTCGCGCAGGCAGTGGGTTTGAAAAGTGGTGGGCACAGTGTACCGTAGGGGATGTGTGATTTTTAAGTAACTAGGGTAACGAAAGAGAATTCCCTAGATTAGCAAACGAGGTGCCGGGAGAATCGCGTGGCGATTGGTCGACGAGCCCCGTAGAGAGAGGAAAGAAGGGAAAGATAGGGCGGTATTTTCAGTCGTTGCTTATTCTTAAGCAAATGCTTAAGCATTCGGCATCCTTTATTAGCTACTAGGTTAGTAGAGAATGCCGCATGCTTAAGCATTCGCTTAAGAATAAGTAGCGACTGAAAATACCGCCCATAGAGAACGAGGGGAGATAGCAGCGCCACAATTCCCTGCAATTCCCTGTTAAACAAGGAACGGTTGACGTTCCTCGTTGTTTGGACCGATGTCTGGCTAGCTATTCGCCATCCAAAATATCCAGGCTGGCACGGTCGAGCTACGTGTGTATAGGTGCGCGCAAGTGCTGGCCGCAGAGATTGTTACTGCGTATACGTAGCGGTATCTCTCTCACGCGCGTACATGTGTGTGCATGTGCGCGAGATACACACGCGTGTGCGTCTCCCGTTGCGCGATTCGCGTTCGCGTATCCCGAAAAAGATGGCCGCCATGAAAGCGTACGGTGGTGATGTTGACGTCGTTTGCAGCAAGGCCGCGTCACGTCCTCGAAAAGCGTGAAACGAACGCGATCGCTCGAATGCTTCCGCGACCCTCGTGGTGCGCCCGTACGAGAAAACGATACAGCGAGAAAGTTGTGGACGATTCGAAGACGCGAGTGCGGTGTTCGCTGGATCCCTCCTCTCGCGGTGCTCGACGAAAACGACAAGGAACGGCAGAGAGGAGAAAGAAAAGAGGGAGAACGAGCAAGGAACGTGCCCAGCCACAGGGCTTGAAGGGAATACCGTGCGACAGAGAGAGAAACGGAAACGGGCAAAGAGCGGAGCTAAGAAGAAGGGAAAGGAGGAGAGCTGAAGGATCGCGTGGAAAATACAGGGTGATACGGAAGTGAGTAGCCGTAGTCCGTACGTAGGATCGCGGCTGGTGTATGGACTGTAGTGGTGCCGCGAGTGAAACAAATGCGTGCGCGTCTTACGCCACCGATTCCCTCTATTCCCGACGATATCACCCTGGCCAACCTGTTCTCCGCCTTTCCACGGCAACTTGCGTTTCACGCGTAACTCGAAACATTGTGTCAACGAGGGACGGCCATATTAATTCGTAGTCCCCGCCGTCACATTTATTCCGAGGAATCTTGTCTGCCCGAGCTGCTGGTGCCTCTACACTTCCACGGTATCACGGTAACACGGTAGCACGGTTCTCGTTACTCTTTCGGCACGTAACCCCGTCCGTTACTCGCATCGTGGGCCCAGTATTGCCCCGTGTGTATCGTATCGTGGCGTGTCGTATCGTATCGTATCGTGCCGTGCCGTGCCTCGCCGTACCGTCCCGTGTCCCGTGTCCCGTGTCCCGTGTGCCTTGTGTCGTGTGTCGTGTACCTATCGTGCCGTGCCGTGCCGTGCCGTGCCGTGCCGTGCCGTGCCGTGCCGTGTCGTGTCGTGACCCTCGACCACTTGGATATATACGCGTTACCACGTACCCTCCAGCTTTCGCCGGATGACGGATCGTGTACGTGCTGCATGGACCGCGGTACAAGTGCGTACGAGCGACCTAAACCACAGCCAGTACGTCAGTTCCGCGCCGCCCAATGCCCGTGCATTCCACCGAGACAACTTGCCGGTTCTCTACCACCGACTCGTCTACCCATTCTGCCAGCAGTACCACCCTTCCTAGATCCTCTACTACCCGCAGAGTGAGTACAGCCACTGTACTTTTCTCAAGTTATTATGCCTGTCTGCGTTTACTACGCGCCCTCGATCGCAACCGCTTAAAGTACGGCTCGTCCAGTGTCCAGCGCAAGGGTCTTATACTCTCAAGGAACGCCTTGACGCGCAGCACGCTTCTATCGCTCTCTAGTATTTTATACTGATCGCTCATTTATCCGTTAAACATTTCACCTTCGCGCTCCTCGGTAACGAGCATCCTGCGTCTCGGTTCTCTAATTTCCCCGTGAACGGTACACGTCAGTGCTCTGTAATATCTAACGATCGAACGGCGATGAAACGTACCAAGGCGTTCTTAAGGACACGGCATAGCGTTGTTCGATATTCACTAGCAGGTTCGACCCTATGTTTTCATTCGGTTTTCTGATACTATCAGACAAGACGTTGGAAAGGCACGCGAAGAGTCTTCTGTACGCAACAATTGCTTCGTTAATAAATGCGGCATACGCGGCGCTTTAAGTTGGTGGAATAACAGCCAAGCAAATATCAACATAACCTAAACATAGAATAGCAACAGGGAAAAGATATATAGAGTTTCTGCAGGCTATATATTCTAAGAAATGTCCGTCGTAGAAGCAGCACCGTTGGAATGCTTTCTTCGGAGTAATTACGCAGAAATATGCAAGGTGTTTTTGGAACTACGGATAGAACCTTAATAGGAAAAGAGAACTCGTAGAACGAAAGAAGAAAGCTTACAATTAGTAAACACAAGTTTAACACAGGCCAGGATTAAGGTTTTTGGGGCCCGGGGCTATCGAACCTTCAAGGGTTGCTTGAAAAGCGGGGGTAAAAAAAATTTGTAATACAACATTCAACGAAGTGCATAAATCTTCGAAACTCGAAATTTATTGTACATAGAATTAAATAACATTCGATCATAACGAGAAATAAAATTGAGACAAACATCGGAAAGATATTGTGAAACGAACTTTTAGTTGAAATGTTTTCTCTCTCGTCTTTAAGTTTGCAAAATCTTGTATCAAGAACGGGGCCCTCTGAGAAATGGGGCCCAGGGCTGCAGCCCCCCCTAGCCCTCCTTTAATCCGGGCCTGGTTTAACACGAAGCTTTGAGCTTTTGGATGAAGCTTCGCGATACAATCGAGCTAGCAATTTACACGTTCGCACACTAATTGAATATCGGTTAGGTCAAAGTAAAACCATAGGTACTACGTGTGAATCACAGCATTCCTACGGATGTAAACAAAACTGACCTAGAAGAAGCTACACCTTTTCCGACACCACCATTGTAGAGAATTCAAAGTTACGAAAATTCTCAAGATTCTGTGGTACGCGTAACTTTACACTGCTCTGTTTACTAGAACATTTTTGTCCCTTATAACGAGTTGTATTAATTGAATCGATACCTATAGTTACGAAACAGATTTGTTTATGAATGCAATGGTTGTTAGTGGAACGTAATAGATGGAAATCACGAAGGGCGAATTATTTTTCTGCCCGTGGATATTCCGAGCGAGGGATAGCATCGGAGGAGAAATACTGTCTGCGTAGGTGGATATCAATTGATCGCATTTGTCATGCGAGCAATTTTTAGGGTGAAAAGACGGTCTCACGGGGCGATTAATCATTTGGCTGGTAGCAGCTCGGCCTATTTAATAGCGTGTTCCAGTGGCCTGTCGCTCGGCCTTTTTATACCGGTCTCAAAGGCGGTCGAGTGTACTTGGTATTTCGTAGCAGTGGTGCCGTTACGATGCCACCGTGCGAGATTCTTGCTACTATTACCAACGCCACTGAACTTTTCCTCCTTTTTCTCCCTTTTCCCTTCCCGGAACGCGTATGAACACCGAACTGCCGTTTTCTCATAATATTTAGCGTTTTTCACTGGCATCGTGTCCGCTGTGCGTAAAGCTTCTACTCCGCTCGCGTAATCTTGCTCCTCTCGAGTCTCAGACTTATGCTCCGCCGCGATGGGCCAGGTAACCGACGTTCGATAAGTAAACGAACCTTTCTCGAAATACATAAATACATCTGCCAACGGGAGAAAGGATTATTACGGGCTCGGAGCTGCCGACGCGAGTACAGATGTGGCTTCCAGTTTTCGGGGCAGGCGAACGATGGGGGCTTGCGAAGGGAGAAGAAACTTCCGCCAGCGTGGAAAAAGCGAAAGCATTTCCAATTTATCTTCGCAGCAATTGGAACGTTCTATCGCGACTCGCGTTTCATATTTCCCTCGGAATCGAACCTCAATTAAGCCTTCGATCCGGATCAACGATCCGTTTTCCTCCATCCAACTTGGCCGAGTAAGCGGATAAACGAATTAACCGTTTCGCAGGGAATTGTTCGGAACGAAAGCTCCTGCTGCTCGCTTTAATTTACACGCTTTTCCATCTTTTGCCGTGGCTTGCTCGTTGTTTCCTAGTTCCACTGGTTTACTTGCACCGCGATTTATGGTGGTCCCTCGATTTCTTGATTCATGTCGCAGCTATTGCGAAAATTCTAGGCCACGTGTGTCCGTGAATTTGCAAGCAGCCCCGTGGAGGACTCTTCCCACGGTTTCCCAGCGAACGCGGGTAGACGACCGCGGACAGTGCGCAGCGCTCGAATCCAAATTGTCGAACGCGCGATCGTTTTTCTTATTTTATCTTATCTTAATGTTTTAATCGTTGCCGCGCGATAATGCACGGGCGCCGTTGTAATCTATAACACGAGTAATATTTAATTCTTTGAATATCGGCTTCCTTCTCGGGCCGCTCGAAACGGTGTACGGTTCAGGGTTCACGGTTCACGTGGACGGCCCCGGCTCGCAATAGAACATTGGTTTGGTAGCCTTTGGCATACGTGCTGCGCGATGTTGCGACAATAAGCGTAACGTTAACGTTCTAGGAATCTTCCCCCTGAAAAACTCCTGCAACTGTAGTCTCTTAAAATCCACATGTAGTCATCACTGACTCCTTAGCGGTCTTCAGGGACCGTGTGCTTAGGGGACTGTCGCCTCCTTAAGTCTTAAGTGTTACGTGTCATATTCATTTGTTTTGGCTTTTCGCGCTTTTTGTGGACTGCATTGAGCTATAAGAATACCTGGAGAGGGAACAGCAATGGGAAGAAGTAGAGGCGACAGCGGTCTGAGGGAAATAGATGACGGGTGAACCTATCCTTCTTCTTCCTATTATCCCTCTCACTCTGTACTATCATGTAGTAAATTATAGACGTCATGTCGTGTTTGTTTGTAAGACAGAGAGTGGTTCACCCGTTATCTTCCCTCTTTCTCGGACCGGCCGCCATTGCTCTGTTCCCTCTCCAGGTATACTTATAGTTCAATGGTAGACTGTTATGTTTTTTTTCTTTTTTTTTCTGTATATTCTCTGTTTATTTTATTTATTTTATATCTTTTACTATAAGCTGTACCTACTGCATTACTTTGGTCAAATTTTGTATTCTAAAGGGTTCTCCCGTTAATCCAATAATAATAATAATAATAATAATAATAATAATAATAATAATCACTGAACACTGGAAAGCTTTGCAAACAGTTTTCCGCTCGAAAAAAAAAAACTACTCCCGTAGAAATAGCTACAGCTGCTTCGCTATTTCACCGGGACTTTTATACGAAGTACAGGACAAAGTGGACGAACATTTCAGTGGGCCAGTCTTGATAGCGTCGAAGGCAGCGTGACTAATTGGTCGCTCGACACGATCGAATACAGCGAGGCATACCAAGCAAAAACGTTCGGTCGCGTTCGCCAGCATTCGTTCGGCGCACACGTTGTTTTTCTTGCCGACACGTAACAACGTCACCGTGTACCCTCGCTTCCCTCGCTTCTCCATTCTTCACTCTTCCACCGCGACTGAAGAAGTCCCTCGGAGAGTTCTCTCCGTCCCCATCGCCGTCGTCTTCGCGGCAACACGGGCCGCGCGAGATTCGCCTTCGCCTTACAAGCGCTGGCACTTACACTCGAAATCTCGTATCGCAGCATCCTCTCCCCGTATTTACTGTTCCTCCGTCAAAGCGTGCCGTAGCCTTCTGGAAGGCACTTGGATCGTTTCCTGCCTCCTGGAGTTTCCTAAATTCTACCGAGGCACGCCTGCATAGAGAGCTGCCCGGTATTTTTACGGGGTCTGTCTCGGGACCCCGAAACTTTCTTGCCCGGCAAGCTTCCTGGGACATCCTCGACTTCCGGGTAGACTCGTCCCTTGCCCCTGGCGATGAGGATTTACGGCAACGTGCTCTGTAACGAGGAAAAGCTGAGGCACTTCAATTCATTCCGAGCGCACGTGCGTGCGCGCGTGTGCGAGTGTGCCAGCAGCAGCGAAAGAGAGTCATTATCTCGTCCGCAGCAAGGATAGTCAACCGTGGAATCGCGAATCCGTTTATCGCAACATTCGCTACGCCGCACAGTGGTTCCAAAGTGACTTTTTGCGGTCAAAATTCCGTATCTCCGTCAATTCTCAAACGATTTTTGATTTCTTTGGCTCGTTTTGTCGGGGATTAAATTTGCTATAATATCAAGTACCTGAATTTCGACCAAAACGTGTTATTTTCTATCTTTTTTCTGACCAAGTTGGATGAAAACTTTAGCAGAACAATCTTTGGGGCTAATTTAATAAGATTTTGCTTATCTAAGTAGTTTTTTTTTTACGTAAAATCTTCAATTGGCACTAGGGAATAGCGGAAACATAAAACAGGTGATTTGTTGACACGTCAGAATGTTTGAAATACAACTTTACAATGGCTGAAAATTTGGAATGTCTACCGCGTTTACTACAACCAGAACCGTCTAAAATACCAATTTAATGTATAATTATAGAACCTAATAGCGTTCAGAAATATCGAAGAACGTCAAAAACCGTGATTTATTTTTTTACGATTTTATTATTGTTTATTAGTAAATAAAACTTTATCCAATCTTGCGCAATCACATCTTTTGCATTTGGAATGTGGGTAAGAATGTAATAAACAAATTCAGAAAGGAATTAGCTGCCACCATTTGCCCCTGCGGTATCAATCCGATTTTGTTTAATTGACGATAGCGCTCAAAGTGCCTTTCTGTGGACGAAATTCCGTATCTCAGTGAATTCTTAACCGATTTTTATCTTTTTTTTGCTCGTTTTGTCTGGGATTAAATTTGCTAAAATGTCACACAGTAGTTTTCCAAAATTTTCTTTAGGGATTAAAAAAACAAATTCTGATCTCTTGGTTCCGAAACAACGAGTTTATTAACCATTTTTGTTCCTACATCATTAAAAGGAGATAAAATAAAAAATAAATATAAATTAAACAATTCAAATTTAAACAAGATTGTCTCCTTCCATATATTCCACATCATTATAATTAGACAAAAGATATTTTGCGTCTTTTTCAAGATCAACAGACGGAGTTGGCCATTGGGACCTCAAAATGGAAATTAAAGGATCCGATGTTATTAATAAATTATGCATTATATCCTCATTATCGAAAACCTCGAACTTTTTCTGGTGTTAAATTGTCGGAATCTTTTAAAATCTTTGTTCCTACATTCCTGGGCTTCTTCCGACATCTGGCCAATCGGCAGAATAGTGGAGTTTAAAACGTCTTTTCCGTGAATTAAAATTTTATGTAATGATGATGGCATAAAATACCATCCATACTCCCTAACAAAAATTTTGGCCGTTTCGAGAGAAAAAGATTGGAACTTTGACGGGTCTACGCTGTGTCCACACGACAAAACTTGTAAAAAAAGCACTTTGAGCGCTATCGCCAATTAAACAAAATCGGATTGACACCGCAGGGGCAAATGGTGGCAGCTAATTCCTTTCTGAATTTGTTTATTACATTCTTACCCACATTCCAAATGCAAAAGATGTGGTTGGGAAAGATTGGATAAAGTTTTATTTACTAATAAACAATAATAAAATCGTAAAAAATAAATCACGGTTTTTGACGTTCTTCGATATTTCTGAACGCTATTAGGTTCTATAATCATACATTAAATTGGTATTTTAGACGGTTCTGGTTGTAGTAAACGCGGTAGACATACCAAATTTTCAGCCATTGTAAAGTTGTATTTCAAACATTCTGACGTGTCAACAAATCACCTGTTTTATGTTTCCGCTATTCCCTAGTGCCAATTGAAGATTTTACGTAAAAAAAACTACTTAGATAAGCAAAATCTTATTAAATTAGCCCCAAAGATTGTTCTGCTAAAGTTTTCATGCAACTTTGTCAGAAAAAAGATAGAAAATAACACGTTTTGGTCGAAATTCAGGTACTTGATATTATAGCAAATTTAATCCCCGACAAAACGAGCCAAAGAAATCAAAAATCGTTTGAGAATTGACGGAGATACGGAATTTTGACCGCAAAAAGTCACTTTGGAACCACTGTGCGCCGCGCCGTGACGAATCTGGCGCGTTAGCCTTCTCACTGTTAACGTTTCTGCTCTCAGCCCTTAATACGCTCCCTCTGTGGAAATCATTGACCATATTCATGGAACGCCCGCTAGCGAATGACTCGGCGCTTATGAACGTCCATAGCACCGATAATGTTAAGGCTGCCGCGATATCACTGATTACACGCTGCAACTTTTATGCCGGGCAAAGGGAATCATCGACGACGGTTCTTACCTTCCTCGTGTCATGAGTGTACAATTGAAGGAAACTGTTATTTCAGCGGTGGAACGATTATCTAAAATAAAAGTAGATGGTTCAGGTAGTGGGGAGGCAACGTCTGCGAAAAAACGCTTCGAGCAGCAGCGGGACTCCGACTGACTTTTTAGCGACTCGGCGGCCGCGTAAATACTGGATCTAAAAGCAGGGACTTTGCTGGAACGTGGGATATGTAGTTCGTTCGTGGCCAGGGCGCGGTACTCCAGCTCCCTAAAATAAAACTAAACGCGGCATTGGGTACCGTGTGTCTAGTCACTCTAGTCGACCTCGCAGAACCGCAGAGAGTTCACGGAAAAACCGAGCGTCCTCGGTGTCGCGATAGTATCGAATCCGAAATCGACGGGCTCCACCTTTTTCCCATCGCCGTGGCCCCTCCTCGTCTCCTCCGATTTCCACGATTTCAACGACTTCCCACGACTTCCTACGAGTTTCACGACTCCCGACCCGCGGAAAGATTAACGCGCTCCGGAGCGTTCGGTAAGTGGCTCCGAATCAGATTAGTCGACCTCCTGGATGTAATTCCGTTCGATTTCGATTACTTCGCTGGATTCAGATTATCTGGATAAAGTTAAGCGGGCGTTTACCAATCCTGGGCAGGTGTGTCGGCTTGAAATACGCGCCTACGTAGGATTACGCAGCGGAGATATCGAGGGGCTGCGGCACGCGACATTTCTGCTCTTCCGCGGTCTAGTCTCTTCTGTAACAGTTCGTCCTGGATTCGAGCGGTTCGATTCTTATTAATCTCGAGTCGCGGTAATAGCCTTCTTCGGCCAGCCACGGAATGGCGAACTCGCACGAACGCTTTGCTTCATAAATCTCCAGTAGAATAGAGACGTAGTATTGTTCGACGTTCCACTGTAATTACATTTCTGCGCCGCCTGGATCCACCGCGGATCTCCTCTCATAAGGTGCAAATCCACGATCAGACATAAATATTCTGTCACACATGAGACTTTAACGTAGGGGAGACCGGGGCAGGTTGTAACACGGGGTAAATTGTAACATAAGTAAAATCTTTTGAACGACCAATCTGGTAACCGACAGCATGCGAGAGCTGCTTGACGATATTAGCACCGTCGGTTTTAGTGACACAAACGAGCGTTATGTATTCATTTTGTGGTAATAGCCCAGAATTTTAGTATTTAGAGCACGTAAGTGAATCTTGTCTTAGCACTTTTATTTCAATTAACTGCCATTAGGAACCGTTTGAATTTTTGTTTCTTTGTCGCAAACGAATCAGTACACATTGATTTATTATTATATGTACGCATTTTAGTGATTTGATGTTTAGTTTCTCGTTTGCTGAGATAAAACGCAAAAATTCGACCTCGGGGTAAATTGTAACATGTTACTATACTTACTCCGCTCCAAATGGTGATAAAACAAGCTATTTGCTGACACGCCGGAAAAAGATGCTCTAGACGAACAACAGAACAATCGAGAATCCAAAAAAATAGAAAAAAAGTATGAAGGCAAAAGTAAAAAAAGCACAGGAGAAGATTTTGATAGAATCGGATGAATAAGCAATGATTGGTTAACTCATGTATATCAAATGTTTAATAATGATCTGTGTTTTCATTTATATTTTTTAGAAATGTTTACTTGTGTTCATATTTGTATTTAAATAAGTAAAACAGATGTGTTACAATTTACCCCGGACTGGGGCAGATTGTAACAAAGGTTCAGATTTGTTTATGATGAAGCTAGATGTCTAAGTGTCCAAGATTTTGTCACGTACTTTCACGCAATTAGTTCACCACATATGTAAGTAGTAAATCACGCAAATTATTTCCCGATTGAGGAAAACACTTTCGAGAAAAAACTGTGAAAACTTTTTTGTTACAATCTGCCCCGGTCTCCCCTACCTAGCTTAGCAGCTTTACTCTACTTTTTCCCGCATCTCCTTCTTCCTTCCTTGATACACATATGACACATGCGTGATCTGGTAAAGAAGTCGAAAGAACGACCGGAAACCCTGGCAGAACACAAAGTATCGATCAAAGGAATCCCGCCCGAGATTACCGAGGAGATCGCCGGTTAGTCCGGTCAAAGTAGCCCAAAAAATAGGGGTAAGGTTGCATAAATTCCCATAGAGCTGAATCTTGGTACGAATGTTTGGAATACCATTATAAATGAAGTGTGAAAAGTCCCCATCGATCCCGCATCTGCAAAAAAATTTATTCAAGGTCAAAGTTCGCAAAAATGGGTTTTTCGCGTTTTTCAGCCAAAACGGTAAGTTTTATCATAAACATAGTTCAGACAAAAATTGTAGTTCGTGTAATTGTCTATAAAAATTGTCCCTACACTTTTTTTCGTAAGACTCACCGTTTCCGAGATATAATCATTCAAATAGTTGAAAAAGCTGTGTTCTTCATAAAATGTCTCCTCGCTGATATCGTATGAACCCCCTTCAGATGGCGATTCAACATTGGAACACGACTGGCCTTGACAATTTCTACATGCTAATGAACAAAACAATCCAACTTTTTTGCAGCCACATTTAGCATTACATCCCTTTTTACAATTGCAAAAAATTGTGTTGAGGAGTTTTTCCGGTGCAGGTGGGTGTAAAGTCTTGATTGGTTCCAATGTATTGCCGATCAACTTCCTACCCCAGTCTTCCTCCAACCTCAGCTTCTGCCCAACAACATCTATTTCGGGTATATTATCAAGTCCAACTGTGGCTTGGTAATCAACTAGATCCAAAAGACTGGGGTTGGAAGTTGATCGGCAATACATTGGAACCCATCAAGACTTTACACCCACCTGCACCGGAAAAACTCCTCAACACAATTTTTTGCAATTGTAAAAAGGGATGTAATGCAAAAGGTGGCTGCAAAAAAGTTGGCTTGTTTTGTTCATTAGCATGTACAAATTGTCAAGGCCAGTCGTGTTCCAATGTTGAATCGCCATCTGAAGGGGGTTCATACGATATCAGCGAGGAGACATTTTATGAAGAACACAGCTTTTTCAACTATTTGAATGATTATATCTCGGAAACGGTGAGTCTTACGAAAAAAGTGTAGCAACAATTTTTATAGATAATTACACGAACTACAATTTTTGTCTGAACTCTTTTTATGATAAAACTTACCGTTTGGCTGAAAAACGCGAAAACCCCATTTTTGCGAACTTTGACCTTGAATAAATTTTTTTGCCGACGCGGGATCGATGGGGACTTTTCACAATTCATTTATAATGGCATTCCAAACATTCGTACCAATATTCAGCTCTATGGGAATTTATGCAACCTTGAATGTCTATTTTGACCGGACTAGGTCCAGGGCGCGATTGTCGTTTGAACGGTCCGTGGCTGGAGATTCTTAGCGAAAAACTTTGTCTCTCCCCGAACCCAAGCCATTCTTTCTTTTGCCGGTTACGAGAAGAATCGAGAAAGATTCGAGGGAAGATGGACCGCTAATAGAGCGGCGAAAGTTTACGGCGGCGACTCGCGAGCGGATTAGAAAAATGGAGCGCGATTCGAGGGCAATTTAAAGAGCCCGGAACGGAAACGACTCCCCACGCGAGCCTAGCGGTTGGTTACTTTGGGGTCGCGTTCGAAATAAACTTAACGCCAGATAATAATCGTAACGACTCGAACGGGCGGAGCTCGACGAAGGAATTGCGAGTAGGGCAATAAACGTTCGTTATCTCGCTTTTAAACAATCCCGTCCCTCCGTTTCGTTGCCGAGCTCGCGCGCTCGTTACACCGACTTCTTTCGCTTTCATCTCCCGCGAATTCGCTGCGGGGCTTCACAGATTTCGGCTGCGATATTTCTGACTCGACGAATCCGGGAAGCGATTCAAACCATCGCGGTTTCCCCGACATATTGCCACGAACAGTATAACGCTGCGTCTCTTCAGCGACCGTGGCTGATCCTTGAAAACGATAAAATAATCGACCTACATTCGTCGAGCCTTCGCTTCATTTAACGACGAAGACAAGTTAGGATCTACTGGTAGCATTTACCGAAGATAGATATTCCGATACTGTCTGTACCTTTCCTCGCTTCGCAGCGAGTTCCTCGAAGAGCCAAGCCTGGCCACCCGTAGTCACGTACTCTATTCTCCCTGTTTTTCAAATCGAATTGCCAGCGACGTGGCTAGACGCAAAGTAGGTAAGTAATGAAATGGTATGTGGTACATAGTCACTACTTAGTCAGGCCTCCGCCGCATCGAACATCCATTTTGCTGGTTGATTCTGCTTCGGCAACGACGGCCAATAATGGACAGTAGTTGTTCTCTATTGTCCAGATAAATTTCGACGACGCAGCGTTCGCTGGATTATCGATATCCTTGGATTGTAGCGCGGAGGAGGAACAGCGAAAAGGATATCGATAGAACGGGGGGATGTTGGGACTAAAAACGACTGGAGGGTGAAGAACCGTGTATCGACAACGCGATTCTTCCAGAGGCCCCTGTTTTGCTCGACGCGTTCCGCCGACGAGTGACGCGAAATTTCTTAGAGCGGCCAAGCTGGACCCTGGCCTCGCGACGATAAGAATTCCAGCGCCGACTGCGGCGTTCCCAGAAAGTGATCCAAGAGAGGAAAGGTCGAAATCTTTTAATCGGTGGCTACCTTGAGGCGAGCCTGGCGAGTCACGCGACGCAGATAAGTCGGCTGCCCGCGGCTTTATAAAATTCAAGGGGCGCGCGTTGGAACATCGCGGGAATTTTAATACGCCGCGCGAAAATACCCACGCGCCGTGGTTATTATCGCGGCGTAATTGTTCGCGGGGATAATTAAAGCCCGGGGGATGTCCGAGCGTGGCGCGAGCAATTTTTCCGGCCGCCGGTTTCACAGAGACTGCTCGGCGCGGATTATTTTCCGTTCAGGGGCGAAGGGTTTGGATTTGACTGTGAAAAGTTGCTTTCTCCGTGGGGGGACTAAAGTGGGTTACCCGGAGCCTCTTTGGCTCGCCTCTTTTGAAAAGGAACGGGCTTTCCTCGTGCATAAAATTGGCAAGATACGCGGGAACTAGGCGAGTGATCGCCTCGAGTGGCCATCATGTTGCGCGGCGGGAGATGATGGACCGATACGGTAATCGATGGATCCCGCTTACCACCATTCAACTTAAATAATCGATGCGCCGCAGCCGCCGAGACGGGGGTGCAAAGATAAAGCAGCCTCCTGGGAACCGCGTAGCTACCCGCGGATTAAAAAACCACCGTCCAGGCTTGGCTGAATAAAGGTCAGCGTAAAAATAAAATCGCGAACGCGAAAGAGCGAGTCGACCCAACTCGGTCTCCATTGCAACATTTTCGATGGAAAGCAGAAGCTTCCGCGACTCCGGACACAGAGGGGATAAAACCGTTTTGCGTCTCAAAGCAGAGGCGAGCCCTCGCGATCTTCGTATCTCGCTAATCAGATTCTCTTCGGTGAATATCGCCGAGTCGAGTGTCCGTCTGCTTCTCGTTAGTCGTACATCAAAGATACATCGGTACCTTCGAGACCTTGCTTCCCCTGTGACATTTTACATTTTTTACGCGGCTGGACGTCCCCGCGACGGGCAAAATATCGACGCGAGCGGAGATCGGTTCGGTCGAGCCACGTTTGCGCCGAGCTTCGGAGAGTTACGGATGAAGTTTCTGTCCAATAAATCACATTAAATTTCTGGTATAATTAAACTGTCGCGTCGGGAGCGCGCTAGGCGTGGTTTCATATCCGGCATGGGATATTCTAATTACGTATCCTTTTTTCCCACCCTCTGCAACCGTGATTCGCGTGTTGGTCCCGGTTGACGCGCGGCGTTTCCAGCCCCCTGGAGTCTCAGCCGTCGGAGGAAGGTTTCTGGCGTTTAAAACGATAGACCTGAAAGATGAGGCAGAGCACCCTGAAAGTCAGACAGTGGAACGTTACGAGGGTGGCCTGGGTGCCCGTAAATTACGGCGGGGGCGACGCTGAGCGGGCTGCGACACAGACCCTTCTTTGTAGGGCCTACTAACCCAGGAAAGGGGGAATATATCGACACTGGAGCATCGATCCCTCGAGCGGACGGTGCCGCCACTGCCACCAGACATTCCTTTCTCCCACGACCGACAGGAGGACAGTTTCCTCAATTCTGCGATACGCTCTGCCGAGGACTTTGATCGCTCAAAACCACCCACACGTGTCCCCCGCTTCACCCTTTACCGCTCGCTCTTCTTCGATCCCACGAGCAAGTGAAAGAGAAAGTACATAGGTGCCTAATCGCGAATTACTTGCGACAAGCACGTGGCTTGCTCGAGCGATTCCCAGACCACGGATGCGACCTTGTGTGCCGAAAACCTTCTGCTACCACCGTAGCGGGGGCGGTAAAAATTTATGCGCGGGGAATGCTCGCTGGGGTGGTTAGGGAGGGCTTCGGAGTGGACCTATTGTTCACAGTTCTCCCAATAGACGACAGACCCTCGAGGGTCGAGTATCTGGTACACAGAGGCTCCGGGAATACCTTAGCAGTTAGCAGGCTCTGTCTTTACCCACGAAGAGTGCGCATTGGGGGACAAGATGCTTTGGAAAGCATGTTAATTCCAGCAATAAGTGATTCGGGTCCCTGATTTTATCGGCGGTACACGGAACCCGAGCATATTCGTTAGTATCGTCCTTGTTCTCGATTGCGAGACAACGTTGCAGGCGTATTCTCAATTACGCGTCTCCTCGAAGACGACATGTCTCCTCGCGGAATAATTTGCGACTCGACGGAGCTCCAGATACGCTCTTTCGTCGGAGATCCATCTCTCGTTACCGTTCCACTACAATCTCGAGACGCCTGCAGAACGGGGAACTGGTGATTGGTTCGGTCCGCGACCCAGTAAAGTCGTTAATCAAGTCGATAATCTGCGACAAAGCGTATCGGCGACCGAGCTGTATCTGGGAACGATAGGATGGGATTTCGAAGTTGCTTTGGGCCCTGGTATACCTCTGCTCGGCCTCTCGATAGCCAGCTACTTTTTCGATATGACACTACAGTCCCTCCCTCACAGGCATTGCTCGATATCATGTTTCTATAGTTTAGTCAGGCTCTAGGAAAGTTTCCTCCCAGCTATCCTCGGCCAGGAAAATGGAAGCTGAATGCAAAGGACCACGAAATCATTGGTGGCATTTGGAGCCGCGAAACGCGAGAACTTTCCCGACAGCTAACAAGCTGCATTGCTATTGTACGCCGCTAAATAACAGAAATAATATAGCGAATGGGTAACGGGTTGCGTTACTTCCCTTTGTCCCGCTTTGTTTCCTGCGAGCATTAATGGAGCGGCGTCGGGAGACGTTCGGGATCGAATTTGTTGTTCGGCGAGAGAGCCGAGAATGGATATCGATGTCCGATATCTTGCGCGCGTAAAAGGGAAAAGAGTTCCTTCGGCTTAGTGGCCCTCTTTCTCTCCGTCCTGTCTTCCATCGAATGCAATTTCGCGTCCATCGAGAACGACCAGTTTCGCCTGTCCTTCGGGAGAAGTATTCGTTTCCTTATCACTGTACGGCGGAGATCGCCGGAGGAATCGGGGATGGGGCGAATTCGAGTGCATCTAACGACGATGCTGTGTCGCCTTTCTGCCAAGTTTTGGCAATTGCTGCGCAATATCCCGCTGGATCATCCACGTTCTATTAATCCTTGGCCATTCAACCTACCTACGACTGATGCGCGCCGTTCCAGCAGCTTCTTCGAAAACATTACTCATCCCCGTGCTGGGTGTTTAATTAAAAGCCGGCGTTCGTGGAAATCCGACTCACACGATAAGGTAAATGTCCCAATGGCAAAACAGTTAAGGAAGCAGTTGAGATGATTGCAATTTTTTTTATATTTAAATAGTATAAAATTATAACTAAATATAATTATTCGAAAGCTTAAAATTTCTACTTTCACATAACGTAACAAGAATCTACATTTGTTAAAGCAAAAGTTTTAAATTAATTAAAACATGAAACTGTTCATATGGCCCAGTAATTAAATAATATTCATAGCGTGTACCAGTCATTAATTAACAGTGTCCCAATTATTGAATATGTATTTAATTTAACTATTTCTATCAGTTAATGAAAATAAATCAACTGACTGTAGTTCTTCTTCTTTATCTTTTTTACCTTCGGCATGACTTTATGTCTGAAAAAGTTAAAAAATGATTAAAAGTATATTATAAAAGTTTAGGTTATGTTAATATTATAACGAGTATAAGATTAATTATCCTAATAATTCTTAAACAGTATTATATTTTTGTCTAGTTATTATTAACGTAAATATATAGGATACAAAAGTACTTACTTTGGTACAATAAATATTTATAATTTTATAACCACTGAACACTGACGTCTGTAACACCGCGGTTAAACAACCATTGAACACACGTTTAATGATTGGTACGTGTCATGTTACCGTGTACTAGTCGATAAACGCAACAATTTCAATATTAAAAACAAAAAATTATTAAAAGATCCAATTAATTTTAAATTCTTCAATGTATAATAAATCCAAAACAACTGTATAATTTCAAAAATTATAAAATAATATTTATTTACAACCTTAACAAAAATATTCTCTCGCTTGCTTGAGCCCATTAGGTAAGAAGCGAGATTGAAACTGTTGAAGCTTTACTGTACAATAATATTTTTGTATGATATAACTATTCAGTTATGTAAGCTGATAATTGTATCTATATGAAGCTAATACATTTTGCAATTATATTTCGAACAGTTTAAACGTTGCAAATTAGTAAAACTATTATTATTAATAAAATTTCTTCTCAATTTTTAATTATTGGGCCATGTTTAAGGACTGGGACATTTACCTTACATGATACATAATCGAAGATTCCGCGTCGAGCCTCCGAGGCGACCAATTCAAATTCAGATTCAAAGTTCAATACAGAGTGCGGTACATAGCAGGGATCGAAAAAGTTCTGAAACTTTTCAATAGGTTCCATTTAAAACAAATGCCGCGGAACTTTTTTAAAAATGTTCTCACATTATAACGACGTGCGTTACGAAAAGTAGCACGTTTGAGCGGTTTGCCACGAAAACTATCACGTTTCGGTTTTCGCTACGAAAACTAGCACGTTTGAGCGGTTTGCCACGAAAAATAACATGTTTCGTCTTTCGCTGCGAAAACTAGCACTTTAGAGCGGTTTGCCACGAAAAGTAGCATGTTCGCGTTTACCCCGCGTTCGCAATTCCCGCACCCTCCCTTACTCAAATTATGTAGATTAAAATTTTCATATGTGTTGTCTTTTGGAGATTAGATGGAATTATTATTTATTAAACAATATTTTCAACAGTTGAATTCTTTTAAACTGCCCACGCGCTGAAACGCGATAGTTTCTGCAGTCTGCAGTATAATCCAAAACGAGCTATTCTTCGTGGCCAAACCGGATAATATGTTAGTTTTCGCCATAAATTCCCAAACGTGCTATTATTCGTGGCGAAACAGTATAACGTGCTAGTTTTCGTCGCAACAGTACGAAATATGCTATTCTTCGTGGCGAGGCAGTCAAATGTGTTAGTCTTCGCGGCAGAAGACCAAACGTGCTAATATTCGTCAGAAACGATGGAACGTGCTTCTTTTCGTGGCAAACCAAAACGTGCTACTTTTCGTAAGAAAATTGAAACGTGCTACTTTTCGTAACGCACGTCGATAAGTTCTCAGAAGAACCGATAAAATAAAAGTTCTTGAAAATAAAAGTTCTAGTTGGAATGGAACTTATAAAATATAAGAATAAAAATTTCTGTATAACAGGAACAGATATTTTGTTCACCGATATTAAAAAAGTTCTCAATCGTTGTAACAAACACTAAATACTATTCAATGGATAGTACTACAAGAATATTAAATAATTCATACAGTTAAATTGATATTTTGAATTTGTTATTTATATGTAATACTTACCTACGTAGATGTTGTAGAATCGTTATAATAAAAGTTCCATGAAAACAAGTTGTATTAGAACGTTTATTAAAAAAGTTTTCATAAGATAAAGAAAAGTACTAAACTATTAGGTACGAGTTTTATTTAACAATATAATATCATATTCTTCAAATGTTTATTTAATAAAAGGTATAAAAATCATAATATAATTAATGGTTTATTAAATAAACACATGAAGAATATTATAACATATTGTTAAATAAAACTTGTACCTAATAGTTGAGTACTTTTCTTTATCTTTTGAAAACTTTTTTAATAAATGTTCTAATGTAACTTGTTTCCATGGAACTTTTATTATATAGGTTCTAAAATATCTGTTCCATGAGAACACTTTTTAAAGAAGTTCCTGAAGGTAGCATTTGTTTCATTAAAAATTCCACAGAAACAGATATTTTCCGAATCGAAACAAATAAGTTCTAACAGAATTTTTAAAAAACGAGGGTCCGAGAACTTTTTCGATCCCTGGTATATAGACTCTCTGCGAGCGGTTAGGGGTCGTCCTTAAATTACGTAAGGCTTTTGGGGGGAGGGTCATGTAGCGTCTTACGTAATATTTCTAACCTAACTTTTCAATAAATACAAATTCTATCGTTAATGTTTCAGGAAAGTAATTTTAGTTTTCCCGGAACCGAGTTAACAGAATTATATAAACTTTTAAAAGAATTTTAATAACTGAGAAGATGCGATGTAAAAAATATTACGTTGGAATATAAAATCTTACGAATTCTTCTTATAAGAATCCGGGGGGAGGGGGGCGGAGGGGGTAAGAAATCGCGAAAATTACCCTTGCGTCGCTCACACCCGATTTAGTCGAAAACTCTCGTTGCGAAATGAAAATACGTTATATTGTTGCGATGTAATTAGTCCGCAAGTTTTACACGGGGCTTTTCTAACGGTGTATAGTAATAACTGGCCATTTCATGGAGCACGTAACGTTTTACGCCGCGGCTGTAATTCCAGCCGTAAGACAAACGTTCCCTGTTTTATGCATTTTCCCTAAGCTCTTAAAGGGGGCCGGACTCGTAAAAGGGGCACGCGCGCAGCAGAGGGCTGGGAAACGAAGGGAACGGCCGCGGCGGGGAGCGTACGCGTGAGCTCGTAATCTCGATAGCGATCTAATCCCTAAACTGCAGGCGAAAGGGAAGGGTGGTGACGGCACGTAGGAAACATAAACGAAACAGCCTTGCGCGATCCAACTTGCTCCGATCGCCCACCTTCTCCCTTGCCCGCGATAGAAGGACCCACCAATGGATCAACAGATTCAACCCCATCTCTACCAAATTCAGTTTCGATCCCTTTTACCCAGCACTCGCAGGAACCAGTATCGCTAGCTTCAAATCCACATTAGCTTGTTATCAGTGCGATATCACTTCCTCGTTTAACACGGGCACGAGTCAGAGTGAAAATGGAATTCTTCGCGAAAGATTCGCGCGAACGCACAGTGTAACGAGTATATAGGAAAAAAAATCAAAAATCAATTTTCCATTAAGATACTGTTATTTACGTGTAATTGATATGTTAATCATATTTATTCACAAAAAAATAATTTTTAACTTAAAATAATTCATTAATATATATTTTTGCCCATAATAAAAGTAAAACAAATAAAATATATATCTTTTTAAATACATTTGCACATAAATTAATAACAAACATATGAAACAATTATAAAAAAAAAATAATTTTTTTAATAAATTAATAATAAATAAATTTTTTAAATAGATAGTAAATTTTAAATTATTCATTCTTATTATACATTTTCATCACTATCAGTTGAATCTGAAGGAATTGGAAGCTCAGTGTCTTTTAAAACTAAATATTCTAGCACAGATTTGTCTAGTTTTTTGTTTTATTATGTGTACTTTTTCTTATGTGGGAGCAGTCGGGAGCAGAAAAAATTTACACCAAATTAAAGGACATGAAAGGAACTAATTGTAATAAAAAAATGAAAGAACCGATATCTTTCGTTTTTTTTTTAATTCTCTCCACAACTTAGGAGATGAGACAAAAAAAGTAATGATTTGAGCCACTGGTACGTAACCATATCTTTAAATGCGAGAATTTTTAATTAATAAAACGAAAAAGGGATATATTTTGCTTATTTTCAAAAAGAAAAAAAGAGAAGAATTTATAAATACAACAAAAATGCAGTTGGTAAATATTTCCTATGTGTAGTCTGTGGCAGGTTGTGTTTGGTTATTCGACTTTGAATGTAATTACTAACCTTAAATCCGTTATTTATGTTACTAAGTTATGTTGTTCCTATGTCGGAGGACTGTTTACTATCAAATCCATAAAATGAAATACAAAATTTCAAAACCCAATTTTTTGCTTTTTGAACACGGGCCGTGACACTGTTGGACGTCTCGAGACCGAGGAACCGCGGCGTGAAACGATACGGAGGTAGTAGAATTGGGCGGGTGGTTGACGAAAGACTCGCAAGTCAGCCACATGGAGAATAGACCGAGGCGGTATTCGGTTTTACGCTGGCAACGGGGGAAAATAACGGTCGGATGAGCGGAGAAGAGTAATTAGAAGTGGCGGGCCGTGGGTGGAGCGGCGTCGATTCGATCGATTCGATGATTTTTGCCCTGACGCGGTGGAAGGCAACGCGGTGCATATGCTCGACAGCCGAGTACGATGACGCCATGTGTTTCCAGCTGGATTACGGGGCGAGTGGAGGGTTCGATAGAGCCAACGAACGAATGAACGAACGTGTTCTAGGGGCGCTATACAGGGTGCACGAAATGTTCTGGGTATCTGGGCTCCGTGGGACGAGAAATGGCCGAGGGTTGCTACGCACACAACCCCACCCCCCAACTACTGCCTTCCGTGTTTCTAGCGATGCTTTCGACACGCCTCGAGTCCTTCCAAACTCGCTTAGCAACTTTCGGCTACTGGAATAACAGTTGTAGAATCTTTCCTATATTTCTATTCTATTCTACGGAAAACCACTTTTAACACAAAAGGTCACAAATTATTTATAATCTCGTGATTGCGCTTGTGAAGCAAGTAAGTGGAACTCGAAAAAAAGTTGAACGTGCTAGCATAGGTATTAGCTATGTAATTGGAAGCTGCAAATCTTAGGGACCGGATCGGCGTGACCAAACAAGGAGGTACTATATAGTTAGGGATTGCAAATTTACCGAATTTTTCAATTACCGGTAATTCGGTAAAGTTTTCAATCAAAACCGGTTTACCGATAATTTACCGGTATATTTTAAGGTATTGAAAATATAAGAGTAAACATTACAAAAAACTTTTTTTGAACTCTAATCGAGCATTATAATAAATATATGCAAATAAAGCTATTCTGAACATAAAATATAAAATGAGATAACACAATATAGATATATTTGTGTAACTATTGACAATACTTATTAATATGGATCTTCACCACGAAAACAATGAAAAGAATCTTATCTTACATACATAATTAAATATTTTTTATTTAACAATTTTTTTTAACAAATAAGCACGCAAAAACATAATTTGTCTAAACTTTGGTCTCTTGATCGCGATCTAATTTTTGTACAAAATAATCCAGCCACGGATAAAGCACTCTCAGATTCTACACTTGTTGGTCGGATAGTCATTAAGTAATCATATGCCATTTGTACCTATATATTTTCTCCTTACTTTTTCTACTTGAAAATACGTCCATTTTTTTTTTTTGATGACTTGATTTAGATTTTTAGTTATCTTTTGGTTTAGAGTTGATTCTTCATAAGATACTTCGGTTTACGTCTTTATTAGTAATCGAAGTTTTTTACACTGATAACGATGTAGACCGAAATAACGGACGCATATATGCGCTATATTGATATACGTAATTTATCAAATTACCGGTAAAAATTTGACGAATTACCGGTAAAAATTTGAGGGTATTTATCGCGATTTACCGGGAAACCGGTAAACCGGGTTACCGGTATTGCAATCCCTATATATAGTTTGGGGTTGAATAATGGAAAAGTCCTGACTCGTCTTTCTGATGCATTTAAATTAGTCTGCTGTGGAATTCGCGGGCAATCCATTTGCCTATGTAATAGTTTAACCCTTTAGTGCCAAACGTATCCTATACGATACACCCCCTTTCTTTGCAATTTTGCTGTTTGCACCAGAATAAATACTACATGCTTAGAGTGGTTTTATTTATTGAAGAAACCTGGACCTACCTGAATCCTGTATTCATTTGATTTATGCATTTTAACTTCTGAAAACATTTATTTTTATATAAAAATATAAAAATTCAGACCATTTTTAAGGATAAAAAACGGGATCTAGGTGCCGGCGCTAAAGGGTTAAAAAGAAAATTAGTTTCTTTTTACTGCCAGATGGATTCGGTGGAACCATGATTCTCTAAACTGCTAAAATTTGCTTTCTTACGAATAATACTACAAGCAATGTTTACCTGTTGTGAAAATTCACCGATTCGGCGGTAAATTGAAACCGTTTCACCTAGCTTCCGCACGAAACTCGAGCCCGCTGGGAGGTTGCGAAGAAAGTTTGTTCGATCCGGTGGCAGACGATCGATGCTCGTTAAATTGCCGGTAGGATGATCAGAGGGAGGATTTACGGGAATACGGTATGGTTGTATCGGCGTAGAACGAGAGGGCAACGTGGAAATTACGAGGTGTCGCAATACGCGCGCGTGAAGCAGACAGATGTGTGTATTCGTCCGACGCGTGATCAGCTCCAGGATAAAAACAGAGCGAACGTTTAATTGCGCTTTAAGACAGATCGATAGGCACGCGCGTGGTTTTCCCTTCGAACTTGTGCACGCCCCTGTTATTAAATATTTCATTCGAGCGATGCGGCGTTTGTTTTTCATCGCGTGGGTAATTTCCACTTGTCGCCGCTTCGTCGTTAACTCACCCCGGCAAATTGCATATAAAATTCGTCGCGTCGCGGTCGGTCTTGCCCCAGCTCGCCACTGTTTATCCTCGAAGCAGGCCAACCTACCAGGACGACCACGATTCCACGAAACACGAAATCACTTATTTCCCTCGCTCAACGTTTCACCTTTGCGCCAGCACGTAATTAACTACGAAGTAGCCTGATTATGCGCGTGGAAAATCGGCCAGTATCGACTCCGCGAAGTTATTTATTGGATTAGTACGAGGGCAGAATTCCTATAGTCGATCGATCGCAGAGCGGAGGAATTCAAGTGCACCGCTTTGCGCTGGTTCGTTGGAAATTATTAGAGGCACGCGCGACGCTACAGTGTCAGCGCAGATTTCTCGCGCGTGCCAGCGACGTTCGTCTTTATCGCGGAATTAAGGTACACGAGGATGAGCTGGCGCGACACGAACGTCGCGCCGGGGTGAAAAGAGCCACGGATTACGCTCGAGCTTGGCGAGAATCTTTCCAGTTAATTGCGAATTCATTAATACCAAGGTGTTCCCAGTTAACGATTCTCTCTCCCGTTCGCGGTGTCTATGGCCGAGCTCCTCGTTCCATTATTAATTACATACGTATATCTTGCGTCTGGATATTATACGATCTGCGGCACACAAGAACTCATTCATTCTTATTCACCGAGATTGATTCGATTCGTTTGCGAGAATTTCCCTGCCACCGTCTGCGGAGGGCTTTCGTTTCACGCGTAAAATCTGACCTCGCGCACGTAGCTGCTCCGCGAGGCAACGATGGCCGGAAGCGGTAGGGGAAAGGTGGGATAGTTGATCACATCAGTTTTTTTACTTAATATATTGGCAATTTGTGCCTGCTGTCACGCTAGCGTGGTAATGTTTACATTATCGCAACACTTCACGTTGCAGTTTTCTTTTGGGAGCATAAAATAATGTTGTTATAAGCTTCGATCTTATTTGCAGCCAAAAAATAAATATTTCGGTCTGCTTGTTCTTCCTCCTTTTCGAGTAAATGTTGCATTTTCAACGATTTGAAATATACTAAGTAAAAACGGCAATTTCGAGACAATTAATGGTATTTATTAATTTATCTAAATATTTAAGGGAAGTTTAATTGTTCATCTTTTTCAAATCGAGTGCATTGAGGGATACATGATCAGTGTGTGAGGTGGGATACTTGAACAGCTGAAAATGCTCCAATAAAGAACCATAGAATGGCTAATGAAACAGAAAAATACGGCAAAGAAAGTGGGAAGGAAAATCTTTTCTTTATCATCATCTTAATCAGATGATATCTAAGTGAAATGTCTTTTAAGAATGCATTTATGTTGTTTTATGTCATACAGTTTAATTCTTCGGTTTCATTTTTTCAGTAATTCCTTCAAGTTTGTTATAGTTTACTTTCTTTTCATGATATTCCCTTTATTTCATGTTATTGACGAAGATAATAAATATTTTTTAGAAAGTTAATGTGTTATTTACCCTGAAACTTCACTGATCAAGTCTCCCCTTCAGTGGGGGATACTTGTGCAATAACGTCACTGCCAGAAAATGTTGAAATTCTGTCATTAAAATTAGTTTTCAGCTCTCAAATTTGTCAAAGTATATTGAGAATACTCTAAGAATCACAACTTACATAATTAAATAGAAACAAAGCATACCATTATTATTATTTCAACAAAAAAGCAAAACTGTGATCAACTATCCCACCTTTCCCCTACGTACTTAATACTTATACGCGCTCGCGATTCGCGTAATACTTAATCCTGAGCTACGGGCCTTTCAAAGTAAGCTGCGTGGAACCTTTTAAAACTCGGAAATGCAGGATTCGGGATATATGTAATATACAACCATGATCTCTAGCGATTAATTAACGTTGGAGAGATACGTGGAAGAGTTAAAGACCACATCCTTCCCCGTCAATTCTTATTTGGCGTAAAAGTGAAAACAAGGCGCGCACCCTCCGTGGCTCTCGCGGTTAACGGCGAAGGGGTGAAACTCGCCCCGTGTAAGATGCACGACTGGCTCGCTAAAAGTGCGCAGGTCGTCCCAGAATACACTTCCGTCGTTGATGTTTTTATTAGAACTCTGGTTCCTGATGCAAAGTGGTGGCGGGCGGGCGGGCAGGCAGGGAAGCAGGCAGGCAGGCAAGGCAGGCACGCACGCAGGCACGCACGCAGCAGGCAGCCAGTAGCCAGTCGACCGGCCGGTCGCTTATGCCTTTACTGGGGGGTTGCCATAAGCTTAAAGGGGATGCACTCTGCCTTTTGACGGCCGACTTCTTTGTCCTCGGCTTTTTCCACCTGCTCCTCTACGGCCAGGAAACTGGACGCGAGTTGGTCGAGGGATGACGATTCACCCCTTCGACCTGATCAGATCTCAACAGCACCATGCTGTACATATACATATTCTGATACGCGCAAGATTACAAGCGCGCACCGCGGTTTTATAGGGCAGCCTGGTATCAACCACTACTTCTCCATTTTGCAATTTCGCAACTTCATCTATCGGTTATCGATCCTCCGCGCAGCCATTGGAAAAATGTGTCGCGTATAAATGTTTCACTCGGAAGCTCCGAGTCGGGGCTAACGATTAACACGTTGCGAATCCGTTCTCCCTCGTACCGTACTCGTATATATCTATGTACGTGTATTGAAAGTCGATACTTAGTTTCGGTGGTAAGTTAATGCTGGCAGTAAAAGGTATCGCGATTAAAGCCCGTTGCTGTAACGACGGGAACGGACGCCGCGCCGTGCCGGCGATATTAACCGTTACGAGAATCCATACGAAGAAGGGGAATAAATGTTGGCTAGATGCTGGCCGACGCGCGTGCCTGCTAGAGGGAAATTAAGGGGGATGATAAAAACAGACGGCGTTGGTGGTAAGCGAAGTGGACGATAACGAAATGGGACGGTGTTTAGGGGCGGGCGAATAACATCTCGGATTTAGGTGGGCGCAGCGTCGCTCGTCTCTCTTCGGGATTTATCTTTGTTCTTGGCGGTTGATGGTTCATTTACATGATAAAGCTGGCAACGGTATGTTGGTGCACGCTCTAAGGTTTTACGGCCGAGTGCAAGCCCGAAGCGTCGCGATGCACACCGATAATTGTGACCGTGGCGTTTTAGTTCCTCTGCCGCGCGCTATTTGCATACGCCCGTAATAATATTTCTTTCCTACCGTCCGGAGCCGTTCCTCCTCCAAACTACCGGTTAACCGCGATATTTAAGGGAGCCGTAGACCCGACGTAAACGCGATCCGCCAGCTGGCAAACTTCGGTCGATAGATCGTGTTTCTGGCTACGTATCCCCTCGCCTTGTTGGATCATCAGTGTGCTTTCGTCGAATAGTAGTTTATGCCAATCAGGCGCACCCCCGGTGTTCATCTGCTCGTCAGATTTCTTAGGCGTTGCGTTCCTTCTTTCGAGCGGTAACGCAACGCCAGCTGGTGTCGCAAAGTCTCTCGGGCGTGGTTCGAGTTTCTCGACAGAATGGAAATCTAATTCCGCGGCCAGGCGCTCGCTCCAGGAAGACAGCGAAAGCCGACGACAAGGCTTCTTCGAGGAATCAGAAACGAAGCGGGCGGCTCGATCGCCAAGGACGATCCACCCTCTTTCTGGATCGCCGCAAGAACCCGGAAGACTCGATGAGTGATGACCATTCGTCGGATGATCTTGAAACCGAGTCCCCCGCCTCGCCTCCTCCCTCTAAATACGCTCTAATGGAGCCGAGAAAGAAGGAGCAGCTCCCGTGGCGCGGCTTTCTTCGCGAGACGCACCGGCGAAATTTCAATTTCCCCGCACTAAAGTCCGCGCGTAGAATTTAATTAAATCCCTCCTAACCGGCCCCGGATCGTTTTGACGCGGCGAAAACGTTATTATTCAGACTTTTGTCTTTGCCCGAGTGAAAGTAGGTCGAAGCTATTTTATCCCCCCTTGAAACAATTGCGATATTGCTTCTTCCCTCTCGCGAAACTTGAGATTTTCTCGTCGCAACTGCAAAATTTCGTCCCGGGCACGTCGGCAAATGGAAATGTACCTAGGTGGCAAGCGAGGGAAGAATTTCCTGCGCGCTGACAGGGTCCACTAATAATGTCGGGTCGAAGAGTTGGACAGCTAGGTGCCGCGTAATCGGTGAAGAATTACGTGGACACGCATCTGTCGCGTTTCATTCGATGCGTCCAATTAGTCGAGTCGTCGGGTGGAAATCTGCGAAGCTGGATAAAGGTCCTACCCCTGGCCAAGCTTGGAAAATTACATCGAAATTGCGGCTGTTGCAGGGTGGCTGCGCTCCCTGTCCCTTGCTCGTTCACCGCCAACGCGTTATGCGCAGAGATGGGCAAAAAATTATTTGAAATAAAAATTTCGTACGCAAACTTTTAATCCAAATAATTTTTTGCCCATCTCTGGTTATGCGGTATCCGCGTCTCTCGCCTTGGCTTCCGTTTTGCCTCCGAAAATCCCCAATGGAAACGTTCCTCAGCACGATATTTAACGACACAATGTCTCGGCTCTTAATCCCTCGCTCGCGCCTCGCTTTGCTTTTCTCTCGTCCTATCTCCTTTCATCTCTCCCTCTGTGCTCCCTTTTTTCTTTCTCCTCCATCCCGTTTCGTTCGTTGCCGCCTAATGCGCCAGTCTCATTTCGACATCTCCAGCGTGTGGAAGAGGCATCTTGCCGGAACACGCAAACAAAACGCTGAACTCCCCGGCTAAAAAATCGAGTTTAAGCGCGCACTCCCGTTCCTCTCGCGAGCCTTCGAACAATCACGGTGGACTTTGGAAACGGTGGATCTGGTTCGTTGCAACGGCCCCCGCCCCGTATCGTATCGTATCGTATCGTATCGTATCGTTTCCCCCTTAAAGTAATGGAATTGCGAAAATTCGTTTCCAGTGCTCTCGAAGCTTTCATTTTGCGCGCGTTATCCCGCGGCAACCGGATTTCGTAGCGTAATTCGAAAGTAGCCGTGTCTGAGGGCGCTCCGCTGGCTCCCATAGAAGCTACTTCTTCCCCTCGAAGCTGCTCCCCGGATCGGGCAACGAGAAATTTTACGACACTGCAGATACTTAATTCCGAGTAGTCCGCGCGGCTCGAAACGGTCGAAGGAAACAGGCGCAAGAGTAGGGTAGACCGGGGGCGGTAGTAACACTTTGACTTTGGAATACGATTACGCAAAAACTATTACAGTTACAACAACAGTTTTTTTTACGAAAATGTTACTTACTTATCTGACATTATTTGAGCCACAACAGTTTCGCTGTATGTCAAGTAACATTCCGGTTATTAATAAAAAATGAGAAGCGGAGAAAGTGTTACAACTGTCCCTGACCCCGGGTCGGTTGTAACACTGCATGGAGTCGATAGTAGCACAAATATAACTTTACAAAATTAAAAATTATTTATTGATTTAGATTATAATAATAAATAAAAAAAGTAAAATCTATAACAAATTATGTGGTATCGCAATTCTGGCAGAAATAAAATACGTTTTGGCTGGTGCATTCTTCATCTGCTCAATCCTTACATTCAGTATATTGCACCCATTTTTCATTTGGTTTGCTTGTGCTATGCTATAGGATTTCGTGCAAATAAGACAATACTATTCGCCTTCTTTGTCCCTATTCGATTCTGTTGCGGTAAAACCGACCCCGACTGCCAATGTTACAATCGCCCCCGACCATGGTTTTGAATTTAAATTATAAATTTTGACTAACGAGACGCTTAAAAGTGCCAAGTAACGATCAATACTAGTTTAAAAAGGTCGAATTACAGATTAAAAAAATCGAACAAGCACATACTTGCGAAGGGAGTGTTTATATTACAATTTTAAGTCAGTAAGGAAAAGTTACTTTAGGGTATCGAAAAGTTATTTTCTTCACTATCCATGTCTATTGCGTATCTGTACTCCTAGGGCATGGATGTGTATATTCCAAATGTCATTCTTCATCATATATCCAAAATTGGTGTTAATATCTATTTGAAATAAAGTAGTTAAGCTATCGACCGTATTTTTAGAATAAACAATAAGTGGTTTCGGCGCACTGGTTCGGTCAGTTAAAACTTGTTTATTGTATATTCTAAAAATACGGTCGATAGCTTAACTACTTTATTTCAAATGGAAGGCGAAATCGTTAAAAAATCACAATCCACAACAAAGGAAAGTTTCTTTAAATCAATGTCAAGAAAGTTTGGACCAGAAACCATGAGAAATCTCAAGGACCTTTCTAACCAAAGAATTCATCTTATCAAGATAAGTAATAGGAAACTTTTTTTATTAAAATGCCGAGCAATGAACATAAAAAAAAAAAAAAAAAAAAAAAATTACCTGACCGAACCAGTGCGCCGAAACCACTTATTGTTTATGTTAATATCTATTATATGTTTTGAGATATTTAGCGTGTTACATTCGCCCCCCTGTTACTACCGCCCCCGGTCTACCCTATGCGGGGGCGGGCTCCGGCTCTGGAATAATGCGTTTAGCCTCGGAATCTCGAAAGCTCGTTACAGGCCGCCGAAGATCGTCTAATCTTGGATAAACGGGCAGAAGAAGGTGCTCCTAGTACTTCGGGGTTAAACAAAGGCTCGGTTAGGATCGTTCCGGATCGTTCCACTGGATTCCATCAACTTCTATGTACTAGTGACTAGTCGATGCTTTAAGATTCAACATATTCCAGAAGAAATACAGCGAAAACATGGATGTTCTGGAGTTTTCCAAGCAAAGGGAAATCGTGTTTGGTGTTGCCGTTTTGGTGAGAATAAAGGGTCTGGAATGCCGCACCGGTGTGTCCCATGTATGCCCCGGTACACAGTAATTTTTGAATTCCATGAAAAATGGGTTAGCGTGACCGCGAACGAGGAGGGAGGGAGAGAGAGTGAGAGAGAGAGAGAGAGAGAGAGAGGGAGGGAGGGAGGGAGGGAGGGAGGGAGGGAGGGAGGGAGGGAGGGAGGGAGGGAGGGAGGGATCGTTTGAAGGAAGAAAGCGGCCGGCGCAAAGCGGGACCGTGCCCGTTCTGTCCCCGAGCAAAAGCTTCTTTTTCGCTTTGTAGCCTGGTATCGCGCATTAGTCTGGCCGCGCGCAAAAGCACTGTTACACGCGCGCGTTATCCCCTCGGTATATCGCATCTTTCTGTGTCGCGTGCTGCACGCGAAACACCGCGAGACGCTTGACCGCCTAACATCTCCAGACCTGGATCTTCTCGCGATTCCCCAATTTCTCTCACCTTTCCCTTCGCACTCGTTCCCTTCTCTAACTCCAATTCGTACGAAAAGTAGCTGCGCCTTACAATGCTCCAAGGCTCCTTCCTCTTTTCATCGCCAGGAACAACGAACAAGCTTTCTAACCACGCTTGCCAAAGGAAAAATTCGAGGGAAAATGCGCCTACTGAAAATTACGGTATTCGCATGGCTGATCGCACGATGCATCAGCTGTTACGTGGCAACAGGTGGTCCTTTGTCGAAATGGGGGAAAAAACGGTATAGTTTTTTAATGACTTTCCAGTCGGCTCTGGAACGAAGTCTGTGAAATTTAGGGTCTCTTTTGCCGCGTAGCGCCCTGCAATTATCATCCTTGACATTTCGATTCGCCGCCCTCTCTCCAACATTTAAAACTTCTTCCCGGGAATGGAACCGTTGCGAATGCCGCGGGCACCAAATGCCACTAGCCATATTCTTTCTCCTAGATACGACTTTTACCCACACAAAACCGTGCTTCTAAAGTCTAATGGTAAGAGCTTCGCCGACGCTGGTTCTTAGAAATATAAATGCTCCCATGGAGCACGATGGAAGGGTCAATTACTCACACCCCAATACACAGAGTAACAGACACACCTCGCGAAATTTGGATAGACCTCGAATCCTCTGGCGTTGGTAACTCCAGCCCGTTCGTCGCCCATATACCTAATATACCTAATGTCAGCTGGTTTTATCCACGCAGTCGTGCCACGGAAATCCACGTATTTGCGTGCTTGGTCACGCGAGAATTGGCGCGTAATAGAAAATGTAAGGTGGATAGTTGGCCGCGTCTGGAATGATAGCGTACGAGCGCGGTGCTCTTTCTTGGAACAACTCCGTCCCGGTCTACGCGGATCGAACGGTTTCATCGGAAGTCAAGTGGTCGTTCGTTAATCGAAGGAGGAAAATTTCCAACGGCATTAAGAACGGCTACCATGCAAATGCCGAGATCGTTCTTTTCTTCTTGTCTTCGCTTCTCCTCTTGACGCAGGAAAATGAATTCCGCCGCCGGGCAGGAACAGTGGGCGAACGGAATTTATCGGTTGCTCGGAAGTAGAATAATTTAAATGAGCCGTCGACGATATCGGGAATGAAAATTAAATAGCCGGCTGATTGACGAGCTGGAAAAGCTTCGACGTTTCAATCGTCCTGGCTGCCTCGGTGCACGGTGGCCCGGGAGACCAGCTAAAACTATTCAATCTCGAGCAACGTAACGAGGCCTCAATTCTGCTTATTTATCTTATTTATCAGGCACATGGACCTTTTGCGCAGGGTAAAGGCCGTCGCGCATTTTGCTGAAGCGAATCGAAGAAATTAATAATAATTAATTAATTATCACTTGTTACATCGAACTTCTGCGATCATACTTTCGCGAGCTTTTAATCATCGTTCCCAACGGTTTACTGGGAAAAGAAGAATTCGTACGCGCGATTCACGCAGGGAAAGGGCGGGAGAAGCAACGCGTACCTAGCGCAAAATGAAGCTCCATAGAACGGTAGACGCGACAGAATCGTGTAATCGATAGATAACTCCGTACTCTGGCCCGGGCTCTACTTTTGTCGAGAGACGTTCAAGGGAGAATAATTGCTATTCGTCACGAAGCGGTGCGCGAGCCTCCCAGAGAAACGGGAGCTCGGATTACCTACTCTTTAAGCTGGGTTTACATTAGTCCAGTCGCTGGATCCAGTGAGTGGTTCGACTGGAAATCGGTTGATGTCTACATTATTCCAGTCGCTGGATCCAGCCAGTGAATCGACTGGAAAACAGTCTTCCAGTCGTTTATGAACCGTTAAAAGTGATAGGTAATAATGGATTCACACAAAAGAAGGATAAAAAATCATCTGAAACTTGCTTTAATATTAATTTGTAAAGAAATTATTTGAAGGTTTGGTCTTCATTTAATTTCTTTGCCATTATTTTCTTCAAAATGCAAACACGTGTACGCTGTACCTACTACGCTTCAGGCGGCACCAGGCGGCACTGGACTGAGCCGTCTAGACCAGTCCAGCAACGCTGGAATGTTGTATTCTCGATGGAGGGGGTAAACACTGGATCGAAAAGTAGGCTTTCGATCCAGTCGAAATCTGCTGGAATGACAGCACTGGACTGGAATGATCACTCTGTTTACATTATTCCAGTTCTAATCCAGTGCTGAACTGGATCACTGGACTGGACTAATGTAAACCCAGCTTTATGCAAAACACCGCGAGGAGTCGGCCGAAAGCGCGGGACGCTTTCTATCCCGTGGATTTGTCCAAGTTTATCTGGCCAGCGAGATAATTGAAGCTTTTGCTTTCTATCGAATAATCGGCAAACAGAACTCGCGAACGGAATATAGGGGAGGGTTGCCAATATCGTACTGGTCACCTAAATCGTACCTCATCAATTTCTCAGCGATTAATGAATATTAGTGACATTTGATGGTAAAAATGTCAAGTAAATGCGAAATGAGAAATATAGACAAAACTGTTTGAGCTTACACCCTGTATTCTGCGTCCTATAAATATTTAAGAAAATCAGGTATGATTGATGTAACTTTTTACCAGTTTATCTTAGCTGATAATAAGCAAACAATGCAATTTTCTCCTGTATTTTTGTATTTGTCTGAAAGCGGGTTTAATGTAGAATATTTTACATTCATTTTATGTACGTATTACATTCATTATAAAGTCTAAATTGATATTTATAAATAAATTGATCATGTTTCCTAAATCGTACCACTACAAAGTTTCTTAAATCGTACCAGTACGATTTGGGAACTCATTTAATATGTTCGCTCCACGTATCTAGCTTGGTACATACGGGTTATGTGCATATGTCATATATGTAGGTTATGTACATATATAATATAGCTTATTGCCAAAAATTAGATATTATAAGAAAAACTGTAGACAAAATTTCATTACTTTCAGCATGGAAAAAAGAAATTACTACCAATGGAGTAAGGAAAGCATGGAAAAGGCGATTGAGTCATATCAGATTCAATAACTATTTGTACCAAGGAAGAAGAGTGGTTTCGCTTTTTGTGTAACGAATCACATGTAGAAAATATGATTCAATGCATAAAATGCACATTGTGGGTGCACGATAGTTGTGCAGGAGTATTAAAAAACACAAAAGTTATTATTGCCCAAATTGTTTTGTTTAATGTGTTATTTTTATTTATTTCCTACGCATGAAATATGACAGGTTATGATATGACCACCAATGTCAATGTAAATATATAATTTTTTAAATTATTATATCTTGTATGTTTCTTTATTTGTTCTTAATATCTGTATATAAAAGATTTCGTTTCTCTCCCACATATTTATTATTATTTTCATTTAAAAATTTACTATTTTTAGAAGAGGTACGATTTTGGAAACCAAGAGGTACGATTTAGGAGACCGGTTGCCTAAATCGTACCTTTTACACTATGTTACCAAAACATTAATAACAAATTAACCCTTATGTACACACCCGGGTACCCGGGTGCCCACCTCGTCATATTTTTGCTTATAACTCGAATAAAAATGGAAATTTCGACTTGGGCCTTCAGATCCCCATTATTTAACTCTTTTAAAAGTCAAAAACACACTGGTAAATTTTTTTCAAATTTTTTAAACCTAAACTAAATGACGTCAAAGTACATGTGCTTAGCGGACACACCCGGGTACCCGGGTACCCACTAGATGAAAAATGATGTTTTGACTCCGGAATTAATTAATATCATTGATGAATATTTTATTGGTGTAACAGGTATTAATAAATAAACAATTACATACGAAAGCGAAGTAGCGATGAAGCCGCTACACTACTATCCATCTGCCGGTCGCCGAATGTCAAAACTGACCGCGCGCTACCTGTGCAGCGCTCGCACCCTACTTCTATTTTATTTTATGGTAGCTGTAGCGGGCTAGGGAACTTGGAAATGGCATATATAGTTTCTATTGATGTTTATTTAATAAAGAAAACTGATTCCAAACGATTCCGTTCATATGCGAACTCAGGTGTTAAGAAAAACTAGTGGTGGGCACCCGGGTACCCTGGGTGTGTAACAACGTGGTAAAAGTTGGGTGTGTACATAAGGGTTAATTTGTTGTCAACAAAAGGTTAAATATATAATAGTAGGTGCCTAAAAGATCAAGCTACAATATCCAATAGTCATTTGCGTTCAAATGAATACCAAATATGAAATATGACGTAAAATGTCTTAAGTGGTACGATATAGGCAACTCTCCCCTAGGTAACCCACCTATCGGTGGCCGGTCAGAAACGATCGAGAGCAGCACGATGGAAGTTTTTCATTGCTGAAACGTTTGGAAAGCTGCCTCGATGAAAGATTCATCGGGCCTAACCGATATATCAACGGTCTCCAGCGGAAGTTGAAATAAAATGTTGATCGATCAACTGTATCCGTTTATTTCACGGACCAGAGCCCTTCCATGGTGGAGGGGGTGCGAAACAGGCGACGGTGATAGCGCCCAGAATTCAATCCTGTAGGTCGACTTCTTAGCGAAGCTTCCCTCCTCCCGCTCTTCCATCGGTCGCCTCGAACGTCTTTGGACGATTACCTCGACTCAGCATCGCGTCCGAGGTAAATGTTTTTCCCCGCTCTGGGAGACGAAATGCTTTATGGCTGACGCAGGAGAAAAGAAAGATGCGGACCAGAGAAGCCTGTTATTCTTGCCGATCGATCTGCTTCGGGTGCTATCGAGATTCGGGCTGAATCGACCGGACCGGACCTCCTCTTGCTCGTCAGGCGGATCAAGCAGAGTGTATTGCGCGGAGTGAGCTTCCGACGTAACGTTACACCGTACTCTTCAGGCTCACCTCGCGTCCACGAGAAAAATAGTACGTAAATTGGAATGGCACTACTTGCCTGGGATAATTTCATGCTTGAAGGTATAGGCGGGAACACGAAGGAGCAACGCTTTTCTGTTCATCTACGCGTGAAAAACATCGCTCTTTCCCGCGCCGTTGTTACGAAGGCATGTCACGCAGGACGTTAACGAGGATTGGGGATATTTCTCAACGTAGCACAGAAATTCGTTATCGTTATCGTTATCGTTATCGTTATCCTCGGTGTCGCAGTTACGCTTCTGCTACCAAAGAATTACTCCCTGCCGCTGCATCTGGAATTTGCCAGGATACGTATTTGAATCTGCGTTGTTCCAAGGTTCTAATTCAGTAATTCGGTAATCTATATTTGTTGGGGGCGACAAGCATCGTGGACGACGCACCAGAGGCGACAGTACGTAACGACGTTTATCGATGGCTGCGGCACGTACGCGGTTCGCCTCGGTTCGAATTACCATCGGAACTCGGTTACCGCGGAGATACGTCGCTGGAATTTTCTTAGGGAATCGCTGCCGCGCTCGGAAATTCGCGAGCGGAGTCAGTCGACGCGATGAATTGCAGCCGTAAAAGTTTTACAGCTAGTCGCGAGTCTTGAGAGTTTGTCGGAGTTCCTAGAGGCGAGACGGAGAAGGTACGAAAAGGAAGGTTCTCTGGGGTTATCGAGAGAATCGCGGGAAAGAAAGGCGTGGAATGGATCGCGAACAAGCGGAACGCCGCGACGTGACGCAGGTCCGCGTTCCCCGTGAAAAACAGTTTCCACCGGTGGGAAGCAATTAGAAAAGTCCTCGAATAAATCGGGGCTTTTAAAGCCCCGCGTCCCACGCGCGGCCGCAATTCCTCGTCGCGAACAAACAGGAAAAGCGAAAAAGAGAAAGAGAGAGAGAGAGAGAGAGAGGAAGAGAGAATGGGTCCCGGGCAATCGGACAGGCCTGGCATTCGTATCGAAAGCCAACAATCAGAAAGAAGCGCGCCTCCCCGCGTTTAATCCTCTTTACCCTCGGCGCTGGCCGCCCCGCTGCTATCGGCGCGTACGTTATCGCTCTAATTGGTTGTCAGTTGAGCCGGAAAGGAATCTCAAAGCTCGAAGCCCACGGAATTTCGTGAAAATAATCCTCCCCGGAGCGACTATCCAGTATCTACTCGGCCCGATCCATTTTTATGAGCTCCGAAAGGAATAAACCACCGTCCGGTGCCCGAGGTCACGATTTACCGCCTAGCTTTCCACGATTTAGAGCGCGCCGATTTCTCTGTACACGTGGTGGGCTTGCAGCGAGGAGCCCTAGGACACTGCCAGTTGAAAGCCAGCGTACATTTAGTAATGTAACGGTCGAAATAGGCGAAGGTAGAGAGCGTAGCAGGTATACCGCGCAAACTGCCCTGCCCTTGGGCGAACTAGAAATGATTCGATTGTTGTGTTTTTGCATTGCAGATGGTAGTGGTGCAGCAGGCGTTGGCGTTGGCGTTGAGTTGGTAGTGCAGTGTGTAGCGGCTGTGGAGACCACCCGTAGAGTCAGCCTGGAGAAGAGAAGAGGAACGGAAGAAAAAGGGGCGAAGAAGACTAGGAAGAGGAAGAGAAAGGGGAAAGATTGGAGTGGCAGGCAGGAACGTAGAGGAAGGTGGAAGAGAGTAAAGAAAAGAGGGAGGCTGGTCTCGTAGGGGGGCATCGTCTAGAGATCTTCCGGTAATTCAGGATCGAAGCTTGGGGCTGCGAAGGTCGCTGATGTCCGCTACGAGCCCTGCCCCTACCCCTGCCACCTCACCACTGTCATCGTCACCGCCACCGCCACCGCCACCGTCACCGACACTGTCACTCTCACTCTCACTCTCACTCTCACTCTCACTTTCACTCTCACTCTCACTCTCACCGTCACCGTCACAGTCGCCGTCACTCTCGCCATCACCCGAACGCATAGCAGGAGGAGGAACAACAGCCTCGCTGCCATCGACGCCCGGGAAGATCGCGCCGCTCCCCGTTACCCTAGGCTTCGATCCAAGGAGAAGGGACAAGTGTCGGCGGGGTAGCTTGCACGAGCTTCGACGACCACCACGCGTTTTCTCATCCGGAACCTCAGTACCACTGCTGCTGTACCGCCGATCAGCTCGACCACCCCTCTGAATGTCTTCGCACATCCAAAAGTCGTGCGTGGTGAGGACACAGGTTCATTTCACACCCTTTCTATATATCTCCTTTCCTCTCTTTGTCTCTGAACCACACTAGGACCTATCGTGCTCGAGCAACCACTACTTCGCTCCGTCCTACCTTCCCTTTTATAACCGCCTGCAGAGTCTCGTCTTTCCTTTGCCTGCAACGTTCGCGGAACGAATGATGATCCTCGCTCGAGCCGCCAAGATTAATCGCGGGGCAACGTTAGCTCCGCGAGAACACGGCCTCGAGGCCTCGAGGCGGACGCGCGCGATCCAAGCAGACGAGAAACGAACACTGCTGCCCGTCAACCGTACAGCCGGATAACGTTTCCCCGGTCACTCGTGTCGACATTCGAGAAATTAGACGCCCGAACCGTCGGCGTCGTTTCTTCGAATCCAACACCGCATCGCGATATCGATTCCTCCATCTTCTTCCCTCTTCGATACACCGGGATGTAACCGCCGATTAACGGCGAGCACAAATTACACGCGAATTAAAAGTTGAACGTAATTAGCCCATTCGTGCTCCTCCGACCGCTGTAACGCGTATTACAGCATTTCAATGCGTGTTTGCGCGGAGTATGGAAATGCAAACTAGGTTGCCGTTCCGTGCACTGATAATACTAGATGCTTTCGCGGAAAACGATACGTTCGTAGAGCGGGATTTGAATTTCGGGATAGATGCTCGTTGCTTTTATTCTTTGTTTACACTCTCGTGGGTAAACGCGCGTGGCGCGAATTCGAACGGCGAGTAACCTTTACGAATCATTGCTATCGCGATGCAAGATTCATAAACACTTTGTGCATAAGCGAGGTAAAGGACACCCTGTAGAAAGAAATACGCCGGTGTCCTGTTGTAGTTCTCTCGACTGAGATATCGCACAAAGGGAATCGTACGAGCTGTGATGTTGGCCAGCCTCCAACGAGTTTGGCGGCACGTGCGTTAAATCGATGCACCCAGTTGCACGCGATCGATGTCACGTGCAGCGCGTGGATCGGGAACGTTTCGATGCAGCTCGATCGCAAGTTCAACAATCCCTTCCGCCTGCGATAGAGCTGACAAAACAAGAAACGAGAAACGAGAAAACGATGACGAGAGCTTGCGTAAACATTCGAACCGGTTAAGATCGATGGCGATATCGCGATATCCCGATATCGAGCCAGCCGAGTGGGCGGAATTTCGCGAAAAGCTTGCTGACACGCGCCACGGAATCGCATTATTGAAACGTTGGAATTTAAAAGTTAATATCGGAAATCCTTCACGCCCGACGTATCAAACTTCGGTGCTGTCTGTAGCCGGGAGCCTCCGGATACGGATTCGCGTTTTCCTCGTCCTTGTTCCTCCTCGGCGTGAAAGGAAAATTGGAGAACCGTAACGAGAGAAGGAAAACTACCTTCCGGAAATCGTTTCCCTCCTCGATCGAGTCACGAATCGGTTAAATCTCCGAGACCCGATACAGTGGCTCGGAACGGCTTTCAATTTCGGCGGGGAAGAGAAAATGAAAGAGAGAGAGAGAGAGAGAGAGAGAGGGGCTGACTCGCGCGAAACGAATTCATTTTCTAATTCGACCAGAGAAGTGGGGGTGGCGAGGAATTTTATCACGCTGGAGGCGTAACATTAGAAGGGGGATAGCCGGATGGCGACTCGGAGATAAAGAAACAAGGTAGAGTGTGTGGTGTTGGTGGAGGCTCCCGAACGGAGGGGTAGTTTGCGAACCGGCTAGGGAAGTTTCAAATGGGGAAAGTTACGCGAAAGTAAGATCGGGGAGAGTTTCGTGTAAGTAACTGATGGCCAAGCTTCGCCGAGGTATCCCCTCAACTCCTTCGCGATCGGCTTCTTCTCTCCCCCGAACACCTTGAATTCTTCCAGCCGCGGAAATTATGCCGGTTGTTGTATCCCGTCGCGCCGAAACCCCTTTTAAATACCATACCTGTTCTTCTTTTCTTTCCCGTGCTTCGAGGGTGTACTAATTGATTCCGCAAAGAAGCAACAGCATCTCGAGCCAAGGTCGCTTAAATACTCACGGTGTTTTACCGTTGCAGATTTAAGTACTCGTTTTAATGGCCGAGCGGTTGACGCTTAGTTTTCGTCAGGTAATTCTCACCATTACTCACTTCTTTTTCTTTCCTTCGCTTCTTTCAATTATGTTTCTCGACTCTCTCTTTTTTTTTTTTTTTTGCTGCTTTAAGGGGGAGTGGAAAGCGTAAAAAGCGAGCTTGTGCACGGTACAGCAGATACCGAGGGAAATGCTGACTTAACGATCAGACGTTTCATAAACGGCCGCACTTTTTCACGCTTTTCCTCCTTCTCGGGCTTCGCCATTCGCCGTGCGCCGTGCGCCGTCGTTGCTTATTTTCATAAACATGCAAAGCGCGTAAAGACACGATTACCGGCTTAACAAACGATTCTCTCATTTCACTAAACGCGCCGCGCCGCGCCGCGCCGGCCCGTTCGATGGCAACGGACCCGACCATCCCTTCTTCTTTCCCTCCCGTGAAATTCCTTTTATGAATATCCTACGTTCCGGTTTAGATAGAGATATCCATATTCGCCCCACCATAATGTCGAGTTATTTCCACGTCGCGCTCGACATTTATTGCACGCTCAAATCATCCGTTTGACCTATATAGGCACGAAAATCTCGGCGCGCGTGCTGTTTCCCAGATTTCATAACGAACAGATTGAATTTGGTAAATGAAAGCGCAGTTATTCATCGCTAGTTTTTCTCGTTCAGCTCGTTTCAATTTCGACCGACCTTCGATACGTACTTAGAGAGATGGTCTACCAAACGAAGGCAACGAAAAATCAATTTCAAACAATTTCCCTCGTTACCCTAATTAAACCGAGTGGCAGCGTGTTACGATGCTATCGAGGGTTTTGGTGGAACAAAGATTTTTCACTCCGCAGAGCGTAGATGAATGAAATAGGACTATGCATCGGTCCGAGGATTCTCGTCGCATTGTCCGGGGTGGTTGTGTATCGGGCAGGCAAATAGCTGAACGGAGGAGGAGAGTAGGCAGGAAATTTGTGGGCGTCGTGCTTAGTCCGAGTACGTTCCTGACCACGCGTCCTTGATAATACCACCGATGGTATTCTGCGAGCCGGTGGATGAACACGCGTCCACCTTAGCGACCCTTCGCGAGAGCAAGAACGTCCTCTCTGCGTCCTCTTCCTTTTCTATTATACTTTAAACTCCCGCGTCGCGAAACTTGCCTCGTTTTGAGCCAGCGCTTCTCGCGGGGAATAGGGTCACGTGCAATTAAGCAGTTATCTTTATTTCAGAATTTTCGTTATTAATATAGAAATATATGAAAATGGCGTAGCTTCAAAACCCCCGTTGGCGAGGTCCCTCCTATTCCCTTATCATCGTTAAGGATAGGAGACTCGACTCGCGGTACGCTGGCCGCAAATCATCGGTCGTCGATTACGGGATCAATTGAAAGGAGGATTCCGTCGGATGGCTACTCGTACAGGGACACGAACACTCATTCCGTTTGCCCAATATTTGCGGTTTGATAGGGACTGGTCGTCTACAGCTTGTTTTCGCACGTGTCCCGCCGTGATTTCTGCTATCTCCCGCAGAATTAATCTTCATCCCTCGTGTTTTAATAATTACGCGGTGAATCATTGGCCGACCGTTTGCCCCGACGCGACGTTCGCCAGCTGGCTAAGGTTTCTTCGGACCTTACCAGCAAAGTAACTTCACCGGATTAACCAATGTATGGTAACGCGATCCGAGATCGCTGAAACTGTGAGGGGAAGTTGCAGCGGGAGAGAAAAAATTCGGGACAAGAGTTGGAACGGGTTTCCGAAGGCGCGATTCCGTCGAATCCGTGTAAAACGGCAAGCTCGGGCGAGGCTAATTAATTGGACAACTCCCGGGAAACTTCGCTATTAAGTATTGTGTTTTGCCGGTCAGCCGGAACTAGCGTTTGCTACAGGAAATGTTTTCTCCGCTAGCACCTCGATATTACGCTTCAGCTTTATCGGACCACTTTTCCAAAGTTTCCTCCGCGAGGATCTCCCTCAGCTGTTCCCGGAAACGATTCTCCAGGTTTCTCGTCTTCCTTTTCGATTCCCTTCTAGCAAACTCCCATCGGTTTCGCTTCCTCCGCGGACAAAAATACTAGTTTCAATGTTTATTTATTTTTTTCATTTCATGTATTCGTTTGTCTATAACGTGGTTGTTAACTGGAACGTCACCAGCTAGAAATCCGTGGAGCTATTCGAGTGCGAGCGGTTTAGTCTCGAATGTCGACGCTTCGAGGGGTTAATTTAAATCGTTTTACCCTGGTCATCTCGAGAAGTCTTTGAGCGCGACGTTTTCATTTGTATTTAATCGACTGCTCACCGATTTACCGGCTTGCAGGGGCTTGAAGCGACATTGAGTGACAGCAAAAAGAAGTACGCCGACAAGGTGAATGCACTTCTGTCCGCCTGGGAGCATGTCACCAATTTCATTCCTGGGGCAACGCCAGAGGCCACCCAGTCTCTCATAGAATGGGCTCACAAGTGAGTATTCGCGTCGATCGTTCCTCCCGTATCATCGAACCATCGCAATTATCCCCCGTTATTCCTACCCTCCCATCCCCGTTTCCTCTTGTTATTCCTCCGCTCTGAAATAACAACGCCTCGCGGACGATTCGTTTCGGGGTTTTCTCCTCCGCGGGAGGAAGAGAGGATCGCGTTGATGAACAGTGTGTACTCGTATTTACCGGCCCGCGGGACCCCTTGCGAAACGATCGTATTTTGCGACGCTGAAGGGGATCATATAAAAGCTGTTCGTAGAAAATCACGTCTACTTACAATTAGTCGTTCGCGGGGCTATCGCCGATCCTGCTAGGTTATTCTGCGAAACGAGGGCCAATCTGACGAATTTCTTGCAGACACACATTGAAACTGGTACTGCGCGGGGAGTGGCCAAAGTTGTCACCCGCGCCAAAGACGCACCTCAGCGTTACCTTGCAGAGGTGCGCGTCTCACCTGGTGCAACATCCCGCTGCACCCAGGTGCACTGCCCTGATAGCTCTGGTGCACAATCCATGGACTCATCCCGCTCTCGACAGTATACTTAACGGCCAACCGGATTCCGAACATGAGGAGGGTACGCTAATCATCGCAGCCACAGCCTTCTGTTCCCATTTCTCTTTCTTCTCAGCTTCTAACCAGGGGCATTTTGAATTTCACAGAATTCTGCTGTTCGGAGAAAGGTGAACTGCTGACAATGAGGCTGAAAATACTTTGCGAGGACCGCTGCGAGGACATAGCGGTAAACCTCGCGGCCGCTTGCGTACGCTCCCTCCGGCGGAGTGATCGGTTGCGCTCGCTCTCGGATTCTCATCACATTCATTACATGATCGACGTCTATATTGTTCTCCTCTATAAATTGAAACGCACGCAAGATATATTCGCTCAAGTGAGTAGCGTTCAACGCGGTGGGAGAGATGGCTGAACGTTACATCGTATACCGATAAATTTTTTCCAGTCTGCAGTCTCTATGGACAGGAGCAACGTAGGGCTAAGAGAAACGTTTTCTTTTCAGTTAAAATTAATGGACCTCAGCGACGGATTGGAGTTGGTCCAAAGACTCAGCGGTGAAAGACCCACGAAATATGGAACCGCGCGCGTTTGGAGGAATTCGATAAAGGCCGCCGAATTGGTTGCACAGTATCTGGTTACCGCCGGCATGGTTCGCCCTGTGCCAGAGACGGGCGCGAATATTCTCGAGCAGATCCTCAGTTCTTGGGCATTGTTACACTCTAAATTAAAGGACGTCGCGCCCACATTGCCGGGAATGATTAGAAAGCTGATCGAACCTGCCGAGAGCGCCCAGCACATTTATATCTTCTGCGCGGTGCTCGCGAAACACGTGAGTAACCCTTCAACCATCGCTATTTTAAATTGCCCAAGCGCAGAAACAAGTGCTCCAAGCTGTTTACTTAACTCCCGTTTCGCTTCGTAATTGCAGTTCGGGGACAGCATAAAGCCGCTGGTGATCGAGCTGTACATCAGGGCGTTGACGACGGACATGAACGAGCTGGAAAGTCGGAAAGCAAAGTCCGACAAGGAGAAGGCTCGCGAGACTTCGAAGCGTTTGAGCGCGCAGTTCCTGAGACTGGCCGACGTGGTTGGCAGCAACATCGGCATCGCTCGAGAATGCGTCTTGACAGCGTTCTCTCTGCATCCGACGAGGGCCTGCTACGATAGGATCAAGGAGATCGCCGTGGCGTGTGGCAAGATGAAAGAGGATGGGTCAATAGCGGCTGAGAACATCGTCGCGAGCGATAAGCTGAAGCACGTCTTTGAGAGCAATCATTCCAACGCGGGGTCGGTAAAGAGCGACAGCAACACCGGGAATGGGAAGCAGTGCGAAGGGACGAACGACGGGAACGAGGAATCTTCCTCGACTCTGTGTGCTTCCTCGTTGGCTGGCTCGGCGCCTGCTGTGCCAACGCCAACGGCCGCGAAGAAGAGCATCGACTTTCAGATCGGGCTGGTGAGCAAGACCTTCGAGCGGACGGATCAGCTGTTGAAAAGCCTTCTGACTACACCGAAGAAGGGAGAGTCCGCGAATTCGACGTGCGACAAGTGCCCTCTGCACCCAAAGAGGGATCCATTGATCATCGGACCTCTCGGAGAACTGTGCTTCAACTGCGGCGAGTTTACCGGTAACGATCTTTCCAGAAGCAAAACCCCGGAGACCAAGGAGGCGCCGAAGACGGCGACGACGGTGACGACGGCGGCGACGGCGGCGACGGCGGCGACGGGGACGGCGACAGTGACAGCGACGAGAAACGTGGAGAGGACGCTTGACGCGTTGATTCTGATCCAAGGCGACGCTGTCACGGGTTCGGCGAATTACGACGAGAAATCGGTGCCGAATCAGGTGCTCGACGGGGAGAAGCTCGGTCTGTCGCCGCAGCTCTGCGACGACTTGGCTGTTGTTTTGAGCAGTCCTCGTTACCACATGCTCAGCTGGGTCCTCGATTGGAAGGAGTTGAACAGCTTGTGCGAAAGATACTTGGAGAACGCCGAGGAGATGAGGAACACCAACAAGGAACTCAAGTATCTGAACATCGATTACTCGCAATTCAAGGATTGGCCCTCAGAGGACGAAACCAAGGATATCTTCTTCGGGATCGAGAAGGGTTACGAGCAGTGGGTCGATTTGCCTTCGGACAACTCGGAGCAGTTCGGCAGCTTTCAACCTGCCGGAGGCTACAAGAGATCCTCGACCAGAAGGAGCCTCGACGACACTACCACTACCGACTCGGACAGCGGGAGCGTGCTGCGCATAAGAAGAACGGGAAGGCAGAGAAAGATCCACAGGCTAGAGTCCTCCGAGAGCGACTATGACAGCACGGAGCGCAAGCCGAAACACTTCAGGAACAGAGTCAGCTCGGTTTCCGACAGCGACAGCAACACGCAAGACAGCCAAACCGACAGCCTCGGCAGCGACGGCTGTCGGCTGGAAACGAAAAAGAAACCGAGCAACTCTTCCAGCAAGGAGACGATCAAGAAACGCTCCAAGTCGTCCAAGCTGACCGTCGACTCGGTCTCGCATTTCCATATGCTAGTGAACGAGAACGTTCGACACGCGAACACGAACGAGGACGCGAGTGGCTCCGACGTGAGCAGCAACGATATCATCACCCTGTTCTCCGCCGACATGGACGAGAACAAACGGGAGACGATAAAAGGCTCGGCGTACACGGCAGCCGCACCGCTGATAATCACCGAGAGAAGAAGCGACCCCGCGGTACTTAAATCCTTAAGAATGTTCAGGCCGCAGAACTCGAAGAAGCCCACGAGGATCGCTCAGATACTACAGAAAAACTTGTTGAATAAGAGTAAGGACAATAATAATTTAGAGAATAACGCGAGCAGCGTGTCGAAATTCGCCCCCATGCTCAGCACGCTCAACCTGAACCCGAAGATCGTGCTGACCAGAGCGGACGAGGTGGACGGTAGGCTGATTCGATCCAAGAAGCAAAAACGATTGAGCAGTGGCGACATCACCAGCGAACTCATGAACATCCAGAAGAACATGCCGTTCTCGCCTAATAAGAACGCGATATCCCCGTATCAGAAGCAAAAGGGGAACGGGCCACCGAACACGGCCAAATCGGATTTAACCTCCGCCGATGGGCGGGACTTAAATTCGAAATCGAGTCTGGGTAAGCGGAAGTTCGATATTCTCGCGAAGGCTGTCCGAGACTCGGACATCCTGGCGAAAAACGTGCCAGGTTTAAACACGCTGGACATGATGGTGCCGCCGAGGATGCAGCCCACCGTCAACGTCGTTCAGCTATCCAGAAACATTCCACAGAGTCCGAACTCGGGTTCGGTAAACAGCGGCAACACTCCTCCGAGGCCGAACAGGACTCCAAGCGTCGCTGGGAATATCCAGCTACCTGGCACACCCTCCTCAGGGGGGCACGACAGCGGTGTTGGTATGAGTCCAGCCGGTCAGACACCTCCTCCCAGGTCGTCGACTCTTCCCGACGTAGGCGAGGAGGCGAACCAACCACCCGACAGCTCGCCGACGTCCTCGACCAACACCAACGTCTCCAGTCAACTCGAACCGGACTTGAGCCCGAGAACGATGCCTATCCGTCGAAATCAACCGAATCAGTCACCGAAAAAGTCTCCCTCTCCCTGCTCCGCTGTCACCACAACAACCACCACCACGACCACGACCAGCTCGGTCGTCGCCTCGACAACAATCTCATCCTCCGAGCAACTGCAGATCGTTTGCAAACCGGATGGCACTTACCAGCTGGCCTCTGTGAATCCGAACGCCGTGTCCAATCAGAGGAACGTTCTCAATCTGCAGAACATGGACGACGGGAACGTGGGTGGTTTCTCGCGGCAGAATCAACGCTCCGAGAACACTACGAACGCGAGCAGAAGCACGTACGAGAGGCTGACGTCCACGAAATCGACCTCGCAGTCCGGACAAAACGCTGGCCTGCCGAAGTTTCAGCAGGCGTTCGGTAAAACTATATACACCCTTTCGACGGACGCGTCGAGCGGCGTCGCGGGATCCACGTCGGAGACCCTCATTCAGTCGGCGTCCCCTCAGAAGGCGAATCTCTCGAAGGCGGTGCAGACGTCCGTGCCTAACGCGCAACAAACCAATCCATCGGCGGGAATCAACGTACAGTCGATCACAAACATTCCAAACACATTGCAGCTATCCACGGGCAGGCAAATACTGAATATCGTTCAGAGCTCTGGAAACAACGCGAACGTGGCGTCCAGCCCGAACGCCAATCAGACTCTGCAGCTGGTGCAGAGCGTGCAGAACGCTTCCCCGGGTGTGATATACACGCACAAAATCCCCGTAACGATATCCACCACGAACCCAAGTCAGTTGAACATTATACCCACCATATCGCACGCGAACTCGATACCAACTGGGAGGACGCCTGTAGTCAAGCTGAACATCATTCGATCCACCACACCGTTGCGGCAGCAGAACATCACAGGGGCTATTCAGGCCGTCTTGACCACCCCTAGGTTGCAGCAGCAGCAACAGCCGCCGGCGGTCAGAACGGACAGCTTGATCGGCTCCCCGATCGAAGTACCGAACCAAGTCAGCTCGACAACTCTGGAACAGCTGAGGGAGTTCGAAAGCGTGTTGGAGCAGGTGAAAGAGAGGAGCACGATCCAACCGCAATCGCATCCGATGATTTCCACCCCAGCCACGACTACCGTGCAAACGCAAACGACTACCCAACAGACGCAGGCTACCAAGCAACAGCAACAGCAACAGCAACAGCAACAGCAACAGGTATCCGTCAGCGCTCTGGCCCAGCAGCTCCTGATGCCGACGCAGCAAGCCGCCAACAACGACTTTACAAGCAACGGCAATACCATCAACTTCCAACCGGACGTGTTCTCTCAGAAAGTCTCGCTGGCTTACGTGAATCAGAACGCAGGAACCGGGGCTGCCAAGACCCCGAATTCAACACCAGTGGTCGTGGTGACCAGCTACTGTCAACCCGCAGCTTCGCCAGCTTTGAGCGTCACTTCCCAGAGTTCTTCCAGCCCGTGCGTCACCCCAGCACCTGCGCCTATACCTTCCGCTGGGAAAACGCCTCCCACTCCACCCTCCGCGAAAACGGTGAAGAAATCGGCGCCAAAACCGGTGAAAACCAGCGCGACGAACACGTCGAAAGCATCGCCGATCCCAAAGCCGCAGCAGAAGCCGCAAGAGGACGAGCAAACCGCTCAGAGGATCTACGCTATTTTGGACGAGTACGCGGAGCAGCTGCGAAACTCTCCGGACCTGAACAACAAGCCCGCCCCGAGGAGAAGATCCAATCCACCGACCAATCCTAGTCAGTCATCGAAAAGGAAGAAGTCTAGCGCGAATAAGACGAAACCGATCGGCCAGCAGAACTCGGAACTGAGTCCTAGCACCGACGACCTCGGCAGGACTATGGGCAGCGAGGATTCTTCCAGCGGCGTCGTACACGTGCAAGACAGTCCAGCTGGATTCTCTGCTCCAGAGGAACCGACCAACAACGTTGGCAACGTCACCGACGCGAACGCAGAAGTCCGAAATCTCACCAACGACTCCAACGACGGGGTGGAGCTGAACGTGAAGAGACGAAATCTGATATTTGCCGAGCCTGGATCCGGTCAGCCGAGAGCGGTGATCGTTCAGGAGGCTGTCCAGACGAGTTCTGTGAGTGTCAGCGAAGCTCTGGCATCGGTTACAGGGAAGATGGGGAGCACCGCTGTCCTTGTTCCAGGCACCAATTACATCTTGCCGATGAATCTGGTGAAAGGCGGGCAACAGTTTACGATAGTCTCCAGCGGATCGAAACTTCTGGCGACCGTGCCTGCGACGGTTCGAACCGCCGGGAACACCGGCGTCTCGAACACTCTGGTGCTTCAGTCCTTTCTCAATCAAGCGGGGAAAATAATCTCGCAGCCGACACAGGTGAAGCAAGTGAAGATACCAACGCTGCAGACTCTGTCCGGCAGTCAGGCTCTGACCACCACGCAGAACGTTCAGACCGCCTCGATGGTGATCCCCCAGACAGGAAACACTGGCCAGTTCGCGGGAGACGCAGCAACGGAGAAGAGCAGCAACATCATCGGTGACCTGACCATGACGAAATCAGACACGGTCACGGGTGGAGTCGCCGTTGAGCCCGCGACGAACGCGATCGTCGTGAACAAGAGTAACTCTGCGATCGGTCTGATTCAACGGAACTTGACCGAAGTTTCGGAGAACCAACAGATATGTGGCGTTATAACGAGCAATCCGAATTTGACGCTTCAAGGCACGAGATTGTTCAATTCCTCTATACACAAACTGTCGACACCCGCGGGACTGAAATCAGACAACGTGGTGTGTCTGACGCCGACAGCAACGATCGCTCACACGCCTGAGAAGAAGTCACCGCAGGAGAGTCAGGTTCACAACGAGAAGCCAGTCTCCATTCAAGCTGGTGCCACGATCGCTCTCGCGTTCGCCACACAGTCGGACGTCTCCATGCTGAACGACGCACAGCAGCAACAACAGCAGAAAGACACGAAGGAGGTGTCCACGGAAATAATTCCCGGTTCCAAGATCATCTCACCGAAGACAGTGAAGAGAAAACTCGACGACGCTATGGGTATGTCGGTCACCGTTTCAAACATCTGAATTCTTTCTGACAATTAGAGAATGATAAATGATAGCCATGACTTTCCCATTCTTCCCTCTTGTTTTATAGCCTGTCTTTCGAGCAGCTTCAACAGTTCGAAGCTCGCCTGGAAGCCGTAAGTAACGTCGACACGCATTTCTGTTTTCAGATACCATGTCCACGATAGCAGTCGGTCAGTCGAGCAAACAGTCGGGAGGCGTCGACAACGCGACACAGTTTTTGGTGACCGGCGGGCCGAGCAGTTCCGACAGTCAAGAGTCTCCGTCGGTGCAGCAGTCGAACGAGGGCATCGACGTGTCGTGCAAAGTCGGGAACGGATTGCTGTACGGAAACGCGAGGTTGCAAGAGGCTTGGGAACCGGAGGGTAAAGTCTCACCGGACACACCCTGGCGATACGTTCCCGCGTCTACGAACTCGTTGAACATGGAGCCCTTGAACTCTAGATACTCGGACAATTCGGAGAACGTGCAGAGCGTACTACAGATCATCAACAAGGGTCAGGGTATCGAGATGGCGAGCGGACAGATTTATCAGACGAATACGAAGAAGTATTTCATGAACCACACTCTGGAGCCGTTTCAACAGTATTCGAACAAAAGTAACGCGATGAAGACGCCGTTGAACCCTAGACTAGACCGAGAGTTGTTGCAGCAGAAGATGGAGAGGAAAGCGGCGGCGACGGAGCGCGAGATGAGGCTACAGAAAAGCTTGTCCGACGAGTGCGAAGATTTGGGCGTGGACGAGCCGAGTACCAGCGACTTGTTCCCCGAGGCGGATTTACTCTTCGACACGAACCACTCGCCATCGTTCGATCACTCCTCTCAGGATGCGTCCTGCAGCCAGCCACTCGGTATGAAGTCGTACAGCGGCTCCTATTTTCGGTCCCTGGACTCGTCGAGCGGCAGCAGGGACGCCAGTCCGGTGGCAGACTTGAAGCTGAACGAACGGAGAAGAACCACCACCAGCCAGCGGACGAGGTCCTTGACAGACTCCTCGAAGAGGTCGAAAAGGGACAAGGTGGAGGACCTGCATCTGGAGAATCCGGCGAAGCACATGCGCTTGACCCTGGACAACTTGAGCCAGGACGATGCGTCGAACAGCAACTCGGACATCTCGAGGCTCTCGCCGACGAACTTGGGCTCGTTGGAGAACGATTCGTTGAAGGACATCGATCGAGCGAAGATCGCCTCGAGGAACGGCTCGAAGGAGGGCTCGCCGAGCAGAGTATCCAACATTCCGTCGACCATGAAGCTGGACATTGACTTGGACTCGGAATCGCTGCCACCGACCATCAACGTGAATAACGCATCAGCGGCTAGTTCTGGCGACGAGAGTTTGACTTTGCTAAGCGGTACCACCGCCGACGTCACCATACCTTCGCCGCTTTCGCCGATCGCTGGCCCGATGCTGTCGACGCATAAGTACACCTACACCAATAAGAAGCGAATACCGTCGAAGGTGACCAGGATGGATTACCTGTCGTGGGAGAGCCCGATGTCCGAGAGGACGAGGTCGAGCAGCGACGAGGAGGATTCCAGCATAAGCGAGTCGATAGGCAGCCAGCCGGAGGAGAACGCTCTGAGCAACGGCCTGGACGATAGCGTGCAGAGCCTCAAGTCCCTGACGAGCGAGCGGCGTTGCAATTATTTAAAAAAGAAGGACAAGGTGCAAGTGAACACCCGAGTGATGCTTAATCGATCGGATCATCACAAGGGCAGCCTCTCGAAGCGCATCAAGGCGAACGAATCGATCCAGGACTCGATGATAGTCTCCAGCGACAAAGCGTCCGAGCCGTCCGACGACGAGGGAGGCAACATCGCTTTGGTCGAGCCAGACTGTCGAGCCAGGCGATCCAGCTTGCGCGGCCACGTTAAGAAGGGATGTGCCTGCTGTAACGGGTCCCCGGAGAGACCGAAGAAGAAGTCCGTCAAGTCAGATCATTCGAGATTAAAGAAACGACTGTCTTCGAAACAGGTGGGGAAGAAAAGGTAGTCCTAGCGTCCGAACGCTCGCCGGAGCATCGCGTGTTCTAACGTAATGGTACGCTTGTCCCTGCGGCGCGTAATCCAATCCAGTCGGACCGCAGAGGAATAGGCGGAGGAGGAAGAGAGTTCCCGGATTGTCGAACGCATCGCTCCCCTCGGACGTTCTGTGGACGCGAAGCCGCAGACGTGTAGATCCGTCGACGGCAAGAACGAGAGGAGGCGCATCGAAGGAACCGAATCGCTCGGAGTTCGCTCGGGTCGGCCTCGACGATCCATAGAAATAACAAGCTTGTAAATATTCATATAGTAGCAAACAAACATGAGAGTTGTTGGATGGAGGAGAAACTTTTCTGGCATCCCCGTAACTCGGTGTGTGTGCCTATCTTCTGTATAGGCAAAGAATGTTAATCGCGAGGCAATCGCTCGCGAGGTAAATACGATTTGCAAGGGACAGAGGACGAAACGAAACGATTCATTAGCGGTTCTCGACGAGAATAGATCATCCTTTTACCACTAGATGTTATTACGATACCTAGATGTAAGGTGCAGATTATAATGAATGGCAGACTTAGATTAAATCGTTAAGAATATTAGAGACGCAATCTAGTCAACAGATAAGGTTTGTGGCGAGGAATAAGCGAGTCGAGGGGAAGAATAAGAGGGAAATACGAGTGAGAGGAAAAGGGAGCGGGGAGATAAGGAAGGGAGAAAAGAAGAAAGAGAAACGTAAAATAGAATGTATCCGATTGTTGATAGATCCCTCGCAAACTGAAGAGCCTGAATTTATAATTCTATCTCTACCGTATCTATCATGATGATACTATTCCACGTTCTTACACGGTGTGGTCAGACTGAGTAGACGAATAGACCATAGATCTCGTTCGGTGAATTAACGTAGTAAGACACGCATTGAACTTTTGCCTTTCCGCGTAACGCTTCTCGATAAACTTAGAACCTTATCTTTGTAATCGGGACGATCCTTGTAAATTGTAGTATCATACCTCGAATCGAAAGAGTACTGGATGATTAAAAACGGACGATCGATAGGAGCCGAAAAACACGGCGAAGAAATAACAGATATCGAGAACGGAGGAGATAGAAGAGGAATAGATACGGGGAAAGATATATATATATATATATTTATATATATATATATATATATATATGTGTGTGTGTATGTATAACTAAAAGCAACTTGTCTGTCGTACGGGCCGACCATACCTTGTCACGGTGCATGTAAAAAAACGTACCCAAAAAACTGTACATTACGTAGACAATTCATTAAAAGTATAATATTATATCGCTGCACTTTAGTACAAAATCGCTTCACCTTGTTTTCAGAATGACAGGTTTATATATCATCTTTCGGTGTGCTCTGTCGTGACGCGTGAGAATGCCTGCAATTTATTATAAATTATAAACAAACAAACAAACAAACAAACAAACAAAAAAAAATATGATACACTTGTAAAGGTTGTGTGATTAAGCTACGAGAAAAAAACACTGAGATGAATTTGCGTACGTTTCTTTCGCGCCTTGGTCGCGGAGTGATTCTATTGACAAAATTCCCGCGCGTACATGGCTAGAATTCGTTAACCAGGAGGCGTTTGTTATTATTGTCCTCCGGCGCAGATGCTAAGAGTTAAGAATGTTGAAAAGTAATGTTCCTGTGAATAGTCTCCTTTCGTGATACGAACCAAAGTGACTCTCCGTTTAATGAAAAGCAAGGGAATTAAAGAGAAACGACTAAATGAGGGTGAGGAAGATTGGAGGAGGGGGAAGAGGCAGAAGAGCGTGGGAGATATGTATGAAATTTACTGTCTTGTAATTGGGTGTAAATTGTATTGGTTCGATTGCTTCTCGATTCTGAACGTGTTAATGTAAGATAGATATCTTCTTTTTCATATTTCCATTCTATCGGCGACGATTAGTCTCACAAAAGAAAGAAAGAAGAAGAAGAAGAAGAAGAAGAAGAAGAAGAAAACTCTACCTCGTGCGCGTGCTGATCATCTATCGTAGTTCTCGTCGTGTTTTTAAGAAGTTTCTACGTCGCGTGTAGACCAAAGAAATCGCCCGCTGTTGCTCCAACGATTTACAATAACAATAATAGACAATCTGTAATCCGTGTTGCAAAGATTCGAGTGTTAAACAGATTAGAGGCAACTTTGACCCTAGTGTATGCATTCTTAGCAATGGTCCATCCTAACAGGACAAGACTTTGAAGACCATTGATCTAGATCTAACTATGCTTTTCTCAGTTCACTGTCCTCTATTTCACGGGGAGGCCCGCAGTTCCCTGTACAACCAAAAAGGGGATGATCTCTCGCCGAGAAGCGAGCAGAAAATCTGAAAGAAAAAGGACAGAAATTGGTAGCACGTATTTCCGAGCGAGATATATCGTCCCCTTTTCGCCGGTGCCACGAGTCGCGGTACATCCTAGACGTTATACTTGCCCTAACCGCCTGTTTGTAAATAACTATACACTCCGATGATGTCCACGAGTCCCCGTCAAGTTTCAAAACGATCCGACGAGTTTTCAGCGGCGCGAGCCGGCGAGAACGATACCGCGTCATCGCTGTTGTCTAAAGAGTAAGCTCTTATCTTCCTGTACATTTAAAGCGAGGTAAGAAGAAGACAGGGAAGGCTGCGAGGAGTGGACGGAGTAGAAGAGGCCGATGACGATGAAGCAGTAAGAGAGAGAGAGAGAGAGAAACGGACGAACGGACGAACGGACGAACGAACGGACGGCAGACACATGGACAGAGACGTTTAGCAAAGGAGACGCATCTGTGTGTAGATGTAAATTTTTCAAGGAGCGTCGCACCAAAATAATAATACGTATTTTTCGATGGGGTGGGAAAGGAAGGAACGTTACATGTAAACTTATACGTTAGAGCAAAGCGAGCGAGAGAGGGAGAGCGTGAAGGGAATAATTCGTTTGTCATTGATAGCCTGGCCTTTTTCGCCACCTTTAGTCGTACCAATCGCATTTATAATAGAGGGGTAACTGTAGTCTTCGTAAAGAACAACTCGTGAGTGGACTTAATTAAGAGAGAGAAACAGCGAAAACGTAGAAGAAACGCTTAATGATGAACAAAAGTTTTCCAGGGCCGAGAGAACTTTTTCGAGGTACTTAAATAAAGAGAGCGAAAAAACGAGATTAAGGAAGAGTGATACGGACAAGTGGGAGAGAGAGAGAGAGAGAGAGAGAGAGAAGGGGGGGAGGAGGAAATTAAAGAAACCGCTTCACACTGGCCGTTAGACGTGCTCGACTTAAGAAGTTTTTGTATCGTATCGTATCGTTTTGTTTGTTAAGACTACTGTTTTTTCTCACTCGAAGCACCCCTTACTATACCAGTATTCGAGACGACGATGATTGTTGCCGTGTCACTTTGATATCCGTAATTGAGCAATGCGAAGAAATATTAGTGTATATGAGGGGCGGGTGGGGTGGGGGGGGAGAGAGAGAGAGTGTGTGTGTGTGTGTGTGAGCGTGTGTGAACGAGAGAGCGAGAGAGAGTAGAAGAAATTGTGGAAACGAGAGAGAAGAGTAGGAAACGGCCGTACGCTGCAAAAACGTACATTGATTAAGGATACGTACTGTCGTTTAGCACAAATCAGTTAAAGATCGAGGGATGAAGTGGACGTAAACGATGAGGGAGTACGTTAAGGGCGGGGAAGCCAGATTGTAAATCGAGAATGTTGTTGAAGCAGAAGGGAAAGATGGGAGAGAAGTGTAATAGTCACTGGGTACAGTCATGTCCGATGAGGAAACAGGAAAGAACGAAAGATCTGCTTCTCTGTATATACATACATATATGAAAGAAATAATACAGTATAAAGAAAGAGAAAACACACCACACGCCACACGCCATACGCCATACACTACACATACGCGCGCGGATGAAGGGAACATTTCTTTTCTAAACGTATACCGCTATACATATGCACTGTAATTAAATACAAAGCGCTGATAACACATATTTTCGAGGTATGCAACCAGTCGGAGGATGTCTCTTCGGTGACGATCGCGATTCGATCCAAAACACACGTCATACGCGCATTTGTTTAACGTAGAATCGATGTTTACATGTAAATACACGCGTCCGTCGACATTTATATGTAAATATTTGACGAGCGTTGATTGACAAAGATTACGCATAAAATTCATTGCAACCTTCGTAGTTCTCTGTGCGTGATACGTATGTATGTATTAATCGATCAATGAACCCTTCGTGAATCCCGGCGAACGGTAACGGGCCTCGTGTTGCTTCGACGAATTTCTTCTGTAAAGCGCGGGTCCTGGAAAGAAAGGAAGGTATCGAGTTTTTGCAACTACTCAAGACTCGCTCTACCGTGAGATGAGTGAAAGCGTGTAGCGCGATCTTGACTATCGAAATTGACGGATTTTTCCGAAAAATTACGCGACCGCGGAACAGCATTCTATGGGTGCGTTTGAAACGCGACTCGCTTGGTTCGATTATTGGCATAAATGTTTTCCTTTGTTGGTCACAATCACGCTTCCTTGCATTGCCCATTCGCCCCCGATAGTACATCATGAACTTGTGCATTGTATCCCCGGTTTCAGATCCAACTGAATGCTACACGATCGAAATCTGGATCATAAAGAGTTGAGACCGGTACCGTGGCTTTTCTGGCTATTGGATGTGCAAGTACTCGAATGTTCGAATGTTCGTTACGCGCGGATTCGAAGGTCGAATACATTGAACACTGGAGTTATATTTAATTGTAAAATTTTCATTGAAACGGCGTTCTTTTAAATATCTTCTTACTCGAGCCGCTGAATTCTGATTTAATTGAGTTTCACATCGATAGAACTGTTACAAAGATAAGAGCTTCGAATCCCTACCAATGACCGTGTGCTCGGATATCTGAATGCTAAGAGCTGTGAAGTGCATCAGGTGGAGAACACGCTAGAGCTGAAGGAAAACTGTTGGTTCCATTCGCAGTTGCAAATAACTAGCATGTCGAGTAGTATTGCGTAATCGATGATGCGAAGGGAATGGAGACAAGAAAGATTACCAGAAATTAACGGAAATAATCGCTCGTTCTCGTTGGTTTTTATCGATGGCGAGGGGAATAAAACGAAGAAATGCTCCGTGGATATGACTGTACAGCGTATTAACTTGTCCGGAGGTACATATATTGAGAATCCTTTTTCAAATCGAAGTATTAAGGATTGCATATTGTACATAAACAAGACATATTTTCTATATAAGGGACGTCGCTCGGTAAGGCCGATGGCTCGAAAAATATTGCAATATTATGGTAATTCTTTTAAGCGGTAGGATAGCCTTTAATCGTTTTATGTAATGTAATGATAGAAGAGGGTCTGGCAGAATAAAAGTGAAAGTTCTGTATTTAAACATCGTCTCAAACGCCTACATTTATTCAGCTATCGTTCATTCGCATTCGCATTCGCCTTTGGGGCTTAATTACTGGCTTAAACCCTAGCTTAAAGGTAAGGACCATTTTCAGTGACGAATTAAAGTATCATCGATACAGAGTTCGTTTTATGTACAAATGAATGTATTTGTATCTTTTATAGTACAAGTATATTCGTACAACGGATGTTGTCACACATATAGGCAGAACTTCTTTTCTAAAAGATGTTAAACGTGATCCGAAGCATTAGCGTTAGCGGTTCCGTGCTCTTTCCGCTGGTTTTCCACTTCCTGAAACGGAGAACATTGAGGAGAGTGGCGAATAAGATAAAAGTACCGCAAACTTACTCGCTGAACGATGCCTAATAATGTGGCGTTTTCGTTCGACTGAAAGAATTCATTTATTTCTTGCGGGATGCAAAAGTGATTCGGTGCTTTCGGTTGAATACCAATTTCTTCGCCAATAAATCGGAATTCTGGTGCGTCGTTTATCTGATTTTGTAATTCTTCGTACGTGAAAAGTGTTCCTTTGGTAGCCGATTCGTCCAAAGGACCAAAGTCGACTATCTTCACTTTTTCTTTCTTCAAGCGTATAACATCAAACGAATCTGCAATGTTGCAAGGCTTTGCCCATTAACCGTTTATGCTAACTTGATATAAAAATTATACAACATCTCTCCACTTACAATTACTCAGTGGAAACCTGTCTTTAATACGCTCCATAAATAAGCTCTTGATGTCTATTTGTATATTATACTTCTCCGATTCGTTGTAGCTGTGGTACTGTGATATATCTCGTTGACTAATCGCTATTCATAATTAAAATGATAATCCAATCGGATAAATATATTACAGAGCAATACAGAACGCTAAACGTCAAGACAATTTATCACCTGTAAGTTCACTTTCTATCACGAAACAGCGAAATTCAGTGCACGGATTAATATCTCGCCACTGCTTTAACACAAGGCAAGATGTCAGAGGGACGTCGCTATCCGCATAATTCTTAACATTATTTAGGTCTCTCGCGATTCTATCCGAGCTCTTTAGCAGCAAAAACACCTCTTCCAGCGTGTTGCATTTGAGAGTTTTGGTCGGCGCGACCCAGGTAGCGTCCTGAAAATAAATGAAAATAGATCAGCATAACGGAAGATGATAAAAAAAGAACGTTTTATCGTTGAAATCATAGTTGACGTACTAAAGGTGAACTCCAGTTGCCCTTAATAAAGATCGCGCCATACTCATCTATGACATCCTGAATCTTCTCACTGAATTCGGGAAATGTTGGTTGAGCCTCCAGCGCATGCTCAAACAACATTTTGTATTTATTTTATCCATAGCAATGATTTAATTAGTTTCACATACACGGTATATTAAATCTACCTCTTCGTCCAATACCGGCGATCCGTCTGCCCACTTATCATCCTGTAACGCAGTATTCGCTGCCTCAACAGGCATTAGGAATGCATCGTGTTCTAAGTACTCGAGCACATTGTCAGGAATGTGAAGAATCGTGGCTTTCAAGGAATCTTTACGAAATTGCGGATACCATGATGAAAAGGAACATTCGTATTTTAAACTGCTCACCATATTAATGCCTAAATTGAACGTTTGAATGAATTTTTTCGTAAACTTGTAGGTAGTGGTAGGTAACTAAATAAGTAAATAATCAGAACTGAAGCAAGACTTACGATAACGGTATCGATGGCAATACAACGATCAATTTGACAATTGCGCATTCCACGTTTTTATTTGCTTCTACCTATATATATAAATCGAACATGAATCCTGAAACACATGAAACATTTCAGACGTTACCAAAGAATGGGAAATAATCGAGGATTGGTGTATCACGCTTGGAGAATCGTGTTTGCTTGCCGCAGCTTCGTTAGCGTGATGCTGATGACCACTGATGAGTCTGATGACGCTTTAATCAGCAGAATTAGAAGCGTTGCTGCGAAGCAGTAAAATAATGCACCATGAATACGAATCGAGATTAGATATTAAAATTTACAACAGTCGCGTTAGGCGGTCGTACGGAATCTTTTTAACTGCAAGATAAAATCCAGTCACATCGAGTCGCGTTACGTGCTCGAGTCTAAAATGGCAACCTTACAGAGAAGATGATCCGCGCGTCTCTGTTCGATCATGTTTTTCCGTTTATTCACCGAGTGGTACATATCGTAGAGTTTGTTTGATACAAACATTTGTTTCGATAGGTGATTCTTTACTAAACCCAACGATCCAAGTTGTAGATGTGGCTGTTACATCGTAATAGTAGAGATACGTAATCGAAGCAGTTAACCTACTGACAGCTCTTATTGAATTTCTGTATAGGTTGCTTGTTGTAAGTACGGTAGAAGAATTTGAAAATGGCAAGAACGAGGCATTCGGAAGAAGTGTTCCTGGATGCAATCGGTCAGAGGAAAGTCATGCACTGTGTCGCGTATCAGCTAAATGTGTCAGCGTCGATATTTTTAAGCATCTGAGATACGCTTCGATTATATAAACATTCCAGGCGGAATACGTGTAGCGTGTAGCGAACGGGATCGTTATACCTCGCTAATAATATGGGTAAGCGAGCGGCTATTCTAACGTTTCTAGAAATCTCTAGGTTATATTTGTATCGGCTGTAAAGGGCTTTGCGTTTTAAGTGATGGCAGGGAACGAAAGTACCCCTGGATCTTTGACGGAGGATTCGCTATCCACGAGGCTGCAATGGCTTCGTCAGCGGCGGGAAGCTCTGCAAGAAAAGTTAGCTCAGAAGAATAACGAGCTTAAAAATCTGTGCGTAGAGGAGGCAGAATTGACTGGCGTTTTGCCACCAGAGATCCCGTTGGAGCCTGGAGAAAGCCCGCCGGTATTCAGGAGAAGAGTGGGAACAGCATTTACGTATCCGCAGAACTTAATTAATAAACTGAAAACAAACGAAGTTGTACGTCTTATAATTGTGTAGATTACGAACGAATCTATCCGTTCGGATGCGTAACCAGACCAAAGAAATCCATTTTTGCGCAGGAGGAGTCCACCTTAGAATTAGAGCGACAAGTACAAATCGGTATAGTGGAGGCGGCCTTAGGAATCGTGAACGACCCGACGGAAAGCAAAGCGGTACGTCGTAAGCATAGATTAGTGTATCAACAAAGTCAGCGCAGGCTTCAGGAGTTGGAAGCCCGGTTGAATTTTATAAGGCAGAGTCGCAGCAAAACGCATCATTCGACGCAACTCCAGCACTCCGCGGTCTACAATGCTCAGCCACATTTATACACGAACGTGAAGCACAGAACAAAGAAACCTCGGCCACCGCTAGACAGCACAGGTACAAGAATTATCAATGCTCGATAGGAAGCGATTCTATTTCCCTAATTGTATCTTGAACGTGTGTTTCTACAGCGAACGACGCGAACTCAAAAGTCACGAAGGGATTACTTCAAGACGGTGGTATAAGCTTAAGTCCGCTAGGATCGGAAGATAAATGTAATACGTATCCCGGCCACGGATACGATGACCAAAGTCTTCTGTCTAATACCTGCAATCACAATCATGTCGGTGCTTACTGTCCGACAATTTCCGATCAGCGGCAGAATATCAAGATAATAGAGCACGATCATAACGATAATCAAAACGTCTACATACTGCCTGACCAATATCGAGCGCGAACGTATTCCCACGGGAGCGGTGGTTCGCGCGGTCAGAATCACTATCAAGACAACGAGCGAATGTATCGGCCACTGCCAAACACGTATACCGAGGAAGAACGGCAAGTACGGTATCGTCAGTTGCAACAGCAACTACAGGAGCAGACTCACAACTATCAACAGTACACCGAGTACAAGCAATTGGACAACGATGTTCAGCGAAGATCCGGTCCGGAATACTACGACAGAGACTTTCGTACGCTACATTATTCGCAGATACCCGAATTTCCAGTCTACCATAAAAATAACTCTCAACCGCAGTCGTTGAGACGGGATCGTGATTCTAGCGGGAGTAAAAATTTACGATACACGGATTCGCTTAGCGAGGCGCAGATGCCATTGGGCTATTGGATGCGATACGAGGATGAAATTGTCTGGTGCACGGACGATCAACCTGCCGCGGATAGATTCGGTAGTTTAGACCGAAGGAAGCGCAATGCCACGCAACACACTGCCAGTATAGGCGCTGACGTACAGCCACGATACCGTGCGGTATCTATAGGGGGAAGTAAAAACTCCCCTTCTGTCGCGTCCCATCAGAATGCCTCTGTTCACTTGCTCCCGTTGTCCGAGCAACCGTCGACGAACAATAAAATGCTGCTCCGTACGCAATCGTTGGGTAGCGTGGAGAAGTGGCACTCGAGTCATTTACACGAACTGTACGACGGTAAAGACACCACTGATAATGTCAGCCGCAAAGGGAGAGAGAAAGAATGGTATGAAACCTCTTTAGATTCGGGCACGAGCCCAGGACTGGAGCTCGGCTTGGTAACGTCGCACAAAAACGTTCATTACCAGTCCACTCTTCCAGCCTATTCTAAACCCTCTCATGCTGGCAACGGCGACGACGGGAAGAGTAATTATATTTCGCCGATTAGCCGTAAAGCAGACGCGGCAACGACTGAGAACGAGCAACATTTGCAGCCGCTGTCGTCAAATCGTTACGAACAAACGCGGAAGAAGGTGCTTGAAATCCCAGCCGAATCGAAATCGTCTCAGGACATAAACGAGGAAACGATTATACTGGGATCGTCCCAGAACTGTACGATCGTTCAGGCCGGGAAATATCAACCCTATAGGGAAGTCACAAAACCTTTCGAAATGTCCGACTTTTATAAATACTCCACCAAGTTTCGTAAAAGAAACGAAACGAATGGTCCGAACAGTTCGAGCGAAGCTCAGGATGATACTCGAAGCGTGCACTGTACCGGTACGGACGCGGATCCGCACGCGGAATCTGATTCCCCAAGTACCCTGCTGCATAACGGATCGGTCGCCAATTCGGTTCAAAAAAGGATCTATCAACCAGTTCAGCGTATGACCTGTCAGCCCTATCTTACGTCATTGAGGTAATCGTTTGCCTGTGCATAAATTAGGGACAATCTGAAAGGGCGACGCGAAATAGATATGATAGGCTGGACCTGTCGAAAGAAATATTCACAGTTTATTCTGAATACGTGGCAGATTGAAATATAAGATTTCCAAATTGGAATAATTTCTGCTACGATGCAGCCTTCGTGTTCCAAGGGATTTTCTAATCAGAATTATTCTAAACCAATGGCAAAAAATTATTTAGCGTTATTGGTATATAATTGATATTACCAATATCGCGCCCGTGCAATAAAAATAATTGTACTTTGAAAAGGTGTGAGCCCTTTTATACGATATTAAATCCAAAGGCATTTGAAAATGTTTTGAGGATCGAATGCCTCGATACCGAGACCTGATTAGTGCCTTATGTTAATTGAAATTGTTATCAAAATTATACGAATGATGTATAAATAGCTACTTAGCAATTTAATGCTTCAAAAACAAATAAAGACTTACGCGTTATGTGATTTACGAACAATACAAGCACGAAACATTGAGTGATTAGTCAATTAGTGTTTAGTCCATCGTAAAGGATGATGGAATAGTACTGACTGCATCTATTCGCGACACAAATTACGAATAAATATTTTTATAATTGTTTTTATAGTATAAATATTGTACTATACAGTTTACAGACTTGCTTCCAAACAATTGGAAGAGTTAAAAGTATATGAATGCATGAAAGAGAAGTACTGATGAGATAATAAACGTTAGAAAATACATGAATTGCGTATTATCGACACAGAATGATTCTTCGAATTATATATTTCAATATATCATTATGTACTCGTATATATTATTATAGTACCAGTATTCTACGCAATGTTCATACGTTCATAGTAGGACAACAGTACATTAGATTCCATTAATTTTGCGTGCCTTTGATCTTAGAGCCAAAGATACAAACGATGCTTTGGTTAAAACTATCTTATATTTATTCAAATAGAATTTATGTATATTTCGAATCTACGAATATAATAAAATTGTATTTAGTTCCATAAAAATAATATTCATAATACTATTTTGATGTTATGTATCATACTATAATAACGGGATAAATTCATCGCGATTAATTTTCATTGCTTGCTGAGCGCATTTCCTAAAACGTTATGACACATCCGTTAAAAAAATAAATGATTAATTTAAATATTTTAAATCCACTTTCATTGTCTTTAATTGCCTACCCGGCCTATCCCACATATGCTACCATACATCATTGCATAATATAATGTATACTACTACTACTAATCGACGTGCGTTACGAAAAGTAGCACGTTTCAATTTTCTTACGAAAAGTAGCACGTTTTGGTTTGCCACGAAAAGAAGCACGTTCCATCGTTTCTGACGAATATTAGCACGTTTGGTCTTCTGCCGCGAAGACTAACACATTTGACTGCCTCGCCACGAAGAATAGCACATTTCGTACTGTTGCGACGAAAACTAGCACGTTATACTGTTTCGCCACGAATAATAGCACGTTTGGGAATTTATGGCGAAAACTAACATATTATCCGGTTTGGCCACGAAGAATAGCTCGTTTTGGATTATACTGCAGACGGCAGAAACTATCGCGTTTCAGCGCGTGGGCAGTTTAAAAGAATTCAACTGTTGAAAATATTGTTTAATAAATAATAATTCCATCTAATCTCCAAAAGACAACACATATGAAAATTTTAATCTACATAATTTAAGTAAGGGAGGGTGCGGGAATTGCGAACGCGGGGTAAACGCGAACATGCTACTTTTCGTGGCAAACCGCTCTAACGTGCTAGTTTTCGCAGGGAAAGACGAAACATGTTATTTTTCGTGGCAAACCGCTCAAACGTGCTAGTTTTCGTAGCGAAAACCGAAACGTGATAGTTTTCGTGGCAAACCGCTCAAACGTGCTAGTTTTCGCAGCGAAAGACGAAACATGCTATTTTTCGTGGCAAACCGCTCAAACGTGCTAGTTTTCGCGGCGAAAACCGAAACGTGATAGTTTTCGTGAGAACGAAGGCAAACGTGCTACTTTTCGTAAGAAAATTGAAACGTGCTACTTTTCGTAACGCACGTCGTAATAGTGTTAGAATCGGAACTAAATATATTGAGGGGGTATATCCTCTCAATTGAAAATAGCGTGCGTTAGAATAAATGCCAACTGCTCCAAGAAAATAACGATATGTTCCTATTCTGCAATTTTATTGTTCCATACGAAAGTGAAGTGTCATTTACAATTATTTTTCTGTTTTCAGTTACAGATTCTTTTTCCGTAAGGGAGGGTAAGGTTAACAGAAAGATAAATGTTTAGGAATGTTGGCCTCTGTTTATCCTTTTATTAATCTACTTGAAATAACAAAAATATATCATTGCAAGAAATGAAATAGAAGCAAATATAAGTATCGCTTATTTATGACATTGAGCTTTACTGATAATTACTTTGTATATATAAATTAATGACTATAAGCATATTACTCGACGCTCGAGCAAAATAATCATCATCGTAATGTTTCCGAAAAACTTAAGCGTTCATCCCGATTACAACTACAACTTTAATAAGCATTATTCTTTCAAAAACTTTTTTATATTTCTCAAATACCTTCGCCGCGAGGACGAACGGGTAACGAAAATAAAAACGTTAAAGATTCGCAGCGCACCAAACGAATTATAGAATCTTTAACAGGATTACAAGTTTCCTATAGTTAGTCATGTTTCTATTACGCGCGATACGCAGATTATTGGCAATGGTTTTGCATCTTCGTGATAGTACAGCGAAATCATAATGTCACGCTTAACTTATCACCATCTTAACTCATAACATCTTAATTTAACGCTATGATAACAGACACATTAAAGTGGGCCAGTGCCCGTCACAAAAACCATCACTGCTTACCCTAAGTAGCAACTAGCGTTCAAAATTAACTTTCTAACTTGCATGGGGTTTTACAAGATTCCATCTCTCGCATACATTCCTCCAAGAAGCCATTAATTATTAAGTAGCTATCTTAATCCGATTAAAAAAAAAAAATAGTATTGGCTACATATTCTTCTACAGATTTATCTCAAGTACTTTAAAAAACTCGTCGCATTCTCCCGTGTATACTTGAAACAAATCTATCTTTAGCAACTTACAAACCGTAACGGATATTAATTTCTTGAATATTCTACCCAATTTGTCATTTAAACGGTATTAACAATTAACATACAAGTGCCTGCTTTTCTGTATTCTCAGCGTAGTAAATAAGGCGGTGATCTTTGTGACGAGAGACTGATAATACATTCTTATGTCTAGTGTCTTGTCTTACAATAACGGCACTCATTTATAATAATGGCACCCTGGCTCGGGAGCACGTTAAAATATGAAAGACATGAGTGCATCGACGAATCGGATAAGATAAAAATTGCATTGTCTTTTCCCATTTACGCATCTACACTAAATGAATCCTAAAAATAAGAACAGTATTTCTCAATAGAACTCCATCCGATTGTTTCTAAACCGACGTAGGCATTAGGCGACAGAAGAATGAAATTATTAATCGTACCGTAACTGGAATCTCACCTAAAAGATTCGTCGACATAGTAGGAAGTTTTAGCGAAGGTCAGTTACGCCTGAAATACCTTCCACACATCTAATATCGCTCAAGCAATTGAACCGGAGCAATGGAAAATTTACGACTCGTGCAATCATCGCTCGCAAACTATACAAAACTTCTAATTTCAAACATTCGTATTGTGCAATCGCGTTTACACGTACATGTAACTTGTTTCTGGAACAAAGCATTTCATTTCCTCTTTTATAACTAAAATAAATTAAAATTGAAAACTTGCAATCAGACTCATTGGCACTCGGAACGTGTACTTCTTTTTTTTTACATGGTGCTAAATGAAAGATAAGCCTTCGAACGAACCGCTAATTAGTATCTATAAGTGGTCGCAATACTTGTATTGGCAAATATGTCGTGCTTTTTGTTATTCTTATTGTTAACGCGTGAACATAATAACGAATTCTGTCTCGACAGTCATTAGCCGATGAAACGATAAAGACTAAATGCACAGTGCGTAGGAAATGTGTGTGTGTGTGTGTCTGTGTGTGTGTGCGCGTGTGTACAGTACTTTAGTTTAATAATATTTATACAATTCGTGGTTAAAGTTGAATGTATCGGCATTAAAATTGTGGTAAAACGCTAAAACGATTCAGATACTTGGCCGACAACTTTAAAAGAAGAATCGGAAATAGATATTTCTCATACGCACGATAATACGTTAAATATTTCTATAAGTAGCGTTAGCAATAACAATAAACGTTTGATAACAGGTATCTATAAAAGTACCGATATAGAAATTCTATAGAAAATATAAACAACTCGCACACAGTATCGTGGAAAGTTTGTCCGTTAAAATGTCGTATAACGTTAACTTATACTGGCGAACAATATATAACTATATTGTTCATTAAAGGCAACACTGACAATAGATACTTGTAAAAAAAATGTATCTTATTACTATGGACAACAGGTGGAATTTCTATGCGCAAAACATTCTGAAATGATGTACGAATCTAATACTCGTTTAAGGCAATTTCTCGAATACCTCAGAAAACTGTTCTTATAAAATAGTTCTATCGAAAAGATTGATACCATATTCTTTGGCTTTTATTTCTGTTCGTAAAGCTGTGATTGCCTTCATTCATTAGTACAAATAATTATTTATCTCTTACAACAAGATCGTCGATTCCGAAAAGATAATGGTCGCAGATGTCTAAATACAATAAATCATAAAATCTGAAGACAAAATGATAAAGATTTCCAACAGCCTTGAATTTACCTATCGTTCGCAACGTAACTTTTATTTCTTACTCTGTATTAAATCCTGGAATTTGTTAGTGCATTTTCACCAAAGATCATTTCTTTCTGTTACATTTAGCATCGCATACATTCAACCGAATTCTCACACTACCGCGCCGGGCATACTTATTACAAGATCCACTCAAATTGCGCATTTATCACCGATATCTTAACACTATTAATTAAAAGCTAACATTATACAGTTGAATAATTTAAGAGAATTTTTTTAAATATTTGCAGAGCCGTAACAGGAGGTAGGACGAAAGTTGTTAATTTGTGTCTTCGATATGAATTATTTATAATCGAAAAGATATATTACATACCGATTACGACAAACAACGGATTTACTTTACTATTTCTTGTAATGTACGAACGGTTTCCTTTCTTGTTTCCCATGGCTTCTCCTTTATTTGCCAAGTCGAGTAACAAGCAAATATAACGAAATTCAGACTTGCTTTCCTTCAATCATCAACAGAACTAACGCTGTGTCATAAGAAAGGCGATAAGTTAGTATCCTTCCATCCTATAAAACGGGTTCTTGATAAAGCATCGTTTTGTACCAAAAATTAGTGAAACTAATAACATTCATAGAATTGATTCCGTTTAAAAGTTTGGACGATAACAATATACTTAATCTGCACAATGAAACAAAGAAAATTACTATATCAAGCAATACCAGACAAAGCTCTTCAGGCATGCAAATCTATTTTACAATTCATTTCGTGGTAAAAAAAAAAAAAAAAAGAAAAAAAAAATTAAGAATCGTAGAACAATGGCTAAACAAAATTTGTATGCTGACAAAATATTGTGATTGTAAATGTGTCTATATATATATGTTCTATTCATTAAATTAATTTGGACCACTGATGTAATGGATTTATGCTTTTGTAACTATTAGATGTCTGAATATTAGTCGAGATACACGAAAGAAAAGAAACGGAGAATTATCGCAAAATGACGATATAGTATTAACAAACTTGTCCTTATTATTCATATGACTATAATCTTCTCATTATTGTTATCTTCTAATTACCAAGTTGATGCCATTTAGAAATTTCTCACGTAAACATCACCAAGCAAAGCACACACGTGTTTTATTAATGTAGCCAGGACACCTCTGAACCGTAACCACTCAAAAAATTCACAAACTACTTGTCTATTCAGCCACTGAAACCACGCATAAGTGGTGGATGAGAGAGAGATAATAACAGTAATAACAACAGTAATATTACCGAATTAATAATACAACTAATCAAAAGAGAATTCATAATCAGACCAGTCAGAGTCGTCTGAATCTGACAAAGATGGAAGCATGTCTTCGAAATCTATGTCATGTATCCAACGATGATTTCTCTGTTCGAAGAAGTCCCACAAAAGTAATTGCTGTAAACACAAACGTGCATGAAATTAAACGTTGCGCCCAGTTACGGGTCTGTTCTGCAACAGGATCCTAAACTTACATGCAAGATATCAATATCCGCGTTCGTGTCCACGTAACGCCGTTGACGAACAGGTGGATCAACGTCTTCTACCTTAGTACCGTCCGGAGCTGCATGTAGATAAAAGCACTTTTTACCAAAGGGACATTTACCGCGTCCCTTATTGAAATACTTGCAATCTTTGGTTCTGTAATAAATAAGCAATATAATGTAACTAAACGCTAATCATTTTACATGTATTCTCCTACCTCAATGCACGTTTATAATCCGTTATTAATTTCTTTTTCTCTTCCTTCGTATCTACCCAGTACATACTCGGACATACAAAGTCGGAGGTGACACGGCATTCCGGGCAAGCCCTTATGATTTTATTGTCAAATTGTTTAGCCTGTCTCCACTTTCTAATACAGCTTAGACAAAAGCAATGGTTACAATTCGGTAAGATCCCGAATCTCTGCTCTTTAGATTCCTTCTCCATTACTATCTCGAAGCAGACTCCGCAGGACTTGTCCTTACTACGCTGGATAGCAAAAGAAAGCTCCATATCTACTTCGTGCTGCTTGATGCACGCCTAGAAAACGGATGGAGGGCGATTAAACGTCGATCACAAACGACGATACCAGCGTTATTATACATATATGTAATTACATTTGTGTGCTTCTTTCGAAGTTCTTCGTTGTGTGGGTGTAGCGCGGCGCGATTACATAATTCGCAAATATTCCCGTGCAAGTATGTACAGTCGCGCTTTTTACAAATTCCCATCGCTTGCGCGTACGGGCATAGAGGCTCTAATGCCGGGCTGGATGCCTGACCAGACGGATTTAAAGCCTGAGCGTAAGATACTGGCAACGAAGAACCGGTAGACGTGCCCGAAGTAGTAGAGGCTTCGTTGGCCGAAGACGAACCAGCGACAGAGGACGGCACGAATTCTGGCGCTTTCACCCATTCTTCGGCTACACGAGCGTTCTCTTTACTAGGAGTATATAAATGTCTTTTAATATACGGTACTTTCTACGATGCTGTTATATATATATATATCGCACATTTTTATATACCATAGTACAATATATAAATCTTGCTCAACTATAATGTCATCTGACAACATACACATTCTTTGTTGTCGTCGAAGCGGAACTGTTCGAACTGTGCTGTCCGGGCGAAGGACTTTCTACTGAATTTGCATCCACCGAATTATTATCGGTAGTCTCAGCATTGTGACGAAAATGGCACTGATTTCCAAATTTACAGATGCCGTGCTTAAAAAATCGACAAGTAGTATTAAAAGGTGGAACAGGCGAAGTGATTATCGTATTGTTGGTACTTCCATCGTTTCCAACTCCTTGGGTATGGCAGTATCTGCAATTATTCCCTTCACGGCACATACCATTTTTGAAGTAACTATAACCAAAAAACGCTAATAATTATTATTGAATAATTGACTATAGATTATTATTTCTAGACACGTATAACGAACAACCTTCGATGCTATTACAAATGAATCTGTTTATACGTGTGTACATAAAAATGTACACACTGGTGTAGAAAATAAATTTAACGAAATGTTTAACCTCAATTTATTACAAAGAATCGCAATTGACAGATGTATTTACCACGGATGATAAACATATCTTTTACGGTTTCCTTGTAATTCGCGAAGTATACCCGCACTTCGCATTTAAACCTAATATAGCAGTATAACAAAGAGTAATGGAATTTTTTTTCACTTTGCATGTAATTTCTGTTCCATCGAGAAATTTAATGTTCCGATAGGTACCTACTTCCGATAGTTTGACAAGTGGTTGAAGTTAAGAGACGAAGTTAATCTATATTTGAAAAGAAAAGAAAAAAAAAAAGAGCAAACGATCGAAGAAGTATCGATGTTTGCACGGTACAATTCGTTGACATGTTACAGAATATCTATCTACGAAGAAGGAAACATTCTGTTATCTTGTTCTTGCCGTGTTATTACTGAAACACATTAAGAATTTATAATATGCGATTCTCTTACCGGCAAACAACGTTCTGTGTCCAATTGTCGGCCATTTTCTAAAGCTTCCACTGTAACAATGATCCACGACGCGTCCTCGGAGGGTCGCGTAGACTCTTTTCTCGTTACAGCAGAGTGAAATGCAATGCTAATTTATTCAGATAACCGTGCACTCGAGGTTGCACGGTATCTCGTGCTCTATCACAACTTCTATCCAACAAATATCTCTTCGCAGAATCTCCCGAAAGTCGTAAAAAACCACTTCTCTTACACTTTAACTTCCTCTCTTCCTCCCCCTTCCACCTTCTCCCGCACTTTGGTCGTTGCTCCACACTTTTCTACTCGTAGTAATTTTAACCGTATATCCGTACCCTCGGCTTATATTCGTTATCGACAAATATTTCACGCGTACTACATCAATCATCAATCGTACGCGTGGTACTCCCACATATATGTCACAATTAAACTAACTAACAACAGGCAAATTCAGGCAAATTCACATTTGACCTGTGCAAACAAGCGGGAGCATGCGCTTCGAAGTTTCAACCGTTTAAATGCCTACGCTTTCCACCATGTGTGTACGAATTCGACCACCAATCGGTCCAATCACCACCAATCAGTAATCACCCTCAACCATCATCAGAAGAACTTCTTCCTGCAGAATCTGTTTGCGATAGATTATTGCAATTCTCTGTATTGCCTTGTTCTTTCAGAATTACTAAATATTTCCTTCGTAACTTTTCGATCGATTACAATGACATCTTTTGAAAACCTAGCATAAACACTACGTAAGCAAATTGTTACCGATATAGGCCGGTATTCACAAACGTGTCTTAAGATTAAGCAAATGCTTAAGCATGCGGCATCCTCTACTAACCCTAGTAGCTAGTAAAGGATGCCGAATGCTTAAGCATTTGCTTAATCAGGGGCGTCCGTAGACTTTTTTCCAAGGGGGGGCAACTTTGGGGTGTCGATAAAGAAGAATATGTAATGAAAAAACAAAATTAAACTCTTTATTATGACAAACTTTATGGCTGGCATCTAGCACTAGTGAAAATATAAAGATTCGTTTTCGAGTGTATATACTTAGGTCTATGTGACGTAATGTCGATCACTTTGTAAAATTAAGCGATTTTTACTCAAAAGCCAGGGGGGGGGGCAACTGCCCCCTTTTGCCCCCCCCCCCTACGGACGGCCCTGTGCTTAATCTTAAGACACGTTTGTGAACACCTTAGGCCGGTATTCATAGTCGCTACTTATTCTTAAGTAAATGATTAAGCATCCCAGATAGCACACCTCGTCTTAGGGACGTCTAGTTTAGGTCTGAACGTCTTGATTTGTAACAAGACGTCTTTAAGACGTCTTTAAGACGCCTTTTGGACGTCTTTAAGACTTTACCAGACGTTGTGCTATCTGGGATTCGGCATCCTTTACCATCCTTTACTAGCTACTAGGTTAGTAGAGGATGCCGCATGCTTGAGCATTTGCTTAAGAATAAGTATACTATAGCGACATAGTCTCAAACTTTATACGATATATTTTCTAAATATTCGATACAGTTCTTACCACGGCAATAGTAAATACGTCTATCTGAGTTTTTATAAATGAATGTGAAAGAAATCAATATACCTGCACATAATGTAGTAAATTTGGCTAAATTTTCTACAACGTATTTTTTCAATCTGTTTCTTTTACAAGCACAATATATAGATAGAAAACATCTGAAGACCGTTATACACAAATATTTTCGATTTGTGTGTGCGATAAGTGTTGAGAACTAGTAAAAAGGCAAAGCAATGTGAAGCAACGTTGATAGTGTAGTTTTTATGAGAACGCGGCTGCATTTAGTTTGATCCAAATAAGAGATTATGATCATATGTTGGTAGTGTACGCGGATTGCCGCCACGGCTGTAATATTTCGACGATGAGTACGAATTAATAGTTTTAATTAAGTATTGTGAGACGAAGTGCTGTCCAGCATCGAGATTAAAAGGTGATACGTAGTTCCCGGTTTCTAGAGGCTTAAGAACATTGCATCCTTTCAAATATACGCTAGTGTTCTGGACTGGGTATAAAAGTTTGAACCGTGCACAATATCTGATTTTGAATCAACAAATTACGTGGTTTAGTATCTCCTTCATTCACTAGATAGTACCATCGATTCTTGAGGAACGTAAATACAATCTTATCCTGTCTACTTTTACTTATGTTTTGCTCTTACTGTCAGACTCGATTAAATCACAATTGCAAAATGCAACATGGCGAAGCGAAGCTACTTTTTGCGATAACCTCAACTTCTCGTGCAATCATCTATTACACTGGTGAAAAAGATATAGTCACTTGTTTTCGGCAAATCTTTCGTCGTTTCTTCTTGTTAGCCGGTATTTTCTTCTAAACTGTGATCGTTACATCATACTTTTATGCCCGAGTCCACTGCATCTCTCTTGGTATTAACTTCAGACATTTGTTTATATTGCTTAAAGTGAACTTATGCAATTTACCTGGGTTAAGCGAGTAAGATATTTTATACCATTACGATTGTCCATTTATCGTCCTGCTTTCTATCGTCTTGTTTCGAAAAATTTACTGAAATTTACGTATTATAAAAGATTTTGTAGATGCGTTTGGTCTCGTCTATTCAACATCGTTCTATACATGTACTTTCAGATACATGTAGGCACACTAGAGTATATGACTAAGAATGGACCCCAAAACGGATATGGAATCGGTAACTGATAAAGCTGAGAACGAAGCATGTATAGCGAACGAAGAAGGAACTGAAAGTTCCACCGATCGAACTAAACCGACCGAGACGGACAGTAGCGCGGGTAAAGCGCAAGAATCATCGATCCTCGAAACGGACAGAGAACTTGTCGATACATGCCAAACGAGCAAGAGAGTAGTTTGTACAAACGATGAAACGCAACAAAGATTATCTGATCAGAAGTCAGAGACTATAGAAGTATCTAATCCAGAATCGTGCGAAGAAAGTGTATCGGGAGAAGGTAATTCACGAGTGAACAAGTTAACTTTACAAGAAAGTAATGCAAACGTAACGCCTGTAGACTGTAACGAGGTACAGTCAGAAAGTTTAGATGAAAATACTACAAAAACTGTTTCGCAGGAAGAAAGATCAGGAATAACATTAATACCCAACGTCGTGGAAAAAGGTGACGCAGACAACGCGTCTAGTAATACAAGTAACACACGTACAGTCGAGTCCGCGGAATCTCAGAAAACTGTGCGAGACGTTACGCAGGAAGCGGAGACGCAAGTTTCAAAAAACATTAACGTAGACGATGCGTGCGTTTCAAATTTAACGGAAAAAGAGATCGATGCTAATACTCTGGGCGATTGTCAGACAGATAAAATACAAACATCCGTTAATGAAAAAGATAATTCGAGTAACAAGGAAACCGATTCAGAAGCGATATTAGAAGATAGCGATAAGAATGTACTAGAAAAAGGGATCGTGGAGCCAGAGAATACAGAATTTGTGCAATTCTCTCAAGAGAAGCACGGAGATGCGCAAATCGAAAATCAATCCATCGATGCGGAAGATCCTTTCGGGGGAGATAATCTTAATACAGAAAATGTTGAAACAATGGATACCGATGATCTCAATGAAACTGATGTGAGTTTTCCAAAATTATGTAGTCAAACTGATAATTTACAAGACGTTGTAAATGCTAGGGAAAGCAGTTTTAGTAGTAGTAGTAGTAGTAGCAAAAGCAATGAAAAGAGCAAAGATATTTCTATTCCTGTGTCGGAGCCATCGAACGCGATACAAGAAGTTGAAAAGAATAGTAGCGAAAGTCCAGTCGAAGTTGAAGGAAGTGAAAATTTAGATAAAGAAGTGGCAGGATCGACAAAAAAGTGTAACGATATAACAAAAAAAGCTCTCAATGAAATAACACCGATGAGTACCGAAGAAGAACAGTCTAATGTTTTGCCAGGGCAAGATGACGAGTTATGTATTATTCCAGATAGTATGAAAGTGATAATTCCTGGACAAACAGAAAAGTCCAGCTCTAATAGCGATAAATCTGTACACGAAGTTAATCACGAACATAATAAAGTTACTGAAAGTTGTAAAGATAACGAATCAAATACCGATGCTAATAAAAGCACGCAACAAAGTCCGAGCGAAGTAAAAATTGCAGATGGAAGTAACACGGAGAGTATAGAGAATGTCGAAAAAGAAAAGGAGGTATCGGTGAACAATGTTAGAGCTACCACCGAGGATGTTATTAACATCGACGACGAGTCGAAAAATTCTGAGATCGAAGAAATCACAACTAAGGAGATTTGCAAGCAATGTAACGAAGAAAGATCGTGTAAGATTAAAGTAAAAATTGGTTTCGATACCTATCATGTCTGTTCCAAAAGCTGCAAGGCATTGTTCAAAGCCGCCAATAACAGGGCTGTGGATATACCCAGCGACGGAGTCAATTCTAAGAGGGAAAAACGCTGCGCAAACTGCTTGCTAATTGTCGAACCTAACGACGAACGTAATCTTTCTTGGGAAACAATGGAATTTTGTAACGAAGAATGTCTGGGTAAATTTCAAACGAAATATGGCAGCTACTGTAGGAACTGCAATGGTTCGGTACAGGCCGTGAGTTTGGGCAAGTACTGCGTAAGATTTGGCTACGATGTTAGACAATTTTGTTGTTCCACGTGCTTAGAAGAATTCAAAAAAGGGCTAAAAGTATGTACATATTGTCAGAAGGATATAAGTTCTAGCACAGAAGGCTTCCTTGCGCCAGTTGGCGATAAAGGACAGTTCAAAGATTTTTGTACTCAAGATTGTATGGAGAAGTACTCAAAAATGAGTTCCGTCGAACCTTTAAGCATGGAAAGAAAGTGTTGCAGTGTTTGCCAAGAGGTAAGAAAGTTTTCTTCGATATTTGTGTGTTTGCTACGAAATCTGGAGATCTTTTAAATTAAAACTGTATCCTTTTGCAACAGGAAAAACTCGTTCATTGCGTGGTTCAGATAGATAGATCTGATCCAGTGGCTATATGCAGCGACCCGTGTTTCGCAGCCTTCAAATTTGTAAAAAAAGTTGACCCCGACCAATGTTCCACTTGCAAGAAATTTTTTGAAACTCCCAATAAGAAATGTTCTGTCGTGTTTTATGAAAACGAGGCTCATACGTTCTGTTCTAAAACTTGTTTAAATATATTTATCATTACAAATAGGAAAATTATTCCTTGTAACTGGTGCAAGGTAAAGAAATATAATTTTGATATGATCAAAAAGGAGTTGAAGACGGGTCAAGTGATGATGATGTGTAGCTTAAATTGTTTAACGCTGTACCAGGTATGCAATAATATTATTAATTCAAGGAAGGAAAAATAAAATTGATTCTAATTATCTCCAATCGCGTACAGGTTTCGATCAATGCAGTTTCGGCGAAGCGAATAAATTGTGATTTCTGTAGAGAGTTTTCTCAAGCACAATATCACTTAACAATGTCGGATGCAACGATACGCAATTTTTGTTCGTACAGCTGTGTAATGAATTTCCAAGCTCAGTATACTAAATCCCCGATTACTATACCAACGGGCGATGATCCCGTGCCTACTGGTATGCCCAAAAGGACCATACCACAGAGAACCACGATTTTAAACAATCCGAAAGCCAGCGATATACAAAACAAGAAGAATATGCCAGTGATTTCATCGGTAACAAGTTTAGCCGCGATAGGAAACGGACAATCCAGTCCAACGACGCAACAAAACAATGTAAATAACATGGTAATACCTACGGTTGCCATCAGCCAAAATCAAGCACCTCAAGTAATTTATAAGCAACACATTATAACGAGGCCACCAAGTCCGATCAAAATTCACAATAAAACTACTCAGTGCAAGCCTGTGATGCACACGAAAGGAGTCTCGGTACGACCTCATCCTTGTACAAAAGCCACGCAAACGGATGGCATTCAACAGGCAGTTGTACCGATACCAGTTCCAATTTATGTTCCATATCCAATGCACATGTATAGTATGCCTTTCCCAGTCCCGTTACCTTTCCCACTACCAATTCCTGTTCCTATTTTTATACCCACAACAAGGAACAGTACTAAAGGAATTTTTAAAGATATCAAAAGAATACAGGAGAAAATACCAGCAGATCCTTTTGAAGCCGAGCTTCTGATGATGGCGGAGATGGTAGCAACGGAGAAAAAGGCAAACGAGAGCGATTCGGATTCTGCGGACGATAGGTACTTTTGCGTAATTATCGTTAATTAGAATTTTAGAACAGAGGAGACTAATAAACTATAGAGGATTTGATATTCTATCCTCTGTCCAGCAAGTACACCACTTATATTATTTCTTATAGAGATGAAGACAACGCTGATCGTGACCATTCCCATACCGGAGGTTTCAGTCCGGAAGGAGTTGACGCCAGCAACACATTTGGCGACGATATGTTACAAATGGCATTAAAAATGGCAACTGGTGAGTTAGACGAGCCAGCTGTTGATTTAGAAGCCGCGTTAACTCCAAACACGATCACCGCTACGCAAGCATCCACGCAGTCCGATGCAGCTATGGAAAATGATGGTATGAAGATAATTCTGACTTGCACACTGCAACTGAGTGACTGAATTCACAGAAGAGACAATGATACGGTTTCTTTTTTTATCGTTTAGTTCAATCAGAACGACTGATACCTGCCCCTCGTGGAAGGAAACGAATGGTTCCATACAAACCACGGTCTACTCCTAATAAACGAGGAAGGCGTGTATCTGGTGCGAACGATATGCCTTTAATGCCACCCCCAGAGCCGCAAAACCCACCTCAGCCAAGAATTATAGAACCTATAGAAAAACCAGATGCTAATATGGCACTTAAATATACCTTCGGAGTAAACGCTTGGAGGCAATGGGTAATTTAATCACGCTATAACTGTATTTTTCATTCACCGGAAATGGATATTAAATGTTTCATTTGATGAAAATAGGTAGTCGGGAAAAATGCGGAACTAGAGAAGCAAAATACACCTATGAGGAAAATCAAGTTGTTTAAAACAGATCTTCTGCAGCTCACAGCAGACGAATTAAATTACTCCTTATGTCTTTTCGTAAAAGAAGTTAGGAAACCAAATGGCACAGAATATGCTCCTGACACGATATATTATCTTTGCTTAGGTAAATCCAGCAATCGGACTTTTCGTTTCGACGAAAACTTTCAGTTTTTCATCAGAATTTCACGTTTCAGGGATACAACAGTATTTATTCGAGAATAATAGAATAGACAACATTTTTACGGATTCATATTACGAGAAATTTACGGACTGTTTGAATGAAGTGGCAAAGAAATTTTCTGTTCTTTATAACGATGCGCGTAAGTAAAATAATGTTTATCTTTTCAATCGTTTAAGAGAAATCATTCGCAACCAAGTGTTTCTGCTTCTCTTGTAGAATACATTGTTACGAGGGTGGAGGAAGAACATCTATGGGAGTGTAAACAATTAGGTGCTCATTCCCCTCATGTACTTTTAAGCACTCTCATGTTCTTTAACACCAAGCATTTTAATCTCGTGGTACGTGCTGCGAACCATTTCTATACTTATATTTATACAATAACGGTAGAATAAAAAAATCTAGGAATGAATAAAATTTTTTAGACGGTAGAAGAGCATATGCAGTTATCATTTTCTCATATTATGAAACATTGGAAACGTAATCCCGCCGCACAACCTACCGCAACGACAGGCAAAGTTCCAGGTTCCAGAAACGTTCTTCTGCGTTTCTATCCACCACAATCGGCGCTAGGTTCGTACTAAATCGACTTGTACGGTTCTTGGTGGAACCATAAGAAAAATCATGAAATTATAACATCTTTTCCTAGAAGGTAATTCACGTAAAAAGAAGGTGTATGAGCAACAGGAAAACGAAGAAAATCCGTTAAGATGTCCAGTCAAATTATACGAATTTTACTTGTCCAAGTGGTACGTGACCTGAATGACTGTATCAATTGAATTCAACGTTGCTACACAAATTATTCGAATGTACTTAATGTTATTAATAATTTATTGTTATTTCAGCCCGGAAAGCGTAAAGACTCGTAATGATGTGTTCTATTTATTACCTGAAAGAAGTTGTGTACCAGATAGTCCAGTATGGTATTCAACGTCTCCGCTGGCTAAAGAACACCTCATAAAAATGCTTTATCGTATTAAAATGGTTAAAGAAATTAATGTGGCATTATTAACTAGTTAATTTCATGTTCGCATATTTATCTTCCCTCCGTTAATTTGAAACGCATAACATACACAGAAAAGTAATTGTTCCCTTGTACAACAGGCAAGCATGTTTGAAGAATAATGTGTATTCATTGAAATTTTATAATTTCTATTGTATATTTTTCACTTCCTAATAAAAACAGAAAAACTTACTATTAACAAGACTTTCCGAGCGTATCTTTTTCGTACGGTACACGAAGCATATTTAAACAGAGTGGCAATTACGAAGGATCAGAGAATAATACACACCCGACGATTTTAATGTGTATGTAAACACGGTAGACAAATCTTTATTTACACCTATAATAAAACGATTTACACAGCTTTCTTGGGCCTCGTAAATGTACGTTTGCGTTTCAATATGCTTCTCTTTACTTCTAAGTGACAAAGCTCCGTGTGTAACTCGGAGAATATATCATTTTGTTCTTCCTCTGGTATGGTCTCCCTAACAAAGTATTAAAAATACACATTTAAGAATGTACGATATGGTAAAATAAATTCAATGCAATTTCTATATATTTATTGCTATTAGATCTTACCTGTAAATTTTCATTAAGTCATACTTCTCCCACGGTTTAGCACCAGCTTCTGCTTTCCTCTGACGTCTCTCACTGACGACTATATCTTTCACTCCTTTCAAATCTTTAAGTTCCCACTTCTCTACCCACGGCGGCGGGTTTAGGGTCACTATAATTTCATTCAATGGAACCTGCGCTCCCTCGGGTAGAAGTTCCGCTTCCATATCAAGCGGAAATGTACTGTACTCTAGTGGTGCGTCTCTGAGGTAAAGTAATTCATTGTCCAATCTCTTCTCCAGCCTGCAAACATCCATGTACGCTTTATGTATCGCGAAACTTTTCCTCGAGATTAATTTGCATTTACCTTAGACACTCGATTTTTTGAATAGCCGGATCATACAAGTCGTAACGTACTTCTACGCCTTCGCTATGCACAACGTTCCTTAGAATAAATGCAGCCCTCAAGCCACAACCTTCTCTTTGTATGCATATGCCGACGAATTTGTTTACTTTCTCAGATGCATGTGGCTCGGAATAAGATACCGCTAATACCGAACCGACATAGAATTCGGGAATGCTTATGATCGATCGCCGAGTCAACATGTCGGCGCGCTCTAATTTTTCTCTGATACTGTTGCGATATATTGGGTTAGGATCTGGTAAAAATTCTGGGTAAAGAAATCTGTAGTTTGCAAAAGATGTTGGATCGGATGACTGCTGCGTAGTTTGGGCTTTAGAATCATCGTCCCCACGTTTCGCATCGCTTTCTAACGCTTGTACAACGGATGAGAAAGCTTTCGCCTCCTTGCCTGAAAACAAGTAGCGGAACAACAGTGTGTAAAGTATCGATTGTTTGTTAAATATTATTATAACGAAGGAGAAAATACAAAATCATTCGTATATAAATTAACGCGCAACACTCAACATAGAAACGTACTTATCGCTTTTACATGATACAGACTTCGCCATACTTTATGAGATAGTAATCTCGATGAAATAACCATGCTTTAATAACAAAATTTGTTTGTTGTTCTTTCACTTTATAATTTATCTTAGGCTATGTTCGGTTATGTTTCAGTTGAAAGCTCTTCGACAGGTGGCGCCACTGTCGTCTCTTCCGTTGCATACATGCAGGGTTGCCAATTTAGTAGAATTTCTACTAAATCTGGTAGAATAAGGTACTCGTTTAGTGACGAAATTTTGATTCTGGTAGATGGTAGAAAATCTGCTAGATCACAAAATAATTTTAGTAGATTTCTGGCTGTTTTCATTTTTACATGAACTGATCTTTTTATGGCAAATTCATAAAAATAAATAAATAAATTATATGAACAACACAATTTTTTGTTATACTGAACTTTTATTTTGCAATATGTCCCTCTAGTGGTTACTAGTATAATGAAGAGATACCGAAAAACACCGCTATGAATGGGCGAAAATATCGGTGCTGACAAGGGGACCCCACAGCTGAGTCCCCGTGGATTTTAATAAAATTTTAGGGGATGAATCTGGAGGTCATCTCGATTACCCTCTGCTAAATATTTTATGCCAATGAGCATTATTTATAAACAATCGATATGTGAGGCTTAAAAGCAATTCACTTCAAGCAAATTTCAAGAAAGTGAGTTGGGTGAGTGCGTACAGCGCTTAGTTCCCACCAAAACAACACGGGTTCAAATCCCGGTCATCCTAATTTTTTTTTCCTTTCCTTCAACCCTTATTTTGAATAATTAAATTTTATACTGCTTTGTGTCATAAATATTGTAATTTTTTAACATAAATTTTATATATAAACATGGTAAAAATACATAACTTTTTATACACGTACAAACATAACTGGTACATAACGACTTGTTTCAACTTGTACTATAAAGACACTGTAAAATATATATTTAATTAAATTATATATATCGATATATAATAGGATAGGTAGATAGATAAATAGTTGTAAAGTTACATAGACGTGCATGTATGTATTGTAAAGAAAATTTCATATTAAATATATATTTTACAGTGTCTTTATAGTACAAGTTGAAACAAGTCGTTATGTACCAGTTATGTTTGTACGTGTATAAAAAGTTATGTATTTTTACCATGTTTATATATAAAATTTATGTTAAAAATTACAATATTTATGACACAAAGTAGTATAAAATTTAATTATTCAAAATAAGGGTTGAAGTAAAGAAAAAAAAAATTAGGATGACCGGGATTTGAACCCGTGTTGTTTTGGTGGGAAGTAAGCGCTGTATGCACTCACCCAACTCACTTTCTTGAAATTTGCTTGAAGTGAATTTGCTTTTAAGCCTCACATATCCATTGTTTATAAATAATGCTCATTGGCATAAAATATTTAGCAGAAGGTAATCGAGATGACCTCCAGATTCATCCCCTAAAATTTTATTAAAATCCACGGGGACTCAGCTGTGGGGTCCCCTTGTGAGCCCATTCACAACGGTGTTTTTCGATCCCGACAGCGCCGTGAATGGGCCCAGCATCGGTTTTTACGGTGCTGTGTTGCGCGATTCTGTGGGGTTTTGATTAGATGGCGGGTCCGTGCCCGCGGAGTGCTGAAGCACTCAGCTCACGAGTGGCGCGGGAATTTCAATTTATGGAAATGAAATAAATGTATACTTCTGAATACTTTCAGTGTTTGATTTTATTCGTAGCTCGATGTTTACTGTTGTACTAACAAGTTCGATCTGAACTTTCTACAAATTTACTCCTCGCTCGTCACCTCCGAGCGCCCTACTCCTCCAATTTTGCCGTGTTCCTCCGACTCCCTCTTCGGATTCCTTCGTCCAATCAAGGCAATGACATCTCTTAAGTTCGTCAGTGGGTTGTCCTTCTGCCATCTCTCCGTCCTTGGCCCTTCCTTCGCGCTTCCCTCCACTCTCGGCTGGTGGTCGAGGCACGCTTTCCGATTACATATATTCTACATAGGCTGCGTACAGTACATACATTTCTTACAGGTAGGTAAGCCCAACCCTCGGGGTCAAGACGGCGTCGCCAGCGCAAGGTTTATGATTTTATGACTTTCAGCCTCTCCCAAGCTGAGTTTTTACCCTAACGGGACATCGGTAATTATCGCAAGGGAGGACAGAGTTTTAAATGGTTTTACGAGACGTGCAGCTGCCCGCTCGACTAAATTTGGCACGCAGATGTTTAAGGAGAAGTTAAGCTATTTACTATCCTCCTTGTCCCCTATTTCAAACTTGCTTAAGACCTTCCAGATGTGCCGATCGCTTCAAATCTTATTACAATATATCTGTCTTTCAATCAAAAGGGTTTTGAATTTCGCTCTACATCTAACCTCGATATTTCTATGTCTTATAGCTAACTTCACATAATACATGGATTAACACCAGCGGATAACGCAACAACATGTACGTATTGTGCAAGATTTCAGTATTCTGTTGTTACGCGTTGTAACAGGGATTTTGTTGCGTGGCTCCTAGGTAATCAACGTCCGTTTTCTGGGGATGGGATCGAGGCCCATGGAGTGCTAAAGCACTCTGCTCAGTGAATGCGTTCGGTGATCTGACTCGCGAATATAAGGAACTCCAAGAAACTTTATTTTCTAGATAGAACAATTTATGTATTTATATGATCTTTATAATACGTCTTGACTGGGTCGACTCTTATTACAGAATGCCTTATGTCTACTATTTTCGTTGTTAACATAAATAATATACATTTTGTTTCTTAAACGAGCGTTTACATATTTTCCACGACGATGAATAAAGATTACAATAAAACCAACAACTTCGTGTAATTCCATTTAAATTTCCCTCCGAAGCTTCGTTCACACCGTAACACTGTATTTCACACAACCGTGGACCGATGTGAACCGGTTCTTACGAACATATGTCAAAAGGCAGCACGTGGTCCGTTGAACTGATAACATTCCCATTGCATTATGAATTGTAATTATTTACTTATTCATTCGGAGTGCCCAAAGATGCGAAAGTTTAAATTAATCAGCTTTAAACTGCAGCCATAGTAAAGCGTACGCTTTATTCGGGTAAATTATACATCGCACATACTATGCGACGATTGATCGCAGAACGTAACGAATGTAATTATCTGCAGCGAAGCAGTTTTCAGTTAGTTTTACGATATTTTAATGCTACTATTTTCTAAAAAGAACTATTTGTTTTAGGAACATCTACGACAATACTGGGAGACTTGTGAAATGAACTTTAATGATATGGGTTAAGGAGAACTGCTATTCATTTAAAATTATAAAAGGCAATCTTTTTACCTTACGTCGCGTATATTATTTTGTGCAATAAACGCACTACATCAAAGGTAAAACTCAAAACATTTATTCCTAATTCTATCGAGTTCCAGCACATAAGTTTCTTTGAATCTAAACGCAAAATTTCTTTGTAGGTCTATCGTAATATGACTTTCTTATTAATTTATCTTTCCGAGAGAAGTATCATTTTCAATATCGTATGTACTTGGTTGAATTTCAAACAACACCAAGACTAAATTCTGCAATTTATATTTTATAATAATAATAATAATAATAATATGATAGAATCTATAACATTCGAGTTGAGACCTAGACTTCAGATATGCAATGCTTTTATCCAATTGAAAAAGAATGTCAACTCGACAAATGTTGGAATAAAGCTCTTAGAAGAAAGTATAGAGATGACGATAGAGAATAAAACAGTAAAGTTCCTGACAAAATTTGTAAAATTAATACCGGATTCGTTATCGGCATTAAATATAATAAACGATTGGATTTGCTTTCGTGTACAAACAAAGTCCAATTCCGTTTTCGGATCTTCTCGGACAGAACTGATTACCAACGCAGCGTCGAAGATTAATTTTGTAAAAGATTCTTCGGAAAACATCGAGTTACTTAACGCAGCTGACTGCAACATATCATGCGCGTGTTGTAAAACCATTCTTTCTAAGAAAATACTGGTCAAGAGAGTGTTGCCTGCACCGGATATGAATTATGATCCCAGTGAATGGTTCTGCTGTAAACACAGCTGCCACGATATTACGCAAAGTTTGCTACCATTGGAATCTGATATCTTTTACGGGCCACATTTCTTTGTCGTTCACACAAATTTGTTTAATAATAACTTGAAAACAGATGGGAATAATATAATTTGCAACAGGTGCTTACAATGCCTGGGGAAAGTTTACACAAACAGTTCGCTGAAATTGTGGAGCTGTTCTATAGATTACAATTTGTTAAACAATGCAAAGATAAAGAGTGCAACAGATCCCTTCGAGGATTTCTTAATAGCTATTAAAACTTCTATGACCGGTATGTTTGGCGAAGAGATAATTTTGCAATCTTCCGTGGGAAAAGGAATTCATTACCTTACTCTAAGACCGATGGACTGGCACTTAAACTTAATGATCGAATCTGAAAGAAGCTCGGCCGATAATATTATCAGTTTGCAGAAAGCACCCATTGTTAAAGTGTTGTATAAATACGAAACAAATAAATGTATCGTTGATTCCGCAAACGAGACGTATTGCGAAGTAAGTTTCTTAGCGATACAAGCTGGTTTACAACACCTATTACTATCGACCAAACGATTTCCACAACTTCATAGAGTTGCATCTGATTATTATGTTGGACACATTTATTTAGAGAAACCAGCAAACGAAAGTTGATATGTTTTACGCTGTTGCGGAAAGAAAATTCTGTTTTACACGCTATTTCTTACATAACTGTAAACGCAAACAGAAATATTGCAATGATAGATTAAACTGAACATTTATGTATCATTGGAATGCACGAATAAAACTTTACTTTGTGAGAATTATATGTGACTATTGGTATATTAGGATATTTTATATCCAATATTGCGATCAAAGAATGTTTTACAATGTGAATATATATTATTATTTACTGCAATGAAATTAAAGAATTTAGCAATTAAAAGTAAGTTACTTTCGTTTGCATTAATGCAATTCTGTTGAATTTCAATAGGTACTTTATGTTTAAACAGTTTAATTAAAAAGTAACGTATAGATATAGGAAAAAATTTCACACCCAAAACCTAGAAGAAATAGCTATATATATTTACATAATGTAAATGCTTATTCTTTAAATCCAATACAAGTTCAGGAAAAACAATTAATTATGTACATACATATAATGTACATAATGTATATTTTCACAATTATGGATACAACTGCCCTCTTTGCAACTCATATATTAGCTAAATTATCTCAGAATCTCATCACTCTAGGTAGATATAATTGCTCGAATGTTTTCAAGAACAAGCATTAGTAACGATTAAGGAATGACCTTGGGGTTTTTGAAAATTTTGAGAAGTTGATCATTCACATTACGGTGTTTTTAATCGACCAATGTTATTATAAGGACCTTTAGCATACTATCAGGAAAACATCGAACGCAGTCGCATCGAACTAATTCGCTAAAGTGTCAGTTTTCTTCCCCAATTATATCTGTACACCAAGAGAAACGTGTATTCTATTCACCGTACTATTAATTAATTATTCCGTTTTATTAGCCACGACGGTAACGCGAAGAATATTATTTCTGTATCCATATCTTGTTAGTAGTGCATTAGCTTCACAGACCTATATCCAGATATGATACACGTGGTACGACATTACGCAGATCTTTTTCCCTCTAATATCGTAACTGTCAATAGCTATGTATTATAAAAAATAATTTGCCAGCTATCAAAATACTTGTATATCATTCAATGAAACCTTAACATTGTATACCATTTTAATATTTCCCTATTGTACTTGATCAGGTTTACGTGAAAAGTAACAATTTAGAGGAAAGAATTTATAATTCCTTTCGATTTTCTTCGTTTTAATAGTATAGAGTCATTAAGCTTAAAATAGTGTCTTGAGAAGCATTAAAATGTATTGTATAAATTAACATTATGATGAGTCATGCCTTAATTACTTAGGCCTTAAGTTTCTAGTACTGTGCAATGTTTAAAACTGCGGCAAATCATTTTGTAAACTTATGTTGCACCTGCTTGATCAGGGGAAGAATGTAATCTGTCTGCGAGAGGTGTCATGTAAACCCAACCACCGTCGTCGGCTTTTTTAAACAGCTATTGAAAAGAACAGAATAATGCATATTTATTCGTTCGAAACATGAAAACGAGAATGGAATCCCCTAAGTTTTCAGAAATACTTACCTTCGTTTGCCAATTAGTGTTATTTTCTTTTCTAATACGTGCTTCATCTCGTTGTTTTTGCTCGAGTGCATATTTAGCAGCCGTAGCTTTCTCCATATCATTGATTCTTAATCCGACCGTTACATCTCGCCAGATTTTCCGCGATTCGTGCTCTTCTTGCTCACAGACCGGCTTCACTAATTTTCTCTGAATTTCAAGCTCTCTAACGTCCGCAAACATTTCAGTCCTCTATAAAATTGAAACGTACCATGGCAATTAATTAGCAATTTATTGTTAGTCGCTGATATAGCAATGCTCGAATAGTTTTTATACTCACCCCGTCGGACCACTTTGCTTCGATAGCACCACTCCATTCTCCGTTTATGACAAGAAATGGTTTTTTATCTCCTGGCTGAGTAACCTGACACGTAATTCGGTTACGTTTACCACCATAAAAAGGCTTAGTTAAGAATTCTACAGTAGCATGAAAGCCAGTTTGTGTACAATGTATAGTTGCAGTTCCCCCTAACTCTATCCATGGCACAGTAAAAATAGATCTACCGTACCCATTTGGAAAAGTTAAAACATATTCTTCTCCGTGTTGTAATACATTTACCCAACCCTTTCCAACGTTATGTACTCCTATACTCAGTCCAAGGAATTTACTCTGTGTCCACACATGTGCACCAAAACTAATCTTTTTTGCATAATGTTCAGCATAAAATGCACTTACTACAATATAAACAATATTACTTCCTTTTTAAATTTCGTTCAATTACTTCGATAAGCTAAAGAAGCTTACCTGGGGGGTGATGAGAAACTTGCTCTGCGATAAACGAAAGTTGATTCTCTTTACACCACGGTACAGGACCTTCGGCAACTACTTTCGAATCAATTGAATTATCTACAGTGTCAGTGGGAATGTCCCAATGGCATCTAAAAATTTCACCTAATATCGGATTATATGGTTTTTTGGCCACTCTTGACTTGCGGCCTGCGTGGAAGCTACACAAGTACCAACGAACTACTTGAACCATTCTATCTTTAGGGGTGGTCATATCAGCTATGCTAGAATGTATCAGATCAGATAATACATAAATATACAAAGGGCTTTGAGAATTTTTATTTAATAGTTGTCTCTTTTAAATAATATACCTTATAAACTGGTTCGGATGCGTAAAATAATCTGCATACATTTCAAGAAGCGACCTGCGCTCCAGAATAAATGTAGGTAACGCTACTTTCGTTAAATCCATACCAATCTTTACTTGCGATAAAAGGTGAGTTACAACGGATCCATGAGATTCCATGGAATCCACTAAAAAGCAATGATACGGATCAGCGACACATTCGTCTAGTAATTTCGCTTAATGTCTTAATAATCTCAAATTCTATGAACCAAACGATTACTAACTTTCTGTTTCGCTGTCCTCCTCGTAAAGAGCTAAAACATATAACAGAATTTTATGACAGTAACCTAAAGGCAACGAAGTTGTTGAATCTATCAAAGAATTTCACAAAAATTCAATGAAATATTTAGTTTTCTAGGAATTAGTATGTACCCTATTTAATTTGTAAAACTAAAGAAACCATTCGTAAACTCTAAGAATCCCATCGATGCTGTAATACTTTGTTAAATGCATTTTAACAGAATTAAAAGACTTACTCTTTGAATCTGCGTCCAACATATTGTCTTTTTACAAAATACCACCTAATATCCATTCCTAAATACTATCACTGCACAGAATTAACTATACCTAACATAAAAATCTTTACTCAGAAAAACAAGATCCACAGGGAAGAAGGTAACACGAAAGTTTCATAGGAATCTTTTATCTGTAAATTCGTCATGTTACTAAACATTCACATTTGATTTTAAATACAAATTTGATGACTACTTCGCGATAACGTTACGATAACACGATAATTCACGTGTTGTGTAAGATGCTCTCTAAAATCAATAGTCGTAGATGCGGATAACGTAGACGGTTGCATACCTATATTATCGATGCTGACGAATTATTTCATTATCAATTTTTAATATTTATTTTTCATAATCGTTGTATAACGTCATCTTCGTTTGATATTACGAATTCATGAATTCAAAAACATTTTAACGCGAATACTAATGAGTAATAAAAAATCATATAACAGCTACTTCACATGGAGCTATTTTGGTCCATTTTAATGTCTAATATATTTCCAACTGCTTTGACTTATCTAAATATAGTTGGTCTTGATTTTCTACTACCAAAGTTTACCACGTGCAAATATATGCTAAGACTTTAGACATATTTTAGATAAATGCGATACAACAAGTGTATCCTGAAGAAATCTAAATATAACGTCGACGCGATGTAGGTATCTAAGTGCGTAATAATTTTTGAAATTACTCACCATCGTAATCCACGGATCCGTCACCTTTTACAGGAGGCAACGGGGGTTGCCTCCGATTCTCACTCGGACCAGTTTCCGCGTGTGTCTGCGGGCGGTCACTATCTCGTCTTCTACTGAAACGTTAAATGATTATGATAAAAAAATCCTTGATATTCGCGCAGCTTTGCACTTTGAATTTTACGAAGTTTATGAATACTCACACAGCGATATGATTTTGTATCGCAGAAAGAGATGATATCTCATCTGCTGCATCATAATAGTCTTCATCTTCGTCCGAAGACGAGTACGAAAACTGTGGTACTGGAAGATCCCTATCTACAACTGCTTTAAGAATGAAATGCGACAAAAACGCGTATTCGAAATCATTTCTCTAACAAGTTTACTTATTTCTTCAGCCACTCTCTCTAAATATATGCGAAGCTAAACTTCATTTTTAATTTAACAGACGTAAATAAGAGAAAACAAATTACCATTTGATAATATAGGTACTCTTGGTTCTACGCATTCAGAACCCAGTTCGATTCCGGTCTGTACAATTTCCTCCGGTTCTGATGTACCAACTAAAATTCACTGTATTAGCAATTTTCTATCGTAGCTATATTCTCTAATTACGCACACCTAATTAATTACCATGGGACAAGGGAGATGTAACGTGTACTGAATCGGTAGGTCCCCTATATATCCCGTTTACAGGTATCGCCGTGTTCTAAAAGTATTCAGTGTACACTAATAGTAATTAAGCGAAACGCTTGAATTATGATTACAGAGTCCACCCGAGAAGTATATTATAAGCGTAGCAAATGTTTACCTTTGCAATTTGTAACTGAACTATCGTGTGCTTAACAGAATTGAGTAGCGTGTTGGCTTGCGTTAAAACCGCTCCATACTTCTGTTGCTTCTTGTCATCTTCCGAATCGTTAGTTTTCTGTTTCGCTTCGATCAATTTTATTTGATCGATTAATAATTGGAGATATGCATCTGCTTCGGCTACCTTGCGATCAAAGTCCTGCTTAGGGGGAGACTTTTTAGGATCCCATCTCTGAAGTAATAATATACCTTTCGTTATTTAATATAAGAAAAGAATATTATTAACCCGTAGTATACCCCGGAAGGTATAAATAATCTTACCGCGTGCGAATGACGTAATATAGTGTCTTCCAAAGCACGAATCCAGCGTTCCCTTTCCTCCGCGTTTCTTGTTTGAAAGTGAAACGTCTTTGGATCGTCTTTATAGGACGACGTGGTTATCGTGAATGTACTATCATCCTCGTCGTCGATACCGATAATAGCGCCCCTTAAGCGTACGCATCCTCTACGTGCCCCTCTCATCATTTTGTCTTTACTCTGAAATTAAAACGACACTTATGTTAGCTCGTAATATATTACTAATAACAATAGCTAACATTTATATTTATCCATATATTATTCGTATTAGAGTTCTCTTTGAACATGGTATATCCCTATCGTTTTAGTTCGATAAGCAGTTCCATGGAGAGCTACTCGATAACTCGAGTTTCAGAAATCAGCTGATTATGACAGATGTGTAAGTCAGTTGTAAGAAAGAAAAATAGTGGCGAAATACGAAGCGAGCAAACAAAGGAGCTGCTACTGCAAAACAAATATACGTCAGACTAGAATTTTTAATTAGATATCGAGGCAATTTTTTTGAATGTAAAGTTGGGTGTAACCTACGAACGGCACACGGTGATCATCAAACCGCGCCGATAGCACCGTTTAAAAAGCCTTACCGTATAATATGACAAGAGACCGGCATTGTCGTCTAAAACGAACCATCGATATTGCCATCCATTGACAACATTTGTCCATTTGCTAAGCGAACCCTCCATCGTCGACATTGTTATTTGTTGCTCCCGTATTATCCCGGGAATGTATACGTGCGTGCATGTTCACATGCGTGCGCGTGTGTTTTGTACGAATGTACGTACAGAAAGGTAACTTTACAAGAAGAACATTGACATAAGACGAATTTTCAAATAGCATCACCCTAGGAAGGCATTTTTTCCCATCGTATTTACAAATAATATCGCGTCCCAGTGCCGCTACTTTTCTTCACGGTGCGTGCGTAATTCAAATTCGAATACCTACATTCTCATTCTCTGCGCATTGATGGTGCACAGGTTTTTTTGGTAAGATGCAAGCTTGTTCGAAAGGGTTCGAAGGAGAAAAAATCATCTGCGTGTGTCAGGTGCTTGTTATCTTTCTAGTTACTTTTTGTACTCTAAGATTGTGAAAGATTTCGTCATTATAATAATAAAATAGTAAATACCGAGAAGAGTACGGAGACTTGTGGAAATGGTTAAGAGTACGTTAGTGTAATGACCAATTTTCTGTGTAGATTAGAGCTAAATCAAGTAATCTGTAATATATAGAGAAATTATTTCCGATCCGAGTAAATTTAGGAAAGGGAAAGAGCGTCCCACAACATCTGATTTAGCCGCTCAAGGAAGATTAAGCAAGTATTATCTGAGTCCAGTCAGCTGATTATAAATCGCTTTTTCACCGAAACAAACTGTGCATGTGTGTTCCTCCGTAGTAGTACAGTTACGCGCGTCATTTCTTGCGTATCGATGAGAGATAGAACAGTGGCAAATAAATTGGCATTATTTATATACCATGCGGTTAACGCGAGTTTCATAAATATGCACGAGTTTCGTAGAATTTATCATACATACATTTAGTCATGAAAATCATACAGAAACCATGAAACTTTTCGACAAACAGAGTACAACGCTGCGATAAGTGATGCGTCAAAGAGCTGCATGCGATTGTTGAGTTAATGTAACGAACGCTATGTACAGACGAGCTAAAGTAACTATTCACGTTTAATAGCACATAAGTTTAGTTAGCGAACCGGTAAACAATAACCAAAGTCCGTTAAAGTAGTTTAACGGCACAATCGTCCAAGGACATTGTAAATTAATGCGTTTGAAATTCAACAGCAAGAAGTAAGGATGGAGGAGAAACATGGTTCGAGCGTATTGGCAGACGAGGAACTGGAGGAATCAGAGAATATCATAATAAACGAAGTCGACGGATTACCAAACTTACATCCCAATTACCAGCAGCTAGAACTACAGTTTGACATAGAGAAAGGTCAAAACGATACGAGTCCGAGGTCCATAGACGATCTAGTACACGACGAAGACTTGCCGACGTCTGTAATTGTAACTAACGTAGACCCACGGGTTTTTAAACACGACGAAGTAAAGGTAATGGGAACGAAGTCTCGCTTGGCGGATGTGCGCTTAGCTAAATATCTTACGTTGGTTCGCAGAACGAAATAGAGGGTCTGTTCAAACGATTCGGGGAGGACGCTACGTTTCAGTATTTTAGATCGTTTAGAAGAATGAAAGTAAACTATAGTTCTCCGAGTGCGGCGGCTAATGCTAGGATACAGCTGCATCAAGCTCACTTCGGAGAGACCGATATCAATTGTTATTTCGCACAACCAGTTACGCCGATTGGTTCGTAAAGATTGCATTTCGAGTTAAGGGGGAACACCACTGTGACGGCCGGAAAAGTGAGCCCATTTTTAAGATTTTTTTAAGGAATAACTTACAGTTTTATTATAAAATTGTTATTACCTATCTTTAGAACAATGTCTTAAGAGACTATAAAAAAAAAAAAGTAATAGAAAAACATGCATAGATTTCCATATTGGGAAACCAAGAATTTCGATCGCCAACTAGTGACAAAAAATTGAACTACTCAGAGTAGGCTGAAATCCGTCGAGCTCCATATGATTATCAGTGTTTATATAGACATGTTGTGAAAAACGAGTGTTTTTAAATTTTTTGGAGCACTAGATTTTTACTTATTCGATTAATAAATACTTATTCGGAATGTTTGGTGGGATCCAGCCTACTGTCAATAGTTTGCCAACTTACCACCGCAGCGCTGAAATCTAAGCCACGCCTCCACTTGGTTTCCCAATACAGTTAATCTCCTACACCCCTCACAAGAAAAACATAGGTCGCTTATCGAAACGATATCTCTGGAACGGCAACTTTGAAATCAAATTTTTTTGTTTTTAATATAATCGGTATGAGTGTAGTTTCCGTTGTGCGTAGCGATTTTTAAAAAAAAATATTTTTGTAAAAATGGTGCGCTTGGGAAGAAAAAGTTTCGAAAATCGGCAAAAAAATGGATAGTTTTTCGAGCGTACTTCAAAAAATATGTTTTCGATCAAAAAATCGGTACGCACAACGGAAACTACACTCATACCGATTATATTAAAAAAAAAAAAAATTTGATTTCAGAGTTGCCGTTCCAGAGATATCGTTTCGATAAGCGACCTATGTTTTTCTTGTGAGGGGTGTAGGAGATTAACTGTATATGGAAATCTATGCATGTTTTTCTATTACGTTTTTTTTTATAGTCTCTTAAGACATTGTTCTAAAGATAGGTAATAACAATTTTATAATAAAACTGTAAGTTATTCCTTAAAAAAATCTTAAAAATGGGCTCATTTTTCCGGCCGTCACAGTGGTGTTCCCCCTCAAGGGGGGTCACTCAAGTGAAAATGAACTACCAGTTATTTTACAGATAAAAATTTGAAAATATGTATTTCCATATTATTTTTTACGCTGAAATGAATTATGTAAGAATTAATACAGTGTCATTTTTTTTTCAAAAATTTAAAAAAAAATTCGAAAAAATTATTCGATTTTAAAATCCATACCCCTATCTCTGTAGTATTGTATACAAAGACTGCAGAAAAAATTTCAGCTCGATAACTTCATTTTTGTCCGAGTTATAAAGTTTTTATGTTTTGGCGTAGTAACTAAAACGCTCCTGCTCCGTACGTTGGACCGACCAAAATGAACTACCAGTTATTTTACAGATAAAAATTCGAAAATATGCATATCCATATGATTTTTTACGCTGAAATGAATTATGTAAGAGTTAATATAGTGACAATTTTTTTTTTCAAAATTTAAAAATAAAATTTCGAAAAAATTATTCGATTGTAAAATCCATACCCTTATTTCTGTAGAATTGTATACAAAGACTGCAAAAAAAATTTCAGCTCGAAAACTTCATTTTTGTCCGAATTATATAGTTTTTATGTTTTGGGGTAGTAACTAAAACATAAAAACTTTATAATTCGGACAAAAATGAAGTTTTCGAGCTGAATTTTTTTTACAGTCTTTGTATACAATTATACAGAAATAAGGGTATGGATTTTACAATCGAATAATTTTTTGGAAATTTTATTTTTAAATTTTGAAAAAAAAAATTGTCACTATATTAACTCTTACATAATTCATTTCAGCGTAAAAAATCATATGGATATGCATATTTTCGAAATTTTATCTGTAAAATAACTGGTAGTTCATTTTGGTCGGTCCAACGTACGGAGCAGGAGCGTTTTAGTTACTACGCCAAAACATAAAAACTTTATAACTCGGACAAAAATGAAGTTATCGAGCTGAAATTTTTTCTGCAGTCTTCGTATACAATACTACAGAGATAAGGGTATGGATTTTAAAATCGAATAATTTTTTCGAAATTTTTTTTTTTAAATTTTTGAAAAAAAAAATGTCACTGTATTAATTCTTACATAATTCATTTCAGCGTAAAAAATAATATGGAAATACATATTTTCAAATTTTTATCTGTAAAATAACTGGTAGTTCATTTTCACTTGAGTGACCCCCCTTAAGAGCGTTCGGATTAATTTTAGCAATTATACGAATGATACGTTATACGTTTCATAGATATGGAAGACCAACACCTTCAGCCACCAGCACTTACTAAACAGTTCCTAATTTCACCGCCCGCTTCGCCACCCGTTGGATGGAAGCCTAGAGAAGAAGGCGAACCTTTAGTTAATCACGATCTATTAGCAGCCATAGCGAACTTATCTGCAGGTTGTAACATTTCAATCGACTATTTAAGGTTTCTCTTGTCGTACCCCGATTACACGGTTAATCTTGCAGGAGGAAGTCACGAGTTGCATCCTGGTGGTTCGGGACAACCAGGCATAGTCGTTCATGTTTGCGAGACGGCCAATCCTATTAAGAATGTACCGCGTATTCAACATACGCGTTGTCCGGAACATTCATAAATAGTTCTATTAGAAATGCTGTTCACTCCATGACAATGAATTATTTATCCATCCAAGAAGCAACTAGAGGCATTACAGACAATGGCATTCAACGTTCAAAAGTTTTCGTTACTATATCGCAAAATTGCTACTTCTTAGCTCGTGGCAACGGTGACCCAGGAAATGATTTTTAAATCGTTTTTGCTAAGGCAAATATATGTGAGTATTTTATAAACATTTGCGCAATAGATTATAACGTACTCTAACGTTTTACTTGAACGATGACGCTCCGTGCTTTCAGATAAATAATATTATCTTACGCTTACGTTGCGAATGAAAATATATCGCCAGAAATGTGACGAAACAGCTTAAGAATCATCGAATTATTTAATTAACGTACAAACAAACTACTAGAATGGAATAATGCACAGATTATTTCAGAATAACTCGATAGTTGTTCATCCTTATCTTCGAAACTAACTTAAGGTAGTAGAAGCTTATCTACCGTGGAAAACATTAATAAATCTAAGATTAACGTGTCGAGAGTGAAAAATATTGAAATTAGCGATATCGAAGTTGTACCTCAAATTATTGATGTTGTATTCTCACAGAAGGCACATAAAATTTAAGATCTTAGATAATATCAGAAAGGTAATAGAAATAAATACCATTGCTCTAATAAGAGTCATTTCGAACGAAAATTAGCCGAAGAAATAGAGATTCGTTGAGAAGCGAAGGTGTGTGTGCGACGACTTCGAATAAGAGCAGTTATTAACATTGATGTATATTTAATGTACATACATGTGACTGTGAGTGTATATTATCTTGTGCACGTACGAAAGTCGGTATTACGGATACGGATACTATTCTTCGTTATTTTTCAATTAATCTATACATGGAGGTTGAACTGATAAGTGATTTTTTTCCCCCAAAGAATGTTAAAAAAAATTTAAACTACGAATAATTGGTAAGCGAATTATAAATAGAGTAATGTTATATGAGAAACAGCTCGATGCAATTAAAAATATACGTACTATTTGCAGTGTGTCGGTGTTGCTGTTCTGTTGTAACAGTATAGGTAAGCAGAGCGAGTTGTAGCCGCGATGCGCTCGACAGTCCGACTGATTATAATTTCTATTATTCCTGTGCTCGGCTCACGCGTGCCCGTCGCGCGATTGCCACGGACAATGGAAGGATAACGGCGAAATCGAGTTGGATAAGTGGGAACCAAACATATTCCAGGATTTATCTCTCCCCTTGATCCCTCTCTTCGACTCCACGTAAGCGATCTACAACTCGCTCCGTTTACCTATAATGCATACGTATATCTATATGTATATGTACATAATGTTCTCATTCATATAAAATATATTTCATGTTGGTGGTAAGATTTAATCTTATGTAAAGCTGTTGAAAATTTATAAATATGTTATAGTAAATTACTTTTGTGTGAATAAATATGTTACCAGAAATTTATTCTTTGTGATTGAATGTTGTACAGACACAGTAAACAGGAATATAAAAGGTTCTGTCTTTAATTCAGAGATTGTTTACTTTTACATTTCATTAGCTTACTGAAATAATATAAAAGCTTTATACATATAGATGTTATTAGTAATGTTAAGCCAATATGTCATAGTTCATAACGTAATCATGTATAATTCCTTCAGCATAAAGATTATACATTGTTTTATTATTTTTGTGAAACGAATTTGAATTTTTGAATTCCACAATTTACATGTAATGTTATAGGCCACTTATTGTATCCTTTCTTCGTAGGTATGTATTTCCCTTCGATCTAGATCCTTACAATCGAAAATACATATTTATTTAGATTAAAAAATCACGACACACGATCAATAGAAAAGAGAATGCAAAAGATATTATCTAAAGAAACTTCTGTAGTCAGTGCATTTTCTACAATTGGGACAAATTAATAAAAATCAGTATTTGAAAAATATGTACACATACAGTAAATAAACATACTCACGCATCTACATAGTTTATAATTGGATATATTATGTCGCGTAATGTACATATTACGTATATGTATATACATTGATGTGTATATATATATACACACACGCTTATATATATAGATATACGTATGTGAACGCTATCGTTCAAAATTTAAAACATCTGTGGCAATTAAATCTAAAGTTACGTGAAATCTTCTTTGATGACTTATGCATATTTTGGACATTCTATTCTTTTTAACCAGTACAGTAAAACTATCGACTAACATCCAGGATAAGAATAAACTTAAAGTTTTAACGGAACCACCAATCTATTTACTCGTTGTTAATGCAACCAAAACCTCCTGCAAAATGGAGGATAAATTAATTTTTTGAATGTATAAATTATTTCGGTTTAATCATTCCGAATCAGATTATTAGGAACGCACAACTTTTGTACCGGTGTCTCCATGCTGATACCTGCCCCCTTAAAAAAACAAAATTGACGATAAGTAGAATCAAGTATCATTAACAGCGGGTATTGTTCTCATCGAAGATGGCGGTATACTTATCCACAATTTAAGAACGCTACGACTCTGTATGTCAAATTAATTTTTTCATCCTTCGGGATGTCTTTTCTTTCGTCGTGAATGTGTTAGAAAAACGCTAAATATTTCTCAATTACATTACGATCTTTTGAGCATACATTTTCATACACAAAAACTGAATTTTTATAAAAATATAATATTAATCGTAAGAGTTTGAACAATCTCGTACGTATGTATAACTTCACTTTATGCCATGTACACAAAAGTGTTAATATCGTCGTCGTGTCGACGAATATATTTATGTTCAATTAGCCATTCGATCTGCTCTTTTATCATCTTTTTACTCGGCAGAAACATGTTCTTCAGTATGTCAACCAATTCGGTTTGTAACTGGGCATTACTAATCTTCTTACGCATCTTTAGAATCTTAATGATTGCCTCCTGTGTAAACAGATACATACAAATCATAACTCACGTTTATTAAAAAAAAAAAAATAATACCAAGAAAATTATTTAATCAAATAATTACGGCCATACCTGAACCCTTAATATTCTAAGTTGTACAATAGATTGGTTATCCTCTTCTTTGCTCCGTTCGGTTGACAGTTGAAGTCTTCCTATCAAATTAATTTTACCCCGTTTTTGTAACTTTCCATTTTTCCTAAACATTAAGTGAATATGAATTGTGTATTTCTTAGTTAATACATACTCTATTGAATATATATTACTAACACAATGGCAAATTCTTGGTTCACCCAAAACCTCGCGTCATTTGCAAAATCTTTGGGACTGTGCGCATGTGGTTCTACTAAAAGCAGTTGCCGCTTCAGTTTAGGAAAGGCACACAAGGACCATAGGGTTCGTCTTAGCTCGGGATCGGGAAGTTCTGTAGCCAGTCGTAAGTTTTCATAGGATATTCTCTCAAACGGTCGCTGATTCCAAGCAAATAAAACTGCCATTTGAAAAGTCGTCACGTCCACATCGAAGCGACCCACTTGGTTGGAAAATGTTATCTAGAACACCATCCAAATTGGTTGCAAGATGAGGCTGAAAATTAGAACCGAGATACTGAATTCTTTGAAAAGCTCTACCCTATGTATACCCTTGTTAACTGCATCAGAAAAATTGAAAATCTCGTTCTCTTTTCAAATAAACACACAAATACAGTTTTTAATTAAAGTAATATTAATATTCCTGTTATTCTAGAAAAACCTTTCCTTATCCACAAAAGTTCTTCGTAAACGTAAGAGCATCTGTTTTCTAAGAAAAAACATTTTCTTCCTTACCGTGCCGTTCGACATGTGATGGTACCACTGTAATTTTCTTCCGCTATGCTTTTTCTTATAAAATTCTTCTACTTCGGGAATATAATCTTCTAGTTGCAACGGTAAACTTACAGTGACGCGTTCGCTACCTCTAGCCCACGCACCTGCGTTTAATATCTACAGAAAATTATATTAATTCAGTATGTATCGATGAATCGTATGGATAAATGGAGATGGTCTATTCGTTTGGAGGTTTCAAGCGGTACCTTAATATTTATACTGTCCGCGATAGCAGCTCTGCACTGTTCTTTGAACTGTTGATTGAGATCTTGCGATACCTTAATATCTTGAAACATTCGAGCTAATTTATTAACATAATCAGCAGGCATTCCAACTTCACGGAGCCATTCTACCATATTCTCCTCTTTCTCAGAATCTGCAGATGTGTCTAATATTAAGCGTCGTGTTAAGTGAGCTTTATGATAGCGCATAAATACATCCTTATTCTGAACATATTTTAACACTAACAACTAAAACGAAACCAATGTAAGATGAATATGATACGAAGCAACATTAAGTGCTATTAGAAATATTAATTTCTATGCATCCAAGAAAATTTACTTACTACATCCTTCAGTTTGCTTTCAATTTCGTCGGATGTTAGTTTCTTACTGAGAGGAGTCTTCCTAAGTAGCATATCACAGTAATTAGCGAGAAGCTCTGGGCACTTTGATTCCGGCTGTCCGTTATTATTGTTATTGGGTTTATTGTTTAAAATCGTTGTACCGATACCAGCGCTTTGGCGAGCCGGCAATTCTAGTCTAAATACCGTCGCATCATTCACGACAAGTTTGTAAGCTTTATCCCGAGCAGTTAAGAATCGAGGATCATCGTCAAATGCTTCCTTAACAAGGGTCGAGAATCGACGAAAAAGATCCAATAGCCTTTCAACGTATTTTTCAGAATCCTGTGTAATAACATCTACGGCTGCCATCATGTCTGCCAGACCTGCGCTCGCTATGTGTTCTTCTAAATTCCTTAACATTGGACCGACACCTTCGGGTACTCTATCCATTAGCTTCAGCATTAACCTGAGTTCTATAATTATGGTACGATTAGCATTATTATTATAGAGGCATTATCGACACCCTGTAAATTGTACAGTATCAAAACATACTCACGGTCGGTCTGATGAAGCTGGATCATTCTTGGACATTCGGCTAATATAGCTGGCTTGAATGTTGCTACCAACACACGTACGCAACAATCGGTTAGAAGCTGTACACTCGTGGTGTTTGGTTCTAGATATTTCTGCGCACGAAGTTCTTCCTCTCTTAATTTCGCTTCTGCGTAACACATGTAATTCTCTACGCCGTGCAGCGATAATTGCTCCGGCGCTTTAACCCAATAAAAAGCTTCCGTCGCTTCTATGTACGCGGCTTCAAAGTTCTCTCTATAGATTTGAAGCTTGTCCCTCATGTTCGAACATAAGTTAACTGCAATTTATCGTAAAACTCTGAGCGTGTAACATCGTTTGGCATATATCTTACACACTATTAGCAAGTTTATTACCATAAGATTCTCTAACACCAATAACAAGTTGCGAATCGAACGCTTCTCCATTTCTTTCAGCACGGACGAGTCTCATAGCTGAATCCTGAAGTTTCTGCTTTATTTCTCCGAATATGCTTTGATTCCAACTATCCAACATTAACTGAAATCCAGTGGAAGTATTACGATACCGTTTGCCGACAAACTTGCAGCGTGCAATTCTTACCTTTCTAACTATGTCCTCGGGTTGATTTATCTTTTGAATGCTAGAAGCTGGCTTTCCAGGAAGATATCTCTCTAATTGTTTAAAAGGTATCGATAAATAAATACACTGAGTAAAGAATTTTCTCCATTCGGCTATGTAAGCCTTTAATAAAGCTTGTTCTTCTTGATGCGCTAAAACTCTCTATAAAGTATACAAAACGACATTCTCCTTCTTCCCGCTTCGAGTAACACGTAATAAGTTTGTTTATCGTAAAGGAACGTTTAGTACCTGTTGAGCCTGTTTTATAAAATCCATTATGTCTTCTTTGAGCGCATCCTGTAACTTAGAAATGTCTTTGTCATTCCACACGCATACCAGATGAACAGAAAAAAATAAATCTTGCCACTCTGCTTTAGTCACTGGTTCTTGATTCAGTACTTTCAAAATAGTTGGTCTCATATATGGCCATTTCTTTTCAAATTGACCCTGCGCCTAAACATGCGATTTTGTCAAATAAATTGGATGAAATGTTAATCAGCGATGTATTCGGTGAAACGTGTATTTATTATGGAGATCGGGTTTGTATATGCGGTGGATTTAACGATACTTTAAATTTACTATGACATTCGTGTATAATAATGCCGCAGAAAAGTATTGCTTTTAAAGGTTGTTTTCGTTAATTATCGGTCTCTAGTTTAATCGAAAATTCGTATCTAATTGTTGAAAGGGATAAGGAAAGTTAATATCAATAATTGACAGACTGCAATGGTATGGTAGTAATGTTACGCGGATATTTCCAAGTATATGTTAATGTAAAATGCTATACACATTTATAAGAATATATTTGAAAACGTTCTGTGACAATTCGAATATAGTATAGATTATTAAGATTATTTACCATCGAAAATAAGACGATGCAGTAAAAATATTAAAAACTGTAAATATTATCCTGGCACGTGTTCATCAATATAAATCAACTTTAACTGAAAATTTCAGTTACTCGATGACAACTAACCTTTAATACCACCGCCATCACAAATTTTTGACATGTCCTATACCATTACATTAGGCTGCTACGCCAATGTGCACATGTAGCGGTATGAACTGATTCAATCATAAAGACTAGTTCTAACACATTCCATTACCTTCCATTACAATTTTCGGATAGCTTTTTTTTATAGTGAAATGTATGTAACTTTTGTATAATACTTATTCTATAAGCGTAATACTTGTGTAGGTATAATATATATTATTATATATCAACAAGAAGAATGCTATCTATATACATAGAAAATTACCTTTACGTTTTACGCTTCAACTTATAATTTCGAAAATAACGAACATTGTAGCTGCAAAGAACTAAAAAATATAATATTAATATTTTTCTTTTAAAGAGTTCTAGAATCTGAGACGAATTCTATGACATATGGTATCTCCCACACAGCACACAGCCGTCCTAAAAGCGTCCCAGGGACGTCTGTCCCAGTCGTACCGGACGTCCCAGGGACGTCCCGAATTTCCCACGAACGGCTTATATACGTCCCCTGAACAACGACTGTTACCAAAAAAGTGGTCCTGGGGGTACCAACCCCACCCCGTCTTTTAAGCGCATGGATTAGGACTGAACACAGGCGTTCGAAAAACGTAATTAAGACCTATTTTTATCGATGAATTAAGGCGCCTTTCGCCCGGGTCCCCCACAGGACTTTCGTCAGTAAGGCTTATCTGGCGGAACCCTGCCTTAGACAAGCTGTGTATCAGGACTGGGACAGAACTCTTATATATACCAACCGGAGGGCGATGGAACACCAGCGAGAAACTCTCGAGCCGGGTAGCCCTCTGGTGGCATATGTCGATGAACCTTATCGGATCTCTACAATAGCACACGACGTCCTCAAAGCGTCCCAAGGCCGTCCCAAAGACGTATTTAACACGTCCCAAACGCGTCCCAAATGCGTCCCAAGGACGTCTTTAGAACTTTGTACAGATGGCGCCACTGTAGTTACCGACGTCCCAAAAGCGTCCCAAAGCCGTCTATAGACGTCCCAAAGCCGTCTATAGACGTCCCACAGACGTCTTGTTACCAATCGGGACATTCAGACCTAAAGTCCTAGAAGGGACCTAAAACAGACGTCCTCGGGACGTCGTGTGCTGTGTGGTGTTGCGTTATCCGCTGGTGTTAATCCATGTATTATGTGAAGTTAGCTATAAGACATAGAAATATCGAGGTTAGATGTAGAGCGAAATTCAAAACCCTTTTGATTGAAAGACAGATATATTGTAATAAGATTTGAAGCGATCGGCACATCTGGAAGGTCTTAAGCAAGTTTGAAATAGGGGACAAGGAGGATAGTAAATAGCTTAACTTCTCCTTAAACATCTGCGTGCCAAATTTAGTCGAGCGGGCAGCTGCACGTCTCGTAAAACTATTTAAAACTCTGTCCTCCCTTGCGATAATTACCGATGTCCCGTTAGGGTAAAAACTCAGCTTGGGAGAGGCTGAAAGTCATAAAATCATAAACCTTGCGCTGGCGACGCCGTCTTGACCCCGAGGGTTGCGCTTACCTACCTGCAAGAAATGTATGTACTGTACGCAGCCTATGTAGAATATATGTAATCGGAAAGCGTGCCTCGACCACCAGCCGAGAGTGGAGGGAAGCGCGAAGGAAGGGCCAAGGACGGAGAGATGGTAGAAGGACAACCCACTGACGAACTTAAGGGATGTCATTGCCTTGATTGGACGAAGGAATCCGAAGAGGGAGTCGGAGGAACACGGCAAAATTGGAGGAGTAGGGCGCTCGGAGGTGACGAGCGAGGAGTAAATTTGTAGAAAGTCCAGATCGAACTTGTTAGTACAACAGTAAACATCGAGCTACGAATAAAATCAAACACTGAAAGTATTCAGAAGTATACATTTATTTCATTTCCATAAATTGAAATTCCCGCGCCACTCGTGAGCTGAGTGCTTCAGCGCTCCACGGGCACGGACCCGCCGTCTAATAGAAAACCCACAGAATCGCGCAACAGTGGGCTTAAAAGTTTGTTAATTCTTATAGGTATATGTATGTACTGCGAAAATACAACGGCGAAATAAGTGTTTGCTCTAATAGTACAGCTATTATTGCATCATTATTTACGAATAATACCAAATACTGTTAGTACACGTGGAATCAAATTTAAATCTGGTCAGAACTAGAAAAGTGGGGAGCAAACATAGTTTTGCATCTATATAGAGATTACGTAGAAATAACTTTATTTTGGCGTAGTTCTTCCTGGGTCGTAAAGTAAGTTGAAGTAAGTAAGTGGAGAAACCATCGTGAAAAACAAAAAGTGGGATAACCGTTTTCAAATGGGAGTTCAATATATCGAAAATTGAATAATCTAACTAAATGTAAGCATATTGAAATTTACTGTAATTTCAATTTTATTTTTCATATCACCGACATCTGGTATCTAGCGATAGCATATCATATAATTACTACCGTTACTTTACAGCTGTTGTCTCGAAATTGTACGTGTGCATTAAGCAATTGTGTTAATATGGTTTAAAAAAAGATACGTTCGATATATACGTACGTGATCACAGTCACGTCATCGAGATCGCAGTATATATATATATATACACTTATATATATGAAAGTATGCTTATTACTTCTGTCAGAGTAAAACACATTCCATACTCTTAAAGTACCGTTATATTTCAGTTCACTGGCATATCCAGTGAAATAAAAGAATTTCGTATTTGCTTAAAGTCTAGACACGTATAAAGGAGCATTGATCGATAAATGACACGTTAGAGATGTCAATACTGTCTAATGGTATCAGGAAGATTGAAGTTTCTGGAGGCACGTAGTAGCAATGTGTTCGCGATAACCGATAACGATTCGTTATCATATTCGAACGCGATTGAACGCGATCGAAAGTGACCGAAAGATTTACCAGTGAAAAGAATCATGATCGTGAAGGGTGAACCCAGTGGAAATATGTTCGGCGTTCTAATATTGCTTACGGTGTTCTTACCTTCCATCGTACATAGCAATTATTTTGGATCGAACAATGAAAGAAACGACCAGTGCTTCTGCAAGGTATTATTTTCATTGTTTTTCCGTTGTTCAAATATTTTTACGTCGGCAATGAACATAACCAACACCGTGTTGTCAAATCTGACAGGCTGAGTCTCATGCCTGCGTTGTAATTCACGGTAATTTAGGGAATTACTAACTAGTGATTAATCTCACGATTTTTCCAGCTAGCTTCGATAGATTTACTTAAACATATTTGTATTTAGCAATTCGTGTTAACAACGATAACAGATGAAACTTTTAGTTGAAAGGGTCGATCGACGACTGCAGCTGCAACGTAGACACAGTGGATTACTTTAATAACATGAAGATTTATCCAAGAGTTCAGAGTCTTCTAGTCAGAGATTATTTTCGTTTTTATAAAGTAAATTTAAAACAAGAATGTCCCTTTTGGGCAGACGACAGTAAATGCGCTATGCGATATTGCCATGTACAACCGTGTCAAGATGTAAGCGCAAAATATGTTAAATCGATCCAACGAACAAAGGCTTTGCGTGTATAATGTTAAGCGCTCTTTTCTTCGTAGGCAGACATTCCAGAAGGTTTGAAAGGAGATATGTTAAGGAACATACACTTTAACGAAAGTCCTGTCGACAAGTATACAGCCAGATCTCAGTTCGACGAATGCTTCAGCAGCGCGAAAGATCACAACAGAGAGCTTGGTTACCTGAACACAACAATTAGGTGACGAAAGGTTTCATAGGTCGTCGCGTTAACTTAACGTTTGTGCTCAAAATTCATTTCTATATTTCTCCTAGTTCAGAAAGTTACAAAGATTTCGAACTATGGAAACAGTACGATGATGCGCAAGATAATTTTTGCGTAAGAGAATCTAGTCCCGGAGAGTACGTAGATCTATTGCTGAATCCTGAGAGATACACCGGTTACAAGGGTTCTAGCGCGCACAGAATATGGCGTAGCATTTATATGGAGAATTGTTTTAGGTGTGTACTGAATTTTAGAAACATACGCGTACAATAATCTTCTGTTCAGAAAACACATACATATGATTTCAGGCCAGAGAATTCGCCCCATAACTTTATTCAGTCTTCGAAAATAAATGGTAAGGTGCCTTAATGCTGTACTATGTTTCAAATTCTCATTTTACCTATTAAGGTAATGATTTACATACACGTTATTTTAGGAATGTGCCTGGAGAAAAGGGTGTTTTATCGTGTTATATCTGGTCTCCATGCCAGTATCAATATTCATTTGTGTTCGAAATATTTACTATCGTCGGAAGACAGTCTAGCGATAGTGCCTGGTGGACAGTGGGGCCCCAATTTACAAATGTTTAAAACCAGATTCTCACCAGAGGACACTGGGGGTGAAGGCCCAAATTGGTTGAAAAACTTGTACTTCACTTATCTTCTTGAATTAAGAGCTTTAGCAAAAGCTGCACCATATTTAGAAAGAGAAGAATATTATACTGGTAACAAAGTACAAGATTACGATACCCGTCTAGCGATAAATGATGTTCTAAGCACTGTTAAGTAAGTTCAATTAGATGTACGAATAATGTAGTTATTCTTGATTCAAGTATGTCGTTTTTTCAACTGTATTCTTTGCTTTAGGTCGTTTCAGGAACATTTCAACGAAAGTGTCATGTTTACTGGTGGAGCAGAGGCTCAATTGTTAAAAGAAGAATTTAGGCAACATTTTAGAAATATCTCTCGTATCATGGATTGCGTGGGATGCGATAAATGTAAACTTTGGGGGAAACTTCAAACGCACGGTTTGGGCACGGCATTAAAAATTTTGTTCTCAGGAAAGTTTGACAAATGGGAGCCAACGCTACATAATTTCAGTAGGAAGCATTTCTTCTTGGAAAGAAGCGAAATCGTTGCTCTTATAAATGGTTTTGGGAGGTAAGAATTTGTTTTCAGGACAGTGGAATATAAATTTTCAATGTGCTTTTCGTGGCGCATGAAACAGGAGAGATTGCAAAGGATAATTCCCACTATTTTCATCTTTCAGATTGTCCGAGAGCATCTTCGAGTTGGATAGATTTAGACAAATGATGAGATAGCAAAATATGTAGTGATTAGTAATTAGTTGATTAGGTTACTACAGTAAAACACATCACACAAATTAACGTGTATAATAAGTTTGTTAAATAACTTTTATATCAGTTACAAATGATTAATTTTTATGATTTATGTCGTTTACTAAAATACGGTATAAAGTCGCAATAAAAATTGTTATGTTTTATGTGTTAATCCATTATACATCTTCTTTTTACATGTTTAACTTTCTGTTAAAAGAATCGTTTATTACGATAATTACGGTGTGAAAAGAATCTTCAGATTTCATAAGACTTTTCTATGTCGAAATTTTATTGCGATTTTAACGATAACTTCGGCTCCGTCTGTGATAAAAATTATGTCAACCAGAGAGATTCTCATACCAGTTTTAAAACTACTTGGTAGGCGTCGCAATTTTAGTTGTGTAGAAATGTTGCTACCGATCTATTTAGTGACCTTTTTTTTTACATTATCATCGATACTGCTTCTATAGATACACTATGCCAGAGAAGTTATAACTTGCGACTAAGCAAACTTTCATTTTAATGAAAATTCTTACTAACGTCATTGCTAATATTCTGCTGTATGTATTCCTAAGAAATAGTGTTAATTAGGAATGTCGTAAAGCAACAGTGTATCGTAATACGTTTCGTTCAACAAAGCATGACACAGCTAGAACAATCGCCTAAAATCAACTCCCCTGAAAAGTCTTATACTCTATCTCTATGTTTGTATTATTGTTACAGCGAAAGCGACAAAGTATTATATTATTTTCCGACAAATTTAAAGATAAAAAAGACGCCAGTGTATTATATTTCTATATACTATTTCATAATAATTTATAAAATATTTAATACCTACTGTACATACAGGTAAATTTAATTTATCTTCAAATCGCCAAATTGTACTGTTTAGAGAATTTAGACGTTATACGATATGTGAAAGAATGATGCATTCATACTTCCGAATAAATAGGAGCATATAACAATCTCAAGAATACACGGAATTTTATAAAAATTTTTACACGATAAGATAAACCGATGCCGCACCGCAATCTCTAAACTCTAAACCATGTTAGATTCCAAACCGCCGACTTAATTAGTCTATTTACATATGTATGTATTGTATGTAACGTATTCGCAGGGTTATTTATTCATTCTTAGGCTCGATTTGGGCATGGGTACTTAATTTTCTAAATCATTTTCAAATGATAATAAAGAAACTGTTTTTTTTTAAACGAATACGACTGCTTCTTTTGTGAATCATAAATCCAGACCAATTTGTTCCCGTAGAATTATTAGTATCTAATAAATCGCAAAGAAAAAGCGAGCGAAATTTATTGTCGGCGAGAACCGAGCCGATAGCTGCGATTGTCAAATATTCTAGATAGTTAGATATAAGAATTTCTTTAACTTGCGATGCTTTGGTAGAATGTAAGAATAAATGTAACTCGAAGTGTTTGTAACTTCTATATGAAATAAAGATATGTGAAATTATTAAGTGATGTTCGATTATCCCCACCCGACCTGCGAGGTGCTGGAACTGCGATGAGATTTTGAAATTTTTCAAAGTTCTCTCTGCTTCCGCGCCTCCCTGAAATATACCAAGTTACATTTATCAAACAGGACCAGCACTCAACAAACCCGGGACAGAAAAGTGCATGTTCGGTTTATGTCATAATTTTATTCTATGTATACTTCGTCTGTGAGGTATGAATGTGCGCCTTCTTTACCGACATTGATCGCGGTATTTCCCTCTCTCTCTAAACCATTTTCTGTCCTTGTCGGATACCTCCTCTGTCATCGTGTGTTCCTGCTACCAGGAGCCGACATCGGATGCGTGACACAGCCAATATGGAGTAGCGCCCGTAGCGGTAGAGTCGACAAAGAGGGCGAACGTGCTTATCCTCTAATACTGCAAAGTAAGTAAGTACATATGGCACTTATGCGCACTTATAAATTCTAATATTCTATACTTTTATATTGTGGCATTTATTGTTGAGCAGCGCACACTTTCGTATTATACAACAGTAAAAGTTCCCGAAATGATTCGTTATTTTCTTGACGCAGTGGCGTTTAGTTGAACGGGCGCCATTTTGAAGTGAGAGAATATATCCCACTCGCTCTAAGCATTTTCTATTCTTGTCGGATACCTCCTCAGTCATCGGGCGTTCCTACTACCAGGAGCCACTCGAGCAGCCAATATGGCGGCTGTAACATTCTTTTGTCGATAAAGAAGGAGAACATACGTATCCCCTGTTATTATAAACACAGCCAGGTACAGGGTCATCCGTTAAAACTGCAACCTACGCGCGCGCGCGAACAGCTAAAACTGGCAACACCGCCTCACGGACGCATTCCACTACAATCATGCGCCGATACTTCCGCCATCTATGAGCCAATGATGAAAGTGTACGGTCTTCTAGATGCCAGTAGAGAGCGCAGGGTGCTTTTGGCTTTCATCAGAGGATATTAAATTTGACGTAGCAGACGGGAAAGAAAACGGTAGCCATTTTAAGAGTGCGATCGCACCGATCCCGTTCCGCTTGAAAATATCTGCCTTTGCGACGGTCCAGCTGCGGTATTAGATAACACTGAGGCATTATTGGCCCGGGTAGAAGAATTTGGGGCCTTTTTCGTATAACTTTTCAACTATAAAAGATATCGGAATGCAATTTGCGCCGCAAAATGGGGAAAAATTATCCCCTCTTATTGATGGATAATTTAACATATGTTTCGTTTACTTAATTTTTCTTTTATCAATATTTTAACCGTAATTGCAGTGAAAAGCGTTTGCAAACTGTTTATTTGATACTTTATTTAGTGCTCTGTATAAAATTCATGGTGTTGACCCAGATAGCACACGACGTCTTTAAGACGTCCATTTTACGTCTGTTTTTGGTCTGAACGTCTTAGACCATATTAAGACGTCTTTAAGACGTCTGCGCGGAGACATTTCTAAGACGTCTGTCTACAGACGTCTTTAAGGCGTCTGTAACAGGACGTCTTTTAAACGACTATGTTCAGACGTCTTTAAGGCGTCTGTAACAGGACGTCTGTTAAACGACTGTGTTGAGACGTGTTTAAGGTGTCTGTACCAGGACGTCTTTTAAACGACTGTGTTGAGACGTCTTTAAGACGTCTGCACGGAGACATTTCTAAGACGACTGTGTTGAGACGTCTTAAAGACGTCTATAGACAGATGTCTTAAAAATGTCTCCGCGCAGACGTCTTAAAGATGTCTTAATATGGTCTAAGACGTTCAGACCAAAAATAAACGTAAAATGGACGTCTTAAAGACGTCGTGTGCTATCTGGGATAAGACGCTTGACACACACACACATCAAATCCCACATAGCACACAACTTCTTTGAAAAATCCATTTTTGGCCTGAACGCCTTACATCATGTTTTGTTACTTTGCACCTCTTCTGAACGTGTTTAAAACGTCTTTTTGTTACGTCCAAATCGTATTGGTACGGTTTAATGTTTTAAGGAAGTATGTAAGTGGTTTTCAGAATATAATCAAACTCAATAACAATTTATTTCGTTTACTTAATACCAATTAGTTTTATTTGTATTATTACCCAGATAGCACACGACGTCTTCTAGACGTCCATTTTACGTCTGTTTGTGGTCTGAACGTCTTAGACCATATTAAGGGGTTAGGACACAGTAACGGGCCAAGAAAGCAGATGATTTTTAAACGACGATAATAAGAAAAGTAAACAATCGATTATTATAAGGTTTTGTGTTTTAGTTCACTATATTATGAACTATAAGAAAAGCATATAATATTTACAAAATAACAATTGTACGCCGTACAATGTCTCCATTTAAAATGTCCTTTTTTTCCGGATGACCAATTGGTGGGCCGGATTCCGGAAAATCGGATGAACTGTAACGAAAACCCCAAAAATGTCATAAACTATAATATATTTCCTAGGCATTGACGATCCAACATTTCAATTTTTTCGAAAATTTACAAAATGGTCGATGTTTGAAAAATAATTATCAAATTTCGACAAAAGTGTGTGATGTTTATATTTTGTACTATAATTAAAAAATTTAAAATGTTGGATCGTCAATGCCTAGGAAATATATTATAGTTTATGACATTTTTGGGGTTTTTGTTACTGTTCATCCGATTTGCCGGAATCCGGCCCACCAGTTGGTCATCCGAAAAAAAATGGACATTTTAAATGCACGGCGTACAAATGCTATTTTGTAAATATTATATGCTTTTCTTATAGTTCATAATATAGTGAACTAAAACACAAAACCTTATATTAATCGATTGTTTACTTTTCTTATGATCGTCGTCTAAAAATCGTCTGCTTTCTTGGCTCGTTACTGTGTCCTAACCCCTTAAGACGTCTTTAAGACGTCTGTGCGGAGACATTTCTAAGACGTCTTTAAGACGTCTGTGCGGAGACATTTCTAAGACGTCTTTAAGATGTCTGTGCGGAGACATTTCTAAGACGTCTTTCCGAGTAAGTATTTAGGACGTATCTAAGACGTCCATGCCAAGACGTTTTTTAAACGACTTCGTTTAGATGTCTTAAAGACGCATGGATAGTACGCGACCGCCAGGCGGCGACCGGGCCGAGCGCTTCTCGCAGGTGGGTTACAGCAGTCATGCCTATAAGAGAGCCGGGCAGATCATATACCGTCACTCTCTAGTACCGGCGTTTTTTGCAGAAGGAAATTTATATTTTCGACTTGAACTCGAATATGCCAAAATGTCTCGATCATTCGCTATTGCAAGACGTTCTTCTTTTTTATGAAGAAACGAAAATATTGAGCAGCATGAAAATTGACTCTCTCAAATGAGGACAAGAGCAGCTACTCGACGGGCTTCTTTTTTCAAAATACTTAATTTCATTAACACGAATCAAGTCACGCTTAATATCTCCAATATCTCTTTAAAGAGCTGCAGTAGGCCTAATCAAGACCTTACGAAGACGTCTTTGAGGCGTCGTGAAAGTCTGAAATGGACGTCTTTAAGACGTCTTCACGACCACTTAAAGACGTCTTAAGACGTCTACAAGGCGTTTAAAAGGCGTCTTAATGACGTACGGTTTCCTGACTCAGGACATTCAAAAATGTCTATAGACGTCTTTAAGACGTCTTTCAGAAAATAGCAGACGTCTTTAAGACGTCTTTAAAATTTGAAATGGACGTCTACGCGACGTTTAAAAGACGTCTACAGGGCGTTTATAAGACGTCTCAAAGACGTCTTACAAAGACGTCTACAAATTGTTCAAGAGACGTCTTAAAGACGTACGGTTTACTGACTCAGGACATTCAAAAATGTCTATAGACGTCTTTCAGAAAATAGCAGACGTCTTTAAGACGTCTTGAATGTCTGAAACAGACGTCTTAAAGACGGCTCATAGACGTCGAGTGCTATCTGGGGATAAACAATAGGCTAGTTGTTTCTGTATCATTACTTTCATAAATTGAGAAATTAAATTTTTATTCAATTATATATTAGTTCTGCAGGCCTCAGAATCTAATATTCTGGTTTTCTTTTTTATGATTTTATCTTTAAGGGGGGATTCTCGTCTAACAGTCCCAAAAGTAACTTATATTTACGATTTTTCCCGAAAAAACTGTTCGTCATATTGGATTAAACTCGTTTGGGATATAAGAAGGGATTTTTGAACTTGCAGAAAATATTTTTTTATGTCGATCCTTCTTATTATTTATCAGTTATTGTGGAATCTTCTTCACCTCTTCGACGATGTAACTCCTGTTGGCGGGATGTGTAGCACCTGTCACAGTCATCTGATCAACCGATCATAAAAGCGGAGCGCGCGGCTCGCTTAATACCTGAGCCGGGGAATTCCGAATAGCTCTTTGCGACGTTAATTTGAAAGAGACCATCCTAAAATTTTCGTAGTTCGGGCATCGCTGCTAAGGTAAATGTCCCAATACCTGGACATTTAAGGTACGGCGTACACACATTTGAGAATTTTTCAGTTATACAAATTGATTTATATAAAAACGATTTTGCAATTACATGGGGCATCGTGTGTACTTTATCATTAAAATAAAAACACATATTGTAGGAGTGAATAATTTTGTGAAATATTGAAAATTCATAGACCTTACAATGACCCAATACTTGGACAGCTTAACTAGTATGTCCCGGCGTCCGGATTTTACTGTCCCATTACATGGACACTAGGGTGGTCCTTAATTTTCAACTTCTGATTTTTTTGGTCTCACCCTCTTAAAATATGATAGTTGGTGAAAAAATGATATGTGCAAAATTTCAGCGAGATCGGACAACGGGAACCCCTGCCGCATTTAAGACGAAGTTGTAAAATAACAGTAATTTTAAATCAATATCAGATATGTTTGTTATATACAGTTTCTTAGATATACACCAGGAGTATTTGTATATTGCTTCCTATAATATATTTCATACTAGCTGACCCGTTACCCGGTTTCACCCGGGAATTATAAAAGCCTATAAAAATAAATTTATATAAAAATAAAAAAGCCTAAACCAAAAAAATAAATAACCCATAATCTAATCTAGGACGTGTGTAATGTATATTCAGAATTTCAATGAAATCCGTTCAGCCGTTTAGGCGTGAAAGAAGGACAAACAAACAGACAACGTTTCACTTTTATATATTAGTAATGATGATTCTTAAATTTTGCCTAGCATTAAGCTTCCTATGTATCGCAGTATCTGAACCATACTGTTACCTGTGTCGGCTACCTGAGGCACGAAACGCATTCTTGTGATATAAAGAGGCGTATGATCCAAAATTTGGATTCTAATCAAACGGAGATTTCAAGTAAAAAGATTGTTTTAAAAGATGTCAAAAACTATATTAATATTAGCATAGAAAATTTCATCTCGTCACAAAGTCGCAATTTTTTTCTAGATTTCATATAAGTACCGAATTTTTACAAAAAGACCCTTCAGTTTTGGAAATCGATGAAACATATAAAAATGCGTTAGAAATAATAAAGAATTTAAAAGTAGTTAACGACAGTGCAGAACGAGGCGTAAAGCTAATCACCGAATATAATAGCTTACTAACGAAAGATGAAAATAATAAGCAGTTCATTTTACAAGTATTAGAAGATTATCGGCGATGTTATCCAGATGCGAGTAAATCAACCTTAATGAAAGGCGTGTATTGACAAATATGTAATATTTTATAAGATATTACAATTAATTTTATAATATGTAGTTAGAAGTTAACTTTGGATAATATTATGTACATGTAAGACATTATATTTCCATTAAAAAATATTCAGTACTACCTCTAAAACGGCGGAACACATTTATATTGAAATTAACGAAAATAATAGAAATTTTAAAACTTCGTCTTAAATGCGGCACGGGTTCCCGTTGTCCGATCTCGCTGAAATTTTGCACATATCATTTTCTTACCAACTATCATATTTTAAGAGGGTAAGACAAAAAAAAATGAAAAAAAATTTTGACCCCTATAGCTAAGGACCACCCTAATGGACACATAATGAAACATCAGCAATTTGGATGTTTTCTAGAGAAATTAAATAAAAAAAACAACACAATAGTTTTTTCTTTTTGCATATTTCTTCTGCATAAGTAATTTATTCAAATCAGTAAAAAAACTCGAGTAAAAAGAATCTATTATTGAATGACTAATTTTAAGGTTATGTGTAGTCGTGTGTAACATCGACTGCTTAGCAAATCAGATAAATCCAATACTAAAATGGTGTAAACCGGACAGTTCAAGAGAATAAATTGTTTTTTTACGAAAGTGTTACAAATATACCAAATATATATATGAATATATTTTACTAAATATTTGAATAATTGAATAAAATAGTTCTTAAATAAGATAAAGCGAATATTAAATGTACTAATCAGTATTATTTGCACCAGTGTCCAGCTATTGGGACGTGTCCACGTATTGGGTCTTTTACCTTATCCAGCGGTCGCTGGCAGCTCTGAACGCTGGGCCGGTGCGAGAAGTGACTTCGAAAAGTGTGCCTCTGTTTGAAAGTCGAACTTCGGTCACACTCGGGCCTCGTCGCGGGCAGACCACCGTTGCCTGGTTCCTTCGCGCTCGGTGTTCGGCCACGTTCGGAACGCGTCGCGTCACCGATCGTGGGGGGTCGTTCCGACGCGAGCGTCTTCAAATAATAATAACATGAATAGAGAGACGATCAGGTAAGCGAGCCGGGCGCTCCGCTTTTATGGCCGGTTTACCACTCGCACCCCAGATTACTGTACATAATGAGGTTTGAAAACAATGTGTCGACTGGTTTCGTACCCGTCTCCATTTAAAAAATTTTAGCTGCGACAGGATTGACGGCGACGCTATACCCCCAGACGGAGAGATTTTTCGCCACCTGCGTGTAAAAGCCACAATAATGACGCATCGTTCCAAAAAATGATATAAACGAAAACCGGTGCGGACGTGGCGTTAGGTAGTTAAAAGGTCAAAACGTTCAGACACGAAAATTGTAGAAAAACTTTGAAACACCGCTACAAACAAAGACACGTCCCATTAAGGGGGAATTCTCGTGGAACAGCCCCCGTAATTTATTAATTTTTTTTAAAAAACTATTGTTAATATTGCATTAAACTCTCTTGGGATATAAGGAGGCATCTGTAAACTTGCAGAAAATCCTTTTTTATGTCGATCCTTCTTATTATTTATAAATTATTGTGGAATCTCTTCGACGTTAAGTGTAGCACTTGTCACAGTCATCTGACTGTAAAGAGAATAAACTTTTCTTAAAGTTAAATAATTTACATTGGGACTGGAGCTAAAATTTTAATTTTAGTTTTTATTTATAATACTTTTTTCGTCGATATAAAGAATAATATGAAAAATTTGTCTAAGGAAAAAACTTACGTTTTCTCTTGAACGCAATAATTCTTTCAATTTTTCATTTTTTTTCCTTAAAGTGGACCAATCCCCGCGTAAATTATCTAACTTTAAGAAACTTCTATGACAGGTGCTACACATTCCGCCAACAGGAGTTACATCAGAGATGGACAAGATTCCACAATAACTAATAAATAATAAGAAGGATCGACATAAAAAAAAATATTTTCTGCAAGTTCAAAAATCCCTTCTTATATCCCAAACGAGTTTAATCCAATATGACGAACAGTTTTTTCGGGAAAAATCGTAAATATAAGTTACTTTTGGGACTGTTAGACGAGAATCCCCCCTTAAAGATAAAATCATAAAAAAGAAAACCAGAACATTAGATTCTGAGGCCTGCAGAACTAATATATAATTGAATAAAAATTTAATTTCTCAATTTATGAAAGTAATGATACAGAAACAACCAGCCTATTGTTTAACAACACCATGCTTTTTATACAGAGCACTAAATAAAGTATCAAATACACAGTTTGCAAACGCTTTTCACTGCAATTACAGTTAAAATATTGATAAAAGAAAAATTAAGTAAACGAAACATATGTTAAATTATCCATCATTAAGAGGGATAATTTTTTCCCATTTTTCGGCGCAAATTGCATTCCGATATCTTTTATAGTTGAAAAGTTATACGAAAAAGGACCTTAATTCTTCTACCCGGGCCAATAATGCGTCAGTGTGATCTAATCCCGCAGCTGGACCGTCGCAAAGGCAGATATTTTCACGCGGAACGAGATCGGTGCGATCGCACTCTTAAAATGGCTACCGTTTTCTTTCCCGTCTGCTACGTCAAATTTAATATCCTCTGGTGAAAGCCAAAAGCACCCTGCGCTCTCTACTGGCATCTAAAAGACCGTACACTTTCATCATTGGCATAGCCCTAGTAGCATTTTTGGTTGGCCAACGGTTGCCAACAGTTGGGAATTAGTTGGGATATAGTTAGTGTTTGTGCCTACAAATTCCCAACACAGGGCCTACGGCAAAAAAGTTACGACAGTTTGCCAACGACTATTCAATGTTGGGCCTACAATTGTTATGGTTGGTTAATTAACAAAAAGTTACGACAGTTTGCCAACGAATATTCAATGTTGGGCCTACAATTGTTATGGTTGGTTAATTAACAAAAAGTTACGACAGTTTGCCAACGAATATTTAATGTTGGGCCTACAATTATTATGGTTGGTTAATTAACAAAAAGTTACGACAGTTTGCCTACGAATATCCAATGTTGGGCCTACAATTACTATGGTTGGTTAATTAACAAAAAATTTACAACGATGATTAAATGTCGTCTTACAAACGTCAAAAAATTTGCTACATCAAAAAACCTGTGGTGATTTTTCTTCTCTTATTTATAAATACGTAATGAGGACGTCTGTCTTAAGATAAATGTGAAATTTTAAGGAATCAGTCTAAAGGTTGGATGATGATATTTTGTAGAATATTTCGCGTCACTGCACAGTTTTCATAAACAATTAATACTAGTTATGTAACTAGAAATTATAAGTGTTTACAAGGAAGTGTGTTGGTCAGCTGCGAACAGCGGTTGCTTTGTAAGCGGAAAGTTTGGGTTCGATTCTCCTCACCGCGAATTTTTTTTTTTTCCTAAACCAGACCTGAAGAAGACGTATTTACGACGTCTTTTGAAGTTCTTTAAGACGCCTTCTGGACGTTTTTAAGACGTCTTTTGGAAAGAAGCCTTCAGTTGGGCCCAGTTGGGCCTATGGAAAGAAACCTTCGGTTGGGCCTTCGTGTTAAGTGACGTTGGGCCTACGTTGGTTACAATCGTTGGCCCATTTAAAAATAGCGCGACACTTCAACAGTTGGCCAACGGATAACACGTCATTGGCCCAACAAACTCCCAACAAATAAATGCTACTAGGGAGATGGCGGAAGTATCGGCGCATGATTGTGGTGGAATGCGTCCGTGAGGCGGTGTTGCCAGTTTTAGCTGTTCGCGCGCGCGTAGGTTGCAGTTTTAACGGATGACCCTGTATAGGATAGACTTATCATCCTGTTTTGGGAAGACCCGCGCGTTGCCGCGCGGGTCTGTTAAGCGCGGAGTCCGCACTGCGCTGAGGGGGAGGTAGCGGATGAATCGCTAGTTTGCTCCCGCAAAAAGTCCTCCCCCTCGAGCGCGCGACTCCGCGCCCGAGGACGACCACCGTGGAGTTTTAGTGGGTGCAAGCCCCACATAACCCCGTCCCTCCCCCGGGGGGCGGGGTATCCGTTAGGGATTTCTCCACGTCAAAAAAAAAAAAAAAAAAAAAAAAAGTCTTATCATCCAATGCAATTTTGTCGCAGACCAGGTATACATAGATTACCGTCGTGTGTTCCTGCTACCAGAAGCGGAAATCGGACGAGCGCGCCTAACTAAATTGGTGAACTTACTACCTTCATTATTTCCCCCCAGTGGCGCACTCAGGATTTAATCTTGGGGGGAGCCGAGTTGAACGGATAAAAATATTTTCAGTGCAAATTCAATAAAATTCACGATTAATGCGTCGATAAAACATGCGCCATTGTTCCCCCTTACTTGCTTTCAATTTTCAAAAACGTCTGCAATTATCGCGTATTCCTGTAATTATAGGGGTATCGTCAGGAGAAAATTAAAATAGAAGTTAATGGGATTTTGCATAATGCAAACCTTCCAGGATAATATAATAAACGCAAGGCTATTAAAATATAATTGAACTCTCTTGCAGTACTTTTGTAAATTTCATATTGCAATTGATTTGCACTTTGCAGTAACATAAAGAAACCGCAAAGTAGCACTGGATGAACGTTAATTGTTTAATGAAGATTTAGCCAGAAAACCCGTCGATCAACCGGTTTCATAACGAAGGGCATTGAAATGTTAACAGAACGATTTTCCATTGCGTTGTTTTAACTTTGCAGCACTGTGCGTCGAGCGTAAAATGCCCCGATAATGTTCTCGGATAACAGACACCTAGGTGTCTGTTATCCGAACCTGCAGAACGCATCGCGAGCATAGCCGAGAACGATCCTCGGCCACCCTCCTGGCTATGGTCACCGAAGTCGCGATATTTTACCATTTTCTTCTACCTTTACCAAAATTCGCTGCGCGTAGTTTCCTCGAGCATCTATATCGCAGATTACATTAAAATAAATTCCCCTTAAATTTGGAAATGCATAAGCGTAAAATGCCATAAGCCAATGGACAGGAAATATTTCGTCCTCGAATTCGAACGGGCACTGCTCTGTTTCAACTTGAACAAACGTAGCTGGTGGGCTGCGGAAGAAAGACGTTCTTTCACACCGTGTCAATCGTACCCAGGTTGAATCGTGTGACCGATCAGCGATCAAATGTCGTCTCTCGTTCGTGAGAGAGATAGCGTGGTCGGGTCCGTCGCACTCTTTAAAACAGCCGCCGCGCCGCGCCGTGCCGCGATCCGAGCTGCCGGCGTTACTCACAATCAATCTGATCGTTTGCGCGCGCTCCGAGTATTTCGTTTCCCGTTAGCTCGGGCAGAGTAAAATTTCCTCTCGTTCAGAGAAGATTAAAAGAAACGTTGCAACGTTTACCTACTTAATTCCCGACCGCTCGGCTATGGAAATGTACAAAGGTGAAACGAGTCTCGAGTCGGTCCGCGCCAGCTATCCTGTCACCTACACCCTTTATCGCATTTCCGGGCTGTATTATGGCTAGGGCACTCGTATGCAACGTAAACAAATGCTCGGTATCGTCAACTGTCATCGGGCACTCGCCTCAGCCGTCTTCCGAGAGCCAGATACGCGTTCAGGGCTCAGTCTGTGGTTTGCGCGTCCAAACGACCGCTTCGAAAACCTCCCTTCGCGTTCCCTTCGCGGCTATTACGTGTTGCGTGGTTGCAGCCGCCAGAATCGCGTGTCGCGGCATCGGTAAGCAGAGTATAAGACCTTTGAGACGCGAGATTTAAAGTATTATGCTCTGTTTATCGTTGGCGCGGCGCGAAACGAGCATCGGTTCAACCTGGACTCGAGGATCTACCACGGCCGCTGGACCATCGGGACTCTTAGGCTGGCTTCCACGGCTCCCATATTCTGGCGTAATTTTGCCGAGCAATGCCAGGGCATTATGCCACGAATATGTGGTATCGTAAGCTCACCGTGGCCTCCGACCCATATTTTCACGCGTCGCAGATAAGATGCAGCCTCGTTGCATCTATCGCGGTACGCGCACCAGCTGTCTCTCGCGACAGGGGTATCGCATCGGGAGATTCCTTTTTCTTCTCATCGTTCGATAATTCTGTGGCGAGGCGGAGTCGCGTTTCGAGGCTCGTCGCGAGTCGACGGATCATTCGTTTCCTCTATTCGTGGAGAAATGCGCGTGGCAGTGGTGGGCGCCGGTGTGATCGGCGTGACAAGCGCGGTTGCGGTGAAAAACGCTTTTCCGAGGTCCGAGGTGCACGTACTCGCGGAAGAGTTTTCGCCAGACACCACTGGCGACGGAAGTGCCGGCCTTTGGGGCCCTTACCTCCTCGGGGACACTCCTCGTCAGAAAATACAGTGAGTATCGCTTAGATTCAGAGGATTCAGAATTTTCCAAAGCCAGATGAGGCTCGTAAACGCGTGTACAGGGAATGGGGCGGCGCGACGCATCGATGGCTGGAGAGTGTTTGGAAAACGGGGATGGCCGAGGAAGCTGGGGTGTCCTTGCTGCCGATGTATCGCGTGGTAAACGATCCCAAGGGGTACGACTCGAGCTGGACCAAGTTGGTGTACGGTGCGCACAGACTGACCGCGAAGCAGTTGGAAAAATTGAACGAGGAGCAGAAATCCAACTACAAGTACGCTCGAGCGTGCAGTGGCAGAAAGAATTATGTTTCTTATTTTATTTATTTATTTATTTGCGGGTAATCCCTTTAGCTATGTTGCTCGGTAGTTGGAATTGGAAATAACTTGGCTTGCGCGGACGGTTCTAGGGACGGATGGATGTTTCTGACATACGCGTGCGAGCCAGTTCGTTTATTACCGTGGTTGACGAAGCAATTCCTCGAAGCTGGTGGAAAGCTCCGAAAGAGAAAGATCTACGCGTTACGCGAGCTGATCGACGACGGCTACGATTTAATAATAAATTGCAGCGGGATCGGTGCAGGCCTGCTCGCCGGTGATAGCACGGTTGCGCCTATCAGGGGTCAAGTGGCCAGGGTTGGTAATCGTAGAGACCGAGGTATACGGCATAGCGCTAACTTTTTTCACGCCTTTTTAAGGTCACAGCATCGTGGGCGATGCACGCGTATCTGGTGGACGACGACCACGGAAATTACATAATTCCGAAGTAACGAATTACGCTCCAGTTACCGATAACTTCCCTTCCTGAATCTTAGAATAGTTGCACGCTAATTATTTCGTTCTCTCTGAAGCATCGACTGTACAGTGTTGGGCGGCACGCACCAAGAGAACGATTTCCAGCGCACTCCACGAGAGGAGGACTCCAAGTTCATTTACGACGGATGCTGCCGAATGTTGCCCGCGCTCAAGGTACGATCGAAAATCCCCGATTAAGTTACATTGTTACTTGAAATTTGAAATAGCATTAATTACGACATTGTTTCGCTAAAGGGGAGCGCAGCGAGGGGTGAGTGGGTTGGTTTTCGTCCAGGGAGACCCAGCGTTCGCCTGGAAGCCCAAGTGCTCGAGTGTCCTCGAGGGAAACAGTTGACGGTAGGTATACAGGGTCATCGTTTAATCCTGCAACCCGCGCTCGCGCGAACTTGTAAAATGGCAATAGCGCCTCACGGAAGCATTTCCACTACCACTATGGCCGATACTTCCGCCATCTATGAGCTGTTGATGAAAGCTTCTTTTAGATGCCAGTAGAGAGCGCAAGGTGCTTTTGGCTTTCGCCAGAGGATATTAGATTTGACGTAGCAGACGGCGAAGAAAACGGTAGCCATTTTAAGAGTGCAATCGCACCGGTCCCGTTCTGCGTGGAAATATCTACCTTTGCGACGGTCCAGCTGCGGTATTAGACCACGCTGACGCGATAGGGCCCCGGGTTGAAGAATTTGGGGTCTTTTTTGTATAACTTTTTAACTATAAAAGATATCGGAATGCAATATGCGCCGAAAAATGGGGGAAAATTATCCCCTCTTAACGATGGATAATTTAACATATTTTTCGTTCCCTTAATTTTTATTTCACCAATATTTTGACCATAATTACTGTGAAAAGCGTTTGCAAACTGTTTATTTGATACTTTATTTAGTGCTCTTTATAAAATTCATGTGGTTGATAAACAATAGGCTGGTTGTTTCGGTATCATAACTTTCATAAATTGAGAAATTAAATTACATGGTTCTGCGGGTCTCAGAATCTAATGTTCAGGTTTCCTTTTTTATGATTTTATCTTTAAGGAGGGATTGTCGTCTAACAGTCCCAAAAGTAACTTATATTTAAGAATTTTTTTCGAAAAAACTGTTCGGCAGATTGGATTAAACTCGTTTGTGATATAAGGAGGGATTTTTGAACTTGCAGGAAATATTTTTTTTATGTCGATCCTTCTTATTATTTATTAGTTACTGTGGAATCTTCTCCACCTCTTCGCCGATGTAACTCCTGTTGGCGGGATGTGTAGCACCTGTCACAGTCATCTGATCAACCGATCATAAAAGCGGAGCGCGCGTAAATCGGACTACTTTTACATTAGGAATACAAATTGATTGTGTAGAAGTAGTCCGATTTACATGATATTTGGTATGATTTTCATCAGAAAAACATAAGGAATCTATTGGTGTAACTTCCATTTCGATACGATAAAGAATAAAGAATTTTTTAATACGCTGAAATGAATATTTCACGTTTTCACCCTCGACTGCAGGGGGTAGACCACGATTTGCCGGGGTCGACCGAGGATTCATACCTGTTTCAGAATAAAATAATTCCTCAATTCTTAATCGTATCGATATGGAAGTGATGCCGATGGATTCCTTATGTTTTTCCGATGAAAATCATACCAAATTGCATGAAAATCGAACTATTATTAACGAAATTAGCTTGAGGTTATGGAAATTAATTTTTCATGCAATTTCCTTAATTATTTTCCGAATTACGTCGTTCTTGGGGTCAGTTTCATCGGCGAAACATAAGGAATCAATTGGCGTCGTTTTCGCAAAGATCTGATGAGAAATGCGGAAATCGAAGATTTCTAACTTCTTAATAGGCACTCCAACCCCTGCGAGGGTCGAACCCATAAAATTCGGGCGAGGTACTGCGGGGGCTTGTCCTCGCCACGGGGTACCTGGTGGCATCCATTGTCCGGCGGAGCTCCAGAATCACCCTGTATACCCAGCGCGAGTCCACCCTGCTGGAACTGCCAGTTAGAACCGCATAAAAATTTTTTCAATCCGGATTGATGCGGTTTTCTTCCCGTAAAATCCAGATTGAACCAGATGAAATATTTTCTATCAGGTTTAAACCGGATATGCATGTAAAAATCTTGATGGTATCTATCTGTATTTCCCAGCACAATTTGTCATCGGTTCTGCTCGAATTTACACGAAGTAACTTGCATATTACTACTAAACTTCTTGAGTAACTTTGTTAATTTTGTAAGCTGGTTGGAAATCCAGATCCAAACCAAAATGGAATCTATTGGTCTTTGCAAGTTATTTTGCTACCAGTTCTTACACAGATTTGCATATCGTAAATGCATGTTCAAACACACATATTTCTGGATGAAATCGACTCAAATTTTTAGTTGTTTCTAAGTAGAATCTAGAATTGAAGATCAAAATTCAGATGAAACTCATTAGTTTTTCCAAGCCATTTTACTACCTGGTTTTATTTGTATTCGCGACACATTTATGGTCTCTCGATCGATTTACTCAGGTTACCAAGGAGTCATCGAATAACCGTTACCACTTACACCGTGAGTTGAGGTGTGATATAATTTTATTCTTAAACCTACTATATCAAGAGATTCTTCCGTATCAATCTTGCATCGAAGTCTTGATCACGGAGCAAGCTGCCTCGTTAGCTCGCGGCGCACATCGCCGCCGCGAGAGGAGTTACCAGTATCGCGGCCACCTAGCGGTGTTCGAACCAAATCAATTATTTCGAAGTATGAGTTTCGTAGAACCGGAAGGAACCGCATTAATTTTCTATCCGCCAATCCATTGGAAACCGGGCTAAATTTTTTCTCTTCGAACCCCATAAGCATTCCGTGAATTATTTGCTCTGTAAATCCGGATCGCGACGGACTAGAAAGAGCTTGTGAATTTCCAGATTGAATCCGTAAGATTTTTGATCCGCAATTACAGATACGAACCTTCCGGTTTTATACAAATGGCAATTGCTGATAGAAACTGATGAATTCTGGACCTGCAAATCCTGTTTCATCCATCGATCTGGATATCCACATTGAACCGGATTCTTTTTTGAACTGCCAAAAATCACTGCTTGGAAATCCAGGTAGTACCGCATTGAACCAGATAGATCCAGTTCAAAATTCAATACGGTTCTAACTGGCAGTTCCAGCAGGGCAGATCAGATTGTTCTCTATATCATGCGATTCATTCCGGCACAAAGTTCTCAGTCGACTCTCCGTATAACTGGCCCCGATGCGCAATGCACGCTATACTTATACTTATACTTATACTTATACTTATGTAATTAGATTAGGTTACCAGACTCCTATATTACTGTACAAATTATCAGGTTTTTAGTTTTCTATGTATACTAAAGGGAATTCCCGTTGATGATAATAATAATAATAATAATCATCGTTACGCGCAAAGCATCGAATTAACTGGAGCTTGCGCAACGTGTTGCAGGTAATACACAATTATGGGCACGGTGGGAGCGGCGTGACGCTGAGCTGGGGCTGCGCTTTGAACGTCGTGGCAATAATACGGGACACGAGGGGACTCAAGTCGAATTTGTAATGCTCCGACGAATGCGAATAAAGCGTAACTTCTACGCGAACTTGTCGCGCTTTGCTACCAGCCATCCTTCCGTGATTCTTCCTGCAATTATACGAAGTTTGCACGGTGTCGTCGGCCGGCAATTAGAGCAGCGACACAACTTTCGACGTGCGTTTCGCGTGGATCGTGTCGCAGTGCGATCGAGGTAGGTAGCGGCCGCGCGCTATAATCCAGATCCAGTTCCTTCGCGAAGTTCTTCCTCCTCGGTCCTCCTCTTCTACCGCGAAATGGAAAAACAATCGAGGAGCGGGGCGATGCGCGAAACGCGACAAACTATTTCGGCCGTGGCAGAAAGTAAATTGTCATTGGTTTTCGAGTTTTCGCGTGCCGCGATAAATTGACCGCGCCGCAGTCCAATCGTCCTCGTCGCTGTGGAATTATCGGCTTTGCTCTTTGTGCCGGGCCGTCCCGTCGGTTTGGCGTTCCGCAGTGAAATCGCAGTGAAACCGACGGGTCCAAGCGCAATGCGTTGACTTGCGGCTTGACTTCAGACAAAATTGATGCCGCGCGAGGACGGTTCGCTCGAAATAATGAGATACGCCGGTCATGAATGTCGTCGAGCGCAACAAGAAACGTCCTTTGATGGTGCGCGAGCCTCGAGTCGCTGTCACGAGAAAGAGTCATCCGGTGGAGGGCGAGATCAGCAGCGAGTCTGACTCGAGCAGCGACAGGCGATCCTATAAAACCGAGTACAGAAACCGACGCAAGAAACTCGCGGTACTCGACACCTCCTCCAACGTCGATTCCCCTAAAACTGATCGAGACACCGTCCCGCCTCGATGCTGTACGGAGAGAAAAGACGACAAAGGTACCCCTTATAACCTAATGCGTCCTTCAAAGGCTGCTCGATCTTTGGGGCAATCGGGCAGAGGATTTGCCTGTCGGGGAACCGATAGAAACGTGCCCGCGTAAGTCCTTCCGTTCGCGACACGATTACGAGAAGTATGATTTCGACAGCGGACCTCTCGTTCGCGGACACCGATGCAGAATCGCGGAAGGACAACGCGTCTTTGAGCAAGACGAAGAAGAAGAAGAAGCGCAGGTAGCCTAAATTATTTCTCACAAAGGAAGTTGGGCAGAAATTTTTGCAACTTTGTGTGCAAGTAGAGTGTAGTTGCTTCGTAAGGCAAACCTAGTTTTTCTTGCCGAAGAAAATGCAGAATTTCCTTTTTCGTGGAATATCTCGAGGACGCACAGTGTCACGGCCCGTGTTCAAAAAGCAAAAAATTGTGTTTTGAAATTTTTTATTTCATTTTATGGGTTTGATAGTAAACAGTCCTCCGACATAGGAACAACATAACTTAGTAACATAAATAACGGATATAAGGTTAGTAATTACATTCAAAGTCGAATAACCAAACGCAACCTGCCACAGACTACACATAGGAAATATTTACCCACTGCATTTTTCTTGTATTTATAAGTTCTTATCTTTCTTTTCTTTTTGAAAATAAGCAAAATATATCCCTTTTTCGCTTTATTAATTAAAAATTCTCGCATTTAAAGATATGGATACGTACCAGTGGCTCAAATTATTACTTTTTTTTGTCTCATCTTCTAAATTGTGGAGAGAATTAAAAAAAAACGAAACATATCGGTTCTTTCATTTTTGTACTACAATTAGTTCCTTTCATACTCCGGTCAAAATAGACATTCAAGGTTGCATAAATTCCCATAGAGCTGAATAGCGGTACGAATGTTTGGAATGCCATTATAAATGAATTGTGAAAAGTCCCCATCGATCCCGCGTCTGCAAAAAAAATTATTCAAGGTCAAAGTTCGCAAAAATGGGTTTTTCGCGTTTTTCAGCCAAACGGTAAGTTTTATCATAAAAAGAGTTCAGACAAAAATTGTAGTTCGTATAATTATCTATAAAAATTGTTGCTACACTTTTTTTCGTAAGACTCACCGTTTCCGAGATATAATCATTCAAATAGTTGAAAAACCTGTGTTCTTCATAAAATGTCTCGTCGCTGATATCGTATGAACCCCCTTCAGATGGCGATTCAACATTGGAACACGACTGGCTTTGACAATTTGTACATGCTAATGAACAAAACAAGCCAACTTTTTTGCAGCCACATTTAGCATTACATCCCTTTTTACAATTGCAAAAAATTGTGTTGAGGAGTTTTTCCGGTGCAGGTGGGTGTAAAGTCTTGATGGGTTCCAATGTATTGCCGATCAACTTCCAACCCCAGTCTTTTGGATCTAGTTGATTACCAAGCCACAGTTGGACTTGATAATATACCCGAAATAGATGTTGTTGGGCAGAAGCTGAGGTTGGAGGAAGACTGGGGTAGGAAGTTGATCGGCAATACATTGGAACCAATCAAGACTTTACACCCACCTGCACCGGAAAAACTCCTCAAAACAATTTTTTGCAATTGTAAAAAGGGATGTAATGCTAAATGTGGCTGCAAAAAAGTTGGATTGTTTTGTTCATTAGCATGTACAAATTGTCAAGGCCAGTCGTGTTCCAATGTTGAATCGCCATCTGAAGGGGGTTCATACGATATCAGCGAGGAGACATTTTATGAAGAACATAGCTTTTTCAACTATTTGAATGATTATATCTCGGAAACGGTGAGTCTTACGAAAAAAAGTGTAGGGACAATTTTTATAGACAATTACACGAACTACAATTTTTGTCTAAACTATTTTTATGATAAAACTTACCGTTTTGGCTGAAAAACGCGAAAAACCCATTTTTGCGAACTTTGACCTTGAATAAATTTTTTTGCAGACGCGGGATCGATGGGGACTTTTCACACTTCATTTATAATGGTATTCCAAACATTCGTACCAAGATTCAGCTCTATGGGAATTTATGCAACCTTACCCCTATTTTTTGGGCTACTTTGACCGGACTATCATGTCCTTTAATTTGGTTAAAACTATGTCTGCTCCCGACTGCTCCCACATAAGAAAAAATACACATAATAAAACAAAAAACTAGACAAATCTGTGCTAGAATATTTAGTTTTAAAAGACACTGAGCTTCCAATTCCTTCAGATTCTACTGATAGTGATGAAGATGTATAATAAGAATGAATAATTTAAAATTTATTATCTATTTAAAAAATTTATTTATTATTAATTTATTTAAATTTTTTTTTTTTATAATTGTTTCATATGCTTGTTATTAATTTGTGTTTAAATGTATTTAAAAAATTAAAAAATATATATTTTATTTGTTTTACTTTTATTATGGACAAAAATATATATTAATGAATTATTTTATGTTAAAAATTATTTTTTTTGTGAATAAATATGATTAACATATCAATTACACGTAAATAACAGTGTCTTAATGGAAAATTGATTTTTGATTTTTTTCCCTATATACTCGTTACACTGTGGGACGGTGAGAGATATCGAAAAGAAATTTAAACAAAAGTTGCATCTTTTTCTTATATCTACAAAACTCCGCGAAAATTATTATCGAAAAATCCATATTTTAAAGATGCAACTTTTGTTTAAACCTCTTTCCATTATCTCTCACTGTACTCGAGATATTCCACGAAAAAGAAAATTCTGCATTTCTTTCAAGGGGTGATTTCATCCCCTAAAACCGCTCTGTAGCACCAACAAAAAATAGGATTCCGTTACAGACCAACTACACTACTTACTAACTTCCCTTGTCAGAGAGAAACGAATGGAAATTTCACAGACTTACCGTCCCCTCCCTGTCAAACATTCCCCGTGCAAGGTACCTAACGATATGCACGAGCAACTGCAAATACGAGGCGGTGCGGCGCGTGGCCGCTCGCTTCGGGATGAAGGAGGTGACCGAGGACAGCAGCTGGAACCTTTACTGGACGGACCTGAGCGTGAGCGTGGAGCGAGCGAAGGACATGAAGAGGTACCAGAAGGTCAATCATTTCCCCGGGATGACCGAGATCTGTAGGAAGGATCTGCTGGCGCGCAACTTGAATCGCATGCTCAAGCTGTACCCGAAGGATTACAATTTCTTCCCGAAGACCTGGTGCTTCCCCGCGGAGTAAGGTCTTCACTTTCAGCGAGCGTCTCGCGTAATTCGTCCTTTTCAATGCACCGATCGAAATTTTCAGCCACGGGGATGCGATGACGTACGCGAAACTGAGGCGCTCCAAGACGTTCATCATCAAGCCCGACACGGGCTGCCAGGGGCGCGGCATCTACTTGACGAGGAACTTGAAGGACGTGAAACCCAGCGAACGTATGATATGCCAGGTGTACGTGGCCAGGGTACGCGAGCACTCTTAACGTTAGAGCTTTCCTTGCGCTTTTGTACCGTTGATTGGCGAACACCATTCCTGTCCGCAGCCCTTCCTGGTCGACGGCTACAAGTTCGATCTTCGCGTCTACGCGCTCATCACGTCCTGCGACCCACTCAGGGTGTACGTGCACAACGACGGCCTTGCCAGGTAACGTTGTCCTAGCTGCTTTAATATTTCTTTGCTTCTAAGCGTTCACGGTTACATGGCTGGGCTTTCAGGTTCGCCACGAGCAGGTACAAGGAACCGACTGGCCACAACACGTCCAACGTCTTCATGCATCTGACCAACTACGCGGTTAATAAACACAGCCGGATGTACGTGATCGACGATGAGATTGGTAGCAAAAGGTCGATTGGCAACTTTTCCAGAAGATTTGTTCTTAGGAACCATTGCTGACGCTAGTCTTTGAATGTAGGAAAATCTCGACCCTGAACAAGTGGCTGAAGATGAAGGAGATCGACGTGGAAGATCTCTGGCGAAAAATCGACGAGATTATAATAAAGACGATTCTGGCGGCATACCCGATTCTCAAGCACAGCTACCACACCTGCTTCCCTATGCACGATAAGACGTACGCGTGCTTCGAGTTACTGGGCTTCGACGTGTTGCTCGATTGGAAACTGAAGCCGTATCTGCTAGAGGTGAAGATCGCGAATCGATATCTAAATTCATTCACGTGAAGACGAGACAATCTGGCGAAAAAATACGTTAGGTGAACCACTCTCCAAGTTTCCACACGGACGCGCAGATCGACAAGGACATAAAGGAGGGTTTGCTGATGGACACGTTCGACATGCTGAACTTGCAGCAGTGCGACAAGAGGAAGATCATCGAGGAAGACAGGAAGCGTGTCAGGGAGAGGTTACTTCAGGGGATCAATGCCAAGGACGGCAGGTAAATCGACGAAAAATCTTCGCGCCGTATAGCCCGTTCCCGGGCGGAGGACTAATTCGGAGCGTTCGTTGGGCCAAGCTCGAATGATTCGACGATCGGCCCGACCAAGCCCGACAAACCGGAGCAGGATTGCCTGCAGCGGCAGTTTAAGTGGGAGGACGAGCACATGGGCAATTTCCGTAGAATCTATCCGTGCACTGGCTACGAGAAATACGAACCGTTCTTCAGGCAGAACACCATTTCCGTGTTCCAAGACACGGTGGCCTCCAGGGCACGGGAGGAGGCGTCCAAGGTTCAAAAAGATGAGAACGAGGTGCGACACGTGCGACGCGGACGATCAAGGTGTGCGTAACAGGGAGCGTTTGATTCGTAGGCGAAGGTGAAGGAGCACGAGAGCAAGAAGGTGGTCGGTAAATGGAGCGATACAAAGATACACCCGGAAAGTCCGAGCGCGGCGAAGTCGTCCATGATGGCTACCGCTCAAGAGAGGAGCAAGTCCGCGGTCGTGGCCAAGAGGAGCTTACACGTATCTAATGTCGGTTGCCCTGCGAAAGTATCGCGTATTTCAACAAGCGGTGAAATCATTTCTGAACCCTCTAGGCGAAGAAGCACAGCATGGTCCCCGCTATCAACACACTGTACTCGTTCGAGCCGGAGATCATCTGCGATTCCGAGGAAAGGGAGCGCGTCACGGCGCTGGCTCAGCGGGATTTCCTCATCAAAAGCTACGGCATGCTGGAGCAGATATACATGGCGATGAAGAGGAACGGCACGCTGCGGGCAGTGGACGAGAAGAAGTACGGGCTGTACGGGAGGCTCGGTTACGCGGACAACCCGAGCAGCAGCGCGACCCTCTGTCGACACAAGTGCCATCGCCATCATCACGAGCCGATCGAACCGCGATACGAGCCGTTGACCAATCACTCGTCACAGTATTGCCTAAAGGCAAGTAAAGTTGATGTCTTATGGTAGCCCTCGTTTAGCGATACTCGGGCCCCGATTAAACGCGTGCCCCTTTCACTTTCTTTCTGCAGGGTAAGGTGGCTTACTTACAAGTACAGCGAGAGATCCGACGTATAAAAGAGGTTTCGTCGTGTTGCAGATTTCAAAGTGACATGTAACGAGGCACCGGTGTACGTACGACCGGAAATACCGCTGAAATTCTGGGCGGACGAGTTAAATACGAACGATCGAAGGAGCAGGATCACGAAGACGCACGTGGCTCGTACTTTATCGAATATCGTGCGTCTTCACACCATCGAGAGGCGGGGAGAGCTGAACGCGTTGAAATTTTGAAAGCAACGCGACCAGAGCTTGCCGAAGGAGCATTTACACTTCAATTAATTCTTACTGTTCAAAAATCTCGCAATTCTTCCAAGTATTACACGTTTAAACTTCTCGATGCGTTAAATTGGAATTAAAATAAATCTTCCCTTCTTTGAAATCCTACAATACTTTGCGTTCAACGTTACACAAATATTGGAATTCACCGTGGCATCGTATCGCCATCGGATTGCTCGACAGAAGGGGAAGAGATCTGTCGCGGATATTCTTCGCATCGCGAGTCTCTGAGCGTATGTTTCACCGAGTGGATAACGTTTTGCAAGGTACACACAAGAACGATATAAAAACCAACATGGTATGGATTTGTTATTTAAAGTGCCATATAAATATGTACAATGAGTGAACATGTACACGCCGCAGAAAAAACGAGAAATATCTCCGCACGCATTGATCGCGTACCGAAATCGTGAGACACGTACGCCGATCTGTAATATGACTAACAACTCTTTTTTTTTTTTGTTTATGTATGTATACATATTCCGTATTCACACGATAAAAAATAATCTATGAACAATTTGTCCTGCATACTTTTCATTAACGACAACGCGTCCGTATTAGCTTTTTCTTTTTCTACCAGCGCGCGACGCTGGTATCGATTCGCGTGTCTTGCGCGTTTCCCGTTCCCATATTCGTTCCCTTTAATCTTCCGATTAATTTAATCAAGCGCCTCCCGAGGATCGGAGACGCGATGCGTTGGAAACCGACGACCGAGTCATCGCGATACTTTAACTGAACGCTTATATAATCTCTCGAAGCGTTAAAATTAATAACGAATATAATTCAGATGCCAGTAACAAATATCGACCTCGTACAAAGTACTAATACAATGAAGATGATAGTGATAATGGTAATGGTAATGGTAATGATAATGATAATAGTAGTTAATAATAATAGAGCAACGCATGAAAATCGCGTGTCGGGCCTCTCAGGTTTTGCTCTGGAATTTCGGACAGTATTCGAGCCCTTAATTTAGATATAACGATTACCTAGAGGAGGAGAATATGTGTGACCTTACCGCTTGAAATATCGAGATGGAGATTTACACGGTGCAATGTATAATCGTCTTGTTGCTTCGCACTGTTCTCTGCCGTCGTTATCGCGCGTATCGAGGTAAAGTGGAGAAGTAGCGCGATACACACGCATGTTACCGATTCGTCAACGCGATACAACGGATATGTACAAGTCGCACGTAGCGGTTCGCCGTACGCGCTATCATTACACGCGTGTCTTGCGCCAATCACTTTTTCCCGAAGATGCAAAAGGCTTATGTACACAATCAAGTGGTTAGTACTCGAGATAATTCTAGTTATTCGCCGGGCAAAAAAAAAAAAAAAAAAAAAAAAAAAAAATAACGAATATCCGAACACTTATCCGCTACTGTGTATCGTGCAAGAGGTTTCCATCTTCGTAAAGTCATTCATCTACAGTCTACACTAAGGTGGCTCTTATTTTCGATTTTTGAATTTTCTTCGGGGCACCCTCCAGAATAGTTCCAAATAATTAAAAAAAAATCTGTGTAAAGTTTCAGCTCGATCGGATAACGGGAAAGGGTGCCCCTAGGCCGTTAAACATTTAAATCATTATTTAACAGCTCGCGAAGTCGATTTTATATAACGTCTTTCAAGTTATTGATTAAATAAAAAAATATGTCAAACAAAAGTTGTAGATGCGGACAAGGAGCATCTTTTTGGTTCTATTACTATTTTTCGTGCGACAAACGGTTTTCGAAAAAAAAACCGAAAAACTAAAAAAAAAAAACTTTTTTTTTTCAAATTTTGAAAGTTTAAATGCTTCTAGAACGCTTTTTATTTATGAAGGTGAACAAAAAAAATGGAATTTTTATTTTCGAGGACTATTTTTTAAACATTTAAGGGGAGGGGGCATATACCGAAATATGCAAAAAAAAAAAATTCTTATTTTCAGTGTTTGATATGTGATGAATGTTTCCTGAAAAGTTGGGGTCGAAATTCGCAAAAATATCGGAGATATAGACATCAGATATGATCATTTTACCCGAAATCATGACGTCTATATCTCCGATATTTTTGCGAATTTCGACCCCAACTTTTCAGGAAACATTCATCACATATCAAACACTGAAAATAAGAAATTTTTTTTTTGCATATTTCGGTATATGCCCCCTCCCCTTAAATGTTTAAAAAATAGTCCTCGAAAATAAAAATTCCATTTTTTTTGTTCACCTTCATAAATAAAAAGCGTTCTAGAAGCATTTAAACTTTCAAAATTTGAAAAAGAAAAAAAATTTTTTTTTTTTAGTTTTTCGGTTTTTTTTCGAAAACAGTTTGTCGCACGAAAAATAGTAATAGAACCAAAAAGATGCTCCTTGTCCGGATCTAAAACTTTTGTCGGATATATTTTTTGATTTAATCAATAACTTGGAAGACGTTATATAAAATCGACTTCGCGAGCTGTTAAATAATGATTTAAATGTTTAACGGCCCAGGGGCACCCTTTCCCGTTATCCGATCGAGCTGAAACTTTACACAGATTTTTTTTTAATTATTTGTAACTATTCTGGAGGGTGCCCCGAAGAAAATCTTGAAAAAAAATTTTCCAAATAGCCACCCTAGTCTACACGGATCGTCGCGCTTTGGAAACAAGGAGAACCCTACGTTCTCCGAAATGAAAAAAACGAGCACACAGACGACGCGAGATGACCAAACTTGAAGGATGTTCAATGAGACAAATATTCAGACACATATAAAATGCATTTGCATCGGATAGATTGTACAGGGATTAAGCTACTCGTTAAACACAAGTGCAACAACTTTTCTCCTTTTACGTTCGCAAAAAGGACGATACGTAGATAATAATGTTTCAGGCGTGCCTCCTGGCTCGATGATTTCATTCGTAAACGATACAACTTATACGCGTAAACTCTGAAAAAAAATAGGCGCTACCGATCGCTACTTAAATTACGATTCATGCGTTTGTACTTGTAGAAAACGATTCTCTCGACCTTCCAAGTCTCTACCATCGTCTATGGTTGTACACCATACCCAAACAACATTCTCCTTACAGTTTCCATACAGTTCTCTTTTCCTTTTCGCTTAATCCCTCGCATTTTCTTACACAATTCTCCGTAATAGAAAGAAGAAAGCAACGTTAACAATTTCCAGCGTGACTTTCCTCCCCCGTGACACGACGACGACGACGACGACAACATATGGAACGAAGATACGTGAAGATGGTATTCTATTTCGTTGTTGTAATACTAACATGAGCATTATGTAATCGTAGGATCCTGTGTAATGTTACTCGCGTGTAATATTCGTTAAAAAGGATTACAATAAAACAAGCTTAAAGCGTGGATTACACGGAGGGAAACCTCGAGTAAAGGATCGCGAGAATAACTAGTCGGACGCGCCGTGTACATACAGGAGAGACTAGTTATTCCGAAGTACTCGGAGCGTTTTCGCGATTAGTCCTCCGTTTAATACAGGCGTCAAATAGTAAAACGATAACTGGCTACATTTCATACACATATATATATATATGTATATAAAACTATACAATCCGCGGACTTGTTAATTTTGCGTTAGCTGCCGACGGAATTTAGCCCCTCTCTCCAAACATACCGAACCCCTTTTCTTCCTTCTATTGCGTGTGTCGATCATTCACGTCGATGATACTCCGTTCTTTCGCGATATATCTTTACATTATTACTGACATTGACAGTTTCACAGATGCGACGAATAAATTTCAACTGGTGATGAAAAAGGGCGTGTATGCGATGTGACTTGTGTACGCGCATGTATGTGTGAGAGCGTGTTTATGTGTACAGAGATTTCGTTGCTGATGATTAAATACGAGACTCACGGTCGGTACACATTTACGAAGTATCTTGAGCTTCGATTCGTATATACTATTCGTACGAATCAGTTATCGAGTTAGGGGAAACACTGTGTCGAGGAACAGACGAGTCTGCAAATGATACAAGCGCGGCACCGTGACAGTTTAATCGTCTCTAGATTTCAAGACTTTATTTCGCACGGTCGTTCGTATTTCGTATTGCAATCGGTCCCGCGCTTTAGCAGCGTAGAATTTATCGCTATTCAAAAGTACCGCGTGTCTATGTGTTCTTGCTTAAGCAATTATAACAGATCCATTTATCGTCGGATCCTGCATATTTTCAGTCGAATGAATGAATTCCTGCCGTTTCTTGTTCACAGTATGCCGATAACTATGTATCAAGTTGAAAATTCATTACTCATACAAGTCGAATCAATTAACAGCATAAACCATGGCAAGAAACGATATACGAGCTTCGACAAAAAAAAGTCGTCTCCTTTCCGTGTCGTATCCTACCACATAAGCCTGCTATCGATCTTCACAAACAGATAGAAATATTTTTATACATACTGTATTAAAACTTCTATTTACATTTCGAATATATTCTAAACTATAACACTAACATATTTCGAAAGTATATAACTGACCATGGTTTATACCAAAATACTTGAAATATAAAAATACAGGAATCGTAGCACTTTCATTTGTAACATTTCGGGGGCGAAGAACAGCGTTTGAGGGTACATCGAACATAGGGCGGTAACGATTATCATTCGTGTCGGTACGTACTTGCTAGATTAATTCGCTCAAACGCGCTTCTTGAAAACCCAAAATACTTCGGTGTGATAATTTAATTATGCGCAGAAGTGGATTCAGGAATTTCCTGATACTTTGATAGTCGATGGTACATATGAACATTTACAATAAAATATCGCGTTATGAGAACAATTTACGTTGTTTGAAATTCACATTACTCTGCCCTTAAGTAGATAGTTAGACGTCCATTGGCGATACCTGCTCACGAAAGTATCGCTTAGATCCACTGAATTCCTTTGATCAACGTAACCGAGCCTGATGACAAATGGCAACGACATAAATAGAAATTATTTATAAAATAATACACGTTCTTAGTTACTCGTGAATATTAATTATAGTTTATCAGGAACGTTCACCCGAATCTAAACGAAAAAAAAAAAAAAAAACAGAATATACTCGTTTCCCATTAATGTGCATTTCCAACAGCTTTTATCATTAATCACGTACATATTTCTTTTCTTATACATACGATTATCTTTTAATTTCAAATTAAATGCAGTTAGCGGTAAGAACTCAAACGAGGATTTACGACGTTTATGCACTTCTCAACATCTTTCTTTCTTTTTCTTTTTTTTTTAACTTTTTTCATAGCTTTCTTTAAAAAACGTGTATCCCTTCTGAACTTATCGTTTATGTGTGTGACAGGTATTATTAGAACGGCAATGGAAAACAACACAACACTTTCAGAATTCTCCAACTCAAAGTCATAAATAAAGTTTGAAACGGACGAATCCACTTGTCATGAACAGACTCAAAATTTAGTTTAACTTTCGAACATATGTTGCTCCTGCCATCTCATTCATCAATACGACTCATAATGATACCCTAATATTTCAACAAGTTAAAGCTAAGATATTAACAAACAGCGCATGTTTATATTATATGCACGACTTCGCTTGTGCATCAATGTATGCCGTATGAGTGTATACATGTACGTGTGTGCGTGAGTGTGGGGCCGTGTGTGTACGTGTATATGTGTATCGTATTTCTGTGTGCAATTGCACGCGCATATGTGCGTGTACAGGGTGTAAACGCTAACAAAGAGTCACTCGTGCGTCGCTAATACGACGGGTCAAGAAGTGTTATGGTTTGAATTTAACCAAAGGTATGTTTTTCGATTGCAAGCACTTATCACAAACCCATTCTGCGTAAACTTCTGCTGTTAGTAACTGATAGGCGGTTTCCGACAATCCTGTGCACCCCCTAGAATAATGTTTTTTAATGTATCCCAGACGCACACTGTTTGCATGAGTTTCACGTAGAGAAGGAAGATATTCGCAACTTGTCGCTTACCTATGAAACCAGAAATTACAACCGGACTCGCAAAGAATTGCCTGATCATTATCGTGCACTTCTTTGTGACACACTCCGCAAGGATAAATAGGCGGAGCATTAGGATTTTGTGGATTAAATACCATTGGCTGATCTGGAGGATATATCTGCAACGGCGTTAGAACATGGCGTTAGAGTATTACGTTTCGATGGCTTATTACAAGTAGATTACGCAAAGATACCAGCGACAAGTATAGCTACCTTTCCTGCAGAAACTGGCATCGGTTTTGGTCCCATTCCTGGCGGACCTTGAAAACCATGGGGTGGCATGGAGCCTCCCATGTTAATGGGATGACCCATTGGCGGGCCACCACCCATATTACTAGACATCGTACCCATCGGGCCACCCATGTGGCTCATTTGATTATGATGACTGATGCTCATATTAGACATATTATTCATCGGCGGTCCTCCCATGTTCATATTGTTTATCTGATTTGGACCACTCATATTCATATTATTGGATACCATGGAGCTCATGGTAGTCATGGGTCCGTTTATCGGCCTTCCCAAGTTATTAAGATTATTCCCCATATGATTCGGATGCGGCTGAGATCCATTGTGGCCCAATGGACTGTTCACACTGTTCATAGACGGCCCGTTTAACGGGCTGTTGGGTGGTATATGGCTATTAATGTTATTCATGCTCATTGGCCCGTTAGGCATATGATTGGAGCCTCCCATTGTATTCATAGGAGAACCTAACGGACCACCCATAGGACTTCCCATACTGTGACCCATGTTGTTCATCGGACTACCCATCGGGCCGCTGTTCATGTTGTTCATCGGGCTACCCATCGGGGGACCGCTCAGCTGAGAATTACCCATGTGACTCATGTTCATGTGATTGTTCATAGTATTCATCGGGCCGGGTGGCATATTAGGGCCCATGTTGTTCATCGGGCTCATGCCACCTATCGGCGCGTGATTCATGGGAGACATGGCCCCCATGTGGTTCATATGATTCGTCATCGGCGAATTCCCCATCGGACTCATACTGCCCATGCTATGAGGCATCATAGGACTCATTCCACCTATCGACGTTAAGGGACTCATGCCTCTCATGGGCGGCCCACCCATGTGATGGGGGTGGTGAGGATGCATGTGGGGTGGTCCACCGTGCATCATCGGAGATTGCGTGGTTTGCGGGGGTGTGTCGTCGAAAGGGTTACTCGCCACTATCGTATCTCCGTAACCCGTTAAAGGCGGAGGTAACAAATCCTGGAAGCACGGATGTTAAAAGTGGCAGCGGAAGAACATTTAACGATTATCGTTCGAAAGTACAGGAGACCAAAGTTGAAACGAACAAATGTTACCTGCACTGTCGGAGGTTGTTGCGGAGGTGGCTGAGCAACATTGGCGTTCGTACGCCTTTTCTTCTTAGGATTGGCACCGGCGGGTGGTGGTGGCGGAGGATGAGGGTGAGCAGGAGATTCTGGATGCGGGGCACCAGGGCCCATGTTCACACCCATACCCATACCCCCCAGAGGCATCCTTGCGAAGGGTGGCATGCCTGCGATATTGTGGCTCATCTCCCTCGTTCGCTTCCTTTATTTTAACATGCCGTATCAGCACCACAATAGATTTCGGTGGTAAACGTCTACTGGTGTTCCACTGGTGTTTAAAAGATAAAAAGCACACGAATACTCAGTCGCGATTATACCACGTTCAAATACATCGTCAGAGAAGGGAAAGGAGAGAGAGGAGAGAAAAAAGAGAAGAGGAAGAACGAACAAATACTTAAAACGTAGAACAGAGTATTCTTATGCTATAAATACTGTTGCTAGTTACTTCGCGCGATCTTGTGCCCGCAAACAGGTCTTTTGCACAAAAGCATTTTATAAGTTACAAATACTTATATATGCTTTGCACGCGGATTATATTATTATTATTATTATTATTATTATTTTTAATGATGTATTTATAATGTTGGGTTCGCAATTGCAAAGATGCAAGTGACTACATATATGGTTGTAAGTTACTATATTTGTGCGTCTGCCAATATAAATAAAGAATACTTGTGGCTGCCCTATCATAAATATCGAACGTTGGAGTGAAAAATAATACATGCTCCTGAACGACAGCACGTTCGAGGCGATAAAAATAACGGAAAAAAATAGGCAACCCCTTGGAAAGAGAGCAAAATAAAATCCGCCGATGCCAGTTTCTCAGACCAACCTAACCTACAGATTTTTCCAAACGATTTACACCTATGCCCGTCGGTAGAGAATAAGGAATGCACGGTTCCGCGTGAACCGCTGGCAAAGGGATAAGAACGATTCGTTTGCTTACCAGCGCATTATAATTGGCAAGATATCGATGTATACATGGCTTTCCCGTTTTTTCGGCAGCGACCAACACCATTGAATTGTGTCGTGCGCCTAGCTAGCTTTAACGGTTGGATCCGCGCGATTCCTGGGCGTTCGCGTTTTCACTTCACCAGTCACATATTTCACGGTGGCACGAACGTGTCCCACGTTTACGAATGCGCGGAAAGGGCACGGTAAACACTGGCGAGACGTCAAAAATATACGGAGCAAGGAAGCGCACGCCAGTCTTTCAGGTCGCCATTGTCGCGTTACGCGTGTCCCTGTAGTTGTATTGTTCGCGTGACAGTGTTGCGCTGCGCTCCGCGCAGATGGCGCTGCCATCCACTTGCTCTCGCGACTCGAGGGATTTTATTGGTTACCGATATCGCGGTACCTATACGCGCGCCCAAATGAAATTGCGCGTCTCAGTTTTTCCACGATCCTTTCGATCTTCATCCGATTCGATATTGCTTTTCAATATCTCTTCTCGCAAATTATACAGCGAAATATATATATATATATACACGTATTTGTAAAATTATGATTCATTATTTTGCGTAGCTTATACGAAGAAGGTGCAGAGTTTGCGATACACGGGGAAAAAGTTGTTCGGATGGTTAATTTGCATGGCAAAGATTTTGAATTGCTAGAGGAAAGTTATAGGGACGGAAGTTCGTTCAAGATAGAGCAGTTTAGTTTAGAACATACGTTACTTAGACGGCACTATTACGCGCAACTGAAATTCTCTCTCTTCCCCTCTACCCTGTTCTCCGTAGTTTCCAGCGTTATATCTTCCATCCGCGTTAGGATCCACGAGTTGTCCCTGTAACCTCGGAGTAGGGTCTGTACACGTCACTTTAATTATTTGAGTTACATTAGCAAGTTGGCTCGGTTTAACAACTGGAAAATGGGTTTTCCCGCAATATCTACTGCGGACAGTTGCCTCTCAGCTCCTCGTAATGCGGTTCGCGAAATTGCGGAGCAAGTTGTCTCATACTTCTTGGATTTTCTTTCCACGAAGATTAACCGCAGCAAGGGAGCAAGTAACGTCGTTAGGCGTAAAGGGATAAGGTCGTGGAGTCGTTGACAATAAGATTTAGTCCCTTTAAAGCCGAAGATTTACTTATTCATTCAAGTAGCTGGCGTTTCGGCGATAAGAGAAATGGCAGGGATCGGGAATACCGCGGCACGCGCGTCGCCCGCACGGAGGGAGACGACAGAGAGCGAGGGAAGCGGTGGCGAAAAAGCGGGACAACGCGGGGAACGTGGTCACCGCGGCGAACGGAAGAGGAAGAGGAGCCCGAAAAGAAAGGGAGCGTGAGAAGGGCGAAGGGCAAAGGACAAAGTACTGGAAGTCGGTCGTGCTGGCGAACAGCGACGCAAATAGATTCCACAAATAGCGGTGTTTCCCAAACAAACACGGCACGCCAATCACTCTGCCGCGTGTACACGCGTGTCCGGAATAAGAACGAGCGATTTGGCGAATCATATAAAGACGGAGTCACCGATCAGCGCGCTTCGTCGGGAGAATGGCGTGCGAAGGATATTCTTCGCCATCAGGTTTATTGCCGCCAGACACGGGTTTCCTCTGCTTCAATGCCCACGGGCGTTGCGTTCCAATGAACGGAACTCCAGAGATAGCGTTCATCGGACAATATTCGGGCAAACTTTTCCTTTCTTTTTAATCGAAACTTTTCTAAGAGATGAGCAGGCGTTTCTATATCGAGTGTCTTTTACCCAGGTAAACGCTCTGGTCGACTATTTCGACGCGATATTTCTCCCGCACTTTTCATTTTTAAGCGGTTCGAGCGTGCTTTAGGGGTCGGCGGTTGTAGCAGAACGAACGCTAGAACGCTAGAATGGCAATGGAAGGCTGGTTGCAGCTAGGGATTGCAAATTTACCGACAATTTTCAATTACCGGTAATTCGATAAAATTTTCAATCAAAACCGGTTTACCGATAATTTACCGGTATTTTTTAAGGTATTGAAAATATAAGAGTAAACATTACAAAAAAGACTTTTTTTTAACTCTAATCGAGCATTATAATAAATATATGCAAATAAAACTATTCTGAATATAAAATATGAAATGAGATAACACAAAATAGATATATTTGTGTAACTATTGACAATACTTATTAATATGGATCTTCACCACGAAAATAATGAAAAGAATCTTATCTTACATACATAATTAAATATTTTTTATTTGACAATTTTTTTTAACAAAGTAGCACGCAAAAAACATAATTTGTCTAAACTTTGGTCTCGTGATCGCGATCTAATTCTGGTACAAAATAATCCAGCCACGTATAAAGCACTCTCAGATTCTACACTTGTTGGTCGGATAGTCATTAAGAAATCATATGCCATTTGTACCTATATATTTTCTCCTTACTTTTTCTACTTGAAAATAAGTCCATTTTTTTGACGACTTGATTTAGATTTTTAGTTCTCTTTTGGCTTAGAGTTGATTTTTCATGAGATACTCCGGTTTTCGTCTTTATTAGAAATTGAAGTTTTTATCACTGATAACGATGTAGACCGAAATAACGAACGCATATATGCGCTATATTGATATACGTAATTTATCGAATTGCCGGTAAAAATTTGATGAATTACCGGTAAAAATTTGGGGGTATTTCTCGCGATTTACCGGGAAACCGGTAAACCGGGTTACCGGTATTGCAATCCCTAGTTGCAGCGGCGTAAGCGTATCCTTAGGCCTTAGGCTTAGGCTATCTTGTCCGTTCCTTATCGTGCCTTATCCTCGGGGTGAACGGCCGAGTGGATCGTTTCCGGGAAACCGGCGCGCTACTTCGTGTCCATTCAGCAACGACGAATCCGGCTTTTCCTACTTTCTCTCGTGTACGAGACCGTTCGCTCGCTCCCGCGTTCGACGGAGCGTAACGCGTTCTCGTGAACTTTCACCTTGGGATTTTCAGTCGGGCCCAGCTCGTAATCGCCACGAAAATGGATCCGTAGCCCGTAGTCGGCGCTCCCGAATTTCGCGCCAGCCGGCATTCTTGTCCGCTTAATTTCATTAGCCCCGCTCGCTCCGACTCGCTGAACGCGATAACGACCGAAGACGTATATTGTCAAAGTTTTTGCACGCCAACGCCGCGCCGTCGGTGACCTAGATTGCCGGTTGGCGGCTTCAAGCTCCGGGAGTTATATCGGGCAGGAAGTTGGTCGCTTCGTCGTTCGGCCCTTTTTATCCCGTTACTTAATAATCCCGAAATTACGGGGACAAGTTTGGTGGTGGCGTAGGAAGCGGCCGCAACGCGCCGATTCCTCCCCCACCTGGAGTATCCGGTCGAAACGAAATTAATCTACTGTGACTCGTCCCGCGGTTTCGCTCGCAACGGCGCTCGCAAAAGAGTACCACGTCACGCTTAAAAGCCGGCAAAGCCGGAGAAAGTGGAGGGATAACGGACCGTTAAGTCGGGGCAATTGGCGCACTTATTATACATTCCAGTTCTCGTAAAACGTTCCAAAGTGCATTTTAGACCCTCGCAATGGGGACAACGTTGCACGCTAAACCGCGGCGGGTTGTTGGAATATTCCCCAAAGAGATTAATCCTCGCGGAAGGGTTGAAACAAGGCTGATCCCTTCGCGTCTCTAATCTAGCGGCTCTGTAGCCCCCGTTGATCCATCTGACGCTGGATTTATGTGCCAGTGAAGGATTTACAGTGCGTTGGAATATTACCGAATACACGTCCGCCGTGAATTTCGGTTCGCGGATGGCCAAGCGTTTCGAGGTACTAGGTACGATGTCCAGCGGTTCCAGATCGTTGGGCCAATCCCGCGCCTCGTACACGCTCGCGGAAGAAAAGCTTTTCGGGCTCTCGCGACTCGCCATGCATCCCCCCCCGTTTGCAAGCGCGACTTTATTTCTTGTCCCCGCGGCTCGTTCGAGGTAGGACCCAGTATGGTTTTAAACGGTCTTGCGCGTAATCACCGGATAAACTGACTGTGCGGTGAAATCAAGCGACGCGGAATCGCGCGACGTGACCAACAGGACAATGAGCCATATCAATCCTTTATTTATCCACCCCCTTACCCTTTCCCTGTCGCTTCGTATCGCGTCGAAAACGATCGGCTATTCAAACGGCTCTCAACGACGAATCGCCGGAAAAGGGAAAAAGGAGAAAGGACCAAACCGGGCCAATGACGGAGAGGCAGTTTGGGGATGATAAAAAAGGAAGAAAGACAGGGAAGAAATAAAAATACAGGGGGGGGGGGAGAGAGAGAGAGAGCGAGGGCACAGGAGGATCGGTGAACGCAACGACAAGGAATTCCCTTGACACCGCAAAAGCTTCGAGCTGCCCGGTCGAAAGTAGATCGACGAGTTCGGTCCGTGTAATCTTTATCGATACAAGGCACGATTTTACCCCCAGCCGCTTCGTTTCGTTTCGTTCCAGAATAGCGGCGGACCTTCGCTCGTCTCGTTCTCCATCGGTCATTCGTCGCCGGTTCTCTCTCTCTCTCTCTCTCTCTCTCTCTCTCTCTCTCTCTCTCTCTCTCTCTCTCTCTCTCTCGCGAACAGTTTAATCGTATTTCACGGCAGATCACCTCGCAATTCTTTTTGCCGGTTTTTTTCCCCCGGACCAATTCGATGGCTGTTATCGTCGCGGACAGGCACACACGGTCGAGCGCGAGAACGCACCGAATCGTCAACCGCCCATTAAATCCGCCATGGCTTTATCGAAATTTCTCCTTCCTCGATTCGGGGCGAAACCAACAGAGAAGGAAACTCTTTTCTAGGCGAGGGATCATTACGACACCTCTGTTACGTAAACTACATTTCTCTACATTTCTCGTGGCTATTAGCCAGCAGTGAATATATTGGGTAAATCCGGGAGACGCGGTCGGGCCGGAGAGTTGGTCGTGTCGCTATATTTCAGAGTCTATACGCAAAAATGCATTAAAGTGCAGACCAATTACTTCTCTAGAAGCCAAATAGTTGAATGAATAGCGTTATTTTGCTTCCTTCTGTGGTTTTCTGCATTTATAGGCTATAAAAGGTAAACTGGTGTTACATTTAACCTCTTTTGTCAAACAGCGGTTGTACAGAATCGTATTTAAAATATACTTCTAAGTTAATTTTCCTTTAATGTTTGGAATAATAAGATAGTAGAGACATTGAGGGACAATGCAGCCAAAGTATGTGGCCATATTAACTCTTCCTCTCAAAGCTAACGAGAAGACCATGTCTCGCTGCAGAAAGGTGAGATGGTCGAGTTATGATTTTTTTTATTATTTTTGTTTATTTTTTTATTTTTTATTATTATTTTATTATTATTTTTGTTTATTTAGTTTATTTATTCACTTTTGTATTCATTTGCCTTGCTAATCGCCAGTAGGTAATTCACTTTTTCTTTGATGTGTTCTTTACTTGATTAGCGTAAACAAATTAAATATCAATGAATCCGTAGTTGTATTCACTCATAAATAATTTTGCTTTATCCTTTGTTAATTTTCCATGAATAATTATGTGAGTGGTCTCTGCTAACGACGAAAACCATTTCTCCCGGCACCTCGGGGGAGGTGGTCAGATGTCATGACTTCAGTTTTCAACCCGATTTACAGTAAATATTGTCTTAAAGCAAATATCGAAAAGTTTTTCTGAATCGGCATAAAATTCTGAACATATTAGGTTTGTTCTGATAAAATAAGTAATATCTATATTAGTTTTAATAGCCATTTTATATTAGGTCGACCGCGTGTTCCGGATTTACCCTATATATCCTCTTGCAGTCTTGCCTGTCCCTTCGCCACAAGGTGGATAACTGGCAAGAGACTTTACGATGATTTCACATAAGGGAGGGAAAACTTCAACGTCCCCGCTCGCTGTACTAGGCAAACACCTCTGTTCAGGTCACCGGACTACTCCTCCTGGGTTGGTCATGCTGACCCCTTTCATAGGATCTGTGGTATCGCCAATCAACTCCACGAGGGCATCGATTTCTTTGCTGATACTCTTTCCGGCTTCAAAATTAGTACTCGCAGAGCCCTTATTGCGGAAGGCATTCCATAGAGGTTCCCCATGCACCTACTTGTCACTCTACGGCCATCTCTTATCTTTTTTCTCTTATCCTTTTCTCTTTTGTTTGTATTGTTTTTATTGTAATCTATTGTTATTATCCCTTCTTATTGTCCTTAATGGGCTTGTCCCGTAAATAAGATTATTATTATTATTATTATTATTATTATTATTATTAACATGTGGCGGGAGAAGGTAAAAGAGAAACGACGGAGGTCGCGGCGCGGGCGGGTGGGACCGAAAAGGAGGTTAAATCTCGGGTAAGAAAGTGTCCGAAGGGGGCTGTGGAGCCGGAACCGGTCGTGACGACTCGACGGCGAAACGCAGCGGCCTTTGGGTAACGAAAGTGCAATGCCGGCCAAAGGAGAGCTTAGTGGGAGCGAAGGGGAGAAAAGTGCAAGCTGCAGAGCGCACACTCACGCACATCTCAACTTCCCCTACCTCGTGGCAGGCTGTTACACCGAGAGCTGTCCGTAGATGGAGAACCGACGGTATATATCAGCACGTCGTCGTCCGCTACACACACTTTCGTATTTATCGAGAGTAGAAGGGGAGGAAAGGCCACGGACACGTACCTTCGGGCCAGTGCGTTTCGAGATTTCGCTGTGAAAGGATACCGACCCAGCCGATTCGATTCCTCTTGCCTTTCCTCCGCTCCGCCCGATCCATTATCGGCCCCCGACTCGTTCCACGACTTTTCCCTTCTCCCTTTTCCCTTTTCTCCCTGGCCCGCTCGAGCAGTAACACAATTCCGCGCACCAAGAACTCCCGACATGGCTTCGACGATCAAGGTGAGTGACGAACGTGCAACAGGTAGATACACACGCACGCGGTCCTACACGTACGCGGGGTGATTTAAAGTTTCGGAGGGTATCCGGAGGGGTGTCTGTCTCTGCCTCGTCGCCGCTTTTCTCCCCCTGTTCCTGTTGTAACGGGGACCAATTTGCTCTCGCGGTTCCCGCCGCGCCGCTGCCATTTTCCTACGCGACCAGCGGATTCGATACCGTGACCCGATCGCACTGAATATTTAGGAGACGAGTTCTTCGAGTACGTACCCCGTTTTTCGTGCAATCGATCTCACGGCCGGTGAATACCGATTCCTCCACCTTTAAATAGCTCGTTACCGTGGTAGTCTCTCACGCAGCGGTTGTTAAGTTCAACCATCGCTTCACACTTTCCCATACTCTGTAGTACACTATGCGCGCTCGCTCAGCGATCGTTACGAGTATAGAGACTGTCACGAGCACCGTCATGCTGGATAGTTTCCTGTAACCCGATCGAAAGTGTCATAATATCGTGACGCCGTGACGGCAGGTTTATAGATCGTAACCGTTCGCTCGGATTAAGTTGCGCGCTTCGCGGAGCCAGCAGTCTCGCGGAAAAGCTGCCTTTCCAGCGGTATCGTATCCCACGTTTCTTTTCCTGCCGAGCAGCCAATAAACGCGAGGAGGCAACGAAACTCGCATCCGTCTCGTCGAAAAGAGGATACCGGCTGGCAATATTCGGCACGAGACGGGTAACCGATCTTGCAACGCAATTCTATGCATCCCGAATGCAGCTGCGACGCGTTTATTTTTCGCGCGCGTCGCGAGCCGAAAGGGACGGCGCGGATCGATCCGCGTACTTTCTTGTTCGTTAGCCACTAGAAGGGGTTATTAAATTCCAGCACGTAGCCGAACGTTCTCAACTAGCGTCGCAACGTCGCCACGTCATAAATCATGCGTGCCGCAATCGTACGCTTACGTACGTGTATGGCACAGAAACGGTGGCTGCCTGGAATAACAAGCTGGCCGTGAGGATTTCTTTGTCGCTTAGAGTGTTAGCGAGGGAAACGATTGCAAAATTTCAGAGGGGTCCGTTCCTTCTCTTGTTCGCGCGTTAAATGATGATTCGTCGGTCGCGTTGCCGATATCGAGCGCGAATCAGCCAACTGTGTAGGTAATTATTGTCCGTCGGTTGCTAGTCGATAACTAGTTGGTTATAAATTAATTTAATAACTACGAAGAACGGCGCGGTCGGATCGGCCGTACGCGAACAATAAATTATTATTTATCGGCGCTGGGTAGGGGGCCGACCGGACGATAACTATAACGGAATATTACGGTTGGAAACGGCACGAGTTTTCCAGGCATCCTGTTTAGCCGGTGAATTATCATTCGTAGACCGTGACGATAATTAACGGGGCACGCGTAGGACCAGCGGGCGCGGCGGAGAGTATACACCACAAGGCCAAGAGAGGAAGCATCAGCGTCTCCCTCGGACCTTGTAATAACCCCGAACGTTATGGTTACTTATCGTAACAGCCACCGTCACACCAATAAAATCTATATCACGCCCATTTGCCATTCAGACCGGCCAATAATTCTTATAATCCACGCGGATGTGCGGAAGTAAGCGGTTCGCGTGCTCGTACCCGTGGCCGGCATCGAACCCACAAATCATCCCCGACCGCCTATACAGAGGCACGGTGGTGATTTACAGAACCATCGCGATTATTAGCATCCCCCGGGGAATATTGAAACTCGCAAGGCTAGATCCGACGTGCACGGGTGACGGCGCGCCGCTCGGCAGCGGGGATCGCCACGTGAAGAGTGGCTAATTCAAGGCGCGATCAGCTGCTTCCGGTGGTCCGATCAAACAGCAGATTATATTATATTGTATGTGTACCGTCGGCGATTGAGAATTCCTTGAGAGAAAGAAAACAATTGCACGGGTCCTCGAGCACTGCGAGTAATTTGGAGCTCGGGTGGGCTGTAAAAGTGACGGACAGGTGGGAAACTCGAAAGGGTAGGTAGCGCGCGATACGACGCTGCGCGATGCGTCCGAGGACCGCCTGTCCTCGATCGCGGACGCGAGTAATTCAAAAACGAGCACGATCGTTAGTGGCGACACGATGGAGATCGAGAGGCGGAACGCTACGAAAATAAAATTGAACTTCGGAATATCAGTCACGGCGCGTGTCAAAAGAAGGAAAAAGAGAGGATCGGTGTCGCGCGCACACGGGACTCTGGACGTTCCGGCCGAAGTATGTTCATCTGTCAAGCAGCTGCGATTTAATTGGAACTATTTTCTACACTGGTCGTAGCCCGCTGTTGACCGGATTCCATACTTTTCGATCGACGAACAAGCAATCGAACTCGAGGCCTGGCCGTGGTAAAAAAGTGCCAAGCGTGCGTGACGTACGAGAAACGCTGCTAGCAATAGCTTGGACGATTTCAAAGACGCTAGGTAATCCCTCAAATGCTATGCCGTTCTGCGACACAACGGTGCGCGAAACAATATTCTTCCGTTCGTCGACGGGACGCGACGCGACGCGACGCGCCACCCTTGGATGCATGCCTCATGCCTGGCATTTCAAAGTGACCGTAAGCAGCATTGGCTCGCGTGAGAGTTGCTAGGTATCGTTTGCGTTGACGTTATCGAAAAAATGTGGCGGAAGCAATTTAAAAGGAAGCTCGTTAGTTGTTAGTTCGCGACGTAGTATGTAACGCGATGTGTAACTGCAACGAAACATGGAAGCGTGTCGAAGCGGCACAGCATCGGCACGCCGCGCTGTGCAAACGGAGGCAAACAAACGGCGCTCGTAGGTAGGCGCATGCCGTCGTTACTCACGGTGGTTGTTGCTTGTTTAGCTATGTTAGCTTTGGCGTGCTTCGCCGGGCTGCGTTTAGCCGCTGTCTGACGCTAGCCCTTCCTTATCCCCTTACGCTATTCCACCCTACACGCGCGCGCGTTTCGACCTTTACCTACCGTTCGGCGCGCTACATTTGCCAATTCGCTCTTCACCATCCCCCGCCCCTGCTACCCTCTACCCGTTATCTATCCCTTTATTATATTCGCATCTAATTTCCCCTCGTCGGGCTGCGCTGCAAACTTCGCCGCCCGTTTACTGCGAAACTCCCTCGAATATGCCCAAACTCGGATAAACAGAATAAATAGACGCGTGTCTAATTTCCCTTTTAAGCTGCCTGGAACGGGCACTTTGCCTGCGCGTGTTTCTTTACTTCTGTGCGTGAGCTGGGAAGTATGTAGAAGCCGCTGAATGGCAAACAAGAGCCGTGGCAGATAAATCTAAGGGTTTCAATTTACAACACGCCCCGTCGTGTCGGATAAGCGTCGTTGACCCTCGTTGACCCGCGAATTTGCGAATTTGCTTAATTGCTTTACCACGTTCCGACTGCACGGTCGCTTAAAGATAAGCGGCCACGGCGAACGGCATGTATTTACTCAAAGCGAGGTACTTAACTCCCTCGAACGATGTTTCAGCTGCTGTTTGTCGCCTGCGCTCTGTTCATCTGCACGGCGACGGCGGAATCGGAAGAGGGACAGAGCGGAAGGTCGCGGGTCTCGGATGATCAACTAAACATGGCCCTGAGCGATCAGCGATACTTGAGGAGACAGCTTAAGTGCGCGCTGGGAGAGGCTCCCTGCGACCCCGTTGGAAGACGTTTGAAAAGTATGCGCTCCATACCGTAAATTGCAAATCTCCCGGGAGGTAACTTCCGGACCGTGCACCACATCAAAATAACGTGCGCGCGTCCCGGCGGCCTGACGTTAACATCCTCTACGCGGCGCGACTGACGGCCGTTGACATTTTTCAATCAACCGAGCTAGTCTTCCGAAATTTTTGTAAAATCACGACGGAAGAAACGAAAGCACTCGGGGGGGCGTGCACGCCGGCCAGGGACAGAGGGGAGCCGGCATTCTGTTCGATTCAAAGGATAAACTGATCTCCGTTGGAGTTAAGCCCATTTTGTGGGAAACTCCGACGGTGGTCGGAACGGCGAGTCATCGAATTGCTTAGATCGGATTTATACCCGTATTTCGAGGGCCGCGTGTTTCCTCCAAGACTTTGCCGATAAATTTCTATAAAGTTACCGGCAGAATTCGATTTAACCGGGGCGTTGTTATCCAGGTTTAGCACCGCTGGTTTTGAGAGGCTCCTGCCCGCAATGTAGCCCCGAGGAAACACGACAGATCAAGAAGGTCCTTTCACACATTCAGCGGACCTATCCGAAGGAATGGTCGAGGATAGTGCAGCAGTATGCCGGAGTTTCGTAAGACCGCGGATAATGGGAGCAGCTGAGGGGAAAACGACGATGCTGGATGCGCGTCGATAAAAAGGGAGGAGCATCTGACGTGGCCGAGAAGAACGACTAAGATCCATTTACAACAGAGTCATTCGGTCGATCGTCCATCGTGCGACTGGCATCGGCGTTATTTCTTACGAGCGAGAGATTAAAAGTTATCGTTTTATACGTTTGAAAGAGGTGCCGAGGGAACCCCTCGCGGAACACGAGGCGTTATCCTTCCCGTCAAACATGTTTGCCCTCGTTCAGCATTGTTAACCGTTATAAACAGTATTTTATACTCTCTAATATATATATATATATACATATTCATATATGAATAAAGTTTGTTATCCAATATAATAATGGGTGTTGCCCCCCCCCCCCCCGCCTCCCCGTTGAATATTGGGCTCGGTATCGACTGCATTTGCAACACCGATCAAATTTCACTCGCCGAACAGTGAGTTACAAAGTTGAGGGTGGTGCATGAAATGGAGAAGAGCGACGTTCAGAAGCGAAGGCGCGGGCGAGGACGAGGACGAGGACAGTAATAACGGTGGATGGAAGATATAAGTAGAGGAGAAGTAATAAGCCGGATTTATATTTTATATTTTATTCCCGCGTCTCGGCTGCTTTCAATTCCGCTGTATTACAATTTACAATAGACAGCTTTATTCCCGTAAACTATACGAGAACCTTTATATACCGGGATCGTTTTATAAGGACCGAATTGCAAGCGGAACGGTTCCACGAATATCTCTCGATGCCTCGCTTCCTGCTGAACTGCCCGTCGTGATGTTTCGCTTTCTACGAGCGCGTTACGCAACGATTGCGACGTGCGCTCTTCCCCATGCGACACGCGACACACGTGGCTCGCATGCGACATCGGAATCGTTCCAAAGACGGGGGATGCCACCGTCAAACGCAACTAGTTGCTCCAGCTATGTGCAGTACCCAACCTACCCTCTCACCTTCTCGCACCCCTCACAGTCCTGAGCCTGCTGAGACCCCTGAGACTCCTGAGTGGCTGCAGCGCTGGTAAAACGCTGCAACCTTTTCCCGAAAGGACACGCTTCACGCCCGGAACCCTCGAACGGCACACAGCAGTCCGTTGCTGGTGTTTAAAGCGTCAACACGTATCGCGAGCCGGATTTAACCGGATTTATCGAAAATTAACGACAATCAACAAGTTGCTAATTATATGGGGTATAATTAACGATATATCCCAGAGCCGACCAATTACCAAGAGGTCGTGGCTGCTGCTGTAATGCCGCCACTACGCGCCGCGCCATCCCCCCCGCATGCAAATTCTTTGCTCCGTGTTTCACCTCTATTCCGCCTCGTTTATATTTCATTTCGCCGCTGTCGATAGCCCCGGTCCAGATCAATTATCGCGCATTCCGATAGAGATTGAATTGCCATGGAATGGCAGGTATTTTCGACCACACCCACGACTTTGCGTTGTCGTCGACCAAGTTTCGGGGTCGTCCTTGAGTGTCGGGTCAAGGCTCCGACGCACGATGGAACGGATCGATGTGGGTCAGGTTTGTCGGCTAGCCCACCGCCGAAGACACTTGAAAACGCAGTGTCGATGGAAGGAGAAAGTTACCTGTGTAAAAGTCGAGGATGATACGGGAACCGGCGAGAGACTGTTTCATTAGGCAAGAACGGTGAGTGTGCGAGGCGTTTCACTTTTCAGGTGAAACTGAAGCGGAGATTCGCTTCGTACACTTCGGGCACAAGTTTGGGCGGATGAAGAGCGCGTTGTATGGTGCCCGTCGAGAACAGTCGGGCGAGAAAGAAAGTCGAATGTCGAATGTCGACGCGTGTCGAAAGAAACACGTACGCGGCTTCCAAGTCGCGCGATGTGCCTACATTTCAGCGAGCGCTTCTTCCCGATTCACGCCTAATGATACGCTCTCCTCGAGGAAATACAAATATTTGAACGCGCGAGGGGGATCCCAGAATTAATGTTTGCTTTCTCGGCTCGCCGTAGATGACACCGAACGCGTATCTGTTATATCATATATTCGCAGGTTTCTCATTGAAATTATCGCTCCTTCTTCGGTCCACTTTACTCGCGCGCGATCAGCCAAGCGAGCGAAGCGACACGGCCAGGAAACCAGCGAGATATAAATAAGGGTTTGCAGGAAAGTATCTTTATACGGAAAGGCGACACGTTTCTCTTCGGATGAAGCAAGTACGGGGAACACCGCCGTGCCATAGATTCACGGTGGATTATCATAAACGAGATTACAGCAGATAACGCGGGAGCTCGCGGCGATCGAAAAACGATAGCGCATGGAAATATAGGAGCTTTCGAAGAGAAACTGGAGCTGCCATAAGGAAACGGTAAACTCGCTTTTACGAGAACTTAGCCGAAGCAGCGGGCAGAAAGTTTTCTTTCAAGCTGTCTAACTGATCATCTGATCACCTGATCACGTAGGGTCGCGGGCAATGCGTATTTCATGAAAGGTTGAATGGAAATCGGTTGCGCGAAAAGTGTTTTCCGGAGAAATTGGGGAAATAACCGGGAGCTGATACGGCTATAAGAGGAATCGTTGGAAATACCCTTTTGCACGTAACTATGTCGCCCTGAAATCGCAGATAAGCGTTATACATAATAAAGCGATAAAAGGCTCGTTCGTAGGGCAATTTTAGAAACGCGTCCCAGGGCATTGCGGAATATTTGTAGGCCGCGCGGAAGCGTCCACCTTTTTGGAATAACAATAAACCGAGCCGGGGAAAAACACGCGATTCGTACAGGGTTATGGGGCCCGTGGTGGTCGGAGGGCGACCCCACTTCTACATACATATAATTCGTTATACGATCACGATAAAACGACCTACTCTTTGTCTCTTCACGTGGTCGTTAAAACACCGCGGCAGGATCGGCAGGATCGGCAGGATCGGCAGGATCGGCAGGATCCCTCGAGCGCGATCCTCGACTTGCTCGGATACGCGGCTCATCCTGAGGGATCATCGTTCCGAGCCTCTATCGACCAGCGTCGATACGGGAGGCCAGCTCGTTTCGTTCGATCTGGAAAACAGATAAAAGGGCGAGTTAGGCTGGTGTAGGTGTACATAGGCGTATGTATTCGCGTAGATGTATGGATACCTACGTACGGTTGATCGGCTAGGGAAGAGTGGTCAGAGGGGCCAACAGAGATGAAGGAAGAGAGGGAAACGGGAGAAGAAGTTTCCGAGGCAAGTTTCCGACGAGAGGGAATCTTTATAGGACAAGGAGTCCGGCTGCGAGTGATTTCTTGGGTCGGCGAGGAGTTGGCATTTTCGCACGTACCGAGTGCCGGGCCGGGTCGGGCCGGCGCATAGCCCAAAGAGCGGCTGCGCTTTGCCCAATATTTATGTACACACGGGAGAGAAACAAGTTTCCGGTTCGCTCGTTGACGCCGCCGGCAGAAAGGAGCTTTCCGCGATAAAAGTTTCGCTTATATGTACATATGTATGTACGTAGCGGCCCGATTTCATAGCGGAGCGTAGAAAGGGTAGCCGGGACGCCGGGATTCGAGGTCTCGAAAGATTCAGTGCGGGCCAGCAAACCGAGAAAACCCCGCCGCATCGGCAACGAGCAATGAAACGTAAAGTTAATTCGTTATTCACGCGATGCGTGCCGCGTTTACAAAGCGGAGCTAGCTCCATCGAGACGGACGGAATTGCCGGGCGTATTTAAATTCAGTCTCCGTGAACGTCGTCCGGAATATCGAAGAGCATTCGTTATTCGAGTACAGATAATGGCCCCGGCTATCGCGAGTCAAAGCAGTGTTCCTCTGGTATGTAATCGGCGCGGCGGCGACGGTGGCCGCGGAGCGAGCGGTGCCAGTCACCTTATACATATATGCAAACCTCTTATCCTCTAGACTCTAGAGTCTAAGTCCTATTAACAAAGAATGAACTCGGCCACACCGCTGCCTAATACGTAGTATAGGGTACAGCGCGGCAAGAAAGCAGTCGGCGATAACCTTATCGCCGGCAATCCCCAGAGGCGGTGCGCCGAACTGACAGAATTAAAAACCAGATTTCCGGCAAGCAGACGAAGATTCTGTTTGGAGAACAGAAGCGTCAAAATCTCTTTGGAAGAGGGGGTCAGAGGGAGGGAGGAGAGCGGTGGACTATTAAGAGCACGTGGTTCGATAAAGATCAGGCTTTTCCGAGTCAGGATACAATTGTATTGGACCGTCGCGTCGGAGACGAGAAGAAGAGGTGGACGGAGTGAAAACAGAGAACGGAATTAAAGGATACGATGCTAACGAGGCTGAAATACACGAAGCAACCCGACGCATCCAATACGCTCCCGGCAACGCTTGCCGCTCACAATGCCTGCATACAGACGCACCATTCGCGAATGACCCGCCACACACGTAAACGCATTTTCTTCCAGGTACTTACAAATACTGGCGCGTCCGCGTCTCTCTGTACAGGACGATTCAAAAACACATTAACAAACTTTGCGGACGCTCTTGTTCAAAGGAGATCCTAAACCCTTCCTCTGTAAACACCAACCGCAACATTTCTTTAACTGGATTCGTGTTTGGAAAATAATCCTTTTTCGACGACGCAGCTTTTTCAATGGTTTCTTGGAAATGTAAACGACCGATCGAGGTGTGAGTCGTGGGTGAATGGGACAGTCGTGTCGATCGAGGTCGTGATCGTCAATTTTAACCGCCTGATCCCTCTTTAGCCTCTTTGGAACGTGTCTATGTATATATCTCTGAATCAGCCTGTATAACGAGTCCCGATTATGTGGCTCGTTTCAACCAGAGATGGGCATTATTTAAATAACAAATTATTTAAATGACGTATCAAATAAAAGATACTTTAGTCTTATTCGTCATGAATAAGACTAACCGAAGTCAATTTTTAATCGAAGCGTCCATGATTGAAGTAGGTCGATCATGGGAATTCAATCGTCGGTCATGATTGAACCATGTCAATCATGGGGATTCAATCGTCAGCCATGATTGAAGTAGGTCAATCATGGGGATTCAATCGTCGGCCATGATTGAACTACGTCAATCATGGGGATTCAATCGTCGGCCATGACTGAACTACCTTCAATCATGGGGATTCAATCATGACTGAATGAACAGTGTTCTCGTATTCAATCGTAGTTCAGTCGTGTGGCTCGACTAACCTTGGCGAGCCTCGAGACTCGCGAGAGCCTTTGATCGATGCCGCGCAAGGCCCGAGCCGAGCGACATTGTATCGTTCACCCGTCTAAACTGGCGCCGGGAGTTGCTCGGCGATGTGTCATCGATTATACGGAAAGTGAATTTCTTTATTTTTTAACCGACTTCAAAAAGGAGGAGGTTATAGATTCGACCCGTTTGTATGTTTTTTTTTTATGTTTGCCCCTCATAACTCCTCAGCATATGGACCGATTTTGATGATCTTTTTTTTATTCGAAAGAGGGCGATGCCCCGGTGGTCCCGTCCTGGACTAAATCAACATTGGCCCAATATTTTGCCACTTATGGTTAATAATAAAGACTATTGTCACCTAATAATTATTATTTTATGTACGTACGCGCATATCTCCTCAGCATGCTGTGTCAATATATATAAAACTAAAAAGTTAAAAATAAAAACATTTTAAAAAAATTAAAACCGACTTCAAAAAAATAAAATTGCACTAAAAAATTAAAAAAAAAATTTCCCTTATTTAAACTACGACTCTCATATTTCTTAAGTCGGTGCCTCATCATTTGCACTGTGTAAATCTGGTGCCGGCTTAAAAAATATGAGAGTCGTAGTTTAAATAAGGGAAATTTTTTTTTATTTTTTAGTGCAATTTTATTTTTTTGAAGTCGGTTTTAATTTTTCAATTTTTTTTTTATTTTTAACTTTTTAGGTATGCGCGTACGTACATAAAATAATAATTATTAGGTGACAATAGTCTTTATTATTAACCATAAGTGGCAAAATATTGGGCCAATGTTGATTTAGTCCAGGACGGGACCACCGGGGCATCGCCCTCTTTCGAATATTAAAAATATCATCAAAATCGGTCCATATGCTGAGGAGTTATGAGGGGACAAACATAAAAAAAAAACATACAAACGGGTCGAATCTATAACCTCCTCCTTTTTGAAGTCGGTTAAAAAATAAAGGCGCCAGTTTAGACGGGTGAACGATACAATGTAGCTCGGCTCGTGCCTCGCGCGGCATCGATCAAAGGCTCTCGCGAGTCTCGAGGCTCGCCAAGGTTAGTCGAGCTACACGACTGAACTACGATTGAATACGAGAACACTGTTCATTCAGTCATGATTGAATCCCCATGATTGAAGGTAGTTCAATCATGGCCGACGATTGAATACCCATGATTGACGTAGTTCAATCATGACTGACGATTGAATCGCCATGATTTCAATCATGAGCGCTTCGATTAAAAATTGACTCGGGTTAGTCTTATTCATGAGCCTCGAATAAAATTTTCGTCTTTTAGTCGAATTCAATTTTTTATTTGAAATAATTTTTTGCCCATCTCTGGTTTCAACACGCGGCGAGGGCACTGCGCGATAGAAGTAAATAGAACACGGTCGAGGGAGAAGGACAGGCGGCAGGGAGGGCAGTGACGGAGGAGAAAGGAAGGCAGGAGGCGAGAGGAGAGGAGAGGAGAGGAGAGCAGCGGCTCGAAAAGGCTTAATGAAAGTTGCCTGTTGCTCGTACAAATCGTCGTGTCAACGGAGAAAATCTCCATTCCCCTCTCCCTGCCGTGACCTGTAGCGAACGAGTGGCCTTTCACGTGATAGCCCGTTCGTAACGGCCGCGGCGGATCAATTTCGTCCCATACTACTCGTTCTACTCGCGCTCCCTCCTAATTACGAGATATTTTCGACGCGGTGAATTTTCAAAGCCACTCCATTAACGCTGGCCACCAGGTAATTACGGAATTATAAATATGCCGCGGGCGGTAACCAGACTGTTTCTCGATGAATCGCCGAGCGGACCCGGACGGACGAAATAACAGTGCATACAGCCGGGAACTATTTTCCATAGGTTTGACCGAGCTGCGATACGACTGAAATCTAAGAGCAGATCGAAAGGAAATCGCGCTACTCGGAGGAGCAATAAAGGCCGTTATACTCTAAGCTACGTTTTACGAGGGATTACGTGATCCGCGGGACTGGTTGATATTCTTCAATGGCGAGCTCTCAGCTTCGGGGCCGACTTGGCGCCGTATCGCCGGTCACGTGGCTGAGGAGTATAAGCTGGTCCTCGGCGAACATGCCAGATTTCGGGCAAGTTTCTCACGGAGACAGCAGGGGACTTTGTGGACTTTCGGAAAATGGGAGTGTCTCTCAATAACGCGATAATTGTGTTGCGCCTGTGTACACGTCCCGACCGAGTCCGACCCTGCAAAGTCAATATTCGTCTTTGGGGAAAGCATCCGCGAAAATCACCCCGCCACGGATTCAACCCGCTCCCAAGGGGGAAAGAGCGCGCGGCGCAAAAATACCAATTATTCTAAGTAGCGCGATATATTTCGATTGGGAATTGGCGATAACGGTAGGCACGGCGCGTCAAAAACTTTTCCGTTTGATTGCTGTTTACGGTAATGCACGGTGTAGTGTGTACGGGACGGAGGAAGACAATAACAGGGAGAAATGAAAGGGTCTCTGGCGATGATGGCGGCGAATCTTGCCGCGACCGGTGATTTTCGATAACGACGGCCCCGATCTGATGGACTTCCGGAAGCGTGTCATATCTCTCAATAATGCAGTAAACACAAAGACATTCCTGTCAGTTCTACGCGCTGCTTATGTATACATAACACATTCTTTGGTGGTAAGCGTGGTTATGAGCGTGGTCCGAGTCAGCCCTCCTCTATCGCCGAACAGAAACGGACAGAGACGCGCGTCGACACACAGCTTCGAATTTTGTCTGTGTATGCATGCCAGGAATCCGCCATCGGAGGCGAGGAGAGCGAGAGAGCGAACAGGAGGCTGCTGGATCGACAGGGACGTTGAGGGATGAAGGGAGGGAGGCGGGCGGCGAGGAGGGCTGCGATTCGAAGCGTAAAGAGGGACGAGGAGAGAGGTAGAGAGTGGCAGACGATCGCGAATAGAGGGTGGGACGGAGAGAGGATGGCGAAATGGCGAGGGAGGGATTGGTATATGTACATGGCAGATACATAGCACGGCTTGCGGAGGGCACAAGTTAGTGTCTATATACGCGAGAGATCGATAGAGGACAGAATCCCGGGACATCCCCAGCGATCCTGTTCTCTTATTCTTGCAAGAAGCATCCTTGGGTTAGGTAGCCTACGTCGTGCCTCCGTCGCAGGTCTTCGCTTTGCATTAATGCGAGAGACCAGCGAGAGACGGAAGTACGAATGTACGGAAGGAAGGGCAAAAGCGATGATGGGGGAATGGCGGAGGTGTATCGGTGTACGAGTGGCCAAGAAGAGGTGGCTCGGCCAAGGGACGCGTTCGAGCGGAGCTTCTTTCTTGCTGCCCCGTCCCACGGTATCTAGCGATAAAATACCACGGGGGACAGAGTTCACGGAATTAACGGTGAAGATCATGCGGAGGAGTTGATCTTCCGCTACGGCTCGTATCGTCCGAAAAAGAGAACTCGCGGAAACAAGCTGAATCTCGGGCCGTGTACTATTACCCGGCGAAAAGAAGACTCCTAGCAGGCGGTCTCGGGCTGTGCAGTCCGTCGCTGTGACGATTGGTCGATTCACCTATTTGGACACACTTTTAAAGACGGGGCACATGTATTTTGGTTATTGGCTGAAGTTGCCACATACATTGTCGCACCGCGCGACGAAGAGAGCGGACGAAACACATCGAGACCGAGTGGGATACAGCGATCTGACCGGCGATCGTCAAAACAATAGCGTAGGCTACGCTTGGTCAGATCGCTCTATCCTACTCGGTCTCGATGTGTTTCGTTCGCTTTCTTCGTCGCGCAGTGCGACAATGTATGTGGCAACTTCAGCCAATAACCAAAATACATGTGCCCCGTCTTTAAAAGTGTGCCCAAATAGGTGACTCGACCAATCGTCACAGCAGCGGACTGCACAGCCCGAGACCGCCTGCTAGGAGTCTTCTTTTCGCCGGGTAATAGTACGTCCTCGAGCCAACTTAGGAATAAACTTTTATCCCTTTAATCGGTGCACCCCCCTCGATAACACTGGTCGCGGGTCTCTCTAGACTATAGAAAGTTTCGCATTCCAACATACATCCCCCATAGACAGGAAGCTTGTCCCTGGTAAGTGCTCGTTTAAAATTGCCCGATAAGAGGGTCTATTCGCGGCGCGGCGGATGGAAATTTCGATCCACGAACAGGTCGGGGTTGGCGTCGATCTCCTACCGATCCTAGCGATCGCGCCATTGACCGTATTAGATTATGCCATACGGTGGTGTTCGAAATGCGAAAATGTAATTACGAGAAGCGTAGATAAGACTGAAGCTGGTCGTGAAATACACCTGAGACGGCGCGGCACGTCGGGGAACAGCGGGTCTTGGGAAACGCGCGCGTGCATTATTCCGAGTACATTACATTATCGTACCCGGTAAAACTGCTCCCCTCTCCCGGACTACCTGCCTCCCTAGTCTTCGGCGAATTACTAACCGTGGTGTAATTATCGGGAAGAACGAGGTACGTCGTCACGTATCAGTCGTGACGCGTCGCGCTTGGGAACATTCGTCCCCCATCTTCCGAGAGTTCGAGTAACGAGGTTACAAGGATCGAGCGATAGGAGGAAGCAGAGAAGGTCGGAGGTTCCTTCCTTGCTCCTGTCGAAAGGATCATATTACTCGGCGCGACGCAGCGAGGGATCTCCTACTGTGCAATTTCCTCGCCCTTGGTATTCACGGCTAATAATCGTCGTGGCAATCCCATTGTTAGATCTTCATACATATATACTGGGTGATCCTCGATGCCGCTGCCAAATTCCTGGATACTCCACGTTAACTCCAGATCCTCCGCGCATACAGGCTGTTCGTCGCGCGCGGCCACCGCTCCATACGCGCATAAACGTCGGTACATACATAAGCATGTACACTATAATACTTTCCCTCCGCTTCCTTGGTCCCGGGACATTTTTATACCGTCCGTGCCGACGCGACGGCGTGTTATTTTCGTGTCACGCACACGTCGCTCTCGTGACAGAATTTCAAAAAATCTACTCGGCTTGAACGCGATAACCCGACGGGAATTCAGGTTACGAGGGAAAACTGTATTGCTTCCTCGATGTGTAGGAATCGAACCCACGGCGGAGTCGCGGGATCGTCGTAACGAGCGCACGCGTTCCATATGTAGGCGAGTGCACGGGCACGTAAACGATAGACCCAGGACACCTTCCTCGCGATCGAATCTCCGGGAAAGAACCATTTCATCGACTGCCGAAATACCCGGTACGTTCGCAGTTCCTTAGACCCGGTATACCGTCCCGTTCCGTCGCTTTTACGCTTCGCGCCGGAATCCTCTGTTGTTGCCGCCTCGTAAGGTCGTTGCGCCGCGAAATTTCCAGGAATTCCACGGCGACTTCATGCATTTTTATGCCCTCCAATCGGCGTAATTGTCCTTCTCCGCGCCGACCGTGGAGCTGGCGTATACTCGCTCGCTCGTAACGACTAAGCGAGCAGACAAAATGGAAATTCACAGGTCTGGAATTATCGTAGGTTCACGCGTCGTGGCCCTAATACCTTCCCGCGGATTTCCACTGGAATCGATGCGCGTGGACGCGTTTCATCTTCAACGTAACCGTCTCGCCCCGCGAAGAAAGCTTTCGACCGCTTCGCTCGCTCGGACAATTTTGTAAATAGCCGCGATTCTTGGCTACAGCTCTAACTGGCGCCCTTCTTTCGAACGAGTAGCTGCTTTCTTCCGCCGACCATTCAACGCGACTTAAGGGGACTGCCAGCAATACTCCGTAATAAACTGTAATAAGGGCGCAAATATCATTAAGCGCCATCTTTAACAGGTCTTCTACCTGATTTACTTTCGCCTTTCGTGCTCAATTTTGTCGCGGCAATCTTCCTCTCAGCCGATCCGGTTATTAACGTTTTTATTCGATTCCTTACGCCTTTAATTCCGCCGTTTAATTAATTCGATTGAGACAAAGTCAATACGACTGCGCTGCCCGTTTCGAGAATGCCCATGACATTAGGGTTTCGTAATTCCACCTCGTTCCGTCCGCTCGGGCGATTTTAGCACGTATTCGCCCTTTTCCAGCGAGCTATCAGCTGCGCGAGCGTTTCAAGAAGTGGGCGCAAGCTTAATGAAAGTCGGTGTATCTGGAAATGTTTCTCCTGCTCGCCGAGCGACTGCTATAATATAATATTCCATTAGGTTGTCCGAAACGTCAGTTTCCGATTTTCCATTTTCCATTTTCCATTTTCCAGTTTCTACGGTGACACGGCCATCCTCTCCGATGACACCCCGAACGTACTCGTATATTCTCTCGAGTTCGTTGCCGCGACGTTTCCAAGTTATACTTGCAAAGTCATTGTCGGCGTGGCGTCGGGGTTGGCGACGGCGACGGCGACGGCGACGGCGACGTAGTCGTTTGTGCCGTTCACGACTGGAGGCAATGTTAATCTTCGGAGCTTTGGCTGCGAGCAAGTGAATTTCATAGATTGTACCCGAGGACGATTGCCGCGCCGGTACAGGCTGTAAAGTTGCCCACTGCAATTACAAGCCGAAAGTTTCCTGAGAAACCGAAGCTGCTTATTGAAAGACTAATACAGTTAGCTCTATTCACGGGCGGCCGTTAAGCCGCGATAACTACGTTATTACGTGCCGAGAAATATGAAAGTATAGTGCATACGTGGTATTTTTGCGCAGGGGGTACGCGCGTCGACGCAACGGAAGCTGGGACCGCGTCGTTAATATATGTGATGAACTTTTTAATTACCAACGGGCGAAAACTGTCTCGCGGTGAAACGCGACGCGGCCGTCACCGATGGATTTCGTGTTATCTCCGAGGCCGAGAAATGACGCCAGGAACAACGGGAGAACGCCGAATCCCGCTGGCATTACGTTAGCTCGAAACGCTCGGTTCGCGCAAAGGGTTTCTCGTCTGGCGTTCCCGAGTGGAAAGAAATTTTCGTGTACCAATAACCTTGATAGGTATCGGGGAAAAAAGCGTAGCTGCCGGCTGGCTGGTTGGCTGACGGTGCTAAGAGCAGCGCGGAGCAACGCGGAGCAGCTCGAAACAGACTGGTGTGCGGTGTTACGGGTGTTCGAGTATTAATCCAGTACCGGCGGAATGCATTATTCTCTTTTTTCCGTGAATGCGGTGTTGTGCGTTATTTTTATTTTTAATAAACATGACCGCCAGAGATTTGCTCACGAGCTATGATGCGGCGAGACATTTTCTTGATTAAAACCATCGATCTCGTCCAGACTACGGACACGTGCTTCCGGAAATGAACACATACGTATCGGCAGACAGACTGCACGCGTACCTTACCGTTTACACGTGTGCGAATTAATTAGCCCCGCCAATCGATTCGGCCGAACAACCGCCGCGTACCGAGCACGCAACGAACCAAGAAAACGCACGTGCTTCCTCCGTGAAACTGAGTACATACTTAGCACCAGCGTGATCCAGAGTCGCAAACTGTATCTCGGAATCGGATTCCACCGAGGGCGACAATTAGAAGCGAAGTTAACGAAGAGATTGTCTCGCGAGGCGGGATAGGTAAAAAGGTTTTAATTGCTCGCGTTGCATACGAATCGCTCCGTTCGCTCGTAAGAACCGCGCGGCACAAAGAGAGCTCGGCCAGTTTGAAGTGGAACGCGTGGATCGCGAGGCGAGTGTTCATTAAAGTGACGATGGCGACCGATTTACCGTTCCTTTGGCCGTTTTTAATTTTTCGCTCAACGGGAGAAGCAGCTCCGCGCCGGGCCGGGCCGGGGCCGCGCCACGCCGCGGTCCGGTTTCATATTAATGCGGGCGAAATTGAAATACTAATTAGTATTCCGGGGAGGGCGGTGCACTCTGCAGTCGAGTTTCTCCGGGTGTCGGTCTCTTAAAACGAGACGGCCAGGGAGCGGAGGCTGGATGGAGGCTGGATGGAGGTTGGTGGATGGGGGAGAGAGGAGAGGTGGGCAAGTTTCGTGTCTGTCGTGTCTGAGGAAACTCAACACTCGCGGGAAATTACTCGTAAAATGGCTGGCGGGAAGCGCGAGAACGTTCGTACGTTTTACGCTTTCCGAGGATTCATCCGGCGACGTCCGTAAACACGTCGGATCGCCTTTTTATCGGGCGCAGGCCCGCATTTAATCTCAGACAGGGCAGAGGATGTATGATGTGTATCGACATCGACGGAAGTCGATGGAGTGAGCGCGTGCCGTGCACCCGTCCACCCACCCATCCACGTTTACGTACACTCCTACACCCCCATCCTATGTATATGCATGCACTCCTCTCACGCTTCGCCTCGCATCCCGCGGAGAATTTCTATCGGTATTTTACGTGTTTTACATACTCGGTGCTCGACGCACGTCGAGCTTTCCGCCGCGGAGGCGGAGCTGGCTTCACCGGATCGCTCCATCTCCGCGGATGCAAAAATTTTTTTCGGAACCGTTACTTCAGAGCGCGCTCGCTAATTTATTAGGATCGCTAACAAACAACTTCGGGTTTATTCAACGATCGCTGCCCTCGGGTCCCGCGACAATTTTCCACGACCTTTTCCCTTAGAGCATATAGGGTAAAGAGTACAGTGGTTGGCCACCTGACAATGATTGGCCATATTTTGAGAAATAAATGAATATAAAGAAATACCAATGTTATGCCTTTTTTAATGAACATATTCATATTCCTTGTACTTTCTTGCTTCGGATGTAATCAACATTTCTCCACTCACTATATACTGTGATTATATATAAAAGCAAATAGGATGACTCGGCTTTGAAGCTTGGAAATTACAGCCATTTAATCAAAAAACCATAAGAGTACAGTTAAAAGTTTACGAATAGTTTAATGTATTTATGATATGTATATCTCTCATATTCGGTATATATCGATAAATAAAAGTTGAAACTTTATAAAAGAATTATTTATTTGTTAAAATTATACATATATTATGAAAAATACAGGGGGCCAACAACTGTCATATGAATAATGTTGAATGGCAATAATTGGCCGGGCGGCCGGTGATTGTTTTATAACCTTAGTAACGGTAAAACGGTTATTGGCCCCCTATTCATTAGCGGTACTGAAACGGTCATTTGTAATTAAATAAAAAGAAGAAGTACAATTAGGTATGTTACATTGTATAGTTATATTTTAAGTTTCCTGTGATTTGAATTTTAATTGGTGTATTCAAATTCAATTTGATTATTAAATTTATTTAATTAAATTGGAATTAAAAATGAAATTTGATTGAATTAATTAGATTATTCAAATTTAATTTGATTACAGAATTTATTTAAGTAAATTGAAGTTAAAATTTAAATTGTGCTTTCCTAGTAGATAAATTGTAAAAATTTTGAATTTTTTAGTAGAACTGAATTACCCCACTATAAAATATGCCAAAAGTGAAAAAAGGTGATAGGAAATATGGGAAAGAATATACAGATGAACACATTATAAAAGCTATATAACATTTTCTTTTAGGTTATATTATGTGTCAAATAGCGGCCAATCACTGTCGAACCGATCGGACAACTACTGTCGTGACCATGCCAATAACTATATTTTTTCGTAGTCAACACATTTTTTGTATATTTTTATAAATTCTTGCTTTTTTTTAAATAAACTCCATTTATTTTTAGATTATGAGGACTTTTTTTTACTTATTTATATTGATTTCCAATGCAAATTTACTAAATTCACACTTATAATTCATTATTTATGTGACACTCTTACTTAAGTGGCCAACCATTGTACTCTTTACCCTATACATGGAGGTATCATTGCCTTAGAGCAGCGATGCCCCGATGGGCGGCCCGAGGGTACGAGCATCCATCGCATTTTCCAAAGCTCGCGTGGAAGGGGGTCTCGAAACCAATGAAGTTGCAGGCATGTAACGTATGAGGAAAACTCTAGTAGTGTGCGTGTAGGCTCGTACTCGTAGGCTTATATGACTGGGACTCTTGGAGCCCCAGTGTTCTACATTTTAGGAATTGGGAAAATAAACACGAATTCACTAATGATTAAACAATAACATTATGTAATTGGACGAAATAGACTTGAACATTCCCACTTACACTTCTGATTAACAAAAAGTTTCTTATTAAACGATTTTTATTCAGCTTCAATCCTCTGTTTGTGTGTTTGTTTGTATGTATGTTTGTTCAGTTCAAATCTAGAAACTCAATTTTAACCCACTTCCAACTATCCAATAGACTTGAAACTTTGCAGGCATACGTAGTTTGGATGATAATACAAAATTATGCAGAAAAAGAAACCCCCCAGGGTTTAAAAAATTATCCTGTCATCAAAAAATAGAACCCACAACCGCAAATCCAAACGACTTGAAATCAGCCTATAACCAGAAGTCAAATCAATTTAATCGCAATGAAATCAGCATGTAACCGTTACATGCTGATTTCAGGGTACGAGCCTACACGCACACTACTAGAGTTTTCCTCATCCGTTACATGCCTGCAACTTCATTGGTTTCGAGACCCCCTTCCACGCGAGCTTTGGAAAATGCGATGGATGCTCGTACCCTCGGGCCGCCCATCGGGGCATCGCTGCCTTAGAGTGACTCCCTCGAAACTGTCGGCAACATCACGCGAGAGAGAAAGACATGTGCCACTGGTGCGAGCGAGAGAAGTACATCTTGCGAGCGAGAGAAGTATATGTCCTGATCGACCGCAATGCGCATGCGCCGTTATCGTGAAATTGGCTGCACGCGGTATGGTTTGAAGTGATACGCGGTGCATGCTTTCATCATTTATTTATTGTACTATGTACTAAAGTTTTGGTTACATGGTGACATGTGGTTGTCTATCATTAAAAGTTATGTTATTCTCAATAAATTTAATCGTGTTCTACCAATAATTACTCTCTAATTGATTATCCACGGCCACCAAACATAATATAATATTATTTATAATAAATAATTATTTGTTCATTTTTATTGCATTTTTTTATATCCTAGTGCACACATTTAATACAATTGTCGCTTTTCAAGATTTCGAAATAGTTTTCTCCGCATCCCACACATTCGTTTTCGTCTCAGTCTTCTAACGACAGATTCCTATCTTGTATAATGGAATTTTCGCTCCCTGAATCTGAAGATAGGTTTACAGTAAGAAAAACACATGTGGTCGGACTATCCCATAATCAAGGGAGTAATTGACCACCTTGCCAAAATAAATTAAAAACGAATACAACGTTGTGCTTAAGAATCGAACATCTAGCTAGCCAAATTATATCATCTTTTTGGAAATGATTCCAACACAGTTTAGTAACAGTGTTCAAAACTTGTTCATCAATGCCGCAAAAAGCTACCCACTTCTGGCGAGTTTCCTTGTTTTTCGGAAATCTATTTACAAGAAATGAAATTAATATTAAATTTCCAATATGAACAAGTATCGTATCAAAACTGAACCTGAATTTATCACATACTTGTGTGCACGACATACTTTAATTAATTTAATTTATTAAATATTATATATATTTACTTACGAGTAATAGGAAGCCGATTTATCTCGGTTACCGCATAACAAGCAATATCGGCATGGCATTTTTTAATTTCAACTCGATACATATAACCGTTTTTCAAAAGGTACGTACGAGCGTAAACAACGATATTCATAGTAACCGCGGATCGTTGCCGGCGATATCGGTGCATGCGCATTGCGGTCGATCAGGACATATACTTCTCTCTCTCGCACCATGTTGGCGACAGTTTCAAGCTTTCAATGAGACCTCGTAGTATATGCTCTAAGCCTAAGCCTTTTCCGCGCAAGCCATTCTCATTCTCCTACCGATCCCTACACGTGTACACCGGATCTCGCGGTTTCGACACCAAGGATAGGCCGTCACCGAATCGAAACGCGCCATTTAACAAACACCCTGTATACGCTTTCCACGCGCGCGCACACGCGTACCAAACCGTACGCACACGTAGTGGACAGCGTAACACGTGTGCTGGCAAAGATAAGCCGACGAAAATACGCGGAGTCACGTATTTTATGAAATATATGCCAACGTTTGGCTGGTCTGCGCCCTATACGTACGCTCGTGCCCGCGAGAGTGTGGGTGGCAAGTTGAAGCGACATTAATGCGTCGCGAGTACGATAAACGAATTTTCCGGCGAGGTAGCTACTGGCCAAGAAACGGATCAACGATCCTCCACTCAAAGGACGCGGTACAAGAGGAGTTCGGGCTAGCTCACCTGCACTTTAAACGATAACCTCCGCTTGTTCAGACTACAGTTGCGGAGTCGGGAAATTCCGGAGCGACGCGACGCGTTATTAGCCTCCATAAATATTAATAAGCGCAGACTGACTAGGTTTCGCGCGACTTTCACGAGCTCTCGTTGGGCCATCGTTCCAATGCATCTCCTGTCGGGCCATTTAAATACAGCGACGCATTGTGACACGACGAATTTCGGTTGTGGATATTCGCGTTTACGCGCCATGTCCCATTCAACGAAGCTTCTCGTTCGCGACAACAAAGGCACGCCCACCGAGGAGGAGAAGAAGCCTCCATCGAACGTTATTAGCTCTTATATAGCGACGAGCGTAACGATGAAGTGGTACTAAAGTTTGCGGATAGCCGTCGTTACGTAAAACGGTATCTATTACACCGCAAACACTTTCTATGACCAAGTTTTAACTAGCTCTATACTCCGCAGTATATACGTAGGTACTGTTACTTTATCACCGCTCCAACATTTCTATCGACCATTATTTCCCAAGTTCTGCCAGCGCTGGTAGACCGATATAATTCCAACCAGCATAGAATGCAGTCTCCTATATATTATCGACAATTACGGCATTAAGCGCGAAGCTTTTGAAAGCAGTCAGTTTCCTGTATCGTCCGGCGATGGGAGAAAAAGGAGCGAGCAATACTCAAGCAGGTTGAAAAGGCCAACGAAGAATCGAATCGACCGCGACGAACAAAAGCATTGTTGTAAACAAGGATTCGAACGCCTAGTGACAAATCACCCACGGATACGGCAACCGTTAAAAATGTCGCGCGATCATTTGCGCTTACTCCGCGAAATACTGCCACCATCGAAACGAACTCGGCTAATGACGCGTCTCAAACGAATAACCTGGTCCTTTTGCAAACGTAACCGTGGGTGATTGGTGAACGCAGCCCTCGAACGGGGGCTCGATGGCTGAACGAGTGCCGTCGAGATGTAAATTCTCCGTGATGCATTGCGCCGGGGCATAATTCCATTTAGCCGAAATTCAACGCCGCTGTTGCATCTGCAAAATCACCGATGGAACGCGTGTCATTTCGCTAATTGTAGACAGAGCGGCCCGGTAAGTTATTTAAGGCAGGATACCACCTTTGCACTTAAAAAAAATTGAAATTTTTTTTGTTCTCAAAGTACTCTTTCAAGTGTATAGAATCGAAATTCATTCATTAGAAAGGTGGCCGGAACCTTTTTCTTGTGTAAAAACCGGATTGGAGCAGATATATAAATCTATATAAAACTTTAAACGCGTTTTTCTCGAAACGATGTTTTCCAAATCAGCGTGTCAGATTACTCCTGCAATTTTCATCGGATTGACTTGAAACTTTGCACAATTCTTCCGATTGGTGTAATCTAACGATGTACGTAGATTACACCTTTTGGTGCGCAATTTTATAAATTTTTTTAAACTTTTTTTACCCTAAAAAATTGACCTTTTCGTTAAAATGGCCGCCATTTTCTTAAAAATCGAAATTTCGTAAAATCCCTACGTACAGCATTGAACAATATTGTTGTTAATAGGGACATTCTTTGGTTTCTTTTCTAAGAGCCACGTACAGAGCGGAATTTGACACGCCGTCTAACGATGTTTCTCCAAAGGAGTGTATTTTGGCACCACCTACAAGAGATTATTTTTTACTTTTTCAGTTTCAAAAAATGTGTAATTACAGATTAAAGTTACATTAATGAATGACTGAAACCGATTTTGTTTCTGCGCATTCTTTGTATGCAAAAAAAATTCATGAAAAACGCCTCCAAAATCACAGTCAAAGGTGGTATCCTGCCTTAATTGGCCGAGACCCGTTTCACACGCGTGCTTGAACCTCGTTGATATCTATTCCATTTTTCCTTTTCCCATGACAAGCGTGTAATACACCAAACAGACTGTTCTACGGATAACTGGAATTCATGGATCGCGTCGCCCGTTGCAATTGACCAATGAAAGAGGTCTGTCGAAAGCGGGCGCCCTGTTTCGCTGACCAGATATTTAATTTTTTAACGATACAGCGCGGTGCGTGCTGATGAAAGTTTACCCGATTCGCATCCCGTTTATTACGTTTATGCCAGTCAACACACAGGGTGTTCCGCGTTGGAAATAATCGTTCGTACTCGATTCGTATAGCTTCCCGTCCACTGCTCCGCGATTACTTGTTCTCCGTAGAAAAGTTTTCTATAAACTTGCTCGGTCTCATCAACGGCAGCTAACTAAATTTACGAGCTCGCTGGTGAGAAGCATGATTCCACTCACGGAGCAAACTTACTTTCAAACATTCACTTTCCACCATCGATTACTCCCGACAATATCGAGTGGAAAGATTGGAGCGATACCCTGTATATTCTAAACCGCGGTTAATCAAATTTCATGGCGGCAACTCGTGCCACGAAATACAATATGTTCCCCCGATAAACTGCGAAAGTTAACGTTCCGCGAACATTGATGAAAAAGTTTCCCCGCGCTCTTCGTATCCGGTATCCAGGCGAATCCGTGTAAAGCCGATAGTTTTATCGCGAATTAGAAAAAGCAGTGGTGGACGATGCCGCGAGAGAGGCGGGCGAATAGAATAGCAGGGAAGGTGGTTTCATCGCAGCCCTGACACGCCGCGCCGCGGCCACGAATATTTCACGGCTACGCTAACGCGCCGGAGTCGGGTTTTTTCCTTCTCGTGGCATCTTCTAAACCTTTTTCATTTATCTTGACTCGGCGCAGCTTAAACAGCAATTTCGCAACGCGCATTGCATGCGCTTGTTTCAGCCGCTCCGCGCAATCCCCTTAATGTATACTTTTTCTCACTGTCATAATTGAGCAGCCGCCCGAAGGTACAACGCTTACCAAGGAGTGCTCTTCTCGTAAATTTTCTACTTAAGTTCTACGAGCACTCGCAAATAACAGACGAAAGGCCGGAGAGAATCGGATCCGGCCAAATTCTCCACCGCTGGCGCGATCAACGAATTCAACGATCCTGCTCCTTCGCTAAATATCATACATATATTCACTCTGCACGACGAACCGTTTGCCGTTTCGCCGTTGCAGTGGAAAATTTGACCGGCTCGGCGGCAGTGGTTTTAAAAGCCGTCGCTTTTCGCGCGATCGTCGAAAGCGCCTCAAATGTTTGCTTTCCTGTAAAACATTCGCTGATTCGCCAATATGCCGAAACGGTTTTCCGCGTAGGGCAGTGGAAACGTTGGACCGCGCGTACCTGCCCGGACCTGTGCCATTACAAACGAAAACGATAGAAACGCTCGAGAACGATTATCTTTCCATCGGTGTTTGCTCGCCATTAACTCGGTGTACAGAAAACAAATGTTACCTATTTCGCGACATCGGGGACGCCGGAAAAAATCGCGCCTGGATAAATTCAGCTGCGAGTCGTAATCGAGACGATCGCGATCCTTCCGAAAGTGGTCTCAGGTTTTCGCAGTGGCTACGGAGAGCCGCAGACGCGAACAATCTCTGCCTTTCCCTCTACATATGTCTATGACGTCGCGATCACCGCTTCGCTCCTTTTTCCTTTCCGCTCGTCAACCGAAAGGTAGAGCAGCGCGAGAAGCGGAACGTTTTTCCACCGACACCGCTTTTCATCGAGGAAACAAGCGCGTCGGCGATCGTTCCTCGAGCTTTTTCCTTCGCCCTTTTATATTTTCCCATGGGCCGTGGAACACGCAGCGTACTCCTTCGAGGACGATCCGCGGGGCATCAAGGCTACATAATAAATTGAATATTATATCGAACACGGTGGTTGGGAAAACGAAGGAAGAACGAAGGGGGGGGCGGAAGGAGAAATGGGATAGGGGCAGGAGGGGAGATAGAGTGGAAAGTGGAAAGAGGATGGAGGAAAGAAGAAGGGACACAGGAGGTCCTGGACCTGCGCTATGCGAGGCGAGCGTCCCGTGACGGAGCGTTCCGACGCTCGACTCGCTCGACGGCCAGCTCGACTCCGCGCCGTCAGTACACGCGTCTCGACGCCCGGGGATGCGTCCGGTGGTGGAAGCATAGAACGACACTCGTTCGACCGCTTGGACCGATCGGACGCGTTTACCTTCGGTTTACCTATCGACGACCAGTGTGCCGCTTCGGGGAACAAAGGAAAACTCTGTACACGTATGACGAGCCGTCTTCATTCGCGGGTATAATGCTACACATTTTTCACGAGGTAATGGCCCACGGTGGAAAGTTTTTGGGGGGTAACCAGGCAGATTCAGTTTTCACGGTGGAACGCGCGCGTGCCACGGATCGCGAGTGTAGATCGATGCTGGGCGATCATAGATCACCGGGCACGCGAGCCTCGACGCGATAGTTTCCCCATAGGATTCGCCAGGATCCGCGTGACGGCAGCTAGCGAGCACCTACCATTACGATCGGCGATTTTCAGGCGAGCCGATATATCAGCGTGATATTTTCCAGCGAAATTCCCTGCCGAATTCCAAGTGAATTATAAGGATCGTAGGTACGCGGGAATGGGTTCCCAGGCTACCAGAGCCGCGCGCGGACGTCGATCGATCCTGCGATAACAATTTGGAAATCGAGCGAACGGTAATCCGTGCGGGAAAATTCGATATTCGATATTTATACGGGAATAACGGGGGGGGGGGGGGGGGCCCTATCCCGCGAAAATCATCGAAAATTGATTCCCTCGTTCGGTGCTGCTGACTTCTTCTAACAGCGAAGAAGGACGGCCGCGTTCGACGACGCGATTCTTTATGGAGCGAGCAAAAAGGGACACCGGGTGGAATAACGAGAGACGGATATTCGTATATGAGGCGTTTTTACCGGACCGGTGACCGTAGACCGTAGACCGTAGCCGGTCATAGCTAATGGCTTTGTCGCTGACTTTGATAAATCCATCCTTCGAAGGAGATTCATTACGACGACCCGGCGATATCGGATGCGTATGAATTTTAATATTCTTCCAGACGTTACGACTAACGCATGTATTTACCATATACGTTCGCCCTTACGCTCCCCCGCGAGAAGAAGATTAATCGACCCGAACGTGCCGCGTTAAGGCCAATAGCAACCAACAATTTCCCAGTTGAAACGAGCAGATTCGCTTTCGATTCGGGAAATTCGGCCCGGCGAACGTTCGTCCGGAGGAATTAATCGTTGCAGTTACCCGAGTTACGTTTAATCGGACAGTCGTAATCCTCCGGTGTAACGTTTGTAATCGCCCCGCTCGAGGCGGTGAACTTGTTTCGCAAAAACGGATACTGGCTTTCAAGAGCGCATCCTAGATAATTAATCTGTTTCCCGGGAGAATAGCCGCGTATTTGCATAGCTACACGTATGCAAATGATATACGCTCCTTCGTTATTCTTCGGATTACGAAAGAGAGAGGCAGAGAGTCTAAACGATTCGGATAGAGGAGCGATCGCCCGCATAAATCTCCCCTGAAAGCGTATAATCGCTAACACGCAGAAACGGCGTCGAACAACGCGAGAGTTTCGACCCAGGTTGCAGACGTCCCCCCTTGCTCCTTAGCAGAGAATTAGCAAAGAAACCGATTAAATATTCGCCCTACTGGAATAGCTACGTTCCAGTTAAAAAGGCCAGTGGTCAGAGGAGAATCGAAGAAATTTGTATTGGGCGAAATCGGAGCGGCCCGTTTGCCAGCTCCAACCGATGATTAAGGAATCGATGGGTCTCGTTAATGCACGGCGGCATCTCGTTCGATGCCCGTAATTAATGACCGTGTCGCGGCTCTTGATCCCGGGAAAGCTCGCGAAAATTACGCGTTTGCATTTTCCCTGATTATCCGACGGTTCCTGGGGAAACGGTATCAGTCGTTAAAATTCCTTGGCTGGCCGGAATTTAAGCCACGCTTAACGCCGTTTCAGCGTAACGAGGACAAAACGACAAATTCCAATTTTTCGGGATTACTAAATCATCGAGGAGGAACGGTTGCACGGAAGTCGACCCACCGTCCCCAAACCCATCTCTCCGCTTCAATCGGGATCAACTTATTTCCAGTACAATGCCAAGCGAGAAGCGAAACGCGAGCCATTAAACCTCTTCTTTTTCGTATTCTTCGCAGCTCGGTACGGCACATCCGAGTATAGGTAGGTATACATAGGTGTCTACTATCTAGACACCGCTCGCCGGCGAGCTTTTTAAATCGGTCATAACGTTTGTGCGATTCTTCCGTTCGGAGCGGACAATGTTTGCGGACAAACAGTTCATCGCAGTAAACACGCGGAAGAGGGTCGGAAATGGAATTTCGCTCCGAAGAGTGATATCCCAGCTGGCCGGGATCCTTCTATTACCAATCTGCCCGAAGAAGCCCTCTCGACGGGCACGAGAATCGGATTTCCTCGTGTCGCTTTTCCCCGTGAAATGGTGTTCAAGTGACTAACCAGGATCCAGAGAGGGAGATTAGAAGATCGCGAGCGAACCGCGTTCTCACCTTTCCCTTTGCGCGCGCTTCGGCTCTGAAAATTTCTCAAATACCTTCGCTAGATTCGCCGCATCGCCGAGCGCGAGATTCTCCACCTAGATTTTTCTGTTCGCGGCTGTCTTTCAAAATCACGAAGGTTTCACCCAAGGACCCGGTTCGCCGGGCTCTGCTTCGCCGGAACCATCGATCACGCGTCAGCGAGATAAGACAAAGAGCTTATAATCCGACATCGGCGCGAAGCAAGGAAAAAGCTTGGAGTGTGTGTGTGTGTGTGTGGGGGTGGGTGTGGGATAGCTGACGGGATACTGTGTATACATATATGTTCATCGGAGAAAGGAACGAGACGCGTTTAGTGGGTGTGTAAGAGTGTGCGGGATCGGTGGAGGCGCGGTGGAGTACACGGGGCAAAGAAGGAGAGACTTTTCATTTAGTCCTGTCGTAAATAAGAAGGAGCAGTTGCTCCACGTTATACACGTACTTATACCCATATATATGTATATACATATACGTATAGGGGTCGCGCCGCTAAATTCTGCCCCCGCGCCGACTGAAATCTCTGCTCCAAAATGGCCGGGATAGTTATTTACGAGATGGCGTAAAAGATAATTGTCCTGCGTTTCCGTTGGACAGCCGAGAAGGAGTAGAGGGATGTACGAGCAAAGACTACCCGATCTTTCCCGCTGCCACGTAGATTACGTGAAATTGCGCGAACTTATAGAGCAGCCGGTTCTACGATCCCTGACAAACCTATCGATTGAGGGAAAAAAGCAGCAGACGAAAGAGATAGGAGAAAAGAAAGGAGAGAAAAAAGAAAAAGTGGGCGACCGATATGGGGAAGAAAGAAGGAAGCAGAAAATGGAGTTGGGGCAGGGGAATGGGGTTGAGGTGATGGGAAAGAGGAGCGAGAAGTAGTGTCATTATTATTGTTCAGCTATCTTTTTCTTTCACTTGCAGAATGAGGGTGGCACGGCTATTACTGTGCTACGTACTTCTCGAAGACTACAGTACCAATCTCGGCGGGGCTGCAATTACCAGCGACGCCGGACGCCAGGACGCCTTTGCGACGAATCCTACGCTACCAGGTATGCCACCGCACAAATTTTCCCGCAGATACGCGTATAGGTATTCTCGTCTCGTGCCCCGACACGCATTGTTTCCTACCCGAAACGCGTACGCGCGAGTACGACCGCAAACCAAACGTCACAGCTCGCCAGTTAGTAATCACGCGAAATATGGTCGCGTAGTCCTTAACGCCCAAGTCCTCTTTAACGAAAATCACCGAGATACTGGACGCGTTAATTGCCTACCAATCGATGCCAGTTGCCCGTTCCCGGGCAGCCGATAATCAGACGTAGCGGTTAACCTCCAGCACACCCTTGCAAATCTTTCCATCTATATAGTTACTCTCTCTCTCTCTCTGCGTCGCCAGTTAGTTACGACAAACCGCGATTATTAATTTTTACACGCCCAACGTGGATCGATGGGAATTACAAGTTGATGCGACTGATTCAACCGATTCAGCTGTACGCTCAAACAACTCCGCAGCTTTGGCTGGCGTGTGCATCGGTGATAACTAACTTGGGCCAAATTCCCAAAGCCGACTCTGTCCACCGATCATGCATTATTCTCGTAAAGCCAGCACATTTCCACCACGCCTCTCTGATCCGTTCGAATAATTTTCTTCTTTTCCCTGCCATTATTTCCCGTATTGCACTCTTTCTCTTTCTCTTTGGGTCGGTAGCAAAAAACCTGGCCAGAGACCTCGGTCCCGATCAAATGTGTCAAAGACTTTAATTACCAGGGCGACTTTACATGGACTGCGCTCGTCGAGTTGCCCGAGTACGCTTTCATCCTATCGCGGATTGCCTCGATCTAGTTTTGCTTTTATTTCGCGGCTAGAGCACGACGCGAGTCTCATCCTGCGAACTGAAAAACCAGCCCCGGAGAGATCTTTGCACGATCGGATGCGAGGAACGTTCGAAAACGTTCTTAAATCTCGCGGTATCGCGCCAAGACCTCATTCGACTTCTATCGGACGTAACAGGTGAAAGGGACTGATTCTCCGCAAAGCATCTGCGAGCGTAGAGGTATCTGTCCCAACGGAAACTTCGATTCCCTACAATTTTAGGGCGGCTCTGTATACATGTTCGCAAACAACAACCAAAGGCGAGCGCGCCTGGCAAACTGTTCGCTCCCTCTTCGCCTTCCCCCCTTCACGAGTTATCGCGAAACAACGGCCTCGAAAGGAAACGTGGATTTCTGAAGGTTCAAAGCAGGAAAATGGAAGGAACGAGGAACGTCGGCTACTGTTTCTGGCAACGACTGAACGAATCCGCAGGAAATATTATCGGCGGCTGATCTGTTTGCGAGTCTGCTCCTTGCTTCGCAGACTTTTCGGATTCGCAGCCTCAAGAAGTCTATTAGCAACTTTGCCACGATAATTACTGACAGTTGTCTCGAAGTCGGTGTTTCACTCGTGTCGGGGCAAGGCGCGGAAAACCGGCAGCGATCCATCGATCGAACGCGTGAATGATTTTTAATTACACGCAACAACCATTCCCCCTGTTCGCAAACTTCCAGCAGCTGACGATGCGCGAGACGCCTTAAGTTTAATTTAAAGTTTCCCCTGGTTTTAATGACGTTGCGTTAGAGGGGGAGTTTGATTGGCGCGAGATCTACGGTATTCGCCGTGGCGACAGAATCACTCGAGCGACCTAATTTTATTTCGTTTCCGGTCTCTCCTTTCGATCCCGCTGCGAGTACGATGTACCATGTACCATGTAACTATGTGTAACTTGACGTTTCGCTGATTGCTCATTAGGGGCGCAGTACAGGGTAACGGTGCGAGATCAGATAACCGGTGACCGCAGCGGTTAGCGATTGTAGTGTATAGTCATAATGGAGCTAGGGTACCGTCTTACCAAGGGGCTGCGGGCTGCTACGCGGACATAATGTCCTTCGAGAGGCGCTAAGTTGCCCGACCTATGCTCCTTCTACGAGCAGATAACGGGGGAAGCGAAATGACCGATAACGCTGACAGCCGCGGCGCAAATAGAAAGCGAATTGGCCCAACTGGAAGAAAAGAATAGCGGGCCGTGCACTTAATAAAGTATATCAAGACGTTAATTAAAGCTCACCGCCGCGCAATAAACCGCGGAGGCTACGTAATCGAAACTGATAACCCGATGCACCGGCAACTTGGCGGAAACGACCGCGGCGGGGAAATAAATTAAGCGAGGAATACAAAGAAGCCCGGTGAACTCTTTGAGAGACAATAATGTTCGGAGAAGTTTGTCCGCGGCAGAAGTACCTAGGTACTTAGTTGGCGAGTTTCCTGCCGTTCGCGCAAACTACTAGCTGACCTGTGTATCGCGACACGCGACACGCGACGCGAGGCGCCTCGGGTTGCATCCATTCACACGGAAAAGCATTGAAAATCATGGGAAACGAGGCGGATTTGTCAGAAGGCTCGGGAAAGCGCGAGACGGCAAAGGCATAGTCGCGAAGGAGGACGGTGAATGTGCCCGAAGTTGAAGTAGCTCCACTCGGCGCGCCTCGGCTCGGCTGCTCCCTAAACTCTGCCTGGGATCCCGGGGATCCCCGCGCTCCCAGGGCCCGAGTCGGTTACTTCACCAAGTTTTTCCTTTGAGGATGAAAGATATTAATTAAACTGTCACAGACACGGTATCAGGGAGCCTCTAACTTTATTTCGCCACTTACAAGTTTACCACTTAAGGGGCCCGCGCGCGTGCGCTCCCGCCTTTGCTCGCTCGCCTGCTCGCCACCGATCTTATCCGGTAAGCATAGAGGCGCAGGCCTGGTTATGAATGCGAAGTGACCCCTCGAGACCGGCGTGCAACGCGTGACTAACGCCCTCGTTTCTCCCGACACCGAGCGCAGCATCTGATCCTTGGATCCGTCCGATCGTCGAATCGGGGGAAAATGAATCTCCTGCGAGAGGTATCGCCGCGGCTTGGCGCTGCATACGTCACCCCGCTTTGTCAAACTCTCGATCGGAACCGAGCGCCTATTGCACGATCTTGATCCTAAACTGTCGAAAGTCCGGTCCTTGGAACAAAACGATCGAAAGTTTCGTGAGAAGCTGCAGAGCGGACAGCGAAACGGGGAAAAGGGCGCGCGCAACTTTGGTCTTTCGCCAGATAAAAGTCTGCCCGTAGAAAACCGAGGTTGGCCTTTTTAGCGGCAAGCTGTTCCTTCCCGAACGTCGACCATCGAACGATTCACCCTCTTCTCGATAAATTCCTGATAAATGAATTGTTCGAACGCGCAAACTTTCTTAGCTGCGCGTCTCGTTACTCCTGCGCGAGCTGATACGGCCCGTTAAATGGAGACACGTTACTTTGGAAAATATTATTTCGCCGAGTCACCCGAGCGACATTTATTATCGATACACAGGATTTCGTGCGAGTACGCGAAAGTTAGGCGTGGCGATATCAACGCGGATTAACCGATTGCTGCTCGATTGAGAACCGATTAATAATAAAGCTTCTTGTTTATCCATCGAAAGGCTGCCCGCACGGCGCAACCACCGCTAATAACGTCCCCCTTGCGTCACAGAGGAAGAAATTCCTCTGGAAAACGATAAATTGGATAGGTGGGATAAGATTTTTCGACGCGCTCTTGCGCGACGAAAAAGAATGCTCGATGTCGTTTGCGAAGGAACGCTCGACTCGCCAGGAACTCACAATTAAACCGTCAAAGTATTGGAATCGCGTGGCTGACCACCCTCGCATACCTGGGGACACTAGTAACGCAAACATCCATTAGAGGAGGAGGAAGAGGAGGGGCAGTCGCGTTCGCGGCTAGAAGCGCGTTACAAGACGGCCGCGGCGCGGCGGGCTTGACGTTAATTAGCAGGGAGTAATGCAGACGTACGTGAGCACGCGTGTACGGCATGCGCGATGAAATCGCGATACGTGTGCGGCTCGCGTGGAGGAAAGGATAGTTTGAAACCGAGTTCCGATCCGGCAGGGCTCACGTACCCAGTTGTAATCATCTTACGCCTTAAGGACACGCGCCACTGCGGCCATACGTGGCTAGAGACGTATTAAAGGACGAAGGAGGCGTGAGCGGAATCGCGAGATGCGTAACACGAGGGCAACCTGCACGTACTTGCTACAGGCGAGTTGCTCGCTTTAACGCGCGCACTTTGGCGCGACGCGACGGCCCGGCCGAGGTAAAGTTAAACTTTCAAAACGCAATTTTGTGGCCGCGCTCGCTGGCTCACGCGGTTTCGGCGATTTTCCTCGGTGTACCAGGGTGGTCGTTGATAAAATAAATAGTGTCGAAAGTTCGGCGAACGGGCTGGCGAAGAGAATTTCTTGGTGTCCGTTCGTTACTGGTCGCTAATTGCGAATTGCATGCCCGTGGCGTTATTTTTCGAAACAACCGTAACCTGGAGACGATTATCGCACGGGGTACACAGATATTAGATTCTCGGATGAGCGAGCCCAACAACGGACGCTTCATTCCCCCATCCTCCCGCGCCGTTTTCGTTCTGTTCGGAATGATTCGGCGAGTCGGAACGCGCTAATATTTCCGTGGCTCCGATCCCCGGCGAAACTAATCCAGATTTCAATCTGCTGGAGCTGGCTCGCACCGCGCCGGCACAACAGCCCCAGCGTCCCTGAAGGAAAGCATTTAGTTGCAAATTCCCTGGGCCGAGTTTAATAAACGTTCTTTTTTTTTCCTCCCCCTGGCATAAGGAGAGCCGCTAGCTGCGACGTTTTAAGGGACGAGGCGGCGGGCGAGCGTGAGGGGAATCGCGATCGCGTCGCGCGAGCCTGTGCAAATTTCGGCTGCACGTGCAGGCTGTTTGTAAAATGTTTGGAAAATTGGTATAGTGGTGTACCTAGGATGACAAAGATTCGAGAACACCCCGTACGAATATGCATCTACGCCTACGCCTGAGTAGTCACGCAGTCAGGAAAGCTCCGTGTTCCGCATGTGCGATCTTACTAATTTCCGGGATCGAACCCCGTCCCAGGAGGTGTGCGCCTCTGTGCCGCGAGATCGGGGCAGATGGGGGTAGGTGGGGAGAGGGTGGCGCAGGGTCCCAGGGACAGGGGCGCGAATTCGATTAATTAAAGTTCGAATTCGCGGCGCTTCGTGGAAATGGAATTATCGCGGCGTAGTCGGTGGCAGGGACTCTGCACTCCGCACTCCGCACTCCGCAGTCCGTACTCTGTGCGATCGACGTTTCTGTGCGGCGCGGCGTGGCGCGGCCGAGGGGGTCGAACGTAGCTTTCCGGCTCGTTCGGTGCCACTGCCACCCCCGGCAAGGGGGTGGAGACCCAGCAGAGAGGGAAAGGGACAGCTGGGTGCCGCCGCGCGGTGTAACAGCTTGCGACTTTGAACGCGGCGGAGCGGGAGGACCAGACCAGACCAGAGGGGGTGGCAGCAGGCACACGGAGACGGGGTTATATATTTACGGTCCTCCGTCGCGGAGAAAACTTTCGGCAAGGATTCGAGCCGTGAGAATTTAAAGTCCCACGAATCTGGCTAAGCGCGACGGACTTTTCCCTCGACTTGGAGCACCGCTCCGATAATCCGCTTTGGTATCGTCCCGCTTAGTCCGCGGAGTACGCGGAGAACGCGTCCCACCGTAGCCCCAGCGTTTACCGCGTCGCGTTCCGGAAAAACAGCCCTTCGGGATTAATCAAATATTTATCGGCTTGGGCGAGTTGAAGGTGTTTGCTGCCGCGATTTTAATGCCACTCCACCGTCGCGGCACTAAATGCTTCGTCTCTCATTCACGCGGTGCGTAATCTGGGCAGATTACCATTTCAGAAACATTTGTCCAGCAAAATCTGCATGGTAACGTTACTCGAAAGTAACGGTTTCATTGCCGGTGTAGGTGTTTCTGAGGGCTGTACTTCCGAAAGGGACCGGTGGCCGATCGAGATGAGGTTTGGGGGGAGGAGAGGAGAGGGTGTGTGGATCCTAAATCTAAAATTGGTGCTTCGGGAATTTATTAGTTTCCGACAGAGATGGGCAAAAAATTATTTCAAATAAAAAATTGATTTCGAATAAAGGACAAAAATTTTATTCGAGACTCATTTAATAAAAATAACCCAGAGTTATTTTTATTTCAAATAAAAATAAGTGAGAGTTACTTTCATTTGAAACGTCACAAATAATTTTCTCGCTTGACGTGAAGTTATCCGGCGGCCACAAATATTTTTCTGGTTTGACGGAATTCATTTTAACCTTCAAATAATTTTGTCGTCTTTCCATGCATTTGTATTTGAAAAAAATTATTTGAAGCGCAAATAGCTCTGGGAGTAGAGAGCGAGAGAGAGGGGGAGCGTGTGCGAGAAGGATAGAGATAGATGATACTTTTTCGCTCTCTGTAGCGGTAAGCAGGAGAGCATGTTGCGAGGAGGTAGTTGTTAGAGCGATTTTTGGATTAATAATTATTTTGTGTTAAGGGGACCTTCCGGTCTAAAAGTCGATTTTTTTTATTTCATTTTTCGAACGTTCAACCTTTTAGGAATACGTGTTTAAAAGGATTTGTTGAAATTCGTAAAATTCCAGAAGTTATAGGCATTTGAGTAGCGGCAAATGCATGGGCAACAACCGGCCACTCGGCGCTCACGTAAACCTTTAAGGGGACCTTCCGGTCTAAAAGTCGATTTTTTTTTATTTCATTTTTCGAACGTTCAACCTTTTAGGAATACGTGTTTAAAAGGATTTGTTGAAATTCGTAAAATTCCAGAAGTTATAGGCATTTGAGTAGCGGCAAATGCATGGGCAACAACCGGGCACTCGGCGCTCACGTAAACCTTTAAACGCGTTTTTCTCGAAACACTGTTCTCAAAACGGTGGGACCTGTATCTCCAAAAGTTATTATCCGATTCGACTGAACCTTTTTTTATTTTGAAGAATATACTTCTGGCTAGGGGGGGGGGGACTAGAAAAATTACAAAAAATTGAAAATTTATAATTTTCAAAGGCGTTGAAAGGACGAAAAGTACAGGGAAAAGTGATTTCAAACTTCAAGTGTCGTTATTTTCTAAAAAAAAGTCTTTTTTTTTACTTTTTCTAGTTCCCCCCTAGCCAGAAGTATAATCTTCAAAATAAAATAAGTTTCAGTCGAATCGGATAATAACTTTTGGAGATACAGGTCCCACCGATTTGGATCAATTTTTTGACGCCTTGACTTTAACGACTCCCAGGGCCGTCTGCAATAATTAATTATAAAACAAAAAATATATTTCTATAACTTAAGACATCCTTAATACAATGCAAAAAGTCCCATTAAATTATATATAGTAGTTTTCCTTTAATTAATTCCTAAAAATCACCTATTTTTGGGGGCTCTAGACCGGAAGGTCCCCTTAAGTAAGTTATTCGTGAAATTTAGTGCGGAATGTAACGAAGGGGCTGTGTTTTTTCAGCAAATACTGTGTAAATGCGTAAATTATTTACACGTAATGTGTAATTGGTTTGGTTGTTACCTGGTGTAATAATTTTCATACAATTTTAAATATGTAAACAATCGGTTTTATTTATTAAATCATTCCTGTAGGCATATTAAGAATTTATCAATTATAATTTATTCAACAACTGCAGGTACAACTCATATTTTTACAGATGGGCACCTGAGTACCCTAAAATAATAGCTAAAATAAAACCGATTGTTTACATATTTAAAATTGTATGAAAATTATTACACCAGGTAACAACCAAACCAATTACACATTACGTGTAAATAATTTACGCATTTACACAGTATTTGCTGAAAAAACACAGCCCCTTCGTTACATTCCGCACTAAATTTCACGAATAACTTACTTAACACAAAATAATTATTAATCCAAAAATCGCTCTAACAACTACCTCCTCGCATCATGCTCTCCTGCTTACCGCTACAGAGAGCGAAAAAGTATCATCTATATCTATTCTTCACGCACACGATCCCCCTCTCTCTCGCTCTCTACTCCTAGAGCTATTTGCGCTTCAAATAATTTTTTTCAAATACAAATGCATGGAAAGACGACAAAATTATTTAAAGGTTAAAATGAATTCCGTCAAACCAGAAAAATATTTGTGGCCGCCGGATAACTTCACGTCAAGCGAGAAAATTATTTGTGGCCAACGGATATATTCACGTCGAACGAAACAAATTATTTGTGACGTTTCAAATGAAAGTAACTCTCACTTATTTTTATTTGAAATAAAAATAACTCTGGGTTATTTTTATTTGATGACAAATAAAGATAAAGCCTATTTTATTTAATACGTTACTTAAATAATTTTTTATTTAAATAATGCCCATCTCTGGTTTCCGAGATATTAATAAAAAACTTTTAGTATTTCTGTTGACTTATTCCGACATAACGCATTCCACTTTTCAACTTTTTCTGGATATTAGTATTGGTTGGGGCTAGATTAGTGCGGGGGGTGCGCGCCCGCTTGCGGGCGCGTAAAGCCAGAGTTGGGCATTATTCGGCTAAATTTTTATTCGAATACGGATTCGAATAAATTTGTGCGAATAAATTTTTATTCGAATAATCTTCGAATAAAAAATTCGAATAAAATGACATTATTCGACAATAACGAATAATTTTTTATTCGACTGAAAATTTATTCGAATAATTTCTTATTCGAATAATAATTTATTCGAGTCAACGGACGAATAAAATGATCACGTGATTTCGGCGATGTATCATGACACCACTGACTGACACCCATGAAACCTAATGTTTTAGGTTAAGTAACTCTTGTCATAGGTCGCACTTTGCAGGAAGATGTAAGACCGCGGTACTATATAGAGTGGCGTTTTGATTTATTTTAAATAAAATTTGCTCACAGCAATCCATTTAAACTAATGAAAAAATCAATCTCTTCGAATTATAAGCGTTCATTGAACGTTTTTAAATACATACAAATAGTCATGCGAATATTCACATATGCATATTTCCTCGGCTCGTTCAGACGTATACGCACACTTCCAGACACACACGTCCAAACGTATGTTGGACACAGTACAGACAGACTTCCATCGATAGATGCCGGGTATCACATATTCGTCGTTCATTCAGGTCGAATAACGAATAAATTCTTATCCGAATGAATCTGGCTAGAATAACGGTACAGATTTATTCGCGAATAACGAATAATTTTTCGTCGAATAAAACCGTCATTCGTTATTCGCGAATAAATCTTGGGATTTATACGTATCCGTATTCGAATAAAAATTTAACCGAATAATGCCCAACTCTGCGTAAAGCATGGTAGCGAACCGATGTGAGTTTGGAGATTTGAACCAGCAACTTGCGAATGCGACCCATCCTACTATATAGGGTGTTATTCTACTGATAGTCAATATTCTAGGGGGCGATTCGACAGGCCAAAATAAGACGAAAATATAGAATACAATTTTTTAATATCGCGCTTCGTTTTCAAGAAAATTGACTTTGAATTTCAGCTAAATACGCGTGCCTTTCCGGTGCCTGAGGAGCACGCGGAGGTAAGGGGATCGCGTCCAGCAGTTCGTAAAACAGTTTGCGGGGACGGGAGGGTCGCCGGGTAGGGGTGCCCGCACCTACGTCCAAACAAAAGTTAAAAAAAAAAAAAAATAACAATAATTTTTTATTAATATTTTGGAAACTAATAAATACCCGGAGCTACAATTTTAGATTTAGGGTCCACACCCGCTCCCCACTCCTCCCTCCAAACCTCATCTCGATCGGCCACCGGTCCCTTTCGGAAGTATATCCTTTCTGAGATACCAGGCGCATTTCCCCTCTTCGGAGAGCGCTTGATACGAAATAACAATATGTAGGTAGCAATAATGCTACTTAGGTATTTTAATATACGAAGATCGCTGGTCGAAACTTCCGATACACAAACTGTAATTGAATTCGCCGTTATAAGATTCCAATGCTGCACTGAGAAAGCCAGACTTTCTTTGCCGAATAAAACGCCCGATATCAAAGTTTAAAGAGCACTTCTTGTCTTTTACGCCTCGGCACAGTTGCACGGGCGGAAAGTTTGAAAAAACAACTTCCGGCGCCAGCGTATAAAACTCTTGTGAAGAAAAAGCAACGAACGCTTGATAAGAGGGATAGAAGCAAGTAGACAAAGGCCGATTATGCATTCTCCCGAAATGAAGCGTTATCGTGAAAGCGTCCTCTTTATTTCGATTCGCGGAAACGACGGTATTATACTAGACGCTGTTTAAAGTGCCGACGCGACGTGGAGAATCTACCTTTCCTAACGAAATTAGGTTTCCCATAAAAATACCAGCGGAACGACGCGAGCGGCCGGGCGCGGCGGAGAAACGACATCGCTTTAACGTATACACACATACGTACGTGTGTACCTACCTACCGGCGCGTCGTTAGACGAGCACACAGCCGGCATGATTTCCCTGCGAGATACTCCCATAGCTATTTATTGCTTAATATTCGCAAGTTGCCACGGTTTCGAGGGTCGCTGAGAGTTTGCGCGATGTTTCTATAACCGAAAAACTTGTAACGACGATAGATATTCCGCGGATACGAGACCGCAAATTAACTCGTTAAGGTAGACTCGCGAGCCTTCACCCCTAAACTCGAGTGGTATCTCAGTAATCGGCTTTAGTTCCAGCCGTTCCGATCTGCCAGCCACGATGCGCGGTTTCTTGCACGAGGGAAACGGGATTTCAAGGAGAATAACGATACTACGTCAGTTAGGTATTATGTATCGCGTCGACAGTGAAAATTCGCGTCCCTCGAGCCGCCTAAATTCGTTCGGATTCCAATTCGTTTGGAACATTGGACGAAGTGGCGCGTGTAACCTCTGGGTGATTGCCCGGAACACGAAAAAAAAGTCAAGTTAAACGAAACTGTTAGACCGCGGGAATTACAACCGCGGGTAAAAAGCGCGAGAAATGTTGCGGCAACTTAGAAGATACGGAAAATAAATTTATCGCGTAAAAGACGCAAATGGTGGGCTGGGGAACACGCGAAATCTGAAATTAACATCGATATCAAAAGTGGAACTAATTTCCGGTCTCTTTGAAATTTTCAATTTCTCCCTGTCGCGTCGCGGTTGCTTTCCGCGTGCAAGCTGGATGAAATAGGTACGTCTGTGGCTAGCTATTACGAAAACTGAAATAACAATATGCAAGTCCGCGAATAAACAGGGTGGCTACAATTACCGTGTGCGCTGGGGGGAAACCGAGGCGCGGAATCTTAACCAACCCATCGGCTCGTGATTCGTAATTCATGGTTGGTTCAGTTTTTCGCCACAAGCTATTTCGATGCGTTCAATACGATCCCTCGAATCGTCTGTTCGACCCTCTCCAGAACCCTTCCCTTCGCCGGTCCTTTTCGGGGAGCGGTGGTGGTAGTCGCGGAGAGAATAAAAAGAAAACCCGTGTCGTACAAGTTGTACCTCCTTTTTCTCTTCACGACAAAGACAGCTACGATGATAAAAATCTTTTTGCGTCTGCATAATATCATAATAACTATGTAAATCAGGGCGGCGTACCAGTCCACAAACACAATCGGGCATTCGTATGCTAAATTCCCATTCCCGTTTTCCCACCCCCACACCAACCCGGGCCACCGTTTCACTTTGCTAGGTAGTATATAGCATACATATATACACATACACAAATATATGTATAGATATATAGTACCCGGTTACCTAACTCCGATAACGAGTTCAGTCCTTGAAAAAAAAAAAAGACCATCCCACCACCTACTTTTCAAGCATTATCCACGCGACATAGCCAGCTACACACCGGGGTCTAAAATATCTTTCAACTCGAAACGCATCTCGCGTGCCAGTGCCTTTTATGGACGCACCGTGTATCCTGCCGCTATTATGCAAACACCGCTCAAGTTTTTTTTCGAATTTCCAAGTTCTTGAAAAATAAATCCGGTGCAAATAAACTATTTTTATTCGACTGTTTTCGACTCGTAGCAGCTATTTGTGTCCGGTCCGGTACACAGACCTACGTACCCCATAGATTTCGTAAAAGCAATGCGCTGCGTGTTTACGAGCGATCGAAATGTGGTGCACCGTGCAGTCGTGCACGCAGCGGTCGCGTTCCCAACGAACCAGCAGCGAGCCGCGCCTTTAATGAATTTAATAAGCGTCGTAAACGCGTCGCAACGGCCGACAACGAGGTCGAACGAGACTTTAAACGGGGCTCGCAGATGGTGCCCTTCCCTCCTTTCGCGAAACCGATGCCGCATTTATTAATCGTAATGGTTATATAATTGCGCCTTGTGCAGTCGTGTTGTCGCGGTAATAGCTCTTATTATTCGCCCGCTCCCGCTGACCCACTTTACACACCGATTCCTACTTTCCGCGGATATTAACGCGCATCAAATATTATCTATCCCGTGGCACGCTGGATTTACATTGTATCATGGAAAATGTAATTAAATGTGATCGAATCACACGGCGAATCGCGATAAAAGTCTCATTACGAATGCAAGCGATCAACCGGGCCGATACGCGATTAATTAAAGCGGCAGCCGTGTACGGTGGATTGATTTTCTACGAATGTAATTCGTAATTTTCTCTCGACCAGCGGAATATATTAACGACCGTCGCCCCGTCTCGCCCCGCCTCGCCACGCCGTGCCGCTTTCGTTACTCTTCCGTTCCGCTTCCGCTCATCTTCTTAGCCGGCGTAACTTTCGCAAACATTAATATCGCCCCTTTAATAAATGAATGGAGCCACCCGCCGGCAAGTCTTTTTGTTTTGCCCTCTAAAAGGAAGAAGGGTCCGCCAGGGCACTGACACGGTAATTCTCAGATTTGCTCGTCAAATATGCCAGAGGATTTAATAAATGCAGCGTCTCCCTAAAGTTTCGCGATGAAACTTAAATATCCCTGAAACGCGAGACACCGGCCTGGCCCAGCCCGCCCACTGAACCAGAGAACGAGATCCCGAACGTGCCGCAAAATCCCTACATCCTCTCTTATTTTTTTTTTCGCAAATTAATGCGTTCGTCGGGCTAAGAATGTGCTGAGCGTTGCCCGAAAAAGGGAAGAGGGGAAGGTTTGCTCTCCGCTCTCCAGTAGGCAAGCTCGCCTTCCTTTCCCTGCCCTTCCCTGCCCTCCCCGTTCGAGTCAACCTTCCTTCTGTACTCTCCTCTTATCTCCAAACTTGGCTGTTCTATCGTAATAACACGGAACTTTGTTAAACTCTCGTTTGAGGAAAATCTCGGCTGCCGTGGCTCTTCAACCTTAATGGCCGATTCAAGCTATCCTCGCCGAGTTAATGCGGAACACATCGAGCTGCAGTTTTCGTATTACAGCGTACCTACTCTGGATACGCTAACGACAAGTTGGCCAAATTCGTCCGCTCGCCGTGCCGTCTGGCACGCGCTCTTTTCTTTCTCTCCCTTTTCTCCTATAAAGCCAAGATACTCCGAAGCAAAGACATCGCGGCGGGGGCCACTTAAGATTTCTCTCGTAAAAGGACTCGTGCCTCGGGGCGGCGATTGGGAAATTTCACGATACGACGATATTATGAAAGAAGTTGGACCATCGGTCTGGAATCTACGCAAATGGCGCGCATAAAGCAGCTTCCTTCCGGCGAGAAAAATTCGTGCTCTCGGTATCCCGTGGAATAGTTGCTCATATTTTCGTTGTGCCGCTGCCGGCCATTTCTCAGGCTGTCTTTCCACCGGGAAACGATTACAGTGTATCTTCCGAGGGAAGTGGCGGCCAGGCGCGAAATAAGAGAGTAATTTGTCGAAGGTACGGCTCGGGAAACGTATCGCCGCTTCCTGATATGTATTTTTATGAAAGGTGCGCGTCGAACGGGAGAACGTGCCGGAACATCTGCGCGGCCCCACGATTCTTTATTCACGATAGGGACGCGACGACATCCCCTACGCGTAAAAACGCTGTTCGCCCTCTCGTCGGTATCGGCTAGCACAGCCTCCGATTGCCTTCCACCACCTCCACCGCGCCCCCTCCGAAATCACCGAAATATACGTCCAACGATATTTTAACCTGTCGCGAGCGATGCGCCCCATCCTCCCGCAGAGCTGGTCGCCTCGAATCGACCTTAAGGCTCATTTTCTTTCTATGCCGAACCAATCCGACCTCTCGCTGTGTCCTTTCCATTCCTTCTTTATCTATGAATATCCGCGCATCGATCCTATAACGTTCGCCCGGCCCTCTGCAGCCGTGCTCGAAAAAATCTGAAAATACACGGACGCGCGCACTCTTCGTTCGGTATTAACGTGAAAATCGAGCTGGCTCGTCCCTTCCCTCTCTCCATTCGTTTCATTCCATTTATACGTTTATACGATTTGATTTTTCTACAAATCATGTCACATTCTGCGATCTGGTCGGTTCGTCTTCTCTTCGTTTCTCTTCTTTTATTTTCTTTACTTTTCTTGTATTAATTTTAAGTCTAGGTTAAGTTCTCGTTTAAGGTTGGGTTGAAAAACAGTCTTTAACTGAACCCCGCCCTTGCATTTGTCATGTTTCGCTTTGTTTGCTACTTGCTGTGTCTTGTTTTGTTTGTTTGCAATAAAGACGTTTAATAATAATAATAATAATAATACGGTGACACGCCGCGCTGCGCCGCGCGCAAGGGTACTTAAACGCACATTGTCACTTTCAAGAGTGTATCATTAGCGAAACAGCGGCGGGAAATGTTTTGCATGCAGGTAGATATATCGCGCTGGAGGTACTCGGAGTATAGTGGTCCTTGTAAGGCAAACATTGCGCGCCGAGTTCAATTGCTGTATCTCTTTTGGCTCTAATTCTTCCCGTTCGGTGTGTATCTATTAGCCGAAAAGAAATACAGTTGGCGGCGCATTCGATAGCCGCGCCCGGGCCGCGGCCACTCCAGTCGGTGGGAGATGCTACCGTAACCTGTACACCAACGGAGATTGAATTATTTTTCTCTCGGAATAATTTTGCCATAAAATAAAAGCGCTGGCGTTGGGCGGGGGGGGGGGGGGGGGGGGGTGGCCCGGGTGTAGGCGCACCCGTGCCTCCGACTTGAAGGGAAACGAAACGATCCCGCGCTCCTCTCTCCCCGCCCCGTTCCGTTTCCTCCGGCCTCTACCCGTTTTCCCGTTTCCTCTTTTCTCCCTTTTCCTCCCTTTTCCTCGCTGCTTCACCGCCATTCACCGTTCACCGCATGGGTAGGTACCGGGGCTCGCGCTGCCTCCACTATTTTCCTCCACGTTTCCTTATATTACATTCTAGATAGGGCCGCGAGGACGACAACGCTGCGAGCTGAAAATTCCTTGCCTCTCCTGTTTCTGTCAGTGAATATCTTATCATAATAGCAACGGTGGTGTTTTCTCAGGTCCGCCGGGCCCAAAACTTCGTTCCAACCCTCCCGTTTCCCTGATTTCCCTCCCCCTCTGCTCAGAGGAAGGCTTGCCCCTCCCCCCCCCCCGCCCTCGAATAACAAATCCCCTGGGAACTCCCGGTGCTCTCTCGAGCTTCCATAAGCAGTTGCGACTCGGTATCATTGAGTATCGCCGCTACCAGACACAGCTGCGGTCCCCGGCGTTTTTTTTTTTTTTTCGCGCAGAATGCAATGTCGCATCGTCTTCCGGTCGCGCTCACGCCATTTCCAAAGTTTCACTCGATAGACGCCCGATAACGCGCCATGTGGCAGTCCTCCTATAGTCCTACAGCAATCACTTCATTTTCATCCAACCATTCTCGTTCTATCTAAATCTAACCGAACATTCCCGCCCCGCGAAACCATAACGAAGATTACACTCTCTCGCTCCCCCTACGCTTCGGGATATCTCAAGTTTTTCGGAAGATTTCGGCGGAAAGTTGCCCGGTGAAAGCTACGCGGAAAACTACTGGGACACTTTGGAATTCGCGCGATTGCCTCCACCAACTTTTCCTTATTTCATATAGAGTTTGTTCGCGATAGCGACACGCACGCGTTTCGTTCAACTTCTTTTTCATCGTCGCGATCAATTCCACGATAGACGCTGCACCGGAATAGCGAAAGGTTTCACATTTCGCCGCGTGTTTGCGTCACGTTCGAACAAATCCTAGCCAATGATCGACTTCCTCTTGATTCCCGATCTTTCTTATATTCCATCGCCTCGGCGCGACGGTCTCGGTGGCGAAAGACCAACTATCTATCTATCTGCGAGAGAAATCCTCCGCCTGGTATCTGGAGAGATTGCCTCTGCATAACGCCCTCGTCTTTGGCCATTAGCCAGTGACAGTAGATCGGTTGACAGGAAATTGAAACTATGCTTCACTCGCGACTGTTCGATATTATATGCGCCAACAAGCTGTTAATCGCTGTCATTGCGCCGTCACGTACGCTTTAACGAGGGCAACGAATCACGGCTATCGAATCTGCACCCGCTGTAAGCGATGTGAAATATTTTTCAGGCTGCACGCAGCATACACGCGCGCCACTCGCGTGTTGCTACTCCCTCGCGATTTCCCGGTGTTGCACGCCCATAAATCTGCGATCCCGTGGTAAATAGCTTGGATTTAAATTGCAAGGGAAGCTAATCGTAGTCGCGCACTCACTCCTCTTTCGTCGAAGGAGAAACGGACCAGTAAGTAGCAGGATGCGCTCGGTTGTTTTTTTTTAGGGGATGGTAAAGCTCGGGGGTAACGGAGCTGTCGATGACGAAACAAACAAGGCTGCGTTGGAAGCAGCCGGTTCTCCGCGGCTGCTTTCGAAAAGCCTCGATAACTCGCGGCTATTCATCGAGCGACTCGCACTTACCGAACTCCCACGTTTTTGCAGATCTGCCGAGCTTTGCGGCACCGATCGGTAATGTGACCGCAGCCATCGGAAAAGAAGCCATTCTACCGTGCACAATCAGGAAACTGGGAAACTACAAGGTAAGGGATTTAAATGTTCCGCGGTAAAGAAGGGTGGGACGAGCCGGTGTGGCGACCGGTGGAACGTTAATTAGCCAGCTCGCGAGTCTACGTAGCTATAAACGGGTTCACGGGTCCACGAATTCACGAATTCAGGAATTCACGAGCTCACCAGTTCGCGAGTCACGGGCCGATAAGGGGTTTCGAGATTTCGGTAATATCGTGGAAATAAATGAGTCGCGTGGGTGTTTGTGGCAGATGTCAGTGCCGGTGTGTCTTTTTGCGCGCTCTTCCCGTCCCTTTCTGTCTCGAGTAACTTTCCAACAGTTTTCCGTCTAAAAGGCCATCGTATTCATTCACCAGGTGGAAATAAACCGAAAGTTTGTCCGTTTGCCGAGGAGTCGTCGGACACGAGAAAGCTTCTCGGAACTTCTCGACAGCAACACAATTCATTAAGCGCCGTGCCGAGCGACCAAATGAAATTAAACGCTATTTCGCCACCAGCGATTAACTATTTGCAAGGCGGACACACGTCGCGCCTGCATTTATTCACGTTACGAGCTTTATCTCCGCCAAGATTCGGTCCAAAGCGCATTTATCTGCCCGTACGTATGTGCCTACAAAGTTTCCGTTCCGATCGCGTAACTTGAACGACGCTTCATTCCCAATCGTTCCGCACCAGATGAAAGAAATGTGCAGCAATGGCCCGTTGATCCCCGCAATTCTTTAGTTTTGTCAGGTTACAATAATAAATCCATCTGCCGCGCATCTCCCCTCTTCCATGCTTCATATTAATACCGAGCTCCCCTAGCAGGCAATATTTGGATTCTTGTGCACCGGAAAGAGGAATTCGCCGGAAAAAAAAGAACGCTCGAGCAAAGTTTTGGGTACTTCGACAGCGGCGCGGCGCGGCGCGGCGGCCGGCGGTTTCCGCTTTTTGCGCGGCAACAACGCAAAACCCTCGGGAAAATTTCTAAAGTTTATTTACCTGGGGCGCGTCGCGAAGTCTACCGACAAAAAACCACTGGGAACGGTTAAAACAGCGCTGCAACGATAGAATTAATAAGCAACTCTTCGCGTGGAAACATCGAGCGGGTCTGCAACGGGAAAAATGTATCCGTTCCGCGGGAATCGCCGACGAACAGAAATTACCGCGGGCAGAAGGCAAGGCTGGCATATCGCTTACGAATCTCCGCTTGATAAATTCCGATTCCGCTCGTCGCCTCGAGCTGTTTCACTGGCAAACGCAAAATAAGACACCGTTTCGAGCTGGCTCCAAGGCACCCCGGGCTATTAATCGGCCTCAAACTTTCGGCCCTTTGCAATCACCGGATGAAAAATAGTGGAAACCACCGCGGGCCGACTAGCTTGAAAACATTAGGTCGATTCGCGCGATAAAGTCTGCAGAAATAACTATTTGCACGCGCAACGTATCCTGCTTGATCCTGAACCAACGTCTTTGCGATCCAATTCGGATAATTCCGTTCCTGTGCAACGTGCAAACAGTCGATTGATTGGTCGATTAAAAACTTGTGCGACAAGGCATTCTGCGTTCTTGTGGCTCGAGCAACGCGGCCCGTTCCGACTCCGATCGCTCAGACTCCAGAAGAAACTTTCAACCCATTCTAACGTACGATGGAACACATTAAAAACGCTGTTATTTCATACTGTTTTTCACGGTGGGCATTTAACGGCGCCGGTAGCATGCACACCCACACGCCTACACAGCCAACGGAATAATATTCGATAACCACAGATTTGTATTCGCACGAATCCATTCTACGAAACTGCCGTGCTGGAACGCTGGCCACGCTGCTCTTCGATGAAACAACTCTGGGGCCATTCCGCCATTTGGCCCTTTAACCTGTTCCGCGACAACGGCTACAACGCCGACGCTGCTGCGAAATAACACTCAGTTGTTTAGCTCCAGCTGGCTTTCTCTTTGGCGGGACGCGACGCGGCGCGGCGATATCACGCTTTCAAATTAGGAAAACGCGATCCAGTCGTTTCGCGTGGCGATAGAAAGCATTTCACAAAGCTGAACGATATCCGTGGCCGTGGGTTAGAGGGTGTATAGATTGATGCTTCGACGCCGACGCTGGGAAAGGGCATCCATGTCGGGCAGCTCCACTTTTATTAAACTTTCCATCGGCTCGCGTCGGGGCTGGCTCTTTTGTTTAGTTTCCAGTGCGTGCTCCTGCCGAGCATTTTCCACTGCCTCCCGACTTCTATCTCGCCTGTTCCGTCGACAGTGCCAGGCGAGGTCGCGAGGGTATAGCCAGATACTAGAACCGCGGGGAAACTGCAAGGTTGGTTCGGAGGTTCCGAAACACTCGTGTCTGAAGAAACGTATTCGTTCCACACGAGCGACCTCGTTTTCCCGTACGTCTTCCCATTTTTCACGCACGCATTAACTCCCGGGGTAGCCTCGCAGGGTGCTGGCTCTTTCCTCTTCCGTTGCACCTCTTGTTTCGCATCGAAAGGTTTGTCCCGCTTGACACGTAGTAAACGGATGAACGTGCCGGACCGACGAGCAATCTTTCGCAATGGTGTCTGCCTCGCGCGACTTGGCGGAATTGCTGCCTCGCGGAAATCCAATTCGCAGGAACGCTCGCAACTTGGCCCGCGCGACGCGAAGCGGACGCGTCCCCGTTGATCAAAACTTACCAGAGCGTCGCGTCGGGGCGTCATGGCGTCGAGCCGCCACACGCGTTCCCGCTTCTAACGCTTTTCGCGCCGCGCAAAATTCCTTTGATCCATTGTTCTGCTAACACGCGCAACTTTAAGGCGTCTCTATTCTTCGCCAAACCTTTCCCCCCTTTCTGTTCTTTTCGCGTTGCACCTTCCTCCTCCAGAATCGCTGTTAACCGTTCATGAATATATAACGGGGATCCGCCGTGGGCCACGCTTCCCAAAATCCCGAGAAATATTTTACGAGGACTTTGTAAAAGGGAAACCGTGCAGCATACACGCATACGCAGAACCATTCACGAGTATTCCCGTCGTCGCTCGTTCGCAGTCGGCCGCGTCGGAACGCGCTTTCATCCCCTCGCTGAAGAGGTGTCAAAGAGGAGAGTTGAAATTTCATACATGTATCTCGTAACGCGCGTAAAAATTACTGCAACGTAGCGGCTCGAGTTGAGACGTTCAGAGAGCTCCAAGGGTTCTAGCTGTCCGCCACTTCTCCCATTTACTTTTGCTGGAGCCCTTCCCGTGTTTTCTTATCGCTCCCGTCCTCCTTCCCAACCGATTTCTCCAAAGCCCCGGCCTGTCTAGGCGAAGAACGTGCCCGAGACCTTTTATACATACCTACACGGGCCCGATTCGCGGGCAAGTAAAGCCAGGTAGGTAAATCGGCGAGACGCAACACGCCAAGCCCTTCTTTTACCCCTTATTTCCACTTCTTGGAAGCTGAATCCAGCAAAGAAAAAAGAACAGAGAGCGACGTTCCCTCTTCAGAGGGAACTGTGTCGAGACTGCGTCGCCAGGATCTTGATCGTCGAACGTAGTCATTTGCCCACCACCCACTACCAGCAGCAACATCGCCAGCGAGGTAATCGGAACGAGCGTGCCACTTCAAAGCGATTCTCTCGTGATTCTCGCCGTGGAAAAGACGTCTGGGGGAAAGTAGAAGATTTATGGCTTCCGAAACTCCATCAGACATATTTGGCCAGAGTTTCTCGTCTCGCGAATTCATTAAGAGTCTCGGAGCTTTTCTTTACGTCGACGGGCAAATATTGCGCAACGCTTACCCTCCAGTGCCTATATAAATGAGAAACGTTTGAAGCGCGCCAAGATTCAAGATTGTCAATTGATAACCATGTATACCGAATTCATTGCGAATCGGTAGTATGATTTAGACGCGTCGAAATCAACAGCCGTTGGATCTTTCCTGTTTGCTTGATGTTTCTGAAAAAACGAGAGAGCGCGAATAGAAGAAAGAGTGGAGGAGAAAAATCGGAGGCGACCAATCCCAGATTGGAATGAATGGGGACTAAATGAACGGCGGGGTACACATTTCGCTTCGTACCACCATAAGTGAGCCCCCAGTTCCTTATTTCCCCCCGTTTTTTCCAACGTCCTTGTCCCGGCGCTTGAAACCTGTTTACCTTCACGGCTGGATGGGTCGACCCACTTCCCTATTACTCTTCCACCGGCTATGTGCGCTACGTGCGCTACATGCGTGGTCAGCGAAATAGGAGACACCGGTCGAATCAGCCAAGCGTTAAAGTAAACACGTTTCGAGCGGCCGCCCGGAGGGACAAGCACGGGGGAAAGAAAAAACCTAGGTAAATAAACACGCGAGCCTCGCTTAGGGTCGTGCGGAGCGTGTAGCTCACCTTCCATTCATCGATTCCATTGACAGATCCGGGGAAGTCCAAAGTGGCACTGTCGATCGGTCAAGACTACCTACATTCTACATTATGTACATAGATCTAACTGCCGAATTCACTTTAAGCGACTTGTCTCGACACAGAAGGATCCTTTAACGCCTAGTAGATCTTACCATTTTACCGCGGCTGGTAATTCATCTTGCCAGCTAACGACTCAAGTTTCAAGGAAGCTTACGGAACGATCGTTCGATCATCAGCCATTTGTAGAAGCGTGAAAAATAAATTAGTATGTAAAGCAGCGTTTCGTCGGCTCGCCTGAATAAAACGGCGAGCCCGCGTCAAGAGGACGCTAATGACGCCTCGTTACGACCGGATCTTCCGTCGTTAACTCGATTCAGGATTCAGCGACGGTTCAATTTCCATGTCCAGGCACGAAATGACGATTCCGATGACGATCAATCTTCCGGGAGACGAACGTTTGCGGGTTAAATAACATAAGCTGTGCAGAAAACTAGGGAGCAGGAGGCAGAGAGCGGGAAGAGGAAGCGCGAGAAGAACTCTAGGATTCCCTCGCCGCGACTACTCGGAACGCGCCTCCACTAGAAGACGCTGCAAGTTTAATTGCCGTGGGTCGCGCGTCGTCCTTTCATAGGAAGCGAGCTTTCGCTTTATGAAAAGAACGGGAGAACGATCAATTCGGTTCCGTTTCATTCACTAATAATACAGAACTTTCGCTCGGATAATTCTGTCGGACTGGGCAGCTCCAGCTGCAAGTAGATTCGTCTTTGCCGTTCAAGTCCCTCGCACTTTCGCCTCGGCTGGATTTAATTATCGTGTAATGGTAGCTCGCTTTTACGACAACGCGAGTCAGGACTGATTTTCCCTTCTTAGAATCGAGTTTATTCACCCGTTGGTTTGCGCGACGCGTTCGCCTTGGATCGGCTTCTTGTTCGATTAATTGGGAGTTGGGAGTTGGGAGTTATCGGTCGCATTCGATTTGCCTGCGATCGCGTTATCTTTCCGTAACGCGAGGCGCGGGCCGGTTCTCGTCTATCCGAGCGTTTCGTGTGGATTCACTTATAGCTTTCGATCCAGACCGTTCCGTCGCTGATTAACGCCGGAGTCTCGCCGTCGGCGGCACGACTTTGGCAACTCCGTTCCTCCCTCGCCCTCGCCCTCTCTTGCCCTCTCACGCCCTCGTCCGGTCTCTTTCTCGAGCATCCCATCAAGCATCGATGAACCGGAGTATTTTCGGGTATGGAGTCGCTGCCAGGCTGATCGAGGGTGTGGGAATCAGAATAGAGAGTACAGGGGGCTGATGTTGAGAGAGCGCCGTGGGGGTGGACGAGCCGCGGGAGGATGAGTAAGAGGAGGACGGGGTGGAGAGACGACGGGTGTGAGTTGGCCGGAGTGGTGTTTCCCTGGGGTAAGCATGAGCATATACTTGCCCGGGGCTTATTCAGACAAATCGGTGATTGCTGCGGAGGCGAGCGAAAGGGTAGCTCGCCGCTGCATCACCACCACCACCACCAGCATCATCACCGTCGCCGTCGCTGCCGTCAACGCTGCTACCACTACTGGCAGAGCAGACCCACGCGGTACCCTGCTGGAGCGACAAAGACAGGGACTCAAGCCTGAAATCCGTGATGGAGGCTAAAAGAGAAGGAGAAAGATGGACGGATACAGATAGAGGGAGGGCAAGTTTTGGGAGAGGAGAGAGGAGGAGAGAGGTTAGAGCGAAGAAGAGTGGGATGGAAGGAGAGAGAAGAATGATTGTTTCCATGATTACAATGGAACGGAAGAGGAAGAGGTATGGCGGCTGGCCCAACGAAAGGGTATGGGGAGCAATCTCTTAGCGCTAACGTAGATTCGTGGCCCAGGGTCTCTCGAAATATTACACTGGAGGGGTAGTGAACCCACCGGGGAATTTCCTAACTCCGCGAATAATGTGTGTCAGCCGTCGAACTGGCTGTTTCCGGATTTCATAGAGGAATCTCGCGGTTCGTTTCCAGGCCTTAGCAGGGGAACGTGCAAGTGGTACCAGCAGATCCGTACGTCGACACCGATGCGATGCAATTTGCGCGCTTCCGTGAACACCGTTGTAACGTGTAACGTCTAACGTGTAACGAGTGCATCTGCTGGCAAACACCGATAACAAGGACAAACCGCTCCAAGGAGACAGACGTGGCGGCTCGTGTCCTCGGACTTTCTAATCCCGAGAGCTTTCGTCGGCAAGAACAGCAGCGGAAACGCAACGGATCCCAGATAATCGTACGCGCGTCGGAATTCTGCAAGATGCAGGGTATCCGATCGGGATGGAGATGAAGCGCACCTTTTATCGTCGTTATCTTTGTCGTCGAGATAACGACGCTGCAGGCGACGGTAATAGTTTCCGTTCTCGTTCTGCGCGGGACAAACTGTTGTCCCCCCGTGACAAAGTACTTAAGACATTATCGATCGTGATTGTCCTCCAGCAACGAAAGAATTCAAACGCGACCGATCACCCTTTCTCCCACGTTCCTCGCCACTTATCCCTTTCTTACGCGAGCCGGTACCTTACTTATTCTCGGCCACCGATTATCTTCGGCGAGGCTTTCTTCCAGCCGAGCGTCACTATCTCGTAGAAAGTGTTTCGAGGAAACGTCCTGGTATCTAATTAGGCCCGTAATTATCGCCAGCTGCTGCGATGGCCGACTCGCGATTCCTCTCAATTTCCCATTCCCCGGCCGCCGTCTTAGCCTAGTTAAAAGCAGATTTCTCTGGGAATCCTGGTCTCGTCGCGAGACTACTCGCCCCCTCGAGCACCCTTCGGTGGGCCAGTTTCTTGGACGGGGAGCAGGTTCGGGGCGGCTTACCAATGTATGTGCTAACCGCAATGATCGGTGTCGCGTGGTATCGTGTAATCCGTCGCATACGGGCCTATAGCCGGACGGACATACGGGATGTGCGCGACAGTCACTTTGGATTAATTACCAAGTGCAGCGTTATAGATAACGCGTAGGAGATGCGGGAGTAGGTGTGGGGGCAAAGGGGCTATACGACGTTAAATTGAACCTTTCGTCGGGTTGATTCCTGCGGTGCCCCTGGCACACAGGTTCTTGTCGAGCTCGCCTAAGAGCAATTACCGATGCTGGCCGTACGTGCGGCCACGTATCGCTCTTGGATATACACTATACAGGCACATAGGTCGGCAACACGGAAAGCTGGTAGGTATGCTATGTACGTACACGCGACACAATATCGACTGGAGCTGTCCTCTATTCTACGGGCCGATCGGCACCGCTCTAGATTCTTGCTCGCTAGCCGCTGCTGGAGTCTAGAGGGTGTCAACTGGCGCTTATCTCGACACGGGGTTCAAAGATCCTTACAGATCCTGCTTCTCTCGTCACGCGGCCATTCTCCAGGCGCAGGCTATCGATATGGCCGTCGGCAGACGGTCAATGTTTTCCAAGAGAATCCCGTTTCGAGCAATCTCCACGCGCCTGTCTCTTTGATTTGTCACCGGTTCTCTAATCATCTACGTACGCCCGTTCCATATGCGTGTTTCAATAGAAACGTCGACATGGGACGCCGCGTGCATAGGGGAGGGTTGGTCGGGTGGTCGGGGTGGTTGCGTGTCCACGTGTCCGCGTGCCAGACCGCCGAGCCGAGTATGTATTAGGTACGTAGGCGCGGACACTGGTGACCGTACGACAATAATTGGGTCGGTGCGGTGTGTTTTTCCGTTGTGCCGTTATTTTCGAAATAAAGGATGAATTAGGAGCGGAGAGGGGAAAAGGAAAGGTACGGCTGGGATCTGGCTAGATTGGAGGGGGGCGAGAAATGGTGGAAAGCTCGTGGAATATAGAAAAAGGTAAGAGGGGCCTGGTTGAGTGTAAATGGTGCGGGGGCTCGGCTCGGCTCGAGGGATGGGCATCTCGGATCCTGGGATCCTCGGATTTTCATAAAAAGCCAGAGCTTTTGTTCGATGTCTCAGGTGGGATGGCTGCGGATGGAGGATCAGACGATATTGTCGATGGGTCAGCGAACGGTAACCCACTCGCCCCGGTTCCTCGTGACGCTGGAGAACGCGAAAGCGAAGAATCAGAGCCAATCGAGGGACGAGGAGGAGGCCACTTCGCGGCTGCATATTCGCCAGCTCCGGGAAGCTGACCGAGGCTGCTACATGTGCCAACTGAACACCAAGCCCATGTTCAGCCAGCTGGGATGCGTGGATGTCCTAGGTATGCCTAATTGCGCGTTATACCGCATTCCTACGGCTAGCTAGTGTCGGCTGTTTGCGGTGGCTCGTAGAGACGTCACGTACGCACGCACCGATTTCGATTAGCCTACCGCGAGAAGGGATGGAAAATATGCGCGCCTCGCCGACGCTAGAATACGTTTGAATGGGCCCTCGCCAGGACGAACCGTAACGTTACGTTGCTCGCCCGCCTTCTATTCGTTCCACCCCCTTCGCCACCCTTTACCCCCTTTACCGCTTTGTCCTATCCTCCTGACTCCTCCGCTTCCATTGCCCCTGCGTTACATACGCGCGTACATTACCGGCGATTCTATGTGGCCCCGATGTACATACACGATACGTATGTATCGCGTCTGCATGCGTGGACACCGGGGGAGAAAGGGAATTCATCGAGAGTGTGCGTATGCCTGCCTCGGCATTCAACTCCAGAGAGCGATCGGCCCGAATGGAATGAAATTCCTTTGTGGCCAAACACAGGAAAGGTCCCGACCATTTCCTTCCTTTTCTTTTCTTTCCCCGTTTTCCCCCTCTTTTCTCCAACCAACTGCAGCCCAACGCTCGCTCCAACCCCCCCCAACTCCGACAGCCCGACAGCCCGAAAGCCCGAAAGCCCGAAAGCCGGCCTGTATGGAGAATATTTGTCCAAGTTGAACGCGTGTAATTGAAATGGCTCCCCGGTGCTCCTTCAAAAGAAACGAGATTTCATCGCGAAAATGTTCCTTGCTGGCAGCAGGGGGGTAGATGGTATTTAATTTTCCTCGGGAACCAGGCGTTTTAACCTGATTTCACTCCGGTCAGACGTAGCGGCAGACGAGCCAGCCAGGCCAATTTCCAGGCCGGCTCTAGCGCCGCCCGTTAAATCATAGCCGATCTTTGTAGCGTCCGTAATTTCGGGACGCGCTATCCTGCAAATTTCAATGCTACTGTACCGCGCTTCAAATCTCTGACATGGAAGTAAATTTCAAAGTTCTCCACAGCCCTGCACTTGAATTTCCACTCGGCTTGCTTGCGTTGAAAGCGCGACCCGTACTAAACGGGACGGAATCGCGGACGGTAGTGAAGCGTTTCTAATCGCGTCCACTCGCCGGCCGCGATACGGATCAGACCATCTTCTTTCAGTCCCGCCAGATATACTGAGCTCCGGCACCTCGGAGGGTGAGGTTTCCGTTCTGGAGGGCGAGAATGCCACCCTCTCGTGCAACGCCTCTGGAAGACCGCCACCTCGTGTGCTCTGGCGACGCGAGAAAAGTGGTTCCATACTTATGAGGGGTCTTCACGATCCGCTGATACCAGGTAAGATATTACGCTTTTATCTCGCCTCGAGAACTCTCGCATCCGTCGCGTCGTTCCCGCTGACAAATAACCTTCGATTCCCTTTCCTTTTATTAATTCCTTCCCTACTCGACCGACCGTCCGCCGAGATGTCCTCAAATATCGCCCCTCGAGTGTCCCTTCTTCTTTCTTCAAATCCCTCCTCCCGCAACCCTCCGTTTTCTATTAAAACATATTTAAGCCTTCGGAAACAATTTCGGCTTAAGAATCGTCGGAATTGGAGAAAATACCACTGGTTCGCCAGAGATGCTCTCTATCTCGTAACCTTAACCGGGTAGTAATTAAAATTTCGATCAAAGATTCGTGAGAGTTCGGCTGCCTTCGAGAACTAATTATCCGAGGTGTCTACGCGAGACGATTCGCCATCACGATCCGCTTAGCGGAACATGAAGACGTCGTAAATTCGCCAGTCTACGTGATGCCACTGATCGAAAGCAATTACGCTGGAACACGTCCCATCAAATAGGGATTAGCTTGTCCGCGATGACTTTCAATTCGATTCTTTCGGTTACGTGCAATTACACCGCCATTCTCCGAGTATGGCTTTACATACTCCAAGGAATTGGCGCGTGAGTTTTTTCGAGGTAATCGCCCCGGATCGGTGAATATTTTGCGACTGGATGGCCAACGTTCGATGGATTTTTCGCCCGGCGGGGCGGCAAATTCGTTAATCGCCCGAAATATTAATGGAACGAATCGATACGCAATATTTTCAAGCACAGTCGGCCGTTGTACCGAAAGTATCCGTAGACCGGGCAAGCCGTGAGTTGTCAACGCGAACAATGAATCTCCCATTTTCGATGGATCTCATTAGGAGCGTGACACGCTCTATCGGAATCGCGAGCCGGCCCGATGATTTATGCCGTGCGTTCAGCCGACGATAATGTAATTCGTTGCGTTCCACTGATTTCGAAAGCGTCGCGATCCTATATGCATAATTAAACTATAATAACGCGTGGTAATGTAACCGATATAAGGGGACTTATTTTCTAAACACTCGTTCCGCGTTAAATTGTACGTGCTGGTCGTTCCTTAAATCGGCCACGAGAGCTATTAACCAGTCGCGCAAACCATTTCCGAAGGTGAGATTTAGGGTTGTAGTGGGCGGTGTTGTTTTCACGCAAAGAACGTATCTCGCGTGTAATTTGGTGTACGCGTGAACGCTGGCGCGTGGCCAGCGATATGTATACGAGAGCTTTCAACGAGATATTCATAGGAGATACGCTTTTATAGTGGACAGCCAGTCCGGCGAGAAGCTGGAATTAACCAGGGTAGACAGGAGGCAAATGGGGGCTTATCTTTGCATAGCTAGGAACGAAGTGCCCCCGGCAGTGAGCAAGAGGGTCTACCTCAGGGTAAACTGTGAGTAATTACGAACGGTCGATTACTACTTTATCGAATTCGCAATACTTCAATAAAATCTCTGGTTTCTCGGTGCGTTCAACTTTTGTATCGATCCGACGCTGTTGACCACCGTCCACGGCTGCGTTGGGCTTTCCGCGAAAGTTAAATCATTAGCACAACGTATTTCAGTTCCGCCGAGCGCCAAGGTCCACAATCAGCTGCTAGGCTCTCCTCTGGACACGGACGTGTCGCTCATCTGCTTGACCGAAGCTTACCCAAAGACGATCAACTTGTGGACAAGGAATGAGCAACCTATAATGAGCGGGTATGCAACCGGATCCATTTCATTTTCATACGCATCTATGAACTCCGTGCGCTATACTTAAGCTATACGTAGGGTAAATCCGGGTGAATCGGTGGGGCAGGAGAGTTAGTTGAGTCGCTAGATTTCACGTAAGACCGCGTTAAGGTACAGAACAATAGCTTTTGCTAGGAGTCAAACAGTTTAATGAATAGCGTCATTTCGCTTCCTTCTGTGTTTTTCTGGATTTATAAAAAAATTCTGTACAGAATCGTATTTAAAATATACTTCTATGGTAATTTTCCTTTAATCTTTTGGATAATAAGATAAGGTAGAGGTATAAAGGGACAAAGCAGCGAAAGTATTTGGCCATATTAACCCTTCCTTTCAAAGCTAACGAGAAGACCATCTCTCTCTCTGCAGAAAGGAGAGATGGCCGAGTTATGATTCGGATAAATGGCTTCACTTTCAAATTCTGGGTGATCGGTTAAATTTACAATATTTTGCAAGTGATTATTTTTTTTCACTTCTTTTCATCTTTTTTGTTTATTTATTTTATTTATTCACTTTCGCCAGTAGGTAGTTCACTTTTTGTTTGATGTGTTTTTTACTTGTTTATATCGATAAATCTGGAGTTGTACTATTCACTCATAGCTAATTTTGCTTTCTTCTTTGCTATTTGTTGATGAATAATTGTGTGAGTGGTCTCTCCCAACGACGAGCACCTCGGGAGAGATGGCCAGATGTCATGACTTCTGGCCATCTTTCAGCCGATCTTTCAGCCAGTTTTCAAGCCGATTTTCAGGAAATATTCTCTTCAAGCAAATATCGAACAGTTTTTCTGAATCGGCATAAAATTCTCAACACACTAGGTTTATTCTAATAAAATAAATAATATCAGTATTAGTTTTAATAGGGATTTTATGTTAGGTTAACCGACTGTCCCGGACTTACCCTATGTATGTGTGAACGCAGCGGTAGGTACGAGGTGAACGAACGGGGACACCCGGACGAAGAATGGAAGACAACGATCGAGCTGAAGATAAGACGGTTGGAGAAAACGGATTTGGGAGAGTACACGTGTTCGGCGTCCTCAAGCATGGGGAAAGCCGAAGCCACCCTCAGGGTATACGGTAAGTCCGAAGCGTACTATTGACGGACATGTCACCTTTCCACGGAACGCGTCCTCCGCTCGATTTCGATTTCGATTACATCAAATTTTCCCCTCGACTGGCAGTTTGATATGTGCGTTGCGCATAATCCGTCTCCGCGAAATTTACGAGCGTAACGTCGGCGCGGCGTCGGGGGCCGCCTGGCGGCGAAATTCCTTCGCGTGCCTTAGGTAAACAGATCGTGGAAATTCTTTTCAGAGATCGAGCGCGCAACGCCGCCCACACGGGCCACGTCGGCAAACTGGAAGAAGTTGGGCAAAGGGAAATCGAAATTTTCTCAAGTCACCGCGGTCAACCGAGTTTTCCACCAGATGAGCACACCGGCGATGCAGAAGAGCACCGCGAGGATCGTCAACAGCAAATACGCCACCACATCCACCACGGTGGATCCGCGGACGCCGTTCATCAGGGACAAGAACGTCTTCAAGAACCACGAGAGCTCGAACGTAAGGAGTTGCGCTCACGCGAGAACAACTGACACGCGAATATACGCGCTCTGTTTGCTTTTCTTCCTGAATCTCCGATAAACGTCTGCCACGATCGCAACGATCGCGCAACAGAGAAGCCAAAGGACGGACACGCGAGCACGAAGGCGATATGTCATAGCGGATCAACGAGGACTCTGCATCCCAGGCAATTTATCGCGGATCGCGAGGCGAACGTTGCACAGACTTCACCGCATTTCCGAACAAACGATCGATCGAGGGAGAGAGAGGGAGAGAGAGGGAGAGAGAGAGAGAGAGAGATAGAGAGAAGAATCGCGACTCGAAACTTTTGACCCAAGTTGCACGGGAGAAGGATGACGAAACGTAATTACCCACTCCCGGCGACGATGCACCGAACACATCGATCTCTTGTTGCCGCGGTCATGGGCTGCGGTGCAAAAACTGTTGGGAATTTTAAGAGACAAACGCTTACGAATTGTATTTTTTATGACCTTTTATCCGTTTTTGAGCGCGGAGAAAAGAGACAGGAGTTCGTGAGCGAGATGCGTTCTTTGGTTGGACTTAACGTAGCGTAACTAACGTAACGTAACGTTGTCGAGTATTTTTTTAAAACAACGAAACGGAAACGAAGTTTCCCCGTCAAAAACGATTACTCCTGATTTGTCGAGTTACTAGGTGTTGCGATGAAACTTTTATAATGTTAGCATCGAAGGCCTTACCGCATGCAGGGTGTCTATCTCAAGTGGGCCACCAGTGTCATTCACCAGAGCATCGTTCGGAAAACCGTGAAAAAGATCATTACTATCAACCGATATACACTCGAAATTCTCAAATTATTTCAGCAATGGCAGTGGCGATCCAATTAAAATGAACATCCGTTATGTATCGTTACCTCGTGATAATTATCGCCAACGATTACTTATGTATCTTACCGTTTTCCGCAAACATTTGCGGCCCGCCGTCAATCCACCCACCTTAATCAACTATTCGATTCTACTCGAACACAGACAAATAATTAGCATACTAATTTGTACGTAAGGTTGATAATAAGAGGATATCTTTGTTTATCGGTACGATAACGGAGGGAACTGAGATCGTAACTGGCATCTTAACGAACGTTAACGAGTCATATCTAAGTCAGATTCATATCCGTAGGGCATATAGTATCGTGCTATATATTTTAGGAAGATACTAGACCTTACTTTCGTTACTTTATGTATTTTTTTAATCACCCAGTAGGCAAATAACGTACCTCATACTGCCAACAATTAAACGAGACCATGATATAAATATAATCGGTATGGTTATCTGCGAGGAATTTGCTAGAATTCGAACGATTCGATTACATAACGAACGAACGAATGAACGAACGAACGAACGAACGAACGAATGAACGAACCAACCAACCAACCAACCAACTTCCTTCTAGGTCCGTCTAGTCGGAATACGTAATTACGTTTTTCCTTTCACGCGTAACCGCTTCTTTCTCGACTATTCTTTCCCAAAATAACGCCCTCTGTATATCGAAGGATAGCGCGTTCCGTTATTTCGATAGTTCAAAAATCGTTTGCAATACAGTTATGCCCCGGGCATACCTTTCTTCTGAGTAACCGACAATAATCGTTCCTAATGAATTGCGGTTTGTATAATTGTTTAACGCTCCTCGCGAAACCGCGAATCATATCTCGCTCTGTAATTGCGATCAATGCGGCGAACGGTACTAGTAGAAAGGTTTGACGTTCCTGGTCAGACGCAGTTCTTGAAACCAAGGAAATCAATACTTTCTACTTGTATTATGCGTCGTCGCTAATGTCTTCTATTACAGAGTACAAGTTTTAATCACAGTGCGTGATCTATTATCGTTGGAATAGTAGCATATCCGCGAAGTAAACGAGACGACACATACGTTAAATATACCTATTTAACAAATACTGTATATCGTAAAACACTGCTCAATATAACGACTCTACAATAACTATATTAAAAGAATGTTGTTGTTTATAGAAAGAGAAGAAAAAATATATTATGAGAATACGATGAGAAAATGTGCTCAAATTGGATAATTATATAGCTTTGAAGGAAACAACATGTTGACAAATAAAACATACCATGCAAGTAATCCCGGCGTCGATCATTTCCGCTATTCTTTCGGTTTTCTATTTTAAGGTTATGTTTCGTAGACTGTGGAACAGAGACAAATATATAACAGTTTATGATAAAGAAACACGCTTACGTTTTATTTATTTGTATTTAAACCCACCGTCTTTACAATAGATATCCATACAAGTCACTGGCTGTTACAGTTTTTTAACGTTCTATCTTACGACCAAAACAAAATACTGAAGGCCATGCAGAGGCAACTAACGGCCACGTACGGACTTTTCCTCTCGCCGACTCTAGCAAACTTCCAGAATGTACCCTGCACACTGATCAATTAAACTTTGTTAATTATATCGTACAATTAGCTTATCATACGCGTATGTGTATATTCGTAGATAATTAGCAAGACGCACGTACTCAACTTTTCCCATCCGTTTATCCAATAAACTAGGCATTATACCTTTGACATAAGTGCAGGTACATATTAGCAACAGGGCCACTGTTAGTAAACTCTGGAAATTAAATATGGCGGACTGTGTGCCCCCCCAAAAAAAGACGAGCATTAAAAAAGCTGTTTGAATCGATACGGACTTTTTATTTAGCTTATAGGTTATGAAACTACCATCGCATTCTGGCTACTACGTAGCTGATTATTCGAGGTACGAGTTAAGAATTATAAAAGCCACCATCTTACCATTTCGATCTCACTGTAATAAATGCAAAAAACCAAAAAATATCACAAAAGATCACCCGCGTGTAACTCTCACCAACTCTCACTTCAATGTCACTCGATCTAACGCGCACAATTTAAACGGTGACTTCGTCATTTCGAAGGGCGGGTGCGCAACTCGCGAAGCAATTGAAAAACGAACTAGGAGTTACTATATAATCGCGTCAACGCTCTCTTTCTTCTCCGTTACAGTGATTTTACGTAGAATTACGAGCTAATAGAATTCACATCGGGCACAAAATACGAATAATTGCTCTCGATGACAATTAAAATCATTATTAATCGAGGCATTTAACTGACTCTCTATAAATGCATCGTCGATGGTGGATTTCTGTAGTCACCCCGTTTAGTATTTAAAGCTTATCTCGGAGTGTCCTGGAGCGTCGCCGATAAGCAAACAGCTCGAGAAAAATGTCGCGAACATATGGAAATGTATGGTCATACATAGGTAGCTGATTTCAAAAAGTTTTCTTAAATAAAGACAAGCCATCGCCAGCCATTGCCTGCCTGCTTTCTGCGGCCACCGCGTGCACTGTGCGGTAGTAAAATGGCTGCCGAGAAACGTCAATACATTTTATATCAATAACACGCTACTTTTCTAAATAATCGTGGCAAGGAGGAACGCAATAAAACGAATGCCGTTTAATTAATATTTTAAGTTGCTTTTTTTTCACCATAAAAAGTGTGCGTGCGAGGCGAAAATGGCAGAATTTGTGCGTGGAGGTCCGAGCGTGTCGAACAGTGCTAAGGTACGTACGGTGTGTTATTCATCTTGGATTATTCATCCGTATATGTATATTGTATCGTTGCTGAAAATCAAGGACGTTAAAGAAAAATGAACTGGACCGTAATTACATGTTCGAAGATTCCTGATAACTTTCAGAGCTGCAGAGATTTACCGTAGATTCGGGACTGTTTTCAAAGTATTTCGTCGGAAAGGTGTTTTCGGCATCGTTTACAGGCAATATATTCGATCAATTTGTACACAGTCGATAGAGATGATAACGGAACGTAAATATAGGAGAATTATAAGCAGCTATCCGCACATGGTATTTACGTTTTGTTGACAGAAATATATGTTGCACTTGGAGTAGTATAATATATAATATACGATATAATTTATCTGTGAGAACAAAACCATTGTCTTCTTTCTTCGCAGAGTATTAAGAATTTCTTTCTTATTATACTCTGTAAATCTGTCGAGTGATATTTCTATAGATTTTTCTTGTCCATTCATATATTAATTCCTATCGATAGATGGAGCATAACAGCAAAGGGGGATCACCTAGTACCGGCAGCGAAGACGGTGGACAGAATGAGTCCATGAATGCGGAAAATGAGTTTGATCCTTTTCTAGAGAATATACCGGATGATATACAAGACACAGAGGAGCCTGATAGCGCCAATGCAACATTATTAACAGCTCCTCCAGAAAATCAGTAAGACTCGATACTAACGAGATCGCTCTTTTTAATTGTCACGAATCGAAGATGGTTCATGCACAAGTTTCGTTATAGGTGGTATCATGGTAGATTAGATAGATTTACAGCAGAGGAAAGACTACGGGTTGCAAATAAAATGGGTAGTTATTTAGTACGTGAAAGCGATAGGAAGCCTGGAAGTTATGTATTGTCTTACTTGGGCAGAACTGGCATTAATCACTTTAGGATTACCGCCGTCTGTGGAGACTATTATATCGGTACGGTAGAAACTACTCGGGGGCGTAACGAACACCTGTGGGCTTAATTCGCTTATAAAATAACGCGACGTATATGATTCTGTTATTGTAGGTGGTAGGCAGTTTAATAGCTTGTCAGACCTTGTCGCGTATTATACCCATTGCTCGGATCTTCTGAAGAGAGAAAGACTTATACATCCCACCCCGCCTCCCGAACCTGTGAACGATAAAAAGCGCATTGTCGCGATACTGCCGTACACGAAAATGCCTGACACGGATGAGTTAAGCTTTCAGAAGGGTGACATATTTTTTGTACACAACGATATGGGCGATGGTTGGCTATGGGTGACCGCTCACAGAACCGGCGAACAGGGCTTGATATTCCGCGAACTGGTGGAAGATCTGGACGATTCCATTGATCCTAACACCGTGTTCTCTTGGTTCCATCCGAACGTCACCAAGAGCGAAGCTGTGGACATGTTAGTAAAAGCGGGACCCGGGAGTTTCTTGGTAAGGCATATAGATACGTACCCTCCCTCGTTTCTGCTATCTGTTGCGTTTTTACACTTTAACAGCCTTTATATTTGCCTTCGTAACGCTCGGAAATGAAAATCTGTTTGATTATTCAGGTCCGGCCCTCAGACAATAGTCCGGGGGATTATTCGCTTTTCTTTCACATAAACAATCAAATTCAAAGATTTAGGATCGAGAAAAAAGGAGTACGATATCTTATGGGCGGCAGAACTTTTGAGTGTCTCGATGCTGTTATAAATAGGTATCGCACCGTTTCATAAACGCGGACTTCCCTTAAAGCTTATAAACTGTTAATGAAATCTCGATCGTAGATATCGAAAAGAGCAAATAGTCGAAGGTCACACTTTGGTTCAAGCAATGGTGACTGAGCCTGACGGTAGCGTAAGAGTTAACAGAGAGGTGCAACACGCGGAAAAGATATACGCGACCCTCCGAGAGTGTCGCGAACAATCCGGCGCGAAGAAGAACAAAGGAATTAAGATGCAAGGGTATCTAGAGAAGAAGTCGGAGAAGAACAAAAAGTGGAAAGCACTCTATTTTGTACTTCTAGTAGACGCTACCGACACTCATTTGTACTTGTATGACAATCCGAAAAGGACCAAACCCAAGGGTCTCATCGATTTAAGCTGTGCTTACTTGTATCAGGTAGATATGAGGCAACCTCTTTAACCCGTAAATAGTGTATGTATTGGGTAGGAAATTGGTAGGCACGTGAAAAGTAAGGTTGTTAAATTATTCTTGAGTTTCTGTTTTAGGTCCACGAAAGCGTCTTCGATAGACCTCATTGCTTTCAGTTAGTTGAGCGTGCTTTACCATGCTTGGCAACGATAACATATTTGGCTGCTCCGAATTCAGAGAATGCTTTAGACTGGATTAATGCCTTGAAACCGTTATGTGTATCACAACTTACCCGTGCTCCGAAGGTTGCTCGCCTTCGTGAATTACGTTCGTTACATCTCCACATTTTAGACGCGCATAGACTTCCATATAAACTAGTACCAAACCCGTTCATCATAGTGGCTCTGAACAATGTAAAGGTTGCTCGCACAAAGGTTAAGACCGGATCACATCCAATCTGGGATGAGGAATTCATACTAGAGTATGTATCGCATATACCGGGATCAATGCCTGAACATACTATGTATTACTAATTCTCAACACTGTACCTGGTCTTCCATATCGTTGGTCTCTTTAACAGGGATGTGCCGCCCGATGTTATGTCATTCTCTTTAACGTTGTACAACAAAGGTAAACGCAGCAAAGACACGGAGGTTGCAGAATTGACCGTCGAATTAGCAAGCTTAACGAACGGAGAAGAGATGGACGAATGGTATCCTTTATCGGGAGTTACTCCCATAGGGGACTGGGGTGTATTACGTTTACGTATAAGGTAAACTTCTTACAGATCAAACGCTTTGTTTCTCCTGAATACTTATTCTAACTCTAACTATTATTAGATACTTGTTATTCTTCCCCGTAATCCCGTCTCCATGCAATATTGCAGATATCGGCATGATCTGGCGATGCCACCGGAAGAGTACAGTCCTCTGCAGCAGTTGCTATTAGATCCAGAACTACACGTTGTTAGGGCATTAGCGGATGTGTGTCACTTGGATAGAGTACCCCTGGCAAATAGTTTACTTAGAATATTTAGGTACAATCAAACCCTTTTGTCTTTTTTATTTAACGATAAGATTATAACGTATAAAACGTACAATTGTTGTGTGTTTAGGCACGAAAGGAAAGAAGCCGACCTTCTGAGATCGTTAAATCAAGCAGAAGTAAGTTAATCTGCATTTATGCGTTAACGAAAAAAGCAAGTAATTAATTTATCGTTTGTGTTAAAAGTATTTGGTATTTCATCCAGGTGGACAAAGAAGACGAAACGCCGACGTTATTTAGAGCTGCCAGCCTTACCACTACCCTAATGGATTTATACATGAAATCAGTTTGTACCTCGTTTTTGAAAGCCGCTTTACGTGACACTATAGTAAAGTTGATCGAAAGTAAGCAGAGCTGCGAATTGAATCCAACAAAAATGGATTCACCGGAAGACGCGTGCAGCAACGCGGAATTTTTATTGCAGGTAAGCTTGAATCGTTGACAGATCCTTCGGAATAACCGTGAGTGAGACTCGAATGTTATTTCAGGTTTTAGATGAAGTAACATTGAGCATTTTTACAAGTCCTGACGCTTGCCCAAGGACTTTGAGATACATTTGCGGGTGTTTGCAAAGAGCAGTCGTTGCCAAATGGCCACACGAAAGACTAGTCAGAACGCGAGTAGTCAGTGGATTTATATTTTTACGCCTACTTTGCCCTGCCATATTAAATCCTAGGTCGTTTAATTTAATAGCTGAACCTCCACCGCCAGCTGCTGCAAGGTAGGGTAGGTCCACTATATTAAATGCAACAAATTCTGCGACCATATAAATTCTTCCCTAACTTTCATGAAATAATTGTACAGATCGTTAGTGATGGTCGCGAAATGTTTACAAAATTTGGCCAATTTGGTAGAGTTTGGCGGCAAAGAGCCGTACATGGAAGTAGTAAACCCATTCATTCTCAAGAACAAAGAGCGTATGGTTGTCTTTCTCGACCAGTTATCCGCAAGTATCAGTTTCCATTTCAGATCGCACGAGGTAAGACTTGAATGAAAAGTAACTTGAATTGGTTATGTTATAGAACGTGACTGAAAAACCGGAGTCCGAAGGCGCAGATCCGAGGAACAAGAGTTGCGTATCAGATACTGCGAGAGATTTAGCGACACTGCATCATATATGTGTTTCTCACTTGAAAGAACTTCAGGTTTTATCGAAGACACAGGTAGATTTCTTTAGTCCTTTGGCTTTCGGGCGTTTCACATTACATCGCGTTATTCATAACCAGGGGAATAATCGACACGTACTACATGTGTGTTCTTTTCAGTCAACGATAAAACAGTTGGTGACCGTGACTGAAATGCTAAGCAAACATAAACAGAAGTATATGGAAATGATACGGTAGTGCTAAAGCCATTCGCCATGAACAATGCCAAACGTAACAAAACAATTCATAATAATTTCACGACAGATACGCAGTAATATTTAATAATTATTATTAAGTGATTTACGTAATTAAACGTACAGACTGACGTGCCATATATATTACTGTATACACACAAGCCTACATTTACCATTTCGTATGTAATTAGAAGGTAGCTTATACGTACATACATATAGTAAACAGTAACATGACAGTGATATAGTTACATACAGAATCATATAGGCGTATAACGATTTTATATTTACCTAGGTGCTCGAAAAATAAATGCAAATTAAACCAAAAATACTGCGCGCGTATCCTTTTTTTTTTTAAACCCTGTTTCTTCTTACAAGCGAGTATCGATCTTATTGTTTCGTGGAGAATGTCGAATTCATTCGACGTGGGTGAAAAAATCGAATGTTCCATATGTATAAATGTCCTTTTTATTAATTTGAATTACTTTATAAACTAGTTATTACATATTTAACGTTGCTGTAATTTTACCATGCCACTGAATGACGAATGCTATGTTAAATTTAAAATCCTATTTAGTTAATACAAAAGATTCTTAGAAAATCGGTTAACAAAAATATATATTACATTTCCAGTTAAGAAATTAAGATGCATATGCGTGATAATGTTCGACACGGTAAAATGTGTGTAATAATGGTGTATAATAATGGTGTTCATCGGTATATAAATTATGCTACTATTTTATAACACGATTATGATGTAAATAGTATTGAATAAAGCTATTCCGAATAATGAATAAAGTATATCGAATTATTACGGATTTATTTCATGTACTCGGGTCTTAGACATGACTATTATATACGAAACTCATAAGTCATAAGCATGGGAGTTCATTAATGGGAAATGTTAATATTACATTACATTTACGTCTGTGCCAAACCATGTATGTACGTCAGGGCAGGCCTTCCCAAGTAGGGGAAATCTGCTCCCAAAACAGATGTTTCGGTTCTCCCTCCAACGCTGCGCCTTAGCTGCTAAGGCCGCTAAGGTGGGACGAGCTCTGCTACCCTCTCTCCGAGGGCACAGTAACGTCGCTGGGAAGCATGTTGGGCGCTTTAGGGCGAAAGTACCAAATGTGTCAAATTTTTATAGGAAATTTCATAATGACTTAAAAATAGTAGGAAAAATTAAAATTTAAACTAGCATTTCAAAATGACGTAAAAAGAATTTAAAAAAATGTATTACATAAAACTTTTAACTGACATGGACGTCAATATTTATAATCTGACAGAGGAAAAATGGCAGAAACGTTTCTCGCGGAAACGTAAAGCCTAGAAATATTATTGTATGTACATATATGTAAAAAGTAAAACGGTATAATATTATGTGAATTTTATATTAATTTTGTTAAATTTCATATTGTAAGCGTTGATATTTAATTTAAAACTATTTTTTTAAATTCTTTTTACGTCATTTTGAAATGCTAGTTTAAATTTTAATTTTTCCTACTATTTTTAAGTCATTATGAAATTTCCTATAAAAATTTGACACATTTGGTACTTTCGCCCTAAAGCGCCCAACATGCTTCCCAGCGACGTTACTGTGCCCTCGGAGAGAGGGTAGCAGAACTCGTCCCACCTTAGCGGCCTTAGCAGCTAAGGCGCAGCGTTGGAGGGAGAACCGAAACATCTGTTTTGGGAGCAGATTTCCCCTACTTGGGAAGGCCTGCGTCAGGGTATTGAATCTGTACATACCTATGTACGTCGAATGAAAGGGAAATCTTGTTTTATGCTTTGTACTTAGTATACATATATGTTTGTATGATATTCTTTTATTTTGTAAAATGTTTTTAATAAAAGGAATAAAAAGTATAATACACGTCTAATTCTTTTGTTCGATACATGCGTTTATGTATACATATGTATGTATATAATGTATATATATATATATATATATATATAATGTATATATATATATTATATTATTAGAACTTTGATGAATAGTAGAGTTGACATTGAACCTAATTAGATATGACACTCAGATGTGTGAACACTGATTTAAGAATGTAATATTTAATTATATATTAGGACCGTTTGATTTGTGTAATGTGATTTTTTGATATACGAAATATCGTAAGAATAGAATCGTTGAGTTAAAAATTTCTCGTGTACTCGTTCGGTAGTATAAAACTAAACAGCATAGATGACTTATAATTAATATCCGAGGACAATCATTCAAGACAGAATGAATATATAAAGAACACTTTTCGTACAATGTTTTATTACGAATTTCAACTACATAACAACACCTATGCTGTGCAATTTTATATATACACATTTTCGATATATCTGAAAAAGCTAGTATTATAAATTTACGCGTTTACATATACGAGAATATTTGCAAATTGTACTATTTAGATCGTTTAGCAAAGTATTTAACCCTTGATTGTTCACAGTTCAGCGAGACCCGAGACACAATCATTGTATACATGTACTTAAATGGTGGGATGCTACACGTCCCGTGAAATATCTTTACATTTAAGGGTTTTGTAGAAAAATTGTCTCGTTAAAGTGAGATGGCATTATTATCTGAACAAATATCATCAAAGTATATGATTACAATGAAAGTTAAGCTTACAATTGATATTTGCGATCTTTTGAAATTACGTAATAATACGCGCCGCATAATTTATCAGGATTAAATGACGATAATATAAAAACTGTGAGATAAAGAGGCACGAAAAGTCAAAACATGATAAAAATGCAATATCTCTATAAAGTAATGGTAGAAGTACAGTTTAGGGTTTAGGCATTCAAATATCAATGTAAACTTTCACTTTATTTTGCGCGATGTAGTAGGTACTTAAAATTTAAATTCTAGCTTTTATAATAAAGCGAATCTTTTAACTCTACATTGCAAATTGCAACACCAACAATTGATAAAAACAATGCAAGCAAATGTTTATCCAATGATGAAAATAAATTTCTGCCTATCGATTGTTACGTAATGTAAACATATAAAAATATTGCTACAAAAATTAATCACTTGTCGTCGCGTCATTCCCTATATACGCGAGAACTTGTAGGCCCGATCCACACTATCGGTCCGGTCTCGATCAAATTCCCATCCCTGAGCGTCCACACTCGCCCGGATTGATAGTGCGGACGCTCACAGATGTGATTTTGATCGAGACCGGACCGTGACCGGACCGATAGTGTGGATCTGGCCGTATCGTTCTCAGTAGGGGAGAAAAAACAAAAAAAAAAAAAAAAAAAACAATATCAAATACGCGTTTTCACAATTGCACTAAAGAAAGAAACACGAACGAACCTATGTACTCTTAACGTGATAAATAGGCGTTTATGTCAAGATTGCATACTTAATCACAGTAATATCTAACTAGCATGGCATGCTTACGTTTATTTAATCACAGCACAAAATCAGTTATCCATACTATATTTCCTCGAGTTACACGACTTGTATTTTCTTCTCCGGACAAATGGAATTTCTTGTTACGCATATAGGAGTATTGAAGTAAAGAATAAAAATGTATTTAATTAATGAATTAAATATATTATTTAAAATTATATGCTAGTCGAATAAAGTATGTAAAACATGCGCATAATGCGATTCCTCGAATTTTCTCGGTTATGTATATCTTTTCCCTTCGCAATACCTACAGCTATACAGCTGTGCACTTGTCGCACCGAATAATACTTTTCCCATACCTTAGATTAAAAGTAATTAACAATAAAACAATTGGATGGCCCTAGAAATATTTTTGATACCGACTATTCTACACAATCAAGGGTTAAAATTCTTTGGCTAATGGATTATTAAGAGTTATATGGCAGACTGTTGAACAAACAATATATTTTATGAAATTTAACTTCAAGAGTAAAAATGTATGCAATATTATACGATATTATTACATACTTTGTTCTTCTTCCCTCCCAATGTATAGAAAAAATTGTGCTTGTAAATTATTACAATCTTCTATAGAGTAAGCTGCAAAAATGTGCGTACAGTGAACATAATCTAATGCTTTTTACAATCTATTTCTGCATTAATATATCAAATGAGAAAATTAATCTTATTCAATGATTTAAAGCAAACAGCATCGATGTCTCCTACGGCTCGAGTTACCCGCCCTCATGCGTTTCTTTTTTTCTTTACCCCTTTGTTCTTTGTCTTTTCGTATTTCTCTGACCTACAAGTTATTAATTCCATTCCACAGTAAAGAATATTATAAATACACAGAAATATCGCTTTATCTTTATGTCAAATACATCGTGGCCTCGAATAAATTTCTTCTCAACGTACCAACTTTATATGCGATTACATATTATTATGCGTGTCTACTTACCAAAGTGTAAAAGGCATCGTCTACTCCCATTCTAGTCTTTGCCGAAGTTTCAACGAAAGGCACTCCGTATTGACGGGCAATTTCTCTTGCTTGCGCCATATTTACTGCCCATGATTGCTGAAGATCGCACTTATTTCCTACCAATACCATTGGTACTTCCTCCGCGTCCTTTACTCGCTTTATTTGTTCCCTATACGTTCCTATATCCTAGAATATTAAACGTGTAGTGGATTTCGCCCAGAATTCTCTTGGTCGCAAGCCATTCCGAGGAATAATAGAAAATTCACATACTTCGAAACTTTTAGCTGAATTTACAGCGAACACTAATAAAAATCCTTCCCCGGTTCTCATGTACTGATCTCTCATCGCGCTATATTCTTCTTGACCAGCTGTATCTAATATATCCAAAAGGCATGTCTCCCCGTCTATGACTACCTATGTTGAAAATACCTTGCGTAATTATTATTCGTCTATCTTTAAACGTATTACAACAATCGGAGGGGATCTTACTTGTTTCCTATAAGAGTCTTCTATAGTGGGATCATATTCGTCTACAAAATGATTTTGTATCAGTTGAATGGTGAGCGCGGACTTGCCGACACCTCCAGCTCCGACGACGACGAGCTTATACTCTGTCATTATGTAATTTTTTTAATCAGACTCCAACTAGAGCTTTTTCACGCAAAGCTACGGTCGCCTTCTGCCTAGAAAGTAACAAATCATTTTTAACCTTATCGCACGGCGGGCGTTACTCGAACCGTGTACTTAATTGAACCAAGCGAACACTGAATGCCAAGTGAACAGATATCAATAAACAGACTTATAAATGTTCACTAGTTTCCACGAAGAAACACGGAGAAACTGATGGGCATTTTCAGGAATTTCGAACGACGATTGTTTATCGTTTATCGTTCATCGAACCGTTCGTCGGATTCGTTCTGACAAGTTACATCTATGATTAGGATCGTGATGAGCGATACGTACTCTGCGAGCAACAACGTGCACCAAGTTTGTATGGACTTTAACACGATCGGTCCTTAAGTCATTTATATTTTAAATTCACCGATGCACATCGTAAGTTTCGGAGTGTCGCACGGTGACTTAACAACTTAAAAACAGAACGGGCATGGCAAGCAAGCACATCCAACAACATTAACGTAAAAGCATGTGGGTAGACTTGACTGGCGATCAGAGATCATTGTAAAACAGCCTAGACTACGGATATTTCCAAGCAGAATCCGATCAGACAAGGGAGCATTTAATCAAGGCGTCCGTGCTTCAAATCCGTCGAATTACTGATGGTAGACGGGAGGTGTGTTTTCGAGTAAACAACGAATAAACGAGTAACGCTATCCTTGCGAGAATAAATGTCGTCCAAGCACCAGATTTTTCCCGTCTTCGTTCATGACCTTACCAAAGTTTAAAAACTCATTTCAGGAACACGCACCGGCTTAAAAGCACACTTTTCACGACTTTAACTATTACGAATTAGTCACTGGAGAAACCATCTGGAACGAAGCATCAGTGCTGCCAAAACACCAACACTTTGCTCTGGGAGGGGGGAGCGAAAATTTCCAGGGGAGGAATCGCGGGCTAATTGAATTTCGAAATTTTTGCAAGAGGGGAAAATAATTTAACAAGCCCTAATTTATTTACACATTGTATCGCGGATGTGTACTGCAATAAGTATTTTACGTAAGAAGAGATTACATGATTTACACACAGGCTATGCCAAAGTCGCCAAGTAAGCAGCCAATGGTAAGCACAGAGCCACAGCTGCGCGGACCAATGATAGAACAACTACTCTCTCAATGAGTTATTATAAACACAGACCAGGTATAGGATAGACTTATCATCCAATGTAATTTTGTGTCACACGTTTGGAATTTGGATAGGAATACGCAAAATTTAAAAAAAAAATTAAAACCGACTTCAAAAAAAAAAAATAAAAATAAAATTGCACTAAAAAGTAAAAAATAATTCTTTCCCTTATTTAATCTACGACTCATATTTTTCAAGCCGGCGCCAGATTTACACAGTGCAAATGATGAGGCACCGACTTGAAAAATATGAGTCGTAGATTAAATAAGGGAAAGAATTATTTTTTACTTTTTAGTGCAATTTTATTATTATTTTTTTTTTTGAAGTCGGTTTTATTTTTTTTTTTAAATTTTGTTTATTTTTAACTTTTTAGTTTTATATATATGGACACAACATGCTGAGGAGATATGCGCGTACGTACATAAAATAATAATAATTAGGTGACAATAGTCTTTATTATTAACCATAACGGGCAAAATATTGGGCCAATGTTGATGCAGTGTAGGATGGGACCACCGGGGCATCGCCCCCTTTCGAATAAAAAAAAAGATCATCAAAATCGGTCCATATGCTGAGGAGTTATGCAAGGACAAACATAAATTATTATTAACTATAACTGGTAAAATATTGGGCCAATATTGATTCCGCGTAGAATAGGACCAACGGGGCACTTTCCTCTTTCGAATAAAAAAAAGATCATCAAAATCGGTCCATATGCTGAGGAGTTATGAGGGGACAAACATACAAAAAAAAAAACATACATTCTCCTTTTTGAAGTCGGTTAAAAAGGTATTTCTGAATAACAATACAGTTTCTTTCAAGTTTCTCTCAATTTATTCGCATAAAAGGTCTTTGCAGTGTTCATTGTTGAGGTTTCCATCACTTGGCCTACATAAAGTTCCTGTCCACGTCGAACTATTCCCAAGTTTCATCTGTAACAAGAAAAATATTTTTAGTACCCTGACTTGTCTATTATAGAAAATAGAACAAATGTTACAACGTAATTTCATGTACCAAAATCTATTAGTGAATGGAATTGTGCAACATGTTTCTTGAAATTAGTCATAACACTATAAGATTTAATTTTAATTCCTACCACTCTTTACCCTAGCATTGTAATCTTATTTCAGACTGAGTCGATAACGTTGGGTTGACACGAAAATGATAAGGGGGCTCGCAGGCCCCCCCGAGCGTGATACAAAATGTATCCTGTACCTCGTCTGTGCTCCTGTGAATAAGTCTTGCCAAGCCAAGGTACGCGCAAAGTGCAGAGACCTGTACACGGTAAGAACAGCGAACGAAACGATGTAATTAATACTTGGAACCAAACAGAAAATGCATCTTGACGATCACGTATTCCTAATAATATTTATCAATCTGATTAGAATAAAAATTCTGCATCAAAGTTAATTCCTATTCGATTCACACCCTTAACTCCAATACCCAACTACAGATGGCGAGGCAGGATCGTCTCGTCGGCAATACAGCAACATATTTCCCGCCCAATTCACAACTCCCATCGGAGTCTCACTAACCGCAAACTATGACAATAAAACCCAGCGTATCACGCCCCTAATAACATTCAGAGGCACCACAAAACACACAATAACACGTTAATTCAACCTCGACAAATGCCTATTCAGTCACTGAAAATAACCTTCGAGTGGAAAAGTGGAAGAGCATCGAGAAGCATGCCAGAAAGTAACGGGCCGCGGGGAAAACCGAGCAGGAAACCGGGGACAGGACGGGACGGGACGGAAGAACATGGGCGAGCCGTTAAATAGGCGGCCGAAGAGAAAGAAAACAAAGGAGAGAGCCAGGGCCGCTACATATGCATGCTTGTGGGTCCGTGTTTCGACGCGACAGAAGGAGCGTTCACGGTGAAGAAGCTGCTTGTGAACGACCGGTAAACAATTAGTCGCGCCGTATGCCGATGAATCATTATTAAAGACGATGAGGAGGACCAAGGCTTGTCCTCGGAGGGACCAGCTTCGTTGTCCCCTGTTACCGTGGCGACATTAATTTGCGTAAGGTGTGTTTTCGGCTGCCGGCTGAAAGGCAGCGGATGTGGGTGCGCGACAGAAAAAGGAGATAGGACGGGCCGAAAAGGTGAGGGAAGAGAAGCCTCGCGGGGCCTCTCATTTGCCTTTCAATAAACGGCCCCCTTCTCGTCATTGTGACAACGACGCGACCATTGTCGTTCCCGACCGTACGTACGACGTCTATTACATACCTGTGCGACCGTGTTCTTGTCGGCGTGGGTGGCGGCCCTGTCGAGGCAAGTCGTCTCCGCGAAGCCGTCTAAGCCGTCCAGCAGTCACATTTCCACTTGACACGCACGATTTTCCTGAAAATTCGCCACACAGTTTCGACCGAACTACGAGCGCTGCGTATCTCGCGATCGCGGAACTTCCGTGGACTGGAGCGCCGCCTGGAAGACAATCGAGCAATTAGGAGACTTAATGCTGCTTAATGCTTCTGCACGAGTATTACGCAGGAAAAAATTATGTTCAATGAATTTGCTTGGTGATTGAATAGCGGGTCGGAAGTTTTTCGGAGGAACGTAAAGAGTTCTGTAAAACGAAGAGAAAAATGTGTTGCATTCTTTAAATAGATTTTCATAATCACCTAATGAATTTTATTGAATTTGCATTCAAAATATTCCCCCCAATATTAAATCGTGAGTGTGTCACTGGGTGGGTGATTAATATGATTAATTTCCACTTGTTAAATTATGGTATGTAACGAGACGTTTTGTTGATAAAAGGAAGGTAGGTTAATAAGAGAGATTGAGTTGTTTATTGAACTATGTACATTATGTAAAGTCGTTCAAGCGGTTAGTTAGAATTGATTTTCTGAATGTCGGCGATAGTAAATGCAAGTCGATATCGCTTGGGAGGACCATAATTGCTCTTTGCTAGGTACAACCTCTTGTTGCTTATAGCAGAGTCGATGACAAATCGAGGCTTACCCTGAGAACGATTGCCTGAATATCCCGAGAATAAGATTCCAAGGTAAGTAGTTGGAAAGCCTTCCTCCCCGAGACTGATTCGACTGGTAATTTACTTTTCAGAGGCGAACACGGTAATGAGGCGTCTCCGTTACAAGAATCGCTCATTTCGCGCGGCCTTCGGACGCTTCCTTTGGCTCCGGTTCTGTAAGCAAATGAGGAGGCTCGCGAAATTTCAAAAGCTTCGCGGTGGACATCGCTGCGAAGGAATCTGGCCCCCCACAAAAGAGCGTTTCCATGAAGCAGGCAGTTCTCTCTCGCCCTGGGAACAGCGAAACCGATTAAAGTACCCGTGCGCTGTTATCGAACTTCTCAGAAGTGATTTTACATATATCTCTATATTCTGCTCCCCGTGAAAAATCGCCGCGACAGACAGCTACAATTAGTATCTAATAATGATTTGAAACGCGTGAACGGAACACGCTCAGCTCGGGGCCAGCATTTGCGTCAGCGCGTGCTTATCCGCCCGTGATCCGCGTGGCAGATACCGTCCAGGTTTAAAACGACGCGTAAAGCTAGATTTACACTAGCCGTCTGGACGGCGGCAAGACGGCGGCCGTCCCACTAGCGCAAGGGAGACACATGCATCTGTGTCTCCGTTGCGCTAGTGGGACGGCCGTCGTTTTGCCGCCGTCCAGACGGCTAGTGTAAATCTACCTTAACTCGTCAAGTATCCGAGCACCGCGAAAGCGAACTTGGATACCTTCGGGCGAACATCGCCGAGGATTGATCAAGAGCACCTACTTAAAACATGTATAATTCCAACACGTCTGAATTAAACGAGAGGTGGGTTTCGCCGGGAGGCTTGGATGGCCACACCGTTACCTCGTTAACCGTGAGACACTAGAAGCGTGAAAACTCCGTTGAAAAGTTTCTTTCAGCTGGAATTGGGGACCGAAGGCGGGTGCCGGTTGTCGGTTGTCGGTTTTCCACTCGAGGAGTAAGGTAATAATCCGTATAATGGCCGTTAAGCGGGCGGGCGACTCGAGGGAAGAGGACTTGCGAGAGGGCCATGGGCGGTAAGGAGAGCAACGGAGCGAGGCGAGAGGCCACGCTATACTCTATTTTGTACCGCTTAAGCTAATGAGCCACAGATGGCGATATATCGTTGGCCCTGCTCGTAAGATAGCATAAGGTGGGCCGAATGCGAGGGAGAAGATAGATCTGTGCCGATAGCCGGCGAATCGTTGCAAGGTGGCTGAAAAGTCAGCCGAAAGGGGTTGCCTTCCTTCTCGTTTGGCCCGATGGCTATCTCGGCCAGCCGGTCGTGCGCGGCTACCGCGTCCGATCCTATCTCGCGATATGCACCCTCCTTTTAACCCGGTGCACGACGCGACGCGAACCTGCACGCCGCTAAATGCACGCGCCCGTCCGTCTTTTCGGTGGCCGGGCGCAGATGTGCCCGGCTCCTCGGCACTGCTTGCGCCTCGCATGCCGAACGCAAAAAGATACGGCTACTGGCCCGATACGCCGCGCCACGCCGTCGTAAACAGCTCTTTCTTCAGTCGGACCACCGCTCTCTTCGCCACCGTTTCTCGATTTCTCGATTTCTCGACCAAGGGCTCTGTTACGGCGTGTTCCGTGGCACGTGAGTCGAGTCGTTTCCCTTGAATTTCGAACGGAGGAGCTCGAGGAGCAGCCTCGCACCACCTTTCGTCGCGAGACACCGTTCTCGTACAAGCCTGATGCGAGTAAAAAGCGGGCACGTGGATCGCGAATCGAAGCGCCACGCCGCACGCCGCGCCGGCTGAAATCCGCTGCAAACGGGAGCAGCCCGAAGGGGACAGCCGTGATTTCACACCGCGGCCGTGATCCGCGATTTCACGGCAGCTGCTCCGCGGCAGGAAGCGAGACGTCGTCCACGCGCGCGTCCACCGGACGAACTTTCTTGCGTAACGTGAAATCGGGGACGAGAAATTCATGTTCGAGCGACCGGCGTCGTCGATATCGGCCGCCTCCGAGACGCGGAAAGCGGGGAAACAATGAGGCGGCGTCAATCGAATAAAACGATATGGAGCGCGGTGCGTGCGATCGACGCGCGATAACCGTCTCTTGCTCCTTGTTTGCACTCATTTGGAAAGTGGCAAGAGCTTCCGCCAAGGGGCGGAATACGTGCATCCTTAATTACCTCACGGATCTGCCGATAAAAGGATAATAGGTAGACGGCGTGCATCTACCTATTTCCGTCGCTCGCCATGCTTGTCTGCGGTCAGTTTTTCAGCAGCCGTCCGCGGCGGATCCCATCGACGCGTGAAAGCACGCCGGCTTCCCGCGTACACACGCTCGAGCCGAATCGCTCGTCCCCGCGACGATAGACGCGGCTATAATTTCGTCGTTTCTCCGGCTCCCACGGAATAGTAATTACGCTATCGAGACATCTCCAAATTGCCGGGGGAAACGGCCGCGGCGCACAGTGGGGCACTTTACATAGGAAGCGCGGAAAAAATCTCATAACTTCCATGATTCTCAATATTTTTTTCTACTTTTTTTTAATATTACTTCTTAATAGCAAAGTGTTATATGGGCAGGAACATCAATAGCTTATAACAAATAAAACACTTATAACAAATAAAATAGCAACACACCTCGTAAACACTCGGTACACAAAAACCATACACGATAATTATGTACTAATGAGTATGTAAGATTACTCATATGTAAGTTTACTTACATAAACAATTACTAGTTGATGTTCAGAACCATAAGAACATGTCTGTTCAACAGATGTCAAAAGGATTCAATACGTTAGCCATCATACGCTGCCACTAGAAACCATCATATCAGAAAGTGTTTTCGTTTAGCAACAAATCAAATGAAGGTGTAGTTTCGGGTACAGTGGGTCCAGGGACAGTGTGGCCAATGTGTTCCTCGCCGCTGATTGGTGCCGCCATTTTCAGGCAACTTCCAGCAGCTCTTATGTATAGAACAGTATACATATATACTTACACATTCTCAAATTGGCTACTCCAAATTTTGACAGCTTACAGTCAGGTTATAACCTGACGAGTGTCAAATATAGTAAGCTGTCAAAAATTGAGATGCCACGCGTGTCTACATATTTTTTAATAAATTATTGAATATAATTACTATGTAATATACTATGATTAAGAAAGTATTCGAACTAGAAGTCATACATTTATTTTTTAAGTATTTATTGAAGTATAATCAAATTATAATTATATGAGCTTTTAATAGTTATAAACTATATAATTATATATTTATATGTAATTTATATATAATTATTAACTGATATAAACTATGAAATATTTATCTAAGTTTTCATTAATAAAATTAAATATTAAGTTTATACATACACACCACTATATAAGACATGATTCCACGCTTTTCAAATATCGCGCGCGCTTCACCTGGCTGGAACTGAAAATGGCGGCTTCCGGCTCATTGGCCACACTGTCCCTGGACCCACTGTAGTTTAGGGGAAGCCCGGGCAAAGCGGATAGTCTCTTTTTTGACTTTGTTATTAAAGATGGCCGCACGAGTCTTTCCTGATCGAGAAAGCGACCGGTTGTCCATGCTATGACAACACAATAAACTACGTGATTGCTGTTGTGCGTCGTTTGTGAAGAATAAACCAAAATTGTGCGTTTTCTTGCATATTTCGCTCAGGTATCTACGTGGCTTTATTATTAATAGTTATCGGTATTTACCACACTAAATGTTTTTTATAAGATCTCTATGTTCTTAAGATTCTATTACAGGTTAACATTTTTAATTTGTTGTTCATACTTTTAATAAACATTCCAATTTTCCACCAAGAGGTTGAAAATTCTACATATCCACAGAATTTCAGAAAAAATCGACATTCTGGTAAGAAAATTCACACGATTCCCGTTAGAATACAAAAGATCAACTTCAGATCAATTTTTCTTTCTAATTAACTTGAATATGACGTATTTGTTTGCATGGTTAGATACGTTGGTCCATTGGCTCTCAGGATAGAGTGATGGATACACAAAAATAGAACCTTCATTGTGCGGCGCTCGATGGCTCCCCGTTTCACTCGCTCCGTGCACTCTAAACGTTTCACGCTACTTTCACGCGGGGCCGTCTAGCGGCCCCGACGCCGGTGCTCGCTGGTGCTCGCGATCGAGCCTCTCGGAACACCGGGAGCGTGTCCCAGCGGCGACAGGTTGCGTTTAAAATTTACCAGGGCCCTTCGCCCGTCCATAAATCCAGACGGTAACGACCGCTATATTATCGCGAAAATTACGTGCCAAGCGTTCGCGCGAGCATAGGATCGATCCCGCCACCAGGAATTTCCACGTCGTTTTCCACGGGCCGGGCGCGCAAGGGACCGGAGGAGAGCATTGGTGACGGGGACGCCAGGCGACGCCGACGCTCCTAAATCCCCGGGGGATTTTTTACCCGCCGCGGCGCACGAAACGACGTGGGCGGCTGCATAAAATAGGTGGCCTGCACTTATCTACACAGCGCGCGCAAACGGCGGCGGTTGCAACCACCCGCCGGCTCGTACTTATGTTAAATTACAGGTAGACGCACGTGCACCGGCCATTAGTTCTCCTCTCCTATGCACGCTTAGTCTCTGCCCTCCTGCCTTCGGCTCGCATCGTCCACGCGCGGACCACGCAGATATTTCATAGATTTATGGATAATCGAGGGTGGGAGGAGCGGGCGCGGAGGAATAAAGAAAACGGTCCAAGCAATACACCGACCTCGGATCGATTTCCACCATCTCGCGTGCCGGCTGCCTGTTAAATGTTTCACGTGTAACGCACCGATTACCGCCAGGCTAGAGGCAGGTATTTCCAATCAAACCGGGAACTTGAACCTACCCTCCGCACCGCCGCGTCTGATTCAGGTTCTTCAGAAACTCTTCCCTGTGTATTACTCTCAGCGCCGACGCTCGGAAACATTTGGGTGCACAGAATACCCATTGATCGCACAATGGGAATGCCATCGACGAATCGAACGGTATTTGAACGGTAATCGAGCGTCCCGTTCGACCGCCAATGCCTCACGGAACAGAGACGCCGGGCAATTTCCAGGGAAGATCGCGTTTAAAGAAAGTTTCGACGAGTCCTCGGACAATACTCGCCCACCCCCCTACATCAAACGCCGAGCCACTCTCTCCCGAGAAGGTATACACGCGTGCATGCGCGGCGCGGTCCGCTCACACCGCTCACACCGCTCACACGACTCCCGGCACACCTGACCATCGACGACATTGGTCATTGTACCTGCAAAACATCCTTTCAGAGCCAGCGAAATTCCTGACTTTCGCGGGCAATTCAGCGTTGACGAGCTCGCGGTCTGCGCTCGGGTTCCGTGCATCATCGATCTCCTTCTCACGGTTTCTCCGGCGGACAGGGACCGCGCTATCGAACGGAAAGAACGGGAGAAGGAAACCACGGCGGGACGGAGACGGGCGATAGGGGGAGAGAAGGCGAGAGAGAAAGAGAGAGAGAGAGAGAGAGAGAGGCGAAATTAGGTGAGACAAGGGAGCGAGGGAGACAGGGTGGATGGAAGACGGAGCGAAGAATTGAAAGAAGTTATGAAAATAAGGCGAAGCCGGAAGGGGGCGTATGATAAGCGCATGCGACGATCGACACGCAACACAAGCGCTCTAATTTTAGATCTTGTCACTCTGACGCCAGCTGGTGTGCCCCTCCCCGCCTATTACGTGCGTTTACGCACACTTACGCTCGCTGGTCTCTTGCTCGCAAGTACTTGCCTCTACTCGCCTCGACTCGCCTTCGATCGCTTTGTTTCCCGTTTCTGTCGCTCGTGAGCTGCTCGCGAGCTGCTCGCGAGCTGCCCGCGAGCGACTGCCCCGTTCCGCGACCCACCCCGCAATTGCGTATCGAGTACCTAATCTTGCTCTCTGGAGCCTTTCAATTGACCCTATGGGGTCAGGTTTCATTCAAAATTCTGATTTATTTGCCGCGCCGTGGTAATACAGGTAATGTTTGCGACGCGACTATCGCGCACGCACTCAGCCACGCACGCATAGCCACGTCACGTACACACGTACGCACGTGAGCTGGACACCTACCTGGCTATTACTAGCAGGGCGACGCCACGGGATGCACGCGCGCGGCGGTGCCGTGGATCCGCGTACTAATTACCTGTCCATATGTTTCCCGCGCACCTTCGACTCGCTTGATTTCACGCGACGCCGCAGCGAGGGAAAGCTGAGCTCCCTCGAAAAATTGATTATACCCCTCGGCTCGTACCGATCGCGCAACTCCCACAGAACACGAAAAGCGCCACCTGCGAATTATCGTGCCGCACCGGATGCGCGTTGCACTCCTTCGGGCCTCCTTCGGGAGCTGACCCAGTCAAACAGCGAGGCATCGCTGTGGCAAGCGCAAACACCGTGTACTAAAATCAACCAATGGTGTGTCGAAACGATGAGGAAACAGCCCGGAGGAAACGTACGTCTTTCATGCCTCGTAGAAACTACACAAATTACCAGCGTCCGACTTATCAGCGGGATAACTACTGCGGCGGGCGATCTCGCCCCGATCGGTCCGTGACCGAGAGTTTTCCTTTTATCCGCGAGCAACCAGGTGGCCCGTCGCGTCGGGTCGCTGCCCCACGCCAATTCAATCTTCCGTGTCCGATTGCAGGGGAAAGCTGCTCGATCGCCGCGCAAGCCTGTCGCGTAATACCTTCGAAACCGCGCGAACGGGCCAACGAATCAGCAGGAAGAAGAGAATACCGATTTTCTCCCTTGGCACCGCGATGCATCGGCTAGGCGAAGTCGATCGAGATAATAGCCGACGCGAGGGGCATCGCACGGGCAGATATATCGCGGTTGGATGTACACTTAACGGGCACGTTGATGAGAGAATGGAGGGACGGATGATATCTTCGGGAATGGAAAGAAGCCGCACTCGTTGGACCTTCACTTCCTCTCATTGTTCCACCCTGCCACGATTCTCGCTCCCTCTCTTTCCCACCCCTTCTGCTCGACCGTGCCTCTTTCTTTTCCGCCCCTCGCCCGCCCCTCGCGCCGAGGCTTTCTCGGCTCGCCTTAATTCGCCCGGCTCTCCTCGGCCGTGTATACTTTCAGAACGGTACGGCCGGGGCAACAATATAACATCCGATTAGCTCATTATGCGGAGATCGACGGATCGATAAATCCGACGCGCCGGATCTGGGCCGAGTACGCTCGATTATTTCACGCGATTTTACGGTGGCTCGCAGATTGGCTATCTACGTGGACGTCGTCGCGGTTCCGAGATACCGAGAACGACATCGTTAGACAGACAGCTCCGGATCGTTTTGGGTGACCGAAGGTTTCTTCAGCGGACCGGCTGCATCGACTCCACTCGACGCAAAAAAACTCCGTCGCCCGTATCGACATAGTATCCGCTTAACGAACCGCCGTGTCTAATCCTCCCCGACTCGCGCACCCCGCGCTCGTTTCGGGGAACCGTTTGACCGCGAGGGCGGCGAAAAACTCGACGGCCCATCGAGTCGCGCACCGTGACGCGAGTCGCGAAGATCGTGGCGAAAAAAGTTGGCAACAGCGATACAAGGGCCGATTAGCTTATTATACGGGGAGATCGGGGCTCGATAAACTCGGCCGTGTCGGAGGAGCCGAGAAAACGCAGCTGGTAGTCCGCGGCTCCTCCGCCGCGATAAGGGGACGAGCGTAATGTACGATCGCGATCTTCGCCACCTCCAAGGCCCAGCGCCAACATCTGGCCGCGGTTTCGGCGCTTACCCATCGACGACCGCAAGAGCATTCGGTGCCGCTTGCGACCGGTAGGCAGCCAATTCGGCAGGTGATATCACCCCCCCCCCCCACCCCACCTCCCTCCTCGCAGCCTACGGCCCGGAAGCGAAGGTGGAGAGATTCTGGACACGACGATACATCATCGACGTTATGATTTATCGGGAGCACCGGTTCTCCCCTTTGAGCACCGCGAGGACGGCCTTCAATCTGCTCGCTCCGAGGCACCTTTCGGTGCACCAGCCGCATCTCCGTGCTCGCCTTTCGCCCGGAGTTTCTCGTGCAGGAGACGCGAACAACGGTTTGCGTCGCCTCGAAGGGCCTTTTGATTTACCGTGTCTATGGGAGCCGTACAACGTAGCTATGCACTCTGGACTGTTGGGTAAGTATGATGTTTCGCATCGACGCACAGTGGGTTGAAATCCCAGAAACATGGTAAAAATATGAAGGTAATCTTTGATATTTGATCATTGTACAACACAGAGCTTAGAGAAGTTTCCGAAGTTGTTGATCGTGGGGTTTGCTTTACACCTTGCTTTGATTTTAGACCTCACTATGTGCGCTGTACTAGTAAGGCAATGAGAACCTTAGGCTTCATCTCCAGATTTGCCAGACACTTCAAAGACAAAGAATCTCTGAAGTTGTTATATGTGGCCCTTGTAAGGCCTCACGTTGAATATGCCTCATGCATTTGGAGTCCTAGGCACGCGAAATTTATTAAATTGGTTGAAAGGGTGCAACATAAATTCTTGAGGTTCGTCACTCGTACCCTAGGTCATCCTATGGATAGAGCTGACCATGACTATGGCCCGGCACTTGCAACCCTTAGAATGGTCACTCTGGAGGAGCGTAGGCGCATTGCAGACATGACGTTTCTTTATATGATTATTAACGGCCACATAAACTGTCCTGATTTGCTTTCCTTAGTGACCATCAATGCTCCGGCTAGGAACATGCGGTCTAGGCCTCTATTTGCTACGAGGCATCCGAAATATCGGCATTATGCGATCGACCCTATTAACAGGGCGATGATAACTGCGAATCAGTACTTTAGAGTCATTGATCCCTTTCTGGGGTCCCTGACTTCGGTAAGAACATTATTATATAGGATTGTAAGTGACTCAAATGGTGGTACTTAGTACCTAGTTAATTTTGTTTTAGTTTAGTTAGTTATCTTGTTTTTCTACTCATTATTGGCTAATTTATTTACTGTTCAGACTCTGTTCACTGCACCTGTTTTGTGTATTTGTAAATCATGGGTACTTCCCGTAAACTTATTATTAATAATAATAATAATAAAATAATATTTACAAAAATGAGTATACTAAAGTTTTCGCGGTCGCTAATTACGAATCTGAACTCAAAACGGCAAAAAACAAAATGGCGGATCCAATATGGCGGACGCGTATACCCAAAAAATATCAGATTTGGTCTAAACTTGGTATTCTAGAGTTTCCCAGGTCGCTGAGTACGAATCTCAAGTCAAAATGGCAAAAAAAAAAATATCAGGGAATATCAAGATGGGTCGATTTATGTATTAAAAAATATATGGTTCCATTTAAAAAAACCACCACTGCCGTCGTGGAAACATGTGTTAATTAAATATCTCGTTACAACAATAGTATTAGGATTCACATCTGAAAATAACAACAGATATAAATATTTCAATTAACAGTGTTTGCAAACAGAAATTATTTTCATGGACTGGGAACCGTTTTGAATAAACTGAAATTTTAGGGATTGGAGCAAAAACGAGCAAAATCTGAAAGTTAATCTCAGTCCTTTAATAATCAGAGATGATAACTGTGAAAACAAAAATGCTTGATCGGACTTGGAAGTTAACTAAATGTTTAATTGTTTTTGTAGATCAGCTATGGTAATTAAGGTTATACGAGGCAATTTTGAATTAAACATTAAGAAGGTATTATTGCTTGCCGCAAACGTATAACAACAAAAAGTAATTAAATAAACACCTGAAATTTACATCTTTATCGCGAAACAGAAGTTTAAAACACAGAAAACACAAAAAATAGCTACACAAAATCGTTTGATAAATCGCTTGGAATAAACGTGTAACGGAGTTCCTACAGCTAACTGTTTTTGACCGACTCGGGTAAGGAAGGAAGAGTTGTAGAAAGCTGTGGATATACGTTTTATTATGCGCACATATTTCAACTATACCAGGGATAAAAAATCAGATATTTAAACATTCTTTTGTATTTCGATTTTTCGCCAACTTTTGGGGTCTCCTACCCCACTGTGCGACGCACAGTGTTATGCGTATATGGGCGTTCGGGACAAAACTCATAACTTCTGAAGTAATCAGTTTTCGTCCTAAGTACCCTAATACTTTTTTTTTAAAGAGAATATAAAAATGCATCGATTGGTGTATAAAAAAAATATACAGTTCCATTAAAAAAATTAAGCCGATCTTGATTTTTCAGTGAATAAAAAGCTTTTTTATTAATATTTCCTTTTGCAATTTGTTGTCAACTGAATACTGACTAACTTTTGTTCGAAACATTTTTTTATCAAATTATTTTTAACACGTGTATCGCGTTTGACTGCTATTTTAAAACTGAAGACAGCATCCAGGATGGAAAAGTCATGGTAGATATCGTATAAACAATTGGAAAAAGCATATCGGATGTGTAGATTCACATAAGGGTCTTATGCACGAGGAGACCTAGAGACTACGCTAAGGGCCGGAGCGGTGAACGTCTTAATAATGATTTTGGCTATTTTTTCTGTTTCGTGCAAATTCGTGCAGTTGAAATTGACGTTAATATAAAGTTTAATGATCCCTAAATATAATATACAAAAAATCAGGGAGGTATTTTTTTGTGTTTTTTTTTTAAAGTCCCATCGAAGTTGATAAACATTTAACATAAAGAATTTAGTACAAATTGTTAGTATTGTAAAAAACTGACTCGGCAGTTTTGAAAGTATGACAGTATTAAACACAACTTATAAAAAGCAAATGAAAAGCATAAACATTCTGCCAATGGCACGTGTTTGAAAAAATGCACCGAAATTTGTAATGAATTTCTAGTATCACTTTTGACAACAAATTAGTAAATTCAGCGGAAGTTATGGGTAACATTGAAACCTACGTTCCTTTATTAACATTATAAGATACAAGAATTTGTGGATCAAACACTTCGGATTCTTGACTTTTGTCCATTACGAGTAACACTGTGCGACGGCGAGTTTAAACGATCAGGCTTTTGTAGAACGGTGAACAGGAAGTGACGCAGCTGAGGATTAATTGAGAAGGAACACCGCCGCCGTTTCCTGGGATTATCCTTTGACCGCTTAATCCACGCGGACGGATTACGCTCGGTAAGCTGCTTGACGAAAGTTTCTTCTAGTCGCGAGGCAAGACCTCCCGCGCGAAAGGGCAGAACGGAGAAGTGGGTTATCGATCGCTCGAATTAGCGTACCTGCACCCCGCGAACAGCCGCGCTCATGTGGAGAATTTTTCGTTCCTGGACGGTACGTGGCGCACGCGCTGCGCCTAGATACGTATTACAGTCAACTTGCAATTCACCCGATTAAATTTTTACCCGCGTTTTGCTGCGCGCACGAGTTTTTCCTCCCGCCGATGTTTACCGCGAGCTGCACGCGAGATACACTGTTGCGTAAATAACGACGTGGAACAAACAATCGGTGAAACAGGAAGCGAAGGAAGGAACCAGGCGATCCAGCGCGGATCGACGATATGGGTGGGCACGTGGAACCCGATTTCTCCTCATTTCTTCCAACAGATAGTTCCACGCAGGCGAGATAAAACCAGATCTGCGTTCTCGAGAACGATCATGCGCTTACGTGCGGATCGGAGGTCAGCGAGGTACACGAATAAGTACGACAGAGGACGGTATGCAAAACCAGAGGTAATTGGTTAATTACACGCAAACCGCCATTAACGAACCAACATCCGATCATATTATTACACTGTTTACCGATGTCTTAATCGCCGGTGGGGGAATTTGCACGAGGAGCGAGGGAACACCTTGCGTTGCGAACGCCCGAGGGGACTAATGCGAATCTGCTGCTCGGTGTAAAATGCTTACACGGATAGGATGGTAATATCTCAGGACATCCACAGAGTTGGTAATCTATTTCGAGTCACATACTCGAGATCTTCAAGTACTGAGGTAGGTGGTGAGGATTTGCGATAAGGTGCATTCTTTGGTCGCTGCACATGTGTCATTATAATTTCTGGGCACGAGACAGCGATCCACCATCTCCAGTAGTTGAAATGGTAAAGGATGCAAGTGCTAGAACAATTTATTTTAGTTTCTGGCGCTGTGGCGAGATTGAGATGATAAGTACCAACGTCGCTGTGGCTGACAAGAATAGACTGAAATCTTCAGTCTTTTCCATTGCGATTTCTCAATTGAGGACCTTGCAGCAAGAGGAGCGCTTAATCTTTACCAATTTCAAGTAAATTAGCAAAAACTGTTTACGCAATTATTGCTTTGGCCTAGCGTTGAAAAGAGAACACTAATTGAAAAGAATATATTTTCATACAATAAGTAGTAGTTATTGAGTTGCTAAGATTTTTTTTATATTCTTAGCCAATTTTTCAAATCTGGACCATTCGTATTGCGCAAAACAGTAATGGGTGCTTAAATCACTCGTTTGTTATCGGATTTACAGGAAACGTGCACCAAACGATGTAGAATTCTTTTACATACATTACACGTCATAATTCAAAAACTGTTAAAGTCGAGCTGCACCCCTGTTGCTGCAAGGTGCTCAATTGCTCGCAGAAAGTTACGTAGAAAGTGGCATTTCCCAGACACCTAGGACCAGTCCTCGAGAGACGTTGGCGCCGCGTCGAAAATCGATGAATCGAAGGCTCGCGAGGCCCAAGCTGAGGCCCACGGGAGGACGAGCGAAGAATCCCGGCCCGTGACGGCCCACCTGTTTTGTCCACCCGTTCGCTCGTCCATCCGTCTGTGGCCCGGTTGCGCCCCAGTTGGCACAGGTGTTCCTTCAACTTCGTCTCGCTCTCCCTCTCTCCCTCTCTCCCTCTTCGTCCCTCCCACCGCTCTTTTTGTTTCAAGCCTGTCTCCGTCCCGCTCGTTAGCGGGCCCCTCGCTACCTCTCCTCTCCTCTATTCATTACGGAGCGCCACCGGGACCGAGAGTGCGCGTCCGCCGTGCGGCCAAAGGACGGCCGCGGCGAAAATGACGGATCGCTAAGGAGTTAAGGAGTGACAGCCACGGACGGACGGATAAGTGGTTGGAGGCGTGCGCGCGGCAACGTAAGATCGATAGGAAGATCGATGTATGAATAAACACGTACCCACCGAAGGGTGGAAATGCTTGTAACCGTCTATCGTGCGAGTCGAACGTGTTGCGTCGCGGCCGGCTGTAACGCGTTGCTCTAGTAACGCCGACGTATCGTTTATCTACGAGTCGCCAGGTCGCCACCGAGCTCTGCATATATCCGCAGCCAATCGAATCCATTAGGACGCGGCAGGGTTTTTCGTGGCCGGCACGGGAAGATGTTGGAAAGCGAGGAGAAACAGATGGACGGGCCAGGCGGACGCGCGGATCGCGTATACGCGCGACGCGAATAAAGAGACCGCCTGCCAGCGAGCATCTGTCCGCATTGTCTGGACGCAGACGTCGCCACGGAAAACGGGGATAAGTGACATACGCTTATTAATTGTCAGGGTCGCCTGACCAGCCGCGTCCACGCTCCGATCCAACCACTCTTCTAAGGCTTGTCTGCGTTCTCGAGTACCGTCGAGGTGCGCTGGCCACTCGATACACGGCGACTTAGGGGACGTCGGCATGATTTGAACGCTAGTTAGAGAAGCTCGAGCTGTCAGGGGTAGCGGTGAGGAGATATCGATCGGCCGCGAGTAACAATATTATACAGAGTCGACCTGAAAGCGAAACAAGACTGCTGCCCCCAGTCCATTTCCCATTCAGCCCACCATTCTTTCGCGGAAACGATTTCTTTGAAATCGCCGATCGGCCAGCGTCGCCGAGGGCCGGCCCTCCAGCCGCAACGGGCGGAAGAAGAAGAAGAAGAAGAAGAAGAAGAGGAATCGACTGCGGGAAGAATTTATCGTCGCGTCTGCCACACGATCGCATCTGTCCCCCTTTAGCCAGTCTTTATTACGTCGCAAGAACACAAGAAGTCTCTCCACGGATATTAGCCCGGCCATATCTCTTCTTCACGGTGCGCGCACGCACGCCAAAAGAACATCGGGCCCGTGTCACGGTGCTGCTCGCACGTACACGCTCCGAGCCGTCCATCAGCCTCCCTCTACGCGCCGACGAACGCGTCGCTGGCGGAATCGCGAGGCAACCCACCTTTTACGCGTCCTTTCTTTCAAGACAGCTGACCGGCTCAACAGTTTCGCCGGGATTTACATTAGAGACTGATGAATTCATTCATCGGGATCACCGATTCTACAGAAAGACACTCGATTTAGCCACACGAGCAACCTGGGGATTTAGGCTCCGCAGGTGATGAAAGACTTCTGTCACAATATGTAACCATCACTGCAAACAGCGCTGTCTTTCAGCGCGCTGGGATTCTTTGTATCCGCTCGGAGGGCGGACAATAAGCGACCGCAGCTACTTCGGAGTCTGTCTATAGTCGGGCTGCGACCACTTGGCCGCGAACCTCCCAATCGCGCATTGTATTCGGCTCTGAACGTGTCTGGTCTTCGAAAACGCCACGCATCCTCGTGTCCACTGAAGGAAATTGAGTAATCCTTAAAAAGGAAAGTTGATATTTTCGGGGAAAATTCCGGTTTTCCGTTATAATGTGTAGTTGAAGTTTTACCTTCACTCGTCATACATCATTTCCCATATTTTTCCCTTGCTCCGCAACGCCTTAGCTTTATCCGCGAAAAACATTCATCCCTCTATCTTATTTCTATCAAAGATTCTACAGAACTATTATTTTGACCGAAAAAAAGTGCCGTTTGTTCCAGTGTGCGCCACCTATGTGCCAATCATAGACACCATAGGCCATCGTTCCTTAACGCCAAATCCCTACAAGCGTAGGTATTTACCTGTCCCCGAATCTGCCGCCGAGATCTTTGGCGTAGGTGCCGCGTATCGCCGAAAGAAACGGCGCGGCGCAACGTGCGTGGCGCTGACGACGGGGCCGGTGAAAGACATTATCGTGCTAGTCTACGGAGGGTATCGGAAAGGGTTGCACGGTCGCGGCGCGGTGGCCCGATAGATTCGTGGCGATAAGCGACGGTAGACTGGCCCACCGAATTCATATGCATGAGCCCTTATTATATGGTATTAGCTATGCGCACAGGTGGTTGCCTCGACTAGCTCGGATACGGCGCGGCGTCTCGTTTAATATGTAACACCTAAGTATGCGAAGCTGCGGCGCTTCTGTATCTGTGGATGGATCCGAGAACGGCTGAGCCGCTCGTGCGTCATTATTAGCTGACAACGGTGCCTTCCAATTATTTAGGCGCGCGTCAGTCGCCTCGTTGACGATCCTCCGGGCTAACAATAGGCCTGCCAGAAAGGATTAGGAATGGTAGCTTGTTGATCGACCGTGTATTCTGATCCCCGGAGCATCTGCCGCTAAGTTGCTGCGCGTGAAACGCTGCCTTCTTCGATTTAATATTCACGCCGCGATACCAACTAACAAACATGCGACCGATTTTTTTTTCAGATATTCCCTTTCGCCGGAGGCTACCACTCGCGTCGAAGAATCGCTAGGTGTCGGTGGACTCTCGGGAATAGCTGGCGAAGAGCGGCGGGGCCATTGTTGAGAAACTCGCGATTAGTGGAAGCAATACTGCCGGTTGCGTTCAGGCTTGAGAAATCGGCTTCAGCTGCGTTTCCATCCGGTGGCAGGCGCTCGGTGCAGCGGGATCGACGCGCGAGGCTACTTTCGTGGCGCGTTCGTTTCCATACACTCGTCGAGGGAAAGCGACGCAACGGAAGGGCGGGCCTCGGCTGCTCCTTTGTGCAGCTCGCCTGTCCTCGTAGTTGCAATGAAAGAGTCGTCGGACTCCCTTTGTTCCTCTCGCCCCGGTGGTCCGTGTAGCCTTTAATCTTTGCATGCGCGTACGTGGATACTCTCTTCCCTGGGAAGCCCGAGACCAGCAGACGTCGGAAAGTGGCCGATCGCCTTGCAGCTTTTGTTCGGACCCGCCGCGTCCAGATGGCCCGGCGCGAAACTGGGTTAACGGGCTGCCAGCGAATTGCAGAAACGAACTTGGTCCGTGCTCCGTACATCGCCGGCCCTCTGCTCGCAATCACGAACATGCTCGCGGATCGTGCGACCAAGTCGAAGCTCCGCTCCGCTGGCTCTGGGGTTGTGGAAGAAACGCGAAGCAACGTGGCAGGCTCGTCAAAATGGCGGAGCAGAGGGACTCGCGATGCTCGAGGAAATGGAGGATCTCCACGTGTCACAGATCCATTGATATTTCATATCCAGCGGTCATGCTCGATCTCGGCTCGCCTGGCACCGTTTCAAGAATGTAAATGACAACGGTGTCCGAGCAACTTTTGCGTATTCCGCGCACGAATAGGTAAGTACGGCCAGCGAATGGACGCCGGCTTGTAAGTTTCGAGGCAGCTCCTGGGAAAGGCGTAGACGCGTCCGACACCGGTTACACGCTGTTTGCACCGGCGATAATGCACGCCCGTTGCCTTCTCGCGGGTGGAAGCAACGGGCGAAGAGGACCGGCGACAGAACAATCAATCCCCGAATATCCCGCGTTCCATGCAAATACAGTCGGTTCACGCTCTCGTAGCTACGGCGACGTATTTACAGCGCCGCGCACGGCTAACTTATGCGAAAGTAGCAATTAGCTCTGCCCCCGCGACCGCCGCAAATTACTCACGGTATGGCTGCCGAGTAGAACTATCGGGCCTGCTGATCGCATAATTCCGCTTAGAACACCGGCGATCCTGTTCCTCCGCCGGATAGTCGCTCGAGCGACTAAATTCACCCGCTCCTATTCTTCGAGGTGCACCTGGCGGAATGAACTCCGCGGCGCAAGATTTTAATCGGTATTCTAGCTATAGGTACCAGAGTGTGCTACCACTCTTTATACAAAGGCTGGCCAAATATCGTAAGTTTCTTCTTAAACGATACAATGTGCACCGGGTTCTTGGCTCGCACCGTCTGTGTCCCAGTCGCTCTCTTTGTGCTCTACCTCTACGATTGTGTTCGATAACGTGGGCCTATGGGGATATGTATACCATTCGGACCCTAGAGTTTCTCGCGACCACATCTCGTAGACGCACAGCGGACCTCAAAGCTTCCACTGCAGAGAGGATGCATCCTCTCCAAACAGTTATCCTCCGCCAAAGTATCTATCATCGCGCCAGCAAACGTACTTACAGGCGTCTATGTACTCCAACACAGAACTTCACGTTGGTCTGCCAAGCCCGACAGGACATAGAGTCGCAGCGACGTGCACAGGCCGGCAACGCTAGGAGCAAACTATCCCCGCAGTTACCATGCAACAAAGCCGTCCAGGCGTTCAGCAGAACCAACCCCTAATAACAAATGGACGCTGGCTCGATGGCAGCGGCGGCGGGTGCGCGTTTCCATGCTGAAGGTTTGCGGCCAACCGGGTGTCGCCAGGCGAAGAGAGATAAAAAGGTAACTTGGCCACGGCGAGAGGACTGAATCCCTGGGCCCGTTTGGGATGGTAGGGCGGAATCGGAGGACATCGCGGGTCGGTCGACTGCAAGGGAAGGATCGCCAGCAGAAGAAGAGGCTGCGCGCGAGTACAAGAAGGCGCGGGAGTCGGGCCGTGAGCGGATAGCGTGGTCGTCGCGGCTGGCTGCCGCGTCCCGATCTCCACGGCCAATCGTAGAAAGCTCTGTCCCACCAGGGTGACCGGGTGGGTCTCCGCCTCCCGGTGGCACGCCTTTCCCTACAGGTCCCCTGGCCACGGTAAACGGCCCTGGCCGAGCGGCAACACAATCGCCGTGAAGCAGCCCCCGGGGGATCCGGTAAAATCAATAGACCAATGGCTACTGGGACGCGTGCGTACTTAACGCGGTTGACGGACATTGCCTCTCTCCCCGAGCGCCAGGGAGGGCGGCTCACCCCTTCGGCCCCCGCCCCCGCCCCCGCCCGTTCTGTACAGGGGAACGAGCGAGGGGCAGTTTCGAGCGCGGATACGTGCGAGCAGCAATTTAGCCGAATCATTCCTGTCGCATGATTTATCGCCGTCGCCCTTTCCACCTAGCCTCGGCTCGCCTAGTAATGGTGGTAATAGCAGTGCGCGACGGTGGACCTTCCGCAAGTGTGGGAGAGCCGAGCTGGGCGACCACGCAAAGTGTCCATGATAAATCTTTGTGCTCCGCGATACGCGCGGGCGGTTGGTCTGGGTTAGCTACCCTCGCGGAGTAATCGCACCGATACGTACCCTTATTTCTTCCCTTCTTTCTTGCCGGACTCTCCCTCTCCCTCTGGTGGTCCTGCCCCGCGGTTCCTCGTGCACGGAGGAAGGAGACGGCGCGCAGGTCGCGTGGCGCATTGCGTGAAAAAGGAACGCGTCCTTAATTGAATTAGTCACGAGCTCCTGCTCGGCTCGAGGTTTTTTTTTCTTCTTTTTTTTTTAGGGAGAACTACGAGTCGCGTGATTTCTGTCGGATGAAAGGGATACGGAGGATGATCGATGGAAGAAGCTTGATTTTAGGTGGCGAGACAGCGGTGTCCGCGGGGACACCGAGATTGGAGAATGGACTTCGTTATTCGGAGGGACTCCTTTGATGAATATTGTACTCTGAGACGCAGACAGAAGTGGAGTACACTGAGAGCTGGTTGTCTGATCGGGGTCAACGACTTCATTATATTCTAGTTCGATAGACACGAGGAGCGCTTTATTCAGCTGTTCAAACAGGCCTATAGACTAATCTCCTTAACGAGGCGATGATCATCCATGCGCCACATTCTGACTTTCGGTAATGTCTAATCATGCATTAACTCTGGATCGTTACGATAGTGGGGCTCCGCATCCACGGTGCAAATATTTGACAACGACCGCAGAAATTAACGCGTTAGTGCCGAAGACGAAGACTGGTTTAGGGCCAATAATCTGCTGCGGCGTTTCCGGGGGTTCGTTCGGCTTTAAGCCCCGGAGGAAAGCAAAGAGGCAGTCTCGCGGTCGATGGCTAAATTACTGTGACCACATCGTTTAGCAGATTCGGGAGGGCGCGAGCGAAGGGGCCAAAAACGAATGGGCCACACAACCGACTCCTACCAGGATTACTTCTGCCAGAGTAGCCATTCTCCGGACCCCATGCCCATCGCTTCGATCCCCCCAGTAGTTCTCTGGCAAGGTATTGAACTCATGAATTAATTCTCACCTTAATTTTCACATTAATTATCAGATATGTCCAGGGAATATTTCTCCCTTTTAGCTGCCCTAAAATGCAAAGAACATCCGTGAGTCGACACACCATCAACTCGCCCGTTACCATTTTCCACCTCGTCTTATACATTCAGTAGATTGAAAAGGCCGCTCAACCTCTAGTCGCCTATAAAATATTTATCCATGCAGATTGGCTAACCGTTAAAGGCTGTGCAAACGATCCTCCAATTGTACTCGCCGGACTCAAACTTGGACGATTATACTTATACCCCTTCGTCCGCGACGATATTGACATTTTTATTCCACGCGACGCGAAGCTTCAGACCTAGAGAGAATTTTAATTAGGTATCAGCTTCTCCCATTGTTAGTCAGCTATAGGAAAAACTTCTGTCTATTAATACCCACGCTTTGCTCGCCAAATCGTGGCGTAGTCGAAGCAGAAAACCACGGTGGTTCCGAGATCGATACTACAGAACATTTTCCTGAGAGGTAGCTACCATCGATCTGCAGGTATGTAGCCGGCCAGACCGGCACGCGAGGTGACTCTATCGTAAGAAAGAATTTGCATCGCGTTCGTTACCATTCTTCTCTCCCCCCCGCCCGCCAATTCGATTTAACCGCGCGGGCGTAGGTAGATTACGCGCGATGCTTCTGCGGTGGATCTTGCCCGATCGTGGCTCTTAGCGAGGGTACAAGGTCAGAAGATGACACTCGAATCGCAGATTCCCGTAGACGTCCCCTGCGTGAAAGCTGAAAGTTTCCCGATCCACCATCGAGACCAGTTCGCGCGAACGCCAACGATCTCGAGGACATGCCTGGCCGAATTCTTAGAAGCACTTGTTAGTGTCACTGAAATGGTTGCGGCAACAGTGGGAAACCGCCGCGTGATTATGCAAACGCGGGCCATTAGAGCCGTGACACAGCCGATTGTTTTCGTTTTTCTCGGTGTACTAGGAAGGAATTTAAGTGGACGGTAGCCCGCGTGCACGCAACCAGATGAAATTGATGATCCATGCTTGCCAGGGACACTGCCCCGAGATACCTACCTTCGCGTGAGATCCCTGGCCAATGACTTAGGAACTGGCAAATTGTTTCTCTCCGTTTTACACGGGCCATTAGATCTTGTCTCGCGCCCCGGGGCGCAAAGCCTCCTCGAAACGATTTCTATCCGATCGATTTTCTGCTTTCATCCGGCCTCGCCGCGACCCCTGCACTTTTCCTCCGATCTCAGAGCGTTTGCGAGTTTGTCCAGATATCTCGGGAATCCTACACGCGCGAATGTTGGTAAAAAACAGAAAGAAACCCTGGCGTTCGCCACGCAACGCGTCCAAGCTGTGCGTTTCTGCCGCATCCGGTCCGTTGCTTGGCCACGATTTTCCCATGAACGACGCCGGCTCAAATGTATTCCTTCCCATTGCTAATTACCGGGGAAAGGCGATCGGTTCACGTGCTCGCAGGTTGCGCGCTGTAGGAACGAAAAATAAAGAGCGTCTAGAGACGGGTCGATGCACTGCGCGCGATGCTTCCACGGCAGGTTATAGTCATCGAGGAACGAGCAGAAAATGCGGACTGGTCCGCGCATGGGAAATGTTATGACAGATCGCACAGGAAAGCAGCGGTACATTGCCGGTAAAAGGAACGACGTAGCAGCGCGCAAGGTGCTAATGCTGAAGTGGACTGACGGAGAGCTGGGGAAACAAATTATTTATTTATTTTTTTTTTTTTGTTGTGAAAACAGTCACATTCATCGGGTTTAGCTACCTAGGCACAACGAGCTGGGACACATTTCGTGACCCCAGAGTTTACGACAGACAAACACACAAACACGTCCTGCTTTAGTATATTAAGATGTCCTCTTTGAGCGTGTGACAGTGAAAAAAACAGACTAACCCACATTGAAAAAAAAAACTTTTCCTATTTTATATGAATACTTAGTACAGCCTTCTGGAATACATTATTGCTACCAACTCAATTTCGTAAAAAATGTGGGTTAGGCCGTTTTTGCTGCGAATGCCTGGAATATAGTGGTGTGCCTCAGGTACACCCAAGTAGGGCAATTCCCTTGAGGTTACAAGTCGCAAAGTCAGTCTGCTGGAGCCTTACAGATCCAACGCACTTAGGGTAAATCCGGGACACGCGGTCGACCTAATATAAAATGGTTATTAAAACTAATATAGATATTACTTATTTTATCAGAACAAACCTAATATGTTCAGAATTTTATGCCGATTCAGAAAAACTGGTCGATATTTGCTTTAAGACAGTATTTACTGTAAATCGGGTTGAAAACTGAAGTCATGACATCTGACCACCTCTCCCGAGGTGCCGGGAGAAATGGTTTTCGTCGTTGGCAGAGACCACTCACATAATTATTCATGGAAAATTAACAAAGGATAAAGCAAAATTATTTATGAGCGAATACAACTACGGATTCATTGATATTTAATTTGTTTACGCTAAACAAGTAAAGAACACATCAAAGAAAAAGTGAATTACCTACTGGCGATTAGCAAGGCAAATGAATACAAAAGTGAATAAATAAACTAAATAAACAAAAATAATAATAAAATAATAATAAAAAAATAAAAAAATAAACAAAAATAATAAAAAAAATCACAACTCGACCATCTCACCTTTCTGCAGCGAGACATGGTCTTCTCGTTAGCTTTGAGAGGAAGAGTTAATATGGCCAAATACTTTGGCTGCATTGTCCCTCAATGTCTCTACTATCTTATTATTCCAAACATTAAAGGAAAATAAACTTAGAAGTATATTTTAAATACGATTCCGTACAACCGCTGTTTGACAAAAGAGGTTAAATGTAACATCAATTTAACTTTTATAGCCTATAAATCCGGAAAACCACAGAATGAAGCGAAATAACGCTATTCATTCAACTATTTGGCTTCTAGAGAAGTAATTGGTCTGCACTTTAATGCATTTTTACGTATAGACTCTGAAATATAGCGACACGACCAACTCTCCGGCCCGACCGCGTCTCCCGGATTTACCCTACACTTGCGAACTTACAGAAAATCTGTGCAGCATGTGTTGCTTGATCGACGCTACCCTCTTCATCCCCTCCTGCTTTTCCACCCACAATAACATCAGCTTCTAGGCTCTCCTGACACTGGAGCTACCCCAATTCCTCATCCCCAGTCACGTCCTCCTACCTTGTATCTTATTGCAGAGGATTGGTAGGTTTAGCAGGTTCAAAGGTTCAAGCAACCTGCCGCGTTCCAACCGTGGCAGGGTTGTGGAGAATTTCGGGGCGCTGTCGGTCCGAAGGGCAGCTTGTACCAAAACGACCAGCTCGGGGCAGGCTAATCGGTGGAATCGGCGATTCGAGAGCGCAGCCGGCATCCGACATCGGCATCCGATTCGGGAATTAATCGATCCGGTTCGCGGAAACGGGCAAGAGCGAAGGAGTCGGCGGAAGGCGGAAGGCGGAAGGCGGAAGGCGGAAGGGCACGTTGGTTTCTCGTGGCTGGCGTGGGCGACGACGAACGCGAGGTTGGACAGATCGGTGGGCGTCCACCGGTTCGCCCAATTGGTCGATCGAGCCGGTAATGGTCGGTGGGCGTCGGGTAAGCTCAGATGCGCGGCATGGAGTGCGCACTTGGCTGCCTTTAGCCGGCTTGTTCCATGCATCCTCCCGGCTCCCGGCTTCCCCCTTCGCTATCTCGCGCTCGCTTCGACCAAGCCGCCGATGTTCGTCCACCTCTCCCTCCGGTCGCCACCTCTTCCACCTTCGATGATCCAGCCTGCCTGGCCGCGCGCGATCGTAATCAACGCGAGGGAGCCCTGCGTCTTCGGGCTAGCTCGCTCGCTCCTGCCATCGCACGCCGCCGCGCTCCCTATGCTCCTCTTCCTCCCTCGGCCACGACATCCGCGTCCTCCCGTTCGTCTTCGTCAGCGCCGCGCGCCGCACCGCGCCGCGGCGCCTTAAATCTTGATCTCACCTCGACTGAGTAGCCAGGAGGGTGGGGGTAAAGCTAGTCTGGGCGCGCTTCGAGCCACCGAACGGAAGGCAATCTGCTCGAATCCGGCGGACCGCGAGCAGGTTACCCCATGTTACTCGCGCAGCTCCGTTCCTGGTGTGTTCGCCTTCAGCCGCTTCTTCGTTCGCGCGCTCGCGTCCACCTCGCAAGGGGGTGCTGGGTCACGGTCGCGGTGCCGGTCTACGGTGGTTTCAACTGGCAAGCACGCGGGACTTGGGGCAGGTAGGAAGGACAGAGAATAGTCCTCGCGAGAAGTCACGCGCAAGGAGCACACCAACCTGTATCGACACTAAGGAAGATTCTCGACAGGCAAGGAGCCGAAGGGATCTACGAGACGGGACAGGTGTGAGACTTGACCGGACATCGAGGCTGGATCGGAGCAGAACGCTTTGGAGTAGCTGCGGACTGGTCCCGCGAGGCAGTGCGCGGTGGGGGTAAGGCTAGTCGTTGGCGCGCTTCGAAGTCCCGAACGGGAAGGCAATCTGCTCGAATCCGGCAGAGCGCGAGCAGGTTATCCCGCGGTGAGCGCGCGCGTTCCTCGTCGCCCCGTTATTGGAGAAGCCAGCGCCGAGAGGACCCGAGGGGATCGGAGAGACAGAGACGACGCTCGAAGCCGTGAAAGAAGCGGGAATCGAAGCGAAAGACTGGGAAAAAGAGACAGTGGGAAAGAGCGAGGGCACGGGCGGGCGGGGGGGCGGGGGGGGGAGGGGGAGCGTCGGAGGAGAGAGGGACGGAGAGAAGGGCACACACGTCTATAGGCAGTCACGAGCTTCGACGAAGCGCCTGCGCTCGCGAGCACTCCTCGCCGTCGCCTGCTCGCATCGACCACGCTCGTCCACGTAGACGAGGAGACCGACAGCCGACGTGAAAGCTCGCGCCACGATGAATCGCGCTCGCCGTCGGCCCGCCGGACAGGATGTCATTCTGCTTCGCTAATCGGACGCAGGAAGCCACGCCGGACCGTGGCGTCGAATGCGCCCCCGCGCACCCGCGCCAGCGCGACACACCGGGCCAGCTCTTGTGACACCGTGGCCACGCCGACGAAGCAGACCGGCTGGCATCGCGAGGCCACCGAGCCGAGGACCGTACCCTCAGGACGATCATCGAAGTTCGGTGGTGAAACGCTTCCCCGGTGCTGCCCGTTTCTTTGAATCAACCAACATCGCGAGTCGCGGCCAACGCTCGCCTGTCACCTCTGCCACCACCTAGGAGCGAACCTTGGACGCTGGGATAGGGGTTGCGCTTGCGACGGTGGTCAGAATCGGGTCAGGCCCGGACACCGTGAGTATCCGTCGGATGCGAAAGCAGGAAGAGCAACGACTCGAACATAGGGTCGGCGGTAGCTGCAGAAGTGGAGGCAGAGGGGGAGGAGGGGGAGGAGGAGGAGGAGCTGGAGGAGCTGGAGGAGCTGGTGGCCGGTGTGTGGAGGGGCTGGTGGTGATCGTCTGGTGATGATGATCGGTGGCGGCGTCGCGACCCCTCCTGGTACTGCCAAGTCGGCGGCTGCGATCGACAGCGAAATGGTGCAGGTCGACGGCATTGGCAGTGGTAGTGTCAGTGGCAGTGCTAGTGGTAGTGGTAGCCCTGCGACAGGGGCGACTTCTACGCGTCTGACCGGCAGCAACAACGCCAGCGGCAATAATAACAATAACGGGGACGTTGCCAATAATAACAATAACAACAGCAATAACAACAACAACAACAACAACAACAACGAGGTGCACCAGGTGGTGAACTGCAGCAGCGGCTCCACAGGCACCGCCAACAAGTTCTGCTGCCACGATGACGATGCACCGGTCAGCACCGGGGTCGCGCGGCCTTGGGAACCACCCTCGCCGACCTTCTCGCAGACGAGGTCGCATCTGCTTCAGGTCCACCCGCCGCATCCTCATCAGCATCCAGCTGCGCACCACCATCAACAGATGACCGTGCCGCCAGTGTCTTTGATCGACGGTGAGTCTGCCTCCGCATCTACTCCATTCCGCCTTTTTCTCTCCCACGTATAATGGACGAGTGGGATTTCTCTCTCGCGCGCAAACATCCTTCCAACTATCCCATTCGCTAGCAGTTCCTCGGCTTAACGACGGCCACTTCATCTCGCCAACCCCTCGCCCCCTCGAAACCAATCGCCCAACCTGGTCGATGGATAATTGCGAAGGGAATTATGGCCCCGAGCAAACAGCTCCGCGTGACAAAAGTGCTTTTAACGTGGCTACCTGCGAGCCACTCTTGCGGCCGTTCAGAAGATTCCAGATAAAACGCGTGCGGAAACAAAGACGAGCCAATTAAGTCCGCGACTGTTTATTAGAGGAACTTCGTGTGCGTTGGACTGCTCGATCGGTGGACGGTCTCGGAACACTGGTACACACCGTCGCGATACCGGAGAACGGGGGAGTAATCGACGAAACATCCGCGTGACGCTTCGGGCCCCCATTCGGCTCCAGAAATTTCAGCGACGAGCGGTTTTTCGGCCGCGGCGAAATCGCCACAATTAAATTTAATTGGCCGACCGTTCGTGCTCCGCTCTACAATCGGAGATCGACAGACAGGGCGTCTCGCGGTTTTTGCTCCCCCTCGACGACTATGTAGCATCCTCTACTTTGTAAGCTCCCATTGGCACAAGACACGGGGCTCGCAAAAACCGGGGGAACTGATTGCACGCTGTCGATTGTTTCTTCGAACGTAACAGGGGCGTTCGATACTTTAGTCACTGAATATTATACATATAACCGGATAATCGGCAAAACGGGAGGCGCGACGTTTATCTCACGCGCATCGCGTTTTCGGCTTCGTGTACGAAAAAGAAGGGACGGTCGAATCGCGTTAAACGAGCGTAACAACAACGTTCCGTGGCTCTCCAGGTGTCGCGAGCAGACTACACCCAAGGGATGATACGATCTTCCCCTGTCCCTGATCGTATCGCCGCCCGGGGCCCTTTAAATCCTTAATGCGCGAGAAATCACGGGTAATTTCGCGTTAAATGTGTACTTGTTACGCGTCAATTAACTGTCCGCGATAAATGCAGACACAGGAGCGGCGCACCTGCCCGTGTGTGTACAAAAGGGCGCGTCGAGCTGCCTCGGAGCGAACGAGATCGTGGATCCAGCACGAATATGTCCCCGGAGATAAACATCTGCACGAGCCACGACTCACCGACGATGTTTATCGCCGCGTCAGTTAAGTCATCGAGTGGCAGAGAGCCGAGGACCGATGAAAATTACCCCGGGGAGCGTGCTTCGATATTTCCATAATGGGAGGCGCATGGAACGAGGCTCGACCGAGGCATCGAGGGGACAGGCTTGTAATATAAACGGGAGAAATATAAGTTTTTCTTGGCGCGATACATCCTTCTCGATCCTGGTCGATCGACAAACGTTAATTGAATGGCCGATGGGGTTGAGCGGAGCCGAAACGTCCGGCTCTCGTCATAAGGTGTCCGCCTGTGAACGCCCACGGGGCCGTTTTCGCGACGATGCACCGTGTCCCCGTTGCCGGACGGGGCGCAGGACGAAGGAGGCCTCTAAACGGACCATCGACCTTCCTCCGGGAGAAGCCGCTGATAAGGGATACGTGGCGCGCAATCAACGACCGAAGAATGCCCATCGAGCAGATGCCCGCGACGTGTCCAACTATACTGGTATATTCAGAGATCCTTTCCGTGGTTTACACTTGCCGGATGAAAGGACGCTGGGCTACCAGCCATACTCGTTCAGAACCGGTTTCAATGCGTCGCCAACAGTACGTCGTTTAGCGAGAGGAGCTGCTGCTCTCGTTGAACCTTTCAATATCTGTCCGTACTGTCCGGCACGCTCGACTTCTGTTCTCCAGCGGAGAGCCTCGGCCTCCTCGATACGTGTCTCTTTAGCTAGAGGCTCGTCCCATGGCTATACACCGAGCGTGTTCATTGGTCATTAATGTACGAGGTGTTTCGACGAGGTGGGAAACAGGAAGGCAAGTCATATAACTGGGGATATTCGAACCGAGCCCTGATTGCTTCACGCTCAACTCAACTCCAAGTTGAACGTGGTGTTCGCAGACTCGGATGGTTCATTACGATTAATATTCATGGAATACAAGCATTTGTAGACCTCAGACTCATTATCAAACATTCGGCCAAGCTCGTTGAAACAGCCTGTAGCGCCAAGTAGTGCAACCATAATGCGTCTATCTGGTAGTTCTTTGATCCCCGTGAACCTGCTGCTACACCCTATCGGCAGTTTGCCAGTGGCTCGGAAAGACGACGCGAGACGATGCAAGACAGTTGGCGCAATAGGGAATTCGTAAACACGTCGATGGCGAAAAGGACCGCCCGTTTATGCAGGCCTGATAAGGAACAACATCTATCCGACAGATTTTACTGCCACACCCAGCAGGTATTCCGAGGCAGGTATCGCGGGGCCGCGGCGCGCCGCGCCGGTAGTTGGCAGGTATCTTCATCTGTCCGGAGCAGGGGCCCACTTTGTTGTTTCCCCCCTTCTGGCGTCTCCCCGAATCGGTGTCCTCTATTGTGGCGTAACGAAACACGGCCGTTCGTCCACCGTCGGCCACTAATTAGAATCGCCCAGCGGCCAGCAAGCGGCGATAGATCAGCCTTAGACCGTCCGCGGGGACAACAGACCGCGCGGAATATACGAGCGCGTAAACATTTACGCGGCCGACCGTTCGGACTAATTAAACGGGGGCAATATTCAATCGAAGTATGCGCAGCTAATTGGACCTCGTGTCCATTCGTCTCCAGCCGCGCGATTTATTCCCCGTTAGCCGTGGATAACCTAAGTATCTGGTTCCTATCGCCATCTGAATTTATGGCCATACCCTGCGCGCATTCGAAACAGCTACCTCGAAGCCTCCACTTTCGTCCACGACTCCACCGTTCCGTTGGATTTTGGGGCCGCACGGATTCGCGCGCGATCCGTCCGTCAAATTGATCGGACACGACAGCGTGAAATCTATCGGATCGCGAGGGCCGCGAGCCGGGCACCGGGGTCGCGTTTATCGCCGCGACGATCTCGTATGATCCCGTGCAATCCAACGATTTCCATCGATCGCGGCCCCCCCCCCCCCCCTCGGTGGAGGGAGAGGCGCGGGGAGTTTTTGGTATCGATTATAGATTATATCTATCGCCTCGCGCGCAACGATCGGTCTTTTCCACGGGGCAATTTCGAGTATACGAAAGAATATAGAGGAGCCCGATGGCAGGAACTCGTTCAGAACCGGTTCTAGGGCCGGCGTCGATGCAACGACACGACGCATTTCTTTCTGTGCATCGGCTACTTTCGTTTTCACGACATCCCCGATAGCTTTGACACGGAACGAGCGCGGAATGCGCGTCGACGCGCCTTCCAGAACAGGCAGGACGCGTAGGTTTCGCCCGGCTCTCGCGAAACCATTCCCAACGGATGCCTCTCATCTGCGCAGAGTGCTTGCTCCTGTGTCCCCCGCGCACCTCCCCGCGTATCGCCGTTTCCCTGAAATTGCGCTCGACACGTTCGACCGGCCATATACAGCTTCCAAAAGCGAATCATCTCTCGTGCTGTCGCCGCGCGGCGGCCGCGGCGTCCGCCGTCCCAAATAATTAGCAGATTATCTGGCCCGATAACTCCGCCACGGTAACAATAACGGCGGCGATAGCGCGCGCAGGGTGTCTCGCAGTCAGCGGGTATAAATTTTACTGCCTGATAAAGTTCATGAAGAGGCTACGGCAGATTAATCGCCCACCGTCAACCGTGTTTGCAGCCTTTTTATACAATCGGGCAAGATAAATGCAGCGCCAGATGGGAAACACGGATTTGTGGTTGTTTAGGAAAATCGTGAGAGTTCAGTGTCGATCGATGGTTGTACCAATATAAAAGACCAGTCGCGCACCCAAAGAGAGGGCCGAGGGGCTCTAGCACCACCGAAATTGAATTTTGTTCTTTAAATAAGTTTTTATAATCACCTAACGAATTTCATTGAATTTTCATTAAAACTATTTTCATCCCTTCAACTCGGTTCCCCCCCCAAGATTAAATCCTGAGTGCGCCACTGTTCAGGACTGATTGACTATATAGTTTGCATATCTAAGTAGGTACGTTTACTATTATACACACCGCTTTTACTAACCACTTACACTTGTACTGGAACGAGACGCGTAACGACAGAATCTACGTCGCCATAATCTCCAAGTGCTCCAACAATGAATGGAAATTAAATAGTACGATGCCAGTGATATTACATCCCCGAAGTCTATCGCCAACGCCACCAGTGCGTAAACACGTCAGAACCGCGGAATCGACGGCGGATAAGTAAGAGTGGCGATTTATTCATCCGCGGAACGATGTCGCTATAAATCGCGCGGGCTTTGCGACGGGCGTAGTTACTTTGTCGAATATCAGCATCGTGTATCGAGGAGAGAAATTACTGTAGGCCGGGTAACGAGTGGCAGGGATTCGCGTAAAATCCATTCGCATCGGTGATCGGCAATTCGACCGGGCCATAAAAGACTAATTAATTAAACGGCCGCTGTGTAAACGTACGCGCGTCCGGCGCGTACCCTTTTCTATCTGCCCCGTTTGGAATTTAATTTCCCGTTCACGACACCCTCGGAACGACGATCATCATCGTCGTCGTCGTCGTCGTCGTCGTCGTCGCCGGATCGCGGGCTCCAACGGAACGATCAGCCGCGGACGGCGCGAACGGTTGTTTAATATCGTTGTTCGATCGTAAATTATCGTCGCCGTGGATCGTACGAAGCGTCGTTAAGATTATTCGCCCGTAAAATCAACGGGCCTGTCCGCGGCCCGGACGCTAATTACAATTATTCCACGGGCCCGCGATTCCCCGCGGAAATTAAATCGAGATATACACGGGGAGCGTACGAGGCCCGGTCGCGTGATTATTTCGCGCAATTACGGATTCACGGGCGCTATGAAAAGCTGCTCGGTCGTGGCAGAAACCGGGGGAGAGAAAAAAGGAAGACAGAATGGCCGATCGTCTCGTAAACGCGAACTGTCGGCCGACACCCTTTCCGATCGCCTCCTCTCGTGTTCAACCACCTCCCACCTCCCTGTCCTCCTCCCCCTCGGCCCCTCGGCCGTCGCCGCACCCCTTCAGGGAAAGATACGATCGGTGTTCCAGGCTTAAAAGTAAGGCTCGAAAAATGGATCGCTCTCGATGCACCGTGGCCCGTTCGATCGTAAATCGTGCCCCGACCCCCCCGCCCCTCGGCCGAGTGGCACGAAACGAAAACGTCGCCGAGATTAGCCGCCTATAAAATCACGAGGAAGTCGCGAACCGCTCCGAACTGTCCTTCGAGGAATTACGAGGGTCTTCGCGCCTCCGTGTGATTAATCGCCGCGATTTAAACGGGCAGATGCGGGACTGGGCCCCGTGGGCCCCGGGCCAGGGCCACCGAAAGATCGCATCGACGAGATCGCGCGACGCCGCCGCGAGTAATTTAAATTAATTCGCCCGATTACCGCGGCACGTCCGCGCGGTCGCTCCCCGACACGCTCATTATGCCCCGTATTGTTAATGAAACGCGCCGTTCTCCGGCCTCGCCAGGACGAGCCATTTTCTGCGGGAAAAACATTGTAGGTAAAGGGCCCACGCGACGGGGTCGATCGCGGGTGCCGGTCCACGGTGAAAAATACCGTCAACCGTGCAATCTATTATCCATCGACCAAAGGGCAACGTTCCTTTTCAGCGTTTTCTCGAATGCGGGCAGCTTCTGTAGCTGTGGCATCCTTGTCGCGTCGACTAATCGCTCACGTTATCTGACCTTCAGGCGTGAGCTTGCAAAATTGCACCGCGGGCCCATTCGCAAGCGGCAACGGCGGAGGAGCCAGTCGACAACGATTGCTGGAGCTCTCTCACGGACTCGGAGCTCTCAGGCACTACAACGACCTGGCCAACCACGTGCTGTCGCTGAACCAGCAGGGCGCGGTCGTCACCAAACTCCTGGGTAAGTTCTCCGAACTCTGCACCGCTAGGATTCCCTCTTGTCAAACGTCCCGACACTTTGGCGATTCTCTCGTCCCGAGATAAACGTCCTCACCGTTACGTGCTGTCCGCGAGCGGCAGCTCGCTTCCTCGGCAAAGTCCAGGCGAGTCCAGGCGAGTCCAGGCGAGTCTAAGCCCGTCTTTGGGTAATAACAGACGCCGAGGATCCGCAGATGTGCTCGAATAGCGATCGTTTAGCCGAGCGAAACCGACGCGCGCGCGCGAAATCAGTCAGCCAGCCGGTCCCGTGCTCCCCGCGATACCAAACAGAGGGACTTGAAACGGAGGAGCAAGTAGTCCGCGAAGCTGGTCGGGACTCGCGGCTATCGATCGCTATTATTTCCCTCGACGCCGAGCAATTATTTGCCCGTAATTGCCTCCGTGCACCTTCGTTAGAGCCAGAGGATAGTATCTGGCGCTTTGCAACACGGAAGCGAGCGATTCTCTCGGAATCTCTTCTAAATTGTCCGTAAACGAGCGAAATTACTGTATTTCCTGAAACCTCGAGAACATTATTCGCCGGTGAAGAATGCCACCGGAGGATCGGCCAGAGTCACCCTCGGGAGACGCGGATCGGTCGGTTGACGGACGGGTGCGCGTTTCAGACTTGACGCCGCGAATCGACCGGAAGCGTGGCACCCGAGACAGCCTCGACACGGCGAAAAATGTCGTTGATTGCCGGAGACACCGGCGTCGAAGTCACCGTGCCCCGCATATCGGTTAACCGACGCTGTCGCTCACGATGACTATTCAGAACGCTCGGCAAGGCAAACCCGTTTGCCCGGCGATTTTCCAACGATTTTCGGTTTTTCCTGTGCACCGGGCACGGACGTGTTGACGTTAATCGTCGCTCGTTGCTGTCCGACGTAACTCGAGGCACGCCAGGCCAGATTTTACCGAGGCAAGCGAGAAAGAGGAAAAGTGAGTTGTAACGAGCGTCGCAAAGAAATGCTGCTCTTTCGGGCTCGTTAGCCACTGGAGATTAACTTGTAACGGCTGCTTCTTGCGCGCGTAAAATGTCAAGCGGAGCGCGGCTCGAACGTCCACGAATAATTTGTCAATAATTGCCTCCTCGGCCTTCCGTGTTCCGAGGCGAGGTATCTTCTCGCTGAATTTACTAGATAGCGGCGCGAAGAAGCTGTACGGAAGGTTAAGCGAAAGCGCCGACACCCATCTGCGTTAAACGTGCCATCGATGCAATTCTCAACCACCCATCAGCCAACAAGGGCCCTCCTCAACTTACCGGAACTGTAGCTTCGTCGAATTTGTGCAACACCTATTGCTTCCCAGCAGCGCAAAAAATGTGTTCCATCGATGAAGCATGTGATTCGAAGCCATTCGCGACTGCTGCCTACGTGCAAAACATGGCCAAGTAAACGGCACTGGGAGTTAGGCTCCCAGGCCTGAGCACCGTGTCTGAATTCCACCGAAATACCAGCTCGGCGTTTGGTGAACGGTGAAAAGCAGAGAGAGAGGGGCGTATCGAGTTTGGCCGCGCAGGTGCGAGAGGATCCAGGGAAAATGTGATCGGGACCGCGAGCAGCGGCGGCTGTGGCGCGGACAGGAGCCAGGATCGTTGGAAGAGGAGGAAGAGGAACGCAGAACGTGGCCGAGGGGAGCAATAAAAAATGGAGGCGAGCCACCGAGAATCGGTGGAACGCCGGTTTCTCTCTTCCTCGGCTGGCTGCTACCTTGGTCCTCGTTAACTTTACGAGCCGCTCGTAAAAATACCGTTCGGCCTGCTCTCCCGGCTCGCCGGTAATGTCTTCATCTCCACCGGATACGGACTCCTTAGGCGTCTCGAGGTGAATATAATGTACCATAATCGACCGGCCAATTACTTAACAGCGGCAAACAATTAATCCCCTGGCTCCTACGTGGTCCCCAGCCGCCGATTCCTCCTCGACCAACGCTGCAATCTCTCCTCCACGATCGAAGGAGACAACCTCCTCTCACGGCCGCGGAACGCGTGCAAACGTCCGATCTCATCGGTCATTCCTGCAACAGTTTCTTCGCCAATCTCTCCATGTCCTGGACAAATGGCCACTGTTATTCGAGAACATTTCACGTAGAGATTATTTATTTATTTATTTATTTATTTATTTATTTATTTATTTATTTATCATACGGGAAGTCCCATGGTATACAAAAAGAATATATAAAAAAACTAGCGAAATTTACAGAGAGTCTGAACACAAAATTAGCGACAATTAATACCGGTTATATAGCATAATAACTGTTATAACTTACAAAACAGATACACTACGTTAAACCACTCTGGTTATAATCAATCCTGTGAAGTAACATCCTAAACGAGTTAAGGGAGCACCGGAAGGGGTCCGTACTGCTAAAATGTTGGTTCACAGTACTCATTGCCCTATTAATAGGGTCACACGCATAAAACCGATACTTCGGCAGACTAGAGACAAAAATAGGCCTTGATCGCAAGCTCCTCACTGGCGCATTAAACTTAACTATGGACAACAAATAAGGACTGCTTATGAAGCCATTAATAATCTTAAACAGACACAACACATCCGCAATATGCCTACGATTTTCCAGAGTGGCCAACCTAAGGGATGAAAGTACCTGGCGGTAATCATGGTCAGTTCTGTCCATAGGATTACCTTGAGTGCGTAAGGCAAATCTAAAAAATTTTAGAGTTCAGCGCCCTGGATTCGCGATATTTGACGTGCCACGACCAATCAGTAACTGTAATCCAGTTACACCCTTGGGACTTGGGACTTGGGACTTGGGACTTGGGACTTGGGACTTGGGACTCGGTACCTTGCAATGCTTCCAAGAAGATGGGTAGCTCGATTGGAAGCTCGATAGAAAAGTGGTGATGCCGCGACTCACATCGCTGCAGCAACTGCGCACAATAAATTTCTTCCACGCGACGTTATCGTCTAATTTCCCTAGCGTTCTTGTGCTCCGATAATTAATTCAGCCGCCCCTGCTATCGGTCTTCTTATCCGTGCGTAACAGGATCGATCGCCGAGATGGTCGCCGATGGAAATACCAAGTTGAATCGAGGGAACGCGCGGAACGCGAGGCGACCAGGGCCGTTCGCTCCTCCGCGATTACCTACATTCATTTTCCATTATGAGTCCAGAACGGGGGAGCCTGTTTCCCGGCAATGCTGCCAGCTATAGCTCTCCTCGAATAACCGACGTCCACTTGCCCGCGGCGAGTAGGTATCTACACTGCATTTCACATTAGAGCATACAGATTACGCGCAGGCACGACCCTAGGAGGCGTTGCTACGCCCGACTCCCCACTTAACCGCCTATGTTTTTCTCCGTCGCACGGCCCTCTACTCTCTCTCTCTCTCACTCTCTGTTAACTTTTCGTGCGGGACTGTTTACGTTGACATCGGTCGGGTCCCGCGTTTGGGATGTACCAGTTACCTATTCCTTGGAAATTACCACGACCAATCGCATGCGGTTGAAACCGTGGGTAGTAGTGGGTGCTGCGCAGATCGGTCGCAAATCGGTAGGGGCGTCGGGACGCTCTAATGTGGAATGCAGTGTATGTGAGCCGGTAAACAGAGGAATCGGGCTTTCGTGCAATTTCTTTCATTAAACGGGCCCTCTTTCGAAAATGTGCGCGCGGGCAGGAGAGGCGCGCACACGTGCACGCGGAACAAAGTGCAGAGGGGCAGAGGATGAAAAACAGAAAAAGAAAGGGAAAAAGAGAAGAACGGAGGGGCAAGGAATTTTGCTCGAGGCATGGATGCCTATTAGGTGGATACATCGTTTATACCCAGCACGCACTTCACCCGTGGGAGCGCACGCGATATCCTGCCGGCTTTAGCCGTCATTATTGTTATTAATAATAGTACGTAACGACCGATAATTGCTCAAGTCTGACTGCGCCTCTGGTTTCCATTACCTTGCCGTTTCGAGGACTCTCCCGCGGACGGTTTTCAGTGGCAGGCGCCGCGGCCGTCCATCGCCGATCTCTCATTAAACAACACTCTGCGACGCGTATCGCGCGTCCGACTCCCTCTGGTCTGTTTCGTACACCTTTCCCAACAATATCCTTTAACGTTAAGAACCGATAACTCTAGATGTAATAAAAATTAGGAAAACAGAATTTTCATTGAACGCTCTAAATTAGAGCTCTTACCTTTTGACCCGTCGGGTACCCGGGTACCCGGGTACCCGGACATTACCCGGGATAACTTCAAGCAATTGAATGTAGTATTGTCTGTGATTGTCTGTGGTATAGTCTGATGTTAGCCAAAAATGATCGAACAATACCACATTCAATGGCTTGAAGTTGTTTCGGGTAGACGGGTACCCGACGGGTCAAAAAGTAAGAGCTCTACTCTAAATATCTCCCCCAGAAGTTCCATCGCGTCAAAATGGTAGTTGAACTGAAGTGAAAAGCTGCCCCAGAAATTAATCTGTTCGCCGCATCGAAAATTATGGATAGAAGGGAATTACTAGAAAACGAACCCTCCCGTGTCAACTTTACCACACGATAGGTACTCTTCAGACTGTGAAGATACGTCTTCGAGTTTTCCGTCCGCGTTGCGCCGCTGAATAGACACCGCGGATTTGAAGCTAACCAGCAGCCGAAGCATCGAATCGCGACGCATTATCTCGCCGTTTATTGGTCTTGGTATTTATTCATTCACGTAACACCTGCGCGTCTCTGAGCGCATAACCTGTCTGCCTTACCATAGCCATTGTCGCTAATGATAGCACGGGACGTTCTATGTATAATTACTCGAGTCTGGCTGCGCCTCCAGCCGGCGTTACGTGGCTAGGCTCATCCACTTGGAGCGGCGGCTTTCCCCGGGGACCGCCAGCCCTCGGAGCCTAGAACCGAGGGTGAAGTAGTAAAATCAATGATAACCGGCGAAGCTCCGCCGCGGCAGGAGCGTTACAGCGAAGCCTGACCACGGCTCGCCGCTGTCACAAACGGATTATAATTGCCCCGAGAATCTTTGATGCCGGAGGTCCTGAAACCACCTCCTAAGTGAATTAACAGTGGCGAAGAAAGCGTTGATGAACGATAAAACCAGGACTTTTTGCGATCTAATACCACTCAGGCTGCCTCGTTCATAGGAACGGGGAATGAAATTAAGTTACGGTTCACGGGAGTCATAGATAGCTCGTAATATCCTCTCGAGCGGAACGTACCTACTGGCGACGAATGTCTCGGTAAATAGAGTACCAAGCTCTAAGTCGGGAAATTTGAATTTATGTATATGCATTTGGTATAGACCTCCGATAGATGAGAGTTCTAACGTAATGGTGGAAAAAGAAGCTCGTTAAGTCAGCGCGAGCTTTCAGCTCGCAACGCTTGCTGCCGAGCCGATTAGCTAATCGAGGCGAGCCCGAGGCGTTGCTCTCGCGTCGACCGATTCGAGCAAGGAGGTGAGAAACGAAGCCGGCATGGCAGCCTGTACACGTATCGGAAACGTTACACGGGCGTCTATTCACCGATCGGCTCATATTAGATATCTCTGATTATCGCAGGCTATCGCATGCCGGTATCGTTTCACGTGCTAAGCTTCTAATGACTGCGCCGTGGGCCCGCCCTGACACGAAGAGGATTAGTATCCGATGTCGGGAACGTAGGTATGCTCGCCCGAGACTTCAACGGAGGATCAGATGTATCGCCTAGGCGCCTCCATTTTGTCAACAGAAAACGTGCCCCCCCAGACAAGCATTCCCTAATCGCAGTCCTTATTCGCCTGCTAACAACCTTGGTAAACACTTGATCGAAATTCTCACTGGAATCTCAGAGCCTCCCGAGTGCACGTCAGAATGCGGGCAAATTAAATTCGTACGCTTCGAGGAGATTTTTAAACAGAGCTCGACAATGGATATTGAAAGGAGAGCGGACAATCCTGAAAGTCGTTATTAGACGATGGTCGCGTGATTTTCCGAAATTATATGCGGGCTCCGTTGGACGGCTGCGAGACGGGCGGCGCGAGGCACATAAACGCGGCTCGGGATCGGCGTTTACGAGCGATTTTATCGCGAACCAGGAACATTACCGAAGCATCGCGTCCTTGAAGCTCGTTCTAACGTGTTCCAGGTACGCTACGCCCGCCGGGTTTAATCGGTGGCAGCAAGCCGAAAGTAGCGACGCCCGCCGTCGTCGCAAAGATCGAGCAGTACAAGAGGGAAAACCCGACCATCTTCGCCTGGGAGATAAGGGAGAGGCTCATCTCTGAAGGTAAGCACGCTTTCAAGTTCGTTAATCCATCCGACCGACGCGACGTCGCGTCTTGGGAGGAACAATGTAAATATTCCATGCTTTCCACGATTACACGCGGTACCGGTAGACTGTAGTCGTGAACCAAGCTTTTCCTCAATGAACCACGTGATTTTCAATTGCTAGTGTCGGAGAATATAGAGCCGCGCGGTTCCAGACAAAGGACAACTATGTGGTTACGGGTTTGGACCAACAGTAATCGACGCAAACTACTTAGCGAGCAAACTTCTCGTTCAATTACGGGCAAGTCGTGTGCCCCGTGCACCGGTGCAAATCGTCCTGTAATAATAGTCGTACGTGTCTGCGAGCAACGTACAATTGCAAGGTGGAATGAAGAACCTCTTCCACGGCCTTGTCCACCGACACCGTTTTACATTCCTTTGTACGATCATCGTCGTTCCCCCTTTTCGGCTATGAATTGTCGAACAATTTCTCCTTTGAACGCTACCCGGGTAACGTCGGGATGCGCGAGAAAGAACCGGATAAATCTCATCGTCGTTGATTTGAAAAGAACGGAATTCTGGAAACGCCTCGAAGGCGTTCGTTCGAAATAAAGGTCGCGTATCCGTGCGTGGGACGTGGAACCTACTTTTCAACATTGGAATGATAGGAATGGGCCGGAACGCGATAACTCAAGTTCACCGTAGAACGTAAACGAGTCTGAGCTCCCTATTAGACCAGTGTAAACTAAATATTTCAGCATGGTACCAAACATAGAGCACTAACCCACCTACTACGCATGAATCCTCGTCTTCCTGAGCAATTCCGCACTCCGAAAGCCTGAAGCTTCGTCATCAACGCCAATTCCCTAGCACCCAAATCCAACGAACAAGCAAGGAGAAGAGAACGTAAACAAGAGTGTTCCAGAAGAAGCACCCTCTGTTGTTTGCAGGCGTGTGCAGCAACGCGACAGCCCCCTCCGTCAGCAGCATCAATCGAATCCTGCGGAATCGCGCCGCCGAGCGCGCAGCAGCGGAGTTCGCGAGGGCTGCCGGGTACGGGCTGTACGCTGCTGGCCCTCATCCTTACTTCAACAGCGCCCATCAGCACCCAACCACCAGCCACCACTTGCCCGCTGGCTGGCCAGGCCCCGGTGCGGCGGGTCACCCTTGGATGCTGCCCCCGCTGGCTACTGGGCTGTCTGGAGCGGCTTCCGCTCTGCTGCTGCCTCCGTCGTTAAGCCCGGGAGCAGCCGCGGCCGCGGCCGCAGCCGCCTCCGCGTCGGCCGCTGGCACCGCCGACCATTCCTTGCACGCTGACGCGATCGCCCGAGGATACTTGCAAGGTGATCATTGGCTTCGATGCTTCCGTTGGTGTAGCTGAAATGTGAAATGTCAATTCAGTGGAATTACGTTTACGCCGGGATTAACATTTCCGCGCGGCGCAGAGTACCTAGAGTGGGGCAAGAGTGCGCACTTAAAGTTTAGACTTCCCTAAAATCCTTGGTATTACACTGCTAGCACATATCATTCTGTAAGAATGAGCGAGTTCGTGTAAAAGCTGTCTCAACATATATAAAATAAATATTTCCAAAAAGTGTCAAATGCCAACTTTTAGCCGATATGTGGTGCAAAAGTTCAGATATGTTATGGGGTAAAAGAACGCAACGAGAAATTTTCACAAAAGTATTTTATTTTCCTACATGCAATAGTCGTGGTAATATAGCAAAACGACTAATAGTTTATAATTAATTTTTTTTTTAATCAAGGTAACAGTAATCGCACATAACATTACCCCCACCTTCTAGAGGATCAGTGTATTCTTCTTCGCACACGGGACAAATTATTCTGTCCGTAGACGTTGATTGTTGGGCTATTCTCTTTTTGAAACCGATTTGTTTTGTTCCTTTCAAATTTTTTCAGAAGTAGGGTAGAACCCCCAATTATACTGACACCTACCCAATTACTGTCACCTTAAGCTATTTTACTGAAAATAACGAATAAATAAACGTTGTAAAGTCATACACAAAAAGAATTATGTAATTCAACCTATAATCTATACGCTAGAAAATGCACCACTTAATATTTTTTTTCATTAATTTCTATAAGACGATACAAAATTTTAATTTGATGACAACAGTGGAAATGGCGACTTCCTTACTAGTGAAAGAGAAAACAGGGCACTAAAGAAAGGGCTATAATTACTATATTTAAATTATTCACATAATAAACAATAATTTTTTAGTACAATATAAGTATCATAGAAAGTCACAACGATCGTAATTTAACGATTAATTAAGCCTTTTTAATTATTATATGGGTGATAGTGATTGGTACAAGCGTTTCAAGCATTTTGGTATTACTGTCATAGCAGTAGTTGCTCATGTACATGAGACGACATAACCGTAAAATGAGTAATAAACAGTATTAGGTTAGCTGGCAGTAATTGGGGTGTCAGTAATTCAGTCACACACGTTTTAGAGGTGACAGTAATAGATCTAGAAATATGTTTTTTAGATTAATGAATTTATATATAAAAATAGAAATTCTAAGACCCACAAAATGTTTTTCATGAAGTAAACATATTAAACCATAATAAAAAAAATAAAAAACTTATACTTTTAGTCAATAAATACAGATACTATGCAATAATATTAGAGTCAGTCCTTAATGTGTCAGTAATTGGGGCTTCTACCCTAGACGTTAATTTTTTGATTTTTTTGCTTTTCCAATTATTTCTTTGCGCGTCCGCATTCAGATCTTCTTTTCATTGCTTCATTTACTTCAAGCTGCTTTTCAATGCCCAGCTCTTGCACCCGCAGCTACTTTTCCGTCGTATGACCAATCCTGCGATCTGTGAGTAGAACTGAAAAGTACTACCAGTAGCTGCCTACCTACTCGTGAAAAGATGAATTTCAGCTCTGTCAAACGATACGTTACATGAGGTGTTCGCCGATCAATTTATAGGGATAATATTGATTCCTAAAAATAAGACTATTACATCGAAACTAGTGAGTTCAGTACTTACCTACCTACCGGCATTGTACAATAATAAAACGAAGTATAGCTACACAATTCGAAACTGGTGACAATTGACTGACAATCAGTACCGCCAAGTACCACAACTCAAACACTGAAATTCACACAGTGCGAACAATTTGCCCGCCTCGAACTTTTACCCCACTCTGTTCTACACGCTTAATGTAATAATCGTCTAGATTCTGGAATAGTAGCTAATGTTGAGAGAAACGACATTTCATATGCACCGACTTTGTACGCCCCTTAGGTTAATTAGCGCTGTTTTTCGCATAACTCGCGAGTCATCGGAGTGGGAAAGGGGACGTGTCATCGTGCAGCCGTGTGCTAGCGCCGTGGCGTACGATGTTCTATTAAATTACCGCGCGGACTTGCACGATTGTCGTGGATAGCCTCTCGAGTATAATTGTTTATCGCGGCGATGCAATGCGTCACGATCTTGCATTCGAGGCCGATTAGCTGCACGCGCTCTTTGTTCGCTATGTTTTCTCTGAAATCGGACGCGCTGACGAGCGAGGACGAGCTATATACATATGTCGGTATATCGACGCGATGGGAAGGCGGTAGAAAAACCTGGCTGTTCCTCTGTACAGACGGTGACGTGGACGAGGGGAGCCTGGACGGATCGGAGCAGCCCAAGTTCCGGCGAAATCGCACCACGTTCAGCCCGGAACAGCTCGAGGAGCTCGAGAAGGAGTTCGAGAGGTCCCACTATCCTTGCGTGTCTACGCGCGAACGGCTAGCCTCCAAGACCTCTCTTTCGGAGGCTCGTGTACAGGTGAGGATCAATTCCATCCCCAGATATCTTTGTCGGGAGGGCTAGCGCGCTGGTTTCGCAGGGCATGTTCTCGATCGCAGCTTTCCTACTTGATTTTTTTCACCCATCTTAGTCGAGCCGGCGACGCCCGCTTTCGGGGCAACGTTTCCAGCGGAAATGCCCGCGCCCCACCGCCGTCGCCGCCGCCGCCGCCGCCGCCCCCCCCCCCCCAAAGTAGTCTGCACGTAGAAGAATAGGCCCTGCATCGCGTGCGCAGCCCACCCCTCTCCCCCGACCCGCCCCGAACCTTGGAAACTTGATCACGAGCCTTCTAACGACCTAACTCGTGACTCTTAGGTTTGGTTTTCCAACAGACGGGCAAAGTGGCGTCGTCACCAGCGAATGAACCTCTTAAAGCGTTCGCCACCGCCACCTCCGCCGCCTCCGCCGCCTGCGCCGCAGCCGCAACCGCATTCCGCATCCGGTATGGAAATAACCCGTGCGTCGGGCTGCTCAATCGCCGGAATGGGAGGAGAAAGTAGCGCGTTTCGCGCGGTTGTCACCAACTCCTCGTCCCGGGAGGCGGCCGAACGAAACGAGCGAAACGAGCGAAACGAGCGAAACGAGCGAAACGAGCGAAACGAGCGTAACGAAAGAAACGAGAGGATGGACAGGCTCGAGCCCGTGGCGAAGCAGCCCGAGAGGAAGCCCAGCGCCTTCAGGATGATCAGTCAGTTGGTCGGAGACGACTCGCCCAGCATACTGAGGCCCTCCAGCCCGACGTACGAGCAGCAGAGGCACGGAACGAACGTCGGACCAGGCGTCGTCGCTGGCGAGTCCGCCAACAAAGCAGACGTTGAGCGCACCGAGGACGAGGAAGAGGACGAGGAGATAGACGTCCAAGACTCGGATCAGGACGTGGCTTCCTCGCCGCCCGTTGTATGGCGGGACCACTGGACGGACCAGCAACCCCTGGAATTGACCAAGCACGATCGCTGAATTCCTCTCAAGGCTCGCGAACCTCCTCTCGGGGTGGACACTGGACAGTGTCGTGCTCGATTCAAGGCTCTGTGGCAGTGGATTGAGAGTTGAAAGAAACGTTGTGACTGGACGCCGCGCGTGTTTGATCGGACGGATTGCCGAACGGTGATAGAACGTGAAAGTGTAAGCTCGCGGCCACGGTTCCATCGAGCGGTCGTGACCGTCGAGCCCCAGACCCGAGCGGATGAACGAACTCGGCGCGAGCCTGGAATTTCGGAGGCGGACTGTGAATAGGTAGTGTGAATGTGGCTGGGACCTTCCCTACGGGCTGGAATCTCATTGAAGATAGACTGTCTAACCGTTCCCTTAATGTCTCCTAGTTATTTCTTATCGACGAGCGCTCCCGTCCATCGGCTAAACCACCCTAGTACCTATAAAGCTACTTGCTACGATTACGGTCCATTTATTACGGTTAAGATTACGCTAAGTGCTACCGAACATCGTCGCGTTGCGTTAGAGCGCGGTAATACCGCCAGTGCTCGTCGTGGCGTTCGGTTATCGTCGACCAGAGCTGCACCGGAGGATTTAGATAGGTAATTAATTAATTGCTTGGCCGATACGCGTCGCGCGCCCAACGCTCGTGGACGGCGCGCATCTATCTATAATTTTACAACGCGGCCGACGCTTCCGTTTCCTCGGTCGCGGGGAGCAGGCTCGGCGCCCCGAGACCTCGGTCGTCCGAGCCTGCTCGGGAGCTAGATAAGTCCTAGCGAACCATTATGCTGCGGATGATGTACCGCGTAGGCACCGCCACCAGTAGATAGAGCGTAGGTCGAGAACGATAATCATTGTAACGAACTCTGTTAAAGTGACTTTTATTTAAATGAATTCGTTTGTAAATATCCACACAGCTTTGAGAATACTGTTTTACAATCTATGACGGCTTCGACACGCACCCGAGGATCCACGCAACCCTTCGCCCATCCAACCCGATATCCTGCCGTCCCGAGGACCATCATCCCTCGGCTCGAATCCCTTTCGTTTCGCAGAGGCACCGCGCGAATTCCGCGTGCGAGCCACGGCTTTCCCCGAAGTGATTCGTAATTTCGGGAGAGCAGGTCGAGAGACGCGACGAGCGGCGGGGGACGGGTGAGTGAGGCTCATCGACGATTAACTCGAATCTACGGTTTCGTCGGGCTCGCAAATAAGGAATCTGAGCGCGAAACTGGTTTCTCGGGCGACACTCTCCCGGGCACGGGTGGAATCGCTTGGCGGAGAGCACGAAAACACCGGATCCACCGACATTTCGGATATCGCGGTCCCCGTCAGCGGTTAACGCGGCTACCAAATTTATAACCGCGCCCCGGGCCAGGGATGCGCGCACGGCAGAGTGGGGCCCCCGCGTGACCAACGCGGGACGGGCGATCGGGCGATCGGGCCCCGGACGAGAAAAAGATCTGGGTCGCGTTGTAATTGAAGGAAATTCGGCTGACCGTTGCCGCGGCAGTTTCGTTCTCGGTGCCATTCCGCTCGGATACGGCAGCCTCCCACGGATTTAAATGTTCAATTTCAAGGGTCCCCGTTGTTGAAACAATAGCGTCCCCCGCGCGGAAGCGTGTTAAGAAATAAAAGACAGCCTCCGAGGCCCATCGGGAGGAGATTACCGCGAGGGATCGTATACTCGGCGGTGAAATCGGCGCACAATAGAGAAGTGAGAAGGGGGGCTGAGGAGGAACGTACAAAAGGCAGCGGATAGGCCCGCGCGCGGAGAAGAAGATAGGAGCGAGGAGGAAAGGGGTGGACGTTATTGTAATGCGAAGAAACTTGCGAAAGGCATTAACACCGGTGGTGGGTGAGGATCGTTCGGCACTCCCACCGTAAAAGAAAGAACAAGGGACGCGAGCGGGGCAGCCGGGCGCACGCGGGAAACGGGGTGGATAAGGGAGAGGCGATGAGGAGGAAGAAAGAGGCGAAGCAGGAGGAACAGAAGGAGGGATCGTCGGACACATTCAGGCAGTCAGCCACGAGAAACGAGAACGTAACAATTACTATCTGAGACCGATCGGTGCGGTAAGATTAACGATCTTACTCGTACCGGGCACGTCGGGGCCCGTCTCAGCCGCGATTGCTCATGGGAAGAGCGAGGGGCCAGCGTTAAAGTCACCTTCTCCTTTCCTCAATGAGATATTGCCTGGCCAGCGTAGCGCACCTTCTCCAGCGCGGTAAATCGCGCGCGTTTTTCGCCTTCCACGATACGCGCGTGCACGTACCTTCTTTTCCCAGAGAAATAATCCCCCGATAATCCATGGACGTTTCCAGACCTAATTACACCAAAGGCTCACGACCTCGATGAACGTTTTCTATCCTTGACGAGGTCGTGACCGTATCTGAATTTCGACTTTGCACCCAAGGGGTTGTTAATCGCTATTCCCCCGTGCGGAGCGAGAATTTGCACGGGGACGGCCTTATCGTTCCTTGCCCCCTCGGCAACCACCCGGATAACCCCGACTTTGAAGATCCCATAAGAGGGACCCGGTGTTTTTTGTCAGAAGGCAGCGCGACAGACGTTTCGCACGGACGAAAAGGTGTCCCAGGTGGAAAGGGTAGAGAGGGTGAAAAGGGTGGCACGGGTGGCACGGGTGGCACGGGTCCCCCGGCAATAATACGCGAGAAATCGTGAATTAGTGAGCGTCTTTTTGAGCGAGAGAGAGCGGACAGTGGAAAGGAGTGGCCGATGATTTCTCGCCCAATTAGAGTCGACCGGGCTATAAACTTCTTCGCGGATAAGATAGGACCTCGGTTTTCTGTGTTCCGTTCGTGCTGGAACGAGGGGAGGGAAAGGGCGGCGGAGGGGAGAGCAGCGTAATGTCCCGCTTCAGCCCGGAAGCCTTCCATGTCGCATATAGGCCGGGAATCCGTGGCTGGTCGAGAAAAAGAGAGGCAGACGGTTGTCCGGGCGAGGGTGTCAGGGGGAGCGAGGGAGTAGAGTGTACCTGAGCATTGGGACGGAGCTAATTGGCTCGTCCACTGACCATTGAAACCGCCGTCCCGGTATCGTCTTCGATCCACGGAGCACATATACGTGCCAACGTTTCAGGACGATCAATTAAACGGAAATGGCCGGGAGATATCCCACGAGAAACAGACGTTCTCGCACGTCCCGAGACGGCCGCCGGTTTCGAGCCAGCAGCGGCCCGGCCGCCGCGACCAGCTTCCCAACGCTCACTGTCCAACACTGTCCAACACTGTCCAACACTTTCCCCCCTCGAACAGGGCGACGCCTTTTTCTTCCTCCAGGATCCAGGCAGCTCTGCTCCTTTCCAACCGCGAAAACCGACTGCTCCTCCACGATTTAATTGAACGAACGTGCTCCACCTCGAAAGCGAGGATCGCCCGACGGAATTAGACGGGGGCACGAGTTTAAACCGAGTCACCACTTTTCACGTATGTACTTTCGGGAAATTTATTGGACCTGTTCCGGCCAGTTCTTGGCGAGGTGCTTTGCGATTATATGGACTGGTGTGTTGGAACTGGTCAACGGTGGAGCAGCAAAATGGGACGACGAGCTTGGGCAGTTAAGTTTGGATCAAGTGCAAGGGGATTGCGATCGATCCGAGCGGAAACCGCGTGCGTCGATCGGTGAGCGTTTCCTCTGGCGCGAAACGAGCGCAATTACCCGTTCGTAAAGCACCGTTCCCCACACAAATTCCGTTCGCATTACCGGCGTGTACGGATTTTATTTTACGTAATCAGTTGGTCCCCCGGGGAATACGCCGCCAAGACATGACGCACACTCTGCTCTGTCGAGGGTAGCTCCTTCTCTCGGCCTCCTCTCTGTTCCTCCGTATGGGCGAGCTCGCGTGCAAGCTGCGTGTAAGTACGTGGCCGGCTCGCGCAGACCTCTCAGGAGTCTCGGGCCGTGTTTGCGTGTGCAGTTGTGCACGTAGGGCCGGCGAGCGAAGTAATGGCGCAGAAGCCGACTCCTACTACTCTTGCGGCCTGAAATGAGTCGACTAGGATGGTGTCGACGTGATGTACAGCGACAGGGTTGATAGCGTTACAAGAGCTACTAACCCTCCTTCCTTGCCGCCCCTTCCCCGTCCATCCTCCGCCACGTTCATCGCCACTTTCGCCTCTTTCGCCTCTTTCGCCTCTTTCGCCTCTTTCGCCTCTTTCTGCTTCTTCGGCAAGACGTGTTCGGACGCATCAGCGTGTAAAGCACGCTCTCGTGGTCAGACCGGGCCTCTTTCTCTTCGTCTCGCTCTCTCTCCCCCTCGATTATCCTCCTGCTCTCTTTTACGGTCCCTCCACGTCCCTCTATCTCTCGGCCGCTTCCTCTCTCACTCTCCCTACTCGATACCCCTGCTTCTCCTTCCGCTGCCACCCTCTCCTTCTCCCTCCCCCGTTCCAAATCGTTCCCCTTTTCACTTTTCGCTGTCCTGCGACCATCCTCCGCCCACCCCCCTTCTCTCTCTGTCCTCCTGCGTCCTCACATCTCGCGTACCCGTGTCCGTCGTTCACGTACGTACACGGAGATTTGTATAGGGGGCAGAGTGTCGCGAGCAGAAAGACCGAGGGACCTATCGGGGACCACTAACTTATTATCGGGAACCGCCATTAGCATGTTTATAGAAGCGACTGCTCGACACGCATGCGATCGTGCCGCGGCCCGATTCTTTTGTATTTCTGATCAATTAGACGGTGTCCCCGTGTCGACCGGTGCGGCGCAACACCTTCTGGGGATACGCCTAGCCCTGGAATGTCGCCCTTCCTCCTTCGCTATCGCCGCGATTCCAGCGGCCGGCATACAAATGATTGCGTTATCAGCCGGGAACGTGCTCGGCCAGAAACCACCGACAACGGGCTATCGAGGCCGGGGAACGAGCGCCGCGGTTCGCGGCAATTCGTCAAGCGAACTCTTTACGTCCCACGCGATCCGAGGACACCTAAGGGCTACACATTTCGGACGGTACAGGTACACCGGAGCGCGACGGCCGGGGCATGTTTAATGGATGCTTTGGAAAATGGATGGAAAACAGAGGAGCGTGTCCCAGATGCCGGCCTCGCCTGAAACGGGCCCCAAAGCGATGCGTTGCTTACTCAATAGAGCACCTACGAACGTGTCGTGCCGCGTCTTCGAAAGAAACTCTTCGATCCCGCCGGCGATAGTGTCGGTTGCCTAATGACAACGATACCATCTCCGAGCTGAGCCGCGTCTCGATAGGATTCACCTTCTACCTGGCCGCTCGGCCCTGCTCGCTGGATCACGAGTCCTATCCACGTCCTATTACTCGCTCTCTAAGAAGCCGAAACTCGGCTCGATCGGGACAGTTGGCACTCGAGGCGGCGATAATGAATTTGTCCCCCAGTCTCGGTAACTCCTGATCCCTATTCCTTCCCTCGTCGAGACGAGCAAATTGTCCGACCATCCAGCCCCACGATGCTCGCCGTTGGGCGAAAGCTGGCCAAGCTTCCTGGAACGGATCATTTGCATCGTGACGGGACGCAAACGCCGCGATGAACCGTGACTTCGGAGGCATCCAGCGCTGTTCGCAACAAAGCGGGAAAAGCGCATTGTGCGCTGCGGCTAATTGCCGCGCCTTTTCATCGGCCCGCAACGATCGCACAATGCCGATCCCGGCTTCGGAATGAATAAAAAATTAGCCAGGGATTTGAAACAGAAAGACCAGCGCTCGCAGCGTTTCCTTTTCTAAAGGAACGCCTAAGCTAACCGCGCTGAAGATGCACAATGGGGCGCGGGTGTGCAGGGTGTTTGGGAAACGGTGTCGGGAAATTAGCGGGGCTTTCAAGCCTGTGGAGCTTTTGTTTCCGCGACGTGGCCTCTTTCAACGGTACCGTGCTCAGTGGCGATCAAAGGGAAATTTACAAACGATGCTGCTACTCATACCTATTGCAACGTCGCTGTTTCTATTCTGCTCTTGGAATCCCTCTGGCCCGATCCGGAACAGATAAGGACGTACCTACTTAGGCTCTGTTATCGTCGGCCCTATGAAACTTTCGTTTCGACCAGCATTGCGAGGCAGATTGGAAGCGACGAGGCGAGGGATCGATCCGTGAGCGTTGCCGCAATTAGTTGGACACCGGCGCGGGCGCTCCGATCCAGGCGGATACAAACGCTCCTATGCATTATTCGGCGCACGGCCGATGCAAATCGGAGCGATCCCTCACGCGGGGTGTCGCGATTGCACGGCGATGCGATCTACCGCACACCCTGTCGGCTGATCGATTGCTGTCATATGTACGCGTGCTCGATGGATTATGCCTGGGTCGCGTTCGTGACGCGAAATCCAACAGCCCCTAGGCGCCATCCAACATCCTTCCTACTGGAAGCTGCCGTTTTAACCGCGAGCACGGTATAACTGTCGGGAACGTTCAACTCGATCGGTCGACGGTGCCGGGCGAGTCGCCTCCCTTCCTATCGATCGCGCGATCGTTGACGGAGATCGGTATCGGTGGGACGAGCCAGCGATCTCCCGAACTACCGTTAATCCCGCCGCGGCGAGGCGATCCACGGCGCGAGAAAACAAGGGGCCCGGGTTAAGAGAGGAAATTAAAGCTTTCGAGTGGCAAAGACGGAAGAAAGGCCCAATTATAGCGGGGCACGGAGTAAAGTGGCTATTAGAGATTGAGACGCGCGTCGGTCGATTTACGAATCCGTCGAGTCATCTAAATTGGATCCCACCGCGCCGGCGAGATCGCCCCGTGATTGGTAACTAATGCCCGAACGAGCGGCTCTCGATCGCGGACGACAAACGAACGATCTCGAAGAGTGGCTGAGCGTGGAGGTGATCAGTGCCGATGGCAACGCTCAACGTGCAAGAAACACGTCGGATGGATCGAGTGGACGTGAACAGAGTTCCAGTGGCTTCTACTCACGCCGGGGAGGATCGTTGATGGCGAGCGATAGGCGAGGAAAGCGCGACGGAGAGCCAAGCACGCTGATACCCGATGTAAAATCAAAGCCGGGGGGCGTTTTTTTTTTTGCTCCTGCAAGTGGTCGCGGTAGTCGGGATCGCGACGTCGAGGCTGCTCCCGCATCGCCTTGCCCCATCGCTCTTCGTCTCCCTCTATCGGCACTCGGCCCTCTCCCTCTCGTTCTCTCGGAGAGTTGTGTAGTCACCGTGGAGCCATTATCCCGCCAGCAAGTGGGTTTATTAGGAACGCAGCGGGGGTGGCCTCCGGGTAAGATCGACACCAAGCAACAGCAACAGCTTACAACGCCGTGAATCGGTCAGCCTCGTTACCGGCCGCCTCCTTGTTTTTTCCATCCAACCTCCCCTGTCGAACATTGCCTACTGCGCCACCCCCTCTCGCCCTTCTCGGCCCATTATTACGAACAATTATTAATGGCCGACGGGCTTTCGCCTCGCCTCGTCAGACCGACGAAAACGATCGAGGACCCCGAAGTGAGAAGCTGTCGGCTGCTACCGGTCAGCCTAGACGCCTCGGCCAATTTCTTCGCCAGCCTACTCTCTCGCCCGAGACACGGCAGCCTCTCCAACTTTCGCAATTCACTGTCGGCTATTTTGGCTGTGACCTTACAAGGTTTCCTCCAACATCGGCCAGGGACAGTTTCGGCTGTTCCACCGTTCCGTATAAATACAGGCGTCAGCCAAAGCCTCCGTGGTTTTAAGCCGATCCTGATTCCTGATGTTAGATGAAAGATTTCGCCGCGCTGAATATATCTGCGCTCAGCATCCGCTAAAACTTGCCTCGTCGATGTGAGTTATTATCCGATTACCAGTTCATGTGCCCGACACTCGACACCACGTGGAATTGCCCGGTCCCCCCTTTCCCCGTGGCACGGTGGAAAATATTTCTCTATGCGCGCATAGCGTAGAGGCGAATGCCAGCGCGATCGATCGAGAAGAAAGGAGTGTCGGCCGGTTAGCAGCCGCCGCTGCCGCCGCCGCCGCCGCGCTGTCGTGCTTTCGCCGTAAGTCTGCGCGCCGCGGTATTTGAATAAAAGAGATCGATCTCGCGGCGCAATCGAGGCAGCGATTCGCGTCGCCGTGCGGCGGCTTAACGTCGTTACACGGTGTCGTGTCTCCCTTGACGAACGCGCGGCGGGCGAGGGGGCAGAGGGAAGGGCGATGATCGCGTGCTTTTCAGGCCGGGGCCCGTCCGCCGCGCCGCGATGGAAACAATCGAAAGGCGATGGCTAAGGTCTCTGTCGGCGGTGGCAACACCGGTGAGCCTGGTCTTTAAACATTTCCCCGGTTACGCCAGCCGGAATCTTGGACACGGAGTTATGGACAGGCCGATACGTGTCGACACGAACCAGGGCCCGTTCAGGCGCGCAGGAGAGGAAACAGTAGCGGCGCGGATGCACGAAAGCCGGGGACCAGGGAGCGAGGAGCAGACCCGGGGCCGTGGAACGGTCAACGATAGTCGGGTGGTTGTGCCGCGTTGGACGCGTCGGCCTCCCTTCAAGCCCGGTTGATCGTTATTAGTCGGTAGAACATGAACAAGACCGGCCAATGCAACATCCAGAACAAGAAGAAGAGGAGCGGTATCGGCGGTTGCGGCGGTGGCGGCGGTGGCGGCAGTGGCGGCGGGAGTGTGTAGCGGACGCCAAGGGGGTAAAGGCGAGTAGAAAACCGAGAAACCGAAAGGGAGAAAGGGAGAGAAAAGGAGGAGAGAAACCGAGGGGGGGGTGGAGAGGGAGCGAGCGGCAGGGGCAGAAAGGAGAAGAAGGAGGAGGAGGAGGAGGAGGAGGAGGAGGAGAAGAAGAAGGCATTGTTCGATGGCTGAACGCGCGTTCGTGGTGGAGAACCCTCCCGCTGCGCAAGTTATTTGCCACGATTCTCCTTCATGATTTTTACTCTAATTTGTAACGACAGGAACGGAGCACGCGAGCCGCATTCCTACTCTCTCGATCCTCCTCTAGCCCTCTGCCGCGATCCTCTACCCCTCTCCACTTGTTCCTGCTGGAGGGTAGAGGCCACTCTCGCTCTCGCTCTCTTTCTCTCTCTCTCTCTCTCTCTCTCTCTCTCTCGGACCAGATCGGGAGCATCGGTTCGAGAAGAACCTCTGCCAACTATTCTCCGGTCCGTCCATCCTGTCCGTCCATCGGGGGCCTCGAGAGAGGAGCGAAGCGGGCCACAATGGGCTCCCTATGATTTCGGTAGCGGTGTTTTTTGTCAGCGGCAAACAAGAGCCTGCCATGGTTAGCCTTGATCGATGGCTGAACTTAGCTGAGTAAGCCTCCGTTTAATTAATTCTTTAATTACTTTCCCCCGGCCGATGGGTAGAGAGGGATCCGGGGAGCTGATTCCAGATCACCGATACGGATAGGTATACCATCGTACGGTAGCGGTGACTAGGCCTACTCCTTCAACGCTACCCACGGATATCGCCGCGATATTGTATCTCCCCGAGGCGTTCCTTGACCGCTACCGATTCCTCGGGGCCCCCTCGAGGCCGCGATATTGCAGCCTCCATCTTGCCACGCAATTAAACGCGCCGATCCACGGACCGCGGGGCTCGCTTGCATACCCATTTCCTGCGCAACGATTCATCAGTGACAGCGATACCGGCGCGACGCACCAAGGGGAAAGCGCGCGATTCCCCTTGCCCCTGGACGCATCGCGCGCTCGCCACACCCATGGAAACGCGCACCAACCAATAGAAAAACACCGACAGATCCTCCTGGCAGGTCTGTTCCGATTGCAGCGCGAAATCGTGCCCGATACGAATCGGGGAAAGAACGCGCACCGTCGCGGAAAGGGGGCGTACACCGACGCGATTTTCCGCGCAATTTGCCCGAGCGCGAGCGCACGGCTCGGGCGCGGCGGAACATGGCGGTGCACGCGCTCGCGTATTCGAGTAGCCGTCCGGCACGATATTTACCACAACACGGGGATACCCGTAACATTCGTTATGCATGGTGTGTTCATCCGTCAAGGTGGTTAGCACGCAGGGGGCCCGTGCGGCGCGAAGAAAGGGGCCACGTCGTAAAATTCGGCAGGGTAGTCGATCATTGTTCCCTCGGGGCCCCGGGCCCGAACCATTGCACCCCCCACCCGGCCAGGCCCCACCGCAGCTCGGGTCGTTCCCTCGGAGCACGTCTCCACCCGTTCCTTTTAATGGCAGAAATTACTTATTCGAGTGGCCGGTAGTCAAGGCGATCGCGCGAAACGATCCCCGGCCGAGTAGCCGCGGTAACGACGACATTAGGGTCAATTCAGACGAGCGATGCGGCGTCGTTGCGATCTAGCACCGGTACATGTATGTAGAGGAAGAGGGGGGGGGGGGGTGGGGTGTATGATGGGGAAGCGAGGTAAGATGAGGTATCGTAAAAAATCGATAATCGAAAAAAGCTAGACATTTGACGAAAGTACCAAACAGTTAGGTCGTTGGTAGAAATGAGTGGGGGAGCACGCGTTTTTGGTTCAGAGCTGTGAAATCGTCCACGTGCCGCGTGGATTTTAATTCGTGTACTAAAAAGACTTCTATTTACTTTAATGTACAATATTAAAAATGGCAATATATTTTTATTTGTTGTACCAATAACATCAGTCTCTGGAAAACGATGGTTCGAGGCAAGATAGGGTCCTTGATACGGGGAATGATGGGGTACCCCATCACTATTTAATTCGAATTTTCGTTAATTTTAGTTCGGATTTGAAAATGGTAAGAACATGTAAGAGAAAATCTAGATGAGGAGAATGGTCAAAAGAAGTTACGAAGAAAGTCATCAATAAATATAACCCATAACCAGAAAAACAAACGACTTGAAATCAGCCACCCGCGTTCTTTACGAAAACGACATAAAAGCCGCTGCGTTCGGGACGCTATGTAAGTAGTCGCATCGCGATTACCGAAAATGCACAATTTATCGAGAAATGACCCGTCACGCATGTGCGAATAGTAAAACTGAAACTTTGCAGGCCTTCGTAGTATATGATCATCGAAACTGTAGTACAAGAAAAGAATTATTTTTTGTTTTTTAGTGCATTTTTGATAAAATCGTTTAACATATAAAAAAAATTTTATATATTTTTTTGGCATTTTTGCTTAACTTCCCCATCATGCCCCCCCCCCCCTTCCCTATATAGATAGATTTACACGTGACTCAACGTTTTGCGGCAGTATTGTCACATCGCACGACGCCGCATCGCTCGTCTGAGTTAACCCTTTGCCGGCCGCTAGCGTTAATAGAACGCCGAGCCGGGATCAAGGAAGCGAGATAATAAAGCGCGAAAAGCGGCCGCGCGCTGTTCCACCGCGCGGATCCTTCCGGGTGAACGTATCGTCCCGGCACGCACGGTGCCCCTTTTTTATCGGCGACTACCGTGCCACGAAACGATCCAGGCCGCTTCCGTTCGCCTTTTCGAGCGCCGCAACGCCCGACGAAACGGTACCCGTCGATACGCAACCGCGTCTCCCGCGATCCACTTTGCTCGACAATAAGCGCGGCTATGTTTGGGCACGCGGCCCCACCGTTCCAGGGAGAATGCCCGATCAACCGATGGCGAGCCGCGACGACTGACGTTTACGCAACGGTAACGGCGCTAACTTGAAGCGACAAGTTTAACAAGAACGTGCGAGGGATGTCGAGGAGGGCTCCGCGGTACGATTGCCAGGCTCGCCTTTCGAGGGGAAACTAGGTAAGGCCGACTAACGCGTTAGTCGTGAAATTATTTATGGGCAAGAATTTTCCGTTTTTCCGACAACTTGGCGTATACTATTAGGATAGGAAATCGGTAGCTTGTTCGTTAAAAGTAATCGCGAGTGAAGCGTTGCGATACCCCTAGCAATTAAACGGAAGAAACAGGCTTGCCAGGATCATAGATCCTCGAAGGAGAGGAAGAAAATGTTCGCAGGCGAGTCACAGTAACCCCGTAAAGAACAGCCTGAATGGTCAGCGAACGAAGATCGTAAGTATCGTCCGAGGCGTCAGCCCGCGAGGACAGCGCGATCAGGTATTCACGGAGGAAGGTTTGCGGCGCGGACACCGTGGCCCTTGGTAGTTCGCACGGTGCGCGCAATAACGTAGCAGCGAACGTGACATTCGTTTCTCTTAATCACGCGGCCTTTCAACGGCCGAGGGAGAGCCGCGCCGGGGAAAATCATCGTGGACGGCGAAGCGCCTGGAAATCCAGCACGGAACGAACGTATGTATGCACGGGCCGTTTACGTTTACGGGCGAGGGCCGCGCGTGTTGCCGATCTCCGGGGCTAAGGAGGCGTTAAGAGGGGCACCGTCGTAAAATAAGGCGGCGACGTGCTAGATACCAGCTCAACGGCGCATCGTAAAATCAGTCGGTGTCGGTGCTGCGGCATAATTCTTCGGGCGAAGCCGGGGCTGTGAATTTCGCGAGCGCTTAACTACGGAGACGAAGAACCGGGCCCCGACTTATCCGGATGTAATTGTTACGAGCAGATGTTCCCATTCACGGAGCTATTGCGGTTGTACGACTGCAACCCGTCCACGAAACGGGGATGAACAATACGTTTACGTAAACGCGAAAACCCTGCGCCCTTCTTCCAGCAATTTCCACCCGATTGCTCGCTTTCACTACTTAGTCTTCTTCTGCGCGCGGTGAACGCGGAGTTGATCAAGATGTCACCTAACCGTGCACGATTATGAGAAAGTAAAGTTTTGCTCCATAATCTGCGACCACGAGCTTCCTCGGTAGCTGCCACCGGGAGACAAGGCCCTTCGAAAGGGATCTCTACTCCAGCTCCTCCAAAGGATCGTATAATAATATAATTGGATGTGGAAGGCAGGGAGCGTAAAAGTTAGTCGGCTCTACCTAGTAAAACATCTGCGCTGAGATGAACGGAATGACATTTAAATGCGATCGAATTGCAGGGAATCGGGCAGCCCGGGCGCCATAGAGGGCCTGACAGAAAGCGAATCATATTTCACGGTTCCTACGGAGGGAACGCGACGGGTCCATCGGACCGCGGTAGGAGAGGACGCAGATGCCCGTGAAAAGGTAACGAAGGAAGCGACAGTTTTGATAATCGGTGTGCGCGTTCCGTATAATGCCGACAAGAGGCGTAGCCACCGTCAGATGCAGAAGATACGACACGACGCTTCTGCTCGGACTCGGGCTCATCGTCCCGATCTTCCCCTTATCCGGCCTGGATCTAACTTCTATCCGTGGTCATCGCCGCGGGCCCGTTTGTGTTTTCGAGTAAACGGTCCCCGCGCGAGAATCGTTTGGTTCGCGCCGCGCCGCGCGCAAACGCTCCACGAGCGTCAATGAAGCTCCTCCGTTCGAGAGAACGAGCGGGAAGAAAAGGGCCACGGGACTCTCTCTGGGTAATCGAAAGGGACTGCTCCGCTGGACTGTTCCGCGGCGATGGGGCTCGCGGTGAGACAGAAATCGGTGATCTCTCGTAGAGAATCAAGAGAGGGGAACGAATAAACACCTCACTTGGCTCTGACGCGCGACAAACCGGCGATAATGTTTAACCGGAATGAACAGACCAACGATTGATCGGCAAGCTTCGTCCGAGATAGCTGCGCAATACGATCGTTTATAGGTAGTAGGTATGATGGATCTAGAGGAGATTTTTGAGTCGCGTTCGAGATGAATCGTCCTGGCGATTCGCGGCACCGGCGGCGCTCGCATGCACGATGACGGGATCGACGATGCTTGAAAGGAGAAGAGAAGGCACCGACGAAGCCGCTTCACTCTCCTCTCCTCTCCCGTGGCGGGCCTGCGCTCGGCCCATCAGCCTTCAGCGTTCGCGTTCGCTCCGAGCTTGCGTGCCAGTCAGCATTGGCAAGTAATTTCTTGCACGCAATTGCCCGCTACTGGAATTGCCTGGTAGGCGACCTCAGTCCGTCAGTCATTTACTTTTTAAATCGAGCCAACCTACCTCTACCTGCCCGGCTGCCTGACGGACTGACTCGCTGCCCGTACGCGCGTGTGCTCGAGCACACACGGCTTCGTGCCGCGCTGAATTTCCCAACGTTCGAGCCGATCCCGCCGATAAGCATCTTCCTCCTCGAAAACGCTCCGCGGCTCCTCTGGCCGAAAATTATTCCAGCGTCCTCCGAGTAATACCGGTTCGAGGATGGGACCCTGGCCGCTCCGAATCGATCACTCGGCTCCGAATCGCAGCACGCTTCCCGCACCACCGCGCCGCGCGCGTTAATTCCAGAGAGAGTTCCGCCCGTTTTCCAAGGGGAAACGGCGGCCGCTTTTACTCGCGGGTCGCGAAACGAGGAAGAATTCCTAGCTGAATCCAAGGTACCAATGACGAATAATTGCATGGTCGGGGACGGTCGTTGCGTTCGCGTTCGTGCACGGCAAAGGCGAGTGTCCAGGAAGAGGAAGCGCGAGAAGCAAACTGACTACTTAGGTCCTTAGCTATATCTTAATCGTCCCTTGTTATTGGCATTCTAGATCGAGAGCGTGCCACCGCTCGTGGGAACCCTGTGTCTCGCGCACAAAAGAGGATGCTGCCACTCGCGCCGGCATCCACTGAACCTCCCTCAAGGATGGGCCGATAAGCGTACGCGCGACGCCTGAACAATCCTCCTGGATGTTTATACGCGATTCGACGTCTAGTAAATCGATCATCGGCGCCCCAGAAATCCCGCTCATGCAAAACGAATCGCGGATAAAATCTGACCGTGCAGCCGCGCGTACGTATGAGAAATTGCCTTTACACGAGCCGCACGTAAACCGTTTCTCCGCGTAACATCCATACCCCCTGCGGGGCAAACTCAACCCTTCGCTGAATACAGGATAGGCGTACCTAACCAACGCTCCAGATCTGTTAGCAAGATAACAGCAATTCTCCTTTTTTTTCTGCGCTCACGCTAACCCGGCTTAGCCTGATTTCCCCTGCAAATTCCACTTTCCGTCCGTTACGCGTTTGACGTTTGACGGGAAATCCAGGGGGAGCGTTAAATCGCGGGTGGCAGCCGTCACGCATTGGTTCGCGAGTCTTTCGACGTTTGGCGAGAAGAATTCTCTTGTTTGGAAGAAATCTTCCTTCTTGTTAATCAAATTTAAATTGGATTTGGAGATTTGGCGCCCTAGGCTAGCAAGCGCTAGTGATCCTCTAGGTAGTGATCGGAAAACGTGTTCCGCGTTTTCTATTGGTCGACGTCATTTCTCACCTAAACCGGAAGTAGAGAGAGCAAGTAAATAAGTAGAAAAAGAAACAGATACTGCTCGCAATAACATCTACCAATTGGATTCCACAACACTGAGCAAAAAGTGGGATCAGCAGCAAACTTCATTTAATACTGAGGCATGTCATTTTTGAATGTGCGAACTGTTGCTAACCTTTTAAGTAAAGTTAGAAAACCCTACGTGCTCCGTAGAGATCTAGAAACAGTCTAACAATTCATTAATTGGTACGTTAATGATACATTACCTACCGGTACACCTATTACAAAAACTTGTATTAGGCTGTTACGAAATAATGACAACATGTTTTAATTTGAATGAAGAACGGCAGAAGTAAATGGTCAAACTTCAGGTTATTCGGGTGTTTCAAAATGGTAGATAGGACATTCTAAGGAGAGCAGTATTCTTTTAAAATTTGCCCGCCGATTTGTGACTCCCGGTTTAGGATAACATGGCGGACACATTTTCCGATCACTACCTAGAGGATCACTAGCAAGCGCCTGCCGCCCTTTTCGCGAAATCTCATCTAATATTTTAATTTAAAAGAGTTGAGAGAATTTTTAAATTAATTAATTCAATATGACTTAATTCAATCCCGCTGAAAGTGAAAAAGCTTCTGTGTTTAAAGATCACCCGGTCAGAAGAGCCAAAGTAAAAACACTTTGCTACCTTTTCGAATTTCTTTCGTTCAAAATTTACCGCCCACAATACTTATAGGTAATATGGTTTCCAGCTAGAGGAATCAAGCTGCACATTAATATCAGTCGCTCGGATAATTAATCGCGAGCTAGGGTCGAAGGGTTGGCGAGAGGAGGGTGGAAATCCTCATAGAACGGCGGTGCCCGCCGTTCGAGGAGCGATAAGAAGAAAAATTTCTAGCACGGCACAGCCTCTGGCCGGCGAATCATTTGTCACGGTCTAATGTCTCCACGAGCGAGTCGCTTATCGCGTGACACTACGCCGCGCCGCGACCATTTTATTGCTTCTGCAACTTCGATCGCGGGATGGCGCCACGGACTGCTTCGACATATTTTGTTTAACAAACCAGTCGACTCGTTTTAAAATTGCGTCACGCCGCGAAATACATTCCAAGGAGAATTAAGCAGCATTGCGTTACCCGAGGCACTTTAAAAAGTGCACGGCAGAAATAAGGCTGCTTAAGTGAATAAAAATTCGCGGTCACTGTCGTCACGGAAGCTTATCACCTCCGAAGAGCTCAGAATTCCTTATTTTTCGAGCGACGCGCATAATTCGAACGTAGCGCAATAACGATACTGGTAAGTTTACTCGACTCCACTGTCGACTGCAACGTTCCAACACACCAGAGAGTTATTTTCCCACATTTTCCCCGGACAGGGTCGAAAATAGGTGGAAGTTAACGGAGCCTCCCGATAAAGAGTGCCATTTTAAAGAAGACTTACATGTTCCTTCCACAGAAGGAACCGTGAAATTCGATTCTTTCTCGACTTAATAAAAAACATTGTTGAACCCCCAATATCCAGTGCAAAATGTATCTGTAAGGTTATCGTGACGCGATAAGGAGGCATAGACGCGTGCGAACGGTCTGACTTTTAGTGGCGAACAGAGATTCGTCGGCGTAGCACGCGACGGGAAGGTGCGCGAGTAATTCGGTGGTGATTGATCAACGATGCGGCATTGGAGCACAATTTTTGCACTGCTGGCGTCTTTTTACGTAGTTCTGGCTGCTACCTACCGCTCTTTCGATAACCCGGCCGATTATTCGGCTCAAGTCAGCAACGACACTGATCGAGTTCTAAACGTGATAAAAACAGCCCCTTACAGGAAAATGGCGTCATGCCCATTGGGGCACAAACGGGACGGACGTGGCTCCTGCAGGGAAGTTTGGTGAACGATTCCACAATTGCGAGGCCCAAGTTGGAATTGTCACCGTAACCCGAAACAGGTTCAGTTTTCAGTATCGGTAACTCGCATAGGTAGGCGGTAAGCCTGCTCGGCTGGGACCCTCGGGGTAGAAGCAATGCATTTTTTTTTAAATGGAACTATATATTTTTATTATTACCATTTTATTACCTATGCATTTCAAGACGTGTCCAACGATGTGTAGGTATGAACTGATGGAACTGACGGATGGGTATCTACCGTCTGTACGAATAAAAGGCACTAAGTGGACTTGAAATTTACCACAAATATTCAAACCTAAGCTTCATACACATCGTTGAACGCGTCTCGCAATGCGTAATAAAGTGGCGATAATAAAAATATATAGTTCCACTTAAGAAAATTACATTGATAGGTATTGAAATCTCTGTAAATAAAAGCTTGAACGCAGATCCTAATCTCTATTAAGTTTCCTTGGTCAAATCAAGCAACATTCATGTGAAACATTTTTTCGCTTTTTCAATAATCAGAAACATAATAAAGCGTGTGTACGAACAAACCGGGCATACCTACTGTATATTAGTTGCGTTATAAATAAATAAATTACCTTCCGAAAATATACAGAATAATTGCTGCGACATACTTATGTTATAGGCCGTTCGTCCACCGCCGCGATGCAACTGCAATTCTGCCAAGACTTGCATGCGTCGTGGGTATAACTCCAGGAAATTCTACCAATTTTTCCATCAACGATTGAAAATTAGACCGAGGAACAGAACCCTGCAAATGATTGACGCCGTAGAGTGTAAATAAATAGTAGAATCGCTCCAGCGTTGTTACTACAGGTTACAGTAACCTTCCCTTGGTGACCGGAGTTTCGGCAGGGCCCGATCTAACTCTTCCGCCGCTCTGGACAAAAATGATTTTTCCCACCCTTTATATTTAATTATAGATACTTATTTTAAAATATAATTTTTCACAGAGTGTGAAATTTTCGGTAACTATTTGTTGAATAACAAAAAGGCTTTTGTTTCATAAAAAATTTAGTATTCATAAATTACCAATTAACCAATTTTGCGCCCCCCTAGATCAGGCCCTGATTCGGTTCGGGTTAAGCACCAGTTACAATCCCTAGCCGCTGAAACAGTGGCATGACATCAATCTCTCGAGTCCACGCGACGCGCCGTGCGTATCGCGCGATAACGCCGTTTTTATTAGCATCGATTCTGACGCTGTCCACCGATAAGACAATCTCCCGAGCCGCTCCCGCAGAGCAAGGCCTCTCGTGATCCACGCGATTCCCGCTTCTGTGAATCGTGCCTTCCCGACTATCAGTGGAAATAGGTATGCGAGCGACGGTCCAGTGAAAACTCGACAGTGATAAAGCACGTTCCACCGCGACGGCCAACGGGGCATCATAAAAGTTCTTGGTCGATAGGGATGACACCAGCCTGTCACGCCTCCGTCCGTCTGAATCGGCTTGGCGAAGTCGCTGGACGATGCCAGTTGAGTAACGACGCTCGACCAACACTTCGACTCCCTCTTCAGCAACATTTCCACGGAACGGCGTTGTGCGATCTCGACGAGCCAGAAGAGAGCGAGTCGATCCGCCAGCTCGCACGCAACATGAGACTATCGTGGATCGTAGCACTGACGGTGGCGTTTCTCTTGATTCTGTCCCTGTGCGCGACGACAGTCGTCAGCTCCACGCCGAGTAAGGAGGAAAAACGGTTCGTGTTTTTCCACGCCGCCAAGGTCAACACTGGATCGTTTATCAACGTCCCGGTCAACTGCCCGCCGGACAAAATAAAGATCGGCAATCGGTGCAGAGCTGTCTTCTAAGTGAGTACTTCGAAACCAGTCCAAATTCCTCGATACACGCTTTGTTTACAAGCTTCATCTTAATACGTTCACGATGTAGGTACAGCGCGTTCCCCGAAGCCGACCCCACGGAAAGCTCGTTGTAAATTTTGCGGGGCCCCATGCATAGATATTTATGATTATACAATTTAGAAGTATAGAAATGTGTTTTTTGGGCCCCGCAAAGTTCATGCCGGCCCTGGCGATGCAGAGCAAATGTGGAAACGGTGTTTGGGAATCTTTCGTCACCGCTCTTGCGAGTTCCTCTGGACAGAATACGACGCAGTTTCGTTTGATTTTTTGTAGCCTTGTTACGAAAGGCGAACCGAATGCTCAAGACCGTTGTGAGAAAAAAATGTACGATAAGAGACCGTTGATAGTTGAAATTCTACCGTCAAACGATAGAAATCGGGCGCGCAATACGGATTAACCATTGAGCTAGAAGAATACCTGGAGAGGGAACAGCAATGGGAAGAAGTAGAGGCGACAGCGGTCTGAGAAAAATAGAAGATTACGGGTGAACCTATCCTTCTTCTTCCTATTATCCCTCTCACTCTGTACTATCATGTAGTAAATGTGCTATGTTCATTGAGCTCAATGTTATGTTTTATGTTATGACCGGCCGCCATTGCTCTGTTCCCTCTCCAGGTATACTTATAGCTCAATGGGATTAACGAAGCAATAATGGGGGATTCTCAAACTGCTCGCGTTTCTGTTTCAGATGCGTATTCTCCAACACTTATCCCCACCATTCGATCCTTGCGGCTGGTACTGATGAAGAATCCATAGATACTTCTTCCCATAGTGCAGCGTCGGTAAGGAAGTATACACGATGATCCAACGAGCCAAGTAGCAATATAAACGCAGAATCCGATAAGTAGCTTATGTAAATGAAGATAGATAGATAGAATTAGACGCAACTGATACGACAAACATAATCGTTTGAGCTTAGAAAGCTGAGATTGGCCAGCTGCGAGATATTGTCTAAAGGAAATTACGTTATCGATTGTTCGTAACTTCCCAACCGTCGCGAATAAATAAAGAAATATCGAAATATATATGTATGAAATAAATAATGAAATATGTTATATATAAAGTAGTGTTTTGTTTTGCTTCGTATGAACCACACCCACCATGCGTACAAATAGTGTAGTAATTATACACTATAACGAAGGTTTACCATCAGCAGAACATGTCAGGACCTAGCTTAGCACTTGAGGATAAGTAATCTACAACAAGTAATCTTTTCCCTTCAATATAAAGTAGTTCGTCGATGATAAAGTGTACTGCAAGCACAGACGAAGTATATACTTCTTTATAGCCTTCTTGTAACTTATCACCCAATGCATTTTTTTGTCACCGGTTTGCGGGGTCCTAGAGGTGCGTTCCGTTATTCACTGCAAGTATGTACTTCTTATATGACGTCACTATTTTGAAATCGTTGTGTGGTCACGTGATCACTGCGACTGCTGTACCTGGCCGGCTGCAGCAGTTACAACGGTAAGTGACGTCGAAGTTCGTGACGTCATACATCTGTAGCAGTGCTTTCGCAGTGAACTGCTATCCATATCGGAACGCTATTGTCAGCACTGCCAGTACTTGCAGTGAATAACGGAACGCACCCTAGGATCCCATTACCATTTTAGCGTCGCATGCAACGTTACCGTTGAAGTCACGAAACAAATTGTAACGCTACGCGTAGTAGGAATTAGAATTCATGATGTAACGTGGAATACCTCGCCAAGGAATTGTAACTTGGTATATTTCAATAACGTGCTGAAGCAGAGAACTTTGGAAAATTTCAACGGCACCAACCGAATGAGCTAATCCAGGCCAGGGGGGGGGGGCGAGGGGGCGGAGGAAGGACCAGGGTTGAAAGCCTGACCAAGTCCCCAGCAAGTCCAGCAAGTCCGAATAGTCCAGTAGGCTCGGGAGCTCCGGGGGATGGAGAAAGGACCAGGGTTGAAACCCTGACCAAGTCCCCAGGAAGTCCAGGAAGTCCAGTAGGTCCAGGTGGCTCGGAAGTTTCCATGGTCCCCGCAGGTCCTCCAGGCTCGGAAGACCGACGACGACTGAGTATATGGATTATGGAGGTCCGTGAGTTCCACCTAGACTTCGGGAAACGATGTCCCCCGATCAAAACAAGGTCGACGGTTAGGGTGACTGTACCTAATATCGCCAGGCAAAAGTTAAATCGCTGTCAATTGAATAATAATTGATATTTTTCCATGCAGTTCGTTTCAAAGTAAAGAGAATTTATTCATCTTTCGTGTAGCATATGTTAGAATCGTTGAAACCTACAAATTGTTAATTAGGACTCAAAAAACGTAAGACATGCAACAATCGGGTCCTGAAAAAAGTGTACCTAATATCGCCTACTCAAGAAATATTGATTAATTCATGTATATATGAGTTTTTAAAGTCATTTTCACATGTGCTTTAATTATTTCTTGCTCTATAAATGTCTTTTTATCCATCTTTGATTTCATTTTTATTAGAATAATATAGAAATTTAAAAATATAGATTTTTAAAATATTTTACTTTTTACGTTCCGATGTACATATTGGACAAATAAAGTTTATTTCGGTTGCTCCGCACATTTCGTGACCTCACCTGTAACAAGCATTACATCGAAACCATTGTTCTCCGGTAGGCGGTATTGAGAACACGCATAGGGTAAAGAGTACAATGGTTGGCCACTTAAGTAAGAGTGTCACATAAATAATGAATTATAAGTGTGAATTTAGTAAATTTACATTGGAAATCAATATAAATAAGTAAAAAAAAGTCCTAATAATCTAAAAATAAATGGAGTTTATTTAAAAAAAAGCAAAAATTTATAAAAATATACAAAAAATGTGTTGACTACGAAAAAATATAGTTATTGGCATGGTCACGACAGTAGTTGTCTGATCGGTTCGACAGTGATTGACCGCTATTTGACACATAATATAACCTAAAAGAAAATGTTATATAGCTTTTATAATGTGTTCATCTGTATATTCTTTCCCATATTTCCTATCACCTTTTTTCACTTTTGGCATATTTTATAGTGGAGTAATTCAGTTCTACTAAAAAATTCAAAATTTTTACAATTTATCTACTAGGAAAGCACAATTTAAATTTTAACTTCAATTTACTTAAATAAATTCTGTAATCAAATTAAATTTGAATAATCTAATTAATTCAATCAAATTTCATTTTTAATTCCAATTTAATTAAATAAATTTAATAATCAAGTTGAATTTGAATACACCAATTAAAATTCAAATCACAGGAAACTTAAAATATAACTATACAATGTAACATACCTAATTGTACTTCTCCTTTTTATTTAATTATACTATAATTATATAAATGTTGAATCTTTCTTACAAATGACCGTTTCAGTACCGCTAATGAATAGGGGGCCAATAACCGTTTTACCGTTACTAAGGTTATAAAACAATCATCGGCCGCCCGGCCAATTATTGCCATTCAACATTATTCATATGACAGTTGTTGGCCCCCTGTATTTTTCATAATATATGTATAATTTTAACAAATAAATAATTCTTTTATAAAGTTTCAACTTTTATTTATCGATATATACCGAATATGAGAGATATACATATCATAAATACATTAAACTATTCGTAAACTTTTAACTGTACTCTTATGGTTTTTTGATTAAATGGCTGTAATTTCCAAGCTTCAAAGCCGAGTCATCCTATTTGCTTTTATATATAACCACAGTATATAGTGAGTGGAGAAATGTTGATTACATCCGAAGCAAGAAAGTACAAGGAATATAAATATGTTCATTAAAAAAGGCATAACATTGGTATTTCTTTATATTCATTTATTTCTCAAAATATGGCCAATCATTGTCAGGTGGCCAACCACTGTACTCTTTACCCTACTGCTAAAAGAAAAATGCTGTTTTCATTACGAAAAATATTTGAATCGATTTAATTTCTTAAGTACATCATTAATTAGGTATTTCTAGTAGATATTCTTGCATTCACAGATTTATTAGACTTACCTTCTCCGAATGTGACGTAAAATTGTGATAGTCCAATAAATTTTTACACTATTAAGATTCTCTAAAATCCTTCCCTTTCTGTAATTGTTGATCACATGATGCTGCAATTACAGTATGTCTTCCTACATATGTTTAGGTACTAATTCAGTGCATAACCGATAAATTTTAGAGCTTACTTTGCGAGATATAGCGAGTGGCGATATTAGGAACACTGGCGATACCGTCGGTACAGTCACCCTAATTACAATTGCGAAATCCACCGAATTCTTCGGCAAAAATGGGTTTTCCGCTAAAATATCGATTCCAGTGACTATTGCTATGACAAATAATGTTAACAACATTTGCACTAACCGCCCAGTATAAATTATTATCAACTATGATCGATACTACTCGAGATATCAAGGAATTAGTAACTTTTGGCCTTGGATTTGCAAATGATTTTCTACGCCGAATGAATTTTCTTTAATTCTCAATGTTTAATCGTTCGATAAATTAATGTTAATGCTTATACATATCACATAGTGTAAATGAATAGTTGGAGGAATATTTGGAGAAATATGAGTGACATACTTGTTTCTCCCCCTTAGTTACTAACATCGGCGAAGTATAGGATAGAGCGATAGACCTATCACCTTATGGGATATCGCGTTCACATCATTCACACGCAGAGCCACGGCACTGTATGAAACACTTTTTCGCAGGCCCACGCACTGACTCTACAATCGCATTGCACACGATTACAAAAGCACTTCTTGTTTTTCAACGTCCTTCAGTTTCTGAAAAAGTCTTCTAGGTAACGGGTATATCTCAGTGGAATTCTGTTAAAAGGCCTTCCACATGGTCCAGTAATCGATGAAATTGATGCGCGAATTGAGAGATCACGAGATAATATGCACTAATGACATGCACGCACTTCACTGAACCGATGAATTTCTCAGGGCTAGACAAAATTTTATATCGCAATGCGGGATTGAAAAGTAACTCGATTTGCAGTTGCATCCATGCAACCCACGCACCTCATGCATCATCCAACTTTCTGCGCGGCTTTTAAGAATTAGATTTTACTGTAAATTTCAGTGTCGGCGGTAAACTAATACTCGGGGCAAATAGAATCCAATTATTATTACTTCACTAGAATGATTAAACAGTGCATTAGAAAGTTGCGGGAATCTCAGTAACAGCGTGAATTTTTAATACTTTTCGGCGTACGACACGCGAAAGGGTTCTACTACACGTAAAGTACTAATGAACAATGTCATCTTGCAATTTATGGTTTGCACGGGCTTTGAAGAAATACCATTTTTGAGCGCCATAGTGTCGGTTTGGTCCCCGAAATGGATTTTCGGAGAGAAATCCGCGTGAGTTGTTGACAAACCGAGCCAAAGCATAGCGTAGCAAAAGCCTGCCCTCTAGTATGTCAAACTTTCACTCTAAACAAGTCACACGTATACAAGCACGAACACACCTTTCAGCATTTCAACACATTTCAGAGTAGTTGCTGAGTTGGACGCTGTTCATGAGCAGATGCCACTACATTCAGTCCTGAAATTATGGGTCGGTAACACAGTTTGGGTGGCGACACGAACATCCGTAAGGTGATAGGTCTATCCTATACCTCGTCTGTGACTGAATTCAGCGGCCTCTGTTCACGAACAGCGCCCAACTCAGCAACTGCTCTAAAATCTGCTGAAATGCTGAAGCGTGTGCGTGCTTGTATACGTGTGACTTGTTTAGAGTGAGCCGATGCGATGTAACTAATCGTAAGTACATACTATAACTAGAGCGATTATTAATCGTGTATATGTCTGCTTTACAGGTAAGGAATTTTTACATAAAAGGCGTTAAATGCAATCACCGGGTGCATTTTAAACATGCCCTTCACTATACCTACTGTTAAACTCTATCGACTTTCGTTCCAAGCTTCTACTTCGCTCTGCATCAAACAGTTCTCTACCTCTAAGTCGCACGAACCCCATGTACTATTTAAGACACAAAACGATAATTCGAGAACCTTCCCACCAACTGTCTTTCAGTGAACAAACCAAGTGACTTTTGAGAATCGAACGTCATACCCGCAGAATTCCAGCGTCGTTAATGACCGTTTTATCGTGGGTGACGTAGAAAAAATATCATATTTGTCACGATTATCAAATCGAAACCACATTGTGCGTGAGCAAGATATGAATAGTAACCGCAAATTAGATGGAATCAGCAGGAAAGGGGGAGGGAAGTCGCGTTAAAAGGCGAGGTATGTCGCTCGTGTTTTCATTTCCCCCGTGCCGGTCGTTAATTTGTTTTGTAGAAAGCCGAAAGAACCTAGCCGCGAAGTTACGGAGAGCTGCGCTAAGAACCGTTTGTGTCTGTTGCACGCGCGATGGCGCCGTTACGTCTGATTATCCTCGCTTTTCTGCTCGTGGCTTTGATCGTCGGAGGGGAATCGAAACCCGTATCGTTTCCCAAAAGGAGGGCCCATTGTCCAGCAGGGTACAAGTGGATTCCAAATGTGGGGTGCAGAAAGATCATAACGACACGAAAGAATTACATGGTAAACAATTGTTTGGCAAGGGAAGTCTCCTATGAAAATTATTCTAATTATTCTCGTTACAGTAAGCTTCGGGTATGAAGATTCTACGCAGTTCCCTGGTAGAGATAATTACGTTTACTCGAAGTAAACCATTCGTGCATCGTTGATCACTCGATACCTTCACTCAAGATCAAATATAATACTTGTATTTAATATGTATTCTTCTTTACTGTAATCATGAATGTCTATGACATGATATATATATATATATAAAATAAATTATTTTGGATTTCTTTAACCGTGCATTTTCGATTAATAGGAGAATCGTGATATAATTGATCCAAGTTCTCATAGTAGTATAATTATTATTCGGGTCAATTTGAATATTCAAATAAATCGCGGGATTAGTATTCACAATGGGTGCGTTCCGATTTTCGCAGTGAGTGCACGAAATTGGTGGCATCGTATTGGTGGCATCCCCTACGTACGATTCCCTAGAATTTCTCTCACTTTCCACCAATACGATGCTACTTCCGGTGCAGCGAGCGTGCAGCAAACGCAGAATTTCAGAGGTGAAGCAGTCAATCTTTGATTATTTGAATTTCTCTATTGGAAATAGCTGATACAATTTAATGAAAAGTAATAAAAACAATTAATTCTCTCATGATTACAATGCCACTTTTTTACGTTATTATTCCGAAGAAACTTCATGTGATGTTTTTTTTTTAATACAAATGTATAATTACATACTTATTATCGAATATCCCGGAATAACCTCCACAATGTTCTCCATAATCTGTCATTTTTAGGAAAACATAATCTCTCCGAGTGTTTTGTTTACAATTAATGATAATATGTATATTAATTCTGATTCTAAATGGCAAGTTAATATCATCTTCATTTTCGCTTTCATCAGACGAATCACAGCTGCTGATTTCATTATCACTATTATTTAATAGTATCGAGGTTATTGTAAACAACATCTCTTTTTCCATAGTAGCATTTTTAAATTTCAAGACCGCATGAACCGCTGCGATTTCTGCACTCACTGCGAAAATCGGAACGCACCCTATGTAGATGAAAATGGCTGCATCCGGATGTTGGAGTTGCAATAATAAAATATTATTATAAATAAAAAAAAATTAATTATATAAATTATATTATTATTATTATTATTATTTCACGGGTATCGTGCCCTTCAATTTGCAATAATAACAGCTAAAAAAGAAGGATTACATATATACTAAAACTAAAGATAAAAACAAAATAGAAATAAATAAAATATAAACAAAGCTAAACTAAAACTAAAGCTAAAATCTAGAGACGCGGTAGCGTCTCGACGCCAAGTACAGGAAAGACACCCTGTATATGTCGCCTGTCGCTACCGCTATCATTTACTCGAGAAACGGCTAATCCAACCTAACCTGAAACTTATTTCATTAATATCTCATCACGCCTGCGATATTTTCTAAATTTAAAGGCATTTTTCTTATGTAAACCGCATATAAGCTTTCGAATAAGACCAAATTTCAATAAAATCTGTCCACGCATGACAGAGATATCATAATATCGTCTCATGAATCTGTCAGAAATGGTAAGATTTTCTTCTCCTTTTCCTTATCCTTCTCCAAGCGAAATTTTCGTCAACATATACGCGTTACACGCACACCTTCAGCCAAAAGAAACTAGTGTATGTTTCGTTCGTCGATATATATGCGTTACACGCACACCTTCAGCCAAAAGAAACTAGTGTATGGGCGCCTTCCGTTTCGCGCATTGACTGCATAGACAGCAGGCAATGGTGATTGGTGGTTCATACGGTAAGTGTATAGACTGCATAACCTGATTGGAGTATTCGAATTCGACATACAGAAGGGAGAACTACGCATGCGCGCATTATGTGCATTGGCTGCCTATAGTTTGATTTTCTGTAGTTGCTGCACACCTCATGCGCCAGAAGTTGGAGGATTCTAGGGAATTCTACGAATCAGGTTATGCAGTCTATTCACTCCCTGCATGAACCACCAATCACCATTGCCTGCAGTCTATGCACTCAATGCGCGAAACGGAAGGCACCCTATGTTTCGTTCGTCGATTATAACCTACCAAGTGTCATCGCTTTATAACCTACCAAGTGTCAATTCATCATAACCTACCAAGTGTCAAATAAGGTAAGTTGTCCAAATTTGAAATGTCACAAGTTTTTACACTACATGGGAGACTGAATTATTGTCTCAATTAACAAGGTGGGTCGCCAAAATTTTTTAATAGATTTTTTATGTAGACTCGCAGACTTGGAAGTTGTCCGGAGAAGGTTCGACAGAGAAGCATCTTCTTTCGCATAAATTTCTGGAAATTTGTACCATGCATGTACAAAATAAATATTGTAGTAACAAAAAATTGCATTGCATCTTGCATTTAAATTGCCAGATATTTATTTGTATACCAGCAATTTAGAGTTTTTATGTAAAGCTTATTATACATATTATAGAAATCAAGAGGACGCACAGGACTTGGATATAAAATTGAAGGGGACGCACAGGCTTGGAGGTTGTCCGGAGAAGATTAGATAGATAGACAGAGCATCTTGTTTCGCACAAGTTTCTGGAAATTTGTCAAATAAGGTAAAAATCTACAAAATTTGTCAAACGACGTAGCATTAAAAATTATTAAGAAAATAGATTATGGTGGACTGCTTGCAATGTAGAGCAAGTCACATTAGTGAAGAAAGTACGCTGAAAACACATCTCCCTTGATGCTTTTCAATCTTTTGTGAAAGACATTCGTAAAACTCTAATTAATCATACGCTCTCACCTCCTTTAGACACATTATGCCGTCTCTACAATTACTATAGCAAAAGGCCACTCTATTTCTATATTTCTATATATAAATTCTACGTTAAGTCGTATAATTAAAAAAAATGTGGCTTTCATATATTTACAGATAATCGAAGCAGAATATGATGCAGTGTGATCTACGCCAGACTATGTACGCACAAATTTGCAGGTAGGGTTTTGCATACGTAATTATTCATTCAATGATCTTGAGCATGTGTGATAAATTATAAATAATTAATAAATGTGTCCTATTTTTCAGTTAACGATGCAGACGAATCGTAATTACGCAGTCCTACTAATCGTATATTACTTAAGTCCTAAGAATATAAAATAATACGATCAAATCAAACGTAAATAGATTATTATTTATTTTATTTTGCTAAAAATATTATGTATCGTTCTCCGACTTTGTCAAAATATAATGACACTTGAGAAAACAGATTTATTAAAGTGTTTTAAGTTATAAGTTCTACGTTAAGTTGTAACTAAAATAACTAAAATAACTAAAATGTGGATTTTATATATTTACAGATAATGGAAGCAGAAGATGATGCAGTGTGATCTACATCAGAGAAAAAATTTTATTGGAACATACTATTGATATTGTTATATTAATTAAACGATTTTATTCAACTTCAATCCTCTATTTCCTTCTTGTATGCTTGCTTTATATCTGAAAATTCTAATTTAAATCAATTCCATCAATCCAATCGTCTTGAAGCTTTGCAGGCGTGCGTAGTTTGGATGACAATTATATCCCCATAAAAAAAACTTTAAAAAAGTAAAAAATACGCCAAGTACATGAATTATCTTTGTAAAAAGAAGAGAGATCCCCATAAAAAAACTTTAAAAAAGTAAAAAATAATTACGCCAAGTACATTAATTATCTTTATAAAAAAAAGTGAGATCCCCATAAAAAACTTTGAAAAAGTAAAAAAATTACGCCAAGTACATGAAACAAATAAATCACAAAAAATAAAAGATAATAATATATATCACAAAAAATAGAAGAAAATATATAATATCACAAAAAATAGAAGATAATAATATAAATCCCCCCAAAAATAGAAGAAAATATACAATATAAAAAAAGATGTGAAATCAAAATGAGCTGCAAGTACATAAAGGTGCTTTCTAATGTATTAAATAATATTAAGCAGATATATTTCTATACAAATAAATATTTTAATACGAATAAATATTTTATTCAAAATACTTGGCGCTGCGAAACCGAAAAAATGTTAATTGTCTTAGTATTAATAATTTACAATAACTCCCTTACAATCTAAAATATATAAACATATACATATACATATTACAAACGCAGTCAGATTTATTCTACATATATTTAACTCTAATATCATACGTAGCATATGCAAACGCACACATACACACATTCACGAACGCACGCACAAGAAAGAAAGAAAAAGATTAATGCAATTTATACATATGTATTCAGTTTAGCAACACCAATTCGGTGAGCAGCGCCAAGTATTTTGAATAAAATATTTATTCGTATTAAAATATTTATTTGTATAAAAATATATCTGCTTAATATTATTTAATACATTGGAAAGCACCTTTATGTACTTGCAGCTCATTTTGATTTCACATCTTTTTTTATATTGTATATTTTCTTCTATTTTTGGGGGGATTTATATTATTATCTTCTATTTTTTGTGATATTATATATTTTCTTCTATTTTTTGTGATTTATATTATTATCTTTTATTTTTTGTGATTTATTTGTTTCATGTACTTGGCGTAATTTTTTTACTTTTTCAAAGTTTTTTATGGGGTTAAAATTCACAAGGAGTATATAAATTATACTATTTGTACTGACGAAACTAATCGAATAATACAAAAACAGCAGCTGAAATTATATCGGCATTGGCGTAACTAGATAGGGGGCCGGGTGGGCCTGGCCCCCCCAAAATGCGGTTTGGTCCCCCTAAAACGCGAAATGGTCTCTCCCTAGAAACTATCGAAATAAGTAAAATACATTCGTCTGTTCGTAAAATCCTATCTGAAAAGAAACAAATATTTGGGCCGAAATGCTATCGATGCAGGGCAACTAAATAATAAAAAAAAACAATAATGTTCTTATTACGTTAAATTATGAATTAAAACTGTTAGAATTAAGCTGCTAAATGTAGGTAACTCTACCTATATAAAAGAGAGGGGGGGGGGGAGAAAATGGGACCTGGCCCCCCCAACACAAAAATCCTAGTTACGCCAATGTATATCGGGTTAGATATACTATCAATGAAATGTATGTCTAATACTGATTACAAAAGTATGTTGGAGGATACATAATCCAGTAAGTACATATATGTACTTAAACGCAGCTCTTATTACTTTTAATGGGATGTCTGAGGTAAGCGAAAAGACAGAATTTGTTTCAAAAGTTTATTTGAATCATCGCCAGGAATGAAATTACGATTATGTGTTCTAGGATGCGCTGCAAAAAATTGGGTGACCAACACGCTTTAATATATCAGAGTGCACGGAGACTGCGTTATAATGCTCGGAATGTCTATCATTCACGACGGTATGATTCACAAAGTGCTTTATGATGTTAAGAGTAAAATGAGAGATGCGAGAGTGGAGCAATTTGGAAAGAATTAGAATGGGCATTAAGCAATTCCCTTAACTGTAAAGCCAATTAAAGCACTAATTCTTTAATATTCAGTTCATGCTTCACCTAGAAACATTTCAAAGCAATGAGCTATCTACAGAAACACAAATCACGAGTATCTATAAAGTGTATGAAAAGCTCACTTAAAATATTTGCTCAAGTTTCAGGAAGAATTTTGCACCGAGTTACTACCGGAAACTGCATAACATTTTCTGGAAACCAAAAAGAAATGTACTATTCAATGACGATCGCTAATAAACCAAGAGATCTTACGAAACTGTCCCCCATTCATATCTCGAGCACTTTCACAATCGGTATTGCACCAGCTCCATCCGCGAACTCCCGTCCAATCTAACCGCTCACGTTCAACTTTTTTAATAAATCGCTACCTTCAGGAATCTCGCTATGGAGGGCAATCCGAGAATAGTTTAACTGCACATGCAAATTAACACACCCACGTGCTCGTCCTCGTGTCTGAAAATCCGCTCGTCCAGCGACTAACTTGCCTCTTAACTACCGAATAATCTACCAAATGCCTCGTAGTCGCGAGTACCGAACTCATTGCACAACGAAGTTCATTATCACCGTTCCATTAGCGTAGCGCGATTGAATGGGTCGGTTCCGTCGGGCAAGAAAAAAAATTTGCATTTATCTACTTGCACGGCGGATAACAGCCCGTACACCAACACTTTCGTTCTGATAAGACCGCAACGGCGGGCGCGAAAAAGGAAAAGGAAGATACAAGAGACCGCGGCGGTACCGCGACGCGCCTGTGCCTCTATTGCGATTCGTACGTGAGCCACTGTGCCGTGTGGTCGCGTGTGTGTGGCCAGAAATACGCGCCGGAACGTATTCGCTTCGGCAGTCGATCGCGACGCGAGCAGAGGAACCTGCACAGGTGCGCGCGTATTTTCTCGCGCTTTTCCCCGTTGCGTCGAGTGCAATGCGAGCCGCGGGACCGAGTGTCTCGTAAACAGGTGTACATCGACGTTCCAATCCTCGTTCCAGCAAATCGCCAGCGGAGATACCTGTGCGTACGATTATCCTCGATCGTCTGACGACGACCTCCGCCGCTCATACGCTCTCTATCTCTATCAGGTATCATCCGTTCTTTGACGTTTCAGTGGAGATCGAACGGCAGCCGATGAACCAGTCCCCCCGCGCCACCATGCCGCAATCAACACAGAGAACGTTCATCACCGTGATCATCGTGATGATGCTGGTCACTGGACTGGTGGTGGCCCAGAAGTACACGGGATACCAAGATCACCCAGACAGCTTCGTGTTTCCCAACTCCGACGACGAGAGATCGAATCCTTCGCCATCGAACAGGCTAGGACGTGTCAGCCAGTTATCGGTAAATCGATGCAGCTTGATAAACCTGAGAAGCGATCCCAGTGCGCGGGAATCTCCGACGTTGCGCGGGTTAATCGCGAGGCGGGTCTCTGTTCACGAGCTCGAGGCTCGTAACACTCCCACGTTCTCCCCGTGGTAAATAGCGCAATTATCTTGTACCATGCCGTGGAGATCGCTGGGGAGCGTGCAGGATGCGTTTGAAAGCGGACAAGCCTCAAAACCGATCTCGGCGCGTCGCGGAGGAAAGATAGTGGCGTCATTCGCACGGTTGACACGCGTCGGGACTTTTAATCGTTGGGCTGCGGTGTTTCGCAAGCACGCGAAAATCGTGCATTACGCGTTATGAGACGGGGCCACGGTATATACGCTCGGATCGGCAAATTACGCGGAAGTCAGTCATCCGTGTCAATTTCGTTGCCCCCCCTCGGTCCCGGTGCTCGTTAACGCGAGCAACAATCGAAAGGCAGGTGCCGATTCCTTTTGATCGGCGACAGACGTCGATGTTACGACATCCTTGTTATCGAGAGCGCGTTCGTTTTCCCGTAAAGACCTGGGTGACGTCGAAGGCCGGGTAACACTAATGTCAAGGATGTAACGAGATCGAGGTGGAAACCTCGCCGTGCGCTGCCCGCTTAGAGCGCTGGTCACGATGTCCGCGATTCGATGGGCAATCGATTATACGTCAGCTGGCGTCTGTGCGAATTCTTGGCCGATTACCTAGCGTCTATTGAGTTTCGCGGGGCGTTCGGACGTGAATCAGAGAAATCGGTAATTCGATAACGGAAGAGGTGCTAGCGAAGCGGTCGGATACAGTTACGGGATAGCATTGGAATCAGTGGCGCTGGCAGGATTTAATCTTGGGGGGAGACGAGTTCAAAGGCTAAATGTATTCTTTATAAAATTATGAAAATTTATTTAAAGAATGAAACCCAGTTTTTCTTTTCTTTTTACAAAGCCCCTTCTGTGGGGGTGCCAGGACCCCTTGTCCCGCCTCCCTCTGGGTGCGCCATTGATTGGAATAGAAGAAACTCGAATTTATAGTCATCGACGTTGAAGGATGATCGAGGAACCATCGAACCGACTAGACTGATTCGTAGCCGAAAGACGAGAGAAATTTAGGTTACCATTAATAAAACACTCGCACGACTCGAGCGTTGCAAGGTGAAGCCGACACTTCCGGCAAGGTCGCAGCAGCCTCCATTTCGCCGAGTTTAAGCAGCTCCTATCACAATGCAATTATACCCTGTTTTTATCGAGCATACTCGTATATACTCTGAATGTTGTAACCCGATTGTAGAATCACGGCTGGCGCCGTTTATTACGAGCGACCTTTGAAAGCCGCGGTTGAATTTCCACGGAGCAATAATCAGCTACCTGTTCCGAGAAAGTATAATGACTAGAGACGAGACATTTCTCAATTATGCAAATCACGGTACCCGCGTAATCTGTCTATCAGAATACTCGGCGCACCGTTACCGATGTTTTCTACACGTGTGAAATATTTAAGCTGACACTAAACCCGTCCGAAAGAATTTTAATCGTCTAAGTGGGACAGCCGCGGCTCGTGGTACCCGGAAAATCGTTTCGATCGGGTTTTTATCGGGAGGTACATTAACGCCAAGAGGATAGCTTCTTAGAAATCGGTCCTTCGCCTGTTCGTTCGTTTTTCGAGTGTGATAGCGACTTGTTCGGAAACCAGTTCCAAGTCGAAGGACGCAGGTTTGAGATGTGGAAAAACGACTTTGCACGCCCGAGAGTTAGGCGCCCGTGGCTCTGCATGCATTTAATGGCCATCTAAATATAGGCTCCGGGAAAGTGCAAAATTTTTACACTTTCCCGGATAATTGACCTGCGATCCGCTGGGTAATCTGTTCTTTAACTTTAGTCACTCGAGCATCCGCAATGGGAGTCGGTGATTCACGGATCGATTGATATCGGGAATACCCCAATAGTTTCATCGAGACATATCTCGCTCGGACATTCCCCTTCCTTTGATCAAACAAGGTTCGCTTAATCCTTTCTCCTAATCATCAAACTCTTACTTTCTAATTCCCCAAAAAGTTGAACTGTCCAGAACAGACGGGCCTGAATATTTAACCAACCAATCTTCGCGCAACTCGGTAGCTCGCGATATGCATGACAAAGTAGATAGAGTAATTCTTAAGCAAAGCAGATTTAAAAGCAGTCGATTACCACGTCCTTCGTAGAAAATATGTGTCCTCTATCTGAAGACTGAATACGAAACACGCACGACGGATTGAAATAATACGCGAGCACGGAGACTATTCCCGGTCTAAATTATCCGTGACGATCTAAACTCGGTATCCAGGCGTTATCGATTTGTCGGTATCTCGATCAGTCGACAATCTAATCGACAATGCCGCGATACGCTCCAAAGAACTAGAACTTTCCATTGATCATGCTTCCTGTATCAAAAATGCCCCATTGTTTTTCCAGAAAGAGCTGCAATTGGCCAAAGAAATCAGCACCCTCGACTCGATGGACGAGTTTCTCACCCTCGTGAAGGGTGTGCCGAAAACGTCCTTCCTCACTAGTAAGTACATTACTCAAATAACTTATTAGTACCGCGAGATTCTCATTATGAATCCGTAGGAATTAATATCCGTAAGGAAAACCGGTTGACTGGTACGTGTCCGAGAGAAAAACATAGACAGTCAACGCGATCTCGTAGATTGCACCTTGTTCGATCTAGTGGGAACTAAAAGTTGTTACTTCGCAACCAAGTATAACATCGCATAATACTGAATTAAAAAAAATACTGTCATGCTGATCGGTAAACCGTGCAGTACCAGCTGCCACCGTGAATCCCCCGATGTTTAACGAGCAAACCGTCGGGAATAAATCAGCCTGCAACCGCGGCAAACATTGTTAGGCAAGATAAACCAGTTAAACCGAGCGGTATCGCCTAACAATTCCATTGTTTAAACATCGTGAGATCATTCGATAAACCGTATACGCGATCTTAAAACGTAAAAGAATCTATGCTCGACAAACTAGGACCATCAAATGGTCTGCAAGCCCAAAATCGGTATAGGATTTTTAAAGAAAAGCATGCTAAACCCTAAGAACTAAACTATCCTAACGATAATTTCTCCTTGAAAAATTATCTGAGAAAAAGTGAATCACTGACACTATCTAAATAAAAAATGAAAAAGGCTAACGCGACTCGCGATGGAAAGAACCTGTGTTCTTAAGCTTTCGTTTGCTCGAACTCGCTTAAAAGATTCATCCTACACTTATTACTACCCCCGTATACGATCCAATGGATCTGATAGTTGAAAACGAACTTCTTCCTGTTAAGATCGTCACGATCCTCCACGTTGACGCACGGCTTGTTAAAAACAAGCCTATTCTCCACGTATTGGGGATTGAAGATCGGTTTAGAAGAGCCTTTGGTCGCCATCTCGATTCCGAGATTCTGTAGAAAGCTCTGACGGTCCTCGAAGAAATCCACGTGCTTGAGGAAACCACCGAAATCACTGGAATTCGGGACCAGCCTGTTACTGATTTCGTTGATCTCCTCCAAACTGGGCAATCTCACTTTCGACTGGCCAAATCGTGTCGCGTTCTTACTTTTGCGACGCGGCTCCATGCTCGGCGGCTCGGTTAACGTGGAGTAGGCGATTTGTAATTTGCACGGACGCTTCCAAGTGTGGACGCTCGACGTCGCCAAATAGTAAGCATCCCAAGCATCTGCGATCGAATTAAACGGGGATATTTCATTATGTACTAGTTTTCTAGCCGGCCAGGCATTACTATCCTATATGTATAATAAGACGCCTAAGGTAAGCACCATTTTTTGCTAACAAACGAACAGATACCTTGAGCGTTTTATTATATAGGATGCCTGCCGCGGGATCTATCTCGAATGGATAAGACTTAACCCTTGCCTCGTTTCCACAATTTCCGCGAGAACTCTAGCTGTCCGTTAGCCTCGACGTACTTAACCGTGCTGGTCTCGACGTTAGCAGACCCACCCCCTTGACCATACTCTTTCTTGATAGCTTTGACGGTTGGCGCAATTTCCTCTTCCAATTTTATCCTATTAATGCTCCGCTCGATCTCCTCTATGTTGGTCGACGAGATCTCCAGCTTAAAAAGATTGCTGAGATCACCCTCGCCCAGTTCGTAGAACGTTTCCTCGTCCATCGCGGTGATCTCCTTCGGGTCGATTTCATTCTGATTAAAATCTATCGCGACGTCGCGCGTCACTTCCGATGATTCTTGGAAAGCCTGCTTGTTTATTTGATCGTCGGTTTTATCGTTATCGATATCCACGCTTCGGGACTCTTGCGCGCTCCAGCTCCGATACGAGATGGATCTTTTCCTGCGTAAAAATCGGGATTACGATCGCCGCGCTCTCCTCGCAAGACCAGTAGCTGAAGGGCACCTTCCCATCAAACCACTTGAAGAGTAGGTAATTCATAGGATTTTATTTAAAAAAAAAAAGTAAACGTCCTAGAGTAAAAAAACTTTTTTGGGCTGCATTTGTGCATCATTCGAGATATTAAAAAAATCTTTTTGCATATTTTGTCTAATACTATTAACTGTTCGATAACTCTAAATACAGCCTAAAAAGATTTTTAACTCTATGACGTTTACTTTTTTTTAAATAAAATGCTGAAAATGTTATATTTTTGGAGTGATTTGATGGGAGGGTACCCTAAAAACGAAAAAAGAATCCCAGACGATTGCTCGGCCGCGCGATTCTCACCGACTCGAGGACTTCTTTTTGTAATCGATGCCAGCGGTCGGAAATATATCCGTGAACATGTGCCTGCTGTTCACTTTGTGCGCCTGGATGAAGGCGGTCACGTACCTCCTGCCTACGATCCTCCTGCCGAACCAATCGAGGACCACGTCCTCCGAGAGGTGGCTCTCTAAACCGGTAGCGAGACCGTCGACCAGCGCGAAATAGCTGTTCGCCAACGAAATCGCTTGCCTGTGCTCGTCCATCGTTCGGTTCGCTTAGCTTCTAAAATTTAGAAAACGCGGCAACGTTGACGGTGACAGCTTTCCAATCGACGACTTCTATTTTATATAACTGCACATATACATAATATGTATAACACGAGACCAGAGAAACCACACTAGGTCAGACGTCAAGGGATTTTCAGGAGGAAACGGGTCGATAGGAGAGGCTTACGAAACGACTAATTTTTAGGTAGAATGGGAGAGAACGAGGAACGCTCAAACGCGGAACGGCCGACTCCAGCGAAATGTATGCCGGAGTTACAGCCAGTTTCCTTGAAACTGGAAACCGATCCATCCAGCATATACTACCCCTCGTGCACGCGCGTCAAGAGGTGCGGCGGCTGTTGCAGCCACTCGTTGCTCTCCTGCCAGCCGACGGCGTCGGAATTTCGAAATTTCGAGGTAAGTCAACTGGAAAACCGGTCGGCGATAATCGAGCCGCCGGTGATTAAAAAATCCACTAATGATTCAAGGTGCTGGTGGTGTCGGTGGATCAGTCTGACGGATTCAACTACAGGAGCAAACAGATCGTGCCGCTGGAGGAGCACACGAAATGCATGTGCGACTGTAGAATTAAGTCGGAGGTAATTTGAGGATAGCCGATAATTGGGATCTTCCTTCTTAAACCGGTACAGCGCGGTTCGCGGTCAGTGTTCACGGGAAAGGGCCTGATAGCTGTGAGCTAACCTCCGTTGCGCATGCCCGCGACGAGCTGTGACGTCAAACCAATCAACGCCAAGCTGGTAAACGAACCGAATCGACACCAGTGGCTGGCTTCGTTTACCATCTCGTCGCGGGCATGCGCAACAGAGGGTAGCTCAGAGCTATCAGGCCCTTTCCCAATCTGACGCACTTTTCTGCGTGCTATCAGCAGTCAGGGTTGCCAGATCAGGCCTGATCTTTTGCCGGAGATATCAATCGGAAAAGCAGGCATCTAAAATTCATTATAATAATGACTTATTATAAAGGAGTAATCATAATAATAGTAATAAAAGTATTATGAATATTCATTCGAATTCATTACAGATAATAATAGTTTTTTATTTTTTGAAATGCGTTAAAAAAATGTTTGACAATTATATTTCAAATTTGATTTTATTATAAGTTCTGCTTTCACTAAGTCGACATTCATTCTGTTCCTGTTATCTGTCCAGGTCTGATACATAAGAGAAAAGATTCTTTCAACATTGGCCGAACTGACAGAAATAGAGAGAATTGGTTGCACTATTTTAAATAAAAAAAAACGCTAATTCCGATAGATGGCATGCTGCAACATACTCTCTATTCCAGTGTTCACGGGAAAGGGCCTGATAGCTCTCGGCTACCCTCTGTTGCGCATGCCCGCGACGAGCTGTGACGTCAAACCAATCAACGCCAAGCTGGTAAACGAAGCCAGCCACTGGCGTCGATTCGGTTCGTTTACCAGCTTGGCGTTGATTGGTTTGACGTCACAGCTCGTCGCGGGCATGCGCAACAGAGGGTAGCCGAGAGCTATCAGGCCCTTTCCCGTGAACACTGCTCTATTCTGCCGGAGATTTTTATTGTGCCTGCCTGAGGCCGGAGACAACGGTTTAAAACCTGAGACTCCGGCTGAATGCCGGAGATCTGGCAACCCTGTCAGCAGTAGTTACGCGTTCGGAAGCATTTACAACGCGATTCATCACTCGCAAACCTGATTAACGCTGATGTTTACTTTTTTATGTCCTTAAGCCCGGCTTTACTTTTTCAGCATTGCAACAACAAACAATCGTACGTGCAGGAAGAGTGCAGATGCAAGTGCAACAACGTCGACGAACAGAAGAAGTGCATCAAGAACAATGATACAAAGATTTGGAATCCAGAGCAGTGTACCTGCTTCTGCAGAGAAGAGCAAGAATGCTCCACGGGGTTCTATTTCGACCAAAACACGTGCAGGTGTGAACGGAAAGAATACGACGTCTATTAAGGGAAAGGGCAACTGCCTCCTCCAAATACACTCTACTCTCTCACATCTCTTGTAAGCCACACGCGATGCACCTCATCTTCTCTTCGATTCTCCTCTGATACCTAGGTTGTTCACTTTAGTCGCAAAACTAACAATTCTTTTCCTCCTTCACTCTTCCACGTCCGTTCGCACGTACGCTCAATTGACTTTTGCACTTGCATATGCGCCAACGCTTTAAGGTACGGAAACAATGTGAAAAGTATAAAACAAGGGAAGCATGCGTCGCATTCTTCAAATTAATAGGCTAATCAGTACACACGTGTGTTTCTTTCAAGAGTTCTAACGCTTCTTTCAAAGTACTAACGGTTGGTGGAGTTGTGGAAGTGGCGGAGTTACTTTAAATCCTCAGTACTTAAAACTGTCTTTTAGCTGTCGACAAATACCATTGTCTGGAACTTGGTTCCCACCCACGAAGGGTGCAGATTACAGGTTTGAGCAAACTCAGAAGCCAGACGTGCCACCTGTAATAATTGCCTTGGACGCGGCGGATCCCAGGAGAAAGCCCAAAGAGGACCCTGAATACAAATAGGGAAACTACGAAACACAGGACTCGCAGGACAGTTATTTAATGGAGCACGCTTGTAGCTCGAACCTCCACACTCGTGCCATTTTATTACACCACGAAACATGCAACCATAGTATTTGTGAGATAGTATTAATTCAATATCGCGCCCTTGTAAGTCAATATATTTTTACATATCAAAAGACTTTGTGATATAAAGAAATACAATTATAGTTACAATACAACATCTGTATTATATTCTGTAATGCTAGTATCTAAGTTATCGTTACGTAATTAAGATAATAATAATAATCTAAGAAGAATGCTTCAACACGCATACGTTCGACTACCCTTCCACGAGCTGAACGAAGATTTATGAATAAGTTATATGTAGTATAAAACAATGCCATTTTAACAGAGTATACGTGTCCCGTTGGTAGCCATTATTTCTGCTCTATTCTCGTTTGCTCCAAGTCAGTTTGCAATTTGTCTAAAGTTGTTTCTCTTTGGCGTTTCTCAATGCTTTGACAATACAAAACCACTGCTTTATTGGCCTTTAAGAGAGTCCTGTAACTCTCGCTTATGGACGTGACCGATGTAGATATATCTCCTAAAAGTTCATACTGCGTTACGTAACACCCTTCGCTTTTAAATGCCAACAAACTAAGTAGCTGACGTCGCCAAAAGAAGTTCACGGAACTAGCCTGGCAACATAACCTCATTTTAATTTTTTAACGTAACGTCTTCGAAAACGTAACAAATTATAGACTCTTTTAAGGTGACCACAAGAAAATGGTTATCGATGCATAAAAGTAATTACAAGATAATTCGATTCACTTACGAATAGACGATGCTATGTCGTCAATCACCGATTCTTTCGTAATTTTCGAACGTTTATGTAATTGCTCCATCGCAACGGGATTACGATTTAGACTTGAATAGTTCTCAGGACACACGAAAGCACTTAAAAACGGTTTAAATCTACTGGAACCGTTGGTTTAGCCAATAACCGTATGTAACATCAAATGGCGCGAAAATATTGAAATCAGTCGGCCATGATCGAGAAGTGAAGCAACGCGCGCACACAAGAGATAACGTACAGAAGACTTAATTATTTTAAATATTTTATAGTATCTGTTTGCCTAAATTTTACTCAAAAGCGTCGCGAAACTCGCGATAGGAGCATTTACATGCCTCAGTGTAGTGGAGCAAACGAGATTGGCGCAGTTTATAGCCTTATTAACATTATTAACATATAAATGTACATATTAAAATTCTTTTGGAGTTACCTTACCAGCAGCCTCCGAAGTTAGAATATGTAATACGAAAAACTCGTCTGCCACCTCGAGCCTCAAAGGTCGCACTGACGAACGGTATACTAATTACTAAATGTACAATTTAACGGTTTCACCTTGCTCACGCGTTTTTTTAAACAATCTTCCTACAAAAACTTTGTCCCCATGACCGATTTCGTAACGCAAAAAATACCCGCGACCGAGCATTGTGTATACCGCTCCAGCGCCATCTGCGGATGGACGATGGAACCTCGGAACTTTTGAATAATGTCCCTAGATGTCACCACCAGGCCGATATGGAAGAGAAATTTCACATGTATGCACGAGTCCAAGTTCCAGCGAAAACTTATTTCGTGTCACACTATTTCTGACTCAACCAAATCATTTTTCATTCCTAATGATATCTATGAGCCACCACGCTGCGTTATAGAACCGCTCCTGATCCCCAATAATCCATCGAAGCTTCCCCAGAAGTCGAAGATCGATTGCATCGATCCTATCACGCAACTGCTTATTGCAATTTCGTAATTAGAGGCTTAGCAATCATATTACTCTACAGAATTGCGGGCTAGAGTTCCATCTATCATTCCCGCGTGTAATCGATCCACGTTCAAGACTTCGAGATACAAGGAACGGTTCTACGCGTTTCATCATTACCTAACGGAGTCCCATCTAACAATAAGATTTCACGTTGGAAGTGTGCATAGACGGTGATTCTACATGGAAATTGATCCAAGATGAAGAATCAATTGGGACTACCGTGGCTCGTGTATTTTATCGAGATCGCGTGAAGAGCTGACGAGATCGCCGCGGGGAAAGGCTTCGCGGGTAATGTTGCGTGTTCCAAAGCGTATTGGATGAGCAGTGGGAGTGAGCGGGTGAGTAAGAGGAGAGGAGACAGAGAGGGAGAGAGAGAGAGAGAGAGAGAGAGAGAGAGAGAGAGAGAGAGAGAGAGAGAGAGAGAGAGAGGAGGGACCAAAGAAGCGGACGAGGCGCCGTTTTTTTTTTTTTGCGCCACCCGTTATAATTGCCGGGGCCTTGTCACTTTTGCCGCAGTGAAGCATCTCGTTGGCGCGTCGCCCCGCGACTTCAGCTCGGGCGGCCGCCTCAAAGCGGTTGCGTCTCTAGTTCGACGAGGACGCGGAGCAGGCGGAGAAGGATGACGAGAGGCCGTGGACAGAGAAAACAAAGGCAACGGGGCAACTTCGGAGCCGGTGTTCAAGACACTCGCGCCACGGAATTGTCGTCGGCCGTGGCACGTGAGCGGCTGAATTTGCGGAGCGCAAACACGTGCGGAGATAAACGCGTCATCCGTTACTTTCTGGGCTCCGCCGTACGAAACGTATCGTGAAACAACACCTCGCCATTGCCACTTGCATATTCCACGACGCCTAATTTTCTAAAGGGTTATTACTCTTTAATAGACATTAAAACAGGGAAATGGTCGCAAGCTATACACGGTAGTGGACGAATTTGCTTGGACCCGCTCGGAAGGGGATGCCCGAAGCCGGGGGGCGGGGGGGGGGGGGCGGTGGAATGAAAGCAGCCTGGACACGAATGACGCACAAGGAGCCGCGCGTTTAGGAGCATAATTATACGGCTAGGTGTCGAAGGCACCCACGGCGCGTTCGATGCAATTCAATCGCGTACGCGTCGCACGAATCCAATTTTTTGTGTCCCGGCGCGGTGGACGCGCCCGTCTTAATTGCATTCGGTAGCGAGGAGGATTTAAAATTCAGAGGGGGGGGGGGGACGGTAGTGGGGCCGGAAAAAAACCGGTATATACCTCGCCTACGTATTTTACGCCACTTTCTTGCGTGTACGCACGCGTGTACGTACTGTCTCGCTTCATCGCGCTCCTGCCGGCGTCTCCTCCTCAAGGACTCGGCTCGGAAGGCCCCGTGGTAGCCAGGCCAGTAAGAGGCTCCGCGATCGTAACACGGTAGCCAACACGGTGGTAGGTTTAAATCATATTAAAGCGCGTCCAGGCACCGGGGACCGTAAGCCCGGATTACTCCTACAAATCGTCCCGTACGGGGAATTCCGTGCACCGGGTAATTCGATCGCCCCTAAAAGTCCTGCTAATCACCACCCCATCGCTAGCTCCGGACACCGATTCTGTTCTTCTTTTTTTGCAATTGGTTCGACGGTGTCGCGTCGTTCTTCAATAATTTCCTTTCAAATTTTGATCTGTAAATGCACATAGATGGTGAAGGGATCACATGATTTCTATAGTTTGTGACTTTTGAAAGGCACCGGTGAGGATGGAGCACCCAGCGATCTGTAACCTGTTAGAATTACATATTCTAGTGGAAGGAACATGCTCGTAGTGAACCGGGCGATCCTTGCCAGTCTATCGCGAGCCGAGAACAACGAGAGGGACGAACCGTACATGATAAAGTGGTCTCGTGGAAAGTTACGAAACAACGTGGGCAGCGACAGTAGAAAATGGCGTGGGTCGTGACGGGCCGAGACCAGGTGGAACGTGTTTGTACAAGATACGACCTGATAAGACATCGCCGAACGCTCGGCGGAGAGGCTCTCTATGGAAGACACGAAATGACCAATGCCCGAAACCGATCGGGAAACGCGAACCTATTTCTGGAGCTACGAACGTGGACCCCGACTAGTTTAGAAATTCAAATTAGCCGAGAATTTGGGGTGAACGACAAGGTCGAACACAAACCGCACACTAAGGTCGCAATAGAGACTTTTCCACGGACTTATCAGCCAAGATTTAAGGGGGGACTCTACCTTGTTGGGCCGAAAAATCGATGAATTTGGTGAATTTTTTGTACAAAAACGGTTTGACAAATTAATTTGCGGTTTGACAGACTGTTTTATTGTATCTTCAGCTCTTGTTATAAATTTTTATGTGACGGTAAAAAAAAAGATGTGGCTGATACAGAGCTCTGACTTGAGGCGTTGAAAAAAAATCGGGTGGTCCTGGCGTTAACGAAATACACTCGAAGGATAATCTGAAACACAAAAACGAAAGAGATTCTTAATCTGTATGAATGTGGCTATCGATGGTAGTAGATTCATTAAGATAAACAAAGAAATGTTAAAATGGCAGGCTTCTGAATATAATGAATCGAATTTTTCTCAAAAATCGGCAAAACATCATTAAGTAAAATTAGGAACGGTTACAATACGGCAATAAATCTACTACCATAGATAGACAGACGCTTGCTCAACATGCATGTAAAATTTCAAGTTGTTTACTTCATTGGTTGTCGAGATTTCTTCAACGCCAGGTCGAAAAATGTAGTTTCGAGAAAATCGAGTTTAAAAGTTCATATTATGTATAAGGATAGAAATTGACTACTTACCATTATTTAAGCTATTCCAGGGCCATAAAGGACTTTGCAGAGTGTATACACAAGACTCGTATCTTTCCGAAAAAGCAAAAAAAAAAATGCAATTTTTCGGTCCAACAAGGTAGAGTCCCCCCTTAAGGCTCCTGGTCAATACATGGGTCACGATTTTTTAGCAGCCATGCAGGAATAAGCCTATTGAGAGGCTAGACCTTCATAGGCGACGCTGGCCAGATTGGACAGGCATTCGTAGAGGGTTATTGTGATTAGCCCTCATCCAGAATTCAATCCGTGAGTCGTGACAGAGAGAATGTATGCCTTGCTTTCGTATTAACACGACTTTGGGCGTCCTAGATCTTGATAGAATTTTCTGTCGCATAGCAATCTTTTCTCTGTACGCAGCCATTTTCAAAATCCCACGTAGGTGCGTGCGTTAGTTAAACGGAAAAAACTGCCCCGCCGGCCGGGGTAGCTTTCGACTCACAAGAGCAACAGAAGCGTTCGCGGCCGTGCCATCAATTTTCCCCTCGCACCGTAAAAATATTCCAGCCCACTTTGCCTCCGTCCTCCTTCATCATCGCTCTCCTCTCTTTATCCCGCTGCACGGAGCACCAGTAGCACTGTTGTATCGCCTCACTTTCCCGCTGCCTTCTGTCTCCCTTTTGTGTTCCCTGGTGCACGTTCAGCTCCCGTTGCACCGATTGAGTGTCGACCCCGCTGCGTCACGCTTGCAGCGTGCAGTTTGCCTGAAACGATACGCAACCGTCGCCAGGAATGAGCCAAAAGCAGAGCTATCTCGTGTATTGTTCGAAAAAGGCAGGAGATTAGAGCAGAGGAACAAGTTGGTAGTTGCTGTAGGCTTTTAAACTACGCGATCCATTTTCATCCTAAATAGACAGCAGAGAATGGCTAGCTTAAGGATAAGGATCCTTTTGTAACCTCCGAGCCCGCGGAAAGCGACAACGGTAGCTCTCTGATTTTATTTGGTAAGCTCCATTCATCCCCAGGCACCTGTGTCGTTACTTACGTATCCAATCAGTGCCAAGTATCGCCTTGGATCATAAATTGACAACGAAATTGGCAGCGCAATTTACGTTGCAAGGGTATCGAGCACTTTTGATCTACACTCGCGATACCGAGGCCACTTACGTGGAATTGAGAAGCGAGTAAAAAGAGAGGAACGAAGGGAATGCTGATCGAGATCGGCGTATTTGCGATTATTATGCGATTCTTTTTCATTTCGGGTATATATGTATGTTAGTCGCGCAGGAGCAGCTGTTCGAATGTTCGAAACTCTTGGGCGAGAGAAAAGGAAGAAGATCGCCCGGCAAGGTACGGGCGACGAAAAAGAAAGAAATGGCAATCGTACTCAATTTAAACGGGTCCATTGGAAGAAAACACAATTATAAGCCGATCGTGTTACTTACGCCCCTTTCTTTTTCTCGCAAAGGCGAACGTACGAATACGTGGCCTGCAAGAGTGAAATATTCATGCTTCGATGAGGGGAAGGTGCCACTTAATACTTAATTACATTGATTCAGATATTATTTCGTGCACGCTTGTTATTCGTGTGCCTGAATGGAGGCGAACGCCGACAAAGGGGGATAAGAAACGGGTGGCCTCCTTGATTGCGTAAAAATTGAGGAGAACGCGTAAGAACGGAAGTTGCTTACCCCCGTACACGTACAGAGAAGCAACCGAGAATTGCACAAAACCATGTATCTCTTCCCTTCCCCGAAACCTTTAAAAACTGTGTAATTGCTGTACAACAATCGATCATGTTCAGCAAGCATAGTCTGTAAGAAAAAAGCCCCCACAAAACCCTTGGGAACTATGCGGACCCACTCGAGACACACCACTGAAACTTTTACTATTTAGGGGACAGCTAGAGGACTTTATCCCAGGTATGCTCAGGTTTACTTGCGCGTGTTCCAGTTCCGGTTCTATGGGTCACCTTGCCCGTCAACAGGCCCTTAACTTTGATCCCTTGCGACCTAATCCTCCACGTTACTTCTTTGCTCCATTACAGCTTTCGTCGTTTGAGCCTTGCTTCACTTTTTCAGGGATATGTTTATAATAGGAACTTGTATATAGTTAGGTATATACTTTGCGCCTCGGCGGTACGTCGTTCGAGTCAAGCAGCAGGGGGTGGGGTTAGTTTTGTAATGAATGACTCCAGGAGAGGCTAGAGTTCTTTGGCAGTCTTATTGCCGATGCCAGAAGATCGTCCGTTTCTGCTTTACGCGCCGGCGCCGATGACGCTAATGGGGCCAGCAGAATTACGAGTGCGTTCTGTTCAAGGTGAGTCCGCGTGGAAGGGCTCGCTGGTGGAAATCGCGGCGCACCCGCTCAATAAGCGTGGCCCTCGCCGGGGTACCGAGGGATTATCCTTTTTCTTCCTACGCTTCTCCGCGACGCTATCTACGAGTCTATCCGGCCGGCTTACAGCTTCATCGAGCTTACTTCGCACGAGCCACTATCCGTATTAAGAGGGTGGCTTCGCGGTGCTCGGCAAGTGCCTGCTACTAACCAGCTAACGATCCTGTCCATTCTCATATCGGGGCCGTTTTACATGAAGCCTAAAACCGATACCCTCGTCACGATCCATAGGAATCCACCTAAATAGGAGGACCTCGAGGACTTACTGGACCGTCACCCCCAACGCGTCCTCTCCGTCAAATTGATTCTGCCTCACCTTAGGCTGAGGGCACACGAGCGTTTTTTTTTTACGTCCGTCGCGACTAGGGCTGCCATCTGTAAAATCACAAACCCCGGACATTTTCACTTGAAACCCGGACACTTTTAACTATTTCTTATATGTATGTATGAGGTACGATATCCCAAGACAACAATTTCTGTAAAATATAGACTGTGACCGTAATCAAGAAAGATAGATAAAATATAGTTGTACAAAGTAGGAATTTATATATGACTTTATTATACACTTAACTTATAACTAAAAGAACCAGAGACCAGAAATAACAGTTATTTTTTAAATTTTTTCGAAAAAAATCATTGAGATAAAGTTAATTTTTATTTAAATAGAAGTCAGTCTTCATCAAATACTGCATAAATTTTCCGAAAAATCAAGTGATTAAAAAATATTAAGATTTATCTCTTTTTGTTACTGATAACCATTATTGTCAACGGAAATATTTTTTGGTCACTAATAACCATTATTGTCGACCGAATTATTTTTTGGTCACTAATAATCATTATTGACGACGGAAATATTTGTTGGTCACTAATAACTGTTATACACGACGGAAATTGTTTTCGGTTACGAATAACCATTACTGACGACGGAAATTGTTTTCGGTTACGAATAACCATTACTGACGACGGAAATTGTTTTCAGTTACGAATAACCATTATCGATGACCAGAATTTTTTTTTGGTTACGAATAACCGTTATTGTTGACGAGAAGTTTTTTTGGTTACGGTATAACCAATATCTATTGTAGGAATTTTTTTTCGTTACGGTATAACCAATATATTTTGCGGGAATTTTTTTTCGTTACGGTATAACCAATATATTTTGCGGGAATTTTTTTTTGGTTACGGTATAACCAATATCTATTGCGGGAATTTTTTTTGGTTACGGCTTAACCAATATATCTTGCGGGATTTTTTTTTTTTGGTTACAGTATAACCAATATGAATTACGGGAATTTTTTTTCGGTTACGGTATAACTATTGAACTATAGAATTTATAGTTTAATTTATAATTTATAGAATTTATAGAATTTATAGAATTTATAGAATTTATAGTGGTTTTATTGATTAAAACACATATGTAATAATAATATATTTTATTATCTAGGGCCTAAAATCGGTGTTAAGTTTTGCAAATAATAATTTGTGCAAATTCTGTCCTGATAAATTGCACCGCCGATCATCCAGCATCAATTTCAGCGCCGAGAAGGCTCTTTCAACACTGACTTGAGTAGCCGGAACAGTATCCTGCAGTAAATTGGAGTACAGGCAGATATAGACGTGTGTGTAAGAGTGAAATAGCATCCCATGCAGAACAACTATCTCTTTTCAACAGCGCGCCGCGGCTCCTAATACCCGCAGTTCGCGTTCCATAAATTCTATAGTTCAATAGTTATACCGTAACCGAAAAAAAATTCCCGCAATATATATTGGTTGTACCGTAACCAAAAAAAATTCCCGCAAGATATATTGGTTATGCCGTAACCAAAATAAAATCCCGCAATAGATATTGGTTATACCGTAACCTAAAAAAATTTCCGCAAAATATATTGGTTATACCGTAACCAAAAAAAAATTTCTACAATAGGTATTGTTTATACCGTAACCAAAAAAAAACTTCTCGTCAACGATAACGGTTAATCGTAACAAAAAAAAATTCTGGTCATCGATAATGGTTATTCGCAGGGCTTGAAAAGGTTCGAAAATAACTGTTTCAAACTGTTATATAAAGGTTCTGACTGAAAGAGTTATGAAGAACCTTTATTCTGAATAACCGTTATAAAGAACCTAAATATCAGACTATATAAGTATAAGTTACGGTTCCTATATAGCTCTATAACTTTTATTTTTTAGGTTCTATATAAGTTCCAAACGGTTATAGAATCGATTCAATAACTTTTATTTTTTAGGTTCAATATAAGTTCCAAAGCGGTTACAGAACCGATTCTTGTAACGATTGTACAGAATTTTATAGAAAATGAAATGACAACATATTACAACTATAGACTACTGTGTATAACCAAATTGTTTAAAAATTATTATAAATAAGTAAGTAAATATATATTATGTACACATTTGTACATACGTATACAATTCTTTTGTAATATCGACGTGCGTTACGAAAAGTAGCACGTTTCAATTATCTTACGAAAAGTAGCACGTTTGCCTTCGTTCTCACGAAAACTATCACGTTTCGGTTTTCGCTGCGAAAACTAGCACATTTGAGCGGTTTGCCACGAAAAATAGCATATTTCGTCTTTCGCTGCGAAAACTAACACGTTTGAGCGGTTTGCCACGATAACTATCACGTTTCGGTTTTCGCTATGAAAACTAGCACGTTTGAGCGGTTTGCCACGAAAAATAACATGATTCGTCTTTCGCTGCGAAAACTAGCACGTTAGAGCGGTTTGCCACGAAAAGTAGCATGTTCGCGTTTACCCCGCGTTCGCAATTCCCGCACACTCCCTTACTCAAATTATGTAGATTAAAATTTTCATATGTGTTGTCTTTTGGAGATTGGATGGAATTATTATTTATTAAACAATATTTTCAACAGTTGAATTCTTTTAAACTGCCCACGCGCTGAAACGCGATAGTTTCTGCAGTCTGCAGTATAATCCAAAACGAGCTATTCTTCGTGGCCAAACCGGATAATATGTTAGTTTTCGCCATAAATTCCCAAACGTGCTATTATTCGTGGCGAAACAGTATAACGTGCTAGTTTTCGTCGCAACAGTACGAAATATGCTATTCTTCGTGGCGAGGCAGTCAAATGTGTTAGTCTTCGCGGCAGAAGACCAAACGTGATAATATTCGTCAGAAACGATGGAACGTGCTTCTTTTCGTGGCAAACCTAAACGTGCTACTTTTCGTAAGAAAATTGAAACGTGCTACTTTTCGTAACACACGTCGATATGAAGTGTTCGTTAATATAAATGTTTGGTTGTTATACCGATGAGGGTCTAGCTTCCCGATTTGAATGATATTTTAATATGTTGTCAGAATCATGATCCTGATGGTGAGGTGGCCCCTAATTGGAAAACTGAACTTGACAAATAAATGTTTCGATCTATGGTATTAAATATTTATTGCACTTTTTGTTATAATACAGAATAGATATTATAAATTATAATTTTTCAAGTGCCCGCTTGTGGTTCATATTACAAAAGAATTGTATACGTATGTACAAATGTGTACATAATATATATTTACTTACTTATTTATAATAATTTTTAAACAATTTGGTTATACACGGTAGTCTATAGTTGTAATATGTTGTCATTTCATTTTCTATAAAATTCTGTACAATCGTTACAAGAATCGGTTCTGTAACCGCTTTGGAACTTATATTGAACCTAAAAAATAAAAGTTATTGAATCGGTTCTATAACCGTTTAGAACTTATATACATAGAACCTAAAAAATAAAAGTTATAGAGCTATATAGGAACCGTAACTTATACTTATATAGTCTGATATTTAGGTTCTTTATAACGGTTATTCAGAATAAAGGTTCTTCATAACTCTTTCAAGAACCTAAATCTTTATAATAACGGTTTCAAGCCCTTATTCGTAACCGAAAATAATTTCTGTCGTCAATAATGGTGATTCGTAACCGAAAACAATTTCCGTCGTCTATAACAGTTATTAGTGACCAAAAAATATTTCCGTCGTCAATAATGATTATTAGTGACCAAAAAATAATTCGGTCGACAATAATGGTTATTAGTGACCAAAATCTATAGCCGTCATCGATAATTGTTATACATAACCAAAATCATTTAAACCAAAATATTAATTCTTATGCCATAACTTTTAAAATTTAGGTTATAACAGTTAGGGTCCCTGAAAAGAACACATAAAATACGCAAATTTAATTTACAACTAAATTAAAATAAAAAAATTGAAACCAATCGATTATGCTAAACGTAGAAAAACATAGTGTTTTGTCACTATCTTCGACTGTCAATTTATACATCCACGACCCGAACTCTTTAGCCGGGGATTCACCGCACGCAACGCACACATAGCATGGGAGAACACGGATGATTGGTGGGGTCTAACCACACTTATCAGTTGCGTGACGATACAGTGTAGCCATAGGTGATCCCTTCTTCTTACCACAGTACCGGCGCTGTGCCCTCGCCTAACTGTAAAGTGTGCCTAAACTTGAAGCGAGCGAGCAGCATTGAGAAACCCGGATCATTATAGAAAATCCCCCCGGACGTCCCCGGACGGCCTAAAAAAAGAGGACAAATCCGGGGAAACCCGGACGGATGGCAACCCTAGTCGCGACGGACGTACGTGTACACCGCATACGAGCGATGCTTCTTTTGCGTCAGTTCGCAAAGGAAGTACAACCGATATGGACGCGTGTGAATAGTGATACTGTAGCGTTTTCATACATGACGTCTACGGTACGTTCGTGTGTCGTGCTACACTCCCGAGTACCTATATACATACTGCAGAACGTGCGTCGACGTTTGGTAACGTCCGTTCTAGCATAAATACGTCGGTGAAAAATCAACGCGCGTTGCACCGTCCGTTGAAAGTAACGTCCGTTCCCAGTGTGCGGGCTCTAATATACTATAATGTATTTCTACAACGCAGCGTCGTGACGTCCGACGCGACGGACGTAAAAAAAATGCTCGTGTGCCCCGGGCCTTAACGCGAGACAAGACAAGACACGCGTCTTTCCACGAAGCGATTTCAACTTCCTTTACGGCGGTGAGGATGTACAGAGAGGGTGCTTTCAGTGGGATTTAGAAACACCCCCCAAGTGATGACGCGATCGATACGCGTCGAAACTGTTCCATTAACCGTTCGTGGTCACACCATCTGATAATCACAAATTGATCACATGGAGTTCATTGCACCCCAGCTCACGCTTTTACTTTTTGAGTCGCCATTTTCGTATTTTTCAATCTTTTAACTTTTCAATGATAATTCTACATACAGTCATGCTCTAATAGTCTTTTTCTAGAAATGTAAATTTTCATCTGTTGAAATTTGTATTTGAAAAATAGTTTTTTCTTAAAATTCACCAAATTTTTAAATTTTAATATTGAAGTCTAAAAATTTGCAGAAATATTGGCGAAGAAAAAAAATTGCCTGGGATGCGATACGAAGGGTTAAGTATTTACATATACCGAATGCCGTATCTACTGCGATCAGGGAAGACTGCAACTTTGCGCCATTGACGCGACCAAAATGACGCGAAAGCAATTTATTCGTCCTAGGTACGTAGTTTCGGTTTACCCTTGAGACGAATTAATCTTTTTCTCCATCGAGGGGGAACGTCCAGGCAAATACATATTAGCCTCTTTTACGATATTGGGAACGCAGGGGGCGGTTCTGGAAGCCTTTTCTCTTCGAGTGAAATCGTTAGGAAAAGGAGTAGGAGGAACGTTGGGCCGAGAATGATCCAAGAGATCGAGAGTTTTGTGGATCCGGATCCGAGGGTCGAATTCGATCCTGCATCTCGCGTGTCGAGACACGCTTCGCTGTCTCTCCTCTCTTGCCGAGCATCTCTCGGACCTTCCCTTTCCCCCCTCGCGCCGATCATCCTCCCTCTCATCTCTCCCCGTCTCTCGTGCTGCTCACTGACTCAGTTACTCGGCTGGAAACAAAAGGAGCAACTGGTGTGGGGCTGCAAGAGGAAAGAAAAGGAGGCTGAATTGGAGGGAAAAAGGAGTGAGAAGGATCCCCACCCACCTCACCATTCTCTCTCTCTCTCTCGCTCTCCGGCGCTCTCTACCTCTGCTGATGGAGGGGAATCGTTGAGCGGCAGCGAGTTCGACGGTGGGACGAGGAGACGCGACCGGGGCGAGGACAGAGAGATAGAGGGTGGAAAAGAGAAGGAGAGAACGAAGGAGAAAGAGGAAGGAAAGAGAGGCGCAACAAAAGTAGCCGTGACGCCGTGCAAAGCGAGCAAACCGAGCGGACAGCCGTGGAGGAAAAAGACGAAAAAAGCGGCCCTTCGCGGCAACGCAGAAGGGCGGGAAGGGAGGGGAGGAAGACGAAGAAGAGACCGGCCAAACGAAGAGGGGACCCCAGGGATGTAAGGTAGAGACTTTCGTGCCTCATACGCGGTTGCCATGGATTAGATGGATCGCCCAGGGGGAATTGGAAGCTGGGCAGCTATACGTCAACACCCAAACTATTTCTAACAAATCAGAGGCTGACCTTGCTACATTACTCTCGCGATATTTTCAAGATCGAGTGTTCGATAGGCGGTGGGTCCTTTTCGGGACCACAGAGCACCTCGTAACCACGAAACAGTGAGCCCCATTCGCGTTGCATGTCGGGAACACAGGTTGTCTACGAGTCTCGTTTTGTGCCTACGGTCCCACAACCGCAATACCCGCGCCGACTTCCGAGTAATTCGATCGATCAGCTACCAGATGTCCCTCGACCTGGGACTTTTCTCCCGCGGAGATATAAACTGCTATTCCTCCTCGGAAATCCCCGACCAATTAACCCAGTCATTAAGCAGCTCGCCCGAAGGTTATCTGCAGGCACGCATAGCCGCTGAGAAAAGTCGAATGCGCCTCGCCAATCGGCGATATGGTGTCAGAAGAAAAGGCAAGAGCGGCGGGGGGGGGGGGGGGGCGAAACGCAAGGAGTCGGTGAACCGAAACAATTGTAAACGACCCTCGGCAGAGCTGATATTCGGTCGCTACGTCCCTGGACCGTGGCAGAAGAAATAAAGGAGGTGGAAGAGGAAAGAAGAGAGGACGAAAAAAAAGGGAGAACTGGCAAAAGGGGCAAAACCACGCGCACTCCGGCCCTCTCTCTCTCTCTCTCTCCCTCTCCTTCTTCTGGCCTCTGTGCTTAGCCGTGGTCGTCGTCTATACCGTATAGAACGTAGTAACGTGCAGCAACGGCAAGACACAGCGCCACGGTGCGCGCATTCGACTTTTCAGCGTGCACGTGCACGTGTGTCGAGGGGCATAATGCGCACCGGGGCCCGTCTTGTGTGCGGCCGTGTACCTGCGCGTGTACCACTTTACCATCATCCTCCTCACGGGCACACCAAGGCATCCAGGCACCGAGACAACCTGGTAATCGCCGGATGTCAAGGTCCTCCCTGCGCCGGTAGCCGAATCTCCATTGGCAACGGTTCGCGTATTCGCTGATCCGTGCCAATTATTGCCTCGATCCAACCTCGAGACGCGTATCGAGAAGCTGCGCCAACGGGGGGCCCGGAGGAAATTTTGAACGGTCAAACTCTGTTGAAGATCCCTCCGCGATTAGTCAGTGCGTGCTTCGCGGGCAACTTTCCCCTTTACAGTCGGAGCAGAAAGCACTTCTATGGCGTTACGCAATGGCGAACTAAAAGCAAAAGATGGAAAGGAGTTGCCCTGACGTCAAAGCCGCGGATATCTGAACGGTGGCTGTTGGATGAATACTTCCAAGCCACCAATTGCCGGCCGCCCAGCGTCTCGTCCAAAAAGACACCGACACACGCGAATAACGATACCCCTTTTGTCGAACGCTCGCGTTAATCGAGCACGCATTGCACCCCCCGCGGGTACTCGCGCATCGATTTACTCCGTTCCGATGAAGCCTGCGCGACGCGGCGCGGCGCTATTCGTTTGAAAAGTTTCGGACGCAGTAGGTAGGTACCTATCGCGAACTTCGCGAAATATGCAAATGAATTTGGCGACGCGAACGTGCTTCCTTACGCTTTCCGCGAAATTAATACGCAGAGTGCTTATCGAGGGCCTGGGGGAGCAAGGGGCGGGGAGGGTTCGAAACGGGTTGATTTAAATTGCCTAATTGTAAGTTCCTCCCGTTCGTCGTCCGCTGGGTGGAGTCGATCGGTAGTTGTGTTCCCCGCGGTAGCCGTTGCACGTAATAGCATTCGGAAAGAAGGCATGAGCAAAAGGAGCCGAGAAACGAGAGGCGAAAGAGGTGCGCGACGGGGAAGAGAGAGAAACGAATAGAGTGGGGTGGGGGGAGAAAGAAGAATAAAAAAAGGAGATCGACGCATCAGGGAGACGAGAGAGGCTTACAAGGGGGTATACATCAGAACAGATTAAAATCGTCGAATCTTCCTCCATCTAGGGGCCGCGCCCATCGAAATTACAACCACCCCCCGACGGCGTCGATTCCGCCGCGGTTTCTCGGTCCCCTTCGGGGCCATTTCGTTCCCATCAACACCTACGGGCCGTGCCTCGCGCGGGCTGCATAAGGCACAGGCGTCAAGTTAACCCGACGCTTAAATAAATATCCGCGCGCATTACCATTTATAAACCCGCAACGAGGAGACTGATATACGCCGTCCATTACAGCGTCATTAATTTAAAATCACAAACATCGCCAGGCTTCTGCAAAACAGTTGGGGCATCCTCCGCCTGCCTTCTTCCTCTCGGTTATGCTAAGCGGACCGAGGAAACTCGGAGAAACCGTACTCGATCCCCACCACCGTCACTATCGAAGCGCACGAGCCCGAGGAATCCTCGCTGTAAACTTTACGTTATTACGTCCCTTATCGTTCCTTACTCCCCCTCGCATTCAGATGTTCGCGTCTCGATATCCTCGAGGGGATCGTTGCTCTTTGTTCAGCGCGGTGAGCGCGCCGCTTATCCGCCGCTATCGCTAACAGGATTCCGATTTGAGCCGCGATCAGGATCGTTTCGTCGATTTTATCGCGCGACCGCGATAGAGGCGCCCGTCGAATTCGGCTGTTCGCGGAGCATCGCCGTGGTAAAATTAAACGGGACGCGGCTCGTTCGATTCAATGTACTCGAGCTCCGAAATTAATTCCCCAGGCCGTCGTAAAACCTTCGGGGACACTTTAATAGCTCGGCCGTATGCGACAGGGGAACCTTGGCGTCTCGCGTTTGTGATTTACACGTCGTAAAGGCTACGAGCAGAGACGCGCGGCTTGCCCGTGGTGCGTGTACGTCCGCCTCTCGCGTCCAGATTTGGCGCGACTGATTGTGTGCTTACGCGCTACATGCCCGTACCCTCGTCGATGCTGTTCGACCTGTTCGCGTTGTAGGTTGTAGGCGAGCGGTGTGCAAGGGCGGTGACGTCACTGGTGTCGTGCCCTTGCGGAAAGGTCGTCGAGACCCGAAGGGAACTATTCGAGAGAAGCGGGGACCTGCCTCTCGCGCCCGACCCTCTCTCTTTCCTTCCTTTACCGTCGACCGACCCCATTATCGCCCCTAAACATTCCCATTTGCCGCGAATTCCCATCGCGCTTCAGTTAGTTTATAGTTTATGAAACCGTGTTGAAGCTGAGCCGCGGCGTAATTAATCTTCGACAGCTCGGAAGGTTTTCTCGCCTAACGCGCGCACGGGACGCGAGGAAATAATAAAGGTGCTGAGGGTGGATGTTTGCAAAACGAAAGGAAAGAGGCCCACCCTATCAAACGGCTCGGATCACGCTCGAAAGATTTATTGGGGCAGGGATTTGCATTTTAAATACGCGAAGTGGCGCTGGATGTTAAGCTGATCGAAAAGAATATTCCCTACCTCCGTCCCCGCCGCCATTATCCCTTCCCCGTCGCCGCCCTTTTTTCCTTATTTTCTGCGCGAGGTCTGCAGGGCCCCGTCGCGACGAAAGGAAGCCAGGACCGTAACAATTATCGGAGTGTCGTGAATGCGGATCGATAGAAGAAGCGGATACCTAAGCGTACAGCTAGAAAGCCAAGTTCAAAGCGATCCACGTCTATTTTTGCGAGGATTCCAACTGGTTTATCACGGGCCAGTAATCCCGCCGACAGCTGACAGGCAGTTAAGATTCATTAAATGCTGTGTTGGCAGCGATTCAACGGCCGCGAGGAAAAGAATAAATTTCTCGCGCGACAAGAGGCGCAGCGCTCCGAAGGGAACAGATGTCCCGCAATCAGAGCGCGGAGGTAATGTGTACCTCGATCTGGTCCACGGCGTGAAAGAATCGCGTCGACCACAACCTGTAACCAGCTATAGTAATCGTAACGACGCACGGTGGAGGACGTCCGCTACCGCTTGCTTTCGGTGAAACTCATAACGGTTCATTGGGAATAATAGAAGGAAGAATGTGACAGGTGAAAACGATGCATTGAAATCTGACCAGAAATCGAGGGCAGAGAGAGAGAGAGAGAGAGAGAGAGAGAGCCAAGTCAGAATGCGAAATGCAAAGTTCCGGGTACTTGGATCAGCCCTTTTCAATCTTCTTTCGTTCCTCGTATCCTTCAAACTTTTTCTCCGCCGAATCATCCTCCTCTTGGCCGCTTTTTCTCCGCCTTTATCAAGGCGCAATTTCATGCCAGCACGCGGGCCGAACTTAACGTTTTTAACGGGCTACGGAAAATCGATTCGAGCCGGACGCCATCGCTGCCAATTCATTCTGCCACGTATCGCGAGTGTCTTCTACGCCGTGCACAATGACAGAAAACGGTATCCCATCCATCAATTAGGGGAGACCGGGGCTGGTTGGCCTCAGGGGTAGGTTGACTAATTGTTAATAACTTTTCACTAACGTGTGCTTTACTGCGGAGCGATTGTCTGTAGAAACAAGTCACTTCTACTATGTCATTCATTTGTTTCCGACACCACCATTACACGTTGTTTGGCAGTTACCAGCGTTTATCGAAAAATTGGCTATGTAAGTAAATATGTTTTCTTAAAGATTTTATGTTTCCACGCTCTATATAGTTACAGTAGAATTAATGCGAAGGGACTATTTTAAAGTTTGTTTATTAAGGCAGGATACCACCTTTGACTGCGATTTTGGAGGCGTTTTTCATGAATTTTTTTTGCATACAAAGAATGCGCAGAAACAAAATCGGTTTCAGTCATTTATTAATGTAACTTTAATCTGTAATTACACATTTTTTGAAACTGAAAAAGTAAAAAATATTCTCTTGTAGGTGGCGCCAAAATACAATCCTTTGGAGGAACACCGTTAGACGGCGTGTCAAATTCCGCTCTGTACGTGGCTCCTAGAAAAAAAACCAAACAATGTTCCTATTAACAACAATATTTTTTAATGCTGTACGTAGGGATTTTACGAAATTTCGATTTTTAAGCAAATGGCGCTCATTTGAACAAAAAGGTCAATTTTTTAGGGTAAAAAAGTTTAAAAAAGTTTATAAAATTGTGCACGAAAAAAAAAATAACAACGCTACAGCAAAATTTCTACGCACATCATTAGATTATACCACGGGGAAGAATTGTGCAAAGTTTCAAGTCAATCCGATGAAAATTGTAAGAGTAATCTGACACGCCGATTTGAAAAACATCGTTTCGAGAAAAACGCGTTTAAAGTTTTATATAGATTTATATATCTGCTCCAAACCGGTTTTTACACAAGAAAGAGGTTTCGGCCACCTTTCTAATGAATGAATTTCGATTCTATACACTTGAAAGAGTACTTAAAGAACAAAAAAAAATTTCAATTTTTTTTAAGTGCAAAAGTGGTATCCTGCCTTAAACGACCTACTGAGACTGCGTTTTTGATTTTACATAAATAATTAAAGGTTATATACATAGAGTATTGAAGTCAAAATGATCGTTCGGGGCTGGTTGACTAATAACGTTCGGGGTTACATGACTAAGCTGGTCAACCAACCTCAGTGATGGTTTAAATTGTTATTTATTATTAAAAAGTAATAAATATTTTATAATGAAACAACTCTCGTGACATTGTGCTATTTTATTACCATTCAGATAAGGTGCTAACAATATTTTCTTCACTGATTGCAACCCCGACCACGGGGCTGGTTGACCAGCATGTAAGGTGTTAGAAAAACATTAAAATGCCTTAATTGTTGTCACATTTAGTCAACTTTAATAATTTAATCAGATAGCCAAATGTATGCCCTATCAAATATACTAACCGGTTTAATGATATTTCGTCCACATAATTTATTAAAAATCAAAAACTGAAAAACTGGCCTACCAGCCCCGGTCTCCCCTACGGGGTTTTTGCCGCAGTCTGTACCGATTGCGTTTACGCTACATTTGCCCGAAACGGCGGCGCTGCTCCACTGTGGCGGCGCGTTTAACTGTAGTTCGCACGACAAAGGGATAGAGGAGAGTAGCCCGAGAGTCCCACGCATGGGCAGAGATAACAAGGTGTCGTGTACGGCGCGGCCGCGAGGATCCTACCGATCACGATTATGAGAAAAACGTAATCGGATTCCCCATAGCAACAACACTGTCGCCGGAGGGCGGAGGTAAAGCTAGACGTCGGTGCTCAGCGCACAGAGGGTGTCGAATGACAGGACGACGCGATCACTATCTCCGCGCGGATGATCTAGCCGCGTCACGTTTCGCGAGATTCAGTGCCTTCGTTTGAACATTTCAAAGCGGGACCTCGAGCTCTTAGATAAGAGAGATCTATTTCCTCCGATCGCCCGCGACTCTTTCCACCCCCTCCCCTGAATGTCCCTCGCGGATTTTTCCACGTTTTTCTTCATCCGCCAAAAAACACGGTCGCGACGGGTAATGGCCACTGTCATTAGACGATTGCCATCTCGTCCTGTTATCCTGCGAAAGGAAACGACGCGGTCCGACCGACGCGACTGGTCGTACAGGAAGATCTACGATTAAAGTGTTTGCGCGAGGAGGAAGCGCATGTTTTTGCGGCGATCAAGTGCGACGACGGATGGAAGGCGGGAGGGCCCTGTCCTAGAGTTTACACGACGGAGGGGAACAACGTTCCCAGAAAATCTGGCGACAATTGCTCGGCCACGAAACGCATTCTACGCGTTATGACTTCTTTTCTCCCCTTCCCATGCTAGTAACTACATACAAACACCTTCAAATCTGTCCGCTACGGTACCTAGTGTCCGTTTTCCAATCGGCCCTCCTGACATCGAACAAAGCGAAGGAAAACCAACACGGACCTGTACCGTCAAAATTGTTCGGCGCACCGTGTCCACCCCTCCGACTTTGACATTCGACGTTGTTTCAGCTTGCATGACAAATGTCTCCGCTATTAAAATGGCCTTGCTGCGAGAAGAAGCGTTCGTGCACCCAGGGGACGGGGGCGAAGCCCGGATCGTGACTAAAAATGGCGATGCAGGTCGAGAGCCTCCTGCCGAGGGCAGATCGAGATCGAAACCCGCGGATCCATATGAATCTGATCGACAAGCACCGCGCGCACATGGATCATTCTTGCAGTATCGACAGTAGGTACGCTAAGGTAAATGTACCAATGACTGGCCAGCTAAGGCCACCAGAAGAATATATTGCCAATATCACGTAAAAAACTAATGCTATCCTAAGCTTTTTTGTATTTAATAGGTAGATTGGATCTTCCTTTATTTAAAAAAAATTGTCATGCATTCATTTTTATATTCCTGGCATATAAATAAACAAAAAATTCAATGAATACGTTTGTACCAATACATGACCAGTAAAAAGGCGATTGGCCCAGTGTCTAAAATTCACTGTCCCAGTACATAGCCATGACATTTATAACTCGTCAGAATTGATTGTAATACCAAAAGAATTGTTATTTATTCTAAGGGTCGTTAAGAAAATAAGAAATACTAACAGATTAACAGATTAACTTGACATATAAAGTACTTCTTGGTACTTTGTATTGTATAGCTGCCTCACGTGTACTCATACCATTTCTCACTTGTTCAAGTGCATTATTAACGTCGTTTTGATTATAATTTTTTTTTTAACACTTTCCTTTTCATTTTGCTTTGTTCTTCTTTCATTTTTCTATTTTACAACGTAATTAACAATATTATTATATATTACTTAAAGCGTAATTCAAATTTTGACGTTACGTACTATAGACAATAGAAAACGCGGAAAATATTGAATGAATGTATATACTTACTTTTTTAAATATTACATCAATAATTTTATTTACACTTTATCTATTAGTTTCAACTTATACCTAATGAAAACACTTTATACTATCAAAAAATACTCCTGGTTATACACTAGTACAAGTCTTTGAGTATACTAAATTGCGACTTGCCCTATGCATGGACGCTTGGTTAGTTATTGGGTCAGACACGAATATTATGTACCGATATATAGCCACGTATTTTTTATATAGAATAGAATCTAAATGCGTAATACCGCGTTAATTACTTGCTTTACTCTTAGGATTCCATAAGTTATTCGTTCATATAAAGAAACCCAATATTACAATAATTATATGCTTAACAAACATCGCTTTCTCCTTAGCAAATTCTGAAGAATCTAGCAAAATTCGTCATGCGTCTTTACTGTGAGATTTCAAACAATTTTTTAAGTATTTTAAACAAAATATTTATCAAAATCATTTTTAGGGTATGAAGTTTAAGGATTATATAACACAAATTAATCAATATATTGTGCCTGATTGATATACATAGCTTAATAATAATTAATATCTGCATCAGTGGCCATGCATTGGTACATGGCTAGTCATTGGTACATTTACCTTATCGTCGCGGTGCATAGTATGAAACATTATTCTGCGGTCGTTCGCTGGTTTACTGCAATTTCATTATCCTATTGCAAGAATTTAGAACCCCCTGGAGCATTTGCTATTTCACCCTCTTTGGAAAACTATCCAGAGGATTCAAATGCAACCTTCTTAATCCTATTGTTGGGGCTAAAAACATAACAAAATTTGGGAATTTTTTTAGAAACCAGCGATTTTCATTTTTAGCATTTCTCAGCAAAACGCCGTTTCATTTTTCTGTTTTAGATTATCTGGAAGCGCACGACGAATTTAGCGCGGCGTGTTGGTGGAAAAAATTAACAGAAAAAATATTAACAGAAGCAACTTCTTCAAAGATACATACAAACATGGTCGAAATTTCAGGTGAATCGAATCGCTAGTTTTTAAAAAAAAAAAAATCCCAAATTTTGCTATGTTTTTAGCCCAAAAAAATAGGATTCCCCGTTAAGAAGTAGGAAGGATGTACCAGATACTCCGTCCAAGGTTTTATGATGCTATTTCCGTAGACGGGCGGACGAATGTCGACGGAGAATCTGGTTTGGAGGCTGACCACTTAATCATCTATCCAAAACAGTAGCGCAGACGGAGGGCCCAAGGATATTCCTCGACAAACTTATCCCAGGATAACGGTCAAGCCGATAATACCTCTTTCAGAAAAGGACCTTCCTAGATAATAGATATCCTTCATGAATGAGAAAATCAAAAACAGTCTACCATTCGCAATTCGTGAAATTCCCCAAGCGATGTTTCTTGCTCGAACAATACTCCCCCATAAACCCCGTGATTATCCAGATCGCCGATTCGAAGGAGAGGGACGAGGAGGATGCAGCCCCCGAGGCTGATGTACGTAGGTTTAATGCGCGCTGCAACTCGACCGCGAACTGCATGCACCACAGGTGCATCGAGTCTCGGATACGTTATTAACTTTGCCATGAAAAACATTTTTCACTTTGCGCTGAGATAACGAGAGCAGAAGTGGACTCGCTGCGCTTGCGTGCGCGCGTATCCATTCACAGTGAAGGCCGAAACGTCCTCTTTGTGTTACGCGTTCACTCACACCGACGTGAAAAATACATTGCAATCTCTCTGGCGAAATTATGGATGTCCTTTATAACGCTCAGAGTGGCAATAGAACGCGATATGGAACGCGTATATTTACGGCGCGTTATTTACAACCACACTCGCTAAATTAAGGGAAAGACTTTAATGGCGTCCCCTGAATCACGTCGGTAGCATAACGACGAGACGTTCTACTGACTGCTTTAATATTTTAATTATCCCCTGTACGTTGCAGCGGCTCCTCGTAACGAATCCGCCGCGAATAGTCGCGTTTCCTTGATTACGTCCGCGTATTACGACTCACTCGACTCTCATAATTTACAATCAAGTCGCCGGCTGTAAACCAGCATTTCACAATTACTTTAATAAACTAGGTGACTCTGGCCAAGATACCACTTTACGCCGCAAGTTGTCCTCCTGCGTCGTTCCTCTTCTCTGGCGCAGGGGGACCTTCAGAATCTTCGCGATGATCTACGAAGCAGCCTTTCTACATAGAGTTTCACGAGACGCGTTCGAGTTGGAGCTGGAGGAATCGGAGCGTATGGGCCCGTGCGATCGAATCATTTCCGTTATGGGGCATAGGGCCAATTCAAAGGTCAGTTCCATGATTTCTTGTTCGAGTTCCAGCGTGTTGTACCGCCAATCGCCGGCTCTCCTCCCTCGAGGGCGTTCGCGGATTGCTGCGCGCTCCTCGAACCTGCGTTTCCACGCCGCGGACGGGGCAATTTCAGCAACAAAAGTCACTGCCTGGCAATTACGGTTTCTTACCGGAGGCCCCTAGGCCACTCTGCCATCCACCCTTCTTCTTTACCTATTCCTGCCTCCGTGTGAACGCCGGAGGTGTTCCTGCCTCCGGAAGCTCGTCCGCGAAACGCTTTCTTTTTATTACCTACCTACTGACGGCTTTACGATGTCTATGTAATATCTTCAGCAACGCGTTCGCGGGATCTTCTGCCATTCTTTGGCTGCTGAAAGTGCTGATCGCCAGGCAGTGGTTGATGCCTCGAGAAATATTCCCCAGCTTTCCCCGAGCATGGGTACCCAGACCAGGATACATCGAAGAGTTTTATTGCTGTAAGTCAGTGTAAGTGGTAACTTCGCAGCCCCTCAAGGCTACCCGTGAACATCGGCTATCAACGATCCAGGTCATTTCTCGGTCGTCGACCCACCGACGCAGGGTAGCAAGGAACAAAAACTTTTTCCAGCTACCATGGACCACAAAGTGGCTGTGCGCTTAACGCCAGCTGGGCAAAGTGTTGTCGGTCCCCCAGCTCGCGTTTAAAAGGGGGCCGTGGAGCGCGAGGAACTCTCTAGTGTTCACTTAAAGTTGAGACTTGAGTAGCTCGGAGACATAGGTCGTCTTTCACTTGGCGATTCCTTTTCAACGTTCCATTTCAGTGGAGAAATGTGGAGTCTGATACGGTATCGTCTCTGCTTCGTTGTGCAGCGTGTGCCCGTCAGATAATGTTGCTGAAGCTGATGGATACCCAGAGTGCAGGGGGGACAGCAGCGTTCGGTGCAACGTAACAATGTAGAAGTAACGTGGAGGATGTTTTACTGGCCGGGGGTCGGATAGATATACGATCCCTCGGAGGAGCGGTTCGCTGGAAATTCTTATACCGAAGAATTTCCGTATTGCTACCCGACCAATCCGGTTTTGGAACCCAAGTTCCAGTTCTGTTCTAACGTCGGGGAAAAAACGTGGAGGATACGTTGACGAGAATGAAGAGGGACGGGTTGCGTGGTGCCCAACATAGTAGACATGGGGGACCCTTCTCTTCTGAAGGTGACGAAATTATTACAGATTACACGCCCGTATCCACCGGCCGAGCCTACAATTTAGATGCTGAAATCTGATGCACGGGGTTACATACGCAACAAGATCTGTCGAAAAACATTAATTTAACCAACGCGGTGTTCAGCTCCTCTCGAATTCGTTCTCGCAACCGAGTTTAACGCGACAAAAAACGAAGGGCAGAGCGAATTGAAGGAAGAAAATTCACGGGGCGAGGATCGAAATTGCTTCTCGGAATGCCACTCTCGAAAGACACTACAATTGCTCTTGACCGCGGTGCAACCAGGCGAAATGCTCGCTTTCTGCATTAATCAAAACCTCGGGTAAACGCTTCAGAGAAAGCGAGGGGTCACTTTGCACTTCCTTCTGCCCAGCAATTTTCCCTTTTTCCAGCTTCTTGCAATCGAACACAGCACAGAGCTTCGATTCCTTCCAAGAATGCAAAGTGCCTGTGCTCTTCAAGTTCTGTGCAACATCGTTCGGGTTCCTCTTCCCCTTCGACAAGCTTCATAATGGATGTGAACACCCAAGGGGGTCGACGTCCCTTTCGTAAACAGATCGCTTACGCTCAAGGCCGTTGGTATAGTTATATAGTACACTACGCGCAGTATTCGCGTGCGATTATCACTGGCAGACAACAGCGCCGATATAATTCGGTGAGCCAGTCCCTCGAATTGGCGTCGATTGATTTTGGCCGTAATGCCCCATGAAAATTCCATTGCAGGACCTTGCAGCAAGAGGGGTGCAGCTTCATCTTCCCCAACTTCAAGTAAATTAGAGAAATCTGTTTATAAAATTATTGCTTTGACTTAAAGTAAAAAGAGATAAGTTTTTATTTCTATTTTTTGGCAAATTTTTCAAATCTCGAGCATTCGTGTTGCGCCAAACAGTAATGGGTGCAGATTGAAAATTTGCAATAAATCTATCGCAATAAATATTACACGTTTATGATCGCTACTTGGGTGTATAGATATCGCGGGATAATAAACGCTGAGGGAAATTAATGAGCTACTAAATCTATGCCGACTACGGGACATTATACGCGTTTATATGGGCGATGAAGAGAGATGGCCGCGATAAGCTTCACGCGGAAAATGCTAATGACCGCCGTTACTCCATTATCAGACGATCGTCAGGAGGGTGAGACTTGACCCTCGATGATCGTTCGTACGTGGAAGATAAGTTGCACCGGCACGTACCAATTACGCCAGCGACTAATCACCGTTACCGCGATCCGAATTTAACGACAATAAATTCTCGGTACTTTTCGTACTCGGGACGGTTAGCATTTATTGCAAAGGGCTTCGTGCCACCTCCGACGAATCGCGGCACGAGAGTGTTTCGCGAAGCACAGCGATCCGCCACGTTTACATACCTACTTCCCGGCAACAATTCTCGGAACAGGCGAAATTGCATCGCCACCTCGGCCAGTGGTCTCTTTGTACAGAAGATGACAGCGTACGTTACGGACGTTTTTCATGCTTGATATTTGGCCCCCCCCCCCCGAGACGTGGTAGGTACCATCAACGATACTCCACACGGGGAAAATAATGTCAGGTTTGTCAATGGCCGCGTAATTTCCGGAGGAGGAACCGTGATCTCTTAATTGAAGTTCGCGTAACCGGTTCCCTGCCCAGTTTCGTACGCGAACTTCGCGGCGGCTATCATTTCCCGCTCCGCCGAATTTACCGGGACACTCTTCCACGACAGATTAAACAAGGGGAATATTACCCTTTGTTTCCACTGTATAATTCCGTGATTACTAATAATTAATATCCTCATGTTTATTTTGGCGAATACCGACTCACGCGTGTGCGTGTAATTACCCCCTCGAACACGCTGGATCTGCCACTATCTTGGAGGAGATCTGAAATCACCCATCCATTTGCGAGAAAGCCGTGAACTGTAAACGCGTTCCGCGCAGTCACGGCGATTTTCCTCGGTCACGATCTTCCCGCAACTCGCGGGGAACGTTATTTCCCCCTTTTCTATCCTGGACAGGATCGTCACGGACTACCGCGGAACGGGATAAACTGGAGCGTCGCGTCGGGGTAGCGATCGTCGATTTTTCGTCATCGTTACCTTTCCTCCGGGCAAGTGGAGCACGTACTCATCGTCCTTTGGTGCTGCCCTCTACGGTTTCCTTTCATTGGCCCCTTATCTCCGAGCATTGGTGAATCACCGTGGCCAACACGATGCCCAAGAGAGAAAGAAACGGACGGATGGAGCGGAGGGTGGAGTGAAGAGGAGAGGAGAGGAGAGGAGAAGAGAGGGGAGGGGAGGGGAGGAAGAGGTCCACGGTGATGTTTAACACGCGTGCGTGTGTGCGTGCTGTGGTGGGCATGAAATAACCGAGGTATATACACCGAGGGACAGCCTCGAGAGGAGGGAGTAGAAAGGTGGGGAAGCATCGTGGAGAGACAGGGAGAGAGGGAGCAAGAGAGTGGAAGAGAGAAGCATGGGCATGGTGTTGACCGGGCTTTGAACCCTGATCCCACTGGAGTACTACGCCGTAGTACGGCCTCCGTCCGGATTGGTTGGTCCGCTCGCTCTCTTCTTGGTTTACCACACTATCAACCCCACACCACATCCACCCCTATTTCGTGGTTGCATCGGCAACGACCCTTCTCTCCCGATAGGTACACTCCGACCCTGGGTCATCGAGCTCACGAGGCGCCGTGCTCTACGATGCGCTCGTCGCGGATGACTGCAAATGTTTACAAACAGTTCGCCTACGCCCGAGGAATCATAGCCAGCTGTCGTCGGAATTAACGGTAGACGCATACGAGCGCTGCATCGGAGAGATAAGGCGAGTATCGGCGATTAATCGCCGACTTTTCTATGTATGGTACGTTGAGATATATCTTACTATAGTAAGATACAGCAAGATGAAGGCGGGAAGTGATTATGATGCATAAGAAATTGGAACGTTTGGTCGGGGAAAAAATGATACGGTGAAAGTACCGATATAATCGACCGTGGACTTCTGCGGAGCCGGGCGAGGTGCGCGGAGAGATGATAAAGTGGCAGATAGAAGCGATTGCGGGGAATAAAAAATTCTCCCGCGGCGTTAGGGTGACGGGACGCGCAGGGCAGAAGCCTCGGAGGAGCTCGGAGGAGCTCGAATGGAGCTGGACGGGCGCCGTGTGTATTTTACGAAGAGGGACACAGGTGAGCTCCTCGTCTTGCGCATCCGCGAGGAGGCTTTGGCGCACGGGCAACTACCGCTTTGTCCTTACTTGAAGAAGCCGACGACGGTAGGGGATGGGATCTCCTCGCCGATGGTGGGGCAAGAAAGATGGGCAGGGTAGGATGGTAGGGAAGGTAGGGAAGGTGGAGGACCGTTGCACTGACCGGGCTTTGAACCCGCTATGTGGTAAACAACAGGTACGTTGCACCCGTGGAGCAATTTGTAAGAGGCGAATCTGAAGAAGACTTCTTCTTCCTCAGGAAGCCGTCGTCCGAAAATAATACTTACGACCACTTCGATTAACGGCCATACCGTGCGCTTTCTTCTTCTCGTCGGTGTAATCCAATGAAAACCTCGAAACATCGTATTGGTAATTCAGAAGTGCACGGAATCGCGGCAGGGCAACGTCCAGTGGCCCCGAACGGAAGGAAATAAAATTACGAAATCACGGAACTTCCAGGTTGGCTTTGGCTCGCGAGCAGGAGACTTGGAAGTGTCGTGGAATTGATTCGGAGGACGATTAGTTGAACGATATCGACACTGTTTCCCGTTTTCGTGGCGTACGTTTGATGTTCCCTAACGAGGAAGTGAGCTATCCGGTCTAATCGCAGGCAAATGGTATCTGGATAGCACAGCATCGTCGACTTCCGGTTTACGAAGGCAGCTGGAGCCACGCGATCGAACCTCCACGCTCCTTTTACGAGATTCCGTAATATTTCCCGTTATCCACGAGATAATTACGAATTGTCTTGCCTCGACGGTCGACCATTGTTTTCAGCTAGTGGAAAGCGTTCTACGACCACGGGCATCGAAACCTCCAACTCGGAGTCCATTATGAAAAGCTAGAATTCTTTTAATGTTGTAAATTCGGAAGGAATAGCGGCCAGAGTGGAATCTCTTTTGTAACATCGCACCACTGACGCCTGCTAACCTTTTCGGTTCCTAAAATAGCTTCGGAACATGATGTTTCGACACGCTTGCTTGAAAATAAATCACCGCCGGTTTACGCAATTTTATGTAAATTCGAATCTCGGTTTGTTGTGAATCGATATCTCGACCAATGGGCCTAGTTACCGACATCCCCAGTTCCCTCCTCGACCACTAACTGTCGCTAGCATCGCAGACTTCCCAAGAAACCTTTCTATTTTAACAGCAATCGCCTTTTTTCTTTTAAATTCAAAAAACAAACCGGCTATCTCGGATCTACTTTCCCCGAGACTCACCGTAGGTAAATTATCGCAGGATTACATCCTCGGTTTGCTCCAAGGATCGTAAAGTAACGTATGAAGCATCTACCAGCGATATACCGAGCATTTCGGCGATGAAAAACAAATTCTGTTCGTTTCTTGAAAGAGTAGGTAATACGATAGCATTGAAATCACAAACATCCTCCGACTCGGCTCCTCGGGTTTTTATATACCGATTCTCACGTTAATAAGCAGATATCAAAATCGGGGTCACTTCCGGTTTTCATCGCAGAGGCCTCCTTAAATACGAGATGTAATTGTACGAACGAGCAGTGACTAATGTTCTTCTTGTCACGAATTCTCATTCTACTTACGAATGCGTTTTGTATCCGCCATTCTATTGGTGAATAATGAACGGCTCTCAATGCTAATACAAGGTGCTTCCTGTGTTCCATATATTCCACCGCATTTATCTTTCGTGTGTAAATTTTTGCAACAATCAATGTGTACCTTCAGAATGTGAGGAGCTTTAAAGAAATCTAAAAGCATAGATTCTGGCTGCGTATCTTTTTTTTTTTTTTTTTTACGCAAATCGATAGCAAAACCCGAGGAATACTTACGATCATATTCGACCAGGCCACGGACAGACGCAGCACTCTACTCTCATTCAAGAATGAACGTCGAAATGTGAGCGTATAGTCTAAAAATACTGTCGGTGGGCCGAGGTGCGCCTAGCAACAGAGATTGCATAGAAGCATAACTATAGTGAACGGGCGTGTTTATACGTCGAGGCACAACGAGGACACGAGCCACGGGAAAAAAGGAGCCTCTGACTGAACGAACGCGTTGCTTTCGCTTTAAACGATTTTATAGATTACGACAAAAGAAAAGAGTCGAGTTCCATTAGATATGAAACTTTTAATGGAAATATTAAATTCTAGGGATTTTCTTGCTTTTTTAACCCCGATATTAATGTCTGCTTGAATAGCGGGAACTGTGACGTTGAACAATTACACTTAACGGAGAAAGAAAAACTGCTGGTTAACGGAAGAGAAAATAATTCTAAATGTTGTTCTTTGAAAAATGTCAGTGGCTCTAAGAACGTAATAAGAAATTTCAGGTCAACGATTTCCCTAACGAAAAAGGGAATTTTCCCGATGATAGATGCACAAAAGCATATTGTGCGACTGAAAACAGAAGGCGTTTTATGCGTGCTCCTCGAGGTTCGGGGCCTGAGAGCGCGCATACCGATAAACATTCAACAGAGCCCAGATTGCAGAGGGACACGTGCACCGCTGTTCGAAGGAGCTGCTTCAGAGGGCCACGTGGCTCTCTGAATGAAAACGACATTCTTCCTCTACATTTTCCATCATTCCATTCTTATAAAGATACAAAATACGTGTATCTCCCCCTGGTTGCTCAGAAGAATATCTGATCTTTCCCCGATGGTCCCCGTGTATACATTAAAGGCCTCGTTCACCAAGGAAATTCTTGCATAATTGCCTGAGCTCAATTTCATATTCACGTGGAGATACAATAATTCAAAATAAAAAGAAGCCAGCGTATCGTTTTGACCCAAAGACAACACGCACCTCTTTCTTCAAAACAACGCTTGCAGAGAACCTGCCACTTTATATTCAAGCTGCAAAGCTTTGTATCAACATCCTGCACGCAGTGATAATTTACTTGCAAATTTAACCGCGCTAAGCGCCGACTTTGCTTGCACTTCGCGCTTATAATCGTCGAGTCTGGATCTACACCAACGAGTACACGTTAAACATCGAGGAAACGTGACATATTCAATTCTACCTCGAGAGGCGTATATGCTTGTCAAGTTATATGCAAATTGACTTCAGTTTGCCGTCAAAGTCGACGCTTTTCACTACGGGTGGAGTCGAAGCTCGTTTTTAAATTTTCGGCACTCGAATCCGAAAATTTGTAAGGCTTCGAAACTCTCGAAACATGAAGTGCTGATTCTGTTCTGTAAGTGGAATACTTTGCTTTAAGAACTGAAGTCTACAAAATTTTTGCACGAATCTCAATTGACCACTTGATCGATTCACGATTGATAGGTAGTTAAAGAAAATACACAGGAAAAATATACAAATTCTCGAGGCACGCTGCGAGCGATTCTCTATTCACTAATTTTATACTCTTTCTTATCTGTATTTCGAGAGTATCGGAATCCCGAGAAAAGTGCAAACTTTCGAATTCTCGGACTCGGTTATTCTCTTGGGTTTCGACGCTTCGAGAAAACCCAAATCCTTACCTTTAAAGATCGATGCATCCTCGTTTCAAACCTGGACCGTTTGTATCCTCCAGCGGGGAAGATTTCACCGCAGCGACCGCGAGTGGTTGCGCTGTGGAGTAAGAGGAACAAGGAACGGGGAAGTCAAATCGAAATGCGACTCACCGAAGGTAAATACTCGCTGCTGGTCCATCAACACCTGCTTCTCCTCGGCCTCGAGTACTCTCTCGCGTAGGTATGTAGCTTCCACTGCACCTGTCTCAATTTTTCTCAACGAATGAAATTCTCTATGCTTCCGGATCGGCATAAGGAGAGTGCACTAGGATTCAAGGAGTACTTAGGAAGGACAGTCACGTGGTTTTCTGCTGCAACAACGAGACGACACGCTTTACGGTGGTTTGCAAAGGATAGTTCCTTGGAAAACAATAAAGTGAACGAGGGTAGGATTACGGACGACACGTCGAACGTCACTCTCGACAAAAAATACCCATACTTTTCGACGCTCTACGGTCCCACCTACCAGTTACATGCACACGTGGGAAAGTACACAGGTAGCGGGCACCGGGAGCTCACAAAAAAAAAAAAAAAATGAAACGTAGATGCAGGATGTTTTGTAGATAATTCTTTTTTTTAATAAACATAGGCATTCACTTATGTAGGTTAGTTCTTTTAGACTCTCTTACGATTACGGTTTATATAATAATATATTGTCGTTACACATATAATTCTTACGCGAATACCAACTGGAAGTGAGGCACTGGGTACTTCTGCTCTCCGTTTATCTGTTATTTTTTTTTCTTACTTTCTCTCTACCACATACACCCGCGCAAACAAACACCATGCACACGTGCTCAGCCATATGCAAAGACCTTTCACACACTTTACTGGGGGCCTTACGTCACGTTTAGGACGCACATATACATCTACTTATTACAAATAAGAAGTACACGCTAAGTTATGTTTACTGAGATCATACTAATACATCACAGGGTTACATAGACATAAGATTATTCTCTTTCATTTTTCACTATTTTTTTTTTCGTTTATATCCCGACGGCAGACTCCTTTGCAAGTGTGTGTGTGTGTCGCGACCTTTCCAGATCTAACGAGATTCCACGTGTTCTTTTATTCCTGTACTGCTCCTCGTTCTCTCTCTCTCTCTTTCTCTCTCTCTCTCTCTCTCTCTCTCTCTCTCTCTCTCTCTCTTGGTCTCTCTCTCTCTTGGTCTCTCATACTGGCAGGTGAAAAGTATAATTTTGACCAGTCTGCCGCGTGCCTCCAATTAATGCCAAAAGTTCTGACGAACGTGCGCGCGTTTAGTCGTGGAATTAAAATAATCCATAGGATAGGTAAAAAATAAGGGAAAAAATTCAACACGCTCCGCACGATATTTTTCTCATTGCAATTAGATTGACCGGCCGCGAGCGCAACGCGACCGGCATTGGGACAGAAAAATGAAAACGATCATTAGAATTCCTTAACGAAACGATTCCTCCCACTCGCAGCGCACTTGGAGCGAGTGTCGATTACGAAAAAAATAGCTTTGTAACCACCAGTCGTATTTTTGAACTATAATCTCAAAGAGGGGGAAGAAATGAACGGTAAGAAAGTGAGCGTACCGGGAGCGGGGTACGGGATTAAGAAAGGTATGAAAGGTTGGAGGGTGGGGGGTGGGGGGGGGCGGGTTGTGTGTGTGCGTGTTTCAGAGGATGGCTTTAACCAAATTATTATAAACAAAAAAAAAACTTGTAATAAACAGCTACCATTATAAAATCAATATACCATTTAAAGATATACAATTACATTTACATTAATGTTACGTTTCTTTTTCATTTCTTGCGTAAATTCATCCGCGATGAATTCCGTTGACGAAGGAGGTTTTGGTTCGCTCCAAAGTCTCTGTTTTAAATACGCGTGTATGCGCGCGTACCTTTGAGCCACGTACTCTCGTTAACACGACATAAAAGAAAAACCATTCAGATACCTACAGATGCACTCGTGCATAATTTAACGAACAGTTCAAAGGCCTCCAGAAGCTAGTCGATTTTTGTACTCCGAACCGATCTACGCCCAATTTCAACGCAAGTAAATACATACCTAAACGAAAGATGAGGATTTCTCGTTAGCCTGTGGAGAACTTTCAACGGTTCTTCTTTCCTTGTTTGTAACACCGTTTTTGTGTCCGATCGTATAAAACGTTAAAAAAACAGGGACGCGAGGGGGGGGGGGGGAATCATTCGCGATAATTTGTACAAGAGAATGCAAACTCATCGGCAAAGCTGAACGAAGATTGCGCCGCGCGCGACCATCCAGATCGAAGCTGTGATTGTGGTTTCAGAATTTAATTGCAATCTTCGCGGAAGCTTCGGTATTCCAGAGGGCGCCTAGAACTTAACACCACTCCGGGGGGGGGGGGGGGCAATGAGACGAAAGAGGAGAAGGTGGAGGGGAAAAGGTGGGACCGAGAACGCAATGAAGGTTCGATCTTCGAAGAGGCGTGTATTAGAGAAAAGAAATCGCGGGGGTGATTTGGCATCGGCTGTACTTTCTTAAAATCGTACAGGAGATCAATGCTTAAACATGGGTAACGAGCTATGTATCTAAATCATCGTATCTTCCTCCCCATTTTATTGTCCTCGAGACTGGTCTCCTTCGGGCCACAGAAGCGCCGCTGCGTTCCCTGTCGCGATGCTCAGTCGTATAAAAGAATCGTTATCAGGATTTCATCGTTGAATTATAGATATACTCGAAGGCGGGAACCAGCGGCCGGCGAATCCTCGCGATCGTTTCAAGGACTCGGTCGATCGAAACTACCGCGAGATTCGGTAACGATCGGGAGCAGCTGGTACACGCGCGATCGGAACATCCGCGGATCAGCATCGAGGCTGAAACTCGATGACGACCCGCGGAGCCTGAACAGCCCGGAAGCGGCCTCTCAGCTTCTCGAAAGATCTCGTGGACCAGGCTCAAGCGGGCTGACTATTCGCCCAAGATTCCGATAAGAAACGCAAAGTGCACACACTCTCCGCTTAGCAGCTACGGATCGCTTAAAATCTACGCTGTCGTATCCTAAAAAATATTTATAGAACCTTTTTGTCTCCCTCGCGCTTTAAAGTGTACGTGTGCAACGACCTTATCACTCGCACCCTCCTTTACTTCATTCCTCGGGAAATCGAATGATTATATATTACATTAATTAATTTCGTGAAACCGTTGCTCTCTCTATCTCTCCGTCTATAATATACATATATCCTAATCATTACTCTGTCTCTAGCCTAATACAAAAAAAAAAAAGAAAAGAAAAGATAACGACACGATGAATTACATGTACATATTTATATATATATATATATATATATAAATATATATGTATAAAAAATGTGAAAAGAAATAAAGAAAATAGCAACAAACGTGGCAAAATCGGTTCTACCTCTGCCCCGGGTCCTTCGTACGTGTGCGGTCGTCGTGTTTGTCCCGTGTGTGAGTGTGTGTTGTCGCTACTTTGTGATTTCCGTGTACGTGCGCGCGCGTGTGTGTATACATGTATATACCGAAGTGACGAAAAGACGGCGACTCTCCGTGTCCTGTCTCCTCGCCGTTTTCGCCTACATTCATGGCGGATAAATCTACGTGAATGGCACAGCCAACGGACCTCGCGCCTCCTGCCAGAGCTTCTGCCTTTCTCGTTCCTCCCGGCAGTGATGATTTTGCTTGCTCGGTCGCTTCGTGCTTCCGGCCCCTCTCTGGCGCGCGCCAACATGGAAGAGGACAGCGAGGCTGAAGGAGGAAGCTGGAAGGCTCTTTAGCTGCGTATCTGGCCCGCGTTGCGGGCGATCTTCTCCGGCGGCTCTATCATGCTCTTCGCGCTACCGTTTAGGCTACGTTTACGGCTCTTCATGAAGTCTGAAAGCAGAAAACGACCAGACATGTATGATACGCGAGCCCCGAGAGACCCCGAGATAAAACACAATATTTCCAGAGGATGCAAAGCCTGTGAAACGTGGCGCATGCAGAAAGAGGGGGGAGTCAGAGATCCGAGGCAATTATTATATCGACAACTCTATCTGTTATCGCGTGCAACATAAACTTCGATTTCGCGTACGATTTAAACTTGGCCAGTGCATGAATAGGGTAAGCAGGCCAGTAGGTGGACGGGGCCCAGCAGATGGACGAATCGTTGGTTAATCGTTAATATTGAAAGAACTAGAGTTTTAATCTATATTATTCTTTTTTATTTTGTAGAAAAAACGTTTGTTGTTTTATAAAACAGTAACATATTTATCGAAAAAAAAAATTTGTATGCGAAAAATGTATTTATATGTACGATTTCACGCCACCATGCGCGAGTCACTCGTTTGTTATTAGCTATTGCTCAGCATCGTGTGTCATAAAATTAATAAAAAACGTATTTGGATACATTGTAAAGAGGTATGTAATAGATTATAGCATTCTAATATTAAGAATTTATAAACAAACGCGTGAACAAAGAAAAATAAGACGATAGAACTTATAAATATGACTGTCCACGTACTGGTATCGATTTCTAACCTAAAGCAATAGATGGACAGAATGGAATTAAATCTTTTGAAGCCGTTTTTTTTTAATAAACAAACAGTTTACACATTTACTTGTAGGTATCTTATTTTTCTTCTTTTATTTAGATGGCAAGCATTAAAAAAAAATAGACAGAGCTTTGGATGATATTAGAAAAGGAACGAGTATAGGAAAAGCAGCGAAAACATATAAAATTCCTAAGTCTACATTGCATGCAAAATTAACAGGCAAGGCTCCCGAATATTGCAAAAAGGGCCCGAAACCTATTTTAACTATGAAAGAAGAAAACATGTAAAAAAAAGCTTAACACAATCATAAGGACACAATTTTCTTAGTTTCTTTAATTATATAATAAAGACATACTTCTGATAAATTAAAACAAAATTAAAAACACTTTATCGTAAGAAAAAATTATCTACATAGAATATCAAAAATAACTATGTGGATATATATTTTTACTTTGTGCCACTAAGAAAATGTTAAAAAGGTTACATATCCAATCCGGGACACTTTCCGAGACAGTTTTCAATGCGGGACAAACAATTCAAATCTGGGACAGTCCCACACGATCCGGGACGTTTGGCCACTTTAGGCTAGACATAACCTCACTTTATTTGCGGCCTGGGCGCATAACCTGTTGCACCGTTTTCTGGCAATGAAGACTCCATACGTTTTTAGTTTTGATGAAATAAATTATATTTTAACAAAAAATAACTTAACCGGTTAACTGGCACGGTCCTTTTCACTATTCGGGCCCAAACTGGTACCATCGAATAATTAAGTGAATCACACAAAATTTGGTATACAGGGGTTTTTTGAGTCGCTGAACCGATTCCGGGGGTAATTTTTTTCATCTGACACCCCCAACCCCTAAAAAAATAGAATTTAGGGGTGAGTTTGTCAATTCTTTACTAAACCTTTTTTTATTTGTGAAGTTTTCTTGTCTATAATTCGATTGCAGCAGTTACTTTTTTCAATGCCACCCCCAACCCCTGAAAAATAAGGGTTTAGGGGTTTAATTTTTTAGTTTTTTTATTTTCTACGAAAAAGTTTCGAATAATTTTATACCTGAATTCTTCATCCATAAATTCCACCGCAAGTGCTTTTTTTTTTGATCCGCGATCCCAAAAACCCCTATATACAATTTTTCTATATCCCGATAGTATTTCAATATTTGGCGGCCATTTTGGTTCGCCATTTTGAGTCTGCCATATTGAATTTTACAATTCCAATGCCAAATTCAGATTCAGCAACCCCAAAAACCCCTATATACAATTTTTCTATATCCCGATAGTATTTTAATATTTGTCAGCCAATTTGGTTCGGCCATTTTGAGTCTGCCATATTGAATTTTACAATTCCGATGCGAAATTCAGATTCAGCGACCCCAAAAACCATTACATACCAAGTTTCATTATTCCATTTGATCATATATGATACATTGCCAGAATTGGCCAGATTTTTGTTTGATCATATATGATACATTGCCAGTTAACCGGTTAATCTAGGTACCTACTATGGTAGTATTTAATAAAAAATAGATATATATTACAGTGGTATTACAAAAAGTTAGGTATTGTGGTATCTACCCGAATAAGCGGTTAACTCGGGCACACGTGTGTTCGCTAGCACGTGGAGAATCGCTCTGTCGATCCGCTCGACACCGCGAACCGATCCGAACGCTCGCGAAGCGGCCCGAGGTTCCCCGACTCAGTCCGAGGAGTCTTCGGACTCCGGCGATGCGCAATATTAATCTACTACACTACTATAGCTAATAAGTCTTTTACTCGTCTAGTCTGACAGCGGTCCATCTATTGATTCTGAACTGTCCATCTGCTAGCCCTATCGTCCATCTATTTGTGATACGGGCTATGAGTAGAATTTTCATCATTTTATCCTTAAATGCATTAATTTTTTTACTTGCAGTTATTTTTTTCTTTAAATTTGTACATTTTTACGTGCAAAGCTTTTGATTTTTTTATAATACAACAGATATTTCTAAGAAACACCTTGATGTAAACTTCGGAATCAGCTAAACTGTCCACCTACTGGCCTGCTTACCCTACGCGATAACCTCTGAAATATCGCAACACCGTGCCTGTTAATTGTATATCGGTGGCAGATAAGATAGACGCGAATCTCTGCGAAGCTTGGGAGAAATTGAAGCGTGGTATAGATCGGGAATAGCTCGTGAGAGGCAGGCGTAGTACATAATGGGCAGCGTGCAACCGCTCGGGAATAATAAGATGCATGAAATTTTGTCTCTCCTGTGCGTGAAACGTTGTTTGCTAAGCTTTAATGAGTCACGATATGGGAAGGTCTGGACAAAAACATCCAGCAGCACCAGGCTGATACTCGTGATCGTGACTCATGTCCCGTTGTATTCGCCTCTGAATCAACCACAAAAACCCGCGCCCCCTCTGGCCGGCCGCCCCCATTTCTACGGAACATTTGGCGAATTTCCACGGGAAAAGTCGAGGCATCTGTTCGATTTTCCCCCAGGCCCCCCGCGCACCCTTTCTAAGCTCGACTGCGACGGCACGCGACAGAAATTATGGGAGATCGTGGGACAGCTGTGTCAATGGTCGCGACCCCTCCTCCCTCTAATCTCCCCGCGACGTTAATCGGCAACGTGAAAATTAATAACTGCAACCGACGATGCGGCTTAACAATGTCTGCTCCCGCATATTCGAGCGCATTGGCCAACCCTCCGTTCCTTTGTGCATGCAATTCCAAAATGGAAATCGCTGCTTTTGGACTCGCACCGTGGAGTGCGCCAACCCCGTATCCAAGGCATAAGAGCGCTAAGTAGCTTTACCCTTCGTCCCTTCGTCCACCGACACCTACCACTCAGAGTTCCACGCGATTTCATCGGGCGCAAACGCACCCCCAGTCACAATTTAAATGGCTGAAGGGTGACGCATGCGGGTCGAAACGGTCGCGTCTGGCAATCGTGATTTAAAAACAGCAATCGAGTTGGGCATGGGGCCATCCACCCCAGTTTGTCAGGGATGCGCGACTGTGAGCACAGCTGATACCCCCATGCGCGCAGGAGGCGCACGCTCCCGCACGAAGGTCGCGCGCCTCGACAAAAGCTCGATGACCGGGGGTGGTGCGCGGAAAGGGAACGGAGGACGGGGGTGTGCGCACAGGGGGCAGCAACCCCATATGGACACGGCACAGCTGACCGCGCACGGCTCATTAATAACGTACGTTAGGAAAATCAGTCGCGCGCCCCTATTCGCGCTGACGACGAAAACGAACGTTACGAGCACGCTCGTTCCCCCGTGTGTAATGCCCGAAAACGGGGGAGGTAGGGTGGACTCGTCGGAACGGCTCGTATCGAGAGATCAGAGCGCGCCGCGGTGTGTATCGATCCGGCTAATCGAACAGAGAGACCGTGTCGCGAGCGATATTATCGTTAAATAATAACGGTCGCTGTCACGCGTTGCGCACGTCCGCTGAAAGCCAACTCAGCGGCACGGACATTTAAAGGTGAGCGGCCAATTACGTGTAATCGCGTGCAATTAACCGATCAACGGGCACGTTTCGGCACCAACATTCCACTCCGTTGCGGATGGGCGATAAAAAATTGCAGGATTTCAGGATGAAGATCGAAGAAGCGACTAATCAAAGTGTTCGGGTAATATGAATCAGCCTGTATAACGGATGCTTCGAAGAGATTCGAACGGGGGTGGTTTCAAGTGCATCCACTGTTCTATGCGAATACCCTTAGAACACCCCAAATTGAATTGCTAATAAAAAATCGGTTTCGCCCCCTGCCATCCGATTTTAAGCACCCCTATGCAGTGCAGCAGTAAGATTACTCGCTTTACTGTCTCGAACAGACGCTGTCTGCTAGCCAGACTGTTTTCCTCTTTTTTTCTCTCTTTTTTGGTAGATCTATATCGAACGAGCGACTTGGTCGTCGGGGGACACAATGTGATGCATAAACAAAAGAGGGTCGCGTGCTGCTGTGGCGCGAAATGTGTTTACACGCGTGTTAGATGCATGGGTGCGAGACAGATGACGAGTCGCGTCCAGAAATAGTGGCGTCGCGTGGGTGGTGGTGTGCACGCCCGAATAATAAATAGGCGAAAAAAGGGGAACTAGACCGTGAGGTAGCGGACACGAGCAAGATGGCCGTGTGCGAGATACAAACACAATACGGAAGAGGCCTCACGTGAAGGAAGAACTCGTTCGAGCTGCAACAAGATAAGCGCAAGATAATTGGCGCAACTCCAGCCTGCAAGACGATCCTACGTGAAAAACGCACTGCAAAACGTGGAACAAATCCCTTGTGGTCGCGCCACGTACTTTGAAACGCCGTGTACGAAAGCTACAGCATCGTTTAAGAGTCAAAAGCGTTCGACCATCCACGAAAGGAGAAAACATCTCGCATCTCCCTCAGTCTTTAAGATAATCGATTAGAGGATTTACTTCGTAATAATATTTATCGTTATGTCATCCCTGTTTACGGTCTTGAGCATACAATTATCGAACGATCCGTATCCACGGTGCAAAAATATATTTGCTTGGATTTTGTTCCGAACCTTATCACCGACTATGACGAGTATGATAATTTATCTACTATCTACTATTCCCGTCCGTAGGAATATTTCTTATTGTTCGATAAGGCTGTCGATCGGTGGTATGTTAATGATTAATCGATCCATGCGCAGCGCCGCGAATTTTACGAGGCGCAGAAATTCGGTAAGCAACAGTGTTGGTGAATATGCACGCGCAATACGGTAGGTATGCACGGGGAAGCGTGTCGCGGCGGTTGCAGTTCGTTCTTTTTATCAGGTGCTTACGTAATTACGTAAATTGCGACGACCTTGCCCGACGGTCGACGAATTAGATTGACCTAGGCTGTACGCGCTTCCCGTATAAATAATGCCAGTCAATTACCTCCGATAACGCGTGTTAATCGAAAGGAATAATTCAGGAAATCTTGCGATTCGTCAACCAATTGTACAACATTTCTTGCAGCGTAACGGAGATTATTATGCGATCGAAAAATACGGTAAGCTGGCGTTTCCTTCTTTCTTTTCAGAAAGAAGAAAGTACATACGATTTAATACTGTACAGTTGTAAGCTTATAAATTCAGAGAGTGACCCCGGTGATGAACGCTTATGGGCGTTCAAGTACCTAGTTGTGTGAAAAAGAATATGAGGAAGGGTTGATGCAGTGACAAAGACGGTGGTAGTGCGTGCAAAACATGCAACTTATGCGCACTCGATACTTGTTATTCTGACGGTGAATTTTAAAGGAGACGTGGGAAACTATTTACCTTCTAGCAGGGATCTCGCATTTGAATTTCCAATCGAGTTAAATTATAAGAAAATTTGAGTACCCCTGCTAGGAAATACCACAAGGAACAAATGCTTCGCAGTGCGTAGAACAGTCACCTCGTGTTACTGAAATAATTAACGTTTATCAGCAACGAGCCAACAGCCCAATCAAAACAAGCGGTTCATTCAGAGAAGGAACCAGTTACTAACCGCAGCGGCTGCTTTTGAAAGAAAGGATGGAAAGCAGTCGCCTAGTGAACTGGCTCAGATTACTCAGACCCAAATCAAGATTACCAACCAACTCCAAGCCGATACTACGTGAATGCATAATCAAGCTAATCTGGGCATACAATATTTATGGGGCTCAGCTTCCAAGGCTAGCTCGAAAGATTTCCAAGTACCGCAGAAATTTACGTCATCCCAGTTCCATAGCACAAAGGTTACTCGAAGAGGGCAACAGTCACTTTATATCAATCAGCCCAAAATGTACTTCTCGCGTGTCGAGTTTCGAGATGGATTAGAATCTTTGCTTATCGTTACTTCCAGACAGATTGCAAATAACCTAGGGTAAAACGAAAGAATTCTGCGAAGCAGCACACGTGTTGACGCGCCGGCCCGGCCCGGCCCGGCCCGGCCGGTCGGCCAGCGTGCATATGTATAGTATGTATTAAGTACACAATGACGAGCAATCAGAGGCAGACGGTACGGAGGAAAAAGCTGTGGGGGGTTATCGCTTACCGGTTATGGAGGACTGTTTCCTCGCGGCGGAAGTCGAGAGAACGGGGGTAGTGGGTTCGACGATGTACATTTTCTTGTCCGCCTCGAAGTCGAACATTTCGCTCATGGTGAGCTCGCCGATCTGCGGGACCCTGGGCTCCTGCGGCGGCGTCCTCTCCGTCTTTTGAAGGATCGGCGTCGTCGGGGACTCTTTGCGAAGCAACCGGGTGGTGGGCGAGGAGTCTCGCGCCTTTCTCGGCGTACCGGGCGCGTGTTTCCTTAAGTAGGGCATGCCGCGCAGGGCATAGGGCTCGGGCACCACGTCCTGCGGCGTGACCAGCTCCCACTCGTACCTCGAGTTCGCCCTCGGTATCTCCAAGTGAAAGTCGAATCCCCATCTCTCGGCGTCGAGGATCGATTGGGCGCGTAGCTCGCGCTCCGCCAACGCGCGGGCCGCCGCGTGATCCACGGGCCCGAACAGATCCCTTCGGACGCGGGCTAGGGCTGCTCTGCTAGGCACCGTTCGTCCTCCACCCAGATTCCTACTCATTTCCGTCATCATCACCGGATTCAACACCCGTGCGCTCATATTTCGACGGTCTTTTCACGCAACGGCAACGTCGCCGTTCCCCTTACCGCGCAGTTACCAATATCCAGCACCAGTAACGATGTTTTCACCAAGAAACAGCTTCTCTCGCACTATGCCTCTCTGTCCCAGTTCGTCCCTTTGCTCGTTTTCAGAACGCGGGCTTCGGGCACAATAGTCCACCACTGCCTCAACGCGCGCACAGCACGAGATTCCAGATCGTCCAGTTTCTCATGGATTCTCTCGATAGGTGGTTTTCACACGCGTCCCATTTATGAAGATGATTCCTTCCAGGAATCGTTCACGAAACGTTGAAATACTCGCGGCCCGCGAGGACGTGGCAACGTCGCGTCGTGGCGCGACCCACCGAATTTCGAATAATGGCCGTGCTTCTCAGCGTCGCCTCGGCACTACGCTGATCGTTGGCTCGCTCGCGATTCCACCGAAATATTCGCCAAAGCGACTATGGTGCACATCCGCGAATTAGTGGATAAACAGTGGATAGTAGTCCGTATCGTCGATCATCGATGCGTGGACGGACGGCCAGAATGTTTGGCAACGCGGTAAACACACTATTGCGCACCACGGCGTACGAGGAGAGAGAGAGAGAGAAAGAGAGAGAGAGGGGGGGAGAGCGGCAAGATATCAAAACAGCAACACAATCCTGTATCTCGTATTCTCCCAGAGTTTGGTGCACAGTTCGATACCAATCGAAACGATATCCCAGAGGCGATCATGGAATCGGACTCGACTCTTTATTCTATCCTGTTCTCACGAATTCAACGCTCATAGCCCGCGGGAAGAACGAGCCGGCAACGTTGCACGCACTTGCGCGCGAGCCTCCCGAAGAGACGGCGAGAACGTGTTTCGACGTGTTCCCGCGAAGATTATGACGACGACGTTGTTTCGAATCTGACATCGGCCGCGTACTCCGCTTGTGCCGATTTCGTAATGTTCGCGTCCACGCGTGATAACGGGCAGGAGCGGTATCACTCGCGGCTCGTTTAACCACACAGGAAATTTTCGCGGAAAACGTTATTGCACACGGCCCGAAAGCACCAATATGCTGTCCGCTGGTACGGTAGGGAAGCACCGGATCCACACCAAAGCCGGCTAAAATCCAATACAGAACGGTACTGTGCTTCCCGCCAAACACACGACTGTCAAGACACGCGGCGCGTGGTTCCAAGTTCGGCGGAAGGTCGTACACGATTGCGCAGTTATGTTGACGCCTCGGCGATGTGCGTGCGTGCGCGCTCTGCGGCTCACGGAGTTGCGCGAAGACACGTCCAACACGTGTAAAGCGCTCTCTAGCGACTGAAGCACGCGCCTCCAGTTGCAAGCGGCCAAGCCTCTAAAATACGGCTCGGCCATTCCCGGCCATCGTCGGCCGGTTCCGCGCCGTCCCGTACCCTTTCCCCCTCCGCGGCCGGCGCGCGTCAAGGAAGAAACGAAATAACCGCCATTTGCAGAGTATAGTCCCTTCGACCTGAGCGCCGAGCTTCGTGCCTTTGAAAATACGCACGAGAAGGTTGTACAGTTATTGGCCCCTTCCACAGAGGCGCAAACGAGCAGCAACGAGCAGAATGCTGATCCGTAGCTACTGGACGTGTCCCAGTATCCCAAGCCCCATGGTAAATACCCTCCAACTTTATTTTTCTGCGTCGGGGGGTACTAGCTATGGGTGAAAAGCTCGAGGAGGCCCGATAGGCCATGGTTGCTCACTTAACCACTCCCTTTTTCAGCAGAATGGCACAATTGTGCTTGGAACGCGATCTTACGCGCGATCCTATTCGCGATTATGCGTACTCGGAGTTTAAGGAAAGTTCGAAATGTTTGTATCAGGATAGATTCGAGGTTCGGGAGGATTGCATCTCGCATCAGGCGAATCTCGTATTTATCGCGTCTGAATGGCAAAACGAATACGTTTTGTAACGTGTTGTCGAACGACTTGTGCCTCGCACGCAAACAATGCCAGGCACTGGCCGATCGAAAAAAAGAAAGTGAAGCGCACCGCGTATTGACGAAGGGGCGAAAAATAAACAAGTCCAACTTTCAAAACAACGCACGGTCGTAATCTTATCACGGGCACTCGTACGTAAGTTTATTCGGCGGATTTCCATGTTTGCACGGCAATACGTTACGCACAGTGAATTTATTTGCATAACGCCCGGATTATCGTGCACGTTTTATTTCGAGTGATAGAAGCTACCGTAGCGCGAACACTATGGTGAGAACGAGAACACCATGTTTGAACAAAATGTTAAAAGTAAAATCTTATCTTAAATTTGCACCCTCGAGCGACGCGAAATGGCGGGGGCTAAACGGGTGCACATTTCAGATAATTAAATCTACTGTTATTCTCATCTTCACCGCGCAAGCTCGAATTATGTTTAATTCGAACTTTTCGTTCTAATTCAAATATTATGCGAAATTTAATATATGTCAGCGTAGATATAGAAATTTATTTATTGATATTATTGCAAACGCAGTAGGGCCAGCTTTCGTGAAATTATATTTCTTTTGCGATTGTGCTTGTTGAGCAACAGATGCTTGTTGCCGTGCCGCTAGGAAAGGCACGAGTTCAACGAGGTGAATCGACACTTTTCATTGATAATTGTCAATTTACCCCCGTGGCTGTTCTCGTGGCCTGAATCATTTAGTTAGATGTTCTGCTGAAAGCAACGGGGAAACGTTTCTATCTCGCACGACACGCAACTGGCGTCGAGTGGACCGTACACAAGCAATCGCGACGGCCAATCAGAGTGTTTGTTTGCCACGTAGCGTTCGGTAGTGTTGGTGCGTATCCGCTCAGTCCAATATGGCCGACCAGGTGGCGCTACCGTACACTCGCGGGAAACTTTGAACCATTCAAACGTAGGAAAGGCACGACAGCTCTGTCTATAATAATATTTCGCGTTCAGGATCGTCACATTTTCATCGTTGATCCTCGATATTGTATCTAATAATTCTATCGACGAATATTTTCCACGTAATGTCGTTAGCGTCTCCTTTATCGTTGCAAAATTTATACTATCCCCCGAAATACACACTCCTTTTAGCACTAACAATAAGAAAAATGAGAAGGGTCGAATAAAGGACGCGCGAGATGATCGGCGGGGACGCAAATTCTCATGGGAGGATCGTAACGCGGTGTCGTTGGAAATGAAAATCCCACGCAACATCCAGGAAGTGGTGAGGGTGGCACCGGATGCATCTCAATGAGGGGAGAACGGAGCGAATGAGTCGCGTAAAACAATCCTTTTTGCGTTTCGCTGAGACTGCCGTCTCTCTTTCATCCGCGGTTAGGTGGGGTGGCACTCGTTTAGCAAGGTATTTCGTTGCACAGGTGTTCTTCTCTCATGGCTCGCCGTAGACTGTAGAGGAAGGATGAAAAATAAACACCGCGCCTGCTCCCCCTTCCCCGTTCTAACGTCTCCTCCGTGTATCCACCAGACGACAGGGCTGTCCTAGATTATTTCTCGAGGAAGGGCCTGTTTACACATCCTGAATGGAGACGGCCGGAAGACGCGTGGCCGCATCTGCATCGCGTGTTTACTATCAAGAGAGGAGTCACCTGTTTCATCAGTAGGAGAATTTCGCTATCAAATCCGAGTTTACCGTCCTTGCGCGTTATCTCGTCGCGCGCACGCCGCTATACAGAATGAAAATGTGCCTGCGATAAATTATCTTTATCGGGCTCAAGGTGGTGGATCGAGATCGCGCTCGAGAACAAGGGTAATGTTTTCGCGCGATACGATAACGATTAATACCTAAACAGGTCGATCTTCTCCGGGGGTTCGATCGACCGCTCGAATCCTGAAATACCGTCGTCGCTCGGTCTCTCTCTCTCTCTCTCTCTCTCTCTCTCCGGTTGACATCGTTCATTAGCGATGTGCGCTAGAAATCCTTCAGCGTGGATGCGTTCAATGGTGCCCCGGGACAATGAAGGTGGCGCGCGTTATACACGAATATCTTTTGTCGTGTTCGGGATTGTGCCCGCTTCCGTGGGAATTCGCGGAACGGAAGTGCAATTTCTGGCAATGGGCACACCGCCACCGTCGTGGCCAGCTTCCATGGCGCGCAGGCAACATGAAAAAAAGGCGATTCTTAAGAAGCGATGCCAGGTGCACCGGCCGCCTTCTCACGAGAATTCGAGATTAATTTTAAGAAATCCTGATACTCGTGGAATCGAGATGCGCCGCCTCGCGTCGCGTCGGTTGCGCTTCGAGGGAAAAAAAATAAAACGGCCCCGCGGCGCGATTGCACTTACGGCTGCAAGTCGCCGAGGATTTCTCCAGGAATGATCGTAACGTGAGCTCAGGCAAATTTGCATAATTCTGACGTTTATTGCCGACAATAAACTCTTGACTGATGTACTTGCGCTTATTTGCATGAAGTCATCCTTCGAGAAGCGAAATGTTTGTGCCTCCTCCGGAGATGCATTAAGCAGATGTGTCATCTCATTCTCGTGGCTAGAAATTAGGTCGCGCATAACTTAGCGCGCCATATGCTCGGGAGCAGCCGATCCTTCGGCATCAGTCTCCTATTACAGCTGGCTTTCCTTCGTTAATAAGAAAGGGATGAGGGCGAGGATTTCGGGGCGCAATTAAACATTGATTTATAAATTTATAGGGAAATCTATTATTACGTTTGTTCATAAATAAAAAGTACAAAGTCATCTCGTATAATCTAGTCACATAATATAATATCATTCGTTCGCTGATCACGCGTATTGCACGCCGTTTCAATAAATACCCAATTAAATACTTGTATAAGATAGTGTAAAGCTAGTATAAATAATGCAATAACAAATATCACGAGAAACGACTTGGGATTTTCGAATTGCCACTTTGAGTCGAATTATCTCTTCGTTTATGTTGACAAAAACAAAAAGGAAGTATAACTTTGGTTTAATAGCTCTTGGGGGGCTGAAGCGAAGCCCATTTTGACTAGAGGTCTAATAAATCTTCCCTTTCGATCAACGATCATTTAGAAATCGTATGTTCTACATAAAATTTCCGATCCATCGCTCGGCGAATTTCATTAGTTAGGTATATCAATTTCATCGTTCCAAGGTCCTAAGCAGTTATTACTTTTCAACGGAGGAGTCTCGTTTCATGTACTGTCAGTCATTTTGTCGTCGTTCTTATCCTCCTGCATCGTAACATCATCGTCCTGCGCGCTCTCGTCCTGCATGATCTGCAAATTTTTCACCCGATTCTTCGTCTCCAATGGATTACTAATCTCGTTTCCGTCTTGATCGACCTTCACCCACACGTAGCGGCCAGGTAGCGGTTCTTCTTTCTCAAAATCGAAGTTCCACCTCTCCTTAGCCTACGCTCCAGCAAAACATCCAGCATAAATAACGCGCGATACGGAACGGTGTATCGAACGTGCGTCCTCCTACTCACTGCCAGAGCAACTTAACGATTTATTTGGCTACTCACGTTCTCCCGGTTCTTCCGTGCCTCTTCGAAGAAACAGTTCACCAGGTTGTCCTCCACTCCGGAATTTCGCTCCGAGTCTCTTTCGTTATCGTCGTCGTCGTCCTGGAAAAGTTTCCTCCGCACGCTGCGAAGACTTCCACCCTCTTGTATGCCGACGTTGGGATGCTGCATCGCGAGTGTGACCCTGGCGGATTGAAATCAAGGTTGCGTCAAGGAACCGTTCATCCCCCCGGAACAGTCAACACTCCTACGCGCCTACGTGAGACACCAACAACTAAATGTAAATAATGGAAATATATATGATGAAACTTGTCTCGTCAGAGTCAAATTGAACGAAACTAATGGTACTATAATTAAAAAATAATAAATGAAACAAACACATATTTTTCTCTCATCGTGGATTTGCACCTTAAAAACGATTAGACGCGAGGGTGCGGAGCGCAAGTAGATAAAAGAGTTTCCTGATAATGCATGGTGGATCATAGACAGTGCTCCTTTGTGGTTTGTAAACAATGTGTACTAGCTATATGCATCGAGTGACTCGTCGCATTGCAGGGAGCTCGGAGTCGCTACGCGTGCATTGGCAAAAGAGAAAGACAGAACAGCAGAGAAACCCGTAGCACTCTCGGCCAATGTGCCGTTGAACGGATGTATCGGAATGCATTTCACTTCCTCCACGAACGTACGGTCGCATACCGGATAATAGTTATTATTCTACATAGAGGCGGGATAAACTTTCACGTGCGGAGCTAAATCCTCCGCAGACGACTCCGCTCACGCGAACGTTTCCTTTGATTCTTCTAATTGTAGGTAATTACGAGTCTCGTGATTTATCATGACGATTCTACTTTTCAGCTTTGAAATTCCAGTGAAATTACAATCGACGCACACGCGATGTAAACTATTTTCCACGCGGTGGCTTTAAAATTCAAATGGAAACACTGTTTTTTAATCTCTCTTCGATATTAACAAGTGGACCCTCGACGTTCTCTCTACGCGAAAGCTAGAGCTTCCCGGCTCCCTTGTTATTTTCTTCCTTTATTCAGTGGCGAACTGGTTTCGTATCGGAACTTTCGCTGCTATCGCCAAGGTGCTCCCAACACTTATCGCTGCGATTTTTTCATCAGGCCAGTTGCGCGAGAGAAGACATAAAGCGTGTGATAATTATGGAAATTATGCTTAATTTAATCGGAGTCAGCTGACTCGTGTAAGGTTCAATTATTCTTGAGTCGTCGTTAATCGCAATTTCCGCGCTGTCCAGCGTGAAGAATTTATATATCCTTCACTTTCCCCGACAGTACCGAGCAAACTGGTTTACCCGCGGTTTCTTGGAAAATCAGCGTGTTCGAGATTTTTCACGATCGCCCAGCGACAGTGTAGCGCGTGAAACGATCACGTGTAAATCGGAAGGGAGCGTAATTTCGTCAGGGTGCATGATCAACGGTTACGTAAGATTGAACCACCTTGCGCGAAACAAAGAGTCCGCGCAGAGGAGCGTGCACCAGCTTGAGCCTCGCATCCGCCGTTTATAGCCCCAGTAATTCTTGATATCGTGTCATCGTTTTTCCGAGCTGCTGCTCGAACAGCAATGTGATCATGCTGCTTTTTATTACGCAAACATGTCCTTTTTGCAATGCTAGAACCGCGTTTCGTCGAACATTATCATGCAGGTCCTTTTCCCTAGAACAACACTGTGTTTCGAAATTCACAACGAGGGGTCGAATGGAACTGTTAAGATTTTCAATTAATTATGAAAAAAACTGTAATTTTATTGCTATTATCTTGTCTGTTCCGAGAAAACTCTTATAAAATGTAGTGTATTAACTGAAACTTTTATTCCATACATTTTTGTGTAAACAAGTACCTAAGTTGTGACAAGCAGATTTGCTGAAAATGTTGTAGGGTAAATAGATCTGAAGGTGAAACCTTAAAATTGGGTGAAAATAATTATATAAAAATCACAATGTGCTTTCTCTTCTACATATGTTTATCCTGCTTACAATTCCTTAAATGAGGCAGTGAGAGCAACAACGGACTAACCCACATTGAAATTTTTTTTCCCCTCATTTTATATGATTAGTAGAGCCTATTGGAATCCATTATTACTACTAACTGAATTTCGAAAAAAATGTGGGCTAGTCCGTTGTTGGTCTCACTGCCTGAAATAATACTAATTAAAAGAATCGTTCGATAAAAGAAGTTGACAGTTTTATTCGATCCCTGTTCACAACACATGGTTTTCATTTAAAATAAGAAAATCGAAATGGGGAGTGAAAGCTTGATATTCTAGCGTCTATTGACACGTTCTTAGAGAACAATAAAATTTTCTGATGTCTTCAGCGACTCCACAGTGTCGTTCCAGGGTTAAGTATGTATCGAACAAGTACACAGAGTCTCTCCCACGATTCTTTTGTTAGATTCAGACGGTAATGATGATAAAACAGTGTACTAATCTAAGCAGAATGCTCGAGTCGCATCACTCACATATTCGGCGTGACTTTCATTTTGCCAGTGGGTGGTAGGTAGAGTCGCCGGAGACTAATCGGTAATCCGTTCTATCACAAGATCACAGCGGACGTAAGCACGTAACACGGTTCACTGTTGCCTCATCGTGGAAACGGCCGCGCGTGCTTTCCTTCCCTGAAAACGCGTCCCTACGGTTCACTGTCAGCTGGCGAAAAGTTCTTGGCTTGAATAGCAACGCGATCGATAATCCCATCGTTTTCGTCGGGGGTGTGGACTGGTACTAAGGCACGAGGGGGTATTTTAGTGCGCGCGCACGTTGCAACGAGAGATACTCCGTCAGTGCGCATTCGCACGGATATCGATATTTGACACTTTCGACGTGCACCGAGTACCGACGTGCAACTGTATCTCTGCGCCACCGCGCCGCCGCGCGCCGAGACCATTCGACTGTTGGGTCTCTTATTTTTAAAACACTTGACGCGCCTTACCATATTATCGCGCTGCAGATACACGAGCTCTTACCAATGCTGTATCGCTCCCAAGTTTCACGCGGTCCAAGCCGATAATTGCGGAGCGTCGGTGGACGCGCGGCTAGGTCAGGGAAGCAAACTTTAAATCTAATCGACGGGCAGGGCGATCTTTACGTAACACCAGCCTCGGCTCTCGATCCCCGCCGTCCCGATACTCGAACATAATCTAATTCTATCCCGATTCTCCGCGACACGCTTCGCCGCCGACTTTGAAGCCCGACACTGACACGGGATCGTCCACTCGGAAACCCGGACCGGGCGGAAGAGGTGGCGGACCGGGCGTTCCGCGGCGAACCGACGGAGAGAGGCGAGGCTGCAGCAGGCGGTGCAAGGCTTAAAGTGCGACTGGCGGAAAGTCAGAATAGGCACTTGCATCCCAGGTGCAGCTGACTAGCCTAGATTCTCTTTGGAGACTATTAGTCACGAGCGCATTGTGCAACGGACGCATGCGCATTGCTCATTCCTCTAACCATTGTGCTGTCGCTCGTCTCGGACCCAGGGATGCCGGGCAATACAGTATGCGTGCTGGCATACATATATGACGTCACTTGACATGAATTGTTTCCCTTGAAGTGGTCCCCTTCTCCTACATCGTAGACGTCATACGGGCCAGTGCGCCGCCATTTATCCAGTACGATATCCTTCCGCGGAAGAATCCGCCTCTCCTTCCGTGAATCGATCTCGTTCGACGAAGACGGCGAGGTAGAGCGGTTAGCGAGAAACTCCATCGCCAATTTATCGACCATGCTCCTCGTCAGCGAATGATATCTATCTTCGACGAAACGTCGTGTACAATAACGACGCCGGGGGTAGGGGCGGAGGGAGGGGGGGGGGGGGGCGTTTAATGGATCCTCTTCCTCGGCGAGGATCGATTGTTCGATATGACATCGTATCGGTGTCACCATTTGCACGTCTCGTATCGTGGCTGCCGAGCGATAAACCGATCGCCTGAAAGCTGTCGATCAATATTTGCGAGGAGGAATGACGTAGACGGCGAGCTCTCCTAGCCGCGGAAAGGTAAGACGGTCGGTCGCGTTGCCAGGGGAGAAAAACTGACACGTTTCCGTGAGAGTGTGGCTGGTAGAATGGCGGGAAGTAGAACGGTAGGAAATTCTCACATATTCCAGATACACGTTATTCTCCCGAGGATTCTTCGTTAGCCTGCAAAAAAGGCGGCAGCTGAGAGGAACTTTCCAGCGGCTAGGTAGCCCCTCGAACGTCTTCTTTCTGCTTTTCCTTAGACTTGCCTCGACGCGTCGACCTCCTTAACGGCTCCGAAGCAACCCATCGCTTCTTACCGTTTCGCGCCGTAACTTCCAAGGAAATTGCAGTACCTAGGTTCCTCCATAATTTCGTCTCTTCCTCTCTCCGCCTAAATCATTCACGGGCTGGATCATTCGTCCCCTAGCAACCCACGCAGCTGTCGATCATCGTCGGCCAGCGAGCCTCGAAAGGCTTCAGCCATCACGCACGATGGCTGCTCGCAACCGGTGCCATCAATTTTTCGCGCTCCCGGCGACAGCTGATATATTCGACATTCTTATGTCGACGTCGGATCTGGAAATTTCGACAATCTCGTCCGGCGAGAAGGGAAAAGGGAGATGTACTCGAGTTTTCTTCTCGAAAACTGTATCGGATGTAGTGTTTGGGAGGAAATCGCGAGATTCTTTGATCCGTTGCGTGCAGCCACGCGTAACACATCCGCGGAAGGTGATTCCTCGAGCGAATTCGCTAGCCCCTACCTCCGAGGAGGCTACGAAATAGTAAGAACTCGAGCGTGTTGCTATCCAGTAATTATTCCGCTCGAATTAGCCGACAAACGGGTGGCCCCTTAACGCTCGACAGGAGCCCTCTCCGGAGGATCTCATTCGCCTCGACTCCTGACACGACGCAGATCATTTGCATTTTTCACTCATCGTTGCTCGCGGCCTTTGATTATGGACCGCTTCGGTCTCGCAGTTATCGAGTCACGACGGCCGGAACACGGGGCACGCGTGTTATGTCAAGGCTGGAAAAATTCTCTATCGCTCGACAGAGGAAGTTGACCATTGGAAAGCGTCCAGGTTGGAGTTTGCAGCGTTTGCGATCAACTAATTGAGCTAATCGTAAGGCGCGTGTGACCAGCATGAACGCGTCGAGTGAACGCGAGCGAGCCTGCCTGATTAATATTAACGCTACGCAACTGAACCGTTACTAACCAAAAAGAAGCACAAGGCACAACTGTAAATCGCCGATCGTGCTTTTCGACCGTGCCGCGGCACTCGAATTAACTCCGGCTAGCCGGTGAATTTTCACGCAAGTAAACGATTTCGCTTTGACGGCCAGATTCGTGCGCTTAATTTTTACGAGCGTGTCGATCCGACGTTTCGTAACCATGCAGATCTCGTAACGCGTCGAAACGCGAAAGCTAACGAGGCTAACCGATATTGAACTGCTTGCGTTACCTTGAGCGCGTCCTTGACTCGGTTCGTTATCGCCGCCATGAAAATTGCATAGTTTCTCCGCTCACCGTCCGCTCCTTATCGTCGATGTGTTTTGATACGCAATCGGTATCGAGCCTGTGGGCTTTCTCCGATCTTCTAGAAAATATCGCCGTTCCTCGGAATAGCGGGAGCACACGGGACGAGTTGCACCTCCGATGTTCCCGTCAACAGCGCGAATTAACTCTGACAGGCGTTTCGCATCTTCGGAATCACTTGATCAAACATCGCACTGAAAGCGTTCGACTTTGGTCGCCGTTATCAATAATCGGACGGGCGCGGCAAATTTGCCTTGAATCAGCGGCGCGAGCATGAATTATCGTTGCACGATAAAAATAATTAAACGCCGAGAAGCCGATAATTTCCTTTCGAACGCGTACCAGCTCCACGATCTGGAGCGAGAGCGTCGGATCTCGTTCTCTCTTCGGGCACGCTTATTACGCCCTTCCGGTAACGGGGCATTTCAATCGACGATCATCAAAGTCGCGCACGCTTTCTAACAAACCGTCCTCCGTCCATCTCTCCGTCGAATGCCCGCAGACAGGCAACCCCGTGCCGATTCCAGTGAATGAAATGCATATTCATTCATTGCTTCACGGTATCGTCGCAGTATGCACGTGTTCCTCGCCGCGGATCCCGACATATGCTAAAATCTTTCGCGCCAACTGTCGCTTCCTGCATGTACTCACGGACCCTGAAATGTATTCCCGCGAGAAGGAATCACCTCGGTCACGCTCCGTTCGGCGAGGAAGCGCGCTCAAAGAAAGTGGTCGCCGGCCATAGGAGGGAAACCAGAGCGGTCAGCCCGAATTCTTTCCATTTCTTCAAAGGGGACAGTGTGTCTTGGCGCTTCCTGCGGAACGCTCCTAATAATACACGAGGAGCAAAACCGCGGACCGCCATCCACTTCCACGAATCTCGAACCCTGTCACACTTCCCAAGCTAACGATCAATCGGAACACGTTTGCTCGTTTCCTTCTCCTTCACGCGTACTCGACGCATCGATATCTATAGGCTCAGTGTGTAGCCTCGAGAGAAAAAAAAAAAGAAGGAATAAATAAATCCAACGAACCCCATCCATTAGGGCTTAGGGACTAGACTGTTCGACTCGGCGACACCCTTCGAGTCCACTCCCTTCCCCAGACTCGTGTGCACTTTTTAACGCTTTTAAACACTGTCTGGACCGTTACACGTAGAGGGCCCCGTCCGATTCGGAACACCCCCGGGTACGCTTCCTGTCGTTTTCATCCGGCAGACGTGTTTCCAGGGGCGGAAAGCCGCGCGAGAAAAGCGGCGCGGCGTCTCACGTGCGGTCAATCTGTCTCCGCGGCGCGGCGTCGGCCAGACAGACATTTATAGAAACGGGTCGGCAGAAGACGAGCTGGGGCAAGAAAGAATACCGGGAATGCGCGCAAAAAGCGAATCAGTGCGAATTCGTTTGAAGCCATTGAAATCGTTGAAATGAATTAGCCCCCACGGCCGGGCACGAGGAGAAAAATAAATGATCGCGTTCCCCAATGCAGAACCCACTAATCGGCCTCGCACCTGTTATACTAAACGATTCGACGGCTTCGGACGTTGATACCGCTTCGAACTGCGCGATAAATAATGGCCCTGTTACTTTTGCAAATCAGCGGCCCGAGATTGCCGGCCGTAATTACTCGCGCTTCGTTAGCGGAAGAGTTTTCATAGCCGGCTGGAAACGCGCATGGGAAAGCCACGCTGCCTGTTCCGTAAACAGAGTCGTGGAAAGTTCGTTAACCGCGCGGGCCTCGCATTCCTTTTGTAATAACAAGGAGGAATCGGTACAGTGTACGCCGTGCACGGGGCACCACTCCTTGCGGCAGGGTCCACCCTACCCGCGGCAACGTCGATGATCTTTATCGACTTAATTAGTTTCGAATTCCGCGTGTAATGTGGAGTCGCGATGCGTGCTAGCTTATTATACACGTTGTATCTTCTGTATACACAGATAGGGGAAAGTGGGATATAACGTGGGTCAGACCGGGTGTCATTGTCTTGTTTTTCTAAGACAAGGGCTGCGATATGCAGCAAACGTGTGCTGTTACGTTCGGGTATAAGATTAATTAATCGCAGAGCAATGACCGTCGTAGTTTTTCATCCAGAGAAGTTTGAAAATTTCGAGTTGAAGGGCTTTATTTGTGAGTTTTGTTTACTAGACAAATTAGATATATTTATGTACAAGCTAATATTTGTTAAGCTGGGTTTACATTAGTCCAGTCCAGTGATCCAGTCCAGCACTGGATTAGAACTGGAATAATGTAAACAGTGTGATCATTCCAGTCCAGTGCTGTCATTCCAACAGGTTTCGACTGGATCGAAAGTCTACTTTTCGATCCAGTGTTTACCCCCTCCATCGAGAACACAACATTCCAGCGTTGCTGGACTGGTCTAGACGGCTCAGTCCAGTGCCGCCTGGTGCCGTCTGAAGCGTAGTAGGTACAGCGTACACGTGTTTGCATTTTGAAGAAAATAATGGCAAAGAAATTAAATGAAGACCAAACCTTCAAATGCTAATCTATACTCAGAAGGATCCTCTGATTTCAGTTGTTGCAAAAGTAACGCGGAGCCACCTTTTTCACTTCTTTCCCTTATCCAGTTTTGCATCCAAATTCGCTTTTTTCTCTTCATTTCTACATCAACTATGTCAATAATTTCTTTACAAATTAATATTAAAGCAAGTGTCAGATGATTTTTTATCCTTCTTTTGCGTGAATCCATTATTACCTATCACTTTTAACGGTTCATAAACGACTGGAAGACTGTTTTCCAGTCGATTCACTCGCTGGATCCAGCGACTGGAATAATGTAGACCTCGACTGATTTCCAGTCGAACCACTCGCTGGATCCAGCGACTGGAATAATGTAGACATCGACGCGATTTCCAGTCAAACCACTCACTGGATCCAGCGACTGGACTAATGTAAACCTAGCTTTAAAGTAACTTTCTTTGTGACTTCTGAAAAAATAGTAATAAAGATTTTTTTAATTATATTATATTTTACTCGTTTTTTAGTGGGCACCCGATATTATCCACACCCATAGGGTAAAACCGGGTACCCAGTTGCATACTTCCGAGAAATCTTGCTTTCCTGTGAGCCAAATACTTTTTTCAAAGAAGGACTCTGATTTTCTGATTCTCTGACACTCCGCTAGCAGGAAAAATACATTATGTAGGCACCCGGTTTTGCCCCATTTTCCCCTACGGTACTCGAGGAACAATTGTCGCGATGGTTACTAAACTTTTACGTAGGTCATGGTGACGAGATTCCCGTACCCTTTTGGTTAGTTTCGTTTTCTTTCGTCGGGGTTAAATGTTTTCTGAGCTGTTTCCCGCCGTTCGAATCGTAAATCTATGACAACGGAATGTTTCCTCGGAAATAGGTTAAAGCCACCCACTCCTCGACGCGGATCTGCACGCCTCCTCGGCTTTTCCATCGTTTCCCTGGACGAGAATAGATTCGCGTAGGTCGCGGGCGCAGCTGCGGATTTCTAGGTATCTAGCATTTATTTCGTGTTTCACGCACCGTTCCCCATTTGCGGCAGGTCAGTGACGTTCGCCGGCCCACGTATCGGCCAACAAACGACCAACCTTCCATGAGTTTTCTTCGATGAAATACAAACACTCGATGGCGACGCCCCGATGAATTTTACGACCGCGGCGGCCTATTGCCGATTTTTTTTGCCACCGTGCCCTTGGCTTGCCAAACATTTGCCTCTGGTCGAACGCCGACGGGGACGAGCGGTATAAACATTCGTCTGCCCAGTGTCCCCAGTCCTAACAGAATTGTTGTCGCGTCTACACGCGTACGTACCTCGGTCGCAAAACTAGCTCGAAGAGAAGTGATCGTTTGACACGGGAGAAGAAAGCGAAAGCACCGCGCGAACAGTTGACTCTTGATCTACCAGACTATCCTGTGATATGCTTGCTTGCAATCGCTGCGTTCCATTCCCTTTCTTTCTCTCCTTTTGAAGAAGACGCGTTGCCGAGGCTCGATTAAGAAATTCGATAAGGGGAGGGTCCACGTGTCCCTCCCCGTTGCCATTGTTCTACCCCGCAGTGACAAAGCCCGTTTGGATACTGTTTTTCGCCGCGATCGTTGTAATAAAGAGAAAGGTGTCTCGTGAACGCTGTGGGTGCATTCAACCTGGCCGGAATTTAAAACCCCGCGCACAATAACCTCTCCGTTCGTACGCAGAGAAATCCAAGACTCCGCCGGTGAACTCGAGGAGCGCAGGAAAGGCCAAAGCAACGATGTAACGTTACACTGTTAAATCCCGTATGTAACGCTAGTCACCGGTACGCTGATTCCCTCGCCTCTCCGCCCGTGAGTTACCGGATGGCCGATGGAGGAACGACCGCAGCCGCAGCACGGCAGGATCTGTGGTGCCCGGAGGGATGCGTCCTTATCACGGGGGAGAGCCGGGGTGCAGCGTCCAAGACCCAGTTGGAGCGTGAAAGGTATGTAGGTAATTGCATGCGTCTAGACCCGCTCAAAGGTCCGATGGTCTATTCCGGGACGTTCGTGAGCTTTCTCGTTATAACGGCGCGATGGAGATGGGTGGTGGGTAGCGAAAAGCTGTAGCGTGGCCAGCATACACTTTCTCGACCGAGTATCGGTTAGCAAAGCGTTTGAAGCATTCGCGACATGACCGTGCACCGTTATCGCCTCACCTGTCTCCCGCCGCCAGCATGTTGACGAAGGTCCCCTGTGGCCGAGGCGTTTCGCGAGCTGAGCCCGCTCCGCGCAACTTTGCCGCGCGAACTGACGACGATTCGGCCCGCGGCGACGCGACGCGCAGAACGCCGCCAGCGCTTCCACGTTTTCAAGCCTCCCGTGCATCCAACTGCATTCCGCGCTCTTAATCCATCTACGTGTGTCTATTTATAAGTGAGAAGCGTGTATGGCCCTCTATTCCCCCAAGTACGCCCGCGTGCTCCAGTACTCCCATCCGCGGACGTATGGGTGCCGTGGACCGTGCTCGGAAACTCGCACACGCCGCGCGGATATACCTACGTGCAGGCGGTCGGTTTCACTGGAAAGGAAGTCTATTTCCGGAAAAGGAGGGAGTAAGTCGAGCTGTGGAGCAACGGGCGGCGAGAGGAACACTCGGGGGGTCTGTTGTGCCATCAAAAGGGTGGTCGCGTCGGCGAGCCGAAATTTGGATAAAAATAGTCTGCTCGCAAGTGTGGGCTGCAGAGAGCGTTCGATAAGGAAAGTGCAACGATTCCGTGTATCTTTTAATGGAAAATTTCGGAGTACACCCTTAACTGCTCACCGCGCGGAGCTCGCGACGTAAAAGCAGGTCTCGCCGTTTTGCGATAAATTTGAAAGTTATCTGAAAGTGGGCTGCACTTTCGGCTGAGCGATCGAAAATTCACCGAGACCCACCGCTTTCGAGTGGTAATGGAGTTCGCGTGGCGGTGGACTTGGAATTTTAAGTGCCCGCCGATCGTGCTGACTTGTGTCGCAAGCCCGCGTCGCGGCTAGCTTTCTAGGCGCTCGCCAGTGGGAGGTGTGCTGTAAAATTCCAGCGAACAGTGCGATATTCCGCTGTCCCTGCAGCGAGTTCTCACGATAGAGACGAAACACCGATCACTGGGAGCCCCCGATTCGCTGAACGAGGAATTGCCTTCGCGGCGGTCACGATGCACGACTCGAGGCCTCCGCGTACAAGGGGAAGACGGCCGGCAGGCGCTTAACGATTTCCAAGGCAGTGCCGAGGCGGTGGTACGGAACGACCGAAACACAAACGGACACTCGCTTTTTTCGCTCTTTATATTCAGACTGGAAGTGATTTCACGGTCCGAAGGACCTCTGTGCGGCCTCCAGACAGGATCTAGGCGAGGCATCCTGTCAGCGAGCCTCCCTCCGAGGGGCGAGCCTCCTGGCCAGGCGTTAACCGCGATAATGTTTCTATTTCTTTCTTTTCCGCCTCATTTTCCTCGCCTGCTTTCCCGTGGCAATTTACGCGCGGCGTAAACGGCCGTGTGATCGCCGGCACAGGCGAAGTCCACTCGTTACCGAGTAAAGCATGAGAACAGAGGGATTTGGACGTTTCTGTGGTGAGCGGCGCGATCGCCGCGCCGGTTCGAGACGGCGATTCTCACAGGAAGGCACTCTGCGCGTGAGATATAGGGGCGAATGACGATGGTCGGTGGACATAACCCCGCGCGGTTCAATACGGTCGGTGAGTTTTTGCGGTGAGTTTTGGTCCAGCGAGCAGAAGAGCCAACCCGTGGGACATTTGCTCCTCGAGCTGCGCGGTTACTTGCAAACGTAGGTACTTGCGTCTCGCAGCTACAACTTACCGGTCGGGGGAAAACTGGCCCGGTTGAAATTTCATCGGGACGAGACGCGGCTCTCCTCCGCAAAGGATTTTTCTGCCCTCTCCTTCGGCCACCCTCCCACTTCCGTCGCCGCAACGTGCTACTTCCTCTCCAAGAGAAGCAACGTTCGATCGCAAAATTCACCTCGACCCGGCTGCAGACAGTGCACCGCCTTTTTCAACCGTTCAATGATTCCTCTGTCCGTACATCCCGCTTGTTTAACTCTCGGCCCCCTTTCAGACCCCTCGCTGACCGATTTATGTGGCCTCGCAACAGAGTTACTGTAAATCGTAATGGCGCACTCCGAGCGGCAGCCATGTTGGTGCACCATCTGCTCCGTTGCAGCGGCGATTTACGGTATCGACATGTAGACGATTCGTACCCGCTCCGTCATCTTTTTGTCGCCCTTCTTCTCCTTGTTTTTCCTCCGCGCAACTTCAACTTCCCTTCGACACGTGCACCTTCTCGTACTACGCGCATCCGGCCACAGCCGTTCGAACGTGCGTTCGCGTCCCTTAAAAGGAGCTAATTTTAGGCTCGCCTCCGGTTAGCCTCCGGCGAGGGTTGCACGGATTCGTGAGCGACGAAACGCTCGGTGTAGGATTTGCAGAATTTGACGTTGCACGATGACCAGTCGCGCAGGAGCAAAATGAATGGGGGACAGAAAAAAGGCGAATGAATGGTCCTTGCGTGTCGAAACGGTCATCAGGACCAGTTTTCGCGAACCTGGGTGAAAGGGGTCGAAGGACGAACGTACGGTGGCCACTCGATATGAATGTCCTCTAATTAGAGTAGTCGGTTGGTCCCCCTTGAAGCTCGTGTTTACAGGGCATTAGTTAATATACCGGGGACTGATGGGGCCCGTGGAGAAAGGAAAATGAACGAGCGCGTGCTACCGTTGAAAAATGAAATGCCACTCGGCAAGTTCGTTAGGCCATTGTGGACATCATTTGCTAGGCCCTCGATCGGACATCACCCCTCTCATTTACCATTCTTCGATCCGCTGGAAAGATCGTAATTTATCGCCGCTCCGGTTACGCCGCTTTTTCTGCCGCCCCACTGAGACCCAGTTGTCGGTTGAACTTTCGACAGCCAGACGCGAGTGGCACAATTTTTTTTTCTAAATACTCAGACACTTCTTTCAACGAACAACTGGACTGTCTGCTGCAGACGCTACGTCACGGCGAGTTTCTTTCAAAGTCAATTTCTGTATCTTCGATAACGGCTAGTCGCTAGTTGAATCTGGAAATGGTAATCACAGAGACTTTATTCGATTAAGAACGGAGAACACCTTTCTTTGAATGGGAAAAATAGCCCATCACGTGGTATACCTATAAAAATGCCCCCCTTAAAAATAAAAAGGAGAAGGTAGAAGAAGCCTGCATCAAATGATCGCTAATGAAACCGTTGGCGCATAAAAAGTGATCGATTGACTTTGGTTTCGGTAAAAAAAATGAAGTTTGATCGATCGACCGGGGCACGACGATCCATCAAAATCGCTCCATCGGAAGTTCGCTGGGGTCAGGTGTAATTTCGATGTAGCCCCGTTTCACGACTAATTCAATCAATTAAGCCTGCGCCGGGGCTCGGCGCACACGTGTTCCCTCCATAAACACTCATTAACCGTGCGTTCAGTGACGCACCTGGATTTCGCCTCCACCGACGGAATTTCTGAAAAATGAAAATTTGATCCGCGAAAGTCGAAAAGTCGCTTCCTCCTCCTTTTTCCTCTAATTCTCTTCTCGTCCTCGCCATAATGCGCGGTCCTTCCTTTCGCCTTATTCTCGGAGCTTCTCTCTTTTCCCGAGTAATTGGATATCGCAACGACCGAGGACCTTAACGATCTTGGATACAATAACGCGATGAGCTCACGTCCCGTTTTAGGTTTCCAATTATATTCCGAACTTGCAACAAAAGATTCGAATGCCAACGCCCATCGGTTGTTCCTTGTGCCTAACGGTCGAAAATCATTAACGTGGGTGGGGGTCGTTTAGTCGATATTCGATTTAACACGAGCCGTACAGGCCTCGGCAACCAGCCGTATTGGTTACCATTATCGAAATGACCAGCTAGGATGACAGCCATTAAAAGTATGAACCAGCTGCTTCCCTTCGTGCGGCTCCCCCATGGCAGAAGACCCTACGGTGCATCACGCATTATAATTAACCGTGTATATACCGTGTTCAGCCACCCCCATGTCCGTGCCGCGTCGCAGATAAATAAATGCTCGGACACGCGTCTACACAGGGTGTACCCACAAAAATCTACCAGCTCCCGCTGCTTCGTTTCTTGTTGCCATTTTTTTAAGCGATCTCTGCGTGGCTCCGGCGTCGATCGATGCAATATCGACCTTCCTCCAGCGGTGTGTTTGCTGAAATAAGGAAACAGGGAAACATTAGGCGCGGGAGTTCTCGTTCCTCCGGCTCACCCCACACGTGTGCTAGAGACCACCATGACTCGAGTCCAGGTGGATAATACAAAATGTTCGTTACAAAATGCCATCCGTGTTCCTCAGCTGCCTAGGTCACGTTGATTCTACTCGGGCATCGCGTGTCTAATGTCAAAAACGACATCGGTGTGTTTCTAAATCAACTGTGCGCCACGTTTACTCGCTAATCATTTGGTTTCTAACAAATATCGTGGCCTACTATCCCATTACCTTCTTTTATAATTCAGGTCCTAACATCTTCACCAACTTCAAGTAAATTAGAAAAAAAAGTCGAAGCAATAATTTGTCTTAAGTCAAAGCCATAATTTTATAGTCATTGCTTTGACTTAACATTAAACAGAGAACACTAATTGAAAACTATACTTATACTTTCACACAATAAGTAGAGTTAATTGAGTCGATAAGTTTGTATTTCTATTTTTGGCAAATTTTTCAAATCTGGAACATTCGCATTGCGCAAAGCAGTAATGGGTGCAGATTCAACATTTCCACTGAATCGCTCGTTTGTTATCGGATTTGCATGAAACGATGTAGAATTTTTTTTTGCATATTTTACACGTCAAACTGAAAAACTGTCGAAAACGGAGCTGCACCCATCTTATTGCAAGGACCTCAATTTATATTATGCTCGAATTATGTTTCTAGCTTTAAGTCCGTCAGAAAAAGTTCACCGAATAGTTTATAGAAGGGAGTAATTAGAGACAGGGTGATTATGTATGAAAGCACGATCGTTTATTATTCGACTTCGCTTAAATAACTAGGTGACTAGAGTTTTTCATAATCCTAAGTCGTTTGATATACATAGGACTTGCTCCAGTGTCTCATAGCACGAGACCTTGGAGCACGTAGCTTCATCTTCGTATTCAGTTATTCTTTGGAGGCGCTGCATTGTTGCTCCATCGAGAAGCCAACCGATTCAGGCTTTCGACCACTCGCTGTAGGTACTCCAAAGCGCCTTCTCCAAGCGCAAATCGCTACTTAGGCCCGTTAACGGCGACCTCGGCTTTCGACCAGGACGAAAGGATTCCTCTGTCTCTCATCGAGGTCAAAACGCTTCGTCCTTTTTCCGCTCGGCTGATCGTATGAACTGAACGTTAATTGCGCCTGGCGGGACTTGCGCCAGCGAGCTTGTCCAAACCTCCATGAATCACTTGACGCGGTATTTACAGGAATGATATAGCTAACAATTCGAAATTAACGCTAACGAGGACGCGCCGACGGTTGGCCAGCTGGCACCGGCGACGTATATCACGGAAGAGCGACGACAATAAATATACAGAGTTCGCGTATCGCGAACGGGGCAGTCGTAATAAATAGGTCCCGTTGCTTCCTCAATTCTGCACCGGTTTCTTCGACGACTTGGTGGTTTTCGACAGTTCGCTCTGCTGCTTCGCGGTGTCCACCGATGCTGCGAGGGGCTTCTTATTCACCTCGCACACCTTCCGCGCCCGCCAGTAATCTGCAACAAGAAAGAGAAACGGGCCAACCTTCAGATTAGTATGCACATTTGTCGGTTAATTAAAATTTAAATTGCGACGTCGGCAGCGCCCGGCGCATAGCAATTTCAAGCCTTCGAAATTCGCGCGAGTGACCGGCCTGGCTTTTTCTACGGAACAGGCGTCAAAGAGGAAAAGAAATTCCAAGGAAAACCGTTGCGAAACACTGGTTCGCAGAACGGGGTCGTGGGGGCTTCGACTGGACAAGAGCGAGGCACACTTGCAAAAGTCGGAGGGGTCGGTTTGTTGCGACGTAGTTTTAACCTGTATGGGGGAACGCACCACGCGAGAAACACGAAATTTCCACAACAAAAGCCACATGGGCGAACAAAACGTCTTGCGGGCACCCTATTTTCGATCAGGTAGCCACCTGAGCGCGCCCTGCTCGCTGCTTTCCTTTTTACTCGATCTCTCGTCCTTTCTCTGGCCGGCAGGTGCGATTTCGCGTTAATGGTATCACGCTGGCAACTTTTTGTTTACATTGTTCGGGGTGCTCGCGACGAGACTGAAAGTAGCTATCCGGGCTCGACCATACGTACAGCGTCGCGTAAGATACCGAGGCATTCGTCGATAAGAGCGATGGGGTCGTTTATTGTTGGCCGATAGTAACAAGTGCGCGGGGTTAAAAAAATCGAAGACGGAACAGAAGCGGCGATGCAGTGGCCATATGTCGAGGACACGCTGATCCTTTTCTCTCCGTTGCTCCTCCCGTTTCGCACTGGTTCGCCATATGGCGCGCGAAACCGAGCTTTCTTAACTAACGCGTCCTCTTCTGGTTTCTCCTATGCCTCGGATTCTGTCGAGGATTCCGTCTGTCAACATCTGTTTCCACGCGCAGCCACCAACACCAAGTATCCTAGAACGTCGGTTCCCGGAGGGGGCGAAACGTCTACCTGTCCATATGCTCCGAGCCAGAGATTCCGGCACAAAGATCGAGATTACCTTTGTCCGTGGAACGCCACGGACCCGTCTTACCTTCTCCAGCGTTTTTCAATCAAACGAGGGATTTCCACCCGAGGAGTCTGAAAGGAGGTCAGTTTCTTTTCGATCCTCTAAAAAGAACAGACGGGGAAGAACCTCAGTCTCCCTTCTATTTCGAACGCTCTAGAACTTTCCACGACTCTAGGGGATCTAGATTCTTGGGTGATTGGTGCCGTGAAAGGGAAGCGATGAGATATACCTACTGTATCTTTTTCTCGGAACAGTGGAATTGAACTCGCCGTGCGAAGAAAGGACAAGGATCAAAATTAATTAAGACACGACATGGCTATTTACTGCATTTGGAGCAGCTAGATTCCTCCAATGAATTTCCCATCGGGTGCCATTTATTCTCAGCTTCTGTCCACCTGTAGGGATGAAAGCATTTGGGCCATTTGCGCGACCTGAATCGACATTTCCCCGAAGAGGGACATGCGGGTCGCCAGTGTGGCGAAACAGTAACCGGTAGAAGGGGTATAAGAGGAACTGGTGGCTAGAGTGTTGTTTGCAAATGCAGTCGTAAGAAAGCGCCTATTGCGACAGGTGGTGCACGACCTTCGGAAGGTCCCGTTGCTGGTATCGCGTGTTCGCGAGCCTGATTTAATCGTGGGAAAAGACAGCGGAGTCGTCATAGTTCCGTGGCGGGGGATAACAGGTGTTGCTGGAAAAGGGCTCGTTGCGATGTCTCGCTCCGATGACTTTCCACGGGCCTCCGTTGGTCTTCTGCCCAAAGGAACTACCCAAGCAGCGCGCTATCACGGCCGATCGCGGCTCTTATGAAACGTCCGACAGCAGAAGCTTCGTTCTATCGCCGATCCGACCACGAGTACTTTACGTGGAAAGACAACCCGAGCGATGTTGATCTCCGATTAGAGCTCTATCGCGGGCTAACGAAGACGTTAGCGGTAATTGAGGTATTGTTCCGCGAACGGTCGCATGCAAACCGTACACTTGGTCGAAAACATGTGATGTCCATTGTGCGGCGTGCGACCGTTGAGGGTAGGGTTAAACGTGCTTTGGAATCCAAGGAATGCGATCCTAAGTTCGTCTTACTGCTTGAAAACTGGGGCCCTGCGGATGAGTCAGAGGACCCTTCAGGTATTTCGTCCGCTTTCAAACGCGCCTGACTCATCGGCGTGATTCACCCGACGACCTATCGGGATACTTTCTAGACCTTCCAACTCGGTGCATACCGTCTTCGTACTTTCAGCGATTCGTCATCCAAACTCCTACGTCAAGCCTCAGATATGCGGCTGAAAAACATGCCTCCGCTTCGCTCGGTTATAATGAATGTTGCTTAGATCGTTAACCAAGGGATCGATACGAATCGTTATACTTTATCAAGAGAGGGAGGCGGCCCGACTGCCATTAGGTTTGTAATTTTGGAAAGCGATAGTGGCCAGGGCCGAGGAGCTGGCTTAATGGTTTCTGGTTTCTGGTTTCTGGATAGCCGCGTAAAACCAGAAGCAGGGAACGACAGGGGTAGAGGCAGAAGGAGAGAAGGCGGAAGACGGAAGAGGGAAGAGGGAAGAGGCGAGGAGGAGCGAGGCTAGACTATAAGAAAACAGGTCGGAGCCACGCGACCGGCCTGCGCTCTGCGCCTGCGCCTGCGCCCCTGCCTGCGCCCCTGCCTGCCTACCTTCCCTTTCCTCGGCGTACGGCGTCGCTTTCCCGCCAAAAACCGGTGATGCTCTTCCCCACGAGACGCTACGCTTATCAAATTTATTTATACACCGTGCACTGCTCCAAATCCCATCTCCCCGCCCATATTTCCGACGCTGCTGTATTCTCCGGTGTAATCGAAAATTCTTTAGCAGTTTCTCGCTAAGCACAGACAACTGTGAAAAATTTTCTGTCCCCATATTGTAGCCACGGAATGGCTTTCCCTTTCAGAAATAGGTAAGAGAAGGGAGTGGTTATTTGAGCAGGCTAACTCGATAGTGTTCATAGAAGGCTATAGACTATACCATGCTTTCGGTGCAGTTCTGAGTCACAGTACTCGAATTTCGGAGGCTTCCAGTGGAAAGCTACCGCGAAATTGCAGCGTAGAAGAGAGATATGCGGACTCACCGTGAATACTCGTCTGTCTGGAGTACGGGTTGCTTCGTTTCTTAGGCGACGGCTCGTGCTTCCTCTGGTAATGGTTCTCCTTATCCTCGCTCCGAGGATCGACGCCCCACCGTTTCGCGAACTTGCTCCTCTCCGCGTCCAGGGCCTCCTGTAGCATCTCCACTGTCTCCCTGGAGTTGGGCTTGCCGAACAGGCAACGTGGTACGCGGGAGGCCATGGTCGTGCTGGACAACACCGTGAAGTGAACTTCGCGACAGATCGAAGCTGCCAGCATCTCGATGAATTCTTATGTTTCGACGCGTCGGGGCGAGCAACCGTGGCAGAGACGGCCGAATATCCGCGCTGTTCGCTCCACGGAACGTTTCACCGCGCCCGTGTTCCCTCAGAGAACGCCGATGACGAGAAATGGAAGGTGGTGCCGCTCTCTTCAACTATCTCGATGGAGCCCCGTCGACTTTTCTGTCAACTTCCCTGAAGAATCCGCCTGACGATGGTCACGTAGTCACCAGAACCGAACTAGCTAACCGGCAAGGAACCGTGGTCTTCACCGCTCGACGGCCAGACTCCTTCTGGTCGGATCCAGTGATGCCAGAATCGGGACCGGAGTTTTCGAGAATTTCCCCCACCACGCATGCACACTACGCCGGAGCTGCGTGTCCGTGAGCTCGGCGCTTCGGACAACGTCGGGAAGACGAGAGAGAAAACGAATGTGTGTCTTTCTCTCTCGCTCTTGAAACGCTGTGATCCAAGGAGAGGTGCAAGCGACACGCGGCCGTGCGCGATCTTCTCGAGTGCCTCGAGATACACTTTTCACTTTTTGACATATGTATAATACTCTTGTAATGAAAAAAAAAATTGAAAAAAATTTTGTTACGGAAATCACGTTTTAAGACCTCCTGATCACGTTTTGACTATTTAGAAAAGAGCTTTTTTTTAAATATCTCATATATTTGTTAACACGATTACGTTTAAACGGCAAAATGGATTTCAATGAAACTTTATATTTAAATGGTTCTTCGATTTTTCAGATATACGAAATAAATTCTACATAAAAAAAAGTTAAATAAAGTTCTTCCGTAACTTCTTTAACAAAGAAAAATGTACATTCATAATTTCTTTGATATAGAACAATGTCTTAAGAGACAATAAAAAAAAAGTAATAGAAAAATATGCATAGATTTCCATATACAGTTAATCTCCTACACCCCTCACAAGAAAAACATACATAGGTCGCTTATCGAAACGATATCTCTGGAACGGCAACTCTGAAATCAAATTTTTTTTTTAATATAATCGGTATGAGTGTAGTTTCCGTTGTGCGTACCGATTATTTGATCGAAAACATATTTTTTTAAATACGCTCGAAAAACTATCCATTTTTTGCCGATTTTCGAAACTTTTTCTTCCCAAGCGCACCATTTTTACAAAAATAATTTTTTTTAAAAATCGGTACGCACAACGGAAACTACACTCGTACCGATTATATTACAAAAAAAAATTTGATTTCAGTGTTGCCGTTCCAGAGATATCGTTTCGATAAGCGACCTATGTTTTTCTTGTGAGGGGTGTAGGAGATTAACTGTATATGGAAATCTATGCATATTTTTCTATTACTTTTTTTTTTATTGTCTCTTAAGACATTGTTCTAAAGATAGGTAATAACAATTTTATAATAAAACTGTAAGTTATTCCTTAAAAAAATCTTAAAAATGGGCTCATTTTTCCGGCCGTCACAGTGGTGTTCCCCCTTAAAGGAAGTGTCTCTGTCATTATCTACTAATGTCAAATGAGGCTCAAAAACACATAACTTGCTCAGAAATTCGTCATCGATTGGCAATCGATTACGAATTTCGTTTGCAGCCGTTATGTAAAACTTAATACAATTTTCTCGAACGGTTTGGACAACATCGGATTTGTCTTCTGCAACTAATTGACAAAGAAAAGTGTCACAATCCGGACCTAAATGAATACTATTAAATGCGATTTGATTATCGCCTCTTGAAAAATCTATTAATTTTACTAAATCCATATGCTTCATAAGCTGCGCTTTCAAAAAATTACGTAAAATATTATACAAAAGTGTTTTGGCAGTATTTTGAAGCAAATGGATTCTGGTTTGTTCCGATTGAAAGAATAAACTAAAGTCATTAAAATACTCTAGAACGTATTTCAAAAACAGAAGATATGCTTTCGCTTCTGGATTTTGCATGATGATAAGCACATATTCCCCAGACTTTGTTTTCTCATCTACGACCAATTCTTGCAGAAAGTGCAACACACTGTCCCAATTTTCTAAAAGTGTAACGACGGATGAGTAACGCGATAACCATCGCGTAGTACACAATTTTAAAAATTTGCGACTTTTCGATTTTTGGACATCGCGAATATGTAAATAGTTGTTCGATTTACCTCACGCAATTCTTGTTCTATCCTTGCAATAAATTCGCTTGCTTGCTGTACATATGATTTATAGAGAGAACTTCGAGATAATTGTACAAATAAATGTATATTCTTAATTATATTCATTTTATACGTAACAATTATCTCGAAATTCTGTCGCATGTATTATAGTAAATTCCTCTGCTTGCTTTCTACCTATCCTTTGGAAATGTAAACAATTGTAGCATTATTTCAGTCTTACATTTCGTCAATATATCGAACCCAATTGATATATTTACGTGCTGCCTTTCTTTTCTATTTTAGTAATGTTTTTATACATTTTAGTGTACAACATGTATCGCGATGTTAGCTTTGCATAACCAATTGTTTACATTTCGCTCCCGATGGAAGAGACCACCACTTTCCCGTAGTGTCCATCGAGCGGTACCGTGCACGCTGCGCGTAATTAATTTGTAAACAGTGCGTGATTCTTTGTCGCAACTTGATATGATTATCGAAAAATCTAGCGAGAAATGTGATTACGTATAGATTTTAGATTTTAGATCATACCCTGAAAAAATATTTTTTATCGAAGGCTGCTACAGCGTTCATGGTACTGGCCAAGAGTGGATTCTAATTTTAACAAAGTTCACTAATTTACAGTATTAAAATATTCATCTTTTAATAAAAAAATTCATTTTAAGGTTTGAAAAATAGAAACAGCTCAAATAAAAAGTACGGAAATCTAAAATGAAAACAAGAAATTATGAATGTACATTTTTCTTTGTTAAAGAAGTTACGGAAGAACTTTATTTAACTTTTTTTTATGTAGAATTTATTTCGTATATCTGAAAAATCGAAGAACCATTTAAATATAAAGTTTCATTGAAATCCATTTTGCCGTTTAAACGTAATCGTGTTAACAAATATATGAGATATTTAAAAAAAAGCTCTTTTCTAAATAGTCAAAACGTGATCAGGAGGTCTTAAAACGTGATTTCCGTAACAAAATTTTTTTCAATTTTTTTTTCATTACAAGAGTATTATACATATGTCAAAAAGTGAAAAGTGTATCTCGAGGCACTCGAGAAGATCGCGCACGGCCGCGTGTCGCTTGCACCTCTCCTTGGATCACAGCGTTTCAAGAGCGAGAGAGAAAGACACACATTCGTTTTCTCTCTCGTCTTCCCGACGTTGTCCGAAGCGCCGAGCTCACGGACACGCAGCTCCGGCGTAGTGTGCATGCGTGGTGGGGGAAATTCTCGAAAACTCCGGTCCCGATTCTGGCATCACTGGTCGGATCTTGAAGACGACCAGGCACGGTTCCGTGTCCGCCGTTTCGTCGTAGCCACGAGGTCCGATGTGGCCCTTCCACCGACCTCACGAATTCAAATCCGATTGGTGCGCGGCCATGGCTGCGCAGTAAAAATGGCGCGCACTCGTCGTCGCTCTGTCCCTGTCGGTTCAAGGTGAGCTCGCCTCCTCTGACTCAGTGGCCGCGCTGCTCTCCACGCTCCCCGCACCGTCTCTTTCCCCCTATCGCGCCACGAACCGTCCAACGGATTATGCTAAGCGATTTTCGTTAGGGAAGGGAAGAGGCTCGCGCCATAAAGCCTACCTTTTATTTTTTTCTAAGTAGCACCGCGTATACAGCGATCACGATCGCGCGAGCGTTCTCTCCTACGAGAACGTGCTCCGTGCTCCCGTGCTTCGTGCTTCCTATTCTCCTGCTGGTAAAAATCACAGAATTTCCCCGCTGGATTTTAATCTACACGAGTTGCTCCACCGTGCGCGCTATCGCTCCATAGGAACTGATTACGAAAATCTAAGCCGAAGATAAGAGTACCTACGCGCGCTTTTTACTAAATTCCAACGTCGCGCCTGTTTTTCCGACGAAACAGAATTTCGGGGGATTCTCGAAGGATGCGTCAGGTTACGGCCGCTCGACGGTCCCGATCACTTTGAATTACCGAGCCGCCGGGCAGAGGGGTGGTTCGGTCGATTGTCACGAATACACGGCACGTATATTTTCGCGGGAAGCCCTGCATTCGGCGACCAGAGCGAAAAAACGATCGTTCGGGAGCAGGTGGAGCGGGCAGAAAAAGAGGGAGGGACGAGGTCGGAACGAGTTTCGCGCTGAAAATTCACCATCGCGTCATTGCGATTCTTTTTGTAGCATCGCTGGGCATCCTTGCAACAATGACCGCCCAAATTGCTTTGTTTCGATGAAACGCGATACGTGGCCGGATCGTTTAGGCCGGCCCCGGACAAGATTCGCAATTCTCTTCTTGTTTTTGCGCGCGCGATCATTATTGGCCGGCGACTTTCGGTGCTTGCGCTACGTCGCGATCCGCAACGCGATAGGGGTTCGCGTTTTCTATGGCGCATTGTCAACGTCAGCCAGCGAAAGCCTCCAAGGTCAAGGTCTAATTTTAATACAAGGTCTTGCGCTTGATACCCCAATGAAGTGGACGGTTCCGAATCGGTTCTTTCCCCCATTGCGCCCCAGAGATGCCTGCAACTATCCATGATCGGTTCATATGTAGAAATCCAATGGATGTGCATTGACAAGGGTAGGCAACCGGGAGATACTATCAGGAAATTATGCCACCTTGTGTGCAAGTAGAGTAGTTGATCCGTAACACAAACCTAATTCTTCTTGGTGCCATAGTGCGGTGTTAGGGGGTGAAATCATCACCTCTTGGAAAAAATGCAGAATTTCCTTCTTCGTGGAATATCTCGAGAGCGGAGAGAGATATCGGAAAGAAGTTTAAACTAAAATTGCATTTTTTTTATATCTACAAAACTGCGTTTGAATAAATCTGAAAAAAATCGATACATTTCAAGTTACCCCGATCACCAATCCTTAATTCGAAGTCGCCATGACGACTTCGTTCCACGCGGGGATGCTATCATCTTCCCCGCTCCACCATCCATTTTAAAAATCGCCCTACCTCTTTTATAAGGCATTGAAGCATACAAGCTTGTAGCGAGCATACGGGTGGAAATTGTTCGTAACCGTCTCGAGCGCATCGTGCCTGTGCGTGTGACTATAATCACGGCAGGGCAATGTTGCGATTTCGAGCAGGCTGCCACGAAAGAAACACCATTTCGTAGATCGATCGCGGCCCAAGGACTCGTGCTTCGTTGTATCACGGTATTCGAGCGATGGGGGTAAATTCGACCGTTACAGAAAGCGAGCTGAAAAACACCGTGCACTGTAGATCATGCGGGCAAGCAGGCTGGTGTGCGCCGTGTACGTGCAGCGCGGCTTTCAACGTGCGCGAAGCATGGACAGGTGAACATCGTGACCACGATGGTCAGCCGCCGTAACGATTATTACCGAGGTTTCTGATTGTTTTTTGGAGATTTCTTTGTGACGCTTGGGCACCCTGGCCGCTATCACCTATCGCGTACTATCGTTGCTGGGCCCTTTTATCATATTTCTAAATGATAGCAAAACAAAGAATATTCAATATACATACTCCTTGGACGAATTGGGCGGTCGGTTTTCTAATTTCGATTCACCCTCGCTTCCAAGAGCGAGCCGTTGGGGTCCCCGAGGGAACAGCGACTTCCTCCTCGTTCCTCGTTTAAACGCGGGAACATCGATATCCGTGGGGGATTTTTAGTTCGAAGGCTCCCCAACGAGCTCGTTGCTTCCGGTCCCGGGCACCCAGACCGGAACACACGGGGAACGCGGTGACGTCAATGCGATCAGTGCATCGTCGAAAATTAGAGAGAAACCGATCCGCAGGGGTTCTGCCTCAGGATGTAGTTAATGCCCGCGACTTTAAGTCGGCCCGATCATTTTCCACGCGCCTGAGCACCGTAATAGATAATAACGTTTAACGGCAAGACAGGCAATTCTTACGAACTGCCTTTCACCCGTAACGAACAAATTTCGACCGTTGTATCGACGAATGGCAGATTTGAATACACGGACTCGGAGGGAAAAGATGGGAAATGAGCGCAGAGAGAAGTGACGAAGAATGGACTTTGAAAATTCGAGACTCAACCCTTTGGCCAGCGGTCCGAGCAGCTGGCAGCATATGCTCTGAGCGAGAGAAAGAAACGAAGCAGTTTGCCGCAGAGAATAGCCTGACCAGCGTTGTCCTTTCCCTTTTCTGGTGAAGTCTCCCCGATCGAGAGACGTTGCTTGGCATCGTCAAGTGTTTCGATATTCCTGCAGCGCTCTTTTCACAGAAATCGTCGCGTTTAATTATCAGCTGAGTATCTCCCGGAAGCTGTTTGGAGTCTTATCAAATTCGAAGGATTGGGGTCTCGGAAGGGAGAAGGACGGAGAAGAAGAGGGGAACAGAGGGGGAGCGAACAAAGGAAGACGTGTTCGCGATCACCTGTGCGCTCAGGTATCCTGGGGCGCGCGTAGGAAAACAAAGCTGGCTTTCCACGTGCACACTCGCCACGAGGAAGCCGAAAACAAACAGAATCCTCGCCCGTGTATAAGTGCACCTTTCCGGGGAAACTCGATCCATTCGGACGCGTTTGATCACCCGCCTGCCACGAGACACTCGGCCCCCTTGGTCCTCCCAGTGAAACTCGTCGCGTACGAGCACGATTTTTCTTGATTTTAATCCTCGCCGAGGTACAATCCTTTCTCATTTCACTACCTGGACCCAGGAAACACGTTCATCTTCCACCCCTCCCACTCACGGTTCCGTTAAGCGGAGGAAGGGCCATTTTCCCTCGCCAGATGGAAATTTCAGCGTTCTCGTTTGTGTATCGCGCGCGTCCCAGAGGATAAGCGACGAAGGGGGTGGGCCAGCTGCTCTGGATGCAGATGCTCTTGGAGCCGTGGAATTTCGAGGACAGCGTAAACGGCACACGCCAACTGGGGGAGAAAATGTATCCAGTAAACATATAGTATACATATAGTAAACTGTCGAGTGAAAATGTCGTCGCAGGGACCGCAGAGATTTCCTCTTGATTCTGCTCGGCGACTCGTGCTCGAGTACGGAGGACAGAGTCTGTGAACGGCAGAACTCTTATTCCCTCCAGCCAACGTTTAATATAAATAACGCCTTCATTGCGAACAATTACACGTCCGTGCGTTCGCCGTCTAGGTAGGCACATCATTCACGAACTGTTGCGAGTAATTGAGCTAGTTTATCCACGGCACAAAATTCGTGCGTGCAACCGAACCGCGGGGGAGGGGGGCGTTTAACACAGGATGCTCCTCTCCACTTTGTAGCCGTTTATTTCCCGTCTTCAACCGTCCGTGCGATAAAGTTAAAGGATGGTAGGAAGAAAGGCGACGTCTGATGGACGTTCGTCTCCGTTCCATGAAAGGATTTCGTGACCTCTTACTTGGACACGTATCCCACCATCCTCTATCAAATCCACGCGATATAAAGGTCCGTTCTGATCGAGATGCGTGCGTCACACGAAAGCTACAACTGTGGGTATCCCTTTCAGCTTGGTAGCCAAGGTAAAGAAGAGTCCTGTGTGGACTTGGCGTAAAGAACAGAACTACCTACGTATAGGGATCTGTTGTAATTAAGCTTCGAAAGATAGGACGTTTTGGGGGCGAAATGGGCGCCTGATCGTGGAGAAATCTTTTTCAGAGGCGAAAGGGAAGAGCGTTAGATACGAACAATTCGGGGGCAAGGCGTGACGGAGTGTTTTTCGAGGCTTCGCCAGATATCCAGCTGCCCGTAGGTACCTACTACCTACCTACCTTCGCCGTTGCCCTCTCGAAACCTCCTCCGCACGATAGTTCCTTCAGATAGACCGAATACCAGCAGATCTCCCGAAGAGACGCCCCTGAGGGGGTGGAACAGCTGTTCCCCGCTTAGAAACAGAGCCTTCGCGTGTAACGTCCCGTGATGCTTTCGCGATTCCTCGCCTACCTCGTAACGTCATCAACATTAAAATTTAAACATCGGGCCCCCTTAATTTAATACTCTCCGACGCAGCTGTTCCGCCCGGTTCGTGAGGATTTAAAAACGCGCGGATTTCGGGCAGCACGTGAGGTGCCATTTATTAGGACACTGTCGTAAACGTCCGGGGAAATCTGTCGGTCTAGTTCCGATGCTGCGGTCGCGTTGGTGGCTGTGGGTGGATACGAGGGGAGAAAAAGTTAGCTCAGGAAACGCAGGATCGCCAGATGCGGAGGGTAATTAAATCGCCGCAAACAGGAGCAGGACCTTTCACGTTGCTTGACGGATGGCAGCCCTCGAGGCTGCTGCCATCATCGAAAACCAGATCCCGCGCGTTCTACAGCACGCGAACCAGAGGAGAACGGAAATTCGTAGCCGTTAGCTTGTAGATTGAATCCGCTCTCATTGTCAGCTCAATGGAAACGGGGATCGCTTGGCTTTTAATCCTTCGCCACCACTGCACGTTTTGGGCTCGACTACATCGTCGAGTATTCCCAGCCGAGTTTTTTACACTTTCGTATGATATATAGCGTGGATGATGACTGTTAAATATTGTGTCAGAGCCAGATGTCGATGGCAATTAAATCGCTGGCTGAACTTTCGTTCTGGTATTGCGCGGCCTCTCGTATTTCTTTGGGCCAACGAGGAGCAGGAAGGACACATCCGTTAGGCGGAAGGAAATTTGATCTTTCAAACGTTGGACTGGCTCTTTTTTTTTCAAGGAAATAGTATAATTAGGTGATTGATTTCAATGACAGGATACTTTGAATGTTGTTGAAAGTCATCGTTTGCGAAAGAATTCGCGGATAGTTGGCAATTGGAGGAAACGTAATTGGAAACAGAAGGCCTGGTCGAATCTGGCAGAGGCTTGGGAACAAGGTTCCCGCCAACTTCTTAAAGTCTGCTCGAGGCAGTGTAACGGCCGTTGGTCCGAGATGCCTCGAAAGTGGCAGGTGCAACTCGGGCCAAACTTCATTAAACACAATCCCATCTGCGCCCTCATACTTCCAAAACGTCTTGTGGCCAACGCTGCTCCTCGGGACGAAGAAAGGAGAGGAGGAACAGGAAGCCTGGAAGCTCCAAAACTGACGGTTAACGCGCTCCAGCTTTTTTCTTTTACGGAAGCGGGCGTAGCTCGTGTCCCGAACAATTTTCATGTACCTACTCGTCGTAATTTCAAGGAGAAACTGCCGAAATTGAGCCAACACTTTACAATCCACAAAGTATTCTATATAAAACATCTCATCGCATTACGAAAATTGTTGATAGATGCAGCAGACTTTGAAAGCTCTAGAAAAATTAGACCTTCTAACTCGAAACTCTGCGGAGCTGTTTCAACGCCCAAGGAAACCGTAGCCTCGGAGCAGCCTCGGTTAAAACACAAATCGTTTCTTGGAAGGAAGACGCAGCCACGTGGCTGATCCTTGTGGCACGCGTGCCCGGTCCTTCGGCCTCCCAAGATTTATTGATATTGGGATGCTGTCTACCGACCAGCAACGAAACAGGATCCGAATCCAAATTAGACCATTATCGACACCGGTTTCCAGACCTTTTTCTGGTAATTATCCAACGTGGACAACAGAACTTTTCGAATGCATTTGTACCTTCAGTGTTTCAATGAATTTACGTAGAATTAGTGAGACAAGCAGACAAGTAGATTCCTCGTGATTCTTAATTATACTTATTAAATGATTCATTTATGAAGAAACCGACAGTTATTGGTTTTTCTCACGGTGAAACCAGCGGAATATTTGCATAAAGTTCTCGACAGATTCGGCGATAATAACCGAAGCGTGCACCATACGCCCCGCGCGCACCGCGCACCCCGTGCACCATACACAGGGCACAATGCAATGAAAGGAACACTTGCCGGGGCCTCGAAGGGCCTCGGTAAAATCGTCCCTCCCCGTTTTCCCATGAACTTGCCGTCTTAGAAAAAAGGTGCTGCCTAGATATTTTCCGCAGCTTACGATCGGCAGGACATCGTAAAAGGGAACCCTGCTGGAGGAACGAGGTGCATAATAGGGTTTCCAGGACCTTTAAACTTTAAAGAGACTACCCTCGAACAGCTGACGCGTCCTGAGGTTGGCCAGGTACTCTCTCTCTGATAAATTCTCGACACATTCAAAAGATTTGAAACGCAGGCAGTGAGAAATAGCCCCCGCGGGAAATGGCTGGAAAAGGCGGGAAAACGCGTTCCCGCTACGCTACGACCGTTGCCGATTCTCGAAGCCCAAATAGGTAGTAGGTACCTACTATTGCCAAAAATCGGGGGAGTACTTGAAGCGTCTCCCATTAAATTCAAACATCTCTACCTACGATTCTTCCACTCGAATCTTACGGCCTCGTAAATCTCCCCATTGTCGGGCCGGCTGAGCTTAGCTTATTTAGTTTCCAAGGATCTGAGAGTCCCAGGTAGTCGCGACTCTGGGGCATTTAAGTTTTATTGCACGGATAACGGCCACCCTTCGTAAGTTCGTATCTCCTCGCTCGCCAGCCACTACGGGGCATTTAAATTCCTTTTAACCAGCACACTCCGCTGACTCATGCAGAACGGAAAGTGGAGTACCCGTTATAAAAACGGCGGAATACGAGATATCTGCGGAACCACGGGGGATCGATGATCCAGAGCTAATTGCCAGACGTGGGGAAGCGGAAATCGCTGTCGATATTTCTGCGAGGGTGGGCAGCTCGAACGGTGCAATAGATTCTTACTAATTCCAGTTCCCACGGGCTACGGGAATTACGTCCGACGAGCAGCTTCGCCCGACGATCGTAAACATTCTTCCGCGGTAATTAACAGGCTGATAATCGTGGATTTCACCGCGGCATCTGCCATCCATGATACGATATCCAGGTGCTAAATGGGGGGTGTGTCCAGCGTTTGATACTATTTCACTCGGAATCGCTATGAAATACGATCGTTTTCCGGTGGCGAGCGAACTAGGAAACGGGTTCGCGTCCAGGGACATTTTCCGTCGCCTATTCCTAGATGAATATCTGCACACAGTCTACGTCTACGCGCTGTGGAATATCGTGGAGCGTATTGTACCTACTTTCACAGAGAATGGTCCGCTGCGTTGTAGATACTTTACGCTCGCTTTCAAGTGATGCACAGTGTGCTTCCAATTGGAGCGTTGCTCGATCACGAGCGTGCAAGCCTGTCGCTCGGTTTCACGATTTCGCATTCAGATCGATTTCCGTTCGCACGGTCGCGTGCATAACGAAATAGGTATCGGTGCCCGGCAAGTAACAAGATAATTGGGGTGGGCGTAACCGTGACGGAACGTGGAAGGGTGGCCGATGCATCGAATTGTTTCCTAAAGCGGGATCATTAACGAATGTAGTTTCCCAGCGCCATATGCAACTATGCAACCGTGTTGGTACGTATCGGGCGAGATCATGCGCCCATTTCTGGCAACGAGGGGGGCTTCGATTACGACCCATTGCATGTTAAACGAATTTATTGTTCTATTATACAGTGTATTGACTATGTAGAAATTCAGTTTCGCCTATTTACTACCTACATTTCTTCCTGCAAGCGAACCACGAGCACGATTGTGATTATAGCGACCAGAGCAACCCTTCCGATAACGCCACCCACGATGGCCCCCACGCACAGTGCTCTTGAGTGTGGCCAAAATTCAATTCCTCAACTTCAACTTTACAATGTAATTGTTTTCTATGAATTGACAACCCTCCAGAGCTTCTAAATCCGCATACCTTTCCTTTTTTCAGATGATCCTTTGATTAGATATAATATTCTGAAGACAAAATCACGAAATTTTATGCGATTCTAATTGTTTTAATTAGGTACTCATTATATGTAGAACATCCAAATACTTGTTTGTATTATACAGTTATACATATGTATAGGTAAACAAGTATATTTCAGTTATGAACTGATTCTTTTTCCTCTTTTCCTCTCTAGTACAGGTGTGCTTTTTACAAATTAAAACAAGATAAAACAATACTTTGTGCGGAAAAAATTGATATTCAATTTTAGCCACGAAATTTTTTTGTTAATATAATAATAGTGTTTTTTCCAATAATTTACGATAAATAGTCGAATTATATGTATAATAGAAAATGAAATTGCATTGGAAAAAATCGATATAAAGCTGCTTTTAATTCTGGCTATAAATTGGAATCCGTCATTTTGAATTTTGAATTTTTGCTGTCAGATTCCTTGGTCACCAAGTTTCAGAAAGATCAAAATTTGGGCCGCTAGAAGTAGGTATCCAGACCACTGTGCCACGTCCGCTCCAGAGACGCAGTGTTCCTCTGAAAGATTGCGCAAAGATTGTTGAATGTTGAACGCAGAACGTAAGTTTCGTAAGCTTATGCTCAATTGTACTTACCTGTTCTCGTGGCAACTCTCTCCTCGGTGTTGAACGCGATTAAAGCAACGTTGGTAATGGTTATTTCAATGTCCTTAGTACCCACCGTAGTTTCGAGCTGGCATCTGTGGAGCCCACCGTTCTTGGAAGCGGAGAATTTATTAATTTTCTGCAGTTCGGTTCCGAATCTCCTCCCTGCATTCAAAATTGTCCATACAGTTTTAGCGCTGTTCATTATCGTAATGCCAGGAGGCTCATTTATTAATGCAATACGAACCCTCTTGTATCGCGTCAGGGAAGTTTTTCCCGTGAATGTATAGTTCTAAAACTATGTCTTGGAGAAAAAAATCGGTATTCGTGCTGTTGAACATAAGCGCAATTCCGTTTAGCGACCCTTCTAACATTGGGTCGTCCGCCCAAATCAACTCCATTGTAGGGACGACGCCCCTGCATGTTCCCCTTACTTCGGCTGTGGGTGGAATCTTCAAAACTGCTGTCTTGGTCTAAAGCACGAAAAGGGATGAGATGATTCGTGCGCACGGTAACGAATAGTGCAATATATGTATGTATGTATGTATGTATATCGCCTCAAGTTCCTCGAGTACTTACATTATAACCCGTTGATATATAATTTGCTTTTATGGAAATCGTCATGTTTGCTAAAATACAAGCCACGCCTGTTTCTGGATCCCTCACATAGTAATTGAACTGAGTGACAGAAGGATCAGGGGGGGGTAACGGCGTAGCAGGTTCGTTTTCAGACTCGCAGTTTTCCTCTGAAAGATTGCGCAAAGATTGTTGAATGTTGAACGCGGGATGTAAGTTTCATAAGCTTGTGCTCAATTGTACCTGTTCTCGTGGCAACACTCTTCTCGGTGTTGAACGCGATTAAAGCAACGTTGGCAATGGTTATTTTAACGAACATATTTTCCACCGTAGTTTCGAGCGCGCATTTGTAGAGCCCATCATTTTTGGAAGCGTCGAATTTATAAACGCTCCTCAGAGTGCCTTCGAGTCTCTCGCCTGCATTCAAAATTGTGCATACAGGTTCCGCATCCTGTTCATTATCGTAACGCCAGGAGACTCATTTATTATTGCAATACGAACCCTCGTAATTCGTATCAGGGAAGGTTTTATTGTCCATGTATAGTTCGTAAACTATGTCTTGGAGGAAATATATGTTACCCGTGCTGCCGAACATAAACGCAATTCCGTTCTGCGTTCCTTCTAATGTTGGGTCTTCCGCCCAAATCAATTCCATTTTAGGAGCGGTGCCCCTGCACGTACCCCTTACTTCGGCTGTGGGTGGAACCATCAAAATTGCTGTCTTGCTCTAAAGCATGAAAAGAGATGAGTATAATACGTATGTATACTGTATAGTAGGTAGATATAACGGATCAAGTTCCTCGAGTTCTTACATGACGATCCGTTGATATATAATTTGCTTCTATGGAAATCGTCATGTTTGCTAAAATACAAGCCACGCCTGTTTCTGGATCCCTCACATAGTAATGGAACTGAGTGACAGAAGGATCAGGGGGGGGTAACGTGACAGGATTGTCAGGGATTGCAGGTTTGGTTGGATTTGTGCTTGAAGTTGCATTTGCAGTGGTACTTGTAACTGTGGTGGTTGGGTCAGCACAATTAGTTACTGTAAAATCGAAATCACACCATTTCTATATAAGTAAACTGTAAACTACTCATCGTGATTGCATATCTGCCATTGCCAGACAGTGGCGCGCCCAGAGGGGGGCCAACGAGATAGGGTTTGTCGGTTTTTAAAATATAATCGGAGTTTTTTTTTATTCATTTGGTTTTGTATAGATAGAGTATAGGCATTTTTATACAGTAATCCCATAACATATTAAATAACCGAAAATATTTTAAAATAAGTTTAAATATTTTTTATTGTCTTAATTTTTTTTTCAATTCGAAAACCGGTTTTTTGAAAAGTCTGTTTTTGTATAAACCCTAAAAGGAGCCCTGGCACTGTACCCACGACTGAAGTAATTCAAGAGCTTTGGAAAAAGAAAAGAAAATTGAATTTTATTATTTAAATAAATTTTTATAATCACCTATTGAACACGGCTCCCTCCAAGATTAAATCCACAGATATAACATTAACTTACCTGCTACAACAAGAGTCAATAAGACCAGCAACTGCACCCGTTTTCGGCCCATATCCTCTTCAAAACTGTATCCTCCTGTTCGACCAGATACTATCACTTGACAACAACAAATGAAGTCGAAGAATGGGTTCACTGCTTGTCTGAAGCCTGGATATAAAGGGAAATGATTACATATCCCTACTCCTATACATGATATCGCATCATCCCCTATTTTTAGACAAAGCGAGATAAACAGTTTTTCGCGGAATTCGAGTGCGGATTCTAAAAATTTAGCCTTAATCCGGAACGATATGCACCACAGAATCAAATTTTGCCTGCTCAGTCAACACATTGAAGAGTTCCACGGCAGAAATGAATAGCGCTCGGAAATTGAAGGTTCTTCTGGTATCACACAAGGCTAAACTTACGTTCAGCGTTCCTGGACACTCTGATCACAACTGATCCATGCTGTTCCATGCCACGTGGTGCGAACAGCCGAAATCAGTGGTCCATCTTGACCTGGATCGGTAAAAAGCAATTTACTTTAGCTGTGAAAATGAAGGTCAAGCGTTGCTACCTGCTGATAGCGCCCGCCAATAAGCCTATTTAGATAACGGTCTGGCGATCGAACACATTGTTTCCGGGCTAATCGATCGCGATCATCAGCGTCGTTCCATTTGGGCGCAATTCTTCATTTCTGCTCTATCACGTCACGGCTTTTGTTAACGATTCGTGCGCGCAGCGGTTAGGGCGACGTATAATGACTCGTTGGAATCGTTGGCCAGCGCCCCTCTGATTTTTGCCGCTAGTGGGTGGTTGCGATTTCGATTAATACGCGGATCGGACGTGGGCGTAAGAACCGAGGGGCGAAGGAAAAAGAGCGTGGCGAGCGTGACAAAAATTGCACAGGATGTGGTTGCACGCGCCCACGAAAATCGACATTAACCGTGTATTAAACGAACGCAACCCTTCGCTCTCCTTTTTCGCCGGCATTGTTCCTGGCAGCTGCCTAATTCACGGTTTCGCCCGATTTTCTTCATTCTCCGTTGGCTACCGGTTTGCGCCAAACACCAACTTGTAGGTACTGCAAAGCTTGCTCATTGGAGCAAAATGCCATAAAATTCCCAAGTAGATATTATCAAGTTCGGGAACACTTGAAGCGTATCAATTTAGAGTCTAGATTCGATAGGCATCTCTGGTGTGGATGGCCCGTTGCCCGACTCATTATCAACATTGCGAGCCGCCCGTTTGTGCAGGCTGAAGTGATCCCTAAATTCGGCAGTAGAGTAATGTGGGGCAAAAGTGCGCACTTAAAGTTTAGACTTCTCTAAAATCCTTGGTATTACACTGATAGCCATATCGTTTTGTGAGAAATAACTACTATCCCTTATTATTCGATAGGCAGTGACTTCATGTAAATTTACCTGTCACAACTTATGTAAAATAAATATTTCCAAAATGTGCCAAATGCGAACTTTTACCCGCTATGTGGGGCAAAAGTTCGCATGTTATGGGGTAAAAGAACGCAACGAGAATATATCCAAAAAATGCGGATTAAAAATTAATAACAAAAATCAAAAGCTGAGATCAGCGTGGCTCAACTATCACAACCTCAAAATTTAGCAAACTCTAGAATTAAAATAAGTTTAATGAAGATATAACACCCGTCAAAATGATTTTGGGGCAAAAGTTCGCATGCGAACTCTTGTCCCGCTGCATTGTGCGAACTTTTGCCCCCACAGCTATGTACTTTTACATTGTTTAATCAATCCTGTTATCTGTGAGGAGAATTGAAAACTTCTATTAGCACTTTTTAATAGAAGAACTTCAGCTCTTTCCCACGGCATATTAATTAAAATATTTACTGATCAATTTATAGGAATAATATTGATCCCCAAACATGAGAATATTACATCAGAACTAACGAATTCAGTACTTACCGCATTGTAAGATAACAAACCGAAACACAGCCACGAATTTCGACATTAGTGACTCTACCTTGATTGACAATTGACTGCCAATCACCATTGGCAACTGCCACAACTCAAACCATGAAATTCGCATGGTGCGAACTCTTACCCGCTTCGAACTTTTACCTACCTTTAATCTATCTTCTTTCTGTTTGTCCTAAATTGTGATCAGTGCGAAATGTAGACGTGAATCTGCAGAAAGAATTATCGTGTTTCCCGTTTGGGAGGATCCAGATGTTGCGCTGTTCCTTTTAGGAGAATCCTAAGTAATTTCGTCTTTAGCCTTGGACGATGAATTACCGCGAGCCCTTTCGACGGCTCGATGTTTGTCCTCCAATAAACGGCCCCGACCGTTTGGAAATAATGCCGCGGAGGCTGGCGAACAGAACGATCTCATTGTCGAATCCTTAAGCGTGACCCTTGCCATTGTGCCGTGAGCGTAATTTTCGTTGCAGCGATTTGGCAAATTCACCGAGAAACCGCCTCGGCGCGGGGGTGCTCGTTACGCGGCCGACAATCGGGCCCGGGTATTTCGAAGTCGCTGCAGCTCTCTGTGTAGCTCGCCGAACAACGAGTGCCACGTGCTCCCCCGCAAGCTGCAACGGGCCCCGGATCGCATACATCATGCGGATGTCTGTAATTGGCGGCGGCGCGCGAAGGTGAAAAGCTGAAACGCAACAAACGCGCATCGAGTCGTCAGCCACCAGCCGACCATTCATTAACGACCTTCAATTTCAATGGCCTTTTATTTCTTTCTCGAGCGTGATCGGCGCGCGCGCGCGCGCCCGCCTGCCACGTGCAAGAGAAAAGAGAGAAAATGAGAAAAGCACACGTCGAATATCGAATGTGCAACATGGGGCACTAGCGGCGATATCGATGCATCTGCTCGACGACCGCGGCGCAGCTACCCCTTCGCTATTTATCTGCCGATCGTCATCTGGCGATGTTTCCAACGATGGCAATCGCCCGCTCCCGTCGAGTCGCAGCCGCGGTGATTTCGGCAGATCGATCCTCCCGATCGACATTGCTCGATCGACCATCTGCCAAATACATTTTCCAAGAGTTGCCAACCCCTTCGCGGACCTCCGGCGGACTTTCACGGACGAGCGGTTAGCCACAATACGCCGCGGAAGGTAGACGAACGAGGGGGATGAACGGATACGCCGATTGTTCGACGCCTGACAACGGACTTCCGGTCTATCGGCACGTCCATCCTGCTCTTTCGAGGAGGACCAGCCACGCGAAGGCGGTAATTCGAGCTCGAGTTGCGAAACGGAAAGAGAAAGGTAACAGCACGGTTATTTAACGAGAGGCGATCGACGATATCGGTAATCGGTAACGTGGCCGAAGGAATCGAATAATGATGAATTTCGTCGGACACGGGACAACCGATTCATCCCCTTTCTGGCTGTTGTTGAACAAAGGCTCCTCGGCCGTGCTCGTCTCACGTGAACCGTGACCATACTTTTCCAACCTTCCGTCGCGAAAGACAATGCCAAAAAGCAAGAGAGAGACACATACGCACATCCCGCTCATGACTTCCTGCATTATCTGATATTACCGCGAGATAGGGGCTTATCGTTCGCAGCCATCGCGTAAATTATCGCCGCATCCGAATTTACCGTGAGCGCCGTTCTAGCCGAGCACGATGCTGTGCTCCGCTTTAGTCCCTCGATTCTACTCTGCAAATAAGCTCCCGAGCGAAATAAGTGCTTTCGTAAAAACAAGTAGTCCTACTGGTCGTGCATCGGTCATCGGGAGCGTGACGCATGCGAAGCGGTGAATAATTCTGGCATCAAAAAATTCGGGCTCTGTTCGTCAAGCCAACTGATCCTCCCGTTTCTACAATTCGACCTACACATCAATCGTATCGCTCATTGAATGAAGTGAATTATCATGGATCAGTATCACTTCCTGCAAAACACACTAAATACGCCTCCTGCTGACCAGTTGGTGGTGGAAGTAGGGTTGCCATCTTTCCACGGGAAAATATCGTAAATTTTAATCTTATTAGTTTTTATTTCTCCCAAAAATATTGTTTATTCCATTTAGCATTACATAACTCAATGGCAGTATTGCAATCAATATTCATATTAAAATATATAAATAATTCGTTGTTTATTAAATTAAGAGAGGCCTTGTTACTCTCATCTCACCACTTCACATTCGTGGCAGAGAAAACAATTTTCTGAATAAATGCTCAGGTGGCAGGAATAGAATAAAGATAAGAAATTACTTTGAGATGTTCAAAGTTACCTATGTACGTTTGGGAACTACATTTCGTGAAAGAAAGTAGTATTCTCGCATACTTTATTGTTATTCAAATGCATAGAATATCATTTACGTACAACTAGGTTTACTACGCGGATTCGCCGGAAATTTAGATTCTGATTTTGTAAAAAAGAAATTTTTTTTTTTTTTTTTTTTTTTTTTTTAAAATGGTCACATTCATCTGGATTACTCAAGCATAATGAGCTGAGGCACATTTCGTGATCGCAGAGTTTATTGTTCGAAAGTTTTTAGGCGACAGACAAACACACAAACATATACTTAGAAGCTGTCTCCTTAAGATACATTAACATAACGTGAGATAGGGACTTTATTTTAAAGTACGAATGGCAACCCTAGGTGGAAGGAACGTAGCAAAGTGCTCTAGACAAAACATCCGAGAAATAACGGAAGTATCGATGGCGTTCGACGGACGCTGGCGGTTGCATCATGCAACTTGCTTGGCTCCTGTTTCAGGAAGAGCAGGGTCGTGGAAGGTATCGTTTAATCGCGATGATTGCTGGCTGTCGCGGTACGTTTGTCCCGCCCGTACGTGCCGTCGGGGTGTACGTGCACGCGTACTTATCCACGGCAACGCGAGAGGAAGTTAGATTAACGAGGGAAGACACGGAGCTGGTCGCAGGAGGGAAGCGACTCAAGCCAGCGGTATCTGGGATATGCAAATCCGTAATAACGCTTTACGCCCGCGTATTACCGCGCGCGGAACCCCGGCGCAGGGTGGTCGGTGAAATTTACCGGAACGAAAGCTGCATCAGATAACGCTATTACATTATACCCTCTATTTTTCTTTCGCGCCACAACGAGTCCGTATTGGCTCTCCAACCATCCTCGGCAATTACTTCGATGTTCGTGGAATCATGTTCTAAACACCCTTTCGTGCATGTAGAGCTATGTTATTGGCGGCCATAACTGTTGGTGAGGGGGGGAGTTGACCGTATCGAATTAATAGAAGCCAATCTTCTACTATTTTCCATGCCTCCCTATCAATTTTATTTTAGTACCTACCTACCCTGTTTCGGACCTTCAATTGCTCCTGGAACTCTGTCGGTTTTCTTTGCACCGTCGTTATTACCTACAACGAAATTGAGGAGGTTAATTTCTGTTGGGCCACGGGCAATTACGCGGACATTAACTCTGGCGTTAACTAAATTTCACCGTCCCCTGGTCGTAACGCGGTGGATTAGCATAGGGCGGTGGCCAGCCAAGGAGCAAATTGTGCGAAAGTTTTTGCTCGCTCGCGGGAGACACCTGCGAAGACGCGAGACCAACGACGTCGTTCAAGTCCCGCGTAGTTTATGTTCCGTGAAAGAACCACCCTTGCAGAACATTTTCCTTTGGCCACTGCCGTGTGAAAACGACCCACGACGATCGTTTATACCTGTTCTTTAATTCCTGTTCGGCGGGAATTACAGAGTGTCAACGTTTTCACGTGCAACGTTCCGTTTTGCATTTATAATTGAAAATGTCGCGGCCGCCTGGCAGGGAACGGCAGAGGGAATCCTTTGAGTCGCTTCCTCTGGCATTCGCTTCCGGATTAAAGGACGATCGATGGGCACGTGTCTCTTCTGTCCGCGAAAAGGTTTCGGATACTCATTTTTGGGGAAATCGGAACCATTACCCCAGTGTTTCCCAGCCTTTTTGGAGTCGCGATCCCCTTTTATAATATTCAAGTAACCTGCGACCCCAAGGTCAAAATAAGGTAAAAAGAACACATTACAAATAACTATTTTAGAATATAATTCTAACTCAATACTGTGAAAACCGTGGCGAACCCCCAGGAAACACTTTGCGACCCACAGGTTGGGTATCACTGGATTACTCTTGACAATGCGATTATTCTAGCGAGCAAATTCTTCTCTGAAAGAATTCCTTATATTCTGTTCGTTCGAACCGTCATTTGAAGAACGTTGCTTGCATCGTTTCAGAATATCTATATAGGTAATATTTCGAAACAGTCGTTATCTCCGTGAATGTTATCTAAATCGTTCTCGTACATAATATCGTAAATTATTTAACGACACCGCTTGCATCGTCGGTTGCCGCCATCAAGGTCGACCATTCCTCGGTCCAGCGAAGTGAATAGAAAATATATATTTTGCGCGGCTCGTTACGGGCACGGCCGTAAAACACGTCCATCCTTTCGACAGGGTCTTCTTTGTGTAACCGTGACCCATTACTTCCATGCTGGGGGCACGTGAACCATATGGTCCACGTGACCGGCGATGCACGCGTTCTCGATACCCGATCGACCTATCGAATTCACGAAATTCAAACTTTGCACGCGCGATCAGTTGCCCGTAGACGCGCTTCGCTGGCTTCATGGGAAACAACATTGGCGGTCTTTTTTTCCCCCCTTTTTATTCGCTCCCTCCACCCTCAACCCTTGCACGAAAATAGTCGGGTTTCAGGCCCGGCGAGTTTCCATCCGATCGAGCCGGCGATTATTATTCAAATCGTGTCACGATTGTTTCGCGCAATTTAATATACACCGTGTTCTAGCTGTGGACGCATGGCAATTAGCTCGGGGGTTCAGCAACCCGTGGCGTTAAATATTAATGTGCATCGGGCTTTGCTAGTCCGAGAGGTTCCACTCGTGTTTGGCCGCTGCTATCAGATGATCCTCGCGAATTTTTTACCCTCTTCCCTTTCATGTACCTACTGCCTTTTTTTCTTTTAGTTTAACGAAAATTTGGAAATTCTAGAGATCAAGTTTAATGAAAATTTGGAAGTTTTACGGATCAAGTTTAATGAAAATTTAGAAATTTTAGGAATCAAGTTTAATGAAAATTTGGAAATTTTAGAGATCACTTTTTTTCAGAGGACTAACGTATATGCGTTCCAAGGAACTCTTTCTTCTATGCGGTTGGGTATAAGAGTTAACAATTAGCTATTGTTGAACACGCGTTATCGTACTCCAAGTTTAAGTTCTGGGACTGCTCCTTTTTTGCGACGATGAAAAGATTTCATGGCCGAGCCTGTGGACTCCGACCGTTACGGGAGCGGGAATCGTTCGAGACGTTCCGTGCATTGTTCATTGTGCAACGACGCGCACCTGCGCTTTACGATTGCTAAAAGCGGAAGAACTCCCCCGTGTGCATGCTTCACCTGTGCTTTTCTGTACTTTCACGCGTGCACCGTGTGCAATAAAAACTGTTGACGGGTGGCAAGTGCACATTCGTTACGAACCACCTACTCGCCAATGGAGCGTTTCACTTTCAACCTTCAACTGTGAAAACGCAGGTGTCCACTAATATTTGCAATAATTCATCAGCTCTGTAATTACAAAAGTGAGTCTAATTACATAATAGCCTTACTTATCTTCATATTTCGATTAGAGACCATGCAAAATGCAGCATACATTTAATTTCTAAAGCAACATAAAGCAAACTACTTTTCACAATGTTAACATAATGTTAGTTACAAAGGATGAAGCTTCCTAAGTTACAAATATCGCCTTACTGGCAATGGATAACATCTTTATTCCCATCCGACGATAACACAGACGTCTACCCTTTCATGGCTTAAAAAACCGAATGAACCGGTATATTACCCTTCCCACTAGTTGCGTGTCGATTCGCCAGGTGGCGCTAGCGTGCGATTTTCAGCGAGAAAAGAAGCGCAGCAAACTATTGCCGCCATTAAGTGCCATTCCGAGTGGTGGTGTGTGACCGGTGACGTAGTGACTTTCTCCCGCAATTTAAAGGTAACAATACGCAATTATCAAGTTTAATCGCGAAACCTTGGTATCTTACGCAGAGCCGATGGCATCGCGCAAGCACGTTACACCGGACATGTCACAGCCTTAATCGTACAAGGAAATGCAACAAGTGCGTTTGTGCGGGACAGTTTCACTGAAAAAACGCATTCGGCGTAACGAAGTTTTACTTCCCCCGGGAAGCGCGCACACGAATCGCTGTAGCTCCCTTCAAGGACCCCCGTTCCGTTAGCGATACGTTTAGCCAATATCGATTGCTTTATAAAAAGATTCAAGGATCGCCGTTAAAGAAACAATCGCACGAAACAGGCAACAACATTCGTCCGTGACGTGACGTCGCGACCGGGGAAAAACACCGGCGAATAATCGGCGGCGTTTGATCGATACGGTCGAGACGAGTCGCGCGTTCGGAGTGTTCGAACCACGTTTACTCGCCCCACCGATAAACGAATGCTACTCCGTCTCGAGCAGTGTTCACGGGAAAGGGCCTGATAGCTCTCGGCTACCCTCTATTGCGCATGCCCGCGACGAGCTGTGACGTCAAACCAATCAACGCCAAGCTGGGAAACGAAGCCAGCCACTGGCGTCGATTCGGTTCGTTTCCCAGCTTGGCGTTGATTGGTTTGACGTCACAGCTCGTCGCGGGCATGCGCAACAGAGGGTAGCCGAGAGCTATCAGGCCCTTTCCCGTGAACACTGGTCTCGAGCCAAGCACCACAGACTTATTCACAAAAATCAGGAAGCCTGGAAAGCCGGGAAACGGTGAGGCGACGCGGCCGCGATCTCCGGCTCCGATAAATTTATCATTCTCGTCTATTTACATCCGAATCGATAATCGATGCCTCTGGGCGCACCTTTCAGCGAAGTGCACATGACCATGCACACGCACGCCCACACTCGCTGCAGCGCGCGTGTTTCCCCAAGGATTCGAGACACTTTATCGAGATCGAATCCTTTTGCCAGTTTCCGTTGGAAATAGTTCCGATTGAATAGGGGACCTCGGATAATTGGACAGTTGGACGTATTTGCAGCGGCTCGTGTAGGAAGGTAGGAACATAGGGGATCTTACGAAACCGATCTTTTGTCCGAAAATGTTATTCAAGCAATTTTATTGAAATTACAAGAGTCCTCCCCCCGACGCACCGGTTCTCGTCACGAGGCCACCAGGTGTCGTCATCCGAAGGATTCTTATCATTCCCCACGCGCCCGTCCCACGACCTCACGAAAAACCCCCTCGCCCTTTCACCTCCGCCCTCCTTCGCCCCTCCCCGCGGCCTTCCACGTTCTCGTGCCGTCCGTTTCTTCTGGTTCGTGGCACGAACGAGTTCGGCCCGCTTTCCTTTCGACCCGTCCGACGGAACCGAGAATTTCCCCGTGCCTTTTTTAGCCAGCCTCTACGGCCCAGCCGCGGGGACGGGGATTAGCAACGCTGAGGCGACACGTAAGGCAGGAAAACTGAGATTACAGGAACGTTGGGCCCTGGGATTTCCAGAGCCCCTGTTTCTACTACTCACCTTTGCCTCCGCCGCTCTTTGTCCGCTGTAAACACCCGGCTGGCGAATTCTTATCGTTCCCTGGACAATTAACAGGACTCGTGATAGTCGTAATATTCCAGGCGGCGTTCGTGCGTAAGCGGCAAGGGAACTTAGGAGGGGATGAAGGGGAATAGATGTTGGAAAAGAAAATTCTTGGGTTAGGCAAGCATAAGCAAGCTTCTTCCACCGTTTCGTCATTCGTACCTAATATGCCTAAGTAGTTGTTGGTCGGTTCAGTGACCATCCGTCGCTACGTGCTATATAGTGGAGCCTGCTTCCTCTTGCTCTTCCGCCCCTGCCCAAACGGATTGGCCGCGTATCTAGTTCTGTTCATTGTCCATTGGCAAGCAATGGTCCTAAAACGACAGATAAATAGTGCGCGGTGAGTCGACGGCCGACTTTGAGATCGCGGTCGATTCGGTCAAGCAGGGTCACCGCTTCCGCGACCGTCCTACGCGCGAACGTGGCCGTAGCGTCCTAGCGTACACGTATCGCCGACGTGACCGTATATGTGTATAAACACCTATACGCGCACGTGGCTTTGATGATAGGGCGAGCGTACGCGCGGGGTCGTTCGTTATTCGCGATCAACCCGCTCGACTCGGATCATTTGGAATTTCATTCGTATATAAGGCCGCCCGATCGCGGCTCCCTGCTGATTTAATTCGAAGGACTGTTGCCGCTCCGATGGCTGCATAATACATACGTACAGGCGCACAGGCGCACAGGCGGGAGGCGAGGACATTGTCTTTTGTGTCTGTCAAGAGAGTGAGACTGTTTTGTTCGTGTAACTGACGGGGATGGATAGATGTTCACAAGCTTTCGTTTATTATTAGGCCATTCGTTGTCCGCGTTTGGAAAAGTTAGCGTTACATTGGAGGTCTTTAGGTGGCGGTAATTGTTAAGTAGTTGATTTGGGATTTTTAAATGCCGAATATATCTATTTAAGACGGGGGTCCACCTGGGAGCTAAGCATACGTATGCTATAAAACACAAAAACATAGCACAGCTTACCCTAGTAGCATTTATTTGCTGGGAGTTTGTTGGGCCAATGACGTGTTATCCGTTGGCCAACTGTTGAAGTGTCGCGCTATTTTTAAATGGGCCAACGATTGTAACCAACGCAGGCCCAACTGAAGGTTTCTTTCCATAGGCCCAACTGAAGGTTTCTTTCCATAAGCCCAACAGTTTCTTTCCAAAAGACGTCTTAAAAACGTTCAGAAGGCGTCTTGAAGAACTTCAAGAGACGTTGTAAACGTCTTTTTCAGGTCTGATTTAAGAAAAAAAAAAATTTGCGGTGAGGAGAATCGAACTCAAACTTCCCAGTTGCGAAGCAACCGTTATTCGCACTTACCCAATACATTTCCTTGTAAATACTTCTAATTTCTCAGTACATAACTAGTATTAATTGTTTATAAAAACTGCACAGTGACGCGAAATATTCTACAAAATATCATCATTCGACCTTTAGACTCATTCCTTAAAATTTCACATTCGTCTCAAGACAGACGTCCGCATTACGTATTTACAAATAAGAAAAGAAAAATCACAATTTGGAATATAATAACAGGTTTTTGGATGTTGCAAATTTTCTGACGTTTGTAAGACAACATTTAATCATCGTTGTAAATTTTTTGTTAATTAACCAACCATAGTAATTGTAGGCCCAACCTTGAATAGTCGTAGGCAAACTGTCGTAATTTTTTGTTAATTAACCAACCATAATAATTATAGGCCCAACATTGAATATTCGTTGGCAAACTGCCGTAAGTTTTTTGCCGTAGGCCCTATGTTGGGAATTTGTAGGCAAAACTCTAACTATATCCCAACTAATTCCCAACTGTTGGCTACCGTTGGCCAACCAGAAATGCTACTAGGGTAGGTTAGCTTTCAGGTGGATTTCCAGCTTTACGGAGATGTATCGTTGATCTGATAGTTTCGAAGAAGTTTCTTGGACAGATATCGTGGTAATTTTCAGGTTTCCCGTGATGCAGCAGCTGAACTGTGCCCGCTTTTCACGCAGTGCAGCGTAATGTAGCGCGCTGCGAAATTGCGCGCGGGATATCAACGTCTCGAGGAAATTGATAAGGTCCGTTTCCGTAGGAAGCCGGCAGGCTGGTAGATTGGCAGCCGTCGCAAATCCGACGGCCGATCCAGAAGAATCCGGCCAGCGAATTGGCGTCGGTTTTATCCATAATAAAATTATATGCCCCTCCGGCAGGTAACGCGATTAGCTGGGCATCGATCGTGGATGTACGTGAGGCGTGCACGGCCGCGTTTGCCTGCGCGTGTATCCTCGAAACGAAACGATACTACTATAACATGGGTCTTCCCGTTTCGTGTTCCGTTTCAACCCCCTGAGACGCGATTCCAGGACGAAATCTGGCTGGCTGTGACGCCGACCAACGTCACCGTCCACGGTTCACTGGCCCCGTGTCTATGGAGGGCACGGGTAGAACAAATTATTATCAATTGCGGCATTAATTCGCCGTTGCGGCGCGTTCGCCACCCAATAGCTCTCGGGCACCCTGCGGGCGAAACTCCGTCGAGGCGCGAGAAAACCTGCGGCAATAGTAGGGGAGACCGGGGATAGTTTGGACACGGGGATACATTGGACAGTTTGAAAATTGCCTCCATAGTGTCATGATGATTGCAAATTTTTTTGTAGTTTGTGCCTATATGCACACCAAATCAACTGATATTCAATATGGCGTGTTGCATTCACGAATGACAAGGTATGTCACACTTTTCAATTCTTGTATGTTACTGTATAATATTTTCATCTACTTTTTGTTGTGATTCGGATACTTCATTATGGAAAAATTTTATTGTAACTTTTTTGAGGCATTGCTGAATGTGTTTAGAATAAAGTAATGCTATGCAAAAATCAAATTATCTTTTTTGAGGAAAGGCACGAATAATTGTGTTTTGATATGATATGAGGGGTTACATTGGACAGATAACACTTGAATAGGCGAGGCTTGAATGACTGGGATTCTTAGGGGCCCCAGTGCTGCCACTGGTCCAAAAGGCCACTGATTTCGGCCTATGAATACGAGCTTGCACCGCACACTACTACATACACTCTTGCAGTTTTTCTTATCCGACGTACACCCGCGGTATCATTGGCTTCGAGTTCCCCTTTCGGGCGGCTCTGGAAAACACCATGGAGGTCGGGCTCCTTAATGGCCCAACAGGCTATTTGTCATTTTAAATAAATTTTAAATATATTCATTGGATTATTCATTATCATTTCTTTCCATCTGTCCAAACTATCCCCGTGCTATGTCCAATGTAACCCCACCAATGGGGATACTTTGGACAATATGCATCTCTGAACTTTTTTCATCTCAAGGTAATACTAGGGAATGTAAGGCCCGTTTCTCAGGTTCAAATGAATAGCGCACATTCTGAGCTATCGAATGGTGTACAATTTATAGCCGTAAGGCATCTTACAGGCCCGCTAAAGACTATTAATAAAAAATTGTCCAAACTATCCCCGGTCTCCCCTACTGTTCCAGCGGACTAACTAATTCGGTCGAATCAGTTTTAACTTTGAAATTCCTTAATGTTCAAATGGAAACGTTTTTCTGTACGCTGCGAGAAAGCGTGGCGCGAAGAACGGGAACACCAATCGGATTTTCGTGTCTCGCCTGATTCGCCGGAAGGAGCGACGTTAATCTCGATACGAACGAAATTTCTATTTACGTAGCAAGAGGGCGACGCATATATTTTTTTCCAAGCCTCCTTCTCGACATCTTCCGTCCGTTTCGCTTATACCGCCTACCCGAGCTGTGCCGGTGTCGTAAAGATCCAGCGAGATCGACGGCAAGCTAATCGAAATTAGATCGCGTTCAGACGAGACGTTTACCACCCCTGCCGGACTGCCACGATAGTGGCTTCGATACGGCTCGTCATTTCCCTCGGATAGTCGAATTTCGATTTCCTCCTCGGGAGAAGCTTGGAATTTCAATGCCGCTGGGAGGAAGCACGCGACTCTCGGTGTGCTATACCTAGGTCGGTGCGGTCTGAAATATAGAGAAATCAGCAGAATGAGCAAGAGCGCTGATAAAAGGAGATACGTGACCGATGAGGGGTTGAGGAAGCAGGTAGCCGGTACTCGATCGCTTCAGTGACACGGTCAACGATAATTCAGGCCGCCATTTGCAGAAAGGGAGGGTCCGCGATATAACAGACAAAGGTATTGGGAAGTCGACCCCGGTGTCCAATACACCCTTGTCAGGGGGCCGTGTATTTTTATATGGGTTCAATAAATTCGGTGCCCAATAGCCGGGAAGGGTTTTTACCTGCTCCGAAGGGAAATCGGGTCTTACGGTCGGGATTAACCTGGCCGGTGGCCTGCTCGAAGAAAGAGCGGCCCTGGCCAGGCAGACACAGGCAAATGCAAGCAGATACTTACCCCTGAACACGGTTTTATTCGAAGCGCAGCTGTTAAGTTCGACGCGTTTCGGTATCCCCTGGAGATTTTTCTCGGCGCTCGCGCGCGCCTCGTCCTCACACGAGATTCTTTTCTCGGCGAACGGTCCAGGGACGCCGCTCGACGGGCGAACCTTCGAGCAAAACGACTTTCAGAGCCCCGCAGTAATGTACTTTCACATTTGCAAGACCGAGGCATTGAATCGTTGGAAACTCGTTTCGCATCGCGGGTAGGAAACGTATCGGTGTACAGGTGATGAGAGAGAGAGAGAGAGAGAATCGTCCGTCGCGTCGGCGGCAATGATTTTTCGCTGTCCGTGGGCTTTCGCGCCTGATTTCGAGCGGAACCGTTCCCGCTCGCGCGCCAAACCCTGGCGAGGCTCGATCGGAGAGATACCGTTCCACGGGGGAATCGTTCGATACCTCGAGGATCGCCGTCACCGAGTTTCGCGCGTTCCCGGCTGAACTTTCGAGGCGGCCGTTGAACACGTAGCCGCGGTACTCTGATATTTAGAGAGCGATCTGTATTCACGTTCTCGCGCGGGGCAGCAAGTGCAGTGACCCAGTGACACGTGGAAAATCTCTCGGCCGCTTGGTGCGTGCACCGAGGCGGGCTCGAGCGTGGCTAATATCGACGATGACGGCCGTCCCGGAGGCACGTATAGCGTAGCCGTCTGCCAAGGAGAGAAAAAAGCTCCGCGGCGGCCGTGGTCGATAGGCGCCACGAGCGCCGCGCAAATAACCACGATTTTAATTCTCATCGCACCTGCCAGACGCTTGCGTGCTCGCCCGCACGCTCGCGCGACTTCGGCTTCGTTTCGCCCGCTCGACTTTCCAATCCGAGCGACTCCGTCTTCGGCGCGCGGCGCAGCTTCCCTGCGATCGAACAGAAGCTCGCTCGTGGTCGATGCCGATTTTCTCAGAAGTACGAAAAAGCGGTCGAAATGGGGGCGTGGAAGAAGGACACGGTCTACTATAGCAGAGATGGGCAAGAATTTTACTTAAATAAAAATTTCGAATAACGAATAAAAGTTAAAAGAAATTATTATCGAGTGAATAAATGCACATTATTCGCCAAATAATCTATAGTTAAAGTAACTTTTATTTTATCCGTTACGCGGGCATGGAGGAGTGTGCTCGACGGTGCCGAATATAAATAATAGAGACCCGTTTATTATTATTATTATTATTATTATTATTATTATGATTCACGGGCATCTCGCCCTTTAGTTTACAGAAAAGGAGCATAAAAAAACAAAAGAAAAATTACATATAGACTAAAACTAAAAGCTTAAACTTTAAATTTAACTGAAACTTAAAACTAACACATAGAAAGAAGGAAAAAGGGGACGAAAACGACGCTTAGATTAAATTAAATTAAATTAAATTAGACAAGGAATGGTGAATAGCCAAGCGGGCTAGAGCAATACATCTTTAAAGGCCATAAAGCAAAGGATTTTCTCGCATCAGACCGCGCAGGTGATTCTTGAAAGTTCCTGGTGTGCCGCAGAAAAAATCAATCAGATTATTTGATTTCCAGGCCAGACCAGGGAGAGCGTGAATTTTCGTACGAAAAACGGCCGCCCCAGGCTCTCCCTCCTTTTCTCTGGCCATTTTCGAAGGCACTTCCCGTGAAACCGTTGAGGGATTTTAAGTAGGGTGCACACTGCACAGAGATCGCGGGCACGGGTGGGGCGCACAACGTGAACGGTTTGCTTCTCTTTATTGCACCCTGCTCTGGGTCGGCGCTGTGGACCCAATTCGAGGACCCGAGGACCCGAGGACCCCGGGCGACATTACCGTCACGCATTGTCGTCGGGGGATTTTCTGAATCGGTATTATAAAATTCAGAGACGGCCGAGAACCGCCTGTCCTTTAATGACCGGTGACGTATCGCGCCGCCAGGTACGGGATTAGAACCGGCCGACTCTAATGGGATCGTGACGCTCCACGTTCAGCTGGCTTTACTACTATCATTACAGTTATTATCGTGGTTATTACCAACGGGCCGATCCCTTTGAAGCGCGCACATTTCGGACTCGCGTACAATGCAACCGAATTCGCGGTACTCCGATGCAGGTCAGCGGGAACTGCAACGTACCTCCCCCCATCCTCGGGGCCCCTCTCTCCGGCGAGAGAAGTACTAAATAGGAAACCCGTTATTGATGTACCGTTGATTTTTCTTAAGTTTGCCTTTGGAAAGGTATAGAATCCGTGATGTTTTCTGGCACGATCGCTGGTGGAGGACGGGTACACCGAATCCAGGCCTGTCCCGCATAAAACCGGTGCGCCTGGTAACACATTGATAGCGGAGGTGGGCTGCTGTGTACCAAAACGAAATAGTAGCAAAGAATAGCGGAAAGTAGATACCTACATACATATACAATTTGGGGGCAGCAGACGATCGCGAGAAGTGGGTGTCCCTATTTCGATGTTGAAAACATCCTCGTTTTCCGAGAACGTGTTTACCCAGTCTTCGATTACCGTTTCCCTAGAAAATTCTCCCTGAATGCGGACGGTAGCTTTCCGCCGATATTGGAATAATTCAGGCAGTCAGAGCAACAACGGACTAACCCACATTTTTTTCGAAATTGAATTAGTAGCAATAACGTATTCCAATAGGCTCTGCTAACCATATAAAATAGGGGGGGGGGGAGGGGAAATATTTTTTAATGTGGGTTGGTCCGTTGTTGCTCCGACTGCCTCAATTATCGAGCTGTAACCGCGACGGCACGATCGCGCGCCGTTTCGTATAAGTACGAGAAAAAGCGCGACTGTAACTTTAGACCGTGCTCGACGGACGCACAAAGATCCGGTTTCACTTGGCTCGAACGCAACGGGATTCTCTTCTAATCTAGGGGCCGAAATTTCTCGCCGCGTTATCGCCTACTTTCGCGGGGATCGCTATGAAGGCAGACCTATAAGCTTCCGAAGCCGTGGTTCCCCGCAAGAAAGTGGCGGCGACGAATGGGCGCAGCTCCCGGATACGGGCGGATCGGCAATGCGCGAGGCGGACGGTTATTTTTATAATTCACAAAAAGACTACCGCCGCCACTGTTATTAATACTCCGTCACTCGAACGAAGTAGTCGTAAAGATATCGCCCTCTCCGGCGCACTCTCGGCTCCCCGCGCGCTCGAAAAAGGTAAAGTTGCCTTCGAGCACTACAAAGTTCAAGTTCGATAAGCCGCGGCTGGCACGGCGCGGCGTCGTTCCATCGACGACTTTATTCTTTCGCCCCGATGTTGTCGCTGGGAACGATCGAGACTTTGCTCGGAAAAGAGACGGCCGACCTTCCATTCGTCATAGCTCGATTAGATTAAGGATTAATCGTAACGGCCGTCCCGTTCTCGTCTGTGTCGATCGCGGCGCGGCACGCGGCCGTGAAAGTGCTCCGGTCGTTTGGAATTTTACCCGTTTCCGTGGTCTCGCCGCGTTGGTTACAAAATCGCCAGCCGGCCCTGCCACCCGTATAGACCGTTGCCTTGTCGTTTTTTCCGTCGGAAACTGGCGTACCGTGGCAAAACGGTAGTCTGAGAAATCGATGGTGAAAACGATTGCGTGAAACGTTCGGTGCGTAGCGTACGTTGCAAAATTAACCGACCAACAGGCACCGGGCTACGTCAGAGCTTTCGCGGACGCACCGCGTATTCGCGAAGAATCTCCCTTCCTCTGTAAGCGGCAAACAAATCTTCGGATGGCTGGTGTAATACCGAAGGAGTATTAGTGGCTCGCGTCACGCGTCGACGTCAGCGCGATTCCTCTTGGCCGGGGCAAGCAGACGCGAAGCGGTGCGAAGAAACGCGTGGCACGCTCCTGGAAATGCGCGAAGTCGTGGCAACACCAGGCCGAAGCGATTCAATTTCAAAAATGAAATTGCCTCTTAAATAGTATCGAAATAGTATCGCCTCTGTTCTTCTTTTGAAATTCGAAGAGTATTTCGGAGTAAAGTTAAAAAACAGAAGAAAATATAATTTCTTGGTGAAATTCGATATCGACAGTCGAGGTGAAACGGGAGCGCTTAAACCTTGATCGTCCCGTTATTGCTTTATAAATAAATTGGAGCCAGGTATCGCCCACGTGCTAACCCTACCCATTCATTCTTATATTTATTTGCCCGTGCAAGCTCTATCAATATGCAACAATCCTATCCCATCTACCATTCGATGCATGCCACTTAAGTAACGAACGAACGGGGAACGAAATGTTGCAGGTTTTTCATATGTCGAATATTTCTGTATGCCCGTTAGATTGGAGGGATAAACGGGCCGGCGACGGTTTCTCAAGTTTGGTCGGCGTTTCGAGCCGAGCGGCGTACCTATATGTACGTGAGTTGTCTGGCACACATGAGTCACTCGGGAGGAAACGGGGACGGGGCGCCTGGTGCGCCCACGATATCGTCGCCCCTGCGCGGAAAGTGAGCGTAAACTGGCGAGCGGAGCCGAAGATGGCCGAAGGGAGGCCGTCGTGCGGCAGTCGAGCCCGAGCGATCCCCCGATCGCGGTCGTGCGTGGTGGTGCCGCAGGTACGGTGAGGTACGGGCAGCCAGTTGCGGCCAGTAGTGGATTAGCGGCAAAGGGAGTAGCAGTGACGGTGTCGCAGCAGCGCTAGCACACGAAACGGAAGCGAAAGAGGAGGTGGAATGATCGCTCGAGTGATCGGTCACGGGATATATCTTCGCACGGGTAAATAACGTCATCTGGCCGTGTTTACTCCGGGGACCGTCGCGGCGTAAACCGGCAGGGACCGAGAGGTGATCTGGAGGCGAACGCTGGCTGCTTCACGGAATATGTACGCGACGGTGGTGGGCGAGGGCCGTGCGAAAAAGTGGCGAAGACTGTGAGAGAGGCGCAGCGGTGCCTCCACGTCGGTGGCAGTGGCGGTGGTGTTAGTAGTGGTGGTGTGTGGTGGCGCGGCGGTGTGGCGTTACTGGTGCTACCTCGGTGTGTGTATTGGTGGGACACGCACTTCGCCGGGGCCGTGGTACTCGCGTTCGCGTTCGCGTTCACGTTCGCGCTCCTTCTATCTCGCTCTGTCCTCTCGTTGCCTCTCACTCCGTTTCCCCTCTATTCACCGCGACGGCTATCCACCTCTTTGTCGCACGCACGGAGGCCATCGTACCGAAAGCGACCGAGCCAGGCCAGCCACTACGCAAGATGGCTGTGTGTCGCTAACGAGAGGCCGACAAACCAGACGGGGAAAAGGCAACCCGGGGATAAACGGAACATGCTGCTACGTGATCGTCGGGCCCGTCCCTGAACAGAGAGACACTGGCCAAGAAGCGAGAGGTGAGTACCTATTTTCATACAAATCAACCTCCCTTCGTTGCCTCGCGTAGCGTCGCGTCGCGAGTCTCGCTTTCTTTCCGTTTCACGCACCTTTTCCCACCCGACAACACCGATCGCACGCCACGGAAAAACCCAGTGCTGCTTTCCTCGGGGCTGTTGCGGCTGACAGGTCGCCAGAACCTACCGCGATTCGCGTGTCTCGTGCGTTCCTGTCGCTCTCGAAAGTTAGATGGACGGTACCATGTACCATGTCGCGACACGCACCTTTCAGCCGCGGCAAACGTAAACAAGTCGAAATTCTAACCTCCCCGGTATCAGTCTCGATCCTCACATTTCTCGTCCCAACGATATTCTATACGTAATACGCGCTGTCCATTCGTTTATATCTATGTACGTAACATTCGTCCACGTAACAGCATGTCAGGGTAAATCTATTCCTCCGCGGCAAGTCCAGCCCCGTCGGCCGAACAGCCGGAACAGCCGTCCACGAGATCCTGCCCGACGGCCAACTAAATCGAGAACATCTGTTGCCGAAAGGCTGGAAACCTCGAACATAACCTCGAAACGTATCGCTTCGCGTAGCTGCGCCGTGCCTCGTCTTGTGTTTCTCATTGACGAACCTCTGCCGTCGGCGTACGTGCCTGCGTTTCAACCTAATAAACAACTTTCATCGTAAACTTGGCGTAAACTTTTCTAATCGTACCGGGGGATCGTTTCGAGCGTGGTGAAACGTGTTGCGTCGGTAAACTTTGCAAACGCAATTCCGCCACGCGGCCGAGAAGCTTCCCTAGTCTACACACTATATAGTTTATCGTAGGGGAGAAGTTTCGATGGTTTTAAAGACGTGACGAGGAACGCCCGCCGGGCTGCGTCGTATCGACGTAGCTTGCGAGAAGCGTCGCGGAAACCTACCATCCCTGGATCGTGATTTCTGCGTGTACGCCAGTACAGCAACGATCGTGTACGTTGACAGTGCACGCACGTACTTACACGATACGTATGTGGAGATTGTACTGTTGTTGGTTTCTCGTTGGCTTCGCCGACGGTTAATGCGCGCGTAAGCTCGCGTGGAAACTTTCCATCCAGAGCGTCGACGTGTTCGTTTCCCATCGCGTTCCAAACGTACACCTGACCACTTACCAACGTGACCACGTTTGTCTCGTATTTAACGTACAATGAGTCGCTAAATTCTTGCCACTGGCGCACTTTTTAGGCTCGACTCTTTATCTACCTCTGCTGCGCAATATTCTGCAACCGCCTGGTCTCATGGCATTAAATTCCCTTTCATTATACTAGAATGCTAGGTTGAATCGAAAGTCGGCGGGCTATTGTAGACATTCCGATGCAGTTTCTAATAGGGATTGCAAATTTACCGACATTTTCAATTACCGGTAATTCGGTAAAATTTTCAATCAAAACCGGTTTACCGATAATTTACCGGTATTGAAAATACGGAGTAAACATTACAAAAAAACTTTTTTTAAGTCTAATCGAGCATTATAATAAATATATGCAAATAAAACTATTCTGAATATAAAATATGAAATGAGATAACACAAAATAGATATATTTGTGTAACTATTGACAATACTTATTAATATGGATCTTCACCACGAAAACAATGAAAAGAATCTTATCTTACATACATAATGAAATATTTTTAATTAAATATTTTTTATTTAAGATTTTTTTTTAACAAATAAGCACGCAAAAAACATATTTTGTCTAAACTTTGGTCTCCTGATCGCGATCTAATTTTTGTACAAAATAATCCAGCCAGGGATAAAGCACTCTCAGATTCTACACTTGTTGGTCGGATAGTTATTAAGAAATCATATGCCATTTGTACCTATATACTATTTTCTCCTTACTTTTTCTACTTGAAAATACGTCCATTATTTTGATGACTTGATTTAGATTTTTAGTTCTCTTTTGGCTTAGAGTTGATTCTTCATGAGATACTTCGGTTTTCGTCTTTATTATTAATTGAAGTTGTTATCACTGATAACGATGTAGACCGAAATAACGAACGCATATATTCCCTACATTGATATACGTAATTTATCGAATTACCGGTAAAAATTTGACGAATTACCGGTAAAAATTTGAGGGTATTTCTCGCGATTTACCGGGAAACCGGTAAACCGGGTTACCGGTATTGCAATCCCTAGTTTCTAATCAATATCTTCCATTAACAGCACTTTGAACGTACGGTTATTGTTTGGCAGATTGATAGGGGTGTAATTTCGGAGCACTCTCCACGCTACTTCATTGGGAACGGCTTTATCAGAAAAATACCCGAGCATAGTATTCCCGTTAAGTCTCGATTTCAAGCTTCCTTATCAAGTTTCTCTCTCTGTGCCAATAACTTTTTGCCTCGTTGCACTTCACGCGTAAAAGCCTGCATGCTCGATGAAAAAAAGGAAAGATATCGGACGGGAGAAGGGCTACGTTTCAGCTCGTATTATTCCACATCGAGGTTTCGCAAGTTCGTTCGCAGTGCCATTTATCAATACATCACGCTTTTTTTCCGCTAAAAGGTATCGTCACGAATGCGAGCGATATTTCATGTGAATGAAACTCGTTCGTGCGCCCAGTTCTTCGCAAATTCGGGCATTGTATCGTAGCGACTGCTAGGGGTTCGAACTGTAATTCGATCGTTACCTAACGGTCTTCACGAGATCCAGGGAAATTTCATCCAGTACACTGCACGCACTCCATTCAAAGAGAAAATAGGTATATTTCAACGGACAAACCAATAGAAAGAAGAAACAATATAACGGGGAGACTTGGGAGCACGTTACGTGCCAGTCGAAAGTGTAACAAAACAGCTCGCGGAGCGTTTTCTTTTTGCGGCACCAGAAGCGAGGAAGAGAAAAGTAATCGTAGAATCGAACGGTTTTTCCGCGGAACGCCGATTCGAAATCCAATTAGCTTCATCCGTTCCCTCCCACCCTGGATCGATCGGCGCTCTATATTATCGCCGTCTGATTATCGTTTTCTAATTCACGTTAAGCCCGGAATAATCATAGACGGCTGTCGCGATCGAGGAACGGTTTTATCTCTCCGTCCCGACTGGCTTTTCTGAAACGTGCGTGGCCTTCTGACTGGCCTTTCGGCCGGAGCCTTGCTTCATGACTCGACACGTGCGCACTTTTTCAGAAGGACACGCCGCATGCCCGTTGGCGCATTTTTAAACACCTCTTTCTTCCCGCTCTCCTCTGCGCGCTGGTGCTACGCGCGGCTGTATCTCTCGCTTCCAACCAGGCGCCGAAAGTATGTCATCCAAATCTGTCCCCCAATGTTTGGTCGCTTATTCCTGAGACACCTTGTGTTTTCGAGCCACTGTTCCGCAGCCACAAAGACAGCAACTCCTTCAAATCCGATAGGCTGTGACCGATAGCTGGCCTCGATTAAAACAAAAATACGTTCCTACCGAGCATTCATGGAGTTCCAAAGAATTTCACCGCTAAAGTAGGGAAAAAATCGCCTGTCCGAAACCTGTAGGCTGTAGGCAAAGGGAAAGGGAAAGGATCAACTAATCGATTTTCTGGGGCCAAATCTTAATCAGTGATTCTCAATCGGTTTGTCTTTAAATATTAACATAGACTTATATTCTAAAATACCTATTTTTAATGTGTTTTATTTACCTTATAAAATTTACCTTACTTTATACTTGGGGGGGGGGGGGGGCAGGTTCATTGAATATTATAAAAAGGGGAACGCGACTTAAAAGAGGATCGCGACTAAATCGAATATTTCTCGTGTGTCGAATGAAATGGTTCCTGTGTCTCGAAGCAACTTTTAAGGAGTGGCTACATTTCACGATCTTTATCAAAGTCCCTGCGAAAGGTCTCCGAAGGGAGGGAGCAGTGAATTTCTGTTGTGTTTCGTACTGCACGTAGGAATCGCGTTGCTGGGGAAAATACGGGGTCCGCGTCGCGTTCACGAAATTTTTCGTCCGCCTGAACTTTCCACGGTTCGCAGCGTTCCATTTCAGGATTAAGCTGTCCCTGTCAGAGGGAATAGTTGTATTTCCGGTGAAAGCCTCGCTATGGCTCTCCCTCTGCTATTCATTTACCGGCTCGTCCATCGTTCATCCCCTTGGATCCTCGTTTCTGCAAAGGATTCCTGGAGCACGGTTTTCGGAGCCGCTCTCGGGTCGACCTCGTGAATGCTCGTTGTTACGAGGGCCGGGCGACGTGGACGGAACACGACACGAGGCACGTCAGACGCGTGTAACGTTGTTTGATCGATAGGAATACTGTGGGATCTCGTTAGCCTGTTTCTTCGAGGAGTACAAACGAGGTAGACGAGCTCGGACGATTGATAATACTCCTCGTTGACGCACGCCGCTCCTATCCGTAGGGAAGTTTGTTTCTTCGAAATGAAACGGGAGTAGATATCTCGGGCCGAGGACTTTATACTCGGTCCAACTAGCGAGGAATTTGCCCCGCGGGTTCCTTGACTCTGCCAATTTCCCTCGAATGCCTGCGAGCAGTGATCGACTTTCGGACCAGATCGTTTTATAACTTCTCCGCCGTTCTGTCCAGGATCTACAATGTCGCAAGGATTATTAAACCCTCCTTATCCACAGTCCCAGCGCGTCCCTCCGATTCTTCACTTTCGAGATCCTTATCGTTAGAATAGGATTCGAAGGCGCTTTTCTCCTCGAAGCTTACGTTAAAGTCACATTGCGAATGTTCGTCGCGCTGGAGTGATTTTGGTCTGTCCCCGACAAACAGTACCTATAGGGTAAATCCGGGAGACGCGGTCGGGCCGGAGAGTTGGTCGTGTCGCTATATTTCAGAGTCTAGGGTAAAGAGTACAGTGGTTGGCCACCTGACAATGATTGGCCATATTTTGAGAAATAAATGAATATAAAGAAATACCAATGTTATGCCTTTTTTAATGAACATATTCATATTCCTTGTACTTTCTTGCTTCGGATGTAATCAACATTTCTCCACTCACTATATACTGTGATTATATATAAAAGCAAATAGGATGACTCGGCTTTGAAGCTTGGAAATTACAGCCATTTAATCAAAAAACCATAAGAGTACAGTTAAAAGTTTACGAATAGTTTAATGTATTTATGATATGTATATCTCTCATATTCGGTATATATCGATAAATAAAAGTTGAAACTTTATAAAAGAATTATTTATTTGTTAAAATTATACATATATTATGAAAAATACAGGGGGCCAACAACTGTCATATGAATAATGTTGAATGGCAATAATTGGCCGGGCGGCCGGTGATTGTTTTATAACCTTAGTAACGGTAAAACGGTTATTGGCCCCCTATTCATTAGCGGTACTGAAACGGTCATTTGTAAGAAAGATTCAACATTTATATAATTATAGTATAATTAAATAAAAAGAAGAAGTACAATTAGGTATGTTACATTGTATAGTTATATTTTAAGTTTCCTGTGATTTGAATTTTAATTGGTGTATTCAAATTCAATTTGATTATTAAATTTATTTAATTAAATTGGAATTAAAAATGAAATTTGATTGAATTAATTAGATTATTCAAATTTAATTTGATTACAGAATTTATTTAAGTAAATTGAAGTTAAAATTTAAATTGTGCTTTCCTAGTAGATAAATTGTAAAAATTTTGAATTTTTTAGTAGAACTGAATTACCCCACTATAAAATATGCCAAAAGTGAAAAAAGGTGATAGGAAATATGGGAAAGAATATACAGATGAACACATTACAAAAGCTATAAACATTTTCTTTTAGGTTATATTATGTGTCAAATAGCGGCCAATCACTGTCGAACCGATCGGACAACTACTGTCGTGACCATGCCAATAACTATATTTTTTCGTAGTCAACACATTTTTTGTATATGTTTATAAATTCTTGCTTTTTTTTTAAAATAAACTCCATTTATTTTTAGATTATTAGGACTCTTTTTTACTTATTTATATTGATTTCCAATGCAAATTTACTAAATTCACACTTATAATTCATTATTTATGTGACACTCTTACTTAAGTGGCCAACCATTGTACTCTTTACCCTATACGTAAAAATGCATTAAAGTGCAGACCAACTACTTCTCTAGAAGTCAAACAGTTGAATGAATAGAGTTATTTCGCTTCCTTCTGTGTTTTTCTGGATTTATAGGCTATAAAAGGTAAATTGATGTTACATTTAACCTCTTTTGTCAAACCGCGGTTGTACGGAATCGTATTTAAAATATACTTCTAAGTTTATTTTCCTTTAATGTTTGTAATAATAAGATAGTAGAAATATTGAGGGACAATGCAGCCAAAGTATTTGGCCATATTAACTCTTCTTCTCAAAGCTAACGCGAAGACCATGTCTCGCTGCAGAAAGGTGAGATGGTCGAGTTATGATTTTTTTTATTATTTTTTTTTATTTTTTTATTTTTCATTATTATTTTATTATTATTTTGGTTTATTTAGTTTATTTATTCACTTTTGTATTCATTTGCCTTGCTAATCGCCAGTAGGTAATTCACTTTTTCTTTTATGTGTTCTTTACTTGTTTAGCGTAAACAAATTAAATATCAATGAATCCGTAGTTGTATTCACTCATAAATAATTTTGCTTTATCCTTTGTTAATTTTCCATGAATAATTATGTGAGTGGTCTCTGCCAACGACGAAAACCATTTCTCCCGGCATCTCGGGAGAGGTGGTCAGATGTCATGACTTCAGTTTTCAACCCGATTTACAGTAAATATTGTCTTAAAGCAAATATCGACCAGTTTTTCTGAATCGGCATAAAATTCTGAACATATTAGGTTTGTTCTGATAAAATAAGTAATATCTATATTAGTTTTAATAGCCATTTTATATTAGGTCGACCGCGTCTCCCGGATTTACCCTATCTTGGTTGCTACGTGGCGATCGAAAAGAAACGAGTCCCGAAGGGCAGAGGCCGATTTAGAGAGCGTTGATTGGAAAATTCTGTCCCTGCGGGAATGTTATTGTATTTTACAGAAAAGAAAGTGGAGTATTACCTACAGGGGGATAAGCCGGAGAATCGCATAATGTATTTACCGCTCGATAATCTCAAGAATTTTACAGCTCGGTTTGTATGATTCCGCGAAAAGCCGCGGCACGCTGCTCTCGTGAACTCTTCTTACATAATATTGAGCAACGCTTTTCTTATTACACGCGCTCCGTTGATTATTCGTTACGGCGCCGCATTCGCGAAAATATTATAATTAGACCCCCAACGGCGGCGATACCTCGTATCGGCGAGTTCCAGAGCGCCCAATTGGAACGCAGCGCGAATCGCGAACGTGCCATGGAAAATGCATAAGCAGATATCGTGATTTCCGTTCGAGAGAACTTTCGCAAACGGGGAGAGAAGCGTGAATGCCTGTCGGTCCCTTTTCGCGTCGAGTTGCGAAGCAAGAGGGCCTTATTTTTTCCGCCGAACGCGCCGAAGCACACGCGCTGGAACTCGGTGCAGAGGTGACCCCCTGCGAGGGCGCGGAGTTTGTACTCGAGTATCGTTATCTTCAGGGGAATCACGTGTGCTCCGGGATGTTCCGTACTTGCTCCAGGGTCGACGGTCGCATTTGCTTACGATTATCCTGCTCCTTGGATTGTTAGCGGCGCGGGTCACCGCGCAAATGAAGCCCAACGCGCGATCATCCAATTTGTCGGCGAACTTTTATGCGCGCGATTGCAGGTTATAAATACGGCACGTAACAACAGACGTTTATGATCGCGATACTAGACGCTTAATTTACAACGGACTGGCTCGCCAGCCCTCGATAGGCTCGTTTCACTTTGAAGCAACACGACGCTCCGCAATGTCCGCGCCGCGTGCGATTCCATCCTCTTTGCAGAACTCGATACGCCGCAGTTCGCCCCGCAAAAATTATGATTTTATCCAAACTATTTTCTCTTTCTGCACTACTACGCTAAGCCCCCTTAGATCCGCTGGTCGATTGGACGCAGCATAATCACAGGCTATCGAACATCTATTCTCTAGAAGTGTAACGCAGTCACCCGAGCCGAGGCTGGTCTAATAAATTTGCCAGCGCACTACTCGTTAAAGCAACGAAATTGCTGTGATCGATGCTCCTCGGTCACCCTGCGGAAATAAATCCCCAACAACCACTTTTGTTGCGGCTGAAACAACGTCACTTTTATCTAGTCCTGCACCGTAGATTTACTCTGCAAGGAATCAGCGGGATTTACAGTTCTCCAGGCGTCCATACTGCGGGTCTCCGTAATTTTTATCTCCCCCGTAGGAGAGGTTGTCCAGGCCGCGGAACTTGGCCGTGATTCATCGTCGTTCCATTGTTCCCTTCGCTCGCGCTCCTGGAAACGCGATTTTCCAGGTAAACCTTTCGAGCTTTCCCGTTTATCAAGCGATCAGCTTGACTCACCGCCGGCCCCGTTGCAGGCATAGGCCGCCTGCATGCGATTATGCCGAGCGCGAGGTCAGCTTAGACCTCGATGGATCGGAAGCGCAAGCTCGCGGGGGCGAACTTTCCTTGCTCCCTTCGCGCAACATCGCCGGGATGAGTCACCGCGACGCCGCGCCGGCCGAGCAAGTCTCTCTCTCTCTTTTAGCCGTGCTATCGCAATGGAAACAATTGCTATCCGTGTTTAGAAAGTCACAGCGGCGGGGAGTATCGTCGCGCTGCGGTGGTTGTTGGCGGAGCCAGCCGCAAAGAGTCGCGGATGATTTGCAGGCGACGCGCGTTGTTTGCCGCTCGGATGTTATTGCTGCCTTTGTAACGATCATACCCGTCGCCGAGCTGAGCCTTCCGATACCTTTGCAAGTGACTTTGCATCGCAATGCCTCGGTGGCCCACGACTGCTGGCAAGGGTGCGTTTAAATGCCCAAGCAGTGTCTTTTTGGTGTCTTTTAACGTTAAAATCCATATAAATTCCACGCTCAATTGCCCCTAGTTATCCTTTTCATTCTATATGTATAACCTACCATCAATGGCACACCCGCTGTAGTTAGATACATCTACAGGCCACTGTATTCCATTCGTGATCTCTCCTTCCAGCGGTAGACACGCTGACATATGTGTCCACCAGACGAGACTGGAACACGAAACAGCGAGCGAGCAGCAGAAGGTGGGAAACGTGTGAATGCGTGTTAAATAATGACCGGCGAAGTTGTCTATTGGTTGGGATGCTCGTTTCTAAGCGCACTGCCAGCGGCTGCTCCGTTGCTCCGGCAAACTGAAACATCTTGTTCGATCCGTTATCTTCAACGCGCAGACCCTATTACGTAAAGTTGCTCCTTTTATTACGACGTACGTACGCACGCCTTGGACGGCCCCGCGTTCGAGAGACGCCTAGCGCGCATCCCACTTTTTCGTCGCTTTCCGCCGGCGTCGTTTGGCGCGAGGTATGTACGCGACGCGCCTTCCAATTGTCCCGAGACAAGTTTCAAGTTGAGCCGAGCGGAGGCCGGCCGGTGGAAACTCCTACGACCTACATTTTATTTATTTATAAATGGCGTTACTCCCCTTGCTTGCAAACACGCCGCAAGGTAATTGGCTGTGACTGGGCGACTGTAAATAATTGCTTTTTTGCCGAGCTGCTCTTTTATCGGGACGGAGTATCCAGCGTCTCGTTCAGTAGGTTTCTGGGTATTGGGGAGAAATTGAGAGTATCAACACCGTGGGAGTGTTTAAAAGGAGAAGGTGTGGGTAATTTCGAGGGCAGGGGGGGCCCTAGCGCCCTCGAACAAGGGGCTTTGCAAAGAGAAAAGAAAACTGGATTTTACTCTTTAAATAAATTTTTAAAATCACCTAAAGAATTTTATTGAATTTCCAGTAGAAATATTTTTATCCCTTCAACTCGGCTCCACCCAAGATTAAACCCTGAGTGCGCCACTGGAAGGGGGGAGGGTTGCTAAGGATGGCCAACGTGTGTCGAAAGTGTGGCTTTCAGTCAGTCTTCTTTAGAGAGTCTCGGGAGAGTACAGTTACTTCAGAGAGTTGAGCGAGTTTTTCAATTTTTAGCCTCTCACGTATGCATGGGTTTACGGCCGCGATCTATCGCCGTGCGCGCCTAGAAACTCAATCCCATTTTACATTTGATCGGTAGTACAGGTGCGTAATTGCCAGACCTCGAGCTTAGGTGTGTGATACAGTCGTATCTCCAAGCATCCACGAATAGCAGAGACGCAGGTTCACTCAAATGTTACACCTTATTCTCCCACCACTTTCATTTAACACTGCTGGACACTATTTCTTGCCGATCTGCCACGCGAAAAGTTAAACGACATTCATGAAACATAAATAGTGTATTTAAATTATCAATTATTAGTTGGAAGAAGATCACACAACTGACTATTCAAAACTTTATCGCGAAAAAAAAATGTGCCGCAATAAATTAGTAAATTTCGTGTATTCAAATTCTTTTCTCTGTCCTACTTGCTTCTTACATGATTTTTAAGAAAATTATATATGCCTTTTTTGGGAGTTTAAGTTTCATAAATAAATATATGTATATATAATCATATACTGAGAATATCGTCCGCCCATCCAGCCAGAAATTCCTTCGAGCCCAATTGGGGCATGCAAACGTTTCGTCGAAACGTTTTATCTTTACCAGCGACGAGGTAGCTCGTCTCTAATCCCTCTAGGGGAGTTCGCGGTCGTCGAAGGTGCACGAGGAATAGCTTGGCACACCGACGACGACGCGACAATGACGAAGCTGTTGGACCTGGCCGCTCCGTGCATCGCCTCGAACGAATCGCAAACTCGTGCATTTTGCGGCGAATTCCTCGAGCGGCCGACTTTGCCCGCTCCTCCGCGCTGATCCCCCGTAGAATAATTTCAGATCCATTAGAAGGATATCGGGTTATCCGCGTGTACCAGTTTAGCAGCACCCTCTCTCTCTCTCTCTCTCTCTCTCTCTCTCTGCACGCGTCGAGACGGTTAACATAAACGTAACTGTACTTCGCGGTACCGTAGATCGTTCATAATACCGTGCAACACTATTTCTGACAAGCGGCACTATAATTAGAGCACGTCGTGCGTGCGGATGAACGAAGCCGCGTGGAGGAAGAAAGGGAGAGAAAGAGGCAGATGGGAGCGGGACTGGATCACAGCTATCGAAAGTTTCCAAAACACTCCGATCGATCCCCCGTCCCGCACGCCGTTCCGTCGCGTTCCTGTTTGCAGACGCCGATCGGCAAACTTACGTGCATCGAGTCCCGGGCACGTGCAGTTTTTTTTCGCGATCGATAAGGGCGAAGACACAGCCGTTATCTTATCGAACGTTTAATTTCGTAAACGCGGTATCGCCTCGTTAAACTTTCCAGAGATTAAGTCCCGTCGGGGCACACAAAGTGTCGTAAATTTTCGGAACCTGTGGAGGGAGTCTGTCGGAACCAGGCGACGGAGATAGGTACCAAATGCGTTAGAGGGCTTCCAAGAATTTATGCGATGGGAAAAACGGTGTTGAAGCTTGATATTCTGTAATGACTTTTGAGCGAGCCTGAAATTGCTTCCAGTAGCCAAGAATGGCTGGAAAACAAATGAAATAGATAAGATTGAGAAAGTAAAAATGGCAGTGAGCGAGTGGAACGAGGTTTACGCGGCTCGGATTTCGACTGCCAAGGGAGTTCTACTTTTGAGAGCCGGCCCGAAACAGCGCGGAACCATTCAGAGGCATGTGAAGGAGACACTAAAATATTCATAGTCGTCGTTGGTCTTAGCTGCGTACTTTTTATATATCCCGCGTCGCGATGCTTGGCGGCAATAGCCCAGCCCGTGGGTCCTCCGCCCGAATCAGAATAACACGATCTGTGTTCCCTCCCTCGCCCAGCTCCCCTTTCGACCGTCGAATCTCCCGCTGCTCGCAACAACCGCGTCCAATAAAAAGCCTTCTGAAATACAGCGATGCCCATTTCTCCTTTCTACCTTCTCCCTCTATTTATACCTATTTTATTCAGTTTCTTACCATAGTTGGCGCCTGTCTCTCCGTTCTTGCGTACTCCAATTCCTCCCAGTGGTATCTCCGCTTCTTACAATTAGATGACGTAGGAATAGAATTATAGGCGCACAGTCATTCTGTTCGAGACTGATAAATGCCACCGTCCCGACGGAGGCGGCAGATTCGCAAATATCCCGTCCATGGAGAAAGAGTTTATGACTTTTGTTTGCTATGAATTTCGCGGGCGAAAATCGACGACCTCGCCCGAGCGACAGGGCCACGAGTATAAATGGCGTGTCCCGTTTGTGATTGCAGGGAATGTGTGACATGTTCATCCAAACACAGCAGACGAGTAGCGTCAACGGCAGCAGCAGCAGTAGCAGCAGCAGCAGTAACAACACCGTTCACCACCATAGCAAGAAACGCAAGTTGGAGTACAACGTGAGCCAGCCGGTGATCCAGCACGCATTGGTCCAATCGACCGGCGACTACCAATTAGACAATACCGGGCTGCAGCAACGGTACTCCGTGAACGGTGCTAATACCGCGTTTAGCACGCTGCACAACAATAATGCGCTGCAGAAGAGTAGCCCGAACCAACAGACCCTGGTACGAGCCTCGACGATCAAGCTCTTAGACACGTACCAACGCTGTGGCCAGAAGGTTGGTGCCACTTCCTGCGATCTCATCGCGCCGATAAACGCTCGCTAACTTTTTCTTCGTCTCCGTCTGTCCCGCGCGAGCGCGCCAGATCGTGTCGAGGGTACGCTCGACCCGCGACGTTAACGCTGCCTCTCCACCCATCCAATCGAGATGCCACGTTCAACATACGCTCCCGCGCCGATTAGAACTTCGTAATCGGGGGATGTACATCACGTATTCGTGGCCGATCGCCTCGATCTGCTCCATCTACTCGAACCGCTCGAAACGGCTATAAATAAGCGTTAACGACGAAGCCCCGTTCTCTGGAGACTTTCCTCCACGACTCTCTGTCGCGCTCGACCGTTCAACATGCCCCGATCGAAGTTGACCGAGCAACTCTGAACGAAACGTGTGCATGGAAAGGAATATGGTAGTTCTGTTAGGATCAATAAGTTTATGAGTAATTTCAGGATTCATATCGAGATACGTTGAACTGTTCCTCGCGATTCAGTCCTGCAATCGGTTAACAAAGGCACCGTCGATTCTCGCGTCTGTATTCTCCACGTTCTCCGCGGTGTTTACCTCCGCCTGTTTTCCTCGTTTCCATCGGCCGTTTCCGCTCTCGCTCCAGTACGACGTTCTGGTCGCTAAAAATACAGCGTGCTTTTTGCTTCCGTTGACACACAGTCGTCCGCCGTCTTTCCTTTCTCCCGTCGATGAAACCTCAGCGCCGCAATCCTTTTATTGCGAGAGCTGTCCGTTCCCTCCCAAGAACGGCGAGTTTCGATATCGGCCCTGTTCAGAGAAGAAAGAGCCCCGATCCCCCCCCCCCGGTCAAGAAATCGCCGACACGGAGAATGTACGTATCTGCAGGACGATAATCGTTGCCATCCGGCGGCCGGGGATTAGCATCGTCGGTGGACCAACTTTCACGAAGGCAGCCTTGTTCCGCAAAGTCGTAAAGCACCCCCGTCTTTTGTTCGTGGCCAGCTACCTTATTAACGGCCGCGTGCGCTCGCGTTCATCATCTTGAGGAGTAATTACCAGCCGAGGCAATCGGTCGAAGGTATCGCGGACACGGATGAACGATCGTTCGCCAGGCGACTATTCCGCGCGGCGTATGTAGTTGCGTATCGATTGCCTTCGAGGCCTCCCATTTCATATTTCATGCCGGTCGTCGTGATCGCACTTCCGCCCGGCCGAGCGCTTTCGCGGCGACCACCGATTCCCGACTGAACGGCGCTCGATATCGATCTAATCGACGTGATCGTATCTGGTCCCTCGTTGGTGTGTCACGCTTTTCGAATCCATGGATTTGCGTGTGTGGCGTGGCTGTTTGTCGGTGTCTGCTTCGGGGATCGTGTTTCCTCCGTGTAGCCGTCGTTCTTTCCCAAACAACAGCTGTTGGCTGCAACGTATGATCGCTGTTAACATCCAAAAATTTTTTTGCATAAGGTGTGTTCCTCCTACAGAGAAAAACTTGGTCGAGAGAGGGTAATGGTGACGGCCTGGCAGTCCACTCCGCCAACGCGACGAACGCAGTGGGCAGTACTGTAGTGTCGCAGCACCATACGCAACAGCAACAACAGCTGCAACAACAACAGCAGCAGCAACAGCAGCAGCAGCAGCAGCAGCAGCACAAGCAGACAGGGATGACGGCGCACAGCAAGCAAGTGACCAACGCCGCCAACGGAGGAGGCGGTGGTGGTGGCAGCAACCCCCAGGGCGACGGAGATTACCAGTTGGTCCAGCACGAGGTCCTCTACTCAATGACGAATCAGTACGAGGTCCTCGAGTTTCTGGGCAGAGGTACTTTTGGACAGGTACGAGCACTTCGTATAGGCGTAACGTAAGGTTTCTAAGGTTTCATGGCGTGTTTCTTCTCCCTCAGGTCGTAAAGTGCTGGAAAAAGGGAACCAATGAAATAGTAGCCATCAAAATTTTAAAGAACCATCCCTCGTACGCGCGCCAAGGTCAGATTGAGGTGAGTTATGCGAGCATTATATTGATTTACGAGCGGTTTATTCGTGGCCACGTTCAAACGCCGTCTCTCGATCCCGAACAGGTCTCCATCCTGTCTCGACTCAGTCAGGAAAACGCGGATGAGTTCAACTTTGTGCGCGCTTACGAGTGCTTCCAGCACAAATCCCACACCTGCTTGGTCTTTGAAATGCTAGAGCAGAACCTGTATGATTTCCTCAAGCAGAACAAATTTTCACCCTTGCCGCTCAAATACATCCGACCAATCCTCCAACAAGTACTCACTGCTCTTCTGAAGCTCAAGGTGGGTCGAGTTATATACATCTCCAATGATACATCGGTAGGTGACTCGCGAGAAATCGTCGATTAATTATGCGTATGTACGTTCGCAGCAATTGGGGTTGATTCACGCGGATCTGAAACCAGAGAACATCATGCTGGTGGATCCAGTACGTCAGCCCTATCGTGTGAAAGTTATTGATTTTGGGTCCGCCTCCCACGTGTCCAAAGCTGTCTGCAACACATATTTGCAATCGCGATACTACCGCGCACCCGAAATTATACTTGGACTTCCGTATTGTGAAGCGATAGATATGTGGTCGCTCGGCTGTGTGGTTGCGGAACTGTTTTTAGGATGGCCTCTATACCCTGGTAGCTCGGAATACGATCAGATTCGATACATTAGTCAGACGCAAGGCCTACCGACGGAGCACATGTTAAACAATGCCAGCAAAACAACTAAATTCTTTTACAGAGACATGGACAGTAAGTAGCGCGTTTAACGGGGCAATTTTCATCCACGCTGTTGTTGTGTCTGTACTCAAAATCGAATCTCCTTTCTCAGGCACATATCCCTTTTGGAGATTAAAGACACCGGAGGAGCACGAGGCTGAAACTGGCATCAAATCTAAGGAGGCAAGAAAGTATATTTTTAACTGCCTCGACGATATCGGTCAAGTTAATGTTCCGACTGATTTGGAGGGCGGTCAACTTCTGGCTGAAAAGGCAGATAGGAGGGAGTTCATTGACCTCTTGAAGAGGATGCTTACAATGGACCAGGTAGTAATATCTAGTTCATGCTTTGAAATTCCCTGTGTTGATTCGAGCTCGTCGGTACACATTATGCACTGCCTATGCTCGGTTTTACAGGAGCGCCGAATAACACCCGGGGAGGCTCTGAACCATGCCTTTGTTACTCTGGCCCATTTAGTCGACTATGCGCACTGTAACAATGTCAAGGCTTCCGTCCAAATGATGGAGGTTTGCCGACGTGCAGGTGATTTCACGGCGAGCGCGGCGCATCATCAAGCTCCTCCAGCGCCGCAACCGCCTCCGCCGGCGTCGTTGGTAGCCAATTTTGTGCCGACGACGAATGGCAGCGCTGTCACTTTCACCTTTAACAACCAGCTGACCAATCAAGTACAGCGATTGGTCAGGGAGCATCGCACTGCGCAAACAGGATACGACAATCTGGTTCGTAAATAAACATCTCACCTTTACCGTCCAACGATCCGTCGCAACTCCTTCACTACGTATTCTCTTTTTTAGTATCAAATATACAGTAACAGTAGTCGTCGCGCGACTCAGTACAGTAGCTCGTCCAGTGGATCGAACAGCGGACGAAGCGGGGTGCACGATTTTCCGCATCAATTGGTACCTGGTCTACTTTGCCATCCACCCAGCTATCAAACGATGCCAAGTCCCGCAAAACACGTAGTTGTTGCTCAAGTAAATGTGATACTGATTTTCATTGCCATTCAACGTGCTCGTTCCTTTATTCGTGGTTATTTAATTCTGCTCCATGCTTTCCATAGCCTCCGCAAGCGCAACAAGGTCCACTGCAGATTCAACCATCGATCATATCGCAGCAGGCTGTTGCTGCCGCGGCCGCGGCTGCACAGCAACAGTACGCGGCGGTCCCTGTGTCTATGGTGGAAACTGGGCGGCAAATGTTACTGACGGTGAGTGTGCGTACAAATGACCAAGCACGGTAACGTTCGCAATGTATCGTATAATATTCCTGTCGTTCCACCACAGAATGCTGTACAGACTTCTTGGCCGGGTGGAAGTCGCCAGATGGCTGCTATCGTGCCATCGTGGCAGCAGTTGCCACCGCAACACGCAGCCATACAGCAGCCATTGCTGAGCGACGCTGGAGATTGGGGAAGGCCTCTTATCGTCGACAGTTCTGCTATCCTGCAGGTAGGCCTGGTGAAAGAAATCTCTTGCACCGTACGGACCGAGCAATCTTTTAACTGATCTCCCTTGTTTTGGGGACGGATCAGCGGCCAGTATTTCCTGTCACGGAAGTCTACAACACCAGTGCCCTCGTGGAACATCCGTCTCAAAGTTGGGGCAAGCGTAGCGTGACGAAGCATCATCAACATCACGTGACGGTCCCTCAGCAGACCCAACACAGGCACGAGCATAAGAAAGAGACACAACAGTTGAGTCCTGTGAAGAAGAGAGTGAAAGAGAGCACGCCGCCGAGCAATATGAGACGGCACTCGCCTGCCGTTGGCCATTGGCAACAGCAGCCTATGCAGCAACATCACCACATCAGCAAACACAGCAGTAGTCACAACGTAGAGCACCATCAAGTGACTTCCGGTCGGCAGCAAACCATCACGATCCACGATACACCGTCGCCAGCGGTCTCCGTTATCACGATCAGTGATAGCGAGGACGAAACGCCTGGCAAATGGTGAGCTGCCACTTATTCATCTAACTAGGGTAGACCGTTAGAACGTAGTTAGAAGGAAACGTAGCCCGTTATCATAAAATTGATCGGGACGGGACGGCAGCTTCGTATTTGCCGCGAATGTAACGCGACCGTTACATCTAGCCGAGAAATTCCATTAGTTCGCTGTTGTTTTGCTTCTCTGAAAGTTTCGCACAGCTCTGTCAATACGACTCTGTCAACTACAAATTATTCGCCAGACCATGTACAGAGTATAATTATTCTGTACGTATCGAGTCACGTAAGAGATCCGTCTATAGATTGCAACCGAGCGTCGAATATATTTATTTAGTATGTTATTAGTAGAATAGAAAGTAGTGGAATCATGCATGGATATCATTGACAGCTGTGGAGATCGCCAGTGCGGAGCCTGTCAAAATTTGGCAACTCGCCTGTCTGGCGATGGGCGTCCAGTCCGCGAGGAAGTCATCCGAAGGTACATTACCGTAATGTAATAATCACAACGCAATCACCACACAATAGCATCGACTAACCAATCTCTAAGAACCTCATGGCGTAACACACGAACCTTGTAAATAGTTGTGGGATCGACATTTTATGCATCAACGCCGCGCGCTTCGAGTTGTCGCGAGTTGCGAATCAATCTTGCAGGGCATATAATCCCGCACAATATGACATACGGGCAAATTCATAAATACGGTTGTGGGAGCTTGGCGGCGTTTCGATTGACCCGACTGCGAGCTAACAACACTACATCTTACGGTTCTAGAATTTAATATCATTCTCCCATACTCTACGTAACCTGCCACACGAATTCTGCCCGGGTATCCAACACAGCAGCTAGGTTGTGCGGAACTAACGTTACCTGTTTTCAATTTCAGTACGCAGTCGACACCGCGCGTGGTCCAACCGATGCAGCAGACCCATTCGAGTAGTCAGTCTCATACCAACGGACACGTAACAACGCATAGCAGTGGTTCGCAGAGGACGCAACGGAAGAACATCATCAGTTGCGTGACAGTCGGTGACAGCGATGGCGAGGCTAGTCCTGGCCGAGCGCATACGCATCTCTACCAACATTTACCGCAGCATCCTCAGCATCAACAAACCACGCAGTTAATTAAACACGAACCCCAGCAACAACATCACGTCAGCAGGTAGTAATCACCTCGGACGCTTAACGTTTATAATACCATTGCAGACACGTGCATCGTATGACGTCGATCTTTTGTTCGTTGTAGCAGTAGCTCCGGATATTCCTCTCAGTCGCAAAAGAAACGATTACTGGCGAAAGTACAGTCCGAGTGCAATATGGTAAATGTTGCGACGAAGCCAGAGCCCGGTGTAGAGTATCTTGCTCCGCATCCGTGCCACGCGCCAGCCTGCAAAGAGCCACCGACCTATCAGGTTAATTTTACATTTAAATCTCCATTCGTTTTTCTTCCAACTACGTCGTTTCCTTTCGTTCTTGTTTCCATTACGCCGCTTCATATACTCCACAGCTCTCTCTCTCTCTCTCTCTCTCTCTCTCTCTCTCTCTCTCTCTCTCTCTCTCTCTCTCTCTCTCTCTCTCTCTCTCTCTCTCTCTCTCTCTCTCTCTTCCTTTTTCTTTTACTGTCGTTGGTTACAACGAGCAACTGCTCCACTTCTGGCAGTGTTGAAGAAACAACGACGACGATCCTGCACTTATTGGTTTATACCCCGTTCCTCCCCTCCGATCTTTAGTAATCTTTCGTTTGGAAATGTTTTTCTAGGATGATGCCTATGACATGCATGACTACTTCTTGCAGTATGTGACCACGAGTAGCGCGCATCCGCATCTCCAAGAGCAGCATATCGTGTACACGACCGGCACGGACAAGCGGGTCTCATGGCCTGGAAAGAGAGCGGAGTACAAGCACGAATACGTTCAACCGCCAGCTGCTCATTCGAGAGACCACCAGAAGTGGGCGGTGGCCAACACTGTGCATCAGTATAGGTGAGCATCGTGTATATCGCATGATCGCGTTTGACACACACACACACACACACACACACACACACGTACCAACATCCGACGCAGTACATACACATAGATCCAGAACAAGTTAGATGACAACGAGTTGACTAGATACCGAGTGAGTTTTGTGTGCACGTAGTTATCGAATGCATGCAGGTTTTCTCTTCGAATGAGATATGACCAAACCGATGACGAGCTGCTCGTGTTGTACGCTGTCGAGACTGGCTAAGTATACCCGCGCAGGTAAACTGCATGAACTTCTATGTTATATCCAAAACGGAAAAAAAGGAAAGAAAAAAAAAAGAAACGAAACGGATAGGGAAAAAGCGAAACGAAAGGGCCGGGAGTCGATCGTTAGTACTGTCGGTTTGGTCTCTGGTCCTCTGTTTGTAGAGAGACTTCTTACAGTAAGTAAAAGGACGCATGGGAATTGCATAACGATGGGTTGGATTTTGTTTTGGGTTTTGTAGGCAGAGCCAGGTGGTGGGTTCGGCAGCCCATCCGGGTCATACCCACAGTCATCATGGGCATCCGGCCCACCTGAGTCCTGGGGGCGGCGGCGGGGGCAGAAGTCCTGCAGGGGGGCCTGTAATAGGAAGTGCCCAGCATCTGGGACAACCCCTGTACCAGGAGTACGCCCATGTGCGTCCAAGAGCCCATGCCGTGCCACCCCCGGTGTACGTTACCGCTGCGCCTTCTCAGGCTCCCACTGCTATCCAGCAGCAACAAGTGCCCACCTATCAGGGATTCACACCCGGGTGGGTACCTAGACACCTAGTTGATGCATGCATGTGTGTACCATTTATTATATTTTCGTTCTAGCGATAGTGTGTTACGTTCGGTATTGTTGTTACTTGTAATCGTACGTAGATATGTTAGCATCGACATAGTGCAACTGTTCCCGTGCAGCTGTTTTACTCGTTCTATCCCAATGGCATGCAACGAAAATCGTTCGCAACGTATTCGATCCGATTATCGATACTCTTATTCAAGAGACACGGTGTCATTTCCATTGAATTAACTCACGTCGCCGTTACAACGGTTGTATAGAACGTTCATTGCCTGCTTACGAGGAGAGGTCACGACGTGGGTGAGCGTTCATTATTTTTTCCTTTGTTTTTCCATGGAATCGAGTATCGATAACTCGTAGAGTATACCCTAGGAGTTATCGGTACACGGTAGCTCGCTCCTTCATTCTAAAGACCACCAGGTTTAGGTTTAGTCAGGAAGCTCTCGTCCAGGTCATGACCTCGCCGTATCAGACAATTGCATCAACGTATCGTAATCGTACCTGAAACTATACTATGCGTATAAAGGAAACTGCGTAACTGTCGATTACTAGAGTCATCCAATGTACGACATACTTGTCTTTCGTAAAGCCGCGTGCGTGTAGAACGAAGGAATTATCTTTATAAGAAAACAAAACCAATATGTTTCATTTCCTTTTTTTTTAGAGCTTTATGGAGAGTTTCTAACGTTCGTTATCCCGTTTTTTACAGCTCGTCTCCATTAACGTTGTATGATTCTAGTCGAGCGTTGCCACCACCAGCACATCACAGCTCGGCCAGACCGTTGCTGGCGAGTCATGCAGCGCATCCACTGCCTGCGCATATGCAGCCGACGGCGGTTTACGGATTGGCCCCGCTTTCACCGGCCAAACATCAGTACCAACCTTCTGGTTTGTGGTTCACCGAGTAAATTCTATTCACCTCTGTATCTATCTGGCTCGAGAAGAGATATTCGAAAGCGGCGTACGAAGTTCACTTCGCCGTCTGCGAAATTTACGAGATCGTGCGTGCGTTAGACATTTATACACAAGAAGACGATCGAACGAAAAGGAAAAGAGAACCGGCCGCATCCTAATGCGTTCATCATCCTCCTCTTGGGCGTGTCTTTTTACTAGAGAACGAAAGGGGGCCTCTCGCGATGCTTGTTTATCGACTATGAAGACACAATGGAACACTAGGCTTATATTGTTACGGAACGGATAATAATCATGACTGAAAATGACTCGACGGAGTCCCGAGGTAAGACAGAAGTCGCTCTTCAACGTTTCACTTTCTGACAATCCGTCCTAAGCAGCGATTGCTCCTTTCTAACTGCCCCGTCTCTATGGAACTTGCGAGCACAGAGGCAGACGCACGAGCCGGGGGCCGAGAATTTTCGATAATGAACGAGCGTTGTCTTTTTCATTTCGTTCGATGGGAGAAGTCGCGTCGAATACGCAAAATTGATGAAAGTACGATAGAGGAAAACTGTGACGGGAGAAGGCTTTCGACTCCCGTCGCGCAACAGTGTTTCCTCAGTGAACCATTTGCTTCTGATGATTTGTATTGTTTATATTGCTTTTCCAATTGTTACTTGGTATTACACGGTCGACGTACAACTTTGTCCGATTTAGACGGCGCATATGTTTATATACGTGACGGTATATATATTATATACTCGATGTTTAGCAAGTTTTCAATGATAGAGAGCGAGCGAAAGGGAGGGAGGGAGGGAGGGAGGGAGAGAGAGAGAGAGATAGAGAGAGAGAGGGAGAGAGGGAGAGAAAATGTTTTTGCGCCAAAGAGAATTTTATGGGGACGCATGAAAAAGACCGGAGACGGTATCGTCCAACTATTTGTTCGGGCATGCAGAGTTGAGAAAAGAGACTGCGCGCGGTTGAACTAGAGAGAAGACCATCGATGTCGGTGATTTTGGGAAAACTGTACCGACTTTAGCGCCAGGACAGTTGGCGGGTATATATTTTATTGAACTTTGGTGTTGTAACGGGGATAAGTTTGCATTTCTTTTAATGTGATATGTCGGGCGCATATCATGCACGTTGTTTTTAATGCTCCTCGACAAAGTTATCTTAGCCCGGCAAGATTCACGGCCACCGAGCGCGACGAATCACGTTGCTTTCGACGGTCGAATCCCGACTTGGCCAAGATCTTTTGTTGTCGTGACACGACGCTTCGATACTTTTTAAGCGTTCTCTTTTTCAAACGGGCTATCGGCGTCGATGGCGATTCCCGTTCTATTTCTTGTAGTGTAAAGGGAGTTTAATCAATTATACACGCATACACACACTCACTCACACAATCATACGCGACACATTGATTAGTTTGTAAAATGTGTTCGGAGTTTTATCGCTAAGATTTATTTCGTGCTGTCTGAAGTACTCGGATGTGTAATAATTTAGGCACTCTTCCGGAGGAGGATTGTTATGCACGGTAGCGCGTATTTTCTTTTCTTTGTTTGGAGGGGGTTCAAAATCGAAATCTTCTGTTCTTGATTCGAGCCTGCAATTGGCGAACTTGAATTGCGCACGGTTACTTGTATCTGACAAAAGCTGTGCCTCCTCGCAGCAGTCTTCACTATTTATTTCTATTCTGTATTAGTCTTATCGTCTGATCGTTGTAACTATTACTCTTATTATTGCTATTATGGTTATTATTGTCACTATTATTATTATTATGATTGCAATCAGGCATCGCCGTCTTTAAGATAATTACCAGCAGTTCGCAATTCTTTCTTCTTCCATAGGTACCGCGTTCTAATCAGAACGTTGCATTAGCTTTCGTTGGAGAATTAGGTTTCGTGCTTGCGGCATTAACACAACACTTCTTCATCGCGTGTCATCCGTTCTTTTACGTTTCGATATATTTTTCTGCATTTCATCATGGGTTATAGCTTAAGAATGTGCGTATACGAGGTACGTTGCACAAATCTGCAGTACACAATTAGTAGGCACAGTTAACGTTTCAGGAGATACGTGATCGGGACGATAACTCTTCGTCGCAGACGTCGCAATGTCGAATTGCACAGACATACACATACTTTCTTTAGCGTACATTCGATGCTTTCTCTGTTACGACGAAACGTGTCAATGGTGCGACGTTTTTCTTTCTCTTTCTTCTTCACTTTCTTTTTTTTTTTTAGCAATTTCTGTGTTTGTATTCGTTCTTTTCTTCGTCGAATCATGTTCTTCCTTCTGGCACTTTTCCACGTCAGTATAAGGAAAGCGATTTCTAACGTCTCATTGTAAAAAGAAAAAGGATAATGGTAGCGTTGAAGGGACTTCGGTGTACATGCACGTGGCATGCTCTAACGTCGATTTGTATATAATTATTACGAAGGCTCTCTTCCCACTTTCGATGCTGAAGCAGCTCAAAGGATGGCGTCACGCACGTCATTCTTCGACACGCGACACTTTCGAAGGGAAGGGAAGCCTCTTTTCCGCGTGCTGACGTTGTATCTCGTGGTTTTTAATGGAATGACGCTTAGGCATTGTTTTGCTAATTATTTTATATACCTAGTTGTACGGTAACGTGTGCGAGACAGTAGTTGTGGTACGTTGATTAGAGTGATCCATGTCCAGAGTTTACGTAGAAGTATTTTACACGTAGAGCGAGAGTGTGAGTGAATGAGGGGTGAGAAAGGGCGCGAGACAGAAGAAGTTTTAGACACGTTACCACGAAAGAAAGGAGAACTTTCGATGTTTCAGATAAACAAACACGACACGGCGACGCTGCTAATCCTCTACTTTCGATCGATACACGTAGATCTAGATCACTGTTCTATAGACAATTTCTTACAATACTGATTCTCTGTTCTGTCTCAGTATTCGAAATTCACGCAGCGCGCCTACACAAATTGGCTTCTTCGACGTTTCTCTTCCTTACACACACGCGCACACACGGTATAAAATATAGAAGCGAACAAAACTACATGTAACCAAGTCGATGTGCCTGTTTAACTATTAATCATATTTAACGTTTATATTTACTGCAAACTAGGGAAAAAAGGAAAAAGAAGGTGCCGACTAAAGAAGACAAAAGTGTCTTTCTTCGGTGCGTCATAGAGGTGTTGCAGTAAACGAAGGGAGGGAGAGAGAGAGAGAGAGAGAGAGAGAGAGAGAGAAAAAGAAAAGAAAAAATTTACAATCAACATAAGTGTTGCGTGTTATGACGACCATACGGTACGAACAAACAATTATAATTACACAAGCACGTTTGCGCGCCTACATGTGTTTATATATATATATTATATATGTATGCTTCCACATAGAGCGTAGGGGGTTGTATCGCGTAGAGAAAGTCTACTTACACTTCTCTTGTAAATCGCGAGGGAAACAAAGTCATATCCTTAGATTTCACACATTCTATTACTAAAAGGAACCGTTGTTAATGTAATATATATGCGCGGGTGTACGTATAGAGAACATTTATTTCGTTCACGAATCGATTACATGCACAAACACGATCACACACGCTCTGTACACGCGACAGTCGTATACATTAGTCATACCACGCTTCATCTTCATCCTCATGAACGAAACACGCGTCGGAATGTATTTAGATGCGGTATACATACGTTGTCAGTAGATGCATAGCCGGGGGAGGGGCACATTTCAGTCAGGTTTTCGTTTTCATATCCAAAGAGCAAGTCTTGACTGACGATTATATCGTAACTCGTAACGCTAGCGTAAGGCAATTAACCGATCGCCGAGCCGATCGTGGATTCGGACTAACCGTTGACGACACGGTATTCTTCTTTATTTTTCTTTTTTTTATTAACGTACACGTTGTTCTTAGCGTCGGATACGATGTGTCCGTGGGTGTAGATTTTTTATATAGAGATGGGTGTTTCGGTGTTTCTGGAGTCGGATGTCGATTACTCTCTAACAAGTAGAACGTAAAGTATTGTTGATCGTCGTGGTCGATGTTAACGCTAATTACTAATCACGGCTTTGGGTTTTAATGAGCGAGTGTATACGCCGCATCGCGCATGGTCCTATGTTATATAGTTTCTTTCTTAGGTGTAGCGATCGTCAGTCAGTACAAGCTCAACAGTCACGTTTAACTCCAGTCATCTGTTACTTTAACGCACTGCATAGTTTCGCTGTGTTTTACGGATTTTTTTTTTTTTTAGTGGTAAGCAGCGCGTCACCGTACGCGGGGGTATCTATTAAACAGCAAAGTGTTTAGAAGCTATTAGACGGAACGAAAAGGGAGGAAAAAATGTTGAGTAAAAAAGTAACCCGTAACTTGTATCGATGGTTCTAGTTGTGATATTTTATTAATTGTATAGTGTCGATATTTGCACGGCGTTATTTTGGTCAGGCTTATCGGAAGGCCAGCATGTACCATAATGCATATGAAACAATATATATAAAAATACACACACACACACACACAAAATCTTGGCGTTTAACAATCCAGAAGGTTATACGTTATCGTAAACTTGCCGCCCCCAACTGGAAGATGCGATCGTTGCTCCAGTTGCTCGTCAACGCCTGCACGATCACAGTTTTTGTGTATCGATATATATACATATATACATATATACATCCCCGTCAACGTGGCTTTAGTCCTTGTATCCTCGAATCAAACGTTTGTTCGTGGTTTTCTGCCCGTTTGTGATAGGCCCCATTACTTCCACATGCCATTTCAAATGATCCACGATCCCAAGCGTTGACGAGCCACGAGAGCGTAACAACTTTCCTCTTTCCTTTCGGGCGGCAGGTTCTTACGGCACACCCATGTACATGCATACCTATACACTGAAAGCTATAGAGATACAATTATTTTAATCGTTTTTAAATTTGTACATACGTTTCTTATCGCATCAGGGCTGGGGGGGGGGGGGGAGGCGGAGTGATTTATTAGTCTAGGTGTAGTGCCTAAAATGTTATAATGAGATTGTGTCCAATAGTGAGTTTATTTAGCGTGGAATCTCTAGAGATGGGGCAGTGGGGGCGGGGGCGGGGGGGGGGGGAGGTGCTCGTACGAGAAACGCGAAGCCTCGCTTGATTTTGATTTTGACTTTCGAACGATACTGGAAGGCTAATCGAGAAAAAGATAGGCCGAAAGGACCGTTCGCGGATCGGGCCTTTCTTGTACGGGCACGCGGAAACGCAAAACGGACGTTCGGTGAACGATCGCCGCGGTACTGTTGGAACGCAGTTACCCCGTGTTTGATAAAAATGGCCAGAAACGAGAGAGAGGAGGGGACGATAAAGGGGGAGGGCGAATGGAATCGAAGGGACATCCACGGATAAAGGATGACGTTTGCTCGCGGACGTTTGGATCGCGTTGTACGGATAGTTGGTATGGAAATTCTATTATCACTGTAAACAAAGTAACAGACTTTTTGCGAGGAATAGATAATTTAGTTATAAATATAGGAGAGAATAACATATTTTTGGAGTTACTACTAGAGAATTGATATTGTATTGTGCTCTGTGAGTTCTTAAAAAGAAAAACGTCTGTCTTCTTGCGTTCTCGGTCTTGAATCGTCGCGCCGTTGCTCATCACGTATCGGACCACATTTACACCGCGCAGGGAAAGTGGGGGAGGAATTAAACGAATCAGCCGGGCCACCGGCACCGTAGCCACGACGACATACAGTTCGTTGTCCATGAATTTCGGCCCCGTCGCGTCGGTAGAACTTTGCTCACGTAGATTAACTGACAGTTGCGCTAGCGCCAGACAAATTAACAATAGCCCGTAGTTTTTATTCGAACCGCAACTTCTCTCCAACTAGCACTAATACGGCTGGATTGTTAAGTATTCCTCGTTTGTACATAACAGGAGGGTAAATGATGTCCGATTAGGAGGAAGCAAGAAGGTCGAACGATAGATCGCGCGGGTAATTAGGATAGAATCGACGATTCACCTATTTGACTGTTCTTCGATGTTCTTAATGTTCACTATTACACTATGGTAATATCGCAAACTAATATTAACGGTGGTACTTGTATTATACGTTCTCGTCGACTTACGCATAATGCTATACGATTAAGGTAATTAACTATAGATTTAAACGACACGGAAGGGGGGGAAGATATAAGTACGGTGGGAGGACACTCGTGTAATGAAAAGAAAAAACACATCACTGCTTAGACGTTGTTGGATCGTTAACAGTTTTCATCTTTACTGGGTGATGGATTATTTAGATGGATAAATTAGTCACGCCTTGGCATAGCTGGACGTAGTCTTCGCTGCGGAAGAATGTAGGAAATTTCGTGTTTTTCAACGTTCGTACGATTTACGATAGTATTGCTTTTCTTTCTTCTTGGTCCTGGCGCAGACGTTTCGATCGTTTCGTTCGTGCCACTTAGTATCCTACTTTGGACTGTCCTGTTCGTAGGGTCGATCAACTCTTAGACGATGCAATCGGGTAGCAGGTTTTTCTATATCGTCGTTCTAGGAATAGTTGGTCGTTTATTCACTTAATTGGGGTAGTTACAGTTCAGAGGAATTTCGAAAGTCTTTGAATAGAGATATCTAATTTCACCTGGGCTCCGTGTGTTTCTTTGCGACGGTCGTTGAAGGTAAGTAGTCGGTGAAAGATAGAGAAAAATCGTAACGAAGCTAACCACAGGTCTACCGAACAACTTGTAATTTAGAGAAGTTTATACGATTGTACGAATAAGCCGGACTTGCTACATACAGACTAAACTATCGCTGTATGGCTATACTATATATTTGTACCATATATGAATGTTCGTCTTTTGTGTATTTTAATTATACTATGATAGTAGTAGCGCCATTTATACTATTATTAATAATCGTTCTAACACCGTTGTGGTTTACGAATAATATTGTTTCTCGTCGACATCGAACGGGCTATTATATCGCGTGTTTCTCAATCTAATTCGTTCACTTAGTTGCACACGTTCGATTTTTCTTGCGTCTGTTAAATCGAAATCGGTCGGTCGGCGTCTCGTAATCACAGAGCCGTGTTCCCAGGCCAGCTGAAGCAGATCTTTTCGTTCGTCACGCGCGACGACGCTCAATTAAACGTCCCGTTCATTCGATATCTTTTCTTCTGCTGAGTTTCCAAATGTCCTTCTGCGAAGAATTCTCGTAGCATTGCCTTACCGGGTGTATTACTATCGATATGTATAATAATAATTACACGCGTACACACACACAACACACGTGACACACGTCGAGTGGAGAAATCCTTCGTGCCGTCGATTAATATACTGTTTGCCAAACCTCTTTATCCCATTTAACGTACGGATACAGCTGTATAAATGTATAAATTGTAATTCCCGCGTGCCCTCGAGTTTAGGGATGTTTAACGACGTCGAATAAGTATAACCGGGAATGGTACACGATGTTCAAAAGATTTCAACCTTCCTTTCGATCTGACGCTTCTTTTATCGATTTTGGTGAATGGATAAGAGATTAGCCACCAGCTCTAATACTTAACAAATTGTAATTCTTATCACCTTTATTGACCGTTGCTGTATGAAAACATTGACCATCGTCTTTTAAACAATTACCAGAGATCGCCGATCTCGCTATTTACCCTCGGACCTTCGTTGCCATTTTGTACAGCGGTTATAATTAAAGACGTCTTTAAATCCTCGAAACTGGAGTGTACGCGGACGATTCGTACGACCACGCATCTAGCAACATAGTAACCCGACCGATCGCCATCGAGGCGAGCGAAATAAAGTTTCTAAAAGGCGGTATTTAGTGTAAAAAGAAAAACGAGGACAAAAACGAAAGGGGAAGAGGGCGAAACTAAGAAGAGGGAAAGGAAAACTGTTTTTTAAGCTTTCGCAGGAAGTCTGTCTCAAAGTATTAAAACTCTCAGGCTGCGCCGATTGTCTTAGCCGCACAGTCGCGCGGAGTCGTCGAATAAAGAAATGGTGTCCAGCGATATCCGGGCGACGAGCCCGCCGCGGACGCGATTTCACCGCTAGCTTTCCGTTTCCTTCTGGTCGAGGGACCCGCGGCTGATTCCCCCGAGTTAATCACGACGGAGGACAGAAGCCCGCGGTTCCCTTCTCGTATGATTTCGAGCAGCGCGAGTTCTCGCGGGCTTGCAGCCTCGCGACGAATCGCTGGAAGTGCTAGCAGGCGAGATGTATCAGTTCGTTTAACAGTAGAGTGTGCCTTATATCGACGATCCTCGCGGGATCACTTTTCTGGGATTTCGTTTCGACCGGACTAATCGTTCCCTTTCTCCAAAGCAAGCCTCGCGCGTCCGCGCGCTCGCGCCCGGCTATCCCATTGGACACCGCCTCTATATAAATATAAATATAACTATAAATACGAATATACGTATGTACATCTATGCATAGATACATACGCGCATATACATATACAAAATACTATTATGTAATAAAAACGGGGAAGAAACAATTGAGATATCCATAGGTCGCCGCGTGCGACGAATTATTTCAGGGGCCGACCAGAGTACAAAGCGTAGGTTTAGTTTGGTCTCGGAAATAGTTCGCGCACGCAACAAACTCGTAATCGAATGTCGTCGTCGAGCGTTAGAAAACCGATCGAAATTAAGCGTAACGAGAGCAAGCGAGCGAGAGAGAGAGAGAGAGAGAGAGAGAGAGAGAGAGAAAACTGCGTTAACAATAATTGCGAATTAGTAGCGTTTTAAAGTACCGAGAGCGCTGCGTTACGTCCTTGGTGTTGCGTCGACCGAGGATGCGTCGAGTGCACGTCGTTTGGCTTCTTTTGTATCCGACAATAAAATGGCAGAAGCGCGTGGATGTGAGTGGAGAGGACACTGGACATGGAGCAGTCGTCGAGGAGCGTGAACCCCCTCGAAGACCGTCGCGAATCAATTATCAGACAAATCAAAAGTACTTAGGCTTAAATCGCAGCGCAACGGAGCGGCTGAACCGAGCCCTTGCGTTCGATTCAGCCGCCGATTGCGAAATACAATGGATAGCACGGCTCGTCGCTCGGTCCGCACAACGTCCTTTACCCAACGAAGCGCTCTCGCATACACATACACACACGGAACACACGTTTAACGTCTAGGCAACCAAAAAATTCTAATCTCATCGCGGCGGAGCTCGCTACTACCACAAACGATCCACGAAGATCCAGAGGGCTCTTGATCCGCGAGTCTCGCGAGAGCGTCGACGGTTCGAGGGCCCGGAGTACGGAGAACGGCTTTTCCTTCCGTTCCCATGGGGTTTTGGTAGTGGCGAGCTGCCCGCTCTTCCGACAACAGGGGTCTTAACTAATCGGTGACGACTTACTTAAAAGAAAAAAGAAAAAAACGAAACGTCTCTCAACTTTTAAGTCGCGCACCGGCATTTAGGTGCATATATCCTTGGGGGCAAGAAGTCTATTTGATATTTATATTTTAATATACACGGGCCGATTATATTTAGCGTATTGTAATTATCGAATATTAATCTATAGCGCCGTGGACTGCTCGCGCCCGACGACCTGGATCGCGGTGACCAGTGAAGATGGTAGAGGGATGGTGGAAAGAGAGGAGGCTGTCGACGGGCGAGCAGACCAGCGGCGCGTCAAGAACCACGATTTTTCTGTATATTACTGTAGTATAATAATCAAACACTAAAGACTAATGCTTAAGGTGATCGATGAGAGCTTCGACGGGAGCTCTTCGAAGCCGCGTAAGTGTATTTGAGATATTACTATGCGCAACCTGAAAGAAAGGGCGACTACGAATGCGAAGAATTATGAATGTGTAATTAAAATGTTTAGACGACATGACAGAAAGTTTGAGAGAGAGAGAGAAAGAGAGAGCGCGAACGAGCGAGAGAACGAAAGAGCGAAAGAAAGAGAGAAAGGTACACGCAGCGGTACAGGCGTCACTGTGTTTTAAATGGTTAATAAATGCAGATGTCCGTGTATTTCGCTCGGACACTTTTTGAACTGAGTTCGCTGTGTTACGGCTGTATTCTTTTATCAATCGTTGCCCTTTTTGTCGCTTCAAGCGCGCACCACGCGTCCCATCATCCAATGTCTGTCGTACTTCTCCGCCGACGCATCCGCTCGCAACAGATTTTGTAACTTCCACTTCCTGCTTTCTTTGCTTTCTGTCGCGATTCTCTCCCACGATATCGATATATATCTCGGCGTTACAGCAGAAAGAGATAGCAGAGACTTAGAAGAGGTGACTGGGGTCTGGACGAGTAACTTTTAGACGCTAAGGCGACAATGGGTACCGATCACTCCTAAAGTATTCACCGCTAATGGTCAACCATTGGCGGATAATACTTTGCAAGCCATTGTTGTTCATTGACTAGATTTCATTGAAATGAAAGGCTTGTCCAGGCCGCGAGGTCACGTTCTGAAAAACGCTCCGACATCTCGGTTCGGTCGTTAGAGTCTAAACCGAACCGTTCCAAGCGCGTAGGATCCCGGGGGAGAAGCTTTCGAAAGAATTCACTACGTGCAATTGCGTACCTGTTGTATTATACTACTTTAAGCCCGCAATCAAAGCGACCGAAGCCCGATCGAGCACCGGCATCGATCAACGCGGAACATTTGATGAACAGAGCCTCGCCGTTTGCAAGCCGATAGACCAGACCACGTTAGACATACAGCAAACAAAACAATGATACGTCCCTTTTTTATAATCTTTGCGAATCTACTTTTAGCGAGCACGTACGCTGTACGAATTTGTTCTGTCGAACGGGGGCGACTGTAACGGCGGGATTTCTGTACGGCACGATACGTAGGTATTTACAACGCTGATAGAACGCGTTAGATCGTTATCGTAACTGCGTCGATAGAGCAAACGATTCGTAGGGCGGAAACGCTGCGACTTGTACGATAAAACTGTATCCTTCGACCTAAGTCCTTCGCCGTAGGTTCTTGATCGTTAGACGCTAAGGCTGTTCCTCTGTCCTAAGTAACCGACCAAATGGACTAACGTTATCTTCCAAGAAGCTCGCGACGGTAAGGCGATCGACCGCCAGCTTTCAGTTTGGAAAGATCAAACAGCGTGATCGCGCGAAGCGGCCCGAGTTTCTTTTTCTTTCCTAAACGCACCTTCCGACTGATAAGTGATCAAGAACGTGGCCCTTTATGGGCAGAACGACTAGAGCGACGAGAGCGTGTCTCGAGTTCTCCATGAAAATCTGAGAAAAGAATTCCGCCGTGAAAATGAAGAAACATATCGACGTTGCGGCCGCGAATGGAAGATCGAGACGGTCGTGCTTGCATCGGGAAGATTTCTAAAGAAAAGGGAATGCGAAGAGTCGCGGCTCGAGGATCAAACGCGGCGTTCCTTACCTTTCGTTTACTTACTTGTTCTCGATTCCTCGGAAGTATACCGTTCACCTAGATAGTACAACAAGAGTAGAAGTTCCTCGCAAGCGCGTCAAGAGTAGCGGGACTGGTTTTTCAATCGTAAAACGCATCGTAAGTGGCTCAGCGAAGTTAACCGATTATTAGAAGTAGCGAAACGCGCGAAGCAATTAGAAATACGCGGAGAAGTGCGGGAAGCTTGGGGGCACGATAATTAGAATACAGTTGCAGTATCAGGGAAACGAAATAGACTTTTAAAAAGTGGGTATCTGTTCCCCGCGCCTCGCTGAAACTTTTCTTCGTTCGTTCCTCATCCATCGACGCTATCGTCAAACAGCGCGTGATCTCCAGCGCATTCCTTCGACGAACGATATCTAAAATACCTTTGGTTCAGGATCAAAAAACCGATCACGTACGGTTCTAAGCATGCGACTGAATAATAATCAACCTGAAATTATTACAATATCGCGTAACACGGTAGACGGATTCGATAGCGAACAATTGTATAAAGAGCATTGTTATATCAATAGAGATCTATGTACATGTATACTTGTAACAATTGATAAAACCAGGGTAAACGATCACTACTATCGTCTGTGTGTAATAGCCGAGCAAGAATCGCCCCCCCAAACCCCCACGTGTATGTACGTTGTAATAGCGATGCGTGTTCGGACTTGACAGATTAAACCGAGAATGTACATTACATGATTACACGATAGCAGTGATAACGATAGAGACGCACGGCGACGCATCTTATTGTAAATAACGGTTATAATTACTATTTACGCTCGAGTGCGTTCGCGTGAATGCCTGGAGAGAATCAAGACTAAAGAAGTGTGAGCGGAAAAACCGTAGCGTTGCGTGTAACGTGGAAAGAAAACAGAGAGAAGAAGAACAAGAAAGCAAGTGACTCGTAGACTGTCGTAGATTTTATTACTCGTTACTGCTCCTGCCTATTTCGCAATCTTTAACTGTAATATCTTGTATAAACACGTTGGACCAAGTCGTTGTGAGCACTAGCCGTAAATTAGAGACAACCCTTCGGCCCCAAGTTGCGCCGTCGTCGTCGGCACGCGTACCAGATTTAGTCCGAGCTCTGGTAGCCTGTATCGAGGTCGTCGAATAAAGACACAGTTTTGTATAATCGACGGAAGTACACGCTCTTTAGACAATTGCGCAGAGAAATGGTGCGATAACGGTTACAGGAGAGGTAAAAGCTTATTTGGTAATTTTTCAATGATCGGATAGATTCAAACAGGAATACAGGCTACGAAAGCATATTACGTGCAAGCGACGCTCACATCGGCAAGGCTTGCAAAACAGAAGTCTACGTAGACGTCGAAACGTTTGCTAAATTTTACTATCCGTTACCTCTCGCGAGCCGCATAATTGAATTTTAATAAGACCGGGCCGAGTTGGGCCGGTTTTTGGAAAGTAGTAAAATTGCAATTAGGAGGATTGAACTTTCGTAGCGATAGTTATCTTCAAAGCACTTGTATTTCGTTTTTCTGGTACAGATACCGCCTAGGACGATCGCGGAGCGTTTCCGCGACGCTCCGAAACAGATTCGCGGCTAATGATGTTTCGACTAATTGGAAACTCATTCGCTGACGCGCCAGTGTCGCGTTCTTTGTATATGTAGCAACCAGTTTCAACAGCGAACGAATTACATACTACTGTCCGTGGTATAATATGTATGTGTATATATACGTATATTGATAGATCGACGATAATAATAATATAACGATACTACTACAAAGTGAATGTTGCCTTTTGTCATATTGGTTAATTGTGAATAATGAGAAGGAGATAACAAATGTCGATGAATTACGATTGTACGATTGTATTAACGATGACTAATAACGATTACTATCTACTGTATTTACGAGTACTAATTAACTGTGTACAACGTGGAGATTCGTACGATTGTAAATGATATGTGTCGAGTTGGTATGTAAAGCGTCTCTGTTTTAACACGGGGGCTGTGAAAATAAATCAACCACACACTTTGTTGGCCTTCTGTATTGCCCTGACACACAGGACGAAAGAAAGTTTACAACTTTTAGTCGCGAAATTCCCGAAATCAGCGATTTTCGACCTTATTCCGCGAACTTTAAGCGTTTATAGCTCAGAACAACGTTAACCGATTTTGATGAAATTTTAGGCGTGTATACAACAACTTACTTCAATCTACAAACGGGGTTTTTGAATTTTCATTACAGGCTCGTACAAAAAAGTTTAAAAAACGTTTTTTTTTTGCGGACCAATTGGCTTTTTTTTTAAACGACGAAACACGTCACTTAACAAACTAATCCTTCTAGCTTCTAAAAAAAAAAACTCATGTCTTTTGGGCCAATTCTAAAAAATTATGCACTGTATATATAGAAATGCTTGATATACGAGTGACTGAACGGTGTTTTTTTTATAATAAACACTAAAGGCTCAGATTTCACGGTTTTCGGTTATCTTCATTTATTTTTCGTTCACAGATATAAATACTACTTTTAGTTACACGGAATTAACAATCGGCGGACACGTGAGATTTCATTCTATCAGTCGGTCTTTACTGGAACAATTACACTCGCCGACTTTCCCGGCTATTCGTTTCCACGGTAGTTCGACAAGTCATGACCAAACGGTTCGAGGTATCGTTACCCCGCGGAGGTGGTATGTACAATTACTGGTGCAAGATCTTTCGCGCGCATCGTAGTAGCCACATGCTCCACGATAGATGCGGCAGCCACTTTCAATGACGAACCGTGAAAGAAATACGACATAAATCCTGCTGCCAGCAGGAGATGCATTCCAAGAATTGCCACGATGTATATTATCCTATACCTCCCTGGAAATCGATTCGCTCTATCACTATTTGGCCTTGGTAGCAGGCCCGGCTCGAGCTTTTTTGCACCCTAGGCAAACTTGCAAAATTGCACCCCATTTGAGCTTTTTGATAGCTTAAAACATTTAGAGCGCAACTGGCAATATTTCACTTAAAACTTTATTTTAAAAAATGCCCACGATGAGAAGACCATTCTGCGTCAATTTTCAACTTTACCCCCTAGGCAGCTGCCTAATCTTGCCTACAGGGACCAGCCGGGTCTGCTCATTAGCGTAATATATCAAACCTACGAAGCTTTATGTTTCAACATGTACCTGCTATTACAGGCAACAGAGATCTTAATAGAACTCCACCGGACAAGAAAGTGGCTACTATAGCTAGACCCCATTGTAGCCATCCAATCTGTATTGTCCAAAGGAAAGCCACTGGAACATAGATGGCTAGAGAGTAACCGTAAAGACACAGGAGTTCCAAGAGGCCAGGTGTCGCGATAGTCTAAAATAAAAGTGCTTCCCTGTGAATCATTGTACATTATCGTCCAGTAATAGTATAGAACACCCTCGAACCTCGATTAATTCCTCGTCCGTCTCCCTCATGCTAGTGGTCCATTTCAGGGCACCCCATAAGGTGATCGGCAATAACCACGCGTACAAGAATATACATGTAGCGGCGTAAGATACTACATGAAACTCGTACCTCCAGTGGTACTTGCTGGAATTGGCTGTTTGCAGATAGTCAGCCAAGTTTCCACTGACAGCTATAGAAAATACCAATGTGACGCAGATCCAGAAGGGGCCGTAGAGATCTGGATTCGGTCTTATGTGGGATATCAAATAGTTCTCGCTGCCGTGTGGAACCATGGACCGTTTAACTCGTTCAACGACATCGTTCGTATTTACGTTGAAGAACTTCTGATAGTACTCTATTGTCCAGAAATTGCGCGGTGACGTGGCTGGAATAGAAATATGGCTTTGAGGAAGTACACGAATACTCGGCACCGTCGATCGTAATATTAGTTGATTTTTGAGCTGACAGTATCGATCGAACAGTCACACAGGGTTAAAGGAAAGCTTGCAAAAGCACGAACCTTCTTCGTCTTTATCAGGCATCCCCTGAAGATCCTCGATAATACCGATTCCCGTGCTGTCATTTGGTAGGTTAGTGAAACCTTGATGAGTGGAAGTATTGACATTCAATTGTGCTTGACCGATATCCCCATCGTGGTTTATCGAGGGAAAATCTTGGAAGGAGATGAATTGCTGATCATTGACGTTCGCTTGATTCCCGTCCATAATTAGTTACTTTCCACTCTTCTATTCTGCACAACTTTCGCATATAACAACAGATATGTATGATGTCCTTCTTTATCGATTAAAGAACACTATAGCCATCTATCGGTGACAAGAAGTAATTGGGTTTTGGTTTGAAATTTTCACTCCCGGTAGCAGCAACACATGATGACTATAGAGACCCTTTAATGTATCCACAGACCAGGTATAGAATAGACCTATCACCCAATCACAGACCAGGTATAGAATAGACCTATCACCCAATGTAATTTTCTGTCACCGGTTTGGGGGGTCCTAGGACCCCCTTACCATTTTAGTGTCGCATGCAACGTTACCGGTGAAGTCCCGAAACAGATTGGAACGCTACGCGTGGTAGGAATTAGAATTCAGCACGGGTAAAACTAGGTCATTTTTTGCGAGTCGAAGCCCGCGATTTACAAATGTTTCTGTTAGAGTAACAAGTTAAAGATCGTCTTATGAACATATTCCGTTAAACGGAAGAGAAAGGAGAATCAAAATAAAACGATATCACATTCGCCTTTTAACCTTGTTGTCCTATTCGGGTTTATTTAACGCAAAACAAATTTTATTCGCTCGCAATAACGTAATTTCTAAAAAGAGTGCTTTAATGTTTTTTTTTTAAGAGCACCTGTTGCTGAACCCCACCCATACATCATGTGTTTGCGCATACATTAATGATGGTCTATACGATATCATACAGACATATAGTAATAACAATAATAATTAATAATAATATCCTTCTACCACAGACCAGGCTAATCAGAGGACATCTTAGCGCCGTACGCCACAGTGCAATTACCCAAAACATCATAATAATTTATAACATCTTCGACGACATATTCTCGAAGACGCGAGTTTGCACAGTATAGAAGTAAACTACGCATATAATAATAGTTATTATACGGCTAAAAGTAAAAAATCAAAAATATCCGCATTTGTTATACTGGTCCATAATTTACTTGAAATTTGCCACCAATGTTTATAAAGGTATCCGGATAAATTATTGTTCAAACATGCGCTCCATACACATCGTTGAGCGCGTTTTGAAATGCATTACAAAAAATATACAATTGTTCCATTTAAAAAAAATTACGATGTTATTGAAATCTCTGTAAATAATAGTTCAAACGTAAATCCTAATATTCTATTCAGTTTCCTCCAACAAATAAAAAAAAACTTTAATATGAAACATTTTTTGCTTTTTCAATAGTTAGAAAAATAATAGCGTGTATACGAACAAATCGGACATACTGTATACACTTATTGAATCATCAGTTAACATTTCGCCAGAAAAATGGACAAATAAATGTTAATTGTTAGTATATAGTTTAAACAAATAAATTTTTCGTATAGCTATGGAGGAGAATGAATTCCCTTTTCAAAAAATATGTATCAAATATTTTTGGCTACTCTACAGACTTGCAAAGTTGCACCATATCGGTGTGTACGGGTTTGATATGTTACTCTTAAATAATATTATACGGTAGAAGGATATTATTATTAATTATTATTGTTATTACTATATGTCTGTATGATATCGTATAGACCAGCGATGCCCCGATGGGCGGCCCGAGGGTACGAGCATCCATCAACAGACGCGGTCGCGTCTGGAAGCTAATTCCCCTTCCCCCTCTACCCATAGGCACACAGAATTAGCATTCATTGTGAATGCAGTTAGCTTCAGAAGTCGACCGCTGTGGTCGACTATTGAAAATTGAAAGGCAATGATGATCCAGCTACCGACCTCCCATAAATAAATAAATTATCCCATTTTTTTTAAATTTTTGAAGCGCATATAAAATTGTTGATGCTTTTTCAGTGGAATAGCATAATTTTCCAGTAAAAAATGTATAGAATTAAATTACATTTGTCGTTGAATAAATAACCCAGAAATAACCCAAAAATACCCAAAAATAACCAAAAATAACCAAAAATACCCAAAAATTACCAAAAATACCCAAAAATACCCCAAAATAACCAAAAATACCCAAAAGACCCAAAATACCCAAAAATAACCCCAAAATAAATACAAATAACCAAAAATAACCAAAAATAACCTAACATAAAAAAAAGGTTAGGATCTAGTTACCGACCTCACATAAATAAATTATCCCATTTTTTTTAAATTTTTGACGCGCATATAAAATTGTTGATGCTTTTTCAGTGGAATAGCATAATTTTCCAGTAAAAAATGTATAGAACTGAATTACATTTGTCGTTGAATAAATAACCCAGAAATAACCCAAAAATACCCAAAAATAACAAAAAATAACCAAAAATTACCAAAAATTCCCAAAAATTACCAAAAATACCCCAAAATAACCAAAAATACCCAAAATAACCCAAAAATAACCCAAAAATAAATAAAAATAACCAAAAATAACCTAACATAAAAACAAAAGGTTAGAATCTAGTTACCGACCTCACATAAATAAATAAATTATCCCATTTTTTTTTAATTTTTGACCCGCATATAAAGTTGTTGATGCTTTTTCAGTGGAATAGCATAATTTTCCAGTCAAAAATGTATAGAACTGAATTACATTTGTCGTTTCTATTCAAAGCACACTTATGTTTCTCGGGTTAGAAAACAGCAATGGCGCATGTAGAATCAAAATTAGTTTACAAATCACTTTAAAAGCTTTTATTTTTGTTACCTATGAAGGGCGCTTTTTGTCGCATTGTAAAGTTAGAAATTCAAAATATAATATAAAATTGTCATTTAATAAATTCTTTATTTCAGTACTTATTTCTTTAAGCTAAATAAGAAAAGTGGTCGACTACTAGAGGGTGGCCGACTACTAGTGCTTTCACCCTATCTGATTTCGCGAATCGAATATCTGATCTCGCGAGTCGAATATCTGATTCCGCGAGTCGAATGTCTCTTTTCGCGAGTCGAATATAGGGCTCTTACTTTTCGCGGGTTTCCGGTTACCCGGGTGCTACCCGGGTTTGCGGGTAATACGGGTACGATTACCCGATACTCGTGTTATACGGGTAATCGACGAAATACCGGTTATTGCAATGGATCGTAACAAACCTCTTATTATACCTTTTTGTTTCATGAATATTGTTAGTTATAAATTATTAGTAATATTGCAAGTTGCTTCTGCGCTGTCATCCTCAGTTTTTGAGAAATTCGATTTTGAAAAAAAAACTGCAAATTTGCGCAAACAGTAATGAATAACTATTACTGTCTCGACACAAAAGATGTTCAACGTTGAAAATTTGCAGTTTTTTTTTTCAAAATCGAATTTCTCAAAAACTGAGAATGATGGCGTCAAACGGTTTGCGGATTCGTTTTCAGCGCTCCAAAACATATAAGAAACGGCTATTAAATGTTACAAGTCCAGATGGCTATCGAACTGTGTTACCCGTATCATACGGGTATCGAGTTCCCGTAACCGTATTACCACTGGTCTGTGGTATTACCCGCAGACCCGGGTAGCGCCCGGGTACCCAGGTCACCGGGTATCAAGAGCCCTAGTCGAATATGTCTTTTCGCGAGTCGAATATCTCATTTCACGAGTCGAATATCACTCTAAACAAGTCACGTATAGTTCATGAACAGAGGCCGCTGAATTCAGTCCTGAAATTATGGGTCGGTAATACAGTTTGGGCGGTGACACGAAGTGCCATAAGGTGATAGGTGTATCCTATACTTCGTCGATGGTAGAGGATGCCGCATGCTTAAGCATTTGCTTAAGAATAAGTAGCGACTGAAAATACCGCCCCTCGTCTGTGGTCCTACCAGCGGTTATAATTTTACCGACTTCGGTGATTGTGTCGTATAAGTTGCCAGAGTCACCGTTCTTAATTATAGAGTGCGCGTGAAAACCTCTGATTTTTCTGTGTCGATAGGAAGCCAATGTTTTTACCGACGGTTACAAATGGTTTAGAACATTACTGAATAGTACTGCTATCGCACAGGAGTTGATCAGCTTTTTGACAGTTCGAACAACACTCACCGAATTACGTATTTCTTAAGCACAGGTTGATACCAGCCAGTATTTCCCTCGTAACGCTATCAACAATGTATCCGATTGTATAAAATAACTGATCTTGGATCGAGGTAAGAAGGCTTGTGAAATTCGTATCTGGTTTAGCACATATGTTTTTTTTTCAAACGCACGCAAGCTTCAAAGCCTCGTTTTTCCGTATCTAGCGAAAAAACATTATTTACCGCGATGACATAAGCGAAACCGAAGGCCATTTGCATATGCAACGAAGTATTATTTATTTCCAGATAGGTTAGGTGGTACAGGTTCTTTCAAAATTCTACTTGGTAACGACCAGTATTGGAACGATGTTACAGCGATCTTCCAAGCTTCTGAGACTGCTTCACAACATTAGCCGTTACAATCACGACTGTTTGTACGTCTTTCAAGTGGGATATGTAAGAAGACACGCCAGTACTGTGATAACGTGCAACCATAACGCGAGATACAAGTTACACTTGGTTGCGAGCTCTCAGAAGGTTTTCGCTAACAAAAAAGTGGGGCACCCAGAGGCATGGCGATGGATACTGATCCCAATGTCCAGGGCAATTTCTGCTGGCGAGAAAATGGGAAAGGAAGAGACCGGAACGTCGAACAGCAAGCAGGAAGAGAACCCGCAGCAAAGGATCACAGAATTGAAAGAAGAGAATTTAGGGCAATTAAAGGAGAGAAAATTAGACGGCGAACCTATGTCTGCCGGTGACGATCAGAACAAAAAAGTGAAGCAGCAAGATCCCAAAACAGAAGGTACAGAGGGTGTTGCAACGATAAAAGGTTTTGTTTTTTTGTCTTATAGAATGTTTAGTTCTCTGCGATTCGTATTAGCGTTTTCATACCGTTCTTTGTATTTGTATACGGCTGTTGCGTTTAGCTAAGAAGAAGACAAAAGTAGAAAAGAGCACTTCGTCTTTAGAACGCAATTTCATTACCCCAGTCAGAGCTATGTCCGACTTTTTACTGAAGCCGTCTGACCTTGAAAACTTGCCTAAAACCAAAAGAAGATCGCCGTACGAATTCGAACCACCGATCACTGTCTACTGGAGGAAAGACGTCGAGGCTAAGTAAGAATGTAGATTTTAATTACGATCTGTCGAGGTGATCGCCGAGGCTGTAAAATATTTGCAATGATATTCAGGGAGTTTGGTTTACTCTTAGAGCATTGGAAGTTTGGGGATCCAGAGAAGCCTTAATGAAGGAACTTCTCATGAAAGAACTTGAACAGAAAGCTTACCAGCAAAGTAAGCATGCTTATTCTAGTAAAAAAGTATGACCTATTCTGTTACAAGGTTCTACCAAGTATTTCGACAGAAAGTTGGTTAGCTTTGTAAAAGAATAAGTATAAACATTCCACCGCACGTTTCACCGTAGATATATTCACTGTCAAACGAAGACTGAGAGACTATAGGCGCGAAATGGGCAGCAAGACCACCGAATTCGTCCACGAAAGGGAAGGTCTGTTTGGAAGATCCGGTAAAGTAGTTCTGACCGCAATCGTAATGTAAGTCGCGTCTTAATTACTCGGAATGATATCTTATCACTTAAATAATACATTCACTTTTCCTCTTTTGTACAGCAACGCAAGTAATTTCTTGTGCAAACTGTGCGCTTGCATATTTACTGGTTCGCACAGTATGTTCGCAGAGTGCGTGCACTCTGCTGCAGACACATGTAATCAATTAATATTGGCATTCGGTATTCACAAATCGGTACAGGTAAATATGAATTTGTATTGCGCGCGACTGACGCGAGTACCTCGGTGCTGAAATTCACGCGAAATATTTCAGAATCCTAACCCCGATCATCCGTACGGATACACTAACATGAAGTACGTTTCCTCTTTGATATCCGGCGTTGGCATCTTCTGCGTTGGCGCTGGGCTCTCGATTTACCACGGGATTCACGGCCTTTTTAATCCGTCCCCAGTGGAACCGTTCTATTGGGCATACTATGTCCTAGGCGGTTCCTTAGTATCCGAGGGAGCGACGCTCCTAGTCGCGATACAGTCGATTAAGAAGGGAGCCGAGGAGAAGCGAAAGTCGTTTAAAGAATACGTACTGGGTGGGCAAGATCCATCCGTGAATGTCGTGCTCCTGGAAGACTTTGCATCTGCAAGTATCCTAAAAGTCAACTATGTCCGAACAGTTGTTCTGACGTCAACAACCAATTCGCTAAAAACGGTCGTTTTAAACAGGTGGTTGGTATCACTACTGCAACTATTTGCATGAGTTTGACTTCCTACACAGGGAACCCGATGTTCGACGCTGCTGGGTCCATCCTGGGCGGTTTCCTTCTCGGCGGAGTCGCGACCTTTATAATTAACACGAATACCGCGGCATTGATCGGCAGAAGTATATCCCAAGACGACCTCGATAAGATCAACGCGGAATTAGAATCGGACATAATGGTAATGTTTAGGTTCTTGTCCAACCCGTCGAGATTATCTGGATAGATGTTTTTATATGAATTGATCGCGTATTAGGTTCGAGCAATTTATGATGTTAAAGGTATCGATATGGGCAATAACTTAGTCCGATACAAGGCTGAAATAGATTTCGATGGAAGGGAATTGACGAGATCTTATTTGGACAAAAACGATCTCACCGCGATGTTAAAGGTTCGAGGCTCTTGTAAGGTGTTTATGAAGTGTAACGCTGTATAATATGTTACCGTTGGAATAATTCTATTCGCAGGAGGTGCAAGCTATGAAGAACATTGACGAACTGGAGACATTCTTTTTAAAGCACGGCGAGGGTATCGTGGATATGGTTGGTGGAGAGATAGACAGAATGGAATTGAAATTGAAGGTATCGCACAAAATATTCTGTTCCGAAGCTATATCGTTAATCTCCTAATTAGCATTTCTACTGTATAACGTATCTCGTGTTTCGTATTATTTGCAGAAGAAATATCCAGAAATCCGACACTGTGACCTGGAAATTCTTTAAACGCTTTTACCATAGGAAATAAAAATAAAATATACATACACGATATAAGTTCTCATGTAAATACTGTGTAATAATATTTTGTGGCGCAACGGGTCGTATTTATGACGTTATTTATATAGAGATAGTACCTACACACGTCTGCATTGCTGGACAAAAAAGAGAAATAAAATAAATAGGTTCGAATATCGTGTACCTGATTGCGTCGTGATTTTAAATTTTTAACAGCCACCTTACGATCCTTTCGCCAATATAAGTTTAATGACCAGTCGCTAGCCGCCGGTTCCCTTCAGTATCAGTTCCCTTGAATCCCTTGGATTATCGATTTTGCCGAAGCACCACTCACGCTCGGTTCGTTCACCAACGACCTAACGACAACAAAGCGTTTCTATGGATACTTGCGACGAGGAAAGGGGCCACGAGCTAGAAATCTCTATTCCCATTTCCCGTTTCCCGCGTGTTGTGTTAAGAAACTATCGGACATGAAGTGGTCTAATTACAACGGCGGAGAGATCGAACGTTTCTACGCGATTGGCGAAACGATTAAATGAGTCGGCCGAAGGAAAGGGTTCCGCGAAGGTGGAGGTTGAAAGCTTCGCAGAGGAAGGATTCGAGCAGCAGCGAGGAGTCCTCGTCGGCCACTGGGAGCAACAAGGCTTCGCCGTACGGCAAGACCACCAGTACTCCTTTGAGAAGCAGGTGGGAGTTGGAGAAGATCAACAGGTCCCCCCCGTTGAATCATCGTGGTCAAGGGGATTCAGAGGAGCCAGAAGATGAGTCGTCGTCCTCCTCCGACGAAAGAGCTGCAAGACTTCAGGAACAGAAGGAGCTACCGCAAACTAGCCGAGGAAGGCATCAGGACGACCACGAAAGGATTTCTCGGAGGCGGAAAGGGAGACACAGTCGTCGTGGGAAACGAAGAGCCGACAGACGCTCTGAAGAGTCTGAGAATGGAAAGAGCAAGGTAGTTTCAGGCTCGGAAGATTCCGGGAAACGTTACGATGGAGGCGACGCTGAGCGTTCTAAGAGGAAGAGCCGAAACTATCGAGGTAAACGCGCGTCCACTGACAGGAGTAAGATGCATGAATTATGGCGCCAGTTTAAGTTATGCTGAATCTTTTGAATATTCTGTTGCGAAGGGGAAGACGAATTGCCAATCACGGAGATTCTGAAGAGGAGCCAGGAGAGTACGCGCACCAAGTACGAGCATCATCAGCCGGCTCTCCCAGAATTAACGACAGATAAAGTTTACGTGCAGCACAGAGGCGGCTTCAGCGCCATGAAGATTCATCGGCTAAGAGGTCCTCCAGGAGAAAGCAAAGCGGAACCAGAAGGAACCAACGATATCATTGAGAATGCGAGTTCTCCGCCCATTAGGTTGGCCATCGCGGTTCAGAAATTGTGGAAGAGCACTGGCCTGGTGTTTCAAGGCCTTCTGGGTGGCATGGCTCTTATGCACTTTATCATGGTATGTCTTTGCTCTACAGAACACTCATTCGATTCTACAACGATTACGCAATTATTCTTTAGCTATACGTGTTCTTCAACGCGTCCATGAAATTCGTGGCAGACCACTCAGTGATTTGCGAGATCTACACGAGCATCTTTTCCTTTCTTATCGCCGTCTGCATCGTCTCGACCTTTGATAAGTATGCTTCGTGTTTCCCAATCTTTCAATCTATATCGCTGATACTTGTTCTGATTCAAGCTTTTGCCTGTGTATCTCTAGGTTCGATTTGGCTCGATTCGACATGGAGCACTTGCGCGAGATCTACTTCGATTACAACAAAGCTGTGATAGCGATTCCCCTGTACCTGGTCGCCTTCTGCCTCCACCAAGCCTGCTCGAACGCGGACAATCGCCTGGCGCTGGTGCACTACTACAACTTAAACGACAGCTTGTGGGAGAATGTAAGAGCGAGCGGAGCTTCCAGCTTCGGGACCGAAGCTCTCTACTTGTTCTGTTCCAGGCTACAGAGGTGCAGACACTTTTGAACGATTTGAACAGCTGGCAGAAGATGACGCTGTCGAAGGACATCCTCGCGGTGTTTGCCTGGCTGCTCGTTTCCCTGGGGACCAAGGACGACGCGTTTCTAATTCACTTACAATCCATGGAGAAGTATACGAACCACGTAAACTCTGCCAGACAATAAATTCGTTTAAAGAAACTGCAGCCGTGCCATTCTCTCTTACTACTCTTCATTCTCTTTCATCCAAACAAGGAAGCGCGTCGGGCGTACGGTTTCAATGTTTATTCGTAACAGAATAGGGTCTGATATGTACAATATTTATAAAGTTTCTCCTAAACACTAACAGATAATACACGTGTACATGTAATACCAATGAAGACACTAACGTTAAGAATAAAATAACATATGGCGTGATTCGTACAATAGTAAAATATGTTCGTAGACTTTGTCGGGAGCGCGGCGCGCAGTTGGATCGACGATTGCTAGGGGAATCGCTTATTTTCAGTGGAGCTTCCGATAGAAAAGTGAAAGGACATTGTCGGAGGCGAACGAAAGCGATGTAAACTCGTCGAACTGTTCGCTGGGGAAGGACAGGGGAAGGACAGGGGAAGGACAGGGGAAGGCGATTCTCGAGACGCAATCGTGGATGCAACCGCTCGGCTGCCGCTCGTTGCGCGACAAACGTAGCACTCTTTATAAATAATGCGCGGCGGTTCGTATTAATCTGCGAAGCAACAGATAAATATATAAATACTGTACGTACATTTACAACGCTAACGTACATCTCTTCTCTCCTCGAATTTACATCGACGATCATTTAAAATATCTCTGGACTTAGCAACGCTACTCAAGGCACTGTTAACAGTTCTGTCCGAGGTCGACGAATTAATTCGAGTCGTCTTATCGGCCGCGGGGTCGATACGCGCCCTCGAGGCAAACGATCCTTGAGATTGGCCCCGTCTCTCGTGGAATACATTAAGGTGATTAAGGGGAGACGGACGGGCCAATCGGCGAATTAAACGTAACTCGTGGACGCGGGCGACGTTCGCGGGCGATGGGCGATCGCAATCGTTGCTCGCTCGACCGATCAGATCTCTTTTGGTTTCTCTTCGTGAAAAAAAGCAGGACGATTTAGTGGTCCGTTTCATCGACAAATGGGGACCGCGAGTCCCCGAGGAACAGCGCCGTGTCTCGGTCGCGACCTTAGTGGCTGAAACTTTAATTTCCTCCTCCTACCTAAAGCTTTAGAAACGTTTGTGCGGATTCGCGACGGCAGTATACGAATAGACAGCGTAACTCGAGGAAGGTGCGAGAAAAGGCGATGGTCATGGCTCTCGGGGGGGGTGAACGAGAATTTTGGTTGTTCGTTTCTGTGTGCTTCGCTCGACAAGAGGATAAAAAGATATAAAAATGGCCCCCGTATACGTGCTCGTAATGGGGAACACGGTGATGGGGCTGGAAATGGCTCCCCCTCTAGCAGCAACTTTCTTTAGTTTAAGTGTAAATGATCTTTAGCTTGAACACTCTTTGTGAAAAACATGACCACTGCTTTTAACGCATTCTGTACAAAGTCTCGTGATAGGGGACCGAATATTCGGTAGAATTCGCTTGTCGATGAACCGAATATCGGGAACGACGACCATTTAGAAAAACGCTTCCCTTTCTTCCCTGGGGGAAGAAGCGGGGTTAAAGTTACATTGAATCGTTGATCTCTGCGCGAAGGGGTCGCGAGCCCATAAAGTATCGAGTGAACACGTTCTCAGGGCTCAGACGGTTAAAAAGCTTTCTTTTAAAGTCGTGATGGGTTGAGTTATCGAGGACAATAGTGCGCCTGCGTGCTGGTCGGAGCCGAATAGTTCCCTTTTCGCCAGGATTAGCCTTTAGCTTCTCCTCGACCGACCAGCGAGTCGAAAGGGAGACGGGGGGACCATCTCGTTTGCTGGCATTTCGGCGCCACGCTACAGCTAGTCTGTCTCTCTTTTTGCCCCCGTGCTTTTCGCAGGGAGCCAGGGGGAGGCTCTTTGAAGACTTCCGTCGTCGCAAGGACGATCGCGGGCGGTGGCCTCCCCCCGAGTGCACGCACGATCTCTCCTCTGCCGTCCTTTTCCGCCGGCTTTTTTCCCTTCGAACCTTTTGTGCGGCCCCGTCCGAGGAAAGGGAGAGATTCGGGGGCGACGGGTCTTTGAGGCGCGGAGGAAGAGCGAAAGTCAGGAGCGAAGGAAATCCTGAATGGCGAACGACTGAAGACGGATCCCCTTTCGACGATCCCCTCGTTCCTCCTCCCCCTTCCGCATCGACGATCAAACGGTCCCCGCGTCGCGGTGCATGTACCTGCACCACGAATGGCCGTTGTTGTTGTTGTTCTCGCGGACTTGAAGCAAGCCTCAGTCGTCGAAGTCGTGCCGTAGCTTTATGTAGAGGCACGAGCCCAGCACGATGCCGAACAGCTCCAGCACCGACAGGCCCAGGCCCACCGCGCCCAGGATAATCAAATGGTCCTTGGTCGTCTCCAGGAACTTGTAGATGCAACCCTGCAACACAAGCATTCGGCTTCGGAATTATTCGTGGCGAATCCACCGGAGAAGAATCGCCAGAGCGTGTGTAGTTCTGATTCCGCGCGACGGAAGCACGCATCATCAGTTAATGGAACCCATGCACACATGTAGCTGAATAGGTATCTGATATATAGGGTAAATCCGGGAGACGCGGTCGGGCCGGAGAGTTGGTCGTGTCGCTATATTTCAGAGTCTATACGTAAAAATGCATTAAAGTGCAGACCACTTACTTCTCTAGAAGCCAAATAGTTGAATGAATAGCGTTATTTCGCTTCCTTCTGTGTTTTTCTGGATTTATAGGCTATAAAAGGTAAATTGATGTTACATTTTACCTCTTTTGTCAAACAGCGGTTGAACAGAATCGTATTTAAAATATACTTCTAAGTTTATTTTCCTTTAATGTTTGGAATAATAAGATAGTAGAGATATTGAGGGACAATGCAGCCAAAGTATTTGGCCATATTAACTCTTCCTCTCAAAGCTAACGAGAAGACCATGTCTCGCTGCAAAAAGGTGAGATGGTCGAGTTATGATTTTTTTATTATATTTGTTTATTTTTTTATTTTTTATTATTATTTTATTATTATTTTTGTTTATTTAGTTTATTTATTCACTTTTGTATTCATTTGCCTTGCCAGTAGGTAATTCACTTTTTCTTTGATGTGTTCTTTACTTCTTTAGCGTAAATAAATTAAACATCAATGAATCCGTAGTTGTATTCACTCATAAATAATTGTGCTTTATCCTTTGTTAATTTTCCATGAATAATTATGTGAGTGGTCTCTGCCAACAACGAAAACCATTTCTCCCGGCACCTCGGGCGAGGTGGTCAGATGTCATGACTTCAGTTTTCAACCCGATTTACAGTAAATATTGTCTTAAAGCAAATATCGACCAGTTTTTCTGAATCGGCATAACATTCTGAACATATTAGGTTGGTTCTGATAAAATAAGTAATATCTATATTAGTTTTAATAGCCATTTTATATTAGGTCGACCGCGTCTCCCGGATTTACCCTATCTGAAGTGTGCAATTGCGGCGCGTCTGCGATTAGCACAGGCCGCATCAACTTCTACCTAATAGTATTTTTACAGGATGAAATCAAGAGGGTCTCGGTAACGAGCTTCTTTTTCTCAAGTTTCTTCTATCGAATTTATGTACCCATTGAAATGCACGGTTGTTCTCTGTGGTCCCCAGGGAATTAAATCGGAAGCAGCAAGCTCGCGTTTCAGCCTGAAGCGGGGGCTCCATAAACGGCCGTCGAGTAAAATGGTAACAGCTTTTGTCAAGGGAAAATGGATTAAAATCAGCGTGTACCGTGTAATGGATGTTCGAGGGGTGGTCCCTCCTTCCGCAAAGGTGCGTCGAGGTTTTGCAGCAGCTATCGGGAACGAGACTTCCATCCTTGAGGACGTCCTCGTCCTTGTGCCATTCGCTCACCAACCAGTCCTCGAATCTCAGGGCTCCACAGCATTTGAACTGAAATTTTAACGAGGAATTACGTTTTCCTAAGGGTCCCACTCGGCTCCTCGGCTCCACGTATCCTACGCGAGCGTTCCTCCGCGTCGCCAGTCCTCCCATCGCGAAAATTCCGCCTCGAGTCGGAAAAACACTAACAAGTATCCCCATTTACCCCGCGAGACCATTGTACAAGGAAGAATATCAGTGGAGTGTGGACTAATGAACAGCCTCGCCGAGTGCATTCGCTCGCTAACGACTCTTGAAAACCTGATTGCCGCCGCTCGAATAAACAAAAGGAACGCTAAAACGATCGTTAACGCGTGCGCTAAATGGTCGAAGAAGGAGCCGAGAGTTCCGCGAACGCGGATAGGAACCGCGTTCGAATGCACTCAACGGGGCTCGAGGGGGACCGTGGAGTTTCCTCGAGCAGGCTGCGGGCAACGACCAAGAAGAGAAGGAAACGGATCGATGGGGCGAGGAGCGTTAATCGATTCGCGAAGGACGGACTAGGACCATTTTCCGGCGCGATAGCGATGATTCGCCGTGGTAAAGTAAGTACTTACTCGCGCGTTGGTCGGAGGCGTCGAAGAAAAATGGTTAGGCGATATCGCGGCCACGCGAGCCAGCCCGCAGCTATTTCGCGTGGAACGAAATTTAACGACCTTCTCGCTCTTCCCCTCTACCTCACAGATACCGCGAAAAAAGGAGGAAAGAAAAACGGGGCAAACTGCTCTGATAAAGTCCTGTCCCATATAAATGTCCCCTTAAACTGTTTCATTGGAGGAGCGTCTGGTACGCGATGCATTTGCGAGTGAGGCGCGGGACGCGAGACGCGAGACAGTCGTGTGATAAAGGAGTCCCAGGATGCGCGCGGTTACTTGTAAATAACGAAACAGAAGCGTGGGTACGTTATTTTCGAACGGAAATCCTTCTTCCGGCTGTACTCACCTCTATCTGCATCTGGTCGATCGCGGCAGTTTCCCTGCTCCTCACGGAATAGTTCTCGAGGAAGGTGCGATTAAGGTTCATCTTCAATTCAGGACCGACCTGCTCCTCGTAGAGCCGCGCCAAAGCGCCGACGCCCGCCTCCAGCACGAACACCAGCATCACCATGAACACGTACTGCGCGGAAAATGAATGCAAGATTAGCGGAAATAGGGAAAATCGATCGTCGCTGGGACGACCTGTCGCCCTCGTCAATCTCCGTCGATCCTTTCGCGAAATACTCTTCGTGGTTTTCACCTCGCAATTGGGGACTGGGGAGGGCAGAGTATGCCGCGAACTCTGTTAAAATAAATTCTGCTGTTGGATGCAAGAAGGGCCTCAGTTTCGAGAAAAGTATCTATAAACATTAGGCGAAGTTAGATATCTTTTACGCATGCTGTAGTTGTTGTAAGAGTGCCTATAATATTTAAAATTTTGATATACCCATCTTTTTTGTAGTTGCATTATTATACTTGAAATTGTGTACATAATAAATTAATCAGTGAAAATAATTTCAATTATAGCCCTCGCAGGGCCTTCTTGCATAAAATGGAGAAATATAGAAAAAAAGTTTTTTCTTAACACTATTTTTTATTATTTATTTAATATTTGCATAACATTTGGAAACAATATAGTGATAAAAATGTGTGATCTTTAGGTGTATGTTTGGCGTAGATACGAGTTATAGCTCTGTCAATTTTAAAGATACGGCAATAAAATTTAAAGGGCACGTGTCGAAAACAACGAGGAATCTAATTATGCGTTTTATGCAAAAGGCCCTTATGGTCCTGAGGCCGTTCATGAAAGAGAAATGACCCAGTTAAGGGGTTGATCCTTCGTGCAACTTTACGTGTTCACAGCGTATTGACTTATTGACGTGTCTGGGCAGTTTTGACAGGAAAGATCGATGAATATTTAATGTACATAATATCACCTCTATGGGTAATACGAAAGTTTCTCCGAAAGCAAAGAGTGTTGTGAATATACCGCGGAGACTAGTAGCAGTGCTAAAAGAAGTAGGCTCACTGACACGAACACTGACTCAATCGACGTTCAACATTTTCGAGTAAATTACAGTTTTAACTGATAGCTATAGTGGCTTTCTCCAGGGCGACTACCTTGTCTCGCTCCAAATTAATTGCCTCGAATCGATCATCTTCAGGCTGTCATAGCCCAGAGGGGGCCGTCGTTAACGCTCGTTGACTCCGTCGGCTTCAAAGACTTTATTAACTTGAGACTCCATGTGCCTTCACTTTGCTATGTTAATTCCGAAAGCACTTGGTATCTTCCATACTGTTGTGAGATATTCCGATCCCAGTGATCAGAAATTCGCGTGCAATGTTCAATGCCCCAAAAAAGAAACGGCGACAGCATCGATAAATTCCCTCTCCAAATGGAGCGCGCGTAATCCCTGGATCGCGATCGCGAACACGATCGCTAACGGCTCCCCCGCCCCGAAATCGCAAGATCGCGGCCAAAGCTCACCGGTGAGCGTCGTAAATCGTCCACACGGGGACTTGCTTACTTTTCCACCGAAACCGTGTTAACGCGAGCTCCTGTGTCATCAGCTTCTGCGCTTTAACCCTCCGAGTACTGGACTTCGAGTCCTGAGGCTGGGTCTTTGCAGACCCCACACCGATAGTTCACTAATACATATTCACGGTCGCTCGAGACCCTCACCGATACAGTACTCAGGTGGGGATGGTCGCTCAAGCTCGAGATCCTCGCCGAAATACTACGGAACGTGGTGGAAGAGGGTTTCGGATTACGTTTGGATACTTGTTCTACATATACGAAACAATAATAGGGTTGCGATTTGTGAATTATAAAAAAATTATGTTTATTCAACATTTATATTAGTACGTGTATTGCATAAAAGTGTGCGGTTTTCTGTACAGTGGTTTTTACACACATATTTTTTACAAGAATCACATACAGTGTGATATTTATTATTGTTCCCCACACAGAAACAACATCTACACACATCTACGCTTGTGACCTGCTAGTTTTTTCTTCTTTACAATTTTTCTTCCCGTCGCTTCTATCGCGATTGCAACAATTGCTTTTAGCCCTCCTTCTTCATTTTCAAATTTACTAGCCCGTTTATCAATATTTTTTTGCTAATTCTTCTAAAAATAACTTTCGCCTCATTTTTGACGAATGTCTAAGTTCCCATGTAGGATTCTCAGTATGCCATATAACAAAAGCATTATATGCGGCGATGTCGATATAGTGCATAAATAATGATAATGGCCAACGGCGGGTGCAACGCCTACAAGAGTATTCCCTTACTAATTTATCTAAAACATCTACCGCACTCTTTGTGGAATCATAATAGTTTAAAAAAGCTAACAAAATTACGACACAGGAAAAAATACGAGAATGCAGCGAAGTGTCGTTGTCGGCGATACATTCGCGAATGCCCCAAGGCAACGCAGTCGCTTCGAGCTTCTGACTCTTTAGGCCCCAACAAAGTCCCCGGAAAAACCCGGTTTATGACACCCCCAAGCGCGAGGCGCTCCTCGACGACAGCTAAATGACCGCTTGACTACGAATAATATTAACCGCTCTGTCACTGTGTGCGTGAGCGTTCTGAAACCGTGGGTCAAAAATGAGACAGGCTCAGGATACGGAGGGTTAAAGCACCAGCTACGTCGCGGGATCTGTTAATAATCTTTCACCGAGGTCCTCGCGTAATTTAAACGATCGATTAATAACCACCGCGTCATTCGCGAGGACGTCGGCCGGCCAGCTCGATAAACGTGCCCGGCAACCTGTTTCCTTTTCACCACGCGTCGCGTTCAATTATGCCGGGCTCGTCGACACCGCGACGGGTAAATCGAGTTCCCCTAATTCCCCAGCAAACAAGCGCAGCTCGTGCAATTCTGCCAGACTGTTGACGCGCGGCAACGTCCCGCCACCTCGGCGATAAACTTGGAAAACTCAAGGCGCCTGCCATTGATTCCCGACGAACAACTTCCAGGCACTCGGCAGCTCCTCGCGGCAGTTTGAAGGATCAGGTGAATCCGGCGAACAGTGAGTTTCGAAGGGATCTCGATGGAAGGCGCCCGAATCCAGCGTGTCCCGCTGGCAAAAGTGCACCGCGGAATGATCAGCAATTTCTTGCAAGAGAAAGCCCGCCTGCCCCGCGCGTTAAAGCTGCAAAACGCTGCGAGAAGCGTTTCGGAATTTTCATGAATATAAATCCCGAACGCGTCGGCAACCTGCCTCCATGAATATTCAAGCGGCCGAGCCGGGCACGGGCGATCGTTTGGGCGAAAACTTTCCAGCGAATCGCTCTGCCTCGAAGAGGAGCCCGCTGGTGCCGGGGAAGAAACCTGGTGAACTTTTTCCAAGCATAGAATTCTGTAGCTACGAGTCGCGTTTGGAGGAAAGTCCTATTCTGATGATGATTTCACAGTGAAGGTGTTACTCGCGTTTTAACACAGGATATCTTATACTAAGTAGTCTACTTAGGCTTTTTCGCGCTCGAAAAGAAGACAGGAATCGCTCACCACATATCCTATGGCTTAAAGCTTTAAAGCTGTTTCTTTTTTTCTTGCATCGTGTTAGAGTTTCTTCTGGGCGAGAGTGATAACGCGATCGAGGGGGAGGATGAGAGAGATTTTACGAGAATTCGATTGGACACGAACAGGACGCGACGCGACGGCGGAATTACAACGCTCGCACGCGGGCACGCGGGCACACGTGGCTACCAATTTAAACTGAATGCAGACGCGCGTGATATGTACATTACACTAGCCACAGCATCCGACCAACCACGGCAATTGACAGTTTAGAATTGGACGGAACCGCTGACAGCGAATAGACGGTCGATCATGAACACTGACTGCGGTCGCCGCGATCACAGCCGATATCCGTCGACAATCCAAATGCGTCGATTTCGCTGGCAGAAATTCGCGTCGATGGATGCCAGAAACGAGCACGGAAATTGGAGCGGGCTTTCGGTGTCGCTAGAAAGTTTCCCTATGTACCTAGTCTGAAAATTGACGAATAAATTCGTAGAAAAAGTGAAGGAGATTAGAGGATATCTAAGTAGGTAGATCGTTCTTCGCGGATAAAAAGTCAGCGGAACGAGTCCTTGATCGTCGGAAAGGATGGATCAGAGTTAAGAAAAAGTGAAGTCGATTTCTCTGCGAGAGTTCCCTCCGATTAGAAACTATCCAAGGATTCCCGATCGAGCGCTTATTTGACCATTACTTTCTCCGAGTGGTTACGCGGCGTCTGCTTTTTCGTTAAAAATCCGCGGCGTGTTCATTATCCGGATTTACCTACCCACCGCGAGGAAAAATTTTAATTGACCGCCGTATATGGCCCGAGCTAATGAGACGATTCGCTCGTGCCGTCGTGCGCGCAGGTGGTGAAAGGGAGCAAAAGACCTATGGGAAAGGAGAGGCAGGCAAAAGGTTGGCCGAAAGAGGCGGCGGGAACCTTTTGCGCCCAAGATCGCCGATAGTCTCGCCGTCGAGCAGCAAATTGCTCGCGGAATCCTCGATAAAGTTCCTCGAATCTCAAACTTTTTCCTCGCTGGACAACGGGTGGTTACTTTTACACGTGACGTGGAAATTAATCTTCAAACGTGACGGTACGTCTTCGCCTGGCCCTAATTGAAAGACGAACAAACGGGGGGATAATTGACATGCGAGATTATAATAGGAAAAGGCAGCTGTGGTCCGTTGGTCGACAGGAATGGAGGCGGGTTGAAGTGGTCGTGGTGAAAAACGTTGAAAGGGGTTGGCAGAAATAAAGATTCTCCGGTGGAGCGGAATCAACAATCCGATTTCAGTTGGCGTTGCGGGAGCGATACTTCTATCAGACTCGCGATCCTGAAAAGTGCCGGATAATCGCGTGGCGAGGGCCGGATTCGCGGGAACGAGGCGCGGTATTACTGTATTCGCGAGCGTTCGATAACCAGCCGAAGAATTCATTACGGCGAGAGGAGAAATCGGAGTGTTTCGCTTGATACAAACGACGCGAAGCTTTTCTTCTCTGTCCTCTTGTAACTACTGTTATTATCCAGGGAACCGGGGTGACACATTGGCAAGCTTCATTTTCAATTCTTGGCGAGATGAGCGATGTTGCACACTGTCTTCGATCGCCTATACTATATTTAATTAGCAAGATCTTACGTGTCCTGCTAATCAGGTGCTTGAGATGGTGCAATCGGCAGAAATCAAAGTTCTTTTGGGGAATTTTTTGTAAGCACACTATAGGTACATGCAATGTTTTTAAAACTTTCAGGGTAGGTATGCTAATACGTATTTCAACGCGCAGTCGGTTGTAGTGGCCTGAAACCGAAAACCTAAATAGTTTCGCGTTTTTAATAATATTACGCTATGGATGGCCCCTCAATCCGTATTAAAAAATGAACATTACAATAATGATGAGTTCTTGAAAATATAGTTGCGTTATCCACTAGAAAATTTCACGTTAATTGTGCAATAAAACTTCTTAAATTTAATAATATTATTCTAGATCGAGGTCCATCCATAGCGTAATTTGATTAAAAGCTGCACGCAGTTGGAATTACCGCGTTATTTTTACGTAAAAAAATGTTCGTTCACTTCTTGAACTACATAATAATATGCCCTGAAAGTTTTGAAAACATTGCATGTACAGTTTCCGCAGAAAAATTGCCAAAAAGAACCTTGATATCTGTCGAGTGCACCAGGTTCCCCTCTCAATATAACTACTTAGCTTCTCTCCGCTTGCCTCTCCACCCGGGGGACAGCCGTCCGTTACATCATATCGCTTTGCACGCTAATTTACGATATTCCCGCTCTAATCAATATTGAAATTGGAAAGAATCTGGGGACACAGTTGGCTGGCGTAGGAAGCGCGGCGGGGCTCGTTAAAGCGGCCGGTGGCTGAGCGGACGTAAAAGGAGATCCCTCGGAGGATCATCGGGGCGATATCTCCTTGTTAAAACGTGTCCACGTCGGGGAGTAACGAGCCGGCTCGATAGCGAATCTCGGCATCGTTCGTCGCTCCATTTACCTTCTAGACGCACGGAACGACGATATCCTGATCACGGTAACGGCGCATAAACTAACGGCCGTATATGGCCAGAAACTATGCTCTTGTATATCGGCTGCGTTATCCAGCCTTTTATATTTATTCCCATGAAGTACGCTCCTCGGAGGGAAGATAAATGCGCCGGGCCGTTTCGCTCGCGCGCCAGCACGCGCTGCGCCCAACAAAGGCCGAGGGGTATCCTCCTCCTTCAGGATCGAGGCCTCGTTACCGATATCCGCGCGAGTATCCGCGTACAGACCGCTCGTCGATAATGGTAAACGGTAGGAAAGTTGCCCAACTATTCGCGGGAAATTGGCAATCCCGCGTCGACTTAAAAGTTCCGCCTCTCGCGCCGATACTTTCAACGGCTGGCCTTGTTCGCTGCCAGGGTAAAGCGGATCCCAAGCGAGCTTATAGTTTCGATGAAGTTAATTGAACGGTTCCAGGAAGCCGACACCCCGGCGCGCGCTCAAACTTTCAATATACATAGAATTCGCTGACATTTATTTGTCATATCTACCACCACTTTGTTCAGACCCAAGAACGTCGATGGGATGGCCCCCGGGGCTAAGACAGCAGCGTGGTGAATCGGGGGTGCTTCTTCTACGTCTCACCCTCGCGATATTTCATTTGCTCGAGATAATATCGTGTTCTGGCGTATTTGAAACGTGCGGGTACGTGCCCGATGTATCCGGGAGGCTGTAGGCAGTGTAGGCGCAGTCGGGCCAGCTGGAGCGCTAGCCTCTTTTTGCGAGCACGCCTGTCGTCGAGGGTTCCAGCACTTTGGATTTAATGTCTTCATAATTGCGCGGCCCCCGACTGGACGAGTCGTTCCGTCCCACTCGAGGCTTTCTTGCCGACTTTCTTTCTCGATTCGTCCAGTGGAACGTGCAAATCATTTTTTGGTCCCCTTAAGAGACTTTGGAGCGTTTGGTTCTGGTACGTCTGTCGCGTCCCTCGTACACCATCGACTATCGTAATCTTCTCGTTCAGATAAGCTGACAGGGGCTCGCTCCAGCTGGGGTTTTTCAAACGACCGAGGAGCTTGCGTTTCGTTAACCCGTTAGACCGAAAGGAAGATCCAAAAGTTAAGCAAAGCGTACACTGTCGTTCAATTTAATATCATAGTAATAGCTCATAGCTCTTTCAGAAATTCTGCATTCAAACTTCTGTAGATAAGTCTAGGTAGCTAATATTAATATTTTTATTATAGAATATTTGTTCGCCAAAAATAGAAATAAAAACTTATCAGCTCGATAAATACTACTTTCATTATTTGCAATAATTTTATAAACAGTTTTCTCTAATTTACTCCTCTTGCTGCAAGGTCCTGAAATTTTTCACACAGAGTAGGTCACCTAATTCCTAACACTTTAGCTGCTAAAACAAGCTAAACATCGTGGACAGACGCACACGAATACGTTCTGGGGTTGTTTGGAATGGTGGAATCGCGGGTGATTGCAGCCTTCGTCGTCGCGTCCCACCACCGCGCATCGCCTCGTTGCGCTTACGTATCCAGGCATAAATTGGCCGTAAGCGCCGCGATCGTCCGTCGGATACTTAGGATGTAATGCGGTCTTGCCCGGAGCATTTGGACCGCTGAAACGGGTTCGAAACCAGTCCGAGGCGTCGAGACCTGTCCAGCGATTCCAGCCCCGCGATACGTCATTCAAGCGGAGAAAAAGTCGGCGAGCAACGGACGGACCAGTGTTCCTCCGCGCTATGAAAACTAATTGGATCGCAGTGCGCGGCGTCGTCGTTAATATTACGCCTGTAATTATTGCGCCAGCATCTGAAATATGCATTACGCGTGCTGCAGCCATAATGGCCGCCGACATTGTTCGTTAACGTTGCGCGCAGTGGAAAATGCTAATATCCGTGGCTGAGGGACGTTTGTTCGGGCATTGTTGCGCAACGGTCGCGAATTTACCGTGGCTTTTATATTAAAGGTGTCCTTTGTTCGGAATTCAAGCTCCATCGGACGGATAACGGTTAACTGGCGCAATTATTCATGAGGAATAATCGCGAGAATTGCTAAACGATGAATGGGGACCGATCGGAGGAGAAGAAGTGCCGATACCACATTTAAACTTTAAACCCCCATCATGTCGTGCGATGGAATACGATTCAAGCAACGAGCGAAGCCCTAAATTAAGAAGGGATCTGCGCGACCGGGACTCCGCGGTTTGCAGAGGCTGTTACCGGAATTTAACTATCATTTATGTGGAATTAAACGTAAGCCAGTCCAGCAACGTTACAGCCTCAATGGGAGCGCGAGCTATCAGACACGGTGCCGCGCTAATTCTCGATTAAGTCCGATTTATAGTTTAAGAGGGTAGTTTTCAGACAGAGAAACGTGGGACAGATGGGAAAGTCGGAAATGGTAACTAGGTATGTCTGTCGCAAAAGGTCCTATCCCTCCAAAAGCGCCGGGATCTTAAGAGCACTTTCCCTCAACTACAGCATTACTGGATCAACGTTTCGCGGAGCAAGGGTATTATTAAATTATCTTCATCCTATTTGTTCTACCTGTTTCCGTAAGTTCTTATCGATGTCTATTGAGCTGCTACTGCTGTACGATCGTACATCCCCTTTTCGTGAGTAAATATCCTCTAACGTGTAAGTAAAGCGGCTTTGAAGCGCGCATCTTTCTATTCTCTCCGTCGGGCCCGTGTTCTTCTTTTCTAAGAAGAAAACGGTGGTCAAACTGTTCGTCCACCGAAAAGCTTCCTTTGAAACAATCTCGTTGAGAGCGTAAAAGGAAAACTGTTCCTTTGCAGTGGCTAATCTCGTTCCCACGTGAATCGAGGTATTTTTAAAACTACACCCCCGTCCGTTGTTTGTCTCTTTACCTGGCTTGCTTTGAACCTGCTATTCGGTCGCAAGTAACAGGGGCGACTTTGCTGGGGTGTTCAGGCGCTAATATTCAGGGCAATCGACTGTATCTTCAAGGTGAAGCTGGCCTGGTCAGCGCATAACAACTATTTAGCGTTGTGGTAATCGGGACAAAAATGGACCATCTGCCACTGATTAGGAAGAACACATCGAAATATCTTCGATTCGAAGCACTACTTGAAGATTCTAGACCAGCGATGCCCCGATGGGCGGCCCGAGAGTACGAGCATCCATCGCATTTTCCAAAGCTCGCGTGGAAGGGGGTCTCGAAACCAATGAAGTTGCAGGCATGTAACGGATGAGGAAAACTCTAGTAGTGTGCGTGTAGGCTCGTACCCGTAGGTTTATATGACTGGGACTCTTGGAGCCCCAGTGTTCTACATTTTAGGAATTGGGAAAATAAACAGGAATTGACTAATGATTAAACAATAATATTATGTAATTGGACGAAATAGACTTCAACATTCCCACTTACACCTCTGATTAACAAAAAGTTTGTTATTAAACGATTTTTATTCAGCTTCAATCCTCTGTTTGTGTGTTTGTTTGTATGTATGTTTGTTCAGTTCAAATCTAGAAACTCAATTTTAACCCACTTCCAACTATCCAATAGACTTGAAACTTTGCAGGCATACGTAGTTTGGACGACAATACAAAATTATGAAGAAAAAGAAACCCCCCCAGGGTTTAAAAAATTATCCTGTCATCAAAAAATAGAACCCATAACCGCAAATCCAAACGACTTGAAATCAGCCTATAACCAGAAGTCAAATCAATTTAATCGCAATGAAATCAGCATGTAACGGTTACATGCTGATTTCAGGGTACGAGCCTACACGCACACTACTAGAGTTTTCCTCATCCGTTACATGCCTGCAACTTCATTGGTTTCGAGACCCCCTTCCACGCGAGCTTTGGAAAATGCGATGGATGCTCGTACCCTCGGGCCGCCCATCGGGGCATCGCTGTTCTAGACCGTCTAGACAGGTGGTCAATATTTTCTCACGCAACGAACACCTTTTTAAAACATCCTTCTTGTCCCGGGCGATGATGCGGGCAACCAAGCGAGTCAAAGGGAACTTCACCCCCCGACCGAGGAAGAAACGAGACCGTAGCTTCGCGTTGAAACTGTCCCGGAAATGGAACTTTGCGACATCTTACTTTACGCGTTCCGACGAGAACCGCGAGATACTGTCCACGCTAGCCTGCCCTTTTAATTACCATTACACAAACCTCCAGGCACATTCCACCACCGCTCACCCACCTGCTCGGACTCGTAAATAGAAATCTCCCACGAAAGTAGCAGAAGCTGAATTGGAAACTGCGATTGCGATCGAGTCAGGTTCTAAGAGCGACGTTCCGCTTCGCAACGAACGACATTCGTCGCCAAAATCGTGCCCCTCCCCCGGTTGAATGGGATCCGCGAAAGTTCCGCGGACGCGTTTGGAGCGCATCTGGCGTCGAGGCTACAGGTAATTTCAAAAGCGATAGCTCTAGTTGCTCGAGTGGCTCGTTTCTCTATACTCCATCGCACCGTTGACGTTCCAGCCTCCTTTAACCTCGGCTCTATCTCCCTCTCCGCCCCTCTCCGCCCCTCTCCAGCCCTCTCGGCTACGACCGGGGGAATTAATTAATCAGACAATAGCGGCGCCCTGATAAATGGCCGGCACGGAAGTGCATGATCGATAAGAGACACCGTGCTACCGTCCGCGGTACTATACGCTCCTGACAATACGATGAATCCGCGAGAACGGATGGCACCGCGTTTTCTCTTTCATCGACCGCCCTGGGGATTATTGGTCGCGTAAGGAGCAAATGGGAACACCGTGAAATATCTATCTGGCACGTTCAGATTCAAAGGTTGATTGATTCTTTTCCATGCGAGGTGAATTTTTTTATTAGCCAGTTGGCGAGGGGGGGGGGGGGGGGGGGGTCAATGGAAATGGGGTGGAATAAGAATTCTACTTTGTAGAGGCTATAGAAAAGTTTGTACGTCGGATGAATCCGTTCGGCTACTCACTATGAGAAGGACGCATCTATTTTCAGAAGTTACACCACCGCATCCAAGCCAGCTGCCGACCACAGCCAGGACACCTGCGACGATCAAGGCGTAGGCCAGAGTCGGATACGTCGACGTAGTCATCAGGGACACGTAGCTGTGCTTCGAAATCACCGTCCAGATACCGATCCCGCCCACCACCAGTCCAGACAGCTGTAACAGAAATAAAAGCGTCCACCATCAAGCTCTGCGCCCAGTTAACCCATAATTGCTCGTTGCTCGTCCACGTCGACAAGGATAAAATTCACACCAACGCGTATACACCTCGTGCTTGTTTCATTGCATCTTGGTGTTAATTGGCACCGATCGATAGTGATCATTAACTGGGGGAAGCTTCACGTGGATCCTGAATTGGGTACTATATAGCAAACGACCACGCATCTAATCATTACACGTCAGAGTAAAAAAATCTCACAATGTCGTTTCGTTCCAATTACTCGATCTGAAGAAGAACACGTGGTGCCCTCCAAGCTGCACTCGCAGCTTCCCGCGAACAGACGCGAACAGACCCCAACCACGCTGTAATCTGCCCGCACGGTTGTCCTCGATACGATCTCCTCGGACAGAACGCTTTTATTCAGCGCGATATCGAGGCTCTAATCCCGGTGAATCCCGCGACGAAGAACCACGCCAGATATCGTAGCCGCCCACGGCTGACGCGCGACCAACGGTGCTTGATAACTATGCGCGTGTCAAACGTATTTCGCTATCGTCCTCCAGCGCGATTTATCTACCCTTTTTCCCTTGCTTTCCCCCCTCGTAGATTTCCCCAAATTTTTCCCCGTTCGTCCGTGACATCGGGTCGCGACTCCCGAGCGGATCCCGCGGGAGCGGTGCAAGGCAGCGGGGAAATATACGAGCTACGCCGACGTAAATATCGGTCGACGCGCGATATTTACGGTATCGAGGAATGTGCGGCACGTGGGCGGCGTGAACACTGGTCTCTGGGCACACAATGGTCAGGTTTCTAGACACGCGCGCTCCAACAACGAAATACTCGGGGGTATTGCCTGCGTTAGACGCGTGCACGGAGGGTAGTTGGCCGCGACTGGTACTAATTGCGGCGTTTATACACTTTTTACAGGTTAAACGTTCCCTCGTCTGCGCTGGGGTTTAATCGAGTGACAGCTGCTAGCCTTCCGTCAGGGCCCGATATAGCTCTTCCGCCGTTCTGGGCAAAAATGATTTTTGCCGCCCTTTATATTTCATTGTAAATAATTATTTTAAAACATTATTTTTAATAGTGAGTGAATTTTTTTGGTACATATTTGCTGATTAACGAAAGCCCTTTATTTTATCAAACATTTAATGTTCATAAAAAAGAACCAGGAACAGAGCAAAATAAAATATGTATAGGAGGTAGGTACCTATTTTTTTAAATCTGAAAAAAGGATTTAACGAGTGAAACAAAATATAAAAAAGGCGAAAAATCCAAGATCTTTAATATGTATAGGTACGCACCTTTCCCTAAAGGTAGTAGGGTAGATGTCCCAATTACTGCCAGTGTCCCAATTACTGCCACTTGATTTAATATATGTAATAAAAACGTAACGTATAAAAACAAATGTACAAAAAATAGTTATTATTAAATGGAGATTCTGATTTACATTAAAATAAAAAAATATATGTACTCATATGTACCTAGGACAAGATGATTTTTGAGGTGACAGTTATAGGTACACTAGGATCGCTCGCGAGTTTTAATGAATTATTAATAAATTCTTCATATTAAATTCATAAAACTATTTTTTTTTAATGACAGAGATGTTAAATAATATTATGTTTCAAACTGAAACAATTTTTAGGTTACATAACACGCGAAATAATTACATGAAGTGCAGTTATAATCTTAAGGTGGCAGTAATTGGGACATCTACCCTATAGGTAGTAGTATTTATATGGGAGATTTGAAACAATTACCTATTTTTTTGTCGCCTTTTTATTGGTTTTTATTGATTTTAGTCTTCTATTTCTACCACATTTGCCCTGCTTGGGCCCCCAAATCGGGCCCTGCAGTTATCTCCAGAACACGTAGGTATAACATCAGCCTGCTTGTTTTTAATTTCAAAAGCGACATCTCGGGCTCAAGGAATATGTGCTCCACTCAGTTGTCACAGAACGACCAGAAAATTCCCAGCCTCCTAATCCTGCACAACTAATTCCCTTTTCCTCGACAGACGCAGGTATGTGATACGGTATTCAGTTTGTCCGCGTCCAAGTGAAGAGAAGTAATCCTCCCCCAGAATCGAACATGCCTCCACTCCCATTCGTTTGAACGTCAGGCGAACGGATATGCCGGGAATTATGAAACACTGTCACCTCGAGGTGTATACCAACATATGAGAAAGAAAGGGAGAAGTGTCTGACCTTTTTCAAGATGAGGATGAAGTCTGACCGAGAAGGAGGTGAACGAATCTCTATCGATCCAGTTGCTTGGATTTACCTCGGAAAGCCACCACTATTATTCTTTGATACCCCGTGCAGTAAATTCCAAGAGCGGCGCAGGAAAGATTCGCGGGGCCAACTGATCGATATTCCTTTATCATCGTCGCTGATTCTTTCGGGGCGGATACAACGGAACCGCACCCACGCTTTGCGCCGTATACCCGCGGGAAAGAATCCAGCGAGGAATTCTCAGAGGCCGAGTGGATAGGACAGCGCGTGTACTATATTTCTCCGCGCGGTCGAATCCAAGCGGATCGTGCGCGGCTCCGTAGGAAGGACCTCGATACCCAACTCCCTGCGGGGAGGCTGCACACGGTCGCTGGACGAGGGCAGCAATTTATTATTTTATCATTGTCCCGAGATGCCGAAGGCGGCCACGTATCGCCGCTAGGACGCCATAAATCACGGGGATCGGCGTCGATGCTCCGGTTGGCGCGTCTCTGCGAGCAATATCGATCCCTATCCGGCATCCACGAACAAACGCGCGTCGCCGTTTATGAATTTCCTGCGATACGTCTCGTCCGGGCCATCGAGTTGTGCCATTAGCGTATTAAAGTTATATACACACGCGGAGGATATTACTCACGGGATGACGTGATATTTCATGCCGCCGCTCCAAGTCCCCGGAGAGTCTTCGTCCAGCGTCTGCATCCGTTGTGAAACAACCCGCGCTCCTTCTTTACCGCTCCGCCGTTTTTCAGCGGAGCTTTGGTCACTTCGGTGGCGAGTAAGGCTAAGGATAGGTACACCAAGTGGGAGCGTTTGTGTCGCTCCTTCCTTTTGGTGGAAGGAGAACGCGGCAGCGATTTATGGCCGCTACTCGCCAGAGGGCATTTATATCACGGGCGGTCGAATATTAGGTATTTACGACCGCCTAATCCTAAACTTTCCCCGCGAGTCTGGCCAAATCGCTGGTCTGCGGATTCTTCCCAGTCTCTTCCGCTTTCTCTTCATGTTTACGATTAGTCGCCGCGGCCGGAGGTCTCTGCGAAATGCGTAGTTTCCGTCGAATAGGGGAACGTGGGTGGTCCCCTGAACCGCGAGGAATCGCGAAATGGCACCCGCCACCGATTTCCAGAGCACAATGCCCGAGCCGCGTCTCGGTTGTCCAGAACAATGGATCGTCATCAATGGAAATCGATCCATCGGGCCACTTTGACATCAGTCGACGAACCGAAAATAAGAGTCGAATGAGCGCGTGGTTTTTATCTAGTCCCCTCAATTAGGCCCGCTGGATTTGGTCCCTCTGTGGACTTTGTAAGAGCCGCAGGTACCCGTGCGCGACATTAGTCCCAATGAAAAGTTTCAAAGCACCGTTCGGACAGGTTTTCTGGAATTCTACGGACTCGAAACGCCCCCGCAGCCCTCTTCTCCCTCGCCCTTCGTTTCACCTCCTTCAGCCCGTCGCCGGAGACGCGGCCATGGCTTATCTGCCTCGAAGCTTATGAATTCAGAGAGCAAATAAAGAGCGGAGTGTCTAACGGTGCTCCACGGTCCTCCTTTTACCGCGTTTTACGCGCCAAGTGACAGCCGATGGGGCAGAAAATTCATGTCCTCCTCGCGACGATTCGACGGCAACGGGGAAGCCGAACGATCGCACCGATCGTTCCCGTTCGGTTATTCCTAGCGATTTAAACGGGCCCGCGGTAATCTTTTCGCCCGACGTCGGTAAGATATCGCGTCACTAATTCCGTAAATCGTGGCCTTCGCTTGAATCTTCGCCAGGATTTATGGGAACGGTAACGAGGCTCGAGCTGTATAACTCGCCGGACACGATTACGAGCGTAGAAGCAAGGAACACGACGACACCGCGTAACGTCCGCAAAGAAGATGAGATATTTCCTTGATCGTGTTGGCGCTTCGATCAACCGGCGCGTCTCAGTCTCATCGTGCATTCGCAAACAAACTGGTATCTTTATCGCGCCCCATATCCAGCGCAGACGGAGTCCCCTTTTTCGTTCTAACTGCAGCAGAGTGCATGCATGCGCGTCACGGCCCGCTTAGCGGATCCTACTGTTGCGCTCGCGAAATTATTTTCGCTGCAGACCCTTTAGAGAGACCAGAGCAAGGTACAGCATGTTAATTATTTCCACATCTGACGTTGCACATCCTGCAGCGGAATGAGCACGGATCCAAGCAGTTTTTCCAACGTTTACGCGCACCGTCGAGCGCTGTGAGGTTGTTTCTTTACTTTCACCCTGGAGCGGTAGATTTTAATTGAAGCAGAATTTTCGGGGTTACGCAACCCCCGCGCTTCTCACGTCTGATCACGTACCCGGTAGCGGCTTAAACTATGCCGGGATGCGTCTAATTTTAAATTTCCGTTGCTGCGCGCGTAAGAATTCGCGCGCTTGCATAGCTATGAACGCTATATATACCTACGCGCTTCTCTACTAGAAACGGGAATGCATCGAATGTCGGTCAAACGGTGGGCAGCAATGCTGGCTTCTTGGCAGCCGAGGAAACTTTGTTACGAGCGTTCATTATTTTCCAACCACATTCTTGCGTGATCGCTGATTTCCTAATCTCACACCCTGATTAGACACAATATTCCTGTTGTCGTTCTCCGATGATCGTGGTGTTGAAACAGTTTGCAGAAAAGTGTGAGCAAAGGAAGGCAGGCCGTTGGACGAGCAATGATTCCTCAAGGTTCGTCGTCGGGGTATTTTCTGGCTGCAGCTGCCGCGACCGCCGCTGAGATATCATCGGCACACCATCGTGTTTGTTCCACTCCCTTGGCATAATACTCGCGCGGTATATATATATGCATATATAACGGCGAGCTTGCATGATTTATAGCAGGCGTTTTAAGGCCACCGGCGCCGCCACTGCCGCGTAATAGCATTAATGATAAACATTTTCGACAAGCTGCGTGCCCGTGTACGCGGTGCCGAGACTTAACCGCGAGCGCGGGTGCAACTTGGACGCGCTGGATAATTTAATGGAATCGTTTGCGGCGAGCTAGCTTTATGATAATCGGCAGCAGCCCCTGGAGGTGCTTGCCACCGCCGAATCTTCGCTTCGAATCTTTGCCGGCGGCTTAAGCTCGCGAAGATTACAAGTCTGCTAACTTCCACCTTGCAAAGATTCAAGCTAGAACTCTTGTCCGTAGCCTGGAAAACTCAATTAGACTCGACTACGCCGATTGAACACATAGGAACCGTTGGAACCTCGGCTCGTGAAACCATACGGTTCGTTTTTTTAAGTCGCATAAACCTCGAGTTTCATTGTTGCAATCTAGCCGAGGATCGATAAGGCCGTGAGGAATTTCGAATCAGAAATGGCAGAGGAGTTCCACTGGACGCGTGACATTCCGTCCAGGTTTATCGACTCCGAGGATCCATCGATCGCGGGCTGGTAGCCAGCCGATCCAGGGGCGCGTGCTGCACGGTGCATCCTGCTGTACAGCGACGGCATTAATCGGTGGAAGCGCGTTAGGCGAGAAAGGCAGCCTCTATTCGAGCGTTCGAAGGTGGGCATTCATTAGCATAAGAACCGAGGAGATCTCCCCTCGAAGATAGCTGGTCCCTTATTTGCAGCGTGTCAAGGATAATCATTCTGCGCGCCCGATCGAGCCGGGACGATGGTGTCCTTTCAGCCACCACTGACGAAAACAATGAAAACACCACCGCAGACACCTAGATACCTACCTAATTCAGTTTGCTCGCGGCGAACGCTGGCCGTGGGCGCGACGCTACACTTACACCCCCTGTACGAGTGTAATTACCAAACTTTCGCGACGAGTCGACTCGTCTTACCCAATTTAACTGGCTAACAGCGGTAAAACGTATTCAACGGCGAATTAACCGCTCGCAGAAACGGAGCAATGGATCCAAAGGCGATTACACATTCTATCTAACTTTGCGCCGCGCCGGGGCGTCTAGTATGGAACACGTTGCATTAAAGGGTTACGGGACGATAAAGCCATTGCGACGGTGTTCCACGGGAGGATAAAGGCAGCGTCGGTTTTCATTGCTGCGAACAAGATTCTATCCCGGGGACGTCGCTACCCGTCAGCGCATAAAGATTATTATTCCGCGATTGTGAGCGCGAAACTGGCCCCTCAGCCCGCTCCTGGGATACACCGAGATCCAATCTCGTGGCGGCACGTAAATCCTGCGCAGCCACTCGAGAAAGAGTGACAGAGTAAGAGGCTGCACGGTTGCAGACAGTGGTTGCATCCCCGGGCGAAATTAGAATAATTACGTATTACTTGCTGTACTGGCTATTAAGAAGATCCAAGTCTCGTCTGGAGCGCCCTCTACAGATGAAACTACGCGGCATTCCTCAGCCTCTCCAGGCCCCTTCTTTCCTCCGCCCCGCCGTTCCTCTGACATTCGAAAGATTCCATGGAACGTCTGGCTTCCCTCCGCCAAGAATCCGTTTTTTCCTTAAGTACGTACAACGTCGAGGCGAGCAAATTGCGTTTGACACGCGACGCGTGAACAAGGATTCGCCTGGCTGCTGCTGACGAATTAGCGGGGATTACAGGCCGCGGAAATCCGCGGCCGGGCGAGTTAGCTGGCTGTGCCGAGCGACGCGTTTAGAGAGACTTACGAGTGGCGCATTAAATCGAAGCACCGCGACTCGATTAGTTAGTTGGCGCTTTCCACTTTCGAGTGGAAAATCAACTGGACGGATTCGAGGGGGCCTGCCATTTGTTGATCGAAAGTGGACGCAAAGGGCGCGCGAGTTGTGAGTAGAAAAAGAGGAAGCTGCTTATGATTCGGTGGAGCACCTGGGAATTCTGTTGGCGGTAAGTAGTTCCGTGCCGAGGGTCGCGGAATGCATCGGGGATAATTAAACCGCGACGCGCCGCGACGACCGGCGGCTAATTCAACGCACGATCGCTGGCAGAGCTGGTGAACGGGATAGCGGGACAGTGTTGTGAGAGTTCCCATTGCCCGGGGTCGATGTTTCACGATCGACAAACGCGTCAAGTGCGATCTGTCGCCAGCCGATGCACCGGCATGCACGCGCCTACGTGCGGCGTTCCTGCCTGCACGGAAACGCAAGTGCCCCTGGGAATGCGCTAGGTGCCCCGTGGTACACTCGGTCGCTCTCGACAATCCAGCCGGATGACGGTCATTTCGTTCGTTTAGAGTTTTAGAGGGTCGTTTCGATTATGGATCGAATAATGACACTGCAGGTGATTTTTTCCCGCGGCCGAATAAAGTGGAGAAGATTGCTCAAGCCGTGGGACCACTGACATTATTTATATATATATATATATATATATATATATATATATCTCTTTTTTATTTTTATATATAAAATAAATATATACGGGAAAACCCTTTGGTAGATATAGAATAGAGAGAAAACCAGTAGAGGACCACATAACAATTCCTCGGAGAAAATAAAAGAAAAAGGAAATAGTGCCAAGATAGAAAACAAGGGAAACAGAATAAAATACAATGGAAGTAAATATATTTCACTACATATAGCGAATGGCAGAAGAAAGCAATTAAATGTTCATGCCACAGGTAGCAGAATGTTTACGCAGCATAAATAATTCAATATTAAGTTCAAATAAGCTTAAGGGGGAATCCTGGTGTAAAAATCGATTTTTATTTTTTTGCTTTAATGTATAGTACTAGTTCCATAGAGTATATTCCCTAAGTTGGAATTGGAAATTCGAAGTTTTAAGGGCCCCACAGCCCATTTCTTGCGCGCAGGTATACGAGCGCTGAGGGGAGCGCCACGCGCACAGCGGCTTTTGTGTCGGGACCATTATGTGAGTTATTGTAAACCTGCTAAAAGGTATATTTTTAGTTTAGGTAACACAAATGTATTTACTATTAGCTGTGCGGTGACGAATTACTGGGGTTCGTTCATGACTCCGACGCGTTATCAAAAGGGTACTAGATTTGTATCACAGGCCGAAAAATAATTGAAATCGCCAGCTATATAGCCGCTGGCATATTTAATGAAGGTTATGCTGCTATTTTGAATATAATGGAAACATTAGAAATAACGATCGGACCTCAGTGTAAGTTGTACGCCGACACTTACAACGGCGAGCGGACGAAGAGGCAGGAGCGTCGCAGTTTAATGGAGCACCAAAGAGGCTCGAATGGCTCGAAGACAATTGCAAATCGAGCAAAACGAGTTGTTCGAGGAAGCGGAAGGAATATTATACGGGCCTGGAATAGCAGACTAACAGAAAACAGCTGTAAGTATCCAAAAATCACTTCCTTTTCTACTTTTATGTACCGAAAACTAAACGTGTTTTTCTCGAAACTACTTTCTTACGATTGGCGGGTCAAATAACTCAAAAACTACTTGACTAATCGGGTTGCAATTTTACACACATATAGTTTATTACACGTACTAGTCGATGAGCATATAACATAAATAAATTAATTAATTTAAAGCATTTTTATTGCACGAACAAAAATGAATGTTCCAGCGAAAAATCACGTTTTATTTTCAAAGTGCTGCCAATTTGTCAATTTTCAACTTTTTTTCAATTTTCAAGATCCATCGACAAACTGTGTTTATAAAGAGTAAGAAATATTTCTGTATTTTTATTTCAGGCGAGTACAAACGGAACAAGAGCACCCGCCAATTCAGACGCTCGACGCCGAGACACTGTACATATGCCGTTCTACTTCTGCTATACAATTTTTTTAAAACTAAAAAAAAATATTTTTACATAGTTTAAGCAACAAGCATTAAAACCGCATAGCTCCGAATGCGATTTAATAAATATTTTCTTTAAAATAAATTCCCAAAATTTCCTTAATTTTCGGTAATCTACACCAGGATCCCCCCTTAAGGGCTCCGGACACTTGACACTGTGATTCACTAATTTTAAAAGTAAGTCTCCGGCTTTGAAAAGAAAGGCAATCCAGCATTGTTTTTTAAATTTGACGTAAGTAGAATAATAAATTTACACTCGTTTACTGTTCCTCGTATTTTTGCGCTATGAAATTGGGAATAATATCCATTTATTTATTTATTTATTTATTTATTTATTTATTTATTTATTTATTTATTTAACATGTACGGGTAAGACCCATTTCTTAAAAGAATTGATAATAAACAATACCTAGTAGAGACGGACATTACGCAGAAAAGAAAAAGAAAAATAAACGAAATATATAGAGTACAATGATTGTGAAATGCACAGAAATGCGCCTATAAATAACTATCAAAACATAACCGTGTGCGCCACTGCTCTATAGACACTAGTCTTAAAAGTGGAAGGAGAACCATGAAAATGAAAAGAACCATGAAGACGAACCCAAACCATTTATGAAGAAATTACTCGAAAATCCAATGAGAATCTTTATCCCGAAGATTCGTTTGAACCCCTCGGATTCGTTGATTCCAGTCGCGTTGAAATGGTAATCGCATATTAATACTCGCGAATGCCCAATTAACGCGGGGCTGCTTAAGCGTAACGGCTTTGCAACGGATTAGCGGGGATATGCGGGTGATTACAGATCAGTTTCGTCGTTCTGTTTTCGGTAGCGCGGAGCGACGCAGAAATTACGCGACGTTAATCGCGCGATATTTAGGGACAGGGACGAGCAGCACGAAACTTCCGATGATGGGCTTTAAACAGGCCGCACGGAACGCGGGAATTATAACTATAATGACCCCCGTGGTGGTGGTGGGTAATACGATTGGACCACGCGGTGAGATAATCGTATTTTATTACGCGAACCACCCTGCAGCACTCCGCCGCTCGCGAAGGAAGTGCCTTGATATTCGTTATTAGCGATCGTTAAAATTAATCCGGCTTATGGAACTGCCCAGAGGATCGGAACAACGCTAATTTCCTTCGACAAACCGTTACCGTGTTATTCTTCCTCTAACGAGCAAACTTGCCCGGGGAAAGAAGAACAAGTGCCGAAATTAAAATCAAGATTTATCACCCTAACTAGGGTAAAGAGTACAGTGGTTGGCCACCTGACAATGATTGGCCATATTTTGAGAAATAAATGAATATAAAGAAATACCAATGTTATGCCTTTTTTAATGAACATATTCATATTCCTTGTACTTTCTTGCTTCGGATGTAATCAACATTTCTCCACTCACTATATACTGTGATTATATATAAAAGCAAATAGGATGACTCGCTTTGAAGCTTGGAAATTACAGCCATTTAATCAAAAAACCATAAGAGTACAGTTAAAAGTTTACGAATAGTTTAATGTATTTATGATATGTATATCTCTCATATTCGGTATATATCGATAAATAAAAGTTGAAACTTTATAAAAGAATTATTTATTTGTTAAAATTATACATATATTATGAAAAATACAGGGGGCCAACAACTGTCATATGAATAATGTTGAATGGCAATAATTGGCCGGGCGGCCGATGATTGTTTTATAACCTTAGTAACGGTAAAACGGTTATTGGCCCCCTATTCATTAGCGGTACTGAAACGGTCATTTGAAAGAAAGATTCAACATTTATATAATTATAGTATAATTAAATAAAAAGAAGAAGTACAATTAGGTATGTTACATTGTATAGTTATATTTTAAGTTTCCTGTGATTTGAATTTTAATTGGTGTATTCAAATTCAATTTGATTATTAAATTTATTTAATTAAATTGGAATTAAAAATGAAATTTGATTGAATTAATTAGATTATTCAAATTTAATTTGATTACAGAATTTATTTAAGTAAATTGAAGTTAAAATTTAAATTGTGCTTTCCTAGTAGATAAATTGTAAAAATTTTGAATTTTTTAGTAGAACTGAATTACCCCACTATAAAATATGCCAAAAGTGAAAAAAGGTGATAGGAAATATGGGAAAGAATATACAGATGAACACATTATAAAAGCTATATAACATTTTCTTTTAGGTTATATTATGTGTCAAATAGCGGCCAATCACTGTCGAACCGATCGGACAACTACTGTCGTGACCATGCCAATAACTATATTTTTTCGTAGTCAACACATTTTTTGTATATTTTTATAAATTCTTGCATTTTTTAAATAAACTCCATTTATTTTTAGATTATTAGGACTTTTTTTTACTTATTTATATTGATTTCCAATGCAAATTTACTAAATTCACACTTATAATTCATTATTTATGTGACACTCTTACTTAAGTGGCCAACCATTGTACTCTTTACCCTAACGGGGATAAAAGTGCCTCCGTCGTTCCGACAAACTTGCCCACTACGGGTCGCGATTGTGCCGTGAAAAAATAACAAAAGGGCGCATTGAAACGTTTAATTTCATGCCGGTCGGCGAAACGTGGCGAAAATCTCGACGAACAGACTTTTCGCGATGCTTACCCGTGCTCTGTGCACACAGAGATGCGCGCCCATACACGGTGCATCGACAATGGCAAACGAGACAGAAAAGTCCGTCCGCGTTTCATGCTCGGCCAAGTTTAAATCGCGTATTATAACGTCGCTGAGTATAACAGGAAGAAAACGGTGGGCAGCGATTCGAGAGCCGATGTTGATAATGTGTAACGCGAAATTTCTGAATAGAGGTGGGCGGGACAATGAAAAGCGACTGGGCCCGGGGATGATCCCGAACACGCCACCCCATTATTAATCAGTAATTAGTAGCTCGCCAGACAGCCTGTATAATTAAGCCGTCCTGGGCGCCCAACGATTTCTCGCGAAAACTTTCGCGTCAGAACACTGCGCGCCCATCCAAATTGTAGTAATCCCGCGTGCCTGCTTTTTGCGTAGGTATCTGTTGCGTGTCCCGCATGGATAATTCGAGAGGCGTTGGATCGAAAGTTGCAATCAGAATGACGGTAAAGTAACAACGATGAATGGTACGATCGCGAGATCCGAGAAACGACTATGTAGTTTGAGTGGTTACCAGCGTTTGGTCGTATCGAGATTCGAGATCGATCCGCCGTCTTCTCAGTCTCGGCGAGTAATTAAATCATCGGCAAACCGATTAATTAACCGATACAGAGGGGATCGTAGACAGGGAGGAAGGAGTCGGGTCGCTTTTTGTGCCCTGTAATCGCCGCTTGTTAATAAATCGAAGTCGCGTAACAACCTGCCGTAGAGCACCCGCTAATTGCTTAATTTCCCTCTCCCACTCGATCCCGTCTTTGCCAGCTTTCCTTTTATGCTCCACGGCGGAAAGTCTATGTCTACGCGCTCATCCAACAAGGGTTGATCTACGTATGGGTATTTAATCTTCTCACTTTAGCGAGGAAACTTCTTTTAGACCTTACCGCCTTACCCTCTTGCCAAGTAGAATAACTCGAAATTACACCTCCCATTTAAGAATCTAAGTTTACTACAAGTTGTACTACATTGAAACCTCAATCTTTTTACCGAATTTCTAAACAATCACCGCAGTGTTTTCCAACACTTTCTAAGTTATTTAAATATATCCAGGGAAAGCCACGACTCACACTTTTCATACTCCCGCGCATTGATTTCTCATTTCCGCGACTATCGCGCGCCACCAACGCAGCCGGCGATGAACTATGGACGAGATACACGAACTTGGGCCAGCAAGAAAGCCCCAGCGAAGGAATCCCGTAATTACGTACTCGCAGGCGTGAGACAGCCCACCCACCCCCCGATGACGCGGATAACACGCCGAATCCGTTGACTTCGGCTCGACAGGGTGACTGCACTAGCGAGCGCAATCAATGGGAGTAAACGCGCGCGTTAAGCGAGCTGGCATTGTTGCGCGGCCATTGTTCCCAGCCAGGTGATTGTTGCATTATCCCCGCATTATCGAGCCTTATTACCAGGCGAGTTTCAAGTCCGCCATTCAAAGCGGCTTATGTCGAATGCGACGACGATCGCGCGCGGCGATTTCGCAATCACGCGGAACGCCTGAATCGATGAGACGACTGCTGCAATGGGATAGGGTACATTGTATAAACTGTATTCGATGCTCGCAACACCTCGGCATTCGGGGGTCCGAGAATCGCAAGAGTTTGAGGATGCCTGGAAGGTAAGATCGCGAGGCGATCGACGAGGATGATGACGAGTAGAAGGGGGACACGTCGAACGGGTCGAAATGATGATAAATGAGGCTTGAGGGAGAGACGTCGGCAATAACAGGGTACAAGGCACGAACAAGTTACCCGCTCGTTTTTTAATCGCGAGGACGTTCCAGCCGGGACTACTTTTCAACGAGGCGTCGACGTTTTATGCATTAAATCGCGATGCACCGCGGCTACCGATCGATTTGCACCGTCCTCCTCGTTTCGCGACCGTTTCGCTCCCCGCGCGGCTGCTGCACCTCACGACGCGAGCTTCATTAGCATTTTATGGAATGTATCGTCGGGCGGGTCACGATGTTCGAGCGGCTGCTTACAGTGCTTACACCGTTCAGAATCGCGGGGCGAGAAGCGAAAGCTTGTCGCGGCGGTTTAAGAGTCTCCATGGGGGGCTGCGCGAAAATTGCGCACGTAGTTGGAGCTCCGCGACTACCTTTCCCGGTTCCTTGGAACTCCGTGGGCATGATGCTAGATCCCTGCGGGCACATTTCGCGGGTGAATGGCACGAGGAGCCTTGCTGCTGCACTCTCGTGGGATCATCAGAGCTGCCGCATTCGACCAGCGGCAGAACGCAAGATCGTGGCAATAACAATTAAAAGGGAGCCTTTACGGGGGCGGAACGACGTCGTTACGGAGGACATCGACGACCGTGGAAGCCATCCCGGGAGCGCGTGAATGGTTTATTCTCGGGCTGACGGTGCAATTCCCTCGCTGGTGTCTGCGCATCGGTACTTACGAACAACACCACGTTGTAAATGTGAAGGACATATTTGAGGAAGTTGACGGAGCAGCAGCCGTCGTCTCTGGTCCTCAGCCTGGTGGAAGTGCCGGGCAGCCTCTCAGCGCTTTTAGCCATGATTGCTCGATTCGTTTCTTCGCGTGTCTCCGTGCTGGTCGTCGTCGTCACCTCGTCACTGACTCTGCAAGCACACGAAATTCAGCCGGATTAGGGATGATCCCGCGGAACAGTCGTCCTCTGGGGGGATTGCAACCGAACGATCGAGCCGCCCGACGGGACTCGAAATTGCATTTCTCGCCGCGACCTATCTCCAACGACTCCTCGTGCTCGGAATTCGTCGGCTGAGCGTCCCCTGCGACGAAGGAACGGTAAATCTATCTTAGAGCGTGCTTTCGGGGTCCCTGGCGATCGGCCAGCGGACACCACGCACCGCTGCACTTCCGGCCAAGTGCAGTCCTCTGCAGCTAAGGAGATCGCGTCGATTTCACTTTGCGTCTGATTCGAGTATCATTATGGCTCGGTTCGCTCCCCGGAGTCCTTTCTAATCGGACCCCATAGGCCAGGTTGAAACTTGTGGAAATTTTTGGAGCATGCGGGAACTAAAGGTGGGCAAGAGGATAAAGTAGTAGCGACTTGCAGTCACTAAATCGAATGAAATCGTGAGGCGGGAGGGATGGAGCAGCGATCAAGGAACCGGAAGTAACTTGGTCGCTGCTCAAAGGGGAAGCATTGGCACGGGACCATTGCTAACGTCGTTTCACCTTGCCAAGGAACGTCGATCTTTCTGTGTACGAACACGTTGCTGTGGTCGATCGACCCCCCTTTTACTCGTTTCCTCGTTTCCTTTCCTCCCTTCTACCTACGCGGTAACCCTGAGCAGGGCCAAAATTTTAGCGAAGAAACGATCGTTCACCCGTGATAACAGAGAATGGGGGATCGATTAGAAAGCACGGCAAGGGCGGGGGTTAGGTGCTCGCTAATTGTGGTGCCGCAATTGCAGCGATCGAGTATCCACGGAGCCTGGAATAAAGGAGTAATTGAGCGGCGGGGGCCAAGGCGTTGATCGTTGCGGGCCGGATTTTGGTTAACCGCGGGGTGAATTCAAAAGGATAAATGCCGGGCTAATGAGGGGAATGGCCAGACACGGGCGATGAGGAGGTGGAGCCTGGAGACGGTCGAGAGCGGAGAAAGAGGAAGGCGATTGCAGCGGGTACGCGCCACGCGGCCGAGAAACCCGAGCAGAGAAGATGAAAGAAGAGAAACCGCGAAATTAAATGGGTGTGAGCCGTCTCTTTCGTGTGGGCGAAGTAGTTTCGACCGCGAGGAGAGCATAAAGGAAAGTTCTCCGCCCGGATGTGTGCGCATTTTTTTCTCCCCGCGCGAGGCTGGAGCGTTTAATGCGCCGCGCCGGTTTGGTTACTGGTTATTATTCCCGCGCGCGGGGCGAATACATCCTGACGCGCCACAGTGGCCGAGAACCACTCGACAAATGCTCCTCTCGGCTCTTTTCCCCACGTTTCAGCTTCCATCTCTCTCTTAAGGGGGAACACCACTGTGACGGCCGGAAAAGTAAGCCATTTTTAAGAATTTTTTTTTCAGGAATAATTTACAGTTTTCATAGAAAATTTTTATTACCTACCTTTAGTACGCTGTCTTAAGAGACTATACAAAAAAAATAAATAGAAGAACATCGATAAATTTTAATATATATTGATTAATCTTCTAGACACCCCCACGCGAGCTTGTCGAATGTGTAACTATGGAACAACGGATCCGAAATCAAATTTCTTTTTCTTTTTATAAAATATATGAGTGTAGTTTCCGTTGTGCGTATCGATTTCTTAAACAAATTATTTTTGTAAAAATGGTGCGCTTTAGAAGAAAATTTTCGAAAATCCGCGAATAAGATGGACAGTTTTTCGTGCGTATTTAAAAAAATTTGTTTTCAATCGAAGAATCCGTACGCACAACGGAAACTACACTCATATGGTTTATAAACATAAAATGAAATTTAATTTCGGACCTGCTGTTCCATAGTTACACATTCGACCAGCTCGCATGGGGAGGTCTAGAAGATTAATTAATATATTAAAATTTATGGTAGTTTTTCTATTTTTTTTCTTCTATAGTCTCTTAAGACAGCGTACTAAAGATAGATAATAAAATTTTTCTATGAAAACTGTAAATTATTCCTGAAAAAAAATTCTTAAAAATGGCGTACTTTTCCGGCCGTCACAGTGGTGTTCCCCCTTAAAGGGTTACGCCACCCTAAGACGCTCGAAGCAGCACTAAACTAGACGAATTTTTTTTACTGATACTATGAGGTTGAAAATTATTTATTTTCTTCTTATGTGTAGAGCATGTATTAGTGCATATATTGTATAAATACGGTACAAAAATATTAAAAAATTACCCAGTTATTTGTTCTCCCGCGAAGCTCGTCCGCCGTTACACGCGTGACTAACCTAACAAATTATAACGAACATGTTCGTCTGAAATCAAAATCCCGATGATTTTCGTGTTCCTTAATAAAATACCTACGATGTAGCATAGGGATTTGAGAAAAAAAAATTTATTGCACAAATGAGAGCAATGTGAAAAAAAATATACGTTTTTCACGTGAAAAAACGAATCTAAACCATTAATTATATACGAATGGGGTATCGGATGGAAAAACTGCTATGCTACATCGTAGATAATACCATTAAGAATATGCGTACCAAGTTTGAAATCAATCGGACAAGTAGTTTTGGAGATATTTGATAGGTCACCTTTGAAAATGTAGTTTCGAGAAAAACGCAAAAGAAGAAAAGTAGAATGGTCGCTACCTGCTGCGGAATATCGACATCCGCGCCTCGTTTAAAGTCTGTAACTCGGCTATTTTTGGGAATTTTTGCGTCTACCATGACTCAAATTATTCTTAAAACTTCACGCAATAAGAAAATGCAAAAAAAAAGAAATCGATTTTTCAAAACTTTCAGTGTGGCGTAACCCCTTAAGGCGGGATCTCCTAGCTGCCGGTCGCTGCGACCTGCCGCACCTAGGAGATCCCGTCTTTACCAGGCTCTGAAAGCGATTTAGCGATCGCACGCTCGGCCGGCGAACACCTATCGCGCTCCAGTAGCGACTTATCTTTGGCAACTCGTTCCCCAGAACACACACTATCTCCTTCTGCAAACACTCCTCCGATGATTCGAATAGTTTACGAAATGAATCGAGAACTTTGAGTTCTGCTGCTAACGAGGGAGGGGGAGGATCAAATACACTCGGTAAAGTGAAACCCGCGACTCCTGCGATTGTTTACGCAGCCTACTTTCGGAATTTCATGACGAAATTGAAGTGATCAGGGGCTCGTGCAATCTTTCGTGCAATGTTCCCACCGTGAAATTGCGCTGGTTAGTTCTACAAAGCGTATCGAATGTTCCTGCTATAGGTACGTTCCTTATCCACTTCCAGCCCGCAGAATACTGTATAACGATTCTTACCCAGGAAATTTCACAAATGGTAACTTTCGCGCCATTACGTTAGAAGGAGCGCGCAGGAAGAAAGAAAGGCCCCGTAGCAAAGTTCCCCAGAAGTGTCGTCCATTACGACAACGTCCTGACTGTGGAACGCAGATATGGATCACGGAAGATTGTGGTAAACAACGTAGTTCTGCCAGACGAAAAACTCGAATAGATCAAGAGAGGCAAGACAGCTAGGAAAGAGAATCACGAGCGGAGAGAAACTTACTACTTCCGCTTGACGTGTAGCTGCGGGGAGGACCGTGTGCTTTGTCTTAAGGGATTGCTTCTGGGGGAATATTTAAATGTAGCATTCAGAGATAAGGATATCCTCGATCTATCTACCGAGCAAACGTCCCTCTCTTTTTGGCACGTGGAAAGGAGGAATAGCTTCCAGCGCGAGGCAAAGCTTTCCACTGTATCGAAATAGCTGCTCCAATTGGTTGCAGGCGAGCGTATCTCGACGATAATGGACGCGAAAATAATCAACGCCGGTGACAGGAAAAAGAATCGAACCGCCACGCGCCACTCGCCCAATAAGGCGCTTCGGCTCGACCCACGTGCCTACGTACTTAGGCACACCGGACGCCCACGCGCGCGAACCAGCGACCCACGTTCGCGATGACGCATCGATATGCATCTCGAATCTATTTTTACAGACGGGATAGAAGAAATAAACCGACTCGTATTGATGAGCCGGTCGGTCTCGCGGACAAGGCGCTGCGCGCGTCCACGATCTCTCCGCTTGCTCGATTTACGACGCAGTCGATTAATTCCGGTCCAACTTCGTGTTCCCTGGCCCCAAATAGGTGTAGGTACTTCATCATCCAAGTGGCTGCGGACTTGGCGGGATTTCATGGGAAAAATATACCACGTCCTTTTGTCGGGGTGGCTCGCTTATAATTCTTGGAGAGCTGCGTTAATCGTCAAGTTGACACGTGGCTGCCCACCACCCCTTATCGAAAACCATGTCTCATAATATATCAGCGACGACAGCGGGGCTGTCGTTCGATCCCTTCCCATCAATTTGCCGCAGTGCCGTGTTCCCAGCATAGACATATCCTCATTTATCCCAATGTCCTACACGTCGACAGCCAATTTGCTAATCGAGCCAATCATCCAATCGCATTAACCTTGCCGGCCACTCAGAGGCCCCCGGTGGCCGTTTTATTGGACGGTTCCTGCGACAGGTCCAAGGTGCAAAACCTTCTGTTCTGACCCACCTTCTCCAAGCCCTTTAGGCGCGAGCAAATCTTTATTCCGGCCACGCTCGCGCCGCAGCTTTTATTTAAACGAACGACTTTCGAATGGCATACTTGAGCAGGAACGCGTACGCGTACGCGTCTGCGTCGCAGATCATGCGGGCGGTAGGGTCACGTATCGACGGGGACGTAAAGCGGAAGGTGCTCGTACGGTCGATTTAAAACGGAACCGTAATCTGAACGCTCGACCCCTTCCCTTTATCCCGCGACCTCCGACCCCCGTAAAATTCCGCCGATAAAGGCGGAATAGCCGGGAAGAGTAACGGGGCAGATTGGCTGGTTTTACGCGATCGGTCGTTAAATCGCCAGTCGAACATTCTTTTGAGAAAAAACGGAATCCCTGAAGACAAAAGGTGCTCGGCGTGGGGGGTCGAGGAGTTGCCTGTTCCTTGGGAACAAAAGGCTCTAGCTCTACCTATAGGATTCCGGCCTCTTAAATCTTGCGAGATATTCCAGCTCTCGCAATCGGAGATACCAAGCTATAAAAGTAGCGCTTTAACGTATCACCCTGTATAGTATACTTTTTATGCGTCAAATCCATTCCCTTCGTATCGATCCCACGCGCCTTAGACAGTATTCTCCTCAGACATCTCGGTCAGTTCCCCCATTCATGCTTACCTCCGTGCATTAATTACACTTTTCTCTGCGCCTTGTACGTATCATTCGTATCGATCGGTCCGCTTGACGGGGACGAAAAAGTGCAGATCGACGCGGTATCGGATTCATTGCCGCGTTCGATTTACGGCCGGCGATTCTACCGCAGGTTGCGAGCGTGCACCGTTGCGCACGGAAAACTGCACGGGGACAGGCCGACGAACGAGTACGTCGGCCCACGCCATCCGCCTCTGCGTGCAATTGCACCGCGCTGCACCGTGGAAAATTGGATAATGCGGCTGTGCAGGAATAAACGGAATCCATCAGCGGCTATCGCGCGGCCTGGCTATCTTCCCTTCATCTCCGGGTCCGCAGGGTCGTTTCGAATTTCCATCGATACCACCCACGTTGATGAAAATCGTCGTCTCCGTCGCTTTCCGGTTAGCCGGTCCAGCCAGTCCAGCCACTTCCATGTGGAAAGGAAATACCTCGAGAAACGAGCAACGTTCAATTTCGCTGCGCCCCTTTCCCCGCTTGGAGATTTATGGCCGTGCTGCGAGGAAGAAGTCGATGGTCGCCAGAACAGGCAACAAAGTGCGCGTTAATAACTTGTTAGCATCGGTGCTATATGTTACCGTCGACGGGAGCTTCTAAAATTCAAAGTGCGCCGTGCAAGTTGCTTCTTTTAATCGCGCCCCGGGCTGCAGGATGTACGAAGAGTTAAGGACACCATTTCTCACCGTCCTCTTTTTAACGCCGCGCGCCCTTTTTAACAGAGGAATCGGGGAACACTTGGTTAGCGTCGCTTCCTGCAACGCCGAGCAAGGGGGACGTAATTAACGTTTATAAACCGTCGCCCCCTCTCCCCGGAATAAAGGGCCCCCGGAAGTGTACGGAAGTTACGGCCGCGTTATTTATCGCGTTATTGCGCTGAATATCGCCCGCCACCTGCGAGTAACACGCGAGGGCATTTTGGCGATCGTAAAGGACACTCGTTTCGTCTTTACGTCGCCGCCGCCTCGAAATACGAGGCCCGGGGGTAGTTACGCGCACGCTGCCCCCTCGTGAAAATCTCGGGTCCTTTTCGAGCCCTCCATCGGTGTTTTCACGATCCCAAGTCGAAACAAATCCTGCTGCTTATAGACTCGCGTTTTCTCCCATCGCTACTAAGCGTGCACGGGTGCACGTGTGCGTGGGTGGGAATGAAAAGTGTCGATGACACGGGAAAGACTTGCTCCTGGCGATTAGCCGGCAGGAATATCTCGATTACACGGAAACCGGATCGGAGAGTCAAGCGACCTTTCTTCCCACTGCGTGCGCGTTTAGTTTCGACGAGTCGATTAAGACACTATTTCCACCAATTAGGCACGATGGATGACGGTGACTCGCGCTAATCCATCATCCTTGGACCGTACGAAATAATTTAACGTCAAGGCTGACGCTTCTCGTCTCGTGAAATATTAAGGTAAAGACACCAGTAGTTGACCACTTTTCAGAAAAACGTGAAAAATAAGGTTTTTAGAGGTGACGATCTTTTGAAAAAAGTGCAGTTGACGTGCCAAGACATCTGCCGACTGAAATCTAAAACACTCAAGTGTGAAGTGCATTATGAATAGTATTGGCGAATGTTTATTTACATCAAGGTGAGTAGTGTGTTCCCATTTCGTTATTTCCTTAATGATTTTGTTAAGAACAGGTGTATGGTTCAGGTAAAAAAATTCGTAGGTTATTAACTCTTTATGACTGAACTCTTCACTTGTTAAACTCTCATAGTGTTCTATATTTGATAAATGCACCGTTTTTGTTATACTAACCTCAGAAACACATAGTTTGCGGGGTGGTCAAGTAATGACTCTTGTCATTCTAATGGTTTCTAGAAGTTGACAGGTATGGCGCACAAGAAACTGGGTAAATGCACGAAAAAGTTGTATATATCGTTAGTGGTTTTTGAGGTCGCTGATCCCGAATTCGACATAGGATTTATAAAATTAATTTATTTAAACAATTTGTTTAACAAATTATATTGTAAAAAAGTTTTAGAATAAATAAAAAAAATTCGGAGACACATACATATTTGTTTAGTTACTTTCCCCGCAGAACACGATTCTATATGTACCAAAACATCTAATTTTGCAATCATTTGTTTAAACCTTCGAAAGTGAGCAAAACTCGAAATGTCTAATCTGTTCCTGAATTGGACTCCTTATGGAATTGAAATCTTTTAATTTCACATTCCTTTTTAGTTCTAACTTGTTCTAAATTATTGACGATAAACGATGCTAAGACGATTACCTACATCATTGCCTTAATTCTCTTTCTAGTGTAGGTGGTCAATTACTGACCAACATAGGGTCAACTACTAGTATTTTCATTTTCAAGGATGGTCAACTTCTGAAGCAGTTACTGAAGTTTGAAAAAATGGTTTCAAAATTTTTATAGGATACCTTTTTTAAAAAATCGTTCTCATTACATAATTTTGAAAGGTTAAAGAGTATCTTTAGGCAGCGACTGTCACTATTTAATGACAGAGCAATTAGTTACTATTGTTTACGTGAAGGATTTCTCTTAACTGGTCAACTACTGGTGCCTTTACCTTAAATCCTCCCAAGAAACAGAAGAACAGTGCCGTCCACAAGAATTTCGGATCGTAGTAGGTACCTAATTACCGCGCCGCGATGTTTAAATGCAAAGAGTAATCGACACGGAGCCGGGAGCAGGAAGAGACCAGATCGCAGGGGGAAACGGCAAACAACGTCCGCTCGCGGAGAGGATTTCGAGTTTGCTAATATCGCGTGCTCGGGGGGCAAGCTTAAGCCGCAGGCCGCGGCGAGTACTAATTTAATTAAACCGTCCCGGCCGCTACTAATACTCGTTAAATAACTGCCATTACGTAATTACCTACACGCGGAAGGAAAACAGTCGTTTACTTTGGCGCGGAATCTTGTAAGCCCTCGTTCGCGTTTTAATCTTCCGAGCTGGGTTCCTTCGCAGCGACCGGTTCGATCAGAAAAATGGCCCAGTTCTTGCGACTTACTCGCCACCAACCGTTCAACACTTCATTCATTTCATTTAAACCCTACACTGGGAATATTAATTTCTTCCCTCCTATCATTACGATCCCCAATCAAAACTGCCCTTCCTAAGTATTCCTAAGTATCAAGGTTATTCTATATTTTCCTTAACCCGTTACGCACGATTTCCATCACATTTCCATCACATTTCCAGCCACGTCTTGGATGGAGGGAGGATTGGCCCGCGGAAAAGTTGCGGGAAAGGGGCGAGATGGACGTCAGAGATACCTCAGCTGTGATGGGGGTTAAAAGTTGAAGCGACTTCGGAGCGAGCACGGGGCAACGACGCGGCCAACGAGTGCAATCTCTGCTTCGGGGATACAGTCACTTTCTTCCTCCCTCCCTTAAAACGGGGAAAGTTGAGGGAAGAGATTATGGCGAACGGACACGAAACATTGCGTCGTTGGCTGCGCAGATGCTGCCGAACAACCTGCTCCCGCGTAACGACTTCCAGCAACATCCAGGCCGAGCGTGCCCCGAGCTCCGAGATTGCTCGCGAACAGCAACGCGAAAGCGGCTGTTAGCGCGTAGGTACTTACACATTCGCCGCGAGAGGTGGCGGTCGGCTGGTGCCGGACAAACGGCTGAAATATTCGGTGGTAGCCGCAGTTCGCGTATTTGCATAAACGAATGCTGACGAGCACGGAAATTCCGGGAAAAATCGTGGTCCTGCGTGCGTCGCGCCGCTGTTCCCTCTTGTCTGCCTGTGTTACAAACGACATGTTGTCGATACGCAAGCGGGGAATCAGAGAAGGCAAACCAGCGAGATTTTCTAACGGTGAATAAATATCCAGAAATTGAGTTTCCCTGCTACAGGTTGGATTCCCTGTTCTTATCTACTTACAATTAGCTGCAACGATTTGTCTACTGATTTGTCTAAAAAAAAAAAGGTGACGTGGGGGGAGGGGGGGATAGCGTCCACCTTAGTTCCAGACAATAGTGTGGAATCGGGAACACCAATAAGAGGGAGTCCGGAGTAAGGGATCTCAGAGGTAAGGCGGCTGGCCAGTAGGTAGTGCCCAGAGGATCTGTGAAGATCCGTGGCTTCGAGTCCCACCGCCCGAGGCCTGTTTTTTTTCGTCGCTCCCGAACATACATATAGGCATTACGAATCCTATTTCTACAAAACTGTACTATACTATACTATACTATACTATACTATACTATACTATACTATACTATACTATACTATACTATACTATACAAATACCAGAAGGAACCCCGCTGCATTACTTCGGGAATCGAACGTCTCAACTTACGGCATTACGAGTTTCCTCGAAGATCGTACGATCGATCGTTCAAGTGACTGTCGAACGCGGGGTCAATAAGCTGATGCCACGTTGCGCAAATATTTGACCTGGCCAACCGACACGTCCCGTCTACGTGTTGGATTCATACTGATGCTGCTGAATCTCATTCTCCGCGCACTTTGGGCTTCACTGAATCCGAAAATCTGCGATCCTGCGAATTTGCAGCTGAAATTTATGGAAGCTTACAATCCTCTCTAAACTTCACGGCCCAGTTTACAGAGGAGAGAGAGAGAGAGAGAGAGAGAGAGAGAGAGAGAGAGAGAGAGATGGTGAATCGATTCGGGAGTCTCCAAGATTGCCGAGCAATTGTTCTAAGACCCCGTCCATCTTTCACCAAGCAGGTAGCAATTGTTTAGTCAGAAATGGAGCGTACGGGGAAACTCCTTCGCGGTTGCAGCCCCGCGAGAGAAAGAAGGCACGACAGGGGAGCAAACAAAACAGCATCGAGAGACGGCTGCTTGAAAGCAGCCTCCGAGTTCGCCGAATCCATTAAGTCCCGCAGTTTGAATACCCCTATACAGCATCCGAGTCGAAATGCCCGAGTGTACGGAGCCCTCGAATGGATCCTGCCGGAAGCTGGACCAAGTTTCTCGCTCTGTTCCTCGAGACGCTTAAAATTTCCCGATTCCTGTTTGCATCGAACGGGAACGACACACCTAGGGACCTGGCACCACATTAGAAACCAAATCAGAAGCCCGACCAAATGATTGAAATTCAAATCCTTGAAATATGTCACGTTCAGCTTCCTTCCTCGCTGGGAATCAAATTATCCAATAAAAATGTCCTGCCGGATTACAGAATAAATAATTCACGGTTCGCAGCCCCTGCAATGGGCGCGCTTGAAGGGAGGAGAGGAAGACACCCGTGCCCCTTCGGGCCGCAGAGTGGAGAACGCTAATCAACGTCACTTACCATCCGACAAATTTCACGCGATCGCGGGGCAATTACTTTGCCAGCCTCGCTAACGAATTCTACACACGTCTCTCGATTCCCTCCACCCATGACTGGGGATTGGAGAGGGAGGGAGCGAAGAAAAGGGAGATGAACCAAGGTGTGAGAGCGGAAACGATTCAATCGGACTAAAACGAGGTTCTCTGTTCGCGGAGGAACGTACCAAGACCTGCAGATTTGCTGTTTTTCGGCGTGGTATTTTCGCTTCACAGTCTGGAGCGTCCATTTCATCATCGTCGAAGCGCATCTTCTGGATTCGCGGGCGGAAATCTGACGCTGTCGAGTGACGTTCGTTCTAAGATGGGAATAAGTGCGGAGTACCTACATGCACGCCCGGCTTGCATATCGCGATTTCGTCGGTCTGCCGACAATAAGGTGTCGAGGAAGAGGAATTAAAATCTTTACGACCGTTCCTCGCAGCTGGTAAGAGGATCAGTCTCGTTTCGTCGCCCTTAAAATTCCGTTTCCGGCTTTGCATGCAAAGTTTAACGAGCTGCGGAGCGCACCCGCAGCGCGAAGACGAAACTCGATAGAAGGAGTTATCTCGAAACTTGTCGGATTAAGGGCGTAAAAGATGGAATTAAACGGGAAGGAACTTTGTGACGTAGACATTTCTTTCTGACAAGATCGCAGGCAATCTCATCATTTCCCCTCGCAACTGTTTTTCCGATTTTTTCCTTTTCTAACGCGCGGTGGTCGAATGGCGAAGCTGCGTGGTCCCCTTGTGATACGAGCTAATTAACGGAATCTGTATTCTTCGGCAGCGTTGCTGAGAACGGTGCAATTATGGGAAACAGTTGCCGGGGAAATCAGCGCGGTGAAAAGAGAAGCAAAGCGTATCACCGCGTCCATTGACACTTTGCGGAAACAAAGCTGGCTTTCACGAGGGAAATTTTAATTGCGTATTAATGCTCAGATAATTAGCCTGAATGTGAGCTGGAAACTTGTTAACTATCGGCTCTCCCCGTGGAAGATACCGACAGGGGACGCAGCATTACGCGCAGCTCCAGACGAAAGAATGGAAATCCGATTGGGGATGTAATCGGGGATTACGGTCCCGAGTTTCCCTCGCCCACCTTTTTCCCATTCTAGCCACAAACCATGTGGAAATTCACTTCTGCTTCGAGGGGAGGAATGGATGGTTATTCTTCCGTCTTTTAATCGACGGGATATTTATGACATTTTTCTGACAAAGCAATTAAATAGAATCTAGTACTCTTGGTTCAAGATTATCTTCGCAATTTATCCTCGCTACTGATTTTTGTCCACTGCCCATCCGTCGGAAAACAAACAGAAATGATATTTCATTCCGCGCTGCCACAGAGAAGCACATTTGTTACGGGCTGTTTGAAACGGGGCGGCTGGTTCTAATCAAAACATCGCGCACGCTTTTGCCCCGTCATTCCGTAGGATTCGCCCCCGCCGACCATTAGGAGGGAAAATAAATAACCCGTCCATCCCTCTATTCAAATGGCGATATTTCCATTCGACTCCACCGCGTCGTACAATGGGCCGGAATAAAACGCGCCGCGACAGGAGTGTGTATATGTATATTCATCGAAGAGGCGTGCCGAGCGGCGCATGCCCCGCTGCTAGGGAAACGGAAGAGCGATCTAGCGTTGACTTTCCGCGCGCAACAACAGCCCGAGAACCACCCCTCCGAGGGCCATTACTCACGCGGACGTGTCCCGCCTGTCAGGTACAATTTGTTCGACTCGCCTCTGCGAGAAGAAACGACAAACCTCGCGTTCGCTTGGTGACAGATGAGCCGCGAGAGTCGCCGGCAGAAAAAAATTAAATGGTCCATGTCGGCGGAAAGAGGCTAACGTTGAGGAACGTCTCCGAGGCTCCTGCTCTCATTCCACCGTGCCGCCCTGGTAGCAATAATAACACTAGTTTACAAAATAAAAAAAAATTTTGTGCAGCAGATGCCACTATTTTTTTTTCTAAAATTTTTTCTATGGGTACGTTTTCGAGATATCGACAGGTGAACTTTTTACCTGTCTGTCAAAAAGGTGGTCCCACTTAATTGCGAATATCTCGTGTTGCGAATGTTCGATATGATCGAAAATTATCCGAAATTAGAGAGAATTCAATCACCAACAAATCTACCTGACAAAATTTTCAAATCGGTTCAGTAGTGCGGATGAAATTGATGGAAATATGTGAAAAAAAAGTTATTTTTCTCGACCGAAATTCACATCGACAATTCATTTAATTATCTGGGAAAAATCGAAATTGCAAACCAAAGACACCCCTTTTGTTGGGAGAGACGCCTACGAAGAAGATATTAAGAAGTACGTTAATCGACGGGGAAGAAGGTAACGATAGTAGGTACTAGGTAGCTTCCCTTGATCGACAACGAGAAAATTACGCTTTAACGCTGTCGCTTGAGAGAAGAAGGCTACAACGCGAGGACAGGGCGCGTACGCCGCGAAGAGAACCTCGAGAAAACAACCCACCGCACAGTGGGGTATTGGGCCCCAAAACCCGGACATAAATCGATTTCAAAATTTTTGCGTAAACCGCAAAATTTTTGGTGCTCGAGGCAGTTGAATATCTGAGGAACAATGTATGAATATTGTTTTTTTTATTTGTGCACTCATGAAGCAACAGGCTTCGTCGAAAGTTAAGAGATTTTAGAGCTCGCGATTCCTTCTTAACCGTCCTCTGAAACATCGTTGGCTTATTAAAATTTTTCTACAAGTTGTAAAGAAATGTTGCGAATTCTTGCATTATGGAAGCTTTTCAGGTTAGTTTTTCTTACATTTTATTCAGTTTTCAAGTTTTGGTTTGTATAGCCTATATTTAGTGTGTGTTATATATATTTATACTGTGTTTATTAAGTTCATTAGTTGAGTTCATATTTAAGTGCTGTTTTGATTTTACTTTTATATTAAATTTCATTTTACTTGTACTTGATAAGTACGCTTAAACATTTGTCACATGAACTAGATATTTTCCGCTATTGTTATTCAGATGTTACTTATTTAACGAGATTATACATGTATATACGTATAGGTATTAAAATGTCAGCAAATTGTTCGGTTCAAGCTGCGGGTCCATCTGGAATTAAACTGCAATTCCTAAATGAAACAATAAATTTACTTCTTCCCCCGAGCTCACAATTTGGGTAAACGAAGAATTTCTGTAAAAACATTTAAAAATGTAGCTTTTTTTTAATGGCTGTATCGTTGTTAAAAAACATCCTTTTTTTAGGGGGTTTGACTTATCGTAAAGGCAAAGGATCATACTTTCCGATAGTATACATAAAAATTACAAAAAATATTGTTTGCACTCCATAGCACTTGACAAACATCAAGAAACTTTTACAGTTTGGCACATTCCTCTTTAAGGGCGGATTTTACCCCCCGGATACCGATTTCGATAAAATTGATTTAATGAGTCGAAAAGTATAAAGTTTAAACTTTAAAATGGTTTATGTTTCATCAATTTTGGATGAATTTTAACAAAGTTATGGGAGTTTGAAGATCTTAAAATTGCCATGTCCGGGTTTTGGGGCCAAATACCCCACTGTGCACCGGTGCTTTGTACAGGTCGACGCGACTTTCAATTTCCACGACGTTCTCGGTGAACGTCGAGGTGGATTAAGATTTCAAAAGAAACAGTGGCGTCCTTTGAGCAGGGTCGCGTAAATTGCGACAGCCGGTGGCGATTCGCCGCGGCAGAATTTTAAGTCTCGCTGCTGCTGAGGGGCTATCGGACGCTCTCAAATTGTCTTCCGTGGAACGACGATCGTGGATGGGGGGGGCTCTTCAATTTGAAAAGAAATACGTCGGGGTTGACCCACTCGGCGAGCAGCGGATAAAGGGTACTTTCTCTGTCTCTCCCTCTCTCTCTCTCGCGAGCCGGAATAAACGTTAAGAAAATAATCCCCTCGATTCTAAACGAAATGCCTTGCTGCTTTGGAGCCATCACGCCTCGGCATTCATCAGTAGGTACGCCTCAGAAGAGGATCATCGGTGCACGTGGATATTCATTCAACTCGGAATGCTCTCCACCTCTCCATTCTCTTCGTCCCTCTTTCTTTTTCCTTTCAATACGATCCGGCTGCTCTCAGATAGAGTTGTCCCTACCTGCTACCAGGCGCAGAATGGCTCGATTTCAACTGGCCTTTTTAGAATGGTAATAGATTCACGTTACTGTACGATTTTCTTCTTTTCGCTGGAGATATCCTCTTGAAAAATGCCTCCACGTTATTCCTGCAACTTATAGCTTCGATAAGAATCCAAAGGCGCAATGGCACTGATACGGGGTTACGAGTTACGTGCCCTCTGTCCGAAATTCCATTTAGTTCTGTCACCGTTTCATTAAACTACGGGTTCACAGAGCCCCACGTTCTGAAAGCAATCGAATAACCCATTTCACTGTATACCGTATGGCGTATACGATCGACACTGTCTCAAAGCCAATCGACGATGAACCAAAGCGTCAACAGTGCTTTGACGCGCTAGCCAATCTCGGTTTAAGCTAACACGTTGTTGTCAAACGAACGCGAATCGAACCTCTGGCCGTCGCGTCGACACGAATGTAGGTACTGGAATCGACTGTCTCTTTCGGCTCTCGCACGCGGACAAAATATTATCTACGACGCAGCGGCCAACAGAGCATCAAGCTTACCGTTCCGAGATCGAAAGCGTTCGATGGCCGCAAACGCGCGTTGCAATCGCGATTAGAAAATGATTCGTGACGAGCGATCGTGTCCCCAGCTCTTCCGTTTCCGTTAGCTCTATAAACGGACCAAAACTAACGGTAGAAGCTTCCTAAGGTTTAATTGCGCCACGAAAGAAGCGAAGGGCGGGGAAATTCATCCGCCTGGATAGGGGAAGCGATGAAAGGGCATTTAAAGTTTACGGACAAGCCGATTTACGCCCACGCTAAACAAAGGCGTCAACTAGCGAGGACAAAAGCTCGAAACTTCCCTCCATTCTTCTGGGGAAGATTCTGGGGGAGTGAAAAAGCCAGAAACTGGGGTGGAGGAAAGATCGAGACGTGTTTCCTGCAGCCTGTCCCTTCGTTCTTTTTCTCGTCCCCCGTTGAGCTTGATAGCCAATGAGGGAGCTCGACACCTCGTAGAGCAGCCCTTGCTTCAGGGACAACAGAGATCAGGGATGTGTTTCCTCGCTTGGCTGAGGAATAGGTGCAGAATACTCATACTAATTACTCGGAGAATTGCAAGATTGCAATGGGGAACGTCTCCACTCCCAGCAGTGGTGCAACGATTCAATTTGTTTCCTTCACCTACCGCCCTACCACGTGCCGAACTGCGAGAAAGCTGGTCTGACCAACTTCTTAATTCTTCCTCGCCAAATTCTCTTCTCCGGAATGCTACCCTCCCGCAATTCCTTTCACCGTTTCATTTCGTTCTGCAAAGTGGAGAGGAGGTTCTAAGAGATCCGAGGGCTGCCCCATTCACTTGGGTCGCTCGCTGATCCCAGGTGTGAAAGAATATCCCGAATTTTCTTCCACCGTGGATACGATTCTTCAGGTGTTCCGCGAGTAATTGATCGCATCCCTTTGAAAATACCGATCCGAATTCCGCCGTTTCCAATATACCTACCCTCGCTAGAGACCAATCCCCCAGCTCCGACTCCAGCTGGAATTCGTGGCGCGTTTCGCGCCAAACAACCCTCCTCCCTCTCTTTTCCACACGGTTCAACGCGGAAGGCTTGCACGCGAATGCGGCACCGTGCGCAAGCTGCAACGACGCCTCTTCCTCGCGGCTTCTTGCACCCACGAAACCCCGCGAGTTATTGAAGTCGTGTTTCAAAGCTGACTTGTTACCGACTGTCGCGCGATAATACACGGCTCGACCTGCCGTGCTGCCGTTTCGAGCACCATTCGAGGTGTCTGCCACGCGGCGTTCGCGCTTCAAAGAGACACCCTCGAGACGCGTGGGCTACAGAGGAGCGTATCGAAATCGGGAAAGGATGCGACTGATCGCAGCTCAAGCGGAACTTCGTAACAATAGACTCGACATTGTTATCAAGTCCTTTTAATCAGCCTCCACGCGTTCCTCAGTAAATTCACACCCGTGGAAAACCGCGTGGACCGACCACGACTCGTATTGCATCCTCCGCGAACAGCGGGATGGAATTTCCGCGGAGAAATTTCGCGGTGGAATGCGTTATCAGCGCGAAGGGACGCGAAGGTAGGACAACGAAGAAGCGAAAATTGAAGTTCGAATTACTGGTAACGGGGCGCGTAGTTTCGCGCGTTCGCGAATAAATGGAATTTCAGAGGAGGGCAGGAAAAAATCGCTGGCCCGAAGTTGATGAAATTCTGGTTCCGCCCAGCGGGTTCGCGCCAATTTAATTTCGCGGGTGACGAACGTGAATGCGAATTTTAAAGGGGGAAATGGCTGGCTCGTTTTATTGCATTCCGCGGGCCGCGGTTCCGGGGGAAGGCAACGGGTTTTCAAGAAGACAGTCGAGGGGAAACAAAGGAAGCCGCGGCTGGAACGAGCATAGATCCTCGGACTGATGAATCTCCCTCGCGTAACGACACTCTCCGCTTAAGGAGGCTATTTTTTTCACTCCCGTTAAACAATAAAGCGATCCGCTAAAGGGCAGGGGATTTCCTGGCTGCTGAAAAGCGACGTTAAACATTGAAAGCTTGCCTATTGCGGCTCGTTTATCGCGCAGCTTCAAAAGATAGTGCAACGAGCGCAGCATCTCCGCCGAGATTTTTTTCGTAATTACGCAGAATTACGGGGAATCCGCCTCCGACTCGCCACTGATGCTTGTACAAGTTTAACTTCAAAGCCCTCCACGTGTAAGAGTATATGTATGTGTGTGTGTGTGAGACGGTCACCAAGCTGTCCCGCTAGACATGTAGGCTCGAGGAGACGGATAGTAACAGCGTCCGTTAAAAACGCCTAGCAACAGCGATCGTTTCGGCGGAGACCGGCGTTCGGTAACAATCGCCCGATTTCGGGATTCGCACGCGAGACGACGCACGCACGTACGCACGCAGTCTGACGAGACAGTCAAGTCGAGACGGACTAAGATGTGTATAGACCATTCTACATTAATAATAAATCACTACCTCTAATATTAAACGCCCATTGTCGCCCTCAGTATACCATCCTTTACAACTTCAGAAGTGGGATTAAAAGCGATCAGTGAAACGGTTGATGGAGTGTGGTGATTATTCGAAGGTAGCATAGATATGAGACCGAGTGATTTTAAAGTAATACAACTCAAGGAGATTTTACGACGGAAGGGCCTGTCGACCACTGGAGTGAAGGCGGAATTGCTTAAGCGAGTGCAAGAAGCAGATCCTCAAGGGGAGTGGATGCAAACGAATTTTTTGCAAATGGACGAAGACCACGAGCAAAGCGGCGCGGTGCAGGACGACCCAACGCAGAACGAAACAATGGCGAACGACAGAATACCAAGTGATCGCGATTTATTGATGAGGGAACGTCAACTATTAGAACGGGAATTAAGGCTGAGAGACCGTGAGATTGAAATGTTGCGCAGCTCTTTGAGACCCGCTACTGATACGTCCGAAGTGCAATCGCGGTCTATTGTAAAGACGATTAGTGGCTTGCTTGCTGAGTTTAGTGGAGAGGAAGATACCTTTCGTAACTGGGAGAAGCAAGTCAATCTACTTTGTTCGACATATAGTCTGGATGACAGAGCGTCAAGAATATTAATCGGCACAAGATTGAAGGGGCAAGCTTTGAAATGGTTCCAATCTCGCCCTGAACACATCGAACTCGAGACACCTCAATTGTTGCAGGCGATGAAGAAAATATTCGAGCGAAGAGAAAACAAAGTGGTCCTAAGGAGGAAATTCGAGGAAAGAACTTGGAAACAAGGTGAAGCCTTCAGCCATTATTATCATGACAAAATCGTCTTAGGCAACCGTGTTGCATTGGCCGAGGACGAATTAGTTGAATATCTAATAGATGGTATTCCGGAGAAGCACATGAGGAATCAAGCACGGATCCAGCAGTTTGAATCTACGGCAGACATATTGGCAGCATTTGAAGACGTGGCGCTGGATGGTGGGAAAATTCGACCTCATCGGGAGACGTCGTCAAGCAGCAAACCGGAAGCAAAGGAGAACAGAACGCCGGCGACTCAGGAGAAGACGGCGGCTGCGAAGGAGGCGAGCACCGAGTGGCCGAAGACAGCGAGATGCTACAATTGCAGCAGATATGGACACCTGGCGAAGGATTGTACAGCGGCCAAGCGAGAGAAGGGCGCATGTTTCAAATGTGGTGAGATGGGACATGTTATAAGCGAGTGTAAGAGCCGAACGGGGGCAAAACAAGTAAATTGCGTAGAGAATTCAGTAGAAGGGGAAGATGAGTTCCAAAAGAATATTGTTGTTGAAATAGGTTACGCGAAAAAGAAAACTAAATTGAAATTGCGCGTGCGTTTAGATACCGGCAGTCCGATCTCGTTTATCAAGGAAAAATTCGTTCATCCTACATTTATGCGAAAAGCTGACGATAAATCATATTGCGGTCTGAATAATAGTAGTTTAGTTAAACTAGGAGAGGTAAGAGTTAGCAGTATGCAGCTTAACGGACGGGTTGAGAATGATTTGGTATTATGTGTGGTACCGAATGCCACTATGGTAGCTCCTGCGGTTATCGGAAGAGATATTTTGAAAAAATACGGATTGTCTTTGACCTCTTCCCCCACTGTGACCGAAAAGGATGCCATTTCTGAAATATTAAATCTCGATACGTGCGAAACGGAGAGTAAAATTACAGAAGCATTGCAAATAAATTCGGAAATACCTCAAGATAAGCAATTATATCTTAAACGCATGTTTACGATTGAATATTTAGAACCTGAGCGACCTGCGGAACCTAAAATTCGAACTCAACTTAAGATAATAGTGAAAGATTTGAAACCGTTTAATTTTGCAGCGCGTAGACTATCTTATACGGAAAAAGAAAAATTACGAGCAATTTTAGATAAATTGCTGGCGGAAGGAATAATTCGTGTCAGCGAATCAGAATATGTTTCACCTATTGTACTAGTACGAAAAAAAAACGGGGAATATAGATTATGTATTGACTTCCGGATTGTAAATATGTATATAGCAAGGGATAATTTTCCTATACCTATTATCGAAGATCAGCTGAATGTACTAAGGGGAAAAATTTACTTCAGCCTACTAGATTTAAAGGACGGTTTCTTTCACATACCGATGGAGGAAGAATCGATCAAATACACATCGTTCATTACGCCTTTTGGGCAGTTCGAATATGTTAGGATGCCTTTCGGCCTAAAACCGGCCCCTACGAAATTTCAACGCTACGTCAACGAAGTACTAACGGATTTAATACGGTCAGGTGATGTGATCGTGTATATTGATGATTTCCTAGTTGCGACGGAGTCGTTAGAACATCATTTCACAATTCTTAAGCGAGTTTTCAACTTACTAGTGCAAAACAAGCTAAATTTACGCATAGATAAATGTAAATTTTTGTTCACAAAAATAGAATATCTGGGATATTTAGTCACGGAAAAGGGCATACGTCCTACCGATAGCGGCATTGAAGCTGTCTTAAAATTTCCTGTACCTGAAACCGTACGTAGCGTACAGAGTTTTTTGGGACTTTGTTCATACTTTAGGAAATTCGTAGAGGGATTCTCCCTAATAGCAAAACCGTTATACGATTTACTAAAAAAGGGAGCCGAGTTTACTTTCTCAGAAGCTCAGTTAAAGGCTTTTGAAACATTGAAAAGGAAGCTGGTAACCAGCCCAATATTGGCGATCTATGATCCAAAAGATAAAACCGAGTTGCACTGCGACGCCAGTTCACTGGGTTTTGGCGCCGTGCTCATGCAACAGAAGCAGGATTTGAAACTGCACCCACTATTTTATTTTTCGAAGCGAACAACTAGTACGGAAAGTAAATACCATAGCTTCGAATTAGAGACATTGGCTATTATTTATGCAGTTAGACGTTTTAGAATTTACCTCCAAGGAATTCCTTTTAAAATAGTGACGGATTGTAATTCAGTAAAGCTCACATTGCAGAAGAAAGAGGTAAATCCGCGAATAGCTAGGTGGGCGATGGAATTATTGAACTACGAGTATATTCTCGAGCATCGTCCTAGCGAACGGATGAGGCATGTCGATGCTCTCAGCCGCACAATAACTATATTAGTAGTAGAAGATAATCCATTTGAATATAATTTATCTGTGTGTCAGACTCAAGATAGAAAAATTAAAGAAATAGCGGACAAATTGGTAAAGTGCGAGGACGCTAATTTCGAGATGAGGAATGGACTAGTTTATAAAAAGAAAAATTCGGAACTACTATTTTACGTACCAGAAAATATGGAAGCAAACATAATCTTTAAATATCATGACCAATTGGGCCATTTGGCCGTAGCGAAAACGGTTGATACAATGTTACAGAGTTATTGGTTTCCAAATTTAAGACAGAAGGTAGAGACGCACATAAGAAATTGTCCGAAATGTATAGCTTATTCCCCTACAACCGGGAAAAAAGAAGGTGTGTTGCATTGTATCCCAAAGGGCGAAAGTCCCTTCGACACGTTGCATGTTGATCATTACGGGCCAGTAGACAAACAACATTTGTTAAAACGGCACATATTTCTTATAGTTGATGCGTTTACTAAATATGTTAGATTATATGCGACTAAGACAACCGCTAGCCGAGAGGCTATAAAGTGTCTATCCGATTATTTTGCGAGCTATAGCAAACCACGTGTAATTATCTCGGATCGTGGGACATGTTTCACATCCCAGGAGTTTGGCGATTTTTTAAACGAAAATAATGTAAGACTTATACTAATAGCGACTGGTTCTCCTCAGTCAAATGGACAGGTAGAGCGGATAAATAGGATGTTAACGCCTATGTTAGGTAAAGTCACAGAGAATGATAGTGGTAAATACTGGTATAAAGTACTTCCTCAAATAGAATATTGTATAAATAATACAGTTGTACAATCGACTGGAAATACTCCCAGTCGATTACTTTTCGGTATCGACCAGCGTGGTCAAGTGGATGACCAGATAAAGGAGTACCTTCAAGAACAAGTACAAAATAAAAATCGGGATTTAGAAGCGATGCGACACAAAGCGGGTGATAAAATTGTGGCAGCGCAGGAATATAATACACGGTATTTTAATGAGCGGCATAAAAGTCCACATCAGTATCAGGAAGGAGATTATATTATGTTACGTAATTTTGATAGTACATCAGCAGCACCAAAGAAACTTCTTCCGGCATTTAAAGGACCATACGTTATAAAGAAAGTCCTGAGAAACGATCGGTATATCGTTGCTGATATAGAGGGCTTCCAAAATACGCAGCGACGATATCAGGGTGTTTGGGAAGCCAAAAATATGAGGCAGTGGGTAATGCCAACACCGTAAGGTACAAATATATTTTATGTAAACATTAGTAATTAAGCCAAAGTTATGTATATTCATTTCCATATTATCACTAGTATTATTATTTTATTGTTTTGGTTACTGGATGCAAGTATTTTGTTAGTTATTAAGATATATGTGCGAATAGCCCGAGGACGGTCTATAGTCAGGACGGCCGAATTGTAAGAGTATATGTATGTGTGTGTGTGTGAGACGGTCACCAAGCTGTCCCGCTAGACATGTAGGCTCGAGGAGACGGATAGTAACAGCGTCCGTTAAAAACGCCTAGCAACAGCGATCGTTTCGGCGGAGACCGGCGTTCGGTAACAATCGCCCGATTTCGGGATTCGCACGCGAGACGACGCACGCACGTACGCACGCAGTCTGACGAGACAGTCAAGTCGAGACGGACTAAGATGTGTATAGACCATTCTACATTAATAATAAATCACTACCTCTAATATTAAACGCCCATTGTCGCCCTCAGTATACCATCCTTTACACACGCAAACTTTTTCATTAGTCATTCCTGTGGACCGCACGCGAATGTGCTCGATGAATTTTTCAACGCAAACAGCGCTGCCCCTCGAGCTCTAATTATTTACGTATCATGATGCGGTTTAAAAGTTAAAAGTTAAAAGTTCGCTGGGCTAAAACACAAGCCAGCATTTTTCATTTAACGTTCATATCGCGACGGTTCGCACTTCGCACTCGGGAACGGGGGTAGTGCAGCCAATAAAAGCATAATATATACTGGCTCATGCTAGCCAAACTTTCCCATCGGATTCCTATGTTCCATTACGAAATAAACCCGCCGCGCGTTCGGAAAACTCAGCGCCCCAGTCGCGGCCTCCGATGTTTATTTGAATATTCAAACGTCGAATGCCCGACCTTTGAAACGCAGGCCTTATTTTCCCGACTGGCGCACAGCTCGAAGGACTCTGCAAACGGGAAACATGGTTGAATGACCACGATAAAGCCACCGCGCTTCCGATATCGCCGCGAGAAGGGACCATTCCAGTATTTCGAATGTTCCTGCTCTGGGAAAACGTGGCAGCAATATAATTTAATAGCCATGGGAATAGAAGTATGAAGCAGATCGTGGTGGAAAAACCGCGAAACGATCCCTCGCACACAGAGACCTCGATAGTGGCTCCAAACTCTCATCGCTGCTTTAACTCGCTCCATTTACTAGTGTCTGGACCGAACGCGTTCGCCAGGCGAGCGTAATTAAAATTTACAATACCACTCGACTCGAGGTCATGGAAGCAATTAACGGTGCAATGATCACGGCGCGGGAGGGGGAAATTAATTGGGCCATTTTTCATGTTCCCAGCGGAGTGGAGGAAGCGCCAAGCGCGAGAGGTTTGTTACCGCCAAGCATCGGGCAATCAACTTAATGAGCAAGGAGAAACGAGTCGATGAGGAGGGCGAAAAGGAGACATGCGAAGAGGAGGGCCTTTCACCTATAATGGTTTGAGAAACGTGCTCGTTGGCCCGTGCCACGCGCCATTTATGGTAACGCCTGTCGAGGCTCGCGCGACGATTTCCGCCGACCCTTCCTCGTTCCCCAGGCCCCGAAGAGGGTGCTGTTACACTCACCCTGCGTCATCGGCGTGAAGCTTCAGGCCGATCTTCGACACGCATGTCCACTTTAGAATTTTCGATCCTTGCTACTTAGCCGATCCTGTGTACCTGAAACACAGAAAAGAAGGAGTTGATTACGGGGGTTGTGAACAACTTCTGTCTTGGAAATTCTTCTCCTATCCACTTTATCAAAGTCGCCGACTGCGAGATAAAAGCGCTCCTTTTTTTTTTCGACACCCCCAGGCACGTGTTCCTACCTCTCATATTTCCCACCGTGGCCACTATTTCTCGCCGAAGACGGCTCGGCCCGTTCGACAAATGAAGTCGGGCCACGCAGCCACCACGCTTCAAACGGGACAAGAACGAGATACGAGATACCTATGTAAGTACCTATCATTGGTCGCCCGTCGAGCGCGGAGCTGACAATGAGAGGAATCTTTGATTTCTGTGATGAAATCTTTATCGCCGAGGCATGGTTCAGGGAAGCAGAGTTTTATTTAAATTTCGATAGAATTTCCCAGTACCACCGATGCTCGATTTCTCATTCGTTTGCTTGGCAACATAAGCAAAACTAGATCCTAGAGAAGCAGCCGCTAGGATTTATGCGCGTTACACTAACGCAGTGTTTTCCTTTTCCTTTCCAAATGATTGAATTTAACGCAGATGCCCCGGATCCCAAGCGCCCGTTCCTACGAATTATTCTTCACACTCTCATTACGGCGTCAGGCCTTCTCGCGTAATTGAACACGCTTTCTACGGCAATTTCTATGCAAAAGACAGCGCCTAACAGCGGCCTGCCTTCCCGTCCCTCTGAAATACCAGTGTTTGACTGCCCCGCCCGTTAAATTGGACGACGACGCTCCTACAGCCAGCAAGATGGATCGCGCTTCCGAGACAATGAACCTAGTTGAAAAGTAGTTAGCGACAAACAACGCTGTAAGTCGAGGGGAAGATAAACGTAGCGGAGCAGCATGGGAGCGCAGTTACGATAAACCATCGAGAGCTATGAAAAAGGAGAAGAGAGGCGGCACCATAAATCTCCCTGTTTCTCGCCGAGATTCGAAGCGATCGTCGGGCTCCAAGGCTCAAAGGGGTTCTCTGCGGGGTGTCAACACGCGCGATAAGCTACTCTCGCCGCGAATCGTCGTCGGGTTTCGTGAACGGGGCTCGAGGTAGACGCGACCCGGGCTACAAACGACGCCTGGAACAGCGTAAACTCCGCGCTGGGCGCGGCGTGTAAACGCGATCAGATTTACGGCCACGGCATTTAACCGCGATAAGCCACGGCCCACTAATGCGAACCGTCTGCTGGCGCAAGCGGATTCAGCGTTAAGCACGCCACGAGCTCGCCGACGAAAACTTTTCCGCGGCTGCACGAGAGAACCTGGTAGGTAATACCTGAGGAAGCCTATTCAGCTAAGAAACGATTCATTTATTCTTAGAGTGGGGTGAGTGCGTCTCAACCTTTTGGCTCGCTACAGCTGGATTTAAGCTGCAAGAAACCTCCAAACCATCGATATACACATCAAGCGTAATAAAATACCCGAATCTTTGAATGGCTTGGCGATTTTCGAGCCACGTACTTGAAGCTTTTCAATACTGTTATACTGTTATACTGTTATCAATGCAGAGTACATACTCTACCAATCGCAACTGTAAACCACTTAAGTGCGATAACACCTTAATGCTCTTTATCTTTGAATTGAAGCGAACTTGGGGCTACCAACCCATACAGCACATCTCGTTGCAGCAGTATTGCAGGGACGTTGCTGCAATATTACGTTGTTGCAGGTTGCATTGCAATATTGTAGGAACGTTCCTGCAATATTGTCGTGCATTATTGGAGTGGCAATGATCCTACAATATTGCAGCAATATTGCAATTTCGTTGCCGTGCAATGTTCCGTTGGCAACGATGGTACAATATTGCTGCAATATTGTACGATCGTTGCCGTGCAATGTTCCATTGGCAACGATCCTACAATATTTCTGCAATATTGCGCGCACATCGACGTGCAATGTTCCAGTGGCAACGGTCCTACAATATTTCTGCAATATTGCGCGCACATCGTCGTGCAATATTGTAGCGAAAACTTGTGGAAACATTACAACAATATTCTGAAGCAACTATGACTTTGTCAAAAATTTTCGAAATATGTACATGACGTCGAGTGGATTCTATGGCGTGTTTCATTTAACTGGATACGCACCGCTATATTGCCGAAGAGTTGCAGGATCATTGCCACAATTTTGCCGTTTCGTTGCAGAATCATTGCCGGAACGTTGCAGGACTACATATTCGTAATGTTGCCGCAACTTTGCAAAAATACACACCTGCAATATTGCGAAGGCGGACATAGGACTGAACCTGCAACGCCTCTGCAATGTTATGTTGCAACATTGCCATCTTGCACCGCATCATTGCAGAGACGTTGCTGCAATGTTATGGTGCTGTGTGGAAACAGTAGCCAGTGGGGACTGAAACGCGATTTTGAAGGTTTAAAGTGACTTCGGCCTGAGATCTAATTGTAAGCCAGACCACACTCCTGCACTCCTGCACTCCTGCACGCCTGAATCCACGCCTTGGAATATTAAGCACGTCTGGGAATAACTTTTTTCACCGAAAAACTGGAACGGCGATAAAATTTGTCCCCATTGGGAGGAAATAAACGGAGGCGTGGAAGTTTCGTGCTAATAAAAGAAGTGTTGCGTCGAGGGTGGCCAGCGTCTTCGCCCGCATAAATTCGATTCCAAAATAGCGCGAACAAAAACTGCTTAAAAACTGCTGTTTGGCGATCAACGTTGGTGGAAACGATGCACTTTTAGCCACGGTATTTACGCAAAGCTGGCGACCCGCTTAAACAGAGAAAACGGAATGCGCGAAAGAAGATAAAAGAAGCTGAAGTAAAGGGGAGAAAAGCTCCGTAACTTTTCTCCTATCTATTAATCGTCAACGAATCGTTCGATTTAAAAAACACGCGTGCAGACATTTACTAAAGCTCGCATCAATTTCCTCCGTGTTATATAAATGCTTCATTGTTTTACGTGGTACTTTCTCGACCCGAGTATTCAATCGTACCTACCTACTTTAGATTTCACAAGAAACTACATTTCTGAGGAACGATCACTGGCACGAATGAGGTTCTAAGAGGCCCTCCATTTAAAGTCAGCAAAGTCGCCTTTCATTAGCGAGCCAGCTGCATAATTCGCTGCTCTCGCTTTCCGAAAATTAGGAGGTCGCTAGAGTGCGCAAAGGAAATTGTACAAGGCCCCCGAGACAAAAGAAATTATATCGCCACCCCAATTTTGCAGCTTCCTTCCTCCCGCGATGTTACTTCATTTTCGCGCGCCAAGTAAATTTCCACCGAAACGTTCGCGTTTTAATTCAATCTCGAATTACTGAAAACCAATTTCGCCTTTTCCATCACGCTTTCCGGAGAACGAGTGCCACCGGCAGATAAACATTTTTGCATATCCGGCGAATCTGAATACGCGGGTCCTTTTTAAAAATAACATTGGAACATGCATTTTGCAACCGGAACAGTGGGCGGGTTGCTAGGAAACCGTTCGTGTAAAACGCAGCAGTTATACATTAAACAGGAATATTATACGTCCGCGCGGATAATTGTTAAATAAACATTTGCGGGGGAACATTAATTAGCTGTTTGCTCGCGCGATAGGACATTCGCTTACAAGGGGCATGAATATTTATGAATGAAACTTTTGTCGTCAGCAGTATGGAGGGGCGATAAATTTACTGGCGGCATTATATTAATTAATCAAACGCCCCGCGGTTTATCGCCGGGATAACCAATTAAACGACGCTTTATCGGTTTCACAATTGAAATCACGTTTCGCACCGCCAGCGATTCCGTTGGAAATGGCATCACCAGGGAGATTCGATGATGTGCTAAATGTACTTCTTCAAGAAACTGCGCGATAACGTAGAGTGTAGACTGTAGAGCCTCGCGAGAGAGACTCTGGTAACTACATCGAACACGGTTAATGGTGTCGTTTCTTCGCAGTTACGAGACAGAAAAGGGAAATTAAACTCTTCCGCACCTCCCGCGTGCACTTCCAACCAACAACGTCCTATATTAGCCCAGCCAATTTCGTTCTCCAAGGCCGAGACACTCCAATTACCTGGAATAACGTAACTAACGCAGGGAACGTAGGAGCGGATAAGTTTCTTGGCCCTCAAACACTGCAGATTTCATTAATCAAATTAAAACGCGCCGCGCGTAACTCGTGCTGCGACAACTGTTGGTATCTCAGCAGACAGCCTCTCTGGAAACGACAGTGCCCGATCGCGAGGACAATCCCTCATCGTTTTAAACCGCGGAAGCGGCAGCTGCCGTCTCCCATCGACGTCAGTGGTTTTTTACAGAAAACGCTCAGACAATAGACGTTCATCCCTCGACGGGACTGGCTTGCGCAAGCATCTCCCACGAATTGCAATTGCTCAGCGGAATTATCCCAGGGAACCTTCCATGCGTCCAAGGATCTCGAGCCTCCGATTTAAAGCTACCGAGCGTTGCGTGGCTTTTAAGAATACATATCCCGGCGAGGGGATCTGTACGGTTTCTCTGCGCCCGTTCCAAGGGGAACTTCCGTGGACCGTTTCCAATTTTTCCGCGACGGTACGTATCGTCGTGCGTCCTAAGGCTTTTAACCAATGGCTTTCCAGCTCCTTGCCTCGGAAACGAAAAGACCGTCGCGGAATCTTGTCGTCTCGAGACTTTCCTCCATCGATACTAGCCGGCCGAGGAATGCGGGCCACCCCCGCTTCGCGGACTCACGGACACAGTTCGGTGTCGCTGGAACCCCCGCGAATGATTTACAACGCCCACGCTCGACAAACTCGCGAGTTTGATGGTCACGGGGTAACGAGACCGCGTCAATCCCAAGAATAATCTCCCCTGGCAGCGCGGACTAAGTCAATTTTCAAAACTGCCGCTGCACAGTCGGGGCATCCAACAATAGAGGCGGCCACTGCAGCGTACCTAATTCGACTGGCCAACGGCAGGCAGATAACCGCGTTACAAGGGATTTCAACCTGTCCCCAACCCCACCCTCCGCACCCCGGGGAGGGAAATTTCAGCAGGGTCGCGCGAGCGGTCTCTAGGGCGCAATCCACTTACATAGCTAATACCCAGCCCGTCAGCCGAACGCCAACAGGAATGGGGGGGATTCTATTAAGGAACGCTAGGCCATCTTATCAGCTACACTCGCCTGAAAAGTCTGGAGTAACTTGGTCCTAGACACGCAACCTTCCGATATCCAACTTACTAACGACTTCCCCCGATCCCTCGCCCGAGAACTTCCCTACACGTGTCGCGACTGATTACATTCGACTCCTGTCCAGGAGCGAGTGGAAGCGAACCGGTGCTCGCACCTTCTGTCCCGCCAGATTTTTGTCGGCAGACTGAATCAGTGAGGCGGCCAATTATCGCAGATTACGCGACAGATTCGCGGAGCGAGACGGCCGTAACGGCGCTTCAATTGGCCTAATCGCAGTCACTTTGCCAGGCAAGTCCCCGCCGGGCACCGACGTTCACGACCCGTTTATTAAATAAGAGCAAAGGCCACGAACCATTTGCGAAGTGGGGCGAATGGATTAGATTTCCTGTTGCAATTCTACCCGCGTACGCGTCCGCCTTCAACGACGACTCATGAATTCGCCCGGCGAGCAACGTCCCGCCCGGCCATTGGCATCAGGGTCGCCTCTATTGGCCGTGTGATCGAGCGCGGTGAAAAATTCTTAACAATCATCGCTATCGTTAGTTCCGATCCGGTTGAATAAACTACAGGCGACGCATCCCGCCGCGCTGCCGCGCCGCGGGGCAACGAACCCTACCATTCTCCAATAAGGGATGATCGTTCAGGTGCCGCGACGCGCGACGCGCGACAGTGAAATCAATCGCTCTAGACAGCCACCGGAGGGAACGCGATTATTTCAATTGAAACGCACCACCCTTGGGTTCACGATTCGTCGCCGTGATTTACCGTTCGTTAGACGGCCATGGGAGATTATTCAAAGATCTGGCCGAGCGAGGAGACTGACTTTTCTTTCGTCTCGGGTTATTTCCCTCGAAAGGGCTTGCTGGATTAGCGTCTTCATTAAGAAGAACGACTGGCTAGGCAAAGCAGGGGTAAGCTCGCAACGAGTTCCCTTGTAAGCGAGCTGGCTCGACAAATTTTTCAGCGAGAACATCTTGTATCTCGGCGGAGAGAGACGTGGCTCTCCGGAGAAGCAACGGCGGAGGCCAATTGGAAGCCGTTTTCTACTCGTCCTGGAAGTCACGAGAAGGAACGGTGACTAATAACACGTCGTGAGTCACGACGTGAACCGTGACATAACCTCGAATATCCTAGTCCACGGCGTCTCTCCTCTTCTCGTCGATCCAGCGACCCTTTGCCTTTGCCTTTCCCTTTCCCTTTCCCTTTCTCGCCCGCACCCACGCGGCTCTCCTTCGTCCGGCTCGCGGAGCGGCTTGTAAAATATTAGAACCGGCATCGGGCTGCCTCCGCCGACAAGAAATAATCAGTCGCCGTTTCTCCCGTATGGCCGCGTAGGCGGAAGCGCTATTATCTTCCGCTCGGATCGGAGGGATCGAACGTCGATCGCGCGGATCGCTGGGCGTGCACCTGAAATTGTTTTCGCGGAAGGAGCGCGGCAGTCGAACAGATCACCGCAGTCTCCAGCAGTTCCCGATGTCTATCGAGGCCAATATTTTTTTATTACGCGTGCAAGTATTTGCAAACGAGTAGCTGGAGAGCGAGCTGGAACGGATGGTGGATTAAATTAATTCCTCAAGATCGGCGCACTTAATATACGACCGCTAACAGGTACGATTCTTGTCGGTTCCGTTGCTCGACGTTTTAGCCTGGTATGCTGCCTCGTTACACTAATTAGCGACAGTACAGCCTCTCTCGGTCGCAGTCGATGTATCGAGGATGAGCGTGTCGCCGGTGAAAACTTTATCTCGCTCCGCGGTGTACGCGACGATCGACTCCACGAGCGCCGGTTTCTGGAGCGGAAACGCTCTCCTAACGGGCGACGGTAGGTGAAACAGGAAAAATCAGCGCGGCTGAAAAGCATGGAAAACGGAGAAACAAAGTTGCTGCGCGGGTCGCAGGATGCGCCGCTAAATGCTCGCTGTTCCGAGATGCTCGCCGGGAACAACGGGGGCGAGGTACGCTCGAGCGTTATTAAAGCGATTCCTCAACCCCCGAGGAAGCACGATTCACCCGAGAGCCTGTGGACTTTCAGCAGCGAGAGATCTTAATCGCGGGGTCCAAGGTAAACGAGGCTAATTAGGATTTAACGTATGCACGGGAGCTAATGAAGCCAACGACCGGGGCCCCCTGCGCGTCCATAAACGGCAACCGGCAGAGACGAGTCGGTTTTCTCTTCCCTCGAAAGATGAGAAACGGCTTCCTGCCTCGACCTCGACGACAGTCGTCACGCGACGCGTACCAGCGTGGCGCGGCGCGCTGTCGCTGAATGGAAGTGTCGGGTCGATGATAAAAATCGCCCCGGCCCGTACGTGATTCGGCCTTTTAACGAGCTACTTTCACGGCTGATCTACGCCGCTCTCACGAGCCGGATCATTGTGTAACTGGATCACTCGCCGGGACATGCGACTATTCATGCTTGTCCAACGGCGGAGCGAGAATTCAATTTACACGCATTCCAATTGCGTTTTAACGCGTTAACACACGGATCACGCGATCCTCTGTAATTTTCACCTCTGACGCTTGTCGGTGGCCGATTACATATTGGGCGCCTGCATATGGATGCCGCGTGCAAACGCTAGTCGCTAATTAAATGGGCTATAGGTATTATGTCGCGATACCGAACATGGGTATAAGAGACTCGGCATGGTAACGCAACAACTGCGGGGGCTGTATTAATTTCACTGAAGTAGAAATAGTTAAGATAGGTAGTTGAAAGTTCTTCCGATCGGTCCCACATCAGGCCCGTTGGTTACTAGGATCCAAGTTATGATTAAAATTGTTTCCAAGCGGAAAGTTTGACTCGACACAGGCGATCGGCAGAACTCCGCGCACGTCGGTGCACTTAATCAGCGACTTTAGAAATCAGCCGTTTAGGTGGAGCTAGAATTTCGAGTCGGGACTGAACGCGGGTACCGGGTAATTCTTTCTTGTCGTACAGCACACTTCGCTGAGGAGGATCGATGCTTTCCTCGAACAAGTGTTCCCGCGTGCCGTGACAAACTCCGAGCGGCAGGAAAAGTTTTATGGTAATTAAAAGCTGCTCCCTTCCACCGCGATTCGCTCGTCGTTTTAGCAGACCATTTTTCCCCAGGTTCGCTTGAATTTTTACTGCACCTCCCGAGCTGTATTCTCACGGCCGCTCACCACTGCTGTCCCCTTGCTCGTGTACCTGCAGATTATGGGACACGGCGCGGGCCACCTCCAGAGCACGTAATTCTCTGTCCTTCCAGAGAAATCTCAGCAGGTTTTATTTCCAGGGCAGGTACAAACGTCCGCCGCGCATACTTTCTACCAGAGAATCGCGTTCCGCCTCTAGCCCTCCGAATAGTGTCGCATCCCCGTTGCCCCGCAATCATCATAAATAATACGATATTTCTGCGGACGCATAACAGTTTTTAGAAAACGAAAAGTTCCTTCGGTCACTGAAACCGAGGGCACGAAGCGGCGGCACTTCTCGCCGGCCATTTTTATCGGCCATGCGAATTCTTTCGAGAGCCACCGCGATTCCCGACAACAGCCGGCATCGATTGGGAATAACAAGCGATCGTTAACGTGGAAAAGGGCGAGCCCCGCGTTTCATTCGCTGCAATTTATTGGATATCGGCGATGCGAAAATTTCCAGGTCGGATTAATTGAAATGTCAAGCTGTCGAGGATTATTGGTCGTTTGCCGTTGGAAATAAATATTCCCCGTTCCTTTCGCGCGCTGAAAGAATTTTTCGATCCCTCGAGTCGACGATCAGGACAAGTGTTGGAGAGATCGGGGACAGCCGTCGACGTTTCTGCTCCCAGCTGAGAACGTCGGGATTAATGTCTCGTCGAGCAGGTGGAGGTTGTCGAGATATCGTCGCACGCGCCTCCAGCACACGTGTTCCCGCATTCATACGTGGCTGGACTCGGCGACGTCGACGTACACCCATTAGCGATGCAACCCTGACGGGAATACGGCCGCGCAGGTGTAAAATGCGAGATCGCGAGCTTTCTCTGATGCAACAGGACATACCCTAGTAGCATTTTTGTTGGCCAACGGTAGCCAACAGTTGGGAGGTGGTTAGTAGTTTCGCCTACAAACCCCGTCTATTGGGCCAACTGTTTAATATTGCACTCATCTTCCGGTGATTTGTCTACGAATAACCAATTCTGGGCCAACTAATAATGCCCTACGGAAATACATTTAGTTAAAGATAATAAAAACCAATATATAGGTTCGGATGAAAATAAAATCATATCCCAAAGTAATTGAAAGAATTTTGAACCCACTTTGGCTACACTTTTTATGAAGACTGTCTGGGGGAAGAGAGGGTTGCGTGGAACGGTTGACGTCGACAGTCACAGGACGCAAGCCGCCTCGCGAGCGAAATGGTCCCGTCCGTCATTTTGTACATTGTTTAAGGCTACGGTTATACTGGATCTTAGAGCATATACGAAGAGAACTAGTTTAAAATGAGTCTACCTAACTTTTTAATTTTGCCAGTTGAAATTCTAACATTTTCCCGTTACCTATAAATAATAAGTATAATTTAAAATCCAACCGTTTGCCTACCGTTGGATTAGGGGAGACCGGGGCTAGTAGTTAACTAGTTGTTACACTTTTCAGTGTTTTATTTTTTATTTTTTTTTGCATTCCATATTCAATACTATCAATGACTCTTACTTAAAGTACGTTCTTTCCTCTACCGATGACCGCTATGGAATGTAATTAAACGAAAACCATGACTTTGAAACAAGCCATTTTGAAAGTCGAGACATGTTGTATCAACGTGCCCCGAGTAGGGGCTAGTTGTTACACAATACGGGGCAAGTTGTTACAGAATTAAATTTTACGAAACGAGGCTTATTATGAGTAATATAATTATATTTTCTTGGACAAAAGTAAATTTATTAATGGTAAGAATCTATTACAATAAATATAGAATAAAAAATCTATTTTAAAAATAATAAAAAAACTACTGAAATCAGTTGTACTAATTATCGTCGTCCGTTTCATACAGGGACTCGCAATTAATGCACACATAAAAGTGATTTTTAGGTTTTGCACACTTCTCATGTGCCCACTTTTTGCACTCTATGCACTGAATCCACTTTGTGGAGCCTTTCTTTGAATGTAAAAGCCTTTTCGTATGTAACAACATGCCCCTTGTCTTGTGTAACAACTTGCCCCGGTTGACACCATTGTGTATAAACAGCTATAAGTGCATACCAGTTAGGTGTATTCTTATGTTCGTAGTGCCAATCTGTAGCTAAAGGAACACTGATTCAAACCTGGTAATAGTCATTTACATACATTTACCTGTCTGTTCGGTATAAAAGATTCAAGTAGAAAGAGAAAAGTTACTATTAGTACCGAAAACACAAAAAACTGTAATAAAGTGACAACGCGTGAACCGATTACAAACACACAACATACACAAGTGTGTATGGTTGAAACACATCCGCCACTTCATCGTCTAAGTGATAGTCCAAGCGAAAAAATTTTAAACTGCTTTGTAACAACTAGCCCCGGTAGGCCTTATAAATGGTTGGGCAACAGTAGGAAAGCCTACCTTGGCCATCTGTTGTTGGCCCAACCTGAAAAAAAAGTGCCAAATCTAAATGTTGGCCAACTAATATTATGTGCGTGGCCCAACTGTACGCCAACCAAAAATGCTACTAGGGTAGGTACTAAGTAGTAACCGCCTGCAATCGCCGTTGAGATTGCGGTGGGAGGTGCGGGCAAACACTGTGCCGCCAATAAAAAGCCTTTCATTAAGCTGCAAATCCACGATGAGACAAAAGTACCGTGTCTCACATGAGACTTTAATCTCACGAGACAATTATTTTATTATTTTTTAATTATTTTGACAGTAGTTTCATGAAACTAGACTCTGACGAGACAAGTTTCATGATATATTTTCAAAAATATCATATCTCGCCCATTATATTCCCATTATTTACATTTAGTTGTTGCCGAGATTTTTGTCTCAAGAAAAATTCTATTATGGCCTCGCACCTTTACGAAGTAAACTGGGGAATTCTCTAATTCCTTGAGACAGCTATCGACAATATCGGCATCTTTTGGTCACGTATCTTCGTTACTAATAATAATTTCTAGGCTTGCGCAAAATGCCTGAATGAAATTGCGAGGTCATGCACGCGAGCATCGGCGAAACTTTAATAAAAACACATTCTCGTAGGTATTCCCTGTTTGCTTCACCCTCCCGTCGTAATTGTACTTACGCAGAAGCCCGGTGAAACGGAAAGAGCAGAAGGAATTGAATCTTTGTCGCAACAGCACCACCCCCTCAAGCACCGACACCTTCGGTTCACGTTTCCGAGAATGCATTTCCACGGAGTTACGCAACAGCCCGACCGTGTGAAGCAACCTTAGTTTTTCGAGGCGGGTCGCTGACAGTGGATCGGAGCCGAGCTTCTACGAGCACCTTAAAAGGTGCACAGGCACGCGCCCACGCACGTGCGTGTCTACCAGCTACGAGATCTCTGATTCCAGCGCAACGAATTCTTTCGTCCCTCTGCTCACGATGAAAGACGTCCGGGGAGGAATGTCCAGCCTCTCTTGGGACGGAGATCGTACCAGAATTTATGTCGTTTAGTAGGCCTGATGCGCTTCACCCTTTAAATCAGCGTTTCCCAACCTCTTTTCAGTCGTCATCCCTTTTTATAATATTCAAATAACCTGCGACCCACCCTCTCATACAAGGTAAGGTAAACATTTCCTACCTTCATTTAGGAAATATCAGTGTTGCATCATTAATAAAATATGGCAATATAGGTAGCCACATTAAAATAAATAAGTGCTACAAATTTTGCGCATAAAAATTTTTCCCCAGGAAACACTTTTGCAACCCACAGATTGGGAATCACTGCCTCGAATGGCTCATTTCTCGATCGGAAACCACTCTCTGATTATTTGAAATTTGAAAACGAGTATAAACAGTGGAGGGGTGAAAAGAGAGTAACGCCGGCGACTGATCATCAAGTCGGCAAAAATTGCATCACGTTCGATATCGAGAGCGCCAATAATCCCACATGGCGGGCTACGTGTTTCGAGGGCGCAACAGCTGTGGAAGTTTCGCGATAAGTGCCATTTGCAAGCTGTAACGTGAATTGTTTTGATCGGGGATTTGCGCGCAGCAGAAACGGGATCGAGCTTGTTAAATAATTATTTTTAGAGGAAGGATAAGCGTGGACCAGTTGTGCGACCACGGGCCGCAACGATCACCGATGTCACATCTATCAAGCGAATCAATTACAACGGCGTTCCTTGTTTCCTCGTGAATGAGAGCGTGGCCTTTGCTTTCGTTTAACTCGCGAGCGCGTGTGCTCGCCTACGCATTGCCTTCCCTCGCCACGCGCTTTGAATTATTCAGTGGAATTATTTATGAAGTTTTCGGCCCGGGGGGACCGGGAATATTAGGCCGGGGCACGCGAGTCGTTCCGTACCGGGCCACTGCAAAGATTCTTTGAACTTTTGTTATCTTGCGTCGTCAAACCGTCAGAATTTCTTGCGCAAAATGCGATAAGACTGGATCTTGTACGACACCAGTAGTTTCAGAGGGAATGTTCGAATTAAGTATATCGATGGCTCAGTGCACAAATATTGTATGTCCACTGTTTGTGAAATTTCAGCATTTCTTTATGCTGTATGAAAATCACATTTATATCTACTTCATAAATTTGTGAAAAATTTTTCTTCATTGGCATGTTTTTGGAACATTTTCTTATATAATAAAAAAAAATTAACATTTTTACATATTATACTTTTCCTCCTTTAATACATGTTAATTAGCTGCCAATGTTCCCCCCGGTTACGGTACTGTACGGTACGGCATGTTTAAACATGGTTTTTCTCGAAAACGTTAAAAGAGGGCATAGGTAGGTACTATTTGTGCACTAAACCATCGAAATAATACAGGAGGAATAAAGGTATTTCTTGTAAGAATCCCTGGAGCACTACAATCGTAAAATACTCTTCCGTGACTGGGACTTCCTTCAACATCCTCCTTCCTCGCGAACAATTAATTTTAGCTCGAGAGGGGTCAGTTAATTACAGAAGCTTTAGAGCCCTTCCCGCTATAAAAACGCCTCGTTCGACGAAATAAGTTTACCAAACACGCCACCAGAACCTCCTAACAGAGCAGCGGCCGGGGAAGAATGCTTACACGAGAGAAGAACGCAGGGGAGAATGGGAATAAAGGGGAGGTTATTTGGTTGCGTATCATCTACGTCCTACGAGATAGCAAAAACATAGCCGGCGAGCAAACACGAGCGTGGCATGCGAGCCACGCGAAATCTGCGATCCAAACACGCTTTTCTCTATTTGCACCCACCCCTGCTGACTAAATACTGTCCTCTAAAACAAATCCTCCTCGTCAACTCCAAAATCTAGATTACCCAAAGCCCGCGTCATCCAAATATGTGCTTACTGGGTAAGCATTTACCAGGCCTCTGCGTCGTCGCGGGGTCTGATTCATCCATTGGAAAACAATTCCCGAAACCTTTGACCCCTGACTCCTAGGTACTCCGAAAATCCTCAGAAACCTTTCTCACCCAGCTCATCACTAATTTCATCACTAATTTCATCACTTTCATTCCAATCTTCCATTTAATTCTATGTATACCCAAAGCTTTGCCACAGCCTCAAACAGTTCCGCATCATCATCCTCGCGCACCAACGATAATAGGACTCATCTCCGCAGAGTCTATCCTTAGTGTCAACGTTCATGGGACACCCGCCCTTTACATACGAACCAGCAAACAGCGAGAAGTTTGCGCGAGGATGATAACGGGACGCGTATCTCGCCCGTTAACGTTCCCCGTCGAGAGTTCTCCTTTTTCTCCTTCGCAGGAAAGTAGACCGCGTCTTTTTCCCTTCCCCGCCGCTAAACAGCTTATTCGCCCAGGTATTTCTTCCGCCAAGTCTCTCTGATTCTCATGAAACGGGCGTTCCAGCGTTTCGGGGGAGCTCGCTCAATGCTCGAGGGCGCTCGATTTAAAAAGGCAACATTCCACCGGACGTTTGGCGGAAACGTCCCCATTTTTATTTGGCCCGCGCGCAAAACCAGGCCCGGGTGGTTTCTGCGTGCCCGCCGAAACCCGACTACTGGCCAGCCTCCGCTCGGAAAGGAGCGTTTTAATTGGCGGCATAGGCAGAGGGAACTGGTCCGCTCGTTCGTGCGGCAAATTTGCATTCAGGGAAAAGGCGAGACTGCCGGCAAAAGGGACGCGGAAAGAGAGAAAAGGAGTGCGCGGGGGGTTAGTGCGAGACCAAAAGCTTTTTAAGGCAATGCGCTTCGGTTGAATCGGCGGGGTTTAAGGCGAAACGTCTCGCGGCCGCGCTCGATATAGAGACTTATTAGCGTAATTAACGGGAGCGCCGTGGCGTTCGTTCGGCTCGTCACACGGTTCGCTTGATATTCGAGAAATGACAGGTTTAATGGCGCATGAACGCCGGTGTAATTGAATTAATTACTGTGGCAGATGGAGGAACCGCGGTGTTATTACGAATTGATATTGATTACCTCGAAAGAAACGGAGGATTCGCCCTCGCCCGCCATTTCGGACGGCAGTAAACTGACCGTTTAATTAATATTGCTATTGATTTTGAAATTACTCGCCGATTGCGCCTCCACCGAAGCGTCACGCCTCTTTGGGACCTAGGCAGCGAACGGTTTAATCAACGAGCCCGGTGCTACTTGTTCGTAGCGTGCGGGAGAGTGAAACGTCCGATCGGCGCGGCGCGGCGCGGCGACGCTTCCGCGGGCTATAAATCATCCCTGGGTCGTGGACAATCGAATGCCTCGGGTCGTCGAAGCGCGAAAGCGCGTGCACGCGCTCGGACGTCCCGTCCACCCACGCGTAGGCCGCTTTCGATTTTCGAGCGCGGGGACATTGTTACCAACGCGCTTGCTACACGTGATTCTTTTTAATTACTTCTCGCCTGAGTGCCTGCGTGATTGCAACGTCCTTGCGATGTAATTCCAACGTGCAGCCAAGTGCACGCTGCAATCGCTTCGTAGGGGAGCTCAATGTCGCTGTATTCTTGACCATTTCGAGGTGAAAGAACAGTGATCTGATTGTACAGCGCTACGAAATAGAATTCGGGGATTTTTTTATAGCTCTTTTAACCCCCACGCGCAAAATAGAAAGAGAATTGAAGAGTCCTCGCAGAAAACACCAAGTACCAAAAATCCAATTTTTCAGGAGAGACAAAAAACTTCCCTGACTTTAAATTATTTACGAAATTTTATTTGTTTTCATTGCTAAATATGCTAGAACATTTTTAGACTCCCGAATTCTCCAAGGACCATGAACAACGATCATCCATAACGCTGAGAGGCGTCTACGTACGGCATGAAAGAACGCGGCAAAGTCCAATGCTCGTTGATAAACAGTCCAGTCCCGGTGCCGGTTTTTCTTCCTTTGACCGCGACCAATCGAAGATTACATCACTGCTCGACGTTTCACGCGTGCCGAGCGTCGAGCATGCATCGTCGCCAGCCGACTTCCTGCGGCGAGCAAGTCGGTATCGTAGCTGACGGTTAAACGAGCGACTTAATAACGCGGAAAATCGTGAAATCGGCGAGCAAGCCGAACGGAAAATTCCGGCAGTTGCGCGAGAATGAACGGGGGCGTTGCAAGCCCGCTGTGCAAACAGGGGCGCGTCGGCCCGAGAATGGTGGCGTTTTTAATTTTCATGCTTTCATTAAGGAGCCTCCCCTGGATCGCTTTTCTCCTCACTTCTCGCGAGAAAATCGCGATCCCCGAGGTCTCGGCTAGCCCTGAATTTTCCACTCTCCTCCAAAATAATAAACAGCACGGGGAACGAGTTTCCGGGTGCTCCGTTTCCCGCCTCTGTTAAAATAAAATCGTACACGCTAACGATTCAACTTGTTAACTGGGTGAAAGTTTAACAATCCCACTCGTAGAGACGGAGTAAGTGCAGCGTTAGGCCGCGTGCAGCGGCCATTTCTGATTGAGAAATGGCCCAGTTATCGACTCAATGGGATGCAGTGCTCGCAATCGTTAGTAACAGGTAGGTAGAAACGTGTCCCGACGCTGCCTGACGTCGCAATACTTTGCGCCTTCAAGAGTCACGGGGTCGACGTGTTTATTGACCCTCGAGTTTCGACGACGACGAGCCTGCACCGAGGGGCCCTTTTCGCCTAGTCATCGCCGGGGACAATGAGGCATTTAGTCACGCGTTCGGTTGGATACAAAGCATCAGATTGCCAGGGTCGATTAGACCATCATTCAGACCAGCATTCCGATAGGTACCTTTATAATTGCCACTTTTATAACACTATTTTCCCTGTGATCGTATTCATATAACGATTGCCCCTCGTGGTAATGTTTATTATTATCGTAGGTGCATATTATGAATTTATGAGGCCCGCTGCTTCGTATTCTACGGACGCCTAGTTACGCCGGGACTTTTATATCCTCCCCAAGACGAGCGCCACCGAGTGCAGAGTAGAAACGCCGACGGCGCGGCGTGCATATATAGCTAAGCGCGGGCACGCATATAGCGGGCGATAACGGTGATAACGAAGCACACGACGCGGACGCCCAGAATGGGAACATCCGTGCGTGCACTCGCAGAAATCGTTAACCCATATGCATACGTAACGCCAGATCTCTTGGCGTCGCGTTCACGCAACAGAGGTCTATAGCGGGCCTCGTTGCAAGACTTCCACGGTTACTCTCACCGTTTCGAGTGGGAATACTTGAGAGAGACTGTCTGTCGATAAGATACCGGAGCGGCGCGGCGAATTGGGTGGACAGCGTAGCCAATTAATGTCGAAGGCGATCGCCTTTGATCGCATGTATATTCATCGATTCCAATTCTTGCCGTCTATTGGCACACGATCCATACATATTCAAGGAGGGAGACAGTCGCCCGCGTGGCCCAGGTAATTGGAGGCCCCCCGTCTACGTGCCGTAGCCTCGAAACGGTCAGAACTGACCCCGGCGGAGACTACACGCTTAATCCTAAATTGAAAACGGCACGCGGAAACGTGACTTCGCCGCTACCAAATTTCTACCGCGAGGCCGACGAAAGACGATCCAGTTACACACGCCACCGTGGCGAATTCTCACCGCGTCCCACCGTCCTGTTACCTGTTACCTGTTACATGTCGCGTCGCGCACAAGTTGCCAGCCCGCGGAAGATAGCCGTATTTACGTAGCCGCGTTACTCGAAACGCGAGCGTATCAGCTGAAATATTAGCATAGCTTTGTACAATCGCGTGGGATCGATAAAGTTGCTTTCCGTTACGTACAAAGTGATAAGGTAGTCCCCGTACTTTGGGGATCACCGTCTGGCCAAATATTTCTGTGTACTTTGCTGCGAATTCATTGCACGCTCAACATTCAATCGCACTGCTGCCACTGAAGCACGCTTGGATATTTTTCCAAATCATTATCATTCGTTTCCGAATAATCGGTCAAAGAAATTTCCGCTCTTCGGAATTGCTTCCAATCCAAACAAATCGACATTTTATTTAATCCGAAATAACGTTAACGCGAATGGAAGAGTGAAACGTTTATTCCCAGTGGTTGATTGCTGTTCCAATCTCGAAACAAATTTCCCCGGGCATGAGTGTAAAGCAATCGCGTTTAGATTGATTTAACTGAAAACTAGATTCGCTCTGCAAATGCTCGGGGGGGCTTGCGTCGATTCCATGTTTTTAAATTTTCACGCCCTCTAGTGTACCTATACGATAGACTCAATCACATTTAAACTACCGTTCGCAAGTTGATAACGAAGCGGTACAGTTAATCTCCTCTGCGAGGCAGTTAAAAAAAGGAGGGAAACGAATTAACCTGAAATTGGCTCGGCATGGTAGCCAATATAGCACGCTCGTCTCGAGGGACAGCCACGAGGACAGCTCGTCAGATTTTTTTGTCGCCGAGTGACCCGTTTGCTCCGATCCCCCGTTGTTCTCCTTTTCGCTCATCTATATCCCTCCCTCTCACGCCCGCTGTCCTATCCTACGCCTCGGATCGTTCATAGGCACCACGCGATGCGAACCGGTGTGACCGGAAAGAAGCCGGCGGAATTCTTCCTATGATTGTCAAAACAAGTCCCCCGGACCGCGATTTAACGAACTCGTGGCTCACCAGCCTGTAATCGATCACCGTGCACTCTGTTTGCATTCCTCCGAGCGTTCGAGCCGGCCGAGAAACCGCACACCCTAAACTAAGGTAAATGTCCCAATCTCTGGACACGTCCCAATACCTGGACACTAGTGTAAATAATGCTGATTATTACATTTAATATATGCTTTATCCATAAAAGAACTATTTTATTCAATTACACAAATATTTAATTAAATATATTCATATACATATTTTTCTTAATAAACTCGTAACACTCGTAAAAAAAAAAATTTTCTTGAACTGACCGGTTTACACCAGTTTAGTATTGCCGTTAGCTGATTTGCTAAACAGTCTCTACTTTTTCTTAAGCGAATATTATTAATAATGTTTAGTATATTGGTACAACTAATACATTTTTAGGAAAATGTTGCTTTGTAGCATTATTTTCTGATTGAATTATTAAAATTTATGGTCGTATTAGTTTTTTATTCGCGCGTCTATCTATCGGTACAGTGAAATCCCGGAACGGCCCGAAACCTGACCACGCAGACCATCTATGCAAACTGCGACTTATCTTACGCGTTATTGGTGACGCAATAATCCAATAGTTATTTAGGACTGTAGTACTTATTACTTTGTATTGTACTTATCCTTCTGTAAGTATACTTCCCCTTTTTTATCTTGTTTTAACGATAATATTTAATTTGAAAGATTTTTTTGACATATAACCTTAAAATTTACTGATTTCCATAAATTACTTATATAGAAGAAATATGCCAAAAGAAAGGAGAAAGACTTATAAGGAAAAACAGTATAATCAAGAATCTGTTTAATGTCTATGAATAAAATTTAATTTTCGTTTATCAAAAAGAAACTATTGTGTTGTTTTTATTTAATTTACCTCCAAATTGCTGATCTTTTATCATGTGTTTATGTAATGGGATAGTTAAATTGGGCACCGGGACATATTAGTTAAGCTGTCCAGGTATTGGGACCGTAAAATCGGGACACCGGGACATACTAGTTAAGCTGTCCAGGTATTGGGCCATTGTAAGGACTACGAATTTTCAATATTTTACAAAATTATTCAATCCAATGTTTTTTTTTTAATGATAAAATACACACGGTGCCCCATGCAATTGTGAAATCTTGATATATATATATATATATCAACTTGTATAACTGAACAATTCTCAAACGTGTTTCCGCCGTACCTTAAATGTCCAGGTATTGGGACATTTACCTTACGGTCGCAGGAACCAGCAGGAGGAAGTCAGTCACTTGAGAATCTCTCGCGTAAACCGCTCGCATTCCCCTCGCCCACTCTATTGTATCGCTTAGTCGTGCTCAACAGTTTCTCTGGAATAGCTATCATCGAGAATCACTGGCCCAGAGTGAAACAGTTTATTTTCGCCACTCGCGTCGCTCTGGACTCGACCGCGAGCAGCTTGAAAACATTTACTAACGGACTGAAGGTCGCGGTGGGCTCGACGCGACGAGCAAAACACTCGCGACGAACATACGATGCAGTGCTGGATCAAACAATATGCAAAATAAACACGTGCTTAGGGCATCGGGAGAAAGAGGGGCACCATAGAAATTTTCTAAATTTTAAAATCTAATTTTTCTTAGAAACACTTTTTACTAAAATTATCGGAAATGCCTTCAAATGTTTCAAGTACTTAGGGCCTCTACAGCTCTCAATCCAGCCCTGATCCGATGGAATACTTCCTAAACCCTTTATTAAAATCTAACACGCGACGAATGAGTGTCTCTGAATCCAACTCGACCATAGAATACAATGAATACATGTGAAAAGAACGACGCCATGTTTGACAGATTACTGCGTCTCCCAATCACCGCAGCGTTTTCCCCTCGATTGAAGGGAACTCTCCGAGTGAAAGAATAAATGTCGACTTACCGAGCAACCGTCCAAGCGATCGCGTGGCAGCGAGGGGAAAAAGAAGGCGACGGAGATGCACCGCAAGTTCGCAGTGTTTCCCGCGCGGGACGAGTCGAGGATGGAGTTGTGTAACGCGGCAACTTGTTCGCACAACGTGCTCGGCCTTCGTCGAAGATGCACTGGTTCTATGGGCCGTGCACACGGGGACGCACTGTTTCGGTTACACAAAGTGTCACGGAGCGCACGAGGCGGAGAACAATCCGGTTGGAGTTAGAGGAGCGAGAGCGCGACGAGCACTTACCACCGCGACGGCTGGAGCGCGACTGACTGGCCGAGCGCCGCGCCGCCACGCCGCCAGCTCACCCGGCTCACCGCAACGCGCGCGGCCTCGAGTTTCGAATTACGCGCTGCCTAACGACATATGTGTATAGCATTCTGCATGTCAGTTTTACCGCTCCAGACGAATACGCGAGTAGGTAGGTATTACGCGACTGTTTTCTCAGCTTCCGCATGCACGTATCGTAATTCGTAAATATCAGAGCATCGTACGGTATTCACTATTCGGTTAGATTACAGCCCCTTTATCTGTTGTTCTTCTTTTCAGTTACTGGACGTCTCGTGTAATTCAACGTAATTGAATGAATTGCACGGGGGGAAGGGGCTGTACAGAATAAGACTGACCCACGTAAATTCCATTGTGGAGGATCGTCTATTGTCCCCACGTTAGCTACGTTCCGGTGCAGCGAAACAAAGCGACAAAGGGATTAGCAAAACACGCGGCAGGACAGTGAGCAACATAAACGAATGAGTCCTATCAACCCCCGCGGCACGGTGGTAGACCAACAATGAACATTTCCGAATAAGGGCGCAGGGGAAATCAAAGCACTGCGGGATTTGAATATTAATCGAGATGGGGGACGTTAATGGTTCGGCGGGAAGCGTTTAAAGTTGAAATAAAGTCGGGCGGGACTGGTAGTCGTTGTTTGGTAAATTTCGGTAATCGCAGTAAAGTTTTTATTACGAAATCCAATTCTCTCATCTAAGGAAGTGTTGATGATAATATCAGCATTATACTTCGATAGAACGCGTCGCGAATTATATACATCGAAATGTGACAGTGTAGTGTCAATTCCGTAGGTCGTTCGATTTCATTCGATAGAAAAATATCCGTGGAATCGTTTAATGAACGCTTTTATCGTGCGCGACGACAGTCACGGACGACAAGGACCTCTCAGGGGGCTCGAGCAAACGCGCCGCTTATATTCTTGTCCTCCTCTGTAATTATCTAAAATGAGGGGCACTGGCACCCGGCGACGGTGCCCGCGATTGCTTTGAGCGAAGGTACGAGGCTACGAGGTAAGAACACGTGAAACGAAAAACGTCCCCTTTGCAACCTTTCTCTATTTCTTTCCGTTCTGTTTTCGCTCGCGCGCCGCGGGGCGCGCGTGACGCATAAATAGTAATGCTGAAGCTAACGCGTGTGCATGACGAAGAAAACAATGATTACGATGACGATGACGATGATGATGATGGCGATGACGGCGACGGCGACGGCGACGACAACGGCGACAACGACGACGACGACAACGACGATGATGATGGCAGCCAACAACGCAATGGACCGTCGCGCCCGAGAATGATATGGCTCGACGCATCTGCAGCCGCACTCTATGCTTATCCGTGTACGTTTTATGCAAATTCTGACGTCAACGAGTGGAAATTACATAGCGAGGTGGCCCTTCGTCCGTTCCAACTTCGACGAACTTACGATGCGGGTGCTGCAAATCAAAAAGAGACACACTCCTTTATGAAGGTTACATTCTCCGCGAAAAGCGAAAGAAATTCAATTCTTTAGATTAATCTAGACTGTTAGTCCTTTTAGCTTTGAGTCGTTGCTCCTCCGAGAGGTATTTGCTTCATCGAACTTTCGAGGAATTCCACGACTCCTACTCCGGCTATTATTATTAGCGTTAGGATTATTCTACCTCTAACTATTCAGCTAAAATTATAAACACTCAGCTAGAAGTTAATGTTATCCTCCGAGTAGTGGTAAAGATGCAGAAATGGAGTCACTGTCAGAGTGACGAGTATATGGTTGAAGTTCTCCTTGACTCCTGTGCCGTTAAATGTCACCGCGGCGCGGGTACGATGAACTTTGTGATCGATGTTGCAATTAGTCATTTTTACTAATCACTATTTCTTTGAAAACATTATATATGAAGATCCACTAGGTTTTTAGTCCTCTACTAGATCGTGGACGTTCAAGTTAACATACCGTATACGGTGAACTTTGAGCCTCTTACTGGGCGATTGGGACTGACCGTCAGTGTAACTCTCACTAATAAAACTACCCTACCTAGAAATTGGGTTGGAAAGAGAAAAGAAGGGATTAATTCAGAGAAAGTGGTCGGTGACTGAAAGAAGAGACGATGGATGGACGATGGGGGCGAGCACGTTGCCTTTCCATTTCTTTCAACTGACTTACTTCAAAAGTAACTGCAGCCAAAGTTCTGTCGAAGGTACGGAACAGAGAGTGATTAAAAAATGGAAAGCGGAAGTGGCGTAAGTTCTACTATGAATAATAGCGACGATTCCTGTAATGCAAGCGATCGTTAAGAGCTAGTAGGGAGTGAAAGAGGGTTACCGTCAGCAGGCGCGGGCGCTGGGGGTGCTTCGGCTGGAGCGGTGGGTGCTCCCTCTGCAGGGGGGGCGGCTCCTTCGGCTGGTGGTGGTGCCGGAACTCCTTCCGTTGGTGCAGGTGCGGGGGCGCCTTTACGAATTCACAACAGCTTCTTATCAAATGCTCGTCACAAATCCCACAGGCGTGGCAAAGGATTTTTAGCTGCTCAGAGTCACTGAGGAACTCGAACCTTTTGCCTCGACTGACGGAGTTAGTATTAGTACCTTGTAGCCTGTTAACTGGAGAAGACGAATTAACTCGTTGCGAAACGAGTTAATTCCCCTTTAATCAATCTCACATGCATAATAGACCGAGAGCCAGTGAACATTTTACCTACGTCATTTTAAAATGGAAATAATTCTTATTTTATGAAATCATATACATATACAGACGATAACGGAAACCATCGTCTGGCGGCCGGGCGTTAGAACAACGACGCGTGGGCGGACGTTGAAAGTGCAACAAAAAAAACAGTAAAATTACGTCATTTTTTAATGGCTGATTTTTTGTGTGGTAATTAATAACATAATGGTAAGTTATAAAAAAATGTTGCCAGACGTTCTTATTAGAACTTAAGGGGCGCCAGACGGTCATAAAGTTGCATTTTTGCAATGATCATTTACGTCATAGATAAATGGCTGTTTCTTTTTTTAAACTTTAATTTAGAACCCCTTTAACACTAATATACAATTGCCAGACGAAAATCGCGGAACTAACACCTTGCCAGACGTGAGCAAAGTTTCGGCCGGCGCGCACATCGACACCTCGACGCTACGCTTAATCCATTACTGTAATACTTCCTCAACAATTATATACGTTTTCCAGACGTATATATCGAAACTAACATTTTATCAAACAGCTGCAATGTAAGTGTACATTAGGGTGGCTCTTATTTATTCTTGGTAAAATTTTTTTTCAAGATTTTCTTCGGGGCACCCTCCAGAATAGTTCCAAATAATTAAAAAAAAATCTGTGTAAAGTTTCAGCTCGATCGGATAACGGGAAAGGGTGCCCCTGGGCAGTTAAACATTTAAATCATTATTTAACAGCTCGCGAAGTCGATTTTATATAACGTCTTCCAAGTTATTGATTAAATCAAAAAATATGTCAAACAAAAGTTGTAGATCCGGACAAGGAGCATCTTTTTTGTTGTATTACTATTTTTCGTGCGACAAACGGTTTTCGAAAAAAACCGAAAAACTAAAAAAAAAAACTTTTTTTTCCAATTTTGAAAGTTTAAATGCTTCTAGAACGCTTTTTATTTATGAAGGTGAACAAAAAAAATGGAATTTTTATTTTCGAGAACTATTTTTTAAACATTTAAGGGGACGGGGCATATACCGAAATATGCAAAAAAAAAAAATTTCTTATTTTCAGTGTTTGATATGTGATGAATGTTTCCTGAAGAGATGGGGTCGAAATTCGCAAAAATATCGGAGATATAGACGTCATGATTTCGGGTAAAATGATCAATATATCAAATATCTGATATCTATATCTCCGATATTTTTGCGAATTTCGACCCCAACTTTTCAGGAAACATTCATCACATATCAAACACTGAAAATAAGATTTTTTTTTTGTGCATATTTCGGTATATGCCCCATCCCCTTAAATGTTTAAAAAATAGTCCTCGAAAATAAAAATTCAATTTTTTTTGTTCACCTTCATAAATAAAAAGCGTACTAGAAGCATTTAAACTTTTAAAATTTGAAAACAAAAAGTTTTTTTTTTTAGTTTTTCGTTTTTTTTTTAAAACCGTTTGTCGCACGAAAAATAGTAATAGAACAAAAAAGATGCTCCTTGTCCGGATCTACAACTTTTGTTTGACATATTTTTTTATTTAATCAATAACTTGGAAGACGTTATATAAAATCGACTTCACGAGCTGTTAAATAATGATTTAAATGTTTAACGGCCCAGGGGCACCCTTTCCCGTTATCCGATCGAGCCGAAACTTTACACAGATTTTTTTTTAATTATTTGGAACTATTCTGGAGGGTGCCCCGAAGAAAATTCAAAAATCGAAAATAAGAGCCACCCTAATGTACATACCTTTTCGCTGTTGGCGTGGGGGAGCTATTCCACGTCAAAACGGATAGGTGCAATTTTAGTTTAGTCCGCCCACGCGTCGTTGTTCTAACGCCCGGCCGCCAGACGATGGTTTCCGTTATCGTCTGTATATATGATTTCATAAAATAAGAATTATTTCCATTTAAAAATGACGTAGGTAAAATGTTCACTGGCTCTCGGTCTATAAAGGGTGTCCCTGGTCGAGAGACGACCCAGGCAACAGGTAAAACAGGCAGTTGTTCTGGCAATAAACGAAAGAGCAGATAGCAGACGACGATGGCAGAGAAGTGGTGGGGTGATCGCAAAAATTCTGAGACAGATCACCTTCTGCTGGTGGTGCTGGGGCCGTGCCCTCCACGGGAGGTGCACCCTCCGCGGGCGCCGCTCCTTCCGCTGGCGGTGCACCTTCAGCGGGAGGTGCACCTTCAGCAGGAGGTGCACCTTCAGCAGGAGGTGCACCTTCAGCAGGAGGTACACCTTCAGCAGGTGGTGCGGCGGGCGCGCCTTCCGCTGGCGGCGGTGCTGTTCCATCCGCAGGAGGATCAGCAGCTGACGCTTCACCTTCCGCTGGTGGTGGTGGTGGTGCCGCACCCTCTGAACAAGTACATGCACCTGACAATTCTCTAGATCTATTCTATGTCTACCGTGAAAAGGACGGACTGCGACGAACGCCATGTTTCGTTTGGTCCGTTGAGCGCAGCTTCTCGAGCGAGCGACTCGCTCGCGTTGTTATCGTCACGATATTGAAACACACGAAATACATTAAAGATAATAAGCGACGGCGATGAAAGTAGGGTAGATGCACCATTTGTGGCCACTTTAAGGTATTGTAGGGGAGAGGCTTGCAGGTTGCCACCCCTTAGCTTTTTTTATCATAACTCGTCATAAAATTAACGTATCGTTGATTTATGGTATAAGTTGGAAAGAGGAAGTGTAGAGCTACAATCCTGAGCTAGAAATCATGTAAACTCTCGAAAAAGAAAAATTATACTGCAAAATCTCGAAAGTATCTAAAATTGACTCCTTGAAATTTTGGCTTGCAGGTTGCCACCCCTAGAAAAATTGCTGAAAGTGTAAAAAAAACTCAAGGAAAGCTTGGCATATCGATGTTGTATGCCTTTGCAGTGCTCTTCCTTGATTTATTGTTGACTTTGATTGCTTTAATTGCGTCGAGCAACGCTTCAAAATCCTTAATGCCGCGTTCAGATTTTCTTGACCTGCGTGCTGCCATACTATAAATGTATCAAAAATGGAATAAATAAACGAAAATATGACTAAAATGCAATAAAAACCCTTCACTTCAAACTCACTGAGAATAGTAAACATCACATCGACGTGCGTTACGAAAAGTAGCACGTTTCAATTTTCTTACGAAAAGTAGCACGTTTGCCTTCGTTCTCGCGAAAACTATCACGTTTCGGTTTTCGCTGCGAAAACTAGCACATTTGAGCGGTTTGCCACGAAAAATAGCATGCTTCGTCTTTCGCTGCGAAAACTAGCACGTTTGAGCGGTTTGCCACGAAAAATAACATGTTTCGTCTTTCGCTGCGAAAACTAGCACGTTAGAGCGGTTTGCCACGAAAATTGCATGTTCGCGTTTACCCCGCGTTCGCAATTCCCGCACCCTCCCTTACTTAAATTATGTAGATTCAAATTTTCATATGTGTTGTCTTTTGGAGATTAGATGGAATTATTATTTATTAAACAATATTTTCAACAGTTGAATTCTTTTAAACTGCCCACGCGCTGAAACGCGATAGTTTCTGCAGTCTGCAGTATAATCCAAAACGAGCTATTCTTCGTGGCCAAACCGGATAATATGTTAGTTTTCGCCATAAATTCCCAAACGTGCTATTATTCGTGGCGAAACAGTATAACGTGCTAGTTTTCGTCGCAACAGTACGAAATGTGCTGTTCTTCGTGGCGAGGCAGTCAAATGTGTTAGTCTTCACGGCAGAAGACCAAACATGCTAATATTCGTCAGAAACGATGGAACGTGCTTCTTTTCGTGGCAAACCAAAACGTGCTACTTTTCGTAAGAAAATTGAAACGTGCTACTTTTCGTAACGCACGTCGACATAATCATGAAAAATGACATTTGAGTGTAAACAAGCGGGAAAGAGAGAGGTGGCAACCTGCAAGCCAAAAAAGGTGGCAACTTGCATTCCGACGCATTTTTGGAAAATATGAGAAAAAATTGTCAAATCATGATATGTTTGGAAATCTGTTTGGCATATGTAAATTAGATAAAAAAAACAACACAGTACGAATAGTTACCTTGAATTGTCGATGAAAATGTTCAATTTGCGAGCACAGGGAAAACACACAATTTCAATAATTCAATTTCTTGACAAACACTATATCACACTTCGGTCAGCAAACACAGTGTTATTGCGTCTGTCCGCTCCAGAGGTTAATAAATAGTGACAACTACTCTTTTAACGTCGATGCGAGTCAGAGTTGAGGTTCTGACACTGCTAGAAAGTCGAAATACAGCAGAGGTGGCAACCTGCAAGCAGTGGCAACCTGCAAGCCTCTCCCCTACCAGTTTTGGCCACTTCTTAAAAAATATAATATTTTTCCGTGGAAGCAATAAATGTTACCTTATATTTCTGGCGGTATACTAAACAAAATATTTATGATATGAAATTCTCCACATAATAATGATCTGCAAGCAATTTAAAAATAAGATAATTACGCACATGGCCACAAACGGTACATCTACCCTACTGTTGTTATCGTGATTTTCAGGGTCTCCCACAGTGTTCCTCGCACGCTACTCGTCGCCTGTTTCTGATAATTCAATTGAGAAAATTCAGGGGCGGCAAATTTTAGGGGGCGAAAGAAATTGAAAAATCTTTAAACACAAAGGCTTGAGACAACTTTAAAAACAATAATTCATATCCGAGTTGTCATATTGAATTAATTTCAAAAATATTTGTCAGTTTAGAGGCGCCAAAGAACAGAAAGTGCAGGCCACATTTCAAGTGGGAGACTCTGTACACTAAGAGGCAGCACGACCAGCGATGAAACGAATTGTGCGCGACGTTTGGAACCGATGTACTGACCAGCCGGTGGCGCGGCCTCCGCAGGGGGTGCCGCTGGTTCTCCTTCCGCAGGTGGAGCACCTCCCTCGGCTGGAGGTGCTGGAGCTGGTTCTGGCGTCGGCGTCGGCGTCGGCGCTGGCGCTGGCGCTGGCGCTGGTTCTGGTTCTGGGGCGGCTGCCGGCGCTGGAGTTGGTGCAACCGGTGGCGCAGGCTCAGGTGTTGGCACTTTCGCGGGTTCGGGCGTTGGAGCGACTTCTGCTGGTGGTTCCTCCTATGTAGCAGCGATATATCAAACCATTTGCATACTACTCTAATTCCGAAGACATGTACAACGATCGCCACTTGGCAACGTATGCTTCCACGAGGATTTGATAATCTCTTAGGACATCTTCAGAAGAGGCGCTTCTGTGCCTAGCAACTGGTATATCCGGTATGCACGCTCACTAGAACCAGCGATGTGTTAAAAGAGTTACGAGAAAATGATAGAAAATACGTGAATATGCCTGAAATACCAGTGACGGGGCCCGAAACTTTCTCTTCCAAAAAACGGGACCTTCCTTAGTGGGACATTGCGGTATTAAATAAAAAAAACTGCTCGTATCGTTTACGTTCTGACGTCCCGACGTTCACACAATTTGGAAATCGCAACACAGAAACGTGTCGAAAAGCTGTTTTTTTTTCTCTCCGCCAATGAAATAACGTTTGTTTTTCCCCTGTTTACTTCGCCGGAACTCGGCAAACGCGGCCAGGATAAAATTGCACCCGCAGATGCGCGCGGCTCGTGGACGAAGCGCGCGTTAAATTACGTGATTTACAGCCGCGGCCGAGGATTTCGCGAATGTACTCGCGTTAAGCCCGGCGTTTATAGATACATCATTTGTCCCACCGCGTGATAATAACGTTTTATGTAACGTTCAAGTGCCCGCGGACGCGCTCCTCTCGGCTCGGTTCGACAACGTAAATCAACGGTCATTTGCGAGCCCGAATATTGTCAAGATAATTAAACAATGGCGTCGCGATAATAAACACCGGGCGAGCTAATTTCGACGCGCGTCGACCTAATGATGATCGTGGCCGTTGCGTCGCTGCCCTCTGCCACCCCTGTGAATAATTCTCACAGCGATTCCTCGTCGAAATGAAAAATTCGCCGGTCAATCGGCGACGGTATTGTAAACAGTGCCGCTGCTTCGAAAAACACGATAAGCTTTTGTAATAAAATGATCCCCGCTGGACGCGTGATGTCCGAGCGTAAACAATACCAGCGACCATGGCGCGCGAACAAAAAGAGCTTTGCAATAAAAACACCACTCCGTAGCGAATCGTAATTAAGCGGAAGCCAATTAACGATGCACCTACCGTGTTTGCTGGCTGCTGGAAAATTGAATTTATTTCGATAATTGCGCCGAGTCCGCAGCGAAACATAAAACCGTGGATTGGAGGATAGATTTCGCTTGAAACGTGTCGATCGCGACGGGGAATTTAACGGAGAGATTCAGCTCCTTAACGCGTCGTCGATATTTATAGGACGCGGAGTAAAATTTCTCGGTAGATTGTACACGGCGCGGCCGTACGCTCTACCATTTCATACGGCCCATTCGAGCGTTCGACGTGGAACGTGGTCTTCTCAAGGAGCAAAGGTTCGAGCACGATAAAAGTCTGGCTTCTAGCGCGGAGGCTGATAATCGCGTTGTAATTGAGCCGTTCGTGGAATTAACAACGGCATTAAGACGCCCCACGCTTGGCATTGAGTCGAGCGCGACAGGGGTGCTATTAGCTTATCTCCGTGATCGGATCAAGTCGAAGACAGTGGGCTCTAAGGTGAAGCTAGTCGGCTCCACGATAATGTCATAGAAGTTGCATCAACGTAAGATAAGTTCGTTCGTCGGTTAAAAACGAAAGTGTGGGGTACACGGGGCACGTGGCATTAGGGGAGAAATTACACGAACAGGCTTCCACTGGAATCACAGTTGTTAGACCCTTCAAGGTGTTTACTTGAAGTTCCCGAAGCGTCGCGTCGGCGTCGCCTCCGACCGTAGAACAAAATAGTCACAGATGAAGAACGGGATCGTGGAATAGGGGAGAGTGAACACACAGGTGACACTGTTTGTTTTCATTGTCGTTAAATATTTTGCTTTACAATAAACCTTAAATAATGCTTCCCTTGCCTGCTATATAATTGCGTTTCATTTCTCCCTTCATCCAGTTCACAGAATTAATTACGTAACATGTACGGGGCTCACGTGTAAAAAAAAAAGAAAAGAAACAGAACATTGACAAACGGAAACGAGCGGTACAGGGTTTTGTTCCTCCCTTTCCGAAGAATATGTACATACATGTATCTCGTGGACGATAAAACTGGTCAGTCACGACACTTCTGAAATTCTGGTTCGGCATTCTCAAAGAAAGTGAACGTAAGTGATAATGAACGAGGAACTATCGTTGGACAAATGACAGAGACAACGTGACATTTCTGCGTGCAGTTCGGGAACGGTAGACGTTCGATTAATTGACGATTAAAAAAAAAAAGAAGAAGAATAGAAGAGAAAGTAAATAATAATGAGGAAGTTTTGAGTTGTTGCGTCGAAGATGTTATCGGGTAGACGGATGGACGATCCCTTCTCGAAAACGTCGAGAGTGAGTTTCTATTTCTCTCATGCCTCCACCTCTTCTTCCTTTACCTTCTTTTCCTCGCCCTTCTTCGACCAGTCCGGTTTCTTCTGCAAAATTCAGAGAGAACGTGTTAGCAGCCCGCGTTTCGCGAGCGTAACTCGATGAAATTTGCACACGCCAGGTCTGGGTTAGCGTCAGGGTAAACCTTCGCAGAAGCAGGGCCACGCGTCGGCGTCCGCGTCGGGGGAATATTCTATGTGGGGCGCGCGGGAAAAAATTGCGAGTACTAAATTATTAAAAACCGCTTGTATCTTCGGTCGTGCCCTTGAATTTAAAAATTTCCTCTGAAAAATATTGGCAAGCCTCGCCCGATCATTTCGTGGACGACCCATCGATCTTCTCTCTTCGTCGTCATTCAAAAGCCGTGCAAACTGTTAGTGAAAAAGTAGCGAGAGTACGAGCGAAATAAATTGGAAGAAAAAGGACAGATCCGTGGAGCCCTTCAACGACGGGACACGTTTGCTCGCAAAAAGTCGCGCAAAAAGACGAGTTTTCGCCACGGGAAAAGCACGGCGAGAAAGGAAATTATTTGAAAAAAATGTGTAATCTGATCGCGAGGCCGATTATCGCGTGTCGCATCGTTAAGGAAAGTAAGCGTTTTCTATCTATCCTATCGTTTATCTTTTACTTCGTTTCTGCTCTAACATCTTTCTCTAACACGCACACACTCTCCCCTAAAGAAGCATGCCGATCTACGTGTTGATCGTTAAAGCTTTACCTTATCTTTTGACGCATTCTGCGAACATAATGCAAGAGCAACATCATTAGTCAACAGATAAGACGTGGACAATTATTAGAGCGTACGTACTAATTAATAAACTTAACGATTGATACATAGCTAATTGTCGCTCGTGATTTATGAGCTCCCTCGCGAACCTCCCTCGCTTTCTGCCATGAATCACGATCGACGATTGGTGGGCACGATCGAACCATCCATCGATCATAGAGAGCACTCGCGGATCGTGCTTGTCAAAAGTTGCATTTTTCTGAGAATTTTCAAATCGACGATCGATGCATGGTTGGGAATGGACAGAAAAATTCAGACGGGGTAACAATCCTACACATTTACAGCCTGGAAGCATGACAGCCGAACGATGGCAGTAAAGGCAAGCCGCAAAAGAGCTTATTGCATCTTGGAAAAGAGACTTTAAGTAGAAATGTCCTTTTAACGTATGTCCTCCCACATCCTGTCGCGTAGCGCGCGACAATCATTCCCTAACGGAGCCTTCGCGATCAACCCAGTGCAGCCGGAAGATAAACGAAATGTATGCAGACGCAAGTTGATAATTAGAGACAGCGGCGGAAGTAGAGAAAACAGTGAAAGACAGACAGACAGAAAGAAAGACAGATAGAGAAGAGTGTGAAAAAGGCACTTGTGAGTGAAGCGCTTCTGCTATTACGTACGAAATGAGGAAGAAAGTCTGTGAGTCTTAAATATACATTTGTAAGCCATTCTCACCTTTTTTCGCTTCTTTTATTTTATTATTATTATTATTCTCTCTTTAATCGTTACTTTTAACCCAGTATTTTTAGCCCCTCTATCGCGCCGATTACCGAAGTCATTGCGACGAATGGCGTTAGAAGTGACAGAGAAGAGAAAGGATGAAACGAAAAGTAGAGAGGCGTTAAAAGCAAATTAGGCACCATCTTCGATGACCCGCCGGTGTCGTCGAGGAGCGTAATAACGGGCGGAGGAGAGAAAAAAGGAAAGTAAGCAGAGCTTACAGAAAAAAAATTAGTGCAGCTGAACGGAACGATGCTCGATAACCCTCGACCCTTCCCTTATCGGATGCTCGAAGTAATCGCCGGAACGACGAGCGACTCGTTCGCTTCGATTTCATACATTTCGTACCGGCCGCCGAGAAATCGTCGCGATCGAGGATCTCGAGTATAGCTCCGCGTGCAAAATAAATGATTGATAAAAAAAGAAAACTGTTGCGAGACGGAAGAAAACATAATCGAGGGAGACGACCTGCCGTTCAGAGGGTGTGGAAGAGTAAGAATCGATAATCCAAGGAAGACAAACCGACTCCTTTTGACAAGCATTTTCATCGATCGTTTATTCACGCAGCTTCTGTTATTTTCTCTCTGGTTTATCGTGACGCGCGAAAGCTCGCTATCTAATCGCCGAGAATCGATGAACCGGGTCGAGAATTGCGGCTCGCTTGCAACCTAAGCGATCGCTCGTTGAGTCTACGATTTTACAAACGGCTCGAGGAGAAGCGATGGAACAAGCCACGCTGATCAACGTGAAATAATCATCGAATTAGCAAAGGAACGAGAAGGTTCCTTCGCGAAGTAATCGCCGTGATTACTTTGCTTATCCGACCATCGCGCTCCGCGTTTCGGCTCGGCTGCACGAACACGGTCACGCGGACATTAATTTTATACTCCGTATTAAAGCTCTTTCAATCTTATCTTATATATCATGTTTTACTCTGTGTACGCGTGTGTTTGTTTTGCCAAGTGTTTCCTTTTGTATTTATCGTTTTGTTTTTCTCCTTTTTATTTTAAATCTACTTCTTCGTCTGCCACTCTGCCTTCTCGGACTTCTTGGGCTGTGGAGAACAACACAATTGCCTAGTCAACTATCGCTACTACAGGGGACTGTACATATACAAAAAAAAAGGATAAAAAATACGGTCCCTTCAAGGAGATCTACGTGACATGAAAATTCCACCGTCAATTTACCGGGGCGTCTGAATGCGTTCAACGTTGCCGATAGCAGAGATTTCGTGTAAATTGAATGAAAAAGGGGAGGGCCTCGAGCGAGTCGATCGATCTCCATGAAAGGACAACACTGAACAAAATGCTACTGATACAAGGGGAAAAAACCTGCCGACTGGGTTTTATTTACACGGAAAGAAAACCAGAGCCACAAAAACTGTCTTTCTCAATGGCTGGAAAAAACGTGAGTACAGGCCCGCCCGTCGTATGGCAAAAATTCAAAATGTTTCGCAAAAGTCAAAATAATGATCCGCAGAAATACATATTCCTCAGAAAAAAGATCGTATAATATTTTGAAATAGAATCTTGTATTCCCGCGAATCTTATCCGACATCGCGCGTAATTTTCGTCGAGCCCCAAAAAATGCAAAACGGGCCGCGCCATCGACGGGAGGGGGAAAAGATCTACGTGAAAAATTAGAGCATCGATTGGTCTTATCGAAAACGATCGTCCTTACCTCCTTGTCCTCCTCTTCGAGGGTGAACTCCTTCTTCTTCACCTGCTTAAGCTGGTTGCGGAAGTTGAACTCGGCTGCCTTCTTCTGGAGCTTGGCGAACTTGTTCTCGTACTTGGAGACCTTCTTCAGTGTCGGTTTCATGCTAACAATATCCACGAATCATTAGTACACCCGTAACGAATTATATTCTCCGAACGACGGAATAGAAGTGGCGGGAAAGAGAAACGGGCAAGTGGATCGCGTGAAACGGTTACTTACAATTTACCTCGGAGGTCGTTCACTTGGCTGTTCAAGTCCGAGATCTGCAGCGAATCGAAGTTACCATTAGTTTTACGTTTCGGTCAATCTGTCGTCGTATAATCATGCGAATCTATCATTGATCCTTCGACGCGATAAACTAGGAAGTCTGAGGGACGACGCCCGCTGGAAACGCTTAAGTGAATTGGATCAATCAGAATTTTCGAGTCAGCCATCGCGTTCCCAGGGAGCAGTCGTTCCTCAGAGACATAAACGGGACGACTCGTGCTCGCGGAAGGGAAGCTGCTCCCTTTCATCTAACAAGCAGAATTTCGGATGTTGAATCGCAATACCACACAAAGCGTCGTGTCTCTTCTTAAATCACCACAGACACCCGAAAGCACAATTGTTAACGGGAACAAACGTGCATGAAAACGTACGAGCAGCAATCGATTAGCGGACGAAAGAACGATAGAGCACGGCCGGAAATTAGCATGCTACCTGCGTGCCAGAAGCAGGGCGGGAGGGTGGTCGCACAAGGATTCGCAGCGAGAACAGAGATATTCGGTTAGCGAGCCACTCGACGAGTCGAGATTGACAGTGAATTGGCTTGCTGATTAACTGCAATGCCAGGTAACGGCGGTGGGACGGATGGGAAAAATGTTCGCGACCGGAGAATTGGCGGAGGTAGAATATAGACGAGGTTGAATGCACAGAGAGAGAGAGAAAAAGGAAAAAGAAAATCAAACTGTATCAACGGCTGGATCAAACTTATACATATATTGCCTCTTCAACGTCCCCCCACAAACACGGTCTGAGCAAACACATGGCAAAGTGTAAGCTACTGGCTAAAGGAGATCGGCTGCTGCATATGAATGTAGCCTCTGTTAAGACATTATTCTCCGAGAAGTTTCAAAGCAATTGAAAGCCATGTTCTTAAGCTCGTAAGAGTAATGCACTTTCGTCACACGTTGACCGAACATAGAACAGACGTATCAACTATCAAGCACGTGAAAAGAAAGTGAGCCGCGGTTGTAAAGGATTGGTTAACGTTCAACGATACGTCACGTCTATTCTACACCCGGTCAATCGTTCCGACCGGTAGCATCATACCACGAAGGTCCCCCTTCGTCTTCTGAAACGTGCCCGCTTTTTCTAGGGGTCTTTCAAAGAAATTGATTCTCTAGTGTCTTCGGATAGCTTCCTCAAACGTAAAACTTCCTCCGGAAGCCACTTGTCGGATTCTCTCCTCCCTCTCGGATAGAGACGCTGCAGCCTTTCCTTTGCCCGTTTCGATCCTCCCTCTCGGCCGTACTCGCGACTCAGAAAAAGAGAGAGGGAGGGAGAGAGAGAATGCGACAGAGAGAGAGAGAGAGAGAGAGAGAGAAAGGGGGAAAGAGCAGGAGAGGAAGAGAGACAGGCATACGTATTCCACATGGAACGAAACAAAGAGGTGAGGGAACAGGGGGATGAGAGGGGATCAGCGATGATAGGATGTGAATTTCATTCTGGCCAATCAGAGGGCAGGCTGGTCACGATCAGCTCTTTGTCCACAGAGGGTGAAGAGAGAAAAAAAAGAATTAAAACGTCCACTACAATCCCTTTCCTGGATCGATGGAATTCTGCTCCTCTCGCTGTTCCACGGATCTCTAATTCTTTAGATTGGAAATTTAATCGGGTCTGTCTGTATCCCCGGCCGCGATATCGGACTGTCATGATCGAACGGCTGCCCGTTATCGGGCGTAACGAAGTCACGTTCCCCGTCCACACCTGAAAATGATATTTCCAGGGGATGGAATTTATGCCCGTACAGGTCGACTCGAATGGCACGACAAAGAAGACGAGGGACCGTCGAACAGCGGGTGTAAACAGGGCGAGAGGGGAGGGGGGAGGAGCAGATTTCCGCCAGAAAGGATCCGCTATTTACAGGCCCAATTGAACACCATGACAAGAGGACACTGACAGTCGGTGGTGCGTGCGAATCGGTGCAAAATCAATTTCGCTCGTTCCCATTTCGACATCGTAGATACGTGTACGTGTTCACTTTCACGTCTCTTTCACAAGGGGTAAAAGGGGGAAGTCGGGGGGGGGGGGCTGGGTGGGTGGGTGGGTGGGCAGAGAGAAAGAGTATCGTTTCTTTTGTCGTTGCACGTCGCAGCAACGAGCGAAGGAAGAGGGAGGGTAATTTACAGGGGCGAAGGGCCGGTCGGTGGGTGTAATTTACAAGGGTCGCTTTTGTCAGACATAAACAGAAAAACAAAAAAACAAAAGACGAGGGTGACGAGGGTGACTCAGGAGGTGTGACTCGGAGAATTTCACAGCATGGCACTTCGGTCTCGTGATCTCTTAATCCGGTCTCGAGACGAGTCCACCTTCGTGAGAGTTAACAGTGGAGTAGAGATAGAAAAGCGTGGAAAACGGGGGGTGACAGACAACCAGTTACACTTTCAGGGGGAAACACGATGTGGTAAACGAGAGAGATCGTTTGAAACATGTGATGAAAATTCTAGGGTGGGCAGGGGGGTGGGGCAATCTGAGAATAGGGGGCAGCAACAGTTCTAAAGGCGGGTTTACTTTGGCTACCAAAATTCTACTTCGAGATTGTACAATTCCTGGCGTTCTTATTAATTAAATTGTATGTATTCTCGAACGTAACGCGTTCACCGTAGCTGCTCAGAGATTCTACGGGATAGCGAAACGTTTGCAGAGCGTATCGTTACGTTCGTTTTTCTTCCCCCGCGGGGAATATGAAGTGCCATACTTCCCTCTCGCGATGCAGCGGCAATTAAGATCGCAACAGCGTATGCAAACAGAGAGCACAATAACGTGCCGGTTTTATTATCAGCGATCGATCGAGCCCGCGTCGATTCTCACCGCGATCGGCCGAGACGAAGTTAATAGAAATGCTTGCGGTGGCGGCACTGTAGCGTGAAACGTTCCTTCATGCAGTTAATTTAAATACCAGCTGCTCAAAAGAATACAGTATCGTCGCGGAGAGCAAGACTCGAAACTGTCTGATGAATAATTGAACGGTTCATTTATTGGTTAAATTACTGTGATCATGAACGTTCCAACGATTTCCTTTGTAACATCGCACCGATACTGGCGAGTTTCCACGCGCGCGTTAAATCAGACTCTGACTCCTATCGGTCGATCCTTCTCGCACGTGATCGTAGTAAAGATTCGTGAAAAGTGAGTTGGTCGAGATTTTCATAGGAAGAGAACGTTCTAATACTTCCTAATGGTGTTAGTAGGTGTTACAAGCCATGCACGGTGTGTTAAGCGAGGGAAACAGTGGCCGTTTTAGCAATACCCTTACAATCAAGCTTGCAATGCGCTGGAGGAGGAAAGAGAGACAGATAAAGAGAGAGATATAGCAGGCAGAGAGAAAGAGAGAGGCGGTGAGACGGGCAGAAAAAAAAAACACGAAGAAGACGTGAAATGTACAGGTAGTAGCCGGATAGCGATCGATTCGATACGATTCTTTCTCGGCATCCTCTTTTTTCCCTTTTGTCTATGCCTCGTCCACCTTTTGTTCCGATTTTGCACCGCACACCCACGCACGCACACGCGCACACACACGCGCGTAGTCTCACGCACACGCTTGATTCTCGCGTGAGATCAATTAAAAAAAAGGGGGCACCCCGGTCCCTTTCTTGGTGTGCTCTTCTCCCAAGACTGTGTCCGTGTCACTTTCGTTTTTTTTTCCACAGATGACCAAAAATAGAAAAAGATAGGGAAAAGAGATAAAAAAAAAAAATAGTCGAGGGTAGCTCGTCTATTCGTTGGGACGTCGCGCCCTTCTCATTTCACGATTCTTCTTCTCGGCGAGAACGCGTGAATGCGGCGGAGAAAAAATTCGACCCCTTTTGCGATCGCCGATCGCGGCAAAATGATGCTCGTGGCAAAAAAAGGCGATCGTCGACGGACGAACGGCGCACGATGTGGCATCGATGGTGAATCGATTCGACACGATGGAAAACGTCTCCTCCATAAGCTTGCCCAGCCCTGATTCGAATCTCGCGGGAAGCTCTTGTTTCATTTCTCGTTGGCGAGTTAGTAGAAAGCTCGGAAAGCCTAATATAATCTGCATTAATGTTAGAGAGAGAGAAAGAGAGAGAGAGAGAGAGAGAGAGAGAGAGAGAGAGAGAGATTTTATATCTCTATACGTCTATAGAGAAGAGAAAAAGAGAAAGACGGGAAGAAGAAGATAGAAGGCGAGCAAAAGTGTTCGACGACACGTCGTCGACGAAAAAAAAGTGTAATGCAAAAAGAGAAGAAGAAAAAAATGAGCGATTTTGGCGAGCGACGAGCAAAAAAATAGATATCATTGCGGCACTTCATATCCACGCGAAAAAGAGAACAAAAATCGGGTGGAACGCTGGCATCTTCCTCGCAAATAGCCAGGACTCCTCGATCCGAAGATATTGTTTGAGAGAAAAAAAAACATTGACACGAATTGAAATAGGGAGTTGTGGTGGGGTGGGTGGGGTGGTGGGGGGGGGGGGGGGGGTACAGAATCACCGAGACAGGACTGACCAAGATTATACAGAATGTGATCGAACAAGCGTCGTCCAAGCGACGAATGAGAGATCGTGTTCCCCATTTCTCGCGGCACAAAAAGCGGTCTTCTTGTTTTCGCCGTGATTTCTGGTTGCTGAAAAAGCCACTCGACGTGTTCTCCAAGAGAAACATCGTGAAAGAGAGAAAGAACTCAAAGAGGGACGTATGTACAGAAAAGAGGGGCGGAACAACGAGAGACAACGCGAAGAGAGAGAAGTCAGGTGCGGGGTTGTGCACAAAAGAAACGTGCGACTGACGGTTGCTCTCTTTCTCCTCGCATTGTTCGACGTTCTTTTTTTCTGTTCGCTGCTCTCGTCATTCCTTCTTTTTTTTTTCTTATTTTCTCCTGTACCTCATAGTCCCTTTTCCGAACTTCACGCTCCAAATCCCACTTCTGACCCTCACAAAGGTAGACGCGGTCGTAATACATTTGGCAAATCTCCTTCAAATCGTCTACAAAGAACATGGAGTGTCTCTCAGATATCTTCCATTCACGATACGTCGCGCTTTTTTTCTCTAAATAGCCAGGAGGCAAGGAGAGTGGAAGAGAGAGATAGAGAGAGAGCATTCAACTGCCTTGCTTCTGATAAATAGATAAAATGTCGTCTGGTCCTTAGAAATAGAGAGACGGTGGCTTTTTTTTAGGAGATCCCTCTCTTCCGCTCTGCTCGATCGATTATAAAAGTAACGCGAATCCCTAATCCTGGTATTCTCCTCGAGAAACTGACGCGAATGTGACCTGCTCTGAAATCTCTCCTTTTCGATGATATGGAAATCGTCCTATCGGCCTCCGTGTCTGCATCGAAGCGACACAGCAGGGGCGATGCTCCTTCGAAACTTCAATCCGCATCGATCTACATAGGTACAACGACAAACCGATTGCACCGCGGTGCGTCGCATGCACGAAAGGCTGAATAGAAGCTGCCCGAAAGGACAGTGGCGAAATATCGTTGGCCACGCGAGAGGGAGCGAAATTTCGAGGGTGCATCGACCAGGAGCGTCCGAGGGACCATCGACCAATCGCATCGAACACCGAAGACGTGACAAAGCTAAGTTAAATCCAAAACGAATCACGTGGGAGGCCAGATAAAAATAATCTGTTGCAGGAGACTCGTTAGGCTTGCTTTCTTCGGGCGAGCCGATCGTATTTACCTCGAATTCTTTCAACCTAATTTGCCTCTCGAGGTCAATTTTATCGCCCTCGAGCGCGTTTAGCCTGTTCCAATATGCCGAGCAGATCGTCTGGAGCTCGGCTAAAAGAACAAAAGTTTCACAGAACAGCAGAGAGTAAAAAACTGAAAAATAAAAGGACTGAGTATGCTTTTAACCATCCTTCTCGCCGTTGCATGAAATTCTACCCTTAGGAAGCTGTCGTTGCGCGAGCTACCCGTGGACAAAAATATCTCGCTCCTTTCGGCCAAAAACCAAAACGGTCCACCTCGTTCCCAGTGATGCCACTCAGCCGCTCGATCGACGGTCTTCTATTCGACGGACTATTTATGAGACACACCGTAGTTGAGGGTCGATCGCAGACGGGGGAAAAAAGAATCGAGGGGGAAATAAGAGAGAATGAGATTCCCGTGTTGGAAGCAAGAAGCACGAAGCTGACAACTGCGTGAACGTTAACCTGACACGATCAGGGAAATCCGGAAGGAAGAGGGGGGAAAGGATTTACACGCCTACGCGCAATAAAACGGAATTAAAAAGATAGAAAAAGAAAAGAATGATCTGTTCTACTTCAAACCGCTCGCGGAGGGATGTAGGTATAGCAGCGTTGCGAATATTATTTGACAACATCTACTTGCTACGATTCTACGATTCGCGAGTGCCTGCTTTTTATGTGTGTGTCTGTGTCGTGAGTATTTTATTTCTCTCTCTAATTACGTACGCTCTACGATAGTTGTTCTAAGTCTAGCGAGATATTGCGCGAGTACTACGTTAGAGTTGGTGCAATTAGGTGTGTTCAGCCTCGATGCCTAATAGTTCAACGTCGTTAAGTAACAGCCGTAAACTTTTTAATTCTCAAAAAAATGAAACCCAAAAAACGAAAAAAAGGAATTACTCAGCGCTGCGCCAGCAAATCCCTTGCGCTCTAATGAGAAAAAAAATGGTTGCTCAGGGGAAGAGAAAAAAGAAGAAAAAAACGGTGTCAGAAAAAGAAGATAGACGGAACCAAAAAAGACAAAAATGGAGTTCCGTTCTGTTTGTTAATTGCAGCCTTTGCCGAACTGTTCGCTTTTGCATCGAAAACTTTTCGACCTCGAAATCCTTCTTGGCGACTTCGTACTCAAGGTCGTACTTCTGCCCCTCGAGAACGATGATCCTCTTATGATACTGGGTCAGAACGGACTTCACGCTAGCTGTCAAAATTCCAAGTCACCTTGAAAAATACTCGTCTTTCGGGCGACGCGGTCGATATTTATCAGGCGATGTTACTCTACATTATTATTCCCCTCCCCGAAACTACATATATAGATACCTATATTCGACAGGGTGAGTACGTGTGTTCGAGCCAATTACATGTATGTAGAAACGCTCGTTTACATCTCCCTACGAACCGGGTCTAGCGGCAACGCGCGAAAGCAGGGACAAGTGTGGCGTGAAAAGCTGAACGAAGAGTTTCAAGGTCGTCGAAACGGTGTAAGTGCGGCGTTGTCCTTCGATCCCACGACGAACGATAACGCGAGGCCTGGTACAAGTTGAAACTCGAACGAGGGAATAGATGCAAGAACATAGAAAGCAAAGTGAGATTACGGGTACTCCGAGACCAGCTTTCCCTTGTAAACCAATCGGTTACCGATTAATGTCGTTAAGTACTGCTCCAATAGAAATGTGTAGCGTGATGCGACAACTTGTGAGAACACAACGGTTAATAAATACGGTGGAGGCTCCACGGCTTTGTCAGATCACCAGTAAAATACGACGTGATAGCATTAAACGAAGAGCAAAGACGTAGATCGCGCGCACAAAACGTAATGCGAACAGAAAACTGTGCGGAAAGAGAGAGAGACAGAGCGAATAGCCGTGTTATGGTGACAGAAAGAGAGAGAGAGAAAGAGAGAGAGAGAGAGAGAGAGAGAGAAAGAAAGAGAGTGAACAAAATAAAAAGAGATATGAAAAGAAAAACGGAGAGACGAAATGCGAAGCTATTTAGTGACAACTTGCCCCGTGTTGCGGAAAGCGCCCTAGCATAGAGCTCTTCTCGCGAGAAGCTAAAGTGGAAAACACGCGATAAAGAATAGGCGGTATGTCGTCGCGGCGGTATAAATAAGCAGCGTGTACTTATAAATAATCGCAATGTTAGCGTTGCGTAACGAGCTCTTTGCCAAAGCGCGGCTCGAGGATACGCGGTTTGCTCGTCATCGAGAGTGAACTTGCAAACGGGCAAGCGCGTCGACATTACTCAAGTGCAACAACATCGAGAGCAATCGTTACTGTATGCATTGTGAACGCCTCGTTATTTGCGCGCCGCGTAATGGTCCCGCGACTTGTGTCTTTCTCAAGTACCTCGAAGTCCTTCTTCTTAACGACATATTCGAAGTCGAATTTCTGATCCTCCAATGCCGTGATCCTATTGTGGTACTCGCGCAGCACGCGCTTCACGGTCTCTGTGTGGGTCAAGGTGAAAAACATCGGACAAAATTCATCATACGCATTCGAAGCACGGGCGGGGGTGGGTAACGAACGTTCTCTACCGTCCGCCTCGGAGCTGAACAGCATTTTTATTGCGCCTCGGTCACGCGGTGTCACGAAGCTACTATCGCAGAGAACTCGGTGTGGGCTATCCTCGCCGGTGTGTACGTAGGGCTGTAACTCGTGCGAACGATCGGATCTCGAGCGAACGGTTTTTAAGAGAACTGTCGGAGCATCCCCAGTCTACGAGATGCGTGACGAGTGATCGCCTGCTGAGAAGTGGACGGAAACGAGCGGAAAACACGGAAATCCGAACGAACTTCTTACGACGAATTGAGAATCGAGCTGCTTTCTCGAGTGTCCCTCTATACCGAAAGTCCACTGGCAACCTTACGACCCTGACTTATCCACGTTACTATGCCTAATAAGTACGGCGTGCCGAGAGAACGCGATTAGGTGTTTGTCGGTGAGAGTTTGGAAAAAGCTTTAAGGTACCTTCGCTCGCGTCGTCGACGTTCTTCGGCTTTCCGCAACGCTCCTCGATGATGCGCCTCCTTTCCGCGGCCTTTCGCTCCTGTTCCTTCTTCAATTCCTCGGCGGCTTTCTTACGCAGCAACAACTGCACAGACACGCACAGGCACGGAAATGTTTCGTAAGAATACGATCCAATAGAGGAATTTCGGGAAAGGGACCTCGAAGCGGGCTTCCGAGGGTGCTGCGGGATAAGTCGTGAGATATGCTTGGGCGGGAATTCTCTTGTAGAGAGAAGGTAGGTAAAGTTCGCAATGCTTTCGGCATCTGTAACGGCCGAAGGGACGCTGGAAAAATAGTTGAATGCAAGGGAAACTTTATGCGTTGAAGCGTGACAAGTACCTACTGGGAAGCAGGAATGATGACGTAGGACCGCGGTAAAGAATAAACTGCGAAGTTCAGTTGATGTGGGAAGTTGCCGGTTTACGACACCGATAGTAAGGGGATAGGGAAATATGTCGTGGGAAAACGGTGGTAACGGAAATACAGGTAGTAGGTATGACTGACGAGTGGTTCGTTGAAAGCGTCCCGCGGAGGACTTCGCTCGGGTAATAATTAATTAAAAGTTCGTAATGCAAGGAGGAATTAGGAAAGTACTGGTATGTAAACTCACCCTAAGCTTCTTCTTCCTGTCAGGGGTCATGAAACCCTTCTTCGCCTTCTTGGCTTTGGAAGCCTCTTCGAGGCGGGCGCGGACCTCCGCCCTCTTTCTGTCGGTCTCCGCCTGTTTCCTCTTCTTTTCCTACATTTTCCGTGTGAAACTCCCTTAAAACATCTCGTGTGACAATGCCTCGAAGCACCGTTAAATGGAGAAACCCGAGGGGATTCTCTTCTAGCGAGCCGGAAAGATACTTAATATTCTTACGACGGGGCACGGGTGCAGAGAAAAAAAAAGGGGGCATGCACGCGGCAAATCGTTACTCGTTAGTGAGTCTCCGCGGAAAGAAGCGAACTCTAAATGTATAGGAAAGTTTGGCCCGGTGGCACAAAAGCCGTTTGATTAGCGGTGGCCACCGACAAGTTATTGAAAAAGTTTCGCGAGCGATCGTCCTTTTCTGCTTGACTTTAAGGTTCACCGATATTTCCCCCTCTTACGTACATCCTCGAGACGTTTCCTCTGCAAAGAAAAAGAGAGAGACGAATCGTTAGAGCGAAAGTTTGCTGTCGCCTCTGCGCGAGCGGAAAACGAAACACGCTGTTTTAAAGCTGTACGAGGTATAAATAATGTTTCGCAGACGCGCTGAGAGAATTCTGTCCAGGCAACGTGTTTCGAGCTCCGCCTTTTGGAACGATGCAAAGCGTTGAGAAAGCGATACTGTTTGCGCGGTGTGCAGCGATACGGGAACGTGTGCAATATGTCAGAATCTCGGTGAATTAGAAATATTGGTGCTGTGTGTGTCAATACGGGTGGGCACACTGAACGGGAGAATAATCGAGGCGAGTTATGTGTAACGTTAAATTAGATAAAAGGGAGAAGCGTGGGTGGCATGCTGCGGACGTAAATGAACGTCACGCGTCGCAGGACTCAGAAATATTCTGTCTTTCATGCGACCATAGTGTATCTACATTACCCCAGGTGTCTGGTTATCTACGTTGCTCGTGCTTGGAGTTCTATTCTGTCGCTACAGACTACAGACCGTTGTTGGTCGCATTAACGGGAGGGTAAGAATTGTTAAGCCCCTCTACAGGGCGGAGGGCGGATTGGCGCAGAAGGTGTTCTTTATCTTCGAAGGAATAAAACTTTCTCGTTTAAAAGGAACTTCTGGCGAGATTTGCTTGGAAGAAGCCTGATAGAATTTTAATATCTCCTTATCTCGAAGAGCTGTGTCTTCTGTGCCAATTCGAATGCAAAGGGGAGACTGGGGGAGCAAAGTGGGAGGGGCGGGGTGTTCTTCGTGTTGGAGAATATAAAGTGTAGAAGTATTGGTAAATATTTCTGTAATGATGGAACGAAGTGCGGGGAGGCGAATTTACAGCTGTGAAATAAAAGGAGAAGGTGGAACAGATTGTACCGGGAGGAATACAGGGCACGGTGGTAAATAATGTTGAAATAAGGGATAGGGTATGGCGATAAATCAGAGGGAGTCCACCCCACGGAGGCTACCGACACGTCGGTCGTAATACTTCCGGATCTGTCTCTTGCTCTCTGGGGTGGACGAAATTTCACGTCATGCTCCGAGGAACATACGCCCGACCACGCGAGAGGGTGGGGCCTTTTACTGAAATATTGCAAAAATTCTTCCCGTTTCTTCTAATTCGAACAAGTTCCCATCAACTTCTGACCCGAATGACAGTGAAGGAAGGATCTACGAGAAGCTAAAGTCGCGTTCAATTAGACAGATAAGAAAGGGACATTATTCGAGTGAAACATCAAGATAAAGTGAATGTAAAACGGTATCGAAAGATTTAGTTGCCCGCCCTCCCTCCACGGGGATGGACCGCTATTACGGTAATCCGGAGTTCCATAAAGAACGAGGAGATAAGGAGAGGCGAAAAGAAAATAGAGAAACCGGCGAACGAGGACTGTGCGCAGGGATTTCGCGTGGTTTCCTGTAAAACGGAAAAATTGTGAGGGATGGCTACAACGAGGGATACACTACGATCCCCTCGTTATTCTGTGGGGCCGAAAAACATACTACGACTGTCAAACCGTGTGGGTCACTGTCTACCACGTTTCATCTAGTCACATCACCATTCTACAATAAAAATAAAAACTGCGCAGGCCTCGGTCGGTTCAGTGCACTGATTCGATCGAAGCCTCCCCGTTACTGGGGGTCCCTTTCGCCCGAGCAAAAAAGTAATTAATCCGTGGGAAAATGCAAAAAGGTCGAAAAAAGATACGACTAGAAAAATCGTTTGGATGTTTCGATGGAAACATGCGCACAGACGAAGGTACGGCGTTTGTCTGTGTATTAATTATGTATTCGCTTGAATCAAAATGGTCTCGGTGTAAGATTCTACGTCTGTGGTGGAGAAATGGTCTGACAAGCAGATGGAGCATAAGCGATGCGTACCTTTCAACGAGATTAACGTTACTGCACGATCCAAAGCAGAAGATCCCCATTGTTCGCCATTTTCGTGTGAAATCAAGAAGATTCGAGTGCATCGAGTGTCCACGAGTGGCGAGGCATGAAAGGGAGAGAAAGATAAATAAATATTAGAACGCCTGGCTCGTCACTCGCAGGGTGATCGAAGAAAATTTGCACAAGCTACCCCGTGGCAGGGGATGCTACCAGTACCCACCTGACCTCATCGTCCGCCATCGTGCTACCTGGCTGCTACACGCGTCTACCTGGAAATGAAGCACAGAAGGGGCTGTTTCACGTATCCGTGGTGAAATAACAATAACGTCGCGTTACGTCATTAGGGCGGGAATACCGCTCGTTTCTCGGTGACACGGATAGGCGAGCGGCATGCAAACATTACACGGTTTAAATATAAACGCCCGCGAAAGGGGCGAGAGCGGGGGTCGGTGGCTGCGGGGGCGGAGGATCTACCGATTGCGTCATCGGATAAATTTTTTTCTTTCGACGGTCAGTGACAGCCGTTGCTGCGGATCCGCGCGATAAATCGTGCGTGCTGCGCGTAAATTTTCCCCGCTCGCGGCGCGGCGCGGCGCGGCGGGCCGTATAGAATATCCGGTGCTCGAAAATAGACACGCGCGCGGCACACCGTCCCCACTTTCCCTGCCGTCGCCGAGACGTCGGTACGTGGACGATCCAAATTTGGATGCAACGACCCGGTAGGTAGAAGCAGCGTCTCCTCCGACCGCGACTCGATTCCACGTCGAAAACGGAAAAGCCAGATCGAACTGGCGGAAACGCCGACGGGGCGTGATACGAGCCTTCCATGAATTTCGAGGCTATTTACCATATTCCAATGGTTTGGGATACCTATGAAGAATAAACTGCACTATTCTCGAGTGTGAGAAGTCTTAGTACTTAGAAGTTGAGAAATATGGAGGATGGTGGGTGGGGCAGATTACGTAGAAGGATATTTACGCTGAAGCTAAGTCCGTTCTAGTCCTCGGAGACAGCCGTTTCCAGGAGCACGTCTAATTACTGTTTCGATGAAATGGTAGATATTGTATTATCGAGCTGAGTGAAGACAGATCGGAATCCTCGGGACCATGAAAGGAGGAGTTGTTGAACCGCCCACGTCGGGGAATAGAAATAAGCACTTAAATATAGAAACTGGGATGCGGTTATTTGTCGAATTGAAAAGAGTAATCGCGCGCCACAGACGCGAAGAAAAGAATGAAACGGGATTACGAGAAGTATCGGGGAGCCCGTCACCGACTGGAAAACGAGGTTGCATTCGAAGCTGCGAGTAATTCATTTCCTTGGCGACCGTCTTACGTGCCGACGTGGAAACGGCGGCAATGAGTCAGGAACAATGTTTCAAAATAGCTTGGAAATTTACTGCGCCCGCGGATTGTGTAACCGTGTTTGTGTGCACCGTTAATCGCGGCCCAGAGTGACATTCGGTTCTATGAAAGGGCGAGGGGTGCCCTTCCCACCTCTGCTTCGAAATTGCGGTAAAACTGGGTGACGCGGAGGATCACCTATCCTGGAATATCTTAAATCCTTACTGTAACCTTTATTCCCCGATACTACGGTGTTCGATACAAAGAGCTGTGATCTCCTCTGATTTCCTCCGATTACGAAATTCTTTCGGGAAATGTCTATCTACAGAAAATTGGAAAGTGTACGTCCGCAGGAATTTCATTCGATCACTGGCGAGCAGCGTGACGCGTCGCTCTTTATATTTGTAATGGACGATCGCCTTCGCTAAGTATAGATTCCCTCTCGCTCGAGCCATTCCAAGACACGTCCCACCAAGACTCCGATGTGTGTCTCGTCTCCGATGTCAAAGAAGATCCCGGCACCGTAAAAATAGAAAACACGTAGAGTCTACCACGTATTATCCACGATACATCGCGGATGGGAATTGTGATCGTTCGATCTACTCTACACTATCCTCGGAAAACCCAGCAATGCGCCTTATCCAAGGCAACGTAGGGACATTTTCTTTCTTTTCTCGCGCGATGCTGAAGGATACAGCTCGGGGGCGAATGAGAGTAGCCTTTCTTAGAACAGACGAACGATCCGGAAGCGCCTGAAGACTTCGCGTTGCGATTGAAGCGTAACGAGGCAACCACTGTTAATTCTATCAAACGGGCTATCGAAGAAGAGCGGGACATCGGGGCTCGTTCCTAATCCGAGGAAATCGATTCGAGTACGAAGAGAAGCAAAGCAGATTGAACGGAAGCGAGGTGCACCGGTCTTCAGCACAATGTCCGTAGACGACAGGGGAACGTCGAACTCGGAAGAGACTAGGGAAAAAGGGGGAACACGAGGACTCGGTGTCTGTCACTTGGAGGCTCGCGTCACCAGCAGGATTCTCTCACTCGAACGGTGCCGTTTTCCGCGCGAGGAACGTCACAATTCCTGGGAGAGTACATTCGTATGTACGTATGTACATATGTACGTCGAGGAACACTCGTGACCTTGAAAAGAGTCTCCGTTAAAGCACCTCTCTCACTGACACTCGATACGACGGAAGGGGAGTAAGTCCCGCAGGAAGCGGTAGTTCGAAGGCCGGAGCCTTCGAGTTGTCCGGGACCCAGGGTCCTGAAGGAGCCACGGCGTACGCGTGTTCCAGGAGCTGCTCCGTTCGAGGGCGACGATTTTTTTTATCGTGGGCTTACCTTGAGAAGAACTTTTGGTGGCTGCGACTGGCCAACCGGACCTTAGGCAGCTGACTGTGCCATCGTGGATCCCTAGTCGACGTCGTGAACCTCCGTCGCGGGCTGTTCACGTGGTAGTAGCCGACCAATGGCGGCTCGCCATTGGTCGTAAGCATTTTTAGGCGAGAGCTCTGCCCGCTCTGCCTGCTGCCAAAAATAATCGGAAACTGAAAACGGAGCCGAGCCTGCTTCGTTGCTCTGCTCGCCTGCAAAGCTCAATCTCTCGGTTCCCGTTCAGCACACTCGATTACGTGTGTTAATCTGGCCGCCTGTGCGTGCCGAGAACAAAGCAGGCTTCCACGTTTCCCTTTCGTTCGACTAATGAAGATCAATCGGCCAGCCGAACGAGACATGTTGCCATTTAATTGGCACCGTTCTCATAATGGAAGGGTTACGTTTGGAACGTTTCGAACGTTTCACATTGAAACGATAGAACCGTACGCGTTCGCCATGCTTCTCGGCGCTGTCTGGGTAAATGGAGTAGAGTGGACCAAGGTTTACACTTCTTAGATATTTCGACTATGGAAAATAATGGGTAGATCGAATAAAGAGTAGGGTTGAAAGTTGGAAGTCGCGGAGATCGTAGGAGTATCAAGAATCGCGTCGAGGCAGAACGAAGATATTATTAACGTATCGTTCTGGATTTCGTATGCGGCAGCTGTTTGGCACTAAACGCGGTAACGCTGACGGAAACATCGCCGTCTAAACGTAACACTTACGATCCCACCCGATATAATATCTTCTCTGAATTTTAATCAGATGTCTGACGCGTAACGTAGCCAGGTAATTGTACATTTTACAGTACACTCACGGCTCGTTTCGGTATACCATCGAGAATCGAACTTAATCTCATTTCTCGCAATAAAGCAGATCTCTGAAAAGCGTTATCAGCTCTGTCGAAGTAAAACCCTCTAATAGATATGATTTCGAACGATGAGAGATTCAAATGAAAATTGAACTGCGAAATTCAAGGAAAGCACTTGAGTGTCTATAACCACCATGTTATACTCTTCTCACCATGCACCATCGCAGACGCGAGGGAGCGACGTTATTCTTCGGAGTTAAAGCCACTCGGCTAAAGTAGGGAACGGTGGGACAAGTAGAATGGTCCCTATTCCACAGACACGTAGTATATATCGACGCTTGGTCGGGCGAGCCGCGCTGATAACGCAGAGCTCTGGCAGAGCCATTTCACTAGTAACGCGAAAGATGGCAGAAGCTAATTGTGGCAAAAATGATTAATTTAAAGATAAGGGAGAAGTGCGACATACCATTCTGCCCGGAAATATAGATTCACTATCGCGAGAAACAGGAGGCTTTAAAGTAACTTGAAATCTGATTCATGGTCAAAGTTCGAATATGTTCAGTTCCAATATTGCGGCTTGGAGGTACGGGGCATGCATAAAAAAGGTTTTTTAGTTTCCAACAGATCTCGTTATCCAGCAGTGATTTCACATTCCATTTTTTCGTACTTGAGAATAGGTACAACAGCTTGTTTGACACGGACAGCGTCGCGCACACTACCTGCCCCGTCCAGCAAGAGCAGCGCAGGTATGTGTCCTGGGGGGTGGCTCGGCTGTGCGCGTGGAGGAATAGGTGCGAGAGAGAGTGGTGGGGTGGCTCTGAACCAAGGGTGATTAACCTGGCGTCCCTGTTGCCACGACGACGATCCCGTGACGTCACGGGACAAGCCGGGGTTTATGGGTGACCCACATTCTAAAAATAGCCATCGCCGCTTTTACCGCCTCTTCCTCCTACCCCAAGCACTGTCGCCCGCTGAACCACCGACCCCGCCGTCGTGCCCTACCCCCTTCGAGTCTCGCCGAGTCGACTCACCCCTTTACCCCCACCCCTGTATCCTGCCATACTGACTCGCTCCTTGTTTTTTCCCGCTATCTGACGCAGGACCGAGCGACACACCTCGTTCGCCCGATGGAAACACAAATGCGCGGTCCTAATGCACACAGCCATCAATATTTATCCGATCCCCTTAAAGTCTGCAGTGTTACTTCGGATATCCTCTTTTTCGTGGTTTCGTCGAAACCGCTGGATGGCCTGTATCATGCTAATTCACGCAGCTAGGACGCCTCGAGTTTGGGAGACGGGGCACAACGGTATTGGCAATCGATCGAGGGACGAGCACTCGTACATACTGTCATTGTTTGTAGGGGGGAGGTTTCGTGAGTAACGAAGGTCACCGATATTCTTTTTATCGGCCATAAATTTCGCCAGGATAAAGAGTGCCTCGAAAGGAATTTTGACTCGCGACGAGGCCGCAATGCGGTGATCCGATAAATTTTCACGTGGGAACATCGATACAGCGATTGCACGGCGGTTGCATCGCGTTTCTGCAAGTCAAACGAGGTCGCGGCTAGACCCTTCGGTTTTTCTGATAAACGCATTAACCGGTCTGTAAATAGGTTAAAAAAAATCGTTGCATCGCTTAGGTCACTTAGGATAGGGAGGAATCGCATTATCCTTACTGCCAGAGTTCCTTTCGTTCGGAAATTATACGCCCGCGGTCCAGTTTTTCTTCGGTTCGAATCCCAGCCGCTCTCGTACATCTTCGAGAGCGGTTTATCCTTGCGTGGATGCATCCAAATATACCGTGAAATAGAAAATGTCCCCTCTCCCATCATTCTAGCAGATGAGGGAAAAGTTTCTTTATCTTCTCGTCTGAGCACCAGCTTTACTTGCAATTCCAGCGGAGTACATATCGTGGAAGTACGTTACGTCGTTCGGGGGTAGCCATGGCGATGGTCAAATGCATCGCGCGACTTAACGTGCTGGGGAATCGTAGACGATACCTATCGCCAGTTACAGCCTTCGAGGAACCGGTGACCTTATTTCTTTATCCCCTACTCGAGCCACTTCCTGCGCGTTAATTTCTTATAAGTCGTCTCGCTGACGACGAGGAACACCAACCAGCTTTACAATTCCAATAAAACCCCCAGGCCCCTGGGGGTAACGATAAGAAGAACTCGCGACGACGGCGCCAGCCCTGAATGCTTCTCCAGCGTCCTCGAACGATACCACCGGGGGAGGAGAAGGGCAAATATCAGCTTTCGGGGGAGAGTGTAATATCAGGGACAGTAACGAAGCAGGGCGCAAAAATGGCTAGCGATGGTTGCCCTGTATGGGGATAACCATATTAAATCCCACCCCTACTTTTTTTTTTCAATGAGTCGAGCCATCAAGCAGGGGGGCAAGTATCCACGGGAAATCGAGGGGGGTGCTTCGACCCTGCGACCCACTTTGCGCTCCCGTGACATCATCCCCGACGTCATTGCCCGGGCGAAAGTAGGTCGGGCGGGCCCAGCCGGACCGCTTCAGAAGACGCTTTCGAAAGTTTATTGAGAAATTCCCCGGTCGGGGCTAGAACCTATTCACGCCTCCCCCGGCGCTTTCTTGTCGATGTAACGGGCCTCGATTTCGACCACTATCGCCAGCATCCGAACGATAAGACCGTCATGGGCTTCTGGGTTACCCTGCGGTCTCGCGTGCTCGTCATTGACCTACCTCAAGGATCCCCAAATTCACACGGCGCGACCCCACGCTACTCAATCGTCACCCTTCTCACTGTCTTGCACGCGAGATACCTTGGGATAGTCACATTTCTCCCAGGCTTCGATTACTAGACACAGTTAACGAAGTCAGGGAATGCAGAAATTTTTCGCCAACAATTAATTAACGCGTCGAGAGCGAGGAAAGGAATGGAACGAGGAAGGTAGACGTCTACGTGTCCCAGCGGTGCCATTGTCGCGATGCATTCGCTTACCCTAGAAAACGCGAGGAAAAGTGAACGGCGGCCCGCGAATTGACAAACTGGGAGACAGAAGAGGGACGTGTCTCTGTTCGACACGGTGGACAAGGGTGGGAAAGTTTCCGAAAAAGTCAAGAAAATGCGTCGAAAGCATGAAAGCCGAACGAACGGTTGGCAAATCTCATGAATGGCCGCGTAATGTGAATGAAGCTCCAGTGACCCAGTTTCGTTGACCGCCCCTCCATGCCCCGTCGCCGTTTTCCACCCTTCGTCCAACCCCCCCCCCCTCCCCATCGATTCCCACCACTGCACCGCGTGGGCGTTACGTCAGGGACAGGTTATCGACTGTACCGCCGAGAATATTAATTCGCGACATCGATTGAAAATTCGAGCGATAAACGCTCGTGAATCTTGTGGCCGGTTGATCCAACGGTCAAGACGCCACGACGATATCTTACACATTTTAAGTAGACCGTGCAGGATCATGGATTCATAAATGAACAAATGAAATCGACGGAACAGATAATAGAATAGGAAAAGTTCTGGTTTGGCGAAAGAAAAGCTGGCTAAACGTGAAAATTTCAGTAAGTTTCGAGGGAACGACGTCTTTACACAGATACATATCGAAGATAATACCTAATGTGATGAATCACGATCCATCACTGTTGGGTCTCGACAAGTCGACGCGACGGTCGTGCCGCAAACCGCAACGAGAATATTAGGCTGCGGTACAGTTCCAGCGAATTGGCATGATGACGCGCACTGGCCGATCGCACTTCCAACGACCCAGCCAACGAAGGCTCTGATCGCGATCAAGGGAAACGTCGCGATAATTTACACCGCCGTTCGAGGCCAGGATATCTTGTTACCCCACGTGCATCCTCGCACGCAATTCCGTGCGTTCGGACGTGCTAAATGCATTCTTGGATTATTCATCGACTGTACTCGTTGCCGTGCGCCAGCAAGGGATTGGTAACGAACGAGGGAGGAAGAGAGGGATAAGAGAATTTTGTCGCGGTCGGTGGAATCGATGAGAAGTGAAAAGCGCGGACAGAAATTAGTCCCTCCACCCTCCACCCTCCACCCCAGGGAAGAAGAACCGAGGCGGAGGAGATACGATCTCCCTAATGAAAGCGAGGGGCGAGATGGAAGCAATTAAAAATCACATCGACTCGATCCTAAAATCTGACCTAAAAAACAACTGCAACGCAGAGCGAAAGGAAGGAGTCAGAGGATCCAGTTTCCGAAAGACGAAAACTTGGTCCGCCGAGCTCACGGCATTTCATCGGGTAGATACCGGCGGAGCTGCTGGCGAGGGGTGCGGAGGGCCAGGGCGCGCGAATGACGTCAGGGGACGGCGCAGGGCGTCGAACCCTCGTTGGCAAGCGAGCGAAGGGGTGCATCGACCTGAAACCCCCAGTTGCCTGGCTGGGTATCTGTCCATCCCATTCTCTCTCGCGCGCCTCCCAGCATCTCGACCTCGCTGAAGAAGCACGCGCAATCCGCTGAAGCGGAGGACACCCGAAAATATCAATCGTCAAACATACGGCACCTATCCTCTTTCATTGATCTACTTCCATCGAGTGCATGTATCACTCGCCAGAGGAGACCGATAAGAAATCGATGTCAGATCGATGCAAATGAAAGAGGATCGCGAGGATGTCGGGGGGAAATGGGGAGGGTTGGTATTAGAGTAGCGGCGGTGCGCGCCAAACTCCCGCGGCAGGAAGGGTCACAGCAGAGCGCAGCAAGGGAGAAAACTGGGTGAATGAGGTTGCTGGAGAAGAGCATCAGCGAGTGGTGGTGGTGGGTTGTGTCGCCGCCGCCACCGTGGCTGCTCCTCCGGCGAGTTATTTTTGGAGTCGTCGAATTAGGCATTCAGGGCAAGCATCAGCTAGGTGTACGGGCTCCGGCACGAGGAGATCCTCTAGCGTAAGAAATGCCCGCGATCGAATCGCGATAGGGATCGATACGACCATTAATCCGGTGGCGAGCTAAAACGGGACGGTTACAAGGTGACCGATTATCGATTGGAAAATATTTAGGAAGGTCACCGGCGTCGCTGACCTTCATCCGAGGGTATCTTTCCACGAAAATGGATGATGGCCGTCCTTTCCTTCCCACGAATGCTCCGCTGATCACGCTAAATCGCGCCGCACGGTCTAATCGATTCGCTCATTCAGGAATGTCAACCTTGAGACGCGTATCCAGCGATCTACAATTCAGTTCGCAGTACAAGACACAGCGGGAGCGAAGTGGTCCCAGGAACCCCCTTATCTGCTGCCCCGAATCGCCCAGGCAACTCCTAATTCGCTTGGATAAAAGAAAGTGGAGCAAGCGGAAACGGCGCTCGGGATATCCCTTCAGAGAATCCCAAAGATAGACTTCGTGTGCTCGGAACAAATAACCCTACGGAAAATAGGAAGACTTAAGGTAGACCGTAAGTGGTCGGTGTCGGGGGCCAGACGTAAGACAGATTCAAGCAAGTATCTCGTCCATCCCCCTGGCAAAGCAGCCCTCTTCTAAGCAGTTTTCTAACCGAGCGGCCGAGGGGAGGGTGGGGGAAATGTGGGAGGTGGGAAATGGAGGGAAAGAGAGGGGTAGAGGGAAACGTTGGAAGGGCCACGTGGTGCGGCGTGCGCGGGACAATCAATGCAGTGACGTCACTGTCCGACCGACCAATCGCGAGATAGCTCCATTCAAACCTGGCAGCCTCGGCCTCCGAGTGGAAACTCGTCGAGTTCCATCGGACTTTGGTCTGACTGCAGTTCGGCCTCGATCACTGAGACGCGCGAATTCGAGGCTGGGACCCGCTCCTTCCAACTCCTCGCTCTCGCCGATAGTCACGCATATTTATCACAGAGAACCTCCGAGTTTCGTTCAGAGATCCTTGGGAATAGCCTGCTGCACGTCTCCGAGAGTCAGTAGTGGAGAAGCACCGTAAAAATTTTCACTTCTAGATCGTGAGAAGTACGAGTCCTTAAGGAGACAGAGGCAACGCGACAATCTTCAGACAGATTAGACAGCTTTGCTACCTCGATAGACGGACACAGAAAGCAGAATGGAAGATTCGAAGAATTCTAGTAAAAGGATTTAATGGTCCAGAGTGCACACTGTTCGAAAGTCCTGTCACTGATGGGAATACCGAGATGCTGTCTACTGCGCGGGTGGCTTCATCGGTAGTAGAAGATCGTAAGTAGAATGTAGTGCGGTTCGTGCGTGAAAAGTCGACGCGTTTTTTATTTGGGGGACAAGTAAATAGTAATAGGTGGCACTTGTTTTAGAATAGGTTAAGCATTCCTACTAAGTTTCTTGTGATTATGAAATAATTGATTCCGAAACGATTTAAGTGTCCGTAGTGTCAGTTTAACGGAGAATCTAGATTTAGAGATAGGAGGAGCAGCCGGTGGATCGAAGAGAGTGTTCGCTTATTACACAGCATTGTTTTACGAACGATTAAAGAAACTCATTTCGGTATGCATACGCGAGTGCCCTGACAAACAAGCACGTGGGCCGAGGGAACCCAAACACACGCCCACGCAAAATTCACGATAGACAAGCCCACGGCTAGAATATCACGCATAGTTTTCGCTTTCACTCGGGACGCAGCGCGACTTTTTTCTGGCTCCCGGAGGATCCGCGGACGAATCTATACTATACGCGAAAATAAATGTCAAGGACATCGTTTCGTTTGCTTTCACGTTGATAAATATATCTCCTGTCCTTCCTTTCTCCCAGCGCTTTTCAGCCAGAACTTGCAGCACTTTCTCCCATCGAAAATGCAAAGGTCATTTTCATCGGTAAACACGTCCCTTAATAACTTTTTCACAGGGAGGCCCCCGCGTCGGGGATGGTTCGTAACACGCTCCTCGATGGTCGATTAACCAGTTAACTTTAATTATTCATAAAAAATCCAACGGCCCCGCAAGCGTGACGCACCTCCAGCAGGTACCGTCATTGTCCTAGTTTACAGCCGGGTGCATTCGATTCAGCGAACTGACATTTTCATAGCGCCACGTAAACTTCTCGAGATTTGCATATTAAGAAAGGCGGCGAGTCGAAGGATTCGCGTCGCTTTCAAATTACCAAGTAACGAGACCAATTGACTTTAAATTGCCCCATAGAGACCTTGAACTTTCGATAAACTAAAGAGTCCAATATTTGGAGCTTCAAATCAGCTGGCCATCGGGCCACGGGAATTTCTTATTTATAATAGCATCGAAGCAATAGCCCCTATAGCCGTGGAAAAGAGCGCGCGTTATTTGAAACGGTTAGAAGAACAAGCAATTTCCACGTCGGCTGTTCAGCCTCGTTTATTCGATGAAAATATGGTGCACTACTTATCCTCGTCATCCTGCACCTTCCAACAACCCCCTTTGCCCCTGGACAATCCTGTGCCCCGACCCTCTGCACCCCTCTTTTCCTTGGAATGCACGTCACCTCGTGGGGAGGTGATGACGTCGATAGAATGCGGGCACAGGATTGGCCGCTACCTCACTGACGTCATACGGGCTGACTCTCTACATGCGCTTGTACCCCCTACCCCGGACTCTTCTCATGCTGGCTGCAATAGGCATCGATAAATGGTGCATGACAGTTCAAAGCCCCAGTTTCCCAAGGCTGTGCGAACCGAGAGGTCGCCGTACGTTTCACCTTCTTCGCCCTCTTATTCCTTCTTTTAACATTTCTTCCCTCTCCACCCTCCGCCGCCTCTGGGCCTTCCTCTTCTTCCACTCAATCACTCGCGCCCGGTCACCTTCTCGCAATTTTATCTTAGATCGATCTTCCTCGCCGAAAGATCTTCCCACTGTGGGCCCGATAAAAGCAGTTGAAATTCTTCCATATTTCTTCTCCCTGCGCTAAGAGCCCTGCGCTTAGACTGATCTACTTCGAGCAATGTTTCCTCGGTTCTAATAATTTAGCATTACTCGGGGACAGATCGGAGAAGTGATTTAGATTCGTGGGCAGGGAAAGGGTAATTCGGTATAGGGTGCACGGTCGGCAACATCTTCGCGTCGCGAGTGAAAACGTATCGCGAGTGATAGGGCACTAATCCAGTGTGAATCTACGTGGGCTTATCCTGGCCGTTGATCGTATGGCCAGTCTGTTCCTAGGTAGATCTTTGGTTGTGCGACATCGAGTTTCATAAATAAAGCCCCCATTGAAGAGGAGCTCACAGGGGATGGAGTAGCATGACCCGGTAACCCAGATTTCCCATGACTTGCGTCATTCACAATCTCTCCCCACCAAGCGCCGCGGCAACGGCACGCATCTGAAACAGAGGGAGGAAGGGGGCCGAGCGGCAAAGGGACCAGATATCAGGCTGATTGCGAGCGAGCGAGAGGATGACAAACAGAGTGCAGATCCTGGCGAGCGACTTCCGACTTCGCTAACAACTTTCGGTCTTCTTTCAAGGACGTGCAGCTGCATCCGGTCATCGATGATCACAGTGTCACAGTGCCTCTTCTTAGATTAACCCCGGTTCTCGGTCGATAGATCCGTCTCCCGGAGCACGAGTTGCACGGGCCGATTCGAATGCACAAGTTTCTCGTGTTTCACGCGTCTGACTACCGCGGAAGTGAACTGTCTGCTTAAAGATCGAAGTCGTTGCACTTGTGCCAAAATGTCCAAGGCCCATGGTGTGCTGTTGCCTGGCAACCATCTTGGGTCAATGGAATACGCGTCCATGGGAGAAACTGGGTCAGCTCGCGGGATCTTCTACGTGTCTCCTCAAGTTCTTTCGCTGAAAAGGTACAGCGCGGTAACTAAACCTCGAATCTCTCGCGCCGCGTTTCCCACTGTCGTCCTGAATTCGGGAGAATCGCTCGAGCAATCCTCGCGACAACTTTGCATTTTCCACTGTTCATGCCCCGCGCAGAGGTAAGTCGCTAGAACTTTCATAGTTTTCCGAGCACATCTTCTTGCAGCGCGAAACAATTGCTGCGATCCGCAAGCGTCTCGAGTGTCCCAGCGATTCCAAGCTCGCGAGCTTCCCAGTAACTTCCTGCATTTAGTGGTCACGCAAAGAGGGCGAGGGTAGAGGAAATCTGTGCGTCGTTGAAAAGCTTGGACAGAACGCCCTTGGCTTGCCTTCCACTGACCCGAATACCTGTATATTATGTGGCACGCTATTTATAGAACCACCCCCGATGAACGACCTCAACCCCCCGCACCCCCGATGTAAAGAACTTCTGCTCTAAACACAGGGACGAAAATGATTGCACGTTCTTTTGCCGTCTGATCGTGACACACGGTAGAGTCCTGGTACAGCCAGTAGGAATGCCTGATTCCACCCCAACCCCTCTCTAATGAACGAGTGTGGTTCCATTGAAAATAGTCGCTTCTATTCTTTGAGCAGCTGAAGTGGAACGTCAGTTGGTCTTTAAAGGGCCGGCGACCTATTGCATCTGCACATTTCACCGTGTTAATTGACCTTTAGAATACACCTGCACGCTTAGACTATCTATTTATAACCACTTGGATATTACAGATTTCGGTGTATGCATCGCTATTAATATTCGATTAGTGAAAGGATAGCTGTGAAATTCCATTTTACCTGACGTCACGAATCTTTGCGATTCAAGCGCGAAAATTTCTCGCTTCAACCTTCGCTCTATCGCTCCTCTTTTTGCCCCAGTTTCTCTACACCGAAGGCTGACGGGCCTCCCTCTTTGTGGCTCGCATTGAACGAGTTCACTACCCTGATACAGTTTACTTTCTTCACAGTTTCCTTTGACGTCATGGAATACCTACGTCACTGACGCAGCACTGTCGTCGACGTTGCTGTTTAACATACTGCCTCACACTTTTTCAGAATACCTTCAGCATCGTTAATTAAACTCATAAATTCTTCGGCACATTTTAGCTTTTAAAACGCTTGAAATTCGATTCGACTGGTCTTGCAAGTCAGAAGAGAAATTGTTCTTTTGCCTTTGAAAGGTTGGGGAGTAAGCTCGGGGAAATTTCGTTCAGCCTGAATGAGAAAGTGATGTAGAGGTTGACACTTTGACAGTGGCCAGTGGCCAGCGGTGAGGCAACAAACTGCAGTACCGAGGTAGGTCGATAAAAACACGGTACAACGGTAACCCTTGCATAAGGGTTGGTAAGGGAAACAGGTGGTTTGGTGGCGAGAGGTAAAGCTGCTAAGAACCAGTTGGAAATATAGGTTCTTAGGTTCTGTTATTCAAAGAGCAGAGCGAAGCTGGCGCTCTGCGAGGGTTGTCTGACCGAGCGCGGAACTATTCTACTGCCAGGCAATGCGCTCGCACGCGGCGCTTAAGTAAATATGTATTGCACTCTTCTTGAGGGATATTGCATGTACATTTGAATAACAGATTTATAGGTAATAGTTCTACAGGAGAGTAACATCAAACATGCACTGTTTTCATGAAAATATAAATTTAGTGATGCTCTATTATACATATTATATAATTAGTAAAGAAGATCGTTCGAGACAAGGCTTATCCACTAAAATTTCACACTTTAGAAACGTGCCACAATTTTGATAAGTCACTCTCGAGTAGTATTCCTCTCGCGGGCCAGATGGCAGTTGAAACTTTGAGAAATTGACGAATTGTTTTGGCAGATGCTCGTACAGGCTCAGTGTTCCATGATCCTTTCTTTACTGTCTCGTAGCAACAAATTGTGAAAAATCAGTCTTGTGGCTAATCAGAGTAAACAGATATCGAATGAAAATGTGTGAATCGCTAAAAATCGACTTTGCCTATTGGTGTAAACAATGTTTTTGAAAATTGAGTTTAGTACACAGCATATAATTGTATTTTATTACGGTTGTAAATAATTCAAACGGCTCGTAATTCAACTGTTAAGGCATGTCAGCAATGCAGATCTTAATTTCGTGTCTGATCAGACATTGTCTTTCACTACTAATGCGTCGCACCTCGCACGCCAAATGAATTTTCCGCGAATATTTTAGAAAGTGGATGCGTTTGTGAAGAACGATGCGTTGAAATATGTGTGCGCGAGATATCTAAAATTGTTGGACAGGACCAACTACAGAAAGTCAGCTTGAATTATACTCTGTTTCAATCTGTTGCTTTTCCGAATGATCTGCGTGGCCATGTCACGGAGTAGAAGCAACATATTATTGGCTGCTTATTGAACTGATTGGCCGGGGATGACCAATGTCAACTGCGGATGCACACTGTCCGCGTGGAGCTGCTAGCGCTCGCTCAAGTGAATTTACGCGGAAAGCATCGCGTTCGCGGAAAATCACTTCTTAGAACACAAATTGCGTTCACGTAACACGATCGTCGTAGGTTTCACAGCAAACCCAGAGGAAAGTTAATACGCGTTGCGAAGGGCTGTAGCAAAATCAGTGAAAGCCGTCCCGCGCCTGTTATGATATTTCGAGCAGCTGGAAGTCGCAAAAACGAAAAGTGGAATCTCGTTAGCGCCAAAAAAATATTTTAATTCAAAGAAGAACTCTACTTTTCTACGCCAATGAGATTGACAAGGCTTCGCGTGGGGTGGATGAGATTAATCCCGTTTACCTCAAGCAGATTTAAGGCTTCTTATGCAACTCCATGCGCCTACGTACCTACGTATGCAACTGTCTATGTTTCTATATGCACCATCCCCACTCTCTCTCTCTCTCTCAAGTATGCTTCTTTCCGACTAGCCCGAAAAATTATTGCAATCGATGTGGTTAAACGTTGTTCTTTCAATTAGAACATTTCATTTCACCTGACATTTCAGCTAATTTCACCAAACAGCTAAGTACATTTTACGAAAAACAGGCACAGCTGAATTTTCTTAGAAAGAGAGTACTCGAGGGGAGGTCTACAGCAAATTACAGTAAACCTACATTGAACTTGTTATAAAGTATGGGAAAGAAACAGAGGAGCAGGTCGGACATCTTCGTAGAAGGGTTCGGTTTGAAATCCTTACTGCTGTCCACCCTTCTGACACGTAACACCTATCTGACACTGCGGCGGTCGGTTGGCCGCGCACTGTATCGCATAACAAATTCTTTGTACAATGGCGTCAGTAGCATTATTTCTCCACTGACAGAAAATTCCATTCTTTCTCATTATCTGATCAATAATCTCGAGGTTACCATTCAACTTCGTACCTTCGTTGCAACCACTCCGCCAGCAAGAGGGGGATGCAAGGGGATGCGATCTCCAGCGAGGGAAGCATGTACCATAGGAAAGCCGTCTTATGTTTCTGTCTTATTTCATTGTAAAATTCCGATATGAAATATGACATAAACTTAAGGTGGGTACCTATATGATCGACAAACACGACCTACACTCTCGCCGGGGGAAACATTCCTTTCTCAGCAGAAGAAGAAGAAGGAGACCGAAAGAGACCGAAAGAGACCGAAAGAGACCAAAAGAGACGGACGTGAAGCTTTGTAAGTCTTGAGCCAAGAATATGCATGATTCATTCCTCTTTGTGTCTTTACGTGCATGATCGTCGAATTTTCTTAGCATCTGTGCCAGAATGATTGGAATCGAGCGAGAAGAATCGGGAAGAAGCAGTGGCGACTGGAAGGCGAGGAAAGAAGCTGTTGGTCGCGGGAGGAGAAACGGAACGGCGAGTATCGGCGGAGTCAGCGGAGGAGTCCCAGGTTGGGCCAGGCAGACGTGAAGCCTGAGGATCCGGGGGTGCTAAGCCCTGAATCCTGAAAAGTGTTCAGAGCTTACTCGGCTAGTGTTACCCCCCGTCACACCACTGTCCTCTTTCTCTTTCTCTTTCTCTTTCTCTTTCTCTTTCTCTTTCTCTTTCTCTTTCTCTATCTCATTCTCTTTCTCTTTCTCTTTCTCTTTCTCTTTCTCTTTCTCCTCGCCGGACGTTGTCTCCTCAGCCAGAGGGAACACTCGGCAGGGGCGTAAGGTTGGCTCGATGGCTCCTCATCTTCATCCGCTTCTCGCATTCCACCCTTATTACCAGCTGAGCTCCTTCGCTGACAAAACTACCCGACTCCGTCGCTTTTCCCCCTTCCAAAAGTCTCAAATTATAACGAAGGGTCGAGCCGAGGACTATACCAATATTACCAATCGATTATTAATCGCCAAACGATGATCTTAGGGATCAGTCTGCTCCTCGTTAGTCAACTTACAATGGGCGTTAATAAATATTCTCGAGTACACCTAACTGTTGAATCTCGCCGCAGAGCTTCGAGCCCTTCGTGCTTCTACCTTGCATCGATGTTCCTCGGACACTATTCATGATCTTTAAAAAAACCTTCAGAGCACGTTATTCACCTCGTGTCCTTGATGTCAGAAAACATCGAAGGGACATTTTCGAAAGCACTGGCTACTCAAACCAACGAAGCCTGGATGAAATGTAGAGTGGGAATAGAAGCGGAGGGCGATAAATCCGGAGTTTAGCGCGCCGCGATGGCGTTCGATGCAATGTATAAAAATTAGGTCGTCCTAATGCCGTATCCGGCTATTTAACGAGCCGGGACGCCTGTTTCGCGTCGGTATGTATGTGGGATACGTTTTAAGGATTCACTTCATCGCAATATCATTAAACACTACCACTAACGGAGCCACTGCCAACAGACGGCAATAGCCAGGTCAGAAGGTGAAGTAAACTTATATAACGGTGCCAGGTAACGTTTATATAACCAACAAAAACATAAGACTGGACCGCATGGTGCTTTATTTAATTATGAATGGTCCAGAAGGGTAGCTAAAAAGACGACACAGAGGCTTCTTCCTGACTTTGTTACCAGCTGACCTTCTTCTAATACATAACGTCCAATCTGACGAATGCAGGCTTAAGGAACGAAGTCTCGTAACGTATTAAGCACGTTATTATCGCGAGGAAAATGTCGCGATTGTAAAGGCGAAATGGTATCCGAAGGCACGAAGAATGCTCGGGGATTCGTTATCACGAAGTGGCATCGAATATCACCTGAAACGCTAAGTAATCGGGTAAAAGAAAAGCTAGGCAAGCAAAGTATACCGTCTGCTATTCGATCGTGCAACTTCGGTAACGCAAACACGATTTCGTTCGTAATGCCTGTGCCCTTATTTCCCAAGAAACACGTGTCTTGTGGCCTTAAAGGGAGCCGTTGATTGGCCGGCGCAACGTAAAGCCGCCCTGCCATTGGTCGATGGATTAAATGACCACGTGGTGTCCTGGTATATAACCAAGGGTGAACTAAGAAGGTATCGGCAGTTGTGCTCGGAACATGGACAGAAGTGCGATCATTTTTTATTAACTAGCGTCTAGATTGGATCGCGTGGTGATACAAGACACTATTCGAAGGGAGCATCGATCAAGTGCTATTTACTTGTAAGTTCCAGCGATTTGCTCGTTGGTAGCCGAGGAGCGGTCAGTGGGGGCAGAGCGTACCCGGGACACCCCGAATTCGAATATTCCGCGTGGATAAATCGTACAAGATTGAGTGAGTGGCGGAATGTACCTGAATTTATCGAAAGGTGTACCTCGATTGATGCATTCGTGTCGACATACCCGCGCCAGAGATTTCTTTGATTTTCCAACAGAGCTGTCGAGTCTCCGCGAGCCTATAGAGAACGCTTTCGAAATACAGCAGGAAGAAGATCCAAGTTCAAATATCTGAAGCCCCAGAATCATGGAAAGAACACCGTTGCGATCGTGGACACGGGGAAATGAAAAGCCGGCACCGGTACTCGCTGCAGCGGTCGTTCGAAATTGATCTCGATCACTTTCGACACGCTCTGCATTGTGTACCTTCCGATGGATGGCGAATAGAAGAGGAGTCAGTCTCGGCGTGTGCAACTTACGACGGTAAGTTGAGCGTGGAAATGCACGGATAGGAAAATCGAAGACGATGAATTTTGTATTCAAGTGGAACTATCCTACCAACCTATAGAGCCACCAGATGTCCGATCCCCACAGGTTATCTTGGAACGGGCATACTTTTCCCGTATTTTCATGCGTCGCGTCACTTCGCCGCGATAACTAAGCAGCAAGAAATACTTTGCGTGACAAACCGCCGAGTAATTTCCGGTAAACCACTGTTCTTCGAGATCGAGCCGAGTGAAGTAACGTTAAAGAATCTCCGGGGGAGAAGTAAATCCGGGAAATTAAGGGTGTAATGGACACCGGTCTCATTTTCTTCTGGGGCTGTGGGGGGTTGAAATGATTTCTTAACTGTTTGAAGCGTAACGCAAGGCTACCGCCCCGCAGTGAACGCAGAAGAATATAGATCACATATTTGTACGTGGCAAAAGACGATGTCGGGCCAAGCAGCGAAACGCCAATACATATACTTCACTATTAGTTCGTATCCCACTTTCTCGCCTCTATTAACGATCGTGACAAAAGTGGGACCTCGCCAGATAGCTACTTTTAAATATTTTGAAAATTGGAGCTCGAATATCGTAAGTAGCGAAAACTTTAGCTGCCGATTTCTTGGGTAAGGGGGCTCATGAAATTTCTTCTCCCTTCTTTATATATTTCTTCTGATTTTATGGTGTGAGTTTTTTGGTTTGAAGACTACGATCTGTTGGAATGCATACGATTCGAGGGAGAAGTAAGGATCGCGTAAGGACCAGGGTGAAAGGATGATGGACCCCAGTGCAGCTGCTGGCCACTGCACAAGATTAGACATAAGACTCTTGTGCGTGTGACAGCGGCTATGATGGGGCTTCCACGGAGCGTCGATGAAACGGCGATACCTATACCCCAGCTAAGTGTGACTGCTGAATCTTTCAAGCAAATACCACGTTCCAGTTCAACGTGTTACGGAGACTTTATCGACGTGTATCGCCACCCTCCCCCCACCCCTTTCTCCACATCAGTACTCAACGCAATATATCAGTACTAACGCAACAGAAGAGACGAGTTCATTAAGGATGGTATCTACCACCTTCCTGTTATATTAAGAAAAATGCTTAATCGCCTTAATTATTTCCGTCGCGCCTCGACCAATTCAAATGATTTTTTCTCAAATACCTTGGTTTATAGGGTACTTGAATTGGTATTGGTCAGTGAGTAGCGCAGGAGAGCAGAGGGAGGCAAGGAGCCCTGGCAGTCCTGGCACCCCCCAAAGAAAAAGGAAATTAATGTAACCACGACTAAAGTAATTCAAGAGCGTTGTAAAAAGCAAAGAAAACTGGATTCTATTCTTTAAATAAACTTTTATAATCACCTAACGAATTTTATTGAAGTTTCATTAAAAATATCACTGGTCACGGTATAACACAAACAAATTAATGCTCCTTATTAAAGCTTCCGTTCTCCAAATTTACGTTTCAATTAGCCCCTAGGCAATGAATGGAATATAATTGTTCTATATACCATGCCTGTACTCACGCACGTAGTAGGTATGTAGTTCGTGTGGCATGTACAGAAAAGAAAATATGAATTATACCAGTTCGAACGCGTAGGTACTCGTTAAGACTCATTAACCCACGGTCCAGTGATATTGTTCATTAGTGCGTTCGTTTCGACATTCAAGGTCATGATTCCGGTGCCGCGTTTTCGATAAGAGGCGCGCGCAGCCGCGCTTGCGTGCGTCGCATTCAAGGCCCGTTCATCTATACTCGGTGCAGTATGTTTTGAAAGCGCAGGTCAGCCTATCGCCTCTCTAATATGCGTTGCAAACCATCACGAGACCAGTGTCACCCGTGATCCTGTGCCATCCGAAACTCGCGTACCTACCGCACCGACGAAACGTAGATAGTCCAGGAGGGACGTCGCCATGAGCCTGGTCAGGCAGAATTTCCACGAGGAATGCGAGCTGGCCCTGAACAAACAGATCAATTTGGAATTGTACGCGAGTTACGTCTACCTTTCTATGGTTAGTCCACGTATCGATCACCTTGCGGCTATTTTTAACTCCCGATTACCTATTACATGATATATTTCTCTCGAATAAACATATACGATTGTGCGCTTCTCTCCCCGTCGCTCTCTTTCAGGCGTACTATTTCGACAGAAGCGACGTTGCATTGCCAGGTCTGCAGAAGTATTTCAAGGAATCCTCCGACGATGAACGGGAACACGCTATGAAGTTCATGACTTATCAGAACAAGAGGGGCGGGAGCATCAATCTGACGTGTATCGAAAGCCCGGCAAAGAACGACTGGCTAAGCGCTAAGGATGCCATGGTGGAGGCATTAGGCTTAGAAAAGAAAGTGAATACGGTACGTACGCATGAAATTGTATTTCCATAGTGAGAATCGTTCTTACGCGTGACAACGCTCGTATGTTCACTTTAGTCATATATTAGTTGCGTACGTTCTAATAAGTGCTACTGATTCGAGTCCATTTGTTAATTTACCCAACATAGACACTCTGGCATCTTTCGCGTTTAGTTTAGTCAGCCATGAAGTAGCTTCTTAGAAAACGTTCTTCCAACTGGGGGTGTAACTCAGTGGTAGAGTGTCCGCTTCGCATGCGGAAAGTCCTGGGTTCAAATCCCAGCTCCTCCAATCTCCTTTTTTCTCAATTTTATTATCGAATAATCTACGATACGAGTATCCGGCATTGTTAACCAATTAATACCCAATGTTTTTTCATCGAATAAAAATATTTTATAAATACTCTCACGCGTTTCAGAGCCTGTTGGAGATGCACGCATTGGCGACGACACACAACGACCCGAACTTTTTAGATTTCCTCGAGACAGAGTACTTGCAAGAACAAGTGGACTCTATGAAAGAGCTCGCCGATCACGTGACGAATTTACAGAGAGTCGGCGAAGGCCTTGGTGTCTACGTTTTCGATAAGGAGTTCAGAGATTAAAGAAACGAGTTACTGTTGTTACTGTTAAGAAACATAGATAGCGTTCTGTGCGGAAACATTGCATTATAGAAATTCAGTAAACGAAACGAAAACTGCGCCTAGACAGTTTCTGCTTCAACAGAATCGATAAATCTGGCGTGAAATTATCGGGAACTTTCTAGGCAGACCGCAGACTTTACAAGTCGCATTACAGAATGTCAATTTCCAACTAAATCCGTAGCCTCCTCTGATATATTAGCGTATGATAAACTTTGCATTGTATCGCGCAGTATTGCGCTAACTTTTATGGTAATAAAGATTCATTATTCCAAACGCCTGGCTCTTATTTCTTTTAATACTTACAACAGCACGATTGAAAAGAAACAATTGCGAATTGGCACCATGACGTTTCTGTCAAAATGTGTTTGTTAATGATCCCGAAATCTGCATATAAATTGTGCGTAGCCATATTTACTAAACATGTTAAGGTTATTCAAGTGCAAGAAAATTCTTCGTAATGTATTGTGTCCTCGTGTTCGACGATTGTGCAGTAGAGAGTAAGTGTAATTTACTTTATCCGATACAAAAGCTAGCCGTGTCAGTCGTAATTTGAGAAAATAACTAATGTTTCCCGAGAACATGCAAATCACAGTGCTTTGGTATCGAGTGCAATTCGAAAAGACGTAGTTCGGCGGCATTTTCTCCGAGATTTTATGTCACGTCTTGCTCGAACGATAAATCTGATAAGTTCTGCATCGATAAACCGACGAAATGGCCCAGTGGAAAGCCGGCAAACTTTAAATTCAACGAGGAAACCGAGTCCGTGTTGAATGATCAAATAAATACCGAATTAAAGGCTTTTTATTACTATCTGTCCATGGTAAGATTCGAGAAATTTCTTCGCGTACCTTGTACTGGGAGAATCTTTCTTTTCGTTAATGATTGTCAACAGGCTGCGTATTTTGGGCGTGCCGACGTAGCGTTGCCCGGCTGCGAATCGTTTTTCGTACAAATGCATTACGAGGAGCACGAGCATGCTCTGAAATTTCTAAATTACGTTAAAATGCGCGGGGGCCGCGTTAATTTGTGCCCGGTACTGCCCCCCGCCGATCAAGATTGGAAATGTCCACTGCATGCTTTCAAGGTAAATGAATGATGTCACCACAGACGAGATATAGAATAGACCTAACAGCCAGTGCATTTTTCTGTCCCGGGGTCCTGGTCTTCCTCGATAGATGTAAATTAGAACACCTGGCCAACAAATTAGAACTTGATATATTTCAATAAGGTGCTGAAGCAGAAAGGACTTTGAAAATAATATCGCTGAAATACCTATCCCGAGTTCCACTTGTCCTTCTATCTTAACACTGTACTGCTCGTATTCTGGAATAGGGATAATCGAACAACACTTCATAATTTCCCACAAGTATTTTTATTTCACATAGGAGTTACAAACATTTCAAGTTACATTTAGGTATTCTTACATTCTATGAAAGTATTACAAGTTAGAAATTCTTATATCTAATTAGAATATATGACAATCGCAGCCATCGGCTCGATGGTTCTCACCGATTACCAGGTCTCGCCACGAGAAGGTTGCTGCGTTTCAAAACCCGTAGAGAGATAGATGGAATCAAAGTTCCATCGATCTCCCTGTACATGAAAAGCTTGACCTACTAAACCAAAGAGATAGATGGAAACAAAGTTCCATCGATCTCTTCGATTTAGATACAGAATCTGGGGAACTGCCGAGCAATCAGTCGATTAAAAGAAATTCAGCAAAGAAGGAAAGACGGGAGGTGAGCATGAAACGAATATTCGATGGCGCAGTTCCTACCACCCTAATGTCTGAGGCTGACTTACGCAGGCAGTGCACCAGCAGGTACACCCCCACAAACCTGGGACGGAAAAATGAATTGGATGTTCGGTCTATTCTATACCTCGTCAGTGATATATCCTATTACCGAGGATACAAGCGAGCTTGACAAATTCGCGACTAAATGATAACAGATTTTTCGTACCAACTTTCCATAAAGATGTTATATTAGTACAATATCCTAAGTAATATCTTTATGGTCACCCGACATAAATACAAAGGCTAGAACGATCTTCGCTGAATGGGCGCATTAGCCATGAAAAATAATATAGAATCTTATAGAATGCCAAATAGACAGTCTATTATAGACTTAAGGGGGGTCACTCAAGTGAAAATGAATTACCAGTTATTTTACAGATAAAAATTTGAAAATATGTATTTCCATATTATTTTTTACGCTGAAATGAATTATGTAAGAAGTAATACAGTGACATTTTTTTTGAAAAATTTAAAAAAAAAATTTCGAAAAAATTACTCGATTTTAAAATCCATACCCTTATCTCTGTTGTACACAAAGACTGCAGAAAAAATTTCAGCTCGAAAACTTCATTTTTGTCCGAGTTATAAAGTTTTTATGTTTTAGTAACTAAAACGCTCCTGCTCCGTACGTTGGACCTTATTCTTCTTGCAATGCCTGTTCTCTTCGTGATTGTGCAGTTCGTATCATTTTTCTTGCACGTTTGTATCTTTCTGAGGCTTTCTGTTTATACCTGCGTACTTGTTCTGGCAAAAGATTATGGAGAGCTTTGACCGATTTGGTAAAACAGGAGCGTGCGAAAGGCATTACTTTAGGGGGTAAAGGGCAGGGTACCCTGAAAGAAGTTACAATTAGAAAATTGGCAGATTATTATAAAAAAGCTATATTACGAAATAAAAACATTATTGCAGCTATGAAAGCTGCCATATACGCGACGATATACCACGCAGTTTCGACGGATACGAAACCACAACATTAAAAAACGCCATCGGGTGAAGAATCATGGTGTTTCTACCAATCAGCAATTGCGAAAGGAAGAAAACCTGGTTCGCATGCTAAGAAAATAGCAACACCTATCAGAGAAAAATTTCTGGATAAAATATTACCAATTTATAATAGACTAAGCGATGAAAAACTGCTCCGTCGTTGTGCACAATGCCTTACGCAAAATTCTAATGAAAGTTTGCATCAGGGCCGTCCGGAGGGGGGGGGGGGGGGCAAAAGGGGACAGTCCCCCCCTGGCTTTTGAGTTAAAATCGCTTATTTTTACAAAGTGATCGACATTACGTCACATAGACCTAAGTATATACACTCGAAAACGAATCTTTATATTTTCACTAGTGCTAGATGCCAGCCATAAAGTTTGTCATAATAAAGAGTTTAATTTTGTTTTTTCATTACATATTCTTCTTTATCGACACCCCAAAGTTCTTTACCGACACCCCAAAGTTGCCCCCCCCTGGAATAAAGTCTACGGACGCCCCTGGTTTGCATAGCATGATATGGCGTAAGTGCCAAAAGGATATTTTTCCTTCCAAATATCTTGTTGAAGCTGCAGTCGCAGAAGCTGTTACTGAATATAATGAAGGATGGACGAAAAGAATATTACATGCATTCAAGGACAACCAAATGCAAATGAGCGAACAATCATTGAAAATTGTTCAAAACCGTCACAAAGAACGAGTACGCAGGTATAAACAGAAAGCCTCAGAAAGATACAAACGTGCAAGAAAAATGATACGAACTGCACAATCACGAAGAGAACAGGCATTGCAAGAAGAAGAAGGTCCAACGTACGGAGTAGAAGCGTTTTAGTTACTACGCCAAAACATAAAAACTTTATAACTCGGACAAAAATGAAGTTTTCGAGCTGAAATTTTTTCTGCAGTCTTTGTGTACAACACTACAGAGCTAAGGGTATGGATTTTAAAATCGAGTAATTTTTCCGAAATTTTTTTTTTAAATTTTTGAAAAAAAATGTCACTGTATTAATTCTTACATAATTCATTTCAGCGTAAAAAATAATATGGAAATACATATTTTCAAATTTTTATCTGTAAAATAACTGGTAATTCATTTTCACTTGAGTGACCCCCCTTAATGCAATCACAGGCGCGGTATAGGATGCGTAGGATCCTAGGAACCGAGGTATACCTTGTCTGTGATACAATTTATACACTCTACGTACAAGTATCTTTCTTTCTAATCCTTTCTTGTAATTATAGTAATTACGCTAGAATTTTGAATGTACGTGAATCTATTTAGACCGCTCTGGAATTGGAAATTGAAGTGAGCGAAAAGCTAGTATCAGTGAACACCGTGGCGGAGAAGCATGGCGATTTGAATGCAAGCGACTTTGTAATTACCGGTTTTATGGAAGACCAGATGAAGAGCGTCAATGAAATGGGAAGATTTGTGGCTGTTCTCTCTGGGATTGGCGACCAAGCACTGGCACGTTTCATGTTTGACACTGATTTACTCGAAAATCACGTTATACCGAAATTTAACGTACTGCGAACGAAATCGCGCCCGAACGGAACTGCCGCTTGATACTTCCGGTTGCAAACTTAAGCATTTCCGATCCCATGTGTAATCATGCGGGGTAGTTTCCAAGCCACATTTTATGCAGCCACTTTGTAGCGTATATTTTAATAACATTGTTGTATCGCCCCTTTTTGTCTAAAATAAAAGATATCGAACACAAGATAGATAAAAGAAACGAAATAATAGGCAGTGCAATGTTTTATCAACCCATGCCCAACCATCAAGCCGCATTCACAAGTCGATGAACGTAGGTGTAACTGCAGGTGTAAGTTAATAAAATTAATGAAAATCCGAGCAGAATACAATTTACTGGCAATAGAAGGTTAAATTTCTTCAGAAGACACTCATTATGTCTATTAATCTACTGAATTCTACTAACAATAAGATCGAAATGTCCAACGTCGGAACATACCTAGCCATGTTAGTGACCACACCAGACACCAGACACCAGACTCATGTGATATGCGTGATATGCGTCATATGTTGGGAAAATCTTATGATGGCGGACAATTGCGGACAATGGCGGAGTTATTACCAGCTATTACATGCGTATGGTTGTGAGACGACTACTTTGGTAAAATGTTGGTAAAAGCAGACCTTGTGGCGGATAAGTTGTTTGTTCTTTTACATTAGAAGCGATAACCGTGCTTGATTAAATTTTTAACTTGTACGCTCGCGCGATTAGAGAGATTTTGTAGGGTTCGTTGAGGTGGTGTGCGCGCGTGCTAGAGGTTTAATAGATCAGTGAAAAGAATTACGGTTACTTTTAACGCGCAATAGACTGGAATTTTCGTGATCGGGTATTCGCTGCGTAGTATTAGTATCCGTTTTTGAGTGTTACGAATGGACGCGATTAGTTGTTTATGGTTCGAGGGTAAGTTTAAGAATGGCTAGCGATTTGTCGAGCGGGTGTAACGAGGCAATCGGAGTGCTGGATGAGAAAGAAGAAGGCGAGATATCTTTGGAGGATGTGAGTTCTTCCGAAGAGGGACACTTAAATTATGGATACGGGGTTAGGGTCGCTCAGTGCTCCAACTGTTTGTCGACGCAGCACAATGCAGCGTGGTGTACAGCTCCCGTCAAGTTCTATCACTCCAAGGCCTCTAACACCAGAGGTAATTTAAATAATAAGTCCATTCTTCTCACACTTTTAAGCGCTATAGTCGTTAGTAATATATCGCGCTTGTAACTTTAATGTAACGTCTCGGTTTAAGCGAACACGTCGAACACGCTTTTCACTTATTCCACGTATAATTTCATTTAAGTTCCTATGCCTGTATAACATTTACTTCGTTTATACTTCCCTTACATCAAACTACGTTTCTTTTCTTATACTTTCAAATATATAAACGTTCTTTGATACGCAATCTATTATCGTGTTCTAATCAAGTAGAAGTTAACCTTGTTCTACAAGATGCAGTCCAGGGAAAAGAAAATCGTCATCAGATCAATGAATCTGGATGCACTGGAACAAAGCATACAGTTTCCACCCTTCAGGAGAAAAACGACGACCTCGTGCCGATTTCAAGCGACAGCGATATGGAAATTGTTGGTCTTGCGGATAAGTCTAAGCAGATCGTAATACGTTCTCTGTCAAAGAGTAGACTAAAGTCAAAAAGAAAGAAAAAGAGAGCTCGTACGTCCGTGATATCGGTGGAAGACTTTGTTTCTTCCTCTACCATAGATGTATCCGTCTCAGCAGCTGTCACGACAGGGAAACACGATGCAACGAAGAATAATTCACGACCGTACCATAGAGAAATGAGCCCCGTTCATAGAAGCGGTAGATCGAATCCAGCTCTAAGATCACCTCCCAGAAGGCATAGATCACTTATAACAGCACACTCTCCTTTTAAAAGATCAAAATCTCCACTCATTCGTGGCAGATCGCCAACAATAAGAAGATCTCCGAGAAGAGTTAAATCTCCTAAACAATCGCCGTATAGATCACCAGGGAAATCAATGCCTCGAAAACCATCGCACGTTGAGTTGGCATCGTCGTCTCAGAATTATATCGACACACATAAATTACTGAAGAAAGTTAGACGCTTAGATTCGGTGGGAACGCATTCGCTAAAGGAAACGTTAAATAAGAATAAGGAGCATGCGTCTTCGTTAAAAGAAAAACTAATGAATATGATGAAAGGAGTCGGTGACAATAATAGCGAAAGGCCAAATTCTTCTAGAGAAAAGTCTAATGTACACGTAAATAAAACAGAACTTAACGACGCGGATGACGAAGAAGATCTAGCATTACTGAGGCAAAAAGCACTCGAAACGAAACAGAAGAGATCGATTAAACAGAATGATCAAGCAAAGACTGAAATTGAGAGGAAAGTGATCGCGAATGTAGACGACGATCAGGATAAAGAAGATTTGGAATTGAGAATGATCGCGCTTCGCTCTGCGGTTTTAAAGAAGCATCAGAACAGAGTTGAAAAAGGAATGAAATCTGGAAAGTATAAGAAATCTAAAGCTTCCCGCAGCGAGAGCCCGTTCACTCAAAGCTTTTTAGATAGCATTCCCATACCTGGAGAGGAACTATTAATTTTTGCATCGCCCCCGCATACTCCACTTCCCGCGAGTGAAAATAATCATACGGAAGACATGGAATTGGACACAGATGTAGAAAGAGAAAAAGAGAAAATGCCCTATTCTCCGACGGATAAGATTATCGCTAATATACCTATGGACACGGAATTATTAGGTATTCAACCATCCGATGTATCCTTCATCAATCTTAAAGCGAATAATAATCCAAGTTTTAATCCATCCATAACATCTAGTCAAGACGAGCAAATATCGTATCAGGGAAAAATTATTGAGAACCGAAGTTACTTACCAAATCTTGTGTACTGTACGCCTCAAAGCGCATTGTATACAGCACCAGACGCAAGTCTACCATATTCACCAACAGATCCAACAAACACTTCTAAACCGGAAAAGTACACAAAAGTACAGAATTCTCACGTAAATGTTCATCGTTACGAACATACGTCGAACGTCCTGAAAAATAATAATAATTCCAACTTCGTAGATATCAATTCAAGCGAAGAAATGCCTTATTCGCCGACCGACACTCCGGTATATGACCCTGATCTGTCGCACGCGCTTCCGCAAGCTCTCGGTCCAATCGCTACCACGAATTCTTCCTTAGTATCTATGGGATCCTCTTTCAGTTCTAATACGCACGAAAATAGCGAACGGTATGTGCCAGTAGCGCGGCAAGCACGACCTGCGAAACAAACAAGGAATTCCAGCGAAGATGAAAATCCAGATAAAGTAGAAACACTTTCTATGGATGTTGCTGTTGGTTCTGCTGCTACCTCCGTCAGAGAATCAGTGTCGCCTAGCAGTTCAATGATAACGATCGATGATCTTCCTGAAACTGATGCGGATGCAAGTCCGTTGGCTGATTCTGTTAAGAATATGAAAATTACAGAAGGCGTTCCGCAGAATTTAACAGAGAATGGTAAAGAGACGATATCGGAGCCCCTTTACATGAAAGGGATACCAGACGTTACCAAAGATGTAAATAAAATACCAACACTAATTAACAGAACACTTGTTCCTGCGCCGCTTTTAAAGACGAACAAACAATTGCAGCAACCCTTGCCATCGAAGAAGTTTGCGATACAACAAGAGCCAGCGTTCAAGAGCGCAGTAATGCAATCAGTTCTCATTAACGATGAAATTAGTACAAAAACAAACACTTCCTTCAAGCCGATGAAACTGATGTCTTTCCCACAAAAGTCTCATTCTGTTTTAACGATACCCACTGTATTCCATGATTCTTCGCGCGAAGATTCTGCTAACAATATACCTGCAAATGATGATGATGATGATGATGATGATACCTTACTGGCAGAAAGTAATGGCAATGCAACTGTGGTACAAAGTAACGGGACTATGCATGAAAGAAGTTCAGATAAAGTTTGTGATAGTGTCAGCCCAACGCAGAAGAAAAAGAAGCTTTTAAAGAAGGGATTAAAGAGGAGAAGTACTGGCTCGGTACAGTTTGTTACAAAAGATGATATAACAGGTACAAATAAGGACAATATAAATATTGTAAATAAGCAAATAGGTAAAACCGCTGAACTTGTTGATAAGCATGATGAACAAGGTAATAAAGAATTTGAGATGTGTAAAAACAACAGGAGGCAACCAGATACAAAAAATAATATGGATGCTTCTAATTCGGAAGTGGCACAAAATATTATTAATCAGAAGGATCGAATCTGTTCGGAAAGGAACGAAGACCAGGCACAGAGTAAAGATATTTCGTCCAACGATACGGTAGAAAAAATTAGAATCGCGGATGATCGACGACAAAGCCTAGATGAAGATGAGGAAGCTCTAAGAGCAATTTTATTAGCTTCTTTACCAAAACGTGTAAAGGCGATCAGCAGTAATTTAAGTTCAAATGCAGCTCCAACTACGTCCGGTGTATTAACAGTTGCATCGTCCGCGATTAACACAGTTAATACAACAAATAGTAATAAAATAACACTTTTGCCAACCGCGCACACGATATTCTACGGCTCTGAAAATGATAAAAATCAGCCAAATTCTGGAGAGCAAGCACGAAACATAATTACACAGGGAAGTGTAGCTACAGAAGCTGTTAAGACGTTAACTCCGATAGCTTCTGGGAGGAAAAGATCAGTTCCTATGATTAAGGGTCCACAGAAGAAACTTATCAAAAGAGTTGCGATACCCGCAAGCACGAAAGTTGTAAATAATGCAAAGAAATACCAAAATGCGATGGTCCAAAGGAAACTAAATTTACAAAGAGCTGCGCTCTACAGCAAACAACGGTTGGGAGACAGCAGGATTATTCCAAAATTGCAACCCAATAGCAACAAATGGTGCGCGAACACCAAGATATTGTTGTCTGGCACTCAAAGAATTATAATAAACGTAGAATCTGACACGGAGAGTGATTCGGAATCTGAGCCCCAAAAGAAGAAGGCTGGTGGCCCAGCCAGTTCTGTGACGCTAGAAAAGCAGCAAGCACCCATCAATTCGACATCTGAATTTGAAAGTAACTTGGATCAGTTTTTACGAGCGGTACGGAAAAAGCAAGAATCTATGGCAGCGGCAAGACCAACTTCAGTACTACAAACACCGAAGACAGATGCAGCGTTAATGGCGAAGCCGGAAAATTCGAATACATCGAATCTTCACACACCATTGGTAAGAATTCTACAAAGGACTTAAATGCTTTAGTATGTATGAAACATCTAATTAATTACGTGATTATTTTTACAGGCTGTACGTCATTTACCTGCATCTCAGCAAGAGGAGTATCGTCGATTGAAGCAACAAATAATAGAACGCGAGAAACTAAAATTACATAGGACTGTGCAAATTAACAGTTTGGTAAACAGCAAGAATAATGCGGAGCAATCAGCGAAATCGGTTTTATCCAAGAGCCCAAATAAAGAGAACCCTTCGAAAACTCAGAGCGCACATGCGCAACAACTTAATAAAGAAAATTGCTCCAAGAATTTAGATTCGATAAAGAATACATCTGTATTACATACAAACAACGTTCCGTTGTGTGCCAATACAGTGCATAATGTTGATAAACAAGAGAATACAAGTTCAAATCAAACAAAACCGATGTCAAGGGCAATGACAAATCTTAATATACGTGTATCCAATGAAAGTAATCCAAATAATATCGCGAGCAAACCAGTTGCGAATCCTTTGCAATCAGTCACTACCCCGCGACAAGTTTTTCAATTGCCTGCGAATGAGAGTCCGACGAGGCTCGGTTTTCCAACAGGCTTGAAAGTCTTATCCATGGACGAAGTGAACCGAAAATGTGTACAAATTCAATTAAACAATAATGCGAACGAACGGCTGGTAAGGATAAACGACCAAGTGACCTTAAATAACAAATCAGTAATCAATGGAAATGAGAATATTTCTGCAACTAAAGATACTATTAATAAGGCTACGCGTGATCATGATATAAGTCAATTCGTACAATCCGTAGAAAAGGAAATTACTAGTAACAATACTCGACTTGATAACAACGATGTTGTCGATTCAGACGCATCGACTATTATTTTAAATCAGAATGCAGAAAGGCGAAAGAGTGTTGATACGTCTGAATCAACGATCCGACTGTCGCAATGCGAGGAAGACAGCCGGGTGTTATCAATATCGAATACGCCAAGCAAGGAGGAAAGTCATTTTTCGTTATTCAAAAGTAATATATCAGACGATAAGAGAAGTATAGAGAAAAATTGGAACGCAATAAAAAGGGATGTGAAAACAGAGCTGAATGCTCTTATTAATCTTCCACGGCCGGAGCAAGAACAACACTTGGTAGATACGGAGCATAACTTGGTTTTGAAACGGTAATTGCGATTGTTAGATGCCATTTTTCCGATCCTGGATTTGCGAAACTTACGTATTTACTTATAATATTTAGGTATACGATCTTGGACGAATTAGCGGAAATGCTGGGTAACATTCGCCAGTGGCATATGGAGCGGGATCTTCAGACAAGTCTAGTCGCTGAAGTGAAGAAACTCAGAGAACAGCTGAAAGTTGCTGAAGAGCGGTTACAGCTGCAGCGCAACCGTATTAATAGTATAGGTCCGAAAGTAGTAGTGGCACATGGAAAGATCAACACTGGGCGGCAAGAATGTTTCAGACTTGGGACAATTTGTTCAACTCTGGGAAGTAGAATTATAGGAAACGACTACAAGTACAGTATACAGAGAATCGTTCATGTAAATTGCGAGTAATCGCGAACCCGTTTAAGAAACCATCGGCGTCGGTTTGTTTCAGGGTACCTGAAGCTGGAGCGCAACTTCTAGACTGTAAAATGAAGGAAGTGGCCAATCACACGCGGCAACTTTCTCGGAAGAAAGTACCGTTTATCGACATTCCCGATACACACGAGTCAACAAAATTAGAAGAGATCGCGTGCACGGAAATCTCGCAGCCTGAACGCTTGCTACTAGAACAGAGCAATGTAGATAGTTTTAATACAACGATTTTGTATGAGAACGAATGTTTGGCGGTACCGAAAACAACCGACAGCAATGTAACGGTAGATTTAAGAGAGACGAGTAAAGAAGATGCGAATTCGGCCGCAAATGATTCGTCCGTTAGAATTATTGAAGAAAGCATATCTGAAGAAAACAACGCCGAGAAGGAAGTATGTACGGAACACCTACCTTCGAGTAGTGCTCCCGGTACTACTCCTAGTGTTCCAGTCTCGAAGGATTCTCGAGATTCGGACCAGAAAGGATCTTTGGACGATAAGGCGGCAAGGATCGAGTCAAGCTTGGAATCTTGCAATCAGATTCGGCGTCAGACTAAGAAGACGATTCCACCTTACGAGTCAATATTAACGCACTTCAGAGTGCCAAGGTGGGTTTTGCTCTCTACATATTTCGCTAGCTCCTCTCTACTTCTCCTTACGATTAGTAACGTAAAACCCCCTCCACATCTAAATGCTACAAAAATTTTGAGCATTTTTTTGTGTTTTTTATCATTCTCAACCAGGAACGCGAATCCCAACGGCGTCCTTTGTCCGTACGAGCTGATGGGAACTTGCAGCGACGGGGACTGTCAATTCATTCATCAGAGAGAGAGTCAAGCCAAGTAGCATTTAGCGACTAAAATGGCAATATTGAGTTATACGTAAGGTGGTTTTAATCTTTAATCATACGATTCGGAGGACTTGGCCAAATAACAGTCTAATCAAGATTTTTATTGAAATATTCTCAACCTCGCAGTGGGGAACACTTTGCCATTGCAGCTGAATGTTGCTGCTTTTACGATTGCAGGTATTTTTTTCGTGACGACGCAATATCGAGCAATGTATGGATGGAATAACCCTGTTAACAACACAGAAGTCACGCCCGAAGATGGTAAGTTGTCTTCATCATGGCAGGAGTTTGTGCACAAATTGAAAATAATACCATTCTATCCTGTAAGGCTCATAATTTTTAAGCAAAACCAAGTTTTTAATACCGTGCTATTTCAAGCTTCTATTCTATCACAAGTTTAAAGAAGATTTGCTGCAAGTGTTTTATGTTTTACGTATGTAAAAAGTGTCGTATAAATCGCAAGTAATTAGTGTGGTTAATGTAAAAAAAAAGAAATTAATAAAAAAAAAAAGAAGAGGTTGTTGACCGATTGTTGAAGACAGCCGTACAACTGGCCAACATCGGGCATTGCAGCATATATTCATTTCATACTTCTATATAAGTTACCTCATAAAACTCTTGTACATGTATAATAAAAGATTAATATTTTTTTCTAATCGTGGCTTTATTCATTCGTCCGATCTATATTTACTACTTAGGCATAGAAAGCTTCTTCGATGTTCCACCTAATCTCCGTATTTAGAGCCAGGAAATTTCCCCTGTGTTTTATACTTATGCCACGGAAATTTACCCGCGACTCTGAGCCTGTCCCACTGATACATCCATTCGTTCGGGCATATAGATTTGTAAACTTGTTGGAACCAAGTACACGCTTCGGAACCCGTCCCCAAAATACGTTCGCAACGATAGAAATCGGTATACATCACCCAGCAACGCAACGTCTGGTTTTGTTGCTGAAATCTAAACGATACCTACTAACGTTTACTTTGATCGGGCAGAAGAAAAAGATCAAGTGAGATTAATCACTTGCCTTGGATCTGAACCAGCAAACCGCGAAGAAAGTTTTTCTTCCTTTTCCTCGACGCTTTTCAGACACGGATCGTCCTCGTCTACAACTATGGTTATTTTCTTCTTCGGAGGTTTATTTTCATCTGTTGCGGGGTTACTAGTTTGCGTCGCTTTCGAAGTTGTACTTCCCTCACCCGTATAATCTTTCCTTTCGTTAAACACGTTTTCCGTTTTATCCGAGACATGTGTTTTATTACTGTTATCAGAAGCCATAGTTCTTCGCATTCATATATCAATGTTCGCACGTAAAATCCTGATTAATCGTACAGTACGCGAATACTAATTGAATAGCTATATCATCGTAGGTACTTCGATATTTTAAATTTCTCTTATTAAACTTTTCAAACTCGATACATGGCTCGAAACGACCTCTTCTGTCGGTAAATGTTCATTTCAAGCTAAAAAACAGAAACCACAGGAACCTTGAGAAAATTGACTGATGTGTAAAATGTTTCGCTGATATAAGGATAAAGTATGTAGACGAAATGTTTGCCAGCTGCAAAGCATAAGAGTATGTATATATGTACTTATGCAAATTAATTACAAATACTGCGAGGTTACGCTGTATAACCCGCTAGTGATCCCAGCGCCTCCGGTGGATTCTGCACCCTACTAAACTTTGCCAACCGAATTTGTATACGGGCAAGCGGGGCAAGTATCGGCGCGCAGGCAAAGAAACTATGAAAGTGTACACGTCGCTTGGCGTTTTTTTATAAAGTTTACTGACATTTGAAATTTATTTAATATTAAGATGATACCACCGGGGTATTTACTTCTTTACACGATCTTATTCGCAGTAATATGTTTAATCGCGGTATGTTCCTAGGTTATATTACCATTTGCATGTTCAAATTTCTATAAACGTGGCAGTTCTATGCACCCTCCAATGTCTGTTAAATAAGACTTTATTAAGTAAATTATGTAGAATTAAGGGTAATTTCTTATTAACAATGATTCCGTTAACATTCTACGTTTTCAGTTCTCTGTAATATTATACGCGATAACGCAACCGTATCCGAAAATATGCCGAGATGAGAAAGAAAAGCGTTTCTACAACCCAAAGACGAAATCTACCCAAGCTTTTCCAACCTTGCACGATAATTGGAGTGTACATCTAAGCGTCGTCGTGCCCGCGTACAACGAAGAACAGAGATGTAAATATCGTTATGTTAACATCGCTATGTTAACATAGAAATGTAATGTTTGTTGTAACTTTGCTTTACAGTACCACTGATGTTGGACGAGTGTCTGGAATATTTGGAGGAACGTTCGAAAGACAGATGTACTTATGAAATAATTGTAGTTAGCGATGGAAGCACAGACAAGACTGTAGACATTGCTCATAGTTACGCGTCAAGGAATGAGAATATTAGGGTACTGGAGCTTGTGAAAAACAGAGGGAAAGGCGGCGCAGTAAGACTAGTTAGTAATGAACTATATATATATATATATATTTATAATATTAGGAGTTTAATGTTCTCTTGTAATGGCCTTAATCTTTATTTAAGGGTATATTAAGCGCAAGGGGCAGCGCGATACTATTCGCAGATGCAGATGGTGCTACTAAATTTAGAGACCTAGAGAAGCTGGACCAAAGTTTGAGATCCATATTAGGGTGTAAGTTAACTTTTGAATGTTGATTTAGAATACGCGTTGTATACGGTATTGAAATAGTGAGAATTATTTTTCAGTCGATTATATAGATAAACCAGTGGAAGTGAGCTCGTCTAACGCGGTAGTGTGCGGATCTAGAGCTCATTTGGAAGAAGCAGAAACTGCCAAAAGAACCTTTTTCCGATTATTGCTAATGCACGGATTTCATTTCTTAGTGTGGTTCTGGGGAGTGAGAGGTATCAGAGACACACAATGTGGCTTCAAACTTCTAACACGAAAATCGGCGAGGCTTATATTCCAAGCGCTGCACGTTCAGCGTTGGGCGTTTGACGTAGAAATGTTATACATCGCGAAAGCTCTAAACATTCCAATTACTGAGATTCCTGTAAACTGGACTGAAATAGAAGGATCTAAGATAGTACCATTCTGGACTTGGCTACAGATGGGTACAGATTTATTTTTTATTTGGTATAAATATAAAATCGGGGCGTGGAGGATAAAGAAGTCCAAACAGATGTAATACGAGTGCTCGCGAAACCATCAACGTAGATTTATAAAAAGATAACTTTATGTAATATTTGAACTGCAAATGTTAAGATGCTTTGTTAAGTGTCGTGTTTGATAATATAGGAATTAAATATTTTTCCTTCATAAGGAAAGGTCATAAACATAAGTGTGAGAACTTATACTATTTTCGAGGACTTTTGTTATCATATTTTAAGACTTTTTACCGAATTTCGAATCCCGTAAGGTATATTACCTTACATTTATATTCGATCTTTCGTGTATACAACACTACAATCTGTAATGATTATCATTGATAAACGTTTTGTAATTGGGAAATATAAACTACTCATTCACTATAGGTATGTATGTACATCGACCTGCTTATGAAAGCTATGAAAGTATGACCAAATGTGGAACGGCAGCCGGTCCGCGAGAGACGGAATATAAGCGGTGAACCTATCTCTGTCTTGCGACTTTGTTTTTTCACAAAGTCGGTATTTCAATCCGTGCGATGCTATCGATTGAGAATTAGAGCTGTTCGAGTACTCGGAAAAAGCGAGCCGAGCCAGACTCGGCTCGAAAAACCGGACCGAGCCGAGTACTCGAAAGAACCGAGTATTGAAATGCCCTTTTTATATAAATAGTATTACTGTCTTTATATTCATATTCTATTAAGGAATTAGCCTGATCTCTAACAGAATGCGAAAAGTAATGTATTAAACTACGTAAAGCATTATAAATATTTTATATAAAAAGGGCATTTCAATATTTACGTCCCACGCTTTTATGTTTGGTCATATGAGGGAATTCGTTTATGGCAGTCATTTAGGCCGGTAACAAAATTATTTTTCTTTTTTAGTATATTTTTTCTAAACTACACAGCGTTGAGATGGTATATTTTGCAAACATTCAAATTTCATCTAGACACACATGGAAAAACCCATAATCTCAATTTTGACTCTTTGAATTCTTGATTTATTTATACTTATTCATTTTTCATTAACGGGTAAAAGCCTTTGTTAACAGTGACTCGGCAGAAATATAGCCCACACGGAGAAGGCAAAAAAGAAAGAAAAATAAAGGAAAACGCAAGAAGAAATATTAATAAATCATACATACGCGCAAAATTATTTTCAATAGTTAGAGAATATTTTCATTTACAATTTACATTTTAATTACACACATTATTACTGCGGCCTCGCCTTTACTCGTTTCTTACTTTCTTAATAAAGTCAAAATAATAATAATAATAATTACGAATCATTATCCAGTATATAAACATATTCTAAAATATTCGAAACATTTAAACTTCAAACTACTCGACACACCGGATTGTTCGGTACTTTCGGCCCACTAGGTACTTTTGGCTCGCTCGGTTCTTTCGACCCGCTCGGTTTACTTCGAGCCGCTCGAAAAAATTCGAGTTCTCGGTTCTATTCGAGTTGCTCGAAAAAATTCGAGTACTCGGCTCGGCTCGGAAACCGAGTCTCGGCTCGGTCCGAATTTCAAGCTACTCGAATATTCGAGTACTCGAACAGCCCTATTGAGAATTGCCTACTGACGGTAACAACAGCGTTGTCAGGAGAAATTCCCTCTGTAGAAAATGCTATCACAGAAACATTCGTGGCATATCAAACACGGAAAATAAGGGGAAAAAAATGTTTATCTTTTTGGCATATCTCGGCATATGCCCCACCTTAAATGTTTAAAAAATAGTCCTGGAAAATGGTCTGTGGTAACGTCCTGTAACGTCCACCACCGTCCACCACTCCTTTCTACAGTCGGTCCAAGTCGATCTTTCGGTAATCGGTTTACGCGACATCCCCTCCACATTATGAAATGGGGTAAATTCCATACCCTACCGTCCCTACCTATGTATAAACCTAAGCTACCGTCGAAAGCAACTAGCATAGGGATTTACAGTTAAGCTATTTAGTAACACGTCCAAACACGTCAGAGTTCCCGAAACTGTGACGTTCGTTGCAATCCTGCGAAAGTTCTCGTGCATATTATTCATTTCGTGACGAGACGTGTTTCTTCCATTGTTATCATTGGTTATCATTTCTGAGATAAGTTCAGCTGACGTTACAAAATAACTAACCAACGTAATTATCCCTGACTGTGTACTTTGAAAATGTCGTTTGTATCGCCTATGCCGAGTCGAGAATTCCTCTGGGATGTTTTTCACAGGTAATTCAAAATGTATTTCAAGTTTGTTAATTGGCTGGATCTATGTAACGTGTATTTCATCGTATAAAATCTTCTCTCGTAAACGTTTTCATGAAACTGAACGTTCTAATATACTTATCTGCACCGATACGACAACACGGTTGTTCATTGGCTGTAAATAATATATGCCGAATTGTTTGTCGAAGAGTGGACAAAGACAGATCTGGTTCCATCACTGCCGATGAATTGCAGCAGGCTCTTTCGAACGGAACATGGACACCCTTTAATCCAGAAACTGTACGCTTAATGATCGGTAAGCGTTTCTCTTTCGGACGACCATGCGAATTAATGCAAACATAGAGATTTAAGCTAGAGAACTTCCAAGTAGCGTAGTTGAGAATATAAAGTTACGTACACTTGCATGTTTTGCGAGTGCACTTCTGAGTAAATTTACACGGTCCTGTGTTATCGTTAATACATCTTTACTACGTTTTATTGATGCAGGTATGTTTGACATTGACAAAAATAATCCTGATTCTCCAGGTATGTTTGATAAAAATCAAAATGGAACAGTGAGTTTTGAAGAGTTCGGAGCTCTGTGGAAGTACGTAACTGATTGGCAAAACTGCTTCCGATCGTTCGACAGAGACAATAGTGGAAATATCGATCGGCACGAATTGAAAACCGCCCTGACAAACTTTGGATATCGACTGTCAGATCAAATTATAGATACTCTTATACGTAAATACGACAGAGCCGGTCGCGGGACTATATACTTTGATGATTTTATTCAATGCTGTATAGTCTTATACGTGAGTATAAATTTCTACAATATTTACTACAGATTCGGTATTACGTTTCACCTTTAATAGACACTACCTGTATTATTTTTTAGACTCTGACTTCAGCTTTCAGACAGTTAGATACAGATCTGGATGGTGTTATTACAATTCACTATGAACAGTTCTTGGGCATGGTATTCAATCTTAAGATATAAGATCTCTCTATGGTTCGTTAGAGTTGCTCTTGCCTACTCCGAAGCTACTTTACACGTAGTATAATCGTTAAAGAAACTTTCGATGCCAAAACTGATGATTTTAGTATATTTTTAAAACTTTCCAGCCTGAATTTACGATCTTGTACGTCTGTCTTTAAAAATATTCAATTAAAAGTAATAATGGGCCGTGAGAATATTGAAGAAACATTCCTACGAACTATGTATACTCAGTAAGCTTGAGCAGATAATGCATATGACTATGTAGCCTTTATACTTGTTCGTTGTTAAAAAAAAGAATACAATTATCGCATGTTGTTTAATTATACATTCATTGGGATGTTAACGAAATGATGTATATTTAACTGAAGCATATTAAATGTTGTGGAAAGGAATGAATACGTTTTAACTGTGAAACAATAAATGATTCAGTCTCATCTTAAACTTTCATAACTATAACATTCTTCATAATGTACAGTCTACCATATATTATGTTCACAATTTCGCATACTTTGTACAATGTACAGAACAATATATGTATGTCAATTATAAGCGTGTCGATATCGGTATTAATCCAGTTTAAGTAGTCTACTCAGTAATTTACCAAACACCACCTTTCTACTATTACAACACGCGCGTTGGAATGTTTAAACACGAAGTCGAATGGGGCGATCAGAAACTTCGAATTAATTTGGCGGCGCTTTCCGAAAGTATGATTCCATGCGTCATATTTATTTAGTTATGTATATAATCTATATTTCTGTACTTTTCTATTAATATTGAATTGGTGAAAATAAATAATCGTATATTTTATCTGATTTACTTATTCAGTAATATCTTATCCTTCCATCAAATTCCGAGACTCTAAGAGAAACTGTTCGTTATTAATTAACTATAAACGGATTCTGCGCGAAACGTGTTGCTGAGCATTCCTAAAGCATTACAGAATAGCAATAATTCCTTATTTTTCTCTAATAAGTTCTACTTTATTTGAATTGGCGCCATTTTGAAGTGAGAGATACCTATTTTGCTCATGTGTTCCTGCTAGCAGGAGCCAAATTTCAAGCCGTAACAGGCCAAATGGTCGATAAAGAAGAAGATCCTACATCTACGTAGTATAGTACCACAGACCAGGTATAGAATAGACCTCTCATCCTATTATCTTCAGTGTCACCGTTCTGAAGTACCGATATTCTGAAACAACCACTGGTTTTCGAGCGCCCTCTCCGATTTTCGAGCGGCGGGTGCGGGAAATATAATGTGTTTCTAGCATTGACACAGGTATAGCTGCTGGTATCACCGAGAAAAGTATAGAACCTGTGTTATACAGGGTGTCCCACTAACCCGGTTCACCTCAAATATCTATTATTTCAAGTAATAAGCGAAAATATTATTTATAAAAGTTGTCTGGTTGTAAGAAACACAAAATACGGTGAAACAAGTTTATTTACAGGGATAGATCGGATGTGGAGGGCAATTTTATTTTTTCAAATGGACTGTCAAATTTGTTATCGTCAAATTCAATGGAATAGCGAATTCTGAGTATGAAAGTACTAAGGTGCATTAATCCTAAAACTTATTGTTTCTGAGATATTCAACATTGTCCATCCTATTACTTTGATTATAAAACATATTCGAAGCTATGCTCTGTTCATTTCGGATAGCTGACCGTTGAATGTGGAAATAATTAAATAAAACAATAAATACGAACGTGAAAGAGCGCTTTTTTACTGTTGAAAGCATAAACATGCCATGTGAGACGTGTGTAGTAAATCAAATGAACAACTTAATATAAATTAAAACATATTGATATATTTATTAAAACGTGATACAGAAATTAAACCAATAATGCAATTTATCACGCAACAGAATATAATGAATATTCCAACCAGTTCAATCAATTTTTTGGAAGTATTTGAACTGTAGAGGTCCTTATTTCACGTGTATTTAAATACACGTGTACTAAACGTATCCGTACCTCAATCCGTGTATCTTTTAGTACACGGGTACCCGTACACAATTTCACGTGTATTTAAATACGCGTGAATTTAGATACACGTGTTTTGACTTTTGATTCGTCAGATTTTTAATATCTATGGATATCCCAGAACTCTGAGGGATTGTGAAATTAATAAAAGAATTAATGTATTTGAATATATTTACTAGAATAATATGCGGAAAATATGGTTTTACGAATTTTCAGATTGTAACTAATAATACAATTACAAAATTAACAAGATTTATTTAATCGATTACCTATTTTGATACAAAAAATTAAGGCATTACTGGTAATAAGCGAGTTTCTTTTTAGACACGTTTAGTTCGTTTTCGTACGTCTATGTGCAAACATCAATTCAGTTCTGAGGAACATGCAACATCCTGATGCAAAAAGACAACGAAAAGTCCTTTATTGTTTTCGATTTGTTTAAACAATGTCTCAATTATAAAATAATTTTCGTTAATTCCGATTTGTTTAAACAATGTCTAAACGGAAAAGTTGGGTATGGCAACATGCCCATCGTGATGGCGATAAAGCTTTCTGTGACATGTGTGATGAGGGAGAAAATAACGTATTTTCATGTGGTGGTGGAACTACCGGCTCCTTAAGCAGACATTTGACTGGTATACACAATTTAAGGCCCCCAACCGAATGCCAGCAAATTTCTGATATCGGTGAGTGCCATAATACAGCCAGAGTTGTGCATTAACTAATTTTGCAAATGTTGCAAAAGTGCAATAACTAAAAAAAAAACAAACAAAAAAATTATTTAAATAAGGATCAAATAAAAGTTACTTTAACTTTAAATTATTCGGCGACTAAAGTGAAAGTTACAGTTACAATTAAAGTTAAAAAATTTATTCGGCACATGACGAATAATTTTTTAATTTTTATTCGTTATTCGAAAGTTCATTTAAATAAAAATTTTGCCCATCTTTGAATACAGCAGATGAAGATGACCATTGTGAATATTCAAATGAAAATGCGGACCCGGAAAATTCACAACGTTCAAGAAAACGTCGAAAGCGTTCACAACCTCATCCTTCTAATACTTCGGCCAGCCGCTTATTTGATCCTAAAAGAACAGAACAAATACATCAAGCTTTGGCAAAACTGATAGTAATGAACCAGTTACCCCTTTCATTTTGTTCAAGTATTGGCTTTCAAAATTTTATGAGTGTTGTTGATCCAAACTATAAACCTTGCAAGGAAGAAGCCATAAAAAAAGGCTAACAATTTTAAAAAGAACGATTGAAGACAAAATAAAAAAAAATCTTACATTAGTGCTGCTAAAAACGTAGTTTGTTCGACGGACTGCTGGTCTTCACTATCACAAGAATCGTACATTACTGTAAATGCACATATCATCAATTCTGAATGGCGAACAATCTCGTACACTTTAACCACGCATGAAATGGAGGAAAGACATACAGCCGAAAATCTAGCGGATGAATTAAGACAGACGTTCAATGAATGGGGAATAACCGAAAAAGTTACAGCTATTGTTACGGATAACGCCAAAAATATGGTAAATGCAATACCTCTAATATCTGAAACCGTCGAAATTTCTAGTATTACATGTGCAGCTCACACGGTCCAACTCGCTATAAATACTGCACTGAAGGAAGAAAATGTACAGCAACTTATTCGGCAATGCAGTACAGTAGTGGGACATTTTAAACATTCAACCATTGCGAAAGCAGTATTAGAATAAAAGCAAGAACAACTTAACATGCAAAAAACAACCTTATTGCAATGTTGTTCTACGACAGCGATGCCCAGGTGGGCGGTCCGAGATAAACGAGCATTCATCGCGTTTTTCAAAGCTCGCGTGGAAGGGGGTGCTCGAAACCAATGACGTTGCGGGCATGTCACGGACGGGGAAAACTCTAGTAGTGTGCGTGTAGGCTCGTACCCATAGGCTTTTACAACTGGGGCTCTTGGAGCCCTAGTGTTCTACATTTTAGGAATTGGGAAAATGAACAGGAATTGGCTAATGATTAAACAATAAGATTATATAATTGGACGGAATAGACTTGAACAGTCTCATTTACACATCTAATTAACAAACAGTTTCTTATTAAACGATTTTTATTCAACTTCAATCCTCTGTTTGTTTAGTTCAAATCTAGAAACTCAATTTTAACCCACTTCCAACTATCCAATAGACTTGAAACTTTGCAGGCATATGTATTTTGGATGACAATACAAAATTATGAAGAAAAAGAAATCCCACAGGGTTTAAAAAATGATGCTGTCATCAAAAAATAGAACCCATAACCGCAAATCCAAACGACTTGAAATCAGCCTATAACCAGAAGTCAAATCAATTTAATCGGAATGAAATCAGCATGTACGGTTACATGCTGATTTCAGGGTACGAGCCTACACGCACACTACTAGAGTTTTCCCCGTCCGTGACATGCCCGCAACGTCATTGGTTTCGAGCACCCCCTTCCACGCGAGCTTTGGAAAACGCGATGAATGCTCGTTTATCTCGGACCGCCCAGCTGGTCATCGCTGTTCTACGAGGTGGAATTCTACGTTTTTAATGTTAGAACGACTAAATATAAACAGATGTCCTGTTTCAAATACAATAGCAGATCGAACCGTCACCAATTCAAACATGGCAAAAAAATTAGAAATCACAGAGAGTCAGTGGGGTAGAATTGAATCTCTGCTTAATATTCTAAAACCATTACAAATTGTGACCACCCTTCTTTGTACCGAAAGTCATTCTCCAATTTCAATGGTTAGACCATTAATTAGGAAAGTGATTGAAAAACATCTAATATTACAAGATGATGATGATGAAAGTATCACTACATTGAAGAATACAATAATAACAGAACTTGTACGACGTTTTAATCTCGACGGGGATAGAAGCACAGTTGTAACTTTATATCATATTTCTTGCTTTTTTGATCCAAGGTATAAAAACCTGGAACACGAGTCAGTACAAGTAAGGGATATAATACGTACCGAAGTGAAACATTTACTTGAAGCCTCACCACTAAGTACAACAAACAGTAATCAGAAGAAGACATTCCACAAAACTGCTATAGAATATCTATACAATAATGACGAACGGAATGAAATGACAGATTTAGCTGTAGAATACGATACTTATGTCGCCGAACCGCAATTAAGATTTGATTTTGATGCTTTTGAATGGTGGAAGATGCGGACAACTAAGTATCCAAGAATTGCGAATCTTGCACTAAAATGTTTACTGATACCAGCAACATCAGTTACTTCCGAGCGAACTTTTTCAACTGCTGGGAATATTGTTACGCCGAAAAGATACCGTTTATTGCCAGATAATGTAAGTGCCTTAGTTTTTTTATATCAAAATAGGCAATTGATTGAATAAATTTTGTTAATTTTATAATTGTGTTAAAATTTATTAATAATAGTAATAAGCTCGAACGCGCGTCAGAAAATTATTCCATCTTGAATAAAGTTAAAGTTGAAAACTTTATTCGACGCTGAAGTTGAAACGCTCGGCGAATAAAAAAATTAACTTTATTCGTCAAATAATCTAAAGTTAAATAACTTTTATTGGACCCGTTATTTAAGTTATTTTTTATTAAAAGATACACGGATTGAGGTACGGATACGTTTAGTACACGTGTATTTAAATACGCGTGTATCTAAATTCACGCGTATTTAAATACACGTGAAATTGTGCACGGGTATCCGTGTACTAAAAGATACACGGATTGAGGTACGGATACGTTTAGTACACGTGTACACGTGTACACGTGTCTTTTTACTACACGTACTATACCGTGGCCTCTAATTTGAAGCATTCGTAGTAAGGCTGTTCGAGTACTCGAATATTCAAGTAGCTTGAAGTTCGGACCGAGCCGAGACTCGGTTTCCGAGCCGAGCCGAGTACCCGTAAAAACCGAGTAGCTCGAAAGAATCGATCGGTTCGATAAAACCGAGTAGCTCGAATTTTTTCGAGCGACTCGAAAGAACCGGGCAGCCCAAATGAACCGAGAAGCTCGAATTTTTTCGAGCGGCTCGAATATACTTGGAGCAGATCGAAATTTTCGAGCTGACCGACTGTGTCGAGTAGCTTGAAGCTTGAAGCTTGAAGCTTGAACGTTTCGGGCAATACGAATGTTTCGAAAATTTTAGGTTACGTTTGTCTACTGGAATGTAAATAATGGTTCTCAATAGGTAATGTGAATTATTAAAATGTAAGCTGTAAATGGAAATATTCTGTAACTTTTGAAAATAAGTACTAAATTCAAATCTTTATTTTTTTCATCTTTTTCGTGTATTTATAAACGTATTCATACACTTCTCTTTATGTTATCTTTCTTTTCTTCTAACTTTTTTCTTTTTTCTTACTTTTTTACCTTCTTCCCCAGATAGCACTCGACGTCTATGAGCCGTCTTTAAGACGTCTGTTTCAGACATTCAAGACGTCTTAAAGACGTCTGCTATTTTCTGAAAGACGTCTATAGACAGTTTTGAATGTCCTGAGTCAGTAAACCGTACGTCTTTAAGACGTCTCTTGAACAATTTGTAGACGTCTTTGTAAGACGTCTTTGAGGCGTCTTATAAACGCCCTGTAGACGTCTTTTAAACGTCGCGTAGACGTCCATTTCAAATTTTCAAGACGTCTTAAAGACGTCTGCTGTTTTCTGAAAGACGTCTATAGACATTTTTGAATGTCCTGAGTCAGTAAACCGTACGCCTTTAAGACGTCTCTTGAACAATTTGTAGACGTCTCTGTAAGACGTCTGTGAGACGTCTTATAAATGCCCTGTAGACTTCTTTTAAACGTCGCGTAGACGTCCATTTCAAATTTTGAATACGTCTTAAAGACGTCTGCTATTTTCTGAAAGACGTCTTAAAGACGTCTATAGACATTTTTGAATGTCCTGAGTCAGGAAACCGTACGTCATTAAGACGCCTTTTAAACGCCTTGTAGACGTCTATAAGACGTCTTTAAGTGGTCGTGAAGACGTCTTAAAGACGTCCATTTCAGACTTTCACGACGCCTCAAAGACGTCTTCGTAAGGTCTTGATTAGGCCTACTGCAGCTCTTTAAAGAGATATTAGAGATATTAAGCGTGACTTGATTTGTGTTAATGAAATTAAGTATTTTGAAAAAAGAAGCCCGTCGAGTAGCTGCTCTTGTCCTCATTTGAGAGAGTCAATTTTCATGCTGCTCAATATTTTCGTTTCTTCATAAAAAAGAAGAACGTCTTGCAATAGCGAATGATCGAGACATTTTGGCATATTCAAGTTCAAGTCGAAAATATAAATTTCCTTCTGCAAAAAACGCCGGTACTAGAGAGTGACGGTATATGATCTGCCCGGCTCTCTTATAGGCATGACTGCTGTAACCCACCTGCGAGAAGCGCTCGGCCCGGTCGCCGCCTGGCGGTCGGTCGCGTACTATCCATGCGTCTTTAAGACATCTAAACGAAGTCGTTTAAAAAACGTCTTGGCATGGACGTCTTAGAGACGTCCTAAACACTTACTCGGAAAGACGTCTTAGAAATGACTCCGCACAGACGTCTTAAAGACGTCTTAAGGGGTTAGGACACAGTAACGAGCCAAGAAAGCAGACGATTTTTAGACGACGATCATAAGAAAAGTAAACAATCGATTAATATAAGGTTTTGTGTTTTGGTTCACTATATTATGAACTATAAGAAAAGCATATAATATTTACAAAATAGCATTTGTACGCCGTGCATTTAAAATGTCCATTTTTTTTCGGATGACCAACTGGTGGGCCGGATTCCGGCAAATCGGATGAACAGTAACAAAAACCCCAAAAATGTCATAAACTATAATATATTTCCTAGGCATTGACGATCCAACATTTTAAATTTTTTAATTATAGTACAAAATATAAACATCACACACTTTTGTCGAAATTTGATAATTATTTTTCAAACATCGACCATTTTGTAAATTTTCGCAAAAATTGAAATATTGGATCGTCAATGCCTAGGAAATATATTATAGTTTATGACATTTTTGGGGTTTTTGTTACAGTTCATCCGATTTTCCGGAATCCGGCCCACCAATTGGTCATCCGGAAAAAAGGACATTTTAAATGGAGACATTGTACGGCGTACAATTGTTATTTTGTAAATATTATATGCTTTTCTTATAGTTCATAATATAGTGAACTAAAACACAAAACCTTATAATAATCGATTGTTTACTTTTCTTATTATCGTCGTTTAAAAATCGTCTGCTTTCTTGGCCCGTTACTGTGTCCTAACCCCTTAATATGGTCTAAAGGCTCGTATAGACTGGGCGATAATCGCCGGCAACTTTGTTGCCGGAGTCGCTGGCGAGTCGGTGGGATAACCGACTTGTCGCCAGCGACTTGTATCTGGCGACTTTTATCCGGCGACTTGTGTCCGGCAACTGTGTCTGGCGACTCGTCCTTTAAGGGTAAAGAGATACGAATATACCTGGGAAAGTCGCCGGAACCTGTATCGGGCGACTTGCAACAATCGCTGTGGGATACAGCAACTCGACCCTTGCCTCAAACGGCCTTCTAGAAATGACTGTTGGCCACATGTTCCCGAAAAACTGTATTCAAGTGGACGGTGAGCAACATCGCCCGAGTATCTAGTGCCTGTATTTCTGTTTCCCGTTCCGAATGGGAAACATCGCCGACTCTGTGGCAACACACCACGCACTATATATATTGAAGTACATCCTATAGTAAATGTATACATTAAAAATTTAATATATCTATAAATATGTGTATATATCTATAAATATATGTATATATATATATAAATATATGTATATATATATATAATATATATAATAAATTTTTAACGTAAATATCTACTATATGATCTACTGCGTGGAAAAACACCACACATATACATATTTATTAAAACATTAATTTATTTTATATATATATATTAAACGAATTTATTATATATATATATATATATATGCGGACACTCCCTTGACGAGGCTCTCTTCACAGCAATACATATCTCCTCTCCGAGGTCCACCTTCTTTCGCACGGAACAGGTCAACGCGTGCTCTTGTTTTGCAATTGAAGCGCGTGTTTTTACTCGAGAGATAAGGGATCCGTCTCGAATTTGCTGGGAAGACGGCGCAGGCCTATATCTGGCAAAACTGAAGGTAAAAACTTAGGTGAAAACTGAAGGGATTGGCTTGTGTGCCACGTCTGGTTCCCAAAAATTAATCAGGCTGATCGGCCAGTGTGTTCCGCCAAGGTGCGGTTTATGACCGTATTGTCCCATGAGTAGCGGTTGACAACGGTACCTGCGCGTCCGATGTCACCGTGTATACCACCCATTCTCGACATCTGGTAGACAAATGTTTTCCAACGAACACTTCGAGAACAAGCTATTGCCTAGTCGTAAAGAAATGAAGAAATTTCGCTTCAAAAATACTAAATTGCCAGCTGTAAAAGATAACTGAATTTGGACGCGCAGGTAGCGTTGTCAACCGCTGACTCACGGGACAATACGGTCATAAACCGGGACCCTGTCGAAACACTGGCCGATCAGCTTGATTAATTTTTGAGAACCAGGTGTGGTATACAAGTCATCCCCTTCAGTTTTTATCTAAATGTGCCAGGTATAGCAGTTAAAAAGTATTATCCAACATCAATACGCCTTGCGGAGAGAGAGAGACACAAGAAGAAAGAATGGTAGTCCGCTGACTGCGCGTGGTCCCGCCTGCGCCGTCTTCCCTGCAAATTCGAGACGGATCCCTTATCTCTCGAGTAAAAACTCGCTTAATAGAAACTGTGACATTAAATCATCACCGTAATGTTCTCTATTTCTCAAAAACGCCTTTTTCTTTTTCTTTTGGTCGATGCTATTACAATGAACGCGGCGCCAACACCCATAGCTATTGACGGATCCATGGCTACTAAAAATAAGGTTTGGAATGGACGCCGAAGAAGGGTCTTGGTCAGTGATGCCAGATTCGAGACGGGTTCACTTGAGAATTTCCCCCACCTCGCGCATACTACGGCGGAGCAGCGTATCCGTGAGCTCGGCGCTTCGGAGTCCAACTCAGGGACACGCAGCTCCGGCGTAGTGTGCGCGAGGTGGGGGAAATTCTCGAGGGAACCCGCCCCGAATCTGGCATCACTGGTCTTGGTCATAAGGTGGGGGACACAAGTTGCCGAGTCGCCGGACACAAGTCGCTGGATACCAGCCGCTCGGTAAAAATCGCTGGAGACAAGCCGATGCATCCCAGCGAGTCGCCAGACGACCCGCTGGAGTCGCTGGCAACAAAGTTGCCGGCGATTATCGCCCAGTCTATACGAGCCTTAAGACGTTCAGACCAAAAACAGACGTAAAATGGACGTCTAGAAGACGTCGTGTGCTATCTGGATAATAATACAAATAAAACTAATTGGTATTAAGTAAACGAAATAAATTGTTATTGAGTTTGATTATATTCTGAAAACCACTTACATACTTTCTTAACACATTAAACCGTACCAATACGATTTGGACGTAACAAAAAGACGTTTTAAACACGTTCAGAAGAGGTGCAAAGTAACAAAACAAGATGTAAGGCGTTCAGGCCAAAACTGGATTTTTCAAAGAAGTCGTGTGCTATGTGTTATCCCAGATAAGCGTCTTATCCCAGATAGCACACGACGTCTTTAAGACGTCCATTTTACATTTATTTTTGGTCTGAACGTCTTAGACCATATTAAGACATCTTTAAGACGTCTGCGCGGAGACATTTTTAAGACATCTGTCTATAGACGTCTTTAAGACGTCTCAACACAGTCGTCTTAGAAATATCTCCGCACAGACGTCTTAAAGACGTCTCAACACAGTCGTTTAAAAGACGTCCTGGTACAGACACCTTAAACACGTCTCAACACAGTCGTTTAAAAGACGTCCTGGTACAGACACCTTAAACACGTCTCAACACAGTCGTTTAAAAGACGTCCTGGTACAGACACCTTAAAGACGTCTCAACACAGTCGTTTAAAAGACGTCCTGGTACAGACACCTTAAAGACGTCTCAACACAGTCGTTTAAAAGAAGTCCTGTTACAGACGCCTTAAGGACGTCTTAAAGACGTCTGTAGACAGACGTCTTAGAAATGTCTCCGCGCAGACGTCTTAAAGACGTCTTAATATGGTCTAAGACGTTCAGACCAAAAACAGACGTAAAATGGACGTCTTAAAGACGTCGTGTGCTATCTGGGTCGTATGGGTTTTACTTCTGTCGCGCCATTGTTAACACAGGGCGTTACCCGCTCATAAATAAATAAATGAATAAATAATTAAATAAATATAAATATAAATAAATATAAATAAAAATTTTATTTATTTAAATAAAAAATGAGAAATTGGAAAATTAATAATGCAAGGTTTACATATTCAAATGTTTACAAGTACTTCACGATTCTTTGTAATTACGCTTATTTATATTTATTGAATTATTTATTCATTTATTTATTTATGAGCGGGTAACACCCTGTGTTAACCCTCTAGGGACGGGGATGTTTTAAACTTAACGTAGAATTTTTTTGAGCGTTAAAATAGTCTATTTTATACTTCGGATTTGGAAGCTACTCGTTAAATTTATTTTTTTTTTAATTTTTTTTTTTTAATTTGTTTATAACAAAAAAAAGTTTCATTTCGGGTTCTGATGGTACAACAGTTTCTTCTCTGCCTACTAAAGGTCACTATACCTATCAAATCTCGATCTTATTGATGGAACGTAAATAAAAATGTGTTAATCTGAATGGGACTCTGGAGGCCCACTCGTCCCTAGAGGGTTAACAATGGCGCGGCAGAAGTAAAACCCATACGAAGAAGGTAAAAAAGTAAGAAAAAAGAAAAAAGTTAGAAGAATAGAAAGATAACATAAAGAGAAGTGTATGAATACGTTTATAAATACACGAAAAAGATGAAAAAAAGAAAGATTTGAATTTAGTACTTATTTTCAAACGTTACAGAATATTTCCATTTACAGCTTACATTTTAATTATTCACATTACCTATTGAGAACCATTATTTACATTCCAGTAGATAAACGTAACCTAAAATTATCGAAACATTCGTATTGCCCGAAACGTTCAAGCTTCAAGCTTCAAGCTACTCGACACAGTCGGTCTGCTCGAAAATTTCGATCTGCTCCAAGTATATTCGAGCCGCTCGAAAAAATTCGAGCTTCTCGGTTCTTTCGGGCCGCGCGAAAAAATTCGAGCTACTCGGTTTTACCGAGCCGCTCGGTTCTTTCGAGCCACTCGGTTTTTACGGGTACTCGGCTCGGCTCGGCTCGGCTCGGCTCGGCTCGGCTCGGCTCGGCTCGGCTCGGCTCGCTTTTTTCGAGTACTCGAACAGCCTTAATTCGTAGAGTACATATTATATCGAACTTGATGCGACTTTGTTTTTCAGCTACCTGTCTTGCCTCTTTTAACTATTTCACACCTTCAAGGGGAATGGCGACAGCAAGTCATAGTAATGTAAGTGATAGGGATGCACCACTACAGTGGTTCGCGCTATGTCGGTGCGCCATCCTTTCAATGGGATGGGACCCGACCATCGCAGCCAGCCTCTACACAGGTACATTGTGTTAAGTATGTCGGGAGTGTGGGTCCGAATGGTCCATGTGGCTTGGGAGCTCCAGGGTCTCCGGGGGTCCTCCAGACACGGAGGACTCGCGACGACCAGCGACGACTGAGTACATGGAGCTCGGTGAGCTCCCTACACTTGATTCCACATTGGAGCATCTCGACGCCCCTATCGATTTGCGACCGATCTGCGCAGCTCCCACTACTACCCACGGTTTGAACCGCATGCGATTAGTCGTGGTAATTTCCAAGGAATAATTGGTACATCCCAAACGCGGGACCTGACCGTTGTCAACGTAAACAGTCCCGCACGAAGAGTGAACAGAGAGAGTAGAGAAGGCCGTGCGACGGAGAAAAACATAGGCGGTTAAGTGGGGAGGCGGCGTAGCAACGCAACGTCGCCTGAGGGTCGTGCCTGCGCGAAATCTGTATGCTCTAATGTGGAATCAAGTGTAAGTGGGGAGGCGGCGTAGCAACATCGCCTGAGGGTCGTGCCTGCGCGAAATCTTGATGCTCTACTGTGGAATCAAGTGTACACTAGAAAGAGAATTAAGGCAATGATGTAGGTAATCGTCTTAGCATCGTTTATTGTCAATAATTTAAAACAATTTAGAACTAAAAAGGAATGTGAAATTAAAAGATTTCAATTCCATAAGGAGTCCAATTCAGGAACAGATTAGACATTTCGAGTTTTGCTCACTTTCGAAGGTTTAAACAAATGATTGCAAAATTAGATGTTTTGGTACATATAGAATCGTGTTCTGCGGGGAAAGTAACTGAACAAATATGTACTTACACTTGATTCCAGAGTAGAGCATCAAGATTTCGCGCAGGCACGACCCTCAGGCGACGTTGCTACGCCGCCTCCCCACTTAACCGCCTATGTTTTTCTCCGTCGCACGGCCTTCTTTACTCTCTCCGTTTACTCTTCGTGCGGGACTGTTTACGTTGACAACGGTCAGGTCCCGCGTTTGGGATGTACCAGCTATTGCTTGGAAATTACCACGACCAATCGCATGCGGTTGAAACCGTGGGTAGTAGTGGGAGCTGCGCAGATCGGTCGCAAATCGGTAGGGGCGTCGAGATGCTCCAATGTGGAATCAAGTGTATGTGTCTCCGAAATTTTTTTATTTATTCTAAAACTTTTTTACAATATAATTTGTTAAACAAATTGTTTAAATAAATTAATTTTATAAATCCTATATCGAATTCGGGATCAGCGACCTCAAAAACCACTAACGATATATACAACTTTTCGTACATTTACCCAATTTCTTGTGCGCCATACCTGTCAACTTCTAGAAACAATTGAGGGCTCGGATGCAATAAGGGGACTAGCGCTCGAAAATGGGAAAAATTATTGTCCAAACGCTATGAAATATTGAAAAATTAAATGTTGTTAAACTGTATTTTAAAAAATATAGTGTTGTAAAGCTCCTCACGACACACATTTTTTCTATTCGCAGTTTGATTATCGAATCATTACTATTCGAGCTAAAAATTATAAACGAAAAATTTTTCATCGTTCAAAATCATTATTTCTTTAAACATAAATTGCGATAACTTGAGTCAACAGCCGCGTGTAATGGGCTATTTAGCATTCGCGTTGACAGTTGGCGCCGTGGGAGAATTATATATATCATCATAACTTCTACAATTATTTATTAATCAGTGTGAAAATTGGTGAAAATCTTCCTTGTATATTAAGGAAAAACTTTGTCGCTGCAAGTTATATGTATCTCAAAATTGCCTCGATTCTTTTTAACGGCGAACGTTGAAAAACATGGGTTATATCCAGTATTACCTTTTAATGAAATATTATTACATTTGTTAACATAAGGGTTTTGTGCATACATTTTGCGGCTTCGCTAGAGTTTTCTGAGTTTTATGTTTCAAGTCTCATAAGGATCCCTTAATATTTACTCAAGTTATCGCAATTTATGCTTAAAGAAATAATGATTTTGGACGATGAAAAATTTTTCGTTTATAATTTTTAGCTCGAATAGTAATGATTCGATAAACAAACTGTGAATAGAAAAAATGTGTGTCGTGACGAGCTTTACAACACTATATTTTTTAAAATACAGTTTAACAACATTTAATTTTCCAATATTTCATAGCGTTTGGACAATAATTTTTCCCATTTTCGAGCGCTAGGTAGTCCCCTTATTGCATCCAAGCCCTCAATTAGAATGACAAGAGTCATTACTTGACCACCCCGCAAACTATGTGTTTCTGAGGTTAGTATAACAAAAAACGGTGCATTTATCAAATATAGAACACTATGAGAGTTTAACAAGTGAAGAGTTCAGTCATAAAGAGTTAATAACCTACGAATTTTTTTACCTGAACCATACCCCTGTTCTTAACAAAATCATTAAGGAAATAACGAAATGGGAACATACTACTCACCTTGATGTAAATAAACGTTCGCCAATACTATTCATAATGCACTTCACACACTTGAGTGTTTTAGATTTTAGTCGGTAGATGTCTTGGCACGTCAACTGCACTTTTTTCAAAAGATCGTCACTTCTAAAAACCTTATTTTTCACGTTTTTCTGAAAAGTGGTCAACTACTGATACATGGTCAACTACTGGTGCCTTTACCTTACTTACATTCAGTCCTGAAATTGTGGGTCGGTAACACAATTTAATTATAAATGAAATCTGTGCGGCATTTATAGCCAAATGTTGCCAACAGTGTACGCTTTCATGCGCAGCAGGGAAAGTGCACGAAATAGTTGCGCGAGAGGAATAATTCGTTATATTTGTCGAGCTGTCCATTTAATTTGAATGGGTGCCATTTTGAAGTGAGAGGATATATCCCTGTCGCTCCAACCATTTTCTGTCCTTGTCGGATACCTGCTTGCACATCATGTATTCCTGCTACCTGCAGCCAAAATCGGGCAGCCAATATGGCGGCTGGAATATTGTTTGGTCGGTAAAGAAGGAGTGCACGTAACCTTCTATTATTTTAAGTAATGCTTATAAATTGTAATGAATATTTTTATAATTTTATGAGAAATAAAGGCACATCACCCTAACTGAGAGAATCCATAATTTATTAAATGTCCTGACCGCATCACATCTGTTCTACTTCCCCGAAAACGATGGATATAAAAGAATCCACAAATTTGTTTATACCTAATAACGAATTCGGTACCTCGCACTGATTCCGCACTGATGCCAGAAAATGACTTGGATTGGTTGTTTCTGATAGAAACGAAGATAGCTCTATAAGAATCAACCAATCCAAGTCATTTTCCGGCACCAGTGCAGAGTCAGTGCGAGGTACCGAATTCGCTATAACATTCTTTATTTCCAGCAACAATTCTGTTTTACAAATGGTTTTTCTTTTCGGCTTATACATTGCGCAAGCGCAGCGCCTTCAACTCCGGGAGTAACCCTACTCAACACCTGCTTAACACAATTTTCATTTCCTATAATTCTCTTGCTCGTAGACTTGAATGTTGAATGCGCCAGTGTTTGGTATGAATATAATTATCTCGCTTCTATAAAGATGCACGTTCATGAAATCTAAGGAATTTGTTACAGTTCACGACCTCAAATATCCCTAGATCGAGCGTGCGTGTGAATGCTTTGAGGGAAAGGTCTACTTCATCCCTAACAATGAACTTAAAAAGTTTCTGCCAATCTCTGCCAAAAGTGGTATGTCTTTCCCATCTCTACAAATTGTATTGCGGTTACACTGAGCTGAACCTCCTTGCTGCAGCCAGACTTCTACATAGGCCTCTGTCTCTAAGTTTTCTAACAAACCTGTGAATCCATGTCGTACGTATCCGACTCGATTGTCTGCCCACTGCGTTCGCTAGACTTCGGTCAGCCTTGCGCAGACAGTGGAATATTCCTAATCCGTACACGCCGCCAGAAAATCCCTCTGTCTAACTCCAATTTCTCATATCCTTGCTCACCAATTCCTATCCTTAAAACGACAACGAAATAAACCTCAGGTCGTACCGGCTAATATATTTCTTTTGTGCTGTAAATATGATTGGAAGTACCACATTTGTTTGTTTGTTTGTTTGTTTAATAGGAACTTCACGCCCACCTAAATGGCTCTCTAAGTCCAACTACTTTAAAGAAGTTATACAAAATGCAAAATCCCAATGCAGAGGACTGCGATGATGTCTTGGACATTGAAAAATTCTCTTCATTAGGCGAGTACGAACGATAACTCTGCATTCAGTTTTACTGCATTTATTTACAGCTGTACCACCGTCACGATATATCATACTAAAGACATAGATCTTTTACAGGTGTTTCAAAGCATTCGACGTAGCGCATTCGGTAACAGTAACATCAGAAGCAGTTTTTCAATCTACTTATGATGTGGTTAAAGAATTCAAGGAAGATAATGTGATATACTTAGAACTCAGAAGCACACCACGCGCCGTTGATGGGCAGATGACTAAGCGAGAATACATAGACGCTATTATAAGAGCGTTCCGGTAAGTACATTTTAGCAACAATACCTTTGTCTTAATATACTAATTCGAGACGATTTGGCAACTGCAGGATTTGCAAGATAGATTTTCCAGATATGCTTGTGAAACTGTTGGTCTCTATAAATCGTAAACAAGGATACAAAGCAGCGCAGGAGAACATAGAATTAGCGATAAGTTTCTTTAAAGAGTATCCCGAGTATATCGTAGGGCTCGATCTTAGCGGAGATCCAAAGACGGGGGACGCGTTTCTAGAGTTATTAAAGAAAGCAAGAACAGCTGGGCTCAAGATTGCCGCTCACTGCGCAGAGGTAAAGCTCAATCGATGCATTTTCGTATAAATTACTTAACTTAATCTACCGCTTCGTTCTCCTTGCACAGATCCCAAACGAAGTGGAGACAGTAGACATACTCGAATTCAAACCGGACCGATTGGGGCATTGCACTTGCATTCATCCCAACTTACAAGGGTCGAAGAGATTGTTCAGTATGCTTGTTAATTCAAAAATACCCATAGGTGAGGATTCCGAAGTTACACGATTCTTTATTAATCAACTCGCGTGCTTACATCTATCCTGTATCTAGAGTTATGCTTGACATCGAACGTTGAATGTAAGACAGTGCCTTCTTACGGATGCCATCAGTTCAAATATTTGTACGAAGCCGAGCATCCTGTTTGCCTTGCTGTAAGTGGTTAAAATTCATCCGAGCACTTATTTAACGTATAAAATCACCTTTAAACAATCGCGCGCTGTTTTAGACCGACGATAAAGGTGTTTTCCATACATCCTTGTCGAGGGAATACGAAATAGCTGCTACAACGTTTGACTTGGGTCGAGAGGAGCTCGCGAAACTCTGCGTGGCGTCCGTACAATACGCTTTTGCAACAACGGAAGAGAAGAATATGCTGCTGTCTAAGATTAACAAGTTCAACTATACGCTTGCGTGAAATCATAAATAGAAGCTTGTAACACTTTCCACCGAAATGAATAAATGAGCCGAGATCGGGAATCCACGTCACTATACACGGGGATGCGTAAAGAATTATAAAAATTTCGTGGTTACGAGCACTCGGCCAAACGTGAGAGATTAATACGGAAAGAAACGCGACATGGCTGAGCGAGGTAGCAGGACCATTGATATAAAAGTAATGTGAATTTTATTCGTTACGATATTCGTGGGCTCGTTTACATAGGATTTACAGATAACTAAGCTGCTATTTATGAAGAGACTATAATAGTTAAAGTGTCAGCGTTCTGTTTCTCATTTTCCTTCGGCAATACCATATATGTATAATATATACAACATTATGTCTGTAATCGTGGTGCTGCGTCGACAAAGAAATCGGTAATGACGGTAATACCTATGTACCAAATAAACATTAACAATTGCCTCTCAAGCTCCGTACAAAAGATCACAATCGAGCGCGACGAGAAGCAGCCGCGTCTTCGTTCTCCGATGTGTCGCGCTTCTAATAGCGTTTGCCAATCTGGCGTTTCGCAATCTGACCGAAAATAAAGGGGGCATACTTAGCACCGCCTGAAAAGAAAATATCGAAGAGCCGCGAAAGGCGAACGCTATTCGCGTCTCGTCCGTGGGCCGGGAAATCGGGGATCGACGTTTCCCCGCCGTAATAAGGATTCCATGTTTCTTTTCGCCTCGACGCGAATATAATTCATTTTTTTTTCCATTTATTTAGAACCGTTACTCGCTATCACACTGTAACAAGGTGATAATAGTAAATAGCTGCGATAATACTAATAGTAATGAATTAGGAATAGCAGTAATATAGTAGCGTCGTAATATTAATATCGACGGTGACAATAATATCGTTCTTAATAACCATAATAAGAAAATTATCTCTACAGTATATAGAATATTCGTCCTATGTAACAGTCTTTTTGGCCTAACCTTCGAGCTATAAACAATAAAACAGTTTCATCCCTCGCATCGTTATCAATCCACTTGCGCATCATTCCAGATCATCATCGAAAAACTATATTAGATCCATTTCGCCTTCGCTGCTCGCCATCTGCCTGAACATCGCTGAACGCTCGCGAACTTCCCTCGTTTCTCAGCCTATTCCCTATACCCTATTATGTTTATTAAACTGTCGCGCGTGCTACACTGCTAACATCTTACCCTCGCTAGATTCTCGTATCCTAACGACTATGACTATGGAGATGTACTTTACTATCGGTTCTCTGCGCCTCGCGAATAAGCGTCGGTCCTGTGAAGGGTACGCGTGTCCATTCCGTAAGATTCTTTCTCTGCGCGTACACATAAGCATCTATGTAAGGTTAACGGGTGTGTTGTGTTGCTGTCACTATAGCTTTACAGATTCTCGCCGATCGCTGTCGTCGAAAAGCGGGGATTCGTGACACAGCGAAGATCACCGTTCGATTCCTAACGCAACAGTAATAAATGCTACCTTTGACTAACGCTCGTTCCACTTCCTCCCGGGTGTCGAATGTCGCATGTATATGACGCGAAACGAAATCGCCGAGAAGTAAAAAAAAAAAACAACAGAAAAAGAAACATAAACAGAAAGAAAGAAAGAAAGAAAGAAAGAAAGAAAGAAAAAGTTTCTTCACCCGATCGAGGATGCTCTTCGCTCGATTCCGTGGCAATACTGGAGATAATAGAAAACAACCCGTGCACGGGTTGATAATCGGTTCTTCTCTTTCTTTAAGTCTAGCGGTAATTATAATGATAGCTCTGCCCCTTGCTAGAGAAGAACAAACAAATAAGCAGGGAAAAAGTTCGAATATGACTATGTACACGTTAACGAACGAGCGATAAGCTGGATGATTCTCTCTCTATACATATACGTGCGCGCATATTTACTCTCACTCTCACTCTCACTCTCACTCTCACTCTTACTCTTTCTTTCTTTCTTTCTTTCTTTCTTTCTTTCTTTCCAAACACTCGTAGTGACACGAACACTTAATACGTCGCGGTAAAAACAAATGTACACGTGTCGATTTAAAATGCTATAAAACATCGGAAGTGGGTCGATTTCTCGAGGTTACGTGTCGCGGACAAAAGAGGAAGATGCTATTAAATCGAGCCACGGGGCGTCGAGAAATCGCCGGAAATAAATAAGTTAGGATGTTTTGATTCGGCTAACAAAGCGATTAAAAAAAGAACAAGGAGACGGATAAATGATCGGTGCATTTTGGAGGTTGGTTTCTCGGAAGTTATTTTCGTTTGGCCGAGTGCTTCCGGTCGAGACACTTCGGTGAGCAGCGCGTGTCTCCGGCCGTGGTCACGTCGCCCCGTGCAACAATCTCATCTTCGTCGACATTTCTTTTCTGGCTGGCTTTTCTCTATCTTACGTCAGATGGAACGGAACGAAAGGCAACGCGATATCGTTTGCGAGCGATACTCCCGAGAGTTCCTTGAACGAGAGGAATGCAAGGCATGAGAAATATAATTAAAAAAAAGACATCTTTTTTTTTCATTGCACACAAATCATACATACATTACTATTCACACGATGACAATTGGATCGTCGTCGAAGCGGAGCAGCCTACCGCGAATAACGCGCCGGTGATTTTGCCTATTCGTAAATTTCAGTTGATCCGGCGAGATTAGAGAAATCTAAAGAAACGGATAAGAAGTCGGGAGGCGAGAACCGCTCGGTTCGTCGCCAAGTCGAAAGAAGAGATCGGGGCAAGGAACCCCGACCAAGAGCTTTTTACCACGAAGAGAATGACGCGGGAGTCGAATCGAACCGGAGCTTCCTGCAAGCTGGGTGCCGATGATTTGGGAGAAAGGACGATTTGAAATTTGTACAATTGCGAGTACCGTTTGATTGACGATCAACATATGGTAGACTGTCTCGTGTGTCTCGTCTGTCCACCGGCCTGTTAATATCGCTGTGGATGGATGTTACGAGCGTTAATTAATAGTGCAAACGTGATATCGTGGGTAGGCTGCGGCTCATCCGTCATTTTTATCATTCACGAGACTACGCTTCGAGACGCTTTCGTGCTATTGTTATTGTTACTGGCGGCCGTGCTGTTCGCGGCCCTGCTGTCGGTTTGGGCGAAGAGAACACCTTGGTACATCACCCCGTTCAGTTCCATGCTGACTACCAAGGAGTTGTCGCCGTTCCTCCCGTCCCCTGTAACCGAGAATAGTGTCAGCGCTCGACACTTCCTTTCACAACGGATATCTAAGGACAGGGGGAGAGAAGGGATCGGTCGATCCGCTAATTCCTCCTCCCTAAGCCCCGCACGTGGGTCACTGGGACCGCTTACCTCGATTGGAAATTTTAATGTGCGTGCCCACGGAGGCCTGGGCGTTCTTCTCCGCTGGGCTGTCGTCGTCCGAGAGTAGCCTTTTAGCTGGCGGAGGTCCTGGAATGCCTGTGAGATCAGGGTCCCTCTTGATCTGCAGACTACCCCCCGAGGAGGGTGAACTCTGTCTCGCTGGCGACGCAGACACGGGTGACGACCTGCAACAACCACCGACAACCTTCGTTACGTACCTATATTTCTAGAATAGTAGAATTCTGTAAATCGTCCATGGAATGGGAAATAAATAATTGTGTCTGAATAATATTCTCCCGTCAATAATAATGTCCCCTTGCTATCCCGATGCTTCTTCAATGTTTTACGAAAGCCAGATCCTCACCTGAGCCCAAGGTCTAGAGCCTCCCTCTGAGGTTCCGGGCTAGATGCCTGAGGGAGCGGCGAGTGGGAGGTCTGAGGCGACAGGGGTGGCTGGTGGCCAACGCCTGGATAAAGAGTGTTGTTGTTGTACATGTTCCACAGGGTGAGCCGGGACATCTCGAGGGCGCTGAATCCCCCGTCCCTTGGCGGGGTGGACGACGGCGGCGATGCGCTCCCTTGCCGATGGATCATCGGGGGCGGCGTGCCCGCTCCCGCGCTCCTCAGCTCCTTGTTCAGTAGCTTCACGTACTCGACCATGCGCGCCTCGAATTCGGACGGCGCCATTCCGGGAATAGGTCCTGCGGCCAACAACCATCGAGACTTTCCATTAATTGCTCCGAGGCATCTGCCTCGAGGAGACGCGACGTCTCGTCGGGGCCATTGATCAAACGGCGCTCGACGTCAATCGCGCGTCTAAAAGCCGACGTCGCGACGCGGCCTCGTCCCAACGGCAACCGCGGGGCTCTAAATTAAAACGGCGTCGTCCCCATGGGACAACATAGAGAGGAGAGTATATCCAGAGGGAGGAACGTAGATATGTCCGACAGTTGCGCGTGTGGATCAAGCTCGCGCTTCGACGTCTCTACAGGCGAGCCATCGCGGCGACATTCAGTTGAAAAGGGGCTGGCTTTAAAGATGAAATAGAATTTAGAGATAAAAGTTTCCCATTGGGCGGGGAGAAGCTGAATGACGCTAGACGGATGCGACGTAAGCGCAAACGCAAACGCAAACGCAAATTCGAGGGGCGGCGCGAGACAAGAACGAGGAAGGGTCGGGTGGAATTGGTCCGATGTCGGGCTAGAGGGTGGCAAAAGAGGGCGAAAGGTAGGGGCTGGAAGGCAGAAGAAAGGGGTAGAGGGAAGTAGGAATGCTCGTTAGCGAGAGTCATCCGTTAACGCCTGTCTCCCGGAGGATCGTACAATCAATTACGCCTCCTTCGCTCTCGCATCATCATCTCCGGGGAGGCCTGGAACCCTAACTACCGATTTAAAATAAACTCGCTCCTCTTCCACGCTCCCCTCGAGGAAGGGGAGATATAGCCCTCCCCGTCTCGCGGCTCTCTCCTCGCGCGTCGCTAACTTTTCATTTCGAGTCTACGCCACCCGTTTCCGGCCTATTCCCGATCTCCCCTTTGGCAAGGTATCGATCCAATTTCCAGCAGAGAGCCTGCGAACGCTACAGAGAGAGATCTCTGACTACCAAAATTAGAAAGAAATTCGAAAGTGACAGGGAACGAAGGGAATTCGGGTTCATTCGACCTTCAGAAGTCAAAGAGTCAAAGATGAGAATTCATCTGTGTGTGTGTGTGTGTGTGAGAGAGAGAGAGAGAGAGTAGAGCTAAGAAATCGTCCACTGACCGGCATTCGGTGGCTGTCCCAGGGTTCCCTGCGGGTGCTGCGGATGGTGCGGATGATGCGGCAGGGGTGTGTGCGCGGCACTTCCGTTCACCAGGGACTGCGGGCCGTGATGCTGTCCACCGGCCGCCACCGCCGTCACCAACGACAGCGGTGACATTTGCGCGTGCAACGCCAGCGAATTCGGCGTGTGAGGGTTCCTCTGCACCAAACCGTCCCCAGCCGCGCCACCACCGGCCGCGTACGCCCCGTAGCTGCTTCGCCGTCCCTCTCGTCGATTCCCGTCGATCGCCGCCTGGAGCTCCGCCGGCGTCGACAGTCGCCGCTTCTCGCACTCGTACGGGTACAGGTATTTCATGTATCTGGAAAAACAGCCAATTCAAAGTGTATAGAAAGCGGCCAGATAAATAGGTAGGTATTGATATTCCGCTGGGGGGGCTCGAACTGTTTTACTGCTCGTTTCCGCGACGCTTTCTAAGACAACATTGCTCGAGAAAGGAGGATACAAGGAGCCCGAATGACACCGCTAACAAGTTAAAGCTCTCTGGAGGATTTCTTGGCGGGTGAAATAAATAAGCTAAAGCGCGACGACCAGCTCGACTAACAATAAAACGCGAGGAGACGCAGCCACGGTATTATCCGTAGGACACGAGGAAGACGTCGCGGTTCGCTGCACGCGAAATTGGCAAGGCAGATCCGTAGGACGCGCGTCGCTCGATGAGTCGGTTAATTTAATCCCGTGTCTCTATGCGCTACTATGTCGGCTTTCGTGTTCTGACCCCGACTGCGCTAATTGCGCCTCGTGTACCGATTGCGTCACGAGTCAGACTCCTCGCGAGATGAACAGTTTTCGGCAGGGTGGAGGCAAGGCAAGGGTTTGGAATTAGTTGTCGACGCGCTATCGAGCCCACGAGCATCGCGGAAGGTAAAGAACAGCGCGACCTATAATTCGCGCAGGGATCGTTCAGCTTTTACGATTGTCTGCCAGGCTGCGCCGAAACCAGCCCCTCGGTCGGGTCCTTCCCTCCTCCGCTTCTTTCTCCCCGTTCCTCGGCAACCTCTTTCCGTTCGCCGCACAGTTTCGCTAGCTCTCAACCTCCGCACGCGAGCCTTTGTGTCCAGGTGTTCCTCGCTGATCCCAGCCATAAATCTCTCTTTCTGAGTGATAATCAAATTCGCGCTGCACCGGTCGAGCGAGCCTGCTGTGAAATTCCAGATTCCAGCTTTAAGATTCGTGAAAATCGTGTGCATAATGGCATATATTTCACGGGCCTTCCTCGCAACGTCCAATCGGTGGGTTCGTGAGATTGGTATATCTATATAGAATTATAGAGAGAGCGGGCAACGCTGCCAACGAGGCTCGCGTCGTCGTTTGTCTTCCTCCAATCAACGCCAACGATTCGATTCCGTCCACTTCGAAATAATTCATTCCGGCCTCGGCTGGCCGGCGAGCATTAAATTTGTCGAAAACATCGCGTATCCTTCAGCGCGATCGGTGGACGCGCGCGGCTACCTACCTCCCTCGCGGTATAAATAATTACACGTTGGAGGCGCGTGGCTCGATATAGTCGTAAGGCTCTTCGATATGCCAGCCGCGGTCGGCGTCTCCTTTTACACGTCGTTTCCTCCGTCTGTCCCTGTTCCGCGGCCGGAGATAACCGGTTGCAGGAATGATGGATGCACCCAGCGTCCCGACGTTCTGTCGCGCGTCACGCGGCCAGAGTCGCGGGATTATCTTCACGCGTAATTCGTATTAGTCGGCGCCACTTACGATGCCTCCTCCTCTCCTGGTTTCCCGGCGAAAATCGAAACAGAGGGGAAGCTGGGGTGGCACTCGTTTGCGACGATCAAGTGTTCCACGAAACCTACCACCGTGAACAGGTGATCGCTCTTATTTTGCTGGTATGGAGATTCTGTGGCGAACTGGAGGACACGGGGAAATCAAGGCTAACTGTTCGAAATTCGCGAAAGGAAGCAGCTGCCGCGTACACGATTACCCGAGATGCAGCCCTAACCCGGAAGCAGTCACGCACTCGGGATTTAATCTTTAATTTTTAATGCAAATTCGATAAAATTCATTAAGTAGGTGGTTATACTAGAAGTTTAGGTATTTAAAGAATATAATTCAGATTTCTTTTCTTTTTAGAAAGCCCCTTGTTTGGGGGTGCCAGGGCCCGTTGGCCCTCCCCTCTAGGTGCGCCACTGTCCGGAAGCCCCGACTAGTGATGGGCGATACATACCAATTGTATCGATACGTATTGATGGTCAAAGTATCGATACAGATAAAATATCGAAAGCGAAGTATCGATATCGTCAGTATCGATACGTTTTCCCATAATTACTGCTGCTACTACTGATAATTATTTTCTGTAATCGTTCATGTAGGTAGTTGACCATTCGGTTTTGTCAACTATCTAAATGAACGATTACAGAAAATAATGTGTAATCAATTACACAATTACAGTTTAATCGTAATTTGCAATTTGTAATTAGATTACATTTTGCCCAACTCTGCTTCTGACGCATCTTAGAGCCTCTGTAACGCATGCGCAATGGTGCGCGATGACGTCAAACCAATCACGCTACGCATCCCAGATAGCACAATGTCTCGTAAAGTCTTAAAGACGTCCAAAAGGCGTCTTAAAGACGTCTTGAAGACGTCTTGTTACAAATCAAGACGTTCAGACCTAAAATAGACCTAAACTAGACGTCTCTAAGACGAGGTGTGCTATCTGGGTAAGACGAGGTGTGCTATCTGGGATATCACGCACACATATACTGCACTAATGATGGGCGATACTGTATCGATATTTGGGGGGTCAGTATCGATACAGCAATATATCGTCATATGAAATATCGATACGAAATATCGATATTTGGACCCAAAAGTATCGATATTCCAAATATCGATACAGTATCGCCCATCACTAGCCCCGACCAATGACAGTAAGAACACTAACCGAGGAAGCCCCCCGGTGAGCTTTTGATTCCGCGAGATTGTCACGTAGGTACTTATGTATTTTTCCAAGCACGTTCGAGGTGGACAGCTATTGGAGAGGAGCTCGTCGAGCCCCAGCTTGGACATTCTGTTTTGACACCCGCTTCGAGCAGCGAGAGAAGCCGCGAAGAGGCGCCGGCAGGTGACGAATGGGGTTAAATCGGCGCGAGCTCTCTCCGCCGAGTCTTTCCACGGTTTTGAGTGTTCCCAGCACGCTCGGGAACGCTAATATTCTGTGCTCCCTCCGGCCGAGGTTCTTTTGTGCGGCGGCGCTCGGTATATTTTTGTTTGGCCGGAGAACACGCCGCTCGCCGCTCGCCGCTCCTGATACAAGCCGCCATCTTAAGCACACAAACAGTCGACCCGTGGTGTTCGCGCCCGCCACCGGTAATGATGATAGCGTTTTACAAACAACGGCTGTCCCCGGAAGGCGCGCTTTGATCTCCCTCTCGGCGATGGGCCTCCCCCCGATTGTTTCGTTTCTTATACCGCGAGAGTGTCAGCCTGCAAGCCTTCCTCTCTCTTTGACGGAGGTGGCGGATCTCCTCTAGAAGGGCGCTGCTCCTCTAGCATCGGCGCAGATTTCATGCTCGGATGGGCTTTCGTCGAGCGCGGCCACTCATTGTATGCGAATTACCAGCGAACAGTCGGACGAGAAACTTCACGATCTACTTACTGGGTGCGCAGAGTGAACGCGGCGGAAGTGATGCTCGATGGCAGGTGGAGGCCTTTGATGATTTCCTGCCAGAGCTTCTTGTTGATCACGTCCACCAGGCCGCCGCGGGCGATCACCAGGTTGTACAGCTCGTAAAGGTCCAGCACCGACTTCGCCATGATCGGCAGCCGATTGATCGGAGTTCCTGAAACCGAAACAACGGGGTGGCTTACAAGGGGCACGAATGGATAGAGGGTTGAAGCGCGTAGCTCGAAGGGAACTCGACTCGTTCTCAAGGCTGGAGCCCTTACCCGTCGCGTGATCGGCGCGGGCGAATTTTCCACGATGGCTTACGCGGGGTGCGCCGCTGAAATTATACGAGGTTTGTCCAAGGCTTCTAGCGGGGAGCGTTAACAAGAGCAATAACGAATTCGTAACAATCACGCGAGCGCCGCAGCTTTTACGATCTCTTTACCTGTATCGCGAGCGCGCGTGTGCGCCAAATAGCAGAAAGAAAAGGGCAAGCGGCGTTGAGCGAAGGGGTTTGGCCCTGGTGGAGGGAGGATCAGAGGGACGAGTCGATCGAGCGGATAATCCGATGTCTCGAGCGCGATTACTACCCATGCGTCCTATGCGAACAGCGAGGACGTTTGCTAACTATGTATCATCCGAGCGGAGCCCAATAACCTGACGGGGCCTTCATCGACGCAGCTGACAAGTGCCGCAACAGTGTCGCTCAGTTTTACGAGGGCGTTCGAGATCCGTGTTAACGGGGTGTTAACAGGAGTGTCGACGCGCCCGCAGCTATCCCGCGGTTCACCTACCTACGTGTACGCAAACGTCCGCTTTACGAGCTTTCGCGTTACCGTAATGGCGTAATCGGACGCGTCGGCCCCGCGAACGCGCGGCTCGCGGACCAAAATAATCGAGAGCATCGCGTGGATCTTGATTCGTGCACGCTAAACTGCGCGCCGCGGTCCCTCGGCTACTCCGCTCGCTAATTTCATTTCTTTCTCGCCCCGACTACGTTTAAGCTGTGGAGCAGCTACCTGACGGAGAAAAGAGAAGAGGCGAGGGGCAAAATTGGAGATGAAGAGACGAGAGAGGAATGCTCTCTCGTCGCGATGCCTAGGCCGAGGCTCGCACTAAACACATAATTCCAGCCCGATTTAAGAGTCACGCGAAAATTCACCGGCAGCAGTGCTGGTCCCTCGAAGCCGGTAAATTTTACGAGTTTGTCCAGAGGTTCGAGTTAACGGGGCGTTAACAAGGGCAATACTCGTGACTATCGCGCGTGCGAGCTCTCCTTTGCGGCTGTTTACGAGCTCGTGAACGATTCCTCGTACGAGAGGCCTCGCTGTTACGGCAGCGGCAACAACAACAACAACAACAACAACAACAACGCGGGGCCGCGAAAGAAATATGTAATAAGGATAATACCTGTCTGTAATAATAGTAGCGAGAGGAGGCCCTAACTAGTACTTAGGCTCCGGTGCGCTCGCGAGGTGTTGAGCTGAGAGAACAGAGTCCGGTTTACATTCTCGAAAATGGTAAGAATAATAGAATCGCGCGTTCGATACGCGAGCGAAATTTGCTGGAGAGATAGAGCCGAGGGAATATCGGCTGGCCGTCACTGGCATCGCATCGCAGGATCGTTTATCCGCCATCGAGAAGGACGAAGGGAGCTGCCGCCATTCCTGCTCTCGAGAGTGGAGGCAATAAAACGTTGCAGGCTAGGGTAGGGGAACCAGCAATTTCGGGCTATCGAGCGTGGCCCCTCCGGCTTTATTATTGGCCCTGCAATTATTGTTGATATACGCGCAACCCGGCTGCCCAGGCATAATGCTCCTATATAGGGCGCGGCGATAAAAGCTGCGCTCGCAAAATGGCGCCCGATTCTTCCCAGCCTCTGATCCCTGTTCCTCCGCCGAGCCCGCGGACTCGCGAACCCTTCTTACACGTACAGACGAATCGACCCGGGCGTTTTATAGTTTCCTTCGCTCCTCTGGCACGTGAAAATCTCCAAGAGCCGAAAGAAAGCCAAAGAGGAACCGAAAGCACGGCGATGCTCACAGAGGACGCGAGAGCGGAGAGGAAGGTGTGGGAGGTGGCGAAGTGGAGGCTCATTGTTCGGAGGAGAGATCCGCGACCATGGGGAGGGAGACAGAGAGAAGGATGCAAAGATAGGGGGAAGGAAACGGCGGGGGTGGGAGCGAAAGAGAAAGAGGAGGCGAAGGGAAGAGAGAAGAGGCATTTCAGGATGCGATTACGACTTTTCTTGGTAGGGCGTCCAATCAGCAGTTATTTTTATAATGGCCGCCACCGCCGCCGCCGCCGCCGCCGCCGCCGCCGCCGATGCGGCCGATGCGGCCGCGTCCCGTCAGCGTGTTCGAGCCGCAATGGTGGCCATGCTCGCTTCAACCGGCCAAAGTAGCCATTACGACTGGCGTACAGGGCGTTACGTAGCATCGCTGTACATAATTTCGCGGGGTTCCTAGGGGTGAGCGCGGTCGCGAAATACGAGGCGAGCCTCCCGCTCACCCCTATTAACCTTTTCGCTCGCCACCTTCGAGAAAAGAGTTTAGGACGTTTCGGTGGAGGGAAGCGATCGAGAAGAGTGTTGGCCTCGATGACGTTGGAGTTAAAAAGAATAAAAACACCCGTGACGGCAGCGCAATGGCGGGCAGCGAGTTTCCGCGCTATCGTGAAAAATTAATTCCTCTTTATCTGCTCGTTCCCCGCCTGCTGCATATTCAACGAACGGCCCCCGATATTAGACGCGGCAAACTTCAGCGCTTCGCTTTCCACATCATTTTTTTCTGCCATCAATGACTGTCTTTCATCGATCGGTCATGTTTAAAGAACTCCTGAACGACAGACGTTAACGAGTGGACGCGTACAGGACGCGGGGCCCAGGACTGGGATAATGGCGAGGTTCTTTCTTCGCCCATCGTGATTGGCATCCGGGAGGACGATCGGGAACCGAAACGAGCGGTCCCCGATGCCGCAGCCGGCTCCGATGCACTACGGGGTGGGGGTAATTGCTATACGAAACAAAATGTTGCATTTTATGGGTTATTGCGAAGTATACGGGGCGGGCAGAATCGACGGGCCGGGGGAGTGCCCGATCTAATAACGATCGACTATGTCGGAGGCCTTTATTAACCGAGGCAGAAACTGCGGCCAGCCGTGGGCCGACTGCGCGCCCGCTTTAAAAGCCTTTCGGAACGCGCGCGAAATGACTTTTCCCAGAATCTCGCGTGACGACCCTGGAATCTATTCGATAACCCGCCGACGGAATATACATATTACCCCTACCTCGTGTCCCTCGCTGCTCCACACTTTCCCATTTCTTACCGGGGCGCGCTGCTGCCTTTTCTTCAAATGTCAATAAAACTCCTCTTTCGTCGGGAGCGATCGGTGGAAAGATAATTTATCTGAAACAGTAGTTGCTTCGCTTTCAACGTGACGAAGGGACTCGAACACCTCTCAGTGCAAGGGTCAGGAATTCAATTAAGCTAATAAGCAATCTCGCGGGCATCCCGCTCCGCTGGAATTTATTTTTTTAATTAACCGACCGAAAAACGCGCTTCACGCCCGGCTCGGTACTCGACTCGCTTAAGAACCGCCCGAGCAACTTTTCGGAGATGCTACGCTACTTTTAGCGCGCGCTTTACGAGCTAATTTGCGGTGCTGCGGTTCGCGGCTGATGGCTGACGGCTGACGAAAATTTAATCGAGGACCTGGGACGCGGCTGGATCTTCCGGGGGAATGGATCTCGATTTCGGATGAAACATGAGGGAAGAGGAGAGTAGATAAAGAAGAACGTCGTCGTGGATCGCGAAACGGGGGAGAAGGAAGAAAGGGTGAGAGTGAAAGAGGGAGTCTCTCCTCGCGGGTTAACTCTGTTAGCGCTCGGTATTATCAGACGAGCGAAAGTCCGAGATTGGCATTGCGAGGAACAGCCGGGAGGGGGTGGAGTTTCATATGAAATACACGCGACATTTACTGCCTCCACCGGCTGGGGCCCCTGCAAAGACGCAAACGCATTTATAAATAGATCTCTCTTCCCGCCCCGACTCCTTGGAGCTGCAGCCCTCCGGGTCCAAGCGTCCAGGGTTCAGAAGGGTCTGATGGGAAAGGGAGAGGCGGGAGCTGCCGCCGCTAGCGAACAGTGCTACAATCTGCTTTATAATCTTGTTAGGATTTCGCGGAAATATTGGCGTAATTTACGATCCGTCTTAGCGAAGCTAACTGTCAAGGGAGTCGCGATGGAACGACGAAGGAGCTGGCCGAGGGGTTGCGCCGTGTCTCGGGCCAGACTCGACAAACGACAAACGCGAGCTCAACAGACACGCGTCCCTGACGTCGACTTTTACTTTCCCCCTCGCTCGTTATTAACTCCCCATCTTTTCCGCCTCTTTCGCGAGACCTATCGCGAACTCTAGCTGACATTTCGAAATTGTTTGCCTTCGGGAGTCTGAGAGTATCCCAACCGTTCGACCCTCCTTCACTTTCCGCCCTTTGATCTCTCCTTTGAAAGTCACTCCAGATTATTTAGACTTTAGTCGAATGGAACTCGATGTGCAAGTGCTTTTACGAAAAAGGATTTAAGAAAAATAGCCCTGATGGCAAACGTTCTGGGACACCCTGCCTGTGTACGTAACACGATTCGTACTGATCAGCCGCCTGTTAAATGCGCGACTGTCTTCAGGCGCACAAGTGCCCCCAAGCTGATTATATCGCATCTCGATATCACGGCCAGCTCGAGTAGGATTATCAGGCTGTCAGGAGCCCCTCTTCTATCGAGGCATCGAAATCTCCCCGACTAGAATAGAAGATCCCCCGCGAACCTCCCCGCAGCCACTTGTTGCTCGGCGATCAAATAATTGTATCTCCGTCGGTGGCAACCCCCCGGGCCGACCCCGGGAGTGGCTTATAATTCGTGGGTGGCATTCTCGCTCCAGTCCAGGCGCCTAATCCGGGAAAATCAAAACGTGTACGACAACAGGGGGCAGATAGTGTTATCCATCACCTCCGGTTCATCGCTCGATCTAAACAAATTCATCTTATCGAGGCTCGCTCAATGGACCCTGTTGAACGGAGTAATTGATCACCCCGCGAGGAAACTTAAAGATACCTCGACAAACCCCCGTGATACTTGGCGCGTTAACCTTGCGCGCTTCCCTCCTTCGTTCTTGACAATTCGTTTCGCCGAGTCAGCCGCCGCGAAATTAGTAGGTATCCACGCGGCACGTCCGATCCCATTCGCGGCGCGTCCACGTCGCCTCCCGGGGATGATGTTTCCGGGCGGCGGACCTGGGACACCAGGGCGTGGCACGCGAAGGAATAATTCCGCCTCGTCCGTCTTCGTCCGCCCGTTTCTTTCAGCTCTTCTTTCTCTCGTTCCTCTGGCCGAGCGACTCTCTTTCCCAGCGACCTGGGTGGGCCACGAAGCTCAATGCCACGACGAGGACCGCGACCTACATATATACGCGCACTGGCTGGCCGCGCGACAATAAAACCTCCGAATAATACCGTGAGCAATAAACCAACCCTTCTCGCCACGCTTGATAGACTTTACGAGGCGGCTCGATATGCCAGATTTGCGAGATTTGCGAGATTTGCTAGATTTGCGAGCTGGCTTTGATCAAATGGAAACTGAGGGACAACAGGATCTACCCTCTTTGCTTCTATTCGCAACGACCAGCATTGCCAACGGTCGAGGGGGAAATTTTCCGAAAGATCGCTCTGCTGTTTCCATCTTCGCAGACAGCGTGATCCTCGTTCGCTGGATATCGTTCTCCAGTTCGACGAGGTTCAGCCGCAGCCCGGGTGCCTCGCAGACGGAGCGAGGAAAAGGAGAAAGAAGACGACGAGCGTGTTCGTCTGTTTGCTCGCAGACGGCTGGTGCGCCGTGGTCAGGATCGGGGGATGCACGGCCGGGAGGGCTGCCAGGCACTTGCCAACAATGTGGCGAGGCTTTGATGTGACGTAAAATGGCACGTTAACCGGTTACTCTGTCGCGACTTCTCTTTGATACGTCGTCGGGAACGAGGAATGCTCTACGATCGACGGACGATTAACAGCCGTTCGGTTGGGCGATCTCGGGAGAGATCCTGCGTCGAAGCGGCTTCCCGAGAATCGAAGGTTCCGAGAAGCCGCGAAAACGAAGCGGCTATTTACAGGGTGATAAAATACCAATGCAGGCAGCGATACAGCGGCGCTGGTCGCCGTTATTGTCCGATGCCAGGCATAAATCAAGCCCCGTATATCGGTCTCGCAGAAATAACTTTCGATTCGTGCTTGTCATTCTGCCAGAATAAGGCTTTAAGCCGGCGTGGTCGCGACCACCGTTCCTCGCGACCTAAATACCCCCCCCCGGGGTACCATGGCCGTGCGCTCTCTGCGCTACGTGCGCTACGTGCGCTCGCCATCGCTATTGCGACGCGGATTCGTCGGGGATCGTAAACGCGCCGATACGGCTGTGAGGTTTAACGACGTTAATCGCGGCGAGAGCCGGCTCGTCGCGCGGTAATTACCTTCGCCGCACGTAACTCGCTCGTATCTTTGAGGGCGAGCTCGTTAAACGACGTAACACGCCCTTTGCCGCCGAATTTCTCTCGTCAATCTTCGCGAAATCAAAGGACCGGTAGAGTGCAGCGAATGGAAGTAAAACCACGTTGCCGCCTAGAATTCCCCATCGTTGGTCGCCCAACGAGCTCGCGCTCAAAGGACTGACTTTTGCGGACGTTCCAGCCCCCAAGAAGCTGAGCTTTATGTTTATTAAAGCGGGACACACATAGTTCCGAGCGATCCAGAAGATTCTTCGAATGGAAGCCCAGTGGTCGCGTGGCGAGGAACGTCACTGCCAGTGGAGTGTACATAGTACCTACATCGCGATAAAAGCTGGCGCGCGTTTCACTCGCACCGTCAGTGGAATGAGACCGTGACCAGCTGATCCGTGCGCGGTACCTACAATATGTAAGTACCAGAAGGTGGTGCGATTCTAGCCACAAAGGAGGAGACGATCCTCCCTCGATTCAGGATACAACGGCGGAGGAAGAACGCTGTAGCCTAGAGTGGAAGAGCCCAGGTTCCAAGAGAAAGAGAGAAGCCCGATGCCGAGGGTGGGGGAGGCGATATATCAAGAACCCCCAGAGCGATCGGCGCTGTTGTGAAATATTAATAAGCAAATTAGTTCAGACTTAGTGGCCCGCCAATACTAAACCGGCAGGATGGAAATGGCCGTTGGCCGTCTACAACGCTCGTATTTCACTTCCCACGTCTGGGTAGCGTCGGGGCCGCAGAACGCGGAACCCGTTCTCCGATTTCTTCCAGCTCCCCCCCCCCCTCCTCTCGCTCTCGCTCTCTCTCTCTCTCTCTGCACCCCTTTCGCGACGTGCTCACCTGAATCCTCCCTCGCTTCGTATCCCACGATCCAAGGGAGGAAAAGTGGACCGCGTGAAACGCGACTCCGCCCGTTAATCAATCGTCGAGGCCCCCCGGACGATAATTCTTGTCACGGACCGTGGAGCCGCGCGGCAGAACGCGAGGGAGGTGGAGCGAGAAAGAGGGCAGACAAGGGAGAAGTCGAAGGCAGACTGTCGGAGCAAGAATTCGACAATTACGTCACGGGAACGTAACGGATGATCGGGCGAGAACGGCCGGCGTCGAGACGTCTAGAATGTGCGAACGTCATCCTGCTAAATGCTTTTCGCTCGGCTCGCGTGCGCCAGCTATCTATAGCACTGGAACGTGCCGGAGAGCAGCACTGCCTCTCTTCCTCTCTCTCCTTCTCCCCCTCGCCTCCTCACGGATGCTGGAAGCCACCCGGTCACTTGTCCGCCGCTGGAAAATGTAGGTCGAATTCGAGCACGAGCGGCGGACTAATTGGACAGGTGTAGCTACGCGCGCCCCGTCATTTCCCCCTGCAACGCTCGAAAGTTCCGGGCCACGCGCCCCGCGATTTCCCTCGGAGTCCTCTAGGGGAGGAGCGAGAGGCTAATCGCGCCGCAGCGTGGGAGAAAACACTTGCCAGAGGCGGGAGGTAATTTTCAAGAAAAATGACAAGATTTACATTCCACTTGGTTGCGTGGCACCGGGGAGCGAGATTCGGCTACCGGTCTCGGAATGTCGGGGGCCCGGGTCCGATCTCATCAGATTCGCATTATAATAATTAATGTGGACGGAATTCTCGGGGCTTCTGCACGAGAACGCGATGCTCCGGGGCATGGATCAGCGGGGGCACGTCGTTATATCCCTGGGATTCCGAATAATTGCTGATGATTGCCCGCCCCATTTTCTCGTGGCCCGGGCGGCGAGAGCCCGTTTCACGGAGCCACTAATCAGGGCTTATCACGAAACTTCTCGGAAGCCCGGGGACGATCGACAACCGTTTCTCCGATTCGGGAGTGATCGATGCGAAAAAAGGGGCCCCGGGAGCGTGCGAAGCAATTAAACGAAACGGGGAGCCGGGCGTGGGGCGGAAAGGGGACGAGGGAACATGCAGCTTTTCAATTTCCGAATTCTTCGCCAAAACGATCCTGGCACCGACCGAGACGGCCGGTATGCGTTCCCATTCCCCGCGAACTTTGCCCTCTGCCGTGACGGAGGAGATAGCCAGGGAAATGCACGACGCAAAGTGACTCGACTCGTGGCGCTGCCAACTTCCCTCGCCACCCTTCCCGTGCCTGTTATAACAAACTTCTGGGAAAGGGCGGCGAATCAACGCTATAGGTACGTTGTTTTTCAGATACCTAAGTAGTTATTCATTTTTAAAGAGGTAGGTGTAGCAAGATGTCGTACTACATCGTTGGACGGGGAGAATTTGAGTGAAATCTCGCGAATCTCCCTAGGGGATGCTCCCTAGAGGATAGTTTTCACTGCTAAGGAATCGGCTCGGTGCAATCCATTGGCCGCTACCAGAAGAGAGGGCACGCGGTGCGCAGGATCCTGTAATCCCGGGCATAATCCCGATTTAAGACCCTCTAAAACCAGCGGGTGGCCCTAAGGAGCCTGATCCATGATCCAGCAAGGACGAGGCCCTCCTCGCTCCCCCTAGCCGCAGTGGCGCGAATAGCTTGGAAATCCGTGTTCCCTCTCCTTCTCCTTCTGTCCTCCTCTCTCTCTCTCGGTTTCCGAGAAAACATTTAGAGGAGGTTTACGAGCGATCCGTCAAAGAGGAAATCCATCACTCGCAGGAACACGGCCAAAGTGTGTCCGCCCATCGTCGGGAGAGACAGAGAGGGTAGAGTTTATTTCGTTTTATGGAGGTAACCGTGGATGGGTGTTTATGGACAAGCTGAATTGACTCTGTCTGTCGTCGTCGTACGTCCACGTTGGCTCGTACATTTGCTCGACAAGGTCGTAAACGCGATAAAACGACATTGGAGCCGCTCGCGGGGATACAAATAAAGGTAGAAACCCGAGGTGTCCGATGGAGAAAGAGACCACTGAGTCGGAGAACGCCCACTATCTCTCTTTCTTTCGTTTCCACGAACGATTCCCACTAAAAATGCCGTTATCGGCCTGTATCTTCTAATCGTACCTTAGCCACTCCGATTTCTCGCGTTAACGGTGCCGATCATCGGCCGTTACGTTTACCGATTCAATTCACGAGCTCGCGGATCGGTCCTCGCGGGGACTTTGCTCGGGGCGATGAAGAATTTCCGGCGAGGCGCAAGCTGATGTGTCTTCAGCGATCTTTTAGCTGGTGTACCTATGTACCGACAATTTAATACCTGACTAAAGGGAAAGTGTCATCGAGGCTGCCAGAACATCTTATTTAACCGTTGGTCGCGTGGGACGTAACGCACCTCAAGAGCAATTTTCCAGTTCAAATGTCTCGCCTTTACGACTTCCAAACGGGATTTATCGCAACAAAATATCGCTTTTTTCCACAATCGAGGAAAATCGCTGTTCTTCAACTACAAAATTTCATCATATCAAAATGTACATTTCTAGAGAAAGACTATCACTGAAAAGTTAAAAAGGGATTTGTGATTACAAGAGAGTGTGACCCCGTAGGGTTAATCTAATGGATTTCAAAGAGTCGGGGGTAGTTTTCTTTTTCGTATGGCTGGCCAACGAAGACACGCGAGAGTGCCACGCTACAGCTTGGCGCGGATCGTAAACCGTCCCGAGAATGGATCTGCTCGAATAAAAGTAAAATAGCGTCGTACTCAGAGGAGAGGTGCCTTTCGGCACACAGGGGAGCGTCTCTCTCCTCTCGACTTTTATAGCCGTCCCTTTGGGCTGGTCGAAGATCGATTCTCGGTAGAGCTGCAACCCGTATGAATTTTAATATTTATTACGCAATAAAGCCCCACCGAGAGACTGTTCCACATTTCGTGGGCCGTTTCGTCCAGGCTTTAATTCCCGCTTGCCCAAGGTAGCGACGCGGCCATGAAAGCTCGATCGCCACCGTCGACCACACATCGTTCCTCTTACCGTTTCCAATCGAGGGGAGGAAATGTCGCGTGCACCCGACTCGCATCAGAAACGGCGACGGAGGCGGTCCTTCGGACCGCACGCGCCAAACTATTTTCGCAAGAACGTTGCAATGTGCCGTGACGACGCGCAGTTATCGAGTAACGGCGTACGAACGTGCTCCCGGCACAAAATACCGAATAATAAGAAAACGACGAAAAAATCGTCGAGCTGGGAGAGTGGGCTCGTTCGCGTTGCATAACGGGAGCGCAATAGGTGTGCAGGGGAAGGTTCACTCGCGTTCTTCGGCGTACGAACGCGATATGGAAGGTAACATCACTGTGCATCACGGTAAGCTTAAACAGATATGGAACGAAGGTTTCTCGTGGCTTTTCCTTTAAATCTCACGCGACTGGAGTTTGGAGGAAGCAGGGTGATCGAAAGCCTACTATTAAAGTAGGTAAATGAAGAAATTTAACTTGTACCGCGATCGAGAAGTGATGGCGACCAGCCATGGCATGCAGTGTGTTAGGGTCTACTTAAGAGGTAGGTATCACAGAGGCTCCGTGCTCATTCCGTTTGACGCGTCGCGACGTAAATGGCAACTCGCGATAATCGACTCCCCGTGTGGTACAAAGTATCGAGAAGAAAAGAGGATTGCGAGAGGAGCGTAGCCAGTGGAACTCGTTGTGTACGCAGACGGCACGCACGGCGCGGCGTGCCTGTTCACAAGTGTGTAGCGAAAAGTGTTCGTGCTGAACACGTGTTCCCAGCCGCTAATGCGTTACCCGCGGCGCGTAAAAAGGAATTTTTCACAAGAAGGCCGCAACGCGACCGGTGCAACGCACTTTTAGACCTCCTGGCTGCTGCCCATTTAAATATTACCGCTGAGCCGCGACGAGCCGCTCCACACCTCGTGATTGCTCCCTTCAACGGGCGATTAGAATCTAATTCTAGTAGATCGCCTCGCGATACCTGCTGATTTGCAAAGGAGGAGATACGGTATCGCGCGTGAAAGTCTGTTATCGGCGCTCGATGGAATTGAGCGGATATCATTAGGCGGGCAGCTCGTGGGAGTGTTGGCTGCAGTTGGCTGGCAACTGCTGGCCCGCGGAGCGTCGCGTCGGGGATGTGGAAGACGCACGGCCGGAGGGAGAGGAGGGGCCACCTCCTCCGGAGGAGTGAGATAATAACGTATTCGACAGAGAATGGCATTGCTCTCGCGCAGTCGTCCGCCGCAGTATGAATTACATCGGCGATTGAAACTCGTTCGCGATGAAAAAAGCAACCGTCGGGGAGAGAAGGACCTCGGGCTGTCGGAGGTGCCGGGATTTGCATATTAAATGGCTTGAGATTTATAACGGTCGGCCCTGGAGAGGTGCTAGCAATACGCGGGATAAATAAAGAATGCTTCTCCTCCAGATAGACGTCCGTGCACCGTCACTGCTCCTCGTATCCAATAGCCAGCGCAGCGCGTTCCTTCCGATTCGATTTGACGGAAGATGGAAGACGATGCCTCCACCCCTAATGAATCCCGATAAATCGCAGACACGGTGCTGTCGTTCGCTTATTGTTTTCGATCAAGCCACAAACAAATTCCATCCACCACGTCCTCGAATCCCGATCAATCTCCCCTACCGATTTAAAACGCTCTCCTTCGTTCCACCGAGGTACCTACAGAGGTACACCATGTAGATTTGATATCCTCCGAATCTCAGAAGTTAGAGGTGTCGTTTCTCGAGGTAAACCGGTTCCCTCCAAGTATCGTATCACCGCCGACTACGCTCCGTTTACGCGAATTTCTGCGTTCCGCTTGCCTCGTCGGCGTGTTTGATATACACCGACGACCGAGACACTTGCTGGCGAAATCACCGCGTAGTATCCACTAGCGCGCCGAATTTAGAGGTCATCGGGAGATAAGCGCCGCGAAACGATACCTCGCGGCCCTTTTGTGGGCAGGCCGATAAAGCAGAAGGACAAAAACTCCCCCATAGATGATTAACGTTACGACCGTTAATTAAGATAATCCCGCCGTTACTGCCGGGGGAGCGAGATCCAGCGAGACCCAGCGAGATCCAGCGAGATCCAGCCAGATCCAGCGGGATCCAGCGAAATCCTCCGAGCGAGACATCCACCGCGAAAGGTAATCGTCGCTCGGCGTTTTCCGCTTGACACCTGACGACGTATTCGAGTGTTATGTGGCCTGGATGGCCGCTGCTCGGGGCTTCCCGGCGCGGCGCAGCTGTATCCCATTAGAAGACTGTTTTGACATATCTGATGAAGCTGCGTAACCGTAACAGTTACGCTCAGGCGACACGTCGGCACGACTATCATTTCGATGTTTGGACAGTAGCCATTTAATGTCCCAATCGGAATCCCTCGATGGTTCTCGAGTATCCAGCGAGTGGATCCCTGCGGAACCGATTCACGGCAATCAATTCGAGAGGCGCGATGGCTGCTCGGAGGGAGCGTCGATAACAAACAGAGATTGCCGATGGCTGGACTAATGTGGCTGGATGTGATGAATGGTCTTTTATATGCACGGACGTGGCCGAGGTGTTATGGATCGCGTTAGCGTCGGCACAATAACGCGCCCCGCGGGGGGTTCGCTCCCCCGTCCATCGAGCTTCTACCCCCGATCTCGATACACCGTGACTTTAATCGACCACGTAAACAGCGCATCAGCGGTGGATCAGTCGACTGCGATTGGGCATTTGCTTCGTCGATGGTGCCCTCAGCTTTTCTTCTCCAGATATAATTGAGGACCAAGAGGGGCAGGCAAGAGGGGTGCAGCTCCATTTTTACCAACTTGGAGTAGATTAGAAAAAACTGTTTATATAATTATTGCCTGGAATTAACATGAAAAAGAGAAAGAACTAAACTATTGTACCCACTTGTTAGTAGTAGGTACGTAGTTAGTGTGTTGATAAGTGTTTACTTCTATTTTTGGAAAATTTCTCATGTCTGGAGTGCAGATAGAAAATTTGCAATAAATCGCTTATTTCTTATCAGATTTGCATGAAACGATGCAGCATTGGTGCTGAATATACGAGGTCCCCTATGCGTCGGGCGCTATAAGAGGGCGAAGGATCGAGAGGCCGATCAGGCGAAGAGCGACGCAGGAGGAAACCTTGAAGAAGACGAACGGCGATGCCGATCCAATCTACTCTAATTATTGCCAAGGAGGTGGAGTACAATAATAGCATCGTCTCGGGCTCAAAGTCGCGCGACGGAGCTTTGAGAAGAGAGGAAAAGAAAGGAAAGAGGAGGCCACGTATCGCTGGCGGGGTTGATTGATGGAAGAGTCACCGTGCTTATAATTAGAGGCCGTCGTTTCCGGTTCCCCAACTGGCAGCCGATCCCTGCCGATCGGTTCGCCATCGAGCGACCTATCGAACAATGGAAGGTGTCCTTAAGGAACAGCTTAAGGATCGATCTCTACCGATCAGAATGTTTGCAAATACCTATGTACACTGTACAGTCGATTCTGTCGGGCAGAGTAGCAAGAGGACAGAGATGTTGGTGTTCGCGGCTCCGTTGTTTCGACCGCGTTAGAATCTAATTTCGGCCCGTCTAGCGGAGGCAGATGCAACGTGTTATCGAACCTTTTAACCACGTGGACGTTTACGAGGCGCTCGGGCGCGCCGCGGCTAGGCGCGAAGCCCGCCGAGAATCCACGTGTTCAGGAAACGAGATGCGGGTCGCACGTGTGCGCGGCTCTCCTTTAACCGGCGTGAATAATGCCTCGTAATTTTCGCAACGACGAAACGCGCACTCGTCGAATCCTCGATCCTCAGAATTCTACACGTGTTCCATTCGGAACGTTTACACCTGACTCTGTTGCCAGCTGATCACTCATCAAAGTGATAGTACCTACCTGTGCCTGCTAACCACAACCCCCAGACAGACACCTTCCTCTCAACCGAATCTTCCCTACCCCGTGGAATTCCGGACCAACAGCACCCTGGACGAGGGTTAGTTGCGCCGAGGATAGTTCTTATGACGGTGACGAGAGTTACACACTGCGTGTTCGCCGAATCCTAAATGCCTTGGCACGGTGTCCGAAACTCGCGCGACGCTGCGAGTATAATATAGTATTACAATGCAGTGGGTGTCGACAGGTGCTCGCGGTCTAAAAATAAGCCGCGGCTATCGCTTCCTCGTGCACGCTTTTTCATTCACCGCGACTCCGTTTCGTTGTGAAAGAGCGTGATCGGGCGATTATTAGATAGAGTGGAATCGGTGGACGAGGAGCGTTGGTGGTCCGAGAGTTAAATCTGGAAGATTCGTTCGGGGATTTGGAGGCGTCCCCGCGTCGTGCGCTGACGTACGCTGGATTATGAGAAAATTGCAGGCCCGCTCGGAACGCGAGTGCGTGCCAACGCGGATCGCAATACGTCTTCGCCTTGGCGATGGAGACAAATGCGGGGATGAGAGAGGCCGCTTCCTTTCCTCCGACGCGACGGCGAATCTGGCCTTGGACGTCGATCGGGACGATCAATATTTGCGGAATTAATTGCCGCGGATGATTCGCGGATCGCGACAACGTTCCGCGCCTTTCAACGGCACACCACACCTTCCGGTGTCTGCATCTCGAATGCATTCGAGAACCAACAACCACAAGGATGCTAAATAGAGTAGAACCTTCAGAGGGATCCTAAAAAATGAAGCACGAAGGTAGTGGAACTCACCGCGTTTCTGCATGTAGCTGAAAAGGTCGTCTAGGAACTCCTTCCTCTTCGGGTCGTCGTTGATCTCGTACAGCTGCAAAAGTCAGAGAAAAGTAATGGTAAATACGTTGCGTGGAGCGCCGAGAAGCAAATACGCGGCGCGATACGGCGCAATCGATTGCTCGATCGACTGCGTTTCGTGTGAAAGGCGTGGAAAGGAAACGCGCATTTAATTCGATATAGCCATGTGTAGAATTTACGATCGCGTTATCTCGCGTCGATAGCAGGTATTCTCGGTTCGTCTACCTATACATATCCTATACGTAGGTCTACCTATATCTACCACTGCGCCACGAATAAAATGTTACTGGGTTCCGGGCTAATAAAAACAGGAGTGAAACAAGTGTGCTCATAGCGACAGGCAGATTAGTTAGCTCCGATTATTAATGATTCCGTTTAACCTGGCTCATAACCCGAAACCCCCTTCGACCGAGGCAAAGCCAAACTCTCCCTTCGGGCTAGCGGCCCTGTATTATCATATTTGTTATGTACGATGTGCTATATCTAATCCGAGGCCCTCTAATTGCTTTTATAATACGAGCCTGCTCCCCCTCACCCCCCTTTTCACCGCCGACCATTCCGCCTCCGTTTCCTCCCGCCACTCGTAAAGCCGTTCCCCAAACTGGCAGGATTGTTTTAAGCAGACGCTCGGAGCGTTACTTTGTAAACAGTTATTAGAGGTAATTGCTATTCTCGGGGCTTGGTCACCTAAGTAGTCTCGCAACCCGCGCGCGCCCACAATGGACCGACGCGTTTCTTTATCGTCTTTCAGCGTCACCGTTCCAAGATAATGTGGCCGAAACGTGACGACCGCCGATTTCCTCTTTTAGAAATTACGTGTGCCCGCGCGCCCGCCATGCAGCGGCATTTAAACGAGGCTGCGCTGCTACTACACCTGTAGCTTTTCCTACTCCCAGATACAACACCGGGCCCGCTTCGATTTACAACAACAATTGGCCGGCGTCGATTTATTCCACCGCGTTCTTGGCAATCCTTTAAACACGCGTCTTTCCCATCCTCGTCCGCAAACCGTCTCTCCCGCTCCCCTCGCCGCTCGTAGATCTGCTCCGCTGATAAATTCCATTGAACGAAACGCGCTGCCTCACGCGGGGTGAATAATAATTAATTTGCCGCCAGGTCTTGACACACACGCTCATCCTACCGACCTGTCCGGCGAGAAGGGGCATTTTCCAGGGGAAGGCCGAGGGAAAAGCCACACGCGTACAAATGGCGAAAGTAGGGGGGAATCTGTAGGAGAAAAAAACCGAGCTTCGGATCCACTGACTCTACTTAACTGGCGCCACCTATGTGCCAATCGCACATCAAACTCCTACAGATCCATCGCGTATCCTGCTAGCGTTAAATCCAGCTCTAGGAAAGGGTTGACCAATAATATAGGTACATAGGTAAGGGAGCGTTCTGTACACATATGTAGAAGGAACAGCAACGGTCTCAGAATCAACTCGAGACTCGAGAGGCAATCGACAGCGCAATGTTTGCTTCCTACACGTGCATGGTGCACAGGTGCTTCCGGTGCATCGTCTATTATCCTCCGTTCGCCAGGGCCGCTGACAGGTGTCTTGGAATCGTAATCGCCCACGGTACCAGCAGATCTATCGATTACATCGCGGAATGTGGTACAATTACTGTCTCTGCACTTCATCGTCTAGCCAATAAACCGTGTACTTCTCCTTAATCATCATCACTTGGCTCCAGATACTGTCAACGAGCACGCGCACTTGACACCTTTCCAATGTAGTTTAGTAAATAAAAAAAGAACGGGACGAGACGCGAGTTTGCAGTAGGTTCGCCCGAGCTGACGGATTGCAGGAAGAAGGAAGAAGCTTTAGGAAGCGATCGTTCACCGAAATGGCCGCTATCGCGGCTCACTTGTATTCATGCATTCCACTCTGTTTTCATGGCAACGCCTCAGCCCGATCTCGTCCACCCTTTGCACACCTTAGGAACGGGCGACTGGACAAACGAACGAATGGACGAATGGACGAATGGACGGATGGGCGAACGGCATTTCTCAAGGGCCATTTTGTACCACTTTCTCGTGTTTTTTCTTTAGCCGCGCGAGCGATGAGCTCGTTAGGGGCAGCCGGAGGGGAGAGGACGGGGTAAAAGGTCGGAGAAAGAGGGACGAACGCTGTTGCGTTGCGGGACGGAGGAAGAAGGGGGCCACGTCCGAGGGTTCAAGCAGAGTATGTATATTGATTGATCTACAGTTAAGCGGACTGACGGCAGCCACGTGAAGATCGGGTAGAACGGGCCCGGCTCAGCCATCTTCCTCTTTCCCGCTCGCTGGCCGGCCGGCCGGTTGCTTCTCCTCGAGTATCCTCTGCTATCCTTCACCTACCGTAAAATAAAGAGAGGCGAACGGAATTTGCTCTCGATGATGCATGCTCCGCGGCCCCGCCCTCTCCTTCTCATCGACTGACGGCCGGCTGAATAATAATTCCTGATACAGCCGACGTTGATCGGGTTACTTTCGTCCCTGCGAGCCGTGGAGGGACGCTGCCCGCTTCGATGATCGATGTGTACGCGAGAGCGGTTGCTAGAGGCCTAGCGCCACGTCCTCCCCGATCTATCGCCGGGGCGATTAACCGCCGTTAACAACCCCATCGTCGAGTCGTTTCTCCCGTCGATACGAATCGCTCGTTCGATTCGAGCTTGACGATTTCGGGGTGTCAGGAACTTTCGTGTCAAGGCCCGTTAAAGTCGACGTGTCACTAAACGCGAGCCGAGATCTGTTCGAGGAACAGCCGTCTTCATCGCTTTTACGTGAACTTTAGGGAGGTCGCTATGAAATTCATGGAAGAGAATGTCTGAGTAGGACCGCCACGCGTCGTTACCTTTACGACCAGTAATTATCGATGCGCGGCTCTTTCTGCCGCCCCCGAGATCCAGATAGCCGGCTCTTCCGGCTGATAAGAAGCAACGATAAGCTCGGGGAGCGTGTTTGCACTGTGTCTTTGGCAGATTGCGATCGTCTGTACGGAGAGGTTGAGAACGATCCACGGGTGAAAGAGGGAAGAGATTAGAAAGCTAGGAGGACCTTTGACAAAAGGATATTTCGATGTGGCCACACGTTACAATTAGCTACGATTTCGCACGGAACGCGTGCTCGTCTAGCCCCGCTCCTGCGCCCCCGCGAGCACGGACACGGGCACGGGCACGGGCACGCTTCCGGTCGTAAAAGCTTTTATAAGGGTGCGTCACGGGCGAAACGGAAACGGGTGTAGCCTTGCCTCTACAGCGAGGTCAAGACGGAGTCGAGCCGTTTCTGGGAACGCTCTCGTCAGTCAGCACGTGAATTTCAAGAAGAAACAGGAGCAGTTCGACTTAAAATCTATGAAAGAGAAGTGCAGAAAGCAGAAGCATCGATGGAAGGGGTAGGATAAATACGTGTATGGGATTTAGCCGCGATCGCATGATGGAATGCTGACGAACCACCCGTCGATGAAGGCATCCAGACAGGATCGACACGAAGTCACGCCGAGGTTGGAAAAATACAGGAGACAGACTCCGATGACACGGGTCGGCGAAGCATCGTCGGCGAAGCATCGTCGCCGATGTCTTATCAGCCGCTGGAGGATAATCTGGTAAGAAAATCGCGGTGGAAGTGGATCGTTTTCGCGAGCACAAGCGAGGAGACGTAAACGTCAGTACCTTCCCCGAGGAGCAAGCTAAGTAGTGGGGATATCAAGATCGCGCGTTATACGAGCGGCCATAATAGCGGCTGCTACTATTACCCGTTTCCAGGGCATTAAAGATAGCGTGTGCAATTATAATTATTCCTACGATGCGAGCGACGAATACCTGGCGCGTTGCGCTTCCATGCAAGCTCCATAACGCCGGGAAAACTTCTTGCTACGCTTAAATCACTTTCCTTGAGAAACGCGTAAGAAAATTACAACTCTAAAGTGCTCGGCTAAATGCTGTTGACGGTTCGGTTGCTTCGCAATGTTGCTGCTGGATGTGGGATTGTATCTCGTGAACGAGGTAGAAAGTTAGGAAACAGAGTTCAGGCTTTCCACGTGCATGTGGCTAGGTGGATTCGCGGAAGCTCGACGAAAGCTCGACGAAAGCTCGACGAAAGCGTAATGCCAGTGAAATATCGAGGAAACGGGGGATTGTTTGTACTACCGACAAAGAAGCAATCAGCGTGACGGGGAGCAGCCCCCTCGTACATCAGAGCAACGAGGGGGGAATTCGTTTATATCGAGCTGCTTTTGTCTCCGTGCAGCTTCTCGCGCGAGCGATCACGCGGTCCGAGGATAATTGCGATTCGTGGGATATCCACTATCCAGCCGAGGGTTACCATTCTCCACCAGTTCGAAGGCACTCGCGCCAAAAAGTTATCCCTAAAGGTGGCCAGAGAAAGTAGTAGTACCTACAGCGAAGAAAGGAAGACACTGCGCCCGCGAGTTCCCATTATCGGGACGAAATCAATCGGCTTTATCCCAGCGATATCGTTCCCTGGTCAGCCTGTAATCCGAATGAGCTTCTCCTCGCGTTCATCCGCTTCCTTTGAACAGATCGACGGGCTTCCAGGAGGAATCGTTGACGTTCTTCGAAAGCTCCTTCCGGCGTCCTTTCTTTATCCCCTCGCTGCGATTGCCCGATGATTACGAGGCATCCTCTCGCCACCTCCACAGAGTAACATCGATTGGACGTTCCCCTGTAGATTGTCGCCTGTTCTCTGGCAAAACCGTTGCAGACAAAGCGCCTCCAGCAGGGATGAGTCTCCCAATTGAATCGAACGTTCTCCGTGGAAACACGAAGCTTGGGCAGCGGGATAGAGATATTAAAAAGAGCCAACACCCGCGATCCCGAAACCGGGCTGGAAATACAAATACGGGGCCCGGTGGACGGCGACGAAGGAGGTCGAGAGCTTTTACGAGGCGAAGGGTATAAAATATAAGGAACGAGAAGGAGGTTGACGTTCGATGACGCCAGAAGTCGGCGTCACAAAGAGCTCGGCATAAAGAGCCAAGTTCGTGGTCCCTTCGCGTCTTTCCACCTCTTTCCTCTCCCTGTCTCCCTCGCACTCCAACAGTCCTGATACACAGTCGGATTTTATGCCCCTAGCTGGAAATATTAAATCGCACCTAAGCACGTTTTATGCCGACCGCCTAATAATCTCCGCCCGACTGTTTCTCTCTTTCCTTCCCCATTCCCTGTCCCTGTCAGACCTCGCTAGGATCTCGAACGCTGGCCAGCTTCTCTTCGTTCCCCGCTCTTTCAGTGGCACAGTGATCGTTGGTGGTCGGCCTGCTCCCCGAGTACGTCCCCACCAGAGAACCGCTGCTTCCGTACTCTGTCACCCTTTTCCCGCCACCTACTCCGCAGGGCGACTCCTCGTTTTCCTAGTTCTAGTGATAGGCTTGAAAGGATCAATCAAACCCGTGACCGACTACTTAATACGGTTATCCACGCTGGAAACGAGACCGCGTGGCACGAGACGTGGTGATGCGACGAGCGACAGCCGCCCTCCCTCGCGGGTCCACGGGTTTCTTCGTGACGGGCGGAGAAACAGGAGGAAAGGAAGCAGATCTTTCTGCTCATTAGGTAAATCGTCCCTCGGCCCGTTTTCCCCACGACTCTTTATCGCCGCGAACGCTGTCGTTGCATGTTGCATCACTCAGCGAGCGCAAACAGCCCTATCGGAGCGCAAATATTTGATCGATTTCGATAATCGTTTAATATCTGCCCCGAGTGGGTATTAATTACGCGCCCGCGCGCCCGCGCGCCCGCTTAGTCATTGAATTAAGACACGATTCCCTATCTCGCCGATAACGATCTTGCGGCCGATATCGCCGAGCCAGGTAAACGGGCACAGATTTTACATCAGACAGTGGGCACGTGCTTGTAGACTTACTTACGTCCTGGTAGTTACTGACCGCTTGCAATTCTTAGAAAGGACTTTTCTAGGCGGAATATTCGCGGCGTGCACGGCTCGAGCGCGGTCTCGTTTTAATTCAATTTGGACCGCGAAGGTGAGCTGACGGTCTGCTGGGTTCAGAGACCTGGTGCAAACGCGCGTTAACCAGCGCGTTAATCTCTCCGGTCGTTCCAACACCTTTATCGTCGCGGCGCGGCGAGTCGTTGTGTATCGCGGCCAATAACTTCCTCCGCGCTTGGTCCTTCGACCTTTTTTCCCTCGCCGCGTGACTGTAAATCCAGGCAACGATAACGAGATGCCCAAGTAGAAGATTTACGATCGCGGAATTTAATTCGGTAGCCTGGCCAATTTGATCGCGATAAAGCGATACGGTCACACGTCTGCCCGCTCCACTGGCTGAGATTCGTGCGGAAATAAGAGCAAGGCGAGCGTCGCGTCGGTCAGCAGCGTAATTCAAATCGCTTTCGCCGTTAAACGAGAGATAGGATCGAGAAGCGCATGGGCGCGGGTAACCATAGTAACATTGAATTTTCAATTGAAATTCAGAGGCCCTTGACGACCGGCTTCAGGGTCCACTGCGCTCGTGCTGTTCCGTTCAAATGCTTGCAATTTCCACTTCCAAGCAGATTCGACTACGCCACTGAGGTGAGGAGGGGGTTCGCGCGATCGAGAGGCAGCCGAGAGATAAAACCGCGCGAGAGGGTGCGAAGATCGATTAGCTCGGCGACGTTGGACGTAAAATACGGCTTCCAAGTGCTCGCCGTTTGGTTTCGCGTCCCCAGCGCGCGGGCGGAGCGCTCGGAACGTGGGAGAGAGAGAGAGAGAGGGGGAGAGAGGGGCCCGCGCCTCGGTGCCGATCAAACGGAGCTGAGCTTCGATTATAATAAATCAAGACGTAAATAATGGAAGAACCGACGGGGCCCGATAGGGAGATAAAGGGTGGACGGTGAAACACGGCTGCAATCGAATCTCGGTTGCAACCAAGCCTCTCGCGCGCAACGCGAGTATGCGAGAGCGAGGCGATTAATGCTTCTACCCCGAGGGACCGAGATCCCTCTCCGTCACCCGCGGAACGAGTTTCATTTTATATCGTAATTTATTTCAATCGACCGTGTAATGGGATTAACATCCACGACAGAGCGGTTAAGTTTTATGAATCGCCGGCGCGGCGCGGCGTACCTCTGCCTCTCGCCAGCGATTCTTCAAAGAACCGCGCCATCGGCGCTGAAGCTTTTCTTCCCCAGCGAGAATGCAAGGAACTGTTGAGATTTACAGCACTTTGGCGCCGGGAATTTATCGAGAGAACTCTCTTTCGAAATCCTTTACAAAGACCTAACAGGAGAGAAGAACGGTGCACCGCGACGGTAGCAAGTGAGCGATTCCAGAGCAGAACGGAGTCTACGAGCTAGGAAGCTAATGGAGCCGTGGTCCCACGCGAAGACAGCAAAAGCCATTGTCTAGCGCGCGACCGCAGGGTTACCTGGACTCAGCCATGGGAAGATTATGCGTCTGGCTTGAATTACGTATTAGTACGGGGGCGAGCGACGAGTCGAAGAGAGAGGCAGAGGGATCGACGGTCCGGGAAGAAGAGAAATACACGGAGGGGAGGCTCTCTTATTAACGAGGAAGCGAAACAACTCGCACCGGCATGCTAATCGAACGAACATACAGAACGCACGGTCGTTCCTGGCCGCGGTATCAACGGCCATCTTTGTTCCTCGAGGCTCCGCGATTCACGACCGATGGGAATTTATCGAACCGTGAAAGGATCACCATCTCCGTACAAAAATGCGCGGCCTCTCGCGCCGCGCCGCTTATGAACCTGTACGCGTATCGGGATCTAACGAGCGCACCTTTGGCGTCCGAATTAGAGAGTACCAAGTCTCGTAGAGTGTAGAGAATTCTAAAGTCTCGTCAATGATGTCCCTTCTTCTCGATCTTAAAAATTAAAATCCTGCTTGGAGTACCGCTACCACTTAATGCACTCCGATTTGCTGACCGAGCTGGAACTCGATGGCCCAAATTCCGTGGCTGCTGGTGCTGTTAGAGTTTTCGGATGAAAGTTGATTCTGGATCGACGAGAGAGGCGATCGAGCTCGAAGGGAAACGCGGAGGTGGCGATCGAGGTGCGCGAAGGCAGAGGGAGGCTGAAGAAGGAGATGAAAGAGGAAGAGGGTTGGAAGAGGACGGTCGGCGTCAGCAAGAGGAGGCAGTTAGCGCGTGTTTACACGACAGCGCTATGTAGCCGGCGACCTCACAGAACAGTCTCTCGAGTCGAGCGAAGTGAACGTTTCTATTTGTCCGAACACCTCTTTCCGTCTCCTTCCCGCCAACCTTCTTCCACCATATCTCACTCTTTTCCCCCTATCTCCCTCCGTCCAACTGCCTCCTGCTCGACCCCTGGACGCATAATGACCCTCGGTCCTCGGTCCGGTAGAGCGAGTTAGCACCAGTTGGGTCCAGCGGAAGATTGATATTTAAATGCGACCAATTACCCAGCGACTGGTCCCACCTTTCGATATATCGCGAGATTCCGGCGCGCTAATGGGGGACACGGGGATCGAGCCGAACGACGTGTGAGAACCACCGCGCAACGGCAGATTAGCTTCGACAGGTGCTTCAGCCACCCTGTAGCAATCTAGAAATCAGGTCCCGTGGACATCCCCTGCGTCGAACCGGAAGCGTCGTTAGCCCCTTAAGAAACATTGTCCCGCGTGGGACCGGATCTCGCTCGTAAAAAGGCCAAGTCGATTCGATCTGCTCGAACGGCGTAGATCCCCGAAAACGTCCCCGGGGCGTTTGCCCCTTTACGATTCGTATACGACATCTAAAAAGCGATGTTTACAGGATCAGACGCCGGTGGGAACGTTTTTATTAATAATTTTTAGTGCGGCCCGCGGCTGGTCCTCGTAAAAGGCACCGGTCGCCATCGCCACTTGCCTCGCTCGGCTGCCTTCTGTAAAAGATATCCGCGCGGACGTTTGTCGACCGTGTCCATGGACATTAGGAGACCTGCCACGGGCCCCACGGGCCCCACGGGCCTTTATGGGATCTTAGACGAGTTTTACAGCGGCGTCGAGTCGCGCTCCCTCGGATGCCGCGTATCGCCCGATGATTAAACGATTACCGTAACGAACAACGTTTACAGCGTCGTTTAATCTTTATCGGTGGCTTGTCGACTGGCCTCCAAGGGGGGAGATTAATAAGCCGGGTCCGTGGTAGCCTCGCGATAGTTCCTGCTGCCCGCGATCAGAGGAAAGAACCGCCCTCGACGCGCGAGTCTTTTCAAAGTCGCGCTCGGTACGCACGGTACAAAGGCGAGCAACAGCCGAATTTATTATCGAAGCCGCGGGCTTGTCCAGCACTTTGGTAGCGATTCACCATAACCTTTTGATTTCAATGCCGACGCCGAGCGTTTCACCCACTTTCTTTCATCCGCGCCACGACGCCTCTCATTTATAAGTCTGTACACCTATTAGTCCATATTTTCGAGGGATAAGTGGCGCGTAATGTATTCCACCGGCTCCATTTGTCACGCGCTCTCGTCGAACGAGCTGGCGCGTCGTCAAAAGGGATTTCGAGACGGTGTATTGTCGCGCGAGCTGAAAGGACGACGCGAGGAGGAGCGCGCACTTCTCTCCGAGACCGCCGAGACGAGGGCCGTGCAACGAGAACGAGAACGAGAACACCGTCCACTGAAAATTAATACCGTCGTTTTGACCGTAAAACGCGGTGTCTCGCCAAGAGGGCCCAAGCAGAGCCATGGGCCTCTCGCTGGAAAATTAATCGGGGCCTTTGCTGAGGAATCGTCTCGGCCGGGACAAAAAACAGCCGAATATTTCAATAACCCGTTGACGGGAGAGGGGGATGCGAAGGGGAATCGTATCTGTCAGGCAAAAGTCTTCTATGTATCCTTTCGCCGCGTCGTTACGCGCGGCGATATTTTACCAGCCATAAAAAGACGATTAATCAGGTGTCGCCGTTCCCCCTCCCCTTTCCCACAGCGATCGAGCCGAGCACATCCCAACTCGATCATCTTTTTATATTATATCGTCATGCCTGCCGCTCATTTGTTAGAAATAAAAGTCCCGCGCAACCTGGCTCCCTACCTGCGCGATCCAGAGACCAACACCTGCACGAAGCCAGCCCAGAGCACCGAGAAACTTGTGCGCCCACACTCTCCCGATCCCCCCGTGCCCATACCTACACCCCCTTCTTCCACCCCTTCCGAGTTATGACGTGTTTAACATATAAATGAAAATCAGGCCTATAAAAGTTTAACGCCCGCGATTATCTGGCTGCTCGTGTTCCCCCGAGCCCCCCGCCGCCCCCCGCCGCCCCTCGCCCGGCCCTCGCTCATTTACGGGCTGCTCCCCCGGACCGAGATTTCTATTTCGGCTTCTTTTCGTCAGCCAGTTCGTGCCGGCGAAACGGGAGCGCACGCTCTGTCTCGTGTGTGCAGCGGCGAGCAGTTTGATTGAATTTTTTAATTCACTGTTTGCCGAATCAGCCCTTTGGGGAGGGTTTCACTTTCACGTTACGCGTTGGCGCTTCGTGAGTCGTGTAGCTAAGTAGGCTTCATAGGCCACTGTTTACCTTGTGCAGCAAGTTCGCAGTCGTCTCTCTGACATGCTTCATGGAGCTACTGCACGGTGGAATCCTATTTTGGAGTTGCACGGAATGCAAGTCGACCGGCTCCAAATCCATCCACCCCATTGGCGACGTAGTGAGACGAGCACAGAGCACTGGGAACTTCTCGCGGATAATAACATCGAGTACAACACCACAGGTCAAATGCACCTCTCCATCTCGGCGAGACGATTAAAATTCCCCTCAAGCGTCACGTGCCGTGGAAAAACGTGGCCTCGTTCCGAGGCCGCCTATTGAAAACTGGCCTCCCGAAAAGCCAGCTTCGAGACTTTTCGTGCCCCTCGCCTCCCACCTCTCTCTCTCTCTCTCTCTCTCTCTCTCTCTCTCCGTTCAGGGCAGTTTCTTCGGCTTGCATCCCCACCAAGCTGTACCACCCTCTGTCTTATCTCGCCACGCCCGAAATTCGGCCGACCAGCGTTCCTCGTCTATCGTTGTCTTCCCTTTGTCTCGGCCTTGTCACCGTATTTAGGCGTAACTAATCGTCCCTCCTCACCCCTCCACGCATCTCGAGCACTAACGAACCCCCGCGGGTCGGCTTAAACACGGCTCTGGACCCCCAACATCGGAATTCACCCGGAGAAATTCAATCGAAGGACGAACGAATCGGCAGCTATCGCGCACCAACGAACAACCACCGTCACTGCACCAATGGACGGGAAGGGGATGGGAATATTTTGGTGATTCAAAGGAAAGGAGAAGCCCTCGTGCCTGTCGCTCCTAGTTGGCCCTTGTCTCCGTCTACCTGACGATTTCTAATCCCTGGTAAGAGGCAATCCGGCCTCCGCCGGAGAATTACCTTACCTGGCCGTAGGAAGCTGTTTCTACATAATTTATTGCTTCTGAATGTTAACATTGTTCCAAAATCGCCGATACGGACGGGCCCCAAGGACCGGGGAGGCCGGATTAAGGCGCACCTTCGTCTTGGCCCGGCCGAAGGGACGACGGGCCTCGTCGAAAACCTAATTAATCAAGCTCAAATGCGGTCTAATGAGCCCGTACCGTACACGGACGGATGGCCGTTCCTCGAATCGACGATCTAATAGCGCCACGTCGTCGACTGGAGCGCCTCGTGGAAGCCCATCAATCGAAGTCTCGCTCTGGAAATCCGGATGGGACTCGGATCCCTCGATAGCTGACCAACTCCATCTTGGACACCACTGTATGTACCTCTCGATTAAATGGATTCCACGGGTTGCAACGATGATCAAGGTGGCGGCCGCGACGGAGGGGAAGGCTCGACTCCTCTTCAATGAAGATCGAGTGCGGGGGTTTCGTCGGAATGAAGCGTTTAAAACGGCCAACTTGGGAATAGAAGATCGATAGGTGGCGGAAGCCACGATCCCCTGGAAGAAACCCTCGATGATCCCTGGCCGACTTACCCTCCAGTCTCGAAACGGTAACACGACCGAGGGACATATCTTTGCCTTCGGAGCGACTTGCGTGCGCGACTTTTCCTTCTTTCTTTTTACCGTCTGACGAACGATGAAAAGCGAACGATCTTCATTGCCAGTCACTCGAGGTTCTCCGGCGATAAAGGGAGGAGTAGCCGGTTACCGGAGACACTGAAGTGATTCTTGGTAGATGCGTGTCGGACGCGTTCGTGCTTAATTTTAGAATACCGGTACAGGCGGCTCTCTCTCTCTCGCCTCTCCCGTTCCTCTCCCCTGGCCATTCTTTCACTCTCTGTCTCCGCGCGAGACGGCTGAATCTCGAGTGCCCTCGTCGAGTGCATGAGCAAGCAGGCCGTAAGTAGGTAAGTATGAAAAATTGGGAGCCTCGCCGTGGCTGCACGCATCAGGTGTCCGTGTATCGTGGACCTGTACAGTATGGGTACAGTGTCGAGTAGGTACTTTGCACAAAATACACTGCGCATCGAGTAACTGCGTAACGTAATTGCGCTCGGAACGGTTATCGTGTCCCGTCCTTCTGGTTCGAAAAGAAAGTGGCCCGAGTGGGGGTGACGTGGAAGGTGCGAAAAAAATTAATGCTATCGGGGGGCCTCCTCGATGTTTTCGGCGACTCGGGGCGGGAGGGTGTTTACGGGCCGCGAATTGGCAACTCCCGGCGAGATTTACGATTCGCCTCGGATAATCCAATAAGGCCGCGAACGACGAGACGTGGGCGCAAATGATGGAAGTCCGCCAGCTGGTACCGCGCAACCACCGTCCTGTAGGTACGTCTAGATTTAAAGCGGCATTAGCCGTGCGTGCGCTATCGTCCGCGTGCCGCCAGGAAAGCTGCATTGTCTACTCGCAATAACGTCGGGCGTCGAATTCGAGCACGGCGAAAATGATAAATCACGCCGCGGCCGGCGATCGTATCTACCCTCGTGGAAACCTCGCCGTCCAATAAATCCTCGGCGCGCGCGCGATTAAAAAACGGACCCAGTCGCCGAGCGGAATGCTATTCCGCGTAGGATAGAGCCGACAATAGTTTGTATTTCGCGAAAGCGGAAAGTATTATCGCGGATGGAAGATGTGAAGGTACCAGTACTTGGTGCAGCGTGGAGTAGCGCGAGAAGTGATAGAGCTAAAAACAGGAAATGCCCTGTGGCTGGACGATGGAGTATTAAGAAGGAAAGAGTTATAGGAGAAGCTACCGGAGAAGATTCCAGGGACGGAGGAGAACTCGGTGCAGTTGCAGCATGAAAAATGGATACGTTTCCCCGTTCGGACAAGCGCTTTGTCGGGTGAAGCGTGCACGAAGCCCGATATCTCTTTCTTGCCGGGCAGCGGCGCGGCGTGCTCGCCCGAGCGAATCGACGTAAAAAGGGGCGACTCGTCGTCGAAGGGGTGAAAAATAATAATTACACTCGTTGTCGGTCGGTGCTGAGCTGGTCGCGGGGGTGAAAGCAGGGCCCGGAGGGCGATGGAGTTACGAAGGAACCGATACTCGGAGAAAGAAGAAGAAGAAGAAGAAGAAGAAGAAGAAGGCAGGAGCATCGAGTTCGAAGCTACTCGAACACGGTCGACCGACAAATGCCCGGGCCAGAGGGAAGAAGGAGGGACCGAGGGAGGAGGAAAAAGTGGAGGGTGAGGAGGAGAAGCGATGGCGTGATAAATGATCGAGTATTTAACACTCTTTACGGATTAGCATATAAACTACGGGCAGTCCATAGATCTTCGTGGCAACGCATTAACGGACGAGGAGCAGACCACGGGGCACGGGGATGATCTCTCTCTTCTCCCCACCTCTCGAGCCTCCCCCTGCCACTCTTCGAGCGTAAGCGATCTCTCTGCGGATCGACTCGCCTGGCGAGTTATTGTTTTGCGGTCCTCTCCCTTCGCCCACCCTTTCTCCTTCTCCTCTCTGTCCTCCTCGCGGCTGTCCTCCCTTCGCGCCGCTTCTCGCTCGCGCTTCCTCGAGATTCGAGCGGACGAGCGAGTCGCGCACCGCCGCGCCGCGCCGCGCCGCGCCGCGAAAAGCTCGTTAATCCGACGATAACGAACGGGGGCCTCGTTACGCGCCGCTAGATGCCTGTCGAGATAACGCTAGCCGAGGATTAGAGGGCCCACGAGGCACGGCGAGAAACCGTAATTATTTCATCCTAATTGATATTTGCAACGATTAGGATCTCGCGACAGTTATTTCCTGCGCTGTATCGCCGACCGAGAGATCCCCACGCCGCAACGATCAAGCCCCCGTCGATTACTGTAATTGACGACAAACGCGCGTTTAGGTAGGATCGTTTGAAGAGGCGCGAGAGCGTGGTGGGCCCCGTGGCCACGCGACCCCCGCCATACAAGACCGATGACGAGCGAGATATAAAAGACCCAGGTCCGCGGCCCGGCGATCGATAGACGCGATACGCTCGGGCTTGTCCTACGAACGAGCCACTTCCGCCGAGAAGACCACGTATCGCCCGTAATTAAGTCCCGCGTCGGAGTTTATTCCCCCCCGGGGGTGGGAACGGTCGACGAGGCGGCTCCACCCTCCTCATGTTCCCCCGAGGGGGAAGCAGGCCCTTAATCGGCCCCTAATAAACCGAGAAGGAGAAAATTACGTGGTTACACGGCGCAGATAAAAGTGAGATTCCCTGATTAATTGATTAGGGAGGCGCCAAAGTCCGCCCCGCGCATTATACCGGCCCGTACCCCGTCATTAAGGGGCGCTCACGCACACACGCGTTGACCATCACCCTCCTGTACGTCCGTCCTCGTCGCGTCGCTACAGGCCCGTGTGCAGTCTGTGTACGGACCCTACTATGGTTCCGAGGAAACGAGAACCAACTCCCTCCATCTATCCACCTTAATGGCTTCATGAGCGTGGTTCCCTCGGGCCTGCGGCTCGCTGCGACAACCCTTGCGCCAGCCACCTCTCGAAACCTTCCACTTCCGGCCGGGCTGTTTCCAAGATCCGCACGGTCGATTGTCGCCGTGGAAGAATCTTTCCGATCGAGCGAAGATCGTATCGTGGTAATAACCGAAAGATACCAGGGGTGTGTCATCGATCAGGGACGATACGTGCCTCAAGTGTCACAGTTAGGATTGTTACGAGAGGGGCAGCACCCATTAATTTACCATAAATGCAATCGCAATAACGGAACAGTAAGAAGTCAGGAGAAATCTTCATAAAGAGAAGAACTGTAAGAAAGTGTGCACTAGATGAAAGGTGGATTTGAAGATTTCGCACCCCTAAGCTAACAAGCGTCTACCGCCACTACTTCCGTGAAATATTACGAAATACGTATTTTAATTTAAAAGATTCGAGACCATTCCAAAGTTTCCCGAATTGAGAGCACGCAAGAGTAGTCTATTATTAAGATAGCACCGAGAATTAATCGTACGACGATTAGGCGAGTCCGTTGCGAGACGCTGGAAGCCACAGAGTGCAAGTAGCTATCTCTAAGATTGCCCGCACATGTTTCAGCTCGTCTACATCAACGGATAGCCTCGGGATCACGAGGATAGAGCGAGGCGTCGCGAGATGCAACTTTTACCGCGACGTTTGTCATCCCCTTTTTCCCCAATTAGCAGGAACGGCCGGCGCGGCGCGGCGCGGCACGGCGGAGTAAAGGCAGAGGAGCAATTGAGCGGCCGCGAGATTACATGGAAAATTGAATCGCGCAATTTGGACGGGTTTCAGATGGCGGCACGCCATGCCGCCGCGCCGAGGGTAGCCAGACGTCGTCGGCAAATCAGCGGCTACGACGATCAAACGGGCAAGATTTGTTTCCACGGGGAAAGGCAGCGGGCGCGCAATCGAAACAAGCGCGGCGAGCAGCAAGGCGGGAGGGCGGGGGCGGTCGCTCGAGCCGCTTGAGGACCCTACTAAATCGCTGAATGGTACCAAAGTCCGAATGTTTACACGCTGACGGAGGGGCCGCGAATTCTTGGTACGCATAAAACCCGACTGATGTACGCCAACCGGGGCCAGATCAAAGACGCGGCTTTCAAACAATGTTAACGCGTTGCCCGCTCCATCCAGAACCGCCCTTCCCTCGCCACGGCGACTCCCGCGGCCGCTCGTTTCCTCGCGATGACCTCAAGCCTTTTAATACGATCGGCGGCAGCCAACAAAAGGTACCTATGTATACGCCTCTGCTCCAATGGCACCCAGGTGCGAGCGTCGCCGAGACTCTTTTGCGAGGGCTGAAACGCCTCGTATCGCCGCAAATAAAAATCCCCAGAGGTCCGTGAAAGCAGCTAGCACCCATTCTGACCGTTCCCGGAGGGACACGCCTGATTCTAGGCCGCGATCTCGCCCGGTACCGGCTCGTAAAAAGTAGAAACGATGCAACGTCGATCGGCTTTGCCCACCCGTGATCGTCACGCTGCCGCCACGCCGCGCCGGCTCCACGGCCCATTCAGGGAGAAGAACGTCGGGCTTTATCGACTACGGGGAATTTTCGCGGCGCAAGAGAGTTGCCCGTTTGGAGAGGCGCGAAATGGACCGCGGAGACTCGTGCTCGAAACAATGCGCGCGGTGTGACATTAACGAGTCGGGCCTCGAGCAGCGGCTGCGCCCGTTTGTTCGGCGAGCTTGTCGGTGGTCACGAACCGTCGTATTTCCACCAGCCGAGGATCATTTGTCGCTACCTCGCCGCCTTCTACGAGCGCACTGTTTCGCGCCTATACATAGTTACATAGTAGCGCCAAGTGTCGGCTACACGGGGAAACGTGAGCTTCTATCCTACACGATACATAAGTGCTTACATGCCTACATATATCGATGCCAATCCTCTCGCTGCATTCGCGCTATACCCACTTAGGTATTAGGTGCTTCTCGATAAATTTCCACGGGAGAAAAAGCTTTTCCACTGCAAAGGCACTGCACTGTGTCGCTTGAGCATTCGATAAACGCGAATAACACGCGAATGCAGGTGTGGCACGCGACCGACCGGCGTTGAATTCACGCAAGCTCCAGGCACCAGGCAGCTCGGAGCGGACCTCGGCAGGGCAACATAGTGATCGACGACACCAGGCCTCGTGTCGCCTCGCCGCGCCGCGCCGCGCCGCGTTAAACCGTGCACTTTCGCCTGCCCCCTATTTCCTACCGACGTTTTTTTCTTTCCACCCGCCGCGTAACCGCGTATTTCTCGGAGGACGTTAAATGGACCGCGGCGGAACCAAGGACAGAAAGGGTCGCGGCTCGCGCTCTAGCCGCCTGCTTTCCGTGTAATCGAAGCGACCGAGTAGGTACTTACTTAGGTACATCTGAATCTGGACTTTTAATGGCTCGTCGCGTCAGAGCGCGTCTTTCCGCCACATTCTTCACCGAAAGGTGCGCGTGGACGAAGCGTGGCGCATGGGAGATTGACTGGCTACCGAGAACGCGCTAACGATTTTAATAACATTATTGAGAGAGCCGGTGGACGACGGGAGGAGAATGATTTGTGGCGTGTTCCCACCGGCAAATTGGACAATTAGAAGGAGGAAGCGTAGTGCTGGAGGTGTTGGGGTAATTCGGGGCTAACGAAGGCCCGTGGAACGGAGCAAGCAAGATCGCATCGGTCAGCGTGGCGGGGTGCGAGGCGCTTGATTGAAAGCGAATCAAGCTCGTGGGAAAGCAGCCCGCCGCCCGTCGCCCCGGCCTTAATTGCCCCCGAAATTCGGCCCGATCCGAGAGGGCCGAGAGCGTGCGAGGCGCTCGACAATTCCCTCAAAACTCGCCAATTTATCGTCGATCGTTCACGCGATTCGCTCGGGCCTGCCACGAGAGCGGAGCCGCTAGCAAACACAAAAGAGCGTTCACTGAGATAGCGATCGCGAGACGATGCCAGAAAATTAGGGAGGATCGTCGCTAAACGCGTGTTCAGCGAACAATCGAGCCATGGATGGGTACTTGATCGAAGATAACCGACGACGATGATGATACCCTTTCGACCACCTCTGCGAGACGATCAAAGGAGGATCGGCTCGCCCGACGTCCGGCGTCCCCTCCAACAAATGGCCGACATTTGTCAACGCGGAAGCGAATAGCCGAATAGCCGAATAGTAGACTAAGAGGGGGGGGGGGGGGGTCAGGTAAGGGCGAGGATTTCGTGGCACGTACGCGCGGAGATTCATTGGACGTGACGCGCGAGGGTACAGAGAGTTCCGTTCAAAGCATGGTCGACGACAGTGGCATTCTTTCGCGCGATGACGGACGCACGGAACGAATTCATGCAGATGAAGAGTCGCTTGCTTCTCCTGGCCAGCAACGGCGAAGAAAAGGGGAGCTGGGACGCTGTGGAGCCGTATTACGGATTCACCGAACGATCTCGGACTCGGCTCCATTATCGAGCCAGCTAATCATATGCGGCGGAGCTGTTAAATCACGGCACAAAAGACCGAGGGGCACGGGAGCGGTCCAATGGCAGCGGCTCCAACAGAGGACTTGGATTTGTCTGGATCGCCGCGACTCGAATATCAATTTCTTGCCCGGAGATTACGGTACCGGGGGACGTTTCGCGAAACAGAGGCGCAGGTAAGAGGCACGTGTGCGAGGAATTCGGATTTAGATTTCGAGTGGCTTGGAATATTACCTATTGGCTCGCATCGATCACCGCGGAGGGCTGGAGAATAGCGTCGAAGGAGATGAGATGTCGCTCAGGCGCGTCGATAAAATCACAAAGAACGGAAGAGAAGGAACGGCGCGGCGGCGGTGGATGCGCTGGCCGATCATTTTTCATCGTGGATCGCATTAATTACCATCGGGATCGCTCGATCGCCCGGCGCGGTCATTAAAGCGATCGATTAAAGGAGGGGGAGAGAGAGAGGTCACACCCGAGCGCTGCTAATAGTAGGTATACGGTGCGCGTACGTTTAGCGCGATCGATTAAAGATACCCTAATGATTCTCTCGTAATCCCTCGTCGCCGATATCGCGCCGATCCGCTCGCGGTGCCCCGACGTACCCCGAGGTACCCCGAGGCGAGGCCGGTCCCATTTATCATTTTGCATTACAAACGCTGGTGTCTCGATGAAATTCGCGAACGTGCCCTCGTTTCCTGCTGCAAATTTCCATCTGAATCGAGGAGCGATCGAAGGTGGGCCGGGATGCACAGATCGATATCATTCGTGTATCTTAACGGTACACCTTAATCGTCCAGCGCACGAACAGCGAGCGTCCTAACAGGCTTCCCGAGAAAAGGGACGCGCAGGTGAACGCGCGAAACGTGCACGGCGCGGCGCCGCGCCGCGCCGCGCCGGTCCAGATGCCCTTTTGGCAAAAACGTCCACGGAATCGTCGAGGAGGATTACGGAAACACGGCTCGGGAAACGGTCGACCAATGATTTCACCGTTGATTCTCTCCAACTGCCTCGAAGATCGGCACCGATCGATCCTCTATCACGCCATCACGCGACTGCTATTACCTACTTACATAGGTATAGGTAGGTGATATAAATTACGACACGGTATCGGTTTGTTTTGCGACGCAAACACGCGTCCGCTTGATTTACGATGCTTTTTATCGATCGCGTAGCAAGCGAAACGGAAGAGCCACGCCGCAGAATCTATCACGGTCCAACCAGGCTAGGTCGGACTGGTATGAAGGTTCGTTGAGGAAGTTATGGCCGCTACATCCGCTTCCGTCCCACGCTCCTATATTTCCCTTTTCAGCCAGCCTCGCTGCTACTCGCTGCCCGATACTTAACGGTTTACGACGCGCGATCTTATCAACCCCTCGATGGTTCCTCGAGGGCCTGCGGCGCTCGGCCGTTCCCTTAACCGAGCGCGACTACCCTGCTCGGCCTGCTCCCTTTCCTTCCAGCGAGGAAATTCTTGAAACGTCGAAATCTTTCTACCCGGTTACCGATTATCCCCGAGGACCTATGTATGTGTCAGGCCCTGCTACCACTGGCATTCCTGCGGCAGCGAGGCACTTAACAGACTCCTAGCTCCTTGTTCCACGGGGGCGATAAAAACCGCGTAAAATGTAAGACGATCCAGTTGATGCTTCGCTGATAACCCTTATCGCTGCTTCTACAACTTGTTCCGCCAGTTCCGCTCTTCGTAGTTCGTATCCCCTTGGCCTCGCAAACTTTCCGAATATTCGTGGAGCTTGGATAGAGATAGGGAGGCATTACTTCCGAGGCACGGGATCGACAGCCCACAGTCGCCAGCCTAGTAGAAACTTTCTGCTACCGTGTCAGCCGAGGCAAATTGCACCGCAGCGCGCAAATTAGAGGCAGCGACGCGCCGAGACAAAGCAGGCAGGCGGTGTGCGTTGGAACGAGACCACACGGTGCACGACGAAAGAAGATGTTCACCGGGGATAAGGGATCTCTGGCGCATTGTGCGGTGCATCGGTGCACGCGACGCTGCACGCAATCGCAGGTAGCAAAGGCGGAAGCAACGGTAGCCGCGACTCTCCGCTCGCAGCTCCTATTAGCGGTGGCCGTTTATTCGAGGCGTGCGAGCGCCGAGCACTGGATCACGGGTGCTGGGAAGATGGGTGCAGCAGGTGGTGGCACGAGGGGGTGACGGCAGAGGGAGGACCGATTCCTCCCGGCGCGGCGTCTAATTGCTTTCGCACTCTCGTAACTGGCGTGGACGGTCGCGAAATTGCTCGACTCGCACGGCTCAACGCACTCGCCAGTCGCCACTCCGTTTATCGAGCAAACGCGGCACAAAGCGCGCCACGTGCTTCTTCTCCAGCGGGGATGCCACCCCCGAGGAAACGAGCACGCTCGATTGAACTGGATCCCGTCGGCGATCTGGCCGCATCCACCGCAAGGGGGATGTTCGGGGTAGTTCTTTCAATTAGCGAGTCGAGAAGAATCTGGGATAGCGGTAGCAATTAATTCCAAGTCGTTAATCCCTCGAATCGAGGGAATTTCCATAAAACAGGAGCAGAGGTCGAGAAAGATCTTCGGCGTTCAACAGCCTCCTACCAGCTGATAATCGTAAAACGTCCTATTTCCTCGAGGGCAATATCCAGCGTCTGAGTAGGTACGCAAAAAGATGCTAGGCCACGCTCGGCTGCGAGCAATATCAACGTAGAAACGCCACGGAACTCAACCACCGTCCACCATCCGTATAGGTACACTACATGTATACATATACATTATTGTAGATTATACCTACTGGAAAACTCACTGTAATGCAGTGATGAGCAATCCGAAGCCAGCATTTCAATTGTAAATCTAGGTACAGATTAACAAATGTCAGAATTAACAAATTCAGATCATAAATTAAAATTCTTCGATTAATATACCTATTTAGGTATTTAATATTGCGGCCCGCGTGAAGTATTACTTAGGTTCCCACTTTTGGCCCAGTACGGACCAGAGGTTGCTCATCACTGCTGTAACGGACGATGCACCCTTTCGAATCCCGCGTTCCTACGCTTTCCCCGAACCTCTGATTTATTCGAAGCCAGATAACGCTGAAAGCAAAAGCTGTATACCGTATTTCTGTGAAACGGGGCCCGGAAATTTATCCTTTCGCTGGATTTCCCCGGGAACAGTCCCCTGTTCTATATATACACACCTACAGACTTGCGTCGGGTGATATCGAAACACGGGAAAAGCTCGGTTTCCCTGGTTTCCCTGGTTTCCCTTCTAAAATTATCGGGCGCCTGGCGCGCAACAATGCGGCACGGGGCTGCAGCGATGCACGTGGACCGCAGCAGTCTGTTATCCTAAAATTATCTCGTCCTTAGGATCGGCATCCCGTTTTACTGGAGGCTTGGACGTATCCGAGGACGGGTCGCGTGCCGTCACCGGGGACGCGTCCGATGGGTCTCTCCACCGTTCCCCGTCCTGCTCCGTGTTCGGCGGTGTCGTCGCGCCGTCTCGCTCCAGTCGACTTCCTAACGCCGTCTGGAACGAGCCGTGGGCCCATCGCAGCTGCGAGCTGCCGCAGCTCGTAACTCTTCTCCCGCGAGAGGACGGTAATTTAAAACGAACTATTGCGTCTGCACATGGGAAAGCCGCTAACTGCGCTCGTAACGCAGCAGACGAGGCGACGAGGCGACGAGGCGACAAACGGGGGACACGTCAGTTCGATGGACGCCTCGACGCGACGGGCCGCGACCTCGGAGCAAGGCAACGCGTACACCTTGCTGGCTACACGATGGCCAAAGGTACCTACATTGAATATCGAATTGTTGCGATTCTACAAGTATAAGGAGAGACGGAGGAGGCTGGATCTACGGCGAGGATAGCCTTTTTGCGCTGGATGCGGCTCACCCCCTAAACGCCGCCGCTTTCATTTAGAGTCTAGACGTCCCCTGGGCCGGGTTCCCGGTATCTCTGATATTTATAATCGCCAAACTCGCCTCGCATTAAAAGGCCCGATTCTCGGATTAGCGGAAGCCAGTCCAGTCTTAGATCTCGCGGCGAGAGACGACCGACACATGTCGTGTCAAAAGCCACCGCGCCCCAGCCTCCTCTCCCTTCCCCTCTATTTCTCTTTCTTCCCGCGGCCCTCCCCATCGCCGCTGCCCCACGACATCCCGTCTCTCGCGCCACTCCATCTCTGCTTCCCATTTTCCGTTCTCCACAATCTCCACTTTCAAACGTTCCGTAAATACCCCCGAACGACATCGTTTTCCCCTGCATACCTACTATGCGACGCCCATCGAAAGTTCCATCGGCACCGAGCCCCGCTGGGGGCCTACACGGCTAGATCTGGGGATCTAGTGCCTAAACGTTTTAACGTTCCTCGTTTGCAGGAGGTCAGGATGCTCAGCTTGCCCACAGTTCGAAGGGAGGGATCGAATTCCTCTTCCTCTTCCTCTTCCTCTCCTGCTTCCAGTTGCTACCCGAGATCGGGACACGCGAGTCGCGTCGAAACGATCCTCCCTCTATTTGCCGAGGGTGGACGCGTCGTCGCGGCTAGCGCAATTAAGCAAATGCTGCTGCCCCCAATATCCGCGCGACAAGTCGAAATTAATATTCGTTCGAGCCGCGAGTTCGCCGCGGAGACAGGCCGGAATAATTGAATAAACAGCGCGACGACCTTAAGTCTTGGCTCGTTTGCGGTCTTCCACCTTCCCTGCCGGCGATGGAACGGCTAGATTCCTCCAGCGGGGACGTATTATTATCATCGCCCATCGCGGTTGCGAGCGAGGGTAAACGCGTGTACGGAACAGAACGATACTTGACTGGCAGTAACCGTCATTTTTCGGCAGCTGTACGGTGAGCTCACGGGCACGCTGCCGGCCATTATGTGTAATTTTCGGGGACGAGGTGGCAATGTCCTGTCCCGCGTCACTTTACGAATTTCCGCGCGGAAAAAGGGGTACAATTGCGCCGAGCGTGCCAATCGCCGCACTTGCATCGGCCCAAACTCGCTCGTACGTTTAACCGCGCCAGGGTCCGTTTGCGTCTGCTTTTCCGCACCGAACAAAGGCCCGGGCGACACCTGCAATCACGGAAGTGGAGGCGCGCTCGCTGCGAGATCTCGGCTCGATAACCATCCAGGAGACAACGACGCTACTCTGATCGACGCGCAAGACTCGAGGGGCGCGCTGGCAAGTGGACGAGGCCCGTGGCTCTTTTGCAACAAGCTCCGAGACACGTCCCGGCGACGGTCACGCGCCACTCGACTCTCATCGCGTTCCTCGGACAATGGTTGTCCTTATCGGCGAAACGGCTCGCGTAATGACGGAGGCTTCGAAAATTACGTGAACGGTATCGGAGGCACGCGGTGGACATTGAGGTCCACGCGACGTGGGAGCGTGGATAATCGCGCGCTAGGAGATCCGAGGCGGTAACGACAACGGCGTAACAGACATTATACGTATGTAGAAGCCATATAAATTACCTGTCGCCGACCACAGCATCGTGGGATCCGTTCGAACGGGACATTTGCATGAGAGAAAAAGGCTGCATTGTGCACGGAGATAATTAAAAGGGACGGCTGGTCGCCTGAACATCTCCTAAGGAACGAAGAATCTCGGTGGAAAAAAAGCGCATTCCGGCTACTCTGTCTCTCGTCCACGTGACGAAAGTGCAGAGCGACACCGCGGCGTCTGGAGAAAGGGTCCTTCGTTCGGTGTCGCCCATTCACGGCGAGAAAAATGTCCGGGAGGTTTGATACGGCTACCACGGCGCGCCGCGCCGGCGGAGGCGAAACGATCTGTAATAGTCGCGCACGAGCGACACGGGGGGAGAGAATCAGCTGACAAAGAACGATCGGAGATAATCTGCTTTTGTGGCCGCGGCTTGAATCGCGAGACACCTTTGTGCCGCTGTGCATACACGAGACCGTGAATGCTCCGCGGAGGAAGAAAGCACGAGGATCCCGACATTTGTCTCCTCTTTCCACGCGGATGAACGAGACTGAGGGGGCGAGGGTGAAGCCGGCCGGGGGAGCGACGATAGTTTACATACACACGAGTACGCGCGAGTGTGAACGGTGAATGAATACGGGCGACACTTGCACCCACATGATTCATTGAAATTCAAATGATATCTCTGCACTCGCATCTCTCTCCTGGACCAGTCCGCGCGAGTGTGCGAGTGTGCGAGTGACCGATACGACGGGACGGGACGGGACGCGCCTCGTTGTCTGAGACTCGGCTGACACCCCATGGAAACGCTCGTGCTTTACATATATGCTTATAGGCCGACCGAAAGATATTCATTATAATAGCGAGCACACGGCCCGTGTAATATAATGCAGCTTTGGGATGCTAACCGGGGTCAAAATATAACTCTTCCTATGGCGTCGAGATTCGTGTCGGTCGTTCGTCGTCCGCGCGATCCAGACATCCCCGGCATACCAGCGTTTCCTAAGTTCGCCGGCAAGGGGAATTGCGCGTAATGACGTCATGACGATAACTCCTCGGGGTTAATTCAGATACGCGACAAGTAGAGGAGGCGAATGACGTTCGCGAAGGAGGAACCGAGCGACGGTGGAAAAAGTGGAGGAAGACGTTATTGCTCCTCTCATCTCGTGGCGTGCGCGAGGGAATTGGCACCACGCGATTTGCCCGATAAGAAATAGATGTTAGGTCTAGACAAAACCATCGATGACCTAAGCCCCTAAGGGAACTACGGTTGAACGCTATCCTTCCACGTGTATTCCACACTCTGTACACGATCGTTATTACCTATTCTATCTGATCGAGGGAGGAAGCGGGAAAATTGCAAAGTTCCCTGGAAGTAGAAGGGCAACTGTTGGTCGCGTCTCGTGACGGGAAATCTCATTTTCGAGCGGCGTAACGAAGCAATTTACCCGCGCCAGCCGAAAGCAAGTATCGCACCTCGATCAATGCGCGCTCCGGGCCGGCGATTCCTATCTCCGTGGAATTACGCGGACAGTAACAAAGTTAAATATCGTTTTGCGCGAGCCGCACGCGATGGCGACGCCGAGATAAGCACCCTGACATCTTCCTTCAACCCCGACGCCAGCTCGGGGCGCAAGCATCGCAACGCTCGCGGTACGGGTGCTTCGAGAAGAATATATATGTACATTCCGAGTGGAAGGCTACGCTGTACCAGCGGGGGAGAGGGTGTTCGGTCAGTTCGGTGGTCTCGAGAGGCGCGAACGAGAGTGAACGCCTCTCTCAATTGGCCGCTTCTAACGAGCGCGCGCGCGCGCGGAAAGCATAGGTAGCTTAATAGCCGTATTTACAGCCTCATCCAATTATTGGGTAAACACGAAGAATCCGCGGGTCAATACGTCGTTCTTTCCTCTCTTTCCCGTGGCTGAAGGAAGACGACAGGTGGCGGCCGGCCGTTTGCGGGTAAGCGATGCAGGTGTTGCGCGCGGAGTAAGCAGATTACTTAGTCTGGCACGGTTCTGAGACTCAACACGGCCACTTGTAATTTCGCTTTTCCAGCCCTGTCGTCGTGTCATGCGCGGGCCCATACCTACCTCGGATTCTTTTGAAGGCGCGCGCTGCCGAACGCAGCGAGGATTAACAAACCGTTGCACCGCGACGCTCGGAGAAAGGAAGGGTGGCAAACGCTCGGACACAATTCCCTCTGCGTAATTGCGCTTCTGCATGCATGGACCCGCTAATTGATCGATACGCGGGAATACGGAGATAATGACCAGCGGGATTGTCGGCAATCCGCGAGAAGAGATGTTAATCGATCCAGCCGCTAATTATTAATACGTCGCGACTGGGACAGAGTCTCGCCCCCGTCGCGTCGATGCACCTCCGTGGAAATGTGCTTAACCGCGCAAGATTTACGGAGCATCGAATCACCTCTGTCGTCGCGAATAGCGCGGCTTGGTGATTACGAAGTGTTTCGATGGCCACGTAAGTACCTGCGCTGCGCAGAGTACAAGTGCATTCGCATGCAACTTTTCCGCTCCTGCGCCTCTCCTATGCGCAAGCTAGCTCCGACATCCTAGCTCCGAATACATTGTATCGCGAAACTACGACGAAAAACAATTCTCATTATTATCGGTAGGTACCTAAGTAGGTTCTCCGCAATCGCGTGGTGCAACGATTTCTGCGCGTAACGAAGCCCGCGTGATAATAGACAATTAAGCAAAGTCACGCTGATTGGATGAGTGCTATAGAAATATAGTATACATAGAAACCATTATCGACATGCAATGTTTTTATTAATAGAAAAAACGAGAAATGAAACCCCCTCAAATAGGTACTGCAAACTAATAGTAAATAGGGGAACATTGGCAGGCAGTTAGTAGTTACCTGACAATTAACATGTATTAAACAAGGAAAACGACAAAAATTTCATGCATTTTCACACTTGTGGTACAATTACTTTACAATTACTACGATGTTATAATAGGATAGCTGAAGCGAATTGTTGCAAAAATCTTAATTACAAGAGAATGACATAAAATGAAAAAAGTATAATAGAGAGTGCATTTAACATAAAAAAAATTTTATGTTAAACGATTTTATTAAAAATGCACTAAAATCCACTTCGTTTCTTGTACTACAATTTCGATGGTCTTTTTTGACTTTAAATAAAATCGTGGAGCAGGATACTATGTCGTAACAGAATATGAATCAATTTAATACAGAATCAAGCGTCGAAGTGAAGTCGCTGTGACATATCCTGCTGAAAAAACACCATCGAAATGGTAGTACAAGAAAAGAATAATTTTTTATACATTTTTTTATTTTTATAGTTTTTAGTGTTCGTGGATTTACATTTCACAGCTCAGACTGCTTTACAAATATCTTTTAGTGCTGTATACAGTTTAACAGTTTTGCTTAAACGCTATATTGCTACAGTCACTAAAAAATAATTCTTTTCTTGTACTACACTTTCGATGGTGATATGTATAAGGGAGACCGGGGCAGGTTGTAACACGGGGCAAATTGTAACATAAGTAAAATCTTTTGAACGACAAATCTGGTAACCCACAGCACGCGACAGCTGCTTGACGATATTAGCACCGTCGGTTTTAGTGACACAAACGAGCGTTATGTATTCATCTTGTGGTAATAACCTAGAATTTTAGTATTTAGAGCACGTAAGTAAATGTTGTCTTGTCACTTTTATTTCAATTAACCGTCATTAGGAACCGTTTGAATTTTTGTTTCTTTGCCGCAAACGAATCAGTACACATTGGTTTATTATTATGTGTACGCATTTTAGTGATTTGATGTTTAGTTTCTTGTTTGCTGAGATAAAACGCAAAAATTCGACCTCGGGGTAAATTGTAACATGTTACTATACTTACTCCGCTCCAAGTGGTGATAAAGCAAGCTATTTACTGACACACCGGAGAAAGATGCTCTAGACGACCAACAGAATATTCGAGAATCCAAAAAATAGAAAAAAAGTATGAAGGCAAAAGTAAAGAAAGCACAGAAGAAGATTTTGATAGAATCGGATGAATAAGCAATGATTGCTTAACTCGTGTATATCAAATGTTTAATAATGATCTGTGTTTTCATTTATATTTTTTAGAAATGTTTATTTGTGTTCATATTTGTATTTAAATAAGTAAAACAGATGTGTTACAATTTACCCCGGACTGGGGCAGATTGTAACAAAGGTTCGGATTTGTTTAAGATGAAGCTAGATGTCTAAGTGTCCAAGATTTTGTCACGTACTTTCACGCAATTAGTTCACCACATATGTAAGTATTAAATCACGCAAATTATTTTCTGATTGAGGAAATCACTTTCGAGAAAAAACTGTGAAAACTTTTTTTGTTACACTCTGCCCCGGTCTCCCATACACATACCACGATCGCCTGCAAAGTTTTAGTTTCACTATCCGCACATACGCGACGGATCCATTCTCGATAAATCGTGCATTTTCGGTAATTGATAAACAAAACCCTTATGTTAAAAAATGTAATAATATTTCATTTAAAAGTAATACTGGACATAACCCATGTCTTTCAACGTTCGCCGTTAAAAAGTATCGAGGGAATTTTGAGGTACATATAACTTGCAGCGACAAAGTTTTTTCTTAATATGCAAGGAAGTTTTTCACCAATTTTCACACTGATTAATAAATAATTGTAGAAGATATGACGATATATATAAATCTCCCGCGCCACCAATAGTCAACAGCCGCGTGTAATGGGCTATTTAGCAGTCTTAGCATTCGCGTTGACAGTTGGCGCCGTGGGAGAATTATATATATCGTCATAACTTCTACAATTATTTATTAATCAGTGTGAAAATTGGTGAAAATCTTCCTTGTGTATTAAGGAAAAACTTTGTCGCTGCAAGTTATATGTACCTCAAAATTGCCTCGATTCTTTTTAACGGCGAACGTTGAAAAACATGGGTTATATCCAGTAATACCTTTTAATGAAATATTATTACATTTGTTAACATAAGGGTTTTGTGCACACATTTTGCGGCTTCGCTAGAGTTTTCTGAGTTTTATGTTTCAAGTCTCATAATGATCCCTTAATATTTACTCAAGTTATCGCAATTTATGTTTAAAGAAATAATGATTTTGGACGATGAAAATTTTTTCGTTTATAATATTTAGCTCGAATAGTAATGATTCGATAAACAAACTGTGAATATAAAAAATGTGTGTCGTGACGAGCTTTACAATACTATATTTTTTAAAATACAGTTTAACAACATTTAATTTTCCAATATTTCATAGCGTTTGGACAATTATTTTTCCCATTTTCGAGCGCTAGTCCCCTTATTGCATCCGAGCCCTCAATTGCGATGCGACTAGGGTAGAGTCCGGCTAAAAGTCCGGCGGGTAAAAAGTCCCGAATTGAATATCTCTATTCCTAAACAATGTATTGAGTTTCGCAGTACACTATGTAAAAGGCGAGAAGAAACGGAGGTGACCAGAGAATCGCCAGTCGCTCCTGGACGGTCGTGCGAATTACACGACGCCTTCGTTATTTTATGCATCGAAAACTGAAAGAAATACGTCGTCTTTATTGTTTTACACGAAGTAAACCACAGTTTAAAAGCGTATCAGCCAAGTACGTTAAGATTGTATGTTCCTTTAGTAGTAATGTGTGCATGATATTGTTTATTGCTGAATGATAATATTTCCTAACGTATATCGCAGAAACTATAGAGCAGGGCTCTCCAAGATTCCGCACGCGTGCGCTTGGGGTTCTCCCCACTCTCGTCCGCGTTGTCAGGGATACCGCGCGACGCTAACCGCGAAGACGCTAGCCCGTCATGGCAGCCTTCGCAGCGTCGCGCGGTCTCCTTGACAACGGAAGATACGCTGCGCCAGAGGAAGATTGGAAGGGGAAGCAGGCGCGTGAGGGGCCCCTACGCTGGAGAGCCCTGCTATAGAGGTACCATTGGGGCAAAAAGTCCCTCAGACTGAAAATATATAATATAATATATTAAAAATATATTTTATTATTTGTTTTCATAATAAGATGGCCAAAGTATAAAGAAATGATGCCAAAGTCTTTAATTTACTGTTTTTATCTTAGTTCAGCGATTTTTTTTAGTTTTTAGTTCAATGTGAGCCTCTGACTTATATTTTTATTTTTTGTTAAAGAATAAATATTTGTTGATTTGAAAAGAGTTTTTTTTTACTTATTTAGTTTAATATTAAACGAAAAGACATTATTAGGGACTTTCTATCCTATGCAATGGACTTTTTGCCCCGTGCGTGGGGCAACAAGTCCATTTTGCATTGACAAACATTTTGTGGTATAACTCAACAGAAAATAACAGTATCAACAAACGAACTTCGCTAACGTAAACCATAATAGTTATAGTTTATACAAAACAACACCAGATATCTCTAGATTGTTAGTACTAAATTTTACATAGGTTTATACGAAAAACGGGACTATTAGCCCCACCCTACCCTACTTAGCGTCCCGAACGCAGCGGCTTTTTGTCGTTTTCGTAAAGAACGCGAGTGGCTGATTTCAAGTCGTATGGATTTCTGGTTACCTATGGCCTATGGCCTATGGGTAATTTTTTTACCCCCCCCCCCCACGGGGTTCATTTTTTTTTTTAAATATTATATTGTCATCCAATTGGATAGTTGGAAGTGGGTTAAATTTTGGTTGCCAGATTTGAACGACACATGCATTAAAGAAACAAACAGAGGATCGAAGGTGAATAAAATCGTTTAAAAACAACTCCAAGTGTCACTGTAAGTTCAGATTGGTAAAAGTTTAGCCGTTACCTACTTACTGATATTTATTATGCATGCCTGTATGATGTGCCTACTGATTGTGAGTTCCATTTAGGTAGCCTACTTTTCCCAAAGCAAAACACAACGATCGACGACATCAGTGCTGCCGAGCACCTCGAATCCTGTACTACCCCTTGTCTCCGACGTGCCGATAGCTTTCTACATATAACGATAATGCGCTGGCATAATCGCAGCGATAACGCGAGCTGGACCCGCCGAGCGGCTGTCGTTCGTTCGCTCCAAAGTGTACCAAGAGAGGCACACGAACGCGAGCGCACGCGAGAGGCAGCGCTCGTGGGTGTGCAATTGTGCATTGTGCATGCTGAGCGCGCTCACCAACACAACCGCGCGACAACGGTGTAAAGAGCCTGCCCGCGCACGTATATGCCAGCGAAATACCTGGCAATTTGCAGGTTTACGAGTTATTTCACAATGGCTGGAAAGTATAGTGCCGGAGCATTATAGTTGGCCGAGGTGGTAGCCCGAGTGCACGGTCAGTGAACGGGTGTTGCGCGGGGAGGGATGATGCGCGCCGCGCGGCCCTCGCCGAGCTGGCTTCCCTCTGTGTCCAGTAGACGGGCGGGGCTTTTATTGAAACGGGCTCTAAACGGGGATATTCAGTTGGAGAGGAATCGGCGATAAATGTTATCGCGCAATAATTTGCATCGCTCCACATTGTTATCGCTGCTCGATAAAACTGGGCGAGAGCCGCGACGACGGCCATTGGTTCGCTCGGAACCGTTCGTTCGATCGATCCGAGGTGAAGGGGGGAGGCGAGGTTAAATTTGGCGCGTGAGATCGAGCCGCGCGGAGCACCGGGCCCCGTGTCAGCTCGGGAAAGGGGCGAGGTCCTTGGGGGAGACGGAAGGGAAGGAGCAAGCATCTCCGCGAAGAGGAAAGATTAAAGACCCAGCAAGTACGCCCCCACCGGAATGATGGATGCGATCCGTGAGACGCGGGCGCCGCTCTTCGAGTAGGTGGAGACTTCCATTTTCATTCCTCTACGCTTGTTCCCCGTCTCTTTACCGTCGCCCTCGCGTTCACCCGCGTCTGGACGCTTTAATCAGCGATAGGTACGGCTCGCGCAGACTCCGCTGTGCGCAACCCCTCAACGTCCGGGGGGGCCTCTCGTGGGGGTCCTCTGAGTTCTCCACAGATCCACGAATCCACCGCTTTGCTTCACTTTGAAGAAAGTAGAGCAGATCGCAGGGGTAGGTACTTACTTAAGTAGGTAGTACTATTGCTGAAGGTGACGCGATGTTTGGAGAAATGGTAAATGGACCAGAAGAGAAGAAGCTTGCCTGGTCCCAGTAAGAAACTAATATGTAGTAGAACAACGGGGGGACGCGCGCGTCCTCCTCCACCTACCGTTCGATGAAGCAGGTTCGTTGCAGAGGGACATAGGTGGACACTCCGCGCGCGAACAACAATCTAAATGGTAATCCAACACCACACCCTCTTTGCAAAAAGTGAAATGCTCGCTGGTAGCGGCTGACTGGCCGACAGCGGCCAGGAAAAAATATCCGCGCGACCGCAGAGGGCACGAGGGGACAAAAAGCATTAACAAGGCTGCGATGCGCGTCCAGCTAATTCTATAACTCCGTCCACCCCGCTCCTAACCCTGCCAGCGTTATTCCTTTCTTTCACCATTTCACCCTTCCTGATTGCCCGTGTCTCGCCCCGGCCGCCATTCTTCCACCCCCTCCCACCTCGCTCGCTCTCTTCTCCTTGCGCGGCGAGAAACGCCGTCCGGGGTCGGTATTCGGGGACGGTCGGTGGGTAATTATCTCTCGGCCGTGTAAAAATAATAATTAGCTCCCATCGTTGCATTAATTAAAGCCCCCACTACTCACCGCCCCCTCCTTCCACCTACTTCTCCCGCACACGAACAGTTCGCCGCCCGTAATTACGCGTCTCTTATGCCAGTAACCATTGTCCCACAAAGGGCGACCGCTTTACACGCTCACGACACTCGCGCGCGCGCGCTTGCCGAGTCTGCTGCTCCACGGCCTTTCCCTTTCGAACGCTCGTCGATAACATGTAATCGATGGGATCGTTTTACGATCTGCAGATAATTGCAAGAGAGAGATACGATCATCGATACTACCTACTTAGGTACAAGGGAACGTATCGAACCCGCGCACGCCGATTATCACGAGATCCTGGGATCCTGCAGATTCGCAGAATAGTGAAAAATATTTGACGCGTATTTTTTGTTACCGGCAATCGACAATGTTGAAGGGGTCCAAACAGCCCATAGAGTTGCGGGTGTAAAACATATTTTATGGAATAGGTATCTCGAGAACTATTAGGTCAGCGATGCCCCGATGGGCGGCCCGAGGGTACGAGCATCCATCGCATTTTCCAAAACTCGCGTGGAAGGGGGTCTCGAAACCAATGAAGTTGCAGGCATGTAACGGATGAGGAAAACTCTAGTAGTGTGCGTGTAGGCTCGTACCCGTAGGCTTATATGACTGGGACTCTTGGAGCCCCAGTGTTCTACATTTTAGGAATTGGGAAAATAAACAGGAATTGACTAATGATTAAACAATAATATTATGTAATTGGACGAAATAGACTTGAACATTCCCACTTACACCTCTGATTAACAAAAAGTTTCTTATTAAACGATTTTTATTCAGCTTCAATCCTCTGTTTGCGTGTTTGTTTGTATGTATGTTTGTTCAGTTCAAATCTAGAAACTCAATTTTAAACCAGTTCCAACTATCCAATAGACTTGAAACTTTGCAGGCATACGTAGTTCGGATGACAATACAAAATTATGAAGAAAAAGAAACCCCCCAGGGTTTAAAAAATTATCCTGTCATCAAAAAATAGAATCCATAACCGCAAATCCAAACGATTTGAAATCAGCCTATAACCAGAAGTCAAATCAATTTAATCGCAATGAAATCAGCATGTAACGGTTACATGCTGATTTCAGGGTACGAGCCTACACGCACACTACCAGAGTTTTCCTCATCCGTGACATGCCTGCAACTTCATTGGTTTCGAGACCCCCTTCTACGCAAGCTTTGGAAAATGCGATGGATGCTCGTACCCTCGGGCCGCCCATCGGGGCATCGCTGTATTAGGTGCAGGAAAAAATATATTTTTCAAATGTGAGTTTCTCAAAGACGAATCGGTACGAGTGCAGTACCTATGGGTTAGTGAAGACTCTGATTACCACAGTTGGTTGCCTAATGTCCCGCAATTTCCCCTGAAAGCTCCGAAGGGATATTCACCTGCCACCCCCCCCCCCCCTTCCTCCCCTCGGTATGAAACGAGTTCAGCCAAGCGCAATCGTCGAGGAACCATCCGATTTCCCGATAAAGGGACCAACGAGTGGTGTAGGATTTGTACGTAGAGCTTAGGTACTTGCCTGACGCACCTGTTTGAACTGCTCTTCGAAGCTCCAGCTGGTCTGCTGCTGGTGGTTCGTCCCCGTCGAGTTGTTCTGCGAATGATTGCTGCCCTCACGAGGCTCACCCCCGTTCCTGGCGCTGCCCTGCGACGACTCGCTGGAATGCGAGCTGCCCGACGATGTCATCTGATTCCCCACCATGCCGCCCATCTGATTACCCGATTGCGAATGGCTGTTGTTCTGCGCGTGATGCTGCGGCGTCAGAAACGCTGCTGGCGGTGGAAACGAGAACGGCAGGTTGAAACCACCGCCCCCCATCGCCGCTTGAAGCGCTTCCAGGCCGCTTTTGTTGTTCAACGAGTCCACGTCGTTCTGCTGTGGAAGTGAAAATTCTGACGTGACCATGTACCTAGGTAGCTACTTAGTAGACCATCTACCGCGTGAATTTGCGCGCGAAAATCTCTTCTACATAAATCCTTGCCTCGACGATAAGGATCGCGGTGGGTGCCACTGCCGCCAAAAGACTAGGAACAATGTAACGTAAAACATAGTCGGCTTCTATGCTGGCGCAACGAGGAGGAACCCCAAGCTGTTCGCAAAAGCGCGCGCGACGCAAACAGTCGCATTACCTACGTCCTACAGTTATTTCCAGGCCAACGAACGCTTAATTCTCTCTTGACCAAGTTTCGCCGGGAACTACAAAAGATAAGCCTTTCAACGACGCGTTTAAATGATAGACCGATTGTCCCATTTCTCTATCGCGCGCGATCCAATTGTCCTTGGAGAACGCGACACTTTCGCCTCGCTATCAGCGCGCGCGCGCGCGCGCGCGCCACGGGAAATCGAAAGGAGCGTCGGAAAAGCAGCGTTGTCACTGACCTCCATTTTCAGCTTGGCCAGAAAGTGCGGATGGTGCGTGCTCATCAGGCTGTTCAAGTGTGTTAATGGAGTAGGTGTACCGGCCGGCGCGGATGCATTATCCGAGGATGAGTGCGTGTTACCCTGGAGTGGCTGCTGGGGTAACTCCTCCCCGCTCTCCTCGTCCTGGAGGTCTGGATCCGACAAATCCTCCTCCTGATGCGACTGAAAGCAGAGTACGGATTCTGGTTAGACTGGTTGCCGCGATAGCTTTCTGCACGCGATAACGCCGCGATTACCACTTATTAATTCCGCAACGCTCGATGCATGCGTGCGAATAACAACGAGCTGAATCGCGATCGATTTTTTGCTCGCGGCGGCACACGTAACTCCTGCGAATACAGGTGAAAAAGAACGCTCCGAGTTACGATGTGCGAAAGAATTAATATTTAACAGTATCGCGGGATTAATGGGATCAAGTTGCTCTGGATCAGCGTTTAGTAGTGGTTGATCGGAATTAGTGGTCTATCTGAGAGTGTAAGGGCTGATTCATTATTTGTGCGCACCGGTAGCGCCGCGAATGCTAAGCAAATTTCATGGTTATTTCGGTTGAAAGAAAGCCTGGGAACGTCGATACGCGATATCAACCGAGCAGGTATACATACATATACCTACGTGAGTAAGGAGGGCAGATATCGAGGCATTAAACATTAATTAGGAAAATGGCGAATGAGGCGCGTTATATACGGCGAGATAGCCGTTATCGGGCGTCATTATTATGCTACGGGTGTCATAAGTGTTTTACGGCTGTGCCCGTTGCACCGGTGCCGAGATAATACTATACAAAGTGACATTACTGGGAACGGAAATGGGCATCGTAAAACACACCGGAAAAAAAAAGTGCATGTTTCGCAGTTCTGGTCGCTAATCGATTCCGTCTGACCGTCTCGATATTCCCAATTCTGGAATCGACGCTCCCTTGTCCCAATTCCCCTTTGTCGACTGCGCAACTTGGTTTTCGAGCATCGCCTATCGTCTATCGAAACTCGCGAGCGGTGGCATTATCGCCAAGCGGCCAATTGCTTTCTCACGGTCGTATCGCCGAGTTATTAGTTATTGCCAGTTGCCGCGGGTAGAGCGAGTGCAAAACGTACAGACACGACTCGATAACCTGGTCGTTGCTCGTCGAATACCGATGCCAACTGATGCCAAGGATAAGTACGCTAAGTAGAATGGATTCTGTGAAACACCAGCGAAACGAATGGGGCATCTACATAGCATTCAGATTTCAGACTCAGAGAGGTTCCCCGCCCGTCGAGCACTGTCCGAGGAAACAGAATTCGAGGGGCGTTGATCGTGTCGCCGAGGTGTGCCAGCATGCAAATAGCATGTAGATTCATCGAATGTTCGAGTGTATTGAAATGGCTCGGTGAGCATCTACCTGAAAAGGGCGGACTTGGATAAACACACCGCCTATCCGGACCTATCGAATGCAGGTGCCGCGGCGCAGGGTGTACGGACGGATCTGTGATCGAGGGGGAGAGAAGGAACGGAGGAGATACAAGGACGGTCCCTTCTGTCGGCATTTTGAGCACGTGTGATAATATTGACCGTTCGCGGTGGCCGACGATGCATAGCCGCCGCACGGTAGATGGAATCCTAAGTAATCAAATACGAAACAAGCTCGTCCCTACTCGGATCTATCCGGGTGCGGAACGATCGCTGAGATTCTTGCCCCCTCGGTTATTAAAAATTAAAAGGCTCACGATCTGACCCACACGCCAGTCCTCGACTAAACCCGAACGGCCGTCCGTTTCCGATAAGAACGCCATACCTACGCGCGTAGAAAGTTGGCCGCGAGAGAAAGAGGCAGGCGTGATAATGAATTACGGCAGTTAACGCCGCAGCTCGCATCGGTATTCCCATCTCGCGCGCAGGCTCCTACAAATCATATGATTGAAGAGGTGCGCGGGGTGCTCGAGGACGATGCCCGTCATTACGATAATCACGGCAGAGGCGTCCAGGCTGCTATTGTTCTAACGCGGGCGTAGGTGTCGGAATATCTGGGCAAAAGGGCCGTCAACGGTCCCCTAGCATCGGGGACCTAAGCCACGTTTCTCACCTTGTTTCGGGACCGTTTCGGGTGCCGCCCACGGCAGCGCAGGAATTCGCAACACCGATTCCGCTGGTTCCAAGCTTCGCTGGCAAGACGCTCTTTGCGAGGAACAAACAGAAGATTTATTCCTCTCCGACGTTATCTCTCCTCCTCGTTCCCGATACGGGTTTAGGTAAGATGAATCGAACGAATCAATAGAGCGCCGCACGGCGATGCTACAGGTAAAACTGTTATACCCTGGGCAAACAAGTGGGCGCGGCCTGTTCCTCCGCAAGAGGAGAATCACTCCCACGTTTCTGTCACCGGGGGATACGTGTAGGTGATTGTGTCCCTGCATAATTCGTGGGTTCGCCTACCGAAAACACGTTCCTCGGGGCACTCGTGCCGAGCCGTGGGCAGTTAATCGAGTCACAAGAGCTCTATTCACGCTCTAGACGCCGCTCCGCGCCGCCGACTGGGTGCTCTCTTTATTAGCCACAATGCCTCGGCACCTGTACAACGCGTCGCATCAACGGATTCGTCCTCCTCGAGGAACCCAAGTTATCGGCTACACGACTATTCTTAACATTGTTTGCACATCAGAGGGCACAGTGAGTGGCTGTTTTTATTCGAGGACTCCTTCGAGCGATGTTTATTGCCCCGTTGCCCGATGAATTTAAGCCGTATCGCGAATCGAAGACATGGATTTACACATACACAGAATAGTGGGTGTGAAGTCGCCCCTCGGCGGCCTCATCAACACATTTTAACGAGATTTAATATATCCTAGCCACGACAATAGCTAAATTTACCGGAGGCCAGGCCGCGACGCGTTATCCCGCGCGAGAGAGCCGCGAGGCAGATAACCGAGCATCGTCTGTGATTTATCGCCCGCGCCGCCGCCACGGTGCAATTGTTTTATTGTTTATATCTTATACATAGTTTGCAGGTTTGCACGCTCGGCGTAGGTAGCCGTGGTGACTCGGTTAACAAAGGCCCTCGCGACCGTTCGCGCGTGCACGCCTAAACGCTCCAGGCGCCCCGTGGTCGCCGTGCGTCCCTAAATATTCTAATTATTGTCCAGCCTATCGCACCCGTTCATCGAGAGCCATCGACGTTTCCCGCTTCGCGGCTATGATTGATGGAGAGCTGAATTCGCGCTGTCTTCGGTTTTATTGATCGCGCAGTGGTCTCGCGGAGAACAGCGGAGCTATTAGCAGACAAATCGACAGACTTGGCGCCCGCAAACTTCAAAGATCCTTTCTCTCTCGATCGCGGCGAGACGATTCGCGCGATACCTATCTATCCACCGACGCCGACGGGGAAAACGCGACGCAGAACGGACGTGCCGGTGCGAGGAGGACGAAATCGCGCGGTAGGCCGAGCAACGAAGACGAAAGGGACCAGCAGGGCCGAGGAGACGAGCGGTGTTGGGGCTCGCTGCAAAGCGAACGCGACGAGATTAAACGGAGTTAAAGGTTGCAGCCTAGCGCCTCGGCGCTCGTGGGTGTCCTCCTCGTGACGAAGTGCCGTGTGCAAGCTGGTGCGCGGCCCGAAAAATCGAGGAACAGTACGATTCCGGGCGTATTACACGGACGATTAATTTCACCCCACCTCGACTCCCCGCGAGATATATCGCGCGGCTAGAACACCGCGTCGCCAACATTCGTCGATTATTCAACGCATAAATTGTCTGCGTGTAAAAACCACTTCCAAGGGGGACAGTGTCCCGATGATTTATTTTTCAACGAGCCCTGTCCGTTTTAATTGTTTTCCCAGCCGCCTGGACTTTCCCGCTTGTAAATCGTAGCTACCTACCTATGCGGAGTGGTTTTACGACCACGGTCAAGGCTACTACTTAATATAGAGTACCGTACCCCCGACCGTTGTATAGAACCAAACTGTTTGGTGTATATCGCTGATTTATCCATAGCAGCGCACGTTTACTGAAATAAAATACCTACTCTGCTTTTCAAATTTTCTCGCTGCAAACGGATGATAAGTACCTCTTAGTAACTGAAAGAAAGGTAGCCAACCGAATGACTGGCGAACTGGAAAAACACCGTCGAGCACGCGTGCGCGTTATCGAGAAGCAAATAACTGCAAATTGGAGCCCGCGCGGCGCGAAATCTTTATTGAAGAATGGAAACGCGCGTTCCCATCGGCCGCGGCAAATTGAAAGGCGCAAAATTCGACGTGCGATGAGTAACGTGCGAAGCTCGTCAAGTGGGACGCGTTATCGCGAATATTATCGGGCTCATTTCCGCGGCAGGAACGTTCCAGGCACGCCGGCCGAGCCCAGCTAACGCGTTCCCAGCGAAAAGCTTCGTGCTCGCCGTTCAGCTGCCACCGTCTTCACCCAACCTCTTCAATGCGCGAGGAACAGAGCGGAAATTAAGAGCGACTGTGCAAACGATGATTAATCGCGGATGAGGAAAAAATGTAAATATTGCCGGCATCGGGAGAAAAATAGCCGCGTGTTTTGCCCGGACCTTGACTCATTCCGATTACATTACTTTCGCGCCGTCTCGCAAGGACAAACTTTTCCTCGGAGCACTGTTCCACCTACGCGATCGTAGCGAGAAGAAGAGTCGACGCCGGGCAACGATTTAATGAATGGTCCCGGCGTTCATCGACGCGCAATAAAAACGAAAGTTCAAGTATCTACACGAGTTCCGTTCCGACCCCCTGCGGTGCTCCCACGTAGAGATCACGGCTTCATCACCAGGATCTCTCTCTCTCTCTCTCTCTCTCTGTCCCGCGTGTGCACGCGCAACCAGCCTGCACGGGTACTCGTGAAATAAATTCATAAGTGGCCGATGATAAACAGCCCCGAATCCAAGTCGTTTTGGCAGATCGATCGATTTAGATTGAGAGATTACCCCTGGCGGTCACAGTCGTGCCCGGGGATGAAAGGGGAGGGAGGGGAGGGAGGGGAGATAGGGCCAGGGGGCTGATATATCGGCCCGGCCAGCGCTCTTGTCAGGTATATAAATTCATTGACCATCGGAATCGTCATCGCTGTAATCGCCTTTATTTATCAATATCGCCGGGAAGGCGCATCCATCAAAGCTGTCTATTTAGGTGAAGCTTCCTTCGGGACACCTCGCTGGGGAACATTGTCGCGATACCTGCACACGCAACTGCCGTGGAATTCGATCCGTGTCTCGACTCTCGATCCACGACGCATGTGCCTGACTGGATTTCGCGAAACTGGGCGCGATGCCCTGCGACGAGGGCCTAGGGTCCACGATGCGCCTTCTGCGAGCCGGCCGTTCCACGTGCTCGCCAGATTCCAGATCTCTGAGCCGCTCACCGCGGGCTCGTATTATTTTTATCAATCCGCTCTTATGCAACGTCTCCCGCCCTTGGCAGGGGGTGTCTCCAAAAGGAGCAAGCAAATACGAGATCTAATAACTTGCTAAGCGGACAACAATAAGCAGCGTGAAAATAGCTTTGAATGTAGAGAGAGAGGACGTCGCGTCTGGTCTGTGGCGGCGGTGGCGATATCTTCGATCAAAGCACAGCAGGGCAAAGGAGAGCGAGAGGAGAGCTGACACGACGTGGTACGTGGCACGCGATTTGTTTCAGCGCGGCCGAGCCTGGTATCCAGAGGTTTCGGAGTCGCGAGAAAAGCTGTCTCGATCGGCGTGCACACGAGGGAGAGCTTACGCGTATACCCGGCTCCGAGGGCGGTCCGCAAGATCAAGTTCGGGGAAAAGGGTCCCCATCGCGAGAGCCATATTTATAACCGTGGCGCATTTCGTGTAAAGTAAATCGGAGACGCGGTGGAAAGACGGACGGACGATGGCTGCTCCGCCAGATTTAATTAATGACCCGCCGAGTTTGATCTGCCGCTACAAAGACCGAAGGGGCAAGACTCCGATTCTCTTTCTCTTTCTCTTTCTCTTTCTCCGTCTCCCCGTGCCGCGCCGCCGCGCCGAGCCGCCAAGCCACCAAAAGCCACCAAGCCCGCCGAAGGAGCGAGCAGGAGGGCCAAGGGGCAACGTTTATTTCGGTCTTGGAGCGAGCAAACGCGAGAAAGGGCGGCCCCCGCTCTCCTTCCGTCTCTCTTATTGTTGTTCGAAAGCGCCCAGGGTCCGGCCACTCTCCTCCAAGCCTTTCGACCCCTTTTTGCCGTTTTATTACGGCTCGGGGACCCTGCTCGACAAATTGCGCAACCGACTCTTTTCCATTGAAATCTGACTCTCTCCTTCGGCCCGGGGATTCGCCACGACCGTCGATAGGTACACAAGTACAACGTGAACGACTGGCGATCGCACAGCGGTGGAGGGTAGGTAGATTTTCAAGAAGTCTCTCGCGCAACCTGGGGTGCTTTCCACGAGTGCGTTCTGTCGCGCGGAATCCGGTACGAAATGGAAGTTCGCGGAACAGGAGGCTCGCACTCGGGCAGAGTAAACACGAAAACCGCGACGGACGCGCCACTTGGAAGAGAGGCCACTCCGGTACCGTATAGTTATTTCGAACTTGACCCACATTCCCAGCTTCCTCGAAACCGCGCTTTGACGGATAGCGACTCAGTCGACCCGACCCGACCCGACCCGACCCGACCCGACCCGACGGACGCTGGTCTCTCAAGTAGATTGATCGATCATGGTCGTCGAGACGGGGCGCGACTTTATTTCAACAGGAATGCTTGGGACTGACCGCGTAAGATTTAGGTATTCCCGCGGCATGGCCGTGCGTAAACTCTACCAATAATTGATTTCCACGCACGGAGCGAGGAAACGTTTATACGACCGCCGTGGAAACGGATAATCCTTCGTTAAAGCAACTTGCCTGCGCAGCGAACGTTCCATCAAATCTGACGAGCCACGGCCGGCCGGCGTGGATGTCGAGCGTGGAACGAGGAACGCGGACAAAGGAGGGGCCTCGCGAGAAGCGGAGCAATAATTGTCATCTAAATCCAAGAGACGCGTCCATGCGAATTCCGCGGATGAAGAGCGCGAGACCGACGCGACGCGGCTGGGGGGCGGGTGTACCGCGTTGGCCGCCGAGAGGGAGGGTATAGAGGGTAATATTAATAGCGTGGGTGGTGGCGGAGCGTCGTGGAGGATATTGTTAGAACACGGGGGGCTGCGTTACGCGGTCCAGAGGGGAGCTCCTTGCTAATGGGGTTTTAATGACGGCCAGCTGTCCGTCCGTCACACACTTTTAGACAACTATTCGGTATTTCTGTATCGCCATCTCTCGATCCGATTCTCTCGACGCGACGGCAGGATCACGCTACGCGACACTCCCACGCGTCGATCCGCTAGAAGCTTTTTCGCCGGGGTCGCAGGCAAGGAGAGGCGAGGGCTCGATAAATAATAGCGGCGAGCGCGAACCAGCTCGACCAGCCGACACGTCGTCGTCGTCGGATATTTAGCGTCGTTGCGTCAAACGTCACCCCGTATTCGCGGTGCGCCGCGACAATGACGGATTCGAGCTGACGATTAATTGATTAGGTATTATCGTCCCGCAATTCCGATGTCCATTACGCGAGCTTTATTTATAACCAGCAGCTGGGGCCGCCTGAGCCGTCGTGACAATAACGCCAGGAATTATTCGCCTATGTATACCTAACAGCATCGCGGAAAGGAAAGTGGAAGACACTACGTAGACCCCTTCAAGTCCTCCTCCTAACCGAGTTGCGTCGATTGGCGGCTAGCTAATTGTAAGAAGAAGGAAGCACAGCTGCGAGAGGTTCCTCGGGATCCTCGGGATCCTCGGAATTTCCAACGATCGATCGATCGACCTGGACGCAAAGTCGCCCGCGCAGACCTTGAGGTTTTTCAAGAAATCCTCCAGAGACCCTCGGCTACCTGAACGACTAATTACGCTTGGCCCAACGGTTCCGAGTATGCCGAAACGATGACTCACGCTCACTGGACGTCCGTTCCAGGGTTCCTTATAACGCCCGACGCTTTTCCATCGATGTGGCCCGGTTTATCGAGGAATCGCGATTCGAGCCTCGGGCTCGTGTTTGCTTTGGCGATGAACGTGTCTCTCCCCGGGAGGGCCGGAAACACGGCCGGGGGATGGAAAATATGAGATTCCCGGTAGTGCCTATGCACGGAATGTCCATTAGAGCGAAACGAGCGGACCATCCGGCCACCTTTTGTCTTATCTCGCCGGTGCACGGTGGCCGTTCGCATACATCACGAATCTAGACACCCTCCAGGGACGCATCTTGATTTCGCTTTTATCTAATAGGAATGCCTGGATGTCGCGAGAACTCGCATTCTCCTTGCACCGGAGGATTCGGGTGCGTCCAAAACAGCGAGAAGAACCGCACTGTGAAAAACACGACGGAGCGTAATAATTAAGCGAGGAATCGTTAGGGCGTTGGACGAGCATCTTGTTGGAGCAGTCCTGCGGCTCGAATAAACGGGAAATCCCGAAAATCTATTGTCAACGAACCGGGAGGCCACCATCTGTCGACCACATGATCGGTCCGCTCTCTCGCTCCTCCGCCCTCTCTCCCACCCTTGTCTGTCCTAATCCCCGATTTTCCGTCCGCGAAACCACTGTGCCCCTCCCCTACCCTCCCCGCCGTCTGTCTTAGACCATAACCTAGAATAACCGAGATGCTTGTGGACTCCTTAGCCGGCGCCCGTAAGAATAGCACGGCGATCGTTGGAAAACCGTTCGAGGAATTTAACGAGCTTATCGGCCGCGATTTGCCCATTGTTTCCAGAGACCCTTTTCTTCCCCGGATCGACAAATATTTGCCCATCGGCGATTTTCATTCTTTAGAGCGCTCGCACCCGATCCCCACCATCCCGGCGACAACGTGTAAATGCGCGTGTAACAACTGTACGGGGTCGGTTAAGAAAATAAGCCGAGATACGAAGAGGCGGTTTAACATCGATAGGTACGCAGGCGGAAAGAATCCGCGCATTTGTCATCGGCGACGAAAATAAAGTAAAAAGGCTGTCGGGCGGAAAGCAAGATCGATTGCCGCGCGGAGCGGCACGGCGACGAGCGTTCTGAAATAATGCCAACGACATCGGATACCTATCGGAGGAATTTTTAACGAACACCCACGAGGCCTGTTCGCCCAAGGGAACGACGGAATCCAGAAACTGGTTCGTCAAGGCACCGCGTTCCCGTCACCCCCAATTTCCACCACCACGATGTCTCGAAATTGGAAGCTGGATATCTTAATTGTACGTGGATAGACGCCAAATCGAATAGAGGAGCCGTCTCTCTCTCTCTCTCTGTAGAGCGCAGAGGATAGAAAGCGAAAGTGCAGGGAGGAAGAACGGCTGTCCGGTCTTAAGTGTCCCCCCTGTAATTTCTCCTACTTATCAGCGACACATTCTCCGATAAGGGGAACATCGTCGACAAGCAACATTTTCCATTTGACTGACCGGAAAACATCTCGGTGGTAGCCGGTGGAGATTACCACCCCTGCGCTAACCGAGCGTCTAATTCCAAGACAGATGAAACACAGCAAATAGTACCTATGAACTGTAGGGATACAGGAAATATTGCACGACGCGATACGAGATACGAGTAGGTACTTAGGTACCTATAATGCGACACTCTCTTCGGGCTCGGAGTCGCACGGTTAATTTACTGCCAAGTTTATCTCGAGACACACGCTGCGCTCCCTGCGCCGAGGTTTTCAGGAGGAACTGGAGCACGAGAGCCTACCAGATGCTCTTGTGGAAGGAAATAGCCTTGACCTTGGACCGCGGCAGCGTCGGAAGAAGAGGAACTCCGCTCCTAATTCTAAACATTCTGGAGACGCTACTTTGCTTTCCTCGCCAAGCTTGCAAACACCTCGCAGAGACTCGACGTCCAACGCGTTTCGACTCGGAATTTCCATAATAATTCCAACACGCGCTTTACGATGCGACAGAACCGCGAGAGTCTCGCGGTCGATCGCGGAAGTTGCGCAAGCCCATCGTGTCGGCGATAAATACAATTTAACGAGTTTACCGCTTCCGCCGCGTAACGGGGCCGTCGTTGCAGCGTTTCCAACGATTCCCGCCACCGTCCGTCATCGATTACTGCACCCCGCTCCGAGCGAGCGTTGAAAATTCAAGCAACCAAACGGATCCCGCCATCTTCGCCTAAACCTAAACGCTCGCGCTGAATCGAAGAAGCGGCGGGAGGGTGCGAATTGGTTGGCGTGATCCAAGGTCGCCGGGAGGTAAAAGGGGGAGCGGGGAGGGCGACGCGACGATGACGATGATAGTCGATCGCGTGTCCAGCCGAAAGAACGGGAGCCGACAGTGGCTCTTTTGGCTCCTTGAATGAATAATCGGTCGGGTGTTTACCGCTCTCGGATACACACGGAAATCCACGGCCCCGGCGAAATTACGCCTGCGCGTAACCGTTTATTTAACGTTAATTTAATGATACACGGGCCCCGACAAAAACGAGCATCGCGCGCGGGCCCCTGTTCGCGGAACGGCCCCCTCGATACCCAGGAATTTTCTGCTAGAATCGCCCCGAGCTGCTCCTAGGACGTGTATCCAGCCGAGGTGGGTACACGAAGCGTCTCGGGATCGGGAGACAATTGAATCCAGTTGGATTCCGTGGGCGATTCAAAGGGGAGCTGGAAGGAGAACGACGAAGGGGTTGGTTCACGGACCGTCGGCGTGTTGTCGCGTGAGAATGTCGCGTGTAGCAATTAGGCGGGCTTGGGTGGTGCATAGGTATCTCGCCTCTCGGGAGACAAATGCATCGTTTAAAGGCGAACGGCGTGGCGCGATAAAAGGTGCGCGGTTCGGAGAGATCGCATCGGCCGTGACGGCCGCAGGCACCGCGAACGAGACACAGTCGAACGGAACAGGGAGAAAAAGACGGCGAGCCCAGGCTTTTCGACTAACGCAATAAAGGCGCCCGCGCGCGCGCGCGCGATAATATTGCGAATAATAAATATCGGGATGTAAATCCGTTGGCAAAGGTAACGTCGGGCATAAATCAACGGCGGCGGAGGGGGCGGTCGGTCGTCCGTCCGTCCGTCCGTTTTGTACCCTCGTAGAATCGCGTCGTAAACTCGTCAAACTCGCCTCGCGAAATAGCATTAACTACCGGGATAATACAATCGTCGTTGGCGTAGGCACCTACATGCGCAGGAAAGTGGAAGGAGATCGTGACTCGCGGCTCGCCCATCGGGCCCTGGGGGAGGGAAGAAAACTACCCAGCAATCGACCAGGTCAACTGTCCACTCCCCCCGGCAAAAAAAAACTCGAATAAATACTTCGTTGTGCAAAAGCGAGGCGAAAGATCTCGCTTTCGAGATTCCCTCTGGAGGTAGCGGCGAGGAGCTCTGCCGCTACCGAGAAGAGTCTTCGATAGATTACAGGGATCGTGTCGACAAAAAACGCTAATTAATCCAATTACCGAGGACGCTGTAACCTACACGCGGGATCGAGGATGATCCTTGTGCAGGTTATTATATACTGCCCACTACCAGCGGTCCAGGAACACATCCGCAGTCACGCAATGTCTCGATAAAATTCGTGGAATAACTTTATACGGAACTTTAACCTTCATCCCGTGAGAGAGAGAGAGAGAGAGAGCGCGCCTCGTCGCGGATCGAATATCAAATACCTATGCCTGAAAGTAGCTAGAGGAAGTACCTATATTATCCCGCACGGTAGGTATCTCGAGTTCAAGAGAAACGCGATGTACACCACTGTTTCGTGAGTAGATAGGCACCTAAGTAGATACACCCGCTACCCATAACCCTCTCCAAGCGAAACTTCTTCGATCTCTTGTTAATGATAGTTTCCATACACGTAGGTACGCGCGAGTACTAACGGTAGAAAAATGTAGGTAATTCCACCCGTCTGTCCCTTCTGGACTTCTATCCGGAGGCTAACGATGCACTTGGTTTCGTCATATTTGAAATGTGCGAAACCTCGGAATACGCAATGCAATGCAGTAGAAATCGGCATAACATTTGCACCAACATTCTGCGATACCGATTAGAATGCCACAGTTAATTCTTCGACCACAGCGTCCAGTAGTTAAAGTGCTAGACCCAATTGCCCGCGCTCGTTTAACTGTGTTCGACTTCGATCTGTCTCCAGCTGAATTATACAACTCATCCTGGATACACGGTATGGAAAATCTTGGTCGAATTCCAGGCACTATACACTGCCTCGTAAATCGCGACGACACTAATGATCCCTTCGGGAGCCTTCGTTCCGCGGAGTTAGGCTGTTAGATAATGAAAGAAGGTAATTAGTAGTATCTATACATATGTATCTGCCGCGCGTTAAATCACCGCGGTAGCCACCCACACCGCGAACTCGTGAAAAAGCAGACTCGCGTCTCACCGCGCTCGAATGGATCGAATGAAAGGGGACACCGGGCATAAATCGCGAACGTAACCCGTTGAATCAGTGTTATGGGGGCCGGTGCTACCGAGGTGGTCCCTCCAGTCCGCGGAGCTTAGCAGCGGCTTCGGGGAGACCGCGTAAAGGCGTGTTTATAATAAAGTACGGGAGCGCGCGGCCCGGCCGGGCCCGGCCGCTACGAGTCCGTAAACTATGTGTTCGTTCGGTGCCGCGCGGCGAGATATGTGAGCGGGCGAGAGAGAGGTGACATATTGGCCTGTAAAAGCTTCCAGGGTGCTGTTGACGTTGCCACGTCAAACACCACCCCGTAACCCGCATTTACGCGGATAGATGTGCCGCGTCGGGACAAACTGGCTGCTGCTATTTTAACGATGAAAGTATTCGTGGAGGGGCGATCGGGAGCATCGCCGGCCACCGCGGATTTAAGTGACGCTCCGTTTAATTTCGGAGCACCGCGACTAGATACGCGAGATAGCGAAAGCAAACAATCTTCGGGCGAGTAAGTAGGTACCTTTTGCCGGGAGCCGCAGCTCGGAGCTGCGCCGCGTAATTGCGAGTAGGTGGCTGCGATATCCGTGGCAATCTGGACCAGTGAATGAATACGACTGGCAATTCGGTGTATAAATACGACAGCTAGGAGATTGAGTCTGCGTCGCGTGCGTCGGCCACTATGAATTTCAATTACGAGCTCGATTGCCTAGGTCCGCTATGACACGCTTCTGACAGGGCGATCTGCGCGCCCGGCTAATGAAATATCGCCCGCTTAGCTGCGCTTCTAATCAAGTCCGAGCGCTCTGTGTTCGAGTGCTCGCATTAATTGCGCAACGACCACGAGAATTCTTCCTCGGACCGATGTCCCTTTCGAATCTGCCAGATTCCTGGGGATTATTAGATCGTAAATCATCCGCGCGCATCTCCTGCGCCGTGTAGCAACAAGCCCAAGCCGATTCCCAGCGACTCGTGCCAAGTGCGTGCGCGCAGGTGCGCGCAGGTCCGTGCACGGTGGCCGCGGTTCTGTTTGAAAATTGGTCGTCAAGCTGAGCGAGACAGATTCGTAGCCAAACAACCGCGAGCCGCAAGCGGACCGCTCAGTTTCCACGCTCCGTTCGATTGTGCGCCGGTTCGCCGTAAAATCGCTGGCCGGTACAGCCGCGTGCTGGGAGTAATTAGCTATCGTAAACCTCGAATCCGACGCGGGGAAAAGGTAGGTGGTTTATGGATGCCACCGATCACCACACACGCTGGATGGATCGTAATCGGGGGGAGAAAGAAAGGCTGGCTGTAATAGACCCATTGATCGGTTCGACCGACTTGGCAGGACGTAGCAGCCGCGAGGTTCGTGTGACGCGTCGCAGCCGAGAAATTCGCGGACCAGGGTGCGAAGGAGGTAAACGAGAAAGAAACGGGATACCTAGCGTAAACACGGGGCTTCTCGCCACAGACTTAAGAGGTCTGCGCGTTGGGGAGGTTGTGGTGCCAGCACGCGACCTCGCCTCCACGCACCTCGTGCAGCAACGGCCGCGGCCGTGTGCTCGCGCCTCCCACGAGTGCATCCATCCCTCTGGCGAGTCGCGATCGCCGAACTCGACAACAACTCTCGGCGACGCGCGTCCACCTCTCCCCACATCCGCCGGAAATAAACCATCCCGAAGTCGATCCTATCCTCGGCCGCACGTGGTGCTTCGTCTTCTTCGATGATCCCGAGGAAAGGATCTATTTTTAAGAGGCGTCCCTTTCCTCGATAGGGAAATATTTTAAGCAGACGGCAAGCCACCGCTGGAGGCTACACACGGGGGATCCGCAAGTTTCCCCCGAGATGCCTGGCCGCTGGCGATACCTACCCGCGTTTCCCCGCGGCGTAATTTATGTTCGATTTACAAGGTGCACGTACATACGCTAGGCGGTCGATCGCAAGAAAACGCAACGCACCCGTCTTGCTCGCGGTGAGGTCGGTAGGTAATATCAAACGAGGCAGCCTTGTACGGATTCTGTTACTAATATGCCCGGGCAGCGGCAGGAACCCCTGCGCTGCATATTATCCGATACCAATAATGCGACTAATCGAGTTAGCCTTACCCCCTTAAGCTGATATGCAGCTTTATACGAGCTCAACCCGTAACGATTGCGACTTGGATTCCTTCCACCCACTGCCAGCCCCGGGAATCCAACTTCCCTCTATAAATCGCAGCGATACCTATGTAACGCGGAACGAACATCCCCGCGACGCGACCTCAGCTACCTAAGTAGTTGGAAACGCAATGAAACCAGGCACCCGAGCAACCACGCGATTTCCAACATCAACGGCCTCCCCTCCCTCCTCTCGGTTTACGAGCTAACGAGGATCGCAAAAAGTCACGAGAAGATACGAACACGTGTAGGCGCATGATACTTCTCATTGAACGCGTAATTATAGGTATTAATTGTCGGCTCTTGGACGGGACAAATTGCCACTTTCGAGCTGCCCAAAGATCGACTGCAGGACCGACGGTACCTATGTATCTAAGTACATTCGAGTGGACCGAATTTCCGCTGCGGGGCCGGAATGGCCTACGAGCCGTCGCCTATGCACGTGGAATTCGGCTATTAAGCCGAAACACCTAACGGCCTATAAAATTCGTCTGGTCCCGCGTTGTCTGCGAACGTGCGTTAAACGTTAAACCCTTGCGGTTATATACCTACTCCGCACAGGTGTTGCAGGGTGCGGAGCAGGCCCTGGTCGAATATCTCCTTCGAGCTGGAGCTGCAAACATCGACTCTCTTTCTTACGCGAAGCCCCCGACGACCAGGAGACTCGCACACGAGAACGTCCAGGATATATCGGGTCGAAATTATAGTGATCGTCGTTGAACAAAGTTTCCTTCAAACTCGTTGCTCTCTTTCCTCTTCGACGCTTTACGATCTCTAATTATAACGATTACGTTGATGCTAAACGGGGGCGAGTTTTGTTCCTGCTCTCTGGGAAAGATGGCAGGAAGAGGGAAGTGGGAAGTGGGAAGTGGGAAGTGGGAAGAGGGAAGAGGGAAGAGGGAAGAGGGAAGAGGGAAGAGGGAAGAGGGAAGAGGGAAGAGGGAAGAGGGAAGAGGGAAGAGGGAAGAGGGAAGAGGGAAGAGGGAAGAGGGAAGAGGGAAGAGGATGCCGGGGTCGGGGGAGCGAGCGTGGAGAATCAGACTGGCGGCGGATTCCTCCAATCCGCGCTCGAATCCGGAATCCTGGATCCCGTGGCGGTGGTCTCTTAGGGCAGCGCGATTTGGCAGCCCCTAGCGATATATGTATGTATATTCAAAACGATCGCCCGCTCCCTCCCCTGCTTATCCCCTTTCCAATCCTTCCCCCCTTCGCTCCACCGCCGCGCCACGCCGTTCGAGTTCCATCTTGGATGTATCTCCCCGATGGTGCTGGCTTCTCCCGATGATCATGCAGCCCGGCGAGTCACGGAACTCGGCTCATCGGCGCCGTGAACGCGGTCAGCGGCGAGAGCAGAGCGAAATGCACGTCCTCGGGGCGAAAATGTGTTTCGAGATATTACCGAGATTGCACTTTGCTTCCTGGAACCACCATGCCCGCGCTAGTCACGAACATTTATAGGTAGGATGTATGACTGTCCCTAATATCGCCCATCGTTATATCTCGCAAAGTAAGCACTAAAATTTATCCGTTATGCACTGAATTGGCAACCTAACCATAGGTACTATGTAGGAAGACACTGTAATTGCAGCGTTATGTGATCAACAATTACGGAAATGGAAATGTTTTAGTGAATCTTAAGTGTGTAAGAATTTATTAGACTGCCCCCATTTTACATGACATTCGGAGAAGGTAATACCTATCTACTAGAAACACCTAATTAATGATGTAGGGTAGACCGGGGGCAGTAGTAACACTTTGACTTTGGATTATAACAATAAGTGGTTTCGGCGCACTGGTTCGGTCAGTTTTAACTTATTGTTATATTCTAAAAATACGGTCGATAGCTCAACTACTTTATTTATACTTTGACTTTGGAATACGAATACGCAAAAACTATTACAGTTACAACAAAAGTTTTTTTACGAAAATGTTATTTATTTATCTGACATTATTTGAGCGACAACAGTTTCACTGTATGTCAAGTAATATTCCGGTTATTAATAAAAAATGAGAAGCGGAGAAAGTGTTACAACCGTCCCTGACCCCGGGTCGGTTGTAACACTGCATGGAGTCGATAGTAGCACAAATATAACTTTACAAAATTAAAATATTTATTGATTTAAATTATAATAATAAATGAAAAAAGTAAAATCTATAATAAATTATGTGGTATCGCATTTGTGGCAGAAATAAAAGGCGTTTTGGCTGGTGCATTCTTCATCTGCTCAATCCTTACATTCAGTATATTGCACCCATTTTTCATTTGGTTTGCTTGTGCTATGCTATATGATTTCATGCAAATAAGACAATATTATTCGCCTTCTTTGTCCCTATTCGGTTCTGTTGCGGTAAAACCGACCCCGACTGCCGATGTTACAATCGCCCCCGACCATGCTTTTGAATTTAAATTATAAATTTTGACTAACGAGACGCTTAAAAGTGCCAAGTAACGATCAATATTAGTTTAAAAAAGGTCGAATTACAGATTAAAAAATCGAACACGCACATACTTGCAAAGGGTGTGTTTATATTACAATTTTAAGTCAGTAAGGAAAAGTTACTTTGGGGTATCGAAAAGTTATTTTCTTCACTATCCATGTCTATTGCGTATCTGTACTCTTAGGGCTTAGGGCATGGATGTGTATATTCCAAATGTCATTCTTCATCATATATCCAAAATTGGTGTTAATATCTATTATATGTTTTGAGATATTCGCCCTCCTGTTACTACCGCCCCCGGTCTACCCTACTTAAGAAATGAAATCGATTCAAATATCTATTTTTCGTAATGAAAATACCTACAAGTAGCGTTTTTCTTGTAGCAGTAGGTACGCCTGTTCTCGGGACTCGGGACACGTGAACATGAATATTACTTATCTTGTGCTCCGTGCAGAGCAGAGTAGGGGAATCAAGCGAACTCGACCGATCGTTTTGGAATTCCGAATGGAGTCTGCAGAGCGAAGGCTCGACCGCCGCTTATCCTCGGGGCAAGGCGATGCAAAACACTCCGTCGTCTCCCCGTCCCTACGAACTGCATCGCGAGTCGCGACTACCACAGCCGCCTCTCGTAAACGCGATCCCTCGATCAACGGCGATAAACCACCGGCACCGTGGTAAAAATTTCCCTCCGACGATCCATGGAATCCATCGACCTATGTATAAATATTCGTACGTAATTCAAGCAGCTAGGCTCGCGTAGTCGGCAGGACGTCTATCGACGAGCCGCTACAGCCGCGTGCAACTCTCTAGCAACTAAATCCCCGGCAATTACGCGTGGTGCGCCATTAGCGGCGCGCGAGCACTGCTCTCGAGACCGCGATAGGCACAGTATGTAGTAGCCGTAACTCGAGTTTTTCGACTCGCCAGTACGTTACGGCCGCATTCCGTAACGCGGCGCGACGTCCTGCGCCCGCTGATAATGCCGATAGGGGCGCGCGCGAGAGCCCGTTACGCGCGTTCTGCGGATAGCAGTCGTGTGCGTGTCGGTGGTATGTACCCGCGGCGGAAGGTACATAAGCAAGGTAGAGGAGGGCCGAGAGAGGATGCACGGTAAGTACATAGGATCGGACGTTTATATACCCCCGACGATGTCTATAACGCCTCGAGTTACGAGACGCCTTTACGAGCGAATGCAACTCGCGCCAGACGTCAAGAGGCGAACCCCCGGGCCCCGGGCCCCGTTCCGAAGTTTGATGGCGCGACACGGGCCCCGAGCGTATAACCTCCGAAATATCTCCCTCGCCCCTCGCCCCTCGTTCTGGGCCATCCACCAACCCCCGTTTCGTGATTTTTCTCTTCGTGGAAAGTCGCGGCTTCCATGGCGAGAGTGACTGACGAGACGTTCGACAACAGGTGTGTCCTGTTCGCGGCTATGCAAATCCTCGCGAAACGGCAGCGATTTCAAAGAAGACGCCGACCGACGAACATTGCAACGCAATAATAGTTACAAACTCGCCGTGTTGTCACGCTATTTTTTCCTCACCCGACATCCTCGCGGCACAGAGAAGAAGAATTTCCAATCGGACGTGTCTACTTCCCGAGTCGTAATTCCCTCGCTCCGCTTCGAGTAGCCAGGCCCGAGCGGTGGCTCTCGGCCATTAAATCAATAATTTGTGGTCGACAACGGCATTGTGAGATCCGATGCAATCGTTATAATATGCAGGATTTTATTATCGGCCCCGATGGCGTATGCTAATTTACTGCTAATTGTATTCCGCGGGCGACAATGATGATGGCCCCCCTCTCCCTCTCTCTCTCTCTCTCTCTCTCTCTCTCTCTCTCTCTCTCTCTCTAGCGTTGGCAGAACGCAATCGCTGCTTGAAACGAACAAACGACGGCTTTTGCCAGCCAGGGGAGCACAATGCGTGTACCGTTGCACGATTGTTGGGAATTGTTCGCTCGACCGAACGACCGCGAGCGCGCGCCAGACGAAAAAAAATAGCCGCGCTACGTGATTTTCAGTGACGCGCGTGAAAAATTACCAAGTGAAATCCTCCGCGGGGCCCTGTTATCGTCTGGACGCGCCGAACTCTCAAGGATCTTCTATAAATACGATAGGGAATAGCCGCGAAAATACAATACCGTGCGGCTAGATCGCGTCTAAAAGTACCCCGAAGTGCTGGGTCGACGTATTCGATCCGTCCACCCGCATCCAGCGCATCAGTGACAGCGGGCGAGATCACGGGAACGGAAATCGAATGGCCCTCCTTCGAAATGTTGGAGAAGGAGAGCTTTGGAAACATACGGTCGGCACGTGCGGCTCACCCTAAAGTCCCTTTGGCTAGATACAACTCGAGCACCTCCAGTGACTCTCATCTTTTCTCCGAATGCCCTACTCAAGCGCTACGCATGCATAATAGCGGGGCCCACTTCTGCCGATTGTCGAAGGGCCGTGCCACGGTATCGTTCCGCTGAATCTTTGATAGTCCGTGACGTGAAAGAGAGTAGCTAGCGTGATAGCTACGGGAATTAGTGAAGAGATTTCGGAATCGTTGTAGCACGTTGATGGGAGGAACGCGTGTGGCGAGTAAACAGCGAGGATTACGCCCAGGAAGGAAACAACGAGACGGAAGATTCCACGAGAGGCAAATAACGGGGCCCCATGGTTGTCTTAGGACCCCCTGCGGGGAGGGTCGCTGGATCGATAATCCCAAGGAGATACGATGGCTCTCGATACACAATGACTATCGATATCGTCGCCGTCCATCTAGCTAGGCCCATCACGGCGAGAACTGCTTCGGCCCGCGTGTCTTCGCCGGCAAACGGAAAAACTGCCTCCCAACTCTTCCTTTCCTCCTCGAAATCCTACCCCCTAAACTCTAACGGGAGTTTGCCGTCCCTTGACTTACAGTCGTGCGATGCTAATTCCCTCGACCCTACCGATCTTTCCGCTATTCGCCCGCCACTTTTCCAAAGCTTTACGGGCGAGTTTACCTCACCAAGAGCTAACTGCCGGGTTTAATTGCCCGACAATCGGATCGTAAATCATCCCGAGATCTCGGGAAAATCGCACGCGGAACGGCGCGATCGTAAAACGCGGCCAGCCCGGGCCGTTGCCGACGAGGCAGCGCGACAAAGTGAGTAGATACCTACCTACATACATAGTAGCTATCGCGCCGATATGGAAACGGCATAATTAACGGCGAAGGCGAAACGTCGTGTCCCCGTTCGAGGGAATAGATCGCGAGGATGGTACACTTGTACGTAATCCTTACGGCGAGAGACTATCCCATTACGGGAGGGCATCAAAGCCAGCGTCCGTTACCCGCGCGATCCGCGGGATTTATTAAGACGAAAGTAGGGCGTGCGTGGTGGCCGCGCGCGAGTGGCATCGCTGGGCGACTCGCACCACGCTCTCAGCAACCGCCGAACCCGATTATTATATCTGTGCTTAGCAAAATCAATTGGCGGTAATAAATATCCGTAATTATACGCTCTCGCTTTGCAGCCAGCTGCACGCCGCGCGGATAATTATTACAGAACGCGCCGATAATACAGGTGGATGCGGTGCGATACTTTACTGCCGTTACAGCGGCGAAGAGGGCCTCGATAACTTTCGCTGCGTCGAAAATCTGGAACACCGGGTCCACCGGGTCCACCGGGTCCACCGTGTTCCTATCGGACAATTTCGAATCTACGACGGGGCAGAATGCTAACGATGGCAAATAAACATCCCAGGAACCCTCGACAGGGGATCGGAAAATACGAGAAGAAAGCTTGTTACGACCGCCGTTCCCCCGCGGGGGAGAAATGGCAAGCTTTATGGAGCTACCTGCTTGTCCACGGAACACCTTCGAGATGAAAATGTTGTGACGTCACGGGTGGAAAAAAAGGCAACGAACCCCACTGGCTTGCTGGCCTTGCAGGAGTTATAAAGTCATCAGGCTGACCTGACTGGCGACAGGGCACTTTCTACGGAATTATTCCTATTGTTTGAACAGGGCCACGGGAGAAGGAGACGAACCGCCCGGCAATACGCGCGACTCCTTGCCCTCGGCCGTCGATGGCTTCGAGGAAAACCGATCGGCCGAGATAATGGTAAAAGGGCCCTCCTTCTCCCTCGCCCTTTAATCCTTTTGTCTTTCGATGCTCCGCGGAGATACGCGCACAATACCGAATTCTAATTGTCCCCTAAAAAGTCACGATTCTGCCAATACTCGAGCTCGGAGAATTTTGCCAGCGTATCCAGCAGCGAGATCTCCAGGAATGGAAACACGTAGTCTGGAGTGGCGAGGAGCTACCGTTATTAAAATTATTTCGCAACCGCTCCTTTTTCGCCAGCATTCCCGGGAGATCGGCCCCGATCGAAACGGCGCGGTGCCGCGAAGAAAAACAATTGCGGCGAGAGATCCACGATCGTTCGGGCATTAATAGTCACGGAATATAGAAGCTAAGAGAAACCTTGGCGCGGATCGTAAAAATATAATTGCGCGCGATTGCAACAACGTTATCCGGCCAGCGGCGCGGATAATGATACGTGAATGGGCGAGTTACGGCACTCGGCTTGGCCCGGCCACCTCTCTTTGGTCCCTTTAAGCGTACAGGCGCTCGCCAGAGCACAATCGTCTGCGTGCATCCAAGTGCATGCAAAGTGCGTGGATTGCGCAAACTGCCACTACGGTCGGCGCGCGCGCGTTTGCATGTCGATGCGCACCGACAGCCGCCGCCGCCGCGCCGCGCCGCATCAACTTCTATAGCCCAACTTCTATACTCCATTAAATCATCGCTTCTAAAAGAAATGGCAAGTGGATCTGGCAAGACCCGAACTGACAAACAGGCACTCCGAGGGACTTTTCGTGGATCGAGCGCCAGGCCCCGCGCGCGCTCGATGGAATCGTTTGACGGCCCCGGTTCATCAAACACGCAGAAAATTAAATTAAACGACTCTTTCCGTTTCTCGCGCGGTTCCACGAAGCGGCCGGCAGGTAAGAAGTCGACGACCCGACCGACCTGGAGGCAGCCGGGGTGCCTCGGACTCGGACGTGGGGAACAACGAAGAATCGTCGGGGCGCGAGCGCAAGAGAGAGAGAGAGAGGCGCGAGTAAAGTTGAAGAGTCAACAAGAGGGTTCGTGGTCGGTCGTGGCACGTCTCTGGTTCTCGGTGTTTGCACGAGTTCGACGGTGAAACCCGTTTCGCCTTTTTCCTCCGCGCCTTCCTCGTAGCTGGGCATGCACGAGCATCCGCGAGAGTCCATCGAGTTTCAGTTTACTTAGGACCGCGCGATACACAAGCTGGCTCAAATTAAATATCCCAACCGATGGCGGGGGCGGGAGGGGTGTTACGCCCGAAAATACGCACCGATTTCCCTTTTCGAGGTTGCCGGCACCGAGTCGCCGTGCATCGACAGCGAGACGTCTGATCGACGTGGCTGTAGGTAACGCGAATCGGAGAGCCCAGAAATGGGAAGAAAAGCAATATGTAGGTAGGTAGAGGAAGTGCAGCATATTTGGAATACTGTTGGTAATTTGGAATACCGAAGTATCTAATAAACTACTAACGCTATTTAATTTGTAACACCGTAGATTATAGGGGCTAATGACCTCTTAACTAATGACATTTGTGGATGAACCGCAATTTTTACATTTTCCACTTAATCTGCAGAGGAAGAAAACGTCAATCTGCAAAACTTTTTCAGCGCGTATTCAATCGTTCCAATCATGGTTAAAATATGTCAAAACTTTAGTGTTAAACACTTAATCGACTCATTTGCATGTTCCTTCTATGGTTCCGTGCCAGTTTTGCGATAATTTCGAGAATACAAAGTGTGACATGAAATTTTCGGTTTCGATGCCATGTGGTTAATTCGGAATACCGAAGGTGAAGGTAATTTGGAATATTCCACAGCCTACCGATGCTTTTGTTTCACGCGTAATGGATACCACCGCGTCAGTTTCATCTGTCACCTGTATAACCTTTTAGGAGCATTTGTGTAAATAATGTCTTATAGACATCTACATCTTCGAGATTGGTAGAAACGTGTGAACCAAGAGCGAGTGCAGTATGTAACCGTTCTTAGCATTTTTATAAATATTCTGGTATACATATCTCCTCAAAATATCTATATGTTTTGTTTAAGTTTATAAAGTGAAGGTAAATTGGAATACCGGTATTCCAAATTACCTGCACCTTAACGAAATCGATACTTCTTGTCATTTTTCATTCAAACCAAAATTTCAGTTACTTTTTGTTTTTTATTTTTACTGACACTCAGAAATATGAAAGTTTATTAGTTTCCCTATGATATTATGTAGTTTAATTTGATCCCATCCTCTGTCGTAATTTTTTATTCGTCTTAAACAAACTGGTATTCCAAATATACTGCACTTCCTCTACCTACCGGGAAAAGTTGTGCGTCCGAGGAAAATATCCTCCATTCGCGCGTTTATTCTCCTTGTGCAGCTCGCGATGCGAGTAGGCGGGCGGGATAATACAGTTGACAAGGAGGAAATGGGAGCGCGTCGTAGCGAGAAACGGCAGTTTTCTGGAAAGTTGGCCCCGTGAAATCGGCTTAAGCGTGGAAGCGCAAGCGGCGCGTTTACAAGGCGGTGAATCGGTAGGCTCGTGCCAGGTCCATTACCTGCATGGGGTCTTTTCCAGCTACGAGGACCCTACGACCACCTTGGTGGCGGTAGCCACCTTATAAGTCTTTCCTAATGGTCGCTCGTAGGTACCTTTCCCTCCGAGCCAGGACAGGGTGCGATAGCCAATTGGGTGCTAACCTTAGAAACTTCCACTTGACTCGTGGAACACAACAAACAAACCCGAGAGACAGCAGCCGTACCTTTCCAGAATCTGATCCGACGTCGTTCTCCACCTCTTACACACTGTTCTCTGCTACCCTCGCGACTCCCTCGCAGTTTACAGGTGCTTCTTTCCAGGGGAGACATAAAAACATCGTTCTAGATTCTAGAACGATGATACCGAATGATCGGCGATGGTGAAACGGTAATATTACCTACCGAATATTCAGCTTCCAAAGGCACCCCTCAAGCTCTCCCTGGCATAAAATCGATTTTTTTTCTTGCATTTTTCGAATCTTCAACCTTCTAGGAATGTGTTTAAAAGGATTTTTTGAAATTCGTAAAATTCCCGAAGTTATAGGCATCAACACCCAGCCACTCGGCACTCACGTAAAACTTTAAACGCGTTCTTCTCGAAACAGTGTTCTTAAATTCGGTGGAACCTGTAGGTATCTCCAAAACTTATTATCCTAAGTAGTATTCGACTGAAACTCTTTTTATTTCCAAGAATATAGGTAGATACGTCTGACTCGTGGATATTTTTTGACGCCTTGGCTTTAAGGACTCCCCAGTGCGGTCTGCAATGATTATTAATTATAAAACAAAAAATAGATTTCTATAGTTTAAGACATCCTTAATACAATGCAACAAGTGTCTTCCTTTAATTAGTCCCTAAAGATCACCTATTTTTATGGGCTCTAGACCGGAACAGCCCCTTCAGGGGGGGGGGGGGGGGCGCCAGAAATTTTTTTTTTTCGTATCGATCCTTCTTATTATTTATTAATTATTGTGGAATCTTGTCCACCTCTTCGACGATGCAACACCTATCACAGTCATCTGATTGCAAGCAAAATAGAAGTTTCTTAACGTTAGACAGTTTACGCTGGTAGTGGTCCACATCTAAGAAAAAAAAAAAATGAAAAATTGAAAGAGTCATAGGTAGCGTTTGAAAGACAAAGTAAATTTTTTCCACAGACAAATTTTTCATATTATCCTTTATATCGACGAAAAAAGTATTACAAATACAAACTAAAATTAAAATTTTAGGTCCAGTCCCAGCGCAGATGATTTAACTTTAAGAAAATTTTCTTCTTTTTGCAATCAGATGACTGTGACAGGTGCTACGCACAAAAGAGTTTAATGCAATAATAACAATAGTTTTTTAAAAGAAAAAATCATAAATTTCGGAGTCTGTTACACGAGAATCTCCCCTTAAGGGCTGGGGGAACGCAAAGCCCTCGCCAAGCGATCAAGAACGGTACTTACTTAGTCGACGAACCCGTCGAGGCACCGTGTAATTAGCAGATGTACTCGTGGCAGGCAAGATCCTTGCGGTTGCAATCCAAGATACAGACGTGACAATATAATAATTGAGTTGTCGTGCGCGAAGCATGGAACCCTTCGTAAATTCAACGCCTTCGACGTTCCTACGAACCGTCCGTTTCGAGGACACTATCGTGATACCGATTAGCCGGAGCGTTTCGTCGAATTTTAAAATAGGTCGAGCTTTCAAGACACGCGCGAGGAACATCGAGGGATATTACACATTACTTAATACGTATAATTATCATCCTGATAACAGACGGATAATGGCGGTGCACCGATCATTTTTAGTTTCAATTGCAAATGCCACGGTCAGCATTGCGCCACTTTTATGAGCAAGGAGCCGCTACTATTGGTCATCGGGAACACGTGTATGTCGTTTCGATAACGCGATGCGATGCAGAAACCCTATCGAGACCGCATTAGAATGAAAATGCGTCGATAACACCCGCCAGATACCTGCGACTACCACTATCGTTATCCAGCAATGATAAATATACTTGCAAACCGAATAGCAACATTGGAAAAGCTCGCGTTAAAATTTCAAAGTACCTAGGTATGAAAAGCAGGTTACACGAAACACTCTGCATTAGCTACTACGTCGTATCGAAATTCACGATCGCTTCCCCTCTGTCCTCGTGCCACGATCGAACAACCGTTCGATGCATATTAACGCGGAGCTATAAAGGTGGCACGAATAAATGCTGATACGCAGAAAAATATTACCGCTCGGCCGTCATGGAAATGCATGGAATTTGGTTGGAGTAAACGGAGGCACGTGTCGTGGCGCCCGGACGAGCAGCCATCGCGTTTCCCACGCGAGAAACCAGGGAAATCGGAATCGAAATCGAGCAGGGGGACATCGGAGGTTTTGGCGTCGCATTGGAGGCCGAGGGAGCCGCGCGGCGCGGCGCGGCGCATAAATAAAAGCAGGCGTGACCGCGGCGCGAGCGTGGACCAATCGCGATTCAGCCTGTTCCGCCGCTTTTTTTTTTCCTACATTTCATTCACTCTTCCACCCCCTCTACGGCGACCGGGCCGCTGTGATTCCCCACCATCGAGGCCTTCTGCTCGCGCCCGCCGCCGCTGGATCGCGATCACGCGCGTTGCGCCTGCACCGAGAAATGCATGCGCGAATCGCGTCCCTAACGATGCGCCCCGATGAGCATCGTTTTGACGCGCCATCGTGGCCACCGACGCGATTAAATCTACCGCTACGCGGACACTGGCTGCAGGGTTATGAAGATCGCCAGCGATTAACGGCTGGAGCACGGCTTCATGGAAACGATTTCAGCGCGGCGATAATTGCGCGCCATGCATGACAGCGGTGGCAATTTTAAGAGGAATTGTTCTGGGAAACGCCAACTGGTCGGTGTAGATAGCTCCCTAAGTACATACATACTGCCTAGCCAAAGTTTCACTTGCGAAACGGTCCCTTTTCCGCGAATGATATAATTGAGATAATAACGACTAAGAAATGCTCGCGAAATTCTTCCGCTTCGGCCACTGCGTTATCGGTAGGCCGGTGGTGTAATGAGTTTTAGTTGCACGCGCCGCGCAACGTGCCAATAACTACGCGATAGCGATGAATCATTAAATCGATAGACAATAACGAATAAGCGTGCTTGGCGTTCATAAGAGATGCTAATGCAAAAGCCACGGCGATAACCGAAATTCCAAGTGGTAGAGAACTGCTTAAGAATAAGTAGACGCCGACCTCGGGCGCTACAGATGCATCAAAGGAATGAAGAAAAAAGGGAGGAAGAAGAGGAGAAGGAGATTGGTGTTCGCAATTTTCGGACCAGGCTGGCTGCGGAGCGTCCAAGGGCCGAGCCAGGATATTACCTTGAAAATCTAATTATGAGATTTTTATAGGGCTATCGTAAAACAGCCGAATAATAGTTCGCAACTCTTGGACGGGCAGCGGGACTCTGCCCCCACGAAATCCTCGCCCAAGATAATGGGGATATAGCACGAGACCAGGCCCTCGAAAAAAGGAACACTCGGGCATTTGGAACTCGGTGCTCGGACGCACTGACAAGCACGTTTATCCTCCGTAATCCTCCGCCCGGCCGTAATTACAGACGGTTGCTTAAGTAGACAACATTGGCCATACGCCCGTGTCGTCAAATTTGTGTTTTAAATGATCGAGAGATTCGTGTGAGGGAATTTGAAGGTGAGTGTGAAGGAGTGGGGTGAACGGACGAACGAGCGTGTGCCTAAAAAGACAGTATTTTCCACTGAAATTGGCCGAAAATTCTGGAGAAAAGTTGACGAAGTTTGACACAGTTCCCTCCTCGCTGCAGGATGGTACCGCGCACGTTTACCCTGGTCCCGCCGTAACAAGGCATGACGTCACGACGCGACATGGCGTCTGCAGGTGAAACAGCGAGGACGGCAGCGTAAGTGAGCGCACTCGCTAGCCGATCCGATTGGCCGAAAGAGGAATCCCCGCCCTTGCGCCTCGCTCTGCACATCGTTTGCCTGGCGTCTCAACCCTCTCCGCCTCTCTCTCTCTCTCTCTCTCACGCATGCTCGATCTCCTCCTCCCTCCTTTCCCTTGCACTACCAAAAGGTATTTCTAGCCCCTTGCAGGGCACACATGCTCCAAATCCTACCCCTCCTCTATTCGTCACCCTTCGTTCACGGTACCGGGCACCTTCTATCGAATAATCGCCGATTCCAACTCTACTTCAACTCCAAAATGCTCGTACTAATTGATATTTCAAGAGTACAGACTGGATCGAGAACACTGTCCCCGCGAAACATCTGTGTTACTCCGACGTGAGAAGTACGAGAAGAGACCACACCCCTGCACCCACCTCTATCCGTTATTTTCTACCAAGCTGCACCCTCGGCGCGTCCAAAGGTGCAAATACTCGACGCACAGAGACTCCGCGAACCCTGACCGAGAGAACAGATGAAGCTCGGAATCGTGTTTACACCTTACACCTCTCTCCTGGCGCAACGGCAACGGCAACGGCAACGGCAACGGCAACGGCAACGCGACGCGTCGCATCCCTGCCCGACCGTTCACGGCGCGGCGTTCACCACCAACGACCATTTCGAAGGGAAAAAATTATCGTTCGTCCCGCGAACCACTTTTCCCTAGCGAGGACCGCGTAATAGCTCTACCTACCTATGTAGATATCACACAGGCATCGAGCAACATCACCCAAGGTTTGTTAAACATATTATTTATCGAAGAAAGTTTTTCGCGCCCGGAATGATGTATCGGAGGAGAGTCGAAACGCCGACAACCCTCGCTACGGATCATTATTATTCGAAAGGCTTCTGATAGGATCACTGGTGCGTGATACAAGGAAAGAAGTGAAAAAGCGTGGAACGGTCGACGATGAAAACTTGGATAAGCAGCGCCGTGTTTTATTAGGTACAGGGAGTAACCGAGCAACAGAAATCGACAGCGACTATTAAGATCGGTGGCTGGAGAAACGGACGTTAACGTCGTTAACCGAGCGCGCTTGCCATCGGAACTTTTCTACGTATAGGGTCAGGTATTGCCTCGTAATTCATCGGTCACTTATTTCGTTGGTTGGCGGATCGAGCGCGGCAATATCTGCTTATCTCGTCCACCATCGACGATTTTCATTAAAACGGACTTGACGATCGCCAGCCCGTTACGTTGCTGAAATTGCTCGGTAAACAACCGCTATTTTTCATATCCCACGGCTGACGTCAGCGAGCCGAACGTAGAATAAGGGCACACAAGCGATAAAAATATGGGCGCTTTGTTTGCCGCGTGACGTCACGATGACTTACGAATATTAATGAGTCACCGATTAATATTAATTGGACAGCCATCGGACTTGGATATCTACTTAAGTAGGCACTCTGCGCAATTTCTGCTACAGTACAATATCAGGTGCTGGTCTTAATGGACAATGTTCACCATTTTAAATGCATAATCGAGCAGGTCCATCGAACGGCTGGAACGAGAACGAGAACGAGAGGCGAGAAGCGAAGCGCGGGCCAACGCTGTCGTCAAAGATTAAGTGAACCGTGGACAAACGTGCCAACAACAACAACACCGCTGATACCTACCATTGCGAGAACGGACTCGTTGTCTTTTTATTCAAAGTAACTTTATATCGCGATACCCTCTACCAAGGATGTACTCGTTATTCTTAGACCATAGTTCAATCGCCAGTTGCAAAGTCGCCGTCATCTCGATCCCCGAAAATAACACACTCGACTGATACACAGAAAAACTTATCGACCTGCCATCTAGTACGTGCTCGTTGCGTCACTAAAAAGATTCCATCCCCGAGGGGGGGGTCATTAAACCCATTCCAAGCTTCTCGGTGGCGATCGCGGTATAAACAAAGCGAATGTGACTTTTATACCTATCAAGAGATGTTGGTCACATGCATAAAACTGGTGCTGGAGATACAATAAAAACGGGAGCAGCCGTTGTTTGTAAACTCTACACCACTCAACAGCCTTCCGCTTTATTTCTACCGACGCGCGACGCGTTAACCCGAATATCTATCTATGTAAACCACCGTTCCCTATTATGTAGTGCCTATCGACGACCAATTTTATCGATCGCCCAACGACCAGCCGCTAACGCAATTTCTTCGAATCGAGAAAGAATGAATCGCGTTCAAGCACAGTGATACTAAGTAGGTACATAAGTAGGTAGGTAGGTAGGTGAAAGACGCTTGCTTGGATAATATTCTAAACTCGCCTTATAAGAAATTAGCTACGGAGAGTTTTCAATTAAGGGTGCAGGTTTTTCGTTTCGTTGAGGTCTCTACGACACCAAGGTCCAAGCCGCGCAATTGTTGCGCATGCGCGGTGATTAAAACAATATGTCTTCCACGAGATTACGAGGACATTCAACTACTTAGGGCTTAGGCTTAGGTAATAGCTACCTAAATTGTGATGACACGACGCGTCTACTCCGAAAGAGAAGGGTAAAGAAAATCACTCACCAATGGGCTGTCGGGCGTGTGCCGATGATGTGCCATGGGTATGTTGGCCATCGCCACTCCTCCCCCGGGGTTGCCCATGTCCTGGTACTCGTCGCTGATTTCCATCGCGTAGGACGGCAACGGTTCCCTGTTCTTCACCCGAATTTTGGCTGCTTTACCGCGAACGCGGTGGCCACGATACGAGAGACACCCCCGCAACCGAAGACGCTAATCGCGATCGTTCCCACCGCGTGGCCCGAGGTGGAAGGTGCGCGGGCGCTCGGGCGCGCGGGCACGCGACCTTTACGACTGTTGGCGACGCACAGGCGGATAATCGGACGTGTCGCGGGGCCAGGTAATTGATGCGTGGCCTCGGTCGGTAAGTGGTCGCGTTACCGGTGAAAAGGATGGGCGATCGGAGCAAGTATCATTGGCACCACTGCGAGCACTGTTGCTTTGCTGGTTACGTGTCCATGTCTATGGGCGATTCACTGGCCATCGAAGGGAGCGGAGCAGTGTCTGCTGCTGCCCCTGGTCACAATGTTCTCGGGGTTGTCACTCGCGGCGCGCTACTGGCTGGCGATATCGCGGTGACGCGACGCCACGCGACGCGACGCGACGCGAACGATACGTTTTGCGACAGGGCGCGGAGGTAATGCGTGCACACCGCGAAACCGAGAGGGACTGACACACCGGTGACCGGAACGGAAGCAAGCAAGGAAGGAAGGAAGAAACGGGCGGGCAGGAGTGGGTAGAGGGGATAAGAGACGTCTCGGGGAGGGATGCCACGAGAATACCCGAGCGTTTACCGATTTTACGCGCGCGACATCGCGCTGGACGTCAACTCTGTGACGCGCGGAACAGTGCGACAGTACGAGAGCCGACCGATCGCTGCCGGGCGAGCGCCGATGGAACTTGGACGAAGACGGAGCTGACACGCGCGCACACTCGCGTCCCCTTGCGATCTGAAGCTCGGCGACTCTCTCGCGCTCGCGCGGCTCCGCGGAGGCTCGCTGGCGGACAGGACGCCCAGCCAGCCAGAATAGCATCCTGTGGGCGGAGGCCTGCGACGCCGACGCCGTCGCCGTCGGCTGCCACCGCGTATCGGGCCGCGGTAGGCGTGCGGCCGATGGTTACGCCTCCCTCTTTGCCTCTCCATCCTCTGCCGTCCCCGCTTCCGTTTTATCCGGGCATTCAATGAACGAGTGAAAATATTTTTCATGCAAATTCAATCAAGTTAGCTGATTATACAGATTTCTTTAAACAATAAAATCCACTTTTCTTTTCTTTTCTTTTTACAAACCTCTGCAATTAGGACTGTCGCGCAGTGGGCCAAATAGCGAGCCTAGCGACGAATAATTGAAAAATTCAATGCTGTTAGAATCGGAAATTTTTTATTTCTCCCGTGTCTCGGGTAGCCGGTCACTACATGCATATTTCCCGTATACCTCACGAACTTGGAGCAAGAATGGCAATATTTTTCTGCCTGCGTCAGTTTCTGTTTGTGCGTTCTGCTGTATGTATCGGTGAATATATTCTTATTTTCTGTAGTTTCGAATAATTTGGTAGAAATATTATCGGAAGGTAAGTAAACATGTCAACGCATTTTGTTTTAAAATTCTTTCCGTAACTTCTGAGTAGCAGTAACTTCATTTTCATTACACATATTACAGCGATTCTAGTTTTACTGATAATATAAAAGTCCCGCAATTCACATATTTCCGCGTATCTGCCGTAATTATTGTTTCCTCTACTTCTGTTGTTCATCTGAATTTCTTTTTGACTAAAGTTAGCTGCAAAGGTCTGCAAACAATTAAGATATTAGAGGAGAATGAGGCAATCGCGGTCAGTTGGCAATGGCGATGGCGGTCAGTATTGTTATTATAAAACGGTATGTCCGAAATGTACAATTTCTTTTCCTTACGTTCCACGACATCATTCTCTATAGGGTAAATCCGGGAGACGCGGTCGGGCCGGAGAGTTGGTCGTGTCGCTATATTTCAGAGCCTATACGTAAAAATGCATTAAAGTGCAGACCGATTACTTCTCTACAAGCCAAATAGTTGAATGAATAGCGTTATTTCGCATCCTTCTGTGGTTTTCTGGATTTATAGGCTATAAAAGGTAAATTGATGTTACATTTAACCTCTTTTGTCAAACAGCGGTTGTACGGAATCGTATTTAAAATATACTTCTAAGTTTATTTTCCTTTAATGTTTGGAATAATAAGATAGTAGAGACATTGAGGGACAATGCAGCCAAAGTATTTGGCCGTATTAACTCTTCTTCTCAAAGCTAACGAGAAGATCATGTCTCGCTGCAGAAAGGTGAGATGGTCGAGTTAGGATTTTTTTATTATTTTTGTTTATTTCTTTTATTTTTCATTATTATTTTTGTTTATTTAGTTTATTTATTCACTTTTGTATTCATTTGCCTTGCTAATCGCCAGTAGGTAATTCACTTTTTCTTTGATGTGTTCTTTACTTGTTTAGCGTAAACAAATTAAATATCAATGAATCCGTAGTTGTATTCACTCATAAATAATTTTGCTTTATCCTTTGTTAATTTTCCATGAATAATTATGTGAGTGGTCTCTGCCAACGACGAAAACCATTTCTCCCGGCACCTCGGGTGAGGTGGTCAGATGTCATGACTTCAGTTTTCAAGCCGATTTACAGTAAATATTGTCTTAAAGCAAATATCGACCAGTTTTTCTGAATCGGCATAAAATTCTGAACATATTAGGTTTGTTCTGATAAAATAAGTAATATCTATATTAGTTTTAATAGCCATTTTATATTAGGTCGACCGCGTGTCCCGGATTTACCCTATTGTCGAACGATCTCGCCTTCGCCGTTACTGAGCAACCAAGGAAAACTAGCCATTTTTGTGTTTTCAACATCGTCGATGTAATATTTCGTGTACACAACATAAGAGGTAAGTACTAATTCTGAAGCTTTTCTTACATTTCAAGATTACGTAAATATAGATATACTGTCAAGGCAAATTCCCCTTATTAATTTGATTAATTTGAATTTTTCGTCGCTAGAAGTGTTACTTAGGACCACTGTGTGTGTCGTGTCTATAATCTATAATCTATATAGTTATATTAATCTCCCTTTTCCTTTTCCTTTTTCTTTGGGGGCTGCTGGGCCAGAAAATCCTTCGGGAATTTACTCCGTTTTTTTAAACTAAATTCTTTAGGAAACAAGGTGGTAATCGAAGGTGGAACTCCGTTAGGAAAACGAGGGAAGGCCAATGTGGGGCTCTTTCGTTGCACGGTTATTAACTCTGGCGGGGATTCGATGGAAACACGAGGACGTCGCGATTATCCTGGCGTTTTCATTGGCGTGTTCCATCAGGGGGATGTGCGAGGTTGTCGGTAATTGACTATGATTGCAAACGATCCCTCTGCGCGATACCACGCTGCGAAAGATCGCCTTTCGAGATCCTCACGACATCCACCCCCTTCGTAAAGCTCGAGATCACTTCTCGCGATAAGAGGGTGTGCACTCGGCAGGGGAAACAGACCACGGCCCACCATTATTCTTTTCCTCGAGGAATCTACATACTATACTGCATTCCACTTTAGAGTAGACTCGTTCCGCGCAGAGATACATACATGTACACTGTTGATTGGTAGAAAACCGGCAGGGAAAGTGCAACGACCAATCGCGTGTGTCAGATCCGTGGCAACTGGTAAGTACAGTGTAACTCGTCAACAATCTCTCCTGTGTTTGCTCACGCGTGCGCGCCCATTTAACGCGCGTTCATGGACGGCGAACCACGTGAAAATGCCTCGATTACAGATAGGAGACAGAGGAACGCAGACATATTCGATTCCCCACGCTGAAAGCTACTTCTCTCATTAATTCATGGTTATAAGTGTCTACCTTCGTTACACGGTATCGTGGAAGAAGCTCGAAAGGGGTAGAAACACGAGCCGGACTACCAACAGCCAGCAAATGATATTAAACTCGAGGTTACGTTTCACGTTCATTTCCGTTGCGAAGCTGTTAACACAGCCAGTTAACACTCCAACGGCTGTTTAATCCCGCGAGTAATAAGACTCATCTCGGCTCGTTTCGCTAGATATGTAGCTACATCCTTGCCACCTCGTACTCTTCCTCGTCCCCAGCCTGGATTCACTTCTCTGACACCGATTTCACGAAGCGTCCATTCGCCCATTCGCGGAGACTTCTGTCTCCTGGCTGGCGGAGCTGGAATTGCAGAATTCGAATTATGCAAAATCGTGGCAGGAATGGCACCCGAACTCCGAAGACGTCTGCGGTACACATCCACCCCCTTCGACTCCCGGCGCGTTCGCCCTCCATCCTGCGCTCACCTCTTCTCCTCTCCTTCCAGTTTCGCCTCGCTCTGCCGCGCATCTGCATGCGCTCCGCGTCTCATATATACAGCCAAGATGGCGTATGCGGTGCTCGTAGTACAAATTGCAGGTAATTGCAGGCCGCGGAGAGGGCTCTCCTCCTCCGCCCGAGGACGGCCTGGGCTGCGGGGGAGGAGAAGGGCCGGGCGAAGCCGGGACCGTGTGAAACTGCGAATTTTATGATTTACAAACGTGATCCTTTATAAGGGTATATGGATCTGCGAGAGAAACGAGCCGAGCCGAGCCGAGCCGAGCCGAGTCGCAGTTAAGGGCCCGCCCCTGTGACCTCGCGGACCAACCGCGAGATAATTGCACGCCACGGACGATGCACGATTTACTCCTGCGATTTACGATTCCGCTCGGTTGGACGAGCCGGGGGAGCAGACGCTTCGATTTCATAGAACTTGCCGTAGGAACCTACCTACTTACCTACTTAGCTACTTACTTATTTAGTTCAAGTCGAATGTAAGTACCTAATTCGTTCAACTTCAATTTCATTCCAACACGCGTACTTTAAGGGACCGAAAGCATTGGACGATTGGGTGGACGCGACGGCGACGGCGACGGTTCGTCGGCGCAAGTCAAGTTCCGAGTCGATGGCTAGCCATTGTCCGTTATGGTGTTTCTCGGAAGGTCACCAGACCTGCCGACGGTCCTCCGTCACTCCGTGGTCCCCAATTCACCTCTCTCATTTCAATTTAAACCGTTACGATTCGCCAACTTTTATAGGACAGCTGTCAGGGGCGAAGCATAGCCTGTGCAGTGTGCACGTTCTTAAACACTTCTCGCCGCCTTTCCCTACGGGCAATTATTACAATACTGCGGTACTTACATCAATGCTCGCTGGATATTCGTAGCAGGCTCACGTTCTTATCAATTTCGCACAGTGCTCGCATAAATTATGCCGCTAACGGGCAACACGTGAAAGCACGTAACGCGCGCGCACGTGTTCCCTGCGCGTCCGCCCGTATGCTTGGCGCGTAATCGAGAGCCGAGACAGTCGTGAGGGCGGCGACTCTCGTCGTATTACGGAATCCCCCAAGCACATTAGCCGAGAGGGCCAGGGATTAACCCGGCTTTTCGGAATTAAAGCCTGACCAGGGGCCTTCGCCTGTCCTTCGACGAGCCCGTAAATACGCGCCATTGCCGCCGATTTTCCCTTATCTCCATCTCCAAATCCTCTAAAAATTAATTACCCCGTAAATTTCTGCGCGACGGCTATCAGGCTCCCAACATCTAGGTATGCACGAAAGCGGATCAATCTTATAGCTACCGTTTCAAGAACGAAGAAGCAGCGTAGGCGGCAAATTTTCAGCGAAATAAATTACGAAAGGTTTAAACACAAGTCCCTTGTTTTCATGTAGCGAATTAGCAAAGACTCAGATATGAGTTGCCATATTGAATTAATTAAAATATTTCATGATATTTCGCAGAAAGAGCGGCAAACACTTGTTGGGTTGCCTAGACGCGCCAAATCTCCAAATCCGCCCCTGGAAGAAGGTAAGGTCGCCATTTCGGAGGAGAATCAGAATCAGAAAATACTTTGGGTGACTCGTAAGACGAGCGTAATAGAGGTTCGACCGTAATTACACGAGGCTGAAGAACATTCGCGGCCCCGTGGAATGGAAGGATGTTTGAGAAGCCGCGCCTCGGGACATTCTCTGGTTTCTTGGCACCTTCGATTGACAATTCTCAGGCCCAACTATTTGCTCTTCCTTTCTCCGTTCCACCGTTGGACATCGCCCTCCTCCTCACTCCGCTCCCAACCTCTCCAGAACCTCGCTGTTCCTCTCCAGGAGGCGCGGACGCGCGTTGTCGCCGCTACATAGACGCGGCGTGCAGGGATCTATGTACAGGGAACGCAGTAGAGTTAACTATTACGGGGTTTTATAGCCCACCTGGGTGGCGCGCATACCGCCGCCATCTTGTTAGCCACGATTAAATATTGATGCAAGAACGGATATCCAGAATGGAAAGGTTCTCTGTTCGCGGAATCGGTCCGCGGGAATCTGGGACGCCATTGTCCAATTACTTGCGGCCTTTCTGAGCCACCTTTTTTTCCACCGCCGTAGAATCACGAGATCCGAGCGACTGACTACATATTCGCGTCCCGCGGATTGCTCGTTTCTAGCTAGCCGGGGTAGCCCACGCCATCGCAGCGTTTCGCTCGAGAAATCGCTACTTACGTGGAACGTGCAAACGTGGCCCGGCCATTAGAATACCTAATGCAAATGATCTCCCTTTATTATAGCCTCCGAAGCGGCCGATTCCGAAGACTTCTCTCGGAACGCGATCAATTCCCTCCGTGCTCGTTTCTCCCTGTTTCTTCCACTGTTAGCCGGAGAGGATCGGGATCGAAGGAGCCGCGACGAAGCGTGCGTGGACGAGGGCGCGTTCTGCGGACGCGGGGTCCGAATGCTTGCCGACCAGCGACCGATTCAACGGCTCCTCTCCGCTAATTTGTTGTTCGCCGGTGCGTGTCCATTATTGTGCAAATCGACGAGCAGATTGCGGGAAAAGGTTGACAATGGGGGGATCGCCGCGTAAGTCTCCGTGGTCCCCACGGGGCGCGCCTGCCACCCCATCGTTAGCGTGCCGAATCAACCGGAAATTCCAGCTTTCGTCGCTTCCGTATTCACTGGTCGTGAACGGAGAGCGAGCACGTGGAGGGGAAGAGGACTGGTGCCGATGGATCGGGATGCTGAGCGGACAAGTTGCGCCCAAGGAATTAGCCAAGGTGAGATAATGCCCCGGCGCGCCACTCTTTCGCTCGATTGTCATGAAAATATTCGTTTACCTACCAGCTATTGGGGAAAGAACGGAGACACGGCTCTTCCCTGTTTCCACGTAATTAGAGATCGACGGCTGCGAACGGTGGCCGAAGACGCCACGGCACCTGGACCGTCTATGCAAATTCTTATACGCTCCCCTTTCGGCTTCCACCCAACTTCTTCGGTAATCCTTTGCCGTTGAACGACTCTAACAATCGTAGCTGGCTTCAACGCCGCTGGCTGCGATGCGAGCCATTTTCACCCGTGATTGAATAGCGAGGCGCTCCGTCAGCCGCGAGGATCAAATTTCACGGCGAGCAATTAAGGAGGAGGATTTTAATCCGCGTAACGAAGGGTCGGGGCGGCGGCTAGCGAGACGGGGAAAGATTGCCCCGAAACGAGACAACCGTGAGTAGATCGCTTTTAGGTTCATTAATTATCCTAGAAAGTGCGAGAACGAGCCAGGATACGGCGGGAACCGTGCGCCGCGCAAGGGAGAGGGAGAGGGAGACGACGAATGTCGCCACTGCAAACCGAAATTACCGTCCAAAGATTAATGATCGCGCGCTTTATTACAGGTAGGTATTTATAGCCGTGCTCTAAAATCCTCGCGCAGTTAACCTTTCGGTAATAGGAGCGATTCCACCCTGCCATCCGAACTTTGGGGAAATACGAGATGTAGGTACTTATAGGTACCAGGCATTCATTAACCACTTCCTATCCAATAAAACTTCTAAAACCCTCTACAAATAGGTATCCCGAGTGGCATATTTTTCCAACCATTACTCCCTGTTTATTGTGTTACGGACAAAAATATTTTTAATATAAAGCTCTTTTGCAAAGTCTCAAGGCAGCTGAGTCGAAGGGATAAGAATATTTTTAATGCAAATGTAATAAAAAAAGTTCATTACGAATCCTCGAGAGCTGAGACTTCTTCAAAACTTCTTCGAGCATTTCGTAAGATTGAAAAGAGCCGTCGGAGCGACGTAGGTACCTAATACGCAACGGCACGTCGCCGCGACGATATTTCATCGCTCCCGTAGCGTCACCAATACCTAACCCAGACCTACTCCTCGCATTAATTAAGTTTAGTCGAGAGCGTTCGCTTTTGCGCGAGGCGAAAAGAAGCCCAATAAAGATGGGGCAACTAACGTGCCGTGTATATACCTATACCTATACCTACACACATTCGTTCTTTAAATAAATCGCTTGGAGTGACGGATTGGGGAAGAAGATTAACGAGCGCCGGTGTGTCGTTCGATTCGATACGTCGAATTAACGCGGGACAGGAACGAAGCTCTCGGTATCGGTTATTAATGACTCCGTGACTCTTGCCAATGTAAACGCTCGCCAAGCGTTTCGTGCTCGTGCTCGTGCTCGTGCTCGTGCTCGTGACTGTGGAAAGCTTCGATTAATCGCGGCTGATAAATGCCCGCGATACCTGGCGATGCGGCGCAGCGCGGCGTGTTATAGCTGGATGAATTGCGGTTAATTATCGCCAGCCGCTTAACAAGCGGAAACGCTGCAGGAATTAATACGGAAAGATTCCTTGATGGGGGCGACCATTGCTGGCGCTTCCTACGCACCACGTATGCCACCACAGATAATAGTACAATACCTACTTTTAATCTTCTCTGGTGTGACGTTTGTAGTTTGCGTCGACATCGAACTCTTCTTCGAACGAATTCTTCCTACTCTACGGGCAAAGCTGCACGAATTCCAGAACGAAGCTGCCCGAGGGGTGAAAACGCCAAGCGTTCCACATTTTCTCGGAGTGGCAGAACCCTTCATACAAGAAATTAATCATCAATTTATTAGGTTCTCATAAAAATTTATTTTAACAAGAAAATCCAAGGATCCGCTGATCAGTTATCATCATTTTCCTCGCCAGGAGTAATACCTACAGGTAGGTACGACGAAAGCGAAGAGCAATCAAAATGTCGCAAAGGTTCTCAGCATATAGCTGAATTTGAGAGGCTTCAACGCCTAAGGCGTCGAATGCTTTAAGTTTTTTAATAATAGAAGCATGGAGGGGCCTCCAATCGCTGGACGCCAGGAAAATTCCGAAACAGAGGAGACGGTGGGGATGAAAATGAGAAAGGGGGATGGGAAACCGACCTGCGGATACCCCAAGGCAATACTGTGAAAGCGACGAGATCGTTAATCTTGCAGATGGTAGAGGCTTGTAGAGTGGTATTCGATGTACCTATATCCAACACCTACGAGTAGGTACACTTGCAGATACGCAAGTAGGAATGCCACAGCCCTACGTCAGTCGGTGGTTGCGACTTGCGACCCTCTTTTGCGGGCTGGGTAATAAATATTTGCAGCGGCTGCCGCGCCGGCGCGCGTTAGTACCTACTTAACACTGGAGTAATAAATGATAACACTTCCTAGCAAGGTATTCGATTTGTGCTTAATAACTGCACACGGTACATATTGCTACTGGTGAGATAGCACAGTATCAAGTCGGACGAAGTACACGTCTGCCTGTGTCTGTTCCGTGATTTGTCTCCCGTCTGTGCTTCACCGAGCATTGTAGCAGATGTCCCCATCTAGCGGATACAAACTGACTCGACCTCTCTTTCACGTTGCTCCTACGCACGCGGGCATATCTCACGCTTTCAACAAACGTGTTATCACGAATAATGCGATAAACGGAGAATCATCGTTTACGTAATCACTTCAAACATGCATTATCTCGTTGATTATGAAAACAGTTACAGCATCGAATTTGCACACTACACTGTGTGATGCTTGACGAACAGTGGAAGCGAGAACGTATGAAATCGCGGTCTGCGGCAGCGGCAACATCTTGTGGCCTGAAAATCCTGAAATGCATGTTGAAGCCAGAAACGCATTGTCGAAAAAAGGGAAGGTAAAGTTGCGCTGTGACATTGCCGACGAGTAACATACAATAATGGTGACGCAGGCGCAGGCGCAGTGCCCTCTTCAGTAGTGACAATGCGACGAGAACGATGAGATCCACGCAAAGTGCGAGGAGGATAAAGCGCGACTGACGATGCTCGCGACGGAGCAGAAACACATCGGCGCTGTAAATATGCTCTCGCCAACTGGTGTTATTAACGTGATTTGACCTTTCAAGCTCCCGGATAACTCGATCATTTCTCAGGAAAACCCGCCGGAATCGAGGATGTTTGCCGCGAGCAACAGTGCGAAGAGACTCGTCGGCATCGTAACCTGGTCTTAAGGTACGTGCAACTGGCAACGTCAAGCGTCTGGCTCTAGCACTCTGCGAGGAAGAACTTTGCAACCGATTCTACTTCTACCATATATATATATATATATATCGATCGCCGTTTCACACGATCGTCGTGCATGGCGAATTCGCACGGCCCTGATATCTGGCGTCTCTGTCTTCCTAGATATCGGCAACCCTGAACGGGAGCAGTCCTACGATAAAGCGAGAGGGAAAATGTCGGGTTCGAGCGAGCTGTCCCGGTCACAGGAATACCTCAGCTTTCGCAGCTCCGTTCCACTCAGAAAGATCGTCGTCGACGCTGACGGCACTAAGGTAAAGTACATATGTATATTAACACGATTCGTCAGATCGGTAGCAGCTGTTCGCTAGAAGTTTTCAAACGGCCGATTAGACGAGTTCGGTGTCGAGAATCGAAACGTTTCTAGACGACCGCGACCTCGCGATTCTGATCGGTGTAAATAAATACCATGCTCAAGGATATGATTGAATAATGACTATGTAATAACGTAATGAATAGTCAATAGACGATCCACCGACAGTTTTAAATATTAGCGAATTCAGGCTGAAGAAAGAAGATTTTTGGAGATAGATTGTGCCGTTTAAAAATTTCCAAGTACCTAGTAACATCCCAGGAAAAGAATTTCCACGCAATACAAAAATACTCGTTTTGCATTGCGCCGCGATCCGGTTCGCACTCCGAAACCGGAACAGCGCAATCGATATTATCTCTTTGCACGCGATTTTAAACGGAACTCGATGTTCGCTCGGCCCCCTCTTCACTGTTCTACCTCATTCTCAGGGATGGAAAGTATACGACTCCAATCCAAAGACGATAAAGTGCCCGTTAATATGCTTCCCACCGGTGAGCGGAACAGCTGACGTTTTCTTCAAACAGATACTGGGCCTAGCGGCCAAGGGATACAGGATCATATCGGTAAACATTGCGAGTGTGTCTTGAAAGAAATCGATTCTAGGGAGTGCAAATGATTTCAGGCCGAGCCGCCAGTGTACTGGAACGTGAAGGAATGGTGCGACGGATTCAGGAAGCTCTTAGACTACATGGAGCTGGATAAAGTGCACGTGTTTGGCGCTTCATTAGGTCAGAACGTACGGACGAACCGCATTATTCATTAATCATGCCGGTCTGCGCGCACCTATGTAACGGAACGGTTTTTTTTCAGGCGGGTTCCTAGCACAGAAGTTCGCCGAGGTGAATGCCCACTGCCCCAGAATAGTGTCGCTGGTACTCTGCAACACCTTTACGGACACTTCGGTGTTCAGTTACAACGATTCCGCGGCGGTGTAAGTACGTTGCTTTCCTACGTAATTACGCGTTGCTTCCGACAGGCTCCAAAGCGAATCGAACTCGTCGTAGTTGACCGTTTATCCCCTCTCTCGTAACGAGATAAGTTATCTCGAATGACCCGCATTGAATCACCACCGATCAATTCGAATCGTAGGTTTTGGATTCTACCGTCGTTGGTGTTGAAGAAAATGCTGATGGGTAATTTCGTGACGGAGAAGGTCGACGGCGAGATCATCGAGGCGATAGACTTCATGGTGGAAAGGGTAAATATTCTCCTGTAAATCTTTTGTGTTTAAAAAACCTCCAACTGATTTTCTTGCTTCGTAGTTGGAAAGCTTGACGCAGCCCGAGTTAGCGTCCAGATTGACGATGAATTGCGTAAATTGTTACGTACAGCCGCAGAAGGTGTGCAATTTGCCGATCACCGTGATAGACGTTTTCGACGAGTACGCCCTGTCGAATTCGGTGAGAGAAGAAATGTATAAATGTTATCCGAACGCGAAGTTGGCCCACTTGAAAAGCGGAGGAAATTTCCCGTACTTGAGTCGATCGGCGGAAGTGAACTTACACTTACAAGTAAGCGCGTCACTCACTTTCGCCTGTACAATCGTAAATACATACCTACCTACTTGTACCAGCAAAGCATGTGACTTACAGATTCACTTAAGACAATTCGAAGGAACGGAGTTTGCCGCCTCCGAAAGGACAAGGTTGTAACACGAAATGCTGACGCCTAGCACTGAATAGGGATCAGAAGACCTTACCGTCTTCCCGTCGCCGATCAGCCTGATATTTTATTATAACTCATGGTTATAATACAGTCTCGAGATCTCGAGACCTTCAGAAGTTCTCCAAATATAATCACCATCATTCGTGTCAAACAAGCCGAAGTATTCACTGTACATAGCGATTTTTATCGCGATCTTTGCGAAAATTTCGTACTGTTATATTTTTTAAGAAAATATTTATCGCTTATAAGGCACTCCGTTTCGAAAGGGCCTTTGAAACGTGCCAGAGTGCTCGTAATACGCGAGAAGAGGAGAAGTGTTCATTCGACGTCCGCAGCAGAAACACGAAATCGGCCATACGTAATTAAGTTAATTATAATTGTAGGCGCATCGCAGATGGGTGCGACCCACGTGCGGTGGGTATAAGCAATTAAATCGATATCGATGCTGTATTTGGTCTCCAATTCGACGTGTTGTACATATATATATAAATATACACATATATATATATATATATCAATTCGAAATAAATATACTTTTGTAAGAAACGTGCGCCGTGGAAAGGATCGACAAGAACCACCGCGCGGTAGAGCGGTTAATTGTATCGGCGAGCGTAGCGTTGTCCCATTCGATGAAATACTTGGGTCGTTCGCGTCGTTCGCGTCGCCCGTGGCGGTGAATGAACTCATGGGATGTATACGTTTCGCGAGACCGTACAAGAACTTGCTCGGTATCGATTTCTCTCTGTACGCGTTCATTCGCGTTTCTCTCTCGCGGGCTCGGGTTACAGTGTCTTTCCTGCCCACCTACGGGATACCTTTACGCTTTCGCACACACCACGCGAGCATTAATCACAGTCCTACACCGAGCCACAAGCATACCACCCAACTTGTAGAAGCTCCTCGCGTCTTCCCAGCGAAACTTCCAGCAGGTAGAAAACGTCCACCCTGCTCGCTAAATATAGCCGCTCTGTGAAAGCCTTCTAACATTAACTACAGAATAAAAGGCTTCCAAGTGGAGAACCTTCGCGCCTCGCCGAAGCCTCGGTGTTAGTTATAATAAATAGATTATCAATTCCTCGGTAATTGAAACTGCAACAGCGTCTTTATAACAGACTATCGTTGCATAGAAGCAAATCAGCGTGATTATAATCCCATAGAGCTAAGATTTTCCATTAGCAGCGCGGTGGTCGATAAGATTACGGTTATCGCGCGTAGGCCGTTCCCGTGGCGTCGATTTAACGATAATCCTCGGGCCGCGGAGCGGGAAACGGCGAGTGTTTGAAAGTTCAGTCTCTCAGGGGCTGAGGGAGCGGATAGCCGCGTGCGGATACTCTGTGCGCGTCGTCAGCTTATCCTCTGATTTGCTGGTGGTTTCCGAGAGGCATCCCTTCGAGCGTCTATCGAAGGCACGCCTCGGTGGCTTCTTTCGCGGCTGCTCGCGGATAGTGATCGATCGATACGCGGGGGGAACGGGTAATTAGCGGTAACAAGTAGTCAGATCACGGGTTCATCCGGTGACAATGTAAACTGGTGGAATTCGATACCCTGTCACACGAGCGTGGCGCGTTTCATCGCGGACGTGCGTGCTACGCAACACCCCGCTGCGATTCCTCGGTTCGGGGATCAGGACAAAGTGGCCGTGTCTCCTATGTTCAATCGATCGCGCGTTACATCGAGGCTAATAAGCTTCCGACCCGCGACGTGCTCGCCCGCCGGTCTACCGTCTTAAGCGGAAATCTGTTTCGCGGGTGAAAGGAAAGTTGCGCGCGACGTTTTCCTTAAAAAATTACACCGGCTCTCCGTGAATATCGGGCCCTTCGTGCTCCTCATTCAAGAGCGTCCAAGCGTTCTCGATCGCTCACTGGATCGAATAGCGAATGGTAAGTGATAAGTTCGGGAGCTCGCGGGTTCTGGTGACGTTTCGAAGTGGCTAATTCCTTTTCCCACGCGTAGACAGAAAGTCATTTAAGATGTAGAAAATGTATCAGATTCTCCTGTGAGGCAGGGCGTTGCCGCATTTGTAGTGGAAATTGCACGCGTGTAGTGTTCGTGAAAGTGTTAGCAGGGCCCGATCTAGGGGGCGCAAGCATGCCCTGCTGCCCGGAGCGGCAAAATTGGTTAATTGGTAATTTATGAATATTAAATCTTTTACGAAACAAAAGGCTTCTGTTATTCAAGAAATAGGTACCTACAAATAATTTCGCTCACTGTCGACAATTATATTTTGAAAATAATTATTTGGAATGAAATATAAATGGCAGCACAAGTGATTTTTAAACAGCCACGAATCGTCCGAATCGTCCATCTTCCGACCAGTGACTACCTATAGGTACCTACACTTGCAAAGTTTGCGCTACAAGTGTCCGAAGCTTCCCTATCCTTCGAAAGCGATACTTTGCCAGCTTCGTCGCGTTTCACAAACCGGATGCTGAGACGACGCGTCTGACTCCCGTGGCTACTAAAGTCACCCAACACGTTTACACGTACTTACAGTGACTATTCTACTGCCGGAGCAAACGCTCCGCGAGATGTAGGTATCTCCCGACGATCGTTACGCGACTCATTTTGCAAAGAATGTGGCTGATTCACCGGTGAAGCCGCGTTAATACCCGATCGGCATTCTAATCGCCCCGTGATGAGATACAATGTACACATTTCGAATTAACGTAATAGATCGTTAAGACGATTAACGGGCGGGATAGCTCGCAGCTGTTATTAATAATATCGCCGGAGCAGTGAAAGAAGGCTAATAATACACTGAACGTGATTAAAAACTGGATTACCTATCCCCGGAACGTCACTGGAACGTCAGTGGAACTCTGCGTTCCTTGTCAGTCATTGTCAGTCCGCGCTGACGATCCGCCCCGTAGATCGCAGGACCACGATGATGAATTGCTGGCGCAATCGCAACGGGTTCACTTGAAACGCGAGCAGGGAATCGAAAGTCGGTTTGAAAAGCCCCGGAGTCAGAGTTACTTCACATCCTTCGAAATGGCGAGCGAGGCAGAGCGATCTCCGCTGCTGGATAGGAACATAAGAGCGTCGATAAAGCTAGCGTACGCTTTGGGACACATTTTCAATGACCTCACGGCGGCCATGTGGTTCTCTTACACCCTCATCTACTTCCAAAGGGTGGCCCTGCTGCGACCGATCACTGCCGGGGCTCTCCTGCTTCTAGGTAATTAGATTAAATAGGTATAGGTACACTAATCTCCTCGGTGTCATATCCGCGGAGGTTGAATTTCAAGTCGCGGCGTCTTCAAGGGCAAATCGTGGACGCGTTCATGACGCCGGTGTTCGGGGTGCTGATGGATCGTTACTCGAAGAAGAAAGTGTGGCACATGATCGGCTCCGTGCTGGTCACGGTCACGTTCCCCGTGATTTTTGGCGGCTTCGCGGAGCCGACTAACGCAGCCGTCATGGTCGTCTACGTGCTCAGCATCACTGCGTTCCAGACTGGATGGGCAGCCGTGCAGATTTCCCACCTGTCCATGATCCCCGCGTTGACGAACTCTTCGCTGGCCCGCGCAGACCTGACCGCGATAAGGTAAAATAGACCGTAACGTCGCTCTTTCGCCGAGTCTTGCCGTTATCGATGCGAATGGAAATCTATCGTTGGACAGATACTCGGCCCAAGTTGGAGCGGCCGTGGTGGTGTTCGTCGTCACGTGGATCGTCCTCCCTACGAGCGAGGAAGCCGTGGTGCGCCTCGCTCAAGACGATAGTTACAAATTCCGGGTAAGTGGCTCGAATTAACGAATGCAGCAAATTCAACGAAGCACTCAGTGCAACAGAAGGGAAAGGAAAGTGTTGTGTTCGAGTTAGGTACATGTAATTCGAAGATTTCCAGGTTTTCAGGCTTGGACATTATCAGTGAAAGGGAAAGACGGTTAACAAAGTTTTTTCCCCTTCCAGAACATCGTATTAACGCTGACGTTCATCGGTCTGATGACCACGATATTCTTCCACGTGTTCCTGAAAGGGAATCTCTTAGAGAATTCCGGCCGGCATAAAGGGAACGCCGAGGAAGCGAGGAGATTGGTCGATAATCCTCAGAACAATCGGAGCTCCTGGTTCGGTACAACGATTCTGTTAAGGGTGGCCATGCTGTACGTGGCCAGCAGGCTGTTTATAACTTTGGCCACCGTGTATTTACCTTTATACATAGAGGAGACGGACGTGGACGGGAAAGCGGCTCTGGCCACGGTTCCCTTGGTATCGTACGTGTCCTCCTTTGTGGCGGCCCTGCTGCTCAAGTACATCAACAAATCGTGCGGCACTAAGGTAGGTTTCTATGGGTGGGAGGACGCGGAGTAGGGGCACGAAATTATCGGTCGGTTGGTTTGCAGGTGTGCTACTTCCTGGGCACGCTAATTGGCATGTTCTCTGCGGCGATCACGGAGTACGGCGGAAACAGCGCGTCGATCATTTACATTGTCGCGGTTCTTATCGGAGCAGGAAGCTCGATCACGATGGTCACCGCGCTGAGCATGACCGCGGAAATAATTGGCGCGCGAACGGAGCGAAGCGCCGTCGTCTACTCCATCGTCACCTTCCTCGACAAGGTTGTCACGGGGCTGGTGGTTATCTTGATCGAGAAGTGGTGAGAAAATCAACGTCACGTTTCCAGGAGAATTGCTAAAGCTTAAGGGGGGTCAATCAAGTGAAAATGAACTACCAGTTATTTTACAGATAAAAATTTGAAAATATGTATTTCCATATTATTTTTTACGCTGAAATGAATTATGTAAGAATTAAAAGAGTGACATTTTTTTTTTCAAAAATTTAAAAAAAAAAATTTCGAAAAAATTACTCGATTTTAAAATCCATACCCTTATCTCTGTACACTTGATTCCACAGTAGAGCATCAAGATTTCGCGCAGGCACGACCCTCAGGCGACGTTGCTACGCCGCCTCCCCACTTAACCGCCTATGTTTTTCTCCGTCGCACGGCCTTCTCTACTCTCTCTGTTCACTCTTCGTGCGGGACTGTTTACGTTGACAACGGTCAGGTCCCGCGTTTGGGATGTACCAATTATTGCTTGGAAATTACCACGACCAATCGCATGCGGTTCAAACCGTGGGTAGTAGTGGGAGCTGCGCAGATCGGTCGCAAATCGGTAGGGGCGTCGAGATGCTCCAATGTGGAATCAAGTGTAGTATTGTATACAAAGACTGCGGAAAAAAATTCAGCTCGATAACTTCATTTTTGTCCGAGTTATAAAGTTTTTATGTTTTGGCGTAGTAACTAAAACGCTCCTGCTCCGTACGTTGGACCGACCAAAATGAACTACCAGTTATTTTACAGATAAAAATTCGAAAATATGCATATCCATATGATTTTTTACGCTGAAATGAATTATGTAAGAGTTAATATAGTGACAATTTTTTTTTTCAAAATTTAAAAATAAAATTTCGAAAAAATTATTCGATTGTAAAATCCATACCTATATTTCTGTAGAATTGTATACAAAGACTGCAAAAAAAAATTCAGCTCGAAAACTTCATTTTTGTCCGAATTATATAGTTTTTATGTTTTGGGGTAGTAACTAAAACATAAAAACTTTATAACTCGGACAAAAATGAAGTTGTCGAGCTGAAATTTTTTTTGCAGTCTTTGTATACAATACTACAGAAATAAGGGTATGGATTTTAAAATCGAATAATTTTTTCGAAATTTTTTTTTTTATATTTTTGAAAAAAAAATGTCACTGTATTAATTCTTACACTTGATTCCACAGTAGAGCATCAAGATTTCGCGCAGGCACGACCCTCAGGCGACGTTGCTACGCCGCCTCCCCACTTAAATGCCTATGTTTTTCTCCGTCGCACGGCCTTGTCTACTCTCTCTCTGTTCACTCTTCGTGCGGGACTGTTTACGTTGACAACGGTCAGGTCCCGCGTTTGGGATGTACCAATTATTCCTTGGAAATTACCACGACCAATCGCATGCGGTTCAAACCGTGGGTAGTAGTGGGAGCTGCGCAGATCGGTCGCAAATCGGTAGGGGCGTCGAGATGCTCCAATGTGGAATCAAGTGTACATAATTCATTTCAGCGTAAAAAATAATATGGAAATACATCTTTTCAAATTTTTATCTGTAAAATAACTGGTAGTTCATTTTCACTTGAGTGACCCCCCTTAAGGCAAGGACTGATGGCAAGAAATTCCCGCGCCGTGTTTCGCTTTCAGGAGGTGCACGCAACCGGAATTCTGCCCGAATTACAACAGGGACACTCTGTCGCTGGTTTGCGCGGTTTCGATGGCCCTGGGGCTCGTCGCCCTCTTCTCGATATCGCGATGCTTGACCTGACGGTGTTCGGTGTTCCCGACATCTCTCTGTCATCGATCAATCGTACTTCTAGGCCCTTCCATAATAAATCATTCATATTCTCCTTACCTTAGACCATATATGTATACTTATACACCAGTAAGAAGCGGGCAAAAGTGAGGTTATATCGTTTTCTGTGAATCGTTTCTCGAGAATTATTACTATGTAATGGTGCCAAAACAGTAAATATTTCCATCATTACTTTGCCGAAATGGGGCAAAGGCAGTTATCTGGAGCCGTGTCTATGAGTACATATATGTATATGGTCTAACGTTCTCTTAAACGCTCCTCCCATCATCCTCGCGGACCTCATTCCGTGACCATTAACCGATAATTTTTGTATTTCTCTACTCTACCGTACAAGTTGCACTGCCAAATGTACCTAACAATAAAAGTTTTCTAGCAAAGCGGTGGCATAAGTGAGGCAAGTTTCTGAAACTCGTTAACCTACTGATCGTTAGATGCAGAGCTTAAATTCGAATTAAATTTTGCGCGCCGCTGTTATCGCAGGATAAGGGAGGGATCGTCGCAATCGACGTGACGGGAGATTGTCGTAGCGGCGGGCAGGTGACGCCGCGAGGTCCAAGTGATAGCCTCGGAATTTTCCGGAGAAACGGACCGGCGCGGCGCGGCGCGCGAGTACGATGACCCGCTCGATTTACGCGTTACGTGGCGGATCGCGGCTGCGTCGTAGAAGGCCTAAGACGAGATCCGTTGAATCCTGCGCGGCCGTTATGCCTCGTCGGACAATATAGAGGCCGGCCGACCGACGCGACGATAGGAGACACGAGAGCGCGAGAGCGCGAGAGCGTTGCGAGCCTCGGGTAGCGGGAAGGAAAGAAAGAGAGAGAGAGAGAGAGAGAGAGAGAGAGCGAAATATGTGAATCAAAGCTGAGGCGGGTGGGGGAGGGGGGAGGAAAGGAGAGCGAGAGAGGTGGCGCGCAGCGGCGCTACAGCGCTGCACTGGGAGGAAGGGAAAGCGCGAGAGAGAAAGAGTAAAAAGGTGCGAAGGAAACCGGTTTGGTTGGAGCACGAGGCAACGACAAACGGCTCTCGCACACAGCGCTCGCCCTCGCGGGTACACGTCCCGGAAGGTGCGCGTGGCGCTACTGCGCAGAGTCTTGTTTTGCTCGCGGGGGGGGACGAGGGGAGCACGGAGGCGGACGCACGTTCACGGGGCATGGCGTGGTGCGCGTTCTAGTAAACAAGTTGTGCGCGACTCGTGCGGGGAATCTGCGTGGCGAGTGATCGTGATTTTTCTTACGGAACGGCCGCGATACGGCCGGCCAGAATGAATCGTGCCGTGCGCGAGTACAGATAGCCACGAACCAGCCCGCCGTCCACTGTGCAGACGCGACGTCGTGTCGTTGCAATATTTCGCCTCGCGGTCACCGGTCACCGGTCGCCGGTCACCGGTCGCCGGTCACCAGTCACCGGTCACAGACTACTACGAGCCACTGGGCGTAACCCGACCACCGTGGTCCACCGTCTCTTCCGTTCTTTCTTCTTCGACTCCGTGACTCCGTGACTCCGCGACTCTGCGACTCTGTGCTGCTGCCGACTGTGTGTATGTGTACATACGTGTATGGTGTTTGCTGCGCGGAACACGCGGCGTCTCCTTTCTATACGCGGGAACGAGTGTTGTTGTTGACGGTGCCACGCTCGTCAGTCGATTCACCAGCGCATTATCGATCGACCCTCCATCGGCTGGCCTGCGTCTCGGCGTTTCGCCGGGAGCATCCGGGGGAATCCTTTTACGCTCGCCACCACGGTAAGTCGATCCCCTTTCAATTTCTTTCCATACATGCCACACACGCACTCACGTGCTCCGGTGTTTTGGTGCGCGCGAGCGCGACCAAGAGCGCCCCTGTCCCGCCAACCGCGCGCGCTACCAGTCATCGATAGTCCCATATTTTTCGGACCACCGAGCGTCAACAGAGAAAAAGAGAAACGGAGAGAGAAACCGCGTGCTCCCGATACCTCTCGCGATAGATCGAGTGTGCGCTGTTCTCAGTGCACCGCGCTCCTCCCTCGCGGCGTTGGCGTTCGAGAATGCGCGTCAGAACGGTCGTCCGCTTTTCCAACGTCTTTCGATTCTCATTCATCGACTGCCGTCAATCGGCGGCGCAGCTCTTCCGAAACTTCGCGCTAGCCGTGCGAAGATACAGGAATCGATTTGATCGGTTTGATCGGTTTGTATCGCCATTCATTCAATCGCACCGCGCACAGATATTTTCCAACCAACAGTTATTTAATCCAAGCGAAATGCGAAATTTCAACCAATAATACCGGAACGGTTATTTCCTCGTCAATATTTCAAGTTAAATAGCATCAAAACTGAGCTATTGTTTCGAACGAATCGATACTTTGCCGGCCGTAATCAGCAGGATGAAATGTTTGCGTGAAATCTGTTCATTTCAAACGGCATTCGCCAGCTTCCTGTTTACTTGCTCCTTTACCTCCGATGTTTTCTTAATCGTAAACATTGAGACAGTTCGGCCGCGACGATCACCCACTTTCGTGTCTTTCCTCGTATTTTTCTTTCGATAGCTCTCATAACAGAATCCGCTACATTCTCTACCGTGTAAACAGAGACCACCACGACCTTAACCCCTTTTTAAATCGCCTCAATTAGCCGACCATTCACGATCGTTGGCTGGCGACGCGAGCGGTCCACGAGTTTCACGAGAATTTCTCTGCTGCTTGGGTGTCCCTTGAGAAAAATAGGGAGATGCGCCGCGGAGAAAGAGGGAACAACAGGCTGGCGGGACCGGGGAGTCCGGGGACACGGAGATGTTGGTTCGCGCGCGCGCGCGCGTTCGAGTTTCTCGCCGAGATCGCGGCGATCGACGCGGCCTCCTGCCTCCTCGGTAAAAGGACCTCGGGACGTCAATAGCAGCAGAGATCAGCGGCGGCGGCGGCGGCGGCTGTATCGCATTCCACGATGTTTCTCTCTTTAGTCACTGACCTCGCGACTGCTCGGCCAACCTCGTTTCGTCGCCACTCTCGCCTCTCCTTGTCCTCCCGCTTGGAAACTTCCTCGATATTGTCCCCCGTTTCGCTCTTCTCCCCTTCGCCTTGCCGACGAATAGTTTCAGAGGATCCTACGCTACGGCCACCAGGCCACCACTACCCAGACACGCGAATTGCCCGCCCATAGAACTCTTCTAATCGGTCTAATGATCACGGCTCTGTATCTGCAAACGCATTCCATCGTTTTCGTGTTCGTCGAACCGGTCTCTCCACGATAAACAAAGGGCGCACCCGCAGAAAACGGCGACGCGACTCGGCGGCTGAACGGGCGATATCAGGGTCCATCGCTCGCGACTAATCGGTGAACAAAACGTTCCGCTGGAACACTCGAAATCGGGGATCATCCGCGTAAATCGGTCTTTATTACCGTATTGTCAGCGAGATCCGTATTATTGGCCCTCCGTTCCGGTTCGCGACCGACCACTCGTCCCTCGATTGTTCCACGAGAAAGCAGTGGAACCTAGGTCCTGCCGCCTAATTGCGGTCTTCGAAAATGTCTCTGTTTCTTTCACCACAATTCTTTCCAGAGGATTAAGAAGATTTCACGAACAGCGAAAAGTGTAGCAGCTTTGTTTGCAGAGCGATAAAACGATTCACTCCTCGGTTAATCCGGAATGAAGTTTGCGTTGGTGTACGTATTCCGAATTTACCAACAAGCCTTTATGGACAATAAATCCCGCAGGGACGAATGCTACCTAAACAGGAGGCCACGACGGCGACGACGATGTTTACATCTGGACGGCCTTGATTGCACCGAGTTATTCTAATTGAATAGGCAGGCTTCACCAAGCATTCCGCATATGTACCTACCGCCGCGATTATGTTCCCCTATCTTCGTAAACGAGGTAAAGAGACAGATCATTCCCCTCTTCGAGCCCTACAACTTTATCCTCGCCAAAGATAGCTCTGCCTTCAAACACCGACTTTAACCCCTCGGCTACCACCTCAGTATCTGGTACGGACCCTAAAGGTCCGCGCACACATAGCCGTTCCGTCTCAGTTCCGTGTCAGTGTACCATTGGTAAGAAGAAGAGGGGCGTAGAGGGTCTCTTCTTCTTACCACTGGCACACTGACGCGGAACTGACACGGAACTGACAAGTGTGTTTAGACCTTTAGTTTTCCACTGGTCGCCCGCCTCCGTATCTCGTACGGACCCTCCGTTTTCCACTGGTGGCCCGCCTCCGTATCTCGTACGGACCCTAACGTTTTCCTCTGGTGGCCCGCCTCAGTATCTGGTACGGACCCTTTTCGTAATGCGGCTCCCGCGTCAGCGCCAGATACTCTAGAGGCTGTCTGTACCGTGATGTTTCAGTGTCGAGGCCTCAGGTAGCAAAGTGTCGTTTTCGTTCCGAGGGCCCGGGCCTCACAGTCAGTTTGTCATTTCAGGGGTCGGTAGCTGAGGGGTTAATTACCAGCGAGTTCACGAATGAATGACGTGGAGGGGAGGGTACTGTCCCTTAGGCGCAGCCGTCTGCTCGCGCTGTATTTTTATTGCATCGGGCACACGTGGCCCGCCGCCCGCGTACACGATTGCGTAACCGCGCGGAGAGGTTCGCGCGCCTATCGCGATTTCGTACACGTCGCAAACAAATCTTTTATTGCCGCGCTCGTCCCTAGGTTCTACGCCGCGATTCTGACTATTTTCCCGTGGCTTGCGTAAGAGAAAACACTCCCCGACAAAGAAACCTCGTGGTTTCCTCGTCACCAAGAGACAAACTGACGTCGGGCAAGCGGATCTCTCTCTCTCTCTCTCTCTCTCTGTGGTCCCTGTGGCGTTTCTACAATTCGAGGATTCCACGTGGGATGACACTTCTATTTTCAAACAACCGTAGGTACTTTTATCGCGGGAAACGCGCGTGATTCGTGAATCGGTGTGCGCGCGGAACGAAGGAATTCTCTGCGTTAAGCTTGCCATTGTAGGTACTATATTTGGCTGTACTACGGTATGAACCAAATATAACATTTTAGCGGCGGGTATTTGTCAGTTTCTGAGATATTAATAAAAAACTTTCGGCATAATAAATAAATGTATGTTAATCAAAACGTGTCGATCATTTCCAACATCTGTCAGATTTAGTTTTCACTTAGGTTTTGCGTACAAACTCAGATATTATTGGTGTTGACTTACTCCGACACAACGCATTCCACTTTCCAACTTCTCCCGGGTATTAGTATTGTAAGGTATTAAAGTAGTTGTTTGTCAGGATGTTAGGTTGGATTCTTCCAGATTTATTCGACAATCGCGTTTTCACGAAATACGCAGTTTGTAATAAGTCACAAATATCGGATAACACGTACGCCTTCACGTAACGAAAGATTTAAGCACGGTGGAGCACTTGCTCCCGAGTACATAAATTGACACGCACTTCGTGATTTATGATGCCTCGATTGGCTAAAATAATGATGGGATAATACGGCAGATTAACGGAATCTCGATATCCACTATTTTTAGACGCAATTGCAATGCTCACACTAAAATCTCTCACAGTATATTAAAGTTCGCACGTGGTTGCTAGCTCAACGTTCGTAAGAAGAATCTCCACGTACCGCCTCGTGACTCAAGACGCTCTCTCTTAACATCGAAGCCTATAGATGAGCGCACCTCACATCTAATTACCTCCTTTCGCGCGCCATCTATTGCGCGAATCTTACAGTTTCGGCCAACCTGACACTGTTGTTCGACCCCGAACAACCATACAATTTCAAAAATAAAACGCTTTACAATCCTTCAAATAGCTTTGAAATCTAACAAAATATACATATTCTTTCTATAAAATTATTTCAAAAATCAAACTAAAAAATTATTTTTTCACAATTACTGTTCTTAACTTAACTATATACAATGTAAATTAAAGTTTATTCGCTTAAATTTTGTGGTTGGGATTGCGACTCATCATCGGTTTCCTTATTTACATTATCATCTGTCCCTCCCACGTTTGCGTCATTTTCTGATGCAGTATCTTTAATTCGAATCCAAGGCTTTATTTTATCTGCAGACAGAATTGTATTATACGGTTTCGACGATACATTATATCCCGGTATGTCCGTAATCACAAAGCGATTTTTCTTTAAGATTGCTTTTACCTGGTACGGTCCTTTGTATTTTGGCTCTAATTTTGTATTTGTGCCTACTTTGTGTTGTAACTTTTTTACTAAAACAAAATCTCCTACCTTGTATTTCGTAATCTTTTTATGTCTTTTATCAAATTGTACTTTATTATATTCTTGTAATCTACGGTTGACGTCTTGTGCTGACAGTTGAGTGTTTATTCTTTGCTGAGAGTAATCTCTATCTAATTTTCGTAACTCATCTATCACTGTACACAAATTTTCATCTTTTATTTTTCTTTGTTCAAAACCAAATAAAGCTTTGCTAGGAGTTGAATTTATAGCTTTGTTAAGTGTATTGTTGATAACATATTGGACTGATTTAATTTTCTCTTTCCATTCTGTTGGGTCTTTTACTATCTTAGCCAGGGTTGACTTTAAAAATCGGTTAACCCGTTCTACCTGTCCATTAGCCCACGGGGAAGCTACCGCAGTTAACACATGAGTGATTCCTCTTTCTGTTACAAAGTTTGCGAAATTATTTGATGTGAAAGCTGTGCCCCTATCACTAATGATTCTCTTAGGATGTCCCAACAAACTGAAAACGATTTCCAAATAGTCCAGCACTTCATCTGTGCCTGTAGATTTAGTGGCGAACAGCCATACAAATTTAGTAAAAGCATCTATTATTATGAATATGTGTTTAAAATTATCTATAGTTTCTGCTAAGGGTCCAAAATGGTCTATATGTACCGTTTGAAAAGGAATTGTTTCTTTTTCGTAAATTAACATTTCTCCTTCTGTTTTCCCTGCCGCGATAGAATATGATAGGCACTGAATGCAGTTATCAATGTAATTTCTTACCTTGATTTTAAGATTTGGAAACCAATAATGACTCAAAATTCCATATAGAGTTTTGTCCACTCCTACGTGTCCTACTTCATCATGATACAGTCGGATAATGTTATTTACCATTGCTTCTGGTACCACAAACAAATCTTTATCTTTGTATTCTTTAAATAAAACTCCATCAATTAGTTTGAAAATTTTGCTGCCATATAATTCAATTTGTTCAGCAATTTCTTTTAATTTAGGGTCTGCTAACTGTTTAAATAAAAGTTCATCTTCTTGTGAAATAACATTAACCGTTAGTATATAACGACTTAGAAAATCTACATGCGTCATTTTGTCTGACGACCTATGTACAAGTTCGAAATTGTAGTTTTGAAAAGTTAAAGTCCACCTCGCTATTCGTGGATTTATATTTATTTTCTTTACCGCTAACGCTAATGCATTACAATCGGTTACGATTCGGAATGTTATTCCCTGTAGATAAACGTGAAAACGCTCTAACGCTTTTACGATTGCTAACGTTTCTAGTTCAAAACTATGATATTTTTTCTCCGGTTCATTTGTGGCTTTACTAAAATAGGCGATAGGAGCCATGTCGCCCGATTTTTGTTTTTGTAACAGTATTGCCCCGTATCCTTGATTACTCGCATCTGTTTGTAACTCTGTTTCCGCTGAGGGGTTATATATACGCAAAACAGGAAACGAAATTAATTCCCCTTTTAACAGATCAAACGCTTGCTTACATTCATCATCAAAATTAAAGATTTTATCCTTTTTCGTTAACTCGTGTAAAGGTCTTGCCTTTAACGCATAGTTTTTAATGAATTTTCTAAAATAGTTTGTTAAACCCAAAAATCCCTGTACTTGTTTAACGTTTTGAGGATATTTAAAGTCGGTAATGGCTTGCGTATGACGCTTATTTAAAGTAATACCATTCGCTGATACGACATAACCTAAAAATTCAATCTTTCTTTTTAAGAACATGCATTTGGACCGATTCAGTTCTAACCCGTATTTTTTAAGAGTGATTAGCACTTCACGTAGAACTCGTAAATTTTCGGATATCGTGGTTGAATGTATCAAAATGTCATCTATATAGAGCAAAATCTTACCACTACGCAGAAGTTCATCTAATATATAAAGAAGCCTTTTTTGAAATTCCGCAGGTGCCTCAGAGTACCCAAAGGGCATCTTCACATATTCATATTGACCGTAGGGCGTTGCGAAGGCGAAATACTTTGTATCATCCGGATGGATTTCAATCTGGTGGAAACCGTCTCGTAGGTCCAACTTTGTGAAGATCTCCTTTCCGTATAATTGATCCAACTGGTCTTCAATAATTGGAAACGGGTATTTCTGAGGGTTAATTCGTTGGTTTAACGGCCTCAGGTCTAGTACCATCCGTTCCCTTCCGTCCTGTCTGATAACTAAAACAACCCTCGCACAGTATGGTGAGATACTTGGTTTAATTATACCTCTTTTTAATAAACCGTCTGTAATTTTTCTTAACGTTTCCTTTTCATGAACAGACATCCTTCTGGGAGCATATCTGAAGAAAGAAGTGTCTTTTAAATGTACTCTAATTTTGTAATCATCCTGAACAATCTCGACCTCCAATTTCTCAATCTCATTTAACATATTAATTAATTCGTTTTTACTATTTGGATCCAAATCTGAATCCAGGCTTTCTAATACAATGTCTATCTTATCGGGTTCATTTATAACATTAATAGTTGAAATATTACTTATGATATTCTCCTGGATTTCAGGATGTTCAAAGACAAAATTCCCTTCTTGAAATATAAGTCTAATTTTGTTTTCTTTAAAGAATTCTCTGCCCAGAAGTATATCATAGTCCATTGTGCTGTCGTCTACGACCAACAAGGTTACATCACTCCACTCATTATGTGGTTTTCCTAAACAAATCTGATCTACAATCTTTCCGTAAATGGTTATTACTGAACTATTCACGCCTTTCAAACTCAAACGTTTACTAACTTGTAATAATTTGTTATTAAAGAAATGTTTTTCAAAAGTGGATTTTTTAATCAAACTTACTGGACTGCCCGTGTCCACTAATGCAAAAAAACAATTTTCGTGGTTTCCTAAACTAAAAACTGAGACGCAGGGCGAACCCTTTTCTACCAGATGAATTCTGCCTGATAATTCCAGCGTTGCAGCTGATGACTCCTCTCCGATTTGTACTGCTTCGGTGGAATCCTCGTCCTTCGCCGATAGTTCTTCCATCAACAGATTAAGCGTTGGCGCCGGTTCCGCTTTCTTGGAGCGGCAGGTGTTGCTTCCGTGCCCCTTCTCCCCGCATTTGAAACAGGTCATGTTGGCCGTCCGGCAATCCTTCGCCCAATGACCTATACGCTGGCAGTGGTCACATCTCTTGTCCGTTATAGTTGAAAATTTCGGAGTCTCTTTGGCCACCGACTCAGATTCCGGAACCACGCTGTCCTCGGTGATTCTTCTGATGTGTTCGATGAATTCTGGGATACTGGTCGCCCAGGTATTCAGCGCAAATTTTCTCAGCGCGGGATCCTTAACCCCGTCGGCTAAAAGTTCTACCTTTTCTTTCTCTGTCAGCTTAAGGAGTTGCATTAATTTTAACTTATCCTCAGCATAATCTGCGAATTTTTCTGATTTGGACTTCCAAATACGGCTGCTTACTCTTGCCAGGGTTGTGGTTACTGTCTCCGTGCGCTGGAAATACGCCCGTATTTGCCGCTTGAAATCGTCCCAAGTGGCTACTGTACTTACTTCTTGGCGATTGTACCAGTTCAGAGCCCGTCCACTCAATTGATTTACTGCCGCCATTACTAGTACTTCTCCACCGATTTGATGTATTTGACCGATACTGTCTATCCTTTCTAACCAGGTTTTTATGTCGTCTTCCTCCGAACCTGCGAAGGTCGGTATTAATTTGGCGGTGAATTTTATTTGACTCCAATTTTGAAGAGCATTTGATTGTGAACTCGTGCTTGGAGTGGGGGAAGGACCCGCAATTTGTCTTGTCGTTTCTCGTCGCAGTAGCGTCGAATTGTTGGCTTCCAACGCCTGTAGAACTGCCTGCACTATGTCTTGAATATTGGCCGAGGCCATGTGACCGGACGTTGGATCCTGACTTGCTGGGAGTGACCCTATGCTCCTTGGGTTCTGAGCATCTTCCTCTTCCATCGTTCGGTCATCCAAAGTTGTCGGACCTGTGATCGTTATTGATTCCGGCCATCCATTTCTTTCAAAATGGTCGGTCAAACGGTCAAACAATACCACTCGCGCACCTTTAATATCTAGGTTGTGTTGTCTACCTAGCTCACGTAAGCCTTCAATGTTCAATTGTTCTAGTTGCACGCGGTTCATGACGACCTTTTCTTCTCGAACGTTCGATTATGAATTTGGCCGCTTCCGGCAACAGTTTTTCTGTCAACGAATGTAAATATGGCGTCTTCCGGCAACAGTTTTTCAGACACCGAATTTAAAGATGGCGTCTTCCGGCACCAGTTTTTCAATTATACGGATTGACACCCGTGACTTGAAAAAATTTTTATTTTCACGCACAGCTTTTAATTAACGTTCACTGATAGCGCGATCCGATCACTCCAGGGTATGGAGAAAACTTTAGACTGATTAGTTCCCGGCACTTGGGACTGTATCCCACTTCTGAGAAATACTGTAAGGTATTAAAGTAGTTGTTTGTCAGGATGTTAGGTTGGATTCTTCCAGATTTATTCGACAATCGCGTTTTCACGAAATACGCAGTTTGTAATAAGTCACAAATATCGGATAACACGTACGCCTTCACGTAACGAAAGATTTAAGCACGGTGGAGCACTTGCTCCCGAGTACATAAATTGACACGCACTTCGTGATTTATGATGCCTCGATTGGCTAAAATAATGATGGGATAATACGGCAGATTAACGGAATCTCGATATCCACTATTTTTAGACGCAATTGCAATGCTCACACTAAAATCTCTCACAGTATATTAAAGTTCGCACGTGGTTGCTAGCTCAACGTTCGTAAGAAGAATCTCCACGTACCGCCTCGTGACTCAAGACGCTCTCTCTTAACATCGAAGCCTATAGATGAGCGCACCTCACATCTAATTACCTCCTTTCGCGCGCCATCTATTGCGCGAATCTTACAGTATTGGTTGGGGCTAGCATAGCGCGGAGGCCGCGCGCCCGCTTGTGGGCTCGTAAAGCACGGTACGGAACCGATTGTGAGTTTGGGAATACTAAAAATGAGACTGCAGTTACAAGCATCAGCAGCGATAAGGTCAATATCGTACATTGTATCGTCGACTGTGAAACAGTCGACGGTGACGAGGAGATGATTGCATTAGTAACGTTTGTACAGGCAGAATTCAATGTAGGTATTATGCCGAAAGTTTTTTATTAAAATCTCGGAAACTAACGAATACCCGCAGCTAAAATTTTATATTAGAGGTTGACCTCCTCTCCCTCCCAAACCCTCAAAATTTCAGTTCCTTATGATGGTTGGGTCACACCGTGGTATATCCCTATATTTTCGTCTAAGTAGTGTAGGGTAAAGTAGCCGAAAATCAGACCCAGTTCTTAAAAACATCATAACTCTTGATTCAATTAGTTTCGGCGCACTGGTTCGGTCAATTTAAAAAAAGAAAATTAATATAAAGGCTGTTTTGCGATTTTTTTTAATATATTTCCGACGTTTCGGTCATTGATTGTGACCCTTATCAAGGAAAGAAGAATAGAAAAGAAAAATGCGTTTGCCTTTAGGTGAGAATTTTTCGCTTAGCCAAAGACGTGCGTCGAGCGCGTCAGCTAGAACACGACTGAGGTGAACAGCATAAACAAACCAGGAGACTCTAGAGGTTGAATATAATACGGTACCGAACTAAATTCAAAAATTTCTGAAAGAAACGGTATCTCAAACCTCACCAACACACAGTCAACACCAATGATGTAATAGAACAAAAACCAGCATTCACTCTCATTCGAAAACTAATAATTAGTTACATAACTAACATATGTAATTCACGATCATTGTTAGAGAATTATCAGAAAATTCTACCAGAAAGGCCACATCATATCATATCCTTATTATTTCAATAAGGTTGCGTAGTATTCTTGCATCTTAGGTGTTTCATACCTAAGATTTACGCTATGTTGTTTAATCATATGTAACGTTTCTAATAGAATCCTCCTACTTAAGTTTGTTTCTCTATCTAAAATTTTTACGTTGTCGAAATCAAACTTGTGATCGAACTCAAGCGAGTGCTTTGTTAATGCAGTGTGCTGGAGGGGAGAAAGAAAAACATTTCTTCTGTGCTCATAAATCCGTCTTTCCAATAACCTAGAGGTCTGTCCAACATACACTTGGTTACAACCAAGACAAGGGATTGAATACACAACATTAGAATTCTTTAATAATGGTATTTTATCCTTAATTGGTGGAAAAATTTTTTTAGTATAACATGGCAATTTAAAAATGGTGTGCATTCCCACTTTTCTAAAAATTCTTCTAATGTCATTCGAGATATTGTCGCTAAAGGGCAAGACCACAGTATTTCTCCAACTTACTGGTCCGACCTTTTCGGTTTTTTCCACTTTACGCTTTTCCCTTAATACAGGATGATAGATTTCGAAAACACGGTCACGTATGATTGTTGAAACCATTTTTGTGGGGTAACCGTTACGTTTCAGTGTATCTTTAATTAGCAGTAAGTTATCTGGCCGAAAGTTTCTATTCTTCTTTCCTTGATAAGGGTCACAATCAATGACCGAAACGTCGGAAATATATTAAAAAAAAATCGCAAAACAGCCTTTATATTAATTTTCTTTTTTTAAATTGACCGAACCAGTGCGCCGAAACTAATTGAATTTTGAATTATCTCATATATACGGTCGAAATTCTAATCAATTTATTATCATAACTCTTGACTAAGAACACTTTTATTCAAATTCGATACACCTTTTAAAAGTAGAATATCGTACCATTCTTTAGCAAGTTACTGGAAAGTACTATAACAAACATTCGGTTTCTTCATAATAAAACAAAAAAGGAAACTCATTCAAATACGCAGATAATAAAAAATGGGTTCCTAATATGAGAGCCAGTTTGTATTTTCCCGAAACTTACTTTTTCCCTCTTCTTTTTTAAAGTCGGCATGAGAAATCTATTTCTTCACTACCGCAGTATTCGCGGACCCACCTCGCCCGTCGTAACACTTTATACCTACACGTAACCCATTCTTCTGTATCATAATTTTCTTTCTTAATCACTTTCATCATTCAGAACAATTTCTTCTTCGCTCTTATCGGCTGAACTTTCACGGGTCTCATATTCGGAAACAATAACAGGATAACTATTAAGTAGCTTCGAAGTTAAGTCTTCGTCGTTTAATGATATATGTAGAACTATTAAGCCTTAAACTCCATTGCAAGCACTATACAACTATACTTTTTATCACATTTAAACGTAAAGTACTATACTTTCCCCTGAAAACAGTTGGCAACCCTACTCTGGGTTGATTATGGCCTTGTCGAGGTTGCACGTTTCTGGGAAAGGTGAGACGGGGGATGCGCTGTCACTTGCAGAGGATCCACTTCAGAAGAGGCATATTTATCAAGCTTCTACTTGCATTTAGATAGAATTTTCTGGGAAGCCCTTTCCTCTGGAAATTTCACCGAACGTAAACGTTGACGAGAGGATACCGAAGCGTATCGGTGTCGTCCCTGGAAAATTCGCTAATAGCCGAAGGAGGGAGGGATTGGAAAGGGCAGCCACGGTCAGGCTCGGCTCGCTTTCTCTGTTGAAATCATCGACGGATTTAGAGTCTGTTTACAATCGCGCCAGCATTGTAACCGAAGCGGCTGTGGAGGTTCGCGCATCCTGTTTACCAAAGGGTTGCCATGCTCGATAGCGATCCTCTCGCGACACGGCGACAATGTTTTCCCCCGCGGTCGAGCCGCGATGCACCGTACAACGCTGTTGAATAAATCACCGGTGTGGCGACTCGATCGCGACTACGCTCGACTAGCGCCAGATTAAATCATCGATATCTTGGAGGGATTATCGAATGATTCACTGGCGTCGCGAGCGGTTCTATGCAAACGAGCCTACGCTCCATTGCCGCGCTATCTATACGCGGGTGACAGTGTTAATTTATAATTAGAGCCAGCCTGCATCGCCTGGCGGTATTTCTGGCTACCACGGCCTGGCGATCCACGCGTTAATCGCTATCGTGGAAATCAGCGAGCCTAAATCGAGCTTATCGCGAGACAATGGCGAGAAAACGAGGGAACGGGAGGAGACAATTCAACCACACCTCCCGCAGGGACAATCTCGCGAAATGTCCTCGTTCGCGGCGCTGACCCAGTCGCTTTGTCGGTGGCGAGAAAGCCACCGGCTCCCATTTGCATCGGTTGCCTCGTAACTCGCGCGTCCCACCAGCCTCGCTTAAATTCTCTAACGATCCCCCGCGGCGTCGGTCTTCCGTCAGCTGTTATCGCCACAGTGGCAGTGCGCCACGATATGTATACCTAGTTACGGAGCTTCTGACACGAGAACGGGCGCAGCTATCGCGCAGGAATCGTCCCTGTGCCGCCGCCGCGCCTCGGCCGGGCGGATTCGATAGTGATTAATTAACTAACAAAAGTTTGTTGCATCCACCCGGTTTGATGTATTAATACGACAAGCGGATAGAGAAACGTGCACGTGTCGGCCTATACGGAAACCGGTCGACGTTGATTAGGATTTTTAGCGACGCGCGTCGGAGCGTGTACGCACGGAATCGATAGGTACAGATCGGTCGATTCGCAGGACGAGTGGAGAGAGAGGCACCAGTCGTGGAATGCGGTTATACATGCAGGGTGTCCCAAGAATGTCGCGTTTCCTTGAAAGGGGTGACTCAGGAGGTGATTTGAAACAACTTTTTCCTTAGCGAAAATATTGTCCGAGGCTTCGTTAAGGAGATATTAACAAAAAACCCCGACCAATCAGAGCGCGCGCCTTCCGCACGAGCTCCCGCGGTAGCGTTGGCTACGCGGTAGGCGACCGCGCTTGTGCTACGAACGTACGAACAAGCAAGTCGGCATGCATCGACGGAAACCGCGTTACACAGTTTTTTTTTTTAAAGCAGAATCTTAAATAAGAATTATTTGAAGTGAGAGGACAAGAAGTACGTAAATTTCGTTTTTAAATAAGGCATAAACGAAAAGGTAATGTAACAGAAAATGTACGACAAGTGATCGTAATTCGTTATTGAAGTAAAAATCCGTAGTTTAATAACGGCCAACACAACTAAAATTAAGAAATAATATTAGGTGTATGAATAAATTCTTTCCGACTGGATTTACATAATAAGTACAAAGCTACCGAATTTCTATCGCGGTGGTATTCATAAGCTGCCAGAAAAATGGCAAAAGGTAATTAACAATAATGGAAATTGTTTCGATGATTGAGTTGTTTTCATATTTTTTCAATCGAACTGTTATTGTACCCTAAAATCGGAAAGAATTTATTTCCACACCTAATAATCACCAATAAATTAAATAAAACTCACCCTTTCGTACATTCCTTTCCTTGCTTTCCTTCCCTTTTCATAAACCTGTGTCACTGGATCACTGTACCGATCCTGGTTATCGGTGGACGAAAAGATTTATGGTTAGGTAGCGCCCAGTGCTCAGCTGATCACAGTGCGTCCGGGTTAATGTACCGAATATTCACTTCACTGCACGGCTACTAACACTGATCACTGAATTTATTTTTCACGGAACGTGTTGTTCCTACGTTATAAAAATTGGTGGCCCCGGAAGGGGCCGATTACTTTTAATTACTGGAACGAGATTACTACTATTACCCGGTGAAAAGAAGACTCGTGGCAGACAGTCTCGGGCTGTGCAGTCCGCTGCTGTGACGAAGAGATCGAACGAAACACATCGAGACCGAGTGGGATAGAGCGATCTGACCGACGATCGTCAAAACAAAACAATAGCGTAGGCTACAGATCGCTCTATCCCACTCGATCTCGTGTTTCGTTCGATCTCTTCGTCGCGCGGTGCGACAATGTATGTGGCAACTTCAGCCAATAACCAAAATACGCGTGCCCCGTCTGTAAAAGTGTGCCCAAATAGGTGACTCGACCAATCGTCACAGCAGCGGACTGCACAGCCCGAGACCGTCTGCCAGGAATCTTCTTTTCGCCGGGTAATAGTAGTAATCTCGTCCCAGTAATTAACAGTAATCGGCCCCTTTCGGGGCCACCAATTTTTATGACGTAGGAACAACACGTTCCGTGAAACATAAATTAAGTGATCAGTGTTAGTAGCCATGCAGTGAAGTGAATATTCGGTACATTGACCCTGCGATCAGCTGAGCACTGGACGCCGATGACCAGGATCGGTACAGTGGCCTACTGACACTGGTTTCCGAAAAGGGAAGGAAATCAAGGAAAGCAAGGAAAGGAATGTCCGAAAGGGTGAGTTTTATTTAATTTATTGGTGATTATTAGGTGTGAAAATAAATTATTTCCCATTTTAGGGTACAATAACAGATCGATTTAAAAAATATGAAAACAACTCGATCATCGAAATAATTTCCATTATTGTTAATTACCTTTTGCCATTTTTCTGGCAGCTTCTGAATACCACCGCGATAGAAATTCCAGTCGGAAAGAATTTATTCATACACCTAATATTATTTTTTAAATTTAGTTGTGTTGGCCGTTGTTAAACTACGGATTTTTACCTCAATAACGAATTACGATCACTTGTACATTTTCTGTTACATTACCTTTTCGTTTATGCCTTATTTAAAAACGAAATATACGTACTTCTTGTCCTCTCACTTCAAATTATTCTTATTTAAGATTCTGCTTTAAAAAAAAAAATGTGCAACGCGGTTTTCTTCGATGCATGCCGACTTGCTTGTTCGTACGTTCGTAGTACAAGCGCGGTCGCCTACCGCGTAGCCAACGCTACCGCGGGAGCTCGGGCGGAAGGCGCGCGCTCTGATTGGTCGGGGTTTTTGGTTAATATCTCCTTAACGAAGCTTCGGACAATATTTTCGATAAGGAAAAAGTTGTTTCAAATCACCCCCTGAGTCACCCCTTTCAAGGAAACGCGACATTTTTGGGACACCCTGTATAGCGTACCTACCTGTAGTTGAGAGTTGAAACGCGATTTCTTGGGAGGACGAGAACGGACTTTAGGAAGCTGCTTTCGAGGCAACGCAGCCCTCCAAAGCGCAACCCTTTAAAGTTGGAGTTGGGAATATGTGAACCGATTCCCTGAACCGCCAACAATCACTTTTCTCTTTCTTCCTGCATGTATCCTCAAGAAATCGTCACACGTCTCGCTACGTCTGGGTCTCACCCAAAATCCCGTGGCTCGGATCAAACGGGGTGGTGGGAAAGTATGCGGCAGGTGGGCCTTCCCGTCTGCCTACTTCCAAGGTAACCACAAGGATCCTGGATTAGAGGTGCGGCACGCAGAGTGCAAGGGAAGGGTGGCGTTGGAGGTGAAGGAACAGGTAGAGAAGGAGCGTGGGCGAAGGGAAGGGGTGCCCTTCCATCGGTGCTCGGCCACGTTAAGTATGCAAACTGTGGCTCTGTGTATGCGCTGCTGGCTATACCTTCTACGAACTATATTTCATTCGCTGCACGATGGGAACGCTGCGCCGCGCATTCCGCGCGTGTACTTGCGTTCTCCCAAAACCGTTCGCACGGTCTGACGCGTCGCGAGGGCACACGCGGCCGCTTGACGCGCGTGCGTCTCACGGCCGACGAACTCGCCTCGTTCTCCACCGCGGTCGTCGCGAAATACGCGTCCCATTTTCAAGCAGAACTAGAACACTCGAACATTCCAAAAAAACTCGCCAATCACCAAATCTCCTTAATTAATCGGTGCATGCGCCGATGTCCCGAAGGTCTGAGCCTCGATCCACATACTCGTGCCCAAGAGTACGCGCGTTCGTCAGCTGGAACGAATTCCATTTCAATTTCCCACGGGAGTTTTCTAGCCGCTCGTTGGGCGAATGATCGTAGGACCGGTGAGGCGAAGATCACCGGCGAGAGTGAAGGTATTTGTAACCCCATAAAAACTTCAAAAAAAGTAAAAAAATTACGCCAAGTACATGAAATCAAATAAATCATAAAAAATAGAACACAATATAATATTAAAAATTATCTGAAGTCATTCCCTATGCAAATTATCTTTGTAAAAAGAAGTGATATACCCATAAAAAAACTTAAAAAAAGTAAAAAAATCACGCCAAGTACACGAAATCAAATAAATCACAAAAAATAGAAGATAATTGCAAAATAAAAAAAAGATGTAAAATCAAAATGTGCTGCAAGTACATAAAGGTGCTTTCCCGCAGCGTGCAAAGGCGACACTGTGTAACGCAATGTAAGATTCGGTGCTTTCCAACTGCGCTTAATAATATTAAGCAGATATATTTTTATAGAAATAAATATTTCAATACCAATAAATATTTTATTCAAAATACTTGGCGTTGCGCCTCGAATTGGGGTTGCTAAATTGAATAAATATGTATAAATTGCATTAATCTTTCTCTTTTTTTTCTTGTGTGTGCGTTCGTAATTCTCCCTAATTATCAGAACGCCTCGGTATGTAATAAAACTCTTCGATAGAGAGAGATCGGGTTGACATACACCAGACAACCGAGACCGAACAACTACTGTGGATTTTATATATTGAAGTATTACGAATGTCTTTCACAAAAGATTGAAAAGCATCAAGGGAGATGATTTTCAGCGTACTTTCTTCACTAATGTGACTTGCTCTACACTGCAAGCAGTCCACCATAACCTATTTTTAACCGACTACAAAAAGGATGAGGTTATGTATTCGACCCGTATGTATGTTTTTTTTTTTTTTATGTTTGTCCCCTCATAACTCCTCGGCATATGGACCGATTTTGATGATCTTTCTTTTATTCGAAAGAGGATGGTGCCCCGTTGGTCCCATTCTACACGGAATCTATATTGGCCCAATATTTTACCAGTTATAGTTAATAATAATTTATATGTTTGTCCCCTCATAACTCCTCGGCATATGGACCGATTTTGATGATCTTTCTTTTATTCGAAAGAGGATGGTACCCCGTTGGTCACATTCTACGCGGAATCTATATTGGCCCAATATTTTACCAGTTATAGTTAATAATAATTTATATGTTTGTCCCCTCATAACTCCTCGGCATATGGACCGATTTTGATGATCTTTCTTTTATTCGAAAGAGGATGGTGCCCCGTTGGTCCCATTCTACGCGGAATCTATATTGGCCCAATATTTTACCAGTTATAGTTAATAATAATTTATATGTTTGTCCCCTGATAACTCCTCAGCATATGGACCGATTTTGAGGATCTTTTTTTTTATTCGAAAGAGGGCGATGCCCCGGTGGTCCCATCCGAGACTAAATCAATATTGGCTCAATATTTTGCCAGTTATGGTTAATAATAATAATTTATATGTTTGTCCTCGCATAACTCCTCAGCATATGGACCGATTTTGATGATCTTTTTTTTATTCGAAAGGGGGCGATGCCCCGGTGGTCCCATCCTACACTGCATCAACATTGGCCTAATATTTTGCCCGTTATGGTTAATAATAAAGACTATTGTCACCTAATTATTATTATTTTATGTACGTACGCGCATATCTCCTCAGCATGTTGTGTCAATATATATAAAACTAAAAAGTTAAAAATAAACAAAATTTAAAAAAAAAATTAAAACCGACTTAAAAAAAAAATAAATAAAGTTGCACTAAAAAGTAAAAAATAATTCTTTCCCTTATTTAATCTACGACTCATATTTTTCAAGTCGGTGCCTCATCATTTGCACTGTGTAAATCTGGCGCCGGCTTAAAAAATTATTAAAGGGAAAGAATTATTTTTTACTTTTTAGTGCAATTTTTTTTTTTTGAAGTCGGTTTTAATTTTTTTTTTATCTTAATAATTCTTAATGCTACGTCGTTTGACAAATTTTGTAGATTTACATTTTTTGACAAATTTCCAGAAACTTGTGCGAAACAAGATGCTTTGTCTATCTATCTAATCGTCTCCGGACAACCTCCAAGCCTACGCGCCTCCGTCATTTTTATCCAAGTCCTGTGCGTTCCCTTCAGTTCTATCCAAACCTGTGCGTCCCCTTCATTTTTATCTAAGTCCTGTGCGTCCCCTTCATTTCTATAAGCTTTACATAAAAACTCTAAATTAAAAATAATTTGCTGGTATAATAAAAATATTTGTCAATTTAAATGCAATGCAATTTGTTATAATATATATTTTGTACATGCATGGTACAAATTTCCAGAAACTTATGCGAAAGAAGATGCTTCGCTGTCGAACCTTCTCCGGACAACTTCCCAGTCTGCGACTCTACATAAAAATCTATTAAAAAATTTTGGCGACCCACCTTGTTAATTGAGACAATAATTCAGTCTCCCATGTAGTGTAAAAACTCGTGACATTTCAAATTTGGACAACTTACCTTATTTGACACTTGGCAGGTTATGATGAATTGACACTTGGTAGGTTATAAAGCGATGACACTTGGTAGGTTATAATTCAATAGTATACATAGGTAGGGTAGACCGGGGGCGGTAGTAACACTTTGACTTTGGAATACGATTACGCAAAAACTATTACAGTTACAACAAAAGTTTTTTTACGAAAATGTTACTTATTTATCTGACATTATTTGAGCCGCAACAGTTTCGCTGTGTGTCAAGTAATATTCCGGTTATTAATAAAAAATGAGAAGCGGAGAAAGTGTTACAACCGTCCCTGACCCCGGGTCGGTTGTAACACTGCATGGAGTCGATAGTAGCACAAATATAACTTTACAAAATTAAAATATTTATTGATTTAAATTATAATAATAAATGAAAAAAGTAAAATCTATAATAAATTATGTGGTATCGCAATTGTGGCGGAAATAAAAGGCGTTTTGGCTGGTGCATTCTTCATCTGCTCAATCCTTACATTCAGTATATTGCACCCATTTTTCATTTGGTTTGCTTGTGCTATGCTATATGATTTCATGCAAATAAGACAATATTATTCGCCTTCTTTGTCCCTATTCGGTTCTGTTGCGGTAAAACCGACCCCGACTGCCGATGTTACAATCGCCCCCGACCATGCTTTTGAACTTAAATTATAAATTTTGACTAACGAGACGCTTAAAAGTGCCAAGTAACGATCAATATTAGTTTAAAAAAGGTCGAATTACAGATTAAAAAATCGAACAATCACATACTTGCGAAGGGAGTGTTTATATTACAATTTTAAGTCAGTAAGGAAAAGTTACTTTAGGGTATCGAAAAGTTGTTTTCTTCACTATCCATGTCTATTGCGTATCTGTACACTTAGGGCATGGATGTGTATATTCCAAATGTCATTCTTCATCATATATCCAAAATTGGTGTTAATATCTATTATATGTTTTGAGATATTTAGCGTGTTACATTCGCCCCCCTGTTACTACCGCCCCCGGTCTACCCTATATGTACAATGACGGACGCCGATCCCTGCCGAATGATCCCGAGAGTCGACGAACGAAACATACACTAGTTTCTTTTGGCTGAAGGTGTGCGTGTAACGCGTATACGTATTATGTTGACGAAAATTTGGTCGAAGGATAAGGAGAAGAAAATCTTACCGTTTTCGACTGATCCATGAGACGATATTATGATATCTCTGTCATGCGTGGACAGATTTTAGTGAAATTTGGTCTTATTCGAAAGCTTATATGCGGTTTACATAAGAAAAATGCCTTTAAATTTAGAAAATATTGCAGGCGTGATGAGATGTTAATGAAATAAGTTTCAGGTTAGGTTGGATTAGCCGTTTCTCGAGTAAATGATAGCGGTAGCGACAGTCGACATATACAGGGTGTCTTTCCTGTACTTGGCGTCGAGACGCTGCCGCGTCTCTAGATCGAGCGAGGAACCGATCGATGATATCGGGTTGCGCGGGTGGCCGTGTTTCCGGCTGAAAGTCGGTGGTTCGAGCGGAACTCAACCCCCCCACCGGACATTCCGCCGACGCCGACGCCGACGCCGACGCCGACGCCGACGCCGACGCCGACGCCGACGCCGACGCTGACGCTGCTGACGACGCTTCTCTGTTTACGCGGGCGAACGGGGCCACGACGGAGCGAGTTCGCGCGCGTGTTCAGCCTTGGCACACATACGGCCCGCGGTTGTGTTGGGAGAGCTCGCGAGCGCTCACTGCTCTGGCATTGCTGATCCTCAAAGGGCGGCGAATCGCGGACGAATCTCGCCGGGGGACGCAGCTGTTGATTCTCCTCGAGAGAAGCTACTCGGCCAGCTCGTGAATTACGCAACGCGCTGGAGCCGCGCCGTTTGATTATTCCCCGACGAATCGGAATATCTAGGCCGTTCACCGGCAGCATCGGCTTTCCCAGCTAAACCCGAGCGTTATTATAATCGAGTTTGGGCATTGGGAGGCGTTACACGCGGTGGACCTGTGCGGGCTTGCGTGCACGAAATTTCGAGTCCCTCGAGGACGGCGCGCATGGCATTGGCGAGCAAAGTGTGTGCGAGGATTCGCAGGAAATACGTGACTCAGGCGTGATCACCTAGCATTTCAACGGAATTAGACAGTCGGCCGAAGTGTGAAATTCCTCAGGCGACGGTGCATTTCATATCGGACCTCGGCGTTACGCGAGGCAAAACGAGGCTCTGGTCGTGTCCCAGATTATCGCGATGCAGTCTCAGCTTGGCGTCTGGGTGGCTGATTCTCTGGGAGAAAAAATGCCGAGTCCGCCTCCATACGGAGCGCGACGGGGAGGATAATTGCCTGGCATAGCTCTGCTCTTAGTAGATCGTCCCGACAATCGATAGCGAAATGTTCCAATTATCGTTGCTCGAACGTCGATTGCGACGAGGAGGGAGAGGATTGGTTGCCAGACGACGTTTAGAAATCGATTCGCTTCTACTCGACACGGATCCACGAGTCTTTTTCGCGCGCCTTGACACCGATGCTATGGAAATCTCATCGCGCCACGGCAGATCCGTGTTCGCGATAAAGCGCGTCACGGAATCAAATAACGGTTCCATTCTCGGCTCTCAGACATCGCTGATACAGAATTGTCTCGCGGAGAAGTCGCGTATCTCCGGCACTGTTCTCCTATTCTCTCTCAGAGTTCTTTGTTCCCTCTGCGTTTCCCCGCCGCGATTTCTGTTCGCCGTAGTCCAAGTGGCCGTGATATTAATAACGGGAAGGGACGTGACGCGACATCAGTGGACTATTGATAATCGATAACGAGGGAGGCTGATATAGACCCGCGACAGACAGACGCAATGTCATGGTCGTGGAACTGCGTGGAGGGCATCCGTGTGCTTTCGTCACGCGTTCATGGTCGTGATTTCCACGGCCGATCTACATAGGCGGAAGAAAAGCCGGATGTGCAGGGTGTGCGTCTGGTCGCATCGTAAGCTGGCGTGCGCGAGTTGCGCGAGAATACGAGAAGCGGCGGCAGGCCTTTGAAAGCGGGGCCACGCGCCTATCCTATCCGCCACCTCCTCCTCGTCCACGGCGTCATCGTTGCAACGGCCTAATCGAGTGGACTCGCTGCGTCAACTCGAGCGCACTCTGCTGCGCAATAATAGATATCGCTGCGTCCCACTGTACTCGGAGTGCGCACACAAGCTAATATCGCGAAAGGTGCTTGAAACAAGCAGATGAATTAGGCCCTCCGTCTTTCGTTGCTTCCTTTGTCACTTAATCGTTCCGCTTAATTCACTCAAAGCTGTGCAGCATTAATTACACTTCGGCGTGGCCGGGAGGCATACTTGGAGCAGAACGCGATGCGTTGCCTGGCAGGCATATTTAGAATGCGAAGGGTTAATTGCGTTCCGCCAAACGTGTCGAGCACATGGGAACGTGGGCCCAATGCGAGCATATCGCAGCAATTCTCAACATTGTCCCGTAATAATTGCGAATCGAAATCGCAGAAGAATCCACGTTGCCCCTGGACCAACCTAATTTAGCTATTACATCGCTTACATCGCCGAGCCTATAAGATCGGCAAAAGCTTACGAGCGATTTCGCCGTTCATGCAAATTGCCGCGCCGGGCGAGTCTTTGTTCCTTTAGGTATCGACGGAGCTCGAGAGGCAATCTGCCTTGGAGCCGCAGAAAAATAAAAGCGGAGTGCGCCGAAAGGAAAACTGCCGCCGCTAAGGGTTTGCGTTCTAGAGTCGCGGCCGGCTCCTTCACTCCTATTCCTCGGCATCCCGGGGAGGATGAGGCTCAGCGGGAGAAACGTCGTAATAAGCGCTCGCGCTTTCCTCCTCCGCCACGAGAAACGGACTCCCTCGGCTGAGCTGCTGGGAGCATCGGAGGCGGGCAAGGCGCGGGGATCGAGAGAGAAGCAGAACAAAGCGGAGGAAGAGGAAGAGAAAAAAAGCACACCGACAATAGTCCAACGGACATGTGCAAAGGGACCAAAAGAAATGTCTCTCGCTAGCATATAACAACCACATTCCAGTGCTGGCTCACGCCATAATTGAATCTTTCTCACTTCGCGGGATCTCCCCCGGATCCTACCTCGCTTTCCTCCCGTTCCCTGTTCGTCGGCCGATGCCAAGAGCAAGTCTGCCCCGGATCGCGTAAATCAACCGCGGGTAGCGACGATAAGCAACCCACACTTGCTTCTCTGGCTATCGTCTGCGAAAGCACCGAGCACTTATTAAAGCAACGCGGCCCGTTTGATTGGAGGTGGGTGAGATTAAGGGTGCACAGCGGGCGAGCAGAGGCAGGAAGTAGGCAGAGGCGCCACGTAAGACGTTCACCGTCGCGCGTCGATTCCACGGGGAAAAGTTACCACCACCGAATTCGACGGTCTTATCGGGGTAGAACAGACGACGCGTTGAGTTTTCGTGGCTGCCGTTGGATGGCGTTCCTTCTATCGCCACCGGGCAGAAGCTCCCGACGAGAGGGAAAAGTCCCTCCCACGAGGATAACTCGCGAGCTGCACGAGCTGCACGAGCTGCACGAGCTGCACGAGCTGCTGTTTCGATGAAACCGAGCTTAAAATGGGGGAAAAACCGTCACCTCCACTCGAAGTTTCCAGATCGATCATCCTGAAACCGCTGCAATCGGACCGCGGAAATTCATCACGATGCGTCCTAATGTAAATTGCCCTGCTCGATTGATGATAAAAATGTCGTCAGCTGTCGCAATTCTCTTGCCAAAGGGCACAGGCTTCTTCGCACCTCGGGCAACGGGACAGAGCGTCAAGCTTCGTGCCATAGATCTCTGTTAAAAACCTCGCCGCTATTAACACATAGATCCCTGCTATCGTGGAGGGAAACGGAGAGAGAGGGAGAGACGCTGAGCGACCGATCGTGTCCGAAAGCGCGTCGCGCGGAGGGTCTCTCTTTTCCCACGGTTCACCGGACCCTGGCGAACGCGCGCAGTCCTGGAATTCCAGGTCGAGACGGAGCAGGAACCAAGAACTGCTTCGCTTACCAAAGACTGGCCCTCTCCTACTTTGACTTGGTTTGGTGGATGAGGTAAGCGGAGCCCCGGGATGGCCCGATTCACGCGCTAATAAAATCAGAAATTCCAACAGTTGGCAAGTTTATATTAATCGTTGAGCTGCGCGGGATTGCCGCGTTATGAGAAGTTCACCGCCAGCCCCCCGGGAAGTTACGCGAGGAGAAAGGGGACGGCGCAGAATCGCCAGGCGATAAGTGCGATCGCGGAGCTGATTGTCGGAAGCGGAAGACTCACAATCCGCGGCGCAAAGGCGTTCGAAGGTGAAGAATACCAAAGGTCAACGCGAAACTCGTTCCTGGTCTGGTAATTATTTAGAAGTTTTCCGTCCTCACCGATTTCAATGATATTTGGATATGTTGTCGGGGACACGATTCCGAACAACTTTTTCCTATACATGTTACCGCCGCTCGACCTTCGTTTCCGAGATACTGTATTCGCAAAAAACTGCTGCTACTACTACTACTACAGCGATGCCCAGGTGGGCGGTCCGAGATAAACGAGCATCCATCGCATTTTCCAAAGCTCGCGTGGAAGGGGGTCTCGAAACCAATGAAGTTGCAGGCATGTGAACGGATGAGGAAAACTCTAGTAGTGTGCGCGTAGGCTCGTACCCTGAAATCACCATGTAACCGTTACATGCTGATTTCATTGCGATTAAATTGATTTGACTTCTGGTTATAGGCTGATTTCAAGTCGTTTGGATTTGCGGTTATGGGTTCTGTTTTTTGATGACAGGATAATTTTTTAAACCCTGGGGGGATTCTTTTTCTTCATAATTTTGTATTGTCATCCAAATTACGTATGCCTGCAAAGTTTCAAGTCTATTGGATAGTTGGAAGTGGGTTAAAATTGAGTTTCTAGATTTGAACTGAACAAACATACAAACACACAAACAGAGGATTGAAGCTGAATAAAAATCGTTTAATAAGAAACTGTTAATTAGATGTGTAAATGAGACTGTTCAAGTCTATTCCGTCCAATTATATAATCTTATTGTTTAATCATTAGTCAATTCCTGTTTATTTTCCCAATTCCTAAAATGTAGAACACTAGGGCTCCAAGAGCCCCAGTTGTAAAAGCCTATGGGTACGAGCCTACACGCACACTACCAGAGTTTTCCTCGTCCGTGACATGCCCGCAACGTCATTGGTTTCGAGCACCCGCTTCCACGCGAGCTTTGGAAAACGCGATGAATGCTCGTTTATCTCGGACCGCCCACCTGGGCAGCATCGCTGTACTACTACAATGTATTCTGCCGTATACCTACCTACAGTACGCGTCCGTGGCAGCGTATGGGACAAAACAAATGACGAAGCTGACCTTTGTTTCCGAGATATTTGGGAAAAACTTCTTTTGACTTATTCCGACGCAACGAATTTCACTTACCAACTTGTCCCGGGTATTAGTATTGGTTGGGGCTAGATAAATGCGGGGGCGCGCGCCCGCTCGCGGGCGCGTAAAGCATGGTAGCGAACCGATGTGAGTCGGGGTGTTGACGGGCATCCGCAAGTTTCCGCTTCAAATCTCTAAACTCATATCAGTTCGCTATCATGCTTTATGCGCCCCCCGCGCTAATCTAGCCCCAACCAATAGTAATACCCCGGACAAGTTGGAAAGTGGAATGCGTTGCGTCGGAATAAATCCACAGAAGTTTTTCGCAAATATCTCGGCAACGAAGGTCGACATTGTATTCTACCTATACGTACGCGGACGCACATGCAGAAACAGTAGATGAGCGGCGCGGCGCACAGTGGTGCGAGTATACTACATGCTAGCTGGACAAAATTATTTTTTCGCGGGTTTGGATTTATATGGGGTTCAAATTGTTAGAAAACAAACCTGATTCGTATTACAGTTTATTATTTCACTAAAAATATAAATAAAATAAAAATATGACTAATTCAATAAAGGAAAAAGAACAAAACGACAGTATTGTATTTGAACTATAATTATCAGTTATAACATTATGTCTATTCCCGTAATTTCTGAGTTTTTAAGTTTAAAACCTGGTTTTTGAAATCAGTTTTCTCTGCATCGCTATTAAAATAGTATTTTCCTATATGTTCCACGTCGATCCACGCGACAAGGGTTGAATGTACGGAAAGTAGAGACTTTCTAGTTTATTTTAATCAAACGATCAATCTGCAAGCAAAACTATATTTTTTTAATTGTTTTCGAGCGCGGCGCTCGGCAGGAGAGATAGCACAGTTGTTATATTTTTTCGCGGTATTGGGTTCATGTGGGGTTCAAATTTTTAGAAAACAAGCCTGATTCATATCACAGTGTATTTTGTCACTAATAATAATATATTATTATTATTATTAACGGGTATAACCCTATAAATATATTATTGCCAACATAAGAAATAAGAAAAAGTTACTACTAGGTTACAAGTCGTTAATTATGTTTATAATTACAAAATGCAAAAATACTTTACACTACTTTGTACACTTTGTAGATATGTATATATTTGTAAACATAATTAACGACTTGTAACCTAGTAGTAACTTTTCTTATTTCTTATGTTTGCAATAATATATTTATAAGGTTATTCCCGTTAATAATAATAATAATATAATAATAATATTATTATTAGTGACAAAATACACTGTGATATGAATCAGGTTTGTTTTCTAAAAATTTGAACCCCATATAAACCCAATACCGCGAAAAAATATAACAACTGTGCTATCTCTCCTGCCGAGCGCCGCGCTCGAAAACAATTAAAAAGATTTAGTTTTGCAAATTTTTGCAGATCGATCGTTTGATTAAAATAAACTAGAAAGTCTCTAGTTTCTGTACATTCAACACTTGTCGCGTGGATCGACGTGGAACATACATATAGTAAAACACTATTTTAATAGCGATGCAGAGACAACTGATTTCAAAAACCGGGTTTTAAACTTAAAAACTCAGAAATTACGGGAATAGACATAATGTTATAACTGATAATTATAGTTCAAGTACAATACTGTCGTTTTGTTCTTTTTCCTTCATTGAATTAGTCATATTTTTATTTTATTGATATTTTTAGTGAAATAATAAACTGTAATACGAATCAGGTTTGTTTTCTAACAATTTGAACCCCATATAAACCCAAACCCGCGAAAATATAATTTTGTCCAGCTAGCATGTAGTATACTCGAACCACTGTGCGGCGGTCTTGTGCTGACGCACACGCTGCCGCACCATGCACGTATGGGTCGAATTCAATGCAGTGGTAGCAACAGTTCTTTGCGAATATCTCGGAAACTACTGCCGTGCGGCGGTAACATGTATAGAAAAAAGTTGTTCAGAATCTTGATCTTGATAACATATCCAAAAATCATGGAAATCGGTGAGGACGGGAAACTTCTAAATAATTACCCTAGAATGTTAAATTCTCTGAATGAGAATCACCTGGAGAGGCGCGAAGCCTTACGTAGGCGTACCTATGTACGTGCGAGATGAACCTGAGGCTCGCAAGAACACCACCTACGGTGACTCCTACGCGTTGGCCGGCAATATATTGTATAATATTACGGTAGTAGAAGTCGCGGGGGTGGCTCGAGACGGGGATTCCAGATGCTAGCTGCTAGCTGCGGTGGGGATTGACGCGGGGGTGGAGGCGTTGGAGGGCGGGGCTCATCCTTTCCTTACTGCGCACTTTCTTACCCCTCCGCTGCTTCGCGTTCAACCCTCGACACAGTCGGTGTCCGCGATCACAGTTCGCTGCTACGAAAACGCGGCAGTGCGTCCATCTCTTGCTGCTTCCTCGGTGCGCGACGTTTCACATGCTGAGCCATATCGCCGATTGTGCATCCAGTGCGTGTGCGTGTGTGCGTGCATCGAGCCACGACCCCTGCGAATACGTAGGTATGTGCCGCCACGAGGTGGCCTGACGCGTCGCAACACAGACACAGCGAGGACACCGACCTTTCGCGTCCTCCACCATCTCCACGCGTACGTATCCACGAGGAGCTGCTTTCCTACCCTCTCGCCGGTAAATTCTTTTCCTTTGCCCCACCTTCCGGAGTGAGTTCGCGTCTGGAGAAAACATCCCCTTCTCGGTATAAGCCGCGTGGCGTTTTTCCACGAGTATGGAAACTCGTCGCGGAATGTCGCCACCGAGGCGCGTCTCGCGCGTGAACCACGCTTCATCACTAGAAGACGGCGTGGCAGTGTTGTGGTTGGCGCGGAGCGCCAACCCGCAGGGCCTGCGTACAGTTTCCTCGTGCCCCGCCTAAAACCACTGCACGCCGATTTTGCGGACAAAGCTATTTAGGCTTGGGTGTTACGCAATCCTGCGGTTAACCGTCATTGAATTCCCCGTTTTGGAAGAATTGTAATCGACCACCGAAGACGAACGAGCGGCACGCGGTGCAGCTTGCGAGCGTACCACACTTTTACTATTCATAGTACCGTGAAAGGCAACATTTGGCAATATCCACGATCATGTCTCCAGCATCCGATCATCCGTACTCGCGTCTGCGTATGGTGACACATATGCTTGGAGCGCTATCATCGTTACATCATCGCAACAACGTGTGCGCTGAGCAGAGGGAGCACGAGCAAGTTCATTCACCGGGCGAACGTCCCGTCCCGTCCCGGCCCGTCCCGTCTCGTCCCTTCCCCCCGGTGCAATCGCGTTTCGGATCGGTGTTTCACACCCCCTCTTTGTTTTGCCCGCCGAGAATCGAAGGGGTAATGCGCTGGGCAGGACGCCGAGGCGCGCGTATCCACCGATGCACTTATTAATGCGTATTGTTTGGAGGACGCGCGCAGGGCAGGGTGGTATCCCCGTTGCGCCGCGTCGAAAGGCAGCAGCTCGGCTCGGGGGATGGGGTTGGAAGGGGGGCAAGAGAGGGGAATGTCGCCAGCGGGCGAGGGTGAAGGGGGTCAATGCACGCGCGCCGAGGAGTCACTCGTACTTCGAAACTCGAACGAGAACAGGGCCTCGAGATGGCAGCGGTAATAGTCCAGTGAAATTAGACGGAAATCTGCCCAATCTTCGGAATAAATCCCAGCAAGCTAAATTTTGGTATGGGCCTTTATTTGGTCGTTTTAAACAATATGTCAAAAGTCCCCATCGATCCGAGTGACGCTAAAAATTTTACAGAGGGTTGAAAAAAAAAATAACAGTTTTTCGCGAATAGCCGGATTTTCAGGGGTCAATTTCACCCCCTTCGAGTGAACAAATTTAAACTTTAATCTTTGGGGATAAGTAGAGGATATATAGGTATGTATTGCTCAATTTTTGTTGCTGCCCAAATTCACTCTAAGAGGGTCAGATTGACCCCTGAAAATCCGTTTTTTTTTTAAGATTTTGTGTTATAACTCACGCACCGTAAAACTGTAAGAATTATAATTTACCAAATGTTAGTCCTAATTAAGAGAAGTAACTTTTTCCTGAACACTTTTTTTCTATCTCCTACAGTTCGCGAGTAATTTAACAAAATAAAAAAATTTTCAGGGGTCAATTGCACCCTCTTGGAGTGAATTTGGGCAGCAAACGAAATTGCGTTGTACTCAGCAGGACTTCCGCTACATATTTACAGAGTTTCATAATTTTCTGAATTTCCGGGTTCGGGATCTTCCCATGTCAAAAGTATGGGGGTTGAAAGTTGGTAACCCGGCACACATGAAAATGGTTACTCCTACGAAAAAAACTCATACAACCTTTTTTGCAGAGAATTTCCTAGGTTATAAATTGTGTGAGACCTATTTTTGTCGCAAAACTGCTAGATAACGAGATATTCGCGAAAAACTGTTATTTTTTTTTTCAACCCTCTGTAAAATTTTTAGCGGCACTCGGATCGATGGGGACTTTTGACATATTGTTTAAAACAACCAAATAAAGGCCCATACCAAAATTTAGCTTGCTGGGATTTATTCCGAAGACAAATCCTAATTTCACTGGACTATAAACCGCTGCGCCTCGTCCCGCGATTCCTCGTCGCGTGTCCGTCACACGCGGCATCCACCGACTCAGCTTCCAGATAATTGGATATTAGGTAACCTTTCGCGAGACAACCACCCACCGCTATAGATTCTCCTGCTATCGATTCACCGTGAGAAAAATCGATTTCTCCAGAAACTATCATGGCCGTCTCTGAAGATATTACGACTTGGTGGACATACGTTAGGTACGTAGAGGCCCTCGAGCTTTTCCCTCGACCTCCTTTTTCCAAGGAAATAACAGGCACGCTCGCGTAATCGATCCGGACGAATTTAGTTCTCGCGATGTCAGAGGTCCAAGTCGTTAATTGCAGCTTCGATTAATCGCGATCCTCCTCGATCTACCGCGGTTATTTGTGTCGCCTGCGCGGCTCGTGTCACGCTGCTTGTAACACCAGTCACCGAGCTCTGACGCATTTCAGCGTCCTCGGCCGCTACGAAGTTTGAATGGAAACGTTTGCTTACGCGAGAAGCTGCTATCGCCGGTGCGCGTCCTCGATCGCTCACAGCCTTTCGCCTCCTGTCCATCGATCCCTCCGATTAACGCCCGATCTCCAGCGCGCCCCATTTTCCCGCCGCGCCGTCAACCGTCCTCTCCCGTTCCACTGGACTCGCTAATTCCACGACGCGGTGCATCCACCGCCTGGAAGCGACAATGGGAGTTCCATGTAAACACTGAAATCGCATTGCTTTCGAGTCTGGCTTCTGTGTTCCAGCGTGTATTGATACACATCGCCGTTGCATTCAATGGCGTCTTAAACGCCCGATTGCGACAAGTCACTAGTCGAGGTTCGAGGAACTCGGTATTAAACGGACGACGGGGGCAAGGTTCGGGGATCGACGGTAGCCAGAAACGCACGGGATGCTCCCGCTCGCGTACCTACGCGGAATGACAATTCCAATTATCCGCGCGCCTGCCTCTGTCGCGCTGGTATGCGTACTGGGTAATATGTAGCCTGCGCGATCGAGCATGCTTCGAAACAGACTCCGCGTATTCGTCGTTGAATGGAGCATTTCGTACGGCCCATGATTCCGCATTGATCTCGTAAACAATCGGCACGGACTTCCACCAGCGCGACAATTCGCCTGATCATTCCCAGTGTCAACGAACAAATTAGTTTTTCCGCGTCGCCCCACTTTCTTCTCCCCTCTCATCTGTCATCGCTCACAGTCCTAGAGCCCTGCTTCTCCACGCGAGCACAGTTTTCCACCGTTTTGAAATTAGGCCTATGATAAGCTGGACTCCGCAGCATTCCCGCCAACTGCCGAACGATAACTCATTTTCAAAGCTCCTTTCCTGGAACCGTGCGTATGTACAGCGCGCTTTATCGGTCCCGGTGGGAAGCATATCGCAACTGCCCACTTCAAACTAGCTGCGTACACAGCTTCTACTACGTTCCATTCAGAGGTTTCGGATCTTTCAGTACTCGTCCAGAACGATTTCAGATCCACGGAAAGAGAGGAGTAGACAAACGTCAGCCGAGACGTGCTTGCAAACACCTCGCGCCCCGAGATTCGATCAATTTGCATAATGCTCCCCGTGTGTCGTCGCTCGTTACGTTCTGTACGCGCTCTCTTTTGGTTGTCGCTGGGTATCAAGAGCCCATTGTCCGGATATTGTTCCGCAGCGTGGCGTCGCCTTGACACGCGTCCGTACAACAATATGGCACGGCCGATACCGAGGGTTTACGTAACGCGCGACGTTACGATTCCTTAATCGACTACTATTGACGCGAGCGTTTGCCACCACAGATTTCGAAACGGGGAATTCTTCGGCGTTCAGTCATCGCGAACTCACCGCAGGCCACCTAATTCCCGTTTATGCGAGGTAGCCGGGACCATTCTGCGGCGCGCAACGTCTCCGAGCGGAATGGATTTTCACTCCGTGGAACGCTATTAAATAATTGGAGCGGTTGAAGGGATTGCCGGATAATGGGCCAGAATGACGCTCGTTCAAACGATTTAACGACCAGCAAAAGGAATTGCGCGCCAGTTTGCGTACCGTGGAAGGAGCTTTGCGACGTCTCACAGTGGTTCGAGTATACTACATGCTAGCTGGACAAAATTATTTTTTCGCGGATTTGGGTTTATATGGGGTTCAAATTGTTCGAAAACAAACCTGATTCGTATTACAGTTTATTATTTCACTAAAAATATCAATAAAATAAAAATATGACTAATTCAATAAAGGAAAAAGAACAAAACGACAGTATTGTACTTGAACTATAATTATCAGTTATAACATTATGTCTATTCCCGTAATTTCGGAGTTTTTAAGTTTAAAACCTGTTTTTTAAATCAGTTTCCTCTGCATCGCTATTAAAATAGTGTTTTACTATATGTTCCACGTCGATCCACGCGACAAGGGTTGAATGTACGGAAAGTAGAGACTTTCTAGTTTATTTTAATCAAACGATCGATCTGCAAAAATTTGCAAAACTATATTTTTTTAATTGTTTTCGAGCGCAGCGCTCGGCAGGAGAGATAGCACAGTTGTTATATTTTTTCGCGGTATTGGGTTTATATGGGGTTCAAATTTTTAGAAAACAAACCTGATTCGTATATTACAGTTTATTTTGTCACTAATAATAATAATATTATTATTATTATTAACGGGTATAACCCTATAAATATATTATTGCAAACATAAGAAATAAGAAAAAGTTACTACTAGGTTACAAGTCTTTAATTATGTTTACAAATATATACATATCTACAAAGTGTACAAAGTAGTGTCGCCCCTGACCGCTTTCATGAATATTAATACAATGAAAATATAACTAATACAATTACAATATGTACACGCTAATCTGATTCACTACTTGAATCATCAGTACCCGATGAACATTCAGTAAATTGTGATGCTGATGATATCTCATCTTCATCAAACGGAATGGTGCTGGCAACTTCTCTTAGCAAAGGAGTTTCAGTATTATTATTTGTTAACAACTCAACTACTTCTGGGGTTAGTGAGCTGAGCTTTTTTTGGGCATCTCGCGAAAACTATTTATTAATGGGTCCGAAGTAACCAGTAGCATTGTTAATAAGTCACAATTAGTATCTAATCTTTTTGTTTTTCGAGTATGTTTTTCTCTAAACCTACGACAATCTTTGTGGCGTGCTTCCTGGGCCTCTTCTGACAGTTGGCCAATTGGAATTATGAAGGATTTAATCACACTTTTTGCGTGGAAAAACAACTTATGTAGGGTTACTGGCATATTATACCACGAGTATAGACTCAAGTACAAATCCTTGGTCAAGGAGCAAAACTGTTCAAATTTTTCTATGTTAATAGAATGGCCACACTACAAGGTTCGTAATAAAACACCTAAATTGTTTATTAGTGTTACGTTTACTTCGGTAATTTCAGAGGTTTTCTGTGGAGATTTAAAAAATTTTCGAGCTGTATTCCCATCGTTACTTGAACCAAAACCTGGTTTTGGCTTGTCAACAATTAAGCCCATTTCTTTTCTGAATTTTTCTTGAACTTCATGTTTCCTTTTTTTTACTTCAGCTTTCTCTTCATCACTTCTGATTTGCCATTTCTTGATGTTTATCCGATAGCTGATATTCAACATACATTCCAACAGTCTTATCCAGAAATGCAATGTTGACAAGCCAAAGCGATAATTTTCCACGTTTACTTTTCCTTGTGCAGGCTCAGCGTGCATCGATTTAGGAGTTGCTACACAAATATAACACGTCATGGATGGTTTTGTTTCCGTAAGTATATTGCAAACCTTGCCATCCACCATCGTTAAGAAAAACTTATAATTTATTGAAACCTCCTTTGCATCGATATGTACTTTTGTCGGATTTAGAGTATCTATTTGCCTTTGAATTTTATCTACTTCGGTTTTAACGAGATCATCAGTCTCTTTCTGTAGAATGAATTTTAAGGGGCGGCAATATCTCGTTGAAGAGGGACTTGGATTTTCCCAAACTGATTTAGATTGATTACACAATTTTATGGGCACAAAAGAAATTAAAAACAAAAATTCGTCGTTACTTTCAACAGATGCGAATTTCTGTTTGTACACGCTATGCCCGGAGCTCCCATCACAACCCCATTTACAAAATAATTGTAGGTTGTTTTGTGCTCTAAATATATTGTCATTAAAGCTTAACAAGCGATTTACCCAATGATCTAACGTTGCCTGCAAAGAGAGTTCCGCACTTGCCTCTGTAATTGTAATAGCACTACTAGGAGGCAGACAGGCTCGTTTAGCTTTTATTATGGAATAATATGAGGGATACATTTTTTGTCCTAAGCTTAAAGCTTTTTTCCTATTAAGTTTATAGGAAAAGGAAGTACTCTTCGTATCGACATAGACTGCCAAAGCCTCATCGGGTGTCATTGATCTTGGTTCTGTCTTCTTTTCGCAATTTTCTTTCCGCAAGGACTTTTTTCCTTTGCAAAACATGCCGCGTTACTAACAAGATTAGCAGCACTTCTTTGCCCTTTTGAACGTAGAGCTATTTCTGCAGCAAAAGTTAGTTCATTTACAGAATTTTCTTGTATAATTTTCGCCACTCTACGTTTCTTAGTTTTATACGAAGACTCTTCAAAAGATTTCATTGGCCTTCCAACAGAACGCGAACTTGACGGTGAAGCTATCTCATTGATGTCAAGTCGACCTTCATATAAAACAAAATTTTTTCCTTGAAGCCAATCAGTAAATCTATTTATTTATTTATTTATTTATTTATTTTTTATATATTTATTATTTAAAAAATATTCTCGTTGCCGACCACTTATATTCCACCGATCTTTTATTCGGCTTATTGTTTTTGATATGTTAGTCCTTATTTTCCGAATAGTTATGTCTGGCGCATAAATACAACCAATTTTACGTAAAATTTCCTGACAAAGTTGATCAAACTGATCCGGATTTCGAAAATTGTGCCAAAGATTGAAGAGCTCCCTCCTGGATAGAGAGTAAGACCGAGACAGTTGGCTCATCTAACATAAAATGGCTATTAAAACTAATACTAATATTATTTATTTTATCAGAATAAACCTACTGACTAACCTTTCGTTGCATGTGAAAAGCACAAACGGAAACGAGATGACGTTATTCAGTCAATTGTTTGGCTTGGGGAGAAGCAATTGTTTTGCAATATAACGCGCTCTACGTTCAAAAGGGCAAAGAAGTGCTGCTAATCTTGTTAGTAACGCGGCATGTTTTGCAAAGGAAAAATTTGAACAGTTTTGCTCCTTGACCAAGGATTTGTACTTGAGTCTATACTCGTGGTATAATATGCCAGTAACCCTACATAAGTTGTTTTTCCACGCAAAAAGTGTGATTAAATCCTTCATAATTCCAATTGGCCAACTGTCAGAAGAGGCCCAGGAAGCACGGCACAAAGATTGTCGTAGGTTTAGAGAAAAACATACTCGAAAAACAAAAAGATTAGATACTAATTGTGACTTATTAACAATGCTACTGGTTACTTCGGACCCATTAATAAATAGTTTTCGCGAGATGCCCAAAAAAAAGCTCAGCTCACTAACCCCAGAAGTAGTTGAGTTGTTAACAAATAATAATACTGAAACTCCTTTGCTAAGAGAAGTTGCCAGCACCATTCCGTTTGATGAAGATGAGATATCATCAGCATCACAATTTACTGAATGTTCATCGGGTACTGATGATTCAAGTAGTGAATCAGATTAGCGTGTACATATTGTAATTGTATTAGTTATATTTTCATTGTATTAATATTCATGAAAGCGGTCAGGGGCGACACTACTTTGTACACTTTGTAGATATGTATATATTTGTAAACATAATTAAAGACTTGTAACCTAGTAGTAACTTTTTCTTATTTCTTATGTTTGCAATAATATATTTATAGGGTTATACCCGTTAATAATAATAATAATAATATTATTATTAGTGACAAAATAAACTGTAATATACGAATCAGGTTTGTTTTCTAAAAATTTGAACCCCATATAAACCCAATACCGCGAAAAAATATAACAACTGTGCTATCTCTCCTGCCGAGCGCTGCGCTCGAAAACAATTAAAAAAATATAGTTTTGCAAATTTTTGCAGATCGATCGTTTGATTAAAATAAACTAGAAAGTCTCTACTTTCCGTACATTCAACCCTTGTCGCGTGGATCGACGTGGAACATATAGTAAAACACTATTTTAATAGCGATGCAGAGAAAACTGATTTAAAAAAACAGGTTTTAAACTTAAAAACTCCGAAATTACGGGAATAGACATAATGTTATAACTGATAATTATAGTTCAAGTACAATACTGTCGTTTTGTTCTTTTTCCTTTATTGAATTAGTCATATTTTTATTTTATTGATATTTTTAGTGAAATAATAAACTGTAATACGAATCAGGTTTGTTTTCTAACAATTTGAACCACATATAAACCCAAATCCGCGAAAAAATAATTTTGTCCAGCTAGCATGTAGTATACTCGAACCACTGTGCGTCGGCGCTCTGCTCTGTCGTTTGGCCACGCGGAATCTTTTCACCGGGAGATATTAAGAAGTTTGCGAATCGTGTCATACTTTAGGTAATCGAGGAGTAGACCCGTCCAACACTTTTTTAGCAGACGATGTGCGATGCTACTTAGTATATGTAGTAGAGCGTGAATCGTTTACCCGAACCATCACTTCTTGGAAGTACCTATATGTATAATAACTATGTATTACATTTGAAATTATAGTTATAACAATTGGATTTTCCGAAGCACCTCGGTTCCAAGTAGTTTGGATAATCCACGCTCCACTGTAATCTTAGCTTTGATTCTATTTATATTTTACTTCGAAACGCCGTTTAACTGGCCCGGCAGGTGCACGGTAGGGCAGCGCTAATGCCATTCGCGTAATCGCGTTTGGAAAAGAACGTTAGAGAGCGCGGAGGAGAGAGCGTTTGCGCTGGCTGGGCATGTGGCAATGTTTTGGTCGGCATCGATCCACCACCCCTTACACTGCGGCGTAGTATCATACTTCCTCGCTTCTCCCACCAGCCGCGTAATCCACCCACGCCCTGGTTCACTCAACCACCCTTACAGACCAGTGGCTCTCAATGGAGTACCTCCGACCCCGCCTGATCGAACGGATCTTCACGGATGACGGGAGCCTGTTCCCATTGTTCCTCGATAATTTCTCGTTACCACCAGAAGAATGGGGAATCCACTCGAGTCAATCTAGCTACAGCCTGCGCGAAAGCAAAGTCTGCGATGGATACATTTTTAATGCTCAAACAGAATACGAGCCACGTGATTTTCTACCTTTTCGTCTATGAAAGTTGTACAGCCTCGAATTCTCCAGCCGCGCTCCCAATCCCAGGTCCCTCCGAACCGATCGTCGCTTTCTTCCGGTTGCGGCGGGTTTCTCCGATAGCAGATTTCGACTAACGATCCCGGCGTAAATGGCGCCGAGACACCGGTTGCCAGGTTCCGTTGGAATTTTTCCATGCCGGCTGGGCGACAACGCGACCGAAACAATTCCGATTAATTTATTCGTTTGTCGCGGCGGCGGCGGCGGTCGAATTTTTCCCGCGACGCAGCACTGGCGTCGAAGCGGGACCGAAAACCGGCGAGACGTGGCGGCCGACCACGAACGCGGGCGATTGGCCCCGAGCTCGCGCGAGCAAAGTGACTTCGCACGGTTTCAGTGGTTCTCACGTGGTTGCCGGGCAAAACGGGACGAGACGAAAGTTTGGGACGCGACGAAACGCGCGGGGTTCATTGAACGGGAGATGGACGCGAAGCACGGCCGCATTTCACGGTTTACGCTCCGCCCGGCGGATCCCCGTATTGACAACGTGGGATCGCTTTGCCCGCCAACCGTCTGCGAAGCCTTCGAAACGCAGAGCCGTGGCGAGACCCTGACGCTATCGAAAATTACTCGACCTCCTTTACGCTTCCCCCTGTGCAATGCCACCGATGCTCCCGATGTATCGCTACTACGCCAAACGTAATTGGCTGCACGGGATGCTCCCGACACGTGCACGAGCTCGGTTGTCGATATGGGACAGGATGCTTTTGACCCATATGGCCCCTGACCCGTGCACCGAGTCAGGAGTTCAGGACCGAGCACGCGGATCCGGGCATGGAATCGCTACACGCAACGTCGTGCTACTTTTCTGTTTCTTTGTTTTTCTTGTAGATTGGTGACAGTGTTTTCCAATGCTGGGCTTGTAAAGAACGATATCGTTCGAGGGCTATTAAATAATGGAATAATTGGACACAGGGTGGTCGAGCAATTCGACGAAGGGAGTACTCGCACCACTCGCGCTCACGCGCGTACACGCGCATACCTCTGCGGAGCTCTCGCGTAATTTTATTTGCACAATGATAGAGGCGTCGGTTGTGTTTGCCGCCACTCGAGACTGGCATTATATCTCATTACGTTGGCCTTTATCGCCCGTGGCACTCTAGCTTTCAAAACAAGCGGACCCGTAACAAGTCGTAATAAAACTATCTATGCCCCGTGTTCCGGGAGGGGGAGAGGGGAGAACAGCGACGTAGGGTGACCGTACCTAATATCGCCAGGCAAAAGTTAAATCGCTGTCAATTGAATAATAATTGATATTTTTCCGTGCAGTCCGTTTCAAAGTAAAGAGAAATTATTCGTCTTTCATGTAGCACAAGTTAGAATCGTTGATACCTAGAAATTACTAATTAGGACTCAAAAAACGTAAGACATGCAAAAATCGGGTCCTGAAAAAAGTGTACCTAATATCGCCAACTCAAGAAATATTGATTAATTCGTGTGTATATGAGTTTTTAAAGTCATTTTCACATGTGCTTTGATTATTTCTTGCTCTATAAATGTTTTTTATCCATCTTTGGTTTTTATTTTCAATTGGAATAATATAGAAATTTAAAAATATAGATTTTTAAAATATTTTATTTTTTGTACGTTCGGATGTACATATTGGACAAATAAAGTTTATTTCGGTTGCTCCGCACATTTCGTGACCTCACCTGTAACAAGCATTACATCGAAACCATTGTTCTCCGGTAGGCGGTAGGTATTGAGAACACGCATACTGCTAAAAGAAAAACGCTATTTTCATTGCGAAAAATATTTGAATCCATTTCATTTCTTACGTACATCATTAATTAGGCATTTCTAGTAGATATTCTTGCATTCACAGAATTATTAGACTTACCTTCTCCGAATGTAATGTAAAATTCTGATAGTTGAATAAATTTTTTTCACACTATTAAGATTCTCTAAAATCCTTCCCTTTCTGTAATAATTGTTGACCACACGATGCTGAAATTACAGTATGCCTGCCTACATATGTTTAGGTACTAATTCAGTGCATAGCCGATAAATTTTAGAGCTTACTTTACGAGACATAGCGAGTGGCGATATTAGATACAGTCACCCTAATTGCATGGTCGAGTCACTCGAACCTCACCACGGAAACCGCGTTAACGAAGTACGCTCCTGGAATGCGGCGGGGCTGTTTCTTTAGGGTTGAACGGTCAGTTCTGGTTGCAAGCGTGTTCCCACGTGAATGATGGACGATGGAGAGTGCGCTGGAAGTATTACACGACTCGTGCGTTGAAATTTCCGCCTGAAACCAAGCAACAGCGCAGTTGTACAGTTGTAACGTCGAACAGCAGCCTGACCCGTGAGGGGACGAGAAGAAGTCGGCATTGCAGCGCGCACGGCGCAAGCGCTATGCAAATTTATTCGAAGAAGAAGAAGATGAAGGGAAACGGGACGACGAGGCTGCAGGAAAGTCCCGCGCGTGGAGCGCGCAGCGCACAATTATTTACATTGCCTCGTCGTAGAAGCCAGCGATCTAGAGCGAAAAATACAGCAAGCCGAAGGGAGAAAGCTCGCTTGTGCAGCACGACTAGCGGGGCAAACAGAAGCCAAGGAACGGCTCGGTGGGATGCGTTCGAAGATAGAACGCGCGTGGCGTTCGCGAATGCAGGCCGCCGCCGCCGCCGCCGCCGCCAGACAAAAAGGGACACGCGACGCGAGCTCAGCTCGCTACCAACCGACCAGCAGGAATGGTGGCGGCTCGGGCGTCGTCTTCGTCTTTTGTTCTCGTCGTGCCCGTGGTCGGTAGCCAGCGACTTAAGAATGCGTGAATGCAGACCGCAGCACTCTCGAGTTACTACTGCGTCGCGTCGCGTCGCGTCGCGTCGCGTTCGCTGGAAGCGTGCGCGATCCTCGCTGCAGATTGGTTGCACACTCGACTCGCTGGATCGAGTAAGAAGCAGCTACCCGAGAGAGCGAAGAGGAGGAGAAGAGAGCCGAAGGACGCGCCGCAGAAAGGAGTACATATCGACCATCTTCTCCCATTCAGACCGTTTCTCCTGTTCGCAGCCAGACACGCGTTGCGCGAGAAAAAGACGCCTGCGTAGGCCAATGGCCGATGGAATGAGAAAGGAGAAGAGGCTGCGCGGCCGTCTAATTCTACTTACTCCCCTCTTCGTCTGTCTCTCTCCTTGTTACTTTCTAGCTTTCCTGCCCGCGCACCGGGCACGAGGCCCCAGCTCGAGCTGTGCTTTCGGTACGTTGAACGGGCACAATTCACCCCCTGTATTCTATTTTTACTGCAGGGACACGTCGACCGATGGAATCCGCGAATAAGGCCTCGATTCTAGGCCGTGGGACCGGCTGCGTAGGTGATCGCGATGCGTAAGACGTTGCTTATACCCGCGGAGGTCGTTACCTCGCGCGACTAACCGCCGGACTAAAAATACAGTGCCGCCTGGCGAAAAAAGAAACGGGGGAACTGCGAGGCTCCGTCCAGCTATGACGCGTCTGCCGCGCCACTTTGCCGAGCGCGCCGTCGCGCTCGCCCATGGAAGTGGGTTCAGTCGTTCAACTTTGTGTCGTCTAGGGAAGAAGGGGCGCCGCTGTTGCTAAAGGGGAGAGCATACTCGCCGTATTGCCCTGGACTCTCGCGACTGAGATCCACGGACAAACGATTACATTGTCGACGCTCGGTGTGATTGCGTGCGACGTGACAGGTGATACGCGCGGACCCTGGGCTCGAGGGGAGGGGCAGAGAAACGTAGGAACGGAGCGGCAAACGCCAGCACAAACACTTCATAGTAGAACGTAGCCGCGTAGTGAATGAAGCCTGCGGCCTGCTACCTCCCCCTTTCGGCCCGATCCTTCGCCCTCTCCCCCCTACCTACCGGGAGTACATACGTGACTGTCGCTGTCGCTGCAACCCCCTCCGCCCTCTCTTCCAACCGATAGCCGTCCACGCTTTCCTCCTCCCTCGCCCTTCGCACGCTATCAGCCATTCGTCCACGTTGCACTGGATGCACTCGATGCATTCGGTGCTCCTGCTCGACCTCCCGCACAGACAGGTGTCAGATCCAACTGTTTTTCCAAGCTTGTCCCTCGCGAAGAAAACTGCCATTGAAGAGGACGCGGTCTGCCCCATGGACCACGTTGCGCGGGCCTCCTGATTCCGTAAACCTTGGTCGACGACACCTCGTCCACCTCGACGCGACTCGAGTCCAACATTTCCCAAAGGATGGTCTTTTGGGGCCAGCGAGCATGAATCGATGCGGTTCTTTTTAACTCCTCGTACTTGTTCAGGACTCTAAAATCCACGCGCCCTCCCTCGTTCTTTGCACTTTGCCACTCCAGCAAACACAGCACGTCGACTTCTCTCGGCGGGACACAACTCTCTTATGGCTCCGCAGTAGGTCGCAGCGTGCACGTAAAGTCCTCCAATTCACTTTTTACACACCGATCCACACTGTCTTCTTACTTGGCCAGCGCTTGTTTCGTCCGAAACTTTCAGCTCACCCTCCGGTCAATACGCACGGAGTTCGGGCAAGAGTAGAGTGTTTCAATGCAAATTCATTGAAATTTATTAGATATTTATAAAAATTTATTTAAACAATATAATCCAGTTTTCTTTTCTTTCTAACCAACTTCAAAAAGGAGGAGGTTACAGATTCGAACCGCATGTATTTTTCTTATGTTTGTCCCCGCATAACTCCTCAGCATAGGTACCCATACAGCACACTTGGTTGCTGAAACGTTGCAGAAACCTTGCTGAAAAGTTGCAGTTACGTTTCGGTGTAATGTTGCACAGGGGCGGACATAGGAAGATTTCTGCAACATTTCAGCAATGTTGCGGTGCAATATTACCCTGCAACGTTTCTGAGATTTTACAGCAACTTTTCTGCAACGTTTCTGAGATTTTACAACAAAGGTCCCGCGATAAGCAGGGCTCAAAAACTGTTATAAAATCGATTTAATATATATGTAGATTTAGTATAATATCGTAGTATACCCACTATACAGTGTATATTAGGTTACGCTTTGTGCACCCGTAACATATCAGCGACATTGCTCCAACGAACCGCATTGAATACGGTCTTACATATTTTTACTCGACAATACGGAACTTTTTTATTATCTATAATCAATTAAATGGCAATAGTAGGCACAGTGCAAGTAATTGGCACATGTAACACTTTTTTACAAATATCTTTTGTTGCTGTATATAGTTAATGAATTTGTTTAAACCCTATAGTGTTAACTAAGTAATTGTATTAATTACTTATATCACATATGTCGACAAACAGAATACAGTGTTACATTTCACAGGCAACCTCCGAGGGAATATATGTAAACACGGACAGTATGTGATATAAGTAATTAATACAATTAGTTAATTAGCACTATAATGTTTAAGCAAACTGTTAAACTGTATACAGCAATAAATGATATTTGCAAAGAAGTCTGAGCTGTGAAATTAAAATCCACAAACAATAAAGACTAGAAAATAAAATAAATGATGTTAAACGATTGTATTAAAAATGCGCTAAAACTAGAAAAAAAAACATTATATTCTTGTACTACGCAGGATATTTCATAACAGAATATGCATCAACTTAATACAACATCAAGCGTCGAAATTAATTTGTTGTGAAATATCCGACTCCACGATTAGGGAGATGTAATTGAGTTTGTCAAAACGAATCTTCGTTTTTGAATAATTTGAGTTTAAAGTGTTGCACGGTAGGAGTATAAGTTCGAATATGTACACTTGATTCCACAGTAGAGCATCAAGATTTCGCGCAGGCACGACCCTCAGGCGACGTTGCTACGCCGCCTCCCCACTTAACCGCCTATGTTTTTCTCCGTCGCACGGCCTTCTCTACTCTCTCTGTTCACTCTTCGTGCGGGACTGTTTACGTTGACAACGGTCAGGTCCCGCGTTTGGGATGTACCAATTATTCCTTGGAAATTACCACGACCAATCGCATGCGGTTCAAACCGTGGGTAGTAGTGGGAGCTGCGCAGATCGGTCGCAAATCGGTAGGGGCGTCGAGATGCTCCAATGTGGAATCAAGTCTAGTCTTCGTCTACGGTGCTACAGGTCGCGGGTTCGAATCTCCCTGGGGTAAAATATTTTTCTATTTATTAAAGATACACGGACGTTATACTACTACGATTCTGTTGCACACATGCATGTCGTCGGTCCCCCTCGCAGCACGTCCGATATATATAAATATAAAATACCGTTATTTTTATTTTTGGCCCTACTGCCCGAAACGTTGCAGAAAAGTTGCTGTAAAATCTCAGAAACATTGCAGAAAAGTTTCTGTAAAATCTCAGAATAGTTGCAGAAATATTTCATGCAATGTTGCACACGGGCGGACATAGGAACATTTCTGCAACATTTCAGAAATATTACCTGCAAGGTAACTGCAACGAAACTGCAACGAAACTGCAACGTTTCTGCAACTTTTCAGCAACGTAATTTGCTGTAGGGGTATGGACCGATTTTGATAATCTTTTGTTTTTATTCGAAAGCCGGCGATGCCCCGGTGGTCCCATCCTACACTGCATCAATTGGCCCAATATTTTGCCAGTTCTCGTTAAGGGGTTATGCCTACCTGCAAGGTCTGAAAACGCAAGTATTTTCGGGATTTTTGGGGGGAAAAAACTTGAAGAGTTTTTTAAGCAAACCTTTATGTATTAGAAAGTGTACATCTTATATTACTTGTAGTAATTATTCCAATGGAAAATATAAATAAATAAAAGAAATATCAGTGATCTCCCGGCAGCGATTTTTTTTTCCAGTAGTTTGCAGTGATCACTCTAACTTTGACCAGATTCATCTGAAATGAAAAATTCGACGGAATTTAGTTAGTATATTAAATTATCTTGTCCTTAATCGTGGCTTTTTCATTTCCGTTGCGTAGTTTTTGTTTTACAGATGAAAAATGAGCGATTTTTGCGGCGAAATTTTGTAGCAAATTAATTTTTCGGGATAATGAACGATTAAGGACAAGATAATTTAATATACTAACTAAATTCCTTCGAATTTTTCATTTCAGACGAATCTGGTCAAAGTTAGAGTGATCACCGCAAACTACTGAAAAAAAAATCGCTGCCGGGAGATCACTGATATTTCTTTTATTTATTTATATTTTCCATTGGAATAATTACTACAAGTAATATAAGATGTACACTTTCTAATACATAAAGGTTTGCTTAAAAAACTCTTCAAGTTTTTCCCCCCAAAAATCCCGAAAATACTTGCATTTTCAGACCTTGCAGGTAGGCATAACCCCTTAAGGGGTCATATACGTTTCTCGACACTAAAATGTACTCAATGTTTACAAGCAATTTGTGGACAAACTATTAGGCCGATTGGTTGAATTCTTTTTGTAACGTAAAAGTAGATGTTTATACAGCAGTAAACACGAATGAAGATGTATAAATTGTTAAAAATTTGGCGTCTAATTGCATTAACGCAGAATGGTTTTTTTTATCCTGCCGCAAACGGTGTGCATGATTTAACTCGTACAAGTAATCTGAAACAAAAATTTGCGATTTATTTACACTTATTGAGATCATAGTTATCGGTCAACGAGGGCTTTTTCCGATGAAATAAACCATTTCTTAATAACAAACAAAAATGTGCGGTTCTTTTTACGAAAATCATGATCTCCGTTTTCTAATTGTTACTACTGCTACAATATCGTGTTTTTCAAAAAACCCCCTCGTCAACCGATAACTATGATCTCAATAAGTGTAAATAAATCGCAAATTTTTGTTTCAGATTACTTGTACGAGTTAAATCATGCACACCGTTTGCGGCAGGATAAAAAAAAACATTCTGCGTTAATGCAATTAGACGCCAAATTTTTAACAATTTATACATCTTCATTCGTGTTTACTGCTGTATAAACATCTACTTTTACGTTACAAAAAGAATTCAACCAATCGGCCTAATAGTTTGTCCACAAATTGCTTGTAAACATTGAGTACATTTTAGTGTCGAGAAACGTATATGACCCCTTAATAGTAAAGACTCTATTGTCACCTAATTATTTTTATTTTATGAACGTACGCGCATATCTTCTCAGCATGTTGTGTCAAAATTAAAAAAATCAAAACCGACATAAAAAAATATAAAAATGCACTAGAAAGTAAAAGAAAATTTTTCCCTTATTTAATCTACGACTCTCATATTTTTTAAGTCGGCGCCTCATCATTTGCACCCTGTAGTATTATTTTTTCTTTTAAATTTTTTTATTACATACAAAGCTCTTGAATTACTTCAGTCGTGGTTACATTAATCTCCTTTTTCCTTTTTCTTGGGGGGGGGGGGGGGGTGACAGGGCCCTTCGGCGACTTATTCTAAACTATCTCGCGTCACACAGTTTTCCTAGGAAAAGGAACAGTGCCTGCATTCCTGGCCCATTCCTCAGCCATCAGCGACCTTTCGAATCAAATCACTGCCCGTATATACACTAGCCTCTTGTTCAATTAACTTGAGAAGTACGTATACACGATGGCAGATGGTACATTCGATAGTTGCACAATTACAGCCCCGATCAAGGTACAAGGGTATAAAGGCACAGAACCACGGCGTTGCACATTAAAGTACCATACATTCGTCAATGTGACGAATGAGAGAGAGAGAGAGAGAGAGAGAGAGAGAGAGAGAGAGAGAGAGAGAAACACTACAGCATACCTACTACCCTATGCGAGCCTCCGTTTCTTATTTTTCCCACGTTTTTTCTATCATCCTTGACTCGGCACCCTAGGCCTGTCTGTTTGACCCACTTCCCTATATCTCTTGCACTCCCTCGCGCTCTGCGTGGTCAGCGAAATAAGTGAAGTGGGGGAAGCAGCGAGGCGTTAAGTAAACGGGGCTGTCGAAAAAACGTGGGAAAATAAACACTCGAGCCTCGGTTAGGGTCGTAAGGAGCGTCGTGTCTCGCTCCTCGCGCCTCTCGTTCGCTTCGCGTTTTGCCCATTGATAAATGCGTGCCGTCATAACACCCGAATTTTTCCCACTTTCGCCGGCTTACCCCGACGCACCGAGTGACTTTGCTTCGGCAAACTCCGCTACATTGCAGAGGACGCAGGGTTCGCCGACACGAGGGTGGAAGAAAGCAGATTCTCCGCGAGGTTACATCGACTGAAAGAAGTCGGAGTCGATGGTCGAGCCGAATCGATTTGAAGTGGACCGTTTCGGGGGAGGTTATTGCACGGAGACGCGGACGGTTCGGTGGGTGGGTTATCGGCCGTCGCCGCGGTAAGAAGAGGCGCGGCGGGGACGGCGGAGATTTAATCGAGCGGATCGGTCGGTACCAGGGCGCGTGCTACCGCGTATGCGGCCCGGGCTGACCCCTTCATACGCAATAAATCAATTATCGCTCGTTAGGAAGAAAAATGCACCTTCAATCGAATCACGTTACTTAACCCGAGTGTCATGGCAACCAGAACGGTGTTTTACAAGCACGCGACCGTAGACGGCTACCCTGTTTACCGAGCTACTTAACGAGAGAACGAGCACTCGTGCTCCCTGCTAATGCAATTCCGATGCCCGTAATGGGCATGCACGTTATTGATGACGTTCGGAGGTGTCGGAGTCGATTCTCAGCTGAGTAGACTCGAGGAGCTCCGTATTCCCCTGGCCCGAGATCTCTCGCTGCCTCCTCCTCCGATCTACCGAGAAACGAGCCCGGTATTCAATTATACAGCGTGACGTACCTAGATGTGGCAAAGCAGAACATTCCAATAATATCCTCGCTCGTCGGATTTCGCGTCGATCTATCAACGATCCAGTTGACGTGCTCCGTTCCGTCCAAGCGATTGCAAACAATTACGCGGACCGTGGGAACCGCGGCCAGTGAATGGACATTCCTCGCGAGTCCAGCCTCGGCGCAAAGTAGAAAATGCCCCGAGCTTGGCCCTGTCAGTCCAGCTGGCTGACCACCGATTCCACTCGCAGCGCGTCCTGCCTGGCCGAATATTTTACAATCATCCTGTGTGTGGGATTCGCCCAGCGCGCTCTATATTCTGGCGGAGGGATACGATTTCGTTTGCCGACGAACCGGTTTTTCTTTCGCTTCGTCGGGCACATAATGTTTCCATCGAAGACGGGCCCGTTTGATTATTAATTACGGGTCCCCGGGTCGAACGGAAACGTGAAGTGGAGAGGGGAGAGAAGTGGCGGAAACGCAGAGGCGATTTCACGGTACAGTGGACCTAATATTAGATCGTCTCTGGCTCTAAGCGCGGCTGCGAGTCTGCACGCGCGGTCAGAAGACGTCGCGAGCATCCAGCAATGGAAGCCACCCCGCTCGTGTCCCCATCACTTTCCGTATGATTCGTGAAAACTTTATCCCAGAAAAAGGGTAATTTTTTTTTCGGATCGAGGAGCACCGCTCTGATGGTAATAGCTGGACGCGACCCTCCCGTGGAAATTACTTTAGTTGGACGGGGAGGAGACATCGAAATTTTATTCACCGTGGAAAGAGGAGGTCGGGACAGCTTTCGTGCGCTGTCCGCCACGGAGCGGGAATATTAGGTACTTGCTCGACATTCCCGTCGAGTCGTACCGAGGAAATATAGGAGGAACCCGATTGCCTTCGGTTCTGCAGAAAAGTCGACCGGTTCGTCTCCCCGCGCAAGAAGCGACTTTCGGTTCGAGTATACCCGCCCACGACGTCTTTCGCGAGCCGCCCCGGAAATGACGCTGCACCGTGTCCGTTTAACCAACGTAATTGCGTGGCTGAACACCGTCACGCTTCACCTTTCGAGTTAAGAAGGACCGTTGCGAATTGGACAAAAGTTGCGGTGTCACTCTTCTCATTAGCTTTGGATTATGTCCGAGACCCTAGTTGAGGGTGATGGTGTTGTGTCTCGCGACACAGATCGTTCGATTGGTGAATCGATGTATCGAAAAGTTTCGGAGGAATGTGCTCGAGACGAAGCTCGATGGAATATACCGGAGAGGAGGAAACGGTAAACAGCTGTCGGCTCGGGGCTTTTTTAACTATTGGAGTTTTCGTGGATAAAATTCAGTGAATACTTTGTTTCCTGGCCAGTGTAAATAGCGAAGTACATAAGGCCCCGGTTAAATATCACCGGCCAGTCCAGCCGTTCGTTATTCGCCCACGCGTTTCAGAGTTTGCTCGAAAGAACGGGTAAATATAAATAGCCAGAGGAATTGCCCGCGTAGAGCTAGAGAACGATCCTCGTCTGTCCTCGTCTGTCCTCGTCTGTCCTCGTCTGTCCTCGTCTGTCCTCGTCTGTCCACGGCTCGAACGACTCGATTGATTTTGACTGATTTTGGTACCTACTGATTTTTTGGTTGCAGGATCGCGAGTGACCTGGGAGGAGGACACAGCCGCGAAGGATCTCCGTTCGTCTGGTGTTGGGCGAGAAGTGTTGGTGTTTCGCGGATCCTCCGGTCCCGTGGAGGAGGAAGACAGAGGCTACGAATAAGGAGGAGGAGAGAAGTAGACGGCGCGGTAAAAATCGCCGTGACTGGTAGGAAGATGCGCGGCCCGTATCTCGAGCGTGGATTCTGCGACGTGGCATGACCGTAACGAGAAGACGAAGAAGGAGACGAAGAGGAAGAAAGTGCACGGACCGTTGGTGGCTGGATTTAATATACAGCGCGAGCGGATTGATCGGTCGTGAGTTGCACTCGAAGATCGCGAGGGACAGTGCACGCGCGAGCGAGCTAGCGAGCGGACCCAGACCGCTCGATGGCGTCGCTTGATCCACCGACCGATCGGCATCGTCCTTCAACCTGGACCGACTGATAGCGCTCGGACTCGCTGACCATGTCATCTCCTCTTGAATCGATCCGTTCTCGAGGATAGTATCGAGGTTGAATCGGAAACGTTTGTACCGAGGAAGATGAGCGACAGGACGAACGAGTTGCTCGAGTACGACTAAACCAAACCCCGAGCTTCTGACCAGAACGCGGTGATCCTAGCGACGAGAAGATCGCGGGGTAGATCTCTCTGGCGACCGAGGTGAACGGAAGCATGAAGTCAGCGTGGTGCACGCGCAGGCTCGGTAGCGCAGCGTTCGAGGACGGCGCACCACCTCCGAAGCTTTCTACGACGACCTCCATTCGCCGTTCAAACATCGCGACCACTGCCACCGTGGTCGCCACGGCCGACGCCACCACTTGCCGCACCGGCTGCCACCGGCATTGTCCGTCGACTCGCGTCGCTCCCGAGGACGTCGACCCGTCCTATTCTCTCTCCTCCTCCTCCTCCTCCTCCTCCTCCTCCTCGACACCACCGAACCGGATCACCCACTGCGACCTCTGCGACCGTCTTCGCAGCCGCTGCGACCCATCGCCGTCCTCCACGCGGACAATGGACCACGAGCGGAGTAGACCGCGATGTAGTCGCGACGCCGACCGAGCCATCAGCCTCTCGAGGGCGGTCGAGCGCGCCGCTTCCTCGAGCTCCAGTTGCGCTTCGAGCGTGGTGCGGTGGAGCCCACCCCTTGGCAGACCGTTTCGCTGGACGAGCCGGAGGCAAATGCTGGCCTGGACGATTTTGTTCCTATCGGTACTCTTGTTCCCCGCCCTCGCGGATCCTCAGAAAGGGACGTCGAGGAGTTCCTCCAAAGAAGACGGAGGTGAGTCCAGATCTTTTCCTTCGATCGCGATCCAACCACCGGATTTACGCGCTTCCCTCGCCAAACTCCCGCCCCGCAAGCGAACCGTGAAACTGAAGGAATTAATTTCCAGCCCACGTTGCGTATTAATTACATTTGGTATGGCTTCAACGTGGGCGGGCTGCGGAAAACGCCGTTGGATGTTTCCTTCGTTTGTTCCGTGTCCGTGCATTTCCAACGAAACGAGAACACGGTCGTCGGAAGTTCGGAACACGGTTCGGTTTCAAGCTACAAACCGAGAAATTATACAGTCTACCCCTTTGAAAAAGAGTTCACCCGAAGGATAAGCTGCCGCGATCGATACCCCGGGCGTTAATAAATTACCGTGGCCCGGCGCAATAGCTCGCTAATTGGTAAGTGAGCGCCGAACGAGGGCCCATTAAGATCATTAGGCGATACACCGAATCGGATCATCGGCAGATGCTTGGCGTTTCCGGGCGAGGGGCGAAACGAGCGTATGTAGGTATACCTAATCATAATCGAACCGATCAACTCCGCCACGTGGATAAGGATCCCTTTGTGAATAAAGAAAAAGAGAAGCGAGGAACGGGGGGGACCAGGCCAGTTGAACGCGGTATCACGGTCAGCCGGAGCAGCGTTTCCGAGTTTCACTGGCGGAAAATGTAATCTCTTTCCGGTTTCCACGTACATGTACGTAGGTTACCTACCGTGCACGTCGCATTCGCGCGAGAGCTTTGAATCAGTACAAATTACTTTTGTGCTGGGGAACGGGCGAGTGGTGGGTGGTGGTGGGTGGTGGTGGGTGGTGGTTGCCCGTGTAAAAGGAGGTTCGGTCCGCAGTCGCCAGAACGTTTTCCGTCTCCTGCGTGATTCTGGCAGAAATCGTTTGTAAGTACCTACGCTCCTTTCGCCGTGCTTTCGTCGGCTTGTAAACGAACGGCGTGTGCCAATCCGAAACGTACCTACCTATAATTCATTAGACCCTCGATGATCATAGCCCGATGTTCTCTTTCTGACTCACATGACGGAGACGCCACGCTGGACCACCGTCCGACCGGTTTCCCCGTTTTTCAACTTCCCCTCAGCCGTTGGAGGCTTGGAGGTACGGGCGAGCGGAGCGAACTTGGAAACATTTCACTCGACGCCCTCGTTCTTCCGCCCGCCTCGTCAAATTAGCGAACACGGGGTAATAGGCGAAAAGGAAACGGTTACGCGTCCATTTCCATTTTCCCGGGCTTGTCGGCGAGTAAATTCAGAGAGCATTCGCGGATATCGCCCTGGGATCAATTCGGCCGGCAAGGCGACTATTTTTCCTCGCGTTTCGGGTGAAACGGAGCCGCGCCGGAAATTGGGATTAAGGAGATCGATATTGGCGCGAAGGGAGCGGAGGATGGTATGAAATTTATAATACTTGAAGATTAGTGGCTACGCTCGCCTCGGCATCGGCGAGCTGCAAAGTTGCCTCGAATGTGCCGTAAACTGGGGGAATATTGTACTGGCATGTTTCTCCAACATTTCGCTATACATATAATATAAAAATTAATATTTTTAATTTCATTTCTGCATAAATGCTTTTCATTCATCGATGATATAAATTCATGTCAATTAAGAAAAACTTGGGCTTTTTTATTTCGGGAAAAATTTCGATCCGCTAGGATGTACACAATTTGACAACTCCGGCGGCGCGGTGCTACGAATAGCGCCAACCAATAAAACAATAGGTAGGGGAGAGGCTTGCAGGTTGCCACTGCTTGCAGGTTGCCACCCCTGCTGTATTTCGACTTTCTAGCAGTGTCAGAACCTCAACTCTGACTCACATCGACGTTAAAAGAGTAGGTGTCACTATTTTATAACCTCTGGAGCGGACAGACGCAATAACGCTGTGTTTGCTGAGCGAAGGGTAATATAGTGTTTGTGAAGAAACTGAATTATTGAAATTGTGTGCTTTCCTTGTGCTCGTAAATTGAACATTTTCATCGACAATTCAAGATAACTATACGTACTGTGTTGTCTTTTTTTTTATCTAATTTACATATGCCAAACAGATTTCCAAACATATCATGAATTGACAATTTTTTCTCATATTTTCCTAAAAATGCGTCGGAATGCAAGTTGCCACCTCTCTCTTTCCCGCTTGTTTACACTCAAATGTCATTGAGTTTGAAGTGAAGTGTTTTTATTGCATTTTAGTCATATTTTGGTTTATTTTTTACATTTTTATAAATTTTTAGTATGGCAGCACGCAGGTCAAGAAAATCTGAATAATATAATTTATTAATAAAACTTAATAAATTTTGAAAAGTTTTCTGAATCAGGTTTTTACTTGAGTTTTTTTACACTTTTAGCAATTTTTTTGGGGTGGCAACCTGCGAGCCAAAATTTCAAGGAGACAATTTTAGATACTTTCGATAATTTGCAGTATAATTTTTCTTTTTCGAGATTTTGCATGATTTGTAGCTCAGGATTGTAGCTTAACACTTCCTCTTTCCAACTTATACCATAAATCAACGATACGTTAATTTTATGACGAGTTATGATCAAAAAAGCTTAGGGGTGGCAACCTGCAAGCCTCTCCCCTATTAAATCAATTGTTATTGAATAAAAAGAAAGTTTTCTTGTTGTCTGAAAATACAGTAAAACACCCTTAAAGTTTTGGAAAGATTCTTTTAATATTTGTTGAGAAAATAATTCTTAAAAAATCACCATGTTTTCAGCCGTGTTCTGTCCTAAACCAGGTTCCTCGCAAAGTGTAAAAATGCATAAAATTTTTTCCCTTTTCCTTTTTAATAGATGTGAATTTCTTCCCAGTCTACGGTAGGTACTTCACGTCGGGTATGGAAATTTCGATTAATTTGTCTAGGTTTTGCGGCTCCGGAACTCGCCACCAAATGTAATTCCTGGCGTGCACGCCAAGCCCGTCCTCGATCCTCCCGGACGATAATTATATTCTCGCTGGGCCAGACGGCGCGGGCAGCGCGGCGCGGCGGGCCGGGCCGGGCCGGGCCGGGCCGGGCCGGGCCGGGCAAACAAAATCGAAACCGCTGACTGGCTGGCGGAAGCTTGTTGTTTCCTGTTCGTTTCTTTTCTCCTGCCTACTCCCCGGTCTCGGCCGAAAGATACCGCTTAAACGCTATCAGCTTGCCTCCCACGGTTCTCGTCAGTCGCTCAGCGATTTTCTGCTCGCCTTCCGTGTTATTGTTTTCATGGAGATGCGTGGATAACGAGTACCTGAATTTTTCACGGCTGCTAGGATCCCGGCGGTGCTCTTTGTCCACTAATATCGAGCGGACGTATCGTTTACTTCAACAGGATGTTGCTTCCGAACTGCTCGCCGCCAAGTCGTATATGCAAATCGCCATCTATTTCCATTTCGCGGCTGTTCGTCTGTTTAACGCGGTAAACAAGCTGCTCGATAACGCGAGTCGCTAAAACCTCGATTACTAATTGGGAATACTTTCGAAACTCGAGGTGACTTCGGTCAGCCCCAGCTGTCCGGAGACTCGACGACAGAGGCGGAAAAGTTCCGGCGGAAGAAGGATGGAGCGTAGAGAGCCGATGTTGGAAAGCGCGCTGTTCGCACGTGAGCACGCTCGAACCCTCGAACGCGAGCAACTGCCTTTCCAGCCGTCCGATAAGTCTCCGTGATAATGCTTATCTAGAGGTGGAAGCATGGCCTGTAATTGGCGAGTCGATCGCCAGCCTAGCTTGCTAGCGACACGCTATCGAAATTCCCCGCGAGACCGAAACCTCGGCGGAGAGGGCAGAGGCGAATCGCAGCGCGATCCTCCAAGAGGAAAAGGGCAACGGAGCGTGGAAGGACGTAAAAGCGAGCCCTTGCAAGGGCGTCGAAGCGTGTTTTACAGCCGGGCCAACTTTGCTTCCGTACGCCGACGCTGGAACGGTGAATGGAAGCTAGCGCCGCGGCGAATTGTGCAAACGAAACTCTCGTTGCCGCAGCCGCGTGCTATCGCCCCGGCTGCAATGAAACGGGCAGAGGGAGGATGTTTATCCGCTGTGAAGAGGAAAACGCGCCTTCGGCTTGTCACAATTCTTCTTCGCGAGACTTGGTCTAACGAGCGAACTCCGTCAAGGTTGTCGGGCGTGTTTGCCCCGAATACGGAAGACAGTGTCGCGCGATTAAAGGGGAGGCTCGGTGGCGATCCAAGGCACTCTCAGCCGATTCCCTCGCGCACGATCGGCGGTTATCTAATTGACACCCTTCGTGAACAGCCGCGTCGCGACGCCGCGCTTCCACTTTCTCTCTCTCTCTCTCGCTATTCCTCCTCCGTCACCGACGACGCCGATCACGCCGCTCATCCAATTCATCCAGTTCATCCAGTTCATCCAGCACCCTCGGGCGACCCGCTGCACGTCACAACGCTTCACGTCCTCCTCCAGATCTTTCGGGAGAATACGTTTAGAACACGCTCTAAAGAAAATTTCAGTGGAAGCATCGGTTGGTCCACTGACAGACGCTGGAATTGATCGTCGTACCGGTCTCGCGATCCTAATTGGCGAGCACGCGCAGGAAGCACGCGGCGCGCTAGAAAAGCAAATTAAGTCGCGATTATACAAGGCTGCGCGGCACGGCGCGTTGGTTCTACAACGCTTCCGCCGGAAATCGAGTACTCGCGCGTGGCGGTACTCACGTGAAACAGGATACCATTCACCACGGATTCGTGGGTATCGAATGGGCAACGGAATCGCGCTTCTCTCACTGGCAATTGTTGCTGGTATCCGTAGATTCGTAGGCAATTAACGCAGGCGGTCTGAGCCGAGATACTGCTAAGGAGAAGGTTCCTCAGGAGGCCGGGGGAATAATAATAATAATAATATTGTATCGGCGTTCTGTTTATTCCGGGAAGAAGCTGGCCGAGGCATCGAGAGATCGAGTGGAAACGCGCCGCTCCTTTTGAGGACGCGATCTCGAGCGGGCCCCGTTATTCGGTCCTGGCAATTCCTCTCCCCGATCGGCCCGATTTCTGCCCCGGCTTCCCGACTAACTTCGATTAATTAATTACGTTCAATTAACGGTAATCGTATCGGGAAACGTTTTCTCGATGCCTTTCGGGGTCGCCGATGCTCAATGGATTCCAGCGCTTTGATGTCGAAATTCAACGTTTTTGCCACGCACTATCGCGGAACGTTCGGAAAGGGCAGCCTGTAACGTTCCTCCTCGCTTATCTAGGAGCCGCGAATGTTGCAGGGAAGAGTGATTGATATCCACGTTCCGCGGGCACAGTCGAGTGTTTACCAAATAGTGAGCGGCGGCGGCGGCGGCGGCGGCGGCTGGCAGTTGTTTATTTTCCCAGGTTCGCGAAGATTATAGCAGTTGGCGGCGTTAAGTACCGCCGAGAATAGAGAGACAGACGCAGAATCGTGCTAACCCTCGGTTATTTACGTATAACTTAAGTGTCGCTGTCCTGTCAACGCCGCGTACGCGTGTATTCCCGCCGCTCTAATGCACGGTGATTTCCGAGGTAAAGAGGGGAAAACGTTGAGCGTTCCATAGAAGCCGACGGGATCGAGACTAATCCCAACGAGTCCAATTTCTACTGTGGGACCACATCAAGTTACTTACCTAATTGCGAGTTGCGTGCTTTTAGGTTCTTCCACTCTCTGTGCCCAGAGAGCAGAGGGATGCGTAGGTGGAAAGGGTGGGCGGAGGTTAGCAGTACATTTCGGAAAATTTTACCGTAAAATCCCGATGGCGGATTTACGGTGTTCACGGGAATAAATTCCGGCGCTCGTTAGGTTACGTTCTGCGTTGATTATCGCGGATAATTGGGAGAGGGGGATTGTTGATAACTTGGTGGCCCCGGGGCTGAAACAATTGCCACGCTTTCAACAATTTTCCAATCAACGCCACCTAGAGCCTACCTAATTAGCCGGATAAATTAACCCACAAGAATTTCAAAAAACTCAAAAAGTTACGCCAACTACATGAAAAAGTCGAGGACGGAAAAGATGTCCGCGGCCTGGAAGTCAAATACTTGGCGTGGCCAGGCAAGGTTAAGGGGAGGTTTTATGGGGATCTCACTTCTTTTGGAATAGCTTCAGATAATTTTTAATATTATAAATTACAAAGGTTCGCCATCAACAGCCATCAACAGCCATCAACAGCCATATCACAGGACAGAATTAAGGATAAATTCTACGCAAGTTTAACAACTACGAAAGCAAACCATGTGACCATCGGCAATACTTTTACCGTACTGGAAAATCGCTGCCTTAACCTGTAGAAATTTTCCACTTTCGTTGCAATAAGAATTTCTTTGGAAACAGTAGAAATTTTTTATAATCGCTAGGTAATTGCTATCGATCTGAATTACAATTGCAACCCAATACCCTAATATAACTGCGGAACAATTGCCCTTACATTTACAATCATAATTGTGCAGCCTAATTACAATTGCAATTGTAATCAAGCAAAAAGATTAGAATAAAAATTACTTTTAGCAGTTTTACTAGTTTCAGTAATAAAATATAATTTATCTACAAAATTTATAATTCTTTATTGAAACAAGAAACACTGATTAAATTCATGCATTATCGAAGGTGTCCATGTATCAAAATAACTGAATAAGTAAGTACCTATGTACTTACACGAAATCCTTCCTGCAAAATTATGCGTGCGTACATAGCCTGGCGATTATCTATATACATATACATAAAATCCTCAGTTTAGTTAGAAATAAAAAACAGTTTCATGATAAAGAAACATGTCGCAATTCAAATTTTGCCAACTTACCTTGTGTTTGAGACTGCATTTTGGTTGCAATTCAATGGTACAACGATACATATTTGTAAAAACACGTGGCATCTGAAGTTTTGACAATTTGACACCTTATTTGACACTCGCCAGGTTATAACCTGTCGGTAAGCTGACAAAATTTGGAGTAGGTAAATCGCATAAGTGAAGATAGCGATTGACGAACGAAACCTGTATTAGGTAGTTCGTATTGGCTGAATGTGTGCGCGTAAACTTTTGTCGAAGAATCAGAAGAAAAATCTTAGTGCTTCCGATATTACGATATCTACCTATGTCATACGTGGACCAATTTTATTGAATTTCGTCTCATTCGAAAGCTTATATGTGATTTATACAGAAAAATGCGATTAAATTTAGAAAATATTGCAGTCGCGATGAGATATTAATGGAATAAGTTTCAGGTAAGGTTGGAATAGCCGGTTTACGAGTAAAAGATATACATGGTGTCGAAACATGTACTTGGCGTCGAGACGTTGCCGCGTCTCTAGATTCGACGATAGCGATGGGCAGGGCACGGCGCGCGAGGTGAATATATCGCGGGTGACTCTTGCAGGGGAAGCTAGGCAACCTGAAAATTAAGAAAATTTTGCAACTTTCCGTGTACCTAAGTAGAATTTTCAACAAAAGTTGCACATTTATTCTATGTATATCTACAAAACTGCGTCAAAATAATTGGCCGGACGGACAGTGACTGTTTTTTAGCCATGTTAATGGTGAAACAGTAATTAGCCCCCTGTTAAAAACAAAAACAAACACAACAAATACATACGTAACAAAATATATCCATTTTTTCATTGAATAATTTTAATGTAATATCTATCACCAAATCAGGTAACATTTTCTTTTAGGTTGTATTATGTGTCAAATAGCGTCCAATCACTGTCGAACCGATTGGACAATTAGGTACTGTCTTGACCGTGCCAATAACTATTTTTCTTCGTAGGAAACACATTTTTTTTATTTTTTTTTTTATAATCTCTATTTGTTTTTAGATTATTAGGGGTTTTTCGTAATTATTTATATTGATTTTCATTTCAAATTTACTAAATTCACATTTATGATTCACTATTTCCGTGACACTCTTAGTTAAATGGCAAACCGTTGTACTCTTTACCATATCTCTCGAAGTCTCGCGTGGCGACATTTCCCGTACATCGGATTACCCGCGAACGGGACTGGACCTGGCCATAGGAAGAGCAAAACGATCGGAAAGGGAAACTCGCAGAGAGATGTGCACAGCGGAGAGAGAGAGAGAGAGAGAGAGAGAGAGAGAGAGAGAGAGAGAGAGAGAGAGAGAGAGAGAGAGAAGGGGGGGGGGGACCGAAGATTATCCTGCCACGTAGTATGTGGAGCAAACGGGCACGACGGATCCGCTAGCGGCAACCGGGCGAATGAACGCAGCCGCGCGAAAAACACCTTTGAAAGCGTACGTTTCGGCGTGCGCGGAGTCGCGTTCCCCTCGAGCGGACTAATGCATACCTATTTTCTGGCCTAGCACGGTGCCGATGCAGCCTCCAATCCAATCGAAAGGAAATTACCTTAACGGGGTCGATAAGACCGCCTCGCACCTCTCTGCCCCCACGTATATTAAGCTGGCGTAGCCATTTGAAAAGGCCAACGCAAAATTAATACGATATTTTTTTACTATTTATTTGCTAATTATTTGCCAAAGAATTAATTTTTTTGCTCCAGCCGTTTTCGAGAAACAATGGCTACGCTACCGTAATATTAAGAGGGGACTCTACCTTGTTGGGCCGAAAAATCGATGAATTTGGTGAATTTTTTGTACAAAAACGGTTTGACAAATTAATTTGCGGTTTGACAGGCTGTTTTATTGTATCTTCAGCTCTTGTTATAAATTTTTATGTGACGGTAAAAAAAAGATGTGGCTGATACAGAGCGCTGACTTGAGGCGTTGAAAAAAAATCGGGTGGTCCTGGCGTTAACGAAATATACTCGAAGGATAATCTGAAACACAAAAACGAAAGAGATTCTTAATCTGTATGAATGTGGCTATCGATGGTAGTAGATTCATTAAGATAAACAAAGAAATGTTAAAATGGCAGGCTTCTGAATATGATGAATCGAATTTTTCTCAAAAATCGGCAAAACATCATTAAGTAAAATTAGGAACGGTTAGAATACGGCAATAAATCTACTACCATAGATAGACAGACGCTTGCTCAACATGCATGTAAAATTTCAAGTTGTTTGCTTCATTGGTTGTCGAGATTTCTTCAACGCCAGGTCGAAAAATGTAGTTTCGAGAAAATCGAGTTTAAAAGTTCATATTATGTATAAGGATAAAAATTGACTACTTACCATTATTTAAGCTATTCCAGGGCCATAAAGGACTTTGCAGAGTGTATACACAAGACTCATATCTTTCCGAAAAAGCAAAAAAAAAAAATGCAATTTTTCGGTCCAACAAGGTAGAGTCCCCCCTTAAGCTGGCGTAGCCACTTATTGTATCTCTGTACGTAAGACAGATATCAATACCATTCTTGCAGCATATTTTTTTGCTAATTTATTGCTCTTAATCCACTGAATATTAATTTTTTTGCCCCAGCCGTTTTCGAAAAACTGTGGCTGCTCTAGCTTAATATTAAGCTAACGTAGCCACATGTTGTATCACAGTACGTAACAAAGATATCGAAGGCGCTTTTACCGCATATTTTGTTGCTAATTATTTTCTCTCGAGCCCCCGAATATTAATTTTTTTGCTGCAGTATTTTTCGAGAAACGACGACCGCGCTGGAACAGCGTTAATCTAGAATAGCCACGTGTCGCGCCTTTGTGCCTAAGAAAGCTATCGATACCATTCTTGCGGCATATTGTGTTGCTAATTATTTGCTCTCGATCCCCCGAATATTATTTTTTTTGCTGCAGTCTTTTTCGAGGAGCGGTGACCGCGCTAGAACCGCGTTAATCTAGCGTAGCCACGTGTCGCGCCTTTGTGCCTAAGAAAGCTATCGATACCATTCTTGCGGCATATTTTGTTGCTAATTATTTGCTCTCGATCCCCCGAATATTATTTTTTTTGCTGCAGTATTTTTCGAGAAACGACGACCGCACTGGAACAGCGTTAATCTAGCATAGCCTAAAGCAGCGATGCCCCGATGGGCAGCCCGAGAGTACGAGCATCCATCGCATTTTCCTAAGCTCGCGTGGAAGGGGGTCTCGAAACCAATGAAGTTGCAGGCATGTAACGGATGAGGAAAACTCGAGTAGTGTGCGTGTAGGCTCGTACCCTGAAATCAGCATGGAACCGTTACATGCTGATTTCATTGCGATTAAATTGATTTGACTTCTGGTTATATGTAGGCTGATTTCAAGTCGTTTGGATTTGCGGTTATGGGTTCTATTTTTTGATGACAGGATAATTTTTTAAACCCTGGGGGGTTTCTTTTTCTTCATAATTTTGTATTGTCATCCAAACTACGTATGCCTGCAACGTTTCAAGTCTATTGGATAGTTGGAAGTAGGTTAAAATTGAATTTCTAGATTTGAACTGAACAAACATACATACAAACAAACACACAAACAGAGGATTGAAGCTGAATAAAAATCGTTTAATAAGAAACTTTTTGTTAATCAGAGGTGTAAGTGGGAATGTTCAAGTCTATTTCGTCCAATTACATAATATTATTGTTTAATCATTAGTAAATTACTGTTTATTTTCCTAATTCCTAAAATGTAGAACACTGGGGCTCCAAGAGTCCCAGGCATATAAGCCTACGGGTACGAGGCTACACGCACACTACTAGAGTTTTCCTCATCCGTTACATGCCTGCAACTTCATTGGTTTCGAGACCCCCTTCCACGCGAGCTTTGGAAAATGCGATGGATGCTCGTACTCTCGGGCCGCCCATCGGGGCATCGCTGGCCTAAAGGCTGTACAATGTTGGTTGTAGGTAAGTGCAGAAAATGAATGAAAGATTTTGTATCATTTTATTTTATAATTTTATATCTTTGATGTACATCAATAATCGTGGCACGATTTTGTAATTTGCTTTTCGATTTGTGCTTTGATTTTTCAGGTCATCGAATTCTATCCAATTTGTTTGTGGATCGCCCTTTCGATATAGTATAACGGCTGTGTAATGGCCTGTTACTGTTTGTAAAGTTTCTTCCAGTTTTAGCTCTTCGGTTTGGCATAACGGGTTGGTAATTTTTTTTATGCATTTCCTGTAAACTTATACAGTAATTTTCTTCTGTTTCATTAAATATTTGGAATAATACAATATCACCTAAAAATGAAAATGTATGATTAATTATGTTAGAAAAGCATTTTCAAATTCTTTAAAACTCAAGAGAAATTGCAATAAAACCATGTTAATAATTTACTTATAAAACGTGTTATTTACCGATTTCTATTAATTTATTTTGTACGGCACCGGGACTGTTGCATTTGGGACAGGTACTATTCGGTACCGTACAGAAATCTAGAATAAAGCTTTCGCTTTTCGATTTCTTCAGCTGCGTGTCGATTTCTTCTATCTGAAGTCCGATAAGGTGTTTAATGTTGTTATACTCGCATATTGCGCATACTGATTTTTCCGTAATACTCGGTATTTCTTTAAATAATTTTTGCGCCAGCCATCCCACGTTTGCATTACAGTTAATGAATTGCAATTTATTCATTAACGTGGAGTGTTGCATTGGAAATATATTTGCCAGCAATTTTGCACGCAAAATATACGTATAATTCCTCAACCCTTTAACTATGGTGTCTTCAACCATGTTGGTGAATAATGTATGTATCGATTTCATCTGATATATGAAATATAAGAAAGAAATATATATAATGATATTTTGATACATCTACTAATAAAATGTATTGTAATCATTTGGGGTAAAAACAATATTTTTACATGAAGGAATGAGAAGAAAAAACAGTATTTCTATAGGTACAATTAATGGGGGAGGCCTACCTAGAGCGGTCGAAACAATGCGCTTCTTTGGGATTTTTTTCTAGAAAAACCGTTACACTTTTATTAATAACTATTCGTCTATTGTTAAGAGTACATCTAAAGGACAGTTCGACATTTTTTGCGTTAAAGAATATTAAAAGATTTGAGAGTTATAAGCGATGACCGGGATGTCCTTTTTTTTGCGGTGACCATCGTAGCTCGTAACAGAATCATCTGTAATGAAAAATTCAAAAGGCTTTAGATAGAGTATGAAATTATCTAGGCGCTATCGGAGGGATTTCTTTTTTTTCTTCTTAGTTTTTTTTTACAGGCCAAGAATGGAACGACTTTTTTATTGAAAATCGATGGTTCAACTTTGCAGCGCCGCCATTTTGTCTCATAATGATTTTTCCAAAATCGGGCCCAATAGCGCCTAGATAATATTCTTTAACCCAAAAAATGTCGAACTGTCCTTTAGATGTACTCTTAACAATAGACGAATAGTTATTAATAAAAGTGTAACGGTTTTTTCTAGAAAAAAATCCCAAAGAAGCGCATTGTTTCGACCGCTCTAGGTAGGCCTCCCCCATTAATTGTACCTATAGAAATACTGTTTTTTCTTCTCATTCCTTCATGTAAAAATATTGTTTTTACCCCAAATGATTACAATACATTTTATTAGTAGATGTATCAAAATATCATTATACATATTTCTTTCTTATATTTCATATATCAGATGAAATCGATACATACATTATTCACCAACATGGTTGAAGAAACCATAGTTAAAGGGTTGAGGAATTATACGTATATTTTGCGTGCAAAATTGCTGGCAAATATATTCCCAATGCAACACTCCACGTTAATGAATCAATTGCAATTCATTAACTGTAATGCAAACGTGGGATGGCTGGCGCAAAAATTATTTAAATACCGAGTATTACGGAAAAAATCAGTATGCGCAATATGCGAGTATAACAACATTAAACACCTTATCGGATTTCAGATAGAAGACACGCAGCTGAAGAAATCGAAAAGCGAAAGCTTTATTCTAGATTTCTGTACGGTAGCGAATAGTACCTGTTGTTACGTATGTGGAATTTTCCCATACGCCGCTCTCAACCGTTTTTTCGAGCTAGCGTCTGCGAAGGGAAAACGCCCTAAAATCCTTTTGCTTATCACACACCACTAATGGGGGTCGTGCTCTCGACCATCTGGTTGACAATCATGGGAACAGGAGTGACACGACGACGACCCCGATGAATTTCCTTATATGGAGATTTCCAACTAATCCCCACTCATTTTTGGGACTATATAAACCCTTTGGTTTCTACCCCCTTCGGTTCAAAGCAGTACAGTCACCCGTAGAGTAACGCCGTGTCACGCTCGTACAGAGTTGGTTAAATCTAGTAAGATCGAGCTAAAGTCTCCGTCGGAATCATAGTTAACCTCATAGAATCCGCGAGTTCGGTTTATATTCTATTTGGCTTCTCCGAATAACCACTCGTACGCCCCGCATCGCCAGTGCGTCAACACCGCGCAAATTAGTGGTAATTTATACACTTTTACTACACTATTTAATCGCGACACTTACATATGTACAATAATTAGTTATTGAATACACGAATGGTGTTCACGTCTAAACCGAGTAGATTCGTTTAAAACCCATCTTTAACCCAGCGATCCTTATAATATTAGTAGCACTCACCCACTGATACAACTTTACCGCTCGAGTTGTATCAAATATTAATTAAGAGTTACGAGGCAATACTAACATTTCCCGCGGCTCCCTGATTTCATATCAGGGTCGTTCGCATCCAATACCAAAACAAGGAATCTTCTCCAACCCAGTGGCTCCCCGATTTCGCATCGGGTTCGTCCACGTTTAACCTCTCCTGCGGCTCCCTGATTTCGCATCAGGTTCGTCCGTATCCTACAGCTCCCTGATTTCGCATCAGGTTCGTCTGTAAGTCAACCACCTTCCGAACAGCTCCCTGGTTACGCAACAGGTTCGTCTGTGAATAATCCAACCTCCTAACAGCTCCTCGACTTCGCGTCGAGTTCGTCTGTGAACATCATCCTAGTGACTCCCCGATTTCGCATCGGGTTCGTTCACGAATAATCACCCTCCTGCGGCTCCCTGATTTCGCATCAGGTTCGTCCGTGAGTGACTCCATTCCTAGAGGCTCCCTGATTTCGCATCAGGTTCGTCCTCGTTTCCGATAATCCTGCGGCTCCCTGATTTCGCATCAGGTTCGTCCGCCCTCTAACTAACAAATTCATAAACCGTATTCCTTGGGAAATACCCCTCTCGCCGGCCTCTCGCGTTGCCGCAGCCCCGGCTCGTAACACTGTCCCAAATGCAACAGTCCCGGTGCCGTACAAAATAAATTAATAGAAATCGGTAAATAACACGTTTTATAAGTAAATTATTAACATGGTTTTATTGCAATTTCTCTTGAGTTTTAAAGAATTTGAAAATGCTTTTCTAACATAATTAATCATACATTTTCATTTTTAGGTGATATTGTATTATTCCAAATATTTAATGAAACAGAAGAAAATTACTGTATAAGTTTACAGGAAATGCATAAAAAAATTACCAACCCGCTATGCCAAACCGAAGAGCTAAAATTGGAAGAAACTTTACAAACAGTAACAGGCCATTACACAGCCGTTATACTATATCGAAAGGGCGATCCACAAACAAATTGGATAGAATTCGATGACCTGAAAAATCAAAGCACAAATCGAAAAGCAAATTACAAAATCGTGCCACGATTATTGATGTACATCAAAGATATAAAATTATAAAATAAAATGATACAAAATCTTTCATTCATTTTCTGCACTTACCTACAACCAGCATTGTACAGCCTTTAGGCTATGCTAGATTAACGCTGTTCCAGTGCGGTCGTCGTTTCTCGAAAAATACTGCAGCAAAAAAATTAATATTCGGGGGATCGAGAGCAAATAATTAGCAACAAAATATGCCGCAAGAATGGTATCGATAGCTTTCTTAGGCACAAAGGCGCGACACGTGGCTATGCTAGATTAACGCTGTTCCAGCGCGGTCGTCGTTTCTCGAAAAATACTGCAGCAAAAAAATTAATATTCGGGGGATCGAGAGCAAATAATTAGCAACAAAATATGCGGTAAAAGCGGCTTCGATATCTTTGTTACGTACTGTGATACAACATGTGGCTACGTTAGCTTAATATTAAGCTAGAGCAGCCACAGTTTTTCGAAAACGGCTGGGGCAAAAAAATTAATATTCAGTGGATTAAGAGCAATAAATTAGCAAAAAATATGCTGCAAGAATGGTATTGATATCTGTCTTACGTACAGAGATACAATAAGTGGCTACGCCAGCTTAATATTACGGTAGCGTAGCCATTGTTTCTCTAAAACGGCTGGAGCAAAAAAATTAATTCTTTGGCAAATAATTAGCAAATAAATAGTAAAAAAATATCGTATTAATTTTGCGTTGGCCTTTTCAAATGGCTACGCCAGCTTAATATACGTTCTGCCCCCGTCAAACCGAGCTCATGAAATATTTCGACGTTACAGTGATATTTCCAGTAATATTTCCGGGTGATATGTCGAGTAATCGACCCGGGGCCTAGCCGAATTAATTAGTTGATCGATTATTCGAAAACGGCTGGAACGGGGAACGAAGGGGACGGATGATCGTACCTACTTACTTACACACAACGTTATTCTCGTGCGGGCCTCGTTAATTTGCGGGAACGTTGGATCGATAGGTCGGCCGGAGCGCGCGTGGCTCTTGTCGGGCTTTCATTAAAAGGAAAGGAATGCTCGGACGGGAAGGTGAACACGTCTGATTAGAGGCGGCTCGTGGAAACGGTTACGTTCGCCGCGACTAGGTGAAATCGACGAAAGAAACCAGCGGATTTCTCGCTCAAGTGACACGGCCGCAACGACCAGAACGTTACAGAGCCGCACGTGCACGCTCGTAATTCGCGAACGACTCGTCAAGTCGTAAACTCGTACGTCGCGTCGGGCCGGGCCGGGCCGGGCCGTGCCGGAGAAGGGAGGAAGGAAGGAAAGTAGAAGAAGCAAACCTCGCGCCGTCTAGATTCCTCGCCGATGTTTCTCTCGGCGCGCGTTTAAACGACGCGACGTCTGGATCTCGATTGCACTCGCTCCAGCGGTTACGTTCCTCCGCCCGCGGATACTGATTACTTTCTGGCGAGATGTTTCATCTCCTCCATCGGTGGGATTCCCATCTGGAGCTTTGATATTCATTTGCAAAAGCCACGTGCCTGTTACTCCTCGCACGCCCTGCGCCAGTTTTCGTCAGCCAGACTGCCGCTAAAGAATTAGTGACACCGTGACTCGTTCGTTCCAGGTGACTTTAATGCGCGAATCGAGCGCGGGAAATCGGGATGAAAGGCGATCGCGAGGGCTTGGAAACGGAGTAGAAAAGGGGCGTTGCGTGGCGAGACGTTTGATGACGGTACGGTAGCTTACGTGGGCGTCGTTCATCACCTCACCGGACACGGGGAGTACGGGCATCCTCCCGAAATGTCGACCCACGATTCGCGTTCCGGAATGCGGTTCGGAACGAGACCAAGACGCGTTGGTCGCGGGCGACGACGTCCCACGGCCCACGGCCCAAGGGCCCGAGGCGCACATTCCCAGCGGTCAGCGATGCTCGCTCCCTCGCTGCACGCGGCCCTGCGCGATTAAACGGGTCAAGATCGATTGCCGTTTCGGCCCATTGTCGACCGCGCGCGCTACCGAGCCCCGCGTAACAAATACCGGAGAGCAACAAATCGAGCAAGCTGCGGTTGCTGTTACTTCTTCCCCGTGGCTCTTGGTCTCTGATGCCGTTGGCCAACGGTCGCACCTGTGTTTGGTAACGAAAACGGGATATGTACTCGATTCCCTAAAAGGCGATGATCCTGTCACCAGCGTTGCTAAGCTTGCAGTCGGCAAGTTAGTATATCTGCTGTTTGCACGAACTATAGTAGGTACCTACTCGATATTCTTGTTTCGATATTTTTAATAGATACATTAAACTGGCATAAGAATCACCTGCAGCCAAGTATCTACGCGTGACTGCTAATCGTATGGTGGGCGGAATTGCAAGACGATAATTTGTGTCTTTCTTTGGAATTTTTGGAGCCACTAAATTCAGGAGCTCTTCAAAATCAGATTTTGTCATTCGCACAAAATTGATAAAACTACCTCCGTCGTTTAATAAAAACTGTGACATTAAATCATCAGTACCGTAATGTTCTCCATTTCTCAAAAACGCCTTTTTCTTTATCTTTTGGTCGATGCTATTACAATGAACGCGGCGCCAACACCCATAGCTATTGACGGAACCATGGCTACTAAATAGAGTTTGGAATGGACGCCGAAGGGTCTTGGTCATAAGGTGGGGGACACAAGTTGCCGAGTCGCCGGATACCAGCCGCTCGGTAAAAGTCGCTGGAGACAAGCTGATGCATCCCAGCGAGTCGCTGGCGACAAAGTTGCCGGCGATTGTTGCCCGGTCTATACCAGCCTTTACCAATGTCGCCAAAGCCGATCCTCCGAGGTCTCTTATTCCAAGCTTCTTAGAGTATTGCGGGGCAAGAGTGCGCGCTTAAAGTTTAGACTTCCCTAAAATCCTTGGTATTACACTGATAGCACATATCATTCTGTAAGAAATAACGGTAATTATGCAGAACAGGTGTTTCCTCACCGATTTTGACGACCTTGAAATATGTTGTCGGGGGCATGATTCGGAACAACTTTTTCCTATACATGTTACCGCCGCTCGACCATCGTTTCCGAGATACACGCTAAATAGTTTCGATATTACATAGGGTAAATCCGGGAGACGCGGTCGGGCCGGAGAGTTGGTCATGTCGCTATATTTCAGAGTCTATACGTAAAAATGCATTAAAGTGCAGACCAATTACTTCTCTAGAAGCCAAATAGTTGAATGAATAGCGTTATTTCGCTTGCTTCTGTGTTTTTCTGGATTTATAGGGTATAAAAGGTAAATTGATGTTACATTTAACCTCTTTTGTCAAACACCGGTTGTACAGAATCGTATTTAAAATATACTTCTAAGTTTATTTTCCTTTAATGTTTGGAATAATAAGATAGTAGAGATATTGAGGGACAATGCAGCCAAAGTATTTGGCCATATTAACTCTTCCTCTCGAAGCTAACGAGAAGACCATGTCTCGCTGCAGAAAGGTGAGATGGTCGAGTTAGGATTTTTTTATTATTTTTGTTTATTTCTTTTATTTTTCATTATTATTTTATTATTATTTTTGTTTATTTAGTTTATTTATTCACTTTTGTATTCATTTGCCTTGCTAATCGCCAGTAGGTAATTCACTTTTTCTTTGATGTCTCCTTTACTTGTTTAGTGTAAACAAATTAAATATCAATGAATCCGTAGTTGTATTCACTCATAAATAATTTTGCTTTATCCTTTGTTAATTTTCCATGAATAATTATGTGAGTGGTCTCTGCCAACGACGAAAACCATTTCTCCCGGCACCTCGGGAGAGGTGGTGAGATGTCATCACTTCAGTTTTCAACCCGTTTTACAGTAAATATTGTCTGAAAGCAAATATCGACCAGTTATTCTGAATCGGCATAAAATTCTGAACATATTAGGTTTGTTCTGATAAAATAAGTAACATCTATATTAGTTTTAATAGCCATTTTATATTAGGTCGACCGCGTCTCCCGGATTTACCCTACCGATTGTATTTCGAAAGTTTGGGATAAAGAGGTTGAAGATAAGTTAGACAATTAATAAATACAATAGTTACAACTTATTTCGATCTTTAGAATGCTTCAGTATATGTATGTCACGAGATATCGGTATACATAGGTTTGGAGCTAGATTATTGAGGGGGACGCATGGTAGCGAACCGATGTGAGTCGGGGTGTTGACGGGAGTCCCCACACACCCAACAGGTGCTCTCTTTTCCTAGCAAAAAATTATGTTTTAGTTCAAAGCTTAGTTCAAACTTAACTGGTTCTAAAACAATTTTTTCCTAGGAAGCGAGTGCTTTCGCGAGTGGGCGCGCGCATCCCGCGCTAATCTAGGCCAAAACCTATACCGATATCTCGTGACATATACTGAAGCATTCTAGAATATTTGTAACCTACAAGTTACCTGTTGGGTGTGTATACAATGTATGTATAGGGAGAATGCAAAACAATAATACCGACAGTTTTTCGCAAATATCTTGGAAACTAAAGCCGAGTGGCGATTACATGTAGAGGAAAAAGATGCTCAGAATCATGTCCCCGACAACATATCCAGAAATTATTGAAATCGGCGAGGAAACACCTGTTCTGCATAATTACCCCAAAAATTTTCACAAAAGCGTTTTAGTTTCCTACATACGACTAATAGTTTACAATTCATTTTTTTTTTTAATCAAGGTAACAGTAATAAGTAGGTAGGTACCTTCGTAGTTTGCCCAGGCACAGACTTCACATGCAGGACAAATTATTGTTTCCACAGACGTTGATGGTTGGGCTATTCTCTTTTTGGAACCGATTTGTTTTGTTCCGTTCAAAATTTTTCACAAGTTCACTACTTTTCTAATAATTTCTTTGTACGTTCGCATTCTGATTTTCTTTTCATTGCTTCATTTACTTGAAGCTGATTTTTAAATGGAATGGTTGCATTCAAACTCTCGCCCCCACAGCTACTTTTTCATTGCTTAATCAATCGTGTTATCTGCGAGGAGAACCGAAAACTTCTATTAGTACTCTCAGACGGCATATTAATTAAAATATTTACCGATCAATTTATAAGAATAATATTGATTGCTAAAAATTAGAATATTACATCAGAACCAACGAATTCACACAATTCGACACTGGTGACTATACCTTGATTGGCAATTGACCGTCAATCACCATTGGCAATTGCCACAACTCAAACAATGAAATTCGCATGGCGCGAACTTTTACCTACGTCTACTCTTTAGGTGTTCCTGGCCCCACAATACCGAATAGAGGAAAATTTGTTAGAGTTCTCGAATAAATTTGCAAGGTTTTTCACGATTATTGCACAGAGAGTAGGTGCCTTTATACTTCTGAGCGCGTACATCTACTTACTATAGCTACTTTTCGAGCCGATCGCGCGTCCACGAGTATACGTGCACGCGTTTCGGGTGAACGAGTCCCGGCTCGTCGTGCGTTGCAGTTCGCGAGACACTTTGTCGCCGACAGCGAACTATTTTCGACGAGCAGCGAACCCGGGACGGGGACGGGGACGGGGCCGGGGCCGGGGCCGCGGCCGCGTTGACCCAAGTATAATCGTGGATCGTAACCGAATTTTCGTCGCGTCTGAAACTCCTCCGTTTCTGCTACATACACCGCTTCCCTCCGAGTCGAACCGATCGAAGGTAGCTTATCTTATTGTTTGCTCCGCTCCCCGCGTTTAATCGCGAGCGTCACCATTCGCGAAGAATCTAGCTTGGGGGAGACTCTGTCGGTCCCGTTTCGCGTTTCCCGCTCTGTTCCCTCGGCTGTCTCGAGCCTCTCGGGACGACGGACGTTGACTCGACGCAGGTGCATTCGAGCAAAACAACCTCAGCCGCCAAAAGTGGAACGCCATGCGACGAATCCCGCGCGCAACTTACCCGTTAAATAATTAACCAAGATAATTGTCTCCCGCGACTTTCCATCCCTCGTAAATTCTCCATCCGACAAGAGGCAGCTAATTTACGATTTCCCGTTGCATCGAAGCAGCTTTCGAGGCAGAATGGGGGTAAGAAGTTCGAGTGCCTTTTGGCACCGTCCGAAACAAGTGCAACTCGCGAAGTCTCAGCTAAAACCTAGCTACGATCCAAAGATAATTGGGCACGGATAGATGAAATATTTGATGAGGATTTCCAAGCCGATTCGCAGTGGCTATGCTTCGCAACAGATGCGGGATCGCTGCACGGTTCCTGTGGAAACATTCGGATTTGCAGAGCAACGAGACACGTCCGGCAAGCGTCGACCATTAATTGCATTTCGCGGCTGACTCGTCGGCAGGGGTTAAATAACATTAACGACGCGAACGCGTCTATCGGCCCCCTGCACCTTCTGCGCGTTCTGCCGGCGCTGGGAGGGTGACTAATTGTCCTCGTGTTGTTCGCTCGTTAAATTCTCACGAAATGTTCCGCAGCTTCCGCGACGATTCGACCGAGGGTGCGGGAACGTCGTTTCAAGGCAGAAGGGGACGCCTATCGAGCAGCGGCTGGTAGGACTGACCTCGTCCAGGGAGGTTTATGGCGCCGCGATATTCGCCCGACGATCGTTTTCGTATTGTTGCGTCGGGGCGTTTCCAGTACAGGCCACCCCGACGCAACGGGTAGAGTAAATACACGGGCTGCGAGCACTAGCAGGCCATGCATATGCCTATACCCGGTGCTCGCAACAGTATAAAACGCGGCTCGTTTGTATTCCACGGCGCGGCGGTCCGCGCGTCGCTGCTGCCATTTATTTACGGCCCGTGTTCCTATGATTTAACAGTCGTAAAGTAAACGATGTCGAAGAGAAATTAGAGAAGCATCGGTAGACTTTTTCACACCCCGAATCGCCGCTACCTGTGGCAAAGCGTGATGCGTGAAAAGCAACGGCAAACATTGCTGCTTTCACTGTTCGACAACTAAGGCTCGATCTATCAAGCCGGACGAGTGTGGACGCTCGGGGATGTGATCGAATCGAAGATGCAGCGTGAGCGGATCGATAGTGCGAACCGGGCCTAAAAGTATGGAGCGAAGAAAAGAAGCGTCGCGACGATACTTTAGTGCAGTGATGATAAACCCGCGAGCCGCATTTGCCATTTGGTAAATCACCCGATACATTAAAATTCTTCGATTAGTGTATTTAAGTAGTTAATATTGCGGCCCGCGTAGAGGGCCTATAAGGTTTCCACTTTTCGCCACTACGGGCATTGGCCGTTTACGTGGTTTACGAGCGGGTAGAGGCGTTTATCCCGTAGAATAAAAGTAGATAGGTACGTTCGATTTACGCTCCCGTATATCCACTACAATGGAACGATATCCGCGCTCGAGGGGCGAGAGGCAGAGGAAGATACGGGGGTGGAAAACGGAAGTCCCACGCGTCTCAGATGATATTGGCACGAATTCAGCCGTCGACGCTGGACTGGCTGTCCAGTTATCGGACTTTATACCCGCGGCAACGACACTTCATGCGGCACAGCCCTAAGTCATGCAAGCTGTACGCCAGCGTTGACGATGGATAGGACTCCAGAAAAGTCGGTGGACTCGAGGAGGACGATACTCCAGGCGAGATAGGGAAGGAGACTGAGAAGCGCTTACGAGCGCGTACGAGCGCGCTTAAGATCGGCGAGGAGGGGAGCGATGTAATTAAGGCGTGTCAGCTCGCATATTAAGTGGCAGGCCCGTTTACGGTAAGTGGCGACGGAAGTCGTCCGGTGACATTACTTAATGATTTCCGGCCGGGCTAAAGACGCGGCGAAAGACGCCGAATAAATACGCCCTGCGGCCCGGCCATATAGCGAAGCCGTGTACGAGTCGATCGGCGTGGAAATATCTCATCTGGCCGCGGCCTGTAGACATACGCCTCCCGTCGGGCTAGCCATTATTAAGGTGGTCGGTGGAGCCAGTTCCGGTTGACTTGGCCAAAATTAATGGCCACCGCTAGAAACGCCTGGATTCGCTCATCACGCGGGCCCTACAACTGCTTAGTTTCGTTTAACCTCTCCTCGAAGCGGTAGGCAAGCAATCTTTTAGGAAATCATCCTTTTCAAGTAGACGCTAGGAGACGCAGAAGCGCGTTTGGGAGCGATTTTCGGTGGGAATTGAGGTCAATCGAGCGCGAGCGAGCCCGTGCGGCTGGCGGGCATTCGCAACGGGTTCGACGGGGAACTGGCCACCGGAACCAGCGGTTGAAAGCAAAAAAAGCCACCGTCTAGACGGTAGTTTCCGGCATCGGTCGAGCACACAACGGGAGATACTCGGCGGAGAACTCCACCTGGGCCTACGGTCATCGGCTGGCCAAGGTCGTTGACACCGGTTCGCGGTGTCGCTGGCGCACGGGCGCACGGGCGCACGGGCGCCCTGGCACGCCACTTCCCGTCCCCTGCGCGGAAATCCGATTAATATGTGCCTCGTGCACGCCGCCAAATCGATTTAATTCCTCGCTAATGGCCGCCACTTTTCACCTCTTTTCCCCCGATCGATCGGAATAACGAGCGCGGCCCTAATTGGCTTCCTTCGAGGGCGAAGCTCGCTCTGAATTTTGTTTACGTCCGTTGCGGAGAGCGGGGAGCGGACAGCGATAGGAATCGTACAGTCACCCCATTAGCAATCGTTTCTCCATCTGAAAACGCTTCGTTACCCTGCGCACGAACGCCAGTCGACGCTACCCCGCACAAATACCACAAGCAGGAAGACAAAGGCGCGTAAGGTAGGTATACACGTGCCCCACCCGCGGACAGTGCAGCGTTAGCTGAACTTCCTGCTCGGGGACTACCAAGCTGGGCCCTCGGAAATCGTTTTCTAAGAGCGTGCAAGGTATTTCCGCCAACACCTCTGGATCAAGCACCACTGCTTGATAGGTACGCGCTGGCGACAATGGGAAGGGCGCTCCTAACGACCTTATCGAACACGCTCGTCATCGTAGAATTGCACGGTTCCAGGCCGAGGGCAGGCAATCGTGGATTACACGCGGGAACTCGACCGGCGCGGCGATCCAACCCGTAATCGCGTTTCGTGCTGCCTTGGCGACGAGCTGACGCGAGATTCCTGCGAAGCCGCACCGATAGACGCGCGGGCGCGGGCGCGTTCTGCCTTTCGTGCGGCGCCCCGATGCTGCTTTCCGGCCTCCGTCACGGTTTAACGAGCCGAAAGCACGAGAATGACAAACGTCGCCGCGGCTAATTTATGCGATCGCGATGCCCATTTTTCCAGGCCGTTCCGTTCGACATCTGCCGACTACCGAGTCTCCTCGAGCATGGAGTACCCTGGCACAGTGACACACGACTGCAAGCCGCCGATTCACGTTGTCCCTCGAACGCAAGCAAAGCTGGACCATCGGTCAAGAGATCCTGATGCAAATTCCAGAGTCCTCTCTATAGGTACATATGTATGTAATAGATTGCTGGGGCGATCGACCCTAGGGAATCCTCCGTTCGACGAGCAAGAGTGTTCGCTCGATTTGAAATTACAATGCAAGGTGTACTCGTAGCGTAAATAGAGGTTGATTGTTTTGCTACAAGAAATGCACGAACAGGGACCACGTCGAACAGCATTTGCGCCAGAACGATTCAACGGTAAACCTGCCTTGCTTTTCAACCGAACAGTCAATTATTCCTATCGTACTATGCTAATCTGCCTGATCACAAAGTATAATCCAAGCTTTATGACGTTCTCGACTGACTAATTGCGGAAGAATCTGTTCGTGTCGTTGCGGAAAAAGACGTGGATGGTCGCCGAGAAAACTAGAGAACTAATATTGGAAGATTGTGACTGTAGCTCGGAGCTCAAGTTCAAGGCGCGCCCGCGACGCATGCACCGCGTGGCCATGGGCAAAATATGCGGCTAGAAATTATCCACCGCGATCGTGTGCATCGATCCGCTGCGGGAGGCATAATTCTTATCCGTTAATGCTCGACGCGCTGTTTCCCGTCGTCTCGGAGCCAGTCGAGTGCCGTTTCGACACGAGCAACGACACCGAATTCACCTAAATCCCGGCCAGCCGTTCGGGGACACGCTGCATATTGGCGGCCGGGTGTTGCGGTTCTCTGAACACGCGTCGGTGTGTATCGGTCTTGCGGACAAATCCGGAATCTCTTGGCAGGATTTACAGACGCCCCCGCGTCGCCTCGAGTTCAACAGTTCTGGTGGCTGTCGCAGGATCTGTTACTGGGACTCGTATCAAAATCATTGCACAAGCAACTATCTTGCCCAGGTTTTCCGAGAAACACGATACAGGTGCTCGGCGAATCAAGGGTACCGTGGGTCTGACCGCGAAGCATATGTATATAAGTAAATGGTACAGTGTCGTCGACCCTTCGAGGATCTACTTTGTTGCCTCGGCCCCGCGGATACGAGCAGAAAGACGGAGGAAGCTCGTTAATTTCGAAGCGATAGGCAGCAACAGGTTCAGGCGAACCCCATGGGCCAATATCCGAAATATATGCGGAGGCGAATCATAATATTCCTGGATTGTCTCGTGAGGACGGTAAGGAGGAGGGTAACGGTGGTCCCTCTTCGGTCCCTGCTGCGACACATTGTGAAGGCACCTATGCGGACAGAGTCCGCCTGGTCGAATCTTGGACCGTAACCGGTTTCGTTTGGACGCCACCGAGTTGTAATTCGTAGGAGGGACGTTGGCGCTGAGAAAATGTATGTGCGGAACGAGGAGGAGAGCGCGCCCCAACAAAGTTGCTGCTCCGGGGCCTGATCGCGGTTGGCGGTCCTTTCAAACGCGCTTCAGACGCTGGCGATTTAACGTCATCAAGGTGGAAACGCGCCAGACAAGTCTCAGTGAACAAGATGCATCTAGAATCTAGATGTCGAATATCATGGAAGTAGTAGAAAATTCAAGTACACCGTGATACCAGTGATACCAGTGATACCACCCCTCTGGAGCTTCTCCAAATGCCCAGCAGACTTGCAAAACGCGGTTCTTAAGGTGGTCTCACTCGGTTGACCGAAAGTTCTGGAAGCACCCAGCGTCGCTAGATAGGCGCGCAGCTCGGCTCGGACCGGTATAGGCCATCCGACGAGTGCCTCGGCCTTTAGGTGAATGGCTAATAACCTTGAAGAGAGCGCCTGGAATGCGGTGTCCGTTGCAACTTTTTAAACTGGTTGCTCGATCCCCACCGACTGCATGGCCGTCTACTCGCTCGATTCCTCTCGGCTGCTCTCGTCGCCGTTAATCGCCACACAGCGGATCGCAATTTTCTTGCACTTGTACTCGCGTGCCGAGGAAACGAGGCGCTCCAGCACACCTGTCCCCCGATCGCAACCGCTACGTGCCTCTGACTGGCTTTTACACCTGTTAACAACGCTCGCTAATAGAGCCGCCCCGTAGAATGGGAGACGCTCCACTCCCGGCCGCCGCGCCGTATCGAGAGGAGAATATGTATAAATACCGGGGAGAGTTGTCAGCTGAAGCAAACGCCGCGCCGCGCCGCGCCGCGCCGCGTAGAATTCCATCCTTTGCTCGGCCTGCCTCGGGCCCGCGGGACCGCACACCGCGTCGAACCTTCACGCATGGCTGGGCTGACCCGACCCATCTTTGCCGCATCGCTCCTAAGAGAAGTATGCATCTGCGTTTCGGTCACAGCCGGTGCGGCCGATCGCGGATAGGAAATCCCACCTTTAACTCTTCCCGCCAATCCAGAGGTGAACAACTCCGTTGGATTGTGCACGCTCACGCAGCCAGCCCGAGAGGGCCTCCGTTCGCGTATCTCGTAGGCGGCAGCCATTTTCTGGCGGCAGGTTTAACGATCAGGCAGATGTTGCCGTGCTGCGAGAGTAGGAGACTGCTCTGGGACTCGATAGACACAGCAGCGGAGAACGTGGCAGGCGTAAACGGGACTTTGTATGCGCAGCTTTCAAAATCAGGTTAGAAGCATTCGAAATATGCTACGTTTACGACTACCTTCTTAATCTGCAATTCATCCTTTCGAATTTGCAACAGCTGCACCGCTATCCGATATCCGTTACTGCTCGCTTGGTGCGAGCGATCGTCAGGTCTATCTTTGAACCAGGCAAATGGGGCGAATATCTATATCGG